>OZ024721.1:10594108-13369108 GCA_964016875.1 Fallopia convolvulus
ATATTTCAAATTTTTTTCCCAAAAATAAAAAAAATAGCACCCCTTATTTCTTTGGGATCTAGTAGTTTCGAGGACGTCAAATCAACGACTAAAAGCATATCTCCAACTTTAGTGCTATTACAATTTACACATAAATATAAGCATACACTGCACATGCATATGTCGAGGTCTTCCATAACATCAAAGTGCCAACTACAACTACAAGCATATATATACACACATATATTTCTAATAATTAATTACATACGGGAGTATATAATTTCATTTCATGGACTACTCGTGCAATCAACCATGCACCCATACCTCAAGGCCCACGGTTTCATGTTCTAATTGTTTTATGTTTTGGGTCCCCTTTTTTAATTATTTGTTACATATGTCTTGTTTGATCAATCGAGGTGTCTAATTAAGGCAGAATATATCAACAGACCCCTGTACTTATACTTTTTTTTTTATTGAACCCCTGTATTAAAAAATGTTCAAACAGACCCCTGTACTGCCCCCAATTTTGCCTATTGAACACTTTCAATCTTATTCTTCTTCCAGTGTACATCACGCACCTTATGTGTCATGTTATTTTGCCAAATAAGCCAAAATGGTCAAATACATACATGTTATTTTGGCAAAATACGTACATGTTACATAAGGCGCGTGAAGACTTGAAAGTGTTCAATAGGCAAAATAACATGTACGTATTTGACCATTTTGGCTTATTTGGCAAAATAACATGACACATAAGGCGTGTGATGTACACTGGAAGGAGAATAAGATTGAAAGTGTTCAATAGGCAAAATTGGGGGTAGTACAGGGCTCTGTTTGAATATTTTTTAGTACAGGGGTCCAATAGTAAAAAAAGTATAAGTACAGGGGTCTGTTAATGTATTGTGCCGTCTAATTAATTAAGATGTAATATCATTAATTATCTCACCAAATATACTACGTGTCCGATACGGGTAAACATGTCTTGTTCTATACTATAACGACCTTTTGAGATTTATCCAAACCATAATTAATTAATTAATCATACCCCTATTTTCTTAATCTAATTTGCTAAGTGTAACCATTTTATGCATGGGTTAATAATTAGCTAGCCAAAAGATGATTTTTGCCGAAAATATAGAATTGAGTAGAACTTTTTGGAGTATATATAATTTTCTCAAGTATGGATACATTCAATGTCTTCATCAATTCAAAGATTGTGGAAATTTCCCACTATGAAACTACAATGATTGTTAACACTACCACTTTACTTAATTTGGTCTATTTCAAACCCTATTCATATATACACCATCTAATCACCTAGATCCCAAAATATTGGTACGGAAACTGTAATTACATTAACCAATTTATCTGAGAAAAAAAACTAAAACAAACTGGTCCCAAATTAGTTGAAATATAAAAATTAATATTATGCTCAATTGAATCCAACTATATATTCATCTACATGCATATATACACACTAAATGCAAAGACTTAACTCCTAAGTCATATTTTAAGTTGTTCAAAAAACAAAAAAAGAGGGTATGATGTGAGCAAGACATACAAAAGAAGTGCCATATGAGTCAATGACAAGTCCAACAAAAATTCAACAAATATAAAATTATGGAGACTTGTTTGATGGCAACATCTCTTATCAAATTAATCATCAACTTTTTTGTATTCTTCTCTTTTTTTATATGTAGGCTGATGTGGAAAGACTAAAATTTACGTGTTACCTTTACTTTTTTTTAAATTTTGGTTTGCTTTTTTTGCCCCTTAATTATTGTGGTATAATCCCACTCACAAAATAGATGTTAAATTTACGTTATTTTAACTTGACACGTGCCCTTGAAATAGTTCCTACCAATATTTTGTAACCCTCCAAATAGTAAAACCATACATTAATGATTGATTATATATACCTAGAGCTGTCAAAAGCTGACCGAACCCGCTAATCCGACCCGAATCGTCCGATAATTTTAGGGTCAAGACCCGAAAATTTGAACCCGAAACCCAAAATCAACCGAACCCGATAGAACCCGAAACCCGTTGGGTTGAAACCCGAAACCCGTTGGGTTGAAACCCGAAACCCGTTGGGTTGATCGATTTAGTATATTTACAGAATTTTTAAAATTTATTTTAAAAATTATAATATATTTTATTATTAAAATAAATGAAAATAATATATTATTATTTAATTAAAAATTGATTTTAATAATCATAAGAAAATGGATAGTTTAGACCCGCTGGTCAACCCGAACCGACCGAAAACCCGCTACAACGCGACCTGATTGACCCGTGACCCATAATAAAACCGAACCCGATTTAACCCGAATCCGAAATGACCGAACACGAACCCGCCCGACCCGACCCGATTGACAGGTCTATATATACCGCATTATTCTATACTCCATCATATATAAACTTATGTCAATAAGAATAGGCATGATTACTTCTGCGGTTAAACTAATCATATAGGGCATATGTTGTAGGGGAATATAATAGTGGGAATTATATTTTATTAGCTAATGGTCGATACGCTTGAGTATATTACTCTACATAGTACTACATTCAAATTTGTGTTTCCCGTCCTCTGTGTAGTTCTTTGGTTTTTTGAATAAATTGTTAAATTCCACGTTAGATCCGAGCCGAAATAAACAAGTGATGTGTCAGAGTTTTTAACTATTCGTATGTAAAATTGAGATCTATTCTTTTTACCTAAGAATTAATTAGTAGGGGTTTTCTTAGTTATGGGTCTGGTTTTGAAACCGCCTCTTCCGATTCCACGGAAGGTGGAACCGGGACCGGATGACCCACAGTTCTCCAGTTCTATTCCGTTTTCGGTTTTGACCAATTGTGAGCTGATTTTGACCAATTTTGATTTCGGACCCTTACGGTTAAAAAAAGAGAGGGGTCATGACCAGAGCCACGGTCATGACTGGTCGTGACACATGCTTGTAGGATTGTAAATGAATAGTTGTTTGTGAGAAATTCGGTGTTCGGCTCGGTTAAATCTTGTTCGTGTTCGGCTCAATTTGTAAATGAACCGAGCTTGAACAAAATTTTAAGACTCGAAAGATAAATGAAATGAACTTGAGCACAAGATGACTCGGCTCGTTTACTCATGAGCAAACTCGATTATATGCTCATAAGCAAGCTTGATTATACACTCATAGAAAACTAGATTCACGTTCATGAATAAGCTATACTATATATATATATTATATACTCCGTACAATATCTAGATTATGTTAAATTACATAGTTTTGGTGGTGTTTCTCAAACCACTTAATTTAAATTTTAGTTTCATTTACTTGTATAATTAATCAAGTAAACGAGTTGTTGACGGATTTGTCTCTCGAAAAACTAAATGAGAGGTTTGCGAACAAGCTCGAGCTCGGTGAACATTTAAATTAACCAAGCTCAAACAAGATTTTAAGCTCGAACTAAGCTCGTGTTCGAGCTCGAGCTCGTCTATTTTTAACCGAGCCGAGCTTGAGCAGCTCAAAGCTCAAGTTGACTCGGTTCGATTACAGCCCTACATGCTCAGTAGGGAGGTTGAGTATTTTATTTGTGTTTGTTTTTCTTCAAACCCCCAATCTGCTCTCGCTCTCAGTCACGGTCGTGATTGTCCTAATTTTTTCTCGAGACACAATATTTTCGATTGTACACTTAAAGAAATAAAAAATTGGAAAATTGAAGCTCTTGAACTTAATATTAAGTTGTATAAGTGGCGGAGCTATATTGGGGCCCCCAACCCAAAATTTTTTTTCCGTATATACGTTCCTCTTGTCAATAGCTTCGATTTGATATATTATAAGCTCCATTCTGATATTTGAATAAAAAGTTATAAACGTTTAAAGATTGAACATATACAAATCACTTCTAACAAGTCATTTACTTAGTTAGAATGCTTTTATCTTTTGTTAAACTTCCTACTTTCATAATGAGATTGAACTTGCCGTCGGGCATTTGGTTCGGTGATTAAGACCTTGGGCTCGTACCCCGAGGTCATCGTTTCAAATCCCATGGGCGACGATTTGCCCATATTCACTAGAACTGGTTAGTAACCAGTTCCCATCCCTAGTGGATGTTCTAGGTGAACCCAAGTAGTACTTGTGGCGACCCTAATTCTTACCTTATAAAAAAATGAGATTGAACTCAAAAACTTTGAAACAATAAGTTATTGTTTGGAGATCTCGAATCATACAATTCATTATTAGCATGAGGGCTTTAGTTTGAGTTTTATTTTTTAGTTACGAGCTTTTAATATTTATATATTCAATTAATTTGTATTCTGAAGCATTTTTGTTTTCTTAACCTAAATGTATTCTGAAATATAATTAATAATTATATAAGTTGCCATTATAAACTCTTGTTTTCTTATTGTAATTGCATTTTGAAATATTTTAGTCCCTCCTCTATAAAATATGTTCTCTTCTTTGTCTAAATTTGTATTTTTTATTTCTACATCTTTCTCGAAACGTACATTAGTTATGTTGGAAAAAAAATTTGGCCCCTACAATGAGAAGTTTCAGACTACGTCCTGTTGAATATATATCCTCTCGGGGTTATAAAGGAATCAAAGCCCTCGTAGTTCTCTTACCTTCGATACTGAACCTCTCTTACCTAAGACGACCCTTCGGAACCAAATGAAGCAGAACAGCTTATGTTGTCGTCAAGTACATCAACAAATAGCTTTGTATAGTTCATCGATTGTGTTCTAAGCTCTTCCCTCTTTCAATCGTCAACACAAATTTAAGCTTCCAATGCATCGGGCGCCAATCTTGATATCCTCTCATCTAGAATGTGGCCACCTTGGCTAAACTTTTGCTCCACCGCTACCATTGATTCGGGAACGGCGAGCACTTAAGCGACACTCTTTGCTAGTGTTGGGAACGTCTTCTTGTGTTGCTTCCACCAATCTAAAATAGCAACGTTTTCCTCTACAAACTCAAAGGTAGTAGTTAGATAAGTATCGAACTTCATATATGAGCTCGTGTATCTTGTTTTTTTTGTAAGATTTTGCAATAAAGGAGAGAACTCATTCCTAGAAATGAATGGCAAGATGAGAAGGATGATGGAGGTAATTGAGGTGAAGAAGGCGCCTTACCACCAATGATATAAACCTTATACAAATCATCAACAAAAGATCTAACATGTTCCATAATGACATCAACATTAGAATCTCGATTATACTCTTCTAATTGCCATAACTCATAGTATACCCTCCAAAGTATTTTGCAAACCTTGTATCTTACATCTAGGATTAAAAACACAAGAAATAAAATAAACATCGGGAATAATTTTATAATAGTTCAACAACTTCCTCTTCATGAGTAAAATGGCATCATCAATGTCAGGCCGTGTAAGCCTTTCTTTAAAGGCACCCGCCGCATTCAAAGCTTCAAAACAAAACAGATGAGCATTTGGTGCATAGGTATGACTAAAAGTACAAGTCAAATCATCGAAAACTTTTAAAATTTCCGTGATTTCGTAGTATAAGTTGCTTGCGAATTCGGAACATGTTAAGCGACAAAAGAAGCCAAAAGATCTTTGTAATATAAAGATTGATGAAATAATTTATAAGTAAAGTTTCAACGATGACCAAAAAAAAAGTTTCAACGATGACCGATGTCTTTTAAAAACGTATTGCTACAAACTTCTTCCACTCGCTTGTGGTCTTCTTTTTTAGCGAAATATAGTTAAAAACATATTTAATAGGTTTAAGAAATACGTTTAAAACTCCCAAACCATCATGAACAAATAAGTTTAAAACACGACAAGCACATCGCACATGCAAATATTTGTTTTCAAAAATCGGTTGACAAACTTGAATTAATTCACTAATAGAAGTGATGTTGTTAGATGCATTATCAAATGAAATAGTAAATGTAACATCCCCGACCAAAGTGCATACGTCATTTTGCATTCATATAAGAGTAATAGCATATGCATAGCACAGTGACATGGTATATAGTGAATTTTTAAAGGTAATATTAAAAAAAAATTTAACTTAAAGTTAATTATTAATTATTTCAGGGTAAAGTTTGTAGTAAAGGAGATTTCAGGGTGAAAAGTAAAATTTTTCTAATGTTTTTGCCGACTTAGGTTATTATATATCATCATCTTCATTGTCTTCATTTTTAAGAAATGAATAATGTTGGATCGTGACGAGTTAGTAACAATACAGGGAACTAGTAAGGTTCCCTGAGCAGCGGAAATAAATAGTAGAACACAGAATTTAGAGAGGAAAACTTTCTGTCCGACCAACAAGTCGTAGAAAGAAAAACCTCTACCTCTGAGACTCCTTCTCAGAGGATTTCCAATAGAATACATTTATTAAGTTTCAACGATTACAAGGCAAGTCAAGTAACTAAGGCACCAACCAAAGTTCCTGGTAACTACGGCACCGACCGAAGTTCAACCAACTAGACTTCTACAACCCTAAACGTAAACCTAAATGGAAGTAAACTACTGACTTACTTGTGGATTCTTCATCGAAAAAGCCACACACTCATACACTTGAAAAGCTCTCTCTTCAAGTTCGTCGTCTTCAACCACTCGAAAACCACTTCTTTAACCCTAGCTAACCCTAGCTATTTATAAGATAAGTTAAGTCTGATCTCACACGTAATTCTTGCCTAATTACGCTGATATTCCACTTAACAAATCCCACACAATAAGGAAAAAGATTGTTTGTGATTTCGGATCCTCAACCATGCCGATTCTTCCCAAAACCGAATGATATCGGATTTCCCAAGATAAGATCGTGTGATGATTGATCTTATCTTCTCTTTTATCTCCTTAAGCAACCGCCTACAACTGTAAATCTTCGTAGAAGATCGCTTGCAAAAGATATGGTAACTTGCCATTTATAGAAACCCACGTTCCTTTTGAGACGCGCTTCCTAAATCTGTCACTCGTTCCCTCCATCGTTCCTCACAATGTTCCTTCACTCGTGACCATGTACCTGTTTACCTGAAACACTTACATATAGAAGCAAGTTATATCAACTAAGTTTGTTATCATCAAAACTAAGAGAAACCATGGAACAACCATTGTTCCAACAATTTCCCCCTTTTTGATGATGACAAACCTATACAAAAATGCATATCTAGAAACCAGTAGAAATATAGATCAGAAAAAAAATTCCTGTATGGTTCCCCCTTAACAGATGCACTGTTGTTCCTACTCTTCAGAGTTAACAACATATTTCCCCTTAGCCAAAGTTCCCTCTGTATTTCCTGGATAGAACGCATCTCTGCATTTTTCCTAACTTCTCCCTTTTGACATCATCAAAAGATCAACAAGAATCAAGCACAACATAGAGCAAATGAACAAATTCAATTGAAACTTAAACCATTCATAAGCAAAAGATAGTTATTTTTATAGATAATTGTTGTAGGGGTCACAGCCTAGAGAAAACATAAAAGCATAAAAGTCTTAACATCCAAGAAACAAGGAAACATTTTAAACTGAGGATAGATAGGCTAAGGAACTAGAGAGGGTCCACATCATGGTTCAGAGGAGGTGGAATCAGCAGCAACAGCATCAGTGTCTCCCTTAGCCAGGTAACCAATGATGGTACTCAGCTGAGAGGAAATCTTTTGAAGCTCAGACAACATCTTGGCAGTAACACCTTCACTCAGCGAAGAACTCCCAACGTCCATCTGGGCAGTCTTCTTTGCAGCTGTTCCCTTCGAATCACCCTGAAAATTCATCCTCGAGATATTGCGCATCTCCAAGTGTAATCCAAAGAACTCCTCTTTCGAAGGCTTGTAAGCCTTTCTCTCCTTCAGTATAGCCCTCACAAAACGAGGATAAGGCAGGCTATGCTTTTTCCCAGTCCACTTAGCCATCTGCCTCATCATTATTTCCGGAAGACTGATACGTTCCTTCCTTAGAAACTTGTCCAGCAGAATCATATCATTGATAGTGAGCATAGTTCTTTTCTCCAGCCTTGGAACAACAACCTTGATGAGAAATTGATGTGCGATTCTTGCAGTGTAGCTTAAATTCGTGGTGGAGTAAGGACCAACAGCTGTAACTTTGCCCATGACACGCTTGATTAATTGAGTTTTGTTCATTGGCCAGTTACTCGAAGTATGGACATCCCCATATCCTTCAGCAGGCACCTTCAGAATTGTAGGAACAGATCCCAAAGAAAAAGAGATTTCCATCCCACAGATAGTAGCAAAACCCATTGGACCAGTAGAGAGATCAGCTAGTTGATAGGAACCAAAGAATTGGGAAAGAAGAGACACATCTACCTTGACTCCAGAGTCACAGATTTTCTCCCATCCCTGAAACTTGAGAAGTTCCCAAAACTCCTCCAAGTCATGACTTTTCAGGAATTCTTCGTCGATCACCAGAGGAGCGACAACCTTCTTTGAACCCTTCTTGGACGCTGGTTCCATTGGCAATTTGCCTTTCGCCTTGGCAGACTTGAGATCCTTTTCAACTTCTTCTTCCAATTCCTCCTCTTCTTCGTCTCCTTCTCTACCAGACTCCTTCTTTTCTTCTTCCACGCCCTCTTCAGACTCCGAGCCAACTTCCTCCTCATCTTCCTCGGGATCTTCTTCTTCTTCAGAGGATTCCTGAGCCACCGGTTCCTTTGGAACAGTGGAGCGAAGGCCGTACTTGGATCCAGAAGGAGTAACCTTTGGCTTTTTGTTGGCAGGGGAGGGGGTGCGTTCCGAATCAGAGATGTGAAGAATCTGAGATGGCAGGGGAGGAACACTCTTTCTCGCCTTTCGCTTGCCACGGCTCGTTGGCTTGACCCATCCTGGTCGCTTATTCACAAGCAAAGAGTCCACCTTTTCTTGATCATCGGTGGTGTCCTTGGGAGGCGAATTCACCTCATCCTTCTCCATTGCCTCCTTGCTTTCCTGCGCATCCCCTGTTTCAGCAGCCGTGTCGGAGGGATTTTCCGAGGGAATCACAGATTGATCCTTCTCAGATTTTTCACTCACGGTCTCCTTCTCCGATGAGACCTTTTCAGCGGTGGCCATACCAGTGTCAGAGACAGCATCAAATTTTGTTTCGAGTTTGGAGATTGGGGAAGGAGAAGAAAGCTTTGCCTTTTTGAGGGTTTCAAGTTGGGCTTGAATGGCAGCGATCTCAACAGCGTCGAGACCATCAAAGTTAAGGGTTGGGGTGTTTGAGGAGGAGGCCATGGTTGCAGAGGAAAAGAAAGGTTGAAGCTTTGTAGAAGAATTAGGGTTTGAAGGAGAAAGACAGAGATGCGGTAAAAAATAATGACCGAGATAAGAGTTTATAAAGCACACCTCTTTCCTTGTTGATAAAGATCATAATCTTTCCCAAAGATCTTCTATCCAAATCTTAACGGCTACGAGTTACCATAATGATGAATTTGCACCGCCATTAAGTCTTGACTGCGCAGACGTCCTATCATTCCCTGCAGAATTACTGTGCAACGGCTGGATTTTTCAAAAGAGCAGTCACAACGGCTATAATTTTTACTGCGTTTCCTGTTTGATTGACGTCTGTTCTTTTGCAGAAAAATCATCAATTGTAATGAAAGACGTTCCTTTAATGTGACACTATTCTCAACCACTAGTTCCATACCTCGTTACCATGAGTGGATAAAAAGGTTATGTTTGAACAGATAAGGGACTAGTGAAGTTCCATTCAAACTCTTTGTGGGCTGGGATTATTTTTGACATCCAAACAATTATTCCCCGTTTCAAGGTAATAAAGGGGGTTCATAGGTAACGTTTGCTTGGACCAGGCTAGGGACAGCTTATAACCAACCATCATTTCGGCTTGAAGTGAGGGATAGAATAGATCAAGTTGGTTATTTTGGGCTGAAAAGAAATCTTGGATGTAAGCAAATTAGTTTTAGTTCCTTTTAGCATGCAACACTTAACAATTTCTAATATATACAACATTTATGCATAGAGGAAGGATATAAGCCATTAGAAAACTTTTCAAATGATATGTGGTTACCTGAGAAGTTACCTCTTTAGTCAAGCACCGAGGGAATAGAGGATCGGGACTTGTTTACTCCAAGGAAATCATTCCTAGCAACATCCTCAGATGCTCATAGGGTTTTCTGTCCAAAGCCTTGGTAAAAATATCTGCCACTTGATTTTCAGTCCTGGGAACAATAGGCAGCTGCTGCGACATACTCCGCCTCAGCCGTTGAAAGAGCAACCGAGTTTTGCTTCTTCGATCCCCAAGACACCAAACAAGGACCAAGGAATTGGGCCATGCCTGATGTGCTCTTCCTATCCACCAAGTGACCTGCAAAATCTGCATCTGAGAATCCGACAAGTTGGAACGAGTTGTGTCTTGGATACCATAGATATAACCCATCGTTCCCTTTCAAGTAGCGCAGAATTCTCTTCACTTCTTTCAGATGTGTTTCTTTTGGATTAGCCTGGAATCTAGCACAAAGACACACACTGAACATAATATCTGGCCGACTGGCCGTTAGGTACAATAGGGAACCAATCATTCCACGGTACATCGTTTGATCAACATCAATACCATTAGGATCAGCATCAAGACGAGTATTAGGAGAAATAGGAGTATCAAAACTTTTTGTAGAATCCATACCATACTTCTTCAATAGCTCCTTGATGTACTTTTGTTGATGCACCTTTGTTCCCTCATCACTTTGCACCACTTGTAGACCAAGAAAGAAAGTGAGTTCACCGATCATGCTCATCTCAAACTCATTGCTCATTAGGTTCTTGAAGCTTTCTACAAGTTTGGGGTTAGTAGAACCAAAAATAATATCATCAACATAGACTTGAACTACTAAAACCTCACCGTCTTGTTCCCTTAGGAACAATGTCTTGTCGATCACACCACGTCTATATCCATTGGCTAACAGAAACTGAGCGAATCTATCATACTAAGCACGAGGAGCCTGTTTAAGACCATAAAGGGCTTTATCCAGTATGTAGACATGATCAGGATGATCGACATCTTCGAATCCTGGAGGTTGTAACACATAAACCTCCTCTTGTAGGTAACCATTCAGGAATGCTGTCTTCATATCCATTTGATACAACTTGAATCCCTTGTGAGCAGCATAGGCGATTAGAAGGCGGATGGCTTCTATTCTTGCAACAAGAGCGTACGTTTCATCGTAGTCAATCCCTTCTTGTTGATTGTACCCTTTTGCTACAAGTCTCGCCTTGTTCCTTGTGACCGCTCCGGTGTCATCAAGTTTATTCCTAAAAACCCACTTTATTCCTATAGCCATCTTGTGCTTTGGCTTGGGAACTAATCTCCACACTTTGTTCCTCTCAAACTGGTGTAGTTCCTCTTGCATAGAAACTATCCATTCAGGGTCTTTTAATGCTTCCTTCACATTCTTCAGCTCTGCAAGAGAGATAAACGCATTGAAAGCACAAAAATTCTTAATAGAGGAACGAGTAAGCACACCTTTATAGTATGGAGTGATGATGTTATCAACAGGATGATCCCTCTTTTGATGATAGTTTCTGACTTCAATCTGAGTGGGATCTGTTCTTGACTCCTCTTGTTCCTGTTGGCTTGTCGTTCCTTGGGATGTTCCTTCCCCATGATCTTCTTCAATTTCTTCATTTTGTGAAGTATCATCATCAGGAACCAGAACATTTTCAATGTCATCTCTATCCAGATCCTGATTCGGAGGCATAGAATCGTCATCTGGAGCTTGTGAACATAAATTTGGAGCTTGTTCATTCAACTCTGGATCGACTTCATCATCTGAATCTTCATCTAGAACCTTCAGTACATCCTCGTTACTAGACAGGTTCCCTCCATTTTTGGACTCGTCAAAGACAACATGAATGCTTTCTTCAAACTTCTTAGTCCTTTTATTGAACACCTTGTAAGCCTTGTTGTTGGATGCATACCCCAGAAAGATGCCTTCGTCACTCCTTGGATCAAACTTGCCTAGCTCGTCTTTTCCGTTGTTGTGAATAAAGCACCTGCATCCAAAGACTTTCAAGTGGGAAATATTCGGCTTTCTACCCTTGATTAGTTCATATGGAGTTTTAGAGAAAGTGGAACGTATGGTGACTCGATTAATGATGTAGCAAGCTGTACTGACTGCCTCAGCCCAAAAGGACCGAGGCAAGTTACTTGCCAACATCATAGTACGAGCCATGTTTTGTAGAGTTTCATTCATCCTCTCTGCTACGCCGTTTTGTTGAGGAGTCCTAGGTGCAGAAAAGTTCTGAGATACTCCATGTTCATCACAGTAGCTATGAAACATGGAATTCTTGAACTCTGTTCCGTTGTCAGATCTGATAGACTTCAATTTCTGTCCTGTTGATGCTTCTACCTTCTTGATCCAGCTTTTGAATGCCATGAACGTCTCATCTTTGGAACCTAGAAAGAGAGTCCATGTATATCTAGTAAAATCATCAACAATAACAAAAATGTACCTGCTACCTCCATGACTTCTCACCCACATGGGACCACACAAGTCCATGTGTATCAACTCAAGAGGATGAGAGGTGCTAACTGACAACTTTGGCTGAAACGATGATTTGCTTTGTTTTCCCTTCACACATTCTTCACACAAGCTTCCCTTTTCTGTAAGAACTTTGGGAAGTCCTATCACCGGATTTTGTGAGTAGAGTTTGTGAATCCCTCGATGATTTGCATGACCAAACCTCCTATGCCAGAGATCAGTCTTGTCAGCTACTGTTACAAAGCAAAGTTCTTCTTGTGGTTGGAAACTTGAGTCGACAAAGTACACATTGTTACGTGTCTTTCCTTTCAGGACCACAAGATTTGATTTCAGGTTCTTTATCATACAGCCATCCGAGGTAAAGGATACCTCGTTGTTCCCTTGGTCACAAAGCTGAACAATACTCAACAGATTGTAACCAAGACCTTTCACCAAGCTTATGTCTTTCACGCTGGTTTTATCATTTAGCTTGACTTCACCTGTTCCAATGATTTCTCCTTGATTGTTATTGCCAAAGGAAATGTTTCCTCTAGCATTGACCTGAAATGAGGACAGAATACTCTCGTTCCCTGTCATGTGACATGAACACCCGCTGTCAAGGATCCAGCGGATGTTCCCCCTCACTTCAACCTGCAAGAAAGAAATCACGTTTTAACGACCCAGGCCTGCTTAGCCTTCCCGGGTCGGTTAGCATAGCTCACAGAATGATAGATTTGTGATTGAACTAAAGTAGCTTTCTGTGGACTCTTGGAACTAGAAGCAATATTTGAGAGATCAACATGGTTTTTCCCTTTGTCAGTTTTAGAATCTTGCTTCTTTTGTGGTTGTGGAGCTGGTTTCTTTTTATTCTGATGAGATTTGTCATACCCTTGATTTTTCTTACCAGACCACTGTTTCTTGTTGTTCCCTGTATTCTGGTTTTGACTTCTTTTGTTAAACACTTCTAACCTAACTTTACAGTCTTTTTGAACATGACCTCCCTCACCACAGTGATAGCACACCCTAAAGTATTCGCCAAGATAGCGTTTAGGATGTGGTTTCTGGAGGGTACGTTCCTTTGATCGTTCCTTGGAAGGAATTCTATGTTGGTTCCCTTGAGACTGTTTTAGGTAAATTTTGTGAGCCGTTTTTCCAGAATACCATTCAGAATTATTGTTCAGATTACTTTCAAGATTCTTGACTCTACTCTCTAGATGAGTTACCTTATCTGTAGCGGATTGCAGTTCCCTTGCTTTTCTTTCCATTTTCTCTTCAAAGGTAAGGTCATCAGGAGGATATTCAGATTTTTTTTTTACCATAACCAATACCACACCTAGCAGGATTAAACTCAATTTGAGTTCGTTTATTAAGCTCATTCTCTAATTCCTCTCCTCTAAGTTTAAAGATAAGCAGATCCGATCTAAGTTCATTATTGGTTTCGGTGAGAGTCTTAATATCTTTCTTTAAATCTTCACACTCTGAACAAGGAACAACATTAGTGACAGTAGTTTCTGATAATTTTTCTTCAAGATTAAGACATTTCTCATCAGAAGCTTCTATTTCATCTTCCATCTTTAAGTTATCTTCAAAAAGCTTTTTGACAAGGATAACGAGATCAGATTGTTTAGCATTCTCTATCCTAGAAAGAAATTGTTCAGGAGTTACCTCTTGGTCGAAATCTTCAGTTTTCAGAGTCATGGCGCAGATCTTCGATTCAGATTCATCATCTGAGTCAAGATCCCATGCAGCGATGTAGGCCTTCTTCTTCTCGTTCCCAGTGTCGTTACCTTTGGGACTACTCTTTGCATAGTGACCCTTTTCCTGACAGTTGAAGCAGGTAACGTCCTTGATTTCCTTCTTCTTAAAGTTGACTCTTTCCTTCATGGCACCTTGCTTCTTGCCTCTCCTATAGAAAGATCTCAACGCTTTGGTTATGAGAGCCACATCAGAATCTTTCTCTAGCTCATCATCATTTCCAGCGGTGATGTTTTCAATGGCCTTCTCCACCTTAAGAGCAATACCCTTGCTGGAGCTCGAAGAACCACTATTGTCTTTCTCATATCGCTCATAGTCAGTCAACTTTCCAAAGATTTCATGAAGTTTGCAAGTCTTTGTTATTGAATTTTCTTTGAGGAGTCCTCTAGTGACCACGTACTTGGGTCCTAGACCATCAACAATTGTAGAGACTTTCTCAGCATGTTTGATAGAATCCCCAATTCCAAGATGATTAATGCGATTAACCAAGCCTTTAAACCGAGATTGGTATGTGGCAATGGTTTCTCCATCTTTCATCTTAAAATTGTAGAATTCCTTTTTGGCGTCTTTCTGATGGCTTTCTTTCAGATCTACACTGCCGATATGCATTTGCTCAATGGCTTTCCATGCATCCTTAGCAGTTTCACAGTTGACAACTCTTAGAAGATCTTCAGCACCCAAGGCATTGTTTAGTAGCATTTGTGCCTTGTAGTTCTTCTCCATTCCCGTCCATTCTGTTGGCCCCCAATCGGATTTTTTGTTCTTCTTGTCTGCGGGAATGACATAGTCTCCATCCTCAATAACTGACCAGGCTTGGTAGTCATTGCTTCTGAGCCATGTGGTGAAGAGCTTCTTCCAATGATCATACTCCCCAACAACAAGCAGTGTAGGCTTCTGTATTCCTGCACTAATACACAATCTAGAGCAAACCTGCTCTGATACCAATTGTTGGATCGTGACGAGTTAGTAACAATACAGGGAACTAGTAAGGTTCCCTGAGCAGCGGAAATAAATAGTAGAACACAGAATTTAGAGAGGAAAACTTTCTGTCCGACCAACAAGTAGTAGAAAGAAAAACCTCTACCCCTAAGACTCCTTCTCAGAGGATTTTCAATAGAATATCTTTATTAAGTTTCAACGATTGCAAGGCAAGTCAAGTAACTAAGGCACCAACCAAAGTTCCTGGTAACTACGGCACCGACCGAAGTTCAACCAACTAGACTTCTACAACCCTAAACGTAAACCTAAATGGAAGTAAACTACTGACTTACTTGTGGATTCTTCACCGAAAAAGCCACACACTCATACACTTGAAAAGCTCTCTCTTCAAGTTCGTCGTCTTCAACCACTCGAAAACCACTTCTTTAACCCTAGCTAACCCTAGCTATTTATAAGATAAGTTAAGTCTGATCTCACACGTAATTCTTGCCTAATTACGCTGATATTCCACTTAACAAATCCCACACAATAAGGAAAAAGATTGTTTGTGATTTCGGATCCTCAACCATGCCGATTCTTCCCAAAACCGAATGATCTTGGATTTCCCAAGATAAGATCGTGTGAAGATTGATCTTATCTTCTCTTTTATCTCCTTAAGCAACCGCCTACAGCTGTAAATCTTCGTAGAAGATCGCTTGCAGAAGATATGGTAACTTACCATTTATAGAAACCCGCGTTCCTTCTGAGACGCGCTTCCTAAATCTGTCACTCGTTCCCTCCATCGTTCCTCACAATGTTCCTTCACTCGTGACCATGTACCTGTTTACCTGAAACACTTACATGTAGAAGCAAGTTATATCAACTAAGTTTGTTATCATCAAAACTAAGAGAAACCATGGAACAACCATTGTTCCAACAAATAAGACAACAAAAAAATGGGAGCAGAGAGTTTTTGAAAAAAAAAAACAGGAGGCTCGAAGAAAAGATTGAAGAGGAAGATTTGATTGGTTTTGTAGTTTGTTTTTTTCTGGATCTGGTACAAGATCTCTTCTATCGGGTTTTAATCTCGAAGTACAAGCTTGGTTTGGTAAAAATTTTAATTAGTTATTCGTTTATCTGAATTTCTTTGATTTTTCCAGATCAAGATCTACAGTTGCTTTTGATTGAGAAATCAGTTGATCTATAGCTTTCAAAGGGAGTTTTCGATATTAGATTTATATTCGGTAAAAGATTTCAGAGTATTTTTAGGGTTTCGTTTTGTAATGATATTAGGGAGCCCTTTGATCAAGTTTTTCAGAAAGGTTTAAACTAGAAAAATGTTCTTCTATATATATAGTTTATCGATGTCAAGTTTTTAAGGATTTGGAATTATGCACAAGAAGTTATAATGTATTCTGGCATTTTATTGCATTTGGGGTTAGGATTTGTAAGAGTAAATAACCTTATTTGCATTGGGTTATGTATAGGAGCACAAGTCATAGACCGTGGTCAATGAGAAAAGGAAGAGATATAGTATCTATCCTAAACAGGTGAGTATAGACCGGAGATTCAACCCTATCTGCTATAATGTGAAATATGAATATATGGATATATACGTTATATGGATTATACAGATATATGTGCTATATGAGCTATATGGATATATGTGCTTTATGGATATGTGTGCTATATGAGTTATATGGATATGTATGATAGCTCTGAAATTTTCAGAGTTATTTGCACAGAAAGTATGTTAGCAGATAGCATATGATATATGATTACAGGATGCATTTGATTGCATAGCATATTGCAATGAGATTAAAAGGACCTGTGACTGTCTCGCCCTGAATTTGTATTACAGGACCTACGGGTCATACAGGATCTTCGGATCATACAAGATCTACGGATCATACAGGACCTACGGGTCATAATTCTTACAAGGACCATAAGAGTCCATATACAGTAAGCCCGAGGCAGATTCAGGCTTGAACAATTCACAGAATAATAAATCGGAAACATCAGCATTTGTATTTGCATAGTAAATTCATATATGACATATATAATATGTATGAATATGTATAGTGACCAATTGTTTGGCTTTGTGTGAAATAATTGATGATGGTTTATATTCACTGAGTATGCGACTCACGTAAATCGCAAAACAATTTTTCAGGTTCAGCTAGAACTTTCTGACGTGTGTCTCTTTTAGAGGTCACATTCATACAGGTCAGCCGGCTGAAGCTCAATGCAACCTTCTCCTCCTCATTTTGCATCATAGACATATGGGTTGTAATAGAAGTTAGAGTAATAGATGTTTTAGTATGAGAAGTAACGACATAGAACTGTGTGTAAGCAACCTTTTATGGTTGTTAATGTCTGCTATGTGCTTACGTGAATAGTTGGTATATGTCTCTTATCTGTTTAAGTAAGAGATAAGTTTTATAAAGTATACGTCATAGGGTATAAGGGTGTCACAACTAGTTTTTGGTATCAGAGCAGGGATATGATTCTTTAAGGGCATGCATTCATAAGCATAAGTAATTGATATTAGAATTGCATTCATGAGCATGATGCATAAAGGAGAGAAGGTTCAGCCGTGCCACGTCAGTCTATAGAAGCATCTCATACAATACTACATGAGCATACATCTCATACACATGAACCATAAGAAGAGAAAATACAGAGAAAATGGTAAAGATACATATAGTATATCGAGATTGTATAATACGAGTGGATACAATAGAGTTACGAGCTCGTCTGATCTTGTTATTCTTGTATGAGTTTGATGTTATAATGGGCATGGATTGATTGTCAAGACATCATGCTAAAGTGGATTGTTATACCAAAGAGGTAGTGATAGATTCACTTGATAAATCTAGAGTCATTTTCTATGGTGATAGACAAATGATACCCACTTGCCTAATATCTGCAATAGTAGCTTTTCGTATGATCAGAGAGGGATATGAAACATATTTGGCTCATTTTATAGATCCTACAGTTGAATGTGATGACGTTGGAGGTATTTTAGTTGTTAAAGATTTTCCTGATGTGTTTCCAAAGCATCTTCCTGATTGCCACCTGATAGAGAGATAGAGTTTACTATAAAATTAATGTCAGGTACTGCATCGATTTCTATTCTTCCATATTGGATGGCTCTTCCAGAGTAACAGGAGCTGAAGAAACAGTTACAGGATTTGTTGGACAAAGTATTCATTAGGGCTAGTGTATCTTATGACTTTGCATAGATTACAGAACATTGAATCAGGTGACAATGAAGAACAAATATCCATTGCCAAGAATAGATGCTATAATTGATCAACTTCAAGGAGCAAAGGTATTTTCAAAGATAGACATTCGATCAGGATATCATCAGTTAAAGATAGCTAAAGATGATATTACCAAGACAACATTCAGGAGTCAATATGGACATTATGAGTTTCTGATGATTTCATTTGGTTTGACTAATGCACCAGCTGCATTCATGGCTTTGATGAACAAGGTATTTCAACCTTTTCTAGACAGATTTGTGATTATCATTATTTATTATATATTGGTATATTCGTGGAGTACAAATGAGCATGTTGATCATTTGCGTACTGTGCTACAAGTCTTGAGGGAAAACAGTTGTTTGCTAAACCGAGAAAGTGTGAATTCTGGTTTGATCATGTGGTATTTTTAGGACATATAGTATCTAGAAGAGGTATAGAGGATTGATTCTAAAAAAGTTTGAAGCGGTGGTAAACTGGAAAGTATCAACTATAGTTATAGAAGTTCGTATCTTTCTTAGTATGGCTGGATACTACAGACTATTGGTGGAAGGATTCTCTATTATAGCTGCACCACTTACTAAATTGCTATGAAAGAATGCTCAATTCCATTGAAATTCTGCGTACCAACAAAGCTTTGAAAAGTTAAAGCACCGTCTGACTACAACAGCAATACTAAGAATTCTTACAAGTACAAGAGGATTTGGTACTTACACTGATGCTTAATATCAAATTCTTGATTGTGTCTTAATGCTGGATGGAAAAGTAATTGCTTATGTATCACGACAGTTACGACCGCATGAAGTTTCTTATCCTGTACACGATTTAGAGTTGGCAACAATAGTATTTGCACTAAAGAGTTGGCGACATTATCTATATGGAGAAACATTTCAAATATTTATAGATCATAAGAGTTTGATGTATTTGATGAGCCAAAAGCAGTTGAACATGAGACCACGACGCTGGATGGAACTACTGAAAGATTATGATTGTACAATTGAGTATCTTCTAGGAAAGGCCAATGTTGTAACATATTCTTTGAATCAAAAGTCTAGTGATATGATAGAAAATATGCACGTGACTTCAGTGTTAGCTTTGATTGCTTTGCGAGGTCTAAATGATAGATTACAGTTTGACATAGATAGAGTACTGATTGCTACTTTTGAGATTTGGCCAGTGTGAGACAGAAAACTAAAAGATGCACAAGTAAGAGATCAAAAGTTGGCAGAAATTATAGAACTTGCTCGACAAGGTAGAGATACGCCATTTGACATTCAAGATGACACATTGATGACTGGCACAGATTCATTATGTTTTCTATGTTAGTATGTCACGGCGAGATTGATCTTATCCGTCACATGTGAAAAGATTCAAAAGTACAGTTTGCTACATAGAGGACTGATCATGATACTAGATTACAGAATCAAACAGTTACAAAGGGAGATTCCGAAAGTAATTTGGAAGAATCATGGTATAAAGGAAACAACTTGGAAAACAAAGGATAAGATGAGTAAGTCATAAGAAGAGATAGCGAATTTTGAGGACAAAATTCTTATAGAGGGGGAGAATTGTAACATCCCCGACCAAAGTGCATACGTCATTTGCATTCATATAAGAGTAATAGCATATGCATAGCACAGTGACATGGTATATAGTGAATTTTTAAAGGTAATATTTATTTTCTAATTAAGTTTATTATATTTTAAAAAAGTTTTTAACTTAAAGTTAATTATTAATTATTTCAGGGTAAAGTTTGTAGTAAAGGAGATTTCAGGGTGAAAAGTGAAATTTTTCTAATATTTTTGCCGACTTACGTTATTATGTATCATCATCTTCATTGTCTTCATTTTTAAGAAATTAATAAGACAACAAAAAAAATGGGAGCACAGAGTTTTTGAAAAAAAAAAAGAGGAGGCTCTAAGAAAAGATTGAAGAGGAAGATTTGATTGGTTTTGTAGTTTGTTTTTGCTGGATCTGGTACAAGATCTCTTCTATCAGGTTTTAATCTCGAAGTACAAGCTTGGTTTGGTAAGTTTTAATTAGTTATTGGTTTATCTGAATTTCATTGATTTTTCCAGATCTAGATCTATAGTTGCTTTTGATTGAGAAATCAGTTGATCTATAGCTTTCAAAGGGAGTTTTCGATATTAGATTTATATTCGGTAAAAGATTTCAGAGTATTTTTAGGGTTTCGTTTTGTAATGATATTAGGGAGCCCTTTGATCAAGTTTTTCAGAAAGGTTTGAACTAGAAAAATGTTCTTTTATATATATAGTTTATCGATGTCAAGTTTTAAATGATTTGGAATTATGCACAAGAAGTTACAATGCATTCTGGAATTTTATTGCATTTGGGGTTAGGATTTGTAAGAGTAAATAGCCTAATATGCATTAGGTTATATATAGGAGCACAAGTCATAGACCGTGGTCAATGAGAAAAGGAAGAGATATAGTATCTGTCCTAAACAGGTGAGTATAGACCGGAGATTCACCCTATCTGCTATAATGTGAAATATGAATATATACGTTATATGGATTATACGGATATATGTGCTTTATGGATATATGTGCTATATGAGCTATATGGATATATTTGCTTTATGGATATGTGTGCTATATGAGTTATATGGATATGTACGATAACTCTGAAATTTCCAGAGTTATTTGCACAGAAAGTATGTTAGCAGATAGCATATGATATATGATTACACTAGTTGAATTCCCGTACCATGTACGGATTTTGTTTAAAAATATGTTGCATAAATAAACTAATTTTCAAATTTACCTAATTTAAAAATATTTTAATGTTTAAAATTTGAAATGCCTACATATTAGGAAGGTTAAGTATTTGTTATTTAAATAAGTATAAAAAAAATTAGTTAAAATATAGTGGGACCCAAATTATTAATAAAAATAATAATTCAAAATTACAAAAAAATGACACATAAGCAAATTGAACAATAGGTTGACATGTGGCCAAAAGGCTTCTTCTTTAGTATATAGATAGATGATGCATTTGATTGCATAGCATATTGCAATGAGATTAAAATGACCTGTGACTGTCTCGCCCTGAATTTGTATTACCGGACCTACGGGTCATACAAGATCTTTGGATCATACAGGATCTACGGGTTATACAGGACCTACGGGTCAT
Organism: Fallopia convolvulus; assembly: GCA_964016875.1. Classification (NCBI taxonomy): domain Eukaryota; kingdom Viridiplantae; phylum Streptophyta; class Magnoliopsida; order Caryophyllales; family Polygonaceae; genus Fallopia; species Fallopia convolvulus. Next base: position 10,615,595 of record OZ024721.1, read on the forward strand.
AATTCTAACAGGGACCATAAGAGTCCATATACAGTAAACCCGGGGCAGATTCAGGCTTGAACAGTTCACAGAATAATAAATCGGAAACATCAGCATTTGTATTTGCATAGTAAATTCATATATGACATATATAATATGTATGAATATGTATACTGACCAATCGTTTGGCTTTGTGTGAAATAATTGATGATGGTTTATATTCACTAAGTATGCGACTCACATAAATCGCAAAACAATTTTTCAGGTTTACTTAGAACTTTCTGACGTGTGTCTCTTTTAGAGGTCACATTCATACAGGTCGGCCGGCTGAAGCTCAATGCAACCTTCTCCTCCTCATTTTGCATCATAGACATATGGGTTGTAATAGAAGTTAGAGTAATAGATGTTTTAGTATGAGAAGTAACGGCATAGAACTGTGTGTAAGCAACCTTTTATGGTTGTTAATGTCTGCTATGTGCTTACGTGAATAGTTGGTATATGTCTCTTATCTGTTTATGTAAGAGATAAGTTTTATAAAGTATACGTCATAGGGTATAAGGGTGTCACAGTAAAAATTCTATTAAGTAGTCTATACTCTTCAAAAATAGTATGTATAATTGTTAGAAATATTTGTAGCAGTATGCACCCCAATAAATTCCCGAAAAGCCAAAATATAACTTCACATATGGTATACTCACCAAAGTACACAACGCAAATAATAATACTTATAGTCATACGACACATAAAAATAGTAGCACATCATTTCACCTCAGTATAACATCAATCATCTTTCACATCATTTCTCAAATACCAATATCATTAACAAGTAATCAGGGCTACCTCTAGCCGGAACATGTTGTAGTGGTCGACGGCCTCCACCGTAATTCTGAACCACTCAACACTAAAATAATTCACCTTCTTACCCTTGGTCGAGTCTCCACTGCAACACTTGCCACATCATTTTATTATAATTTTGAAAGAGCTCCCCTTGTCACACGACTAATCCAGGGATTCTCCCTCTTTACCGATCACCACATACTCATTGTCGTACTGCTGGTAGATGGCAAAGTTTCGTAAATCGAATAAAGTACATAGTATTAATCATCTACAAGTATATTTTCAAAATATTGATCCTCACACATAGACATAAAATAAGATACGAGGACGAATCCCAAAATAAATCTCTACACATCATATCTACACATCTAGCACACAAGATTGTTAACTAAGTAACTCTAATCGACTACAGGTCCGAACCGTCGGTTTGGTCTCGGTTCCAATTCAGTTCTTGGAACCGGCGGTGTCGGTTGTTGTTCAAAACCGAACCGGACCCATGACTAGGTTTCCCTCCCCTTATATGCTAGTGATATTTTCCCTGTGTGGATTGATGTGGGAATGCTCACACTTTCTCCAACACACCGCCTTAAGTTGTGACTAGCTTGGCCTAGTTAGCACTTGATCGAACTATTTTTTTCTTGACAGATCTAGCATTTCAATCTCTTTATAGCTCACTCACATTTTGTTTTAACGGATTATTGACATCTCATTCTCTTTTAGTTATATACCCTTTTTTTTGTTTTTACCACAAAATCTGACCCGGATAGAGCCTGATCTAATACAATCTAGGATTCCGATGGGCTAATATTAAACGAGAGACATTTCGAGCTTTTAACATTCATATATAAGGTTGGGATCCACATTTCTACTCAAAGTGTAAATCAATGAGTAAAATTTTACATTTTCTTATATTTTAGTGGTATTGTTGATCTATGTGGAAATGTCCACTTTTCTCGGGAGTCCAATGGGGTAATTAAAGGCTGTTGATTTATACACACGGAAAAATTTGAAAGCGCACACAGATATCCACAGAACGTGGATGCGCGCGAATTTGTGTTGCGCGGAATGGTAATTCCGGGATTGCGGAATGGTAATTCCGGTATTTAAAAAAGCGAGGGTTTCGAGAGCGTGGCGGCCAAGGGGCCGCACAACATTGTTGTGCGCGAAACGGTGTTGCAAGCGCAACACCGTTTTGTGCATGCGCGCAATAGCGTTGCGTGCAATCCAACGACACTTTTGGAAAAGTGTCGTTGGACTGGCGCGAAGCCTCGTTGAGCGGATCTCAACAGTAAAAAACGGTTGAATTGTCCCCTATAAATACCCATTTCGATTCTCATAGTTGGCATACCTTCATTCCACATCATTGCTTAAAAATGTCGTCAGGAGAAGAAGATACGTCATCGAGCGATTATCATCCCGAGGAGGAAGATCCATCGCCAATCGATAGTTTCATAGGTTAGGATGAGGAAGGTGTACCGGGAGAAGACTACGGAACCGATTCCGATGCATCAAGCGAGCCAGAACAGGTATTTTTCAAAGAAACCATAATATTATGTTTTTAGGATAAAAACCTCAAATCCAAATATTCTGTTTAGGCTTTTTTGCCATTTACGAACGTAGTATATTGAAAGTTAGGATAGTGTAATTTATAATATTTTGTTTTTACATTTTGAAATCATAGGTTGTCGGAATAGATTTTTCTATTGCTTTCCACTACGATGGGTTGTGGAGTGATCGAAGAGAAATGCTTGATTGGGCTAGACAAACTGCAATTTCGAAGAATTTTGTACTAGTCATAAAAACCTCAAATCCAAACAGGGTCATACTCACTTGTGACCTAGCCGGTAGATATAGATGTGACAAGAGGGTGTTGCCCGGACCGGAAAATAGGAGCATTTATAAGCCACTTACCGATACTCTGACCAGGAAGTGTGGATGTCCGTTTGAATTGAATGGAGTCCGCCTCAAGGAAAAAATGGATGGGTCTTAACAGTAAAGTGCGGACAACACAATCATCGCCTCTCCACTAGTTGGTTAGCTCATCCATATGCGGGGCGATTGACAGCTGAGCAGAAGGAGTTTGTGAAAGAGAAGTTCTTATATCTAGCCACCCCGAAGATGGTACTTCAAGAGTTGAGGTCAAGGTACCCGGGAAATGTGACCTCAATTAGACAAATCTACAATATGAGAGAGAAGTTACTACTTGAGGATTGCGGAGAATTGACGGTGACACAATGGTCTATAAAGTTCTTGAAAGACCAAGAATACATTGTCCATCCAAGACGAGTAAGGGGTTCTAATGTTATGAATGCCTTGTTTTTTGTGCACCCCACGAGTCTGCGCATGTTGAAGATGTTTCCTTATGTCGTCATTATGGACTCCACATACCAGACCAATAGGTATGTTATTTTAATCTATAATCGACTTGATTAGTATGTTTCCAGTATAAATGTTTAAAACAACTTGTTCTGCTAGGTACGTCATGCCTTTATTGGAGATGGTTGGCTTCACTTGCACCGGAAATACATTCAGCATCGGGTTTGCATTTATTTCAAACGAAGATGTCGGTAGTTATAGGTGGGTGTTAACTCAATTGAAAGGCGTGTACGACGAGCTTGGAGTCTAGGTCAATGCAATCATGACAGATCGCGAGCAGGCTCTAATCAAGGCGATAAGTCAAGTTTTTGGGGACGGAGTACAACATTTGTTGTGTCGGGTGCACATCAGACACAAAATTCTGGCGTACGGCCTAAAGGTGTTTGCGAACGCTGAAAATCCACATGAGTTCTCACGCGGGTTTGCATACGCTTGTTGGGTGCTCTTTTCGTCCACCACAGAGGCGACATTTGAAGAAAGGTATGTAGAATTGAAGAGAAGATGGCGATCGACGCTTATTGCATACATGGAGAAGGTGTGGCTTAATCCATACAAGAAGAACATAGTTCGTGCTTGGACGGATCATACACTCCACTTTCAGACGAGAACCACCAATAGGTAATTTCATTTTTAGCATTTGAATTCAGTTTGAATATTAGAAAGTGTATTCGTTCAATATTTAAACTTTGACATGTGTTTTTTAGGGTCAAAGGGATGCACGCGGTGCTAAAAAAGATATTGGATTCATCTCGAGGAGGCTTCAACACCGTGATACTAAGGATTCACATCCAGATGGAATCTCAAACCAACAGTTTGAGGACAACCATTGAGAAAACCAGAATACAGAAACCAACAAAATTAAGAATAATGGCAAAACAGTTTAGAGCGTTGTTCCGTCCTATACGCGGACAAGTTTCAAGGCAATGCCTAGGTATGTTGTTAGACATGTATTATGATATAGCTTATGAGTTGACGCATGGTACACTCGAGATGGAGTGCCACGATTACTTTTGGAGGGAATGTCACGGTCTTCCATGCAAGCATCGAATTGCACACGCTATCATAACTAAAGTACCCATCGAGCTGGAGGAGATACATCCTTTTTGGAAACAAATCGAATGGGATGGCCTTAGCGATGACAATGTCTTGCCCTTTCCTGCGTACCGTTGACCATTCAAGACACAACGTGGGACGAAATGGTGGCTCTACGAAATAGCGGTCAGATGCCTAGAGACTAGTTTTTGCAGATCACTTCAGGGTTCAAAGATTCAAAGCATCCTGAAGACACAAACCTTATTGAGCCGATACCTTATGAGACGCCAGATGGAGCCAACAAGTATTCAACCACCCGGGAAAAAACACACCTTGAGCACGTAATGGAAGAGTACGAGAGGGAGCAACAAAGACGGAAAGACAACGACAGTGGGAGCAAAGCAAATACATCGTCGCCATCCCGACCACGCGGACGACCTAAAGGATCTAGGAATAAGAAATGGACTGGAGTTGGAGTTGATACGCCTCCGGTTGCGACCGCGTCTCCTAGCACCGCTACCCCGGCCGCTGGAAGCCACCGTGGCCCCCCGACGAGCGTCAAATGGCGCGGGGTTAACTTTGGCATCGGTAATGTGGATAGTTTTGTATTTCCGTTCATTGATGATGCTAGAGACGTGATGGGAGACGATCATTGTGGTTTTCAGGCCCTTGCTTGCGTATTGGGTAGGCAAGAGGAGGAGTATTACAATATTCGATGAGAGCTTCAGGCAGAATTGATGCAGAACAGAGATATGTATGACGTCTTGTTCACTAGGGGCCTTACATCATTTGCTGAGTTCTTGGAGCAGATCGGCCATGTGGAGTCTCCTTGCTCGAACAGATACTGGCTAGATATGCCGCTACACGGCCTTGTGTTTTCTACTTTTTATCAAGTGCCACTTGTGTTCTTATCGAGGCATCAAGGCTCCCACACGTGTTTACCGTTGCGGATTTTTGGGAACAATCAAGGACATGGGATACCACCACCAGTCGTTGCTATCGCTCACGTTGGTCAACGGGACCACTTCATACCGGTGAGAAATTTGTAATCACTTTTTTTGAAGTTGTTTGGTTTTGTAGATCCTACTTGCGTATATGTGACATAGCATTTCTTTTCAGGTATGGCTGACGGGGAACGCGCCTATCCCCCCACCTCCTCATGCAGGGCGTCAATTTCACGACCCCGACGCCGACTACTGGCTCGAGGCTCTTACCCCGAGGATTGACAATTGGAAGGCTTGCCGAAGAGACATCGATCGGGATCCGGAGACATTTTCTTAGGACAATCTTGTTAGGGGAATTGCTATGGGATATATGTACTTTATTAAGAAGAACATGTTTTCATATTTCATGTATTGTGTGCCCCGTTTAGGGGGTTTATGAACTTTTTTAAGATGTTTCGATGTAAGGGGGTCAAGCTTTCCCCTGTTTGATGACTACTAAGCTCAATTTATCTTAATTTTAATAAAAACCTCCTAGAGGGGACGAAGAGCACCGTCTCTTCTTCAACTATGTCAATTTATAAAGTTAAATACATATACTTCTAACCATTTGAAATGGTAGACGATTGTCTTCCTCATTTGCCATTTTCAGAAAGTAAGGATAGGAAGACTACAATTATTTCACTTAAAAAACCCGACATGAAATAAATATAGAAACCCGACGACTCGAAGCCTCAGAAATCTTGCAAACGACTCGGCAAAATCGGAGTGCAACCTAACCCAGGAAAGCGCGGGCGTGCTCCTAGGCTCCAGCCCGCGCCCTAGGCTCCAACCTTGCTGCTGCCGCGGCACGGTCACGGACATGGGGAGCGCGGGCGCGCTCCCGGCCCCCTTCCCGCGCCCGTGGTTGCTTGTATTCTGGTGGCGCGGCGCGGGCAAATGGAGCACAAGGTGCGCAACGGGCCTTCGTGGCTCCGCGAAATGGGCCTTCGAGCATCACGAAGGCCCGTTTCGCGGAGCCACGAAGGCCTGTTGCGCGCCTTCTGCTCCCCCTTTTACCCAACTGGGTAATTCCATTTTTACAAGTTCCGCGCATGATTCTGAAAACAGTATACATGCAACTTTTCTGGTGACAAGACTTATGCATGCACATCTCTTCCTTCGAGCAAATTCCAAGCATAAAATGAGACCTAAACCTTCTCCATTGTTGCTCCACTCTCTATCAACCCTAAACCCTAAACCGAAACCAGAATTTCATTATCGGCACACCAATGGCTCAAAGGAAAGCGTGTTCATCCCGAACCTACCCCTTTGCTCCACCCGTCATAAACTTCTCCATCGTGCACGTCCGTGGGGTTAGGGAGACAAAGACGTAGTGATACAAGGCGAATCAATAAAAAATATCATCATGAACTGGAGCCAATCTGGCTATGGAGCACCACAAGGATATTGTCGCTTCTTCTTGAACGACAACGATATAACACATCGCATCTATGCCAAAGAAACGACGATGCAGCTTCGCCTGACTGAAGGTGCGGAGATCCAAGTGTTTTTTCAGTAAGTTGTTTAGGGGTTTTTCAGTAAGTTGTTTAGTGTTATAAGTCATTATTGTTGTTTAGGGTTTTTTCAGTAAGTTGGTTGTAAGCATCGTCGAAATGTGGATCCAAGTGTTATAAGTCAGTTTTTATGAAGTTATGTTTGTCAAATCTAAAATCTGAATATCTCAATTGCAGTCATATACATACACACATAGATATATAAAGTAGTAATGTGAAATGCCAACCAAAGTCATCCAAAACATCCGAAATGTAGAGTAGTAATGTGAAATGAAATCAACAATCCAAAACCATCAAAAATAGATACATAAAGTACTAATCAACAATCCAAAACCATCAAAAATTGAATCCGGAAAGTGCCACATCTAAGTCTGGCGCTCACGCGAGCTATCGCTGCCACTGTCGCGCTCGTGCACTGAATCCGGAAAGTGCCTTGTGGGCATCGGGGGGGGGGGAGGCGTTGCGTCAGAATCTAGGATACTGAGCATGTGCCTGAAATGATACGCAGCCGGATGATCATGCGGCATCCGTAGTAGCTGGCTCCGAGCATATCCCGCTGCGTGTTGTACCCTCTACGCAAATAAAATCAAATAATATTAGTTTGTGCACTCAAATAACAACTTAAACATACAACTAAAAAATAATAAGTTCTTACCATCCTGTCAGAAACTGCCGGTATCGGGTGAGGCACAGGAGCACGAGGGTCATCCTGGTACGTTGATGTCGGGTCCACGTACACGTGAGATCGGGCCCTAAACCATTCCAAGTAGCCCTCCTCCACCTGCCATGCATATTCGGCACGCCGCACATCCAACTCTATCAAGTGCTCCATACGCTGTGCCCAATGATGGTTCGCATGAGCATACACAACAGTGTATGGGCGGTTCTGTAAGGAGGCGTTTCGGTCGACAATCGAAGGCTGTAGTGGTGGAGGAGGGATGATCTGGATGCGACTAAACTGGCGCAACGCCCTCTTTGGATGGTACGGCTCCTGTATGGTCCCAAGTACCAGGACGCCACTATAGCGAGACACCCGGTACGTCCCATCAAAATCGAGGTCAACACCCCACGACATCCATCGAATCTGCAAAGCGGAATACAAATCATCAATCGTCACACTTTTTTTGGAATAACAGGAGGAGTATGTACGTCACGTTTATATTGAAGTTTTACCTCCTCTGCACGAACCGTGTCTAGAATCAGCCGCAGCTCCGCCAGTCTCTCGGTGGCCCGGCTGGGGGCCCGATCTCTAGTCTGTCGTGCGGCTGCACGACCATCAGCTAGCGGATCCAATGCCAGGTTGATCCGACTCTGAGTGTGCTCGAAATAAGTCATAATCCATGTCTAAAACAATACTTATAAGATATTGAACCCAACCAAATTCGAAGAATGAAAAAAAAGCCGAAGCACGTACCCTCAGCACAAGAGCGCAACCCGCGACTCCCGCCGCGTCGGCGCGCGACGCCATCCCGAGATCACGACATAGCCCCGCCAATAAACCCACACCCCAAGCTTATCAACCCGTCCTCTCGTGGTCGAATAGGAACGCCAATATCCACATCCTGATCATGTTCCCGGACTTGTCGACGAATAACGTTATCCCGAGAAAGTACCATAGAAATACAGTGGCAATGGTCCCTGGGGGTGCGGGCCAGGCCCCGGTAAACATGTCCGACAAAATAGCTGCGATAGCCTCCGATGGGACACGTGTCTTCCACGCGTGTGCTGTCTGTGGATCGAGACCCAACATATCCCTTAAACGAGCCTCGATCTCCAACGCATCCATCGGAGGTATAAGAGCATCTCCATCTATGGGCACCCCGAAAATGCGGTGCATGTCATGGAGGGTGATGGTAATCTCGCCCCACGGGAAGTGGAGGCTGTTGGTCTCCGGATACCAACGCTCCCGAAATTCAGAGATGAGAATGTGGTCCGTCGAGCCAAATTCGAGGCCAATCAGCCCGGTGAGACCACTCCGTTGGGCGATGCCCCACCCAGAATCGGGTCCTCCATGGATATACTGTCGAAACCCGCGTAAAGGTGCCAAGTTCCTAGACCACACCCTAATGACCTTAAGATACTAAAAAGAGGAAATAAACGTGAGTTAGAAAAACTAAACATTGATTTCGAAAAAAATTAAATACTCGTAGTTGTGAAAAGTTTATGTACGTTACGGTCGCTCCAAATCTTTCCTGCCACGTGTGTGGAATACGTCGTCAACAGGCTGCCGTCCATAGGACCTCCTGGTGCGCCCTCCTCGGCGGGAGGGTCCTCAGGAGCGGCCCCTGCTGCTGGTACAGGGGGGACGGGGGTCCCTCTGGAGCGGGGGGAGGGGCAGATGCAGCTGGAACAGGAGGAGGGATGGGTGTTGCTGGAACGGGAGGAGGGGGAGACGAAAATGTGGATGTAAGCGGAGGAGCTGAGGGTCCCGCCACGGATGTAGTAGGATCGGTCGAAGAAGTAGGTGGAGGATTGGAAAAGACTGGTGGCGGGACATGGGTCGTGGTGGGAGGTAAAATAGAGATGGTGGCCTCGGATATGTGGTAATCGTCAACCAACAAATCCTCCGCAGTACCCACAGGAGCATCAAAGTGTATGTCCTGCTCCGTGAAGAGCTGATCGTCCCCTACGACGTCGTCCGACAAGTCGTCCTGCATGAGCTCCTTCGTAAAATCCACCTCCATCTCGTCGGAGGGGTCTACATCTATCTCCGGGGCATGCGTCAACTCCGGATCACGATCTATCCGCTTCTGCTCGGTAGGCGGCACTTCGACAAGTACAACACGTGCAATCTCGATGGCCGTAAGCTTGGGCGCCTTCTTTTTCCTCCTCTTATCGAAGAGGACGGTGCTCAAGCTAGTGTGTACGTCCTTTAGGCGACAAGTTCAAATTAAATTAGTAAGTTTTCTATTCATTATTTTTTTCTTTTATTTATGTAAAATTATAAATTTTTACTTTTATTGGATTCAATTTACGAATTCAACCTCCGACTATGAATTGAATTAACGAATTCGTCGGTGTAGTCGAAATTCAAATTTGGACTTAAAATATCTAACTTTAAAATTAAGATATATAATTACTAATCTTATTTCAATTTTAATTCTGTTTGTATGTTAAAATATTCTTTTAATTTCATTTCAACTCATAATTCCAAACATAAATAATAACTCATAATACAACTAAATTCCCTAACACAACTAAAAATCTAAATATAACAAAGATATTGAACATTAAACAAATTACGAAATTGATTAACGAAATTGAATAAATAGTACAAATTGAAACCAAGTAACTTAAACAACTAAACGGAATCAAATAACTAAATTTCATATCCATTACGAAATTGAATATTAAACAAATTTAATACGATCGATACTAAATTCGACTAAATATGTTTGAATAGTAATCAATATATATCTTCTAAACCTGAAACACTTTTGGGCAGATTCGTCATTAAGAATTTATATTACAATCACCCTATTTTTAATAATGATTTTTTAATCAATTATATATTATGTAATTCAATCACCTAATCGAATTTCCAACTTTATCCACTCATCTTATTTAATAATTTTTTAATCAATTTGCTATGAGATTGTATAAATTTTTATCTCTACCCGTTATTTTTATCTTTGTTCATGTTCATTATATTATAATATGTAATTATCTTCTATGCATATAGTAATTATCTTATACATTACGTTATTTCTCTATCTTCCTTATATTTTTAATAATAATTTTTTCATTAATTTTATATATTACAAGATCTTACACATGATAATTATATACTGCATATATCATGTTATTTTGGAAACATGTTTCACCTTATGGATAATTAAGAAAACTTATTTAATTAGGTATTTATTTTTTATATTTATTTTTTATCCATATAATTTGTATGCGATTTTTTTTGCAATATAAATTTCTATCCAAAATTATTATTCATTTTTATATTACTTTCTATTTATATGGATGATAAATTTATAATTTATATGATCAATGTTTTGAATTATGAATTTTTTATATTAAATTTTGGATTTTTTCATATTGACTTCCTAACCAAAAAAGTGTAATAATTTTTTTATTTGTTATGGATAGTATTTTTAATCTATACATGATATTTTTTAATTTATATACATAATTATGTAGAGTTTTCATATTAATATTCTATCTATAAATATGACAGTCAATCGTTGTATTGTTCTCAAATATAAAATTAAATAGTTCAATCACCATATAATTAGGGACGAATTCTTTTTATATTTATTTTTCATCCATAAATATGACAATGTTTCAATTGATATGAACAATTTTTAATTACTTATTTTTATATTAACTTTTCAGATTTTTTATATTAATTTTCTATTTAAAAGTATGACAACTTTTCAAATATTCTATATATAAGTATGTTAATTTTTTAGATTACGGATCCCTAAATAAATAAATAAAAATTAAGGATCATTTAATGTTAAATCAATTAACCAGATTGGTTCACTCAAGTTTTGGTTTGGTCATTTGGGTTAGGATCGAGTGCAAATTCATGTTGTTAAATTTACTCGATCATTAAGTTTTTATGATCATGAAACTGATATTACGAGTAAATAATATTTTTTATGATAAAATATTATTTAATATATTTTTATAATTAGATGTATACAATTATTAATACATATATTATATGTAAATTAATTTATTATAATTTTTATAAAAGCCCCCGGGCAAGACCCGGGTCATAACTAGTATTCGACTAAACCTAAACTCTTACTAATAATACAACCTTAAAATCCGACTTAATTTATTTTCATTTTAATTTTAATTTTAAATTGAATTTAAACTACATATTTCATTTCTTTAATATCATGAATTCAACCTACGACATATTTACTACAAGTTCAAAATTCCAAACATAAATAACACAACTAACAATCTAAATATAACCATGATATTAAACATTATAAAAATTACGAAATTGAATAACTAATACGAAATATAATATCTAACTTAAAAAAATTTAATACAATTAAATTAGTTTGTAAAGAACGTACTGCAACCATAAATTTCGCTCGAGTGCGGATCGGACTACGAGCCGCTGGAGCATCGCCGGAAGTCGTTGGACCCGGGACGACATCCGTCACGTGGCCGTGTAGCATCCGATATCGCCGCCTTGCCGGATCTTTCTCCCTCCTCTTTATCCCGGAGCTCGACGGACCGCCCTCGGAGGGCGGATCTGCGCGTTGACCGGCGCAAGGCTTGGCAGCGGGTTCGGCCGGTGTCGGGTTGGGCGGCCGGACCGCCCTCGAGTGATGTGCGTGGTGGTGCGCTCGATCCGGTCGCGCCAGGCGACGATGGTAGTGGAACCGCCACAGATGGAGATGGCGGTGGTGCGTTCGATCCCGTCGCGCGGGAAATTGCCGGCGGTGGCTGAGAATATGGGGTTTGGGGTGGTTGTGACATTTTTTTTGCTCGTGTTCTGGTTTTGAGGATCAACGAAGAAGACGACAATGGTGGTGGCGGCGCCTCGTGCGAGATTTTAACCTTAATATCCGCGCAGGCCCGTTTCGAGCCTATTTTGGGCCGCGCAAGCCCGTTTCGAGCTTCTGGGTGATGGCGGCGCCTCGCGCGACGGATAAAACCCTAATCATCCGCGCAAGCTCGTTTCGTGCCTTTTTTGGGTCCGGAAACCCATTTCGAGCATATTGGGCCGCGTAAGCCCGTTTCGCGCTCCAGAAATTTCACTCTTGACATCCCGTTTCCATTTTCGACTTTTGCCCTTCCGCGCAACGTTATTACGCACGAATTCTCGTTGCGCGTCATATCTGTGCGCTTTTTAAAAATTCTTGTGCGTATGTACCCCGTGTATATATATTAACGGAGAGATATCTACTTGTACGCACATGTGGGATAAACCAAATCTATAGGCCTAGCTAGTGATATTTCATTCAAAAATCGATTGATATATTATGAATAATAACCTAAAAATTTATATAATAAATATTATTTCAAAATTTTTAATGTTAGACTTATTCTTCCAATTATATAAATTGTTTCATTTTTATATATACGTACATTTTAGGTAGTGTATGATTTTTTAGGGAAAACCTAGAAAAGCAGGAACAAGCTTAAATGCAATGTTGGTGACTTGGTGTCTCTAAAAGAGGGTTAAATGTGCACGTATTAATTATATGGTGGAGTAAAAGTATACGTGTTTTACACGCTCATTCATTAAGTTTAGAGCAGGATGGCCGTTAAATACTTAATGGACAAGCGAAATTAATTACCGAACATCTGTCTCTCTCGTTTTTTTGCCCCCTTTTTCATAATTTTAATTTATAATTAATTAATTGCCACGTATCAAAATATCTTGAACCGCATAACAAGTCTTAGTGCTAGTTTGGTTAAACATAAGAAGTGTATTTCCTAGGAACTTAAATTATGAAAACTTAAAATCTCGGAATTTTAATTCATGGGTTTCGCAAAAAAAAAAAGTTTTGATTAAAATTAATTAGGTAGAAATTAGATATCTACATTTTGTTTGATTCGATTTGGGAAATCATGTGAATTACCATTATAACTCTTGTCCATAAAATGCAATTGATTTGTTTATGGGCAAAGTAGATATTTTGCAATTAATAAAATTTAAATGAAAAAAAAAATTTAGAATGAAAAGCGTGGAATTGGATCTTACATATTCCATACATTCATGGTGATTGTAATTCCTCCAAAAATTGAAATGGAGGAATTGAAAAACCTAAGAATTTAACTTTCTATGTTTTTTGATTAATTATTTTTCCAACCAAACATATATATTAGAGTGTACTTTATATATTTAGATAATCTGTATGTTATTTATTATAAGCTGAGTTATGGACCTAAACAAGTTGATAGTATAAGATGTAAATGTTTTTGCTAAGTGTTAGCATATGGAAAAATAGCTTATAACTTGTCAATATGTTGATACAACAGTCTTATAATATGTTGGACCAAAAAAGTCTTAATCATATAGAGAGTATATTGTCAAATATTACAAGAGTCTTCTTTTACTAGAGAGTCATGATATTCGATTGGGCCACAGTCCATATTCAGAAGCCCACTAATCAGCCACGTGATCTAGATTTCTCTTCATATTGGGCCAACCAGCCCATTAATTTCAAGAAGCTCTCACTTCTTTCCGAGAGGCCTTCATAAAAACCAAGTTTTGATATTTTTATCAATTTTTTTTATTGATAAGGGTTCACTATGCGCAGAAAACGCAATAAAATTGAGAAATGTTAATGCACAAAAATTTCGCCTTTTATGCACTAATTGTATTCTCCTTCCTCTTCTGTTCCCAACTGAGTTTTTCAAACCTGTAACCTGCAAAACAATGGGCACATGGGGCGGGGACCCCCTAATCCACCTCCGATGCCTAAGTCAAAAGAACATCGAACGTCGAGGTACAACAAGAAAGCTAAAGATCCAGCGAGTATGAATTCCCTTGAACAGTCGAGCTAAGCGAATATTAACCTATTCAAGCTCTCAATAGGTGTGTTCAATAGCCTGAGCGAGTATCAGTCTATCAAGCAATATGCTTTCCCTACACGCCGAAGACGTGTATTTATAATGGAAGAAGGAGAGGCTGGGGGCCGAAAATTATATCTATATGGCCGAAAATTCTATCTTCAAAGGGCTGGCCAACTGCCTTAAGGCCCAAGCAAGGAATATTCTACCCCTTCTCAAAAATGAAAGATAAAATCTTCCATTAATTGCATAACCACCATATTTAATATAATAGGAAAATAGATAAACGATAATAAATAAGCAATAATTAAAAATACATTTATGGCGATAACGAAAATAATAATATGGTAGCTATGATTTTTACCCGCTCACAATTGCCTCACCTATGTCGTTATATACGTTTTCTCATATACAGTGACGTAGATTACAGAGGTCTCTTAGTCGAAGTGGCCATGCGGATTAGTCGATCGAGTTCCCCTAACGTGCGTGCGTGCGTGTTTGTACATCCATGAGCGAATATCATGGGATTTAATATTTATGAGCGAATATCATAAACCCTCATTTATTTATGAGCGAATATCATAAATCTCTAATTTGTTTATGAGCGAATATCATAAATCTTCATTTATTTATGAGCGAATTTCATAAATTTCTAACTTATTTATGAGCGAATATCATAAATCTACATTTATTTATGAGCGAATATCATAAATCTTCTTAACCTATGAGCGAATATCATAGGACTTATATCTATGAGCGAATATCATAGGACTTATATCTATGAGCGAATATCATAGATTTTTAATTTCACATACACGTGTATGTTAAAATCCATTAGTGCGATGAACTAATGTTGCGCTGTATATTTTTTTTTTGTGCAAGACTCAAACTAATGCAAAAACTGACTTTTATTAATAAATAAACGTGAATGTCATGAACCTACAAGGCTAAACAAATGAATGCAAAAGCGAAAAATCCTAAGGGCCTCATCAAAACCACATTGGAAAAAGAGTGCCCTATTTACATGAAATTCCTAATCACGGGATCCCTACGCAGGGGAAGACGGGTGATCGTGCTCACGATCTAGCTCTCGCGAAGTCATGCTCTCAAATATAGTCCCGCGATCGCGGAAGGGTGCCCCGCGGTCGCGGTTCTTGGCACCGCGTTCGCGGCTTGGCGATTCGCGATCGCGGTTTTGCCCCAGTTTTAGGGTCTGGCTCTTAGTTCCAGCGCCGCGGTCGCGGCCCTTGGGCCCGCGGTCGCGGTTACGCGGCTGGTCTTCACTTTCGGGCTCGTCTTCATTCTCGTACGCTACTGATATTGTTTGGATGACCTCAATTTGTCTTATTCTCGGCTCTTCAAGATCTTCTGGTTCATTTTTTTCAATGTATTCCAGCAAGCACTGTTGAGAGGGTTTCTTAACAACAAATAAATTTATAATCAAGACCCCGCTGAGTATAGGGAGGTCAGGATCGTTCCACAGGAAGCAAGGTTGTTCGTTTATCAACTACTAAAAACAACAAACAAAATAAAACAAACACACTCACGAGCAGCCTCGTTAACGACGTTGTTAGGGTCGTTAACGAACCACCGTACTCAAAAGACTCAATCTAATGACCTAAATAAGTTCGGTACCGAGCCAACTAACTCAGCAACGAAATTCACTTAAGATAATTCAAATAAAAACAAAGATCTAGGACTAGGGACACCACAACATAGTCATGCATATAAACTTGTAAGAAGAATAGATCATGCCTTTAAATAGATAGAGTCATCAACTTTCGTCGACTATCAAGTAAATTAACATACTCTCGTAACCCAATTCACTTAATTGCTTGTTTTGGATCTAAAGCTTGAAACTTTCGTATTCAAACAATATCAACCTTCAAGTTACTAACTTTCTCTTTCAATCAAGTTAAAAACTCAAATTACCTCAACTTTCATTTTGGTATAAGCTCAACAAACAATCTCAATAATAGATAAAAGGCATTCAACACACAATCTTACTCATCCAACATGCTTAACTATACCGGGCTTATCCCCGATCCTAGAAAAGAAGACTACTCACTAATCATAACTAAGAAAACAAATTCAACAAAAGAAATCATTGAAAACAAAACACTACTCAAATTAATAACAAAATATCGTCTTACAGAAAATCAGAAGAAACCGAAAAAATACAAACACCGAACCAAAATCTCGATCACGAACTCGGTAACTCTCGTTCACCGACCTCCGAACTCGACTCCGATCCTCTCTCGACTCTCTCGGCTCTTCCTCTTCTCTCTATGTCGATCCCCCCTTTCTAGGCTAAACAAAAGGGCTATTTATACTTAAAAAGGCTAAAAACTAATAAGGCTAGAAGATAAAAAAAACTTTCCTAAAAGATAGAAATAAAATCTAGAAAGATAAAAATAAAATCTAGAAAGATAGAAATAAAATCTAGAAAGATAGAAAGACCTAAAATACATAATATAATAACCCTAAAAATTATAAAAAGATACTCTACCGACACGGAAATAATTTCCCGCACAGGATTGGTGAGTTACAAAGTCAACCCTCGAAATTTCTATCACATGGCCTCGTTAACGAGCCCTCAGAGCCTCGTTAACGATCATGGGCTTGGTTTCTTCCACACTTCATCTCGTAAAACCTGGACTCTGACTTCTCCATACTTGTATTCCTCTGTCTTTCATTGTAGCGCTCCCAAATTCAGCTCCATATAGCACCTTTTCCTTGCTAAAACCTACAAAATACACAAAATAGAGTAGCTTCCATACTTTCTATGAAAATATGCAAAACCATCCAAAAACACACAAAACTAAACCTAATTTTATCAAAACTAAACCTAACAAACAAAGAAAACCTACTAAAAACTATACTAAAAACACGAACATCAAAATACCCCATACTTAGACTTGCTTGTCCTCAAGCAATCACTAAACAATAACCAAAACCAAACAAACATACTTATCAAGATATAGCCATCCTCTAAAAAGCAACATCTACACATGAGAAAAATATAGCAAAGGACTATTAATGTCGTCACACATATATGCACCAAATAGACATAAGAAAATACAATCCAACCTCACAAGGGATATAATGTGTCTCACTCAACTCTCAAGTGTTTAGGCTTATAAATTCAATCTCTCAACTCATCTTATATACAAAAACTCATAGAAATTGGAACTTATATCACCAATACTCTCCACCCAAGATTTGTCAAAACATGCAAAAATCATCAAGAGCAACTTAGGGGGCTCAATGAAAAACTTCATAGAAGCTTTCATTCGGCTTGGTTGTAATGGGGCTTAGTAATGACAATAAGGCATGGAAAATATTTTGGCTATGTGGTACTAATAATATCCGGGAATCAAAGACTCCTAAAAACTCACACATATCCAAAAACTCTCATAAAAACATATACCAAACTCACTCTCTCATTATGCACACTTATTCTTTACTCACCCAACATATCCTAGAAAGTCTCATAAGAACTAAAAGAATCTCTGATATTATCTATAAACACATATGCACTTCAAACTTCTTTCTTCTCTTCTTCACTTTATATTTATCTAACTATTTCTTCTTCCTTTTTTATTCTTTCGCTGCCTCGTTAACGAGCCCACTTCAGGGTCGTTAACGAGCTTCATCGTGTATTCTTCCATCATCTCTTCCTCCTTATCTCCAACAAACAACTTCATTTTGTGTATCTTTTTGCTTATCAAGAGATCTTTCTTATTACAAGTAAAACAAGAGACTTCCAATCTACCCTTCCCAATAATCCCTCAATCACAGCAAACATTATAAGTCACTCCCCTTTTTTACACTCAACAAAAATACCTCTCCAATCTAAGTCCTAATCCCCGGATAGGGTCAAGCTTATCTCGGCTAGGGAAATTTTTGTGGAGCTAAAAATAAAGGCTTCAGGCTAGAATTGGCTATCAAAAGAAGGATCATGTAAAGGTGGATAAGGAATAATAGGGCTTATAAAAATAAGTTCTCCATCATATGATTCTCACAAGTAATGAACTATAAATCCCATACGGGTCTCAAGAAATAGATAACCATCATAATTCCAAGAGATAATATGCATATAGAGAGTAAATCACACAAGAAAAGAAGAGGGATTTATTGATGTTCTCCCTACAAGGCCAAAAATTCCTCACTAGGTAATAATTTCTGTTGGATTGCATCACTTATGCTATAAAGTATATGTGCTCAATTTCATCATTAAATGCTATCTTCTTCTAGAAAACAATTTCAAGTTAAAGATTCCGGCTATACTTTTAAAGACATGTTTGCAAGGAATTAAATGATTAAGCTAGCAATTACTATCATAGAACCTAAGAAAGGGATATCTATCAATTCTAAAACTTTTTTTTTTTTCGATTTTTTCTAATTTTTCGATTTTTTATTTTATTTTTATTTTTAGAGAATAGAGAACTACTCAAAACACATAAAACACTACGACAACAAGTTTTCTATTTTCTCCCACTCCATACTTAAAATTACAGTGTCCCCACTGTAAGAAAAAATAAGAAGAAGGAAAAGGAATAGAAAAGAAAACAAACAAAGATAAAAGAAGAAAACAAACATAAAAACTTACAAAGTTTCAAAAGTGGAAAACAAGGAAAAACTTCATCTTCAGGCTGAATCACTGGTTTGGTGGAGGAAAGTAGTGCTCAAAGGTACCCATGAAGTCATACATCGTCCTCCAACGCTCAGCATCATCCGCCTCTCTCTGACGATGCCTCTCATCCTCCATCGACATGCGAGCAGAATAGACGGTCTCCCATCTGTCCATCCTCCGATGAATATGGTCCTGCTGGAGGTGAAGCTGTTGCATCTGAGCAGAAAGATCCTCGGCCCATGGTGGTGGCATACTCGATCCTGTGTACTCGGGCTGAGGAGGTGGTGGATAGTGAGGCTAGAAATGGTCTTGGTACAACACCGGGTTGTATGGCATGAGTCCATAGGAATGAGGGTTGGTAGGAGCTGGCGGTGGGTCGGTAGTGGTCCTCGAGGCCTCGTTAACGAAGCTGGGTGCCTCGTTAGAAGTATAGGAAGGAGGCTGGAAATGGTCGTTAACGAGCCTGGTAGGCTCGTCAACGAGGACGTTGGTGCCCAAAACTTCCGTGTCGAGGTCTTCATCCTCGAGGTTAAGCTCCTCAGTACCTCCCTCAGTATCGGCTTCTTCAGTTTCATCGCCAACTACCTCGGTATCCTCATCTTCATCTTCATCTTCATCCATTGCTTCGCCTTCTCGCTCAAATCTTGTCTCACACGGCCGTAGTGATAGCTCATCCTCCGGCTTGGGCTCTAACGGGTAAGCATGCCCCGTCCATGCCTCGTACCAATTTGGTACGTAGAGTAGCTCCAACTTGTCGAGGGTGGGTCTAACGAGTTGATCTTGAACTTTTACTTTGAATCCTCCCTCGGCTTGAATGAAAATACCGGAGCTATACCAATAGTTCTTGTTGAGGAGTTGAGCGTGAGCCGGTGTGTATCGAGTAAGGTCGATGCCGAGGTTTTTAGCCAAAAGGCTAACCAAGTTGCCACACCAGACTTCCTTGGACTTGGTTGATTTCTCGACGTAGTAGAGCCATTCATACCCCAAATTCAAGGGGCTGGGCTCCTCGAAAGGGATGGTGCGGAGACAAGCAACTTCCGTCCTTATTGGCCTGTTCAACTCTCTCTTTGGCCAAAACATAGCGGCTAAGACTCGGAGAATGATCCTGAAGATGGGGTTGATGATGCTTGCCCCAGATAATGCCGCTGTGGAGGATTGTTCTTCCCCAGTGATGTAGCTCCATGTCCTAGTCACCCTGTAGTCTTTCAAGTTGTAGTCTCTAGACGGATTTGGAAGCTCTAGGATTGCGTTGAACTCTGCCATTGTGAACTCACGGCTCACATTACCGAGCCGAAACCGGATTCGTCCCGCCGAAGTCTTCGACGTGAAGCTAGTCTCTAGAGTGGCCAAAAACTCGGATGTGAGGGCCGGATAGTGTGTTAAATTCTCCTTCTTCAGGAGATGGGATACACCAAGGATAAGGAAGGCCTCCTTGACGTCCGTGTAGATCCCCGTGTTTATAGCACTGGACTTCGAGAACCAAAGGGTGTTGTGGTCCTTCTCTAGAATGGCACGGTATCGATGCACTTGGCCTTGAGTACTCAAAATCACGTTGTCCATGCGAGGTGGAGATGGGGACCTCTGGTTCCTTCTCTTCTTCTGAGCTCGGGTAGCGGGTCTGCTTGAACTTGCCATGAGATCTACAAAATAATCAAAAAATTTCCAAGATAAGATCTACTCAAAATAGATAGGCAAGAGACCCCATACTTGGTCTCGAAATACCCTTGGAATTATTCGATAACTACCCAATTGGGTCGTTTACGAATCTGGACTGGATTGATCTTTGAGGCCACGCAGGGTCGTTAACGAGCCTGGGTAGGTCGTTAACGAGCCTCCGAGAACAAAATCGCAGGATTCCGAGTTTTAATCTATCTTAAAAATCAAGCCAAAATCAAGCATGCAATCCTCTACACTCCTTCACTTAGTCACACAATCGGAAATACACACCCCATACTTGCTCGATTACCCATCCCGCTCATGCTAAATTTACCCGAAATTTTGACATGCTAAGTTTGTAGCTTGATACTAGAACAAGAAAAATTCATGCTTTTCACAATCAACTTTTCTCAATGAGATATCTAACATGAATATCCTTCTCTAGATCTAGAATTACTAAGCAAAATCAAACTTTCTTGGGAAAAATCGAATCATGACATCTATCCTCTATATGAACTCAATTCTAGACATGAAATTTCTACCCTAAAAACCATGAATCATGCAATTTTGAGTTAGGGTTTAGAAATCATACCGGAGAATCGAGAAATTGAAGAACAAGGGGTCGGAATTTGGGTGATTAACGAGCTCGGTGAAAGCGGGTTAACGAAAACTCGGATCCTCGTCGGTGGGAGGAAGGTCCGGGCTTCGGTAACGACGGCTACTCGGTGGTCGGTGAGGGATTCTGATTGGTGGTGGGAGTCTTCAAGATCTTTGGTGAGTTTTGGAGAAGTTTGGATTTGGATGATTTGAGAGTGAAAGAGTTTTGGGAGGGGTAGAAGGGTTATATAGGAGAGGGTAGGGATAGGAAGGGGTAGAGGGGGCGGCGGCTAGGGTAGTAAAAAGATAGACTAGGTTAAAAAAAACTTACCTGCCCGTTTTGCCGAATCGGGTCGTTCGGACTGGGTCGTTAACGACCCTGGGTGGGTCGTTAACGAGCCACCGTAGCCTCTTGAAGTGATTTTTCGATCCCTTCTCCTGCGTCTTGTTAGCTCAAAATTTAATCCTAATTTCTATCCTAAAAACTACGAAAAAGAACTCAAAAGAAAGCTAAAAAAGAGTCTAAAAAGAAAAGAAAAGAAAAAAAAAATCTAATTCTGTACTAAAAAGCGGGTTGCCTCCCGTAAGCGCTATTTTTAACGTCGTCAGCCCGACGTACTCCTTTGATTCAAGGTGGCTTCCGTGTAGCTATGTTGGGGTCTTGAGGTACCCTATACTTAGCTTTGCAGCTTTTGTGTGCTTGAGTTGCTAAATTAGGTCCCTTTTCTTCTATTAGTATGCCCGGTATTCCTACATGTTGGTTAGTGAAATCCGAAAACCAAGGTGGTTTGGACTCCTCTGTAGTGCATATGATGGGGCATGGTGTAGAAACACAAGATAAGGAATGACTAGCTTTAGCAGATTCGTAGTTAGAGTACTTACCTTGGTTATATTCTTGCACGTGGGACTCGGTGATTGGCCAATTAGGCTTGGTTGAATCGAGTTCTGGTTGAGTCAACTCGATTTGTGCGACTGCAATTGGGTCGTTGGCATTCTGATCCAAGTTAAATTCTACCCGTTCCTCTCCAATATCAAAAGTGAGGAGTCCTTTCCGCACATCAACTCTTGCACCTGCTGTGGCTAAAAATGGTCTGCCAAGAATTATGGGGACATGAGGGTCTTCAGGCATATCGAGGACGATGAAATCATTCGGTATAAAGAATTTCCCGACTTGAATAGGATAGTCGTCCACGACTCCTGTGGCCTTGGCACATGATCCATCTGCCATGTACAGATTCATATCTACCGGCTCTAGTGGTCCCATATTAGCTTTAGACCAGATTGAGAGAGGAACTAAACTAGCACTGGCGCCCAGATCACATAAAGCCTTGAACTTGTGGTTGCCTATGCAGATCGTTATTGCAAATCTCCCTAGATCTCCTAGCTTTTCGGGTAGAGCTATTGATCTGACTTCATCCTGCAGCTCTGTAATGGATCTTTTCCTGCTAAGAATATCCTTCAAAAACTTTGTGTAAGCTGGCATTTCGCTTAGGGCCTCAGCGAATGGGATGTTAATATTAATGCCCTGAAGAATCTTTACGAAACGCTTGAACTTACTCTCAGTAGAGTCCATAGATTTCTTAGTTGGAAATGGAAGAGATTTCACCATCCTCGGATCCAAGTTAGGCTCGAGGGGTGGTGCTACCGGGTCGATACTAGGATCGTCAAGTATGCTCGGCGGGTCGTTACCGACCCTGATGAGGTCGTTAACTACCCTGGAGTTGAGAGGAAGGCTCGGTTTAGAAGACTTACCTGGGGTACTGTCGTCAGGAACCCTCGGAGCCTTGTCACCTTGGAATATGGGCTCGTTATTTGCCCTCGCTGGCTCGTTAACGAGCTGTTTGGTGACGTCCTCTTCCTCCTTTTCCTCAGCTTGGACTCGCTCTGGCAATGTCTTCCCGCTCCTAAGGTGCACCACTACTATTTGTCCCCTAGGGTTCTCCTCGGGGCGGCCCGGGAGTTGCCCTTGTGGTCTCGGAATTTGGGCAGCGAGGTTCCCTAGTTGGGAATCAACACTCTTCTTCCATATATCGAACTCTCCCCATCTTTTATTTTGTTGGTTCAGGTTGGCTTGAACTTCGTTAACCTTGTCGGTCACTCTGTTAATGCCGTCCTGTAATCCTTGAACCCATGATGGTGGCTCCTGATGGCCTGGAGATCGATAAGGTGCAAGTCGTCTATCTGGTGGAGGCATTCCATAGTTTTGATTGGTATTCTGATTGCCCCATGCCTGATAGTTGTTTGACCTGTCCTGATAGCTAGGCTGGTTCCTGTATGGTCCTCTCATATAATTCATCTCAGCTATTGTCTCAGCGGCTCTAACCTGCTCTATGTTAGTGCAAGCAGATGTACTATGTGTAGAAGAACCACATTCTTGACATGATTGAGAGGATTTCAGAAAACTTACCTGCTTCTTCAGACGGTTGACCTCATCTTGCAAGAATTGATTTTTAACATCCGGGTCAACTTCGTCTCGGTTAGGCATGTAGAGACGTTTCTGGGGTTGTGGGGTCTGCTGGGATCCATACATGGCATCATAATTGGACAACTTATCCAGCAATTCCCATGCAGCCGTAGGATCCATCTCTATAAAACTGCACGCAGTATGCGTGTTAATGCGGTTCTTGGTCTCTGCGTTGATACCTTGGAAAAAGATTTCTTGCAAAACATATAAGGGTTGCCCATGTGTGGGGCATTGTCTAAGCATCTCTTTGAATCTTTCCCATGTTTCAACAAAGGTTTCATTAGGTAGTTGGTGATAGGAGGTGATGCGTTTCCTCAACTCCGTTGTCTTGGCAGGAGGGAAGAATTTTGTTAGAAATTGATCATACAAGTTCTTCCATGTCCTGATAGACTTAGGAGGTAGGCTCTCCAACCAGCTCAGGGCCTTTCCAGCAAGAGACCACCTGAAAGCTTTTAACAGAACATATTCAAGTGAGACACCTTCAGCAGCTATGGTGTCACATAAATCAAGAAAGTTTCTAATATGCTCCATAGGGCACTCAGTAGGTTTCCCTTCAAACTGAGCCCGTTTAATCAAGGATATGAATTGAGACTTGATCTCAAAGGATTTCTCTATCTCCGGAAGCACAATCGGGGACTCTGGCACCCTCAGTTCTGGATGCATGTACTGTTTGGTATTCCTCGGATAGGCATTAAGCTCCTCTTGTAGACGAGCATTGGAAGCTCGGTGACGCTCAGCCTCAGCAGCAACGCCTTCTTTCTCAGTTTTTAATGCCTCCATCTGATTTCGGAGGTCTTCCATTTGACGAGCCATCTCTTCGGGTGTGGCCATGGCTCGGTTTTCTCGAAGTCTACGGTGCAGAGAACGTTCGGGTTCTGAGTAATAACCAATGTTGTCAAACTCGAGCCTTCGTCGTCCTACCGGCATACGCTGAGAAAACAGACAGAGAAAACAAAAATTAAAAACAAAAACGGGGTCGGGGTATTCCCAGACCCACAGATAAACAAACAAACACGTTGCTTCCCCGACAACGGTGCCAATTTGTTGAGAGGGTTTCTTGACAACAAATAAATTTATAATCAAGACCCCGTTGAGTATAGGGAGGTCAAGATCGTTCCACAGGAAGCAAGGTTGTTCGTTTATCAACTACTAAAAACAACAAACAAAATAAAACAAACACACTCACGAGCAGCCTCGTTAACGACGTTGTCAGGGTCGTTAATGAACCACCGTACTCAAAAGACTCAATCTAACGACCTTAATAAGTTCGGTACCGAGCCAACTAACTCAGCAACGAAATTCACTTAAGATAATTCAAATAAAAACAAAGATCTAGGACTAGGGACACCACAACATAGTCATGCATATAAACTTTTAAGAAGAATAGATCATGCCTTTAAATAGATAGAGTCATCAACTTTCGTCGACTATCAAGTAAATTAACCTACTCTCGTAACCCAATTCACTTAATTGCTTGTTTTGGATCTAAACCTTGAAACTTTCGTATTCAAACAATATCAACCTTCAAGTTACTAACTTTCTCTTTCAATCAAGTTAAAAACTCAAATTACCTCAACTTTCATCTTGGTATAAGCTCAACAAACAATCTCAATAATAGATAAAAGGCATTCAACACACAATCTTACTCATCAAACATGCTTAACTATGCCGGGCTTATCCCCGATCGTAGAAAAGAAGACTACTCACTAATCATAACTAAGAAAACAAATTCAACAAAAGAAATCATTGAAAACAAAACACTACTCAAATTAATAACAAAATATCGTCTTACGGAAAATCAGAAGAAACCGAAAAAATACAAACACCGAACCAAAATCTCGATCACGAACTCGGTAACTCTCGTTCACCGACCTCCGAACTCGACTCCGATCCTCTCTCGACTCTCTCGGCTCTTCCTCTTCTCTCTATGTCGATCCCCCCTTTCTAGGCTAAACTAAAGGGCTATTTATACTTAAAAAGGCTAAAAACTAATAAGGCTAGAAGATAAAAAAAACTTTCCTAAAAGATAGAAATAAAATCTAGAAAGATAAAAATAAAATCTAGAAAGATAGAAATAAAATCTAGAAAGATAGAAAGACCTAAAATACATAATATAATAACCCTAAAAATTATAAAAAGATACTCTACCGACACGGAAATAATTTCCCGCACAGGATCTTTGAGTTACAAAGTCAACCCTCGAAATTTCTATCACATGGCCTCATTAACGAGCCCTCACAGCCTCGTTAACGAGCCTGTGCTTGGTTTCTTCCACACTTCATCTCGTAAAACCTGGACTTTGACTTCTCCATACTTGTATTCATCTGTCTTTCATTGTAGCGCTCCCAAATTCAGCTCCATATAGCACCTTTTCCTTGCTAAAACCTACAAAATACACAAAATAGAGTAGCTTCCATACTTTCTATGAAAATATGCAAAACCATCCAAAAACACACAAAACTAAACCTAATTTTATCAAAACTAAACCTAACAAACAAAGAAAACCTACTAAAAACTATACTAAAAACACGAACATCAAGCACCCTTCTTGAACCAGACCTTCAAGGCACTCCTTATAAGGCTTGCAATCTTCAGTCATGTGCCCCTGTACTCTATGGTACATGCAATATTTTCGGCTTAGGACATTGTTTTTAGGGCATTCATCCTGAGAGGGATAGCGGAAATATATCTCATGTTTTATGCGTGGTAAAATCTTATAGATCGAAATTTTGAAAGCTGTGTAAACCGCTCTATCTTTCCCCTCCGACGAATGTCCATTTTGCCTAGAGCTCTTGATGAAAGGGTGGTGCGTTTTACGAGGGGGAGAGGACGACCTTCCTCTTACTTTGTAATTAGCCTCCTCTAAATGCACATACAGGTGAATATGCTCTTGGAGCTCAGTTATTATAGAAGAAAGACGAAGTGTCAACTCCTCTCTTAGTTGGAATTGCCCTTTTAAAGGCAGTAATGGCAGTCTTATCACCACAACCTTCAACCTCTGTATAGCACTTCAAACCTGTAACCTGCAAAACAATGGACACAGGGGGCGGGGACCCCGTAATCCACCTCCGATGCCTAAGTCAAAAGAACAGTTGTTGAATCGAACGTCGAGGTACAACAAGAAAGTTAAAGATCCAGCGAGTATGAATCCCCTTGAACAGTCGAGCTAAGCGAATATTAGCATGTTCAAGCTCTCAATAGGTGTGTTCAATAGCCTGAGCGAGTATCAGTCTATCAATCAATATGCTTTCCCTACACGGCGAAGACGTGTATTTATAATAGAAGAAGGAGAGGCTGGGGGCCAAAAATTATATCTATATGGCCGAAAATTCTATCTTCCAAGGGCTGACCAACTGCCTTAAGGCCCAAGCAAGGAATATTCTACCCCTTCTCCAACTTTAATTCTATCTTTAATGGAAGATAAAATCTTCCATTAAGTTGCATAACCACCTTATTTAATATAATAGAAAAATAGATAAAAGATAATAAATAAGCAATAATTAAAAATACCTTTATGGCGATAACGAAAATAATAATATGGTAGCTATGATTTTTTACCCGCTCACAAGAAAATAATTTGCTAGGATTAGTTTAGATCAACTTGTGCAATTACTAGGCTTGTCTAGTACTTTTTTTAGGGTAAGGATTAGGGTCGTCATAAGTACTACTTGAACGCACCTAGAGCATCCACTAGAGATGAGAATTGTTCGCCGCCCGTGGGATTCGAAACATTGACCTCGGGGGTACTACCCCAAAGTCTCAACCGCCGAACCAAATGTCCAAAAGCGCTTGTTTAGTACTTTTGCAATGATCTTTCTTAATGAATAAATCACCCCTTTTATTCAATTTTTGTTGTTGATACATCGTTAAAATTCCTAGGATAAAATACTGGTTAAGATCACTATGACACATTTTTTTATAATAGAAGAGGGATTATAACCCATTTATTAATAATAATAAACGTCCTTACATATAATCTTCATTCATAATCTTATCCATATCAATAATCTTCTTCAAACCTTCTGGTGGCTCTTCAAATAAGATAAACGTGTCCATACACTTGCTGCTGAATTTTGCCAACCAGTCTACAGCCTGGTTCCCCTGCCTTGAAATATGCTTGACAGAAAGTTCCCAATTCTGGGTGCCAGCGATTCTCTTGAAGCGACGAACAAGCTCTTGGATCTGGCCTGGTATATCTTCCTCTTCTGTCACCATCTTCACCGCCTCTTTAGCATCCACCTCCAAGATAACCTTTGACAGATTCAATTGTTAAGCTATAACGATACCTTGAAGCATTCCCATCAGTTTAGCCTTCAGAGCCGAATTCCCACCAGATTTGACAACGTATGCTTTCATGAAATTTCCTTTCCAATCTCTGATGATACCACCTGCCCCGATCCATCCTTTCCCTGCATAATACGAGCCATCATAATTGATTTTGTACCATCCTTCCTCCGGTTTTTGCCAGTGCGCCATAGCACCATTCCTCGCAGCACACTCATCTTCTTACCAGCACTCAAGAACTTGTATTCCCTAGCCTTGTCCATTATAAAATCCACTTTTAACTCGTCCGACATAACCTCTCCTCCAAAAACCCTTGCATTCCTCCATTTCCATAGCCACCATATCCCATACGCAATGTCGAAGGCTACGAACCAGCATGGAGTAAGTTTTATCGCAGCCATTCCTGCAAGTCCCCCTCAACAAACTCCTGCAGCCTTGAATTGATAAAAAAACCTCTCCAAAGATCGCGAGCTTTAGGGCAGTCTCTTAAGATTGCGTCCCTTGGTCCCCAAAGATCACTATGACACATTGAGACAACCCTAATGATTAATGTCGATACGAGACAACCTGTAAACATGCAATTTTTGTTGAGTCAAACACTATCACGGTTGTATGCATAAATAGAAACTAAGAACCATATTAATATTAAAAACGGTTTTTCTAACATATGCCCTATAGGCATAGGATAAAAATACTGAATGTGGAAACTAAACCCTAAGAAGGAAAGCATAAACCCTTAGGAAATAATGTTAAAAATGTTAAGTAATCAAAATACATTTGAAAATTTCTATATAAAGGTTCTTAACTGATGCCCTAAAAATCGTATTAAAAATATGAGATATTAAATATCGATATAAATATTAAGATATGGATAAGAAATGGATATAAATAATACAAAGATATTGTGTATTGTAATAAGAATGGGTGATATTTTTGATATACTTATTTTTTATGAGATATCAAAATAACATTCTAATATGACTTTGATATCATTTTGATATTAAATTGACATCGAATCTCATATAACAAACAATAAGTATTAGCTAGTTTGATATCGATATTATAATATGGGTCCGATTCAGGTGCGAATGGGCGCCCAGGTGCGAAATAAGAAAGAACAAGAAGCATTGGATGAAATCAAAGACGCTGATCATTTCACTTAAAGGGGGGAAAACGGCACAGACGAATTATTGGTGAATTATTCGCGTATTTTAAAAAAAAAACGAAAATTGGACGCGCACCCAGATTGTTCATCAATATTGTGGATTTGTTCATCAATAATGTGGATTTGTTCATCAACACTGTGATTTTGTTCATCAAAACTGTGAGGCATAAATAAACTATTGCTTGTGGATCAAAATTTTTTTTGTTTGTACATAAAAAATGAACAAATGTGTATCATGATGTCCGTGTTATTAGTATAGTTTTAGATGTCTTTCTTAGGTTGTTTAGTTTAGTTTTAGTAGGTTTTAGAGTCAGTTTTTTGTGTTTTTGGATGTGTTTGCATATTTTGTAAAAAGTATGGAAGCTACTCCGTTTTGTGTCTTTTTATAGGATTAAGAGCGGGAAAGGAGCACTTTTCGAGCTGAGTTGAAGTCTTGTGGTGGAAGATGGAATGCATGGAAGATAAGGAAGAAGATTGCATGGGAAAATCAAGTTAAAATCCAAGTTAAAGCCAAAGAAAAGTTTAAGAGAAGCCAAAACAGAGGCTCGGTAACGACCTTGTGAAGGTTGTTAACGAGGCTGTAAAGATAGAGTTTTTTTGCAAGGGATTCAGCAGAGTCTACCGACCTTGTGCGGGTCGTTAACGAGGGACCTGTGTCGGTAGAGGCATAGACGACTTTTAGTTTTTATATCTTTTATCTTGTTATCTTTTAAGTAGGGTAAGTTTTTATCTTTTAGCCGTTTTATTAGATAGTTTCTTAGTATAAATACCCTTGTTCTAAGCCTAGGCAAGGAGGGAGAGATAGACTAGATTTAGGAGAAGTCGAGAAAGATAGGGAGTCGAACCTGAAGTCGATCGAGAGAGAGAGAGTTTGGGTCGGTGATCGGTTCTTGCTCGGTGTTCTTAGTGTTTTCGGGATTCTACGAGTTTGTAAGACAATATTTTCTTTTCAATTTCAAGTAAGTTTAGTTTTGCTTTCAATGTCTTCTTTAATTAAAGTTGTTTGCTTTATTTCAATGAATAATGAGTAGTCTTCTTATCTAGGGTCGGGGTGGAAACCCGACATAGTTGTGCATGTTTGAATGAGTAAGTTGATGTTTGATTGGCTTTTATCTTTTGAATTGCTTGTTGAGTTATGCTTAGACGAGAGTCGAAGTAATTTGAGTTCTTAACTTGATCGAAAGAGAAAGTTGTGAACTTGAATGTTGATATTGTTCGATAACGAAAGTTTCGAGCTTTGGATTCAAAACAAGTAATAAAGTAAATTGATGTATGAAAGTTGATTGATTTTCTTGTTAGTCGGAGAAAGTTGATAAATTTATCTTTAAAGGCATGATCTTTATCTTCATATGAGTTTTTATGCATGGCTATGTTGTGGTAACCCTTGTCCTAGATCTTTTTATTCATTGAATTTGCTTAGTTTTGCTTTCGAGTCATTCGTTACCGAGTTAACATACCCTCGGTACTGAACCTGCGTTTGAGTCGTTAGTTGTTCTGTGTTCGGTAGATTTCCAGGTTCGTTAACGACCCTGACAAGGTCGTTAACGAGGTTGGCCGTAGCTGTTTTTGCTTGTTTTGCTTTGCTTTCTTGTTTCTGTAGTTGATAGACAAACAACCTTGCTTCCGGTGGACGATCCTGACTCTGTTATACTCAGCGGGGTCTTGAATACAAATTTTATTTGTTGTTAAGTAAATCCCTATCAATAAATTGGCGTTGTTGCCGGGGAAACAATAGTGTTTGTTTGTTTATCTTTGGGTCTGGGAATAGCCCGACCCCGTTTTTGTTTTTAATATTGTTTTCTTTGTCTGTTTTCTCAGCGTATGCCAGTAGGACGTCGCAGGCTCGAATTTGATAACACTGGTTACTATTCAGAACCTGAACGTACCTTGCACCGCATACGGAGAGAAAACCAGGCCATGGCTACACCCGAAGAAATGGCTCGACAGATGGAAGCCCTCCAGAGGCAGATGGAGGCGTTACAAGCTGACCGAGATGCCGTCGCTGCCGCCGCTGAACGTGAACGAGCGAACTGTGCTCGTTTACAAGAAGAGATGAATGCTTATCCGAGGAATGCCAAGCAATATATGCATCCAGAACTGAGGGTGCCAGAGTCTGCAATTGTGCTTCCAGAGATAGAGAAGACATTTGAGATTAAATCTCAATTCATATCCTTAATAAAAAGGGCTCAGTTTGAAGGGAAACCTACTGAGTGCCCTATGGAACATATTAGGAACTTTCTTGATTTATGTGACACTATAGCTGCTGAAGGTGTCTCACTTGAATATGTTCTTTTAAAAGCTTTCAGGTGGTCTCTTACTAGAAAGGCCTTGAGCTGGTTGAAGAGCTTAAGTCCTAAGTCTATCAGGACTTGGAAGGCTTTGTATGATCAATTTCTTACAAAGTTTTTTCCTCCAGCCAAGACAACGGAGTTGAGAAAACGTATCACCACCTATCACTAGCTGCCTAACGAGACCTTTGTAGAAACATGGGAAAGGTTTAAAGAGATGCTCAAACAGTGCCCTACTCATGGGCAACCTTTATATGTGCTCTAAGAAATCTTTTTCCAGGGGATCAATGCAGAAACGAAGAACCGCATCAACACACACACTGCGTACGGGTTTATAGAGATGGATCCCACAACTGCATGGGAATTGCTGGACAAGCTGTTTAACTACGATGCCATGTATGGTACCCAGCAATCACCCCAGCCCCAGAAGCGTCTTTACATGCCTAACAAGGACGAAGTTGATCCCGATTTCAAACATCAATTTCTACAAGATGAGATCAACCGCCTTAAGAAACAGGTAAGTTTTCTGAAAACCTCTCATCCTTGTCAAGAATGTGGCTCTTCTGCCCATAGTACTTCTGCTTGCACTAACATCGAGCAGGTAAGAGCCGTCGAGACTTACGCTGAGATGAATTACATGAGAGGACGTTCATATAGAAACCAGCCTAATAACTTTGACAGGCCAAACAACTATCCGACATGGGGCAATCACAATTCGAATTCAAACTATGCAGCGCCCCCACCGGATAGACGACCTGCGCCATATCGACCTCCAGGCTACCAAGAGCCACCATCTTGGGTACAAGGTTTACAAGAGGGCATTAATGGAGTTCAAGCCAACCTTAATAACCAGATGAAAAGATGGGGAGAGTTCGATGTGTGGAAGAAGAATGTCGACTCACAACTAGGGAACCTGGCCGCACAGATTCCAAGACCGCAAGGGTAACTCTCGGGCCGCCCCGAGGAGAACCCTAGAGGACAAATAGCGGCCATGCACCTTAGGAGTGGAAAGACACTACCGGAGCGTGCCAAAACTAAGGAGAAGAGCCCCGAAACTGAAGAGGATGCCACGACACAAGTCGATAACGAACCGAAGAGGGTCATTACCGAGCCTGAATAACTCGGTAACGATGCTCCCATGGTCGTTAACGACCCCAATCCATGTAAGTTCTCTACTCCGAGCTCCTCTCTTGATCCCAGGCTCGTTACCGACCCCACCAGGGTCGGTACCGACCCTTCAAACGCACCAATCGACCCTAATGTCGACCCGGTAGCATCACCTCTCAAGCCCGCTTTGGCTCCGAGATTGGTGAAATCTCTTCCCTTTCCTACTAAGAAGTATAAGGACTCCACTGAAGGCAAGTTTAAGCGTTTCGTTAAAATTCTCCAGGGCTTAAATATTTCTATACCATTCGCTGAGCCCTAAGCGAAATGCCGGCTTACACAAAGTTTTTAAAAGACATTCTTAGCAAAAAACGATCCATTACAGAGCTTCAAGATGAGGTCCGATCTATTACTCTTCCAGAGAAACTAGGCGACCCAGGGAGATTTGCTATAACAATCGGCATAGGCGACCACCGATTCAAAGCCTTATGTGATCTCGGCGCCAGTACGAGTCTCCTACCTTTGTCAATCTGGTCGAAAGCCAACATGGGACCATTGGAGCCAATCAAGATGCGGCTATACATGGCAGATGGATCATGCGTCAAGCCAACAGGGGTCGTAGAAGACTTTCCGATTCAAGTGGGCAAATTCTTTGTTCCTAACGATTTTATAGTTATAGAGATGCCCGATGATCCGATGGTTCCTATTATCTTAGTGAGACTGTTCCTCGCCACAGCCGGAGCCATAATTGATGTTAGGAAGGGACTCCTAACTTTCGAAATTGGGGATGAGGCGGCGGAATTTCGGTTCAACACGACAATGAAGGAGACAGGTAGAGCTGAAGTTAAGATGCTCTACACCCACAATGAATTCATCGAATGTGGGGACCCCGTTGGAAGACTATTGGCGAGTGATGTATTCTCAGGTCGAAGATGGGCCGAGATAGTTCTTGTAGTCTCGGTAACGAGTCCACCAACCTCGGTACCGAGTCTCCTAGCAGATGAAGATAGCTCGTTAACGACCCTGCTTGCATCGTTAACGACCCTGGCCGAGGATAATGCAATCTTGGCGTTTGAATACCTTGAAGAGGTGTTGCAGACGGAGCCAGAAGAACCAATTCTCATTTCAGCTGAGCCTTCTCCAACACTCAAACCTCTTCCAGATTCTCTCAGGTATGAATTTCTTGGTCCTAATTCTACTTTCCATGTCATCATCAATGCTCAATTAAAAGATGAGGAAGTAGAGAAGCTGCTTACTGTGCTTAGGACACATAGAAAAGCTATAGGTTACTCCCTAGATGATATAATCGGCATATCCCCTTCACTTTGCATGCATAGGATATACATGGAGGATAATCATAAACCCACTATAGAGCATCAACGTAGGTTAAATCCTAACATGAAAGAAGTGGTTAAAAAGGAAATTATTAAATTACTTGATGCTGGGATCATATTTCCTATATCAGATAGCCAATGGGTTAGTCCGGTCCATGTAGTCCGTAAAAAAGGGGGAATGACCGTAATAGAAAATGAAAAGGGAGAGCTAATCCCCACTAGGACCACAACTAGTTGGAGGATGTGCATTGATTACAGGAAGCTCATTTTCCGCTTCCTGTCATTGATAAAGTGTTAGAACGCTTAGCCCAGCATGATTATTTCTGTTATTTAGATGGCTATAGCGGTTTTTGGCAGATTCCCATTTATCCTGATGATTAGGAAAAAACTACCTTTACATGTCCCTATGGGACTTTTGCTTATAAAAGAATGACATTTGGGCTTTGCAATGCCCCCGCCACCTTCCAAAGGTGTATGATGGCCATTTTTTCTGATATGATAGAGGATATTATAGAGGTCTTTATGGATGATTTCTCTGTGTATGGTTCTTCCTTTGATGCTTGTCTTGCTAACCTTGCATGTGTTCTTAAAAGATGCGAAGAAACCAACCTTGTGCTTAATTGGGAAAAATGCCATTTCATGGTCCAAGAGGGGATAGTATTAGGACATCTTGTCTCTAAAAGAGGAATAGAAGTAGATAGAGAAAAAATTGTGCTTATTCAAAAACTACCTCCTCCCTCTTCTGTAAAAGATATTCGGAGTTTTCTAGGGCATGCTGGCTTTTATAGACGCTTTATCAAGGATTTTTCTAAGATAGCTAAACCTCTGACTAACCTACTTTTTGAAGGATGTAGTGTTTGAGCTGTGATGTAATTCCATCTACCGAGTCATGGCCTCATGATTTGAGTGAAGATTCTTGCCCTAAAGACAAGCCCAATGTGCACGAAAAAGGGGAGCCAATACTTGGACAAGCAACCGAAGACGATGTTCGAGGCGCTAAGAAGCCGAGACAAGGAGCCATGCCCTATCTTGGGCGCATCACGCGAGCCCTAGCTAAGTCTATACTAGACAAAATCAAGGAGGAGCTCATGGCTCATAAGTTTCCGATGGCTAATAACAACGGAGAAGGGTGGAGTGTTCTTGTGACTATTGGTTCAACTAGTGCTTAAACTTGACTTATGTTTTGTTAAGGGTTGTTAGTTGTGTTTCTTGAAATTATGGGGTTTATTTTATAATTTCCTTGGGAGTTGTGGCTGAATGGTTGAGGTGTGGGATTAGGGTTATTTAGTCTCATTTAGCCTCATTGCTTGGAAGACTTGGACGAAAATACTCTCTTGTTGTTTCTTTACTTTGTTCAATCTAGTTTGCATTTCTTTCGTTCAATCTCGTTGTTCGATTGTTGGTGAGTAATATCCGACAATCTTGCATCTTAGTTTGCTCAATTCTTGGTGAGTCATGTCCAAGGCTTGAGCATCCATATCCAACAATCCATCAATCCACTTCCAAACTCTCCATCCACCGATCCATCTCCATCTCGGTGGAATTCTGCACTACGTCAGTATTTTCACCATAACTTCCAAATTACATATCATATGACTCTCAAATTTTGACGGGTTAAACTAGCCTCAGAGATCTAAATTCGCGTTTTGGAATCACCCAATTCCGAGTTCGGACAAGGAAGATCCAGCCAGTTGAAGATGGGTCAGATTCCTTGGTGTTTGTTGTGGGAATTTTCTTGGATTCTCTTGGCAATCTCTTTGCACCATCATCTACACCATCGATCCTCTCATCAATCTGGCAATCTCTTTGCACCATCATCTACACCATCGATTCCACAGTGTCTTGAAGCATTTTATAGGTTAAGAGCAGCCCTCGTCTCTGCCCCTATCATGCAGTCCCCGGATTGGACTTTGCCTTTTGAGATTATGTGTGATGCCAGTGATTATGCTATTGGCGCAGTCTTGGGACAACAGAAGGAGAAGAAGCTTCACGCCATCTACTATGCAAGTAAGATGCTTGATGAGGCGCAGAGTAAGTATACCACAACGGAGAAGGAATTCCTCGTTGTAGTATTTGCTTTTGAAAAATTCCGGTCCTATCTTGTTGGTTCAAAAGTGATTGTTTATACTGACCATGAGGTCGTTAGATATCTAATGGCCAAAAAGGATGCCAAGCCTAGGTTGCTTCGTTTGATGCTCTTATTGCAGGAATTTGATCATGAAATTCAAGATAAAAAGGGAGCAAAAAACTTGGTGGCAGACCACTTATCTAGGTTGTCGGTTGAACACATCACTGAATCCAACAACAAAGTGCCAATAAACAACTCTAAACCAGACGAACACCTCATGCTGGACGAGGTTGAACTCGACAAGACCCTCATTACCGACCCCTTTAGGGTTGGTATCGAGCCACCGAGGCTAGAGAGCGTAGATCACAATGGCGATAACTCGAGCTACATCGACACCACAATTGGGAGGCTTGATACCAAGCTTCGCGAGGTCGTCACCTACGGTAATACAACAGCTCCAGGGTCGTTAACGACCCAAACAGATTCGGTAACGACCCAGTCAGGTACGTTTTCTTCAACCGAACTCATTCATTTGAACCCCATTCCTTCCTCATGTCTTGCTTCTACTTCTTTCCAATTAATTCATGCTATTAGAGGGTTAAAAGCCCCTTGGTTTGCGGATTTTGCTAACTACCTTGTAGGTGGCGTAATCCCTGAGGGACTAACCCCACAAAAGAATAAGAAGTTTCTTCATGATGTCAAACAGTAGTATTGGGATGATCCTTACTTGTTTAAGCAAGTAAGTGATCACCTCTTTAGGCGCTGTATTCTAGAAGAGGAGATAGAGAGTGTGATCCAACAATGTCACACTCTTCCTACCGGTGGCCATGCAAAAGGATTCAAAACCACGACGAAGATTCTTCAAAGTGGTCTCTATTGGCCAACAATTTTTAAAGACGTACAGGATTATGTGACAACATGTGATGAATGCCAACGCTCTGGTAACATCACTTGGAGACATGAAAACCCACTGACCGGGATATTAGAGGTTGAATTATTCGACATATGGGGCATAGACTTGTTGGGACATTTTCCAGCATCGGGCCCCTACAAGTATATCCTGGTTGCGGTCGATTATGTCTCTAAGTGGGTGGAAGTCATTGCTACAAGGACCAATGATGCTAAAACCGTGGCCAAATTTATTAAAACTAACATTTTCCCCAGGTTTGGCGTTCCAAGGGTTCTAATTAGTGATGGTGGATCTCACTTCATAGAGAGGAGTTTTGAGGCACTTCTGGCTAAGTATGGGGTATCACACCGGGTGGCAACACAATATCATCCCCAAACTAGTGGCCAAGTTGAAGTTTCAAACAGGCAAATCAAGAGCATATTGGAAAAGATGGTGTCCCGCTCAAGGAAGGATTGGTCATCTAAATTGGATGATGCTCTATGGGATTACAGGATGGCATATAAGACGCCCCTACGCACCACTCCCTACAACCTAGTGTATGGTAAGGCATGCCATTTACCAGTCGAGATGGAGCCCAAAGCATTATGGGCTCTTAAAGAGCTCAACATGAACCTCGACGCAGCCAGAGCAAAAAGATTCATGGACTTGCAAGCACTAGAGGAGTTGAGGCTAAAGGCGTACGAAAATGCCGAAATCTACAAGGAGCGCACCAAACGGTGGCATGACCAGAAATTGGTGTCGAAAACTTATGAAGTTGGTGACAAGGTACTTCTCTTCAATTCCAGACTCCGTTTATTTCCAGGTAAGCTAAGGACAAGATGGAGTGGGCCATTTGTGGTTCACCACATCTATCCTCACGGGGCAGTAGAGTTGATCGATAACCAAGGCGCCATCTTCAAAGTTAATGACCACCGATTGAAGAAGTTTTATGAGCAACCCGACCCGGACGAAGAGATTATAGTCACCATGGCTCTCACAACGTCGGATTAGCCAAGGTAAGTTTGTTGGGCTAACAACGTTAAAAATAGCGCTTACGGAAGGCAACCCGATTTTTAGTTTTAGTTTGGTTTTCTTTTCTTTTTAGATCTTTTTCTTAGCTTTCTTTTGAGTTTTTAGTTGTCTAGAACTTAATAAGATAGAATTGTTCGAAACTAACATGGTATAGGAAGTCGGGCTCGGAACAGCGTTGAAAAACAAGTCTCACAGGCTCGTTAACGACCCCCCTCCCCAGGGTCGTTAACAACCCATGTCGAGATCCGAATAGGCAGATGCGGGTGAGGTAAGATTTCTAACCTAATCTATCTTTTATCTTATACCCCCACGCCGCCTCTTCCTTTTCCTCTTGCCCCTTCCTATTTAAACCTCTCAAAAACTCCAAATCCAACACCCAAATCTCAAGCCAAAGTCTCAAATCTTCAAACCAATCCCACCGATTTCTCTCTTCCCACCATCGACCGGAGCCCCACCGCCCCTAACCCTAAAACCGCACCACGATAATGAGCCTCATCCTCTCTTGAGTTCGTTACCGACACATCACAAGCCTCGTTACCCTCCCCAAATTCAATCTTTGTTCTTCAATTCTTCGAATCAACGATATGAATTCTAAACCCTAATTCTCTTTTTGCAAGATTCATGATTTTTGGGGTAGAGTTTCATATCTTGATCTTGATTTAGTGATTGGTTTGCATGTCTACATTGCATGATGATTCTATTGCTTTTACGAATGGTGATTGATTTTGATTTATATTTGGTTATTCTTGCTTAGTTTGCATTGAATTTTTGGTGAGAAAAGCATGAATTAACTTGTCTTTGAATTGATTGATCTTCACCATGAGTTTTGGCAATTTTTGGCATGTTTGGATAGGGTAATCGAGTAAGTATGGGGTTGCATGTGCTTGATTGTTTGTTTTATGTGGGATTATGTTTGATTCATGCTTGATTGTTTGGAAGTATTTGGTGTTTAGAACTCGGAATAGACCGTAAATGGTTCCCGCCCTGGCCCGTTAACGACCTTCCTAGGTTCATTAACGATCCTGCAATATGCTCAGTTTCAAAACAAGCCCAGATACCTCGTTAACGACCCACTTGGTTCGTTAACGAGGCAAGTCGAGGGCACTTCCGAGAGTAAGTATGGGGTTTCCTTTTGTTGGTTTGTGTGGATCTTATCTTGGAAATTCATGGTTTTTGTAGGTACATATGGCAAGCACTAGCAGAGCTAACACAAGAGCCGGAAAGAAGAATAGGACTCAACAGTCTCCATCCCCTCCACGCATGGATAATGTCGTATTGGCTACCCAAGCGCAAGCTAACCTCTTCGACGCCATTATTGAAAAGGACCACTACACCAGGTGGTTCTAAAACTCAAGCGCTAAGTCACTGGGGATATATGAGGATGTCAAGCACGTTTTTGCCATTCTCGGAGTGCCTCAACTGTTGAAGAAAGAGGAGATACCGTATTACCCGGCTCTCACCTCCGAGTTCTTGGCCACTCTCGAGAAAAGCTTCAAAACCAAGACTTTAGTCGGAAGGATAAGGTTCCGGCTAGGCAATGTCAACCATGAATGCACAATGGCTGAGTTTAATGCATAACTCGAGCTTCCTCACCATTCTCGGAACTACAAGATCAAGGACTACAAGGTTACCAAAACTTGGAGTTACATTTCCGGGGAAGTTGAACCTTCCGCCGCAGCACTTTCCGGGGCAAGCATCATCAACCCCATCTTCCGGATCATTCTCCGAGTCTTGGCTGCCACATTTTGGCCCAAGAGAGAGCTATGAAGGCTGACACAGACGGAAATTGCATGCCTCCGTACAATACTTTT
This sequence comes from Fallopia convolvulus, assembly GCA_964016875.1. NCBI lineage: Eukaryota > Viridiplantae > Streptophyta > Magnoliopsida > Caryophyllales > Polygonaceae > Fallopia > Fallopia convolvulus. The sequence goes on from OZ024721.1 coordinate 10,655,141, forward strand.
TGAGGATCCCGCCCCGTTGAACTTGGGGTATGAATGGTTGCAATATATTGAGAAGCACAGGATCAAGTCAAAAGAAGTGTGGTGCGGGAATCTGGTTAGTCTACTGGCGAAAAAACTCGGCGTCGATCTCACACTCTATACGCCGAACCATGCCCAAAAGCTAGATAAGAATTATTGGTTTGTTTCCGGCATTTTTGTGAGAACCGAGAGAGGGCATGCAACCAAAGTACTTGGCCAAGATGTGTTGCTTGATCGGTCAAAGTTTGAATTGCTTTATGTGCGAAATTGGTACGAGTCTTGGATGGGTCATGCATTCCCGTTGGAAAAGAAGCCACAAGATGAACCGTCGTTGAGGAAGTGTGTGACGAGGTTCGAGCGAGAAGGCGAAGCAATGGATGAAGATGATGATGCAACAGAGGCAAAAACGGAGGCAGCCACGGAGGAGCTCTATATCGAGGACGATGACCTCGATACCGAGGTTCTAGGCGATGATGACAACATCGTTAATGACCCACCCAGGTTCGTTAACGACTATTTCGAGGCTACTAAGGAGGCTTATACCGAGGCACACAACTTCGGTAACGACCCCCCGCCACAGCCCACCGTTCCGCAATATTGTGATATGATGCCTTACAACCCGGTGATTTTTTAAGACCACTTCCAGCCTCAAGATCATTCCCAACCACCTCCTCAACCCACCTACACTGGATCAAGTGTTCCACCTCCATGGGCCCATGATCTATCTTTTCAGATGCAACAGCTCAACCTGCAGCAGACACAGCTCCACCAGAGGATGGATCGTTGGGATGGTGTCTATTCAGATCGCATGGCTTTGGATGATGCGAGGCATCAGCAGGCGGATGCTCGTTCGAGGACGATGGAGCAAAGGATGACGGTTGTTGAGGAGCGTTGGAGGAACATGTACGAGTTCATGGGTAACTTTGAGCATCAGTTTCCACCACCACCACGACGTTGATTCAACTTTCAAAGGATGTTTCTTTTCCGCTTCAGTTTATCTTGTGAGTTTCTTTCTTTTTCCTTTTTTCTTTTCTGCTTAGTTTATTACAGTGGGGACACTGTAATTTTAAGTATGGGGTGGGGAAGGGAAGAAAAATTTCTTGTTTGTATGTTTTGTGTGTCTTGTTTGTTTTAGTTGTCCTTTGTTTTAGAAAAAATCATAAAAATTGAAAAAAATTGAAAAAATTGAAAAAGAATTTCAAAAAAAAAAAAGAGTTGTTAGAATGGATAAATACCCTTTCTTTTGGTTCAATGATAATAATTGCTAGCATGATCATGTATTTTCCTTACAAGCATGTTTTTGATGGTATAGCCTGATTCTTGATATGAAATTGTTTTTATAGAGGAATAGCAATTTGATGAAATTGAGCATGTACAACTTTTAGCATGAGTAATGCAATCCAACAAAAATTGCTACCGTGTGAGTTGTTTTTGGCCTTATAGGGAGAACATCATAAAATACTTCTTCTTTTCATGTGTGATTTACTCTCTTTATGTATATTATCTCTTGGAATTGTGATGGTTATCTATTTCTTGAGACCTATATAAGATTTTTAGTTCATTACTTGTGGAAGTCATATGATAGAGAACTTATTTTTATAAGCCTTATTAATCCTTTTCCACCCTATCATGATCCCTCTTTCGATAACCATATTTGAGCTTTAGCCTTTTATTTTCAGCTCCATAAAATTATTTCCCTAGACGAGATAAGCTTGACCCTATCCGGGGATTAAGACTTAGTTGGAAAGGTTTGTTTTGTAGAGTAAAATATTATGTTTGGTTCAAAATAAAGGGTTTTGGGAAGGGTAGATTGGAAGTCCCTTGTTTTGATTTGTAAAAGATCTATTGGTAGTGAAAAGATGCACATGAATAAGGAAGGTCATTGTTGAAGAGAAAAGAAAACGAGGGGAGAAAGTAGCTCGTTAACCACCTCATCTGGGTCGTTAACGAGGCTGTTCGAAGGAAAAGAGACAACAGAAGAGCTGAAAGAGAAAAATGAAGAAGAAAAAAAGAAGTGAAGTAAATGTGCATTTGTGTTTATGAGTTTAAACCGGAGATTCTTTTATGTTTATAAGAGGCTTTCTAGGATAAAAGGTGAGTGAGTGAGCATAATGTTTGAGTGAGTTTAGTTATCTTTTATGAGAGTTTTGGATTCATGTGTGAGTTTTTTAGGAGTCTTTGATTCCCGGATATTATTAGCACCACATGAGCAAAATATTTCCACGGCTTATTGTTTTTACCAAGCCCCATTACAACCCGGCCGAATGGAAGCTTCTATGAAGTTTTTCATTGAGCCTAAGTTCTCTTGATGATTTTTGCTTGTTTTGACAAATCTTAGGTGGAGAGTTTGGTGATATAAGTTCCAATTTCTATGAGTTTTTTTGCATATAAGATGAAGTTGAGAGATTGAATTTATAAGCCCAAACACTTGAGAGTTGAGAGAAACACAAGTATCCCTGGTGAGGTTGGATTGTATTTGCTTATGTCTATTAGTGCTTATATATGTGTGATGATGTTAATAGTCATTTGCTATTTTCTGCTACGTTTTGAAGTTGCTTTTAGATGATGGCTATTGCTTGATGAACATGATTGCTTGGTTTTGATTATTGTATGGTGATTGCTTGAGGACAAGCAAGCTTAAATATGGGGTATTTTGATGTTCGTGTTATTAGTATAGTTTTAGATGTCTTTCTTAGGTTGTTTAGTTTAGTTTTAGTAGGTTTTGGAGTCAGTTTTGTGTGTTTTTGGATGTGTTTGCATATTTTGTGAAAAGTATGGAAGCTACTCCATTTTGTTTCTTTTTATAGGTTTAAGAGCGGGAAAGGAGCACTTTTCGAGCTGAGTTGAAGTCTTGTGGTGGAATGTGGAATGCATGGAAGATACAGAAGAAGATTGCATGGGAAAATCAAGTTAAAATCCAAGTTAAAGCCAATGAAAATTTTAAGAGAAGCCAAAACAGAGGCTCGGTAACGACCCTGTGAAGGTCGTTAACGAGGCTGTAAAGATAGAGTTTTTTGCAAGGGATTCAGCAGAGTCTACCGACCTTGTGCGGGTCGTTAACGAGGGACTCATGTCGGTAGAGGCGTAGCCGACTTTTAGTTTTATATCTTTTATCTTGTTATCTTTTAATTAGGGTAAGTTTTTATCTTTTAGCCTTTTTATTAGATAGTTTCTTAGTATAAATACCCTTGTTCTAAGCCTAGGCAAAGAGGGAGAGATAGACCAGATTTAGGAGAAGTCGAGAAAGAGAGGGAGTCGAACCTAAAGTCGATCGAGAGAGAGAGTTTGGGTCGGTGATCGGTTCTTGCTCGGTGTTCTTAGTGTTTTCGGGATTCTACGAGTTTGTAAGACAATATTTTCTTTTCAATTTCAAGTAAGTTTAGTTTTGCTTTCAATGTCTTCTTTAATTAAAGTTGTTTTCTTTATTTCAATGAATAGTGAGTAGTCTTCTTATCTAGGGTCGGGGTTGAAACCCGGCATAGTTGTGCATGTTTGAATGAGTATGTTGATGTTTGATTGGATTTTATCTTTTGAATTGCTTTTTGAGTTATGCTTAGACGAGAGTCGAAGTAATTTGAGTTTTTAACTTGATTGAAAGAGAAAGTTGTGAACTTGAATGTTGATATTGTTCGATAACGAAAGTTTCGAGCTTTGGATTCAAAACAAGTAATAAAGTAAATTGATTTATGAAAGTTGATTGATTTGCTTGTTAGTCGGTGAAAGTTGATAAATTTATCTTTAAAGACATGATCTTTATCTTCATATGAGTTTTTATGCATGGCTATGTTGTGGTAACTCTTGTCCTAGATCTTTTTATTCATTAAATTTGCTTAGTTTTGCTTTCGAATCATTCGTTACCGAGTTAACATACCCTCGGTACCGAACCTGCGTCTGAGTCGTTAGTTGTTCTATGTTCGATAGATTTCCAAGTTCGTTAATGACCCTGACAAGGTCGTTAACGAGATTGGCCGTAGCTATTTTTGCTTGTTTTGCTTTGCTTTCTTGTTTCTATAGTTGATAGACAAACAACCTTGCTTGTCGTGGACGATCCTGATTCTGCTATACTCAGCGGGGTCTTGACTACAAATTTTATTAGTTGTTAATTAAATCCATATCAACATATCAAAATTGCATGCAATATGTTCATCAACATTGTGATTTTGTTCATAAAAAACAAAAATAGGACACTGTGATTTTATTCATCAACAATGTGATTTTGTTCATTAACACTATGATTTTGTTCATCAAAATCGTGATTTTATGAATAAATGAACTATTGTTTGTATATAAAAAATGGATGAATGTATATCGAATTTGTATGCATTAATATATGTGTGTTCATCATAATTAGCCGTATGTGAGACAAAACTAATTATTTTGATGTCGGTCTTGATTTTTTTCTTGTTTGACTCCTTTGGATTTGTCATTGTTGCTACTGTGAAACATGTGACTACTTCTTCGGCTCCAAACATAGCTAAATACGGCACAAGCACTCCTATTCGATTTGCAACTAGCTTGTTCTCTTATCATACATCATATTATAGCAAAGTCAGATAATTTATCTATTATCCTTTACATTCAAGCTTCTATATCAACCTTAACTTATTTATGTACTATATTGAGCACTTTATTCGTTTCTTTTGTTGTGCTCATATAGGTAGACATGAAAATTGTGTAGATAGTCCTAAATGTACAAATTGATGGTATTGACACATAAACATAAGTTTATTTATATTCACAAATAAGGGTATAATAATGAACAAATAAGGTTATATCAATGAACAAATAGCAGTATATCATGAACAAATAGGGTATATCAATAAATAAAACAATGGACAAACAAGGTTATATCAATGAACAAATAAGGGTATATCCATGAACAAATAGGGTATATCAATGAACGAATAATGGACAAACAAAAGTTATATCAATGAAGAAATAGGGGTATATCCATTAACAAATAGAGTATATCAATGAACAAACAAGGTTATATTAATGAACAAATATGGATATATATCAATGAACAAACAAGTTATATCAATGAACAAATAGAAGTATATCGATGAACAAATATGGGCATTGAGACCTCTTGATCTAGGCTCGGGTTTGTCTAAACTTGATGTCTAAGCATGGTAATCCATGGAGGTTGCGAAGCTTGATCCGTCAAGGCTCCTAAATGATCTAGAAGAGCATGAATTGCATCTTGTATCTTCTTGTTTCGAGTTCTTGTGATTGGTCTGTCAAATGACACCTTTAGCTTTTTCTCGACATCGTTAGGAGTCATAGACGGATGTTTGATATCAATTATTGAACTTGAAAAAAGAAGACCTTCGGGGTTTAACTTTTGCTTATATGTTGTAGACACTTAGAAGTATCGTAATGACCTTATCTTTAAAAATCAGAACACCATTTCTGGTTTGAAAATAATTATATGTGCATCAAAAACTAGATAATATTGTATTCATACACAAAGATAAGGTTAAGAAATAAAATTGAAAATTAAAAAAGTTCGAAATCGATGAACATTGTTATCAAAAATTCGGTGCACAATTAGTTAGTATTGATGAACAAATGATGAATATGGATGAACAAATCGCTAGTTTTGATGAACAAACTAGGCGCGTCTCATAAAAACATATTTTTCGAAAAATGCGTGAATAATACGGGAAAAATTCGCCAGTGTCGTATTTTATTGAAAAATACGCAAATAATATGGGAAAAATTCGCCCGTGCTGTATTTTATCTTTTTAATTAAAGTTTAAGCAAGGGCGTTGATTTTTTGGAATAGACGAGCGAGATTTATTCTTAATTCTCACCTGGGCGACCATTCTCACACGACTCTTTCTCTTATAATATATCATATAAAAATATGAGTATAATTCAGAATCATATGTTGGGAGAAATTATGCACTTTCCACATTGGATGGGTGAGTCAAAATCCATGAACGGAAGATTAAACGTTACTCATTGGTTTAAGGTTTTAGCTTAGAACGTGGATTTCGAGAAAATGTGTAAAAATGGTTTAAAACCCGACATATAACATTTTTAATTTGGTCTGACCGGAATTTATTAGGAATAATTAAATGACAAGCTGTTCGTGTTTTAATTACATTATACGTAAAAGGTTCCAATTTAAATCTAAGTTGGTTGGCGATTCACATAATCACATGCTCAATGACTGAAACTCGCAAAGAAAGCAGTGCCCAAATTCGGATTATGCAAATATTAAATTAAAAATTCTAATTATTAGTTTTATTAATAGATTGTATAAACAGATATGCATTGTGCAGACTGTTGTTCTCCTCCTCCTTAAATGTCTTATAAAATTTTTGATGGGCCCAAAAAAGATGGAACCCCTGGAAACCTCGCTCCCTCGCTCTCGAACCCCAGCCCGAGAAACCAATCAAAGCCCCAAATCTCAAAACCCTAATTCAAAAATTCAAACTCCAATTGTCTCGATCATCACTTTTATCCTGATTTAGGCCTTGCTACACTTGCTTATTAGAAAGTAATTTTTGAGAAAAAGTATACTTTTTATCTCGATTTACGTGAATGATAGTTGTATTTTTATGTTGGAAAATGTGAAAAGCATACTTTTTCCTAAAAATTACTTTTTATTAAGTAAACTATAGCAAGCCATCAATATCTTTGTAATGATGTCTCAAATGTCTCGAAGACCTCAATTTGGGGCTGCTTGGCCCGATTTTTTAACATCGCTCTACTGTTCACCGCACCCAAATTGCTTTATTAGACTGATGCGGTTGAATCTGCTAGGCGAAATCGAATAGATCTCGAAGATGATGCGTTGTATGGGTGGCGTAAAAAGGCTAGGACGTCTCCCCTCTCTCAGCAACGGTCTTGGGGACGTCTAGGGTTGGTGAGGCTTAGATCTTATGTGGAACTATTCATAGCGAGAATTCTGGGAGGCAAAGAGGGCGATTCTGAGGGCTTTCTACGGGAGGTGGAAAGGAAGTTTTTCAAACTATGGATGGGACTTCCTTCCTATCTATGGTCTACTAAAGATCGAGCTTGGTACTGTTCACACACCAGGTTGTATCTCATACTCGCTCTTGATGATTTTTCTATTTTTTATTTGTGTCTAAGTACTTGTTGTGATCTGGTTACCTATATATGGAGGGTTTGGGGCTGCATTTTCCCCACGCTCTCCTTCTCTGATTCTGCTTTCTTCTTCTACTTTATCTACTCTCTTACTATCTATTTCAATTGGGTTTTGGGGGCTCTAGTCATGGGGAATCACGAAAATGATACAAACAAAAACAAAAAAACCTTCAAAAAAATCCGTGTTTCTGATCTTGCATTTTCTAAAGAACAGGATGAGAATGACCCTGATCATTCTCCTAAGAAAACTCATCCTACCATGGTCCAAGAGACTTTAGAGGGTGGCAAAATGAAGAAGCCTGTTGAGGCAGGACCCTCGGGGTCTAAAAAAGAAAAGTCTAGGAAGAAATTTGACATGCTGGCTTTCCTTAACCAGTTGTCTGGTGTTAAAGAAAACATAATGGATCTTAAGGAATCTCCTTATTTGCATATGTGATTGGTGATCCTATTGAGGCGGCCAGGCTAAGGCAGAAATTAAGAGTTGACTAGCAGATATAGGGTGACTTCTATGTCCTCATGGATGGGTTGAGCTGCGGTTTGCTAGTCCCTTTGAAAGGAATAAGGTGTGGGAAGGTAGGCCCTACCATATCTTTGGTCAAATGATCATTCTAAGGCCTTGGAGGTCTAATTTTGACCCTTCCATTGAAGCCATCACTTTGGTGGATGTGTGGGTCAGAATTCCTAAGCTGCTCGTGGAATACCTCAGCTTGGAGGTCCTTAGTACAATCATGGCTTGGAACAATATGGGGTCAGTCATTAAACTGGATACCTACACTGCAAAACTGCAAAGACTAAGGTATGCAAGGCTGTGTGTGAATGTGGATCTCTCCACAATTGATGACACTACCATTGTGGTCCCGGATGAAAATGCTAAGGAGCATGAGTATAGGGTTTGGTTTGAGGATTTCCCCAAGGGTTGTGGAAATTGTGGGGATCATTCTCACTCCTTCTCTAACTGCCCCTTAAGTGTTGCCAAAAAGTAGCCAGTTACTGTCACTCTATCTAAACCTAGTTCATCTAAACATCAAAAGAGAAAGGATGGTGTCATCCACATCTATGATGAAGAGGCTAAATGGGAGCATGTTGACAAAACTGTTCCTATAGTGGAGGGAAAGGGAAAAGCACCTTTATACCCAATGGAAATCGTGCCTAAAAGTGGGATTCAAGTTATTTTATAAATCTGAATCCTCCTTCTCAGGTTCCAAAGGATCCAAAGTCTCTGTTCTTTCTATTGCTCCTCCCTCTAAGGGTGTTGATGAAGGCAAGGTGATGGAGCCTGAGGGTCATGCCAATGAAGATAATAATGCAGCAGCTGAGGCTGAGCCCAACCCTAATGATGTGCAACTAATTGAAGGTCTGCTGAACACCCCCCCCCCACCCCCCGGGAGATTGTGCTGAAGAGGACCATGACGAACCTGAGGATGCTCTAGAGATGGTGAATGAATTCCTCATGCAAGAAGAAGAGGATGAGTATTATAAAGAATACTCACAAGAAGACATTGAAGCTATAATTTGCAATGAGCTGGGTCTGCTTGCTCCTATGGAGGATTCACAACCACTGGATTCTTTCCATACTCTGTCTAATGCTACCTCAGGTGTGGTGAGGATGGAGAATATGGATATGATTCGAGAAACTAACTCTAATTCAAATTCTAGTAAGCGCAAAAGCAGCCTTGGGGGTCTTGATTCATCAACCTCTAGCCTGAAGGGAGGTGGAGGAAACAAGAAAATGAAAAACTAGTCTATGATGCAACCACTTTATCCTTTTTTGTGTACTAAGCCAAATGAAGGCCTAATTAGAACTAAGAATTCTAGGAGTCTGAATTATATGGTAAGGGTTTATGGTGTCTGGGAGCTAGAAATGTGGGGCAGGTTTTCTTTTTACTGGGTGGAACCTTGCAGGCTGTTAGTTATGATGAACAAACCACCTTGTTTTTTTTGCTTTGCTTTGACTTGGTTAGTCAAGCAAGAAGGTGGTTTCTTCATGATCTATCCTAAGTGGTATGAAGGAAGTATGTACTCTGTTATGATGGCTATAATGAAACTAGTTCTTAATTTGCATTATGATAGATCTTTGAGTTGGCTAAATTCTGATATTGATGAGAGGATTGATACTAAGACTGGCTACTATGATGAAAACCATACTAAATGCTCTAATTTCAATGATGAAAAGTTGAGGCTTATATCTCTAACCCTCCTGAGAAAAATTAGTTCAAGGAACAACAGGAAGTAAGGCAACGTCAATAAACACATGAACTATATAAGTTGTATTCCCTGGTGAATTTGCATCCTTATGACAGAAATTAATTATGGAAAGGTTGGTTGTTTAGATTACATGAAAATCAATGTTGAGGATAAACTAAACCATCTAATGATATGTTATCTTGTTATATTTAAGAATACAAGAAATATTGCTTTGAGAACTTTTAATTACATGTGCAAATTGTCGTATTGCAGCAACAGGTTAGGCACAAAATGGATCAAGAAAGAAGGAGGTTTTGAGTGGCTCCTCTACTGTCCTATTTAGAGAAGAAAATGGAAGGAAAAGGATGTAGAGAAAAGAAGCTGGAACAGACATGGTACACCAGCAGCACCCGAAGAAGGAAAATCACAAGAAAAGGAAAACATAAAAACTATAAACAGAAATAAAGAAAAAAGAGAAGGGCATGAGAGAACAAGACATATGAAGAATATACATAAGAAATGGCTCCCTAAAGGACCATTGCATGTAAAAGTTTATTATAGAAAACAGGAGCAGTTGTTATGTAAACTAAGCTTGAGATAGGTGGACCATTGTTGGCATAGAGGTTGTACTACAGGAAGTCTATTGTAAAAAATTTATTATGCTTATAGCCTGCAGGGAATCAAATCACATCCCCGGGTACATTTGATCAATCTGTACAGGAAAATTGTTATAAGAACTAGATTACAACAAGGTCATGGCAAAATTTTCTTAATCAATAGGAGAAAAACAAGGAAGCTAAGAACGAGGTTTATGAAAGAAACAATGACAAGAAACAAGGCTACCTTCAAAGATAGTGATGCATTTGAAACCGATACGAAACAGAACAAAGCTGAAACCATGAAAGAAAAGAGAATCAATCAAGAAAGAAATGAAAGTACAAGACAACTCCAACACGTAGGATAATTTCGTTTGGCAAACAAAAACAGAAGAATACACACTTTAGGCCACTAAGACCGGGTGGCAGGAACAAAACTCATAAATATAGATTAAAATGAAAATAGGATCGTGGAATTGTAGGGGAATGGGTCGAAAATCTTTTTGGCCAGAAATTGATTCCTTTTGTAAGATTAACAGAATACAAATAATGACCATAGCAGAAACAAAAACTGATCAAACACCAAGTGAACAGACGTGGAAAAGAGCAGGATTTGATAACTTCGTTTGGTCGCCTGCTCTGTGGAGAGTTGGGGGACTCGGGGTGATGTGGAAGGAACACCAACTGCCTCAGGAAGAAATCATCGTTTTAATACACCAACCTAGATATATCATCCTAAAATACAACCATATTCCAACTAAAAGATCGATAGCATTATGTTTTGTTTATGCTCCTCCAAATGCCGAGTTGAAAGCAGAATTCTAGGAAAGTTTGACAAACATATTACTCAACCTGAATCTACCAATTTTAATAATTGGTGACCTGAACGAAATTCAGGATTCAAGTGAAAAACAAGGAGGTGCACATCCGGAACCACACAGATTTGAACGATTGCATAAATTCAAAAATGAATTTTAATTGGTTGATATCCTTGCTGGTGGAAATCAATTCACATGGAGGAAAAACAAAACAGAGGAAAACAACATATATGAAAAATTGGATAGAGTCCTAGTGAGTAACTGTGTACTACAATGGTTCCCTAGCATCAAAGCGACAAATTATGCGTTCACAACTTCGGAACACTGCAAAATCTCTGTGGACCTAAGTAACGACCTAATAGCTAAAGGGCTTCCTTTCAAACTGGAAAAAATGTGGATGTACAGAAAGGATTTTAGAAATGTGGTTAAACAAGCTTTGCGCTTGATGTGTCAGGTTCGAATATGTTCAAGCTAGTGAAAAAAAACCAATTATTTAAATAAATGCGAAAAATTGGAATAAACGAACATTAGGAAATGTGTTTGAACAACTAAAAGAAATTTAACAAAAACTTGTAGACCTCCAACAACAAATTCTTATCTCACCATAACCTGAAATTGTCCAAAAGCAACTTCGCCTAATAAAACAAAAAGAAAGTATACTGAATTTCCATAAGATTTATTGGAAGCAAAGAGCCAAAACAAAGCATATAAAATTTTCCGACGCTAATTCAGGCTACTTTCATAGAATAGAAAATGGGAGAAGGAACAAAAAAAACATAAAGGAAATACATACTAGCGATGGAACCCATATTGTAGGAATGGAGAATATTAGAGAAGAAATAAGAAAGGATTTCAGGAATAGGTATATAAAAGAACCAGTGAATCAAAGCCTAACACAAGAATACCTAGAACTAATTACAACAGAAGTAACAGATGAGGATAATCACAATCTCACTAAGTATGTTACTAATGAAGAAATTAAAGCAGCTCTTATGCAGATTGGTTCCAATAAATCGCCGAGACCAGATGGTATGACAGCAGAATTCTATAAGAAATATTGGGACATTGTAGGACCATCAGTTATAAAAGCAGTCAAAAGTTTCTTCCACTCTGGAAGAATGTTGAAAAAAATTAACCACACCTTCATTTCACTCATCCCAAAAGGAGAAAATCCAACATCAACAAACCACTATAGACCGATAAGTTTATGCTCAACAATCTATAAAGTAATATAAAAAATTATTACGGAACGAATGAAAAAGCTAATGAACAAAATTATTCATCCACTCCAAGGAGCCTTTGTAAATAATAGAGCAATTTAGGACAATGTACTGATTGCGCATGCAGTATTCCATTCATTCAGAGGAAGCAAAGCAAAAGATGGATGGGTAGCAGTTAAATTAGACATGAAAAAAGCGTACGACCGACTAGACTGGAACTATCTCTTTTTAGTTCTAGAGAAGTTCGGTTTTAATCATAAATTCATTGGATGGATTAAGGAGTGTGTCTCCTCGGTTTCTTTTTCAATACTAGTAAACAATGGACCCACAGACCCGTTTTGCCCTGAACGGGGGCTTAGACAAGGCGACCCATTATCACCATTCCTTTTTGTTATCGAAGCAGAATATCTTGCAAGAAAGCTACAAAAGGAATGCTCGAGTAATCGATATACGATTGGTTTTCCCATTGCCCGAGGAGGTATCAAAAACCCATTTCTTTCTTTTGCAGATGACATAATCATTTTCTCAAAAGCTACCCAAAGTGCATGCTCCAAAATTAAAAGAAATGTGGAAGAATTTTGTGCTATTTCAGGCCAAAAGGTTAACTATCACAAATCAACATTTCAACCGTCCAAAAACACAAACAATCAGCAGAAACAACAAATCCAACAAGCTCTGGGTATCACATCAATGACTAACCTAGAAAAATATCTTGGATGTCCAATAATTAATGGGAAAGTTAATACAGACACATTCATCAGCTCAGTAAAAAAAACACAAAGCCAACTTTCCAAATGGAAGGCTAATGCTCTGTCGCAAGAAGGAAGAGCAACGCTAATAAGATCAAACCTTGCAATGAAACCAAATTATGTAATGCAAAGCTTTATGTTACCAAAGAAGATACATGATGATATGGATAAACTAAATAGAAATTTCTTTTGGAACAAAGATCCAAACCATAAACCCCTTATTGGATGGGATAGAATATGTAAACCAAAAGAGCTTGGAGGCTTAGGCATAAGAAAAACTGAACACATGAACAAAGCATTACAACTGAAACTACTCTGGAAAATACTTGGGGAACCTGATAACATATGGGTTAGAGTGATAAACAAAAGTACCTTAGAAATGACACACTATTCTCATATAAACTAAAATCCAACTCCTCATGGCCATGGAAAAAACTCGTAAACTTATGCCCAGAATTTGATATAGGACTTATATGGCGAATAGGAATGGGAAATCAATCAAGTTCTGGCAAGACAACTGGGCTCTAAGACAACCGTTAAAGACATGCAAAACAACCCCAAGCAATAAATAGAGAGATCAAAGTAGCGAAATTCATAACGCGAGATAAAAAATGGAAGATAGATGAACTGATGCAAATCCTTCCCAAGGAACAAGTAGACATAATCCAAGCAATCCCTAGGAACAAGTAGACATAATCCAAGCAATCCATGTCCCCGATAATTTCATACAGTATCGACTTTACTGGGCACTAAGCAAGAATGGGTGGTTTTCAACCCACTCAGCAATGAACCTTGTGACAAATGTGGAGAATCAAGAACCAAGCCTTACTAAGTGGATTTGGAAATTGGACACACTCCCGAAAGTCAAAAACTTTCTTTGGAAGATAAGCATGAATGGACTCCCTACGAAAGAGAGACTAAGAGAAAAACAAGTACCAATATCGGGAGGTTGTTTCTTCTGCAATTGCACATATGAGGATTCTACTCATTTGCTCTTTGAATGCCAACATACACTAAACATCTTAAGGAAAATAGATACAAAAATTGAACAAACGCTTAGGAACTACAACACCACTGGAAGTACAACAAAAGTAGCTTTAACCAATCTTCTAAATCAAATCGGAGAAAAGGAATTTAACATTGTAGTTGTTTCATGGTGAAGCATCTGGCATCAGAGGAATAAAATAGTCTTTCAGCAAACTGCAAGTGACCTCATACAAGACCTACCTCAATACATAAAAACAGAATTAGAACAGTGGGAAAGAGCGAAACATTGGAATGAAGATGAGGAAAAAATTGATTGCACAAAGAGGAGAATAAGGAAAAACAAGGCGACAAGCAAGACTTGGAAAAAACCAAGACCAGGAGTGATTAAAGGGAACTTTGATGGATCAAGATTAGATAATGGCAAAGCATCAGGAGGTAGTATTTTGCGAGACCATAATGGAAATATTGTCAAGATAATGGCAAATAAATATGGGCCAATGTCAGCCTTAAAGGTAGAAGCTCTTCCTCTGCGAGATTGTGTTAGACTAGCGAAACAAGGAGGTTATAGAAATCTAGAGTTTGAAGGTGACAACCTCCAAGCAATCAAAGCGGCTCAAGAACACTTAAATTGCCCGTGGGAGATTGAAATGATAATGTCTGACATACTTATCTCTCTCAAGGATTTCCACTCAATTAGGCTCTCTCATGTGACCAGGAGGTCCAATGATGTGGCTGATAAAATTGTTAGACTGAGCCACAGTCTCCCGATCATCACTATTCCGAGTCATCCAGAACTTCAAGTTCTCATCCGTCAGGATGCTCTAGGACGCCCTCCTTGAGGTGAGGGTCTCCTAATCTTTACCTAATTAAAAAATATTGTTATGATGGGCCTATAAGTATTTAATAACATTCTTTAACAATAACCCTAATTTTTAGCACATCTCGTTTTCGCGCCGGACCTAGTTGCTTACATGACATCTTTTTTTTTATCAGAAGGGAGGGGCAAAGCCCTGAATTACTTACATGACATCTTTTAAAATCTTCAGATGAACTCACATATATTTGTACGCATTTTAAGAAGCTAGCTACAATTGAAATTTAAAAAAAAAATTATCAATTTGCAGCAACTAATAAGAGTCATGGACTCATGGATAAAGACTAACTAGTCTTAATTTTCGTGCCCTCTATGAGGTTTTATAGAATTATTGGAATATTAATTTATATATGTTAAATTTTGATTAAATTAATATAGGTAAGGATATTTTTTTAAAAACTATACATATTTTATACAAAAACTTTTATTTTCAAAAATAATTATTAAATGTTGATATGAGTAAAGATATTTTTACAAAAATATACATATCTTATCAAAAAACTTATCCTATCCAAAAATAAAATTAATTTATTAATTATTGTATTTAATATATAAAAATAACTAATTAAATATAATCCAACTAAATTTCAACCAATCAAATTGATTTTTAAAAGATGCACAGAATTTTATATAATTATTATATTATTTGTTTATAATTTTTTAATTTTTAATTAAATTAAAATATGCAAGAATATTTTGAAAAAACTATAAATACCTATCTTATATACAAAAAACTACCATTCTAAAAAATAATTATTAAAACTCAATATAGGCAAGGATATTTATAAAAAAACTATAATTATCTAATCTAAAAATATTCTATCCAAAAATAAAAATAATTTTGTATATTGATTGTTTTGTTAATATATAAACATTTAATATATAAACATCTAATTAAATTTCAAAAAATTATGTTGATTTAAAAAAGAATGATTACGTGGTTTAATGTAGACTGTTTTATATATTATTTAACCTCTGCTTTAGTATATAGTAATGATAGAGGGTCTTTGGATTAGAGCAATGAAAATGCAAAGATTAAAATAAATTAGGAGTATAAATTTATAATAGTAATTTTATTTTTTAACTATAAAAAATAAAAAAAATGCCGCTTGGTTTTTTTCATTACATTCAAAATCATGATATTTTACATGGTCTTCACATTTTTAATACAAATGTTTATATTACAATAAGATGATGTTCACATATAATCATTTGAAATGTTACACATATACATGCAACTTAGCATAGGTTCAAATAAAATGTACATTTGTTTATAATTTAATACTACAAGATTTATGTATTACTAGTTCATGCTCGGGATTATAAAATTTATATATAAAATGTGTATATTCATAAGTACATTACTTTTACAAAGTTTATGTTTTATTGTCTCATGTTTATATTATTATAAATTATAAATTTTATATTTTATTGTCTCATGTTTAAAGTTAGTATACATATTATTTAGTTCATAGTTTATGTTTTATATATAAAAGTCTTTTTAAATCGCACATTTAATATATTAAATTTTGAATTTAATATAACTTAATGTGTTAAATATAATAATTCAGATAGGATTAAGTCTACATACATTTTACTTATTTTACACATTTTTCTATTGGTAGAATGCATCAATAGGCCATTGAACTTTCATACTTTTGTCAACCACCTTCCCGTACTTTGGGAGTTTCAAACAAACCCTTGAACTATACATTTTTATGTCTTTTAAATACAAAATGCTTATCTAGCAAAACACGTGTACTTCAGTCTCATATGTGCGCGTAAAAATATTTTACCGCTCTTATAAAAGCTGACGTGGAACCATAAAAAAATAAAATAAAAGCTATTATAAAGCTTTAATTCCATTTATTTTCCATTTTCCTAATTTTTTTCTTTGTCTTTCACGGAACGATGGTACGAAATTGTAATTCCATTTATTTTCAATTTTTTTTGTCATATTCCATTTATTTTCTTTATTTTCTTTTTTTGGCTAGGTAAAATCCAAATCCAATTCAAACCCTGATGAAAACCCACAAACCCTAGGAAGAAAATTGAACTAGAGAGAATCGGGACAGAGCGACGCACTCGAGAGAAAGAATTCAAAGAATATGAATTCGGGACGAAGAACTCGGAACAAAGAACCCGAATTCTTCACCGCCGAACTTGGGACAAAGAGCCAAAGAGAAGAACATGACGGAACGACGAACTCGGGACAAAGAACATGAATTCTTCACCTCCTACAAAGAATCTGAATTCTTCACTGCCGCCGACGAACTCAGGGAGGAGGAGGTAACAATCATGGGGTCAGGGAGGAGGAGGGGCGGTGGTGAAGGATTAGGCAGAGAAGATATGTTGCTTGTGAAGAATCGAATCCTTTCTCCAGAGTCTGACGTTCTATCCTGATTCTCTCTGGTTATGTGCTATACATCAATTGAAAAAAAGGAAGAAGACCTAAAAAGAAAAAAAATGAAAATCTATATTTAATAAAAATTATCTATGTGGCATAAGTGAGAATTATGTAGCATAAAATAAGCTTATGTGGCAAGAGAAACGTATACAGTCAGCACGAGTGTATTGCGCACAAGTGAAGCTCTTGTCATTTGTGGTTAAGAGACAAAAAATGTATAATTCAAGGATTTGTTTAAAATTACTATGTACGGGAGGTGGTTGACAAAAGTGTGCAAGTTGAAGGACCTAATAATATATTCCCCATTTCTCAATTTTTTACACTTGAGCACTAGATGCATGTCATTGTCACGACTCATTTACTAAACCATTATCTCAATTTGGGCCAATTTAATCATGCGTGCCCAATCTAATTTAACTTTTTATCTAAAAAATTGTGCTGTCCAATTTTGGACTACGTTTCATGTAGAGATATGAACCCCTCCACTCTCCCTCCGCGAACAACATCACCAAAAAAACCCTAGGTTGTGTAAATATGAAATCTCTGGAGCTCTCGTCTTTGTTTGTCTCACAATTAGCATCTGCAATTTCTGTGTGGTTTACCCGCAAGTGAAGTTGTTGCATTTCTTGGGTTGAATTTATGTGTGGTTTACCCGCAAATCCTACAATGGCCCCTTCTTCGAGTTTCATAATCTTTTACTTCGGGGCTCAAATCGATGTGTGAAGTTCGTGTTTTTAGTCTATTTTTGGTGTGTTTCTTAGTTTGTTTAGTTTAGTTTTAGTAGTTTTTAGAGTTAGTTTTGTGTGTTTTTGGATGAGTTTGCATATTTTGTGAAAAGTATGGAAGCTACTCAGTTTTGTGTCTTTTTGTAGGTTTTTAAGCAGAAAGGAGCGCTTTTTGAGCTGAGCTGAGGTCTTGTGGTGGAGGATAGAAGACATGAAGTTAAGGAGGAAGATTACATGAGAAGATCAAGTCGAAGTCCAAGTTTAAGTGGAGAAGAAGTTGAAGAAAAGCCAAAATAGAGGCTCGTTAATGATCCTGTGAAGGTCGTTAACGAGGCTAAAAGATAGAATTTTTAGAGAGAAGTTTGTGATCTCTACTGACCCTGTGTAGGGTCGTTAACGATGGTTTCGTGTCGGTAGAGCCTTAGCCGACTTATGGGTTGTTATATTTTATATCTTTTATCTTGTTATCTTTTAAGTAGGGTAAGTTTTTATCTTTTAGGCTTTTGAATAGATAGTTTTCTTAGTATAAAAACCCTTGTTCTAAGCCTAGGAAGAGGGGGGGGGGGGGGGGAGTCAGATTTGTATTAGGAGAAGTCGAGTGGAAGAGGATAGGGAGCTTGGTTCGATTGAAAGAGAGGCTTAGGGTCGTTAGTCGGATTTCTATTCGGTGTTGTTCTTTGTTTTCGGATTCTACAAGAGTTTGTAAGACGATATTTTCTTATTAATTTCAAGTAAGTTTTGGTTTTGTTTGCAATGTTTTCTTTTATTAAAGTTGTTAGTTTTATTATCATGAGTAGTGAGTAGTTTTCTTATCTAGGGTCGGGGTTGAAACCCGACATAGTTGTGCATGATTGAATGAGTGAGTTGATGTTTTGAATGTCTTTTATCTATTTTAGATTGCTTGTTGTGTTTATGCTTAGACGATAGTCGAAGTAATTTGAGTTCTTAACTTGATCGAAAGAGAAAGTTGTTAACTTGAATGTTGATATTGTTCGATTACGAAAGTTTTGAGCTTTGGATACAAAACAAGCGATAGAGTGAATTGATTTATGAGAATTGATTGATTTGCTTGCTAATCAGCGAAAGTTGATGAATTTATCTTTTAAAGGCATGATCTTTATCTTCTTATGAGTTTATATGCATGGCTATGTTGTGGTAACCCTTGTCCTAGATTTTTTTATCTTATTGAGTTAGTTTGTTTCCTTTCGTAATATTCGTTATCGAGTTCATTTGCCTGGGTACCGAACCTGAGTTTAGCTCGTTAGTCTATGTTCGTAGGTTTTCCAGATTCGTTAGCGACCCTGACAAGGTTGTTAACGAGGTTGGTTGTAGCTGTATTTTTTCCTGTTTTGCTTGTTTTTCTTCTTTTAGTAGTTTCATAGACAAACAATTGTGCTTCCCGTGGAACGATCCTGACTTCGCTATACTCAGCGAGGTCTTGAATTTAAATTTATTTGTTTTCAAGAAAGCACCCGTCAACAATGTGTTAGAGGCTCGAAAATCTCTTTATAGAGTCTCGATTGTTCTTGCGAGATGGCGAATGAAAGGTCTAGGTCTCCTAGTCTTCGAATCAAAAAGAAACTGGAAAATAGGATTGGTGAAGCTACGTTACTGGTCGGGGTTGTTCATCCATGGAATGCCAGAGAAGAAATGGAGGATGGATGTGCAGCAAAGTCTTGGGGTGTGGGGACAACAAGAAGGCCCTTGGATGGAGGTTAATCCTTCGTCTGGGTTGATCGATGAGGAGTACAAAATCTCCTATTATATCAGGTTGGTTCTTTCCTGGGCTCTTTCTGAAGAACTAAATATCCATTTGTCTATTCCTATGTGTATTGCTAGTGTTTCTTTCTTGGGCTCTTTCTGAAGAACTAAATATCCATTTGTCTATTCTTGTGTGTATTGCTAGTGTTTTCAAATGGAAGAGTTGTCTTCTCTCTAATTCACTTACACAATATTGGGATAAAATTGATAAAATCTTTCTCTGGAGACACTTTCTGGGGGGACTTAAAAGGGTGATTCAATGGAATATCAAGGAGAAAAACAGAAACTATTTCAAGAAAGTCTTGTGTTCCGACTCTCAATACTCTAAAGAACAGAAGGAAAATGAGCAGTCACATACTCATTCTAGAAATCAATCTACCATGGTCAAGTAGACCTTAAAGGGTAGAGATGCTAAGAAGGTTGTTGAGGCCAGCCCTTCGGGGACTAAGAAAGAAAGAAGTAAAGGCAAAACTAAGCTAGATATGGCAGCTTTCTTGAACCAATTGTCCGGGGTTAGAGATGTCCCTCATTTTAAAGAAAACTCATTGTTTGCTTCTGTTCTAGGGGACTCCATTGAGGCCTTTAGATTGAGGCAAAAAACTGAGAAATTATTGGCAGGTTAAGGATGATTTATTTATCCTTAAGTAAGATACATTGCTGGAACCAGGGTTTTAAATCGACCAACTTATGTATTTGTTGAACAAATCTAAAGAACATAAATTTAAGCTAAGGGAAAACAAAGAATTACACCAAAAGAATAAGTTGTACCTGTCCAGTTTCAAGTTCCAACTGTGAAGGTGTAGACAAGTGTTATAAAATGGTGTCTTGGCTTTTACTTATACTAGAGATTGAATCCTCTTTGTTATGCTTTGATAGCATGTTATCCGATCATAAATATGTAATGCTTATTATAATTGGACTATTTAAACTCTCCATCTTGGATAGGAAAAACAACCTGTACAAACTTTGGAATGCATTTACCATTTATAATGGTATAAAACAACTACACCAGGCACAATACTTCAAAAGAGAAATCTATTTTTATTGGTGGAAAATCCTGAATCGAGAACCTGCAGAATATGTTGTTTCTTGCTATAATAAGCTGGATAGCACAGGTTCATCTAGAAATTTCCGCTGGAATTTATATTACTGTTGGGTATATATGAGAGGTGATGAGTCCGATGTTCTAACCATATTGGATTTTTGAACTTTATTCATAGAAGAGAAGGGTTTCAAAAACCTTGGAGAAAGATAGCAATTACTCGTCATAGAACTTTTGACTAGTCCTGTTGCAACCAAGAAATGTACAAGGAAAACTATAAAATGTCAATTAGCTTATACTTTAATCGGAATGAGAACTACTGGTGTCAAGTTAAGGATAAATGTAGAAATGTTAAAAAGATGTGCGTCTATTGCAGGCAAATAAATAAATTGGTTGCTTTGAAATGTTTTAAATGCTTATACAGGAAGATGACTCCATTTTACTGGTTGCATGAAGCTTATAGCACTACTCAAACTAGGAGTAGTAGAGAAACTTGGAAGAATACCATAATAAGTCCTGCTAGGAAAAAATTGGCAATGTACAGGGCAATGTCCCTTGATTGGGCAATTGAGACAACTAGAACCAAACTAAGAAAGATAGATTTTATGATGATGAAACAGCAAAAACCTACAAAATCAGCCACTATGGAAAAACCTCTCAACCAATACAGAGATTGTAAAGACAAACAAAACCAAAACTTAAGCCAAAACCATAGCAAAGAAAAGAAAGGGGAAAAACCTAAAACAAAAGATTGTTTAAGATGAAGATAGGATCTTGGAATTGTAGGGGAATTGGGAGAAAATCATTTGGCCGAAGATTGACTCATTTTGTAAAATTAATAGAATACAAATAATGGCAAACGGATAAAACCCCAAGTGAACAAAGCTGGAGAAGAGCAGATTTTGATAATTTTTTATGGTCCCCGGCTCAGGGAAAAGCGGGAGGCCTCGGGGTGCTATGGAAAGAACACCAAATGGATCAAGAAGAAATCACTGTATTAATACACCAACCTATATACATTATCCTTAAGTATTACCACTTAACAACCAAATATACGATGGCGCTTTGCTTTGTTTATGCCCCCCCTTAATGCAGAACTAAAAGATGAGTTCTGGCAGAATTAACAAGTAAACTAACTAACCTAAATATCCCAATTCTCATTATTGGTGACCTAAATGAAATCCAGGATTCAAGCGAAAAACAAGGAGGTGCACACCCAGAACCATCCAGGTTTGAACGATTACATAACTTCAAAGATGAATGTGAACTTGTGGATATTCCCACTTATGGAAATCGTTTCACATGGAGAAAGAACAAAAGTGAGGAATATGAAAAATTGGATAGAGTGTTAGTAAGTAACTGCATACTGCAATGGTTTCCTAACATTAAAACAACGAATCACGCTTTCACAAGCTCAGATCACTGCATAATTTCAGTGGAGTTGAATAATGATACTATCAAGAAAGGCTTACCTTTCAAACCGGAAAAGATGTGGATGTACAGGAAAGATTTTAAAAATGTGGTTAAACAAGCTTAGAGGTTGGATGTCGAGGGATCTTTTATGTTTAAACTAGTGAAAAAAACCCTATTGTTTAAAAACAATGCAAAAAATTGGAACAAACGTACTCTACAAAATGTTTTCGAAAAATTGAAAGGCATTGAAGACAAGCTTATAGAATTACAAAACCAAATCATCATCTCACCTCAACCAGATATGATACAAAAGCAACTTCGTCTCATAAAACAAAACGAAAGTATGTTAAATTTCTACAAGGCTTATTGGAAACAGAGAGCCAAGACTAAACATTTTAAACTTTCAGATGCTAATTCAAGATACTTTCATAAAATAGCTAGTGGTAGAAGAAATCGGAAAAATATAAAAGAAATTATTACTATCAACGGAACCCATATTGTGGGAATGGAAAATATTAGGGAAGAAATTAGAAAGGATTTTAGACAAGGATATTTGAAAGAACCGGTAAACCAACGACTACAACAAGAATATCTTGAGTTAATTACAGAGGAAATCAAAGAAGAGGACAATTTTAGCCTCACCAAACCGGTTTCTAATGAAGAAATTAAGGAAGCACTTATGCAAATTGGCTCCAATAAATCCCCGGGTCCTGATGGCATAACTGTAGTGTTCTGTAAAAAATACTGGGATATTGTTGGACCCTCAGTCACTAAGTCAGTTAAAAGCTTTTTCCACTCTGGAAAAATCTTAAAACAGATCAATCACATGTTCATTTCACTTATCCTGAAGATAGATAACCCATCAACAACAAATCACTGTAGACCAATAAGTTTATGCTCTACAATATACAAAATTATATCAACAATAATTACGGAAAGATTGAAAAAAGGAATGAACAAAATTATCCACCCGCTTCAAGGAGCCTTTGTTAGTAATAGAGCAATTCAGGACAATGTCCTGATTGCACATGAGATATTTCATTCTTTCAGAGGAAGTAAAACCAGAGATGGGTGGGTTGTTGTAAAATTGGACATGGAAAAAGCATATGACCGGCTAGATTGAATTTATCTCTTCTTGGTGCTAGATAAGGTTGGTTTTGATGAGAAATTTGTTGGATGGATTCGTGAGTGTGTATGTTCCGTTTCCTTTTCGGTGTTAGTAAATAATGGACCCACATACCCATTCTTCCTAGAACGAGGCCTGAGACAAGGTGATCCGCTATCCCCATTTCTGTTCGTTATGGGAACAGAAATCTTGGCTAGGAAACTACAAAGAGAATGTGAAAATGACCGATGTACAATTGGCTTCCCTATAGCTCGAGGTGGCATTAAAATCCCTTTTCTAGTCTTTGCAGATGACATTATTATCTTCTCTAAAGCAACGCAGAGTTCTTGCACTAGAGTCAAAATGATTGTTGAAGAATTTTGCGCCATATCATGAAAAAAAGTAAATTACCATAATCTGCTTTTCAACCATCGAGAAACACAAACAACCAACAAAATCAGCAAATTCAGCCAGCGCTTGGTATTATGTCTATGTCTAATCTAGAAAATATCTTGGATGTCCAATCATTAATGGAAAAGTGAATAAAGATACTTTCAAAAACTCAACAGAGAATGCATAGAACCAACTCACAAAATGGAAAGCCAATGCTCTTTCCCAAGAAGGGCGAGCAACACTCGTCAGATCAAATCTAGCTATGAAACCCAACTATGTTATGCAAAGCTTTATGCTACCAAAAAAGATACATGAGGACATGGACAAACTAAATAGAAATTTCTTTTGGAATAAAGATCCAAACTACAAACCCCTGATCGGATGGGATAAAATTTGTAAACCAAAAGAATGTGGGGGGATGGGAATAAGAAAAACAGAACACATGAATAAAGCACTAAAATTGAAACTCTTATGGAAAGTTCTTGCGGAACCTGATAACATATGGGTTAGGGTAATTACAACAAAATATCTTAGAAATGATAGTTTTTTTGCATATAAACTAAAAACCAACGCATCATGGCAATGGAAAAAATTATTAAGCCTACGACCTGAATTTGAAAAAGGTCTTATATGGCAAGTTGGAGATGGAAAAACAATCAAATTTTGGGAAGACAACTAGGCACTAAGACATCCCTTAAAGACACATGCTAAAAGCCCCCATGACATTAATGAAGAAACCACAGTTGCAGAATTTATCTCAACCAGGAAACAATGGAAAATTGACAGACTAATGCAAATACTACCGCAAGAGCAAATCGACATAATTCAAGCAATCTCGATACCAGATAATAATATTCGAGACCGTCTCTATTGGGCATCGAGTAAAAATGGATGGTTTTCAAGACATTCGGCAATAAACTTAATTACAAAGATGGAAAACCAAGAACCATGCCTAACCAATTGGATATGGAAATTGGAAACATTCTCAAAAGTAAAAAACTTCCTATGGAAGATATGTATGAATTGACTACTGATATCCGCTTTTTAGGTAGGTTTTTAGTGTCTAGATAGATTAGATTTAGTTTGTTTTCATACTAGAGTTTTATGTTTTTGAGTCTTTTTGCTTTAGTTTTCATACTTCCTTGAGATTCAGAAACTACGCATCTTTTGTGTCTTTTTGTAGGAGCTTTGGAGTTTAAAACAAAGAGTTTGAAGCATTTCAAAAAGTGATGGACAAGCTATAAGTGGAGAAGGTAAGGAAGAAAGGCAAAAAGAGGAGTAAAATCGAGCCAAAGGAGGTCGTGCACGAGCTAAAACAATCCAAGATCGATCAAAATAGGTCGTGCACGAGCCAAGCCAGGCCTTGCTCGACCCAAGGATAAAACAAGCCCTCGGGACCGACCCTTGGAGGGTCATGCACGACCCAGTTTGGGTCGTGCGTGGCGCCGATTTTGCCTTATTCCGTGATATTTTATGATATATTCTATCTTTGTATTTTAGGAAGGTTGTTTTATCTTATTTCCTAGTTTAATTTGGGCTCCTTTTCTCTATAAAAGGAGGCTAAACCCTTAGTTAAAAGATTCCGCTTTTTAATCGTTATTTTTGGCATTGGAGGAAGACTTGAGGAACAAGTTGGAAACTTTTTGTAAGATTTCTTTTAGTTTAATTTGAGTTTTCATTTGATTGATCATGTCTTCTTCTTTCTTTGCCATGAGTGAGTAGTTTTCTTAGATTCTAGGGTTGGGTGAAAACCCAACACAATAATGCATGTCTAAAACGTGAATTCATAATTTGAATGCTTGATGATCATATCTATCTATCTTGTTCTTAAATCCTTTGCGACAATTGAGGCATATCTTGTGATTAACCTAAAAGCGAAAGTGTAAAGTTGATTGCTTGATTAGTTCTAATAGGATTATTTGCGAAAGTTGATATTCCTAGGTTGATGGATAGATAGAAAGTTGTTTAATTTGCGAAAGTTGATTGAATAACTTGAATTGTTTACGAAAGTTGACTTTTCTATGATCGTAATTGCATGATAATTGTGAGTTCTTGTTGAAAGCATGCGTGATTGATGTTGTGGTAGCCCTATTCCTAGGATTTACTTTTTATATATTGATTAAAATTTGTGACTTTGATTCGATCTCGATCTCATAAGGTCGTGCTCGAACCCTTGCTTTCATTTGTGCTCTTTCGTGTGTGTTTTGTGCTCAGGACCGACCCTCATAGGGTCGTGCACGACCCAAATCGGTTCAGTCCTGGCCTTATTTTGCTCGTGTTTGTTTTCTTTTCGTAGTTTATCGACTAAATCTTTAGCATTATTCTCATTCCCGTGGACGAACCTGACTCCGCTATACTCAGCGGGGTCTTGAATATAAATTTATTTGTTCAAGAAACCATTCAACAAATTGGCGCCGTTGCCGGGGAGTGTACAATAGTGCCTAGTTTAGTTGATATTTGGGTTTGGGACTAGCCCTTACCCTTTTGTTGTTTTTTAATTTGGGTTTGGGTCGCAGTGTATGTCATCTCGTTTTTCCCGGAGAACCTTTGGGATTAACTACGACAGTGAACCCGAGAGATCCTTCCATCGACGTTTGAGAGAGAAACGAGCAATGGCCGACGCTGAGACTCTTGCTCAACAAATGGAGGAACTCCGCACTCAGATGCAGCACATGCAAGCGGACCAAGACACTCAAGTTGCAGCTGCGCAACGATTCCAGGAGCAACTGAACGCTATCCCAAGGAATGCCAAGCAATACATGCACCCATAACTGAGGGTGCCCAAATCGGCGATAGTGCTCCCGGAGACCGACCGCACTTTTGAGATTAAATCTCATTTCATATCCTTAATCAAGCGTTCTCAATTTGAGGGGAAACCCACTGAATGTCCCATGGAACATATTAAGAACTTTACTGATTTATGTGACACCATTGATGTTGATGATGTTGCACTTGAATATGTTCTCTTGAAGGCTTTTAAGTGGTCTCTTGCAGGAAAAGCTTTAAATTGGTTGGAGAGCTTGCCACCGAGGTCTATTACATCGTGGAAAGAATTGCATGATTTATTCATGACCAAGTTCTTTCCACCGGCAAAAACAACTGAGCTGAGGAAGCGCATCACCTCCTACCATCAACTTCCAAACGAGATGCTTGTGGAGACATGGGAACGATTCCAAGAGCTTCTACGCCAATGCCCTACTCATGGGCAACCTCCCTATGTTCTCCAAAAGATCTTCTTTCAAGGCATCAATGAGGCTACCAAGGATCGCATTAACCTTCACACTGGTTGTGGGTTCATTGAGATGACTCCAGATGAGGCATGGGCGTTATTGAATAAGCTAACCAATTATGATGCCATGTATGGTACCCAACAAGCTAAGCCGACGGAGAGGAAGCTTTATGAACTACAATCTAATATGGTTGACCGGGATGTGAAGTTCCAATTCATGCAAGATGAGATCAACCGATTGAAAGAGCAAGTAAGTTGCTTTAAATCTTCTCAATCTTGTAAAGAATGCGGGTCTTCCGCCCATACTACTTCCAATTGCACTAACTTGCAGCAAGTGCGAGCCGCCGAGGCTTATGAGGAGGCGAACTACATGAGAGGTTCCTATAGGAACCAAAACAACTATGCAGGGAGGAACAATTCTCAACCATCTTGGGGCAATCCCAATTACGGACCAATGCAAGGAGGCCAACCTCCTCAACAAAAGCAACGTTCCCCTCCCTACCGTCCTCCAGGCTATCAAGAGCCACCATCATGGGTGCAAGGGCTGCAAGAAGGAATCAACGGAATGCGAGCCGAGCTTACTACACAAATGAAAGGTATTCATGCAAGGTTTGGAGAATTTGACTCATGGAGAAAGAATGTCGATTCCCAACTTGGTCAGCTGGCTACTCAAATCCCGATACCACATGGACAAATCTTGGGCCGCACCGACAAGAATCCTAGAGGCCGACCAGGCGATGGTGAAATTCGAGCCATGCACCTAAGGAGTGGAAAGGCGTTGCCCGAGCCACCCAAGCATAAGGAGGAGGAAAAAGCCTCAAGACCGACCCACTTAGGGTCCAGCACGACCCACTCTGGGTCGAGCGCAACCCCTTTAGGGTCGAACACGACCCCCTCGAGGGTCGTTCCTGAGGGTTCTGTTAACGAGGAAGAAGAGCCGATCGACCCCCTAAGGGTCGAGCTTGACCACCGTTCACCAGGTAAGTCTTCTAACCCTTCTCTTTCTATTCAATCTCCATCTAAGGTACTTCCTTTCCCTTCTAAGAAATCCAAGGACTCGACGGAAGGAAAATTTAAGCGCTTTGTTAAGTTGCTTCAGGGATTGAATCTTTCTATTCCTTTCGCCGAGGCTTTGAATGAAATGTCTGCTTATACTAAATTCTTGAAGGAGATTTTATCTAGGAAGCGATCTATGTCAGAATTAATAGATGAGGTGAGATCGTTGGAGCTTCCCGAGAAGTTAGGCGACCCAGGTAAGTTTGCTATTACAATTGGTATTGGAGCTTACCGTTTCAAAGCTTTGTGTGATCTAGGTGCTAGTACAAGCTTGCTTCCACTTTCAATTTGGTCCAAAACCAACATGGGGCCTTTAGTACCGGTGAACATGAGGCTATACATGGCGGATGGGTCGTGCGTCAAGCCAACGGGAGTGGTAGATGATTTCTCGGTTCAAGTGGGGAAGTTCTTTGTGCCCAACGATTTCATAGTGATGGAGATGCCTGAGGATCTCGTGGTGCCCATTATTCTCGGACGAACATTCTTAGCTACAGCGGGAGCCATAATTGATGTCAAGAACGGTCTTCTCACCTTTAACATTGGAGAAAAAGTGGTTGAGTTCCGATTCAACCCAACCATGAAGGAGTCAAGCCATGAGGAGGTCAAGATACTATACACACGCTCCGACTACATTGAGTGCAACAACCCAACGGAGAAATTATTGACTTGGGATCCTCTACCGCACGTTTTCGGGGTCTCAGGACCGACCCTCCAAGGGTCGTGCATGACCCTCCTGAACGAAGGCGAGGAGCCCTACCTTGACTTGGATGCACTTAAGGCAGAGCATGAAGAGGAAGTTAGCTTGCCCGAGCCTACTCCCGAGCTTAAGGAGCTCCCCGACTCTTTGAGGTACGCTTTTCTTGGTCCTAATTCTACTCTTCCCATCATTATTAATGCTAACTTGAGTATGGAAGAAGAGAACAAATTGCTTGATGTGCTTAGGACCCATAGGAAAGCCATAGGGTATTCATTAGAGGAACTTAGTGGTATTTCACCCTCACTGTGCATGCATAGGATTTATATGGAGGATGATCATAAACCCACTATCGAGCATCAACGTAGGCTAAACCCTAACATGAAAGAGGTAGTGAAGAAAGAAATTCTTAGGATGCTAGATGCCGGTATCATATTTCCTATCTCGGATAGTAAATGGGTTAGCCCCGTACATGTAGTTCCTAAAAAGGGGGGGATGACGGTTGTTGAAAATGAAAAAGGGGAGTTGATTCCAACTAGGACCCCCACTAAGTGGAGAATGTGCATAGACTATAGGAAACTTAATAGTGCCACTAGTAGGGATCACTTTCTACTCCCCTTCATTGACCAAGTCCTAGAACGCTTAGCCCAACACGATTACTTTTGTTATTTGGATGGCTATAGTGGTTTTTGGAAGATTCCCATTCACCCCGATGATCAGGAGAAGATGACATTCACTTGTCATATGGGACGTTTGCTTATAGAAGGATGCCATTTGGGCTTTGCAACGCCCCGACCACCTTTCAACGGTGCATGATGGCCATCTTCTCCGACATGATTGGGGAAATAGTGGAGGTATTTATGGATGATTTCTCAATTTATGGTTCCACTTTTGATTCATGACTTGCTAATCTCTCTAGAGTCCTAAAAAGATGTGAGGAGACTAACCTTGTGCTTAATTGGGAAAAGTGTCATTTCATGGTTAGAGAAGGAATTGTTTTAGGACATCTAGTGTCTAAACGCAGGATTGAGGTGGACAAGGCAAAAATAGAGCTTATTGAGAAATTTCCCCCTCCATCCTCCGTTAAGGACGTTAGGAGTTTCTTGGGACATGCGGGTTTTTATAGACGCTTTATTCAAGACTTTTCTAAGATTGCTAAGCCATTGACTAACCTACTAATGAAAGATGTAGTGTTTAGCATGTCTCTAGATTGTCTTGAAGTGTTTTACAGGTTGAGGAAAGCCCTCGTGACGGCCCCCATCATGCAATCACCGGATTGGTCACTTCCCTTCGAAATCATGTGTGATGCTACTGACTATGCCATAGGAGAGGTTCTTGGGCAGCGGAAGGACAAGAAGCTTCATGCCATCTACTATGCAAGTAAGATGCTTGACGAAGCCCAGAGTAAGTACACTACGACCGAGAAAGAGTTTCTCGCCGTGGTATTTGCTTTTGAGAAATTTCGCTCTTACTTAGTAGGTTCTAAGGTGATTGTTTATACTGACCATGCTGCAGTTGGATTTATAATGGCAAAAACAGACGCCAAGCCTAGGTTGCTTCGTTCGATGCTCTTATTGCAGGAATTCGATCACGAAATCCGAGACAAGAAGGGAGCGGAGAACTTAGTGGCGGATCACCTATCTAGACTGCCCCTTGAGCATATCCAAGAGTCCGGTGGATCAATTCCCATCAATGATACACGCCCCGATGAGACTCTTTTTCAAAGAAACAATGAGCCCCATGGAGACAAGGCTAGTGAAGAAATTAAACCGAGGCCTCAGGACCGACCCTGTCAGGGTCGAGCACGACCCAAACAGAGATTGGCCCCCTTAGGACCGACCCTGTTAAGACTCCCTTAGGGTTGACCACGACCACAGTAGGGTCGATCACGACCCTTATCCTCGAGTCAGCCTTCGTGCATGACCCAAATGGCTCGTGCACGACCCTTTCCCCGGGTCGAGCAGGTAAGTATTCTTCATCCTTTTCGGTTCTTTCAAGTTGTAATGATCTTCCATATTCTCTCCCTACTTCTATTCTTGCTTTACGTGGGTCAAAGACCCCTTGGTTTGCGGATTTTGCTAACTATATTGTAGGAGGCGAGATCCCGGAAGGTTTAACCCCTCAAGCCAAGAAGAAATTCCTCCACGACGTCAAGCAATACTATTGGGATGATCCTTACTTGTTCAACAAGGAAGTGATCACATCTTTTGACGTTCTATTCCGGATTATGAGATTGAGAGTGTCATACGCCATTGCCACACTCTACCAACGAGAGGCCATGCTAAGGGATTCAAGACCACGGCGAAGATCCTTCAAAGTGGCTTGTATTGGCCAACGCTTTTCAAAGATGTACATGAGTTTGTGACAAGGTGTGACGAGTGCCAGCGTTCCGGAAACATCACTTGGAGAAATGAGAATCCGCTCACCGGTATCTTGGAAGTCGAGCTTTTTAATGTGTGGGGGATAGACTTTATGGGACCCTTTCCTTCATCGGGTCCTTATAAGTACATCCTTGTAGCGGTTGATTATTTCTCCAAGTGGGTGGAGGCTATTGCCACAAAAACAAATGATGCTCGGGTGGTTGCTAAGTTCATGAAATCAAACATCTTCCCTCGTTTTGGAGTCCCCCGGGTTCTTATAAGTGATGGCGGCTCACACTTCATTGAGAGGAGCTTTGAAGCTCTTTTGACCAAGTATGGGATCTCTCACCGGGTGGCTACACCATATCACCCTCAAACAAGTGGTCAAGTAGAGGTCTCAAACCGTCAAATAAAGAGCATCTTGGAGAAGACGGTATCCCGATCAAGGAAAGATTGGTCTTCAAAGCTTGATGATGCACTTTGGGCATACCGCACTGCTTACAAGACGCCACTCCGCACCACTCTTTACAATTTGGTGTATGGAAAGTCATGTCACTTGCCCGTCGAGCTTGAACACAAAGCTTTATGGGCTCTCAAGGAGCTCAACATGGATCTCGACGCAGCCGGAGCAAAACGTTTCATGGACTTGCAAGAATTGGAAGAATTGAGGCTCAAGGCGTATGAGAATGCCAAGATCTATAAGGAGAGAACCAAAAAGTGGCATGATAAGAAGCTCGTTCCAAAACACTTCAAAGCCGGTGACCAAGTACTCCTTTTCAACTCTAGGCTCCGACTTTTCCCCGGGAAGCTAAAGACTCGATGGAGTGGACCATTCATGGTTCATCACATTTATCCACATGGGGCGGTCAACCTTATAGACGAGAACGGAGCGATTTTCAAAGTCAATGGGCACCGCTTGAAGAAGTACTATGCAAAGGTGGAACCCGATGAAGAAATCCGAGCTACATGGGCTCTCACCAGCTCGGACTGAGCTAAGGTAAGTCGTCAAGCTAATGACGTTAAACAAGCGCTTAGGGGAGGCAACCCGGTCTTTTGTTATTTTTATTATTATTTTTTTTAGATTAGGTTCTTTTTCTAACCTTCCTTAGACTAGGATAGAATACTTTTGTTTGTAATAGAATTTTGTGGGATTTTTGCAGGGTCCTAAGCTTCAAATATGAGCCTCAAAAGGACGGAAAAAAAACGACTTTACCTAAGGAGCAATTTTAAGGTAATTTTCGACCATCTCCAGGGGGGTCGAGCACGACCCTATATGGGTCGTGCACGACCCTGGTGTGCAATTCCGAAATTGCCTCTCCTATAAGGTAAGTTATTTCTATCCCCTATTTTTAATAAAACCCAAACCGACCCTATCCCCCTCTATTCTGTTCGAACACGACTCAAACTCCATCCCCTTGCCTCCATTGCTTTCCCTTGCTCTACCCCTCCCATCCTCACCAAATCACCAACTACTCCACCGGAAAACCACCACTACTCCACCGCCTCGCCACCACTACACCGCTGTAGATCTAGGTCGAGCACAAACCCAGATCTGGTTCGAGATCAAGCCCGACTTCCCCTTGTTCCAAATCTAGATCTAGGTCAAGATCGACCCCTTTTTCCACTTCTCTTACTTGTAGCTCGGAATTTCGGTATGGATTTCTAACCCTCTACTCTTAATTTTGATTATGCTTGATTGAAATTGAATCTTTTGGGTTGGATATACATTATTTGGAATTTTTGACTTAGGGTAGAGATTTGGAAATTGCTTGCATAATGAGTGTTGTTTTTTATCTGTGCATGTTTGGTGAAGTTTATATTTGAATTTTGAGGGTTATTGTGGTTGAATTTCGATGTTTGGTGCTAATTGGGGCTAGAATCAAACTTTGGGTGAAGGTTGAAGACGATGAACAGTACGAGGTGGTCACGACCCTCTTTGGCCCGTGCTCGACCCAAATTGAACAAAAACCCTCGTGCTCGACCCTCTTCGGGTCGTGCACGACCCAACCCAAAATAGATCTCTCAAAATCGACCCCCTAAGGGGTCGTGCACGACCCTATTTGGGTCGTTCTCACGCTCTTTTAGGGTATTATTGTGTGGTATTTTGCCAAGTATTGCATGCAAGGTTGAGATTTGATCCATGCTTTCATGTCTATATAAATCATGTCTTGCCTTTCTTATGAATTGCTTGATTAACATGCTTGCAATACTTGCCTTTGAATAAGTATGGGGTGGATTATGTGGTTTTTGTGTTTGAATGATGTATGTACCATGGCTTCAACCTCTAGACTTGCAAAGAAGTCAAAGAAAGGCAATCAAACCGAGCTTAACAATTGCCAATTGGCCTCCGAGTTCAGGAAAGCATTCAATACTTGCCTTCGTTTAAAGCATAAGACAAGATGGTATTGCAAGGAGGATGGGCAACACCTTCACATTCATGACGATTTGATGGAGGCATTCTCTTACATTGGGGGCGAGAATTTGCTTGTGTGGAACAATCACCATTATCCAATCCTTACTTCTGAGTTCTTGGCCACCTTCTCCACTAAGATCAAGAGTCCTCGCACCGGTGGCAAGATGGAATTTCAACTTGGCAACAAATGGTTCAAGTTCACCTTGAAGGACCTCAACGATACATTCGAGTTCCCTAACCCGATTTATGATGACAAGGTTGAGCACAAGACCCTAGAGACTTGGAGCTATCTATCCAGGGTTCAGGAGTACAGATTCCACAACTTGGCTAGCAATGACCTCGCCAACCCGCTCTTTCGGATCATCCTGTGCATTCTTGGGAGCGCGATCTTCCCAAGGACCGAGTTGTCTCGCCCAAAAAAAAAGGAGGTAAACATGCTGAGGACCATGTTGTTTTCTTCCCCCGTGCCTCTTAACATTGGTTTTGAATGGATGAAGAGTGTGGAAGATTATAAGGGCAAATCAGATTCTGTTTACTTTGGCGGAATGATCGCCCGGCTTGCCCACAACCTCGGGATCAACATGAGAGCTTATTCAGGGGAGAAGCCGATATTTGTGGACATCCCGTTCCTTATTAATACAAAGCTGATACAGAAGCACCCCGACGCCCCCAACACGTATCGTTCTACTTTTAGTGGAAAGACGGTTGTCATCACTAAAGAGCGGGTCGACTTGCTTCATTTGCCAAATTGGTATGTTGTGTGGTCCAACGACGGATATCGTTTGAAAGATCGCCCCGCGCACGATGAGTCTTTGAGGAGACGCGCCCGCCACTATCCGAGTCCCGAGCTCGGGTATGAAATTCTTGCCTTGCCAGCCCCTCGTCCCCTCGGGCACGACCCTACTAGGGTCGAGCACGACCCATTTGGGTCATACCAGACCCCCATGCTCGACCCAACAAGGTCATTCCAGCCATCTCAGCAGTTTGTGCACGACCCTTATGGGGTCGAGCATGACCCAACAGTGCCATTCCAAGCCCCTATGTCACCCTTTCAACCTACTTCTGGGGCGACTTATGAGTTCAGGACTTCCTCGGATGTCTACACCGGTCTCGGAAATGAAGAGCCAATGCAGCAAGATGAGGCTCCGGTGTATGACATGGCTTATTTGGCTCGGGAGATTGCGGCCATGAGGGTTGATCAATGGCAACAACACGAGGCCATGATGCGGGGGCAAGCGTCCATCATGTAAGAGCAAAGACAAAACCGGGCTTTGGTGGATCACCATTATCAAGAGTTCCAACAGTTCCAAACGTATTATGAGGCTCAACAAGAGATGGATCATTATCGTTGGGCTCATATGGAGAGCTACATGCATTGGAACCAAGGGAACTACCCGGATCGAGATGAGTGGGTACCACCGGCGCATCCACCATTCCGTCCCCATCGCCGACCTCCACCTTCACAGTGATGAGCTCCACCATTTTTCCAAGCTTCATTGAGTTCTTTGTGAGTTTCTTCTTCTTATCTCTTTACTTTTTCATATCATTTTTATGCATGAGGACATTGCATGATTTAAGTATGGGGTAGGGGAAGAAGAAACCTCACATGTTGTGTATAATTGAGTCTTTGTGTTAGTTGTTTGCTTTGTTTGTTTGTTAGTTAGTTTGTTTGTTTTGTTAAGAAAAAGCAATGAAAAATCCAAAAAAAAATTGAAAATGTCGAAAAATTCAAAAATAAAATATTTGCTTCTTTGTTTCTTTGTTTTAGGATAGAATAATGCTCCATCTTAGATGTCCTATGATGAGATCTAATTTTCATGCTTATCATATAATTCCTTTGGCATATTTGGATAGTATAGCCTAAGTCTTGAGAAATTGCTTTTGTTTGTGAAAATAGACTTGTGATGAAATTGAGCATATGTGTCTTGAGTAGAAGTAGTTGCAATCCAACACAATTTTTACCTAGTGAGGAATTTTGGCCTTATAGGGAGAACATTAAAAATCCCTCTTCTTTATATGTGTGATTTGCTCTCTTTATTCATTTATCTCTTGTTATTGATATGGTTATCAATTTCTTGAAGCCGCTATGAGTTTGTTCATGCATGTTAATTATGATTAAGAAGTTATTTTTCATAAGCCCTATTTAATCCATATCCACCTTTACATTATCCTCTTTTTGTAGCCAAGTTGAGCCTTAAAGCCTTTTATTTTTAGCTCCATAAAATTATTCCCTAGCCGATGTAAGCTTGACCCTATCCGGGGATTATGACTTAGTATTGGTTGTTGTGATGGTTTTGTTGAGTGAGTTGTATTGGTTCAAGTGTGGGGTAATTTTGGGTTGGGTATTTGAGAGTCTTGCAGTTTGTTTTGTAAAAGGATTTTGGTTCCCTGAATGCATTTGCAAAGAAAGAAAAAAAAGAAAAAAAAGAAGAGGAAATTGGTACCAACTTCCCACAGAAAAAATTTGAAGATCATAAGGGAAGAAGAAAGAGAAAGAAAAAAAGAGTTGAATAGTGAAAGTGTGCATGAGCCAAAATTTCCTTGTTGTTTGTAAGCAAGATTAAATTGGGATAAATGGGTGAGTGAAAGAAAAAGTGCATAAAGAAGAGTGAGTTTGGTTATCTTTTATGAGAGTTTTGGTAAATGTGAATTTTTAAGAGTCTTTGATTCCCGGATATTATTATCACCACATGACCAAAATAACTCCCTACCTGATGTTATTACCAAGCCCCATTACAACCCGGCCGAATGAAAGCTTCTATGAAGTTTTTCATTGAGCCTAAGTTCTTATGATGATTGATGTGTTTTGACTTCTCTAGGTAGAGAGATTGGTGGTATAAGTCTCAATGATAAAGTAGATGTTGCATAAAGATTGAGATGAGAGTTGATTTAATAGCCTAAACACATGAGAGTCGAGAGAAACACATTAAAATCCCTTGTGAGGGTTGGATTGTGATTGCCTACACTTGAAACTCATACATATGTGATGACGTTAAAATTACTTGTCTACTTTTTCACTTGTGTTTAAAATGTTTTGACAAGGGCTATGCTTGAGGATTGTGTTATTGGTCTTGACTTTGCATGATTATTGCTTGAGGACAAGCAAGTCTAAGTATGGGGTATTTTGATATCCGCTTTTTAGGTAGGTTTTTAGTGTCTAGATAGATTAGATTTAGTTGGTTTTCGTACTAGAGTTTTATATTTTTGAGTCTTTTTGCTTTAGTTTTCGTATTTCCTTAAGATTCGAAAACTACGCATCTTTTGTGTCTTTTTGTAGGATCTTTGGAGTTTAAAACAAAGAGTTTGGAGTATTTCAAAAAGTGGTGGACAAGCTATAAGTAGAGAAGCTAAGGAAGAAAGGCGAAAAGAGGAGTAAAATTGAGCCAAAGGAGGTCGTGCATGAGCTAAAACAATCCAAGATAGATCAAGATAGGTCGTGCACGAGCCAAGCCAGGTCTTCCTCGACCCAAGGATAAAACAAGTCCTCATGACCGACCCTTGGAGGGTCGTGCACGACCCACTTTGGGTCGTGCGTGGCGCCGACTTTGCCTTATTCTGTGATCTTTTATGATATATTCTATCTTTGTATTTTAGGAAGGTTGTTTTATCTTATTTCCTAGTTTAATTAGGGCTCCTTTTCTCTATAAAAGGAGGCTAAACCCTTAGTTAAAAGGTTCCGCTTTTTAGTCGTTATTTTTGGCATTGGAGGAAGACTTGAGGAACAAGTTGGAGACTTTTTGTAAGATTTCTTTTAGTTTAATTTGAGTTTTGATTTGGATTGATCATGTCTTCTACTTTCTTTGCCATGAGTGAGTTATTTTCTTAGATTCTAGGGTTGGGTGAAAACCCAACACAATAATGCATGTCTAAAACGTGAATTCACAATTTGAATGCTTGATGATCATATCTATCTATCTTGTGCTTAAATCCTTTGCGACAGTTGAGGCATATTTTGTGATTAACCTAAAATCGAAAGTGTAAAGTTGATTGCTTGATTAGTTCTAATAGGATTATTTGCGAAAGTTGATATTCCTAGGTTGATGGATAGATAGAAAGTTGTTTAATTTGCGAAAGTTGATTGAATAACTTGAATTGTTTGCGAAAGTTGACTTTTCTATGATCGTAATTGCATGATAATTGTGAGTTCTTGTTGAAAGCATGCGTGATTGATGTTGTGGTAGCCCTAGGATTTACTTTTTATATATTGATTAAAATCTGTGACTTTGATTCGATCTCGATCTCATAAGGTCGTGCTCGAACCCTTGCTTTCATTTGTGCTCTTTCGTGTGTGTTTTGTGCTCAAGACCGACCCTCGTAGGGTCGTGCACGACCCAAATCGGTTCGGTCCTGGCCTTGTTTTGCTCGTATTTGTTTTGCTTTTCGTAGTTTATCGACTAAATCTTTAGCACTATTCTCATTCCCGTGGACGAACCTGACTCCGCTATACTCAGCGGGGTCTTGAATATAAATTTATTTGTTCAAGAAACCCTTCAACAACTACCAACAAAAGAGAGGTTAAGAGAAAAACATGTTCTTGTTCTGGGTGGGTGTATTTTATGTCCATGCACATATGAAGATATCACACACTTGCTTTTTGAATGCCCACATACATTAAGCACCATACGAAGAGTGAATACAAAGACTGAACAAATAATCCGAAATTATAACATGAGTCATAATGCAATAAAAACCATCCTAAATGACCTCTTCCAACAAATAGGAAGCAAGGATTTAAGTGAACTTGCTATAGCGTGGTGGTGCATTTGGCACCAGAGAAATAAATTGGTTTTTCAACAAGCCCCAAATGATTTTATACAAGACCTACCTCAATACATCAAAACATAGATAAAACAGTGGGAGAAAGCCAAAGCTTGGAATGAAGATGAGGAAAAATCTGATAGTGGCCATCAAAAAAGGAGAAAGTCGCACAATAAAAATAAAACATGGATAAAACCTAGGTTGGAGTAATTAAAGGAAATTTTGATGGTTCAAAATTGCCTAATGGGCAAGCTTCGGGAGGTATAGTCTTACGTGATCACAATGGCAGGATTGTGTAGATTAAGGCGCAAAAGTATGGACAAGTCTCGGTTTTCAAAGCCGAAGCACATGCATTGCGAGAATGTATTAAGATAGCAAAAGAAGGAAAACACAACAACTTAGAAATTGAAGGTGATAACTTACAGGAAATTAAAGCAGCACAAGGTGATCGACATTGCCCATGGGAAATTGAAATGATTATGCCCGAGATTATGGTATCTCTTACTGATTTCCATTCAATACGTTTTTCGCATGTGACTAGGAGGTCTAATGTCGTGGCTGACAAAATTGCTAGACTGAGCCACAATCTCCCGGTCAGTTCTATTATAACTCATCAAGAACTTCAAATTCTCATCCGACAGGATGCTCTAGGTCGCCCTCCCTGACTGGAATGTCAGACCCAATGGCTATATAAACAACTACATGTCGACCTAAACAAAATGGCTATATAAACAAAAATATTAAAAATCATGTACGTTAGATCAGACCCAATGGCTCCTAGATGGCCACGCGTGCATGCTCCATTTAATGGGGTGTGTTTGGTTGGACACATTATCTCACGCCATTTTGTGTAGATGGGGGAAAAATAAATTTGGAAACCAAACAGCCCCTCCCTCTAGTTGAATTAAAACCCGGAATTTTCGGATTGCTATTTGGAATCACAAAATTGGATTCTTAACAAATGTGCACTGTTGGGAAGAACTTTATTATTATTTTATGTTAATAATCGCGCGTTGCAGATGGTCTAAGTAGTACACAATTCCTATTACGAAATTAACACTTCGTTCGTAATATCATAAGTAGTACACAATTCCTATTACGAGATTCATCAATCAATAAATTGATAAAGAAATTATTTAAAATATTGCAACTCTTTTTTCGGTAGAAGGAGATGCAACACTCTTCGTTCTCTTAAAGGAAAGTTCTATTAAAATGAAAAAAGGCTAACTGTAATCAAACGGGGAATAGTCCGACCCCTAACATCATCCACCAAAAGAGAGTTTACACCCCCAGAGGGGTCACACAAAACATGAAAATTAAAACGAAAAAGCTATATAAACAACTACATTATTAGCTTCACGATAAATATGACGAAACTGGATATCACAGTCCTATGAATAAAGCCTTGCCATTGATGCACAAGATTAGTGAGTGGATGACTACACTACATAGGCTTTCCAAGAAGAAGACACACCAATTGCGAGCCAACTTCTAATATTACCCTCATGTAGCCCTTTCTCCAATTAAAGCAAGACTCAAACCTCGAATAACACCACATGACTCTTTTCATCGGAACAGAACAAATACCAATATTACAAACGAATCCTACATGCCACTTACCATCACTGTCTCGAATGCCCCCCCCCCCCCAACAATCGCAAGTCCATCACAAACGGATTTATCAGTGTTAAGTTTAACATAACCAATTTGAGGCCTCTCCCATTGAAGAAAAATCTCTTCTCTTCGACGACCTTCAATAGAGGACACCCCTAAACGAGCAGCAAGGGCATAGTCAAACGATTGCTTTAAAACGAATGCCACCCAATCTCCTCCAAAGCTCCCCTGATTCAAAGCTACCGTGTTATGCCATTTTCAAATTTACCAAATAGAAGTGGCAAAAATATTAGTTCATTTTAAATCATCATGGTGTAACAAGGTACTAGAGATATTCAAACTTAATCAAAACATAAAATCGAATTAAAAGAATATGTTAGTGCAAAAAACGTCACCTTCAACGCACTAATTGATTGATCCTTCTTCACATTCTGTTCCAATTGTTCTCCAACCTAGAACCTGCAAAACAATGAACAAAGGGGGCTGGGACCCCCTAATCCACGTCCAATGCCTAAGTCAAAAGAGCAGTCGTCGATCGAGCGTCAAGGTAAAGACAAGAAAAGCTAAAGAACTTAGCGAGTAGGAGTATTTTTGGACAAATAAGCTAAGCGAATATTAGTCTATTCAATGTGTGAATATGTTTGTGCTCTTCATACAAGGCGATGTCGTGTATTTATAATGGAAGAGAGAGGGTACGGTGCTGAAATTCTACCCCTAGGGTCGGCCCAATGCCTTGTTCCACAAGCAAGCAGTATCTTGCTCCCCACTCCAAGCGAATGTTCTATCTCTTCGTTAAGATAGATTCTTCCATTACGTCGAATAACCACCATATTTAATTTTATACAAAAATACTTAAAAGATATAGAAAACATAATAGATAAAATACCTTTATGGCGGTAGATAGAGAAAATAATAATGACGGTTAATTTTTACCCGCTCACAAATTCCCCACCTACGTCTTTTTTATGCTTCCCACCTAACTAGGACGGAGGGTACATAGGTCTCATACGAAGTGGCCATGCGGATTAGTCGCTCGAGTCCCCTAACGTGCGTGCGTAAGCGTAAACCCACGAGCGAATATCGTGGGATTCGTGCGTGCGTGCATATTCCTACATCCTTGAGCGAATATAATGGGATTTTTTACTCCTCTACATACGCGAATATGTAGAAGTCCGTTAATGCGATGAATAAACATTGTGCTCTTTTTTTATGTAAGACTCAAACTAATGCAAAAACTGAATTTTATTACAAATAAACGTGAATGACATGATCTTAAGGATTGAACTAATGAATGACAAATAAAAATCTAAGAGCCTCATCAAAAGCACATGGGAAAAAGAGTGCCCTATTTACATGCATTTCCTAATCCCGATGTCCATGTGTTGGGGAACACGGGTATCCACGATCGTTCCCTCATGGAACACTTGAAAAAGAGAATTCCTGCGCGGGCCGTGGTTCTCCTTCGAGAGGACTCAATCTCAGCTACATGTCTGCGGTCGTGGATGAGAGTTCTGCGGTCGTGGCTTATTTTACCGCGGACGCGGTCTTCATCTCCGCGGTCGCGATTTTGCCCTAGAGAAGGGGTCCATCTCTTAAGACCAGTTCTGCGGTCGCGACTCTCTGCCTGCGATCGCGGTTACGCTTCTGGTCATCATTTCTTGGCTCGTCTTCATCCTCGTATGCCTCCAAGATTGTTTGAACCACCTCAATTTGCTTCCTTCTCGGCTCTTCACTATCTTCTGGTTCATTTTCCCAATGTACTCGCACAAGTACCCTTCTTGAACCAAACCTTCAAGGTACTCCTTAAAGGGCTCACAATCTTCGGTCATGTGCCCATGTACTCTGTGGTACACGCAATACTTCCAACTACGAGGATCATCTTTAGTACACTCACCCTTTGGAGGATAGCGGAAGTAACTCTCATGCTTAATGCGAGGTAAAATCCTATAGATCGGAACGTTGAATGTGGTAGAAACCGCTCTAGTTTGACCTTCCAAAGAATATCCCTTTCTGAAGCTTCTGTTTGAAGGGCGGTGTGATTTCCGATGCGGGGAGTAGAATCTTCCAGTTGTCTTAGACTCTTCCAAGCGTACATACTTGTGAATACGCTCTTGGAGCCCAACTATGGTGGAAGGAAGACGAAGTGTCAACTCTTCTCTTAGCTTGCTCTCAGAAGGAATTGCACTTTTAAAGGCAGTAATTACAGTATTCTTATCACATCCATCAATTTCAGCATAGCATTCCATTTAACGATTGGAAAAGCGATGCAAGCTTTCGTTTTTATCCCTTTTGAGGCCGAAGAGTGTATCAAGAGATGTTGCGTTCCGGCTATTGGCTATGTAGCGCTTCACAAACTTGGTGGCCAATTGATTCCAAGATCGTATTGATCTTGGTTTCAAACTTTGGAACCACTTTATCGACCCCTTGATGAGGCTTCTTCGAAACATCTTGCATATTATGGCTTCCTCGAACACTGACAATGCCATCTTGTAAGAGAAAGCGGCTATATGTTTTACAAGGTCCGAATTCCCATCATAAAGAGTAAATGATGGTGGAGAGAACTTTGATGGGGGCCTGGCTTGCTGAATATCCCTATGGAATGGTGTCGATGTCACCATAGCCAATTTATGCTCTGCTTGCTCTTGAGCCGATTGCAATGTCCCACTTTGCCCTCTTAAGAGATCGAGCAATCTACTTTCAGTGCGCCTAAGAGCCTAGTTCCTCCCCTCGCGTTGTTCCCTACTTTCACACCAATGTCGAATCCGTTGTCTTCTGTTTTTATTGCCGCATTCATGGTTTGACTCGGTATTCTTGAAGGGGTTGTAGCGATGATCATCCCGCTCGCGTGATAAATTGCATTGATCGTTCTATCTACGGTCGCGGCTCCTATCTTCGCGATCGCGTTTGTGGTCTTCGCAGTATCAGCTTCGTACGCGACGATCTCCGCAATCGTTGGATTCACTAGAGTCGTTTAAGGTCAGGTTGCTGGACTAAGAGGGGTCTGAGGCTCAGGACCTCTTACGCGGGGGGCGACGAGTGATGTTGGTCTCTTCGTTGGCTTCTAAGCGCCCTACGATCGCTTTCATAATCAATTTGCATTTCTTGTAATCCATAAGAGCTTATTGGATCGGGATCACGACAGTTATCGACGAATTCGATAACGCTAGCAAGCCGTCGAGTAGCCTTTTCAATTACTGACTCGTTGACGGGGCGCTTACCTTGTACTTTATCCAAGGTACGCTTTAACTTGGCAATCTCTTCCATGGCTTGGTCCAAGCGGGACTCAGCCTGGGAACACCTAGTTTGGATCTTCTCATTCTCTCTCAAACTAGAAGCCAAAGTATGGGTAAGTTCATCTTCTTCCTCATTCCCAGCGGTGGTTGATGCCCCATTCCCGTCGTTTAGCGTGAATGCCAAAGATATACGATTGACACCACGATCGGGATTGGACCCAGCATGGCAGGATTGGCCTTTCTCATAACGAGGGCTGACGAAGCTAGGGTTTTGCTCGCGGCTGGATATCACCACGGGCTCGGATATACGCAACTCGCGGTCGCGAGTCTGTTCTGTGATCATGGTTGCACGTCCCGATGGTTCACTAACTTGCATTCTTCAGTTGCTCTCGGATTCAACGATACACATCCTTGAGTCCCAAACTTGATAAAATCCAGTAGACTCATACCACAAAGTGTTACTGTAGGATCGTTAGTACGTCTAGGTCGCCGACCTTAACTAAGTTGTCGACCTCTTAAGTAAATGCAGCGGAAATTTAACTACAAGAAATACTTACTTGAACACAAGGATTTTTATAATTAAAAGATTTGATCAACGAACTCAGTTAATCAAGTGTGAAAACAACTCCCTTCCAAGTTCTTGCTTGGAAGGATTAAAAGACGTAGCTTGCTATTATTGATACTTTTGAATCGATTACAAGAACACCCCGAAACTAGTCCTGCTTCCCAAGCACATTAAGACTCTTGTAAACCAAGTAACCACAACTCTCAACCATCTAACAAGCATACATCTTGCCTTTCTTTCTTTCGAACTCTCGAACAATGCTTTTCTTTCTTTCACAAGTGGAGTATTGAGTTCTTATGTGCTCTAACCTAAAGCTTAGATTAAATACACAAAAACTAGGTCAGATTAGAAAAGATATTATCTTCCAATTCGGTTATGGCAAGATAATATTTTTCTTATCTTTACAAATCTCATCCTAGGCATAAAACAAGATACAATTAGATATGTCTTAGGGCAAAAGCAATAATCGGCCAACTATCCTATCATAGAAAAATATTTCCTAAAACAAGAATATATTATCCAAATCTCCAAGATCACACACGTCTTCAAGATCTTCTATGTTTTCCTTCAACTCACATCGGCGACCTGACTGACGTTGGCGACTCTACTCACAGACTCGAGTTCGTCCACGTGATAGACGTTTGGAACCATCAAAATCAAAGCCTTTAGCGTTTCTAACATTTTGGTTAGCTTTGATTCATCCACCCTCAATGAAGGCTATAAGACTTTATGTGGTTGAACCAACTATGATGAAATCTCCTCACATCTCACTTGGATTATTGGTGGTGCCTCACACCTTGATGGATATTTATGTGGCTCATCATATGTGGCTTGGTCTCTAGGTGCACGGTATCGAGACATGAAATT
Source organism: Fallopia convolvulus (assembly GCA_964016875.1). Lineage (NCBI taxonomy): Eukaryota > Viridiplantae > Streptophyta > Magnoliopsida > Caryophyllales > Polygonaceae > Fallopia > Fallopia convolvulus. Next base: position 10,699,341 of record OZ024721.1, read on the forward strand.
GGTCATTGATGCTTGGTGATAGGCGTGAAATCGTTGTGCAAATCACGACTTTGCAAAAGAATCCAAACTAACTTAAAACCGTAGTGTTTAGGAAGTCCGGGTTGAATCCACAGGGAGGAAGGTTTTATCTTTTGTATGAATTTTATGTCAAACAAGTAACAAAAGGGGTTTTTGTAATTGTAACTAAATCTAAGAATGCAAAACTAACAAAGCAATAAAAGATTATGAAAAACAATAATTAGGAAGATAGCTTAGGCAAACAAATATCCACAATCGTATGACAAGTTGATCATTGATTTCACCTCAATATCACATGCAATGGATTTTCCAATTCCTTTTCAAAGATAACTAACAGCACAACCAGATACAATTAGTTCTAACTAATTAAACAACCATGAAAACATCAATGATTCAGTTTAATAGCAACAGTAAGAATAGGAATATAATAGGATACAAATCTAGCATAAAACAACCAGCTACCCTAGAATGCAAATCAAAGCTCTCCTTCATAAGACTAGCACAACCAGATACTAGTACGATGCAATTGCTACTTCAATCTAGAGATGCTCAACCAGTAACACTCTAGATCTAGCAATAGATTCAATAACAATAAACCCTAGTTGATCGGGCTAGAAACTGTTGAAATAAATCATAAACATTCAAGCAAGAGAGAAGATTAAATCCAAGCAATATATAAGGAATTAGAAATCTCACAACTTTATTCAAAACGATGCTTCAATTGTCTGACTAAGCAAAATTGCTTAGTTCTCCATGAAAGGGTAAAACTCTGAAAGAAAAATATGATAATCGTCTATGAGAGATGCAACTCTCCAAAACCTAATATAATAGAACTAGGTCTAAAAAGTCTATCCAAAAATACATATATCTCGGATTAAAACTGACATAATAGAGCCAATAGAAACAAAACACGTGGCGCAGTAAAGATCTCCGCGGTTCTCAGGGGCGGCGGGTGCCGCTGGGTTGGCGGCAGTCGCCGCCAGCACCTCGGTTCAGAACTCAGGTGACACTTCGGAGGCTGTTTTGACTTCTTTCGAGTTGGAATTTGGACTCAGAGTAAAAATATGAATTGTAGCTCTTTGAATTAGCTTTCCAATGATGCCAAACTTAACTTTATCAGATCACTATAGCTCCCGAACGAACCCTTACAAGATAGAGGTGTTGAACTAGCAACTCCAATGGATGGCCCGAATTCAAGCGTTCTTCCCCCGCTTTCCATTCCTTTCACACTTGTTCACTTTAAGAGCTGTAAAACAACATAGAACAAGTGCAAAAACCCAAAACTCCTAGACATTCTAATAACTTAAAGAAACTAACTAAAACTACTTGAAAACAAAGCAAACGAAACGTAAACATGCATCCTAAACACTACCTATATGTAAGCTATCACTTGGCCTCAATTAGGTAAATTCCAAATTCCATACCCAACTTTGTTAGTGACACATGTAGAAAATAAATTGTAAGATGGAAAAGAATCGACATAAACTTGTGGCACAAACCTCCCCCTTAAGAGCTTGCTTGAGCTCTTGCGATGTACTAATGGGAGAAAATCCAGCATGCCTCCTATCCTCCTTATATTCTTACCACCAATGATATGAAAACTCGGAGAAATAGAAGACGACGGTAATAACAACCCTCCTTGCATCACCATAGCCATAATAGTCGAAGATGGAATTGATCTTGGCTATCCAATCAAGGAAAGCATCATCATTTGATGTCCCGACAAAAGGATGAACTTGGAGCTTAATACCTTGATGTTGATTGACGAGCACTTTTATGTCGTTGTAAAAACACTGCAAAAGAAATACCTAACTTCCTAACCTAAGTATAGTGGAAGTAAGGGTCGAACCCACAAGGACTCAGATTACTCGTGTTTAAATAATATTACTAAATAAAAAGGGGTATTTTTATGGTTTCAAGCTAACAATCTAAGTAAATAAAACAAAGTAAATAAAACAGTTAAAGATTCAAATATAGAGAAAAGTGTCCAACTAGTTTCGTATCCATTGAATACATGAGTTTTGATCCTTGATTATTCTTATTTCGATTTCCCTTGACTAATCTATTGTGAATTTATGAAATTCAAGCTTAAAGTGGTTATTAATATTCACCGTCTTTAACAACCTTTTAACCAATTAACCTAGAAAAACTTCTATGTCAACTTGATCATGCAATTAAGTTCAAAGCATTCAATAGAAACATAATTCATGAATTCCACCGTCTATTCATGAAGTTTTGTGATTAAAGTCTCCGCCTTTGATTAACCTTATTCCACCGTCTATAAGTTTAATCAAATGATTCATCCATAAATAATCAAATTCTACCGTCATTTGAATTATTCTAGTTGTAATTCAACCTAGAAATAGAATAGGTGATCAAGCTATTATAATCCTAAGCAAATTTAATCAATTACGCATGGAGAGATTCAATCTAGTCAAGCCAAATAGAAATAATTCAAACCTCACAATCAATCATGCATACAACTTCAACTAACTGGTTGGAATTTGGACTCGGAGTAAAAATTTGAATTGTAGCTCTTCGAGTTAGCTTTCTAGTGATACCAAACTCAGCTTCATCCGAGCACTGTAGCTCCCAAACCAAGCATTACAAGATAGAGATGTCAAAACAAGACTCCAATGCATGACCCGAGTTTAAGTGTTCTTTTCACACAAGCACTTGGGCCTTGGCTCTTCTAATCTTCACTTTTATCACTCTAAGCCTCATCAAACTCCACCATAGTACACTAAACTTCATCTCGTCCTTAGCTTCACATCCACCATGCTTCACCTTCCAACCTGCAATAAAGCACAGAAATGCGTAGATTCCGAACTAAACCGAAATAAAGCTTAAACTACAACTTAAAGCAAAACCCTAACTAAAAATGCATAAAACAGGAATAAAAATATTCTCTAAAACCTATATCTATATGCTCTATCAAATTCCCCCATGCTTAAGCCTTGCTTGTCCTCAAGCAAGACATAAATCCAAAACACACCATAGAAATGCAATCATACATCCATCTCAAATCAAAAAATCATTTCACATATAATCAAAAACCCGACAAAGACTTCCTAGCATGCATTAACAAGCAAAAATCAAAGACCCTTCATCCATTCTAGACCTCACCAAGGTAAATGTGTTTGCACTCAAACTCTCAGGTGTTTAAAGATATGTGTTTCACTCAAAATCAACCATGAAAACTAGACTACCATATGCTTGCATCAGAGTTCCAAATCTCCACCGCTGGGGATCAAACACATAACAAAAATCAAGAGGTCTTTTTAAGGGTTGTAATGGGGCCAAGGTAAAGAGAAATTTGGAAGGGATCATTTTTGGCTTATGGTGCTAAATCCGGGATAAAGAACTAATCCTAAACCTAAACTTCAACACACTTTTCTCTTACTTCTCCCAAAGTTTTCTTTCTCAACTACATACACACTTTTATACACTTTGTTTCTTTCTTCACTTTTTTTTTCTTTCTTTCTTTGCCTCTTCTTCAACTCTTCCTTTCATACTAATGAAGACTACTAACAATTAAGCTCAATTTTTTTTCTTTTCTTTGCAACAAACTTTTCATCTTCATTTTTTTTTCACTTTGCAACCAAGAGTTGTTTCCCTCTTTTCCACCTTTTCTTCCAACTTCCCCCATACTTATACAAAACTCATACAAAAGAAAAAACACAACCTAAGGTCCTACATCCCGGATGGGTCAAGCTTATTAGGATAGGAAACTTTTGTGGAGCTATCAAAAATAGGCTTAAAGCTTAAAAGAAATGGGGTGATGGTGCTCAAAAGAGTAAAACAGGAAGTGGGCCTGAGGTATAGGGAATAAATGGACCCGACAGGACTCCCAAGGTGGATTCCGGGGCCCACAACTATATCCGTCTTTTTAATTAAATAAATTCCCTCTCCGAGCGAAGTCTTCCGAAACCTCGAGGACGAGATCTAAGCCTCGTTGCCGACTCAACTGACACCCCCGCCCACCTGGTCCACTCAGCTGTCGCCGTTCTCCCCAGCCAATCATCGGCTGCCTCGCCTCCGTACCAATCAGGGACCTTAATCTCGGGCGTCCCACATCGGATAAACACCAAAACTCGATTCCCTAACTCTCTATAAATAGGGGAGAACCTCGTAGGTAGAAGAGGTCGAAAAACATCTTGAACTCAAGAACTATCTTGCTCGTTGAAGATCGACGTGTTGAAACATCGTCAAAAGACCTCGCTATAGACAAGTGAAGTTCACAAAAAGACTTCTAGTCACACAGAGCTTCCGCTCACACTAAAGACCTCGCTACATAATCTCGCAAGTCCTCATCACCACGCTCGAACTCAAACCTCGGCCTCTGATGTTTTTGCATATTTTCATGGAAAGTATGGAAGCTACTCTATTTTGTGTATTTTATAGGATTTAGCAAGGAAAATGTGCTATATGGAGCTGAATTTGGAGCGCTACAGTGAAAGACGGAGGAATACAGGTATGGAGAAGTCAGAGTCCAAGTTTTACGAGATGAAGTGTGGAAGAAACCAAGCATAGGCTCGTTAACGAGGCTGTGAGGGCTCATTAACGAGGCCACGTGATAGAAATCTCAAGGGTTGACTTTGTAACTCACCGATCCTGTGCGGGAAATTATTTCCGTATCGGTAGAGTATCTTTTTATGATTTTTAGGGTTATTATATTATGTATTTTATGTCTTGTTATCTTTCTAGATTTTATTTCTATCTTTTTAGGTTTTTATTTCTATCTTTTTAGGAAAGTTTTTATCTTCTAGCCTTATTAGTTTTTAGCCTTTTTAGTATAAATAGCCCTCTTGTTTAGCCTAGAAGGGTGTGGATTTTAAGGAGGAGATTTTTAGGGATTTTTAAAGAGGAAGAGCCAAGAGAGTCGAAAGAGGATCGGAGTCGAGTTCGGAGGTCGGTGAACGAAAGTTATCGGGTTCGTTGATCGAGATTTCGGTTTGGTGCTTTGTATTTTTTGGGTTTCTTCTGATTTTCTGTAAGACAATATTTTGTTATTAATTTGAGTAGTGATTTGTTTTCAATGATTTCTTTTGTTGAATTTATTTGTTTCATATTCATGATTAGTGAGTAGTCTTCTTTTCTAGGATCGGGGTTAAGCCCGGCATAGTTAAGCATGTTTGATGAGTAAGATTGTGTGTTGAATGCCTTTTATCTATTATTGAGATTGTTTGTTGTGCTTATACCACGATGAAAGTTGAGGTAATTTGAGTTTTTAACTTGATTGAAAGAGAAAGTTAGTAACTTGAAGGTTGATATTGTTTGAATACGAAAGTTTCAAGCTTTAGATCCAAAACAAGCAATTAAGTGAATTGGGTTACGAGAGTAGGTTAATTTACTTGATAGTCGACGAAAGTTGATGACTCTATCTATTTAAAGGCATGATCTATTCTTCTTAAAAGTTTATATGCATGAATATGTTGTGGTGTCCCTAGTCCTAGATCTTTGTTTTTATATGAATTATCTTAAGTGAATTTCGTTGCTGAGTTAGTTGGCTCGGTACCGAACTTATTTAGGTCGTTAGATTGAGTCTTTTGAGTACGGTGGTTCGTTAACGACCCTGACAACGTCGTTAACGAGGCTGCTCGTGAGTGTGTTTGTTTTATTTTGTTTGTTGTTTTTAGTAGTTGATAAACGAACAACCTTGCTTCCTGTGGAACGATCTTGACCTCCCTATACTCAACGAGGTCTTGATTATAAATTTATTTGTTGTCAAGAAACCCTCTCAACAAATTGGCGCCGTTGCCGGGGAAGCAACGTGTTTGTTTGTTTATCTGTAGGTCTGGGAATAGCCCGACCCCGTTTTTGTTTTTAATTTTTGTTTTCTCTGTCTGTTTTCTCAGCGTATGCCGGTAGGACGACGAAGGCACGAGTTTGACAACACTGGTTATTACTTAGAACCCGAACGTTCCCTGCACCGTAGACTCCGAGAAAACCGAGCCATGGCCACACCTGAAGAGATGGCTCGTCAAATGGAAGACCTCCGAAATCAGATGGCTGCATTAAAAACTGAGAAAGAAGGCGTTGTTGCTGAGGCTGAGTTGCTAAGGCTGAGCGTCAACGAGACGCTAATGCTCGTCTACAAGAGGAGCTTAATGCATATCCGAGGAATGCTAAACAGTACATGCATCCAGAACTGAGGGTGCCAGAATCTCCAATCGTGCTTCCCGAGATAAAGAAACCCTTTGAGATCAAGTCTCAATTCATATCCTTGATTAAACGGGCTCAAATTGAAGGGAAACCTACTGAGTGCCCTATGGAGCATATTAGAAACTTTCTTGATTTATGTGACACCATAGCTGTTGAAGGTGTCTCGCTTGAATATGTTCTGTTAAAAGCTTTCAGGTGGTCTCTTGCTGGGAAGGCCCTGAGCTGGTTGGAGAGCCTACCTTCTAAGTCTATCAGGACTTGGAAAGCTTTGTACGATCAATTTCTTACAAAGTTCCTCCCTCCTGCTAAGACGACGGAGTTGAGGAAACGCATCACCTCCTATCACCAACTGCCTAATGAAACATTTGTTGAAACATGAGAAAGATTCAAAGAGATGCTTAGACAATGCCCCACTCATGGGCAACCTTTATATGTTTTGCAAGAAATCTTTTTCCAGGGTATCAACGCAGAGACCAAGAACCGCATCAACACGCATACTGCGTGCGGTTTTATAGAGATGGACCCAACGGCTGCATGGGAACTGCTGGATAAGTTGTCCAATTATGATGCCATGTATGGAATCCAGCAGACTCCACAGCCCCAGAAACGTCTCTACATGCCTAACCGAGATGAAGTTGACCCGGATGTTAAAAATCAATTCTTGCAAGATGAGGTCAACCGTCTGAAGAAGCAGGTAAGTTTTCTGAAATCCTCTCAATCATGTCAAGAATGTGGTTCTTCTGCACATAATACATCTGCTTGCACTAACATAGAGCAGGTTAGAGCCGCTGAGACAATAGCTGAGATGAATTATATGAGAGGGCCATACAGGAACCAACCTAGCTATCATGACAGGTCAAACAACTATCAGGCATGGGGTAATCAGAATACCAATCAAAACTATGCAGTGCCTCCACCAGATAGACGACATGCACCTTATCGACCTCCAGGCCATCAGGAGCCACCATCATGGGTTCAAGGATTACATGAAGGCTTTAACGGAGTGACCAACAAGGTTAACGAAGTTCAAGCCAACCTGAACCAACAAAATAAAAGATGGGGAGAGTTCGATATATGGAAGAAGAGTCTTGATTCCCAACTAGGGAACCTCGCTGACCAAATTCCGAGACCACAAGGGCAACTCCCGGGCCGCCCCGAGGAGAACCCTAGGGGACAAATAGCAGCGGTGCACCTTAGGAGCGGGAAGACATTGCCGGAGCGAGTCCAAGCTGAGGAAAAGGAGGAAGAGGACGTCACCAAATAGCTCGTTAACGAGCCAGCGAGGGCAAATAACGAGCCCATATACCAAGGTGACGAGGCTCCGAGGGTTCCTGACGACCATACCCCTGGTAAGTCTTCTCAACCGAGCCTTCCTCTCCACTCCAGGGTAGTTAACGACCCCATCAGGGTCGGTAACGACCCGCCGAGGCCACCAAACGACCCTAGTATCGACCCGATACTCTCACCTCTCGAGCCTAACTTGGTTCCGAGAATGGTGAAATCTCTTCCATTTCCAACTAAGAAATCTATGGACTCTATTGAGAGTAAGTTCAAGCGTTTCGTAAAGATTCTTCAGGGCATTAATATTTCCATCCCATTCGCTGAGGCCCTAAGCGAAATGCCGACTTACACAAAGATCCATTACAGAGCTGCAGGATGAAGTCAGATCAATAGCTCTACCAGAAAAGCTAGGAGACCCAGGGAGATTTGCAATAATGATCGGCATAGGCAACCACAAGTTCAAGGCTTTATGTGAACTGGGCGCAAGTGCTAGTTTAGTTCCTCTCTCAATCTGGTCTAAAGCTAATATGGGACCACTAGAGCCCATCAACATGCGGCTTTACATGGCAGACGGATCCTGCATCAAACCAACAGGGGTAATAGAAGACTTTCCAGTTCAAGTGGGCAAATTCTTTGTTCCAAACGACTTCATCTTTATGACAATGCCCGAAGATCCGGTGGTGCCTATTATTTTGGGAAGACCGTTCCTCGCCACAACTAGAGCCATAATCGATGTTAGGAGGGGACTCCTAACTCTCGAAATAGGGGATGAGGTGACGGAATTCCGATTTAAACAGTCAATTAAGGAGACCGATAGAGCCGAAGTCAAGATGCTCTACACCCACAAGGAGATCATTGAATGAAGAGACCCTATTGGAAGATCAGCATTAGGTGATGAAATTCCAGGTCAAAGATGGGCAGAAATAACCCTTGCAGTTTCAGTAACGAGCTCCCCGGCCACGTTACCGATTCTCCTGGCAGAAGAACCAAGCTCGTTAACGACCCCATCAGCATCGTTAACGACCCTGGCAGAAGACAACGAAATTTCAGCCTTTGAATATCTTGAGGAGGTGTTGAAGACGGAGCCAGAAGAACCAATTCTAATCCCTGCTGAACTGTCCCCAACACTTAAACCCCTGCCAGACTCCCTCAGGTATGAATTCCTTGGTCCTAATTCTACTTTGCCTGTCATCATTAATGCTAAATTAAAAGATAAGGAGGTAGGAAAACTCCTGAATGTGCTTAGGATGCAGAGGAAAGCCATAGGCTACTCCCTAGATGATATAACTGGCATATCTCCTTCCCTTTGCATGCATAGGATATACGTGGAGGATAATCATAAACCCACCATAGAGCATCAACGTAGGTTAAATCCTAACATGAAGGATGTAGTTAAAAAGGAAATTATTAAATTACTTGATGTTGGGATCATATTTCCTATATCGGACAACCAATGGGTGAGTCCGGTCCATGTAGTCGCAAAAAAAGGGGGGAGACTATGTTAGAAAACGAAAAGGGAGAGCTTATTCTGACTAGAACCACCACTAGTTGGAGGATGTGCATTGATTATAGGAAGCTTAATAGTGCTACTAGAAAAGATCATTTCCCGCTTCCTTTCATTGATCAGGTGTTAGAACACTTAGCCCAGCATGATTATTTCTGTTATTTAGACGGCTATAGCGGTTTTTGGCAGATTCCCATTCACCTTGATGATCAAGAGAAAACAAGCTTTACATGTCCTTATGGAACCTTCGCTTATAAAAGAATGCCATTTGGGCTTTGCAATGCCCCTGCTACCTTTCAAAAGTGGATGATGGCCATTTTTTCGGATATGATAGAGGATATTGTAGAGGTTTTCATGGATGACTTTTCTGTTTATGGTTCTTCATTTGATTTTTGTCTTGCTAACCTTGCACGAGTGCTTAAAAGATGTGAAGAAACCAATCTCGTGTTAAATTGGGAAAAATGTCATTTCATGGTTCAAGAGGGGATAGTACTAGGACACCTTGTCTCTAAAAGAGGGATAGAAGTAGATAGAGCAAAAATTGAGCTTATTGAAAAACTACCTCCTCCTTCTTCTGTAAGAGACATTAGGAGTTTCCTTGGGCATGCTGGCTTTTACAGACGATTTATTCAAGATTTTTCTAAGATAGCCAAACCTTTGACTAACCTACTAATGAAAGATGTAGTGTTTGAGCTGTCTCCAGAATGTCTTGAAGCATTTTACAGGTTAAGAGCTACCCTCGTATCTGCCCCCATTATGCAGTCCCCAGATTGGACATTACCCTTTGAGATTATGTGCGATGCCAGTGACTATGCAGTTGGCGCAGTCTTAGGGCAACGGAAGGACAAAAAACTCCATGCCATCTATTACGCCAGTAAGACGCTGGATGAGGCGCAGAGTAAGTATACCACAACGGAGAAGGAGTTCCTTGCTGTGGTATTTTCCTTTGAAAAATTCCGGTCCTACCTTGTTGGATCCAAAGTGATTGTTTATACTGACCATGAGGCTGTTAGATACCTAATGGCTAAAAAGGATGCCAAATCCAGATTGCTTCGTTGGATGCTCTTACTGCATGAATTTGATCACGAAATAAGAGACAAAAAAGGAGCAGAGAACCTAGTGGCGGACCATTTATCCAGATTGCCAGTAGAGCATATCACCGAGTCCAATAATGAGGTGCCAATAAACGATTCCAGACCGGACGAACACCTCCTGCTGAACGAGGTCGAACTCAACAAAATCCTCTTCACCGACCCCTTCAGGGTCGTTAACGATGAACCGAGGTTGGAAGGCACAAATTACAAGGATAAACTTCCAGAGTGCGTCGGAATGTCAGTCAATCAGGTCGTTACTAAGCCACGGGAGGTCGTTACCAAGGGTAAAATAAGGACTCTAGGGTCGTTAACGACTCCTTCAGGTAAGATTTCTGAAACCAAACTAGCTCAAATCAATTCCATCTCTTCTCCTGCTTCTATTTCTTCTTCATCAATATCAATCCATGCTGTTAGAGGGTCAAAAGCCCCTTGGTTTGCGGATTTCGCTAACTATCTTGTAGGAGGCGTGATTCCCGAGGGTCTAACCCCACAAAAGAAGAAGAAATTTCTCCATGATGTAAAACAGTACTATTGGGATGATCCTTACTTGTTTAAGCAAGGAAGAGATCACCTCTTTAGGCGTTGTGTCCCAGAAGAGGAGATTGAGAATGTGATCCATCAATGTCACACACTTCCAACTGGAGGCCATGCAAAAGGATTCAAAACCACGGTGAAGATTCTTCAAAGTGGTCTCTATTGGCCAACCATGTTCAAAGATGTGCAAGCTTATGTGACAGCATGTGATGGGTGCCAACGCTCAGGAAACATCACTTGGAGACATGAAAATCCACTTACCGGGATATTGGAGGTTGAGCTATTTGACGTATGGGGCATAGACTTCATGGGACCGTTTCCCGCATCAGGCCCTTACAAGTACATCCTAGTTGCGGTCGATTATGTCTCTAAGTGGGTAGAAGTTGTTGCTACAAGGACTAACGACGCCAAGACTGTGGCTAAATTCATCAAGACCAATATTTTCCCCAGGTTCGGCGTTCCAAGGGTCCTTATCATTGATGGTGGTTCTCATTTCATTGAGCGGAGTTTCAAAGCACTTTTGGCTAAGTATGGGGTATCCCATCGGGTGGCAACACCCTATCATCCCCAAACTAGTGGCCAGGTTGAAGTTTCAAACAGGCAAATAAAGAGCATATTGGAGAAGACAGTGTCCCGTTCTAGAAAGGATTGGTCCTCCAAATTGGATGACGCTCTATGGGCATATAGGACAGCATACAAGACGCCTCTACGCACCACTCCTTATAATCTAGTGTATGGCAAGGCATGTCATTTACCGGTTGAGATGGAGCATAAAGCATTATGGGCTCTTAAGGAGCTCAACATGAACCTCGACACGGCTGGAGAAAAAAGATTCATGGACTTGCAAGCATTAGAAGAACTGAGGCTGAAGGCGTACGAAAATGCTGAAATTTACAAGGAACGCACTAAAAGGTGGCATGATCGGAAATTGGTGCCCAAAACTTATGAAGTTGGCGACAAGGTACTTCTTTTCAACTCTAGACTCTGACTATTCCCAGGGAAGCTCAGGACCCGATGGAGTGGGCCATTCATGGTTCATCACATTTATCCTCACGGAGCGGTAGAGTTGATCGATAACCAAGGCGTAATCTTCAAAGTTAATGGCCACCGGCTGAAGAAGTTCCATGAGAAACCCGACCCGGATGAAGAGATCAGAGTTACCATAGCTCTCACATCATCGGACTAGTCAAAGGAGTACGTCAGGCTGACGACGTTAAAAATAGCGCTTACGGGAGGCAACCCGCTTTTTAGTATAGAATTAGAATTAGATTTATTTTATTCTTTTTAGACTCTTTTTCTTAGTTTTCTTTTGAGTTCTTTTTATTAGTTTTTAGGATAGAAATTAGGATTAAATTTTGAGCTAACAAGACGCAGGAGAAGGGATCGAAAAAGCACTTCAAGAGGCTACGGTGGCTCGTTAACGACCCACCCAGGGTCGTTAACGGCCCCGTTCGAACGACCCGATTCGGCAAAACGGGCAGGTAAGTTTTTTTAACCTAGTCTATCTTTTTACTACCCTAGCCGCCGCCCCCTCTACCCCTTCCTATCCCTACCCTCTCCTATATAACCCTTTTACCCCTCCCAAAAATCTTTCACTCTCAAAATTCTCCAAACTCCAAACTTCTCAAAAATTCAACCAAAGATCTTGAAGACTCCCACCACCGATCGGAATCCCTCACCAACCACCGAGTAGCTGTCGTTACCGAAGCCCGGAAACTCTTCCTCCCACCGACGAAGATCCGAGTTTTCGTTAACTCGCTCTCACCGAGCTCGTTAATCACCCGAATTCCGACCCCTTGTTCTTCAATTTCTCGACTCTCCGATCTCATGGCAAGTTCAAGCAGACCCGCTACCCGAGCTCAAAAGAAGAGAAGGAACCAGAGGTCCCCATCTCCACCTCGCATGGACAATGTGATTTTGAGTACTCAAGGCCAAGTGCATCGATACCGTGCCATTCTAGAGAAGGACCACAACACCCGTTGGTTCTCAAAGTCCAGTGCTATAAACACAGGGATCTACACGGACGTCAAGGAGGCCTTCATTATCCTTGGTGCATCCCATCTCCTGAAGAAGGAGAATTTACCATACTATCCGGCCCTCACATCCGAGTTTTTGGCCACTCTAGAGACTAGCTTCCCGTCGAAGACTTCGGCGGGACGAACCCGGTTTCGGCTCGGTAATGTGAGCCGTGAGTTCACCATGGCAGAATTCAATGCAATCCTAGAGCTTCCGAATCCGTCTAGAGACTACAACTTGAAAGACTACAGGGTGACTAGGACTTGGAGATACATCACCGGGGAAGAACAATCCTCCACAGCGGCATTATCTGGGGCAAGCATCATCAACCCCATCTTCAGGATCATTCTCCGAGTCCTAGCTGCTACGTTTTGGCCGAAGAGAGAGTTGAACAGGCCAACAAGGACGAAAGTTGCTTGTCTCCGCACCATCCTTTTCGAGGAGCCCGGCCCCTTGAATTTGGGGTATGAATGGCTCTACTACGTCGAGAAATCAACCAAGTCCAAGGAAGTTTTGTGTGGCAACTTGGTTAGCCTTTTGGCTAAAAACCTTGGGGTCGACCTTACTCGATACACACCGGCTCACGCTCAACTCCTCAACAAGAACTATTGGTATAGCTCCGGTATTTTCATTCAAGCCGAGGGAGGGTTCAAAGTAAAAGTTCAAGACCACATCGTTAGACCTACCCTCGACAAGTTGGAGCTACTCTACGTACCAAATTGGTACGAGGCGTGGACGGGGCATGCTTACACGTTAGAGCCCAAGCCGGAGGATGAGCTATCACTTCGGCCGTGTGAGACAAGATTTGAGCGAGAAGGTGAAGCAATGGATGAAGATGAAGATGAGATGAGGATACCGAGGTAGTTGGCGATGACACTGAAGAAGCCGACACAGAGGGAGGAACTAAGGAGCTAAAATTCGAGGATGAAGACCTCGACACGGAAGTTTTGGGCACCAACGTCCTCGTTGACGAGCCTACCAGGCTCGTTAACGACCATTTCCAGCCTCCTTCCTATACTTCTAACGAGGCACCCAACTTCGTTAACGAGGCCCCGAGGACCACTACCGACCCACCACCAGCTCCTACCAACCCTCATTCTTATGGACTCATGCCATACAACCCGGTGTTGTACCAAGATCATTTCCATCCTCACTATCCACCACCTCCTCATCCCGAGTACACAGGATCGAGTATGCCACCACCATGGGCTGAGGATCTTTCTGCTCAGATGCAACAGCTTCACCTCCAGCAGGACCATATTCATAGGAGGATGGATAGATGGGAGACCGTCTATTCTTCTCGCATGTCGATGGAGGATGAGAGGCATCGTCGGAGAGAGGCGGAGGATGCAGAGCGTTGGAGGACGATGTACGACTTCATGGGGAACTTTGAGCATTACTTTCCTCCATCGAACTAGTGATTCAGCCTAAAGAAGAAGTTTTCCTTGTTTTCCACTTTTGTGACTTTGTAAGTTTTTTATGTCTTTTCTTTTTATTTATTTTGTTTTTTGTTCTTTTCTTTTCTTTTCTATTTCTTTCCTTCTTCTTATTTTTCTTACAGTGGGGACACTGTAATTTTAAGTATGGGGTGGGAAACAGTAGACAACTTGTTATCTTATGAGTCTTGTGTGTTTATTTGTTTTGAGTAGTTTTGTTCCAAAAAATTGAAAAAATCAATGAAAAATTTGAAAAAATCGAAAAAAGAGTTTTAGAATTGATAGATACCCCTTTCTTAGGTTCTATGATAGTAATTGCTAGCTTAATCATATAATTCCTTGCAAACATGTCTTTAATAGTATAGCCGGATTCTTAACTTGAAATTGTTTTTAGAAGAAGATAGCATTTGATGAAATTGAGCACATATACTTTATAGCATAAGTGATGCAATCCAACAAAATCATTACCTAGTGAGGAATTTTTGGCCTTGTAGGAAGAACATCAATAAATCCCTCTTCTTTTCTTGTGTGATTTACTCTCTATATGCATATTATCTTTTGGAATTGTGATGGTTATCTATTTCTTGAGACCCATATGGGATTTATAGTTCATTACTTGTGAGAAGCATATGATGGAGAACTTATTTTTATAAGCCCTATTATTCCCTATCCACCTTTACATGATCCTTCTTTTGACAGGCAATTCTAGCCTGAAGCTTTTATTTTTAACTCCACAAAATTTCCTAGCCGAGATAAGCTTGACCCTATCCGGGGGTTAGGACTTAGATTGGAGAGATATTTTTGTTTAGTGTAAAAAAAAAGAGTGACATAACGATTGCTATGATTGAGGGATTATTGGGAAGGGTAGATTGGAAGTCTCTTATTTTACTTGTAATATGAAAGATCTCTTGATAAGCAAAAGATGCACAAAATAAAGTTATTTGTTGGAGATAAGGAGAAAGAATAATGGAAGAATACACGGTGAAGCTCGTTAAGGACCTTGAAGTGGGCTCGTTAACGAGGTAGCGAAAAGGAAGAAAGAAAAAAAGGGGGTTAGAAAAAAAGAAGAGAAGAAGGAAGTTTGAAGTGCATATGTGTTTATAGATAAAATCAGATATTCTTTTATTTCTTATGAGACTTTCTAGGATATAATGGGTAAGTGAAGGAGAGTGTGCATAATGAAAGGGTGAGTTTGGTATATGTTTTTATGAGAGTTTTGGTATTATATGTGAGTTTAGGAGTCTTTGATTCCCGGATATTATTAGCACCACATAGCCAAAATATTTCCACACCTATTTGTTTTTACCAAGCCCCATTACAACCCGGCTGAATGGAAGCTTCTACGAAGTTTTCCATTGAGCCCCCTAGGTTGCTCTTGATGATTTTTTCTTGTTTTGACAAATCTTGGGTGGAGAGTATTGGTGATATAAGTTCCAATTTCTATGAGTTTTTGTATATAAGATGAGTTGAGAGATTGAATTTATAAGCCTAAACACTTGAGAGTTGAGTGATACACATTATATCCCTTGTGAGGTTGGATTGTATTTTCTTATGTGTATTTGGTGCATATATGTGTGATGACATTAATAATCCTTTGCTATATTTTTCTCATGTGTAGATGTTGCTTTTTAGATGATAGCTATATCTTGATAAGTATGTTTGTTTGGTTTTGGTTATTGTTTAGTGATTGCTTGAGGACAAGCAAGTCTATGTATGGGGTATTTTGATGTTCGTGTTGTTAGTATAGTTTTTAATAGGTTTTCTTTGTTTATTAGGTTTAGTTTTGATAAAATTAGGTTTAGTTTTGTGTGTTTTTGGATGGTTTTGCATATTTTCATGGAAAGTATGGAAGCTACTCTATTTTGTGTATTTTATAGGATTTAGCAAGGAAAAGGTGCTATATGGAGCTGAATTTGGAGCGCTACAGTGAAAGACGGAGGAATACAAGTATGGAGAAGTCAGAGTCCAAGTTTTACGAGATGAAGTGTGGAAGAAAGCCAAACCCAGGCTCGTTAATGAGGCTGTAATGGGTCGTTAACGAGGCTAGGAGATGCAGATTTCGAGAGTTTGATTCTGTAACTCACCGATCCTATGCGGGAATTTATTTCTGTGTCGTTAGAGTATCTTTTTATGATGTTAGGGTTATTATATTATGTTTTTTAGGTCTTGTTATCTTTCTAGATTTTATTTCTATCTTTTTAGGTTTTTATTTCTATCTTTTTAGGAAAGTTTTTATCTTCTAGCCTTATTAGTTTTTAGCCTTTTTAGTATAAATAGCCCTCTTGTTTAGCCTAGAAGGGTGTGGATTTTAAGGAGGAGATTTTTAGGGATTTTGAAGGAGGAAGAGCCGAGAGAGTGGAGAGAGGATCGGAGTCGAGTTCGGAGGTCGGTGAACGAAAGTTACCGGGTTCGTTGATCGAGATTTCGGTTTGGTGCTTTGTATTTTTTGGGTTTCTTCTGATTTTCTGTAAGACAATATTTTGTTATTAATTTGAGTAGTGATTTGTTTTCAATGATTTCTTTTGTTGAATTTATTTGTTTCATAGTAATGATTAGTGAGTAGTCTTCTTTTCTAGGATCGGGGTTAAGCCCAGTATAGTTAAGCATGTTTGATGAGTAAGATTGTGTGTTGAATGCCTTTTATCTATTATTGAGATTGTTTGTTGTGCTTATACCAAGATATATGAAAGTTGAGGTAATTTGAGTTTTTAACTTGATTGAAAGAGAAAGTTAGTAACTTGAAGGTTGATAATGTTTGAATAACGAAAGTTTCAAGCTTTAGATCCAAAACAAGCAATTAAGTGAATTGGGTTACGAAAGTAGGTTAATTTACTTGATAAGTCAACGAAAGTTGATGACTCTATCTATTTAAAGGCATGATCTATTCTTCTTACGAGTTTATATGCATGACTATGTTGTGGTGTCCCTAGTCCTAGATCTTTGTTTTTATTTGAATTATCTTAAGTGAATTTCGTTGCTGAGTTAGTTGGCTCGGTACCGAACTTATTTAGGTCGTTAGATTGAGTCTTTTGTGTACGGTGGTTCGTTAACGACCCTGACAACGTCGTTAACGAGGCTGCTTGTGAGTGTTTTTGTTTGATTTTGTTTGCTTTTTAGTACTTGATAAACGAACAACCTTGCTTTATGTGGAACGATCCTGACCTCCCTATACTCAGCGGGGTCTTGATTATAAATTTATTTGTTGTCAAGAAACCCTCTCAACAGCCTCGCCATCAGAATCCGTCAAGCGCCCCGTAGCCGGTAGAATCTCGTAGCTATTAGGAGATCTCGAACATCGTTAGATCGAGGTCTCGAATACTCGTGGGAGGTCTAAGGTGTAAACCCTGTTGTTTGTAACCTCGTGATTTGTAACCTCACTGTAAAGAAATAATAAATAAAAAGAAAGTGTGTGCACAATCGAATAAAAGAATCTCGTATCTTGTCTTCTAGCGAAGGTTTATTTTGGGTTTCATCACTGGCGCCGTCTGTGGGAACCTCTTCATCCTAAGCAGTTTCTCGATTTGAGCAAACCTTGGTTTCGATCCCCTCAAAATGGCTTGCCCAAACAATTTCTTCCCCCAACACCCCGATAACATGCCCGAAATCGCACAATGGACGGGCGCAGGGCCTCCGGGCTTCTCGTTCGCGGTCCCCCCGGGCTGGACGTACACCGCCCCACAAAACCCCTAACCGTTCCAAGGGTACGAGGAGGGCGGCGCACCCCCGAACCCATATCCCTACCCGGGCTATGGGCAGTACCAGCAAGGCTTCTCCCGTTCATACGTCCATGTTCCCCCTCGGGGGAACCCCACTCCGAGTACATACCCGCGTAGGTCCCCGGACATGTGCCGAGACCCGAGACGTCCACCAACGGTTCGTCAATGGAGAGACCCCCCGGGACCCAATGTAGATCTCACGATCCCGTTCGCGACGTTCAAGGATGCGGGAAACAGAGTTGTCTGAAATGGCAGGGAGTGCCATGCACCCCATGAAATCGAAGTCGCGCCACCAACCCGTCGAGGTCGGGTGCCGTTCCCCTTTCGTGACCGAGATTCAAGAGGCACTTATGCCCAAAGGTTTCCATTGGCCACAAATGGGGCTCTACGACGTCACGGCTGACCCGGAGGACCACGTAAAACACTTCGCTGTCCAAATGAATGTCAACTCCTACAATGACGCCATATTCTGTCGTATCTTTCCAACCACCCTATACAAGGCCGTGATGACGTGGTTCATAAGCCTCAAGATAGAGTTTGTGGCCTCGTTCGCTCAACTGTGCGAATCCTTTATCGCACACTTCAACGGCTCAAGGAAGCGCAAGAAGAACATGCGGGATCTCCGCGGTATTGAGCAGGGAGAGAGCGAGCTGTTGGGCACCTTCTTCACGAGGTTCTCCACCACGATCGCAGAGATCGCACACATCGATGAGTCATCAGTGCGAGATACCCTCATGGGCAACCTGTGTCCGGGTCCTTTCAAGAATTTCATTTTCTTGAAATGCCCGACGACGTACTATAGCCTGTGCGCCCGGATCACAACCCAAGTATACGCCGAGGATGCCGCCAACCAGAGCTCGCGACCGAAGACCGACAAGGAAATCGTCGTCGATGCTAAATGGAAGGCTAAATGGATGCTAAATGGTTGCGCCGGCCGCGAGGGATGCGTATGTGACGCAGGCCCACAACTTTGTCAACTACAACAACAATAACAACAGCAACATAAACAACAACAACAACAGGAACAACAACAACAACGACAACAGGAATAACAACCACTATAACAACCGCGGAGGCGGCGGTGGGGGTTGGAGCTGCTTCGGCGGGAGACCATAAGGTTATAGAGGCAAGGGCGGCCCTACGTACAACCCGAATGAAAAGGGGCGCGCCAACCCTACATCGGGAGCCAACCCCGTACCACGAGGCCCGAGTCAGGCTTAGGCCAACAACGTCGAGCAACAGGCTCCCGCAAAGCAGGCACGGTCTGGGCAGACAACAACGCCCGATGGGTATATCCATACCATCTCGGGTGGACCATCACTTGCTGGATCAAGCCAGGCAGAAAGAAAGCGGTACGTGAGGGCAACCCATCATGAGCCCTCGGTGTTTAGCATCGCCTAGACCTCGCGGTTCCACGCAGGCTTGGCCTTCACCTCCGAAGATGTCGAGGGACTCCACATCCCACACTCGGACCCCTTAGTGGTGCACGCTCAAGTAGGCACAAAAATGGTGAAGCGAGTGTTGGTGGACACGGGGTCCTCCAAGGACATCATGTACTACGGCGCTTTCAAGCAATTGGGCATCTCCGAAACGTCCCTGAAGCCCTACGCTGGGAAACTCACCTCCTTCTCAGGGAACAAAGTCGACGTCGCCGGTCTCATAGACCTTTGGATGACGTTGGGCACCGGCTCCTCAAGGAGAACCGAGATGGTGGAATTTACGGTGGTACACCTACCTTCGGTGTATAATGTAATCATCGGGAGGGTCTCCTTGATGAAGTTTCAGGCGGTGGTGTCCATCTACCAACTCAAAATGAAATTCCCCGTCGACGAAGGGGTTGGGGAGGTAAAGGGCAACCAAGAAGAGCGCCGCGTTTGCTATACGACCTCGGCAAAACAGAAGTGCCCAGTGTTTATGGTGGAGTCCCCCTGCGAGGCCGACCTCGAAGTCCAGGACTTCACGATCCCTACCCCTGAGGTAGAAAGAAGGGCGATATCCCCCTTCGAGAGTGAGTCCGAGAAGATCTACCTGGGTGAATGTCTCTCCGGGACGTCATCGACGTCACTAGAAGCCTTGCTTGCTAGGTCCCGCGATGTGTTCGCCTGGACCGAGAAGGACCTCCGCGGCGTCCCGCGAACCGTGGCCCAGCACTCCCTAAACGTCAATGTCACCACTCGCCCTATGGTGCAGCGATGAAGAAAAATGAATGAGGAGAGGGAAAACGCCGCAAATGACGAGGTGAAGAAACTGCTGGCCGCGGGCTTCATTCGCGAAGTCCAGTACCCCCGATGGTTGTCCAACGTCGTGCTGGTCAAAAAAGCCAGTGGGAAGTGGAGGATATGTGTGGACTTCAAGGATCTCAACAAAGCCTGTCCCAAAGACAACTACCCTTTGCCCTTGATCGACGAGCAAGTCGACTCAACCGCATGTCACGGAGTATTGAGCTTCCTCGACGCATACTCAGGATACAACGAAGTCCTGATGAGCCCGCGTGACAAGGAGGAGACGTCCTTCATCACCCAGCGAGGCACTGATTTTTACAAGGTCATGCCGTTTGGCCTAAAGAATGCGGGGCCACCTTTCAACGCCTCGCCGACCGCATCTTTAAGAATCATCTGGGAAGGAACGTGTCGGCCTACATCGATGATATCGTGGTCCGGACTTCACGTTTGCTATACGACCTCGGCAAAACAGAAGTGCCTAGTGTTTATGGTGGAGTCCCCCTGCGAGGCCGACCTCGAAGTCCAGGACTTCACGATCCCTACCCCTAAGGTAGAAAGAAGGGCTATATCCCCCTTCGAGAGTGAGTCCGAGAAGATCTACCTGGGTGAATGTCTCTCCGGGACGTCATCGACGTCACTAGAAGCCTTGCTTGCTAGGTCCCGCGATATGTTCGCTGGACCGAGAAGGACCTCCGCGGCGTCCCGCGAACCGTGGCCCAGCACTCCCTAAACGTCAATGTCACCACTCGCCCTGTGGTGCAGCGATGAAGAAAAATGAATGAGGAGAGGGCAAACACCGCAAATGACGAGGTGAAGAAACTGTTGGCCGCGGGCTTCATTCGCGAAGTCCAGTACCCCCGATGGTTGTCCAACGTCGTGCTGGTCAAAAAAGCCAGTGGGAAGTGGAGGATGTGCGTGGACTTCAAGGATCTCAACAAAGCCTGTCCCAAAGACAACTACCCTTTGCCCTTGATCGACGAGCTGGTCGACTCAACCGCATGTCACGGAGTATTGAGCTTCCTCGACGCGTACTCAGGATACAACCAAGTCCTGATGAGCCCGCGTGACAAGGAGGAGACGTCCTTCATCACCCAGCGAGGCACTTATTTTTACAAGGTCATGCCATTTTGCCTAAAGAATGCGGGGCCACCTTTCAACGCCTCGCCGACCGCATCTTTAAGAATCATCTGGGAAGGAACGTGTCGGCCTACATCAATGATATCGTGGTCCGGACTTCACGTTTGCTATACGACCTCGGCAAAACAGAAGTGCCTAGTGTTTATGGTGGAGTCCCCCTGCGAGGCCGACCTCGAAGTCCAGGACTTCACGATCCCTACCCCTGAGGTAGAAAGAAGGGCGATATCCCCCTTCGAGAGTGGGTCCGAGAAGATCTACCTGGGTGAATGTCTCTCCGGGACGTCATCGACGTCACTAGAAGCCTTGCTTGCTAGGTCCCGCGATATGTTCGCCTGGACCGAGAAGGACCTCCGCTGCGTCCCGCGAACCGTGGCCCAACACTCCCTAAACGTCAATGTCACCACTCGCCCTGTGGTGCAGCGATGAAGAAAAATGAATGAGGAGAGGGCAAACGCCGCAAATGACGAGGTGAAGAAACTGCTGGCCGCGGGCTTCATTCGCGAAGTCCAGTACCCCCGATGGTTGTCCAACGTCGTGCTGGTCAAAAAAGCCAGTGGGAAGTGGAGGGTGTGTGTGGACTTCAAGGATCTCAACAAAGCCTGTCCCAAAGACAACTAGCCTTTGCCCTTGATCGACGAGCTAGTCGACTCAACCGCATGTCACGGAGTATTGAGCTTCCTCGACGCGTACTCAGGATACAACCAAGTCCTGATGAGCCCGCGTGACAAGGAGGAGACGTCCTTCATCACCCAGCGAGGCACTTATTTTTACAAGGTCATGTCGTTTGGCCTAAAGAATGCGGGGCCACCTTTCAACGCCTCGTCGACCGCATCTTCAAGAATCATCTGGGAAAGAACGTGTCGGCCTACATCGATGATATCGTGGTCCGGACTTCACGTTTGCTATACGACCTCGGCAAAACAGAAGTGCCTAGTGTTTATGGTGGAGTCCCCCTGCGAGGCCGACCTCGAAGTCCAGGACTTCACGATCCCTACCCCTGAGGTAGAAAGAAGGGCGATATCCCCCTTCGAGAGTGAGTCCGAGAAGATCTACCTGGGTGAATGTCTCTCCGGGACGTCATCGACGTCACTAGAAGCCTTGCTTGCTAGGTCCGGCGATATGTTCGCCTGGACCGAGAAGGACCTCCGCGGCGTCCCGCGAACCGTGGCCCAGCACTCCCTAAACGTCCATGTCACCACTCGCCCTGTGGTGCAGCGATGAAGAAAAATGAATGAGGAGAGGGCAAACGCCGCAAATGACGAGGTGAAGAAACTGCTGGCCGCGGGCTTCATTCGCGAAGTCCAGTACCCTCGATGGTTGTCCAACGTCGTGCTGGTCAAAAAAGCCAGTGGGAAGTGGAGGATGTGTGTGGACTTCAAGGATCTCAACAAAGCCTGTCCCAAAGACAACTACCCTTTGCCCTTGATCGACGAGCTGGTCGACTCAACCGCATGTCACGGAGTATTGAGCTTCCTCGACGCGTACTCAGGATACAACCAAGTCCTGATGAGCCCGCGTGACAAGGAGGAGACGTCCTTCATCACCCAGCGAGGCACTTATTTTTACAAGGTCATGCCGTTTGGCCTAAAGAATGCGGGGCCACCTTTCAACGCCTCGCCGACCGCATCTTTAAGAATCATCTGGGAAGGAACGTGTCGGCCTACATCGATGATATCGTGGTCCGGAGCAAGACCCCTGAAGAGCATCTGGTCGACCTCGCTGAGGTCTTCGCTACCCTCAGGCACAACCGCCTCAGCTTGAACCCCGAGAAGTGCGTCTTCGGCGTATCATCAGGGAAGTTCTTAGGCTTCATGATCAGCGAGCGCGGGATCGACGTCAACCCCACCAAGGACGAGTCGATCCTCTCAATGAGGTCGCCGCAATCTCGAACTGAGGTGCAACGGCTCAACGGCGTCGTAAACTATCTAGGGAGGTTTTGCTCCCGCTTGGCGGACAAGTCTCTTCCCTTTTTCGCTGCTCTCAAGAAAAACGACAAGTGCGCTTGGGATGAGGGGCTCGAGCTCGCTTTCTCTGAATTAAAGGCCTTCCTGTCGAAACTCCCCACGTTGTCCCCTCCAATGGCATGTGAGGACTTGCAACTATATGTGGCACTAAGCTCGGAGACGGTCAGGGCGGTGCTAACCAGAAAGGCCATGCACCCAGTCTACTTCGTGAGTCGCGTGCTCCAACCTGCGGAGCAGCGATACTCCCCGGCGGAGAAGATGGCATTGGCAGTCGTGACCGCCGCAAGGCGCCTGTGCCCTTACTTCCACGCGCATCCCATTCAGGTCCTCTCTGACCTCCCACTTCGGCAAATCCTCCACCAGCCCGCCCTCTCCGGGCGAATGACGAAGTGGGCAGTCGAGCTTTCCGAGTTCGACATCAACTACCTCCCGAGGACCGCGATGAAGGGGCAGGCCCTCGCCGATTTCAGGGTGGAGGTCACCTTCCCCGAAACTGACGCGAGCTCGGAAGAGTGGAAGGTATTCGTTGATGGCTCACGATGTGATGCCGGTGACGGGGTTGGCATATTCCTCGTCGGTCCCTCGATCGAGACGGAGTATGCCCTTAACTTTGCCTTCGATGCCACCAACAACGAGGCCGAGGAGGAGGCCATGATCGCCGGAATAGAGATGGCGCTCCTCAGTGGAGCCCACAAAATCAGGGTCTACACCGACTCCGAGCTGGTTGCGCATCAGCTCAACGGGCAATACGACACCCGGACGGGGTTCCTGCCTGCGTACCGAGAGAAGGTTAAGGCCTTGGTGTCGTGCCTAGAAACCTTTGCGGTGGAGTCCATCCCGCGAACCTCGAACACGAAGGCGGATGCTCTCGCGAGGTTGGGCTCTTCCCTCCCCTTGGAGGTAGGGAATCGCGTGATGGTGGAAAGCCTCGCGGAGTGTAACCAGCGAGGTTCTCTCCGTAACCACTGGGGACTGGAGGACCCCGTGGAGGCTCGGAAACTGAAAATGCAGGCGGCGCGCTATTGCGTCATCGGTGGTCGTCTCTATCGTCGAGGCTACGCTGAGCCCAACCTGTTGTGTGTGCCGACCGAGTCTACGGAGCATATCCTCTATGAGGCACACGAGGGGGTCTATGGCGGCCACCCAAGGTGGCGATCCCTAGAACATAAAATCACCCATTTGGGGTACTTTTGGCCCACTTTTCGGAAAGACGCGAGGGCCTATGTTTAGCGATGTGACGGGTGTCAGAAGCACGGTAACCTCCAGCACGCCCCGACCTCGCGTCTTCGCTCCATCCATGCGACGTGCCCCTTCGCGATGTGGGGGGTGGACATCCTTGGCCCCTTCCCCAAGGTTGTTGGCCAGGTGCGGTATATCTTGGTCATCGTCGACTATTTCATGAAGTGGGTCGAGGCACAAGCAATGGAAAAGATCACGGGGTCAAAGGTCTGTGACTTCCTATGGAAGAACCTCGTTTGCCGCTTTGGCGTTCCCATGACCATCATGACCGACCATGGCCCCCAATTCGATTGCGAAGAGACTCGGACCTTCTGCTCCGACCTGGGCATAAACCTCAAGTTTTCCTCCGTGGCCCACCCCCAGTCCAACGGCCGGGATGAGAACGTCAACGCCCGGATCTTGACCGATCTAAAGAAGCGCCTAGGTGTGGCACAAGGTCGCTGGGCGGAACTCCTCCCACTCGTCCTATGGACGTATCGCACAACCGCGCGTCGCGCAACGGGAGAAACACCTTTCTCTCTAACCTACGGGGCGGAGGCACTAGTCCCAGTGGAGACCTTGGTCCCCTCGGCGAGAGTTTTCGATTTCAACGAAAAAGAGAACGAGGCCAACCTTAAGGTCGAACTCCAATTCAGAGACGAGTTGCGCGAGGTGGCTGACCTACGCTCCAGGGAATACAAACGCAGCATGGCAGTGTACCACGACAAGAGGGTTAGGCCTCGGTTCCTGGTTGCGGGTAGCCTCGTCTTGAGGCGTACCGAAGGTGGCAAGTTGGACCCTAACTGGGAGGGGCCATACCTCCTTGGCGAGGAGGTCGCGCCCAGAGCTTTCAAGCTCAAAGACAGTCAGGGACGTACCCTGAGCAAAACATGGAACGTCGATCGACTCAAAAAATATTTTGTATAAACTCTCTAAACTCCGCTATTTCCCACAAGTTTTATGAATAAAGGGTTGTGGAATTTTCAAATCTCTCTCAAAAATTAAAACCTCGTTTTTAAGTCCACCCCTCGCTTCCCGCTTGGGTTGGAGAACCTCGTGTTTAAATCCACCCCTCGCTTCCCGCTTGGGGATAGAGATTCTCGGTTTTAAGTTGCGAAGTCCACCCCTCGCTTCCCGCTTGGGGTTGGAGAACCTCGTGTTTAAGTCCACCCCTCGCTTCCCACTTGGGGTTGGAGAACCTCGTGTCTAAGTCCACCCCTCGCTTCCCGCTTGGGGTTGGAGAACCTCGTGTTTAAGTCCACCCCTCGCTTCCCGCTAGGGGTTGGAGAACCTCGTGTTTAAGTCCACTCCTCGCTTCCCGCTTGGGCTTGGAGAACCTCGTGTTTAAGTCCACCCCTCGCTTCCCGCTTGGGGTTGGATAACCTCGTGTTTAAGTCCACCCCTCGCTTCCCGCTTGGGCTTGGAGATTCTCAGTTTTAAGTTTCAAAGTCCACCCCTCACTTCCCGCTTGGGGTTGGAGAACCTCGTGTTTAAGTCCACCCCTCGCTTCCCGCTTGGGGTTGGAGATTCTCGGTTTTAAGTTGCGAAGTCCACCCCTCGCTTTCCGCTTGGGGTTGGAGAACCTCATGTTTAAGTCCACCCCTCGCTTCCCGCTTGGGGTTGGAGAACCTCGTGTTTAAGTCCACCCTTCGCTTCTTGCTTGGGGTTCGAGAACCTCGTGTTTAACTCCACCCCTCGCTTCCCGCTTGGGGTTGGAGATTCTCGATTTTAAGTTGCGAAGTCCACCCCTCGCCTCCAGCTTGGGGTTGGAGAACCTCGTGTTTAAGTCCACCCCTCGCTTCCCGCTTGGGGTTGGAGATTCTCGGTTTTAAGTTGCGAAGCCCACCCCTCGCTTCCCGCTTGGGGTTGGAAACAATCAAAAATCATCATGCAAGATCCGAGCAAGGCTCGTGATTTTGGCATAATAACCATCATGCAAGATCCGAGCGAGGCTCGTGATCTTGGCATAATAACCATCCTGCAAGATCCGAGTGAGGCTCGTGATCTTGGCATAATAACCATCATGCAAGATCCGAGCGAGGCTCGTGATCTTGGCATAATAACCATCATGCAAGATCCGAGCGCGGCTCGTGATCTTGACATAATATTGAAAGCAAATCCAAAGCCGGTGGCTAGGCACGATGAGAACGAGAAATCGCCTTCGCCAACAAGCAGGATCTTTTGGAAGGTGCTGTAACGCCCCATCCAAATCTCACTAACATCGGAATCCGAATAGAAATCATAAACGGACGAGTTTTGATCAAGATGCGTGTAATAAGTCTTCTCCATATCATTACCTCTAAACTATCACTTGTTTAGATTTGTATGAACTTCTTGAACAGTGGAGTTGAATTTAGAGAAGGGCGGATAAATTATGACTTAAAATATCTCCGTAATTTCAGCTCTAGAAAGAGAAATGCGTTAGGTCTAAGCAAAAGAATCTCAGTCCATCATGTGAGATCCGAGCGAGGCTCGTGATCTTGGCATAATAATCATCATGCGAGATCCGAGCGAAGCTCGGGATCTCGGCATAGAAACAAGCACCCGATGTGGCCCGAGTATGCCACAAATATTGTGACATGGGCCATGGGGTTGGATCGGGATATGTATACATGTAAATTAAAGCAAGAAACACAAACACATCCATAAGACAAGAAAAATTGCACAAAATAAGGCCCCAAGGGCCGAAGTGTTTAATTACAAACCCCGGCGGGGCCAACAACATAACGGAAATAAAATAACATTAAAAAATCGGAGACATCCTTAATCCCTCAGGACCTCGGCAGTGGGGTCTTTCGTGGCATCGACGGTGGGGTTCGTGCGAGCATGGAGGACGGGCAAAGTGGAGACAGCATCGGGCTGGGAGCTCAACGCATCGGTCGCAGGTTGAGGGCCCATGACGACGGGTCCAGACATCCCTGGACGAGGTCCTCTGCAGAGGGAGCCTCGGTAGCCACGGTCCCATCTTCGTTAAGGAAGAACTCGCATTCTCCCTCGGGCTCCTCCCCGGTTTCCTCCCCCATAGTCTCTGTGTAGTTAGGGTTGAAGAAGGAAACGGGGGTCGATGTGCCCGTACTTCGCCACCGCCTGCTTAACCCCCATGCGGACGGCCTGGCGGAACATCTTGTTCACGCTACCCACCAACTCCTCCTTGTACTCCGCCGACGCCACATACTTGGGCCCCGCAGCCACCACCTCCTTGTTGAGCTCGCTGACGCGCTGTCGGAGGTTGGTGATCTCATCCTCGGCCTTCAGAAGCTCCGCCTCCTTCTCTTTAAAGAATTTGTGCTCAGCGGAGAGTTTGCCCCGAAGCTCCTCATTCTCTCCCAATAAAACCCCGACCAGGGCCTTTGCCTTGTTCTCCTCCTCCTTCGCCCTCGCCGCCGCCTTGGCCTCGTCCTTCGTTGCAGCCTCCGCGACTTTAATCCGCTTTCCGGCCTAGGCGAGGTCCTTCTCGTGCCTCGCACACTCCGTTGTGTGGGCCTTAAGTGCCGCCTCCATTTTATCCATCCTCTTCTGGAGGAGGGTAAGGCGGCTGCGGTTGTAGTTCTCAAAAAAGGTATGCTGAAAATTCACAAAGTTGTTAAAAAAAAGAGGCACGAAATCCAAAACAGAAGAGAGATTCATGAAAGCGAAACGTACCATCGCCGAATGGTTGGCGGCCTCGTCGTTAAGGGCCTCCTCGGTGAGATTGTTAGCCCACGAGACCTCTTCCTTCCATTCGTCCCGACTCCATCTCGCAGAAGCACCCCGAGTCGGCCCGGGGCAGTGGAACTTCGTGGGAGAGGGACCGTCGACGTTGAGGGCCCGTCCCTCAAAATTAATGATGGAGATGATCTCCTTCCCTGACGGACCGCGTTGGCTGTCCCCCCTGGACTTCTTCTTTTTATCTCCGCGGGGGGACTCCGCGCCTTTCCTCTTTGACCCGGATCCTCGGAAGGCTTGGGAAGACGTCCTCGCGACGTCCCCCTTGGACGAGGCCCCCTCGGTTGTCTTCACCCCGGGCACCTTCGGCGGCGGGGATGTCACCTTCGGTTGCGAGGTGGGCGGCCTCGCCTGCGGCGATGGTTCCTTTATAACGACCCCCTTTTGACCTTAGGGGATCGGGGCGGTGGAAGAGGAAGTCGCAGGTTTCTTCCCCTGCGACTTCGAGGTTAGAGTGCCAAAGAGGTCCACTGTCAAAGAAAGGCATAAAAATAAGTTAGATAAAAAGCAAGAAGCGAGACATAACAACGAGTCAAGCTAGCATGACCCGAGCGAAGACCCGTGGTCGTCACTATATAGGCGAGGTTTCAACCTCGTTGCCTCAAACCAAGGGCAAATAACAAAAACAAACAACAAGAGGGAAATTAAGTAACCTCTTTACCCTCGCGGGGTGGAAGGGTGAGGCTCAGGCCGGCCCGCTCCAGCCGGTCCTGTGCCAGGTATTCCTAGAACGTTTCCTGACGCTCCGGGGTATATCGGGCCTTGAGTTCCTTTAGTTCAGTGGCTTTGTGTGCGCCCTTGGACCGAACAAAGTTGTCCGGTGCCGTGGGAAAGTTGATATACCTCCCAATAGGGTCTCGGACCAGGAACCATTTCTTCTTCCACGGCCCGACATTCAAAGGGGTCGTGGTGAGTTTAATACCCGGCAAGCTAAGATTGATGAGGCAGGACTCGTGTTCCCTCCTCGTTAGAAATAGGCTCGACATGATGTCGAGATTCGGCCCATCCCCAAGCTCGCGGCTACGAACGGTGTAGGCACACACAGCAGCCTCCACACGTTGGGAAACAGTTGTGCAGGGCAGACGTGCATGGCCCACAAGAAATCGACGATGTGTGGGGCTAGGGGTATCCTAAAGCCAGCCTGGAGACTGTGCAGGTGCACAACCACGAACCTTTCGTAGTGCGCCAAGGAGCAGCCCTCCTTTTCGGGAAGCGCTAGCTCAACTCCCTCGGGCCAGGCGAAGTCCTTGGCAATGTCCGCGAGGTCTTTAGGCTCCAAGGTCGTGGGCTCCCCCTCGGATAGAAAGGCCTCATTCGAGTTTGAAGACATAGGGATCCGCTCCTCAAGGACGGGCGGGACGTTGGACACAGCATCGGTAATATGCTCCGCGAAAAAGCTTGCGAGGTTGTTGGAGTCAGACGACCTCACAATAACGTCGGCCACTTCTTCATCAGAAATCGAGGACGAAGCCATTTCAACACCGGACGACGCACAAACTCGGGAGAAGCGCGAGTTGATGGAAACAACAGAGTCGTTGGAAGAAGGGTCGTTGAAGACCAACGAGGGAGACCTCGGGTTCTGGGAGTCCCTAGTCTCTACACTCCCTACGGACTCGGAAACCTCCTCGTAGAATCTCTCTTGAGCTTTGAACACGATGCCTGGTGGGGGGCTCAAAGAAGCTCTCCTATGCATGAAAGAGCGACGTCCAGGCCATGAAAGGCGAGCACCTGGAAAATAAAAAAGGGTTGAGACATCGGGCAAAGCAACCAAAGAAAGAGAACTCGAGGTCATAAGGGGAGAAGGCCACATGGCACCCTAGGGCTACTTTGACAAGATAGGACGACGGGGGAGAAGTTGAAGCGCCAAAAAGAGGAGAGAGAAGGTGGAATGGAAGCCAGCAGTGGAAACCAGCGGTGGAAGACCAAACGTCCCATCAGTCGGGCATCATGACGTTTGGGTTTCCAAGGATCTCAAATTTCAAAACCGCGAAGGGAAAACGCAGAAACCTAACCGTCGATTGGCGGACGAAGGGTTCGAGGGCGTGGCGGTCGCCACCCTCACCCCACCGTCTCGCCGCCATGACGCTTGTGTAAAACACCGAGAAACAGCCGTTGCCCGCTAGGGCACAAAATAAAACAAGAGAAAACGCAAAGAAAAGACGGCAAGGGCACCGCGCAGAAGCACATGCCGCCCTCACCATCACCGTTTCACCGCCGTGACGCCGACACAAAACACCGGGCAACGAACCGTCACCCACCTAGGGCACAAAACGAAGAGAGAACAAAAAGAAGAAAATCAAAGGCGTCGTACAGACGCAAGCGCCGCCCTCACCCCCTTCGTTTCGCCACCGTGACACCGACCCGAAACACCAAGGAGCGTTTGTCTCCCGTTAGATCAGAAGGCGGCGAGAGAAGGACGAAGAACATCGAAGACGAGAAAAGAGAGTTGATTACTTACTTGCTCAGAGTTGGCGTGGTTAAAAACGGTGGTGCTCCTGGAGAAACTCGGGAAGTCGTCGAAAACCGCCTTGTAACCGCTGCCGGAAACTGGAAGGGCGAGAGAAAGAGAAAGAGGAAATGCCGAACGAAGAAGATGAAGATGAAGATGAGGCGTGTGAGAGACGCCCCTAATAAAGAACAGGCTTGGGCCGCTCCTCGCTTCCGAAAGGCTTATTGGGCCTATCCTACCTGGACGGCCCATTAAGAAAGGTACGGGGAGCGGGCCCAGGAAGCCTCACGCGTATGAGCAAGAGAAAAACCTAAGTGTCAGGCCTCGCAAAAGAACCCCTCGCAAAGCATCCACCTAACCTCTCAACCTCGCATCTCGCGACCCTACGAAGTACAAACCCCGCACCCCGGTCTTTAGTGAGTCAAGTGCCCTTCATGTTTATGACCCGCAGTCCTCGGAACGAGGTCCCCGGGCCATGGGGTTGTGATGGTGCTCAAAATAGTAAAACAGGAAGTGGGCCCGGGGTACAGGGAATAAACGGACCCGATGGGACTCCCAAGGTTGATTCCAAGGCCCACAACTATATCCGTCTTTTTAATTAAATAAATTCCCTCTCCGAGTTTGGTCTTCCAAAACCTCGAGGACGAGATCTAAGCCTCGTTGTCGACTCAACTAACACCCCCGCCCACCTGGTCCACTCAGCTGTCGCCGTTCTCCCCCAACCAATCATCGGCTGCCTCGCCTCCGGACCAATCAGGGACCTTAATCTCGGGCGTCCCACATCGGATAAACACCAAAACTCGATTACCTAACTCTCTATAAATAGGGGAGAACCTCGTAGGTAGAAGGGGTCGAAAAACATCTTGAACTCAAGAACTATCTTGCTCGTTGAAGATCGACGTGTTGAAACATCGTCAAAAGACCTCGCTATAGACAAGTGAAGTTCACAAAAAGACTTCAAGTCACACAGAGCTTCCGCTCACACTAAAGACCTCGCTACATAATCTCACAAGTCCTCATCACCACGCTCGAACTCAAAGCTCGGCCTCGCCATCAGAATCCGTCAAGCGCCCCGTTGGTGGTAGAATCTCGTAGCTATTAGGAGATCTCGAACATTGTTAGATCGAGGTCTCGAATACTCGTAGGAGGTCTAGGGTGTAAACCCCGTTGTTTGTAACCTCGTGATTTGTAACCTCGCTGTAAAGAAATAATAAATAAAAAGCAAGTGTTTGCACAATCGAATAAAAGAATCTCGTATCTTTTCTTCTAGCGAAGGTTTATTTCGGGTTTCATCATGGGGTATCAAGAACATGGATCTTGTAGGGTAGGAAGGGAAATAATAGGCTTATAAGAAACATTGCCTCAATCATTTTAATATCATGCATTCAACCATATAAAGTAGCCTTGAAAAAGAGTCATAACGCAAGTTCTAGAGATAGATAATCATGGTGATACACTCAAGAATGTAGAGAACAAATATAATCATGAAAGACCAAAATAAATCTCACAAGGCAAATTTTTTTGTCTAGAACTTCATAATGAATCTAAAACTCAAGCTATATACATGCGTAGTCCTATAATCAAGGTAATCAATCAATGATCATGCTCATATCATATAAACTTCAGCAAGTCATGCAAATCATGGGTTAGGACTTATACTTAGCTTAGAAACACAAGAGGAATCAAACAATGGGGAAATAAGAACCTAAATGCAATATTTTTTGTATTTTTTTCAAATTTTTCTGATTTTTTTTTCAAGATTTTAATCTATGCATGACAATAAAATAAACATGCAAATGCAACTACATGAACTTACACAACTAAGCACTTATGATAAAATAAAGAATCCCCTTCCCCATGCTTAAACTTTACTTTGTCCCCAAAGTAAAAGAAAAGATAAGAGAAAAGGAAACTAACCTCGTCACAAGAGCTCAACATACTCAAGAATCTACTCCTCAGGCGGCGGTGGTGGTGTTATGAGCGCGGGGGCGTCTTGGCTTCCTCGAATCGCGTGTACCTATTTCTCGACTTTACCTAAAACTAAGAGCAAGAACAAACCAAAACAAAACAAAAACAAACCGAAAACAAAGAAAAACTAAATTAAAAGCTTGGGTTGCCTCCCAAGAAGCGCTTGTTTAACGTCATTAGCTTGACGCATAGAATAAATTGACAAGATTAGACATTGTCAATGCCCGTAACAACCTGTCAAACCCCTGTGCACACATCTCAGAAAACCTTAAGTAACGCAATGATAAATTAAAGATGCATAATATAACTTTCAAAGATCGTTTTAATTTATCAAACATGTGGGCCCAGTTGGCATGAGATGGCATATGCTCAAAGAAATTCAGCACAAGTGGTGATGTCAGAAAATACTTACAGTATGGGTCAAAGTACTTGTCACCATCACCACTTTCCTCAAAGATGAATTGTGAGTATTCTCTAGTACCAACCTTAAACTCACTTGGTTCTGTAGGCTTCTCCATGTCAGTAGAGATTGAACTTGACTCTTTGGTTCTCTCTTCAAGTTGAATTATAGGAATAAAATCATATTGGACATTAAGGTCACCCTCATAACCCAACTCAACTCTAGCGGATTCCTCCTCAACTTGCATTTGGGTGTCTAACTCAAGGGCATTTGATTCCAATGCAACCTCTCCCATCATTGGTGGAGATAATTCAACTAGCATACATTGATGACTCATGTAGCAAAAGAAATCCCAACACTCTTTTGGTCCCATACACCAAAACCTATAATTACTCATGTACTCTGCGAGCCTTCGAGTCTAAGAATTCAAACCGTCTAGGATGCATTCACATAATTCTCTCTCACATGGATAATAACCCAGCAAAGTACCATATTCATGAATCTTTTGTAGTAGTCTAGCAAAATATTCATCTTGTAGTTGTCTACATTCAAACAAAGCCATGGATCAGTAGCACGAGTGTTATGAACCGTAAGATAGGTTCACAACACCAAAAAAATAGTAATACTAAATAAACACAAATAATTAGCCGAGTCCCCAGCAACGGCGCCAAATTTAACGAGCACTTTTATGTCGTTGTAAAAGCACTGTCAAAGAAATACCTAACTTCCTAACCTAAGTATAGTGGAAGTAAGGGTCGAACCCACAAGGACTCAGATTACTCGTGTTTAAATAATATTACTAAGTAAAAAGGGGGATTTTTATGGTTTCAAGC
This sequence comes from Fallopia convolvulus, assembly GCA_964016875.1. NCBI lineage: Eukaryota > Viridiplantae > Streptophyta > Magnoliopsida > Caryophyllales > Polygonaceae > Fallopia > Fallopia convolvulus. The sequence goes on from OZ024721.1 coordinate 10,733,001, forward strand.
TAACAATCTAAGTAAATAAGATAAAGTAAATAAAACAGTTAAAGATTAAAATATAGAGAAAAGAATCCAACTAGTTTCGTATCCATTGCATACATGAGTTTTGATCCTTGATTATTCTTATTTCGATTTCCCTTGACTAATCTATTGTGAATTTATGAAATTCAAGCTTAAAGTGGTTATTAATATTCACCGTCTTTAACAACCTTTTAACCAATTACCCTAGAAAAACTTCTATGTCAACTTGATCATGCAATTAAGTTCAAAGCATTCAATAGAAACATAATTCATGAATTCCACCGTCTATTCATGAAGTTTTGTGATTAAAGTCTCCGCCTTTGATTAACCTTATTCCACCGTCTATAAGTTTAATCAAAGGATTCATCCATGAATAATCAAATTCCACTGTCTATTTAATTATTCTAGTTGTAATTCAACCTAGAAATAGAATAGGTGATCAAGCTATTATAATCCTAAGCGAATTTAATCAATTACGCATGGAGAGATTCAATCTAGTCAAGGCAAATAGAAATAATTCAAACCTCACAACAATCATGCATACAACTTCAACTAACTAGTTGGACATGGGGAAATTAGCTAGAATAAGACATTAAAGAAGAATTAAACTTACAAGAGTTAAATTTCTCTTCAATTGTGCAAACTAGGATTTTGTCTCCCACAAATCTCCAAATTGAAACTAACGTAGAACTAAGAACAATAGATAGCATCATCCTCCAAAGAAACCCTAAGAAAACTATTTATATCGTAGCTAAAAACATCCAAAAATACTAATAAAGTCGGCCCAAAAGATAACACAAAGGCCTGGTCCCCCTCAAAGCGCGACCGCGCTATGGCCACTTTGCCCGCGTTTCGGCATCAACAACTCTAGTGACACTTCATAGGCTATTTTGACCCTCTTCGAGTTGGAATTTGGACTCGGAGTAAAAATATGAATTGTAGCTCTTCGAGTTATCTTTCTAATAATACCAAATTCAGCTTCATCCAAGCACTGTATCTCCCAAACCAAGCATTACAAGATAGAGATGTCAAAACAAGACTCCAATGCATGACCCGAGTTTAAGCGTTCTTTTCACACAAGCTCTTGGGCCTTGGCTCTTCTAATCTTCACTTGTATCACTCTAAGCCTCATCAAACTCCACCATAGTACACTAAACTTCATCCCGTCCTTAGCTTCACATCCACCATGCTTCACCTTCCAACCTGCATTAAAGCACAGAAACGCGTAGATTCCGAACTAAACCGAAATAAAACTTAAACTACAACTTAAGGCAAAACCCTAGCTAAAAATGCATAAAACAGGAATAAAAATATGCTCTAAAACCTATATCTATATGCTCTATCATTGATCCCGCTCTTGGTAAGCATAGGGCTACATAGGCTACATGAATGCACATAAGGGCACATGAATGGGTACTCGGGGTTATGTGGGCGCGCACATATGACGTGGAAAAAGATCTGTTGTGGCTTGGTGGTGCGCGTAAGGCTCAGTAATAGAAATTCCATGTCCTGCAATGTTAGTAGAAGACACGAGAATATTATTTGAAAAAGTAGCAAATTCATTACCAAAGCTTACCCCAACTGTGGCTACATATGGATGATAGGCATCATTGTTAAAAGGCTTCCCATTTGACACACGAGGTGCTCATGGAGCATAGGATGTGGACCCATTTTCATGGGAGTGCAAGTAACCGTCATGAGTAGAAGTATGCAGGTCTCTTGAAGCTGGATGCTCCACTTGGTTAATACATGGATGTTGGTTCTCACTATTGCGTTGACTTCTCTTGTCTATGCCTTGAACCCGTTCCTCCAAGGAATCGAACCGGGTATGCATGGATTGCATGGAAGCTTCCATGGATTGCACCATAGATTGTAACATGGCCTCCATGGAAGGAGGTGAAGTGACTTCCAAGGGTACATTAGGGTCCCTCATGGAGTGGTTTGATTCTTCTATTTCCTACACAAGTTAGACAATCCAACACAACATAATTACCATAAAGCAAGATTAATAAGGAGCAAGTGAACAGGCCCCTGTTAAGCAAAAGGGATGGCTCGAAGGATCAAGAGACACACAAGACAGGCAAGCTTGCTTCTGACTCACGTCTCGGAAGCTACTAGGTATCACAAGAGCTTTCAATCTGAATTTTTTCATAGCAAGTACAAGACACAACAAAGAGAACAAAATCCTTAGCTTGGATTCTTTTCCTCAAGGGTCCGAGTTTTTCTAAGTCCAACCTCTTTTACTCGTTAAATCTGAGTTTTTCTATGCCCTTTCTCTTTTTCTTACTAAGTCCGAATCTTTCTTTTGTTAAAGCTAAGTTCTTTTTTTGAAATTTTTTAAAATCAAAGATGATAACAAAAAGTGAAACAAAAATGATACTCTTCCTTAACCTATAACGCAAGCTTAAACATGCATATAAGCATGCATTCTCATGTGTATAATCAAAGGTTCGTCCAAGGTTATTAGGTTGGGTTGTATGGCTGACCAAGGGACGCAATTATGGTCATAAAATGCCCATAAAATCGGCTGCACAATCAAGAGAAAGGCAAGCAAGATCAAAGCACTAGGTGACCCTCACACTTCTAGCAAGTTAATGCTAGAGCAAGTAAAAACTTTTGGCTTTCTTCCTCAACCACACACACGTCCAAACTCAATTTTTCAACCATCAATGGCCACCAACAACAAGAACGAAAAGTTCAAAAGAAACTCACACAAATAAGGCAATTCAACAAGGCAAACTCAAGATAGCACTCGACGAGGGGTTTTACCAAAAAAATCACTTGCAACCCTAATTGAATTTGACCTTCTAATCCAAGTTTTTGATGATTACCTCGCAAGTAGCTCTGATATCAAATGATAAGAATCAAGGATCGTGAAGTACACAGTACAAGGTATCTCGAGGGGATAAGCCTTGGTTAGTTTAGATTCCAGTGCCGACTTCCAAGGCACGGTTCTCTTTGCTCCGGAATCCATTTTGGGAACTTCCAACAAGACAAGCATGTCTCACTTGCTCATGATGTGACGACCTTAGCGTTGTCGCATAGTGGACCTTAATTAAGGCATGAACGTCAAGTGCAACTGACATATTGCGGGATTGGGCAGTTGCACTTGAGAGGGCATGTGGAAGAGATACTTGTCACATGAAAAATAGAAAGATAAATGTCTATTATATAAGTACTTGAATTACTTCTCTTATTACCAATTGATTTTAAGATGAAATCTCATAATTTAGTGTGCTAGACCTAACTCGTATATGTGCATAAATAGACATGTCTACCCCACGTTATGAACTACCGGATTTTAACAAATCTAAACTTGTTCAGATCTAATTTACAACCTCAACTTACAAGATATATCAACCCATCATCACACATAAGTTCCATCATTGAAAACTCTTATATTTCGTATCAAAATCCGACCATCCATTGAAAAACCAGCAGACTCAAATATCTTTGCCTGACAGACGCAAACGCGTGACCCTAGAAGACCAACCAGGCAAGCAAGCCTGTCGTCTCTCTCTCTTTGCCTCGATACTCCTAAGATATCACATGATTAAGAGGCCTAATACAGAATTTTAATTAAAAAAAGTCATAATAGCATCAAATTACGGATTACAAGCAAGATATGAATCTCATAAAAATGATTATGCTCAGAGGAAACGACAAACGATAGTTGCCTTTTTGCATATGCTAAGTTGTGCGTTTGTCTAAATTGTCAAGTGGTGGATGTGTTTCGTACAATGAAAATTGTAATGTACTACTGATATGTAGGTTTTATAAGATTCGCTTGTGACTTTAGCTTAATACTGTAGGCTTTATAGTTCCCTCCACTTAATAAAGTGGCATTTAGTTAGGCGGTGTGAAAATTAGGAATCTGGTTGATACATTCCAACCATATTGTTAATGTATTGATTTGATATGGATGTTGCATATTGAATTTTCTTACATTAATTTATATAAGGGCTTGATTTGCTTCCGTGATTCTTCTTCGATTTCTAAAATTGTTAAACACCAACCCAAAAAGTAGTATCGAAATCCAAATCTCTAGAAATGGAACCAAAATCCCATTCCTAGCATTCGCTGATGATATAATAATCTTTGCTAAAGCCAATAGCCAAACCTGCAGAAACATTAAAGAAATTATCGATGACTATTGCCAGATTTCTGGCAAAAAAGTCAACTTCCATAAATCCGCATTCCAGGTCACCAAAAACACGAGTAATAGTACGAAGGAGCAGATAAAACAGATCCTCCAAATTGCGAATGCAGTCGCGTTGGACAAATACCTAGGATGCCTGATTATCAACGGGAGAGTAACGCAAAACACCTTCAAACCTCTGGTTCTCCGAACCAGAGTCCAATTATCAAAATGGAAAGCAAATGCCCTGTCTCAGGAGGGGCGTAAGACCCTAATCAAAGCAAATCTCTCAGCACAACCAAACTATATGATGCAATCGTTTCTGCTACCTCAAACGACACTTAAAGAACTAGACCAAATTAACAAAAACTTCTTCTGGAACAAAGAAAACAACTACAAACCACTCATAAGTTGGAACTCTATATGTCGCCTACCCACACATGGAGGGGTGGGGATCGCTAAGGCAGAAGAAATGAACAAAGCACTCCAAATGAAACTGCTATGGAAAATCCTGGCGGAACCAAACAATTTTTGGGTTAAAATAGTGACTGAAAAGTACCTCAAAATAGAAAGTATCTTAACATACAAGAAAAAAACATAACACTTCTTGGCAGTGGTCCAAACTTATGGGCCTGAGAGACCTTTTCGTGAAAGGTCTTATTTGGCAAGTAGGGGACGGAAACACTGTCCGATTCTGGAAAGATAACTGGATTGGTAACGGTCCTATCTACCCAAAATCTGAGGCCGAAACCTTCATTAATTGGGAGGAACCTGTTGTTGTGTACCTCCGTGAGGACAACTCATGGAACATAGAAAAATTAAGGGAGGTCGTCAACCAGGAGGACCTCAAAAAAATATCCAACATTATTAATCCCATTAATAAAATCCCAGATAGGCTGTACTGGCAACCTAGTAAAAATGGTTGGTATTCTACCCACTCGACCATACAATGGATCCACCAGACTAAAGGCGAACCAAAAATCAACCTAGAATGGATTAATAAACTCAACATTCCCCCCAAGACTAAGAATTTCCTATGGAAAGTGGCTCGTAACGGCCTTCCAACCAAAATGAGGCTTGCTGCCAACCATATTCCAGTACCTCAAGGTTGTGACGCATGTAATAACCAAGTGGAGGATTCGTACCACATCCTACTCTCATGCCCACTCACGAGGGCGACCCTTAATATTATAAACCCTAAATTAAGGTGGAATGTTGCCCATGTATCACCGGGTGACAAAAAACCACATCAGATCCTGGAGTAAATTAGGACAATAACAACAAAAGAGGAATTTGAACTCATCACTTACACCTGGTGGAGTCTTTGGTTCTCAAGAAATAAGAGAACCTTTGACAGCAACAATGGAACAAACTTGAATAATGTCGATAACATCAGCGAGTTTACCCGAAACCAGGTTAAAGCATGGACTCTTGCAGAAGCCTTTGATTCCCACAGATCTAGCACTCACAAAGCGAGTAATGTCGCTAGGAAAAAATCTGCAAAATGGACAAGACCCAAGAGAGATTACGTTAAATTGAATTTTGATGGTGCAGTAAACGCAGATGGTGTGGCTTCCTTCGGGTTCATCCTCAGGGACTCTGGTGGCTCCCCCATCCACTTTGACGGAGGACAGATCAGTCAACAGTCTGTTTTGATATCCGAGACCTTCGCCTTGCGCCAAGGACTTCTCAAGGCCATTAGTCGTGGCATTCCCCGGATCCAGATTGAAGGTGATAATTTGCAGCTGGTCAAGGTCGTTCTTGGTGACTGGCGCTACCCGTGGGACATTGAGTTGCTACGTTCGGACATCCATTGCTTGCTTGCCCGGTTTTAGGATTGGAGCATTTCTCATATCATCCGGGAGTGCAATTCTGTGGCGGACTTCATCGCTGGATCCTTCAGACGTGTCTCCTCTATCCCGCTCGCAGTTGACTCGGGTTTTCTTACCCTCATCCGACAGGATGCTCTAGGGCGACCACTAGTTTGTTAGTGGTCACCCTAATTTCTTTCCTAATCAAAAAAAAATCTAAAATTGTTTTGTCTTTTCTTTTCTTTTTTTGGTTAATTCTAACCAGATTTTTTAAAAACAAGGGACCCACCTTTGGTGGTAAATTCCGGGTCCGTAAACTAGCCGGCAAAGCGCACTAACCAAGTAAACCGGCTTATACCGACCGGCTTGACCTAGTGGTAGAAAGAATGGTGAGACTTGGTTTTTCAATCAAGTTTAGGGGAGGAGGCAAGGATTGAACCTGGGACCTCCCAACATCCCTCATGCCTCTTACCATTAGGCCACCCCATGTGGCGCAGTTCATTCTAACTAGTTGAATTTTTCTTTTATGTACAAATTTTGTACATTATGTAAATATTTTTTTTGAGAAAGAAAGTTTAGGTGGTTCAACTTTGGTCACCACGACAGGTCAGGACATGCGTTCGATCAAGACCCGAGGTCACTTACATAAATATTTAAAGATGCCTTTCTCTATTTTCTCCTTTTTGATAACGAGAAATCTACATTTGGTGGTAAATCACACACTTTTGACCCAATCGACATAGATCGCGAACCACGTAAATTGAATTAAGATGACCAAATCAACTCAATAAAATAAAGAATGATGAGATTAGGGATTGAACTGAGACCTCTCAATATCCTCCGTACCGACCTCCTACTGATAGGTCATTTGTTAGTTTCAATCGAAACTCAATTCCTTGTACACAAGGAAAGTGGAATAAGTAGTTTCCAGTCTCTACAGAGACACAAATTTTCAACGAAACTACTATAGAGAAAAGGACTTGAACTGAAAAACACTCCTAGCTAGCTATAATGTGAGCGTGCTTCATGCACTAAGGAGACAAACACTTGTTGTTTGACAAAAACTTAGATATCAGTATTGATACCCATATCTCCTAATTGGTTGGTACTCACCGGATACACATGAAAAAATTAGAGTACAATTTAATTGCGCAGATTTCTTTTCCCCTGATTAACAAGTCAAAAAATCAGATTAGGAATCATGATCCACCTTCCTTTGGATGCATATGCCTCTAATCTAATAATCTCACAACCTCCAATATTCCAAATCACTTTAAAAAGAATGATAATGATAAATAATAATTCCTCATAATCAAAGTCAACCGAAGACCGACTCTGTTTATGATCAATGAGATGGATTTACACTAACACATTTCGATTTTTTATATTTCTTTTTTTAAAAAAAAAAGTGGGAAAATTTAATTTATTGCTACATCGTACGGAGAGAATTTAACAAAGGGGAGGCGGTTTTTTAATTAAATCTTTGTACACGTCGGCGGCGCTCATCGGCAGCGCCACCATCACCTTGACGGCGCTCTCCCGCCGGTCACACGCCGGCAGAAGTAAACAGTACCGGTCACAACAAACGGGCCCCACGTTGACCGCTCTCCCCAGCCCAAAAAAGTCAACGCTCTCGAGCCCAAGCCTCGACCACTGAGAGAGAACAAGCACACCAACCGGGTCCGGATTCGCCCGAGTTTGACTCACCAATTCAGCCACCTCCCTCACATACGCCTCGTCCACCCTCTCCTTGGCCTTCGAAATCAGCGCCGCCACGTGTCCGATCCCCTTCTCGGCAATCTCCTTCGCCGTCGCCTTCACGCACCCCAGCACGAACCCGTTTCCATAGTACCCGGCGGGTAAGCCCGGTTTGGCGACCCGGTTCCGGACGTTGACGCTGAAGAGGAGCTTCAGAGTCTGATTCGGCGGGAGCCGGAGAGATTTCGCCCAGCACGCCCACACGTGCGCCGAGACGACCTCGAACGCCGTGCGTGTGGATTCGGTAGTACTCGCCCGCCTCTTCAAGTCCTTTATTTGCTTCCTCGAGAAGATGGCCGACGTCGGCACGAGCGGCTGCGCGGAGAACCGGTCCAAGAACCCGGAAACGTCGGGTACCCGGGCGAACTCCGGGTGCGCGTCCGGGTTGGCCCGACCCGGTTTCTTCGGGTCCGGGTCGAGCAAATGCCGGTCCCACGCTACGGAGGAAGGCAGCTGGAGGCCAAGCCCGCGGGTCGAACCGGCGAGGTGGGTGAGGAACTCGGCGCTGCCGATGCCGTCGATGAGGCAGTGGTTGAAGCCGAGGGCGAGGGCGGCGGCGCCGTCGGCGAGCCACGTCAGCTGGACGACGAGCGGCGGGTCGCCGCGGAGGACGTCGTCGACGTGGAGGCAGAGGAGGTCACGCCACTCGTCGACGTAATGCGGTGCCCGGTCGAGGTCGGCCCGGGTGTAGCCCGACGTGGCCTCGATGAATACCGCGCCCTGGGCCTCGCAGACAACCTCGAGCTTATCCGGGCCGGGCTGGACCCGGCCCGAAAGGGGATAGTATGGGATTAAGGCCCGGGAGAGGGCGGATTTGAAGCGGGAGACTATTAGGGTGCGTTCGAGTGCAGGGGAGGGAGTGTAGACGAGCAGGTACTCGATGGTGAAGCGGAGGAAGGGCTGGGAATCGAGGGCGGAGAGAGGGAGGATCTTGGTCGGAGTTTTGTCGGAGGGGGAGATGAGTACGGCTTCCTTGATGTGCACTGCGTTGTTGCTCATGATTCGGGCGAAACGATGAGTTTTGGTCGCCGAGGAATTTTGGGGTGGTGGGAGGAGGAGAGGGGGAAAAGGGAGGAAGGGGCCGGGAAATAGTGGAGAGGAGGAGACAAAGGGAATATATATACAGGGGGAGGGTGGGGATATCCTTTTTCTGTTGTTTGGAGAGAGATCTGTCAGAGATTCTGTTCAGCAACTGTCGCACTTGCGGTGAGAATTTGTTTACTTTGCGGTTAATTTTGGTTTCGTTGCTTCGCGCGCTGCTCGTGATTCGAATTTATTTACCGAATTAAATCTCTTAAATCAGTGGCGGATCAGTGATTGTATCGGAAGGGGACGGATCGTTGGTGGGATCGGAGACATTGGCATTGTCCATCGGAGTGGTTTTGCTCTCTCAATTGCTTAGTTACGACTCGTGTCTTAGTCGAGACTTGTGAATTGCGGAGTCTTGAAACCAATTTGGGGAGTTTTGTACGATTCATTCGGATTGACATGAAAAGTTGTATTGTTAGAATCCATGTTGACCTCCTTGCTTCTCGTATCGTACAATTCTCTTCTCGACGAGCTCCCTTTTCCCTCCCGCTTCACCTAAATTGTTATTTGAACAAGTAAAAAATGTCTTGGTTTGAGTGGGGTAGCATTTCTCTTCTATATATCCATGGAGTTTTGAAAAATCGAAACATCTCGGAGATAGGTAGAGATATAGGAATTTTTCGAATGGACTACACTCCTTCGTAGACGTTAGGAGCCCATTGATGAGAAGGGGCTTGGAAAAGCTTGAACCCAATTCCTAGAGTGATGAATATAACCGCATTTGAAATTTAGACGTTTTGATCCTAATTAAATTTTAAAAATAAACTAAAAAAAGCCTATTTATTAACTAAAACAACGCCATCTCTCTACGAAACTATTTTTAATATGACCTTGCTTTTTTCTCAATTTCTTTGACTCCTCACTTCACGGCTCCACACCTCCACCTTGGTCCCCTGCCCTCACCAAATTCCCGCTAATAGGGTTGCTCCTTCGCCCGTTATATAGTGAGGGTGGCCACCCTCGCATGAAATGCGCCACTACTTGGAATTGTAGAGGGTGTAATTACGTTTCAAGGATATCACTAGTTTTATTTAGTTTAGATGTTTAGGGTACATAGTTATTTTCGGGTTAATTGTTTAAGTTCGCGCGGTGAGCCAATAATAATGTGGGAGGTTCACACGTCTATCAATACATATATACATGTTAGGCCTAACGCACAAAGCAAATCCCACTAGACTTTGATTCTATCAACTTTTCGATGTAGTAACGCATGTTCTTGTTGGGATTTTGGAGCCTGATTCAAGATTAGGCGGAATAGAGATAAAGGCGGAAAAGAAGAAGCGAAGACGGAACGAAAGGGCTCGAGAGAAGACCGCCGACGCGGGCTTGGAGCAGGAGGCGCGACCGCGGCACCACGTCGGTGCCCTCGCTAACGCAATAGAAGCCAAGCCGTGCCAGTCGCGGTCAGAGAGGCGGGAGCGCGCCCGCGCTACGGGGCGTCGCAGTCGCAGCAGGGTGGAGCGCGACTGCGCTCTCGACGGTTGTGACCGCGCCTCGTTGATGCGTTGTTTCCGCGTTGATTTCCGAGGGTTTCGTGTCTTGCAAGGCTTCGGGTTATTTTTGGTAGATAAGATTTTCTATCATTAATGGGTAAAAGATATAGGATAATAGGAGAGAATAATATCTAAGGGATATTCGAATATTCTATCCTTGCATATATCTTGTAATATCTTATTTATATCTTTTAGGCCTTGTTTTCTCTATTTAAACCCGACTAGATTATTGTAATTGGTGTGCTGAAAACCGGAGAGCATAGAGAGGGAAAAATCAGAGCACTAGAGAGATCAGATTAGACTGAGGTCTTGATGTCTTGTAATCCTTATCAATCTCTGATCTAGTGGATATCCCTGGCTTAGTATTGCCCCAGACGTAGTCATTCTGACGAACTAGGTCAACAAATTTCATGTGTTCTTGTTATTGTTTGTTTCTAATCTCTCTTGTGAATCTGTGTTGCCGATTTTATTGCTAGTAGGTGATCGAATTTCCTAACAGTTCTCAATATTAACAATCGAAGGACGTTGGTTTTATAATGTACCCACTAACGTAGAAAACTATATAGCTAGGGTTACCTTATAAAAACGACTTTTTCATTTCGGTAATACACTTTGTACGAGTATTATGATCAATTAAAAAGCATCAAACTACAAAAAGATTAGATATGAATGAGTAGTAATATAAACATGGAGAAAAAGAGGCAAACCTAGCTTAATTTTTTCACCATCATCTACCATAGTAGCTAGTATAAGCTTCATTTCAGATTAATCGAACAAAGCCTTATTCGATTAGAGTTGTCGGGTGTGGAGCTTCACACATACTTCTACTTTTTTGACAATCCTATTTTTTTTTTCAATACTTTGTTGATTAGCGTTTAGTGCTCTTTGTATCAATATGTTTAGGAAGTATAATCAGTTTAGACAAATTAAAGTGACATTTGATACTTTTCTTAATTGCACAAAGTTGTTAAAGTACCATATATTTGACTAAAAACTATACATCGGTATATCTATTAGTATGAGAGCCAAATTTCTATTAATGACTTGATTAATAGTATCTATTAAAATGAATGTGAAAGGAATTAGAAAAACAGTAAAGATAACAGAAATTTATCATGGTTCACTAACAAGCAATAATGTATTAGCTACGTTTTAAGAGTTTATATATATAAAGATTTTAGAAACCTTAAATTAAATTATGAGTCATAATCCCAAACAGATAATGATAAGACAACGAGACCCCGTGACAGCTCTGCGCAACAGCGAGTGTTTCAGATGTAAGGGATATTAACCGTATGTATAATGTACGAAATGGAAACGAATTATCTCTGTACGTCCAGCTAAAATGCATGGGAGAATGGGTCATATGATCGACATATATAGTATTTCATCGTATTGATCATAATAAAAAAAAATCAATAAAATACATAGAAATGTGAATATAACAAGTTATATAAACGTGATTAGAACAAGAAGGGGGAGCCAATAAGTAACAACAGGCACATTTTATTCTGAAGACGAACTTAATGTCATGAAAGATCTACTCATTACAAAATTGAAAGTATGTTGTCTATACTCTGAACTTTAACAAGTGAAATTATTATCAACAAAATCTATATATAAAATATACGAAATAGAGGATAAGAAAGCAAGACAATGACAGCATTTGGTTAGCCCTTTGTCTAGCCAGGTGTGTGAGTGAGATTGAATTTGATATATACAATATTTATATCAATGTCTATTGTTCTTTCTCGGTTAGTGCATGTGTATCATTATTGTAACATGGTTTTTCTAATGTGATATATCTGTCCAGATAAAATTAATTAAACAGATTTAGGAGTTTATTTCTTCGTGACAATAAATATATGTTTTGGAATCGGAACGTAGTTAACCAGATTATGGCACAACGAATTTAAAAAGAAGACAGAACAAATAAGACAAAAATGATCAACGGGGCAAGAAACATATGTCTAAAATTACAAATCGAAATCCATTAACAAACATCATCATTATACATCCCCATTCTTATTTAAATGCGGATGAAAATGAAACACAAATTCCATCTCTTCTATTGGACAAAATTGCAACTTGCAAGGACAAATTTGATTTTGGACATATATGATCATCCTATTCTAGATTCCACCACATTTGTGACCCCTTTCATTTCATATGGTAATGAAATCGACCCATCTTAATTCATGGAATTCGATAGATATTTTTTTTTCTTTTTGGTAAGGTAAGATTTAACTTAGGCTTAAACACAGTTTGAAGGCTAGCTTAATTACATCCTTTTTGTATTTGAATTAAGTTTTAGGTCGTTTAAAATGTTCTCGTGTGAAAGTTAATGAGTAAGGGTAATAAGTTTTTCAACTACTTGATGCACTTCTTGGAAAAAAAGGAGTGATTTGTATTACCATAAAAAAATGATACGTAGTATACATTATTAGAAAAAATAATCTTGAATTCCCATGAACAACTCTAAGCACTATGTATCGAATCAATCATTGAAAGGTCATCTTTTTCAATTTTAAGGTTTTGAATACTTATTTGTTTTGCTTATAGGATCTCTTTTCATAAGACAATAGTTTTAGTTAACAAATTATTCAACACTTGAACCCCTAATTGGGTATACTCCTACTATTTGCTCGGTAATCACAACTTATGTAAGTAATGTGTTTTACTTTTACATGATCGATCCGTCAACATTTATAAAATTGGGTTCCTGGTCTACTCTATTCAATACTTTTTTGTTATTTTTATTATCTTTGTTTTCTTATTATAAAGTTTGAGTAGTCATCTTCATCGCTGAAAATTGTCAATCGAATATGATTAAATTAGGTACGTACATGATCAATAAGACAATAACATATGCTCAAAAATACTTTTTTGGGATTTAAGGTAATGGATTGACCCACAAGATATATTTGTCAGTTGGTGTGGCTCAGACGTGGGTGCCACAAACAATATATAGATCATCAAGCATTCGAGCAATATGTTCAATCCACATCTTATCTTAGGAACTCAAATTCCACACCCTATAGGCTTCGAAATCCTAAATATAATGCAAGCAATTTACCTAAATGGTGCAATCAGAGGCGGAGCGAAGGGGGTGGTCGCTCGATCTCGCAATCTGAATTTGTGTATTAATATATTTTTGTTCCTATGAGTCAAGTTATGTACTACATCACAACCAAGTTAATATGTCTCGTAGGTTGAACTATTTAAGGTTGTTGCTCGTGCGCATATGGATCACATTAATCTAAAAGCCAGGTTTTATCTTGCCATTACCGACGAGGCTCTTTGAGATAAACTTGATGTCATAATCCTTCAATAGATTTATGCATCCATGTCTCACGACTTGTTGCTCACAATTCTAGAGCTTGGTGTCATTATTCTATCAGCATAGATTCGTCTAAAAACGTCTTTCATTACAATTTTAGATGTCTCCAGCCATCTCTAGAATGAGTTTGCTTAATTTTGCCTAGAGAATTTTGCTCACTTATTGCCAACAAATGAAAAATCTTTTGAATCAACTCAGTAATGTTAATGCTAAGATATTTGATGCAATCACCAAACTCATTCAACAAACGAATCCCTTGCAATATTTTGCAAAAGCCCGATCCATATATAGTTTTTTTTGGAAGAAACATTTTTTTTTTTGCTCCATCCTCTGATCCGCATGTCAACAAACCCACCACTCCTTCTGCCTCGACTTACAACAATGATAGAGGTAATTAATGCCAACATTCAAGGTTGTGGTCTTTGTCACGAGAAAGGTCGTGTATGTGATGGTGTTGTTGTCTAATTCTAACGAACATACTTTAGGTGGGCAATGGATTTATGCATGTTCTATAGAATCTGGTCTGATCACCACCTCACCCTCCTCCACTATTACTTTTAATCACTTCAAATTTAATAAGTGTTCAAAATGGTAAGCGGATACCAATTGTGGGTCTTAGATCATACTTGTTAATTATAAAAAACCGACCCTTACCCTTCGTAATGTGCTTATTACCTCTCATAAAATTAAAAACTTTATTTTTGTTTAAAAATTCACTACATATGATAGTGATTGTGTTGAATTTCACCAATTTGGGTTTTGTATGAAAGATCTTAAACGAGAACCACTCAACTAATGGCTCAAAACATATACATCTCCCTGTACTTTTGTAAATTAGTCATTTATATACATTACTTTTGGTTTGGACATATTGAGCACTTAAACTTAATAATTTGAACATATTAAACACATGCTGTCTGATGTGGCAATGCGCATGTACTTGACATTCTTTTAGGCGAGTGAAACCATTAGAATATTAAAATTTTAGGATGAGTTGGAAAATTAATAACAAAAAAAGGTAAAATCTCCACCTCCTTCGTTTTTACTTTTCGTCTCCCTCTCGCCATTTCTTCTTCCTCTCTCACCATATCTTCCTTCATGCAAAAGGAAATTATTTAGTTTCAAATCTAATTCTAGCAACAGAAGCATAAAGTTATTCGCATCAGCCCTAAATCCCTAAAATTTGCATCAATGTTGATCAAAAAACCCGCAAAAGCCCTAAAACCAGATCCAGAGAACCACGAACTCGAAGAACCGCAAAAGCCCTAAAACCAGATCCAGATCCAGAGAACCACAACCAGATCTAGAGTGAATTTAACGAGTGAAGGGAAATTGGGGAAAGAAACGACGGACTCGGGGAACGAATTCGGTTTCGTCTACCAGAACAAAATCCAAAGAGAGTCGGGACGGAACGACGGGCTCGGAGAACGAATTCGAATTCATCACCGCCGGAAATTAAGGATACCAGAGAACCAGATCTAGAGAGAGTCGGGACGAAACGACGAACTCGGAAAACGAATTCGGATTCGTCACCGTTGGGAAGCATAGGTGGAACGAATCACACAATCTCGGGCCCGACATTTTCACACTGGCATATCACACTTGCCCACATCGAATAAGTCGAACAAAGAAGGTGCATGAGATTCTTGAAGCCCGACATTCTTGAAGTCGACAATTTCCCCATGGCTCCCCAATTTCCCTTTTTTCTTTTTTTCTTTGAATAAATCAATTTAAATCACTTTTTTATTTGTAAGTGACCTTATGTGGCATACATTGGGCTTATGTGACATAAATTATACTTATGCGGCACACACTTGGACAAAAAATTGGGACATGTCAGCGCGCGTGTTTTACACTCAATGAGGTTGTCCTCGACCATGTCTTTAATATGTCCAAAATATTAAGTTTAAGTGTTCAATAACCAAAAGTGAGGTGTCTAAATGACCAATTTGCACAAGTACAGGGGGCTGTATATGTTTTGAGCCCTCAACTAATAAGTTGCAATATTTGTGGCAGGTGCTACCATGCATGTCGCCTCCCAGTCCCTCGTCACACAGTTTCTAGCCATCAACATAATCTCTCCTTTTGTTGTGTCGTGTTTTGTTTGGAATGTATGCGTCTTGGTCGTCTTAAAACCTGAACTAATAGTCTTAGATTTGCTTCAAATTTTTTTCTTTCTTGTTGCTATAAAAAGCATGTATTTTATTTTTGTCATTGTTGTCAGTAGAAAAAAAAACACTAGATTGTCTTTTATTAATTCTCAAACTTTAACAGTTAGTCCCTTTCACATTATTCCTCGTGATTTATGTACGTCCCCAATTATTAGCTCTAATGGATATCAATAATATCTTGTATCTTTTGATGATTTTGCTTATTTTCTATGGGTGTTTCTCTTTAATACAATCTCACATGTGCTTTATTTGAAAATTTTCAAATCTTACTACCATGATTTCCAATCTTTCATTCAAAGACATGGCATTGTATTTCGTTTTTCATGCCATACACCTTTCCTCAAAACGGAAAGGCTAAACGAGTCATGCGTTCCATCGTTAATATTGTTTGTAGCTTTTTATTCAATATATGCATATATACTACCCATCTACCGATCATATGTTTTAGAAATGACATCTTATCTCTCTTTAATATATATTTTATTCACTACATAGGAACCCTTCAGAACGACAACTCTATCCAATCCTTATACAACACATCCCTAACTTACTGATCTCATATGATATTCGAGTGTCAATGTTACCTTAATCTCACTGTAGTCACCTCCCACAAACTCCAACCAAGCCTGGTCCTTTGTGTGTCTTACTAGGATATCCTCCCAATCATCCAATTAAGCTGCATTTACCTAGCTTGAACTCTCCATTAACAAGACTATCCTATCCTGACATGTCACTTTTGTTAAACATGTGTTTCCGTCTCCTGGTCGCTCCCTAACTCCCTTCCCCGGGTATGATTTCCTTCAACCCGATGACAACTGTTGTCCCCTACCCATCCATCACCTCCAAAGCTCGCCAACAACACCAGCTTTCAAGTTGGTTTTCGTTGTCCCACACCTTCACTGTTCTCGGTTACATTGTTGACAACCCCCATCCCTATTGTATGTCTATGTTGTAGGATTTGATTTACAAACAAAACACTCAATCTATTATCTTCAAGTGCATGTGTACCAAAAATGACATTAGTATAACCTTGTGTTATGTAAAAATGTACAATTTTCTTACTTAAAAAACTTCCTGTTTTTTTTTGTTGAAAAAACTTCCTTTTTTAATAGCAATAATCACATACTATTCAGTACACACAATTAATTTGCAAGTTATAATATTTGTCGATGATCTCATTTTATAAATAAATTTGTTTTGACTACCCTCGTTTTTTTATAAGGTAAGAATTAGGAGAACCTCCTTAAGGAGATTGTCCTAGAGCATCCTTGCGAATGAGAACTAGAAGTTCTTGATGATTCAAAATGGAATCCAACGGGAAGTTGTGGCCCAGCTTAGCAATCTTATTAGCCACAGCATTACAGTTTCGATTGACATGGTTTATACGAACAAAGTCAAACCACGCAAGCGAAGCTGAAATATCAGACACGACAATGTCAGTGTCCCACGGGCACTGCCCCAATTTCCTAATCGCATTTAAAATAATTAGGTTGTCTCCTTCAATTTCCAAGTGTTTAATTCCTAACGTCTTGGCCCTTGATATACCATTTCGTAGAGCCAAAGCTTCTACTTTATTGACTGAAATGTTACCATGTGTATATGTAGTTATATCAATGACATCCGCAATATGTCCTCGAATGACTGTTCCAGACGTTGTAGATCCGTTTGATAACTTAGATCCATCAAAGTTTAGCTTACAAAAACCTAGGGGTGGTTTTTTCCAAGTCTTTTCCTTTGGTTTACGTCTTCTTTGGTGAGCTTGTACTATTTTAGTTTCATCTTTCATCCATTGTTTTGCAGTTTCCCATGCCTGTATTTGCGTTTTGATGTATTGAGCCAAATCTAGAATGAAGTAATTTGGGGCTTGCTGGAAAACAAGCTTGTTCCGTTGATGCCAGATTCCCCACTAGCATGCTGCAAGATCATTGAATTCTTTTTCGGTTAGTTGTTGCCTTATCTCACTAATGATTTGTCGGGGTAGTTTGTTTCTTGTAGCAGTGTGGTTAAGAATTTGGGGTTTATTTTTTGGTATACTTGGTGAGTGTGTGGGCATTTACTAATGAGGTGAATAATGTCCTCCGAGGTGCAATGGCAAAGGAGGCAACCCCTCGGAACCGGAATATGGTTAGCTTGTAATCGGGTTTTCGTTGGTACACTGTCATTATCTATTTTCCATAGAAAATTTTTAACTTTAGGAAGAGTATCAAGTTTCCAATTCCAATTGTTCATACTTGGGTTATAATTCTTTATGTTTGTTATATGGTCTACGGCTGATGAAGTGGAGAACCACCCGTTCTTGCTCGGAGCCCAGTATAGTCGGTCTGTAATATCATTTTCTGGAATAGCTATGTCCTTGATTTTATCCACGATTTCCATCGGTAAGTGTTGTTGCATGGCGGTTGTGTTCCATTTTTTCTCCGTCGTGAGGAACTCAACAGTTTTGGCCTTTGTGTTAATTCTGTCTTTATTGGTTGCATAGTTTATCAATGGTTCGTCCATATATAACCCATCTATCCGTCCAAAAGTTAATAGTTTTTCCATCTCTTACATGCCAAATGAGGCCTTTCTTGAAAAGAGGTTTTAGTTTGATTAAATTTCTCCATTGCCATAACGTATTTGGCTTGATTTTGTACGAAAAGATGTCATTATTCGGAGGTATTTCTCTTTGATTATGCGAACCTAAATGTTGTGAGGTACCGCAATAATTTTCCATAGAAGTTTCATTTGAAGAGCTTTGTTCATGTGTCCCGCTTTTCTTAGTCCAAGACCACCATATAATTTTGGTTTGCAAATTCTGTTCCAACCAATGAGGGGTTTATAGTTTTGGTGCTTGTTCCAAAAGAAACCCCTATTAGTTTTGTCAAGTTTTGTGTGTACACTTGTTGGTAGCATAAAACTTTGCATAATATAATTTGGTTTAGCTGCTAAATTTGAGCGGATCAGCACGACTCGACCTTCTTGAGATAGTGAATTAGCTTTCCATTTGCTTAATTGATCTTTGGTTTTCCCCACTGTATCCCTAAACATGTCCTTATTGACTGTACCATTAACGATTGGACATCCAAGGTATTTATCTAGGTTTTTCATGGTAGTGATTTGTAGTGCAGTTTGGATGCTTACTTTCTGTTGGTTTGGTACTATACGGGAAGTTTGGAACGCCGATTTGTGGTAATTTACTTTTTGACTAGACAAGGCACAATAATCATCAATAATTTTCTTAACAGATAGACAAGTTGATTGTGTTGCCTTGGAGAAAATGATAATGTCATCAGCAAAGGAGAGAAATGGTATTTTGGTTCCTCCACGAGCAAGTGCGAATCCAATCGTTTTGTTTGTTTCCATGCTTGTTGGAGTTTCCTTGCTAGGATTTCCGTACCTAGGATAAAGGTAAGGAGAAAGTGGGTCACCCTGTCTTAGACCTCGCTCGGGGGTGAAAGGTTCTATAGGTCCATTGTTAACTAAGACAGAAAATGAAACCGTTTTAACACATTCTTCTATCCATCTTATAAATTTACTATCAAAACCGAATTTCCTCAGAACGCAGAAGAGGAATTCCCAATCCACACGATCGTATGCCTTTTCATGTCCAACTTGATTGCTACTCATCCATCCTTATTTGACTACCCTTGTTTGGTTAAATATGAAAATGTACAATAATAGTAAGTTAAAATTCATAATATATTTTTCCTCAAAAGTGTACATAGAGGAATATGTTTAGTGCAAAATTATTTTAATTCTTATATTTTGTCTTAAATATGATGAATTGTAATCTTTTCAACTAAAAATCATAGAAGAAAATTCCCACCTTAATTAAAGGTAAGTGCAATTTTTTATTCGTCAAATAACACTAGTTTTACCCTAAACACTCAAAAAAAAAATACTCACGCACCTACATAGCGTAAAGGGTGAAGTGAGTTAGCAAAAAGTTCTCCTTCCTATACGGAAAACACATCTCCCAAACATTAATCATAATATCCTCTCATTATTGAAAATTGCTCTAACCATGAACTATGCATTTGCATTTGAAAATATGTTTTAGGATATGAACCTTAATTATTTAGAGGTTAAATATTAGCCCTTTTTTATTATAAAGAAAGAATGCTTAGTAGTAGTTGCCTAGTTGACCCATACAATGAGCAACTAATAATATGAACACAAATATATAACAACACTATCTAGTATATCTTGCTAAGGAGTGATATTTTAGAGGTCCAAACGTATGTACCCATACCTCGTATTAGTTAAGATGTCGGTTATTTCTAATAAGATCTATAGACATAACCGATTTAAAAAATACACTATGAACCTTCATATCGACCCTAAAATTTATAATACCAAAGGTGATCTACATCCTTGCACAATGTTTGACATGAATGTCATTACCTACTAACACAATTATATATTAAGGACTTGAGAATATAATATGTATCCCACATCTTAAATATAAAGAGAAACCGACTAGCATATATATTCTTGGACTACTCATCCTATCACCAATTGGTTTTAGGATGGAACCTCATGGACTTATGTGCAAGGCTCAACCAAACACGTCCCTCATATATTTCTTATATAAGTTTAAGAAACTATCCATATCTTATATCTCATATCGGCTATAGGTATATATTTTTTATATTCGCCTAATCCAATATCTCATCCCATTTCTATATCCAAATTTATACAAAACAATCCATAAGAATAAGCGTGCTTAATTACCTCGGGTCTTTGTAAGGATATTGGTTAAGGGTGAAAAATTGTAGAGTAATAATTAAAAAAAAGTGGATTGTGGGGGGAATGTACATTGTACAAGACAAGGAGGATGGGGGCCCACAAAATCAGCATAAAAAGATACGGGGTAATAGAAAGAAGGGATTTGCTAGCTGGAGGTTAGGGAAACCCCATGTGCTCACTCTGCTCAAATCCATACATATATACACATTCATATTCTTCCAGTTTAAAAATGTTATTATTATTTCTATTTCTATTGCTTAGCTTGGTCGCCTACATTATACTACTACTACGTTGGTCGTTGGCCTGTGAACTGTGAAGTTAGTCTGTGTGCGAGGCCAAGGACGGATTTTGGCGAAACGTGAAACCACTCTTTTTCTGCCATTTTGGGTGGCCCCAAATAAAGTAAAAAAAATCTTTTGCAAACTGGGAAATGCATCGGCTGTCCCCCTCTTTTTCTGCCACCTTTCTCGACCTCCACAACCACCCTGTCCCACTCCACCTACTACTTGTACTCTTTCACCTTACACCACCACCTCACTCACTCACGCCCCTTCCACCTCATTGCTTCAAATGTGGGTCGTGGCAAGGCCTGGGCCCCTATCAAGAAATCCAGGGGCGGACCCAGAAGTTATTGGAAGCGGGTGTTGGTGCGGTGGCTGACGACGGGAGTGAGATGATTTTTGTGTCGATCGGGAAATAAACGGGTTTAAAACAATGTTGTTTTGGTCCTTTTTCTAAAAATAGGTTTTTTTATTAAAAAAATAATACTCTTAATAGGGGTTCGCTTAAAAAATATGTAAAAGATTCTACCAAAAAAAAAGATCTGGAAAAGAGGTATGAATTGACAACTCCTAGGGCATCGAGAGCGTTTCTTCGGCGATAGTTCTCTTGGCTATTTCCGATAACGTTCAGTCGTCTCTCCGGTCTAGGGTCGTGGGGCCGGGCTAGGGTTTCTTGTTAGTATCGTGCGGGGTTCGCCATTGGTGGAAGGTGCATAGAGGTCAGTTTTTAGGGTTTGTAGATGGAGGATCAAGGAAAAAAGAGAGACTTTCATTTGACAGAGGAGGAGTATGGTGAAGTCGAAGCTGATGTGGATCCAAGTAAGGCCATTGGTACGTCACAAAAGTTGACTCTAGTTGGATCTTTGATGAAACAAAGGTCGTTCAACAGTTTTGCTCTAAAGGCAACAATGTGGTTTTATTTTAAGAGAATTGTGTCATAACCTTTTTCTATTCACCTTTGCTGATAAGTGTGATATGGAATCAGTTCTCAAAGGAGGTCCCTGGTCATTTGATAGGGGGCTACTGGCGTTGAAAGAGTCGGGGATTGAACAACCATCAAAGATAGTAAGTTGATTCAATTCCTTTCTAGATTAGGGTTTACGATCTTCCGATCGATGCAACGACGAAGGAGATTGCTGAATCAATAGGACGAGCGTTTGGGGGTCTATAGGAAGTCAATGAAGAAGAGTTTCTCATGTGTGCTCGGCTGCTCGCTATCTCCGAGTTAGCGTTTTGATCAACGTGTTGAAGCCTTATGTAGGGTTTTGATCATGAAGATAAATGGGAAGAAAATATGGGTCATGTTGAGATGGATTGTACAACGGAGGAGCCAAAAGGGGTTCACCAAGAGTATGGGGATTGGATGTGAGTGTCGCCGCTTCGACGTTGGCAGCCACGGTCTAAAAAAAGAAAGGAATCAAGAGAGGTCTATAATGGCGGGGCGGACTGGTAAAGACGATAGTAAGCCACAGGGTTCAAAGACAAAGAATACAAGTAGAAAGTCACTGCTGGCTCTTCTTGATGAGTTTGATGCTGAAAAGGAAGAAAAACTCTCAAGTCAAAACGAGAAATCTGGGGAAGAAATTAAAGCACAAATAAAGAACTTGAAGAAGTGACTAGTCAAGTTCAATCAAAGTTAGCGCAAGTGACCTTGGAGAAGGAGACTGAGGTAGTAGTACCGAGAGAGGAAGTAAGAGAGGTGGAAAAGAAAAAAGGGAAGATGTTGATGGAGGGTGCACGAGAGGTGGAAAAAGTGAATGCAGTGGAGGGATGTGAATCAGATAGTGAGTTAATGGTCATTAAGGCGGGTGAAAAGGAAAAAGAGAGAGTGGGGACAAATTAAAGTTAGTTAAAGGGGTGAAGAAAAAAGAAAATAAAAAATGGAAAAGACTGGCCAAGGCAGAGGGAGACAAAGCTACAAAGTTTGAAAAGCAAGGGAAAAGGGATCGTGAGGAGGGAGATTGTGAGATGGTGGATGCTATCGTTGGGAAGTAAAAACAAATTATTCACATATAGGCGGGAGGGGCGAGTCCCTCTTGCCGGAAGCCATGAGTGTGTTGAGTTATAAATGCTGAGGATTGGGGAAAACCAGATCAGTTAATAGACTCACTAGTATAGTGAATAGAGAGGCCTCAAAACTGGTTTTCCTCATGGAAACCAATGTGATAGAAAGATAATGGAGTTTGTAAGAGATAAAATAGGGTATGCGGGTTGTTTTTCGATGGACTGTGTTGGAAGATAAGGTGGGTTAGGATTATTTTGGGAGAATGATGTTCATGCTTCTATAACTTCTTACGCTGCACACCAAATTGATGCGTCAGTGAGATGTGCCGAAGGTGGTAGGGAATGGCGTCTTACCGGGTTCTATGGTTGGCTAAGAAAGGAAGAAAAGCATTTTCTTGGTCTTTGTTGGACCGGCTCAGCCAAGATGAGCGTGGTGGTTGGCTTTGCTTAGGTAACTTTAACCAAATCTTGAGTGAAGAGGATAAAGTTGGTGGGCTTAGACCTGATGTGTGTGATATGGCCGGCTTTAGAAACACTCTTGAGAAGCACGATTTGAATGACTTGATTTTTTCGGGACCTAGATCACGTGGGACAATGGACGTGTTGGTGATGATTTCATTGTTGAAAGGCTCAATTTGGGCTTTGCTAATTCAGCCTGGCTTGAGATCTTTCCAGGTGCAAACGCTCGTCATCTCAATAGAGCCGGTTCGGATCATGTCCCAATGGTGATTGATTTTTTTCGGGAAGAGATGGTTCATGATGAGGGTCGAACGAGTGCCAGTCCTTTCAGATTCGAGGCAATGTGGTCTTTGAATAATGGGTGCAATCATGTAGTAGAAAATGAATGGCGAAATCCGAGTTCCAGTGTCATTCATTGCGGGGTGATGGAGAAAATTGACAAATGTGTAGACTCCCAGAAAGATTGGAATCACTAGGAGTTTGGGAATGTTATTACAATGCTGAATGAGGTTCAAGAGAAATTGAGGGAGATAAATAAACAAGGGATGACATGTGCCTTGTTTGCTAAAAGAAGGGCCTTGGAAAAGGAGGAGAGTGATTTGATGGAAAAGGAGGAGGTGTTATGGTTCTAGCGTGCCAAGGCGAATGAATTTTAATGGGGAGATAGAAATTCTGCTTTTTTCCATCAGATTGCAAATGGAAGGCGAAAGAGGAATAAGATCAGAAGATTGGTAGACTTTGATGGTATGGCTTGGAGAAGTGTGGAGGGTAAGGCTAAGGTGGTTGTTGATTGTTTCAGTGGGCTCTTTAAATCTGACCTTAATGCACTTTCTATCATGGTTCCTCAAGGAATCTCGCCTATCATTTCGGATGACGACAACTCTGAGCTGTTACGTCCCTTCACAAGAGAGGATGTATATTCTGCCCTTTTTTCTATACATCCAACAAAATCTCCTGGTCTTGATGGCATGTCTACATTATTTTTTCAACATCATTGGAATATTATTGGTTCTGATATTGTGACTTTTTGTATTGATATTCTAAATGGTGGTGATTTCCCTGAGAATTTTAATCATACTTTTATTTCTCTCATTCCAAAGATTCATTATCCTATTAGAATGCAAGATCTCCGACCTATTTGCTTGTGCAATGTTCTGTGCAAGATTATCTCTAAGGTACTGGCGAATAGGTTGAAGACTGTGTTACACAAGGTTATTTCCCCAACATAAAGTGCTTTTGTTCCAGGACGTTTGATCACCGATAATGTTCTTTCTGCTTTCAAAGTCTTTCACTACATGAAGAACAAGACGGCATGAAAAGCAGGTTTTATGGCTCTTAAACTAGACATGGAAAAGGCTTATGATAGAGTGGAGTGGCCTTACTTAGAGAAGTGCTTGGGACGGTTGGGTTTTGCAACGGAATGGACGACAATTATTATGAGGTGTGTGCTGAGTGTCTCCTTTTCAGTGCTTATGGAAGGTTATCCTTCAAAAGTTTTCAAGTCGTTTCGTAGTTTACGGCAGGGAGATCCACTTTCACCCTATTTTTTTTTGCTATGTGTTGAGGGTCTTCCTGGTATTATCAGACAGGGTGAGAATGTTGGTCGACTTCATGGAATTAAGATTGCATGGAATGCTGATACGTGATTGCCCTAGAATCCTCCGTAGAAACCTCGTATTTGACCCACACGAGTCCCGATCTTGCCTAGTAATCTCGATTCACTCCTGAAATTGCTAACAAAGTCAATTGCTTGGAACACAAGTAACAAAGAACTCAAATTGATGAAGTAACGAAACTGAATTGATCGGTTGAAGGAATCAACTTGATAGTTCAATTGGATTGGCTCTAACGCTAAATCCAATTGATTAACTAGTTTGATCTTTAACAATCACAACTAGAACAATCTAATTGACTAAATCAACAAACCAATTTAACAAACACAAATCCGAATTCACGAGAGAGAAGAGAAGAGAATTCTCGAAATTATGATGATGATCGAACTCCAATTGCAAGCAAACACAAGTTGTTGTTTTTGAGCCCAAGAGATAGATTAAACCAATTGGGTTTCATCTCTCTCAAGCTGATTTTTATTAATGAAAGACAAGAGTTTAAATAGTAGAATACAAAGCTATTCCTTGGGGAGCAAGCAAGAGCATGGCCGGCCCTAATAGGGATAGAATGGTCTTTATCTTGCTTCCCAAGATATAATAAAATATCTAAAATAATATCTATCTAAATCCCCTTAAATAAAATAAATCATGGCTGATTTATTTATTTAAGGAAATATCCTAACAAACTCAAAATATCTCTAATAAACTAAAAATATCTCTAACAACCAAGAGAGAGAAGATCAACCAACTAACATAAACCTATTGGCTGATTTCTCTACATTATTTAATTAAGTTCACACGCCTATAATAAAATAAATAGATAGATATTTTCTCTATTTAGAATGGTCAAGTCAAAGGGTTGACTTTGACCCATATACCAATTTATCTCACCCGGTCACTTACTAAATTCAGCCCTAAAGTGAGACAAACTAATACATGTTTCTAAATAAAGAAATGATGATTTTCGGCCCTCTTGAATCAGTCCATGGAATCCGAGCTCAATTGATGTCGAATGCACGAGACCCACTTTGTCTTGCTAGGCTCTTCAAGAATAGCTGCCAATCGAACCAAGATTGCTGTTGTGCCTTGAGCAATCTTCTTAGTTCGACTTCTTGTAATTGGTCCATCAGAAGGCACTCAAATCAACTCATCGACGTCGGTTGGAGACATGGCAGGCTTCACTGCATCATTCTCCTCCACTTGAGCTCGAATCATGTTTGATTCGACGTCGGAATCAAAATCTGGCACATAAAGAGATAGATCAGCCACATTAAAAGTCGGATGGACACCATACTCACCAGGCATGTCAACATGATATGCATTAGGGCCGATTCTCCTGATGATACGAAATGGTCCATCTCCTCTTTGATCTAGCTTATTCTTCCTTTGATTTGGGAACCTCTCCTTCCTTAGATGCACCCAAACAAGATCTCCTTCTTCAAAGATAACCTGTTTTCGACCCTAATCAGCATGGGCCTTGTACTTCATGGATTTCCTCTCTAAGTGCATCTTTTTCCTCTCATGTAGCTTCTTCACAAACTCAGCCCGCTTGTCAGCTTCAAAGCTCTCTTTTCCCTTGTATGGCTGAGGCGTCAAGTCCACCGGTGTCCTCGGATTCAGCCCATAAACAACCTCAAAAGGGGTCATTTTTGTAGCTGAATGGATTGACCTGTTATAAGCAAACTCCACAAAAGGCAAAACATCTTCCCAACGTTTGAGGTTAGCTTTAAGCATAGTTCTAAGTAAAACCCCTAACGTTCTATTAGTAACTTCAGTTTGCCCATCAGTTTGTGGATGACATGAGGTAGAAAACAGCAATTTAGTTCCCAACTTAGACCACAGACTTTTCCAAAAATAACTCAAAAATTTAGCATCACGATCTGAAACAATAGAACAAGGAATGCCATGCAATCTAACAACTTCTCTAAAGAACAAATCAGCAATATGCACATCATCATCAGTCGTGTGACATGGAATAAAATGAGCCATTTTGGAAAATCGGTCTACCACTACAAAGATAGAATCTCTACCCTTTCTAGTTCTAGGCAATCCAACAATGAAGTCCATAGAAATGTCCTCCCAAGGTGAACTAGGAATAGGTAAGGTCTGGTACAAGCCATGGGGGTTAAGTCTAGACTTAGCTTTAGCACAAACAACACAACTTTTGACAAATCTAAGTACATAATTACTCATCTTAGGCCAATAGTAGTGTTCTTTTAAACCTTCTAAAGTCTTTTCTAAACCCCTATGTCCTCTTGATTCATGAACCTCTTTAGTTAGAAGCCTACGTATACTAGATGAAGGAATGCACAATTTACCAGCTTTAAACAAGTATCCATCATCAATAAAGTAGGAATCTATTTCTCCCCTAGACATGCAATTCTTATAAATTTCAGCAAAGTGAGGATCACTAGCATACAATTCCCTAATCATTGCAAATCCAAGGATCTTAACATCACATTGGTTCAAGAGAACATACTTGCGAGAAAGGGCGTCAGCTACCACATTCTCTTTGCCTTTCTTATGCTTTACAACATAAGGGAAGGTCTCCATAAATTCAACCCATCTTGCATGTCGCCTGCTGAGTCTAGATTGGCCTTTCAAATACTTCAAGGCCTCATGATCAGAATGGATTACAATCTCTTTAGGCCATAAATAGTGAGACCAAGTTTTCAAAACCCTAATTAAAGCATACAACTCTTTATCATAAGTAGGGTAATTCAACTCAGCCCCACTAAGCTTCTCACTAAAATAAGCTATGGGTTTCTTGTCTTGCAAGAGCACGCCTCCTATGCCATGGCCAGATGCGTCCACCTCTATCTCAAATGCTTTGGAGAAGTCAGGGAGTTGGAGCACCGGGGCGTTGCATAACCTTAGTCCTTCAAAGTGTTGAAGGCGTTCTCTTGTTGCTCTCTCCATTTGAATGATGTATCCTTCTTTGTAAGCTCATGGAGAGGGGCTGCAATTGTGCTAAAATCACGCACAAATCTTCTGTAGAAGCCAGCCAAGCCGAGAAAAGAGCGCACCATGGTTGGTGTAGTCGGCTGAGGCCACTCCTTGATTGCCTTGATCTTGTCTTCATCTACCTTCAATCCACCTTTAGACACAACAAAACTAAGAAAAATGGTAGACTCCGAGCAAAAAGAACACTTTTTCAAATTAACATAAAGCTTTTCTAACCTTAAAGTATCCAAAACAGCCCTAAGATGGTCTACATGTTCATGCAAGGTTTTGCTATAGACTAAGATATCATCAAAGTAGACTACAACAAATTTACCTAAGTATCTTCTTAGAACATGGTTCATAAGCATCATGAAAGTACTAGGTGCATTAGTTAATCCAAAAGGCATTACTAACCATTCATATAAACCATACTTAGTTTTAAAGGCAGTTTTCCATTCATCCCCTTCCCTCATCCTAATTTGATGGTACCCACTTCTTAAATCAATCTTAGAAAAGAAATTAGCACCATACAATTCATCAAGCATATCATCTAATCTAGGAATGGGATGATGGTACTTAATTGTTATTTGGTTGATCGCCCTGCTCTGATACCACTTGATACGTGATTGCCCCGGAATCCTCCGTAGAAACCTCGTATTTGACCCACATGAGTCTCGATCTTGCCTAGTAATCTCGATTCACTCCTGAAATTGCTAACAAAGTCAATTGCTTGGAACACAAGTAACAAAGAACTCGAATTGATGAAGTAACGAAACTGAAAATATCTCTAACAACCAAGAGAGAAAAGATCAACCAACTAACATAAGCCTATTGGCTGATTTCTCTACATTATTTAATTAAGTTCACACGCCTATAATAAAATAAATGGATAGATATTTTCTCTATTTAGAATGGTCAAGTCAAAGGGTTGACTTTGACCCATATACCAATTTATCTCACCTGGTCACTTACTAAATTCAGCCCTAAAGTGAGACAAACTAATACATGTTTCTAAATAAAGAAATGATGATTTTCGGCCCTCTTGAATCAGTCCATGGAATCCGGGCTCAATTGATGTCGAATGCACGAGACCCACTTTGTCTTGCTAGGCTCTTCAAGAACAGCTGCCAATCGAACCAAGATTGATGTTGTGCCTTGAGCAATCTTCTTAGCTCGACTTCTTGTAATTGGTCCATCAGAAGGCACTCGAATCAACTCATCGACCTCGGTTGGAGACATGGCAGGCTTCACTGCATCAAATGCTCCGTTTGTTTCACATCTGTTTTTTTGCAGATGATAGTGTTCTTTTTGCTAGAGCTACATGTCAATAAGCACAAGAGATTGTCAATATTCTCCATGTGTATAGAGCAGCTTCGGGACAACAGGTGAATTTTGCAAAATCTGAAATATCATTTAGTAAGAATGTGAAGATTGAGCGGAGGAGAGATATTCAACATGTACTTCAGGTTAAAGAAGTTGAGAAGCATGACCGTTATCTAGGTCTTCCGACTATGGTGGGGAGGTAAAAAAAGGTGATTTTTCAGCAAGTTAAAGAAAGAGTTGGGAAGAAGATTAAAGGGTGGAAGGAAAGTACACTCTCTAGGGCATGCAAATAAGTTTTGATCAAGGCAGTTGTTCAAGCCATTCCGATGTATACAATGTCTTGTTTTTTGTTGCCTATTGAGTTGTGTCAAGAGATTAAGCAACTGTTATATAATTTCTTCTAGGATTCGGAGAATAACAAGAAAAGAAACCATTGAATTGGATGAGTTGGAAAAGATTGGGCCATGAAAAAGACTTGGGTGGGCTCGGTTTTAGGGACCTTCATGCTTTCAACTTAGCTCTTCTTGCAAAACAGGGTTGGAGGTTGATTCAACGGCCCGATTCGTTGCTTGCAAAGCCGCTTAAGGGAAAATACTATCCAAATGGGGATTTCTTACATGCTAAAGCTGGTTTTAATCCTAGCTTTACATGGCGGAGCATTGTTAGCGCGAGGGATGTTCTGGATTCTGGCCTGATTTGTCCAGTTGGTAATGGTTCCACAATCGAGGTTTTCAAGGACCGTTGGATTCCTAGAGCGAATTCCTTCCGTGTTATTTCACGGCCAAGGGATATGATGGAGACGAGAATCTTCATGTTGTGGAGTTGATTGATTGGGATTGGTCCTGCTGGAATGAAGAAATTGTTCGCGAAAAGTTGCTTCTGATTGATGCAGAAGTTGTGCTCCGTTTACATCTGGTTGATTTTATTGTTGAAGACTCATATTATTGGTTTTATGAGAAGAACGATGAGTTTTTGGCCCGTTCGGCTTTCCACATGATCATGCAAGACAAAAATAATGAACAGGGAGTGGGGGAGTCGTCTGAGCCGAGCTCGATTCGTTCTTTCTGGAAGAAGTTATGGAAAGTTCCGATTATGCCTAGGATTCGGAATTTCCTTTGAAGAGCCGCTCGAGATGTGCTCCCTTGCAAAGGCAACCTACATAATCTAAAAATCACAGCTGATCCTTTGTACGACTTCTGTGGCGAGTACGAATCGTGTGTCCATGCACTTTTTGGGTGTAAATTTCCAAAATTTATGTGGAAGCAATTCTCATGTCTTGCCTCAATTGGTGTTTGTGTTGTTGTGTTCGAAGAGTGGGCAACTAAGGCTTTTTTCTCGTTTGATGACAAAGATATTTTTGTTTGGGTGACTATTTGCTGGGAAATCTGGAATGCAAGGAACCAGCGACTGTTTTCTTCGGCTTTAGCCAATGTCGGTGATGTTTGCAATAGGGCTCTTTCTATGGCTACAGAATTTACATTATCATTAAGTGGTAGAAAAGATGTAAAGGTTTCTGAACGAGTCATGCAAATGGAGTAAACATTGTGATGGTGAAATCAAAGTAAATTGTGATGCTTCTGTTTTGGGCGATAGATGTGGGATTGGTGTGATTGGGAGAAACTCAAGTGGAACAATGGTCTTTTCTGGTTTAAAGCGCATTCAAAGGGGGTTCAGAGGTGGAGATTGCTGAGGCTGAAGCGCTGCTTTGGGGCGTTGATCTTGCTATTGAGCATGGTGCAACTAGAGTGTCCATGGAGTCGGATTGCCTTTTGCGGAATAGTACGATGTGCAGGAGGACCATTGGTGTGCTGGTGACCCGCTTGCTTGCTAAAAAGTGGGAGTTTGAATCTTGCTCATGGTCTTTCACTTGTAAAGAGGCAAATAGTGCAACCCATTGGCTTGCAATAAATTTTTTTCAAGTTCTTGTTGTGTTTCGTTTGGACTCTAGTCTTCATGGTTGTTTTTTTGATGTATTCTCTTCTGACATTTGAGTTTAGTGAAGGGTTTGTTTATAAAAAAAAGAGTTATGAACTGCCTTAAAGAATCTTTGTGAAGAAGCTCCCTAAGGACCGGGTCGGAAGCAATATGGAGGGAGGAGACACGTCGAAAAGATCCAGTGATGTAATTAAAATAGACTCCAACTCTAAAAATGCTTTAGCAAACTCTGAATATTCATTCGAACAAGCTCAATCTCCCATGGGCAATTTCAATCACCCTACACGGCTTTAATAAACTGTAGGTTGTCGCCTTCAATTTGGATGATCTCAAGAATCCTTTGTCACAGCGCAATGACTTCAATCATCAATATAGAATGACGACCAAGCAATCCATCGTCCATGCAAATTGGTGAGCCCTAGTGGTCTCGAAGGATGTAGCCGAAAGAAGAGACATTGTCATTATTCACTGCACAATCAAAGTTGAGTTTAAGTTGATTTTGTAGGGGCTTTACCCATCTAGCTTTCGCCCTTTTTTTGCGAGGTTCTTGATCCTGGTGGCAAGGCATTATGGGTTTACAGTGTTCGCATTTTTCCAATCATCCATTTATTTTCAAATGAACGCGCATATTCAATTTAGGCTGAATTGGGTTTGATTGTCATTGAGATTAAAAGTTTTTTTTGTTCCTGGAGTACCACATGCACCATCAGGAGCACGATAGCCATTCCAAGTCATGTTTGAAGATCTTATGACGAATCTCCTCCATGAACTGGAAAGGCAAATTATTTGCGGGGTTGGTCTGGTTGATGATGCGGGCTAGATTTGGGTTAATAGTTTTTAGGGTGTGGATTGTGAGTGGGCATTTTAGTAGGATGTGATGTGCTTCTTCATTTGTGTTATCGCACCCCCACACAGCCTTGCAGGACAATGATATGATTTGCAACAAACCTTAGCTTTGTGGACAGACCATTCCAGACAGTTTTCTTGAGAAAGTTTTTAATATTTGGGGGTATATTCAGTTACCAAATCTAATCAAGGTCAATAGAGGGCTTTCCTTTATTATTGTGAATCCATTGCATCGTGGATTGGGTTGAGAACCCCCATTTTTACTTGGCTTCTAATATACTCTATTTGGTATTTTGTTTAGTGGTGTTATGATTTGGGATATGCATCTTGCATTATATGCGTCTAGATTTTGGTAGAATTTTGGTTCGTCCCACGAGTTGTCGTCACGAAGATAGTTAAAATGGGTTTGAAACGACATTATTTTGACTCGAAGGTAATTGATCAATTAAACTCGAGTGTCGTTGTGATGGTCTTGTGTAGGGAGAAAGATGGGTTCAAAAAGATGTTATTTTGGGCATATTCTAGGTTTGTGTTAGAAAGTAGATTTTGTAAAAAAAAAACTCCCTCTATTTCATAAAATATGTCTTAACCTAATGCACACATACCAAGGAATAAATTTTATACCCAAAATATCTCTTCATTTAGAAAAGTATGTAGACATAGAGTTTGGTTCAAATGAAACAAACTCTTATCCTGAAAATTGAAAAGTGCACTACAAAGTACGAAAAGTGCATTACAAAATACAAAAAGTGCAATCCGAAAAGTGTATTACAAAGTACGAAAAGTGCACTACAAAGTACGAAAAGTGCAAATGCGAAAAAGTGCACTCCGAAGTAGGAAAAGTGTACTGCGAACTATAAAAAGTGCATTCGTTTCATTTTTCAGGATAAGAGTTTGTTTCATTTGAACCAAACTCTATAGGCATAACCATTCCTAGAAAATTATTAATACTAATTATTACTCCTATCAAGGAGGGTAAAATTGAAAAAAATGCTAAAAAGACAAGTTTATAAAACAAAAAAAAGGTTAGATAGACTTGTTTTAGGATACAATGAGAGTACTTTATTTATCTTGAAATACATAAAATATAATTATTTTTCATACATTTTAATGTAAATAAAAATATTTTTTAAATTTTTTTTTATAAAACAGGTTGAAAACGGCGTCATTTTGACTCTATTAAAAACAAAAAAAACCAAAAAGATAATTAAGCAATATTTTCATGTTGATTGATAAATAAACGGGTTCAAATAACGTCGTTTTCTTAAAATGTGTTTTAAACTACATGATTTTAACCCTTTATCTTAAAACGTGACAAATTTTGGTGGACCATATTAATTGGGTGAAGTGTTGATTTTAAACAACTTTTACATATAAGGTACATATTTCCCTTTTAACTAAAAACTTGAGTCAATGGATATATAGAGTTTCATCTCTTCTTAGAATCACGATCAGATGAGGGTTGTTATTAGGGTGTAATATGCGAGCAAATTTCAACCGTTGGATCATGATATATCTACAAACACGATCAACACACGCATTGAAGTAATATTATACACGGAGGGGTATTTTTGTCATTTATCCATTCAATTAGAACACAAGTTACAGGGGCATTTTCTTCCCATTCAACGTAGAGTTTCATTCAACCTTTTCGATCGAATTCTTCTCTAGAATTGTTGCCCCTTTCTTCTTATAATTTGATTCGCTTTTTTTTTTGTTGATCCCGACCCCAATTTGTGTTTTCTCTTCATGAATTTTGATATAGATCTCTTTTGTACAATGTCAAGCTCACATTTGGGATTTTTCAAATTTGAGAGTTTTCTACTTCGATTTACATGTTGTTGTGTTCTTTGGACTGATTTTTTGTTGAATTCATCAAACCTGTAAAGATTGTGTATGTTTTGCACTCAATCTCAAGTTTTTGATTGAAAACAAAGGCTAATGTCCAATGTTCATCTAATTGCCCACCATGTGTTCGACAAAATGCCTAAATGATCAACTTAGAGCTTAGAGCATTTTGGTTTACCAATTGTTCATAAATTATGAACCTAGCATACCAAGTTTGAACGTATACCATTTATGAACAAGATTACATGACACACATACGAAGTATTGTGAATTAAATTTCATGAACCTTATTGATAATTGTTATGAACCTAATCGTATAAAGACATGAACTCTCAAAATACATGTACTAGATTATGTGACAAAAATAACAAGTATTATGAATTAGATTTCATGAACTTTATTGAAAATTGTTATGAACTTAACTATATAAAGACATGAACTAACAAAATACCATTTGTGAATGCCTGGCCAAAAAAGTATTGTGAATTAAATTTAATGAACCTTATTGACAATTTTTATGAACCCAACCATGTAAGAACATAAACCAATAGACCCACTTGTATGAACTATTAGTTATGGACTGTGAGATTATATATTATGAACTTGTGTTTATAAAAACATGAACAGAATGAAAAAATATCATAAACCAAAAGATGTGAATCAAAAGAACAACTAGGATACGACTTAAAAGACATGATTTATAAGATAAACTATCATGAACCTAAGCATATAAAAACATGAACCAAAAAAGAACTACCATGAACCAAAATACATAAACCATACGAAGAGTTAGCCTATGTGGGATTTGAACCCACATCTATGTGCACATGCACATTACTCTACCATTTGAGCTAATAGGCTATCAAATGACATGGAATAAAAGATAAACTACTAAGAATTAAAAGTCATGAACCATAAGAATTATTATGAACCTAGCTTATAAAAACATGAACCGAAAGAACAAATACCATGAACCAGAAATCACGAAAGAAAATAATAATTAACATGAAGTAAAAGACATGAACCATAAGATGAACTTTGATGAACCTAAGGTTATTCAACCATGAACCAAAAGAATAAGTGTTATAAACAAAAAGGCATAGAACAAAATTTATGAGCCATAAGAATAAATATTATGAACCTTACCTTAAAAAGTCATGAACCAAAAGAATAACCGATATAAACAAAAAGACATAATCGTATCAAGAATTAGCCTATGTGGGATTTGAACCCACATATATGTGCACATGCACATTGCCCTACCATTTGAGCTAATAGGCTACCAAATATATAATTTCTCAAGTGTCAAATGCACATTTCTCATTTATCACCAATATAAAGAGATGTATACAAACTTACATTGAGATTTCTCCTTAGAGGAATTAGTAGACAACTTCAACAATGAACTAAAAATCTTCTTTTCACTGACCAATATATGTGAAAATCAGTGAATATTTCTTCTACTTACCAATAGGGGTGTCAGTCGGGCGGGTCGGGTCGGGTTTGGGTCGGGTCAATTCAGTTTCGGGTAAGTTCAGATTCGGGTCAAATTCGGATATTTTAAAAATCGGGTCAAATTGGGTTGGATCATTTCGGGTCGGGTGCTCAATTAATCGGGCAAAGTCGGGTTTCGGGTCAATTTCGGTCGGGTCATTTAGTTTTCGGTCCAACTTGATTTCGGATAAGTTCGGTTTCGGGTTTAGTTCGGTTTCGGGTTTAGTCGGATTTCGGGTGAGTTCAGTTTCGGGTTTTTCGGATATTGGGTGAATCGGATTTCGACTTTGGCCGAATTTCGGGTTAATCTGATTTCGAGTAAGCCGGAATTTGATTCAGACCATATATCGAATGATTATTTTGTGTAGTTTGACTACTTTAGGGTCTAAATATTTAATGTAGCATTTAATTTAAACATAATTATAATAAATATTCACTATTATTAATATTTTAAAACATAATATAATTTTCGGATGGTTTCGGGTCGGGCAACTTTGGATTTTCGGATGGTTTCGAGTCGGGTAACTTTGGATTTTCGGATAACTTCGGGTCGGGTAGTATCGGATATCGGGTTGCATCAGGCTAGTCCATTCGGGTATAATCAGTTTTGGGTTAATCTCGTGTTCGGGTTTTTTCGGATTCGGGTCAAATCAGTTCGGGTCAAACATGTTTCGGGTATAAAACTTTTTATTGTTTTCTCGGGTCGGGTCGGGTTCGAAGTCGGGCGGGTTATTCGGGTCGAGTCAAGTTTTGACAGCCCTACTTACCAACAATAAAGGGTTAAATTTTAGAAATTTGTGGTTAATTGGTTTTAGTAAAGAAAAATTATACGGCTGAGTTGTTTCTTTGTAATTTAGAACTTTGACCTAGAAAATTAAACAAAATTGCTATCATAAACCAGAAGAATTGTAGATTGCAAGCAAATTCTTACTAAACCCCAAACAACAAAGCCTACAGAAATCCAATTCATGCATACCTTTGTTTGTATCCTATTTCATGGATTTGATGAACCGATATCGTCTATGAATGAAAATGAGGGAAAGAAAATGGGGGAAAGTAGAAAATGGGGGAAAGTAGAAAGATTTCTTCTTCAAATCCATGGTGGAGTGGTGGGAGTAAGAGTAGGGGGAGAGAGAGAGAGAGAATGAGGAGGGGGGAGAAGGCTGCTGAAAAAGATGTGCGTGTAGATTTTTAATTTTTAGGGTTTATTTATTTAAAGGGTATCTTCGTCTATGAATGAAAAAGTCATACTATTTACCCGCGTGCCATTGTTAATGAACAAACCTTTTTTCTTATTTTTTTTAATCAAACCCCTTATAATCAATCCAGTCTATCCATTCATCTAATCTAACGGCTGCTATTTGCTCGCATTTTTTACTGTAGCATAAGCTTTCACCCGAGCGTGACTCTCTCTTCTTATATATTAATGGATTTGTATCATGTGCTCCCGATATGAGAATGCAATTTTTCTTGAACAAAACTAACTTACTAAGTCATTTGGACTTTTTTTTACAACAAAAGACTAAAACAACATTGTTCGACTAAAACTACATCGTTCAAGACCAAAAAACTAAACATCGTTTTCACTTGCTTTTTATATAAAGAATACATATCAAAATTAAATATTATAGAAGTCCGGTGTTAACTGGTCGATTAAACCGAGTTATACCAACTAGTCATACTCGTCGTGCCATGAACGACTATATTGATTTAATAATTTTTTATATTAAATAAATTAGATTTTAATTTAATATAAAAATAAAAACAATTTGTTTATTACTGTGAGCGGGTAAAAAATTATAGCTACCATATTATTATTTTCGTTATCGCCATAAAGGTATTTCTTAAATATTACGTATTTATTATCTTTTATCTATTTTCCTATTATATTAAATATGGTGGTTATGTAACTTAATGGGAGATTTTATCTTTCATTAAAGATAGAATTAAAGTTGGAGAAGGGGTGAAATATTCCTTGCTTGGGCTTTAAGGCAGTTGACCAGCGTTAGGAGGATAAGATTTTCGGCCTTATTGATAAGAAATTCGCCCCCTACATCTCCATCTTCCATTATAAATACACGTCTTCGCCGTGTAGGGAAAGCATATTGAATTGACTGATATTCGCTCAGTTGATATTGATTTTTAGACTGATATTCGCTCAGGCTATTGAACACACCTATTGAGAGCTTGAACAGGCTAATATTCGCTTAGCTCGAATGTTCAGGAATATCCATACTCGCTAGATCTCTCGCTTTCTTGTTGTACCTCGACGTTTAATTCGACAGACGGCTCGTTAGCGTTATCGAATTCGTCGATAACTGCCGCGGTCCCGAGCTGGTAACACTAATGAGAAGATTGAAGGAATGCAAGTCAACTATGAAGCAAATGCTGAAATCGTCGAAATTCTTCGATTAGCAAAGACCGCGACCGTGGCCAGGGATTCCGCGGTCACGACCCCTTATTCCGCGGTCGCGGACAGTCCTCAGAAACGGTTGTTGCCCCAATTATCGCAAACCGCGGCCGAGGGTTCCCAAACCGCGGCCGCGGTTCACCCTAGTAAGCTTCTAATCGAGATAGATCCTTGAAATCGTGCGATGTGAGTCGTAATCAAAAATGCAAAGACAGAGTGTTGGGGCATTGTAAAAACGAAAGATCAAACAATGCTCAGATATGATAGAAGAGTTCAAGTTGCTCAAGATTGGACAATGATCAAGCGATCAAAACGAGTCCATTGATTTTTTGGCAACATTAGCCACTCATGCAAAAATCGCTTAAGACCACAAGAAGCGAAACTACGTAGGATTTCGAATGGCAAACGCCCTTGATGCGTAACTTGAATAAGAACGTTTAGCCCTCCGATATCGTCGGGGCATGAGATGTTCTCTTAAGGGCTCATAGATTTTGGCTATCGTCGGAAAAGATTTTTAATCATCGTTCTTTTTCCGGGCCAGACTTGAGAAGCGTACCCCAAGCAAGGTTGAACCTACATTGTACAAGATCCGTGAAAGCATATACGAAATGTTACGCCGGAGATTGTATTCCGGCTCTCCAAGCTTGTTTGCAAAAATATTGGTGGCCTTTCATGTGAAAAGTGCCTCGAGAAAACCAATGCAACAATCGTCGTGCTCTTTCCGACCACCTCATCTTCACCGAGGATCGTCGAGACGTTGCCGCTACACGAATCGCAGCTTACCTTTGGGAAGCCATAGCCCAACGCGTGGAGGCCTATACGTCAGAAGGTTATGGAAAAACACACGCGTAAAGGTATAGTTGGACTCGAATTAGAAGGGATCATATTAGGTGGTTGAAGCGCAAAGTCGGAGAGCTCAATCATTCAAGAGTCTTGACGTCGTCCCTCGGATTTTGGATATCGCCCGTCTTGAAAATGCTCATCGCATGGATGCTGTGTTAAGAATAAAGCTTATTAGACAAGCACCTCGTTTTTGTGTTCTTTGTTTTCTAAAACAAAATCCCCGGCCGGGAACCTTTTTAACGTTCATTTCTCCCTTCTCTGTTTTGCTTGTTCCAATGGTTCTACCTTAAACCTCAACAAATGACATGCTTAAGAGTTAGCAAGATTTCTATGATATTCGCTCATAGAAATACAAACTATGATGATATTCGCTCATAGGTAAATCTATGACATTCGCTCATAGATGTGTAAACTATGATATTCGCTCATAGGTAAATTTATGATATTCGCTCATAAAATTAGAACCTCATGATATTCGCTCATGGACAAACACGCACGCACGTTAGGGGAACGCAATCGATTAATCCGCATGGCCACTTCGACTAAGAGACCTATGTACCCTACATCATTGTATATATGAGAAAACGTATACAACGACGTAGGTGGGTCATTTGTGAGCGGGTAAAAAATTATAGCTACCATATTATTATTTTCGTTATCGCCATAAAGGTATTTCTTAAATATTACGTATTTATTATCTTTTATCTATTTTCCTATTATATTAAATATGGTGGTTATGCAACTTAATGGGAGATTTTATCTTTCATTAAAGATAGAATTAAAGTTGGAGAAGGGGTGGAATATTCCTTGCTTGGGCTTTAAGGCAGTTGACCAGCCCTAGGAGGATAAGATTTTCGGCCTTATTGATAAGAAATTCGACCCCCTACATCTCCTTCTTCCATTATAAATACACGTCTTCACCGTGTAGGGAAAACATATTGAATTGACTGATATTCGCTCAATTGATATTGATTTATAGACTGATATTCGCTCATGCTATTGAACACACCTATTGAGAGCTTGAACAAGCTAATATTCGCTTAGTTTGACTGTTCAGGAATATCCATACTCGTTGGATCTCTCGCTTTCTCGTTGTACCTCGACGTTCAATTCGACAGACTGCTCTTTTGACTTAGGCATCGAAGGTGGATTAGGGGGTCCCGCCCCCTGTGTCCATTGTTTTGCAGGTTACAGGTTGAAGAAATTAGTTTGGAGCGAAAGAGGAAAGGAGCATTCAATTAGTGCATTGAAAGTGGAATTTTTATGCACTAACAATTGGCGCCGTTTGTGGGAACGAGGATTAAAGTCATGAGTAATCGTTCGTAGAAAAAAAGTAGAAATTTTCGAAGCCCTGGGGTAGTCGTGAAAAGCGAATCGATCTCGAGGCCTTAGTGAACAGATCCGCGATCGCGGAATGGAGTTCCGCTACCGCGGACTTGGAGGACGCAATCGCAGCCCACCGGAGTACGCCTCCGGAAATTCGCGCACTCCGGATTTTCGACCGGAGTGCCCCTCCGGAAATTTGTGACTCCGGAAATTTGTGTTTTTTGGGTTTTTTCTAGCCTAAAGGTGTTCCCAAAAATCAACAAAAGAGATCCGCTTTGGGATTTGTTTGAACCCTAAGCAAAATCATGATTGAATCATCATATCCGGTGTTGATCGCTGTGCGCGCTGCGAAATCGACAACACTGGGGGCAAGGAGCGACCTTGCCAACCCCTTCTCGAATTCAATCCCATCAAAGGTTGGTAATCGACCACCAATTGACGGATTAGGCTCCGGGTGCGTGCCCGGCGGCCCAAAGTTGAAAACTTGATTGTGAATCAACGTTCAACCATAATTAAAACTCCGTTGACGAACTATGAAAGAGACTCGTGGAAGAAGACGAGCCCAAGAAGAAGTTTTTTTCCGTTAGGACAAGCCTGACATGCTTTCAACAAAACAAACACCAATTGCGGGGTAATCGTGACGTCTCCGCATATGACCTATACAATTTTCTTGGAATAGAATCGGGTCTTATTTGCCATAGGTTGAACGTCCTCTTAAAACGTAAAAGCCGATCGTAAAAGCAGGAGAAACGATCCTATCTAGCAATCAGAAGCCTTAATCGCTGAAATAAGGGATTAAGATAGATCAACGCTATTCAAGAAATATGATGTCAAACTTGGTCATCAAACACAAACAGGATCAAGAGATTTGGAGAGTCTGAGCGGACTTTACCAATCCTAATAGAGCATATCCAAAGATTTGTTCTTGCTTTCAAAGATCAACCAATCAATGGATTTGGAGTCAAGATAAGTTCTCAAAGGATGATCAAATCCGTGACCCGACCTCGCCCTCAAAGCATGGTTGCTCTTCGTACAAGCCAAGCGAGGTTCGGATCAAGCGACGGAATCAATGGTCATAGCGCTACACAGTTTGATGATATCAATCAGCGATGCGCGTCGCTGAACCTGATATCAATCAAGGCAGTGGGACATCGACCACAACCAAAAATAAAGATGAGATTGTGCTGACAATACACTCTAGCTTCTACTTTAAAACAGAAGAAGCGGATTCAAGGAAAGCATAATTGAATGAAGTCTTGTTGCTATCAAGCCTTGGAAAAATTGCTAGGGTAAAGCGTTCTTTGTAAAGGTCCAAGAAAAGCGCATCATTAGTGAATTAGCGATCGAAAGGACCAATCGACGGCTCGTTAGCGTTATCGAATTCGCCGATAACCGCCGCGGTCCCGAGCTGGTAAACACTAATGAGAAGATCGAAGGAATGCAAGTCAACTACGAAGCAAATGCTGAAATCGCCGAAATTCTTCGATTAGCAAAGACCGCGACCGCGGCCAGGGATTCCGCAGTCGCGGCCCCTTATTCCGCGGTCGTGGACAGTCCCCAGAAATGGTTGTTGCCTCAATTATCGCACACCGCGGCTGCGGGTTCCCAAACCGCGACCGCGGTTCACCCCAGTAAGCTTCTAATCGAGATAGATCCTTGAAATCATGCGATGTGAGTCGTAATAAAAAATGCAAAGACAGAGTGTTGGGGCATTGTAAAACCGAAAGATCAAACAATGCTCAGATATGATAGAAGAGTTCAAGTTGCTCAAGATTGGACAATGATCAAGCGATCAAAACGAGTCCATTGATGTCTTGGCAACATTAGCCACTCATGCAAAAATCGCTTAAGACCTCAATGCGCGTCGAGGCAACGGGATATCCAACAAATTGGCATCTAAATCAAAATCGCAGCAAAAACGTGCTTGCAATTGTGACCGTGATCACAAGAAGCGAAACTACGTAGGATTTCGAATGGCAAACACCCTTGATTCGTAACTAGAATAAGAACGTTTAGCCCTCCGATATCGTCGGGGCATGAGATGTTTTCTTAAGGGCTCATAGATTTTGGCTATCGTCGGAAAAGATTTTATATCATCGTTCTTTTTCCGGGCCAAACTTGAGAAGCGTACCCCAAGTAAGGTTGAGCCGACATTGTACAAGATCCATGAAAGCATATACGAAATGTTACGCCGGAGATTACATTTCGGCTCTCAAAGCTCGTTTGCAAAAATATTGGTGGCCTTTCATGTGAAAAGTGCCTCGAGAAAACCAATAAAATAATCGTCGCGCTCTTTCCGACCACCTCGTCTTCACTGAGGATGGTCGAGACGCTGCCGCTACACGAATCGCATCCTACCAATGGGAAGCCATAGCCCAACGCGTGGAGGCCTATACGTCAGAAGGTTATGGAAAAACACACGCGTAAAGGTATAGCTGGACTTGAATTAGAAGGGATCATATTAGGTGGTTGCTGCGCAAAGTCGGAGAGCTCAATCGTTCAAGAGTCTTGACGGGAATGTCGTCCCTCGGATTTGGGATATCACCCATCTTGAAAAGGCTCCTCGCATGTATGTTGTGTTAAGAATAAAGCTTATTAGACAAGCACCTCGTTTTTGTGTTCTTTGTTTTCTAAAACAAAATCCCCGGCCGGGAACCTCTTTAACGTTCTGGTCTCCCTTCTCTGTTTTGCTTGTTCCTATGGGTCTACCTTAAACCTCAACAAATGACATGCTTAAGAGTTAGCAAGATTTCTATGATATTCGCTCATAGAAATACAAACTATGATGATATTCGCTCATAGATAAATCTATGATATTCGCTCATAGATGTGTAAACTATGATATTCGCTCATAGGTAAATTTATGATATTCGCTCATAAAATTAGAACCTCATGATATTCACTCATGGACAAACACGCACGCACGCACACACGCATGTTAGGGGAACCCAATCGACTAATCCGCATGGCCACTTCGACTAAGAGACCTATGTACCCTACGTCACTGTATATGAGAAAACGTATACAACGACGTAGGTGGGTCATTTGTGAGCAGGTAAAAAATTATAGCTATCATATTATTATTTTCGTTATCGCCATAAAGGTATTTCTTAAATATTACGTATTTATTATCTTTTATCTATTTTCCTATTATATTAAATATGGTAGTTATGCAATTTAATGGGAGATTTTATCTTTCATTAAAGATAGAATTAAAGTTGGAGAAGGGGTGGAATATTCCTTGCTTTAGCTTTAAGGCAGTTGACCAGCCCTAAGAGGATAAGATTTTCAGCCTTATTGATTATAAATTTGACCCGCTACCTCTCCTTCTTCCTTTATAAATACACGTCTTCACCGTGCAGGGAAAACATATTGAATTGACTGATATTCGCTTAGTTGATATTGATTTATAGACTGATATTCGCTCAGGCTATTGAACACACCTATTGAGAGCTTGAACAGGCTAATATTCGCTTAGCTCGACTGTTCAGTAATATCCATA
Source organism: Fallopia convolvulus (assembly GCA_964016875.1). NCBI lineage: Eukaryota > Viridiplantae > Streptophyta > Magnoliopsida > Caryophyllales > Polygonaceae > Fallopia > Fallopia convolvulus. The sequence continues at coordinate 10,776,368 of OZ024721.1, forward strand.
CTCGCTGGATCTCTCGCTTTCTTATTGTACCTCGACGTTCAATTCGGTAGACCGCTCTTTTGACTTAGGCATCGGAGGTGGATTAGGGGGTCCCACCCCCTGTGTCCATTGTTTTGCAGGTTACAGGTTGAAGGAATCAGTTTGGAGTGGAAGAGGAAAGGAGCATTCAATTAGTGCATTAAAAGCGGAATTTTTGTGCACTAACAATTACAAAAATTCTATATAAAAATTTACAATTGATATAATATGAGATGAAGCCAAAATTATTAAAGTGAGCACAATGTGATTTTGGTGGCTAAATTCTAATTTATTTATGAAAAAATATAAATAAATTTTATTTTAATTAGAATAATTCATTTTTAAAAATCTTTTCCAAAAAAAAGATAAAAAATTAAAAATAATATATATTCTTATAATTTTTTAATCAAAATTCAATTTTTTAAAAATCTTTTAAATAAAACATGAAAAATATAATTAATAAGAAAAGATGAAAATATGAATAAAGATTGAAATATTTACAGATAAAAAAACTTCAATATTTACACGAGTAAGTCAAAAAGAAAATTAAGGAAAAGACATTGTAATTTTTTTTATTAAAATCCAATTTAGGCAAATAATTATCTAGATATTGATTTTTTTAAATTTTTTTAATCAAAATTTTATTTAAGATAAATCTTTTACAAAAGTAGATAAAAAAATCAAGATATTTTTCTATTTAATTTTTTTTCCCAGCTTTTCTAACTATTCTCTAAATCTAGGCAAATATGAAAAATTACACAAAGTTGGATGAGAGTGTAGCAACTAACTAGGCTCCGACACCCTTATTCAAGGCAATTTAATTGAAAAAGCTAAATTAATAAGAAAATATTCTTAAATATAAGGTGGGGCCATAATCACTGTGGTGGCTAAAACATGTACAATTTTAATATATATTTATAGATTAGGATAGAGTTATATTATTTTTTTATACTTATATTTTTTGATAGAATCTTTATAATATTGAGGAGTTTATATTATGGTAGAGAATATAACTTAAATACATTATTATAACATATATTTAGTATTAATATTAACATTTCTATAGTTTTTACTTTAGATAGAATTTTTTAACATAATTAAATTATCATAAAAAATATTTAGCATTAATATTAATGTTCATGTAGTTTATTTTTTTTAGATAGAATATTTACAACATATTTAAATTTCCAAAAATACAAAATCCTAGGTGGCATGAAAAATTTTAGGTGGCACATTCTAAGATGCAATGTGGCATGTAGTTTATAATATGGCAGAAAAAATAACTTAAATAAATTAGTATAAAAAATATTTAACATTAATATGTAATGTTCTTATAATTTATTTTGTTTTAGATAGAATCTTTTTAAGTTAAATAAATTATCATATAAAATATTTAATATTTAACATTGGATCAAAACTTTATTCAGATAGAATCTTTCCTAGATAAATTTCCGTCGTGCCATGCAAACTACGACTCGGATTAAGAATGAGCATATTTATTTTAATGTAATGATACATAAAAGATAGAAAATTTATACTCACATACAATAGTTTTTTATTTTTGGAATCAAATAAATTTTGAATTTTTACAATTTTTATAAATAAATAGAGAGAAAATTATTTGAAAAAGATAAAGTAATATAAATAAAAGTTGATATTTTAAAAATAAAGTTAGGCCAAAGTCAATGTGCTTCCTCAAAAAGATACAACTTTATAATATAGTTTTAACCAAAATTTATTTTTAAAAAATATTTTACATCATAAATGGATAAAAAGACATAGATAATGTAATTTTTATCATGTGAATTTTTTTTATTTTTTTATCATAATTTGATTTAAGAAAACTTTTATAGAAATATATATATATATTTTGGTTAAAACTATATATATATATATATATATATATATATAGGGCATGGTTCCGGTGAGGACCACCCTTATGGTGAGGATTGGGCTTAAAGTGCGGACTAATGTGGACCATTAATTGTTTTAAACTAACGGCCCAGATTAAAACTCATTCGCGCGTACTGTATTGAATTCATAGGAATTTTAGGGACAAAAATGTAAATTCACCATAATCTCTTCTATCAAGCGCAGACGCTGAAACGACAACTTCGCCATTCTCAATCGCTCCCACATTTGAGTTTCTCCTTCTTCCCAATCCTTCTCCCCATTACACCAATTCGTTTTCTTCGAGAAATCGGGAGTGTAATTCCGAAGAACATTGCTGGCCAAGGAAGAATAAGAAGAGGCGAAGCTGTTCTAGGGTTCGGAGTTGTTGGATTTTGTTTTGTATGTTCCTTCTCCCTCTCTCTATAACTTTCAAGTGACATTAAGATGACATATAATAGGGGTTAGATGTTGTTTTTATCATGCATATGCTATTTGATTTTGGAAATTTGTACAAGGATTCAGAAATAAGAGGATAAATTAAAATTGGGGCATTGAACCTGTTCTAGGGTTTGGAGTTGTGGATTGTAGTGTGCTTTGTGCGTATGTAGTGGTTTTTATTCCCAATTCCTTAAAAATAAGGCCTTGTTTCAGTTTGTGACTCCATTTGTCTGTCTTCAACCACGTGAATTTGATGCATTTGCTTTTTCGGCTTAATATTGTACAGATATGATATTTTCAGTTGTGTAGGTCTCAATTAATATAGTTAAATTGCATTGGTTGTGGATATGCATGATTTTGGCTCCTTTGGTATCTATATATGACTTCTACTCTAGTGATGTACGTTAATAAGCTGTGAAGATTTCCAAATTAATTTATCATGGAATAAACCCACTACAAAAACACCAGCCTTAATTAATGCTGAAGGGTTACAAATCTCAAAAAAACTAAAGCGTCTTTTACTATTTGCATAATGTAAGGTCCATGGATCACTGTCCTAATTCAGCTCAATATTTTTACCATGATCACTGTCTTAATTATCCTGCTAAATTAATTAATGGGTACATCACACCATTTACATTATTAATAGCATTCAATTCAAACTTGAAAGAACTCACTATATATGATACTACCTGCTCAATATTTTACAAAGTGCTCTATAGCAAATATGGACTAAAATTCAAACCTATTCTAGCATCTGAATTTGGCAACTTACATACTTTTTTTACAAAGTGCTATCATGATTACATTTTAGTTTATTGGTTCATTATTTTATGCTAAAAGTTCAATATTTTATAGGAATATTTCCTTTTTTTGCATGTGTACTTTTTTTTATCACGGTTGAACTTGTTGGTTCATATCTTTATGCTAAAAGTTCAATTTTTCATATAAGTAGTTCATTTTTTTGTCTTGTATATTTTATCATCAGTCTTAATCTTTTATTCTCTATTACTTTATTATCCATATAAATCATTTATTTTGAATTATTTGAAGCTGAAGATGATACAAAGGATGAAGATGACACCACCTTTCATGGAGATGATAAAAGCAACTCTGATGATGTTGATGATGATACCGATGATTTTGATGATGAGGAAGAAATACCCAAGCCTTCAAGAAGAAATGCAAAACTCCGAGGAGATCATATTAAGAAGGACAAGAAATCCAAAATTGTTCGAAAAATTCTTATTAAAGAAACCAAGTTATGATGTGCCTTTTGATGAAATTTGGTAGTATTAATCATTGTATAACAGCAGGATTGAAAACCCTTTGCATGCTTTTTTAGGAAGGAAATTTCTGTTTTTTGGGATGAAAATTTCTGTTAGGTATTAATATCTTTTGGTTGACATGTTAGTATTAAAAACCTTATGCATGCATTTTGGCTACTAATGTAACTATGAATCTTTAAAGTTTGAATATTGACACGTGGTTTAGCTATTTGATTTTGTGGTTTCTTGCATCTCAACAAGTAAAATGAAAATTGTAATGAAATTTTCTATGACATCAACTTGTGAATTGTTGATGAAGTATCAACACTTGGTTTCTACTAAACATTAAGCAAAAGAGAGCTAATTTGAAACCAATCAAGAGGTCACTAAAAAAGTGTGAATATATCAAACAATTGCTTATGTTTAGTACGAAGCATATATTGTAACTATTCAAAGATATCAACGAAGTAATAAAATTTTAATACATCAAAAAATATAGTATGAGAAATGCCTAACAAATAAGTGAATCACATATGAAAAGAAGAAAAAATGAAGTTGTATTTTCTTGTATAAGGAGTTCAATATTTGTATAAGGTTTGTTCATTTCTATTTAGACTTCTTCTTCTTTTGCAGCATTTTATCACAATTCCTACTATCATGATCAACATATTCTTTACACCTGTTACAGTTCCTTTTAGGACACACCCTTTTTTCAATTGCAATCTCTTTACCACCCTTAATGCGCTTGCCGGTACCTTTATTTTTTGCTTGTTCCGGTGACAACACATTAACTTGTCTTGGTGCCCTAATGCCAACAAAGCTCTCAACCATATCCTCCTTGCTTGGTGGAGTAATATTAGAAGAGTTGTGTAATGAGACCTTATACATGTGTGCAACTCTATCAAATGTATGGTGTGGTTCTCAACAAGCTCCATACAACAATAAATGTCCGACCAAAGACTATTTATTATAGCTTGCCACTCATACATTGATGCACATTGACAATAAGCCCTGCCCCAAAGACGACACACTTGTTATTGCTATTCAAAGCAGTAAAGGGTGCAAAAACCATATTGTACCTGGAAAAGATTTGGAAAAACATGAAATTATAAACTATACACCTATGTTCAAATTTATAGGAAGCAAGTTCAAAAACATAAAACCAATAGTTCAAATAATGAAAATTACCTGTTAGTTTTATATGTTGCATCAAATGGGACAACATCTCCAAAAACAGCGTAGTTTCTCCTCGAAATAGGATCAGCCCAAAAAATCTATGTCAAACAATCATACTCATCAACATCATAGTTGAAGTAATAAGCACTACAAATCTCCTTCTTTCGTCTCCAAAAGAGGCAAATGCAACTCTAGCAATGCATTCAACTCTATTTGACTTAGTATTTCGTTGCCCGAAACAATTCCTATATACTTCTTTACCTCTCTAGAGCATACACAATACCTCATCGTAGTATCCCCTTTCTTGTTATGAAAAGTACTAAGACGAACCTTAAATTCACAAACGTTTGCATACTCACGGTACACAGCAACACCTTCATCTATAGTGGAAAACAACCTACCAACAAATGACTTCAAAGCCTCATCACACATAGGAAGCTAGAATTTTGGTTTAGTTGGTGAAAATTGTAATGGTTATCGTGTGAAGCATCACCACTAACCCCTGATGGGCATCCACTACTTGATGTCTCAATATCTGTAAAGTCGGTTCACAAATAGTTAACAAATAGTTCAAAAAAATAGTACTATGAGTTCAAAATAAAAAATGCACCTGTAAATCTTGTCATGTGAAAACCATATAAACAACACACACATCAAACACAATGTCTAACATGAATTTCAACACACCATACAAAGCAATTAACATTCAAATTGAAAAGGACAAATCAACTACCATCTATAATTCAAAAACAAAACCTAAACTTAGTTAGGCATTTTGTCGAACAGGTTGTAGGCTATATTCAATAAAAGTGTGAAACATGAGATTGAGATTTGATCTGTCAAAATTTGATCTAAGCTTGAATAGAATATATCAAATCCTCTAGAAATTGAAGTAAATTTACAGAAATTGAAGACAAAAGTAGGATCAAGTTGAAAATTATCAAAAGTCAATATAATTCCAATGGAAGAGAGCACAACACTAACCTGCAACCATAATCAGTTGAGAGTGAATCCTTTTTCAATATGAATGAGCAAGAGCGAGATTCAATATGAACACTTGAAATAGAAATCAAAATTTCGAGAGCGTTGAAGATCGAACGAGGAAGAGCGATAAAGGAGAGAGAGATGTCTGTAGAGCGTCGAAGGATGCCGCACAATTAGAAGACGGGATCGGATTACTTAATTTTTTGGCTTTAATTTTAACCCTAGATTTAAGAAAATCAATGGTCCGGATTAGTCCTCATTTTAAGCCCAATCCTCACCATAAGGGTGGGTCTCACCTGAACCAAAACATATATATATATATATATATATATATATATATATATATATATAAAGGCAACCGATTCAATTATATACTCAGAATCCATCCTAATATATACTATAATTTATTTTATGTTAGAATCTTTTCAATATATATATATATATAAATTGTGAGAATGACATGTACGAAAAATCCTAGGTTGCATATGGTAAAATCCTACGTGGCAGATAGCTTATATTGTAATAGAAAAAATAACTTAAATAAATTATTATAAACAATATTCATCAATAATATTTTACCAAATATTTAATGCTTTTATAGTTTATTTTATTTTAGATGTAATATTTTTAAGTTAAATAAATTATCATATCAAATATTTAACAGTAATACTTAAGATTTAACATTAGATAACATCTTTATTTTAGATATAATCTTTCCTAGATTAATTTATCATGTTTTTATATTATCCTAAAATAATAACAACATATATAAATTCTCAAAGACGACATCCTAGGTGGCTTAATGTGGGAACAACACGTAAGAAAAAAATCCTAGGTGGCGCAACGTAGTGACCTTATTCCTTGCGTCTTTTATATATATACATAGATTTCGTCAATGTGTCCATTTGTAAGGAAATCGATCGATGAGGAAATGAATAATAAAATGTACCTCAATGGAGGAGAGAACGAAGGTTGATTAAGGTTAACGACCTTACGAATTGATAATGCTATTCAAAACACCCATATTAATTAGTAAACTATCAAAAATCAAGGCTACTCAAATCTAACCTAACGGATACAATGCACAAGTCCCATATAACACATATGTAAAGATCTAGACAAATCAGCTTGCCACTATTAAAAAACTTGCCTATATCATTTTAAAAATATAGTCAAATTCTTTTGTGAAATTAAATCTAAGTTGACCCGAAAACCGCTCAGAAACGAATGTTGACGGAGCCCTAAATTCCAAGTTAGGTTCCCTTAAAAAAAAATCTTTTTTTTAGGAATGTTTATAGACCTGGGCCCGGTTCCAGTTCCCGGAACCATGGAACCGGGACCGGAACCGGCCTTGGTCCGGTTCCCCGGTTCCGGTTCCGGAGCCGGTTCCACCCGGTTCCGGTTCCGGTTCGGAACCGGGCATTAAAAAAATTAAAAAAAAAAGAGTCTAGCCGCGATCGCGGTAAATACAAACCGCGATCGCGGTCCGTGACCCGCGATCGCGGGCCCAAAAAACAGAGACTCTGTTTTTGGGCCAAAGTCCAAGCCGCGACAACCGCGATCGCGGCCCCGAGGCCGCGATCGCGGTTGCTCATTACGCGACCGCGTAATGGTCAACGCGATCGCGGTTTACACTTTGGCCCAAACCGGGCTTGGAAATTGGACTAAGACGAATCCGTGATTAATGCTTGTTCTTCAAAACAAAAAAAAGTTGGATAATTAAAGGGCTTGGACTTAAAATTAAGTTGCCTACGTATCCTCTCGGGGTTATAGAGGAATCAAAGCCCACGTAGTTCTCTTACCTTTCGATATGAAACCCCGATTTGCTTACCATCGTCCATCTACGTCGATGCATCCGAAGCGCTTTGGGATTGGGACTCATCGTCTTTTGTTGACGAATTTCCGAGTCGGATGTTTCGGATACCTCCGCCTTTTGTTGACGAATTTCCGCTCTCTTCCAATCACATACGCACACTTGGGCTTCCAAGACACCGGGCTTTAAACTAGATCGTTTTGCATCAAGGACGTGTCCTCCTTCGCTAAATGTTTGCTCTACCGATACGGTCGAGGCGGGAACAACAAGCACTTGAGCCGCGATCTTGACCAAGGTTGGGAAAGTCTTCTTGTGGGTCTTCCACCAATCTAAAATATCAAATTCTCCTTCACCAAACTCAAAGTGGGTTGTTAGATATGTTTCAAACTCCGCATTCGAGCTCGAATGTCTCGGTTTCTTGGTAAGGGTATGCAAAAGATTAGCCCCCACCTTTTAGTAGCACCGAGGGCACTCGAACTCGAAGAGGAGGATGAATGTGGAGGTAATGGAGAAGAACTAACACTAGATGAATATTCGGTAATCAATTCCTCAATTGATCTTCTAACTTTACTAAGTATATCCCCAACACTAGCAATATCATCATCAACATCCAACCCTAATGCCTCATAATAACCCTTCAAACATGCTTCTAAACCACCCATCTTAAACCTAGGATCAAACACACAAGCAACAAGATAGATATCGGGGATAACTTTATAATAGTGCAACCATTTCACTTGCATAGCATCAATAGCACCACAAAGTTCATTGAATTTACGCCCCTCAAAAAACCCGCCCACCACATTCAATGCTTCAAAACAAAACAAATGAGCACAAGGTTTATAAACATGACTAAAAGTTAATGTTGCATCATGAAATATTTTCAAAACTTCTAAGATTCTATAACAATAATGCCATACTCTAGAAATAATGGGATTGTCGGGAAAATATATGGACGCAAAAGAAGTCAAAAGATCTTTGTAAGGCATGCATGCATGAAGTAGTTTATAAGTGGAGTTCCAACGGTGGCAAACATCTTTTGGAAATGTTCGGGGTGGAACACCTTTTTGACTACAAAACGCCGTCGAATCTTGGGCGGTTCGGGGGCTAGCCCACATACGACTAACAACATATCTAATAGGAGCAATTAAACCCGACATAACATTTAAACCATCTTTGACACAAAGGTTTAAAATATGGCAAACACATCTTACATGAAAATACTTCGCTCCAAGAATTGGTTGACAATGCGGAACCAAATCTCGGATTGAAGCGGTGTTGTTAGATGCATTGTCAAACGAGATAGAAAAAACTCGATGAAGTAGTCTATACTCTTCCAAAATAGTACGAATAATGTTACTAATCATTAAAGCGGTATGAGACAAAATCAAATACTCTATAAGCCAAAACACGTTTTTGCACATTGAAATGATCATCAAGAAAATGACATGTTAAGCCCATGTATGAATGATTTTGCCAATGATCACTCCAAATATCACTACAAATTGAAACTTTAATATCATTTTGAGCAAAAAAACTCACCAATGCCATTTTGCGAGTTTTATATGCTTTCATCACATTCTTTTTTACCGACTTCCTAGTAGTCGGTTTATAAGCGGGTTGTACATGATTAGTCATCCAATTGTTAAATCCTAACTTTTTGGCAAAACTAAATGATAAGTGATCAACACAAATAGACTCGGAGAAGGCATACATGCTATCATTATGGTTATAAGTAAATAAATGAGGGTTATGATGAGGATTAAGGGAAGAAGAAGTTGCAAACCCGGAGAGTTGGGATTGTCCTCGCATCATGCCTAACTTCTAGGGGTGTGCTCTCTTCACGTGCTTTGACCATGTTCCATAGCCCGATCCCGACACCCATGTGTAATGCTTAGGACAATAGTTGCAATGAACTTGAAATTTCTTGGTAGATGCCTCATAAGCTCCCTTACGAAAATGTTTTGTAAATATGTCGGATTTAAGGATTGGAGCCTCACGCTCGGTCGCCTCGGATCCATGATCCACTCCCTCATTTTCATTGGGAGTGGACGATCCCGGTTGTACCACATTGGGATTGGGATTCGAAAATTCCGCCAAGTTAATAGGGGGTACAAATTCTACATTTGAAGCACTCTCTTGTGAGCCAAAAATTTGATCAATGTTAAGAAATCCTTCCATTTGAGAGATTGAGAGATTGAGATTTGAGAGAGCTTTATAAACTTGAGAGATTGAGAGATAGAGAAAGATTGGTAGAATGGTAGTGTGGGTGGGAATGAGATCATGTAGTGGTTATTTATAGAAGAAATTTATCAACTAGCCGTTGGAATTATGAAATAGCCGTTGGAAACTAGCCGTTAAAAACTAGCCGTTGGCTTTTAAAGCAAAACCGCGATCGCGACCATAAAGGGCTGCGATCGCGGCCCACCGTGGCCCGAGACCCGCGGCCGCGGTTTTGATTTTGGCGAAGAATGGTCCATTCTGTTGAAATAACCGCGACCGCGACCCTAAAGCCGCGGTCGCGGTTTTGAAATCCGATAAAAAAAATAGTCGTTGGAGGGGAACCGGCGGTTCCAAACCGCCGGTTCCCCGGTTCTGGAACCGCCGGTTCACCGGTTCCGGGGGGAGGAACCGGAACAGGAACCTTACCGGGAACCGACCCGCCGGGTCCGGAACCGGAACCGCCGGTTTCGATTCCCGCCGGTTCCGAAACCGGGTCCAGGTCTAAATGTTTACTGCCTTCTCAGAGTTTTTTTCTTCTATTGGTATCATCTTGAGGTGTAAAAATCAAATAAGAAGAGAGATTTCAATCGATCATAATATCTAAATGAGCTCGGGAGAGGTGAACTAAGCATTAAAGATGACTACCACTGAAAATTAAATTAACTTGTGATCTTCACCTAGGAGTCTAGGACATGTAGATGGACCACTTCTAAGGCTCTAAGAAGTAGTTGTCCCTTTAAAATGAAGGATTTTTAAGAGACATGATTATGATTTGACGAGAATAACTCGATCCACTCAAAAGATTTTTTTTATAAGGAAAGAAATTAGGGTGGCCACTAAAAAGTTAGTGGTCGCCCTAGAACATCCTGACGAATGAGAGTAAGGAAACTCGAATCAAATGCAAGTGGGACGGAGGAGACACGTCTGAACGATCCAACGATGAAGTCCGCCACAGAATTGCATTCCCGAACGATGTGAGAGATACTCCAATCCTGGAACCGGGCAAGCAAGCAATGGATATCCGAACGTAACAACTCAATCTCCCACGGGCAGCGCCAGTCACGGAGCACGGCCTTGACCAACTGCAAGTAATCGCCTTCAATCTAGTGGCCTCGAGAAGTCTCTGGCGCAAGGCGATGGTCTCGGATATCAGAAGAGACTGTCGACCAATCAGTCCTCCGTCAAAATGGATGGGGGACCCACCAAAGTCCCTGAGGATGAACCCGAATGAAGCCACGCCATCTACACTCACTGCACCATTAAAATTCAATTTAATATAGTCTCTTTTGGGTTTTACCCACCTCGTACGCTTTCTTGCTTCCCCAACCCACGCTCTTTGAGTACGGGGGTCGGGTGAGGCAGATGTTTCTGCAAATTTCCAGTCTTTAACCTGGTTTCGAATGAATTCAGTAATGTCATCTGCATTGGTCAAGTTTGTTCCGTTGTTGTTATCAAAGACTCTCTTGTTTCTAGAGAACCACGGGCTCCACCAAGTGTTAATGAGGAGTTCCTTCTCCTCTTTCGTTTTCATTTTCTTAATTTCTTCCAGGACTTCATGTGGTTTTTTGTCGTCTGGGGATATCTGGTCGATGATCCAACATAGTCTTGGGTCAATGGAATTAAGGGTTGCTCTAGTAAGGGGACATGAGAGTAAAACATGGTTTGTGTCCTCCACATGGTTGTTACACGCTTCACAACCTTGTGGTTCCGGAATATGGCTTGCCGCAAGCCTAGTTTTAGTTGGTAGGCCGTTTCGGGCTACTTTCCAAAGAAAATTCTTCATTTTGGGAGGGATATTTATTCGGTTAATCCATTCTAAGTTAATTTTGGGTTCACCTTTAGATTGGTGGAGCCACTGCATTGTGGAGTGGGTGGAATACCAACCCTTTTTGCTTGGTTGCCAATATAGTCTATCCGGTATTTTATTAATGCGATTGATAATTTTAAAAATTCTTTCCACGCATAACGACCTCATCCAGTTTTTCAATGTTCCATGAATTGTCCTCGCGGAGGTACGCCTCAACATGTTCCTCCCAATCAATGAGGGTTTCAGATTTCGGGATAAGGAGACCATTACCGGTCCAATTATCTTTCCAAAATCGAACGGTTTTGCCGTCCCCCACTTGCCAGATGAGCCCTTTAATGAACATGTCTCTTAGGCCTACTAGTTTAGACCATTGCCAAGATGTGTTTTATTTTTTCTTATAGTTTAGGATACTTTCCCTTTTGAGGTATTTTTTAGTCGCTATTTTGACCCATAGATTGCTCGGTTCCGCTAGGATTTTCCATAGTAGTTTCATTTGGAGTGCTTGGTTCATTTCAGCCACCTTGGCTATTCCCAGCCCCCCATGAGCGGGAGGGCGACAAATGGAATTCCAACTAATGAGTGGTTTGTAGTTGTTTTCCTTATTTTAAAAGAAATTCTTGTTAATTTGGTCTAGTTCTTTCAATGTTGACTGTAGTAGCAGGAATGATTGCATAATATAGTTTGGTTGTGCTGAGAGGTTTGCTTTGATTAGGTTTTTTCGCCCTTATTGGGATAGGGTGTTAGCTTTCCATTTTGACAACTGGGATCTGGTACGCAGAACTAGGGGTTTGAAAGTGTTTTGTGTTACTATCCCGTTAATTATCGGGCATCCTAGAAATTTGTCCAACGCAACTGTGTTTGCTATTTTTAGAATTTGTTTTATTTGATCCTTAGTGTTATTATTAGTGTTTTTGGTAACTTGGAAAGCGGATTTGTGGTAGTTGACCTTCTGTCCAGAGATCTGACAGTAGTCGTCAATAGTATCCTTAATATTTATGCAGGCTTGGCCGTTTGCTTTTGAAAAATGATAATATCATCCACAAAGGCTAGGAAAGGGATTTTTGTTCCATTTCTCAAAATTTGGATCCCGATTCCTCCTTTTGGGTTAGTACTCAAAAGGTGGAGTTGTCTTGCTAGTATCTCAGCGGCGAGGATGAATAAGTATGGCGATAAGGGATCCCCCTGTCTGAGGCCCCGTTGGGGGTAGAATTGTTCTATCGACCCGTTATTGACTAGGACTGAGAAGGATATTGTTTCAACACATTCTCGGATCCAACCCAAGAATTTATCATTTAATCCGAATTTGTGGAGGATCTCATCTAGGAATTCCCAACTGATCCGATCATAGGCTTTTTCCATGTCGAGTTTGATTGCGATCCAACCCTCCCGCCCACGTTTGTTTCGGAAGGAGTGGGAAATTTCATGTGAGATGAGTGTATTATCGTAGATGCTCTGGTTCTGGACGAAGGCCCCTTGCATAGGGTGGATGAGTTTGTTTAAAACTTTTTTAAGGCGATTTGTTAGGATTTTCTAGATTAGTTTATAGATGGTATTGCATAGGCTAATCGACCTGTAATGGTTGGTTGAGCTGGGGTTTTCACATTTGGGTAGCAGAGTATTAAATGTATGGTTTATTTGTTTCAAAATTTTCCGAGTGTGAAAAAAGCTTTTAACAGTTATTTTCACGTCCGGGCCAACGATATGCCAATATTTTTTATAGAATCTTGCCAGCATTCCATCCGGGCCGGGGTATTTATCATCCCTGGTATCAAACATAGCGTTCTTTATTTCAGTATTCGATACCGGTTTTGTGAGTTTTGTGTTGTCTGCTTCGGTTATTTCTTTCTGGATGGTTTGGGTCATGTTTTGGAGTTTTCTGCGATTTATTTCCAAAGCCCGAAATCGGTTTTGGAAGTCCCGTTTTATTTCTGTTTTGATGTTTTCTAGTCCGGTGATTTGCGTACCCGCTGTTGTACGAATTTCTTTGATATTGGTTCTATTCCTTCTACCGCTTGCAATCCGGTGGAAGTATTTCGTGTTTTTGTCATTTAGTTTTATGTGGGTGTTTTTAGCCCTTTGTCTCCAATAAGAGTTGTGGAAATTAATGAGTCACGACCGTTTCTTAGCCAATCTTTCCTGCTTTTGAATTAGTTGTGTATTTTTGTGTTCAATGATATCTTTCTGAATTTGAAGTAAATCCTCATCTAGTTTTTTGATTTATTCAAAAATATTTCCAAAAGTATGTTTATTCCATGCTTTTGCTTTTGGTTTAAGGAGTTGTGTTTTTTTGGTGAGGTTAAACATATGTGATCCACCAACGTTGTAACGCCAAGCTTGCTTGATGATGTTTTGGAAGTCTTTTCTTGAAGTCCACATCATCTTAAATTTAAATAGTTGTGCTTTGAATGGTACTCGAGTTGGGAGATCGCATGAACTAGGGCAGTGATCAAAGGTTGAGAAGGTGTGGTTTTTCGTCGCTATGGATGAGTACCATTGGATAATTTGGTTGCTAACTAGGGTGCGGTCTAATTTCTCAAACGTAGTATTCTCAAGGTTTTTGGATCTTCTCCAAGTAAATTTGTTGCCTAACGTTGGAATATCACAAACGTCACAATCTTTTTTAAATTTGATAAGTCGTTCAAACCTTGAGTGGTTTGAAATGGCGCCCCCTTGTTTTTCATTGGGGTGTTGGATTTCATTGAGGTCTCCCATAATGATGCATGGAAGGTTACAATTCTGGATAAACTCTTTGAGCTTCGTCCAGAACTGATCCTTATCTTGTGCCCTAGGCAGAACTGATCTAGATTTGTATAATGGAAACCGATGAAACTTTCATCTCTGTGGAAAGTTTGGATTCTTTCATTCGATACTTGTGCCTCCTTACAGAGGACACAGATCCCCCCAACGAGTTCGTTTGTCGGAATAAACTCAATGGAGTCAAAACCAGCTTTTTTCCAAGATTTACATTCAGGCGGGTTTTGGGATTTCGTTTCAGCTAGAGCTATTAGGTGGATATTTTCAAGGCGGCATAAAGCGCCGACTTCGGTCCAGAAGGTCCTATGCTTAATGCCCCTACAATTCCACTTGTTGATCTTCATAAACAACCGTCTAGTTTGTGGTTTTTGGCCGTCGGAGTATGGGGAGGCATCCATGATATTCTTTTCGAACATTTTGCAGTATACTTGTTTAGTGCTTCAGCTTGGGGTGAGTGATTGGTAACTTTAATGGTGTCGTGGTTATCATTAGGGGAGTTTATCCCGTTGCAGTGGGTTTCCCCCATTGTTTTTGTATTAAGGCAATCCCTTAATTTGCATTTTATATTGTTGTGCCTCGTTTTTAGATGGTGCACTTCTTTAATAGCAATTTGGTTCATTTTTGGATTCTGTATTCTACTCCATTTATGTGTTTTGTGGGTAAACTTTCAAGGGGAGGATTTTCCGAATTTTTCTTTTTCTCATCACTATTCATGTGTTCTATTTTACAAGTGTTACTGTTTGATTTTGTCGGGTCCCCGCCCGAAATAGTATAAACATGTGTTCCTTGGGCTTTTTGGCTTTTGTATTTGATATTTAGCAGCTTATTTTTACTTACACCTGAGGTTCTTTTGGCAATAGGTTGGATTTTCTGCCTTTTGGAGTTTATTTCCTTGAGTCAGTTCTCCTTGAATTTGTTGCTGGGCATCACATTTAGTAGAACCACAAGATACAATTGCTTGATGTAAGTGAGGTTAGTCCACAAAGCAACATTATTTATGAAGTCGGTGCAAACAAACACAAATGTTACTCCAACTAAATGGATATAGAAGATCCGTAAGTGGGTTTAAACCCAGCGTGGGAATAACAGACTAGCTTCCCACAAGATTTTTTGTAGTTCTGGTTATTAGGAACTATAATGCATTTACTAACTACAGGTTGTGAACTCGTTTGAAAATTTTCAAGTTTATTACAATAATTATTGCCACATAGGCAATACAGAATCGAAATAAAATTAACTAAAGAAGTTAAAATGCTCAAAAGAGCCACAACAAGTTTTCTAACTAGGATACCATACAGGGTAAAATCAGGACTTGTGGGTTTATCACATGACATGCTTGTCTCAAGCAAACAAACAAGTTTGGCACTCAAGAGATGGAACCTGTATATGAGTAATGGGTACAACTTTTCATAGGTTTTGGGTACTTGATTACTGATTATTTGGGTGTTAAATCAATTGTACCACGAGATATGAACACAATCAGAGGCCACCAAAGTGCATTTACCGGGTACAATGCGAGTTGTCCGCTTAACATTTTGGGTTTACCTTGCGATATTGGTCGGTCCACCAACAAATGTTGGCTCGGGACTACACCACGTAGTCCCGAGCAAACATCTAGGCCAGAAAGGCCCATCCAGATCAGGAACGACACAACAAACAACAAACAAAGAAAAAGAAAAAAGAAATTTGGTGTGTTGGTGCTCGCATATTCTTGGATCCGGGTACAAAGTGGGAGATCCAAATCAGGTTGCAATAGTTATTAGGGGACCAAACAGAATCCAAGATCTGGGATATGTGGGTGATTGTGTCTCTGGGCCAGAAGGGGCTTTTAGAGGCCAAGCATAGCCAAGAGACGTTGAGGGAAGGGACAAATCGCGCCCTACCGATGTGCTGGGAGCCGGGCCACATAAATGACGCCGACAAGGAGAAGCCGAGGAGACGCGTAATCCCGCAGCCATTACCTCGACCCGCCGAAGCGATTTTGCCGCCGTTGAATTGGATTGCTCCAAACCTTTAGGGTTCCACCATGGGTGACTCTGGATTGAAAGGGCGATGGAATACCCGAATGCCTTCTATATTGAATGAACTCCCTTTTCTTGTGTTTCTTATATGGTGAATGGTTCCAGATTCCGACAAAGCGTACACGATCTTGCCCCGTTGGCGCCGCCACTGAATTTGATTTTTTCTTGAAATTGTATGAGCGGCCTGGACGAGATAGCCTTGATCTTTTGTATCTTGTATTTGTTTGGCCTAGATGTTGTTTTGCTAGGCTTTGAATGAGATCCGGGAACTTCCAATTGAGCGACGCTTTGTTTGCTACGAGGGTTTTGGCGATGAGGCATGCGAGGAATACGGCGCATATAAGCGTGTTATTTTTTTTATCATTTTGGGTTTTCTCAGCCTTTTACTTGTTGGTTGATCTTTCTCACTCAAAAGTTATTTCACAAACACATGAAAGTATCTTCATTTCTCCTTCAATTTATAATATTGTTTATAAAATTATTTCAATTTTCACAAATTTAGAGTCTTTGTACAAAACGAAACCTAAATCACCATAAACCATCTGGTGAAATTGCATTCTCGATCGCCTTCATTGTTTCTTGTGAAATTAAAAAACAAAGTTTTGATATTCGTATATCTAACGAATTCACAAAAGGGTTATGTTGTATGTGAGAGGAGACTCCAAAGTATGGAAAAGCATGGATCGGTTTAAACCATAATTTTATGTTGAGGAGGCCGAACAGAATCAAATCGATATTATTCAGTTTGGTTTCCGGTTTAAGAATTTCCTAAATTTCGATTTCAATTAAATTTCAATTTGGTTTGAATTTCCCAAAGAATAACTTTCTATCCATCTCAAACCGACAAAAATGAATCTGAACCAATTCGGTTTGATTTTTTGTTCACCTTCAACCAAAATTTAATTACAGTTCGGTTTTAAACCGATGCTCAACCCTAGGTCCAAAGGGTAAATGATTAATATGAATTTCCCAGTATAAACAAGTCTTGAAATTGAAAATCTACTCTTTTTTTTGGAAACCCAACAAATGAGGGCAAGTTTGGTTTTTATAGACATGTATTGATTCGGTTCGAATTCGGTAGAGTTATTCTATATCTAGAGTTACTATTGCTCTAATAGAAATTAATGAACCCTAAAAAAGATAAATAAAAAATACAAAAAAAAAATTATATCTAGTCCATTAATTTACATTTTAATGATCTCACCAAATCTACCCATAGAGTTAAATTACAACTCTATTGAAGTACATTCTACATTGATGACGTGAAGTTGTTGGTAAAGGGGAAAAGAATCGGGAAAGGGGAGATTAGTGTTAGGCCCAAAAATAAGTTGGCCCATTTGCTAATATTGGCCCAAGAACGAGTGAGGAATGGGAACGTGAAGACAGAAATCTTGGAGAACTGGAAGAAGTTAATGGTCATTCAATGAAGGAAAAAGGCTAAGGTCGCAAAGAGAAGGCACACGTTGAGGGGCCGGTTGCCCGCAACGGTTATCTTCTCCCATAGATGCAGGGAGTGGCTAAATGATAGGCCAAATCCTACCCCGCAAGTGTATGGGATCGGTTGTAATACCAAGGTGTCGAACTCTTGGACTATGTAGTATAAATTGTATTCAAAGCAGTAGACTAAGCCGTAAAACAAGAAAAGATTGAATTGTGGTTTTTGTACTATGAAACTAATTAAAGCAACAAACAAGTAAACAAGGGCAAATCAATGAGAGGAAGGCTTATAAGATCAAGGATCACCAAAATAATGCGTCGGTAGACTATAGAAGATGATTGCACAATCTTAATTATGACTTCGTTTGAAGGCAATTGTCTAATGTATCCGTTAAATTCTTTCAAATGTTAACAAACGTATCTAGACTCAATTAAACATCCACTTTCGTGACTTGCAAATTAAAATCTAGACCATTAGGCACTTAGAATTTAAGATTAAATTGAATAAACATCCGCTTTCGCGACTTGCTAACTCGACCTAATCTTAAGGTTTCTACGACAATTGTTATTCCACAAGAGAATTCAAAATATTTTCATAAAAGAGAAATCTCAGGTTCAAATCCTAGGGTTTTCAACAGGAAAAAGTACCTTTCAGTCTCAATTTCCTATCTGACTACCTATCAAAGTTTTCACCTTTCAGTCTCAAACTTTGGCAAGTTCTCATTCACAAAAGTTACTAGGGCATAAAGCATCTAGGATTGAATCAAACAAAGCTTCAAACAACGAATTGTGCAATTTAATAGATTAGTCTACCTAGACATCATTGGGTTCACCCCAATCTTAGAATTTGGGGTTTAGCTAGACATGGAAATAAAAGAAATCAATTCAATAACGAGATTAAACATACCGGATTGAAGAAATAAGCAAACTTGATTAATATCCAGCAAATCCAAACTCAAGATCAAAACAAAGTCTTCAAATTCTCCACAATCTCTCTAAACTTGTCTCTCAAGGATTAAAAACTAGGTTAAAAAGTCGAACCCCAATCTAGAAGACAAAGTAAAGTATTTATACTTGGATAAAATAAGAAAGTCGGCCCAAAAACACGCCAAACATGGAGCGCAAAATCCAACGCGCGCGTCGTGCGCCTCAACGCACGACCGTACAAGGCCACGCACGACCCCCCCAAGTGCACGATCCAGGCCTAGGAGACGCACGACCGTGCGTTTGAAAACGCACGGGCGACGCCTTTCACTGGGTTAAACCGCACGATCGTGCGTGTGTGACACACGATCCTCAACTGGCTCGAGCTAAGGGCGCACGATCCGACATTCTTCATCACCGCCTACACGACCGTGCACCAAGGTGCACGACTTTGGCCTTGAACGTGTGATCCTTCTTATTTTGGACTCCTCAGTCGATCTTTTCCTGTCCTGACGCCTCCTAGACTGAAGTCTCAAAGAGAACTCTTGTAATCGAAAAGGGTTCATTGCTTCAGATCGGAAGAAACCGAAAGATCACCATATATATGATAAAGGAGGTCGATTTTATGAGGTCGATTTTATGATTCATTCATATATATGATAAAGATAATACACGAACTCTCAAAGAGAACTCTTGTAATCGATCATTCGATCAACCCGATCATATATTCTCATTGATTTCCCTTGAATTAATTCGATCGTTGCCCCAATCTAGGACATATTTTTGGTTATAAATTTTTTGTCTAAAACAATTTGGTGTCCACTGTGGGGCTTTGCAATCGAAAAGGGTTCATTGCTTCAGATCGGAAGAAACCGAAAGATCACCATGAGCGATACTGACGAAAGAAACCAAGAACAGGATGCCGGGGGCGATGGCGGCGCACGCGAGGATGCATCGGTAGCGCTCCGCACCTAGATGTCGGAATTTGCCCAAAGGATTCAAGCTCTTGAAAAGGAGTTAAGAGATCAACGTCCTTGTAACGTGATGTTCGTATTTTTGGTATAGTTTTTAGTATGTTTTCTTAGTTTATTAGGACTAGTTTTGATAAGTTTAGGGTTAGTTTTGTGTGTTTTTGGATAGTTTTGCATATTTTATGAAAAGTATGGAAGCTACTCCGTTTTGTGTATTTTTGTACGTTTTAGCAAGGAAAAGGTGTTGTTTGGAGCTTAATTTGGAGCGCTATGATGAAGGATGGAGGAATACAAGATGAAGAAGTTGAAGTTTGAATTTTTGGAGTTGAAGTATTGAAGAAGCCAAGCCCAGGCTCGTTAACGAGGCTGTAAGGGCTCGTTAACGAGGCTACGAGATGAAGTTTTCGAGAGTTTGATTCTGTGACTCACCGATCTTGTGCGGGAATTTATTTCCGTGTCGGTAGAGTGCCTTTTTATAATTTTAGGGTTATTATATTATGTATTTTAGGTCTTGTTATCTTTCTAGATTTTATTTCTATCTTTTAGGATTTTATTTCTATCTTTTTAGGAAAGTTTTTATCTTTTAGCCTTTTTATTTTCTAAGCCTTATTAGTATAAATAGCCCTCTTATTTAGCCTAGAAAAGGGGGAGACGAAGTTGAAAAGCAAGGAGTAGAGAGAAGAGGAAGAGTCGAGATAGAGAGAGAGGATCGGAGTCGAGATCAACGGCTCGGTAGACGAGAGTTACCGGGGTCGTTAGTCAGTATTTCGGTTCGATACTTTGTATTTTTCGGTTTCTTCTGAATTTCTGTAAGACGATATTTCTTATTAATTTGAGTAGTGTTTTGTTTTCAATGATTTCTTTTGTTGAATTTATTTGTTTCTTAGTTATGAGTAGTGAGTAGTCTTCTTTTCTAGGGTCGGGGTTTAACCCGGCATAGTTACGCATGTTTGAGGAGTAAGATTATGTGTTGAATGCCTTCTATTTGTTTTTGAGATTGTTTGTTGTGCTTAGACGTAGATGAAAGTCAAGGTGATTTGAGTTTTTAACTTGATTGAGAGAGAGTTTTAGACTTGAAGGTTGATATTGTTCGAATACGAAAGTTTCGAGCTTTGGATCCAAAACAAGCAATTGAGTGAATTAGTTTATGAAAGTAGATTAATTTACTTGTTGGTCAACGAAAGTTGATAATTTATCTATTTAAAGGCATGATCTTATCTTCTTACGAGTTTATATGCATCAATATGTTGTGGTATCCCTTGTCCTTGATCTTTGTTTTTATTTGAATTCTCTTTAGTGATATTCGTTACTGAGTTCGTAGCCTCGGTACCGAACCTGTTTAGGTCGTTAGTTTTAGTCTTTTGTTTACGGTGGTTCGTTAACGACCCTGACAACGTC
Organism: Fallopia convolvulus; assembly: GCA_964016875.1. Lineage (NCBI taxonomy): Eukaryota > Viridiplantae > Streptophyta > Magnoliopsida > Caryophyllales > Polygonaceae > Fallopia > Fallopia convolvulus. Next base: position 10,797,493 of record OZ024721.1, read on the forward strand.
GTTAACGAGGCTGCTTGTTAGTGTTTTGCTTGTTTTTATTTGATTTTTAGTAGTCGATAAACAGACAACCTTGCTTCTCGTGGAACGATCCTGACTCCCCTAAACTCAGCGGGGTCTTGACTTATAAATTTATTCGCTGTCCTGAGTGAAGGCCCGTCAACAAATTGGCGCCGTTGCCGGGGAAGCAACGAGTTTGTTTGTTTATCTGTGGGTCTAGGAATAGCCTGACCCCGTTTTTGTTTTTAATTTTTGTTTTTTTTGTCTGTCTTCTCAGCGTATGCCGGTGGAACGTCGAAGGCTTGAATTTGACAATGCTGGTTATTATTCAGAACCTGAACATTCCCTGCACTGTAGACGCCGAGAGAACCGAGCCATGGCCACACCTAGTCATGGCCAAAGGTGCGGGCCGACCCGGCCCGCACCAGCCCAGCCCGCCCATCTGGGCCAAATTGGCCCGGTCCGGCCAGCCCGCGGGCCTACCGGGCCAAACCCGCCCAGGCCATGTGTCGGGCTTGGGTTGGGGAATTGTGGCTCGGCCCGGTCGGGCCCGGACCAGCCCGGCCCGACCCGGATAATTTATGTATTAAAAAAATAAAAAATAAAGGACCGGGCCTATATATATCAGCCCGGCCCGGCCCGGGGCCCGGCCCGCTCCATCCCGGTACAATACCGGGCCGGTCCCGGGCCCTACTTCTCCGGCCCGGCCCGGTGGTGGCCCGGCCCGGGCCCGGCCCAGCCCGGCCCGTGTCCATCTCTAGCCACACCTGAAGAGCTGGCTCGTCAGCTAGAAGTCGTCCAAACACAGATGGAGGCATTGAAAACTGAGAAGGAAGGCGCTGCTGCCGAGGCTGAGCGTCAACGAGCTGCCAATGCTCGTCTACAAGAAAAGCTGAACGCCTATCTAAGGAATGCCAAACAATACATGCATCCAGAACTGAGGGTGCCAGAGTCCCCAATCGTGCTTCCGGAGATAGAGAAACCCTTTGAGATCAAGTCTCAATTCATATCCTTAATTAAACGGGCTCAGTTTGAAGGGAAACCTACTGAGTGCCCTATGGAGCATATTAGAAATTTTCTTGATCTATGTGACACCATAGCTGCTGAAGGTGTCTCACTTGAATATGTTCTGTTAAAAGCTTTCAGGTGGTCTCTTGCTGGAAAGGCCCTGAGCTGGTTGGAGAGCTTGCCTCCTAAGTCTATCGGGACTTGGAAGAACTTGTATGATCAATTTCTTACAAAATTCTTCCCTCCTGCCAAGACAACGGAGTTGAGGAAACGCATCACCTCCTATCACCAGCTGCCTAATGAGACTTTTGTTGAAACATGGGAAAGATTCAAAGAGACGCTTAGACAGTGCCCCACTCATGGGCAACCTTTATATGTTCTGTAAGAAATCTTTTTCCAGGGTATCAACGCAGAGACCAAGAACCGCATCAACACGCATACTGCGTGCAGTTTTAGAGAGATGGACCCTACGGTCGCATGGGAATTGCTGGATAAGATGTCCAATTATGATGCCATGTATCAATAAGAAGTTGTCCCAGACGTTAAGAATCAATTTCTACTAGACGAGGTCAACCGCCTGAAGAAGCAGGTAAGTTTTCTGAAATCCTCTCAAACTTGTCAAGAGTGTGGTTCTTCTGCCCATAGTACTTCTGCTTGCACTAACATAGAGCAGGTAAGAGCCGCTGAGACAATTGCTAAGATGAATTACATGAGAGGCCCATACAGGAACCAACCTAGCAATTTTGATAGTTCGAATAACTATCAGACATGGGGCAATCAGAATCCAAATCCAAGCTATGCAGCGCCTCCACCAGATAGACGACCTGTGCCTTATCGACCTCCAAGCCATCAAGAGCCACCATCTTGGGTACAAGGGTTACAGGAAAGCATCAATGGAGTCCACAACAAGGTCAATGACGTTCAAGCTAATCTTAACCACCAAAATAAAAGATGGGGAGAATTCGATGTATGGAAGAAGAATGTCGATTCCCAACTAGGGAACCTTGCTGCACAGATTCCAAGGCCACAAGGGCAACTTTCGGGACGTCCCGAAGAAAACCCTAATGGACAAATCGCAGCAGTACACCTTAGGAGCCGAAAGACATTACCGGATTGAGTCCAAGCTGAGGACAAGAAAGAAGAGGACGCCACGGTTCAGCTCGGTAACGAGCCAACGAGGGCGATTACCGAACCAGCATACCATGGTGACGAGGCTCTGAGAGTACCTAACGACCCCAGCCCAGGTAATTTTTCTAATCCGAGCCTTCCTCTCAATCCCATGGTAGTTAACGACCCGATCAGGGTCGGTAACGACCCGCCGAGCGTACCTAACGACCCTAGTGTCGACCCGGTAGCATCACCCCTCGAGCCTAACTTGGTTCCGAGGATGATGAAATCTCTCCCATTTCCCACTAAGAAATCCATGGACTCCACTGAGAGTAAGTTCAAGCGTTTCTTAAAGATTCTTCAGGGCATTAATATTTCCATCCCATTCGCTGAAGCCCTAAGCGAAATGCCGACTTACACAAAATTCTTGAAAGATATTCTTAGTAGGAAAAGATCCATTACAGAGCTGCAGGATGAAGTCAGATCTATAGCTCTACTAGAAAAGTTGGGAGATCCAGGGAGATTTGCAATAACTATTGGTATAGGCGACCACAAGTTTAAAGCTTTATGTGATCTGGGAGCCAGTGCTAGTTTACTCCCTCTCTCAATCTGGTCCAAAGCCAATATGGGACCACTAGAGCCGGTAGATATGAACCTCTACATGGCAGACAGATCATGTGTCAAGGCTACAGGAGTCGTGGACGACTATCCTATTCAAGTCGGGAAATTCTTTATACCAAATGATTTCATCGTCCTCGATATGCCTGAAGACCCTCATGTCCCCATAATTCTCGGCAGACCATTTTTAGCCACAGCAGGTGCAAGGGTGGATGTGCGGAAAGGACTTCTTACTTTCGATATTGGAGAGGAACGCGTGGAATTCAGCCTGGATCAAAATGCCAACGACCCAACTACGGTCGCACAAATCGAGTTGACCCAACCAGAACTCGACACAGCTAATCCTACCGAGCCTCCCTCAAATACCAAAACAGAAGAGAATGTCATACAAGTCCCTACCGAACCACATTGGCCGATCACCAAGCCCCACATGCAAGAGTGTAATCAAGGTAAGTACTCTAACTGTGAATCCGCTAATGCTGGTCATAACTATTCTTTATCATTTGTTCCTACACGATGCCCCATTATATGACCTACAGAGGAGTCCAAACCACCTTGGTTTTCGGATTTCACTAACCATCATGTAGGAATACCGGGCATATTGATAGAAGAAAAGGGACCTAATATAGTGACTCAAGCGAATAACGGCTACAAAGCTAAGTATGGGGTACCTCAAGACCCCAACATAGCTGCAAATGAGCCACCTTGAGCCAAGGAGTACGTCGGGCTGACGACGTTAAAAATAGCGCTTACGGGAGGCAACCCGCTTTTAGTATAGACTAGATTTTTCTTTTTAGATTCTTTTTCCTAGCTTTCTTTTGAGTTATAATTAGTAGTTTTTTAGGATTGAAATTAGGATAAATTTAGAGCTAACAAGAAGCAGAAAAAGGGGCTCGGAAATCACTCAAGGAGGCTACGGTGGCTCGTTAACGACCCACCCAGGGTCGTTAACGACCCGGTTCGGCGAACCGACTCGGGCAGGTAAGTTTATTTCTGACCCTAATCTATCTTCTATCTTCTACCCTATTTCTTACCCCCCCAGCTGCCATTACCCACCTCCTCCTATTTCTACCCTCTTCTATTTAACCCTTCTAAAACTCTCAAAAATCTTACCCACAAAACTCAAACTCCAAATCACTCAAATCCTCCACCGAATACCCTCACCACCGATCGGAATCCTTCACTCCACCGACCGTCGGAGACGCCGTCATTACCGAAGCCCGGAACCCCGTTTTTCCCACCGACGAGATCTAAGCTCGTTACTCACCAAATCCGATCTCTTGTTCTTCAATTTCACGATCTTCCGGTATGATTTCTAAACCCCAACTCTTAATTGCATGATTCATGGCTTTTAGGGTAGAAATTTCATGTCTTGGATTGTGTTCATAGAGAGGATCGATTTGCATGTTTGGATTTTGTTCATGAAACTTTGATTGTGCTTAGTTGTTCTTGATTTTGGGAAGGATATTCATGTTAGATGTCTCCATTGTGAAAATTTGATTAGAAAAGCATGAATTTTTCTTGTTCTAGTATTAAGTTCAATCTTTGCCATATCAATTTCGGGTAAATTAAAGCATGTTCGGGATGGTTAATTGAGCAAGTATGGGGTACATAAACCCGATTGTGTGTCTAGTGAAGGATTATAGAGTATTGCATGCTTGATTTATGGCTTGATTTTTAAAGTTGATAAAACTCGAAATTATGTGAACTGGTTCTGGGCAGGTCGTTAACGACCCACCCAAGCTCGTTAACGACCCTGCGCAAATTCAAAATGCAATAACCAGTCCAGACTCGTAAACGACCCAATTGGGTAGTTAACAAATAAATCCGAGGATTATTTCAAGACCAAGTATGGGGTCTCTTGCCTATCTACTTGAGTGGATCTTATCTTGGAAAAATCATGATTGTTTTGTAGATCACATGGCAAGTTCAAGCAGACCCGCTACCCGAGCTCAGAAAAAGAGGAGGAACCAGAGGTCCCCATCTCCACCTCGCATGGACAATGTGATCTTGCGTACTCAAGGGCAAGCGGATCGTTACAATGCCATCCTAGACAAAGACCACAACACTCGGTGGTTTTCAAGGACAAGTGCTAAGCAAATGGGGATTTATACGGATGTCAAGGAGGCCATTGCTATTCTCAGTGTACCTCATTTGCTGAAGAAGGAGAGTTTACCACATTTTCCGGCCCTCACATCCGAGTTCCTAGCCACTTTAGAGACGAGTTTCCCGTCAAATACTTCGGCGGGACGCATCCGGTTTAGGCTCGGTAATGTGAGCCGAGAATACACCATGGCAGAGTTCAACGTAATTCGGGAGCTCCCAAACCCTTCTAGAGATTACAGCTTGAAAGATTACAAGGTGACACGGACTTGGAGCTACATCACCGGGGAGGTTGAACCCTCCGCAGCGGCACTATCCGGGGCAAGCATCATCAACCCCATATTTAGGATCATCCTCCGAGTCCTAGCCGCTACATTCTGGCCGAAGAGAGAGCTAAACAGGCCAACAAGGACGGAAGTTGCTTGTCTTCGCACTATCCTTTTTGGGGAGCCCGACCCTTTGAATTTGGGGTATGAATGGCTCTACTATATAGAGAAATCAACCAAGTCCAAGGAAGTATGGTGTGGAAACTTGGTTAGTCTTTTGGCTACAAACCTGGGAGTCGACCTTACTCGCTATACGCCGGCTCATGCTCAACTCCTCAACAAGCATTATTGGTATAGCTCCGGTGTTTTCATCCAAGCCGAGGGAGGGTTCAAAGTGAAAGTGCAAGACCGAATCGTTGTACCAACCCTTGACAAGTTAGAGCAACTGATGTCCGCCTTTTTAGTCATGTTTTAAGGGTGTGCTTTTAGTGTGTTTGAGTCTTTTTCTTTAGTTTTGTGTCTTGTTTTAAGTCGTTTGTGTAGATTTTCGTATTTTCTTGAGATATGGAGTTTACATAAGCTTTGGTGGTGTTTTGTAGGTTTTTAGAAGCTATTTGGAGCAATTTTTGAAGAAAGGAGCAAAGCCGGTGGGAGCTAGCACTCAAGAATGAAGTGAAGGCCGAAGAAAAGCGCTCAAGTAAAGTCATTGAAGATCAAGTTTGATCTTGTAAAGAGATAGAGAAATTCGTTACAAGAACATAGGAAAAAGAATCGAGTCAAACGGAGTTGTAACGAATCCTCTACGCAAGTTTTACTCAAGGCTGTTCGAAGTACTAAACAGGGTCGTTAACGAGGTTCTCAGGTCGTTAACGAGGCACCACGATGAGCAGAAAAGACCGAGTCGGTGCTATTAATGGGCTTCTATCTTGTTTCCTTTTATGTTATTGAATAGATAGAAGGGATATATTTTATTAGAAGATATTATTTCCTTATAGTTAGATTTAAGATAGATTTATTTCCTTAAAGATAGATTTAAGATAGAATAGTTTCTCTATAAATACACTTGTCCCCTCTTTAGTTTGATCATCATTCAAGTCAGAGGAGGAGGAGAGAGAGGAGACGTGTGAGAGGGAGCAACGAGGGCGATTTGTAGGGAAGAACTATTGTTTGGATTAAAGTTGTAAGCTTTCTTATTTAATTTAATTGTTATGTTTTTAAATATGCTTTGTGAGTAGTCTTCCTCTCTAAGGTTGGGGTAAAACCCAACAATGGTTGTGCATGCTTGTTTATGATCATGTTTTGATTGTTTTTATTGCATGAATCTATTCTCTTGCTCTTAGTCCTTGAAACGAAAGTTAAAAGGAATTTCTCATTCATAGTTGAAGCGAAAGCAGAAACCTTGAATCATAATAGTCAAATTAGGGTTTTAAAGCGAAAGCAGATCTATCCTAGTTGAAATAGAAGAGATTAGATAGTAAGTTTATTGATTTAGCGAAAGTTGATTGATTTACTTGCTTAAAGTTAACGAAAGTTAGCGCATTTATGTGATAAAAGCATGATCTATATGTTTCATTAGCGTTTGGCATGCATGATTATTGTTGTGGTGATACCTTTACCTTAGACTTCCTCTCTTCCTTGATAAAAACCCTACCTTTATTGATTACTTGCGCCCCAAGAAAGAACAAAACTTGATACAGACTTTCTCCCTGCAGACGAACCTGACTTTGCTATACAACAGCGGGGTCTTGATATAAATTTATTTGTTGTCAAGAAACCCTCTCAACAAATTGGCGCCGTTGCTGGGGATCGAACCCGGGTCACCCGCGTGACAGGCGGGAATACTTACCACTATACTACAACGACAGGTAGTTGTTTTTCTCTTTTTAGTTTCATCTTTTACGGGATCACTCCAGGCTTGTTAACGACCCTATTCAGGCTCGTTAACGACCCTCGCCGAGAACCCGTTTTTGCTTTTTGATTTCTTTTTTTTGTTTTTGTTTTTGCTTACAGTGTACGCCATTTGAAGGACGCCGAGTTGTCTCTAATCCAATAAGTAGACCCTGAACTCGAGCCATGGCTACACATGAGGAACTAGCTAAGCAGATTGCTGAACTCAGTTTAGAGATAGAGGAGATCCAGAGAGAAAGGGAAACCATAGCTGCTGAGGCATATGAAAAAGCTAATTACATGAGGAGTCCATACAGGAACCAAGGTGATACTTTTTATGCAGGGAGGAATTACAATCAGCCCACATGGGGCAACTATGGCCAAGGGAGCCAACCTCCTCATCAAGATCAGAGTGTTCCTCCCTACAGACCCCCGGACTATCAAGAGATGCCATCATGGGTGAATGGACTCTATGAAGGGATCAATGGAGTGATGAATGAAATTAATGGAGTCCAAGCAAACCTTAACAATCAAATGGGACGGTGGGGCGAGTTCGAGATCTGGAAAAAGAGCGTTGACTCACAACTTTGTAACCTAGCTGCACGGATTTCAAGACCTCAAGGGCAACTTCTGGGCCGACCCGAAGAGAACCCTAGAGGACAAATTGCAGCCACACACCTCAAAAGTGGCAAGGAGTTGCCAAATCGAGCCAAGCCTAAAGACACTGAGCACGACAACGAAGATGATGCCCCGTTCAGGCTCGTTACTGACCCCAACAGGGTCGATAACGAGGCTCCCCAGCTCGATACTAAGTCATCCATGCCAGGTAAGTCTTCTGAACCTAACTCTGAGTTCGTTACCGACCCCCCCCAAGGTCGGTATCGACCCTTCTCCTTCATCGAACGACCCTCTTATCGATTCGGCGGAGCATCGATCCATGCCTATCTCTATCCCGAGTCCGTCAAAAACTCTTCCTTTCCCGGTTAAGAAGTCTAATGATGTTATGGAAGGAAAGTTTAGACGCTTTGTCAAGATTCTTCAAGGGCTAAATATTTCTATACCATTTACTGATGCCCTTAATGAAATTCCTGCCTACGCTAAATTTTTAAAAGAGATTTTGAGCAGGAAAAGATCCATATCAGAGATGTCAAATGAGGTTCATTCCATAAAGCTCCCTGAAAAACTCGGTGATCTAGGTAAGTTTGCAATTTCAATAGGTATTGGGACTCACCGTTTTAAAGCTCTATGTGATCTAGGTGCTAGTGCCAGTTTATTACCATTGTCTATCTGGACCAAGGCCAACATGGGACCACTGGAGCCTGTCGATATGAATCTTTATATGGCAAATGGATCATGTGTCAAAGCAACCGGAGTCGTTGAGGAAGTACCCATTCAAGTTGGCAAATTCTTTGACCCAAACGACTGCATTGTGCTAGATATGCCTGAAGACTCTGCGGTGCCAATCATTCTGGGCAGACCATTCTTAGCCACCGCAGGAGCACGTGTTGATGTCAAGAAGGGACTTCTCACGTTTGATATTGGAGAAGAGAAGGTTGAGTTTCAATTCAACACACCGATAAGCGAAGTGGCTAGTTGTAGTATTGAAGAGTCTACCGACCCACCTTGGCTCGGTAACGACCCTTCCCTGAGTACAGAAACGAGCAAAATCAAGGATGTCACGCCTATCGAGGAGCCTACCGACCCCCCACGGGTCGGTAACGACCCATGGGGGAAGGAATACGAAGCTAAAGATGGATACAGGCACGTTATCGAGCCACTTCCAGATCCAGCATGGTCGTTAACGACCCACATAACCTCGGTAACGAGCCACTTCCCGAATGACCCTGGTAAGTTTTCTTGTTCTTATCCAATCAATTCTGGTCATGATCCTTTCTCCTATTCTTGCTCTATGTTAGATCCTACTGTTAGTACTGTGAAGGAGCCAAAACCTCCTTGGTTTTCGGAATTTACTAACCCTGTTGTAGGATTATCGAGCATACTTAATAATGATCGAGGACCAAATACTTTGGAGAGAAGTTTTGATGTTTTTCAGGCTAAGTATGGGGTTTCTTATGATCCCTTCGATACTGGATGTCAACCGCCCTAGGTAAGCTACGGTAAGTTCGTCGGGCTAACGACGTTAAAAATATCGCTTAAGGGAGGCAACCCGCTTTAAGTTTTTGTTTTAGTTTTTGCTTTCTTAGATCTTTTTGCTAGCTTTCTTTTGACTTGTTTTTTTAGGTTAGATTAGTGTAGTAGGATAGAAGTTTTTCTAAAGTGACTCAGGTACAAGAAGTTAAGAAGTGCTAAAATCAAGAAGAATCGGTACAAGCATACAACGTGTTTGTTAACGACCCCCTCAGGGTCGGTACCAACCTCTACTGAACCGAAGAGAAATTCAGCAATACTCCTCAAGTGATCAATGGTTTCAAACAGCTTCAGTTTTATTTTGTGAGTTCCCTTTTTCTTATTCTCTCTTTACTTCTATGTTTTAAACAGTGAGGACATTGTTTGGTTTAAGTATGGGGTATGGGAAAAGGAAACTAGTTTTGTGTCAATTTTTGTGTTTTTGTTTGTGTTTTTAGGATTGATAATATTCCACTTAGATGTCCTATGATATGCTTTAACTTGCTTGATCATGTAATTCCATAGCATGTTTGGAGAGCTTTGCCTGAATCATGTGCGAAAAATTTGTTTTTTATATGGATATTTAGCTTGTGATGAAATGAGCACATATGATCTTAGTAGAAGTGACTTAAATCCAACAAAAATTGCTACCATGTGAGTTATTTTTGGCCTTATAGGGAGAACATCAAAAAATCCCTCTTCTTTTCTTGTGTGATTTACTCTCCTTATGCATATTATCTCTTGTCATTGATATGATTATCTATTTCTTGAGACCTATATGAGATATTAGTTCATTGCATGTGAAATCATATGATGGAGAACTTTGTTTTCATAAGCCCTATTAATCCTTATCCACCCTTAACATGATCCTTCTTTTTGAAGCCAATTTGAGCCTGAAACCTTTTATTTGTAGCTCCACAAAATTGTTCCCTACCCTATCCGGGGATTAAGACTTAGTGTTGGTTGTTAAGGTTTTGTTGAGTGAGTTGTATTGGTTCAAGTGTGGGGTAATTTTGGGTTGGGTATTTGAGAATCTTGCAGTTTGTCATGTAAAAGGATTTTGGTTCCCTGAATGCACTTGCAAAGAAAAAAAAAGAAATCGGTACCGACTTCCCAGCAGAAAAAAACGAAAATCGGAAAGGGAGGAAAAGAAAGAAAAAGAAAAAGAGCTGAATAGTGAAAACGTGCATGAGCCAAATTTTCCTTGTGTTTTTTAAGCAAGATTAGTTGGGATATTAAAGGGATTGAAAGAGATGAGTGAGCATAATGTGAGAGTGAGTTTGGTATGTTCTTTTATGAGAGTTTTGGTGTGTGAGTTTTTAGGAGTCTTTGATTCCCGGATATTATTAGCACCACATAGCCAAAAAATTTTCCACGCCTATTTGTCTTTACCAAGCCCCATTACAACCCGGCCGAATGGGAACTTCTATGAAGTTTTTCATTGAGCCTAAGTTCTCTTGATGATTTTTATGTGTTTTGACATCTCAGGTGGAGAGTTTGGTGATATAAGTAACAATGACTATGTTGATTTTTGTATTTTGGATTGAGTTGAGAGTTGAATTTATAAGCCTAAACACTTGAGAGTTGAGAGAAACACATTACCCTTGTGAGGTTGGATTCTTGGTTGCTTTTGCTTGAGGTTGCTTATATATGTGTGATGATGTTAGATTCACTTGTCTATCTATTTCTACTTGTGCTTTGATGTTGCTTTTTGATAAAGGCATTGACTTGATATATGTGTTGATGGTTTTGGTTCTTGTCTTGTTGATTGCTTGAGGACAAGCAAGTCTAAGTATGGGGTATTTTGATGTCCGCCTTTTTAGTCATGTTTTTAGGGTGTGCTTTTAGTGTGTTTGAGTCTTTTTCTTTAGTTTTGTGTCTTGTTTTAAGTCGTTTGTGTAGATTTTCGTATATTCTTGAGATATGGAGTCTACATAAGCTTTGGTGGTGTTTTTTAGGTTTTTAGAAGCTATTTGGAGCAATTTTTGAAGAAAGGAGCAAAGCCGGTGGGAGCTAGCACTCAAGAATGAAGTGAAGGCCGAAGAAAAGCGCTCAAGTAAAGTCATTGAAGATCAAGTTTGAGCTTGGAAAGAGATAGAGAAATTCTTTACAAGAACATAGGAAAAAGAATCGAGTCAAACGGAGTTGTAACGAATCCTCTACGCAAGTTTTACTCAAGACTGTTCGAAGTACTAAACAGGGTCGTTAACGAGGTTCTCAGGTCGTTAACGAGGCACCGCGAGGAGCAGCAAAGACCGAGTCGGTGCTATTAATGGGCTTCTATCTTGTTTCCTTTTATGTTATTAAATAGATAGAAGGGATATATTTTATTAGAAGATATTATTTCCTTATAGTTAGATTTAAGATAGATTTATTTCCTTAAAGATAGATTTAAGATAGAATAGTTTCTCTCTAAATACACTTGTCCCCTCTTTAGTTTGATCATCATTCAAGTCAGAGGAGGAGGAGAGAGAGGAGACGTGTGAGAGGGAGCAACGAGGGCGATTTGTAGGGAAGAACTATTGTTTGGATTAAAGTTGTAAGCTTTCTTATTTAATTTAATTATTATGTTTTTAAATATGCTTTGTGAGTAGTCTTCCTCTCTAAGGTTGGGGTAAAACCCAGTAATGGTTGTGCATGCTTGTTTATGATCATGTTTTGATTGTTTTTATTGCATGAATCTATTCTCTTGCTCTTAGTTCTTGAAACGAAAGTTAAAAGGAATTTCTCATTCATAGTTGAAGCGAAAACAAAAACCTTGAATCAGAATAGTCAAATTAGGGTTTTAAAGCGAAGCAGATCTATCCTAGTTGAAGTAGAAGAGATTAGATAGTAAGTTTATTGATTTAGCGAAAGTTGATTGATTTACTTGCTTAAAGTTAACGAAAGTTAGCGCCTTTATGTGATAAAAGCATGATCTATATGTTTCATTAGCGTTTGGCATGCATGATTATTGTTGTGGTGATACCTTTACCTTATATTTCCTCTCTTCCTTGATAAAAACCCTACCTTTATTGATTACTTACGCCCCAAGAAAGAACAAAACTTGATACAGACTTTCTCCCTGCGGACGAACCTGACTCTGCTATACAACAGCGGGGTCTTGATATAAATTTATTTGTTGTCAAGAAACCCTCTCAACAGCTACTCTACGTACCTAATTGGTACGAGGTGTGGACGGGTCATGCTCACCCGTTGGAGCCCAAGCCGGAGGATGAGCTATCACTTAGGCCTTGTGAGACAAGGTTCGAGCGAGAAGGTGAAGAGATGGATGAAGATGAAGATGAGGATAACGAGGTAGCTGGAGAAGATACTGAAGAGGCTGACACAAAGGGAGGCACGGAAGAGCTTAACTTCGAGGATGAAGACCTCGACACAAAAATTTTGGGCACCAACGTCCTCGTTGACGAGCCTACCAGGCTCGTTAACGACCATTTCCAGACTTCTACCTATGTTCCTAAAGAAGCACCCCACTTTGTTAATGAGGTCCCGAGGACAACTACCGACCCCCCGCCAGCTCCTACCGTCCCTCATTCCTATGGTCTCATGCCATACAACCCGGTGCTATACCAAGACAACTTCCAGCCTCACTACCAACCACCTCCTCAGCCCGAGTACACTGGGTCGAGTATGCCACCACCATGGGCCGAGGATCTTTCTGCTCGAATGCAACAGCTTCACCTCCAGCAGGATCACATTCATCGGAGGATGGATAGATGGGAGACTGTCTATTCCGCTCGCATGTCGATGGAGGATGTGAGGCATCGTCAGAGAGAGGTGGAAGATTCAGAGCGTTGGAGGACGATGTACGACTTCATGGGGAACTTTGGGCACTACGTTCCTCCACCAAACCGTTGATTCAGCTTGAAGAAGACGTTTTCCTTGTTTTCCACTTTTGAGACTTTGTAAGTTTTATGGTTTTTCTGTTTTCCTTTTCTATTTCTTTCCTTCTTCTTATTTTTCTTACAGTGGGGACACTGTAATTTTAAGTATGGGGTGGGAGAAAGTAGAAAATTTGTTATCTTTTTTTGCCTTATGTGTTCTATTTTGTTTTGAGTAGTTTTGTTTCATAAACCATGAAAATCCAAAAAATCGAATTTTTTTTGAAAACAATCTAAAAAAAATCTAAAGAGTTTTAGAATTGATAGATATCCCTTTCTTAGGTTCTATGATGGTAGTTGCTAGCATAATCTTATAATTCCTTGCAAGCATGTCTTTGATAGTATAGCCGGATTCTTTTTATGAAATTGTTTTTAGGAAGGAATAGCATTTGATGAAATTAAGCACATATACTTTATAGCATAAGTGAATGCAATCCAACAAAATAGACCCAGTGAGTTATTTTTTGGATTTATAGGGAGAACATAATAAATCCCTCTTCTTTTCTTGTGTGATTTACTCTCTATATGCATATTATCTCTTGGAATTGTAATGGTTATCTATTTCTTGAGACCTATGTAAGATTTATAGTTCATTACTTGTGAAAATCAGATGATAGAGAACTTATTTTTCATAGCCTTATTAATCCTTACCTACCTTATCATTATCCTCTTTTTGAAGCCAAGTTGAGCCTTAAAGCCTTTTATTTTCAGCTCCACAAAAATTGTTCCCTAACCAAATAAGCTTGACCCTATCCGGGTATTAGGACTTAGATTGGAGAGGTATTCTTTGTTGAGTGTAAAAAAAAAGAGTGAAATATTATGTTTGGTTTGAATTTAAGGGTTATTGGGAAGGGTAGAGTGGAAGTCTCTTGATTTTTAAGTTATGTAAAAAGAAAGATCTCTTGATAGCAAAAGAAATGCACGAAATAAGGTTGATGGTTGGAAGAAAGTTGTTAAAGAGAAAGAGGAGTACACGATGAAGCTCGTTAACGACCCTGAAGTGGTTTGTTAACGAGACAGCGAGGTAGCGAGAAAAAAAAGAGAAAGAGAAAGAAGAAGTTTGAAGTGCATGTGTTTATATAGATAATATCATAGATTCTTTTTTATTTTTTTATGAGACTTTCTAGGATATATTGGGTGAGTGAAGAATAAGTGCATAAAGAAGTGAGTGAGTTTGGTTTGGTTATCTTATGAGAGTTTTGTTATGTGTGAGTTTTTAGGAGTCTTTTGATTCCCGGATATTATTAGCACCACATAGCCAAAATATTTCCATGCCTATTTGTTATTACCAAGCCCCATTACAAGCCGGCCGAATGGAAGCTTCTATGAAGTTTTTCATTGAGCCCTCTAAGTTCTCTTGATGATTTTTTCTTGTTTTTGACAAATCTTGGGTGGAGAGTATTGGTGATATAAGTTCCAATTTCCATGAGTTTTTGTATATTGGATTGAGTTGAGAGATTGAATTTATAAGCCCATGCACTTGAGAGTTGAGTGAAACACATTATTATCCCTTGTGAGGTTGGATTGTATTTTCTTATGTCTATTTGGTGCATATGTGTGTGATGATGTTAATAATCATTTGTTATTTTTCTTCTATGTGTTGATGTTGCTTTTTAGATAATGGCTATGTCTTGATGAGTATGTTGTTTGATTTTGATTATTGTTTAGTGATTGCTTGAGGACAAGCAAGTCTAAGTATGGGGTATTTTGATGTTCGTATTTTTGGTATAGTTTTTAGTATGTTTTCTTAGTTTATTAGGACTAGTTTTGATAAGTTTAGGGTTCTGTTGAGAGGGTTTCTTGACAACAAATAAATTTATAATCAAGACCCCGCTAAGTATAGGGAGGTCAGGATCGTTCCACAGGAAGCAAGGTTGTTCGTTTATCAATTACTAAAAACAACAAACAAAACCAAACAAAAACACTCACAAGAAGCCTCGTTAACGACATTGTCAGGGTCGTTAACGAACCACCGTACACAAAAGACTCAATCTAACGACCTAAATAAAACTCGGTACCGAGCCAACTAACTCAGCAACGAAATTCACTTAAGATAATTCAAATAAAAACAAAGATCTAGGACTAGGGACACCACAACATAGTCATGCATATAAACTTGTAAGAAGAATAGATCATGCCTTTAAATAGATAGAGTCATCAACCTTCGTTGACTATTAAGAAAATTAACCTACTTTCGTAACCCAATTCACTTAATTGCTTGTTTTGGATCTAAAGCTTGAAACTTTCGTATTCAAACAATATCAACCTTCAAGTTACTAACTTTCTCTTGCAATCAAGTTAAAAACTCAAATTACCTCAACTTTCATCTTGGTATAAGCACAACAAACAATCTCAATAATAGATAAAAGGCATTCAACACACAATCTTACTCATCAAACATGCTTAACTATGCCGGGCTTAACCCCGATCCTAGAAAAGAAGACTACTCACTAATCATAACTATGAAACAAATAAATTTAACAAAAGAAATCATAGAAACGAATTACTACTCAAATTAATAACAAAAAATTGCCTTACAGAAAATCAGAAGAAACCGAAAAGAAACAAAGCACCGAACCAAAATCTCGATCAACGAACTCGGTAACTTTCGTTCACCGACCTCCGAACTCGACTCCGATCCTCTCTCGACTCTATCGGCTCTTCCTCTTCTCTAAAAATCCACACCCTTCTAGGCTAAACAAGAGGGCTATTTATACTAAAAAGGCTAAAAACTAATAAGGCTAGAAGATAAAAACTTTCCTAAAAAGATAGAAATAAAAACCTAAAAAGATAGAAATAAAATCTAGAAAGATAACAAGACCTAAAATGCATAATATAATAACCCTAAAAATCATAAAAAGATACTCTACCGACACGGAAATAATTTCCCGCACAGGATCGGTGAGTTACAAAGTCAACCCTCGAAATTTCTATCACGTGGCCTCGTTAACGAGCCCTCACATCCTCGTTAACGAGCCCTCACAGCCTCGTTAACGAGCCTGGGCTTGGTTTCTTCACACTTCATCTCGTAAAACTTGGACTCTGACTTCTCCATACTTGTATTCCTCCGTCTTTCTGTAGCGCTCCAAATTCAGCTCCATATAGCACCTTTTCCTTGCTAAAACCTACAAAATACACAAAATAGAGTAGCTTCCATACTTTCCATGAAAATATGCAAAACCATCAAAAAACACACAAATCTAAACCTAATTTTATCAAAACTAAACCTAATAAACAAAGAAAACCTACTAAAAACACGAACATCAGGTTAGTTTTGTGTGTTTTTGGATAGTTTTGCATATTTTATGAAAAGTATGGAAGCTACTCCGTTTTATGTATTTTTGTAGGTTTTAGCAAGGAAAAGGTGCTGTTTGGAGCTGAATTTGGAGCGCTATGATGAAGGATGGAGGAATACAAGATGAAGAATTTGAAGTTTGAATTTTTGGAGTTGAAGTATTGAAGAAGCCAAGCCCAGGCTCGTTAACGAGGCTGTAAGGGCCCGTTAACGAGGCTACGAGATGAAGTTTTCGAGAGTTTGATTCTGTGACTCACCGATCCTGTGCGGGAATTTATTTCCGTGTCGGTAGAGTGTCTTTTTATAATTTTAGGGTTATTATATTATGTATTTTAGGTCTTGTTATCTTTCTAGATTTTATTTCTATCTTTTAGGATTTTATTTCTATCTTTTTAGGAAAGTTTTTATCTTTTAGCCTTTTTATTTTCTAAGCCTTATTAATATAAATAGCCCTCTTATTTAGCCTAGAAAAGGGGGAGACGAAGTAGAAATGCAAGGAGTAGAGAGAAGAGGAAGAGCCGAGATAGAGAGAGAGGATCGGAGTCGAGATCAAGGGCTCGGTGGACGAGAGTTACCGGGGTCGTTAGTCAGTATTTCGGTTCGGTACTTTGTATTTTTCGGTTTCTTCTGAATTTCTGTAAGACGATATTTCTTATTAATTTGAGTAGGGTTTTGTTTTCAATGATTTCTTTTGTTGAATTTATTTGTTTCTTAGTTATGAGTTGTGAGTAGTCTTCTTTTCTAGGGTCGGGGTTTAACCCGGCATAGTTATGCATGTTTGAGGAGTAAGATTATGTGTTGAATGCCTTCTATGTATTTTTGAGATTGTTTGTTGTGCTTAGACCTAGATGAAAGTCAAGGTGATTTGAGTTTTTAACTTGATTGAGAGAGAAAGTTATAGAGATATTGTTAGAATACGAAAGTTTCGAGCTTTGGATCCAAACCAAGAAATTGAGTGAATTAGTTTATGAAAGTAGATAAATTTACTTGTTGGTCAATGAAAGTTGATAATTTATCTATTTAAAGGCATGATCTTATCTTCTTACGAGTTTATATGCATGAGTATGTTGTGGTATCCCTTGTCCTAGATCTTTGTTTTTATTTGAATTCTCTTTAGTGATATTCGTTACTGAGTTTGTAGCCTCGGTACCGAACCTGTTTAGGTGGTTAGTTTTAGTCTTTTGTTTACGGTGGTTCGTTAACGACCCTGACAACATCGTTAACGAGGTTGCTTGTTAGTGTTTCGCTTGTTTTTATTTGATTTTTAGTAGTCGATAAACAGACAACCTTGCTTCTCATGGAACGATCCTGACTCCCCTATACTCAGCGGGGTCTTGACTTATAAATTTATTTGTTGTCCTGAGTGAAGGCCCGTCAACATAACGAGAAGCACAAAACTAGTATTGAGCAACTAACTTCCGATAACGAAGGGTTGCGCTCTCAACTTCGATCCGTCTCTTCCGTCTGCCGGCGCGCCCGAACGACGGACCGAGTGCAAACTAGTGGGGGAGAAGGTTCCTCACGAAACCCTACTGGTTGGAGAGAGAGACCCTCTGAAACAAAGTTTGTTACCTCGCCGACAACTGTCCATGGGATTCCATCCTTCACCCCCGCACAGGACAACCATACTGGAGGGGAAGTAAGAGCGCCCATGCGCCTTCGATCTGCACTAGAAGTTAGCCCTCAACGCTTCGAAGATGACATCATGGACGATGAAGTGGATTGGGACCATCGTCGTCTCCGAGACCTAGAAAACATCATCCGAAACCAGTTCAAGATGTTCACCGAGAAACTCGCAAAGATCCCTAGGGTCCGTCGGCCCATCGAGAAGGAAGCGGTTGACTGTTATGACGAGTCACCCTTCGCTCCTCACATCGCTCAGGTCAAAATACCGAAGAAGTTCTCAGTGCTGAGCATGAGTCCTTATGACGGAATGAGAGACCCCGATGAGCACATAGCTATATTTAAACATAAGATGATGACCGGCGCCGTCCCTTATCACTCTCGGGAAGCATTGATGTGTAAGGGCTTTGGAGCGGCTCTTGTAGGGCCGAATCTGAAGTGGTTTGTTAATCTTCAACGGGGAAGCATTCGTTCTTTCGCCGAGTTGATGGATTCCTTCAGAGTCCAGTTTGCTAGCGGCCGGAGGTTCGAGAAACAGTCCAGCGATTTGTACCGGGTTATCCAAAAACTAGAAGAATCCACCCGGGAGTACCTGGACAGGTTCAACCGCGAAAAGATTTCCATCCCGCACTGTGATGTGCCAACTACTATGGAAGCCTTTCGGCAGGGGGTTAACCATGATGGAGATCTCTATAAGGAGCTCACCAGGCACCCTAGCCACAACTTTGAAGATGTTTAAACTAAGGTCCTAGCGCAGATCTAGCTTGAAGAAGACCTGAAAATGAGAAATCCCGTGAGCATTTGTGGAAGGGTGGAAGGGTGGAGAAGAAAGCCACGCCAGATCATCGCTGGGAATGCCGCGACCAACCGTATCAACGCCCTCATCCAAACGCGGTGAAGGTAAATGTCACCGAGGCCAAACCCCCAAACCGTTACCACGAGTTTAATTGTGGCATATCCCTAGAGGAACTCATGAAGAATAAAGCCCTAACGGTGCGGGGCGTCAGGTGGCCAAAAAGAAACGAGAAACCCTACCCAAACAAGGATATGAGCAAGTGGTGCGACTTCCACGACGACTATGGTCACATAACCAAAGAGTGCGTGGCGCTAAGAGGAGAAATTGCTTATCCCGTATCCCGAGGAAGGATTACAGAAGTAGCACCCAACACACAAGTTCCTCCGAACATGGTAGAAGCCTCACGTGCAGGAAGGCCAGCGTCGCCAGTACCCGCCTAGGTAGTGAATATAATCATAGGGGGTCGAGCGTGTGTGGTCTTACATACTCAGTAACTAAAAGGAATGCACTAGAAAATACTTTCTGTCGCCCTGTGCAGATGAAAAAAGACGTCGCCAATCTCGCGATACACTTTGATGAAGATGACGTCAATAGTCTCGAAGGACCTCACCACGATGGTCTTCTGATCTCCCTCTCAATAGGGAACGTGGTGGTCAAGTGAGTCCTCATCGACACCGAAAGCTCTACCAATCTCATAACATTGGGAGCGCTGAAGGAGATGGGATTGAGCGAGGATGATGTAGAAAGGAATCCAACTCAATTGGTAGGGTTTGGTGGAGAATTGAAGCACACTATAGGTGACATCATCCTTCCCAGGTACGCAAAGGGCATAAACATCCAGGTTAGATACTCTGTGATGGATTGTCCTTCATGTTATAATGTGATAATGGGAAGACCATGGCTCCACGATATGAGGGCAGCTCTTCCACCTACTGTCAGACGTTAAAATTCCCAACACCCTGGGGGGTTCAGGAGATTCGAGGAGATCAGAGGACATCGAGAGAATGCTACAAGTCGGTCTTAAAGTCGATCGCCAATCAGAAGTCAGCGTAACAATTAACAAAAGCCACTACTTCCATCACTCCAAAAGAGAAAGAAAAAGAAAAGGAAAAAGAAGACGAGCGGGTGGAAGAAGTGGTCATAGACCAATCAAGCCTTAATCGGTCTGTCAAGATTGGTATAGACTTGGAAACGTCCATGAGGGACGAGCTGATAGACTTCCTGAGTAAGGATACCGAATGCTTCACGTGGTCTCACGAAGACATGGTAGGAATCAACCTGGAGGTCATCATACACAAGTTGAATGTGGACCCAAATCACCCACCAGTAAAACCGAAAAGAAGGAAATTCGCCATGGACAGGAACAAGATAGTAGACGAGGAAGTAGGAAAGCTAATGGAGACTAGCAAGATCAAAGAATTCAAGTATCCGGAATGGCTAGCTAATGTAGTTGTCATACCCAAGAAAAATGGAAACTGGAGGATGTGTGTGGACTTCACGGATTTGAATAAGGCTTGTCCCAAAGATTCATTCCCATTGCCTCACATAGACTCCCTAGAAGATGCCACGGCGGGTCATCAGTTGTTAACCTTCATGGATCCCTTCAACGGGTAAAATCCGGATGGAAGAAAGCGACCAGGAGAAGACATCTTTCATAACTAGCAAAGGAACTTATTGCTATAAAGTCATGCCTTTTGGACTGCGGAACGTTGGCGCCACATGCCAGAGACTAGTGAGCAAAATGTTCCAAACCCAGATCGGAGAAACCATGGAAGTATATATAGGAGACATGCTCATCATGTCAAAGAAAGTTGTAGACCACCGCCTTCATCTAGAAGAGGCATTCGAGATCCTGAAGCAGTACAACATGAAATTAAACCCACAGAAGTGTACCTTCGGCGTGAAATCTGGGAAATTCCTAGGGTACTTAGTCACCCAATGAGGAATGGAAGCGAGCCTAGAACAGGTTCGCGCTATAGTGTCACTAAAGTCTCCAAGGTGTGTGAAAGATGTCCAAAAGCTCACTAGGAAGATCATCGCGTTGAATAGGTTCATTTCCAAGTCAGCAGATCGCTGCCGCTTGTTCTACAAAGAAAAAATGTTTCCAGTGGACTCACCGACATGAAGAAGCTTTCCAAGAGTTGAAAAAATACTTCTCTGATCCCCTGATCCTTGCAAAACCAGAAGAGGGGGAGACCTTACCCTAGTACCTGGTCGTTTCCAAGCAAGATATCAGTGGGGTGCTTGTTCGCGAACAGGATGGGCAACAACAACATGTGTACTATGTAAGTATTACCCTCCTACCAGCTAAAACTTGCTACTCTTCTTTGTAGAAATTGATAGTAGCACTGGTCATGTGCTCCAATAAACTTCGTCCTTATTTCGAGTCACACATGATCGTGGTAAGATCCACACATCCCTTAAAGACGTTCATGCATAAACCCGAGTTTATGGGAAGAATGGCCAAGTGGGCAATTCACCTGAGCGGATTCGACATTTAGTATGAGCCTCGAACTTCGCTAAAATCACAAGCATTGGCCAACTTTGTGGTTCATTTTAGTCCTACCACGGAAGAAAGAACGGAGTCGGTTGAGTTGATGACGCTAGAAGCAAAGTCTCCAGTCAAATGGACGCTTCACACAGACGGCGCATCCAATGTTGAAGGAACAAGGATAGGAGTAGTCCTAAAATCAACACAGGGGGATAGGGTGACACAATCCGTGAGATGCACGTTCGAGGCCACAAACAATGAAGTAGAGTATGAGGCTCCAATTTTTGGCTTAACCCTTACAAATGACTTATCCATACAGTCCTAAAATTGTTTAAAGCCAGAGATGAAAGAATGGCGGTTTATCTAGGAGTGGTGAAGGGTTTAATCCCTCAGTTTGAGAAAATATCCTTCACACATATCCCAAGAGAACAGAACACCCAAGCAGATTCTCTCGCCCGTTTAGCTTCAGCCATCGACCCTAATGAATATCCCGTGATTCCAATGGTCCATATAATGGTTCCTTCCATCAAGAGAGCCCATACCGATAATGGTAGTAAATCTCGTGAAGCGACCGGAGATGTCACCACTCTCAGACTTGTGTTCTCCAAGGACGTCTTCATGAAAATCGACGATGTTGACGTCAGGAACTTCCAGAATGACTCTAATCCAAATCATTCTTTGGACGATTTGGGTCATGACGAAGACTCCCTCGTTCCCTCTGAGGTCAATGAGGAGCCATGGACCCAACCATACCTTGATTGTCTGGTCGAAGGGAAACTCCCAAAAGATAAAACAGGAGCCAAATATGCTGAAAATAAGAGCTGCACGGTTGACAGTTGAGAATGGAATGCTATTCCATCGATCGGCAGTAGGCACGCTTCAGTCCTGCTTAACCAAGGGAGGTGTCCAGAAACTTCTTGGGGAACTACACGAAGGAGATTGTGGGAACCATACAGGAGGAAGAAGTCTATCCAACAAAGCCCTTCGTCAGGGGTGGTACTGGCCCACCACGCGAAAAGATGTTGTAGACTTCAGCCGTAAGTGCGACGCTTGTCAGAGGCACGCACCAACAGCACACTAGCCACCCGAACCACTCTTTCCCACACTCACGTCGTGGCCGTTCATGCGCTGGGGAATGGAAATAGTCCAGAAGTTACCCCCTTCGTTCGGACAAAGAGTATTTTTCCTCGCAATGACCGATTACTTCTCTAAGTGGATCGAAGTCGAAGCCTACCGGGAAATCAAGGATAAACAGGTAATTTCCTTCATCATTAGAAATATCCTTTGTCGTTTCGGGGTTCCTTCGGAGATTGTATGTGACAACGGTTCTCAATTTATAAGTCAGAGGACTAGAGACTTTTGCAGTCACTAGAACATTAACTTAGTCACTTCGACACCTCGCTACCCCCAGTCTAAAGGGCAAGCCGAAGCTAGCAATAAGGTGATTGTGAACAACCTGAAGAAGCGTCTAGCCAAAGCCAAGGGGAATTGGGACGACGAGTTACCTTACGTCCTTTGGGCTGACCGAAAAACACCTAAGGTATCGACCGGGCAGTCTCTCTTCTCTTTGACGAATGGATGTGAAGCGGTTATTCCTGCCGAAATTATCATCCCCACATCTCGTTCCAGTTTCTTGACCGAAGAGCAGATTCGCCTCGAGCTATTGGCCGACCTAGACACCTCAGATGAGCTCCTTGACAAGTCCTGACTTAGCCTAGCCAAGCACCAACGTCAAGTCATCCAAAGCTACAATCAGAATGTCAGGATTTGAACTTTCCGAGTGGGCGATTGGGTGTTACGAAAAGTCTTCCAGAACACCCTCGAAACCAAATCGGGCAAGTTAGCCCCAACGTGGGAAGGACCATACAAGATAACCAAAGTCGTCGGCCAAGGCACATACCAACTCGAATCCAAAGATGGTGACGTTGTCCCTCGAAGCTGAAACGCGGTACACCTATTGAAGTATCACTTCTGAAGAAGCCTCCGCAAATCAGACGCAAGACGTTCGAGGTCATCCATCCTTAGTTGCTAGTTTGTTTTTATCTCAGTTTGTTCCTTCATCAGTTTGTATGCAATCTACTTGACTCTATGAGAATACTTGTGTGAAAAAACCATGTTGCCATGTTTCGTTTTGCTAAATGAATGATTTCTGTTTGCATCTCTATCTGCTATCAACCATGCCTCGTTTCACATATTTTTAAGTTTATAGAACGTAAAGCATATTTTATTGAAATTATCATAGGATAGAATACATCATCAGGGTAAACACCCGCACAAACGAAAATCCTAAACGACAGAGGTATTTAATCCTAGACCGAAGATGTCTTCGATCAACGGAACATCCCGAGCGCACGCTTCGACGCGATAGCCATCATTCGCTAGAGGACATTCTTCGATATACGCAGCTGCCACGAGTAACGAATGACTTCTAACGGGGTCTTCGTCTTAAAGCCTTCTGTCAGAAGCATCCAATCGTCCCGAAACATATGCACACGAAGGTGGGACTATACAAAGCTGATACATGCAGAATATCCAAAGAAATCAAGCAAAGCGCACAAGTAAAACATAAAACAATCCAGACTCCACCCTTCCACTCCTAGTGGGGAGCCTTGTCCAAATTAGGGAAATCATTGTTTTCGGCTTTAAAACGGCTCGTACACACCAAAAGTAACTTGTTCAGGTAAAAATGTCAGAAATGGCAAAAGAAATTACAAGGGCGCGCAACCCTTATCATCTTCCTTGTCTGAGGAATCCTTTAGTTGTTCCATTCCATTTGCCGAAAGACCGCCCAATCCTTCTCCAATCTCAAGTGCAGCTACGACGCCCGCTTCGCGATCGCCACCATCTTCCTCATCATCAAGATCCCCCTCCTCCGTCTCCTCTTCCAAGAGACCCAAGGAGGCGAAGATCTCGTCGCCCGAGGCCGGCCTATCGGGAGGATAGCATTCATGGAAGGTCGTGATCTCTGCATCCAGGTCCTAACTTAAGTGTTGACCCGCTACGAATTGCTTAATCGTCTCCACTCGCGACATCATTGAGAAATAAGCCACGATCTCACCAACTTCCTTGAGGGTCTTCCTGTTCACAACTTCAAGCTCAGCAATCTTGGAACGGTCTAAGGCAGCTTTCCAATAATGACGCTTAACCGCTTTTGTCAACTTTACGATTTTACCAACGTCTACCTTTTGACGTTCGACATCGGTCATCACTTCCCTTTCCAAGCCAATCTTCTCGGCATCCCACCTCAACTGGTGCTCCCTCAAACCCTTATCCTCCTTATCGGCTGCATCCGCTACCCACAAAACGCCTTGCAAGGCCTAAGAACAGAATATCAGTTAGAATAATGTGCGGAGGAAGAGAGAAAGACAAGGCGAGAGCAACACCTAGCTTCGAGATCATAAGAAAAACATCTCTCACCAAAGCAGGGGTGGGTGCGTCCAAACGAGGTTTCTTAGAACCGTGAGCATCGCGAAGCCTTTTCCACAAGTCCGAAGGAAAATTGTCTTCCATATCGATGACCTCTGTAGCGTTCGGCGACCACCGTTTGACTAGGGTCACTTTAGCAACAACCTCAACTTTCACCTTTGGGTCCAAAAGGAGGTTTCATGTCACTTGATCACAACTTGCATTGGATCATGGCCGTTGCTGAAAAATTCCATCCCAGAGAAGATGAGGCTTCCAAGTAAAATAAAAATAAATTATCAATCATGAAAGAGTAGATAAGAACAGGTAGAGAACGGTCAATGAATGGCGTGTACCAGTGGATTTCGTTGTAGGTTTCACAATCGCTTTGGTGGCCGTCACAGACACGGGAATTCCATCTTCAATTGTCTTTTCGGAGTCGCTTGACTCCGCATCGTCCTCCCCATCGGATTGGTCCTCTGACAAGGCCACCGTCTTAGTACTAGACTCGCCTTCAAGCATGAACTCCGCAGATTTCCGGTAGGTCCGTCTCGCCTCGGGAAGGAATAAGATCTTCCTGCATGCCTCCGATTCCAAGACATGGGCATCCAAACCCGGTGGAACTACATGCAAAAATCACCCAGAGAGAAAGATTAACAAGGGGAACAGGCGTTTGGGAAACGAAGCAAAGAATAGAGATGTGAGTATTTACCTTTGGATATCCCACGTGTCAGAAAAAGCCGCTTGGTACATCGAGCCTAATGTTGATCTTTCCACAAAGAAGAAACGGGTAGCCCAATCCTTGTCATTCATCTTTGACTTCGGGATTAATGGGTTCTTGGTGTCCCTAGCGTGAAGATTGAAATGGCCAGCCCTAAGCGGGCACACTCTATAAGCACATAACAGGTCAGACACCGAAAACTCGATCTTCTCCTTCGAGCACACCTCACTAATTTGGTACAAGATCTTCCACAAAGACGGCATCAATTGCACCAGAGATGCCTTGAGGGACAGCAAGAAGTTTAGAGCCAGAGTGGAAAAAGGAAATTGAGTCCCCAAGGTGAAAGGATACTGTAGAAAATAGACCCACCCTTCCTTTACCCAGTCAACAACCTCGTGAGTAGGGAAATCGAAGTTGGTATCGGCCGGGAAGCCATGGTTTTTAATGACTTTCTCCACTTCTTCAAAAGACATGGAGCAAGGACGACAATCGTGGGGTTCGAGAGAGTGGGAGGATTTAAAACCAAGTCTACAAGCTTCTTCTTAACCATGGTGGAGTAAATCAAAGAAAATCTGAGAGAGAAGGCAAGGAGAAGATGAAAGAGAAGGGAGATAAGAGCAAACAAAAGCGTATCTTGGAGGAGCTTGCGCTCGGGGTAATTATGGCCTGAGTGACATGACTTCTCGTCTTCCCAAAGATGATCAGACGGATGGCGTGAATCCACGTGTTTCCCATCGATTGTAGAGGATGCGGCAAATCTGATCAAAATCCCGCCGGTAGATTTGGATCAAGATTTGGAGGTATTGTTAAGCCCAAAAATAAGTCGGCCCATTTGACAATATTAGCCCAAGAACGAGTGAGGAATCGCAAGGGAACGTGAAGACAGAAATCTTGGAGAACTGGAAGAAGTTAATGGTCAGTCAATGAAGGAAGAAGGTGTTGAGAGGGTATTCTTGACAACAAATAAATTTATAAGTCAAGACCCCGCTGAGTATAGCGAAGTCAGGATCGTTCCACGGGAAGCACGGTTGTTTGTCTATCAACTACTAAAAACAAAGCAAAACAACACAAAACACTTAAGACCAACCTCGTTAACGACTTTGTCAGGGTCGTTAACGAACCGGGATGACTTTACGAACTCACACTAACGACCTAAACTAAGGTTCGGTATCGAGGCAAGTAACTCGATAACGAATGTAACGGATGCAAACTCATATAAGAATAAAAACCTAGGACAAGGGTAACCACAACATAGCTGTTAGAAAAGCTGGAGGCTTTGATTTTGATGGTTCTAAACGTCTGTCACGTGAACGACCTCGAGTCTTTGAAAAGAGTCGCCACGTCAGTCAGGTCATTGACGTGTGTTGAAGGCAGATCTCGGAGATCTTGAAGACGCGTGAGATCTTGGTAGTTTGGATAGTATAAACTTGTTTTAGGAAAGATCCTATGCAGATTATATTGTAAGCCGTGTATGCCTTTATCCTAAGTCGTTATTGATTGTAATCCTTTTATATGCTTAAGATGATTTTGTAAAGATAATAGAAATAATATCTTGCCATAACCGAATTGGAAGATATTATTCTCTCTTATCTGACCTAGTTTGTGTGTATTTAATCTAAGGCTTTAGGTTAGATAGAGCACGACCTGATACTCCATTTTGTGCTAAGAAAGAAACGAGAGTTCGAGAGGAAGACGTAGGCTTTTGTTAGATTGAGTGCGGGTTGTAGTTATTCAGTTCACAACGAGTTCTAGAGTGCTTGGGAAGTAGGTCTAGATTCAGGGTGTTCGTGTAACTAATCCAAAAGATCAATAAAGCAAGCTATGGCTTTTAATCCTTCCAAGCGAGAACTTAGAAGGGAGTGGTTTTTACACTTGGTTGATTGAGTTGATCAAACAAGTGTTTCCACTATAAAAAACTTTGTGTTCAAGTAAGTCTTTCTTGTAGTTCATTTCCGCTGTATTTACTTAAGAGGTTGACGACTTAGTTGAGGTCGACAACCTAGAGGTACTAACGATCCTACAATTGGTATCAGAGCTTTGGCTCTAGATTTGTTTTAGTACTCGTAATTCACAGGAAAGATGACTTCAACAAACACTGCAATCAATGATTCATTCTGGAAGCCACCAGTGCTCAAGGCTGGTGAGTACGATTGGTGGGTCGAGCAAATGGAGACTCACATCTGCTCGCTTGATGGACAACTCTGGAAGGTCATAGAGATGGGTCCTGAAACCTTTCTCACTGCTGATGGAAAGGAAGAAAAGAAGAAGGAGGACTATAATGATGCTGACTACAAGAAGTTAGAGAAGAATGCTCATGCTAAGAAGGTTCTTCACCATGCTCTAACTCCTGGAGACTTGAAGAAGGTTGTCCAGTATAAGACGGCTAAGCAGATCTGGGATGCTCTCAAAAGACTCCACCAAGGTAATGATGATGTGAAGAAAGATCGCATCATTGCTCTGGAGAGGGAGTATGAAGTTGTAAGTCATGAAAAGAATGAATCCTGGGGTGATTATCACTCAAGATTTCAAGCTGTGGTTAGCCAACTTGAGTCTCTTGGTGAAAAACATCCTCAATGGAAGCAGGTTAACAAGTTAATCCAAGGACTCAATGCAAAATGGAATGAAGCAGCTGCTGCAATGTTAACCAATAGTGAGACTAAAACACTCACCTTGGAAGATGTCATAGGAAAGTTGACTATGTATGGAGGAATTAAGAAAAGGCGAGATGATCGCCTTGAAACTGTCAAGGTTAAGAACATTGCCTTGAAAGTTGAAAGGGCTTTCGATCTTGCTCAAGGTGATGATGATCAAGTTGATGGTGACGAAGAAGTTGCATTCATCTCAAGAGCGATGAAAAGGCTTTGGAATCGCAACAGTAAGACTCCAGCTAAAGGAACTGAACCTGTCAAAGACATGAAGGACGTGATTTGTTAACATTGTTCGAGAAAAGGACACTTTGCAAGAAACTGTGTTAGGAGAAAGTCGGAAGGTGGCAAGAATGCTTTGCTAGCTACTTGGGACGATTCCGATGTTGAAGATGAAGCAAGTCAACAAGAAGACATGTGTCTCATGGCTATAGATGCTCCAACAGAGGTATATAATTCTGAACTCTTGTCTATGTTATCAGTAAATCTAAAGAACAGTTGCATGCTATCATTGAGAAGTTGGGAACTCAGGTTACCCAACTCAGTGAGAAACTTGAAGAAAAAGAATATAATATCTCTAACTTAATGGATGATAATCATGGTTGGTCTCTTAAATGTGCTAAGTTAGAGAAAAAGTCTTTAATTTCTGAGTCTATTGCCTGCAAAACCTGTGATAATCTTAAATCTGAAGTGGATGACTTAGAAAAGAAAGTCACAGACCTTGAAGGAGAAAATCTCATGCTTAAACTTGGTAATGCTAAGTTAGTCAATGACCTCGAAAAAGAAAAGAACATTAATGAGTCCAATAAAAAGAAATGGATAGAGGAGTTTGTAGCTAAGAAAACTGCTGAAGAGTATGCAAAAACTTTTGTAACTTCAAGACGTGGACTTGGATATTCCTATGTGCCTAAAGACTTGAAAACCTTGTGTCCACCTGAACCTAAAGGTAAAACACCTATGTGCAACAACAAAACAAGTTGTTCCACATCAGATGTGGGGAACCTAAACAAAGGTAAACGACCTTGGTTTTCAGGCCAGAAAGCACACAAAATCTTGATGAAACAAGTCGAGAACTTGAAACCATCAAAAATTGATTTTCATGCTCGTATCAATAACAAACCGATCTATCCTGGGTATAGCAAGTATGTCGGTCTTAAATCTCATAAAACTTGCTGGTATTGTGGAAAAGAAGGTCATCTTCAACATGAGTGCAAGAAAAAGATAAAGGATAGCAGATCTAATGGATTTTGGGAAGCTCATGAGCGTGAGCCAACCATAGATCCTGAGAGAGTTTATAATGAAAGATGTTCTGCAAATCATTACGTTGCCCAACCCAGAAGAGTTGTCAAACAACTCTGGGTTCGTAAAAACTGACTTTTACATTGCAGAATGAAGTGAGAGAAAGCGGTCCCTGGTTCTTCGACAGTGCATGTTCAACTCATATGACGGGAAGCTTTGAGTCATTCATCTCACTTCATCAACAAGAAGGTAGCAACATCACCTTCGGTAACAACAGTAAGGGTCAAGTTCTGGGTATTGGAAAGGTAAGAATCTCTAAGAACTTCTGTGTTAACAACGTAAGCTATGTCAAGGGTCTTAGATACAATCTGTTAAGTGTTTCTCAACTGTGTGCTAACAATATCTATCAAGTTGTCTTTGATTCTCTTGGATGTCAAGTGATTGATGTTAGCTCAGGAAAGACTCTTCTGAAGGGAATCTGTGAAAACAATCTTTATAGAGTCGTTCCCTGGCTCTTACCTGAAGAAAAGTTGTGTCTTTAAGTAGTCGAAGACGTTGCCAACCTCTGGCACAATAGGTTTGGCCATGCAAATTTACAGCTTATTCGCAAACTTCACAATCAGGAACTGGTACGTGGATTACCTAAGATTGACCAAATCAAACATGAAGTGTGTGAAGCTTGTGTGAAAGGAAAACAGGTCAGATCCTCTTTTCAATCAAAAAGAGAGGTAAGTACTTCTAATCCTCTAGAGTTAATTCATATGGATCTGTGTGGGCCAATGCGTGTGAGAAGTCGAGGAGGTAATAGATATGTCTATGTCATTGTTGATGACTTTTCACGTTATACTTGGGTATTTTTCTTGTTTTCTAAAGACCAGGTGTTTGAAGAATTCAGTACATGGGTTAAGCTTACAGAGAAGGTGCTTGACGTACCTTTGATCTCTATTCGATTTGATCATGGCACTGAATTTGAGAATGCTCAGTTTATGGATTTCTACAAAGAAAACAGAGTAGATCATAACTTTTCAGCCACAAGAACCCCTCAACAGAACGGAGTTGTTGAGAGAAAGAATCGAACTTTGGAAGACATGTCAAGAACGTTGTTGATTTCGAGTGGTCTTGTAAGGAATTTATGGGGAGAAGCTATCAATGCTGCATGCTATGTATTAAACACAGCTATGGTGCGACCTCTTCTTGGGAAAACACCATATGAGCTTTTAAGAGGAAGAAAGCCCAACGTTGCCCACCTGCGTACGTTTGGATGTAAGTGTTTCGTACATAACAATGGCAAAGATAGCCTTGGCAAGATGGATGCTAGGAGTGATGAAGGAACATTCGTAGGCTATTCTCAGCATAGCAAAGCCTACAAAGTGTTTAACAAAAGAACTAAGAAAGTTGAAGAGAGTGTTCATGTTGTGTTTGATGAGAATACCATGGGAGGCAGCTCTATTGTTGATGAAGAGGAAGGAGATCTAGGTTTTCATCTATGTGAAGAGTCAGAAGTTAGCATTGAGAAAATTGATCAAGTTCAATAGGTTGTTAACTCGACTCAGGTGGACAACGTAGATGATACTGACATGCCTGCTTTGGAAGATATTGCAAATATTGAAGAATCCGGTGATGATGAGTCCGATCCAAGCGAAGAAGCTACAGAGACTGAAAATCCTAACACTGATCAAGGTCACAACAATGGGGTAGTTGACCTCACTCAGCTTCAGTTAAACTATCAGCAAAAAGATGCTCATCCAGTGACCAACATTATCTCAGATTACTCCAAAGGTGTTCAAACACGTTCTTCACTTCAGAATTTCTGTGCTTTCAACGCTTTTCTCTCTGTTCTGGAACCCAAAAATGTGGATCAAGCTCTAAAAGATCCAGATTGGGTGTGTGCTATGCAAGAAGAACTTCATCAATTTGAGAGAAACAAGGTTTGGCACCTAGTTCCACGACCCAAAGATAGAACTGTGATTGGAACACGTTGGGTTTTCAGAAATAAGCTTGATGATTCTGGAAACGTTGTGAGAAACAAAGCAAGACTTGTGGTTAAGGGATATAACCAACAAGAAGGGATAGATTATGATGAGACTTTTGCTCCCGTAGCACGTCTTGAGGCAATTCGTCTCTTGATAGCTTATTCAGCCCATCATGGCTTCAAGCTTCAACAAATGGATGTCAAGACAACCTTTCTGAATGGGTTTCTTAAGGAAGAAGTGTTCGTAGAACAAACCCCGGGTTTTGAAGACGTCACTCACCCAGATCATGTATTCAAACTCGACAAAGCTCTTTATGGTTTGAAACAAGCACCTCGAGCTTGGTATGACAGGCTTTCTCAGTTTTTGCTCCAACATGGATATGTTCGAGGACAGGTGGATAAGACACTCTTTCTCCTCAAAGAAGGAAAGCACACTCTGGTTGTACAGGTCTATGTGGACGACATCATCTTTGGCTCTACTGATGAAAAACTTGTGAAGAGGTTCGCTAACCTCATGGCCAGTGAATTTGAGATGAGTATGGTTGGTGAACTTAAGTTTTTCCTAGGACTTCAGGTCACTCAAGATATGGAAGGAACAAGAGTGCATCAACAAAAGTATCTCAGGGAGTGTGTCTAGAAGTTCGGATTGGACAACTCAAAATCCTTTGACACACCTATCTCTCCCATCACCTCTCTAGGAAAAGATGAAAATGAAAAGAAAGTTGATCAGACTTTGTATCGGGGCATCATAGGTTCCCTACTCTATCTCACGGCAAGCAGACCAGACATCATGTTCAGCGTATGCTTATGTGTCAGTTTTCAGTCTGATCCAAGAGAATCGCATCTCAAAGCTGTCAAGAGGATTCTAAGGTACCTCAAAGGGTCCGATGACTTATGCCTATGGTACCCAACCTCATGTGATTTTGGTCTAGTCGGGTACACGGATGTTGATTTTGCTGGGAACAAAATTGTTCGTAAGAGTACTTCAGGGATGGCTCAATTTCTTGGACCATGTCTAGTGTCATGGGGGTCCAAGAAGCAAAATTCAGTTGCTCTCTCTACTGCAGAAGCTGAGTACATCGCCGCTGCTGCATGCTGCACCCAACTTCTTTGGCTCAAGCAACAACTTCATGACTTTGGCTTAGAGTATGATGGCATACCTATTCTCTGTGACAACACAAGTGCCATCAACATCTCAAAGAACCCTGTACAACATTCACGAACCAATCACATAGAGATTCGATGTCACTTTCTTTGTGATTGTGTCGAGAAAGAGTTGGTGACCATGGATTTATGCCGAACAGGTGAACAACGTGCTGACATATTCACTAAAGCTCTCAATCGTGAACCCTTTGTACAGTTTCGCATGGAGCTAGGTATGATTTCCCTAAACTAATCTATTTCCCATCTATTATCCCTCAATGATTGACTAGATTAGATGATCTATTTATGATTCAAAAGTTTTATGATCTTGAGGTGCTAAATTTGAATATTTCCATGTTACATACTCATGAACCATGCACATCATTATGTCTTCATTCTTTGCTTCTTGAGTTATGCATCAATTACATGTTGAAACCTTTCTTTGAGCCCAAAAGAGTCCAAACCTGAGGTTCCTAACCCTCATTACAAGCTCAAATGACGGTTGACTCTACAGCCTGGCCTAACCTATCATGTTAGAGAGTCTTTATGAGCCTATTTCTAAATGTTCTGTTATAAACGGAGACTTATCTATATGATTGACAAAGCCACATAAAATATTTCCCCTGGTTCTCTTTGGCACCCCTGTGCAAAACCCCAAAGAACCAGGCGTATTCTCTTTTCAATGGATGTTGGGGACTTGAGTGAGGTTAGTGACTGTGCACTATATGAGGAATGTCAGTTGTCTGGAATTTTTGCTGGCTAAGTGGTTGACGTAGAATAGGTTGAGAACGTCAGTTTCAGAGTAAGACAAAAATCACCTTTCTCCAACGGTATCTTTTCAAATATTTGAAGATCTTTTGCCAAAGGAAATTTGCCCTTTCAATTGCATTGAATAAAGATCTTGGGAAGATCTAGTTTCCATCACATCAACTCAGTCTAAGCTTAAATACGGAGACTCTCTCACTAAAAAGGTACGCTCTCTCTCCTGCAACTATTCTCAAATCTCTTGCTTTTCATCTCAACCTCTCTACCAAAAAGCTTAAACCTTTTCATCATCAATGGCGTCAAACCCTAACCCCTCATCCCCCATTCGTGGTACTGAATCTCCACGGACCCTAGCCCTAAAGCTTGGGAAAGTCGTGGATCCCCAAACCTTGGCTCTGCTCTTGGCAACCGTTCAAACCGCTAACAAACCAGCCACACCATTGATGCTTGAAGGTCCCGAA
Organism: Fallopia convolvulus; assembly: GCA_964016875.1. Lineage (NCBI taxonomy): Eukaryota > Viridiplantae > Streptophyta > Magnoliopsida > Caryophyllales > Polygonaceae > Fallopia > Fallopia convolvulus. Next base: position 10,831,040 of record OZ024721.1, read on the forward strand.
TCCACACAAAATCAAGAACCAGGACCATCCTCTCCAAATCAAACTGAATCTCTCCCAATTTCTCAAGAAATCCCTCCGTCTCAAACCCTACCAAAAACCATAGCCCCAACAAAAATTTCTATACCCAATTCCCCGAAACCCAGAGAGCATGAGCAAGAGAAAACTGAGATTTTGCTTGAGGTTGAGAGTTCTAAAACCCAAGGCATGCAAGGAGACTTTGATTCTGTCTAAGAAGTAGTAAAGTCAATTGAGGCTATGGAGTGCGAAGATAAAATATCTGAACCAGTCGTCACGGAGAAGACGACTACTGTGCTTTTAGCGGGAACTGATGCTCAGGTCAATGACCCAGAACAAGTCATTGACCCAAGCAAGGTGAACGACTCCATTGAAAATCCAGACACGTCGCTTCAGCCTCTCAACATCGAAGGACACGATGACTCTGAACAAGGTACTCCTAGTGATCCTAAGCTCACTCTACTCAAATCTGTTGCATCTTCTTCAAAAGTAAAATCAAAAGAAGAAATCGCTAAAGAACTGTTTGAGTCTGAAAAGTCCGATGAAGATGATGTGGTGATAACTAAGGAATCTAGAAAACCTAAGACTAGAGAGTCTAGTGCTAAGGTTACTAGAAAGAGAGGAAGGGAAGTATCTTCAATGCCAGTTGGATCTGAAGGTGGAGACTCTGTTGTCTCCAAGAAAACTGTTAAGTCGAAAAAGAGTAAAAAGATGATCACTCGGTCAAGTGGACGACTCGCTGCAAGTGGCAAACCTAAAAAGGGAAGTAAAGAAATCAAAGGCGAAGGAAGTAACATGGCTGGTCGTGATTTTGTCAAGGAACTCATCATGGACGATGAGTTCATCAATTCCACGGGTTTACAAGGCATTTCTGAGTTGTTGTCTCATCAAGGGTGGACTCATCTATTCTATGAGGAGGAAAGTTTTAATCCGGAGTTGGTGAAAGAGTTCTACGGGTCGTTGACTATAGAGGACAAAGAGAAGAGGACCATGGGCCATTATGAGTTACATGGTGAGAAATTCACCCTGTCGAGCATGGAGTTAGCCACTCTTCTAAAAGTGCCGCACAAGGGATTTGCTGAATATCATCGAGGTACATGGCCTGAAGACGTTGATTCGGCTGAGCTGCTCAAAAAGGTCACACAGGTCGATGACATTGATGGTGGTTCCTTTGCCACCAACTTCATGAGTGCCGAAAGGAAGGTTTTTTTCACTTGGGTGATCAGCAACTTGATTCCCCGGGAACAAAAGAGGAGCACTGCTATGATCCAAGACATTCTTGTCATGGATAAAATTCTCGACAAGGAACCTGTCAACTTTGCTCGCTTAGTGCTTCTACACATGGAATCTGTGAAGGATAATCCCACACATGCTCTCCCATATTGCTCCATTGTCAAGAAAGTGCTTCTTTATCATGAGGTTTATGAGGCTGAGAAAGAAGTGGATCACGTTCGTCTTCTAAATACTGATATTGTTCGCAAGATGGGCTACAAACTGGTTGATGATAAATGGGTGTCAAGGGATGCAAGCAAGGATGTAGTTTCTGATGCTGAGATGGAAGATGCTGAGTTAGGCATTCATGCTATGGGGAGAGAAGGTGAACAACTTGGTACAATTATGAAGCTGTTAGTTGAGCTCCAACGTCAAAACCAAGATTTGCTTGAGAAAGTTGGCCAACTCCTGCGTGATCAGTCTGCGCTGAAATCTGATGTTCATGGCTTATCTGTTGCGCTCGATGATCTGATCAAGTCAGTGACTTAGCTTGAGTAGTCGACATCCAGTTCCCTTTATTTTCCTTGCACATCTACTATCTCAAAAACATCTTTTTCGGTTTCATCTATGTGTTTGTGCCTTCTTTGTGCTGCAGGTTTAAGACTAATTTGTTTTGTTGCTATGGATTCGGTCTGTATGTTGGATAATTTTCTATTTACCCTTGTTTGATTATCTCTTTTTGCTTGATTATTTAGATTGATCTTTTTGATGATGCCAAAAGGGGGAAAAGGCTGGGGGTAGATAAAATAATGGGATTTTTATGCTGAATTACATATGGGTTATCCAACTTAGGGGGAACTTTTGGCTAACTTAAATATTATTGCATAGCCTGTTCGAGTTTCTGTATTGCTCTGATTATACAGGATAGAAGAGTTTGTCACCATCAAAAAGGGGGAATTTGTTAGAAAAGATGGAGGCTTTGATTTTGATGGTTCCAAACGTCTGTCACGTGAACGACCTCGAGTCTTTGAAAAGAGTCGCCAGCGTCAGTCAGGTCGTTGACGTGTGTTGAAGGCAGATCTCGGAGATCTTGAAGACGCGTGAGATCTTGGTAGTTTGGATAGTATAAACTATTTTTAGGAAAGATCCTATGCAGATTATATTGTAAGCCGTGTATACCTTTATCCTAATCCGTTATTGATTGTAATCCTTTTATATGCTTAGGATGATTTTGTAAAGATAATAGAAATAATATCTTGCCATAACCGAATTGGAAGATATTATTCTCTAAGGTTTTAGGTTAGATAGAGCACGAACTCATACTCCATTTTGTGCTAAGAAAGAAACGAGAGTTCGAGAGGAAGACGTAGGCTTTTGTTAGATTGAGTGTGGGTTGTAGTTATTCAGTTCACAACGAGTTCTAGAGTGCTTGGGAAGTAGGTCTAGATCCAGGGTGTTCGTGTAACTAGTCCAAAAGATCAATAAAGCAAGCTACGACTTTTAATCCTTCCAAGCGAGAACTTGGAAGGGAGTGGTTTTTACACTTGGTTGATTGAGTTGATCAAACAAGTGTTTCCACTATAAAAAACATTGTGTTCAAGTAAGTCTTTCTTGTAGTTCATTTCTGCTGCATTTACTTAAGAGGTTGACGACTTAGTTGAGGTCGACAACCTAGACGTACGAACGATCCTACAATAGCTATGCATAAAAACTCATAAGAAGATAAAGATCATGCCTTTAAATAGATAATTTATCAACTTTCGCTGACTAGCAAGCAAATCAATCAATTCTCATTAATTAATTCACCCAATCACTTGTTTTGGATCCAAAGCTCGAAACTTTCGTAATCGAACAATATCAACTTTCAAGTTGACAACTTTCTCTTTCGATCAAATTGCAAACTCAAATTACTTCGACTATCATCTAAGCATAAGCACAACAAGCAATATAAAAAAAGATAAAAGGCATTCAAAACATCAACTCATTCACCAAACATGTATAACTATGTCGGGCTTTAACCCCGACCCTAGATAAGAAGACAACTCACTACTCATATTAATAAAGCAAACAACTTCAACAAAAGAAAACATTGAAAACAAAAACAAACTTACTTCAAATTAATAAGAAAACTATCGTCTTACAAACTTCAGAAGAAACCGAAAATAAAACAACACCGAGTAGAAAAAACCTGATTAACGACCCAACCTCTCTCTCTCGATCGACCTTGGCTCGCAATCCTCCCACTCGACTCCTCAATCGGTTCTCCTCGAAGAAATAATATCGTCCTCTCCCTTATAGGCTAGAAAGAAGGGTATTTATACTAATAAAGCTATCTATTAAAACCTTAAAAGATAGAAACTAACTCTAAAAAGATAACAAGATATAAGATAGAAGATATAACAACCTTAAAAATCACTTAAAACCTCTACCGACACAGAATCATCATCAACGACTTCCGCACAAGGTCGGTAGGAATCACAAAATCCATCCAAGAATTCTATCTTTATGCCTCGTTAACGACCCTTCACATCCTCGTTAACGAGCCTGAGATTTGGCTTCTTCAACTCTTCAAATTAACAGCTTGGACTTCAACCTCTTTATCTTCAGGTTCTTCCGACTTCCACCATAGCACTCCAATTCAGCTCCAAAAGCACTCTTTCCTGCTCAAAACCTACAAAAAGACACAAAACGGAGTAGCTTCCATACTTTTCACAAAATATGCAAACTTATCCAAAAACACACCAAATTAACTCTAAAAACTACTAAAACTAAACCTAAACAAACCAAAAAATACACTAAAAACATGAATATCAAATTACCCCATACTTAGACTTGCTTGTTCTCAAGCAATCACTAAACAATAATCAAAACCAAACAACCATACTCATCAAGCAAATAGTCATCAACTTAAAAGCAACTTCTAAACCATAGCAGAAATTAGCAAATGACTATTAACGTCATCACACATATATACACCAAATAGACACAAGCAAAATACAATCCAACCTCTCAAGGGATATATTTGTTTCACTCAACTCTCAAGTGTTTAGGCTTATAAATTCAACTCTCCACTCATCTTATATACAAAAACTCATAGAAATTGGAACTTATATCACCAAACTCTCCACCTAAGATTTTTCAAAAAACATAAAAATCATCAAGAGAACTTGGGCTCAATGAAAAACTTCATAGAAGCTTCCATTCGGCCGGGTTGTAATGGGGCTTGGTAAAAACAATAAGGCGTGGAAATATTTTGGCTATGTGGTGCTAATAATATATCCGGGAATCAAAGACTCCTAAAAACTCACACATAAACAAAAATCTAATAAAAAATCATACCAAACTCACTCAAACATTATGCACTTTATTCTTTCACTCACCCAACATATCCTAAAAAGCCTCGTAAAACAAATCAAAAGAATCTCCAGCTTATCTATTAAACACAAATGCACATCTTACTTCTTCTCTTTTTCATATAGCTTTTTCTCTCTCTTCTCCTTTCGCTCAGCCTCGTTAACGAACCAACTAGGTCGTTAACGAGCTTCATCGTGTACACTTTCTCTCTTTTTCTTTCTTCTTTCAACAACTTTTCTTTTGTGCATCCTTTCTTACCAAGAGATCTTTCTTCTACAAATTAACACAAGAGACTTCCAGTCTACCCTTCAAAAACCCTTAATTTCGAACCAAACATATCTTTTCACTCAACAAAACAAACCTCTCCAATCTAAGTCCTAATCCCCGGATAGGGTCAAGCTTATCTTGGCTAGGGAACAATTTTGTGGAGCTAAAAATAAAAGGCTATAAGGCTCAAACTGGCTTCAAAAGAAGGATAATGATTAGGTAGATAAGGATAAATAGGGCGTATGAAAAATAAGTTCTCTATCATATGATCTTACATGTAATGAACTATAAATCTTATATACGTCTCAAGTAATAGATAACCATCACAATTCCAAGAGATAATATGCATATAGAGAGTAAATCACACAAGAAAAGAAGAGGGATTTTTTGATGTTCTCCCTATAAGGCCAAAAATAACTCACAAGGTAATTTTTGGTGGATTGCATCACTTATGCTAAAAAGTATACATGCTCAATTTCATCAAATGCTATTCCTCTATAAAATAATTTCACATCAAGAATCAGGCTATACTATCAAAGACATGCTTGCAAGGATTTACATGATCATGCTAGTAACTTACTATCATAGAACCATAAGAAAAGGGTATCTATCTATTCTAACAACTCTTTTTTTTAATTATTTTTTGATTTTTTTGTAATTTTTGTTATGATTTTTTTTAAACAAAGAACTACTTAAAACACACAAGACATAAGCTTTCTACCCTTTCCCACCACATACTTAAAATTACAGTGTCCCCACTGTAATAAAAATAAGCAGAAGAAAAGAATAGAAAAGAAAAGAAAAAGAAAAAGAAAAAGAAAAAGAAAAAGAAAAAGAAAAAGAAAAACTTACAAGACTTTTAAAGCAGTAAAGAAACTACTCAAACTAAATCAGCGCCTTGGTGGTGGGAGTTGGTGCTCGAAGTTCCTCATGAAGTCATACATTGTCCTCCAACTTTCTGCATCACCCACCTCTCTCTGTTGATGCCTTGCATCATCCAACGCCATGCGAGCAGAATAGAAACTCTCCCACCTATCCATCCTCTGGTGGATATAAGTCTGCTGCAGGTTAAGGTACTGCATCTTAGACAAAAGATCTTCGGCCCATGGAGGCGGGATACTCGATCTAGTGTAATCGGGCTGAGGAGGTGGTTGATAGCGGTTGTGAGGCTGAAAGTGGTCTTGAAAAATTACCGGATTGTAGGGCATAAGACCATAAGAATGTGGCTCAGCAAGTTGCTGCGGGGGGTCGTTACCGAAGCTGTGGGCCTCGGTAGTAGCCTCAAAGTGGTCGTTAACGACCCTGGTGGGCTCGTTAACGAAGTTGTTGTTGCCTAGAATCACTGTGTCGAGGTCATCTTCCCCGATGTCGAGCTCTTTCGTGCCTTCTTCTGTAGCTGCCTCAGTCTCTTCATCATCTTCGTCCATAACTTCTTCCTCCCTCTCGAACCGGGACTCACATGGCCTGAGCGTCAGCTCATCTTGCGGCTTGGGCTCCAAAGGAACGCATGCCCTGTCCATGCCTCGTACCAGTTCGGTACATAAAGCAGCTCCAATTTAGCCGGGGTGGGTACGACATCTCGACCTTGAACTTTTGTAGTGTACCCATCCCGAACCTGAGTAAAAATGCTGGAGCTAAACCAGTAGTTCCTGTTGTTGAGCGTGGGACGGCGTGTAGAGGGAGAGATCGACTCCAAGATTGGTCGCCAAGAGACTAACCAAGTTCCCGCACCATACTTCTTTTGACTTCATTCCTTTCTTCTCCACATATAGTAGCCATTCATACCCCAAGTTCAATGGGGCAGGATCCTCAAATAGTATGGTTCGGAGGCATGCAACTTCCATCCTCGTTGGCCTATTCAACTCTCTCTTGGGCCAAAATGTAGCGGCTAGGACTCGGAGAATAATCGGGAAAAAGGGGTTGATGATGCTTGCCCCGGAAAGTGCTGCAGCCGAAGGCTCTACTTCCCTGGTGATGTAGCTCCAAGTCCTTGTCACCTTATAGTCCTTGATGTTGTAATCCCGAGAAGGATTAGGGAGATCGAGAATAGCATTGAACTCCTCCATGGTGTACTCACGACTGACATTACCGAGCCTGAATCTAATCCGTCCAGTCGAGGTCTTGGTTGGGAATCTTGTCTCAAGAGTAGCCAGAAACTCAGAAGTGAGAGCCGGGAAGTGCGGTACCTCTTCCTTCTTCAACAAGTGAGGTACGCCAAGAATAGAAAAGGCCTCTTTGACATCATCAAAAAGCCTCATTGCCTTAGCACTTGACCTTGAGAACCACCTAGTGTAGTGGTCCTTGTTTAATAGGGCATTGTACCGGTCGGCTTGTGCTTGGGTGTGCAAGATCACATTATCCATGCGCGGAGGAGATGGGGATCGCTGAGTCCTCTTCTTCTTGTCGGTTCTTGTTGTAGCTCGGCTAGAACTTGCCATATGGACCAATAAAAATATGGATTGATAAACATAAGATCCATACAAATCAATAGGAAAGAGACCCCATACTTGGCCTCAAAATTGTTCTCGAAGTGCCTCGTTAACGACCCAACTAGGGTCGGTAACGAGCCTGGACTGGTGTTTTTAGACTAGGCGGTATGCAGGGTCGTTAACGAGCCTGGACAGGTCGTTAACGAGCCTGTACAAGAACCAGTCGCAGATTCCGAATGCAAAATACTCCAAAATTATGCATTAAATCAAACATGCATCATACACAATCCTACATAGGATACACAATCGGGTATATGCACCCCATACTCGCTCGATTACCCATCCCGAACATGCTATAATTGCCCAAAAATTCATGGTGAAGATCACTCAATTCTAGAACAAGGTAGTTCATGCTTTTCCTAATCAAATTTCAATGGAGAATCAAGCAAGAACACTAATAATGATCAAGATCAACCACCAATATATGAAACAACAAAATCATTGAGCAATAAACATGCTATTCGACCACTTTATACAAGCAAGAATAAGATATGAAATTTTGACCCTATAAACCATGAATAATGTAATTAGAGAGTTAGGGTTTAGAAATCATACCGTTAGATCGAGAAATTGAAGAACGAGATTGAAATTAGGAGTGATTAACGAGCTTGGTTCTCGCCGGTAACGAATGCAAGAGTTGCGGGTTCGTTAACGGGGTAAAATTCCGGGGGTACGGTGGTGGTTTAAATTCCGATCGGTAGAGGTAAACCGGTAGGATTTTGAGAGTTTAAGCTTTGGATTGAGAATTTGAGAGTAGGATTTTGGGAATTTTGGAAGGGTTTTATAGGAGAGGGCAAGAGGTAGGTGAAGAGGGTGAAAGGGGCGGCACAAGTGGTAAAAGATATAAGATAGATTAGGTTAAAAACTTACCTGCCCGTTTCTATTTCGGGTCGCCGAACTAGGTCGTTAACGACCCTGGATGGGGTCGTTAACGAGCCTGTGTATCCTCTTTCGAGTGATTTTCCGAGCCCAACTCCCATAAGCGCTATTTTTAACGTCGTCAGCCCGACGTACTTACCTTGGCTCAAGGTGGTTCTCTTGTACCTAGGTCGGGGTTTTGAGGGACCCCATACTTAGCCTTGTAAACATTATCGACTCCTGTCACTAAATTTGGTCCTCTATCTTCTAATAATATGCCTGATATTCCTACACAAGGGTTAGTAAAATCCGAAAACCACGGGGGCTTGGATTCCTCTATTGCATAAATAGTAGGGTACGGTATAGGAACATGATATGAAGAAGAATTATAACCAGTACTAGTGAATTCATATTTAGAGTACTCACCTTGATTTATTGGAAAAGATGCTGATACTGAGGTCGTTGGAACCATTGTCGACCATGTGCTAACGATTCCGTCATTATAGCTTTGCATAAGGGACTCGGAGCTGGACCAAGGAGCGTCGGTAGGGATTTGTGCGAAATTCTCATCCTCTTTGGTAATTGGAGGAGGGTCGTTAGGAACAGCTATATTGAGTTCTGGCTGGGAGAACTCGATTTGTGCAGCTGCAGTTGGGTCATTTGCGTTTTGGTCAAGGCTGAATTCCATGCGTCCCTCTCCAATATCAAAAGTGATTCCGCACATCTACCCTAGCACCTGCTGTAGCTAGGAATGGCCTGCCTAAGATAATGGGGACATGAGGGTCCTCAGGCATGTCGAGAATGATGAAATTATTTGGAATAAAGAATTTCCCAACTTGAACGGGATAATCGTCCACGACTCCTGTAGCTTTTACGCTTGATCCGTCTTCCATGTAGAGATTCAGTCTACAGGCTCCAATGGTCCCATGTTGGCCTTTGACCATATTGAAAGAGGGAGTAAACTAGCACTGGCTCCCAAATCACATAAAGCTTTGAATTTATGGTCGCCTATGCCAATTGTTATGGCAAATCTCCCTGGACCGCCTAATTTCTCTGGTAGAGTGATGGATCGGACCTCATCTTGCAGCTCTGTAATGGATCGTTTCCTGCTAAGAATATCTTTCAAGAATTTTGTGTAAGCCGGCATTTCGCTTAGGGCCTCAGCGAATGGGATAGAAATATTAATGCCCTAGAGAATCTTTACGAAACGCTTAAACTTACTTTCTGTAGAGTCCTTGGACTTCTTAGTAGGAAAAGGAAGAGAATTCACCTTTCTTGGAACCAATGCGGGCTCGAGAGGTGATGCTACCAGGTCGACTTTAGGGTAGATTGGTATGCTCGGAGGATCGTTACCGACCTTAATGGGGTCGTTAACGAGCCTGGGATTGGGAGAGGGGCTCGGAATAGGAAACTTACCTGGGCTGGGGTCATTAACGACCCTGTGAGCATCGTCACCATGGTGTGCAGGTTCGGTAACGACTCTCTTTGGCTCGTTACCGAGCTGAGCCGTAGCTTCCTCATCAGTCGTGGGGCTCGTCTCCTTAGCTTGGATACGCTCCGGTAGTGTCTTTCCGCTCCTAAGGTGCACCGCTGCTATTTGTCCTCTAGGGTTCTCGTCGGGTCGGCCTGGGAGTTGCCTTGGTGGCCTTGGAATCTGTGCAGCAAGGTTCCCTATTTTGGAGTCGAAATTCTTCTTCCAAACATCGAACTCTCCCCATCTTTTGTTTTGATTGTTAAGGTTGGCTTGGATTCCATCAATCTTTCTATGCACTTTATTAAATTTATTATGGACTCCGTTAATGCCTTCCTATAACCCTTGTGCCCATGATCGTGGCTCTTGGTAGCCTGAGGTCGATATGGTACAGGTCGTCTATCTGGTGGAGGCGTTGCATAGTTTGTATTCGGATTTTGATTGCCCCATGTTGGATAATTGTTTGACCTGTCAAAATTACTAGGTTGGTTTCTGTATGCGCCTCTCATATAGTTCACTTCAGCATATGTCTCAGCGGCTCTTACCTGCTCTATGTTAGTGTGATATTCATGTTTAAGTCTAGTTTTTGGTTTGTTTCTTAGTTTGTTTAGGTTTAGTTTTAATAGTTTTTAGAGTTAGTTTGGTTTGTTTTTGGATAAGTTTGCATATTTTCTGAAAAGTATGGAAGCTACTCCGTTTTGTGTCTTTTTGTAGGTTTTGAGCAGGAAAGAGTGTTTTAGGAGCTGAATTGGAGTGTTGTGGTGGAAGTCGGAAGAACCTGAAGATTAAGAGGTTGAAGTCTAAGCTTTCAAGAGAAGAAGAGTTGAAGAAGCCAAATTCCAGGCTCGTTAACGAGGTTGTGAAGGGTCGTTAACGAGGCTTAAAGATAGAGTTTTTGGATGGATTTTGTGATTCCTACCGACCCTGTGCGGAAGTCGTTGATGATGATTCCGTGTCAGTAGGATATTAAGTGTTTTTAGGGTTTTTAATGATTTTTAGGGTTGTTATATCTTCTATCTTATATCTTGTTATCTTTTTATAGTTAGTTTCTATCTTTTAGAGGTTTTAATAGAGAGCTTTATTAGTATAAATACCCTTCTTTCTAGTCTAGGGAGGGAGAGGACGATTTTGATTTCTTTTAGGAGAGCCGGAGTTGACGAGGTCTGGTGGAAGAAGTAGCGAACCGAGATCGATCGAGAGAGAGAAGCTTGGGTCGTTAGTAGGTTTTTCTGCTCGGTGTTGTTTTGTTTTCGGTTTCTTCTGAGGTTTGTAAGACGATATTTCCATTATTAATTTGAAGTAAGTTTGTTTTGTTTTCAATGTTTTCTTTTATTGAAGTTATTTTCTTTATTAATATGAGTAGTGAGTGTTTTTCTTATCTAGGGTCGGAGTTGAAACCCGACATAGTTATGCATGTTTGATGAGTGAGTTCATGTTTTTAATGCCTTTTATCTATCTTTTTAGATTGCTTGTTGTGCTTATGCTTAGACGATAGTCGAGGTAATTTGAGTTTGCAATTTAATCGAAAGAGAAAGTTGTTAACTTGAAGGTTGATATTGTTCGATTACGAAAGTTTCGAGCTTTGGATCCAAAACAAGTGATTGAGTGAATTAATTGATGAGAATTGATTGATTTGCTTGCTAGTCAGCGAAAGTTGATTAATTTATCAATTTAAAGGCATGATCTTTATCTTCTTATGAGTTTTTATGCATAACTATGTTGTGGTAACCCTTGTCCTAGGTTTTTATTCTTACTTGAGTTTGCATTCGTTATATTAGCTATCGAGTTACTTGCCTCGGTACCGAACCTATGTTAAGGTCATTAGTGTGTGTTTTCGTATAGTCATCCAAGTTCGTTAACAACCCCGACAAAGTCGTTAACGAGGTTGGATGTAGGTGTTTTTGTGTTGTTCTGCTTTGCTTTGTTTTTAGTATTTGATAGACAAACAATCGTGCTTCCCGTGGAACGATCCTGACTTCTCTATACTCAGCGGGGTCTTGACTTATAAATTTATTTGTTATCAAAAAACCCTAATCACCAAATTGGCGCCGTTGCCGGGGAAGCAACAGTTCGTTTGTTTATTTGTGCGTCTAGGAATAGCTCGGCCCCGTTTTTTGTTTTAATTTCGTTTTCTTTGTTTGTTTTCTCAGCGCATGCCAGCTGGACGTCGTAGGCTCGAATTTGACAACGTCGGTTATTATTCAGAACCTGAACGTTCCCTACAACGTAGACGCCGAGAAAACCAAGCCATGGCTACACAGGAAGAGATGGCTCGTCAAATGGAAGTCCTCCAGAAGCGGATGGAGGAGCTTAAAGCTAATAGAGATGTCGTTGCTGCTGAAGCTCAACATCAACGAGTCAACAACACTCATCTACAGGAAGAGTTGAATGCCTATCCGAGGAATGCCAAGCAATACATGCATCCAGAAGTGAGGGTGCCGGAGTCTCCAATTGTGCTTTCGGAGATAGAGAAGACTTTTGAGATTAAGTCTTAATTTATATCCTTGATTAAAAGGGCTCAGTTTGAAGGGAAACCTACTGAGTGCCCTATGGAACATATTAGAAACTTTCTTGATTTATGTGACACTATAGCTGCTGAAGGTGTCTCACTTGAATATGTTCTGTTAAAAGCTTTTAGGTGGTCTCTTACTGGAAAGACCTTGAGCTGGTTGGAGAGCTTACCTCCTACATCTATCAGGACTTGGAAGGCTTTGTATGATCAATTTCTTACAAAGTTTTTCCCTCCTACCAAGACAACGGAGTTGAGAAAACGCATCACCTCCTATCACCAGCTGCCTAATGAGACCTTTGTAGAAACTTGGGAAAGATTTAAGGAAATGCTTAGAGAGTGCCCTACTCATGGGAAACCTTTTTATATTCTCCAAGAAATCTTTTTCCAGGGTATTAATGCAGAGACGAAGAACCACATCAACACACATACAGCGTGCGGTTTTATAGAGATGGATCATACAGTTTCATGGGAATTGCTGGACAAGCTGTCCAACTATGATGCCATGTATGGTACCCAGCAATCACCCCAACCCCAGAGGCGTCTCTACATGCCTAACAAGGAAGAAGTTGACCCAGATGTCAAAAATCAATTTCTGCAAGATGAGGTCAACCGCTTGAAGAAGCAGGTAAGTTTTCTGAAATCCTCTCAATCTTGTCAAGAATATGGCTCTTCTTCCCATACTACTTCTGCTTGCACTAACATAGAGCAGGTGAGAGCCGTTGAGACATATGCTTAAGTGAACTATATGAGAGGCCCATACAGAAACCAGCCTAGTAATTTTGACAGGTCAAACAATTATCCAACGTGGGGCAATCAAAATCCGAATACAAACTATACAGCGCCTCCACCGGATAGACGACCTGCGCCATATCGACCTCCAGGCTATCAAGAGCCACCATCATGGGCACAAGGGTTACAGGAAGGCATTAATGGAGTCCATAATAAATTCAATGAAGTGCATAGCAAGATAAATGGAATCCAAGCCAACCTTAACAATCAAAACAAAAGATGGGGAGAGTTCGATGTGTGGAAGCAGAATGTCGACTCCCAATTAGGGAACCTTGCTGCACAGATTCCAAGGCCACAAGGGCAACTCCCGGGCCGACCCGAGGAGAGGCCAAGAGGACAAATAGCAGTTGTGCACCTTAGGAGCGGAAAGACACTATCGGAGCGTATCCAAGCTAAAGAGACGAGCCCCACGACTGATGAGGAAGCTACGGCTCAGCTCGGTAACAAGCCAGAGAGAGTCATTACCAAACATGTACACCATGGTGACGATGCTCCCAGGGTCGTTAACGACCCCAGCCCAGGTAAGTTTCCTATTCCGAGCTCCTCTCCCAATCCGAGGCTTGTTAACGACCCCATAAGGGTCGGTAACGATCCTCCGAGTATACCAATCGACCCTAATGTCGACCCGGTAGAATCACCTCTCAAGCCCGAATTGGTTCCGAGAAAGGTGAATTCTCTTCCTTTTCCCACTAAGAAATCTAAGGACTCTACAGAGAGTAAGTTTAAGCGTTTCGTAAAGATTCTCCAGGGCATTAATATTTCTAACCCATTCGCTGAGGCCTTAAGCGAAATGCCGGCTTACACAAAATTCTTAAAAGATATTCTTAGCAGGAAACGATCCATTACAGAGCTGCAAGATGAGGTCCGATCCATTGCTCTACCAGAGAAACTAGGCGGTCCAGGGAGATTTGCCATAACAATTGGCATAGGCGACCATAAATTCAAAGCTTTATGTGATTTGGGAGCCAGTGCTAGTTTACTCCCTCTTTCAATATGGTCAAAGGCCAACATGGGACCATTGGAGCCGATCAATATGAGGGTATACATGGCAGATGGCTCGTGTGTCAAACCAACAGGGGTTGTAGAAGACTTTCCGGTTCAAGTGGGCAAGTTCTTTGTTCCTAATGATTTCATAGTCACGGCGATGCCCGAAGATCCAGTGGTTCCTATCATGTTAGGGAGACCATTCCTCGCCACAGCAAGAGCCATAATTGATGTTAGGAAGGGACTCCTAACTTTTGAAATTGGAGATGAGGCGATGAAATTTCGGTTCAACCCAACAATGAAGGAGACAAATAGAGCCTAAGTCAAGATGCTCCACACCCACAATGAATTTATCGAATGTGGGGACCCCGTTGGAAGATTAGTATCGAATGATGAATTTTCTTGTCGAAGATGGGCCGAGATAGCCCCTGCAGTTTCGGTAACGAGTTCCACAACCTTGGTACCGATTCTCCTGACAGAAGAAACAAGCTCGTTAACGACCCCACCAGCATCGTTAACGACCCTGGCCGAGGACAATGAAATTTCAGCATTAGAATACCTTAAAGAGGTGTTGAAGACGGAGCCAGAAGAACCGATTCTCATTCCAGCTGAACCTTCTCCAACACTAAAGCCTCTTCCGGACTCTCTCAGGTATGAATTTCTTGGTCCTAATTCTACTTTCCCTGTCATCATAAATGCTAAATTAAAAGATGAGGAAGTAGGAAAGCTGCTTAATGTGCTTAGGTTGCATAGAAAAGCAATAGGTTACTCCCTAGATGATATAACTGGCATATCCCCTTCTCTTTGCATGCATAGGATATACATGGAAGATAATCATAAACCCACTATAGAGCATCAGCGTAGATTAAATCCTAATATGAAAGAAGTGGTCAAAAAGGAAATCATTAAATTACTTGATGCTGGGATCATATTTCCTATATCGGACAGCCAATGGGTTAGTCCGGTCCATGTAGTTCCTAAAAAAGGGGGAATGACCGTAATAGAAAATGAAAAGGGAGAGCTAATCCCCACTAGGACCACTACTAGTTGGAGGATGTGCAACGATTATAGGAAGCTTAATAGCGCTACTAGAAAAGATCATTTCCCGCTTCCTTTCATCAATCAAGTGTTAGAACGCTTAGCCTAGCATGATTATTTCTGTTATCTAGATGGCTATAATGGTTTTTGGCAGATTCCCATTCATCCTGATGATCAGGAGAAGACTACCTTTACATGTCCCTATGGGACTTTTGCTTATAGAAGAATGCCATTTGGGCTTTACAATGCTCCCGCCACCTTTCAAAGGTGTATGATGGCAATTTTTTCTGATATGATAGAGGATATTGTAGAGGTCTTTATGGATGATTTCTCTGTTTATGATTCTTCCTTTGATACTTGTCTTGCTAATCTTGCATGTGTTCTTAAAAGATGTGAAGAAACCGATCTTGTGTTAAACTGGGAAAAATGCCATTTTATGGTCCAAGAGGGGATAGTATTAGGACATTTTGTCTCAAAAAGGGGGATAGAAGTAGATAAAGCAAAAATTGAGCTCATTGAAAAACTACCTCCTCCCTCTTCTATAAAAGACATTAGGAGTTTTCTAGGGCATGCTGGCTTTTATAGACGTTTTATCCAGGATTTTTCTAAGATAGCCAAACCTCTGACTAACCTACTAATGAAAGATGTAGTGTTTGAGCTGTCTCCAAAATGTCTTGTAGCATTTTACAGGTTGAGAGCAGCCCTCGTCTCCGCCCCTATTATGCAGTCCCCAGATTGGAGTTTACCCTTTGAGATTATGTGTGATGCCAGTGACTATGTTGTTGGCGCAATTTTGGGACAACGGAAGGATAAGAAGCTCCACGCCATCTACTCTGCAAGCAAGACGCTTGATGAGGCGCATAGTAAGTATACCACAACGGAGAAGGAATTCCTTGATGTGGTATTTGCCTTTGAAAAATTTCGGTCCTATCTTGTTGGTTCGAAAGTGATCGTTTATACTGACCATGAGGCCTTTAGATATCGAATGGCCAAAAAGGATGACAAGCCTAGATTGCTTCGTTGGATGCTCTTACTGCAGGAATTTGATCACGAAATAAGAGATAAGAAAGGAGCAAAAAACCTGGTGGCGGACCACCTATCTAGGTTGCCGGTTGAGCATATCACCGAATCCAACAATGAAGTGTCAATCAATGATTCCAGACCAGACGAACACCTCATGCTGAACGAGGTCGAACTCGACAAGGCCCTCGTTTCCGACCCCTTCAAGGTCGTTAATAAACCACCGAGGTTGGACTGCATAGATCGCAATGGTGAAAACTCAAAATGCATCAACACAACAGTCGGGAAGTTCGTTACCATGCCATGTGAGGTCGTTACCGAGGGTAACGTTACAGCTCCAGGGTCATTAACAACCCCCACATGTTCGTTACCGACCCAGTCAGGTAAGATTTCTCAACCAAAACTCATTCAATTCAATTCCATTCCTTCCTCGCTTCTTGCCTCTACTTCTTGCACATCAATTCATGCTGTTAGAGGGTGAAAAGCCCCTTGGTTTGCGGATTTTGCTAACTATCTTGTAGGAGGCGTAATCCCCGAGGGACTAACCCCACAAAAGAAGAACAAGTTTCTCCACGATGTAAAACAGTACTATTGGGATGATCCTTACTTGTTCAAGCAAGGAAGTGATCACCTCCTTAGACGCTGTATCCCAGAAGAGGAGATAGAGAGCGTGATCCATCAATGTCACACACTTCCCACCGGAGGCCATGCAAAAGGATTCAAGACCACAGCGAAGATCCTTCAAAGTGGTCTCTACTGGCCAACCATTTTTAAAGATGTACAGGCTTATGTGACAACATGTGATGAATGCCAACGCTCGGGCAACATCACTTGGAGACATGAGAACCCGCTAACTGGGATACTAGAGGTCGAGTTATTCGACATATGGGGCATAGACTTCATGGGACCTTTTCCCGCATCGGGCCCCGAGAAGTATATCCTGGTTGCGGTTGATTACGTCTCTAAGTGGGTGGAGGTTGTCGCTACAAGGACCAATGATGCTAAAACCGTGGCCAAATTTATTAAAACTAACATTTTTCACAAGTTTGGTGTCCCAAGGGTCCTCATTAGTGATGGTGGATCTCATTTCATTGAGCGGAGCTTTGAAGCACTATTGGCTAAGTATGGGGTATCACACCAGGTGGCAACACCATATCACCCCCAAACTAGTGGCCAAGTTGAGGTTTCAAACAGGCAGATCAAGAGCATATTGGAAAAGACGGTGTCCCGCTCTAGGAAGGATTGGTCTTCCAAGTTGGATGACGCTCTATGGGCATATAGGACGGCATACAAGACCCCCCTACGCACCACTCCCTACAATCTAGTGTATGGCAAGGCATGCCATTTACCGGTCGAGATGGAGCATAAAGCATTATGGGCTCTTAAGGAGCTCAACATGAACCTCGACGCAGCCGGAGCAAAACGATTCATGGACTTGCAAGCACTAGAAGAGTTGAGGCTTAAGGCGTACGAAAATGCTGAAATCTACAAAGAACGCACCAAACGGTGGCACGATCAGAAACTAGTGCCCAAAACTTATGAAGTTGGTGACAAGGTACTTCTTTTCAACTCTAGACTCCGTTTATTTCCAGGAAAGCTAAGGACAAGATGGAGTGGGCCATTTGTGGTTCACCACATCTATCCTCACGGGGCAGTAGAGTTGATCGATAACCAAGGCGCTATCTTCAAAGTTAACGGCCACAGATTGAAAAAGTTTCATGAGCAACCCGACCCGGATGAAGAGATTAGAGTCACCATGGCTCTTACAACGTAGGACTAGCCAAGGTAAGTACGTTGGGATGACGACGTTAAAAATAGTGTTTACGGGAGGCAACCCGATTTTTAGTATAGTTTAGTTTTTTTCCTTTCTTTTTTAGATCTTTTTCCTAGCTTACTTTTGAGTTTTAGTAGTAGTCTTTGAGGTAGCAAGATAGAATTACTTTTAGTCTAACTTGAAACAGGAGTTGGGCTCGAAAATCACTCAGAAGAGGTTACGCAAGCTCGATCCAGGGTCGTTAACGACCTAGTTTGGCGACCCGAAATAGAAACGGGCAGGTAAGTTTTTAACCTAATCTATCTTCTATCTTTTACCACTTGTGCCGCCCCTTTCACCTCTTCACCTACCTCTAGCCCTCTCCTATAAAACCCTTCCAAAATTCCCAAAATCCCACTCTCAAATCCTCAATCCAAAGCTTAAACTCTCAAAAATCCTCTCGGTTTCTCCTTCTACCGATCGGAATTGCACCACCACCGTACCCTCAGATTTTACCCCGTTAACGAATCCCCAACCCTTGCATTCGTTACCGGTGAGGGACATGCTCGTTAACCACTCCAAATTTTCGATCTTTGTTCTTCAATTTCTCGATCTAACGGTATGATTTCTAAACCCTAACTCTCTATTTGCATGATTCATGGTTTATAGGGTCGAAATTTCATATCTTGATTTTGTTGGTATAGTGGATCGAATGGCATGTCTATTTTTGTGCTAGATTTATTGGTGGTTGATTTTGATCTATGTTGGTTTATTCTTGCTTGATTCTCCATTGAAATTTGATTAGGAAAAGCATGAATTACCTTGTTCTAGAATTGAGTGATCTTCACCATGAATTTTTAGGCAATTATAGCATGTTCGGGATGGGTAATCGAGCAAGTACGGGGTGCATATACCCGAGTGTGTGTCTTATGTAGGATTGTGTGTGATGCATGTTTGATTTAATGCATAATTTTGGAGTATTTTGCATTCGGAAACTGCGAACTGGTTCTTCCCTAGGCTCGTTAACGACCCTGCATAGATCGTTAACGACCCTGCATATTTTCTAGTAAAAAAACACCATTTCAGGCTCGTTACCGACCCCAGTTGGGTCGTTAACGCGGCACTTCGAGAGCAATTTCGAGGCAAAGTATGGGGTCTCTTTTCTATTGATTTGTATGGATCTTATCTTTTGTCAATTCATATTTTTCCAGGTCCATATGGCAAGTTCTAGCCGAGCTACAACAAGAGCCGACAAGAAGAAGAGGACTCAACGGTCCCCATCTCCTCCGCGTATAGATAATGTGATCTTGCGCACCCAAGCACAAGCCGACCGGTACAATGCTCTATTAAACAAGGACCACTACACTAGGTGGTTTTCAAGGTCAAGTGCTAAGGCAATGAGGCTTTATGATGATGTCAAAGAGGCTTTTTCTATTCTTGGCGTGCCTCACTTGTTGAAGAAGGAAGAGGTACCGCACTTCCCGGCTCTCACTTTTGAGCTTTTGGCCACACTGGAGAAAAGATTCTCGACCAAGACCTCGACTAGACGGATTAGATTCAGGCTCGGTAATGTCAGTCGTGAGTACACCATGGAGGATTTCAATGCTATTCTCGATCTCCCTAATCCTTCTCGGGATTACAACATCAAGGACTACAAGGTGATTAGGACTTGGAGCTACATCACCGGGGAAGTAGAGCCTTCCTCTGCAGCACTTTCCGGGGCAAGCATCATCAACTCCATTTTCCGGATCATTCTCCGAGTCCTAGCCGCTACATTTTGGCCCAAGAGAGAGTTGAATAGGCCAACGAGGATGGAAGTTGCATGCCTCCAAACCATACTATTTGAGGATCCCGCCCCATTGAACTTGGGGTATGAATGGCTACTATATGTGGAGAAGCAAGGAATGAAGTCCAAGGAAGTATGGTGCGGGGACTTGGTTAGTCTCTTGGCGACCAATCTTGGAGTCGATCTCTCCCTCTACACACCGGCCCACGCTCAATTGCTCAACAGGAACTACTGGTTTAGCTCTGGCATTTTTACTCAGGTTCGGGATGGGTACACTACAACAGTTCAAGGCCGAGATGTCGTACCCACCCTGGCTAAATTGGAGCTGCTTTATGTACCAAATTGGTACGAGGCATGGACAGGGCATGCGTTCTCATTGGAGCCCAAGGCACAAGATGAGCTTACGCTTAGGCTATGTGAGTCCCGGTTCGAGAGGGAGGAAGAAGCTATGGACGAAGATGATGATGAGACTGAGGTAGCTACCGAGGCAGGCACGGAAGAGCTCGACATCGGGGAAGATGACCTCGACACAAAGATTCTGGGCAACAACAGCTTCGTTAACGAGCCTAACAGGGTCGTTAACGACCACTTCGAGGCTACTATCGAGGCACACAACGACGGTAACGACCCCCCGCAGCAACCTGTCGAGCCACATTCCTATGGTCTTATGCCCTACAATTCGGTAATTTTTCAAGACCACTTCCAGCCTCACAACCACTATCAACCACCACCTCAGCCCGAGTACACTGGATCAAGTATCCCGCCTCCATGGGCCGAAGATCTCTCGTCTCAGATGCAGCAGCTTAATCTTCAACAAACACACATTCACCAGAGGATGGATAGGTGGGAGAGTGTCTATTCTGCTCGCATGGCGTTGGATGATACGAGGCATCAACAGAGAGAGGTGGACGATGCAGAGCGCTGGAGGACAATGTATGACTTCATGAGGAACTTTGAGCACCAATTTCCACTAGGGCACTGATTCAGTTTGAGTTGTTTCTTTTCTGCTTTAAACGTCTTCTAAGGTTTTCTTTTTCTTTTTCTTTTTCTTTTCTTTTCTATTCTTTTCTTCTGCTTATTTTTATTACAGTGGGGACACTGTAATTTTAATTATGGGGTGGGAAAGGGTAGAAAGTTTGTGTCTTGTGTCTTGTTTGTCTTGTTTGTTTTATGTGTCTTTTGTGTTTAAGTAGTTCTTTGTGTCAATTAATCAAAAATCACAAAAAAATGTAAAATTCAAAAAAAATTCAAAAAAAACGAGTTGTTAGAATAGATAGATACCCTTTTCTTATGGTTCTATGATAGTAAGTTATTAGCATGATCATGTAAATCCTTGCAAGCATGTCTTTGATAGTATAGCCTGATTCTTGATATGAAATTGTTTTATAGAGAAATAGCATTTGATGAAATTGAGCATGTATACTTTTTAGCATAAGTGATGCAATCCAACAAAATCACCTTGTGAGTTATTTTTGGCCTTATAGGGAGAATATCAATAATCCCTCTTCTTTTCTTGTGTGATTTACTCTCTATATGCATATTATCTCTTGGAATTGTGATGGTTATCTATTACTTGAGGCCTATATAAGATGTATAGTTCATTGCATGTGAAATCATATGATAGAGAACTTATTTTTCATAAGCCTTATTTATCCCTATCCACCTTATCATGATCCTTCTTTTTGAAGCCACGTTGAGCCTTATAGCCTTTTATTTATAGCTCCACAAAATTTTTCCCTAGCCGAGATAAGCTTGACCCTATCCGGGGATTAGGACTTAGATTGGAGAGGTTTGTTTTGTAGAGTGAAAAGAGATATGTTTGGTTTGAAATTAAGGGTTTTTGAAGGGTAGATTGGAAGTGTCTTGTGTTGATTTGTAAAAGAAAGATATCTTGGTAAGAAAGGATGCACAAAAGGAAAGAAAAGTTGTTGAAAGAAAGAAAGAAAAAGAGAGAAAGTGTATACGATGATGCTCATTAACGACCTAGTTGGTTCGTTAACAAGGCTAAGCGAGGATAATAGAGAAAGAAAGAGTTGAAGTAATATGAGAAATAAGATGTGCATTTGTGTTTAATAGATAAGCTGGAGATTCTTTTGAGTTGTTTTATAAGACTTTCTAGGATTGGATGAGTGAGAGAATAAGTGCATAGTGTTAAGAATGAGTTTGGTATTGTTTTTATGAGAGTTTTGGAGATGTGTGAGTTTTTAGAAGTCTTTGATTCCCGGATATTATTAGCACCACATGACCAAAATATTTCCACGCCTAATTGTCTTTACCAAGCCCCATTACAACCCGGCCGAATGGAAGCTTCTATGAAGTTTTTCATTGAGCCTGAGTTCTCTTGATGATTTTTATGTGTTTTGACAAATCTTAGGTGGAGAGTTTGGTGATATAAGTTCCAATTTCTATGAGTTATTGTATATAAGATGAGTTGAGAGTTTAATTTATAAGCCTAAACACTTGAGAGTTGAGTGAAACACATATATCCCTTGAGAGGTTGGATTGTATTTTGCTTGTGTCTATTTGGTGTATATATGTGTGATGACGTTAATAGTCATTTTCTATTTTTCGCTATGGTTTAGAAGTTGTTTTTTAGATAATGGCTATTTTCTTGATGAGTATGGTTGTTTGGTTTTGATTAATGTTTAGTGATTGCTTGAGGACAAGCAAGTCTAAGTATAGGGTATTTTGATATTCATGTTTTTAGTCTAGTTTTTGGTTTGTTTCTTAGTTTGTTTAGGTTTAGTTTTAGTAGTTTTTAGAGTTAGTTTGGTGTGTTTTTGGATAAGTTTGCATATTTTGTGAAAAGTATGGAAGCTACTCCGTTTTGTGTCTTTTTGTAGGTTTTGAGCAGGAAAGAGTGTTTTAGGAGCTGAACTGGAGTGTTGTGGTGGAAGTCGGAAGAACCCGAAGATTAAGAGGTTGAAGTCTAAGCTGTCAAGAGAAGAAAAGTTGAAGAAGCCAAATTCCAGGCTCGTTAACGAGGCTGTGAAGGGTCGTTAACGAGGCTTAAAGATAGAGTTTTTGGATGGATTTTGTGATTCCTACCGACCCTGTGCGGAAGTCGTTGATGATGATTCCGTGTCGGTAGGATATTAAGTGTTTTTAGGGTTTTTAATGATTTTTAGGGTTGTTATATCTTCTATCTTATATCTTGTTATCTTTTTAGAGTTAGTTTCTATCTTTTAGAGGTTTTAATAGATAGCTTTATTAGTATAAATACCCTTCTTTCTAGTCTAGGGAGGGAGAGGACGATTTTGATTTCTTTTAGGAGAGCCGAAGTTGACGAGGTCGGGTGGAAGAAATAGCGAACCGAGATCGATCGAGAGAGAGAAGCTTGGGTCGTTAGTAGGTTTTTCTGCTCGGTGTTGTTTTGCTTTCGGTTTCTTTTGAGGTTTGTAAGACGATATTTCTATTATTAATTTGAAGTAAGTTTGTTTTGTTTTCAATATTTTCTTTTGTTGAAGTTATTTGCTTTATTAATATGAGTAGTGAGTAGTTTTCTTATCCAGGGTCGGGGTTGAAACCCGACATAGTTATGCATGTTTGATGAGTGAGTTGATGTTTTGAATGCCTTTTATCTATCTTTTTAGATTGCTTATTGTGCTTATGCTTAGACAATAGTCGAGGTAATTTGAGTTTGCAATTTAATCGAAATAGAAAGTTGTTAACTTGAAGGTTGATATTGTTCGATTATGAAAGTTTCGAGCTTTGGATCCAAAACAAGTGATTGAGTGAATTAATTGATGAGAATTGATTGATTTGCTTGCTAGTCAGCGAAAGTTGATGAATTTATCTATTTAAAGGCATGATCTTTATCTTCTTATGAGTTTTTATGCATAGCTATGTTGTGGTAACCCTTGTCCTAGGTTTTTATTCTTATTTGAGTTTGCATTCGTTATATTCGCTATCGAGTTACTTGCCTCGGTACCGAACCTGTGTTAAGGTCGTTAGTGTGTGTTTTCGTAGAGTCATCCAGGTTCGTTAACGACCCTGACAAATTCGTTAACGAGGTTGGTCGTAGGTGTTTTTGTGTTGTTTTGCTTTGCTTTGTTTTTAGTAGTTGATAGACAAACAATTGTGCTTCCCGTGGAACGATCCTGACTTCGCTATACTCAGTGGGGTCTTGACTTATAAATTTATTTGTTGTCAAGAAAACCCTAATCAACAAATTGGCGTCGTTGTTGGGGAAGCAACAGTTCGTTTGTTTATCTGTGGGTCTGGGAATAGCCCGGCCCCGTTTTTTGTTTTAATTTCGTTTTCTTTGTTTGTTTTCTCAGCGTATGCCAGCTGGACCTCGTAGGCTCGAATTTGACAACACCGGTTATTATTCAGAACCTGAACGTTCCCTACACCGTAGACGCCGAGAAAACCAAACCATGGCTACACAGGAAGAGATGGCTCGTCAGATGGAAGTCCTCCAGAAGCGGATGGAGGAGCTTAAAGCTGATAGAGATGCCGCTACTGCTGAAGTTGAATGTCAACGAGTCAACATCACTCGTCTACAGGAAGAGTTGAATGCCTATCCGAGGAATGCCAAGAAAACATGCATCTAGAAATGAGGGTGCCGGAGTCTCCAATTGTGCTTCCGGAGATAGAGAAGACTTTTGAGATTAAGTCTTAATTTATATCCTTGATTAAAAAGGCTTAGTTTGAAGGGAAACCTACTGAGTGCCCTATGGAACATATTAGAAACTTTCTTGATTTATGTGACACTATAGCTGCTGAAAGTGTCTCACTCGAATATGTTCTTGTTGTGCTTATGCAAGCAGAAGTAGTATGGGCAGAAGAGCCACATTCTTGACAAGATTGAGAGGATTTCAGAAAACTTACCTGCTTCTTCAAGCGGTTGACCTCGTCTTGCAGAAATTGATTTTTGACATCTGGGTCAACTTCTTCCTTGTTAGGCATGTAGAGACACCTCTGGGGCTGGGGAGATTACTGGGTACCATACATGGCATCATAGTTGCACAACTTGTCCAGCAATTCCCATGCAGCTGTAAGATCCATCTCTATAAAACCGCATGTTGTATGCGTGTTGATGCAGTTCTTCGTCTCTGCATTGATACCCTGGAAAAAGATTTCTTGGAGAACATATAAAGGTTGCTCATGAGTAGGGCACTGTCTAAGCATTTCCTTAAATCTTTCCCAAGTTTCTACAAAGGTCTCATTAGGCAGCTGGTGATAGGAGGTGATGCGTTTTCTCAACTTCGTTGTCTTGGCAGGAGGGAAAAACTTTGTAAGAAATTGATCATACAAAGCCTTCTAAGTCCTGATAGACTTAGGAGGTAAGCTCTCCAACCAGCTTAGGGCCTTTCCAGTAAGAGACCACCTAAAAGCTTTTAACAGAACATATTCAAGTGAGACACCTTCAGCAGCTATAGTGTCACATAAATCAAGAAAGTTTCTAATATGTTCCATAGGGCACTCAGTAGGTTTCCCTTCAAACTGAACACTTTTAATCAAGGATATAAATTGAGACTTAATCTCAAAAGTCTTCTCTATCTCCGGAAGCACAATTGGAGACTTCGGCACCCTCAGTTCTGGATGCATGTATTGCTTTGCATCCCTCGGATAGGCATTCAACTCTTCCTGTAGACGAGTGTTGTTGACTCGTTGACCTTCAGCTTCAGCAGCATCGGCATCTCTATCAGCTTTTAGCTCCTCCATCCGCTTATGGAGAACTTCCATCTGACGAGCCATCTCTTCCTGTGTAGCCATGGCTTGGTTTTCTCTGCGTCTACGGTGTAGGGAACGTTCATGTTCTGAATAATAACCGGTGTTGTCAAATTCGAGCCTACAACGTCCAGCTAGCATACGCTGAGAAAACAAACAAAGAAAACGAAATTAAAACAAAAAACAAGGTCGGGCTATTCCCAGACCCACAGATAAACAAACGAACACTGTTGCTTCCCCGGCAACGGCGCCAATTTGTTGAGAGGGTATTCTTGACCACAAATAAATTTATAAGTCAAGACCCCGCTGAGTATAGCGAAGTCAGAATCGTTCCACGGGAAGCACGGTTGTTTGTCTATCAACTACTAAAAACAAAGCAAAACAACACAAAACACTTAAGACCAACCTCGTTAACGACTTAATCAGGGTCGTTAACGAACCTGAATGACTCTAAGAACTCACACTAACGACCTAAACTCAGGTTCGGTACCGAGGCAAGTAACTCGATAACGAATGTAACGGATGCAACCTAGGACAAGGGTAACCACAACATAGCTATGCATAAAAACTCATAAGAAGATAAAGATCATTCCTTTAAATAGATAGATTTATCAACTTTCGCTGACTAGCAAGCAAATCAATCAATTCTCATTAATTAATTCACCCAATCACTTGTTTTGGATCCAAAGCTCAAAACTTTCGTAATCGAACAATATCAACTTTCAAGTTGACAACTTTCTCTTTCGATCAAATTGCAAACTCAAATTACTTCGACTATCATCTAAGCATAAGCACAACAAGCAATCTAAAAATAGATAAAAGGCATTCAAAATATCAACTCATTCACCAAACATACATAACCATGTCGGGCTTCTACCCCGACCCTAGATAAGAAGACTACTCACTACTCATATTAATAAAGCAAACAACTTCAATAAAAGAAAACATTGAAAACAAAAACAAACTTACTTCAAATTAATAAGAAAACTATCGTCTTACAAACTTCAGAAGAAACCGAAAATAAAACAACACCGAGTAGAAAAAACCTGATTAACGACCCAACCTCTCTCTCTCGATCGACCTTGTCTCGCAATCCTCCCACTCGACTCCTCAATCGGTTCTCCTCGAAGAAATAATATCGTCCTCTCCCTTCTAGGCTAGAAAGAAGGGTATTTATACTAATAAAGCTATCTATTAAAACCTTAAAAAGATAGAAACTAACTCTAAAAAGATAACAAGATATAAGATAGAAGATATAACAACCTTAAAAATCACTTAAAACCTCTACCGACACGGAATCATCATCAACGACTTCCGCAAAGGGTCGGTAGGAATCACAAAATCCATCCAAAAATTCTATCTTTATGCCTCGTTAACGACCCTTCACATCCTCGTTAACGAGCCTGAGATTTGGCTTCTTCAACTCTTCAAATTAACAGCTTGGACTTCAACCTCTTTATCTTCAGGTTCTTCCGACTTCCACCATAGCACTCCAATTCAGCTCCAAAAGCACTCTTTCCTGCTCAAAACCTACAAAAAGACACAAAACGGAGTAGCTTTCATACTTTTCACAAAATATGCAAACTTATCCAAAAACACACCAAACTAACTCTAAAAACTACTAAAACTAAACCTGAACAAACTAAGAAACAAACCAAAAACTAGACTAAAAACATGAATATCAGAAGGCTAAGTGATGAGGTATTTTTCGTGGTCGTTTATACCTATCAAAGAAATCTTAGCTTAACCAACTCAGTAGAGCGGTAAGTAAGAGTCGATCCCACAGAGACTCGTGTATTAATGTTATTACTTGTGTGCCAAGTAACCAAATGGGGGTTTTAAGAAATGAATATCTAAGCTACTATGCAAGAATAAAACTAACTATGAATGCAAAAGATGATTTGAATATATGAGAGACAAACTTGTTCAACTAGTTAGATCCATCAAGATATTGATTCGTTGATCATTGATTCTCTTGATTCTCTTCTTACTTGAATAATCTATTGTGGATAATGATCCTACTAAGAATTAAGATCCAAACTTCATATATAGTTGATAGAACTACCAGTCTAACAATCCTAATTAAATAATAACCTAGAAGACCTTCTAGATTCAATTAAATAACAGCATGACAATTCAAGTTATCAATAGAAACAAACACTTAGAGCAACCAGACATCCAAGTGACTTGTGAATTTATTCCCTTCTCTAACCAACTTGTCCAACCGGTACTAAATTGATTAAAGTATACTCTTGATCAAATTAACTCCGACCGGTAATTAATCAGATTCAGTTATAACTAGAAATTCAATTAGGTGATCAATCTAAGAAAACCCTAATTTAGATTCAATTAAGCACAGGGAATAAATTCTATTCAAGTTTGTTGAGAATCAATCAAACCTCACAACTACATACAAATCATGACTTCAATAACTAGCCAAACACAAGAGAAATTAGCAATGCATAATTGAATTAAAATCAAACTTACAAAGGTTCAAAGGTTCTTCCTTGAGAGAAAACCCTAGCCTCCAAAAGTTGATCAAAGTTATGAAAGAGATAAACTAACAAAAGCTTAAATATGTCTCCCAAAATAATCCTCCAAAACCCTATCATTAAGCATATACTCGGACATGATATAACCAAGCCCAAAAGTCAAGCTCAAAAGTCGGCCCAAGATGTCCGCGTAAAACTCCAGAAAGCGCGGGTTGCACCTACAAATGCGCGGCCGCGCAATTTCTTCCCAACCCGCGCAATTAGCTTCGGTTCAGCATTCAGGTGACACTTCAGAGGCTGTTTTGACCTACTTAGAGTTGGAATTTGGACTCGGAGTAAAAATATGAATTGTAGATCTTTGAATTAGCTTTCCATTGATACGAAATTGAGCCTCATCCGAGCACTATAGCTTCCAAACCAAGCATTGCAAGATAGAGATGTTGAAACAACAACGCCAATGCATAGCCCGGATTTAAGCGTTCTTTTCACACAAGCTCTTGGTCCTTAACTCTTCTAATCTTCACTTGTATCACTATAAGCTTCATCAAACTTGACCACAATCATTTAAGGTCCATCCCGTCCATGCTTGTTTACCTAAAGATCTGCAAAACCGAACAAAACAAGCGCAAAACCCGAATTTCCTAGAAAACCTAAAAACCTAAGAACTAAGCTAAACTAAGCTAAAACCATGCAATATAAACATAAATATGCATCCTAATCACTACCTAAATGCAAGCTATCACTAAGGTCGTAATGAGACGCCACGCGTTGAGGGGTCGGTCGCCGGCAGCCGTTATCTTCTCCGATAGATGCAGGGAGTGGCTAAACGGTTGGAGATGTGACCTGACAACATGGAGATAATGGGGAGACGAAGAAAAACATCTAGTTTAATAGGGTGGAGGCCGATTTTATGATTCATTCACATGTATGCTAAAGAAAACACACGAACTCTCAAAGAGAACTCTTGTAACCGATCATTCGATCAACCCAATCATATATTCTCATTGATTTCCCTTGAATTAATTCGATCGTTTCCCCAATATAGGACATAAGTTTGGTTATAAATTTTTTGTCCAAAACAATTAGGATTTCAAATATTTTTACACTAACAAGTAAAATAGTAACTCAATGATCAATCAAGTATTTGTACCCATAAAAAATGATCAATCCAATATATTGTTCAAGGGTTAGTTTTGGGACAATTTGGGGTATTAATACTAGGTTAATTTTGTCTAAAAAATTAATAGAATGATGTATATTTTATACACATTCTTGTATCAGGCAAACTTGGTAGATCGAGATACTAAAAATATTGACAACCGAATAAACCGACATGTAAACATGTACAAACAGGAAAGGAGATTTCAACCAAATAATCAAAATATGTAACTGACCTCGTGAGGGGTGAGCTAAGCATTAAAGAAAATAACTAATGAAAATCAAAGCAAATTGCAATTTTCACCAAGGGCATGCAAATGGATCAACTCTAAGACTCGAAGCAGTTGTCCCTCTAAGATGAATAATTTTCAAGAGTCAAGACTACGACCTCCACCAAAACAACTTGGTTCACAATCAAATTTACTTCTCATACACATGAAAGTATCTCCATTGCTACTTCAATTTAATTTAATTTTATTTTATTTTTCATCTTATTTGAGTATTTGGGTTAATCTCACCCTCAAGCGAGCTTAGTATAAATAAGCTTTGTTAAAAGGTATTAAAGCAAACTTTGCTAAAAGGAAATCTAAACTGATAACTTTACGACATGTTTGAATTACCACGAAAAATGACATTATCCCGACCCTTAAACATTGTCGAACCAGACCTAATCTAGTAACCTTAGCTTTATATATTTCATAACTTTGCTCAACTAGTTCAAATTTTAGCTTGAAATTTTATCAATTAACAAGATAATGATAAGTTTTTTGTCATAGAGATCATTGGTTGCCATTTGAACGGTTAGAGCATTGATCTATAGCTAAATAATAGTAGATGTACTCGTGCCTACACGGAGTTTTTAATAGTAGAATTTAATTTATACAATTCTTTTAATTTTGTTGGCCCATCAATAAGTTTAAAAATCTTTAAAATGTAATGCATCACTCCAAATTCAACTTGATTCATTTTCTCTTTTTTTCCGTATCCATTTTTGTCCAATTCAAATAGAATTGATGTATAAAATAAAATATGAATGTCCATCTATTATTAAAATACTTCTTTGCTCTAAATTTTTTTAGTTGAATGTCAATTCTTTTATGCAATTGATTATCATAACAAACCTTTTGATCAACATTATTCTCAATTCCTAAAATGTAGCATATGACCTCCGCATATATAAATTCAATAAGTAAGAATATATACATGAAACAAATGATGCATATGAAATTAGATGAATTCAAATGCTCTCACCAACTAAATAAATTTCATCGATTGAATTATTTTATTATGATCTTTTCAAACTCGATAAAATCAAATGTATTTTGAGAGATTGGAAGTTGCTCTAGAGGTGTTATATAAAAAGATAATCTTGTGAGCGTGGCGACAATAGCGAAATTCACCGGTATAAATGTATAATTATCCAATCCAAACTTAGATATGAAGTATATCCCATTTTCTATCAGGTTTTCAAACACAATGAATAAGGATTTTTTTATGAAAGCAACATATTTATTGCCATGTAGATAAAAATCACACTTACATATTAGTATTAATATATGCACATATACACACACAAAATATAAATAAGCAAAATCTCTCTAATAAATGCTATGAAACATATCGAAAAATATATCGAAAAACACTTACATATTAGTATTAATATATACACTTTTCGTACTTTGTAGTGCACTTTTCGTACGGAATATGAAAATACACTACGAACTAGGAAAAGTACATGTGTCTCACGTTTTAGGATAAGAGTTCGTTTCATTTGAACCCAACTTCATAACCTTATATATTGACTTATTTTTTCTCTAAACTTTTTATATAGGATAAATAATTGAACCCCCAACAAAAGCTATATATAATATATGAATGTGAATACAATAGTTTGTAACATAAAAAGAAGTGATTAGTAACACATAGGATTTGGGGCCACAAATTGCATAGTGTTATTTGCTAAAATCCACTTATGTTTGTAACCTCGTGGGACCAACATAAAATAGATAAAAATGTTTAAATAATAGTTGAGTAATTAACCTACCTACCTCAGACTTTCCGATTGATACTAACAAACTAACAATGGTGCACAACACGTGAATTACTTTCCCAAATGATAAAAATAAAGAAAAATATAGTTCGAAAGATAACCATCACTACTCACACTAGCAAGAAGAGCATTAAGTTCACAAAACAAACAAGAAAGGAATAAAATAGGATAAAACATGGACCATAAAAAGGATAAATTTTGACCCACTTTGTGGTTTGATAGATCTTCCCAATCCCTCTTCACTTCTTTTCACGAAAACATGTTGTTATGTCGATTTTCCAAACAGTACTTTAGATTTGCATTCACGTGAACGAATAAGCAAAGATTTGATGGTGATTAGTGGCAAATAAGCATTTTTTTTTCTTTTGAGGCCATTTTACTAACTAATTAACGGTTAGCCCACTTGATTAGACTAAGTACATGTAAAACTACCGGATTTGGCTCATCCTAAACATCAAACACTTGGGAGAGTGACACAACTTTTCTCTAACTCCCTCTTTCTCTTTTGAAACTTTATGTGCCACCATATATCTTCTAGATGTAATTAATCTTGGTAATTTAATTACCAAGCATGAATCAATTAAGCCTAAAAACTTGGCTTTAAACAAGCATGAATCAATTAGACCCTACTATAACAGCATGATACTATTACTACCTTTTTAAAAATTCAGTGAGAGTATTCTGATTTCTCGTCTATGTATCATCCATACACTACAACCATGTTTAGTGGTGGTACTTAGAGTATCAATAATGTATCATAAGATATTTTTGAATTGTATTCTTTTTTTGGTCAAATACTCCTATATTCGTGGTTAGGGTTGGACATTATCCGTGGGTGACCGACCTATCCGTTTCACCCGACCCAATTATACGGGTGAAAATCGTAATGAAGCGGGTGACGGGTGGGTCGGGTGACGGGTGAAATGGGTGACAAATCAGATATGGGTGAAATTTTACACCCGTTTAACCCGACCCCTCACCAGACCCATCACCCACCACCCGTTTCACCCGTCTATCACCCTAAAATAAATTTATAAATTAAAATTAGGTTTAGTTTGTTCTTAAAAGAAAGTTTGGGAATTGGGGGCTTTTTTAAAAGAATATTGGGGTTTTTTTAAATATTAAAACTATACGGACCCTAAAAGCTAAATTCCAAATGGAATGTCATTAAGATAATGTAAACGTTTTTGCTAAGGGGTAAGGTCTGAATGATCTAGGAACTTGTTTTAATGAGAGGAAGTCAAGGATTAGTGTTGGAACTTAAGCAAATGAAAGATATAGAAATTTGTGGGTCAACATACGTGAATTTTCACGAATAAAATGTTTGAGAATATCATGGATATCACTTTAGAAAACAAATTGTTGCATTAACTTTTTTTATATTAATTCTGAAATTTTATTGTAATTTTAGAATTCGCGGGAGACAGGTCACCCGACTCACCCGCGGTGACGAGTGGATCTGATATGGGTGAAAGGTTCTGCGGGTGATGGGTGGGTCGGGTGATACAAATTATTTCGCGGGTCGGGTAGTGAAAGTGCTCCACCCACCCATAACCCAACCCATGACCAACCCTTTTCTTGGCCACACTGTTTAAGGAAATAAAATTTTAGTGTAAAATGCCTCTATTTGTTTTTAGTCGAATGTAAAATGCCTCTATTATCTCTCTTTATATTTGTTAAACAACAAGTTAATTAATAAAGGGGAATAATGATTAATCATGTATATTATTCCACCAATTAACACACTCTCTCTCTCTCTTAAGTAAAAGGGGCATGCTAAACATCACCAAAAAATTCCATCACCATTTTTATTTTCCATTTATACCCCAAATATTATACTACAATTACAATAGAACCACATCTCTTAAAAACTAGCAGAACTGCAGAAGACAACACATCGGTGACGGACAGTCGGACACCAACAATCGAACAAAGGGGCAGTTGCCAAGAAATTGAAGAAATTGAAATTGGAGAGAGGTGGGGATCGAGATTGAATTAGTTCGGTTCATATATCATATGATGATTTAATGTTGGTGTAAGGAGAGATCGAAATTGGATAGAGGTGGGGAACAATGAAGAATCTGCTAATCAAAAGTATCAGGGGCTGTGTGAATGGAATGACGACGACTTTTCCCCATATCTATATTTCAATTGCCTGGATGAACTTGTGTTGGTCTATTGCAGGTTGATATATTTGCTCAACTCCAGAATGGAGAGAGGTGGGGATCAGGGGGCTGTGTGAATGGACGTACATATGATGATTTTATGTTGGTGTGGTGAGGAGAGATCGAAATTGGATAGAGGTGGGGAACAATGAAGAAATTTCAGACTGTCGCCTTCACTTTTTTTTTCTTCTTTCTTTTTTGTTTCAATGTTATTTATTTATTAGGGGTAATTACGTCATACCATTTAAAATGGAGATGGGGTAGTTAAAATTGGGTGATGTTTAGCAATTATGAAGTAAAATCTACCAGCTTACTCTAAAGAAAATCTGGGGTTGAAAATGTCTTTTCCTATCAACGATAATATATACTCCATGACCTAATTTGAGGTCCAATCTAAGCTACAAAATATACATTAAATACATAAACTCTCTAATGTACGTATGTACCCATTAGCTAGTTGACTAAAACCAAAATGCTTCATCTTGATCAATTTAATTTGATTTGTACTTGAGCCAATGTTTAAAATTTTGAAATTGGAGACAAAGGTTTGAAAACAAATTTAGGAAATTTATAAAAAAACAAAATATACATTGGAGCGAGGAAAATTTTAATATTTTAAACCTGTTTGGTAATTATATAAAGTGGTGGTGCAATGATAAGAATTTGTTAAAAAGTATTCACATTTGTTCATGGCTTCCCACATAAATATCAAGCATTTGATTTGAATGAAATATCCAGTCTTGTAGATTCAAATCAAACTCAAGGGCACTTTATATCAACACTTGGTGAGCTATAATCTGAAAAAAGTGAAGCCCAACAATGAATATGGACCAGAGGCCCATGATGCTTACATATGCAAGATAGGCCCATATATAAAGTATAAGCCCAACAGCGATTTGAAGTTGAGAGTTTAAGAATAATTTTTTTCAAAGCTCTCTTTTTTGACATTCATTTTTTCAGATTTTATGCAGCATTGCTGACAATTATAAAACAGCTGTTAAAATGTCATAAGAAAATATTCTACCTCGACAAGTGACAAGAAAATTTTTCACAGCTCTCTTTTTTGACATTCTTTTTTTTTTTTTGGAAATTTATAAAAGACTGAAATTGTTGGTTTTGGTGTTCATAGTTCTTTTTTGTTGGTAGCACCTTAGCATGATCTACGTATATGATTAACAAGTTTGGCCACACAACCGTGGAAAATCAAACTCGACATCATTGCAATTGAAAAGAGCGACACGATATTGGTATGCCTACTAACATGACAACATAGAAAAAGTCGGTGGGTCGTTTAGATGAGGTTGTGTCGGTAAAGGATCCAACATGCTAGTCCAATAAGATTTTAATCCAAAATTACATGACAATGGTGAAGTCTCGTGAGATTATATAAGTAAATTTAGTCCTGATTTTTCAAAGTGGAAGAGCAACAATCTAGGTCAGTTGCTACTTGGACTACAAAGTCCCTCAAGGTGAGTGAATAATCACATTGGATTGGTTGCTCCTTTATCTGGCGGCCTATTTGAACATGCTCATAAGACCGATAAATCCAAATAATCCCTCAAGACTGAAGAACTACCACTTTGTAAGCAATTTTAATCTCCATAATTTATTATAGGAGAACTCTCACCATATCATCTCATTTAACCTAAAACTATATATCAAATGAACGTTAATAAAAAAAAAGCAAAATATTCATAAAAAAGTGATTTCGGGTGGTTTTTGTACAATTACTAAAAAGAGCTTTTTATTGTATAAAGCGAAAAAAAGCGATTCTCACAAAAAGAGTCATAAATTCGGGGTAGTTTTTTGAAATTTTCACAGACTTGAATCTTTTACACGGGGTTCATCGAATGTAGAGACGTCGTCACGTCGACGGAACTTAACTGCAGAAGAAGCACAATTTTTACAGCCCACGTAATTCAACCTTCTCCGTTGCCCCAAATTTACCGTTCCTTTTTCTTTTTTTACCCTAATTACGACTTCCCCAATAATGTCAAGGTCGCAACTGGTGACGTCACCGCCGGTCAGATTCACGGCAATCCCCCTTCTCTCTCCTCCTCTCATTCGCTTTGGAGTCGGATTCTTATCCTCTGCCTCCGGCGCACCTTAGCGTCGCCCATTCTCCACCTTCTCTATCTCTTCCCTACCTTCTACCGTTCTATTCCCCCCTTTCCTCTTTCTCCGACAAACCATCGATGGACAATCCGGCCGAATCCGCCACTCCCACCGACACCACGGCGACCTCCACCGCCCGCCCCGTCCGCAACTCCGGCGGCGTTCCCGGCGCAAGCAGCGGCGGAGGACGGGAGGACTGCTGGAGTGAGGGAGCCACCGCTGTGCTGATCGAGGCGTGGGGCGAGCGCCACCTCCGCTGCAACCGCGGAAACCTCCGGCAGACCGACTGGCGGGAGGTCGCCGACGCCGTCAACGGCCGGGAGGACGGGGAGAAGGCGCCTAAGTCCGACGTCCAGTGCAAGAACCGGATCGACACTCTTAAGAAGAAGTACAAGGTCGAGAAGGCCAAATCGGCGCCGTCGACGTGGCCGTTCTTCGGCCGGTTGGATTACCTCATTGGTCCCGGCGCTGGCGGCAAGAAGGCCGGGAGTGGGGGTTCCGGCGTCAATTTCACGCCGAAGCAGCGCCCTAGCCGCTTCCGATTGAGCTCTAGCCCCAATCTAAACCCTAATTCGAGCGGCGGCGGCGCGATCCCTAAGCCTAGGTACGGCGCGCTTGCGGTACTCTCCGGCGGATCTTCATCTAGGCTGAACTCGGTGGATCCGAGCGATAGCGAGAGTTCGTTGGGCGGTGGAGAGAATGGGAAAGGTCCGGCGATGTCTGTAAGGAGGAAGCATAGCAGGTTGGATGATTTCGTGAATTCTCCGGTGGAGGAGACGGCGTTCAAGGAGCTGGCGAAGGCTATATTGAAGTTTGGGGAGATCTACGAGAGGATTGAGAACTCGAAGCAGAGGCAGATGATGGAGTTGGAAAGGCAAAGGATGGAGTTCACCAAGGAGCTTGAGTTCCAGAGGATGAACATGCTCATGGAGGCTCAGCTGGAGATTGAGAAGGTGAAGCGCTCCAAGAATGCTTCTAATTCAGGTGAACAATTTGAGCTGTTTCCTTCTTCAAGTTTGAATTTTTACATGATTTGGTGATCTGTGTGCCTTGTGTTCATTAGCTGCTTAGAAGATGATGATGATTTAAGTAATGTGATAGAAAAATTGTCAATAAGATGATCATGAGTTTATCCATACAGATGATCACCATTTTTGAACACAGAAAAACCTGATAAATGGTAAGAATGGCCACCATTTTTGTAAAGGGTGAAGAAGAACACACTATTAGCATGCTATTGTGGTGTTGACTGTTGAGTGATTGGCTTGTATGGTGATGATTGAGTATGGTCTGATCATCAATTTCCTCAAATGGGTTTGTCATCTGTATAATATTATTCTTAGGATCAGTCACCATTATTGTAGACCAAGAACAGTTTTAGCTTTCTTTACTATTATAGTTTGTTACCCAACAACTTTGATCACATTCCTCGTCATATAACCTCTGCTTTAGCAACATATCCATTTTTTTGAGTATCATAATTTGGTTGAATATTTGAACTGCAACTGAAATGAACTGAACAATTTCTCTTCCTATATCCTGCTTAGATCCTGATGTGTCTAGCTGTAGTTGTTTTATCTGCTTACATTTACAAATTTTTTTTTCTCTTTCATTTGACTTTATCTAATATTGAATTAAGGAATTGTAGTCTATAAATTATTGGTTTGAGGATTTTTTGGCTTTTCAATTGTGGATCACTTATACAAATCAAGATAATTGTGTTGACAAACCATTATGCTGGTTGAAGTCCTCATCTGGATCCAGCATTGCTAACATAATGTCTCTTGGTTGAATTGTGTGTTACTACAATTCAATATTCTATCCTTGAAGGTGTTTTGTCTGGAAAAATTTTAGATTTATATATCTTTAACATTCATACAGATCATGTATGTAATATTCAATGGCTTGTTAGTTGTTGTAAGTGAGTTTGTTCCCAAATGCCACTGCAACTTTGATTTGTATACCAGACAAGTAGACAACAATAATATTTGTAGTTGAAAGGTTTTCCTTCACAAGAATAATTTGACCATAGAAAGCAAGAATGAGATGGGAAAAGATAAAAGAGAACCTAGTTCTCTGATAATTTTGCTGAATTGTGATTGTATGAAGGCAAAACAGAATAGCAAGATTCTCTTTGTTCCCGGTCTACTGTTGCCTAAGCTATGTTTTTTTTGCCGCGCATACCAATGTTCTTTTGTTTGGCTTCCTGGACTGTCTAAAATAAAGTCATACATCTGAGCTATAGTGACTGAACTGAATTCTAGATTCAAACATGTTTATCTTCTGATAAGATTTATTTCCAGCACAATCTTAACGAGTCATTATACCTAACTTCCTCATTGTATGTTTCAGGTGAAACAAGTAACAAGTTATAGCAAGATCAAGTGTGTTTAAGTATTATTGCAGCATTAATCCAATTGGGTCCATATCACTTGCACATCGCGTTGAGTTTATGGAGGAGTTAACGTACAAAATAAAGTTAGGTATGATGTTTCTTGTCCTTTCACTCCCCTATCGCCCAACTCATTCATTGGACCAGGATTAGTGATGAATTTGATGTAGTATTATTATTCTCTAGGTTTCGTCAATTGTAATTATTTTTCTTACCTATCAGTAAGTTTCATTTATGTTAGTTTCTACCATCCGTTCATCTTAGAGATGATATTTTAATTTGTGTACGAGGGCTAATGCTGTTTGTTTGACTAACTCTTATGTGTCCCCATCAATTTACCCATCTTGTTGCTATGTGTCCCCATCTATAAATTGTATAATAGATAGACGAAATTAAGTGCCTGTGTGACTTTCGGTGTACTCCAGGCAATTTCATGTTCTCATTATCATTATTGTTAGTATTATTGGTAATTCATATGTTGTTGTAACATTGTAATTGGTATATTCAAGTGCGTGTGTGTGTGTCTACATCTTGAAGACAATTCAGCCTAGGCAAAGAGTAGCTAGTCTAATTGGTAGTTTGGTACATGTGGATAAGTTTAGTTGAGGACTGATTTTTTTTAAAATCTCATTCTTATTTATTTGTTTTTTTTCCCTTCACATGATATGTTAGAGTTTGTTCTTTTATTAATGTCATTATAATTGCATTTGGAAAATTCAAGATTTTAGTATGAGCTATATGAAATGATTGGGTCTAAGATTACGACGTCCAAACATTATGGTTAGATTTAACTCTGCCCAAGTTTGTATTGATATGAAACAAAACTCTGATGTTAGCTGAAAAGCCAATTACGTAGTTGATTAATAGATCTGATTGATCCAATTTCCAAATGAACTCTTGGATAATCCGAGTATGAGTAAGCGAAAACAGAAGTTAGGGTGGTTCATATAACTTGGAACTTGGAAGGTTCTGATTCTGACCCACATATATAGCGATAGAGATGTCGACGAGGACTATCTGGGGCTCCAACCACATTAGCATGTTTCCTGGAACTTCAAATGAAGAATGCAGAGTTCAATCATTTCACAAGTTGTACAAATTTGCCCCGGCCCCCTTCTTGTTTTGGTTTTGGTTGATTTCTACCACAGCTTTCATATTTTACTCTGGATAACAAGCTAACGATTTTAGGTGGTGTTTAGTTGAGGTTTGATGAGTCAATAATGGGTGGTATTTGAATTTGCTCTTTTAATGCTATTCAGAATGAAATAAGTCCATACCACCACAACATCATAACATCATCTATCCTATCTTGCACATACGGTGTCTTGAGGTCCGAGTTGGATGCACCTATATTCGAGCAAGTCGAGAAGATGTTTCTAATAAACCCAAAAATAGTATAGTCAAAGAGCAAACAAACAATGAAAAAGAGAGAAAAAACCCACAACAGAAAAGCACTCCTACTAGCACATT
Source organism: Fallopia convolvulus (assembly GCA_964016875.1). Taxonomy (NCBI): domain Eukaryota; kingdom Viridiplantae; phylum Streptophyta; class Magnoliopsida; order Caryophyllales; family Polygonaceae; genus Fallopia; species Fallopia convolvulus. The sequence goes on from OZ024721.1 coordinate 10,870,106, forward strand.
ACGGTTTTGCCCACGGTTCACTATTTTTGAAATTACGGGTTATGGTCCGGTACGGCTCACGACAGTAAATTTACAGTCCGGATTGGACTGTAATATATAATTTTTAAAATTATATATAAAAATAATTTAATATTTATATCTGATATAAATTTTCAATTTTTACGGTCCATTTATATTCGAAAATCGGACCGGACTGTAATTTAATTATTTTCTAACATAAAAATATTAAAATTTTGTAGTAAAATATTCTTACTATCCAAAACTGAACCAAAACGTATTAATCCGGTTCGGTCTGGTCCAAAGGTTACAAATTTTACTGTCCATCGATCCAGACCGTGATCGTATATTCTGATCCGGATAAACACCCCTAGGAGAGGTCCCGCACTACAGCAAGAACACCAAAATCATATACAAAAGACACCACACGCTAAGCCCTATGCCCGAAACCCTAAAACTCATCGTCGTATTTAAACATTTTCTACTTGAATAGGTTCCCTTCATGTGCTTGCTTTGTGAGGGATAAGAGAGTAAGGTCTTGTTGTATCTAATTATTTGTATATCTTCTCCTACTTTTTTTGTCAAGTAGGTTGAACCTATGTGCAATTTATGTGTTCTATTGGCTAATGTTTAAACTCATACTTAAACAAGCCAAAAGAACTTGAAGTATCTATTATCATACTCACTTTGGAAAGTGGTTCTTGATGTCAAGTTGTGGAAGCCAAAAGAAAGAAATCATACTGACCCAACTAAATTTATTGGATTATTAACCAATTGACCATCTTTTTTGTGAAACTCTTTGTATCTAACAACCAAGTTTGTAATTAGAATTAATGGGTAAGAATGATTTAATCTTATGACCCAAAACCTTTGCCACTAAGGCACTAACAAATATAGCTCCACAATCACACATCTTATATTTAGTAGTGTGGCATACATACACTAATTGAATATGGTTCATCGGAGAGAAGATTGATAAGTCTAATCAAAATGAATGATGGGTAACACAAGTGGTTTTCGAATTGATTTTAATTTGTCCAATTATCATAAGTAGGCTGGTCCAATATGGTCCATCTATAGTTGTCGATGATACAAGCTGGAGTTCAAGATGATAGCCACCATATATGCAAATATGGACGAAGAGTGGCATTGTGCAATAAAGATTCAATATCTATTTATACTAGAAGAGGACAAGCTTGGTGGAAGCCACATTTGCCTTTGTGATGTTACGCATTTATTCTCTCATTTTTATACAATTATTTAAATCTCTCTTTTCCGCAAGAATGACATGATTATCATGTCAAATCAAATCGATACTTTTCAACTTATGGTTTTATCTTTGTGCACTTGCAATCATGTAAAAGCACTAGCTACTAGTAGTATTTTTACCACCTTATGTGATCGAGGCTACGATCCCAATAAATTACAACTTCATGCTACTAATGCTAGACATGTCTAAATTGAACAGCTCAGATTTAAAACGGCCAAGTCATTAATAAAATTTATCATATAGTATTAGGTCATACATAATAGTAATTACTTATAACCAACAAAGAATGTTAAACATTTATAAGATCAGTTTATAGGTCCATTTACTTCTGAATGTTATATTTTTGTTATATTTTTGAACCATTTCGCGAATTGTGAGTTTTTAGTATTTGAGTTAATGATTATAAGATTTGGATTGATGGCTAGCTCCAATCCAAATTTGCTAGGTCAGATTGAGTTGTCATATGGCTGAGTATTTCTAGTTAAGTTATGCATTAAGGACTTCACCAAAAAAGTTATGCATTAAGGAGACCAGAAATTTATAAGAGAAAAAGTGATTAGAAAAGCAAAATAATTTGGTTAAGGCCTATACTATGTCTTTAGAGCATATTTGGATTTAGAAACTAAATCATATTTTAAAAAAAAAACATAAATCGTTTCAGAAAAATTAAAAAAAATAAAATAGCGACTTTTACAATTGACGTCTCACAAAATATAAATACAAAATCATTAATTACTTTTTAAATTTGGACTTAACATAGATTAGAAAAATCATACTGTATAATAATTGGGCAGTTCGATCAGATGGGTTAAGGTTGTGCACTTAACTACTAAGAAAATCAATTATACACTTTCTGTTTAAAGTATTAAATCATTTCTTTCTCCACATTTTTTTGGAACGTTGCAAACGATATGCATGATCACCGATAAGAGAGTTGCTCTATAATATTATCATTTTCCACTCTTATATTGTTCCCCTAACTGTATTTGCAATTTAGAATAAATTTTGTAATTACTCAAATCTAATCATCTATTGGTGTATTTGTTAACGTATATATATATATACATGGTATGTTTCTATTGTTGCGCACCAATAAAAACGCATGCGTTTAGATAACATATTATAATGAAGAATTTTGTATTAAATTTTACATTATAACACAAATCTTACAATGACACCCCATCTCATCATAAACGTAGTACATTCCTAACGAATGGCTAGAAATAATCTTCTCCGATCCCTATGACGACCCCCCCCCCCCCCCCCCCCCCCCCCCCCCCCCCCCTCCCCCTAACCCTTCCCTTGTAGGTTCTTGTCGAGATTTTCGCAACACTAACATTCTCATCAAACCCTTAAAATATACGAACCAAATAAAGATTAGGGTACGTAATCGTAAACTACCACATCCTTACAATTGACTAGTACAAACAATTCACGAACTTTAACGTCGACCTCATGATCAAATCTTCTAACTTACCTCTCAAATGGATTTGCATATCACAATCCAATTTTCAAAGAGGAAACGGTGGTGGTTGGCCAAACTCACCAACACCCACAAAATGACCAGCAACGCCGCCGCCGCAACCATACCCGTAGCCGCCCATTTCATCATAAAGGCCAACGGTGGTGGCGCCGCTGCCCCCGGCCCCACAATTGGCCTCCATCGGAAACCCGCCTCCGATCACTAGCGGAACGCTGGTGGAGGCGGAGGCGGCAGCGTAGCGGGCAAGCCGGGCGCGGGCGAGGGCGAGGTCGTGCTGGAGGTGGAGCATGCGTTGCTCGAGGAGGGCGATGGCGCCGATGCAGCCGTAGACGGGGTCCTGGAGGCGCGCCTCGGCCTCGTAGGCGAGGGAGTTGACGGCGTCGTGGCGGTGCTCCTCCGGGACCTCGCCGAGGATCTTGCTGACGTTGGCGGCGCCGAACACCTTGTGGACCTTGGCGAACTTTCTAGGCTCGTCGGAGCGGAAGTACGGGGCGAAGATGCAAGTGGGGGTGCACCGGCGCTTTAGGAGCTTGCACGCGGCGCACGATGAGCCCGACCGCCCTTGGGCGCCCTTGTTGTTGGTTTGGTTCAAGGGTTTCATTTTGACATGTCTTAAGAGTTGAATGTGTGTGAGAGTTGGGATGTTTAATAATGGTCACTTTCAAAGTAGGAAGCTAGGTAGCCCTTGTGTCCCTCTAGATAGCTATTTGCACGCTATATAATTGAGTCATATGAACGTTGCTATGGATATATAAGAGTAGCCTATATATGTGACTAAATAAGTGGTGTAAAAAGCGAGGCCTTGATGAGTGATGGTAAGTTTCAAGATCCGGGTAAAAGTAAAAACAAATGATTTATGTACATATGTGACGTTTTTTTTTTGGAATAAATCTATGTATATATACAATATACGTAGCATGCCAAATGTTGCATGATTGATAATAAATACCAACTGCTTTTGTTATCTATCGCAAGAGAGACGAGATGAAAATATAAAATGGTAAGAGGCTCTTCTCCCTTAATTAAAATTTTCATGGTCTTTTTTTTTTGTCTTGCCTTTTTGGCTCGCCCGATTCGATTGATCGAATACCGCTCTATATTCGGACCGGATATTTTGTGGCCTCATTTTGGGGAGTTCCTCTCAATATCGGACAACACTTAAAGGAGTCTAGTAACACTTTACCACTAGCTCAACTGAATATTGGTAAATTGCCATGGTCTTTAAGTGGAACATTTTTAGCACCTTTGAGAAAACACTTTACTCTCTTTTAAAAAAATTGATAAATGAGTTACGAGTTTATTACAAGACGAAAATTAGGTCGTCCGTGAAGTACAAGGTCAGCCTAAATCATCACTGCGGACGATCTTTATGAAATAAAAAAAATAAAAAAATGATAACTGCACAACAGCCGAATATTAGATAACGAAAAGGGATCTAACAAAGATCCAAGAATTAAAAAACTTATTAAACTTATTTGGATTAAGTGAACTACCGATAGTTTCGACAAGAAAATATATTTATTTTGTTAGAAAATTTTTAGTAAGGGTTGTCTTAGGGCAAGATTTAATGAATTATGTATATAGTTCATCCAATCACAATTGGGAAATTCTGCTAAGCTTTATTTGCCTAACTGGTAGGTGACGATGTTCTTAACTACTAGGTCACGAGTTTGAATCTTCTCTTTTGATCATTATGACTTAAGTATTTTCTAGTTTTTAGTTCGCTTTATAAGCCTTGGTGTTCAGACTTAATTGGATACTTTTTTTGCTTCTACCTTATGTTTTGTATTCTCTCTATTTTCATAGAGAACTAAAACCTTTGATTCTATTCAAGTTGAAACTTTTGGATTCAAGTTAATTGTGAGATTCTCTTCTCAAGTCATTCCTTTAAGGTTATATCCATTCTCTTGAGCTTAATTGTTTTTTATTGTTATTGATTTCTCCTTGTTTGGCCAACTAGTTGAAGTTGATACGCTCTATTGCTAGGATCTAGGTTTTCTCGTAGCAAAACCTAATCTTTGTAGTAATTCATTGTTTTAGGACTCGTTGGACTAAAATAGTTGAGAGAGACAATTGATTTCATGTTAATTGCTTGACTCGTTAGAATTCAATTGCATGTATCCCGCATATCTTTCTTCTTACTACTAATATCTCTATAATTCATGATCGTTTCATGTTTATTTTGATATTAAGTATTTGCATGTCTCGTTGTCATGTTTATTATGTCTGATCAGGATAGGAATAACTAAAGTAAATAACCTGTTTGAATCAATAATCAATGAACTTGATGAATTAAGTGGATACTTGGATGGAATTGATTTTCCGTGATTGGTTACAAACTCAACTTTACTTGCCTTGTTTACTTGTTTAAATTCCCAAGAATTAGAACTACAATCTAAAACCCCTCATTGTTACTATTTTGAGTTGATAAAAATATTGACTTGGAATACAAGTTTCCCTTTGGTACAACCCCGAATTACTTGCTATACTAGATAAGTAATTAGGGATTTATTTTTGATTAGGCATCAACGATTTTCAGCCTATCAGTTATACACTTTGGTGGTGACTGGAGAACACATGAGATGTCATGCAGAGCACGTACAAGATGGGGTGATGCGACATCCATAAGATGAAGAGGCATGGAGTCATTTCAATGCAGTGTGGCCAAATTTTGTAGAAGAATCGCGAAATATGAGACTATGTTTGTGCATGGATAGTTTCAATCTGTTTGGGTCAGTGGGGCGGCAATACACATCACGAACTATGATGTTGATATCCCACAGCCTTTCGCCGTCAAATGTGTATGCGAGACGAGTTCATGTTTCTGACGGTTAATGTGCTTGGACGGAAGAGCCCGAAGCAAAAGTTGGATGTCAACTTGTAGCCGTTGATAGCCGAGCTTTAAGAGTTTGTGGCTTCATGGGGTGTACACATATCATGCGTGGAGGAACAAAAAATATTCACGCGTGCAGCTATACTATGGACTATTAGCGACTTCCTAGCATATTCAATATTGTCAAAAATGTTCTAGTGTTGTATGTTTAAAAAATGGTTAATTATAATCATGCCTATATGTGCTTATTAAATTTATTGACAATATATGTTTGTATAGGATGAAGCACTTCTGGGAAATACACTTGTCCTTATTGCATAGAGGACACGGATTGTTGGAGCAATGGTTGTTCTATGGTTTCTCTTAGTTTTGATGATAACAAACTTAGTTGATATAACTTGCTTCTACATGTAAGTGTTTCAGGAAAATAGGTACATAGTCACGAGTGACGGAACATTGTGAGGAACGATGGAGGGAACGAGTGACAGATTTAGGAAGCGCGTCTCAGACGGAATGCGACTTTCTATTAATGGCAAGTTACAAGATCTTCTGCGAGCAATCTTTTGAAAAGATACGATAGCTGTAGGCGGTTGCTTGAGGAGATCAAAGGAAGGATAAGATCAACCTCACACGATCTTATCTAAAGAGATCTGATATCATTCGGTTTTGGCAAGAATCGACATGGTTGAGGATCGGAAATCACAAAAAATACTTTCTCCTTATTGTGTGGGATTTGTTAAGTGGAATATCTGCGTAATTAGGCAAGAATTATGTATGAGATCAGACTTGACATATCTTATAAATAGCTAGGTTATAGCTAGGGTTTAAGTAATGGTTGAAAACAGCGAACTTGGAGAGAGAGCTTTTCAAGTATACGAGTGTGTGGCTTTTTCCGGTGAACAATCCACAAGTAAGTCAGTAGGTTACTTCCTTTTAGGTTTACGCTTAGGGTTGTAGAAGTCTAGTTGGTTGAACTTTGGTTGGTGCCTTAGTTACCAGGGAACTTGACTTGCCTTGTAATCGTTGAAACTTAATAAAAGTATTCTATTGAAAATCCTCCGAGAAGGAGTCTTAGAGGTAGAGGTTTTTTCTTTCTACGACTTATTGGTCGGACAGAAAGTTTTCCTCTATAATTTTGTGTTCTTATTGTTTATTTCCACTGCCCAGGGAACATCACTAGTTCCCTGACTTGTTACTAACGCGTCACAATCCAACAATTGGTATCAGAGCAGGTTTGCTCTAGATTGTGTGTTAGTGCAGGAGTACAGAATGAATTCAAACAACACTCACAATGTCGGGATTGGAAACAACAAGCCTCCACAGCTTGTTGTTGGAGAGTATGACCATTGGAGGATCCTCTTCGCTACTTGGCTCAAAAGCAATGACTACCAAGCTTGGACAGTCATTGAGGATGGAGACTATGTCATTCCTGCGGACAAGAAGGACAAAAAGTCTGAATGGGGACAAACTGGATGGTCAGGAATGGAGAAGAACTACAAGGCACAAATGTTGGGGAATAATGCCTTGGGTACTAAAGATCTGCTGAGGCATGGGCGGCCATTGAGCAAATGCACATCGGCGGTACAGATCTGAAAGAAAGCCATCAAAAGGAAGCCAACTAAGGAGTTCTATAACTTCCAAATGAAGGATGGTGAAACCATTGCCACCTACCGATCTCAGTTCGAGGCATTGGTGAATCGCATCAACCATCTTGGTATCGGAAAGGACATCACTCAGTCAAAGAAAATCTCTACGATTGTTGATGGTCTTGGTCCCAAGTATGTTGTGACCAGAGGTTTGCTAAGAGAAAATCCAATCACGAAGACATGCACTCTTCATGAAATCTTTGGGAAGTTGACGGACTACGAGCGATATGAGACAATCAAAAGTAGTACCTCAAGTTCCGACAAGGGTATTGCTCTCAAAGTGGAGAAGACCATGATGAAACCCGAAATAAACCGTTCGCTAAAAGACAAGAGATGGGATTATTATATTCGATTGTGCGAACACTTGCTTCTTTATTTATGATTTTCCTTACAACGAGGTTACAAGAAAACGAGGTTGCAAACCAGCAAGATTACAAGCCAACGAGGCCTACAAACACTTGAGATTTACACCCTAGACCCCCTACGGATGTTCGTGATCTCGACCTAACAATGTTCGAGATCTCCTAGTTGCTAGACGATCTTATATCCCTAAGTATCGCTTGCTTGACCCTGGCGCGAGGTTGATCCGAAAAAGCGGTGTTGATGACTTGCGAGATTGGGTAGCGAGGTCCTTGATGTGAACGGTATTTCTGAGCGACTTGAAGTCTTTTTGTGGACTTCACTTGTCTGTAGCGAGGTCTTTTGACGATGTTTCGATCACGTCGATCTTCAACGAGCAAGATAGTTCTTGAGTTCAAGATGTTTTTCGACCCCTTCTTGTTACACGGTTCTTCTCTATTTATAGAGGATTGGGGAGTCGAGTTTTGGCCAAGGTCCGATGTGGGACGCACGAGATTAGGGGCTTCTGATTGGTCCGAGGGTGAGGCAGTTGGTGATTGGCTTGGGGAAGCGGCATCCATGAGTGGTCCGTGTGGGCGGGTGTCAGTGGAGTCGGTTATGAGGTCTAGGCCTCGTTTCGAGATTTCAGGGGACCTCGTGGGGGTAGGAACTTTGATTAAAATAATTGAGGGATACGGACGTGGGACCCAAAATCATCCATGGGAATCCCGCTGGGTCCGTTTGTTCATTGTACCCCGGGCCCACTTCTTACTTTACTATTTTGGACATCATCACAACCCCATGGCTTGGGGATCTCGCCCTGAGGGCTGCAGGGCATAAGTTCCCTGGGGTCGCGGGGTACGAGGTTTTCTTCTTGCGAATCTCCGTACTTGGGCTTCTTTCTCGCTCGCACGGGTGAAGTTTTCTGGGCCCGTTCTTCATGTCTTGCTTAATGGGCCGTTCAGGCGGGACGGGATCAATAAGCCTCTTCGGGCAGGGGAGGCCCAAGCCTGCTCTTTATAAGGGCGTATCTCACACGCTTCCCCTTCATCTTCTCTTTCAACATTTTCGCCTTTTCTCTCTTCGTCTTTTCGGTTTCTCGCTAGCGGTTCTCCAGACGGTTGCTGACGAACCTCCGCCACCTTCCAGTTGCACCACCGCCCCTTCTACACCGACTCTAAGTAAGTAAGTGTTCGTTCCTCTTCCTCTCATTTTTGGGTGTTCTTTGCTTTCGATTTCTCTTTCTGTTCTGTGTCTTGGAGGGGCGATGGCGTATCGCGTAGTGTTTCGCTCCGGCGTCACGGCGGCGAAACAACGGTGGTGAGGTCGGCGTGAGTTTCTGCGCGCCTCCCTCGCCATTTTTCTTTGCTCTTTTTTTGCTTGGCTTTGTGCCCTAGCGGGAAATGGTTGTTTCTTGGTGTTCCGCGCCAGCGTCATGTTGGTGGGACGGTGGGGTGAGGGTGGCGACCGCCATGCTCTCGAACCCTTCGCCCTCCAACCGATGGTTGGGTCTCTGCGCTTTCTTTCGGCGGTTTTGAATTTTGAGATCCTCGGAAACCCAAACGTCTTGATGGCTGATTGATGGGACGTTAGGGTCTCTGCCGCTGCTTTCCACCGTTGGCCTCCATTTCACCTTCTCTTTTCTCTTTTTGGCGCTTCAACTTCTCCTCTTTTCGGCGCTTCGACTTCTCTATCGTCGTCCTATCTTGTCAGAGTAGCACCTAGGGTGCCACGTGGCTCTTCGTCTCTTATGACTTCGAGTTCTCTTTCTTCCGGACGCTGTTATGACCTCGCATTGTTTTCCCTTTTGTTGTCGTGACCTCGCGTTCTCTTCCCTTCGTGTTTATGACCTCGCATTGTTTTTCCTTGGTTATTTTGCCCGATGTCTCAACACTTCTTTCTTTTCCAAGTGTTAGCCTTCCGCGGCCTGGATGTCGTTCTTTTCATGCCTAGGAGAGCCTCTGTGAGCCCCCCGCCAGGCTTCGCTTTCAAAGTTCAAGAGGGTTTTTACGAGGAGGTTTCGGAGTCCGTGGGAAGCGTAGAACCTAGCGATTCTCAGAACCCGAGGTCCCCTTCGTTGGTTTTCAGCGACCCTTCTTCAAGCGACTCCGAGGTTTCCATCAATTCGCGCTTCTCCCGACTTCGTGCGTCGTCGGGTGTTGAAATGGCTTCGTCTTCCACCTCCGATGAGGTTGTTACTGAGTTGGTGGTGAGGTCAGGTGTGGACACGGCCTCAGCTCCCACCACCTATGTGCCCGGTGCGGCGTACATTACCGACGCCGTGTCTTGCGTCCCGCATGTCCTCGAAGAACGGATTCCCATGACCCCGGGTTCTCCCGAGGCCTATCTATCCAAGGGAGTGGCCACCGAACTCGAGCATAAAGACCTCGTAAAGATTGCCAAGGACTTCGCTTGGCCCGAGGGAGTTGAGTTGGCACTTCCCGAAGGGGGGGGGGGCTGCTCGTTGGCATCCTACGAAAGGTGCGTGTTCGTGCACCTCTTCATTCTTCAGGCGGGTTTTAGGCTACCTCTGGCCCATCATATTGTCGACTATCTGTGGGCCATGCAAATCTGTCCCACACAGTTGTTCCCGAATGCTTGGCGGCTGTTGTGTGCCTACACGATTCGCAGTCGTGAACTTGGGGACGGGCCGAATAGTGATATCTTATCGGCTTTATTCCTAGCGAGGAGGGAACCTCGGTCCTGCCTCATCAATCTTAGCACGCCAAACATCAAAATCACCACGGCCCCTTCGAACGTCGGGCCGTGGAAGCCGAATTGGTTCTTGGTCCGAGACCCCACCGGGAGATATCTCAATTTTCCCGTGGCGCCGGACACATTTGTTCGGTGCGTGTGCCCGCATACGGTTGCCGAGCTTAAGGCACTCAAGGCCCGATACGCTACAGCGAGTCAGGCACCGTACCAGGTGTACCTCTCTCAGGACCGGCTTGAGCGGGCCGGCCTGAGTCTCAGTCTCCCCCCTAGCGAGGGCAAAGAGGGTATTCAATCTCTTTCCTGATTGTTTTTCTTTTTCTTGTTGGGTAGTGAGGTTATAAACCTCGCCGGCCTGTTTTGTTTTATCGTTGTCTTTAAGCCACGAGGGTATAAACCTCGCTAATTCGTTTTTGTTTCTTTCTTATCTAACTTTTATGCTTTTTTTTTCTTTTTGACAGTGGACCTATTTGGCGCTCTCACCACGAAGTCGCAGGGCAAAAGGCCTGCGACTTCTTCCTCCAACGCTCCGAGACCCCAAAGTCAACAAGGAGTTTCTATAAAGGAGCCGACCTCGCAAGCGAAGCCGCCCACCCCTCAACCGACCTCGATACCCCCGCCACCTAAAACGTCCGGGGGGAAGACCTCTGAGGGGACCCTGCGGAAGGGGGACGCTGCGAGGACGTCCGGGGAGAAAACCTCCGAGATGCCCCCGCCCAAGAGTGACGTCGCTAAGGCGTCGTCCCAGACTTCGCGGGGGTCCGGCGACGGAGCCGGGCATAAGAGGAAGGGCGTAGAATCCCCCCGGGGGGAGAAGAAGAAGAAACACCGTGCGGACGAACAACGAGGTTCGTCGTTGGGGGATGTCATCCCCTACTTTAATTTTGAGGGGCGGGTTATGGACGTCGCTGGTCCTTCGCCCGCCAAGTTTCATTGCCCCGGCCCGGTTAGGGGTGCTCCGGTGAAGTGGGGCCGGGAGGAGTGGAAGGAGGAGGTCGCGTGGGCCAACAACCTCACAAATGCGGCCCTTGACGACGAGGCTGCTAGGTATTCGGCTATGGTAAGTTTTACTTTCATGAACTTCGTTTCTGTTTTGGGTTCCGTGTCTTTTTTATACTTCTCACTTTCTCCAATCATTTTTGCGAACTTGCAGCATACCTTCTTCGATAACTACAACCGCAGTCGCATCAACCTCGCCCATACGAGGATGGAAAAGATGGAGGCAGTGCTTAAAGCCCGCGTGGAGGAATGCGAGAAGCAAGTGAGGGAGCTTGCTGCGGCTGAGAAGCGGGTTAGAGCCGTGGAGGTCGCGGTGAGGGATGAGGCCAAGGCGACTGCGAAGGCGAAGGAGGGGGAGGCAAAGGCAAGGGAGGGGGAAAGCAAGGCGAAAGAGGCGGCGAGCAAGGCGAGGTCGGTGGTTGAGACCTTGCAGAGCGAGAATGAGGAGCTTCGGGGTAAGCACTCCGCTGAGCATAAATTCTTCAAGGAGAAAGAAGCGGAGCTCTCGAAGGCCGAGGATGAGATCACCAACCTCCGACATCGTGTCGTCGATCTCAACGAGGAGGTGGAGGCTATGGGTCCCAAGTATGTGAACTCGGAGGAGTACAAAGTGGAGATGGTGGAGAGCGTGAGGAAAATGTTCCACCAGGCCGTCCGCATGGGCGTTAAGCAGGCGGTGGCCAAGTACGGGTACATCGATCCTCGCATTGTCTTCTTCAACCCTAATTATGAGGAGACTATGGGGGAGGAAACCGGGGAGGAGCCCGAGGGAGAATGTGAGTTCTTCCTTAATGAGGATGGGACCGTGGCTAGCGAGGCACCTTCTGCGGCAGGCCTCGTTCAGGGAGGTCCGGAAATCGTCGCCACGGGCCCTCAGCCTACGACTGATGATGCGCCGAGCACCCAGGATTCTACGGTCTCTGCTTCCGTTCTTGGAGCTCCCACGGAACCTGTGGTTGATGCCCCGAAAGATGCCGACGCCGAAGCCTCTAAGAAGTGAAGGATGCCTCTGTTTTTCTGATGTTTTTTGTATATATTTTTTGTTGGTGGCCCTGCGGGGTTTGTAATTTAAACATATTGGCCCTTGTGGCCCTTATTTTATGCCACTTTTCTTACCTTATGATTGGTTGTGCTTCTCGCTTCAAATTACTTGTATACGTCTATCCGTATCCATCCAACCCCATGGTTCGAGTTTCACAACTATTGTGGCACTTGGGCCACATCGGGCGTTTAATTCTGGATCGAGATCACGAGCTTCGCTCGGATCTTCACAAGAATCCGCCGAGGTCCCGAGCCTTGCTCGGACCTCGCATGTTTTACTCGAGTTTCTCCAACCCCAAGAGGGAAGTGAGGGATGGACTCAACGAGATTCTCCAACCCCAAGCGGGAAGCGAGGGGTGGAATCAACGAGATTCTCCAACACCAAGCGGGAAGCGAGGTTTGGACTCAACGAGATTCTCCAACCCCAAGCGGGAAGCGAGGGGTGGACTCCACGAGATTCCCCAACACCAACCGGGAAGAGAGGTTTGGACTCAACAAGATTCTCCAACCCCAAGCGGGAAGCGAGGGGTGGACTCAACGAGGCTCTCCAACCCCAAGCGGGAAGCGAGGGATGGACTCAACGAGTTTCTCCAACACCAAGCGGGAAGCGAGGTTTGGACTCAACGAGATTCTCCAACACCAAGCGGGAAGCGAGGTTTGGACTCAACGAGGTTCTCCAACACCAAGCGAGAAGCGAGGTTTGGACTCAACGAGATTCTCCAACCCCAAGCGGGAAGCGAGGGGTGGACTCAACAATGTTCTCCAACCCCAAGCGGGAAGCGAGGGGTGAACTCAACGAGATTCTCCAACACCAAGCGGGAAGCGAGGTTTGGACTCAACGAGATTCTCCAACACCAAGCGGGAAGCGAGGTTTGGACTCAACGAGATTCTCCAACACCAAGCGGGAAGCGAGGTTTGGACTCAACGAGGTTCTCCAACACCAAGCGGGGGGCGAGGTTTGGACTCAACGAGATTCTCCAACCCCAAGCGGGAAGCGAGGGGTGGACTCAACGAGGTTCTCCAACCCCAAGCGGGAAGCGAGGGATGGACTCAACGAGGTTCTCCAACCCCAAGCGGGAAGCGAGGGGTGGACTCAACGAGATTCTCCAACACCAAGCGGGAAGCGAGGTTTGGACTCAATGAGATTCTTCAACACCAAGCGGGAAGCGAGGTTTGGACTCAACGAGATTCTCCAACACCAAGCGGGAAGCGAGGTTTGGACTCAACGAGGTTCTCCAACACCAAGCGGGAAGCGAGGTTTGGACTCAACGGGATTCTCCAACCCCAAGCGGGAAGCGAGGGGTGGACTCAACGAGGTTCTCCAACCCCAAGCGGGAATTCAAACACGAGGTTTTTATTTTTGAGAGAGATTTTGAAAGTTCCACAACCCTTTATTCATAAAACTTGCGAGAAGTAACGGAGTTCAAAGGGTTTACACAAAATACTTTTTGAGTCGGTTGACGTTCCATGTCTTGCTCAGGGTACGCCCCTCGTTGTCTCTAAGCTTGAAAGCTCCGGGAGCGACCTCCTCGCCGAGGATGTATGGCCCCTCCCAGTTGGGGTCCAGTTTGCCACCTTCGGTACGCCTCAAGACGAGGTTACCTGTGACCAGGAATCGAGGTCTCACCTTCTTATCATGGTAGACAGCCACGCGGTGCTTGTATTCCCTGGAGCGAAGGTCGGCTACCTCGCGCAGCTCGTCACGGAAGAGCAACTCGACCCTGAGATTGGCCTCGTTCTCCTTTTCATCGAAATCAAACACCCTCGCCGACGGGACCAGTATTTCTACTAGGACTAGGGCTTCCGTCCCGTAGGTTAGAGAGAAAGACGTTTCTCCGGTTGCGCGGCGCGCGGTGGTGCGGTACGTCTATAGGACGAGTGGGAGGAGCTCTGCCCAACGACCTTGGGCCATGCCCAACCGTTTCTTCAAATCGGACAGGATGCGGGCATTGACGTTCTCTACCTGGCCGTTGGACTGAGGATGGGCCACGGAGGAGAACTTGAGGGTTATGCCCAAGTCTGAGCAGAATGTCCGGGTCTCTTCGCAATCAAACTAAGGGCCATGGTCGGTCATGATGGTCATGGGAACGCCGAAGCGGCAGACGAGGTTCTTTCATAGGAAGTCGCAGACCTTAGTCCCCGTGATCTTTGCCATTGCTTATGCCTCAACCCACTTCGTGAAATAGTCGACAATGACCAGGATATACCGCACCTGGCCAGCAGCCTTGGGGAAGGGGCTGAGGATGTCCATCCCCCACATCGCGAAGGGGCATGGCGCGTGTATGGAGCGATGTTGCGAGGTCGGGGCGTGCAGGAGGTTACCGTGCTTCTGACATCCGTCACATCGCTGGACATAGGACCTCGCGTCCTACCGGAGGGTGGGCCAAAAGTAGCCCAAGTGGGCGATCTTATGCGAAAGGGTCTGATGTCCGCTTTTTAGTCCTGTTTTTTGGGTGTGTTTTAGTGTGTTTGAGTCTTTTTTTTCTTTAGTTTTGTGTTTTATTTTGAGTCGTTTGTGTAGGTTTTCGTATTTTCATGAGATATGGAGTCTACATAGGCTTTGGTGGTGTTTAGTAGGTTTTTAGAAGCTTTTTGGAGCACTTTTGAGGAAAAGAGAAAAACCAAAGAAAAGCACTTAAGGAAAAGCTCAAGATTGAAGATTAAGTGCTCAAGTAAAGTCATTGAAGATCAACTTTGAGCTTGGAAAGAGATAGAGAAATTCGTTACAAGAACATTGGAAAAAGAATCGAGTCAAACGGTGTTATAACGAATCCTCTACGCAAGTTTTACTCAAGGTTGTTCGAAGTGCCAAAGAGGGTCGGGCTCGACCCAACCAAGATTCAAGCTCTCAGGCACGACCCTTATAGGGTCGTGCTAGACCCATAGAGATTACCAACCCTCAGGACAGACCCTAGGAGGGTCGTGCACGACCCAAAGCCGACTCTCCCTTATTCCGAGATCTTTATGGATATATTCTATCTTTTATTTTAGGAAGTAGTTTTATCTTGTTTCCTAGTTTAATTAGAGCTCCTTTTCCTCTATAAAAAGGGGGGCTCTCTCTAGTTTTTATTATTCGTTCTTTGGGGGAGATTAAGAGGAAGACTTGAAGGACGAGTTGGAGAAATTTGTAAGACATCTTTGTTTTATTTGAATTTTCGGTTTGTTTCTATGATAATGTCTTCTTCTTTCTTTGCTATGAGTGAGTAGTTTTCTTAGATTCTAGGGTTGGGTGAAAACCCAACACAATCATGCATGTCTAAACTTGAATTCATGACTTGAATGCTTGAAGATCATATCTATCTATCTTGTGCTTAAATCCTTTGCGAAAGTTGAGGCATGTCTTGTAATTTCCGCTAAATTTTAAAATAATAAAACGGATATTTATCCCAATAATTTTTTTCCTCTAAAGTAGAGAACTTAATAATCTTTATAATTTCTTATTAAATTATAAAGAAATTATAGAAGTTTATTACAATGACAATTAAGAGTTTCAGTAAATATACTATAAAAGTCGGATATCTATTTAAATATTTGCTCTTAAAAAGAGAGTTTAATTATTTTTATAATTATCTTAATAAATTATAAAAATGTTATAAATGTAATATCCGCAATATTCCAAGGTTTGTAAAACCATTATAATATAATATCATAATCCTTTCTCCATATAAAAAAGAATTCATAATATAAGTCATAACCCTTCTTCTCTATAAAAAGAAGATTTTAAATAAATTAAATAAATAAAATCAAGAATGTATTATAAGGGTTATGAAGGAATAAAAATATTTAAATAAAAATAATGCTTTAATAATTTCAAAATTTATTAAACAAAATAAAGGAACAACAAGCTAATAATAGCACAATGAAAAATAAATAAAAAGAGGCAAGAGCCGGGACTCGAACCCGAGACCTCTTGCATCTCGCCCCTAATCACACACTCTCAATTCCGCTATGCTATTGTGACTTGACTATCCATATTACAATTCTTTCAATTTTAAATAAATCCTATCTTCTTCTTCCAAGAGCACATCAGAATTGTGCCTGATGGATTTGACGTTAAACCAATGCATGCCAATTTCTTCTTCCAATCTCCATGTTAGCTTGCAAGACCATCCTATTGACCTCATCACCCCATGTCATCTTTGAAGAAGCACAACCCCCACCAATCCCTTTCAAGCTCCTCCTCTTTCAATGGTCAATTTCAACCATGGAGGATTGAAGGAAACACAAGTTTTGGCTATAAAAGGGGTTGGGATTTCAGTAGAAAACTCACATCATCTACTTCCTCTTTCTCCCTTGCAAAACTCATCTCTATCAAACAAAAATTCAGCCAAAGAGCCTTCAATTTAAATGCTGATTTTTTTTACAAAAAACTCAAAAAAACCCTAATTCGCCTTGCCTTGCCCCGCCGGACCACCACAAGTCGCCGGACCATCACCTGCTGGCCGCCCAGTGTCGCGCGCCGTCGCCAGGGGGCCGCCACCAGCCTCCCACCGTTGCTGCAGTCCGTCGTCGTTAGTCTTGATGTGCTCTCTGGTTTTGTACGTAAAAGCAAGAAGAAGAAGTGATGTGGGCTGGTGCTTTTGGGTTAATTTTGGGCTGCTGTTGGGCTAAAATTTTAGGCCCATATGTCTAAAATTAACCCACCAGAATTTTATTAAAGGAAAAAGTAGAAGGAGAAGCCCAAAAATTCGATCGTCTCGAAATCCGTGCCCCTTTCCGCTCTCGTTCTCGCTTGGTATAATTCCCGACTCGTATTTTAATTTTTATCTTTTATAATATAATTTTACATGTATATATTAATTATTTAAATAAATAGAATCGATATCATAAGTGGATTATTAAAATAGGAATTAATTTTGGTAAGTCATTAATTAAATTCCAATAAATCATAAGAATAATATTTGAAGCATATTTGGTTTAAATATTGGAAAAGTATTAACTCAGGCATATTCCTCTTTATTACAAAAGAAATAATATTTTTACCTTATTAGGAGCTTATTGTAATGAATAAAAGAAAATATGAGCTTAAGATTTTGTTAGTTGAGGAAAAAGGATTAAATCTAATAAATATATTAGGTAAAAAGATCTTGTTAGTTGGAAAACTAGAAATAATCTAGAGTTACTATGGTAACTTAAGCTAAATAAAAAACAAATAGATAAATTTATGGATTTTATTACATGCATGCTCATATAAATTATAAATAGATGTTATAAAATAATTATAACATGCAAAGTCTATAGTTAGTAATATTCCACTTTAGATCCACTAAGAACTTTAAAAGTTATTATGCATGCATTAAACTAAAAGATAAAATCATACTATATGATCTTAGAAATAAAAAGGTTTAGTAAATAAAACCATTACTATTTTTATATGAAGTTAACAAATTCCCGAAGTTAATAAAAGTTGTTGCATGGCTTAATCTATAAAAGATATAGGATTTATAAAAAATTGAGTGAATAAATAAAATTACGAAAATAAATATTTATTCAATAAAAATATGAACTTTAGCATATCTTATTATATGAGAGTTATTATAAAATATCATCTATTATTAGGATATGATAAAATAAGATATTATTAGCATATGAGTTATTATTAGTATATTATAAGAACAAGTATATGATAGCATGGGATTCTTAGTTATAGAATATAATACTATTAATGAAAATATTACTAAGTCATCCATAAGGAAAGTATATTTTTATAATCACTAGGTGTAGAGATATTTGCATAAGATATGAGTTCTAGGATAAAAATATCAAGTAAGATATTACAAATATTCTAGGAGATTATTATAGCATAAGGATGACTTGCATGAAAGAAATCTTCTAATTATAAAGAAGATATTATTTTTATAAGCTATAATATTTTAATAACAAATTATAAATATAAAGTAAGATTAATCTAAATTTAGACAAGTTACCTCATAAGGAAATTTAGAAACTTCTAGTTATGGAAACTTCCTTAGAGAGGAGTATATACATGACAATTTTATTAAAAAAAAGGATTATGTAGGTAAATACTTTTCTATTAAGAAAATATTATTAATAAAGTATTTTAGATAAGGTAGTCAAAAAATTATAAGTTCCATCCTAGAATAAATGGGAAATTTAAAAGTAATATTTTATTGTCATGAATAAGTAAAAAGGATAAATTTTAATAATTATTTTAGTAATTATTTTCATAAATATTTTACGGAATAGTAAGGATATTACAAATCCAAAATAATAATAAAGGAATATTATTATTTTGAGGAAAATAACTTTCTAAATTATTATTATAATAATTTAGAATCTCTAACTCTCTTATAAAAATATTATAAGAAATAATCCAAATCTTAGAATGAAAATCATGATTTTGAGCCTTCTCGTAAATTTCCGTATCAATAGGTTGGAATCCTCGCTCGTAGTAGGGAATCGCATAAATTTCGTCAAGGCTCGGTTGCTAGAACTCGTTACGCTAAGGCAAGTGGAATTTCCCCTTGTAACCTTTACATTCCATTTCGTGAAAATCCTTGATTGTTGGGAACCATTGGTATCCTTAAATAAAAAAAAATGAATCTAGGAAATATTAATTGCTAGAAATAACGATAATTGTTAGCGTAGTATGCTTTATATCCCTTTGTTAGGATTATATATGCTAGTATGTTGTGATCTTGATTGAATACAATATCGTTAAGAGATTTACCTTGATTAAACTAGAAAGAGGTGCGGGTTAGCCGACACCTCTATATAACATTAATAAGTCGTACGTCCATACGACTTTCGGGATCATGATCTCCATCCGCTCCGATTGTAAGGAGGGATTGTGCGGCACTCTAGCTAAGTGTCGGAGAATTGATGGTTCTCCTTCGGGTGGCTCGGAATATCCGTGTTCCACCACTCTCTATTAAAAATCATTAATAAAGTCGAATATTTTTCGTCACTATATAAGCTAAGTGCGAATGCACACTTAAGACACCAAAACCGGACCGGTCTCAAATGATCGATCCGGCTCTCGGTCCGCGCAGGGCGCGAGAGGTTTTCACTTGTATGATTTAATGAAGGTTCCCAACATTCTTTTGAAATCCTTAAAGAAGTCTACAATCTAGTAGTTCTTCTATTGCTCATCGAGATATCTTTGTCCAAAGATATACTCTCCTTCGAATCTCAAAGCTCCACATCAACAAGTTTCATTATATAGCCCATCATAAACACAACCTTAATACCTCTTTCAATAATATTTGAAAATTCCCAAAATACCCTCGGGAAGTTCCCTTCCCGCTTGCTTAGTCTCTTAGACTAATTCTTCTTTTCCGCATTTTTGCCTGGCATTCTATCGCCCCTCGCGAATTATGTCAGAATATAGGAACCCCAGCAAGGCGTGAAGTGAAGTGAAGATGAAGGAAGAACAAGGATTTCAAGATGTACCTTTCTATCATTTTGCTTTATTTTCATTACGTTTCAAGAACAATCAGGTTTCGCATTTCAATTCGGGACAACTTTATGTTTGAACCAATGTAAGATGTTTTGTAAGAACTAAGTCTCCCTCGGGAGCACCTTTTCTAATGATGTAATATGTTTTATTCCGCATTTTAATTGTTCTATATCATTCTAAAAGCCTGGGGTGGCTTTGGACGGTAAAGTCTGAGGTCACTGGCGGTAATCCCCAATGTTGTAAAATAAGGGTGTTACATGTCTTGCATTTAACCTAAAAGCGAAAGTGTAAAGTTGATTGCTTTGACTAGTTGTAATAGGATTATTTGTGACAGTTGATATTCCTAGGTTGAAAGATAAATAGAAAGTTGTTTAATTTGCGACAGTTGATTGAATAACTTAAATTGTTTGCAACAATTGACTTTTCTATGATCTAGATTGCATGATAGTTGTGAATTCATGTTGAAAGCATGTGTGATTGATGTTGATGTAGCCCTAGCCCTAGGATTGCCTTCTTATATTGATTAAAACTCGTTAATTTGACTCGATCTCACCCTCACCAAGGTCGTGCTCGAGCCTAGCCCCTTTGTTTGTGTTCGTGTTTGTCTATGCCCCTTCGTGTTTATTTGCTTTTCTTAGTTTATCAACTAATATTTGGCCCTAATCTCATTCCCATGGACGAACCTAACTCCGCTATACTCAGCGGGGTCTTGAATATAAATTTATTTGTTCAAGAAACCCTTCAACAAATTGGCGCCGTTGCCGGGGAATGAGCAATAGTGCCTAGTTTAGTTGATATTTGGGGTTTGGGACTAGCCCTTACCCTTTTGTTTTTATTTAATTTTGTTTTCTTTGTTTTTGTTCGCAGTATATGCCATCTCGTTCTTCCCGGAGAACTCTTGAGATTGACTACTACAGCGAACCTGAGAGGTCCTGCCATAGACGTTTGAGAGAACAACGAGCAATGGGCGACGCTGAGACTCTTGCTCAACAAATGGTGGAACTCCGCACTCAGATGCAGCGCTTGCATGCGGACCGAGATACTCAGGCCGCCAATGCGCAGCGATTCCAGGAGCAACTGAACGCTATCCCAAGGAATGCCAAGCAATACATGCACCCAGAACTGAGGGTACCCGAATCGGCGATAGTACTCCAGGAACGACCCCCTCAAGGGTCGTTCCTGAGGAGGCTATTAACGAGGAAGAAGAGGTGATCGACCCTCCAGGGGTCGAGCTTGACCACCCTTCGCCAGGTAAGTCTTCTAACCCTTCTCGTTCCATTCAATCTCCATCTAAAGTACTTCCTTTCCCTTCTAAGAAACCTAAAGACTCAACGGAAGGTAAATTCAAGCACTTTGTTAAGTTGCTTCAAGGCTTAAATCTTTCCATTCCTTTTGCTGAAGCTTTGAATGAAATGCCTACCTATACTAAATTCTTGAAGGAGATCTTATCTAGAAAGCGATCCATGTCGGAATTAACAAATGAAGTAAGATCGTTGGAGCTTCCCGAGAAGCTAGGCGACCCAGGTAAGTTCGCTATTACAATTGGTATTGGAGCTTACCGTTTCAAAGCTTTGTGTGATCTAGGTGCTAGTACGAGTGTGCTTCCACTTTCAATTTGGTCCAAGACGAACATGGGGCCCTTAGTACCGGTGAACATGAGGCTAAACATGGCGGATGGGTCGCGTGTCAAGCCAACGGGAATAGTGGATGATTTCCCGGTTCAAGTTGGGAAGTTCTTTGTGCCCAATGATTTCATAGTGATGGAGATACCTGAAGATCCCGTGGTGCCCATTATTCTCGGACGACCATTCTTAGCCACAGCGGGAGCCATCATTGATGTCAAGAACGGTCTTCTCACCTTTAATATTGGAGAAGAAGTGGTTGAGTTTTGATTCAATCCAACCATGAAGGAGTCAAATCAGGAGGAGATCAAGATGCTATACACACGCTCCGACTACATTGAGTGCAACAACCCAACGGAGAAATTATTGACTTGGGATCCTCTACCACACGATCTTAGGGTCTCAGGACCGACCCTCCAAGGGGCGTGCACGACCCTTCTGGACGAAGGTGAGGAGCAATGCCTTATCTTGGAGGCACTCAAAGCGGAGCTTGAGGAGGAAGTTAGCTTGCCCGAACCCACTCTCGAGCTTAAGGAGCTCCCCGACTCCCTGAGGTACGCTTTTCTTGGTCCTAGTTCTACTCTTCCCGTTATTATTAATGCTAACTTGAGTATGGAAGAAGAGAATAAATTGCTTGATGTGCTTAGGACCCATAGTAAACCCATAGGGTATTCATTAGAGGAACTTAGTGGTATTTCACCCTCTTTGTGCATGCATAGAATTTATATGGAGGATGATCATAAACCCACTATTGAGCATCAACGTAGGATAAACCCTAACATGAAAGAGGTAAAGAAAAAGGAAATTCTTAGGATTCTAGATGCCGATATCATATTTCCTATCTCCGATAGTAAATGGGTTAGCCCCGTACATGTGGTTCCAAAAAAAGGGGGAATGACGGTGGTTGAAAATGAAAAAGGGGAGTTGATTCCAACTAGGACCACCACTAAGTGGAGAATGTGCATAGACTATAGGAAGCTTAATAGTGCCACTAGGAAGGATCACTTTCCACTCCCCTTCATTGACCAAGTCCTAGAACGCTTAGCCCAACACGATTACTTTTGCTATTTGGATGGCTATAGTGGTTTTTGGCAGATTCCCATTCACCCCGATGATCAGGAGAAGACGACATTTACTTGTCCTTATGGGACGTTTGCTTATAGGAGGATGCCTTTTGGGCTATGCAACGCCCCGAACACCTTTCAACGATGTATGATGGTCATCTTCTCCGACATGATTGAAGAAATAGTGGAGATATTTATGGATGATTTTTCAGTTTATGGTTCCACTTTCGATTCATGTCTTGCTAATCTTTCTAGAGTCCTTAAAAGATGTGAGGAGACTAACCTTGTGCTTAATTGGGAAAAGTGTCATTTCATGGTTAGGAAAGGAATTGTCTTAGGAAATCTAGTGTCTAAACGCGGGATTGAGGTGGACAAGGCAAAAATTGAGCTTATTGAGAAATTTCCCCCTCCATCCTCCGTTAAAGACGTTAGGAGCTTTTTGGGGCATGCGGGTTTCTATAGATGCTTTATTCAAGACTTTTCTAAGATTGCTAAACCATTGACTAACCTACTAATGAAAGATGTAGTGTTTAGCATGTCTCCAGATTTTCTTGAAGCGTTTTACAGGTTGAGGAAAGCCCTTGTGACGGCCCCCATCATGCAATCACCGGAGTGGTCACTTCCCTTCGAGATCATGTGTGATGCTAGTGACTATGCCATAGGAGCGGTTCTTGGGCAGCGGAAGGACAAGAAGCTTCATGCCATCTACTATGCAAGTAAGATGCTCGATGAAGCCCAGAGTAAGTACACTACGACCGAGAAAGAGTTTCTCGCTGTGGTGTTTGCTTTTGAAAAATTTCGCTCTTACTTAGTAGGTTCTAAGGTGATTGTTTATACTGACCATGCTGTGGTTAGATTTTTAATGGCGAAAAAAGACGCCAAGCCTAGGTTGCTTCGTTGGATGCTCTTATTGCAGGAATTCGATCACGAAATCCGAGACAAGAAGGGAGCGGAGAACTTAGTGGCGGATCACCTATCAAGATTACCCCTTGAGCATATTCAGGAGTCTGGAGGATCAATTCCCATCAATGATACACGCCCCGATGAGACTCTTTTGCAAAGCAACAATAAGCCCCATGGAGACAAGGCTAGTGAAGAAGTCGAGGCCTCAGGACCGACCCTGCCAGGGTCGTGCACCACCCCAACAGAGGTTGGACCTCTCAGGACCGACCCGGCCATGACCATCATAGGGTCGAGCACGACCCCATTAAGGTCGTGCACGACCCCCTTAGGGTCGAGCACGAACCCCATATGGTCGAGCACGACCCCCTTAGGGTCGAGCACAACCCCCTTAGGGTCGTGCACGACCCCTGCCCTGGGTCGAGCAGGTAAGTTCTCTTCCCCTTTTTTGGTTCGTTCGAGTTCTAATGATCTACCATCCTTATCTTGACCCCCTTCTTCTATTCTTGCTATACATGGGTCAAAGACCCCTTGGTTTGCGGATTTTGCTAACTATATTGTAGGAGGCGAGATTCCGTCGGATTTAACCCCTCAAGCCAAGAAGAAATTTATCCACGACGTCAAGCAATATTATTGGGATGATCCTTACTTGTTCAAGCAAGGAAGTGATCACATCTTTCGACGTTGTATTCCGGATGATGAGATTGAGAGCGTCATTCGCCATTGCCACACTCTTCCAACAGGAGGCCATGCAAAAGGATTCAAGACCACGACAAGGATTCTTCAAAGTGGCTTGTATTGGCTAACGCTTTTTAAAGATGTACATGAGTTTGTGACAAGGTGTGATGAATGCCAGCGTTCCGGAAACATTACTTGGAGGAATGAGAACCCGCTCACTAGTATCCTAGAAGTTGAGCTTTTTGATGTATGGGGTATAGACTTTATGGGACCCTTCCCTTCATCGGGTCCTTATAAGTACATCCTTGTAGCAGTTGATTATGTCTCCAAGTGGGTGGAGGCCATTGCCACAAGAACAAATGATGCTCGGGTGGTTGCTAAGTTCATGAAATCAACCATCTTTCCCCGTTTTGGAGTCCCCCGAGTTCTTATAAGTGATGGTGGCTCACACTTTATTGAGAAAAGCTTTGAAGCTCTTTTGACCAAGTATGGGGTCTCTCACCGTGTATCAACGCCTTATCATCCTCAAACAAGTGGTCAAGTGGAGGTTTCAAATCGTCAAATCAAGACCATCTTGGAGAAGACGGTATCCCGATCAAGAAAAGATTGGTCTTCAAAGCTTGATGATGCACTTTGGGCATACCGCACCGCTTATAAGACACCACTCCGCACCACTCCTTACCATTTGGTGTATGGCAAGTCATGTCACTTGCCCGTCGAGCTTGAACATAAAGCTTTATGGGCTCTCAAGGAGCTCAACATGGATCTCGATGCGGCCGGAGCAAAACGATTTATGGACTTGCAAGAATTGAGGCTCATGGCGTATGAGAATGCTAAGATCTACAAGGAGAGAACCAAAAAGTGGCCTGACAAGAAGCTTGTTCCAAAACTCTTCAAAGCCGGTGATCAAGTACTCCTTTTCAACTCTAGGCTCCGACTCTTCCCCGGAAAGCTAAAGACAAGATGGAGTGGCCCATTCACGGTTCACCACATTTATCTACATGGGGCGGTTGACCTTATCGATGATTACGGAGCGATTTTCAAAGTCAACGGGCACCGCTTGAAGAAGTACTATGCAACGGTGGAACCTAATCATGAAATCCGAGCCACATGGGCTCTCACCACCTCGGACTGAGCTCAGGTAAGTCGTCAAGATAATGACGTTAAACAAGCGCTTACGGGAGGCAACCCGCTCTTTAGTTAGTTTTATTATTTTTATTTTTAGATTAGGTTCTTTTTCTAACCTTCCTTAGACTAGGATAGAATATTTTTGTTTGGAATAGAATTTTGTGGGATTTTTGTAGGGTCCTAAGCTTCAACCACTCCATCTTCACCATGATGAGCTCCATCTTCTCTCCAAGCTTCCAAGAGTTCTTTGTGAGTTTTCTTCTTCTTTTCTCTTTACTTTTTCATATCATTTTCATGCATGAGGACATTGCATGATTTAAGTATGGGGTAGGGGAAGAAGAAATCTCACATTTTGTACATATTTGGTTGTTTGTTTGCTAGTTTTTTTTGTTAAGAAAAATTTTGAATTTTTTTTTGAAAAATGTCGAAAAATCAAAAAAAATATTTGCTTCTTTGTTTTAGGATAGAAGAATGCTCCATCTTAGATGTCCTATGATGAGAACTAATTTTCATGCTTATCATATAATTCCTTTGGCATATTTGGATAGTATAGCCCAAGTCTTGAGAAATTGCTTTTAATTGTGAAAATTGATTTGTAATGAAATTGAGCATATGTGTCTTGAGTAGAAGTAATTGCAATCCAACAAAAATTTTACCTAGTGAGGAATTTTGGCCTTATAGGGAGAACATCAAAAATCCCTCTTCGTTTTATATGTGATTTGCTCTCTTTGTGCATTTATCTCTTGTTATTGATATGATTATCTATTTCTTGAAGCCGCTATGAGTTCGTTCATGCATGTTAATTATGATTAAAGAACTTATTTTTCATAAGCCATTTTTTTTATCCTCTCTTTTATCCACCCTTACATTATCCTCTTTTTGAAGCCAATTTGAGCCTTAAGCCTTTTATTTTTAGCTCCACAAAATTATTCCCTAGCCAAGATAAGCTTGACCCTATCCGGGGATTAGGACTTAGTGTTGGTTATGATGGTTTTGTTGAGTGAGATTGTTTGGTTCAAGTATGGGGTAATATGGGTTGGGTATTTAAGATCTTGTAGTTTATTATGTAAAAGGATTTTGGTTCCCTGAATGCACTTCCAAAAGAGTTGAAAAAGGAAAGAGAAAGAAAATCGGTACCGATCTCCCATAAAAAAAATGAAAATCATAAGGGAGGAAAAGAAAGAAAGCAAAGTGTTGAAAGTGAATAATGTGCATGAGCCAAATTTCCTAAGTATTTGTGAGCAAGATAAATTGGGATATAAAATGGGTGAGTGAAAGAAAAGTGCTTAAAGATAAGAGTGAGTTTGGTTATCTTTTGAGAGTTTTTGGAGATGTGAGTTTTTAGGAGTCTTTGATTCCCGGATATTATTAGCACCACATGGCCAAATATTTTCTACGCCTATTTGTCATTACCAAGCCCCATTACAACCCGGCCGAATGGAGTCTTCTATGAAGATTTCATTGAGCTTAAGTTCTTATGATGGTTGATGTGTTTTGACTTCTCTAGGTAGAGAGATTGGTGATATAAATCTCAATGATAAAGTTGATGTTGCATAAAGATTGAGATGAGAGTTGATTTAATAGCCTAAACACATGAGAGATGAGTGAAACACATTAATATCCCATGTGAGGTTGGATTGTGATTGCCTATGCTTGAGACTCATACATATGTGATGACGTTAAAATTGCTTATCTACGTTTTCACTTGTTCTTAAAATGTTTTGACAAAGGCTATGCTTGAAGATTGTGTTATTGGTCTTGATTTTGCATGATTATTGCTTGAGGACAAGCAAGTCTAATATATGGTATTTTGATGTCCGCCTTTTAGTCCTGTTTTTAGGGTGTGTTTTAGTGTCTTTGAGTCTTTTTCTTTAGTTTTGTGTTTTGTTTTCATTCGTTTGTGTAGGTTTTCGTATTTTCATGAGATATGGAGTCTACATAAGGTTTGGTGGTGTTTTGTGGGTTTTTAGAAGCTTTTTGGAGCACTTTTGAGGAAAAGAGAAAAACCGAAGAGAAGCACTCAAGGAAAAGCTCAAGATTGAGGATTAAGTGCTCAAGTAAAGTCATTGAAGATCAAGTTTGATCTTGGAAAGAGATAGAGAAATTCGTTACAAGAAAATAGGAAAAAGAATCGAGTCAAACGGAGTTATAACGAATCCTCTACGCAAGTTTTACTCAAGGCTGTTCGAAGTGCCAAAGAGGGTCGGGCTCGACCCAACCAAGATTCAAGCTCTCTGGCACGACCCTATAAGGGTCGTGCTAGACCCATAGAGATTACCAACCCTCAGGACCGACCCTAGGAGGGTCGTGCACGACCCACTTTGGGTCGTGCATGGCGCCGACTCTCCCTTATTCCGAGATCTTTATGGATATATTCTATCTTTTATTTTAGGAAGTAGTTTTATCTTGTTTCCTAGTTTAATTAGGGCTCCTTTTCCTCTATAAAAAGGGGGGCTCTCTCTAGTTTTTATTATTCGTTCTTTGGGGGAGATTAAGAGGAAGACTTGGAGGACAAGTTGGAGAAATTTGTAAGACATCTTTGTTTTATTTGAATTTTCGGTTTGTTTCTACATGTCTTCTTCTTTCTTTTCTATGAGTGAGTAGTTTTCTTAGATTCTAGGGTTGGGTGAAAACCCAACACAATCATGCATGTCTAAACTTGAATTCATGACTTGAATGCTGGAAGATCATATCTATCTATCTTGTGCTAAAATCCATTGCGAAAGTTGAGGCATGTCTTGCAATTAACCTAAAAGCGAAAGTGTAAAGTTGATTGCTTTGACTAGTTCTAATAGGATTATTTGCGACAGTTGATATTCCTAGGTTGAAAGATAGATAAAAAGTTGTTTAATTTGCGACAGTTGATTGAATAACTTGAATTGTTTGCGACAGTTGACTTTTCTATGATCTAGATTGCATGATAGTTGTGAGTTCCTGTTGAAAGCATGTGTGATTGATGTTGTGGTAGCCCTAGCCCTAGGATTGCCTTCTTATATTGATTAAAACTCGTTAATTTGACTCGATCTCGCCCTCACCAAGGTCGTGCTCGTGCCTAGCCCCTTTGTTTGTGTTCGTGTTTGTCTGTGCCCCTTCGTGTTTATTTGCTAGTCTTAGTTTATCAACTAATCTTTGGCCCTAATCTCATTCCCATGGACGAACCTGACTCCGCTATACTCAGCGGGGTCTTAAATATAAATTTATTTGTTCAAGAAACCCTTCAACAGGGTTCGCCACCCTGGGTGGCCGCCACAGACCCCCTCATGGGCCTCATAGAGGATGTGCTTTGTTTCCTCGGTTGGTACGCATAGCAGGTTGGGCTTAGCATAGCCTCGACGATAAAGGTATCCACCTACGACGCAATACCGCGCCGCTTGCATTTTTAGCTTCCTGGCCTGTGCGGGGTCCTCTGGGAGGACTCCGCTCTCCACATATCGTGTTATCGGGATCCTCCAATCCCCCGCAGTGACAGATAGAACTTCGCTGTTCACACTCCGCGAGAGTTTTCTTTCCACCATCACGCGATTTCCTACTTCCAGGGGTAGGGCGGATCCTAACCTCGCAAGAGCATCGACTTTGGTGTTCGAGGTTCGCGGGATGGATTCGACCGCGAATGTTTCCAAGCATGACACCAAGGCTTTGACCTTTTCTCGGTACGCGGGCAGGAACCCCGTTCTGGTGTCGTACTGCCCGTTGAGCTGGCGCGCAACCAGCTCGGAGTCGGTTTAGACCCTGATTTTCCGGGCCCCAGTGAGGAGCGCCATCTCGATCCCGGCGATCATGGCATCATATTTGGCCTCGTTATTGGTGGCTTCGAAGGCGAAGTTAAGGGAATACTCCGTCTCGATCGAGGGCCCAGCGATGAATAAGCCAGCCCCACCACCTGCATCACACCGTGAACCGTCAACGAATACCTTCCACTCTTCCGAGCTTGCGTCTGTCTCAGGGAAGGTGACCTCCACCATGAAGTCAGCGAGGGCTTGCCCTTTCATGGCGGTCCTTGGGAGGTAGCTGATATCGAACTCGGAGAGCTCGACGGCCCACTTCGTCATTCACCCGGAGACGGCGGGCTGGTGGAGGATTTGTCGAAGTGGGAGGTCAAAGAGGACCTGAATGGGGTGCGCATGGAAGTAAGGGCGTAGACGCCTTGCGGCGGTGACAACTGCCAGCGCCATCTTCTCTGCCGAGGAATAGCGCTGCTCTGCGGGCTGGAGCACGCGACTCACGAAGTAAACTGTGTGCGTGGCCTTTCTGGTTAGCACCGCGCTGACCGTCTCGGGGGCGACAGTGTGAGGAGCTTCGACAGGAAGGCCTTTAGTTCAAAGAAAGCGAGCTCAAGCCTCTCATCCCACACGAACTTGTCATTCTGCTTGAGAGTTGCAAAAAAGGGGAGGGACCTCTCCGCCAAGCGGGAGCAAAACCTCCCTAGGTAGTTGACGGCACTGTTGAGCCGTTGCATCTCAGTGCGAGATCGTGGTGACCTCATTGAGAGGATCGACTCGACCTTGGCGGGTTTTACGTCGATCCCGCGCTCGCTGATCATAAAACCTAAAAATTTTCCCGATGACACCCCGAAGACGCACTTCTTGGGGTTCAGGCTGAGACGGTTGTGCCTGAGAGTGGCGAAAACCTCAGCGAGGTCGACCAGATGCTCTTTAGGGGTCTTGCTCCGGACAACAATATCGTCGACATAAGCCGACACGTTCCTTCCGAGATGATTCTTAAAGACGCGGTCGACGAGGTGTTGAAAGCTGGCCCCCGCGTTCTTTAGACCAAAAGGCATAACTTTGTAGCAATAAGTGCCTCGCTGGGTGATGAAGGATGTTTCCTCCTCTTCTCGTGGATTCATCAGGACTTGATTGTACCCCGAGTATGCGTCGAGGAAGCTTAAAACTCTGTGACATGCGGTTGAGTCAACGAGCTCGTCGATCAAGGGGGGGGGGGTAACTGTCTTTGGGACAGGCTTTGTTGAGGTCCTTGAAATCGACGCACATCCTCCACTTCCCGCTGGCTTTCTTGACAAGCACGATGTTGGACAACCACCGGGGGTACTGAACCTCGCGAATGAACCCCGCAGCCAGCAATTTCGCCACCTCGTCATTCGCGGCGTTCGCCCTTTCTTCATTCATTTTTCTTCGTCGCTGCACCACGAGGCGAGTGGTGACATCGACGTTCAAAGAGTGTTGGTCCACGGTCCGCGGGACACCTCGGAAGTCCTTTGCACTCCAAGCGAACACGTCGCGGGACCCAGCGAGCAAGGCTTCTAGCGACGTCGCTGACGCCCCCGAGAGGCATTCTCCGAGGTAGATCTTCTCAGACTCACTCTCGAAGGGGGATATCACTCTTCTTTCTAGCTCAGGAGTGGGGACCGTGAAATCCCGGACTTCGAGGTCGGCCTCGCCGGGGGATTCCACCATGAACACCGGGCAATTTTGTTTTGCAGAGGGCGCGTAGAAAACGCGACCTTCCTACTGATTGCCTTTTACCTCTCCAACCCCGCCGTCGACGGGGAACTTCATCTTCAGGTGATAGATAGAAACTACCGCCTGGAACTTCATCAGGGAGACCCTCCCAATGATTGCATTCCACACCGAAGGCAGGCGTACCACCGTGAACTCCACCATCTCGGTTCTCCTGGTGGAGCCGGTGCCTAGCGTCATCCAGAGGTCTATGAGACCTGCCACGTCGACTTCGTCTCCCGAGAAGGAGGTGAGTTTCCCGGCGTAGGGCTTCAAGGATGTCTCGGAGATGCCTAATTGCTCGAACGCGCCATAGTACATGATGTCCACGGAGGATCCCGTGTCTACCCGCACTCGCTTCACCATCTTCGAGCGCATTTGAGCGTGTATCACCAAGGGGTCGCAGTGTGACATGTGGATCCCCTCGGCATCTTCGGATGAGAAGGACAAGCCTACGTGAGACCGCGAGGTTTGAGCGACGCTAAATATCGAGGGCTCATGATGGTTTTCCCTCGCGTACCTCTTCCTTTCTGTCTGGTTTGATCCAGCCGGTGATGGTCCGCCCGAGATCGTATGGATATACCCATCGGGCACCGTCGCCTGCCCAGACCGGGCCTGCTTCGCGGGCGCTTGCTGCTCGACGTTATTGTTGTTGTTGGCTTGAGCGTGACTTGGGCCTTGCAGCACGGTGTTGGCACCTGACGCGGGGTTGGCGCGGCCCTTTTCATTCGGGTTGTACGCAGGACCTCCCTTGCCTCGATAACCCCGCGGTTTCCCGCCAAAGCAGTTCCAACCTCCGCCGCCTCCTCCACCGTTGTTGTTCCGGTTATTATTGTTGTTGTTGTTGTTGTTCCGGTTG
Organism: Fallopia convolvulus; assembly: GCA_964016875.1. NCBI lineage: Eukaryota > Viridiplantae > Streptophyta > Magnoliopsida > Caryophyllales > Polygonaceae > Fallopia > Fallopia convolvulus. The sequence goes on from OZ024721.1 coordinate 10,901,553, forward strand.
TTATTGTTGTTTCTGTTGTTGTTATTGTTGTTGTTGTTGGGGTTATGTGCCTGCGTCACATACGCATCGCGCGCAGCCGGCGCGGCCACTTTCGCCTTCCCCTTGGCCTCGGTGACGATTTCTTTGTCAGTCCTTGGTCCCGAGCTCTGGTTGGCGGCATCCTCGGCGTATACTTGGGCCGTGATCCAGGCGCACAGGCTTTCGTACGTCGCCGGATTCTTCAAGAAAATGCGATTCTTGAAATTCCTGATGCGCAGGTTGCCCATGAGGGTGTCGAGCACCGACGACTCGTCGACGTGCGCAATTTCCGCCACCGCGGTTGTGAACCTCGTGAAGAAGGCGCCCAAAGACTCGCTCTCCCCCTGCTCAATTCCACGGAGATCCCGCATGTTCTTCTTGCGCTTCCTAGAGCCGCTGAAGTGAGTGACGAAGGACTCACACAACTGGGCGAACGAGGTCACAGAGCCGATCTTAACTCTTGAGAACCACGTTAACGCGGCCTTTTCCAGGGTGGTTGGGAAAACCCGACAGAATATTGCATCGTTGTAGGAATTGACGTTCATCTGGATTGCCAAGTGCTTCACGTGCTCCTCGGGGTCTGTTGAGCCGTCATAAAGCCCCATTTGAGGCCTGAGGAAGCCCTTGGGCATCGGCGCGTTCCGGATCTCGTCCATGAACGGAGAGGTGATTTTGGCCTCCTCCTGGGCTTGGGGCGGTGGACGCGAATTGCGTGACCGAGATCTTGGGTAGTGCACCGCGCTCCCCGCAGTTTCGGACAACTCTGGGTCCTACAACCTCGGATCTCGGGGAGGTCTCTCCGTTGACGAGCCGTTGGTGGAGGACTCGGGCTCCGGCACACGCCCAGGGACGTACGCAGGCACGTACTCGGAGTGAGGTTCACCCTGGGGGGAACGGGGACGTACGAAGGGGCGAAGCCCTGCTGGTATTGCCCATACGCCGGGTAGGAGTATGGGTTCGGGGGTGCCCCGCCCTGCTCGAAGCCTTGGAATGGGAATGGGTTCTGCGGTGCGGCGTAGGTCCATCCCGGAGGGACCACGAACGGGCAGCCTGGAGGCCCCGCGACCGTCCATTGCGCAGTTTCGGGCATGTTGTTGGGGTGTTGAGGGAACAAATTGTTTGGGCAAGCCATTTTGAGGGAATCGAAGCTAAGGTTTGCACAAATCGAGGAACTGCTTAGGATGAAGAGGTTCCCACAGACGGCGCCAGTGATGAAACCCGAAATAAACCGTTCGCTAAAAGACAAGAGATGGGATTATTATATTTGATTGTGCAAACACTTGCTTCTTTATTTATGATTTTCTTTACAACGAGGTTACAAGAAAACGAGGTTGCAAACCAGCGAGATTACAAGCCAACGAGGCCTACAAACACTTGAGATTTACACCCTAGACCCCCTACGGATGTTCAAGATCTCGACCTAACAATGTTCGAGATCTCCTAGTTGCTAGACGATCATATATCCCTAAGTATCGCTTGCTTACCCTGGCGCGAGGTTGATCCGAAAAAGCGGTGTTGACGACTTGCGAGATTGGGTAGCGAGGTCCTTGATGTGAATGGGATTTTTGAGCGACTTGAAATCTTTTTGTGGACTTCACTTGTCTGTAGCGAGTTCTTTTGACGATGTTTCGATCATGTCGATCTTCAACGAGCAAGATAGTTCTTGAGTTCAAGATGTTTTTCGACCCCTTCTTGTTACAAGGTTCTTCTCTATTTATAGAGGATTGGGGAGTCGAGTTTTGGCCAAGGTCCGATGTGGGAAGCCCGAGATTAGGGGCTTCTGATTGGTCCGAGGGTGAGGCAGTTGGTGATTGGCTTGGGGAAGCGGCATCCATGAGTGGTCCATGTGGGCGGGTGTCAGTGGAGTCGGTTACGAGGTCTAGGCCTCGTTCCGAGGTTTCAGGGGACCTCGCGGGGGTAGGAACTTTGTTTAAAATAATTGAGGGATACGGACGTGGGACCCAAAATCATCCTTGGGAATCCCGTTGGGTCCGTTTGTTCTTTGTACCCCGGGCCCACTTCTTACTTTACTATTTTGGACATCATCAGACCATTGAGAACATTACTGCCGGAAGAGGAGTGTATACCTCAGAGGAAGACTCTAATGTGGCTCTCATAACATAAACAATGAGGGCATTCTACAAGAGAGGCAAGAAGCAAGGAGCCTTGAAGGAAAAAGAAAAGGTCAATTCTGAGAAGAAGGAGATCAAGGACGTTATCTGCTACAACTGTCAAGAAAAGGGTCACTATGCTAAGAGTTGTCCCAAAGGTAACGAGTCTGGGAACGAGAAGAAAAAGGCCTACATTGCTGCATTGGATCTTGATTCAGATGATGAATCTGAATCTAAGATTTGTGCCATGACTCTGAAGATCGAAGATGTCGACCAAGAGGTAACTCTTGAACAATTGCTTTCTAGTTTAGAGAATGCTAAACAATCTGATCTTGTCATTCTTGTTAAAAAGCTTTTTGAAGATAACTTGAAAAGGCAAGATGAAATAGAAGTTGCTGATGAGAAATGTCTTAATCTTGAAGAAAAATTATCAGAGTCTACTGTTACTAGTGTTGTTCCGTGTTCAGAGTGTGGAGATCTAAAGAAAGATATTAAGACTCTCACTGAAACCAATAACGAACTTAGGACGGATTTGCTTATCTATAAACTCAAAGGAGAGGAATTAGAGAATGAGCTTAATAAACGAACTCGGATTGTGTTTAATCCGACTAGGTGTGGTATTGGTTATGGTAAAGATAAATCTGAATATCCTCCTATTGTAGCTTTGAAGAAAAGATTGAAAGAAAAGCTAGGGAACTTCAATCCTCTAGAGACAAAGTTACGCATCTAGAGGGTAGGGTCAAGATTTTTGAGAGTAACTTAAATGATAACTCTGAGTGGTATTCTGGAAAAACGGCTCATAAGATATATCTAAAACAGTCTAAAGGGAACCAACACAGAGTTCCTTCCAAGGAACGTACCCTCCCGAAACCACATCCTAAACGCTATCTCGGCGAATATTATAGGGTGTGCTATCACTATGGTGGGGTAGGTCATGTTCAAAAGGACTGTAAGGTTAGATTAGAAGTATCTAACAAACAGGTTCAAAACCAGAATACAGGGAACAACAAGAAACAGTGGCCTGGTAAGAAAAATCAAAGGTATGACAAATCTCATCAGAACAAAAAGAAACCGGTTCAACAACCACAAAAGAAGCAAGATTCTAAAACTGATAAAGGGAAAAACCATGTTGATCCCTCAAATATTGCTTCTAGTTCCAAGAGTCCACAGAAAGCTACTTTAGTTCAATCTCAAATTTATCATTCTGTGAGCTCTGCTAACCGACCCGGGAAGGCTAAGCAGGCCTGGGTTTTTAAAACGTGATTTCTTTCTTGCAGGTTGAAGTGAGGGGGAACATCTGCTGGGTCCTTGGCAGCGGGTATTCATGTCACATGACAAGCAACGAGAGTGTTCTGTCCTCACTTCAGATCAATGTTGGAGGAAATATTTCCTTTGGCAACAACAATCAAGGAGAAATCGTTGGAACAGGTGAAGTCCAGCTAAATGATAAAACCAACGTTAAAGACGTGAGCTTGGTAAAAGGCCTTGGTTACAATCTGTTGAGTATTGCTCAACTTTGTAACCAAGGGAACAACGAGGTTTCATTTACCTCAGATGGTTGTACAATCAAGAACAAAAATTCAAATCTTGTGGTTCTGATGGGAAAGAGGCGCAACAATGTGTATTTTGTCGACTCAAGTTTCCAACCACAAGAAGAGCTATGCTTTGTTATAGTAGTTGATAAGACCGATCTCTGGCAGAGGAGGTTTGGTCACGCAAATCATCGAGGAATTCACAAACTCTACTCACAAAATCTGGTGATAGGACTTCCTAAAGTTCTTACAGAAAAGGAAAGCTTGTGTGAAGAGTGTGTGAAAGGGAAACAAAGCAAGTCGTCTTTTCAACCACAGTTGTCGATTAGCACCACTCATCCCCTTGAGATGCTACACATGGACTTGTGTGGTCCCATGTGGGTGAGAAGTCATGGAGGTAACAGGTACATTTTTGTTATTGTTGATGATTTTACTAGATATACATGGACTCTCTTTCTAGGTTCCAAAGATGAGATGTTCATGGCATTCAAAAGCTGGATCAAGAAGGTAGAAGCATCAACAAGACAAAAATTGAAGGCTATCAGGTCGGACAACGGAACAGAGTTCAAGAATTCCATGTTCCATAGCTACTGTGATGAACATGGAGTGTCTCAAGAACTTTTCTACGCCAAGGACTCCTCAACAAAACGGCCTAGCAGAGAGGAAGAATGGAACACTGCAAAACATGGCTCGTACTATGATGTTGGCAAGTAACTTGCCTTGGTCCTTTTGGGCTGAGGCGGTCGGTACCGCTTGCTACATCATTAACCGAGTCACCATACGTTCCAACTTTTCTAAAACTCCATATGAACTAATCAAGGGAAGAAAGCCAAATATTTCCCACTTGAAAGTCTTTGGATGCAGGTGCTTTATTCACAACAACGGAAAAGACGAGCAAGGCAAGTTTGATCTAAGGAGTGACGAAGGCATCTTTCCGGGGTATGCATCCAACAACAAGGCTTACAAGGTGTTCAATAAAAGGACTAAGAAGTTTGAAGAAAGCATTCATGTTGTCTTTGACGAGCCCAAAAATGGAGGGAACCTGTCAAGTAACACGGACGTACTGAAGGTTCTAAATACAGACTCAGATGATGAAGTTGATCCAGATTCAAGTACACAAGCTCAAAATGAAGAAGTCACTCCTCCCAGTCCTAATCTAGATGGAGATGACACAGAAGGTACTTTGTTTCCTAAAGATGATACTCCACAAAATGAAGATCATGTGCAAGATCAAGTTGAAGGAACATCTCCTGGAACGACACATCAACAAGAACAAGAGGAGTCAAGAACAAATCCAACTCAAATCGAAGTCAGAAACTATCATCAAAATAGGGATCATCCTGTTGACAACATCATCACTCCATATGATAAAGGTGTGCTTACTCGTTCTTCTATTAAGAATTTTTGTTCTTTCAATGCGTTTATCTCTCTTGCAGAGCCCAAGAATGTGAAGGAAGCATTAAAAGACCTGGACTGGATAGTTGCTATGCAAGATGAACTACACCAGTTTGAGAGGAACAAAGTATGGATATTAGTTCCCAAGCCAAAGCACAAAATGGCTATAGGAACAAAGTGGGTATTCAGGAATAAACTTGATGACACTGGAGCTATCACAAGGAACAAGGTGAGGCTTGTAGCAAAAGGGTATAATCAACAAGAAGGAATTGACTACGATGATACGTACACTCCTGTTGCAAGAATAGAAGTCACCCGTCTTCTAATCGCCTATGTTGCTCACAAGGGATTCAAATTATATCAAATGGATGTGAAGACAACATTCCTGAATGTGTACCTACAAGAGGAGGTTTATGTGTTGCAACCTCCAGGGTTTGAAGATGTTGATCATCCTGACCATGTCTACATACTAGATAAGGCTCTCTATGGTCTTAAACAGGCTCCTCGTGCTTGGTATGATAGATTCGCTCAGTTTCTATTAGCCAATGGATATAGACGTGGTGTGATCGACAATACGTTGTTCCTAAGGGAACAAGACGGTGAGGTTTTAGTACTTCAAGTTTATGTTGATGATATTATATTTGGGTCTACTAACTCTAAACTTGTAGAAATCTTCAAGAACCTAATGAACAGTAAGTTTGAGATGAGCATGATCGGTGAACTCACTTTCTTTCTGGGTCTACAAGTGGTACAAAGTGATGAGGGAACGAAGGTACATCAACAAAAGTACATCAAGGAGTTATTGAAGAAGTATGGTATGGACTCTAGAAAATCTTTTGATGCTCCTACTTCTCCTAATACTTGTCTTGATGCTGACCTTAATGGTGTTGATGTTGATCAAACGATGTACCGTGGCATGATTGGTTCCCTATTGTACCTAATGGCCAGTCGACCAGATATTATGTTCAGTGTGTGTCTCTGTGCTAGATTCCAGGCTAATCCTAAAGAAACACATCTAAAAGAAGTGAAGAGAATTCTGCGCTACTTGAAAGGAAACGATGGGTTGTGTCTATGGTATCCAAGACACAACTTGTTCCATCTTGTTGGATTCTCGGATGCAGATTTTGCAGGTCACTTGGTTAATAGGAAGAGCACATCAGGCATGGCCCAATTTCTTGGCCCTTACTTAGTGTCTTGGGGATCGAAGAAGCAAAATTCGGTTGCTCTTTCAACGGCTGAAGCAGAGTATGTCGCAGCAGCCGCCTGTTGTTCCTAGGTTTTGTGGTTAAAACAACAACTTGTGGATTTTGGTATGTCTCTTGGCACTATCCCTACTTTATGTGATAATACAAGTGCAATCAATATCTCCAAGAATCCTTTGCATCATTCTAGAACCAAACATATAGACATTCGACATCATTTCTTAAGAGATAATGTTGAAAAAGGTTTTATCAAGATGGATCATTGTAGGACTGAAAATCAAGTGGTAGATATTTTCACCAAGGCTCTGGACAGAAAAACCTATGAGCATATGAGGATGTTGCTAGGAATGATTTCCTTGGAGTAAACAAGTCCTGGTCCTCTATTCCCTCAGTGCCCGGCTAAAGAGGTAACTTCTTGGGGAACTACGTATCATTTGACAAGTTTTCTAATGGCTTATATCTTTCCTCTATGCATTGATGTTGTATATATTAGAAATTGTTAAGTGTTGCATGCTAAAAGGAACTAAAAGTGAATTGTTTACATCCAAGATTTTCTTTTGGCCCAAAATAACCAACTTGATCTATTCTATCCCTCACTTCAAGCCGAAATGATGGTTGGTTATAAGCTATCCCTTAGCCTGGTCCAAACAAACATTCCCTCTGAACCCCTTGATTGCCTTTAAACGGGGAATAATTGTTTGGATGTCAAAAATATTCTAAGCCCACAAAAAGTTTGCATGGAACATCTCTTGTCCCTTATTTGTTCAAACATAGCCTTGTATCCACTCATGGTAAGGAGGTATGGAACTAGTGGTTTGGGAATAGTGTAAATTAAAGGAACATCTTTGATTACAATTGAAGATTTTTCAGCAAAGGAACAGACGTCAATCAGTTCAGAGAACGCAATAGAGAAATAGCCGTTGTGACTGCTCGTTTGGAAAATATAGTCGTTGCACAGTGCTTTTGCAGGGAATGATAGGACGGTTGGCGTAGTCGAGAATTAATGGCGGTGAAATTTCATCATTATGGAAACTCTTAGCCGTTAAGATTTGGGTAGAAATCTTGGGAAGATTACGATCTTTATCAACAAGGAAAGATGTGTGCTTTATAATCCCTTCTCTCGGTCATTATTTCTTTTTCGTCGCATCTTTGTTTTTTACCTCCCGAAAACCCTAATCTTCTTCAAGCTTCAAACTTTCTTCTCTACTGCTTTAATGGCTTCCTCTTCAAACACCCATGTCCTCAACTTTGATGGCCTCGACGCCTCCGAGATCAAAGCTCTTCAAGCACGACTCGAATCCCTCGAAAAGGCCAAGCTTTCCTCTCCCTCTCTCGTTTCCAAACTCAAAACCAAATTTGATGTTGTTGCCGACATTGGAGCAGAGACCGCTGCTACGGTCTTTAGAGAGAAGGAGACTCTGCCTGAGGAGTCTGAAAAGGATCCATCTTTGGTTCCTTCTACAACCCCTTCCGACAAGCCTGCTGAAACAGGGGAAAGAAAGGAGGCTCAAGACGAGTCTAAGAAGGAAGAGGTGAACTCGCCTCCTAAGGAAACTGCCGATGATCAAGAAAAGGTGGAATCTTTGCCCGTGCATATGCGACCAGGATGGGTCAAGCCGACAAGCCATGGCAAGCGAAAGGCAAGGAAGAAGGTTCCTCCCCACCCTTCTGAGATCTTTCACATCTCTGAGTCGGATCGAACCCCTTCTCATGCCTCCAAAAAGGTGAAGCTTTCTCCCTCAGGAACTAAGTACAGCCTTCGCTCCACCGTTTTAAAAAACTCGTGGCTCAGGAGTCCTCTGAGGAAGAAGATCCCAAGAAGACGATGAGGAGGTTGGGTCTGAGCCTGAAGAGGTCGAGGATGAAGAAAAGAAGGAGTCTGATAATGATGGTGATGAAGAAGAGGAGGAGTTGGAAGAAGAGGTTGAGACGGACCTCAAGTCTGCCAAGGCGAAAGGGAAATTGCCCGATGGAACCTGAGGCTAGATCCAAGAAGGTTTTAAAGAAGGTCGTCGCTCCTCTAGTGATCGACGAGGAATTTTTGAAAGGGCATGAATTGGAGGAGTTTTGGGAACTTCTCAAGTTTCAAGGATGGGAGAAAATTTGTGCTTCCGGTGTCAAGGTAGATGTGTCTCTTCTTGCCCAATTCTTTTCCACCTAACAACTAGCTAATCTTGTGACTGGTCCGATGGGGTTCTCTACTGTTGGTGGCTCGGAAATTTCTTTCTCTCTGGGGTCTGTTGCCAAGATTCTGAAGGTTCCTGGTGAAGGTTATGGTGAGGTGCATACTTCAAGCAACTAGCCAAGGAACAAAACTCAACTGATTAAGCGTGTCATGGGAAAAGCGTCTGATGTCGGTCCTTATTCAACAAATGATTTGAGCTACACTGCACGGATTGCACATCAGAATCTGATCAAGGTTGTGTTCCTAGGCTGGAGGAAAGGACTACACTCACCATCAATGACATGATTCTGCTGGACAAGTTTCTAAGGAGGGAACGTATCAGTCTTCCTGAGATTGTGATGAGGCAAATGGCTAAGTGTGCATGAAAGAAACATGGTTTGCCTTATCCTCAGTTTGTGAAGGCTATCCTGAAGGAGAGGAAGGTATACAAGCCTTCAAGTGAGGAGTTCTTTGGATTACCGCTGGATATGCGCAATATCTCGAGGATGAATTTCCAAGGTGATTCAAAGGGAACAGATGCAAAGAAGACTGCCCAGATGGACGTTGGGAGTTCTTCGATAAGTGAAGGTGTTAATGCCAAGATGTTGTCCGAGCATCAAAAGATTTCCTCTCAGCTAAGTACCATCATTGGTTACCTGGCTAAGAGAGATACTGACACTGTTGTTGCTGATTCCACCTCCTCCGAACCTTGATGTGGACCCTCTCTAGTTCCCTAGCCTATCTATCCCTAGTTTAAAGTTTTTGTTGTTTCTCTTGGATGCTAAGACTTCATATGTTTTTTTGTTTTTCTGGTTGTGATCTCTGCAACAATTATCTATAATATCAATTATCTTTTGCTTATGAATGGTTTGAGTTTCAATTGAATTTGTTCATTTGCTCTACGTTCTTGCTTGATGATTGTTGACCTTTTGATGATGTAAAAAGGGGGGAAGTTAGGAAAAATGTAGAGATGAGTTCTATCCAGGAAATACAGAGGGAACTTTGGCTAAGGGGGAATATGTTGTTAACTCTGATGAGTAGGGACAACTGTGCATCTGTTAAGGGGGAACCATACAGGATTTTTTTTTCTGATCTATATTTCTACTGGTTTCTAGATGTGCATTTTTTGTATAGGTTTGTCATCATCAAAAAAGGGGAAATTGTTGGAACAATGGTTGTTCCATAATTTCTCTTAGTTGTGATGATAACAAACTTAGTTGATATAACTTGCTTCTATATGTAAGTGTTTCAGGAAAACAGGTACATAGTCACGAGTGACTGAACATTGTGAGGAACGATGGAGGGAACGAGTGACAAATTTAGGAAGCGCGTCTCAAACGGAATGTGACTTTCTATTAATGGCAAGTTACAAGATCTTCTGCGAGCAATCTTCTGAAAAGATACGACAGTTGTAGGCGGTTGCTTGAGGAGATCAAAGGAAGGATAAGATCAACCTCACATGATCTTATCTAAAGAGATCCGATATCATTCGGTTTTGGCAAGAATCGACATGGTTGAGGATCGGAAATCACAAACAATACTTTCTCCTTATTGTGTGGGATTTATTAAGTGGAATCTGCGTAATTAGGCAAGAATTACGTATGAGATCAGACTTGACATATCTTATAAATAGCTAGGTTATAGCTAGGGTTTAAGTAGTGGTTGAAAACGGCGAACTTGGAGAGAGAGCTTTTCAAGTATACGAGTCTGTGGCTTTTTCCGGTGAAGAATCCACAAGTAAGTCAGTAGGTTACTTCCTTTTAGGTTTACGCTTAGGGTTGTAGAAGTCTAGTTGGTTGAACTTTGGTTGGTGCCTTAATTACCAGGGAACTTGACTTGCCTTGTAATCATTGAAACTTAATAAAAGTATTCTATTGAAAATCCTCCGAGAATGAGTCTTAGAGGTAGAGGTTTTTTCTTTCTACGACTTGTTGGTCGGACAGAAAGTTTTCCTCTCAAAATTTTGTGTTCTTATTGTTTATTTCTGTTGCCCAGGTAACATCACTAGTTCCCTGACTTGTTACTAACGCGTCACGATCCAACACGGATGGGTTTTATCTAACCGTGGACGCAAAATGTGTTGGTTCGATTGTCACATGAGGTTTACAGAAAAAGATCATCGCTTTCGAAACAATAGGACTAATTTCAATAAAGATAAAAGAGTTAGGAGCGGTCCCCCGTTACTCCTTGACAGATCCGAGATATTAGACAAAATTGATAGCATGAGTTTGCTAAAGATAATTGAAGTGGGAGCAGAGGAGGGTTCGCCTCGTGGTCGATCACAAGGACTCGACCCTACAAGATGTATGATCTAAGCATTGTGGACGGAAGGTACGTACGAAAACAACTTTTACAACTTTTGTTGTTTAAAATCCTTATTTGTTAAATATATATATATATATATATATATTATAACACGTTTTACAAGATTTTGCAGGTTGCAGTCGTCTGGTCCAGTATCGCGGTGGTTGGCGCACTTATGCACCAACCAACCAGACCATCGAGCTTCAGAGTTCAAATTTACGAGTAACGAATCAAAGACTCGTTGGTTTGACGCTTGTAGGGTAACTTTTAATTAATTCGCACTTAATTTTACAAATTGCGAATTTATTTACTAATATTGTTATTTTTTTCTGTTTTATCGCACTTCCGATGGGACGCCTCTCAGCCTGGCATGGACCTCCAGACCGTCTGGAACATGTGGGAGAAACATATTAGGGTACGGTACGGTGACAGGGTCGGGAAGAGTCGCAACTCGGGGAAGAAGCCTAAGTGGATCAAGTCAACTGTTTAGGACCTTTGGGTGGCATATTGGAACACGCCCAAGTTCAAGGGTAAGTCCGAGTGTTAGAAGGTGAACCGACGGGTAAATCCCTCCAACCACACCATCGGTTCAAGGTCCCGTCTTGAGATTACGCATTTGCTGGTATATTTTTTTTAAAATAAGTAGTTTTTGTACTTATTTTAATTTATATTTTTATAGTTATTAACAAATTTATTTTATTTCATAGCAACAACGTCGTGGTCGACCAATTTCTCCTCTCGAGCTACTAATCGAGATGCACATGCAAGGCCCGGGCTTGCATTTCATAGACCAACGGTATGCCGATATCGTTGTAAGTACCGCCGACCTTTTTGTAATTATATTATATATATTCTTATTTATTATTTCTACATTTATTTTTTGTTTATATTTCTTAGGTTTTTTGTTTAGGCGCGGTCCCTCGAGATCCTCACCCAGAGTTCCTCCGAGTTGGGCACCCCGCCGTCCTTTCAGGACGAGTGCGAGGCATGTCTAGAGGATGTTGGAGGGGTGGGACCGGGAGGTGCCATCTTCGGGCTCGACAACGCTGCGTCGGAGTACTACGGCTCTCAATTGAGAGCGCCGCGTAGACATCCTCCCCGGGTAACGCATATGACGGAGGAGAACGCCACACTTCATGCTGAAGTGAGTCAAGTGATAGAACTACGACATACCCAGATGGCGCATCAAGTTGTGATTGAACGCATGGAGAGATTTATGGAGCAAATGAGTCGAAACCACACGCAGCTATTTAGGTCTCGTCATCCCGGCTTTGACGGAACTAAATGGTTTAGTTTTTTGTTTAATTTTGTGAATAATTTTAATTAATTTAAATAATTATTTAATTAGTTTTGTTAATTATTTTTATAAATATCTAATTAAATTTAAAAAATTATATTAAAAAATTATATTGTAAATTTAGCGACCACTTGGTCCCTAATTTCACCATACCCTATGCGCTAATAAGCGCTCGATCGTACAATACTTCCGAGTGTAAGGCCATCATCGAGCGTTGTGTTATGATTTTAGTGACCATACCCAGATTTCACGACCAAGTGGTCATTATTCTGCGACCATATGGTCGCTATTCTGGGCCAGATTTTGCGACCAAGTGGTCACTATTCTGCAACCATATGGTCGCTAAATCTAGGCAAGATTTTACGACCATGAGTTTGCAGGAAAGCGACCATATGGTTGTCAAATTTTGTCCATGATATGATGACCACGTGGTCGCGAAGGTCAAATGGTCACTAAATTTTGTGACCAAGTGGTCACTAACCCGGTTAGCGACCGAGCTTTTAGAGACAACTTTTTGGATGTAGCGACCACTTTCTTGGTCGCTAAATTAGCCTTTTTTGTTGTGTAGATCTAATGTTCATGTTTCAAACTCGATGCAGGAATTTCTTATAACCAAGAACATAAGCCCAAATGAAACCTACCTTTACATAGGATGAAAGTTCCATTACAAGTCATTGGAACCTTTTGTTTAGTATTAAATATTGATTTTTATTTGCGCATGTGCGCATGGATTAACTGATTGAGCCTCTTGCCCATATACAAGAGGTCTCAGGTTCAAGCGTTAGGGTGGCGATTTAGCCTTCTTTCTTAGATTTGGAACTGAAAAATTTACATTCTAAATTTCTAACGCATTAAACTATCGAGTATATGTAAATTGTCCGAAATTGTAGTTGAGTTGATTAAAAGCATATTTAGTATTTATGTACAAGGTAATATAGATTGTCTACTAGTTTATCTATTGGAGAAATGATTTCCATTGAAACATTTAGATCGAATAATATTAATTTGTACACCCACTCAATAGTCAAAGATCATTAGAATTCACCATGAACTCTACCATAAAGAAACTCGATCCCTATTATTATTACCTTTTATTTAATACCTAGAGAGAAGCTATGAATGAAGCTAATTTTACTCTCAAATATAAAAGTTTGAATGTAATTAGCCATTTGAACAATTGTTAAAACAAGGATTTTTTTTGAGGTAGCTCATTTAAATGGTTGATAAAAATGGGTATACCATTTTTTGGGTTTAGCCGCGTCCTAAACATGGGTATACAATAGATAGTTTAGTTTTTATGCACATTAATTCCACAACTGTTATAAAGTAATTCAATGTAAACTATTAGATATTCCACATTTCCACCCCATGTTAGTGCATAATTATTTCCCTAACTAATACTATTATATATCTTTCTCATTTCCTAAACATAATATTTACCGAATATATATAGGCTCATCGATCAGGATCTTAAACTTAAATCGAAAAAAGCTTGTGGGACAATGAACCTATTTATTGTTTGTTTAATTTTTGTCTTGCAAATGGCAAAATGGACATGAAAGATCAAACAAATAATTAGGCATCATTCATTTGATTTTAGCAACGGAAATGACACTACATGAAAAGTGAAATGTTTTCATTGGCCTTTGTGTTCTTGCCATCCTTTCATAAAGGGATGGCCGATGAGGCTACAAAGAGTGCCTAATCCCCTAAGAAAAGCCTTTTTATAGGCACTTGCATATGTTTGCCATTTGATTTAGAATGATGGTATTTCTTGTAAATCAATTGTTCCATTCGCTTGGTCTTAGTATATAAGTTGTTGGGTCCAAGCCCAATATTAATTTCCAGCCCAAAAGTGTTGTCTTGCTAGGGTTTGTAGACAATAAAGTATATGTGTGAGCTAGGGTAGAGGCACAAACCTCATTTTCCAAGAGCCACCATTTTGAGAGCCCTCATTTCTTTGAGAGTGATTTTGGAGCACAAAAGTGAGGAGGGGGAAAGGAGAAGAGAGAGGAGAAATTTAGGTGAAGAAGAAGAGTTCTTTCTTGCTAAGCTCAAGATTATTTCGACTCTAGCTTCGGGATCCAACAACTAGTTGTTTGTTCGTAGGTTTTCTCTCTCCTTGGAAACCTAATCTCTAGTTACAAGTGTTTGCCTTCATTTAGGAGTTCTAGAGTTGATTCTCCTTGTATTGAAGTTCTACGGGTGTGAGATTTGAAAACATTTGTATCCGTTTGTTGATTAGTGGAATTTTGCTCTATTGGGCGCCAGTGGGTTTTTCCTCTCTATTTTGAGGGTTTTCCCACTTAAATCTTGGTGTTGATTTGTGCTTTGCTATTTGCTTATTTCTGCTTGATTGCTTGTGATTGGTTTGGTTCCCACATTGTTGTTGTTAAATTGTCGGGTTGCTTGGCTTTGTTGTCTTGGTTGCGTTTTTTGTTCTACAGGCTATTGTTATTTGCTTCCGCTGAGATTGTCTGTGGGATTAGGAGCTATTGATCGACCCATCCATTTCCCCCAACAAGTGGTATCAGAGCCAGGTTGACCTCTGTCTGAGTTTGGGTGAAATATGGCAACTAAGACAGATGAGTTTGTTGGTACTATGATCAAGTTGACTTCTTCCAACTATTTGCTCTGGAAGTCGAAGATGGAAGATATTCTGTTGTGGAAGGATTTGTATGACCCTGTTGAGTATGGATCAAAGAAGCCAGACAAAGTTGATGACAACGACTAGAAGAAAACGCACAGAAAGGCAGTGGGAACCATTAGACAGTGGGTAGACAACAACGTCTATCATCATATAAGCAATAAGATAGATGCGCATGTTTTATGGAAGAAACTTCAGTCTATGTACGAGAGGAAGTCAGCTCAGAGTAAAGCTTTTGTGATCAGAAAGCTTGTTAATCTGAAGTACAAGGATGGAAAGCCTATTGTCGAGCATCTGAGTGAGTTTCAGGAGCTTGTAAATCAGTTGAGCACTATGAAGTTGCCTCTAGACGATGAGTTACAGGCGTTGATGTTATTGAGTTCTTTGCCCGATACTTGGGAGACTTTGGTAGTTTCCATCAACAATTATGCTCCTAATGGTGTTGTGTCCTTGAGTATCGTCATTGACAGTCTCTACAATGAGGAGACTAGGAGGAAAGACATGGGTACTAGCACTTCATAGACTCTGGCGACGACATCAAATGATAAGTCCAGAGGGAGAAGTAAAGAGTGGAAAGGACGTGGCAAGTCTAGAGGGAAGTCACAGAACAGGGGAACTTCTCAAGGAAAAGGAAAGTATACTTGCTTTCATTGTGGCGAAGAAGGGCATATGAAGAGAAACTACAATGCTTGGAAGAAGATCAAGAATGAAAAGAAAAATCAGAAAGAGGATGATAAGAACACCACAGCTGTTGTGTGTGGTGACGAAGAAGGTCTGGTTGTTTTGTCTTGTGTGGATGATCACAACGACGAGCTTGATTCTCGTGTAGAGTGGGTAGTCGACTCAGCTGCATCCTACCACGCTACACCGATGAAGGAGATTTTCACTAGTTACAAAGCTGGAGACTTTGGTAAAGTGAAGATGGGGAACACCAGCTATGCAGAAATTGTCGGTATGGGTGACATTTGTTTTCAAACAAATGCGGGTTGCACGATGACATTGAAGAATGTGCAACATGTACATGATCTGCGTATGAATTTGATTTCTCTCCATGCTTTGGATATAGAGGGCTACCATAGTTTCTTTGGTGATAAGAGGTGGAAGCTTTCGAAAGGCTCAATGGTGATTGCTAGAGGGAGTCTTAGCTACACTCTGTACAAGACTCAGACGAAGGTCACACGAGACGGTCTGAATGCAGTTGAGGATGAGGCATCACCAGATTTATGGCATAAGTGATTGGCGCATATGAGTGAAAAAGGACTGCAAATTTTGGCGAAGAAGACCCTCATTCCGTCAGCCAGAGGTATGTCTTTGAGCCCTTGTGATAATTGTTTATTTGGTAAACAAACTAGGGTGTCATTTAGCAAATCTTCTAAGAGAAAAAAGAATTTGCTTGAGTTGGTGTATTCTGATGTTTGTGGTCCCATTGATGTGCCCACACTTGGTGGTCATAGATATTTTTTGACTTTTATTGATGATGCTTCACGAAAGGTTTGGGTGTTTGTTTTGAAAACAAAAGACCAGGTTCTTGATTGCTTCAAGGAGTTCCATGCCAAGGTAGAGCGAGAGAAGGGTTGTTCCTTGAAGTGCCTTCGAATTGATAATGGAGGCGAGTACACTTCCAGGGAGTTTCAGAAGTATTGTCTTGAGCACGGCATCAGACATGAGAAGACGACTCCCGGTACTCCTCAGCACAACGGTGTTGCTGAAAGAACCAACAGAACCATTCTGGAGAAGGTCAGATGTATGCTGGAAATGTCAAAGCTTCCTAAGCCATTTTAGGGTGAAGCTGTGATGATTGCCTGCTGATTGATGAATAGATATCTGTCAGCAACTTTGGACTTTGATGTTCCTGAGAGAGTCTGGTCTGGAAGAGATATCTCTTACTCTCATTTGCGGGTCTTTGGATGCAAGACATTTGTACATGTGCTTAAAGAACAAAGACAGAAGCTAGATGACATGGAAATTACTTGCATCTTTCTGGGATATGGAGATGCAGATTTTGGGTACAAGCTGTGGGATCCAGAAAAGCAGAAGGTGATAAGGTCCATGGATGTGATCTTTCATGAAGACAAGACCTTGTCAGAATCTGATACACCAGAGGAAGCCGTCGAGCTTCCGGTTTACTTCCTTCTCATCTAGAAAGCAACGACTCCAGCGATGAGTCTTCTTTAGGGAATGACATTGATGATATTCCTGCTTTAGATGATGACTTACCAGAAGCTGAAACTGGTGAGGGTTCTGAGCAGGGGGAACCAGTTGAAAATGAAGAAGTAGATGACCTCAGAAGGTCAAGAAGAGAGCGTCGTCCATCCATAAGATATCCCTCGTCTTAGTATGTTGCAGTTACTGAAGAGGGGGAGCCTGAAAGTTTTCAAGAAGTGTAGAACCACAAAGAAAAAGCTCAGTGGGAAAAAGCCATGGAAGAGGAGTTGAGTTCTCTGAAAAAGAACAACACATATGAGCTTGTAAAACTTCCCAAAGGGAGGAAGGCCTTGAAGAACAAGTGGGTGTTCAGGTTAAAGACGGATGGAGACAAACTAGTCAAGTACAAAGCTAGACTAGTTGTGAGAGGCTTCAGTCAGAAGAAGGGAGTTTATTTTGATGAAATCTTCTCGCCGGTTGTCAAGATGAGTTCCATCAGAGTGATCCTTAGCTTAGCTGCGAGCATGGATTTGGATCTTGAGCAGTTGGATGTGAAAACTGCATTCCTCCATGGTGATTTAGATGAGGAGATTTACATGGAGCAACCAGAGAGGTTTGAAGTAAAGGGAAAAGAGAACTTGGTTTGCAAACTGAAGAAGAGCTTATATGGGCTGAAGCAAGCTCCTAGACAGTGGTACAAGAAGTTTGACATCTTTATGGTGGATCATGGATACACTAGAACAAGTGCAGATCATTGTGTTTACTTCAAACGGAAGGCAAATGGTAAATTTATCATTCTTCTTCTCTGTGTTGATGACATGTTGATTGTGGGACAAGATATATCCCTAGTTGATGCTTTGAAGCGGGATTTGAGCACTTTATTTGATATGAAAGACTTAGGACCGGCACGCCAGATTTTGGGTATGCAAATGACTCGTGACAGAAAAGCCTAGAAGATATGGGTGTCACAGAAGAAGTACATTGAGAAGGTTCTGAGCAGGTTTCAAATGGAAGGTGCTAAATCGGTTAGTACTCCTCTTGCTAGCCATTTCAAACTTAGAAAGAAGTCTTGCCCGTCCACAAATGATGAGAAGAAGAAAAAGATGGACACCATTCCTTATTCATCAGCATTTGGTAGCTTAATGTAAGCTATGGTGTGCACACGACCAGATATTGCTCATGCGGTTGGTGTTGTGAGTAGATTTCTTTCCAATCCTGGCAGAGACTATTGGGAAGCAGTGAAGTGGATCTTCAGGTACTTAAGAGGTACTTCTAAGATGAGATTATGCTTTGGAGGAGACAAGCCTATTCTTGAGGGGTTCACAGATTCAGATATGGCAGGAGATCTTGATGGTAGAAAGTCGACATCAGGATACTTGTTTACTTTTGCGGGGGGAGCTGTCTCGTGGCAGTCCAAGTTGCAGAAGTGTGTTGCTTTGTCCACGATTGAGGCAGAGTACATTTCCATGACAGAAGCTGGGAAAGAGATGATCTAGGTGAAAAGATTCCTTCAGGATTTGGTTTTGAAGCAAGGAGAGTATGTGGTGAACTGTGATAGTCAGAGTGCTCTAGATTTGAGCAAGAATGCTACATAGCATTGTCGGACAAAGCATATTGATGTGAGGTACCATTGGATTCGAGATGTTGTGAATTATCGCCAAATGAGCTTGAAGAAGATTCACACCGACAAGAATCCAGCTGACATGTTTACCAAGATGGTGACTGTTGACAAGCACCGGTTCTGCACCAAGATGGCGGGACTGGTGCACAAGTGAAGATCCCGAGCCGGTGTGGACATCTTCCCCTTGGGCTGGAGGGGGAGATTGTTGGGCCCAAGCCCAATATTAATTTCCAGTCCAAAAGTGTTGTCTTGCTAGGGTTTGTAGACAACAAATTTTATGTGTGAGCTAGGGTAGAGGCACAAGCCTCACTTTCCAAGAGCCACCATTTTGAGAGCCCCCATTTCCTTGAGAGTGATATTGGAGCACAAAAGTGAGAAGGGAGAAAGGAGAAGAGAGAGGAGAAAATTGGGTAAAGAAGAAGAGTTCTTTCTTGCTAAGCCCAGGATTATTTCGACTCTAGCTTCAGGATCCAACAACTAGTTGTTTGTTCGTAGGTTTTCTCTCCCCTTGGAAACCTAATCTCTAGTTACAAGTGTTTGCCTTCATTTAGGAGTTCTAGAGTTGATTCCCATTGTATTGAAGTTCTCCGAGTGTGAGATTTGAGAACATTTGTATCGGTTTGTTGATTAGTGGAATTTTGCTCTGTTTGGGCGCCAGTGGGTTTTTTCTCCTCTAGTTTGAGGGTTTTCCCACTTAAATCTTGGTGTTGATTTGTGCTTTGCTATTTGCTTATTTCTGCTTGATTGCTTGTGATTGGTTTGGTTCCCACATTGTTGTTGTTGGTTTGTCGGGTTGCTTAGCTTTGTTGTCTTAGTTGTGTTTTCTGTTCTACAAACTATTGTTATTTGCTTCCGCTGAGATTGCCTGTGGGATTAGGAGCTATTGATCGACCCATCCATTTTCCCAACATAAGCATGGTAACTTATAAATGTATATACAAGAAACTTTTAATTAAGTGATCCAACACTAGATAGTTTTGTCCACGATCCTCATTTTCATGCATGTGATAAAGGAGATTATAATTTATAAGTGTAAGAATCGTTCACCACACCTCTTTTATGTTTTGTGCCCCCTCAGGCCTAAAATCTCTATCTCTGCCACTGTGTATAATGTACAAGTAAATAAGTCGTGTTTGTCTTTGCATTTTCAATATAAGCTACTATACCATATATTGACATGTTTTAATTTTTAAAATAATCTTGGAATATATTGATTTTTTTTTGGAAGGAGAAATACTACTCTCCGGCCCCTCAAGAAAGCGTTTTATTAATCAATAAAAAAAAGGGCTAAGTAGTCAGCAAACGGGAGATAGCCCGGCCCCTTACATCAGCAACAAGCAAAGAAATAACACCCTCTGACGGGTCAAGCAATACATGAACGTCTAAACTAAACGAAAAAGCAAAAAAGCTAAGTAATTGTTGGTAAGTGGCTACTCTGGTCTGAAAAACTAATATCTTAGAATATATTAGTTTTTCAACCAGTTTGTAGTTTCTTGTGACCGTTTCTCAGGATTTTAAGAAGTTTGAGATTAGAAGAACGCCCAAGATCGGTTAACTTAGGGTCGAATTATGTTTGCCATCGATTGCAAGCTATTTAATTTTAATCATTAGAAATTCTCCTTTCTTTTGATATTTGCTTTTTGAAACCCAAACAAAATATAAAATCGGACTTATGCCCGGCGATGTAGTAATAAAAGCTTAATTTCTACCAAAAAAAAGTAAGTATAGGTCAAAAAAGCAATTAATGGTTTACCTGTGAACGAAAAGGCCCCAAATTCTCTAATCAGGTTTTCAAATTTCAATAATTTAGAATTGATGTCGTTTCATGGTCAAGTGATTATAGTTCAAGCTAGGTTAAGTATTCGGTTAATGTCTTAGGGCTTGCTACACTTGCTTATTAGAAAGTAATTTTTGGAAGAAAAAAGTATGCTTTTTTATCTCGAATTACGTGAATGATAGTTGTATTTTTGTGTTGGAAAATGTGAAAAGCATGCTTTTTTCCAAAAATTACTTTTTATTAAGTAAACTATAGCAACCCCTTAATTAAGGGTTAGCTTAGGTAGGTTTTAGGTTGACAAAACTAGCTCAATACTATTATCAAATTGTACTAGATCATTTTTCTCATTTTAGACCACGTCGTAATCGGCGTACGTTTTCACGCCATAAATGATTTGATGTAGGGAAAAAAAAAAAGAGAAATTAAAAGAAGAGATGTTAAAACACAAAGTTAATTATGAACTCTTTTTTACTTTGGCTTTCATAAGTAAAATCTCTTGATGTCAATTCATGTGATCTAGAGGAAGTGAAAGAGGAGAACGACTGAAATCAACTCAATTGAGAAGACATTTTAGTCGGTGGAAGACTGAATTCGATCATGATTTATGACTTTGAACCATCATGAATTCAATACTCAGAACATCTTTTTTTTTTTTTTTTGCCCGTGAGAAAAAAACTTTGATCTTCTCTTTAATATAAAAAGCTTATTTTGCATGTAACACTTATGATTAATAATACAGTAAAATCTAAGGATGGCTTTTGTGATAAGCTTAGGGCTTGCTTAGATCACACTAGATAATACATTATCTTGCATTGTGATCCAAATAATACATTATAATGCATTATTTGTTATACATGATCCAAATAGACAATTAATATTGTATTGAAATTGCAGTTTTGGGTTTCAACAAGAAATCGCCTGAGATGAAACCAACTGAAATTTTATGACTTTCTTGGCATTTCATTGATTGTACATGCTGAAGATAGTTAGACATAACTAGTTAGAGCCTGTTTAGATTACCTAAGATAATGCATTTTCTTGCATTATAATGCAGAATTTAATGCAAAACTGCATTAAATATTACATTATAATGCAAGATAATGCATACTAGGTAATCCAAACAAGCTCTTAAAGTGACCATCCAAACACACTCATAATACAAACACACTCAAAATACAGATTAACATATATTTTAGATGCATTTTTTATAAATCTAACATATTTGACACAAATGGCATTTTGCAAAGGAAAATTATGTCCATATACCCAAGAAAATGAAGTAAAGTGCATGAAAATCTCAAAGAAAGTAATCACAACTCTAACCTACTAGTCCAAGTCAACAATTTGATAACTCATTTCAAATAGTAAAAAAGCTACTAGTGCATGAAACTAATCCTGTTCTTACTTAGGAGAGGAGAAAATAAATTGCAAGCCAGTCTTCCCTTTGTCATGTTCAGATTGCTTTAGTATATAGCAATAGTTAACCTGAAAAACAAAAACAGAAAGCTTATTAAATGGAAGTAGCATAAGACAAAGATTTCATGCATAGAGAAAAATTAATAAATAAATAAATGTTACCTCCATATGGAATAGCTTGGTAGGAATGACAAGCCCAAAACCAACACAACTACTGAAAGACTGAAAACAGTTACTCAAGGAGAAATTGCTCAATTTGGTGAGGCTTCCAGCTGAAGCAAATGCATGGCCAAAGATTCCCATTTCTCTAAGGATTTTGCTTGGAAGATCAAAGGAAAGGTCTACAAATGCATTGAGAGCAAGATCTGCACCAAGCGCGTCTCTTTCTTTAATTGTTGTTGTAGCCTTCATCTGCCTACGCGGATCAGTAGGTCCAATCCCCCTAAGATCGAACCCCATCAATGAACTCGGGCCTCCCATGAAGTATCTATCGGAAAGTGAGGGTGACTTGTTCAAGAAGCCACTTCCCCATGGAACTATTATGCCACCAGACACTCCGAAATTGAGTGCAGCACGAGCGAATCCCAAGGGGATTGCGTAGCGAAGATCAAAATCCTTTGTTGAGACATAACAATGTTCAAGACATGTGAAAGGGCTATTAGTTTTTACAAGAAAATATAATTTCATTGAGTTGTGAATCTTGGCTCCTCGAATTATCAGTTTGGTTCTGGTCGAGTTACTCTATAGATCGAGTTATTATTACACTAATGAATATATGCACATCATTCCATTTATGAGGGTATAAAAATTAAATCCAAGAGAATGCAATAAGATTTGGAAGACCTATAAAGAGGGCAATTCCATTTTAGGGTATGTTAGTTAAATGTTTCAGTATCTATAAAACAAGAGTGTGCTTTTCTCCACCAAACCCTAAAATTCAAAGACATTAGGAGATCGATATAGATAGATTAATGTTAAAGTTTATATATAAACAAAGTGCAAATCTCAATCTCTTCGAGCAACTAGTCAAGCGACTATGACCTCATGGCAGTACCTTGAGGTCTTTGTTTCGACTTTAATTCACAAACAGTTTTGTTTGAAACACCACCAAAAAAGAAGTGCAAATCTCAATCTAAAAAATTTCAATGGATTTTTGAAGATTGTTTGATTACGTACCTGGCGCAAAAATCTTAGGCCTCGACTATCAGGAGTAAGCCCCGATACTTGAGTAGTCGACGCGAAACAAATATCCACTAGTTGGCCTTAAAGACGAGTCCCGACGATCAACTTTGTATGAGTAGTTCAAAGAGGAGAGTAGATTATGACCCATTTGTCTCCTTATTGAGCTAGATGCCATTTGTGATGGATCCATTGTCAACTTACGCCACGCGATATTGTAAGATAAGTCATGGTTCGCGGTTGATAGTAGGCCAATAGAGGCGCCTAGTGATCGTTCCATGTAGGAGGAGAATTTGAGCCAGTCTTGTGAGTGTAAGTAAAGGCGAGCGGATGTAGGGGTAATTAGCCATCTTAATTTGGGTAAAGAAACACTAATGCTCATGTCCGATTGGTCCAAAAAGTTGTTTGTTAAGCTAACATCCCAAAGATCGCCATAACCACATGCATTTGATATTTGTAGTGATCCAAGAATAGATGGAGAATCTCCCTACAAAACAATAAAGGTGAATTAAATATAGTTCAAGAACCAAAAAAAAAAAAAATCTCTTCTTATAGTTTCGAATTTTACACCGATTTTTTTTTTAAATATATGCTAGCTACTAGCTAGTAGCCTAGTACTAATCGGTTTAGTTATCTTTATCGCATAGCTAAATTTAGTTTTCATGTCTTACTCTTGTCATCTATAGGTCTTTCAGAAATATTGCTCGAACTATGAGTTAAAATACATTTTGCATTTTTAAAATGTAATTTAAAATCAACATATTCTTCTTCCCTCGGCATTCATGGCCGCATCGAAACTCAAAAGGATTTTCTGAATTCAAATTTGATCGAAAACAAGTAGAGAAACCTAGAAGACAAATCTAGGCCAGGGTAGCGTTCAATGTTCAAGTTTTCTGGTTTCATCTAATGCCAACTCTTTTGGAAAAAAAATAAAAGCTTGATTGATTGTTCAGTAACTGACCGTAACTTGGCTTTGAACCTTGATTTAGACCCATCAAAGAGCAAAGAATGGT
The DNA here is from genome assembly GCA_964016875.1 of Fallopia convolvulus. NCBI lineage: Eukaryota > Viridiplantae > Streptophyta > Magnoliopsida > Caryophyllales > Polygonaceae > Fallopia > Fallopia convolvulus. Next base: position 10,925,374 of record OZ024721.1, read on the forward strand.
ATTTAAATAGAGAAGTTGGATAATACACCTTTAGCTTGGTGAACAATCATCCAAAATCCAGTGTTAAAATTCCATACGTTCACTAACATAATTGCATATATATATATATATATATAGAAGAAAAGTAGGGCTTAAAGAAAATCCCTTTATCAAAAAGGACACAAACTAATTACCTCTGGCCTGCACACATTAAGTTTAAAATTCCAATCCTTCTTCCGGCGGAATACGGGAGATTTGTAGTCTTCTTTGTTCTCATCATCAATGTCGCTATCTTCTTGATTTTCTTCGTCTTTTTGTTCATCGTTGGGGGATTCAGGCTCGGGGAGCTTGGCTTGTTTGGATTCAGCAGCCATCATGGAAATTAAGGATTCACAAAGTATAGGCTAGGGAATGAAGCTTATGAAGGAGAGAGAGGACAAATTAAAATAAGAGAAATGAGGATCGGAAGGTTAATTGAGGGAGAAGAAAGATATCAAAATATTGGTGTATCAAAAATATATTACTTGTTTTGAACGGTTTTTTAATTGTTCAGAATATTATTTTTGGAAAGATTTTATTGAAATTTATATATTTGGAGATATCAATTAATTTTTCTTCCTACGGCTTATGTGTTCCTTTTTTAGGGGGGATAGGTTCGACCCTAATACTATACAGTGTAAAAAAATAATCAAGATTTGATATAACGAGTGAATCAAGATACACTACAAACCTCCCTATATTAATACTCGTTAATTAATAAACTCCCTAGATTAATATTTTTCTCCAGTCCCGACTTAGGTCAATGTAAAATTTAACAAATTTCGATAAGATAATAAATCGATCAATTACGACTTAGGCCAAGTACCTCTTGGTCTAGTGGTAATTGGCGCTAGGTCGCTTAAGCATTTGTGCAGAGGTCTCGAGTTCGAGACTCTCTGGCGGTGTGGATGCAGCAGAGAGGCTTGGGAGGAGCAAAACCCCTTACGGGGTCCAACCACACTCCGGTCCAGACGTAGGCACAAAAGTGTCGAACTGGGTGAGGGCCCAGCCCACCAAAAAAAAAATCTTTGGAATCCACAAGATGAATTACGTCTAATAGATTGGGAGCAATATTGTATATCTCATTCTAATAATATCTCAAATTGAACCAAACCCCAAATTTGAAACTTTAGCAAACATATGTTTTTTCAGCAATATAGACGATACAAATTGAACACAACCGAAACCCAATCATCAAAATCCAACGAAATTCCATTGGAACTCAACTATGTAGCTCGTCAAAAATCATATTATGGAATGGAGAAACTAAATTGCACGCCAGCCGTCCCGTTGCTATGCTGAAATTTAACCTGAAAAAAGAAAGAAAGAAGAATAAGAGCTAGGTTAGTTGGAGCACAACTCAAACTTATGTTAATTAATGTTATGTTACCTGCATGATTCCTAGCTTAGTGGGAATAAAAAGCGCAAAACAAACACAACTTTTGAGAGACTCGCAAAATTTGTTCCAAGAGAAATTGCGAATAATATTCATTGTTAAGTTGTTGACGCTTCCTTGAGCCGCAAATACACGTCCATAAATTCCAGCAACGTTGAGCACTTTGAGAGGAACGTTGTAACTTGTAAGAAAGGTGATTTTCTAAAAAAAGAGCTAGGCAAAGGTTGATTGCTTTGATGCCAACGTCAGGATTGGCGTCATCTTGATCCGCCATGGGAATTATGGAGTACCGTGCGTGCTAAGTTAAGTTTACTTGTGGTTTGATCTTATATGATAAGAATATATATGATCACAGTGGGTATTAGAAACTGTAGAGATTTTATATATCCTAATATAATCTTAGAATATAGGAGTATTAGGTTTTGTCCTTATATAACTCTTCTCATCTTTTTTGAACCTTCTATAATTGTAGAGATTGAAATCGGTTTTTCTAAGATAAATAAAGCTATTTTGAGGAGCTAAAACCTTACAAGTAAATTAATAAATCCTATTGAAAAAATTAATTAAACCTAAATTAATAAATCCTTTGTGTCTGCGTATAACTTTAATAAAATATTTTCATTTTATCATTTTATGATATGGAAGAATTGAAACTTTTGTTAGTATTGGAAAAAATATGCCAAAACTCGCGGTTCTTGGTTGGTGTTGGCCCAAGGAAATTCAGCACACGAAAAAATGACATTCGTTAAATAAATCATCCTTCTTTTGTGTGAATGCAAGAGACTATGCGCTACTACGCCAACCTATTGTATTAGCTAAACCGGAGATTCTTTTTTTTTTTGAAAAAGGTAATTAAGATTGCAGCCAGAAATGGCTCGAGAAGAGCCAGTAACAAAGTTTGCCCAGAGGGCATAAGAGAGAGTAGCAGGATAGACAAAGCTCGAGCGCAGTCGAGTAATACATACAAAAGCTCGATCGCAGTCGAGAGTTAGATACAAAAAAGACAAGCAAGCAGCTAAGTAATTTGCAGGGTGCGTAGCCAGCTTGTAAGGCCCGGTTCATCTCCTCTAATCTTGGCAAGCATGGTGGTTTTAGCTTCATTAATGAGATTCCTTGAGCAGGTTTGCGCATTTGGTTGTTCATTGTGAAAGATGGCTCGATTTCGACATTGCCATATGCTGTTGATGAAGGTGGTGAGGGCCATGGTGGTGGTCTTCCAAACAATTGTGTTTCTTTTGCGCCCTCGATACAACCATTTGAGCCAGCCGATAAGGGAATGGCTTCTGTGCTGGATGTGGAGCCAGCGTAGCAGCTGGTTAAGGACAGTTTGAACAAAGTGGCATTTCTTCCAGAGATGTTCAGTTGATTCATTCCCATTGCCACAGAGGGAGCAGGTTAAGCAAGGCAAGTTTGTCCATTGGGCAATTCTATCTTTTGTTGGAAGCCTGCTATGGCAGGCAAGCCAAGCAATGAAAGAGCATTTCGGTTTATGGTAGCCTTTCCAAATTGAAATCCACCATCTATTGATGTTTCCAGCTTTTCGGAGGAGGTGATAGGCTTTGGAGGTGGAATATTTACCAGCGGAGTCGGTTAGCAGGGGATGCAGTTGGTTGGCTGGAAGTCGGTTTAAGAAGGCGTCACGAACATGCAAAAGAGACTTCCAACACCAACTGTCGGATTGCTTGGTTGGGATGTGCCAGAGGTCTCGGCCTCGAGTAAGGTAAGCGCTAGCCCAAGTGGTCCAAATATTGCTTTGGGAGGGGCTAGGGTTTATGTTTGTGAGTTCAAACGCAGATTTGGCAAAACAGGCCCTATTCCAAGAGAGGAGTTCCTTGAAACCTAGACCACCTTCGATTTTGGGTTTGCAAACCTTCTCCCAGGAGATGAGAGAGCGTTTCGAATCCGTGGTGCCAGCCCAAAGAAAGGAGCGAAGGATAGATTCAACTTTATGGGTCACTTCCGCCGGGAAGAGTAAAAGAGAGCTCCAAAAGGTTTGTATTCCATAAAGGACAGATCTGATTAGTTCAACACGCCCAGCGTAGGACAAGGTTTTGGCGCTCCAAGCACGGATTCGAGCAGTCATTTTTTCGATGACAGGCTCGAATTCGCGGAGGAAGAGTCTTTTGGTACCAAGAGGGATGCCCAAATATCGCATAGGAAGGTTTCCTTCGTTGAACCCAGTGAGATTTAGGAGCCTGGTTTTTTCAGAGTTGCTAACTCCTCCAATGTAAAGGTGGGATTTGGCAGGGTTTATGGAGAGGCCAGAAATTTTGGAGAAGTCTTGCAGAATATTTGTGATGGCAAGAATTGAGGCCTCGTCTCCTCTACAGAAAATGAGGAGATCGTCGGCGAAGCTTAAGTGTGTGAGTTTGAGTTTATGGCATTTGGGGTGGAATTTGAACCCCTGAGTGGTTAGCGGAGCATTCTGGATAGGTATTCGATTGCAATGAAAAAGAGATAGGGCGAGAGGGGATCGCCCTGTCTTATGCCCCGCTTCCCTTGAAAGAAACCCTCAATGCTGCCATTGACATTAATGGAGTAGGTGGCAGTGGATATGCAAGTGATGATCCAGTGGATGAAGGTGGAGGGGAAATTGAAGGCATGCATGGCTTTTTCTAGAAAACTCCAACTGATGGAGTCAAAGGCTTTGTTGAAGTCGATTTTAATTGCACAACGGGGGGAAATGGTTGCTCTAGTGTAATGCTTGAGCAGATTGTGACAAATGAGGATGTTATGCCTCATCGATCTACCGGGGACGAAGGCACCTTGTTTGGGGTCAATGAGATCAGGGAGAACAGTTTTGAGACGGTCAGCAAGGATTTTGGAGATGGTTTTGTACAAGGTATTACAACAGGAAATGGGGCGAAGATCTTTAGGGATAGTGGGGTTGTCGACTTTGGGGATAAGGGTGATGATGGTATGGTTAGTTTGTTTGAGGAGTTTACCAGAGGTGAAAAAATCAATGATGGCTGAAGTGGTGTCAGCACCAATGACCGACCACGCTTTCTTAAAGAAAAAAGAATTGAATCCGTCGGGCCCGGGCGTTTTGCAGTCACCGAAGGAAAAGATGGAGGATTTAACTTCAGCAGGGCTGACAATTTTGGTGAGGTCAGGATGAGAGGTGGTGGGGATGAGAGGGCCAAGATTAGTTATAGAGGGGTCAAAGAGAGTGATTGGTTGATCAAGTCCCAGCAGGTTGGAGAAGTATTCAAGAAGGAGGTTAGATTCTTGATTTTAAAGTTTTGGTCTTTTGAACACTAAACTTAAAATATTTCAAGAAGAAATTGAAAAGGTTGATTTTAAAATAAAATAAGTAAAAAAATATTCATTTTAGATTATAAGAAGAAAAAAAAAAGTTAGTCTAGCAAGATAGATGATTAGTCCTACCTCGATTGTGGAAAACATTATACCTTCAAAAGCTAATCAATACTCCGTATAAAATTGGTATCTTTACCATAATTGTATTGAGAAAGTATAAAGAATCTTCACCTAATTATATGGTAAAATCTCCATACAACTTACCAAATCATAAGTAGTACAATACTATTACAGGTCCGTGGCTGTCAAGCAACTTTGAAAACCCAACTCGATTCATTAACCAATCGACTAACTTATTTTTCTCCTTAAACGTGAACCCATCGGAGAACCTAAGCTTAATAGGCTAAATTATGAGTATTAGGTTCAAGAAACTACCTAATGGACAAATTGACTTCAAAATGAGAACATCTAACCAGAAATTATGCATTAAGTTTTTAACTTAGATTGAGCACAATATAACTCAAATCTCTAATTTTAGACATGTCTATTTCTGAGTTATATTTATAATAAATGAGTGCGCAAACAAGAAAAAAAAACCACTTAAAAAAATTCATATAGCTTGAATGTGGAGTCTGGATACAAGAACAATATGATTCAGCAATCAACTGAAACTCAACAAAACAAAAATGTTACTGACTTCTTTTCTTTGAACAATTAAAAGTTCCACATCTCATTTTATTTTGTAAGCTTGGCCCAAGCTTATATAAAACACTCCTATGTCTTCCCATCCCTCAAAAAAAATAGCAGCATTGGTTAAAATTTCTAATCCAAAAACGTTGCCTTGAGTATCAAAAATCATAGGCTGCTAGTGTTAGCAAATCACATTGATGAAACTAGTTCCTATAATGGAGAGGAGAAACTAAATTGCAAGCCAGTCTTCCCGTTGTCGTGCTCAAATTGCTTTAGTATATGGCAATAGTTGACCTGAAAAAAAAAAGCCTCAGGGATTATTCATTGGTAACATATGGAGCTCAAATTATGTTGGACTCAAGTGCACACTCGAGCAAAAATTGAATAACAAAAGAGCTTCAAAGTGTCACACTCTATAAAGCAAAATTTAGGTGGAACCAACAAATGGGAGTGTCACACTCTATAAAGCAAAATTGAATAACAAAAGAGCTTCAAGTGTCACACTATCTACATTTTATTGGTTAAGATGAAAGAATCAAATGGAAGGTAGATATATCAATCAGTTCTGGTTTGGGTTTAGGTTGTCTATGGCTGATTTCATATGACAAGCGAGAAGGTCCTTCACTTTAACCCAAAAGTTCTTTACCTGAGCAAAGTCAGATTAGTTTCAGAGTTGATAGTTCAAAATTTAGGTTATTTTGGGTTGAGCTTTTCAAAAAGTTGTGGATCATCTATCGGTTTGGCAATGTAGGTCAAAAAAGTTAAAAATGATGTTCCTTAGCACATGTTTTCTAGGTTCAACAAAATGATGTTCCCCCTCCATGGCATAAGTATTTCTTGTGATCAAGTTTTTCAAATTTTATTTCATGAAGCACAACAGAATATGATTTCAGGGAGAATTGTTACCTCCATGCGGAATAACTTGGTAGGAATAATCACCCCAAAACCAGCACAACTTCTGAATGACTGCAAAAACTTCTGCACAGTAAAACTGCGATACTCATTCTCTGTTAATTTGGTGAGGTTTCCAGCAGATACAAACACATGAGCATGAATTCCAGCATCTTTGAGCACTTTGACAGGAAGATCAAACGAAAGGTCTGCAAATGCGGTGACAGCAAGATCGCCACCAAGTACGTCCCTTTCCGGGGAAGTTTCAGATCCATTGTTGTTGTTGTTGTCATCCTTGTCTTTAGTCTGCCTACGCAGATCAGTAGGACCAAGCCCCCTAAACTTAAACCCCAACACTGAACTTGGCCCTCCAATTGAACAAACCGGAGAAGAATTTCCCCCCATAAAGTATCTATCAAGTAGTGATGATGGCTTATTTAAGAAGCCACTTCCCCATGGAAATATTATACCACTAGACACTCCGAAATTAAGAGCAGCGCGAGAGAATCCCAAGGGACTGGCATAACGAAGATCAAAATCCTGTAAAGACATAATATATTAAGACAAACGAGAGAGTTATTGATTCATAACAATAAGCAAGAATGCTAGTTCAAAAAATGGATATTGAATAGAATTACAAGCAGGCATTAAAGCAAACCAAATGAAGGGTAAAGATCTGATCGATTTTATTTGCACATATTATAAGGAGAAAAGCAATATAAAGTGTTACAAATAGGCGCATGCAAACCAGCACCCCATGGGCATTGCTTTGAATGGGCTCAAATCAGCATCCCATGGTAATAAACCAAGCAGAACTAGATGGCCTAGTGAAGAGATGACACCAGGATAAATAGTGATTCTAGACATATGTGGCATACAGCTGCAAATTCAATTCCCCACCATCCACAAGTAGCATTAGTGAACTATAGCTCTTGTTACCCGCTAAAAAAAGAGACTGATTTAAATGAGTCACAAACTGGATTCAATCTTCCTATCAGCAGTACATAAAGCAACTCTCATGATCTAGTTAAGCAGGACAAACACATTTACATGAAACCACCACCCCTTTGTTGATATATTCATTTCACATCGCCAATCACTCAACTACACTGTCAAATATCTGTTATTTAATAGCTAAATTAATGGGCTTCAAAGGTGACAAACTCAATCAATCTTCCCTGGATTGATACTGTATCAGCTCAGATTAATAATTTCTAGACGTTTGAAATGTAATAAAAAAGCTTACTAGAAAACCACCAAAAATGATAGACTTTACAAACAAAGAAGAAAAGATTGAAAACAATATAGATGGGTACCTGGCGCAAAAATCTTAACCCCCGACTATCAGGTGTAAGGCCTGATACTTGTGTAGTTGCTGCAAAACAATATCCACTGGTTGGTCTCAAAGAAGAATTCCTTTTATCCACTTTAAATGTGTACTTTAAGGAGGATAGTAGATTATGGCCCAGCTGCCTCCTTATTGAGCTAGATGCCATTTGTGATGGATCCATCAAGGTACGCCATGACAGATTATAAGATAAGTCATGATTCCTGGTTGATAATAGCCCAATAGAGGCGCCTAGTGATCGCTCTTTGTAAGAGGAGAGCTTTAGCCAGTCTTGTGAAAGCAAATAAACACGAGCAGCCACAGGAGTAACCAACCATCTTAATCTGGGCAAAGAAACACCTACACTCATTTCTGATGCTTGATCCCAACCATATGTTAAGGATCCATCCCAAATATCACCATAACCAAGTAAATTTTTCAGTTTCAATGATCCTTCAAGAGACGATGACCTTGCCTACAAAAAAAATCTTCAAAATGTCACAGCAGAGAATATATTGTAGAGCACAAAACAAAAGCCATTTCTTCAGGAGACGATGACCTTGCCAATGTTCACAGAGCATGACAATAAAATTTATATCTGTCTGTCATGATTCACAACAAGATATACTATATTCCATGGAATACAAAACCAATAACGCCAAGCTGATATTAACCTTCAAGATACTACATTCTATGGAATACAAAACCAACAACAAGATACTATATTAACCTTCTTATTAGTGGTTTTATCCTCTTTTACCATGTCAAAGGAAACCTTTTATCTTAAGAAATGTTAGTGACTCGATCTTTTCTTACAAGCATCTCCTATCTATCTAATCAAATCATTCGGAAATGAAGGAGCAAGGCCAAAGGAATGCAATACTAGATTTCCAAGACAATGAGGAGCTTTACTAACACTTCGAATGTTATAATCCAGCCCAATTTACTAGTTCCTTTTGGCTTCCTTTAACAAAAGCTTCACAGGTGCTCTCTTAATTTCAGTACAGTTCAATCAAAATCTCTATCAAAACCAAGAAAAGCTAAAACTGATGCAATGTCAATAAAACAAGATTTTTGAAGGATTGAAGAAATCACCGCTGGCTTGGTGAACACCCCGATATCACCGGTAAGAGGATTTTTCAGCTCCGAGACCTCGACGATAACATTGGCCGTATCAGGGAGCTCCGGCGGACCAGCATCGAGCGTGATGTTAACGGAATCAAAGATTTCGAGGCTACGTAGGCGATGATTAAGCATACTAGCAGCTTGGAAGAGCTCCTGAAGAGTAGTAGCGTCTTTTAGGGCACCGATTTCGGATTCAATCACATATTCTTTGGTCTTTGTGTTTCCGCGGATCAACACATCGTGAACCCTGAGGGCCACTCCCTGCGAGTTCATCCGCCGGAACAAGCTCTCAACTTTCGCCTTCTCGGAGCGCAGCCTAGATTCCGCAGTTGAATCGGAGCCATCTTCGTTATAGTCCGCGTCGGCGTCTGCGTCTTCTTCTTCATAGTCCTTGTCACCTTTATTTTCTTGTTCTGGTTCAATGTCACCATAGCGAGATTCAGACTCGGGGAGTTGGGGGTCTTCCGATTGAGCAGCCATGGGAATGGAAACACGGTGTGTACTGACTAATGTTGAGGAAAAGTTATGGACGGGTGAGAATTTGACCCCGTTTGCCAGGTTACCCCTTCCCCAAACCAATTGTTTTTGAATTTTGGTGAAATAATTAATACTCACGATATTTCACGATGACCAAATATCACCAAAAAAAACACTTAAAAATAATTTTTTTAACAATATTTTTTAATGAAATCAGCTTAAAAATATGTGTTTATATTTCCATCAGAAAGCGAATGGACGTCGGAGGAGAAATAAAATTAGACGCATTGTTGATCCCGATGGTATGGCACGGAGAAGTGTTGAGGGAAAGTCCAAAGTAGCGGTGGATTGTTTCTGCAAACTCTTTAATTCAGAGCTTAATGCACTTTCTACCACGGTTCCTCAAGGAATCTCGCCTATCATATCGGAGGATGACAACGCTGAGCTGTTACGTCCCTTCACAGGAGAGGAGGTACATTCTGACCTTTTCTCTATGCATCCTACAAAATCTCCTTGTCCTGATGGCATGTCTGTTTTATTTTTCCAACATCATTGGAATATTATTGGTGTTGATATTGTTCATTTTTGCATTAATATTCTTAATGGTGCTGATTTTCCTGAAAACCTTAATCATACTTTCATTTCTCTTATCCCAAAAGTCAATGATCCTATCAGAATGCATGATCTTCGACCTATTAGTTTATGCAATGTGCTTTATAAGATCGTTTCCAAGGTGCTGGCAAACAGGTTGAAGACTGTTCTACATAAAATTATCTCGCCAACTCAGAGTGCTTTTGTCCCGGGCAGGCTGATTACGGATAATGTGCTTTCTGCTTTTGAAATCTTCCACCATATGAAGAATAAAAAAGCAGGAAAAACAGGTCTTATGGCTGTTAAGCTGGATGTGGCGAAGGCATATGATCGGGTGGAATGGTCGTATTTAGAGCAATGCATGATTCGGTTGGGATTTGCTACAGAATGGACTACTTTGATTATGAGATGTGTGTAGAGTGTCTCCTTTTCAGTGCTTATGGAGGGGTATCCTTCTAGGGTTTTCAAACCGTCCCGTGGGCTTAGGCAGGGTGATCCCCTATCGCCCTATCTCTTTCTTATGTGTGTTGAAGGTTTTGCTGGGATGATCAAGTAGAGTGAGAATGCTGGTCGACTTCATGGAATCAAGATTGCACGCCACGCCCCTTCTGTTTCACATTTGTTCTTTGCAGATGATAGTGTCCTATTTGCAAAAGCTACCTGTCAACAAGCGCAAGAAATTGTTAATATCCTCCATGAGTATGGAGCAGTTTCAGGACAATAGGTGAATTTTGCAAAGTATGAACTATCTTTTAGCAAGAATGTGATGGAGGAGAGGAGAAATGAAATTAAATATGTTATTCGAGTCAGTGGAGTTGATAAGCATGAGCGTTATTTTGGTCTTCCGACTATGGTGGGGCGGTCCAAAAAGATTATTTTCCAGCAAGTTAAGGAAAAAGTGTGGAAGAAGATAAAGGGGTGGAAAGAAAATACTCTCTCTAGAGCGGGAAAAGAAGTGCTGATTAAAGCTGTGGTACAAGCCGTTCCCATGTACACATTGTCTTGCTTCTTATTGCCCACTGATTTATGCAATGAGATTGAGCAGCTTATTTGCAATTTCTTTTGGGAATCGGAAAAGAATAAAAAGCGGATACATTGGTTGAGTTGGAAGCGAATGGGTAGATCGAAACTGTTGGGTGGCCTTGGTTTTAGAGACCTTCATGCGTTCAATCTTGCCCTTCTCGCGAAGCAAGGCTGGAGGCTGATTCAACAAACTGATTCCTTGCTTGCAAAGTTACCCAAGGCAAAATATTATCCTAGGGGGATTTCTGCATGCAAAAATTGGTCATAACCCTAGTTTCACGTGGAGAAGTATAATAATGAGTACGTGCTCAGGGACTACTGGAATCGGGCCTTGTATGGCAGGCAGGGCCGGTCCTAATACATAGTAGGCCCTTGGCCGAAAAAAATAAGACCTAACACAACGTAAAATAAATAGCACTTAAACAATATTAGGTCATTTCATAAAATATCACATAAAGGTATACAAATTTGAATTTTTATTGATAGAAATTGAGTTTTTTTAATTTTTAAAAAATATTACTCACCAAATACAATAAAAATGTAATTTATAAAGATAAATTGAAAAGAAAATTAGCTTAAAATGTAGAGAAGTATTATTGTATAACGGTTTTTCTATCCTATGACCTAAGGGCTAAGGGAATAAGTTAAGGATATTAATTTAGGGAATTAAAACTCTAATATGAAACTAATAACCCTATTAAAAATAATTAAATTTAAATAAATACTATTTTAAAATATATTACTATTTTTAGGCTCTTAACCTATGCCCTAAGGGCATAGATTAGAAAAATCAATTGTATAAATATCACCTATTAATTAGTCGGTGCATTATTAACAAATTTTTAATGGCCCCGTTTGAATTTTAATGAACATACTATAAGACATACCTTGTCAAGTTAATGCGTGACTTAAACACCTCCGGGCCATTAAAATTTACTTGTCAAATATTACCATATAACTTATTATAATTAAAATTGGACCCTCTAAAAAGTTGGGGCTTTGGGCCGACGCCCTACCCGAACAACCCAAAAGGCCGGCCCTGATGACAGGTTGGAAATGGCTCATCGATTGAGGTTTTCAAGGACAATTGGATTCCTAGAGCAAACACCTTCCATGTTCTTTCAACCCCGGGTGTTAATGATGAAGGTCTTTGTGTGTCGGATTTGATCGATTGGAATGAGTCTTGCTGGCGTGAAGATGTTTTACATGAAAAGTTTCCTCCAATTGATGTGGATGCAATTCTTGGTATCCATCTTATCGATGCAACAGTTTCAGATTCTCTTTGTTGGTTCTATGAGAAAAATGGTGAGTTTTCTGTCCGTTCAGCTTACCATTTGATTATACAGAATGTGTATAATTCCAATGGAGTGGGTGAGACGTCTGATCCAAGTTCAATCAGAGCTTTTTGGAAGAGGCTTTGGAAAATTCCAGTTCTTCCTAGAGTTAAAAATGTCCTTTGGCGAGCAGCTAGAGACATCATTCCGTGCAAAGAAAATTTATTTCGGAGAAAGATTACTCCTGACCCCTTATGTGCTGTATGTGGAGCTGTTGAATCGACAAATCATGTGCTTCTTGAATGTCAATTGCCAAAATCAGTTTGGAAAGCCTTCAAGGAACTTGCTTCGGTTGGCTATGGCGTGGCAAAGTTCGATGACTGGGCAGATGGGATTTTCCACACTTTTGGAGAGTCTGAATTTGTTCTTTGGGCTATCCTCTGCTGGGAGTTATGGAATGCCCGAAATTTGCGCTTGTTTTCGAATGAATGTGTCTGTACTGATGATGTTATCAGCCGGGCTCTTTCTGTTGCTGCTGAAGTGGAGGTTGGTAAGGCTGGCGACTCTTTTAATGTTCCTGCCGTTCGAAATTGCTGGATTAAACCACCTTCAGGGATCGTCAAAATCAATTGCGATGCTTCAGCAGTGGCTGGGCTGGCTTGTGGTGTTGGTGTTATTGGTAGAGCTTTTTCGGGAGACATGACTTTTGCTGGAACAAAAAGAATTCAAAGGGGAACTGAGGTACAAGTAGCCGAGGCAGAAGCGATACTCTGGGGCTTGGATTTGGCTCTTCAGTTTGGGGCAACTAAAGTGATCATCGAATCTGACTGTCTATCTGTGATCTCAAAACTGAAGAAGGGGACGATACATAGAACCACAATTGGTACTTTGGTTGCACGAATTCTTGCAAAGGTCTGGGAGTTTGAAGATTGTGTTTGGTCGTTTACTTACAGAGGAGCAAATCGTGCAGCCCACTGGCTAGCAAACAATTACTTTCAAGTTCCTGTTATTTTCAATTCAAACTCTAGTTTACCTGATGGACTTTTTGATGTAATTTCAAATGATTTAATTAGTTAATCTATGGGTTGTTTTATCAAAAAAAAAAACATACCACCTCATTCTGGTTTTTTATTTTCAAAAAATAATCCACAATTCTTTCAATATTGTTAACGGGTTTTCTATCATAGGCATAGGTTAAGATTACTAATTTTAGGAACTAAAACCCTAATAGAAAACTAATAAACCCTATTGAAAAAATAATTAAATCTAAATAAATATAATTCATAAATATATTACCATTTTTAGAAAAATCGTATTGTTAAATTAATGTAAAGGAATTACATAAATCACTCATAAAAATAGGTTAAGTTTCATTGAACTACTCATAAAAAAATCATCATTTGTAAAATCGGATTGCATTTATAAATATTAAAATAGACAAAATTATACACTGAATAATATAAGTTGATTTTAATAAAACCCTAAAATGAGTGACATTATGTAGTTTTATTTTTAAGGGTGGTTTTGTGAAAATTATCCTAAAATAAGTGCATAATGCAAAATAAACAAATAAAGGGTAAATAATTTTCTTATGCGGGGAGGAATATGAAGAGATTACCAATGAGATATGGTTCTTGGCCAGTGAGTAGTTCCCACATCACAATATCATTTCATCTACTTGAATTTGCAGGTACATAATATTGAGAATAAAAAAACCCATGTCAATCTCTTTCTTATGAGGCATATATAACAACAAAAAATGGATTAAGGTATACTGAAAAGAAAAAAAAGAAACACAAAGTAAAACAAATATGGAGGAATATCGGATGTCAAAACTTCATAGTTATGAAAAAAATATAATTAAGAACTTAAGAAGGTGAGAAGAAGACAATTTCTTTGAGTAGATGCAATTTGAATTGAGCTTTTAATGTTTCAACTAACCTTCCAAAAGGCATATAAACAATCAAATTTGAAAAAAATCTCATAATTCAAACTTCAAAGTGATTGTCAACAATTGGTTGTAGAACATGTCTAGATGTAAAAGAACTTGGTAACTGACCTTAGAAATTGGGGTCGATGAGGATCTCAGAGATCGGCAAGCAAGTTATCACTCTTTACATCAAAATGGACAAATTTTGTTTTTTTTTTTGGTGGAAGGAGAGGCGGTGCTCTCCGGCCCCTCAAGGAGGCATTTTATTAATAATAATAAAAAGGGCAAAGTAGTCAGCAAACGGGGGATAGCCCGGCCCCTTACATCATCAGATAACAGTGAAAAAATCTCCTCAGGCGGGGCACTCAATACATGGCAACCTATAGGAAATTGAAAAGCAAGAGACGCGAGGCGGTCGACAACCGTATTCGCCTCTCGATACACATGTCGGAACTGGATAATCCAGTTCCTACTCATAAAGACTTGGCATTGTTTAACCAGGCTATACAACGGATGACTCTTATTAATATTACTACTTAACAAACCAACAACTAATTGAGAATCACATTCAACTATCACCTTTTTGACGCCCTTGTTCCAAGCAAGCTCGAGCCCGTCTCTTAAGCCCCATAGTTCCGCCATCGGCACAGTGCATGATCCAATGTGTTGTACAAAGCCATGAATCCATTGACCATTTTCATCGCGCAAAACTCCTCCTGTTGCCGCTTGAATCCCTTCCCTAACAGCTCCGTCCGTGTTCAACTTCACCCATCCCGGCTCGGGTTTGGTCCACATAATGTCCTGCACTCTCGCAATATTATCCAACCTAATTGAAGAATTCATACCTGTAGCGTTCACATACTCCTTAGCTCTCTCCACCACAAAGCTTGCCCGATCAGAAACGACCACATCTTCTTTGAAAACCATTGCATTTCGCCACCGCCAAATCCACCAAAGAGCTGTCACAAAAATGGAACGCCATTCCAAGGAGCCGATCCCATTTGGGGAGACGATATTTTCCCTGAGCCAGCTGGCAAAAGGGACCTGAAAAAAACCACCAAAAAGATCAGTAGCTTTCAATTTAATCCAAATCACACTAACCTTCGGACAATCCCGAAAAAGATGTTCGTAAGTCTCGTCCACATTAGCACAGTGAACACAACTCTTTGAGGTGGCAATATGACGCCTATATCTCTCAGCATTAGACATGATTCCTCCTTTGCTGATTAACCAAACAAAATGTCTAATTCTTTCAGTAGTTTTCAGCTTCCAGATGCAGCGATAGAACCCAGTATCAATGACCACTCTGTTATTGTTCCCCTGAATTAGATTATATCTAGACCCAACTGTGTAGTTCCCATCAGGAGTGAGCTTCCATCCAATCTGGTCGTCCTCAGCTGTATGGTGTTGTAGCACTGAAACCGCATCCAGCCTCATCAAAATCACGTTAGGGAGATAATGAGTTAATTCAGCCCAATCCCAGCAACCATCTGATGTCCAGTAGCTACTCCCGCTCAATCCCAGCACAATCTGTGGCTTTCAGCAACAGTACACCTAGCAGCATCAATTAGCGGAATATCTAGAAGCCAAACGTCAAGCCAAAATCCAATCAGTTCGCCATCTCTCAGCTGCCACTTAATTCCCTGCTTTACAACCTGACTTAACCCAGCCTTTAAACCTTTCCAAATGTACGAGCTAGCATTAGACTCCCCAAGAGCACAATCCACATATTTATGCTTCAGTACAATCGTCCATAATTCACCATTACTCATGATAAAACGCCAACCCATTTTCCCGAGAAGGGCTAGATTCATATCACGCATTGAGCGAATTCCAAGTCCTCCCTGATCTCTTGGTTTGGTGATTTCCTCCCACGCCACTTTGTGCATCCGTTTACGTTCCCTAGAGCTTCCCCAAATAAAATCCCTCACCGACTTGTCAATTGAATTACACAGGCTGTTGGGCAAGAGAGCACTGGACATGGTGTAAACCGGAATGGACGACAACACCGATTTTGCTAGTGTAACTCTACCCGCAAAGCTTAAATGTTTTGCTTTCCAGCCTGCAAGACGAGAGTTGAATTTATCCAAGAGCCCGGAGAAAGTGTCCTTGTTAATCTATTTGTGAAGAACAGGCATACCGAGGTAGTTCCCGAGGTTATTCGTCACCTCAAAACCACTCTCCGCTTTGAGGGCCCGAGCAGTATATCGATCAACATTTGGAGAAATATAGAGTTTCGACTTGTGAGCACTAATCTTTTGCCCCGAGGCCGCACAAAACTTGTCAATGCAGCGTTTGATATTCCGTATTTGATCAACCGATGCTTCCGAGAACAAGAGTATATCATCGACAAAGAAAATATGTGAGAGAGAAGGACCTTGCCTTGTAAGCTTGATCGGTTTCCATTCCCCTTTGTTAACCGAATCCAAAATGACATGGCTAAGTCATTCAATGCACATCAAAAAGAGGTAGGGCGATATCGGGTCTCCCTGACGGATACCCCTCGATGCCTCAAATTGATTAGTCACCTCTCCATTTCAAAGCACTTGCATCCGAGCCGAAGAAACGCACGACATCACCCAACTAATGATCTGTTCAGGTAAGCCGGCACCAGCCAAGGAGTCCTCAATAAAATTCCAACTCAATCTATCATATGCTTTTTCTAAATCTAGCTTAAGGATCATCCATCCTTTCCGACCCTTCTTCCTTCTCATGGAATGCACAATCTCTTGTGTGATCCCTATGTTATCTGTGATCATTCTGCCTGGAAGAAAACTTCCTTGTGTAGGACCTATAATACTAGAGAGCACGAGCTGAAGTCTCATTGTGATGATTTTGGTAATGATCTTGTATAAGACATTACATAGACTGATTGGCCGGAACTGATTGATTTTTTCCGGTTTGTCAACCTTGGCAATGAAGACAATGAGGGTATCATTAACGCCCTCGGGGAGCTTGCTTGTTCGAAAAAAATCTTTGACAAAAATGATGACAGATCATCCCACTGTTTCCCAACACTTTTGGAAGAAACCTGGCTGAAAACCATCAATGCCTGGCGCCTTAAAAGCTCCCATGCTGCGGACTGCCTTCCAAATTTCCTCATCAGTAATAGCTCTCCCAAGTCTGTTTTTCTCCTCAGCAGCAATCTCTGGAAAGTTACTCAATAACTCAACATCCCTGCTTCCATTCAGCACTTCAGCCGTATACAAATTCTTATAGAAATCGACTGCAAGCTTCTCCAAATCTTCCCTCGAGTCGATCCAATTCCCATCATCATCTTTTAGATCATCCACTCGATTGTGCTTCCGTCTAACAATGGTCGAGGCATGGAAAAAAGACGTATTACGATCACCACTCTTAAGCCACTGTTCTCTTGACTTTTGAAACCAAAGTAGCTCTTCTTGCTCAAGGACTTTCTCGATTTCTTTAGCCACCTCAATCTCGGAATCAAGCAATCTGGCAGAGGGGAAGAGAGCGAGTCTTCTTTGGATTTCTTCAAGATGAGCGAGAAGCTTCTTCTTCCGCTCATGGATATTTCCAAAGGTTTTTTTATTCCATTTGATCAATTCATCTCTCAAAGCTTTTAAAGCATCAGGGGCCTCCATGTCAATGCACCAGCTTTCCTGAATTTTTTGACTGAAACTTGGATGGGAAAACCACGCCGCTTCAAAGAGGAAAGGTCTCCTTCTCCGATTCAGATTAACGGGCGGGTCAAGAGAGAGTAGAAGCGGACAATGGTCTGAAGAGAATTTCGGAAGGTGTCTCACCATGGCCTCCTCCCACAAAAGTCTCCCATCAGTGTTCACAAACACCCGGTCCAACCGTTTATGCACTACAGAGTTAGGCGATAATCTACGGCTCCAAGTGTACTTAGGGCCCAAGTATTCCAAGTCGATAAGGCTCAGAGAGTTGCACCAAGTGTTAAAAATCATAGAGTCAGGATGTAACCCACCCGAACCACCGTCTCTCTCGTGCAAGAACCTAATACAGTTGAAGTCGCCCCCAATGATCACGGGGCCGGAAACCCTACTGACAGCCCTTTTAAGATCAGTCCAGAACGGCTCTCTACGTTTATCCGTCGGAGGGCCATACACCACAAACAAGTGATTATTTCTGCCATTCGCAACAAACATAGCCTGAATGAAATGACTGCCTATATGAGAGATAGTCAAACGGACATTATCCTTCTTCCAAAAAAGCCAAATTCCTCCTGACATACGAACAACCTCAATTCTAACACAATCCGAGAAATCCACTCTCATCATATGATCACAAATATCTTGAGCTCTATCACCCAAAACTCTCGTTTCAAACACTGCCAAGATGTCCACTTTATGATGTCTACACATGTAACGTATTGCTCTTCTAAAACCTGGCTTACCTGCACCAAAATAATTCCAAAATAAGACATTCATCATGATAAAGTTTGGAAAAGAGAACACAAGAAACAAGAGGATGAAATCAGTTTGGCCCATTAGCCAAGCTACTCTCCGCCATTGCGGAATCGGTGTCGACTGTCGGAACCACATGTAGTTGATGTGTTGATTCAACACCCTTCCCCTCCGTGATCTCCATCTTAACTGCCTCGTGAGACTCCTTTCCCATCCCCTCTGTCGACTTGACGACCATTAGAGCCATGTTCCTCATATTCAGCGTACCGGCCAGGGTCTGGGTTTGAACTCAGAGCTATGAAATTCTCCATAGCATCAGACGACAAGACCTGCACATTATAATTTTCGGAATTTCTCTGTCTCTTTTTTGGCCCATCTACATTCGAATCTTTTGGCCTAGTAGGCCCATTCTTAACACTTTGTTTTGCTGAGAACACCCCTTCAATTCTTCCTATTCTAGGTTTTCTTTTATCCACTTGGGCTTTACTTTGGGCCAACCCAGCCCCTTTTCCTAAATTGAAAATCAATTGGCCTTCCCCACGATCAGCATCATCATTCACCAAATCTCCTTGCTTTGGATTAGCACTGCTAGCTACCCTGGGCTCCACTAGATTAGAGGCAATCTTTTCTAATTTTTCCTTTTCAACAACCTCTTTATTATTTCCTATTTGACTTGCATTTTTCTTCTTCTGATTTCCATCCTTTTGAGCATTATTCTTATCCTTCTCAACAGCCAAAATATTACTTTCCTTTTCAGCTATCTCCAAGGCTCCAAACCGATTGATAGGCAAAAAATAACTGCCTAGAATCCGGGGAAAGTTTATCTTTTCCTTTCTCATTAGTCGCCGGAATATTCTTCTGGTCGGAGGTCTTAGAAGCTTCCCTCGCCGGATTGACCTGAGCATTTGTCGGTTTGCCCTTCCCCTTTGCCGGTCTCGGTTTTTTTGCCACCACCATCCATTCACCATACGATCCTTTTCCTTCTATGCAAGCCTTCACTATCGTATTAGGTGCAGCAGGCAGCGAGCTTGAACTGGCCTTTTCTCCACCCACATTCTGTGTATCGGCATTGGTCTGCGGAACCGAAACAGGCCTAAAAGGACAGTTGTTCCTCACATGGCCAAAGCGACCACATTTGAAACATATTGTCGGGATCCCCTCATACTCGATTAAGAACCGATCCCCATTAATGGTAATGGCGCCTTTTAGCGGCTTCTCAAGTTCGACTTCAACACATATTCTAGCGAACCGTCCTCGATTCGTGTAGAGTGTTTTCGAATCCACCCTGATTGGACGCCCTATACCAGAAGCCACTTTTAGGAGAATTTTCTCTTCGTAAAGGGTCATTGGGAGCCCGGCCAGCCTTATCCAAATTGGAGCCGTCCTAATTGGATCGGAGGTACGAAAGTTTGGTGACCGACTCTGCACCGACAAGCATCTCCCGAAAACCGTCCACGGTCCGCCAGTGAGGGCCGCCATATAATCATCTTCACTCGCGAAACGGACCAAGAAACAACCATTATCCAAATCAAGGATCTGATAGCGATTGTTTGTTCTCCACATCTCCCTAATCTTTTTCTCCATGATATGGAAAACGATAGGCTGTCCTAACAACTTGACAACCACCGAACATGACCACACCGATGCGAGTGCTTCCATAACATCCTCAGCAATCACCACCGCCGGATCACCATCCTCGCCTTCCGGGAAACACACAGTAACTTTCCCATCCAAGAACTCTTCATCCAACACCGTCTTCGTTTGATAAACTCCTCCCACCGCAACATCCTTCCAAGACACCTTCTTATCCAGTGGATCACCTGGTGGCCGATCGATCGGATCTTTGTCTACATGCATTCCATCGCTATTCACGTTATGATTTTCCGGTGCGAGCACCGGATTTGAGACGACGTTCATGAGTGCGTTTTCAGAGCGTTTTCGCCTTTGCTCGTACGTTTGTAAATGGACAAAATTTATTGAATGCAAATACTCCATCCCATAGGCAACATCCATAGCAATCACGAGACGTTTTTGCTTCTCAAGTCTTAGTGGTCTAAGAAATATTTAGGCACGTGTCAACAATTTCAACCACACAATAAAAAGAAGAAGTGATAAATCAAAGCGTACAAATATCACAACACACAAGACAAGAAGTGCATCACCTTCCGTTCTTTTGCAATGCACTTCATAGAGAACCATTCACCATGTACTTAGTTACAATAGCAACAATTGATATTAAACTTGGTGTTTATGAATGACAGAAATAAATTTTTGAATTTTTTATGTCCTTTAAAGACTCTTTATCTTCAAATCTAAATTGGTTAAGTCTCTCGACTACCTTTTTCTAGGAAATAGGATACTTGCTAATCCAATTATGACAATTTGCTGCGATTATTTCCAAGTGTCAATTGGCTCATGCAGTTGCACTTGAGGAAAATAGAACTTAAAATTGTCTACAATATAAGCTCGTGAGTTACTTCACCCATTTTCAAATGGTTATGGATTGAAACCTCATTGGGCTTGTATGCTAGTCCCATTACCGCACAACCCCCAAATTATTGGTCCACCGAACTTTATTAGTATCGACACAATATAGACCAAAGCTAGGTACGCCCATACCAGACGCCACATAGATTGTATGTTCATGTTTCGTACATCCATATCATGAAAGCAGTTCAATAGTAAACTAGTAAGCTATCCAATAAAATGAGATCAAAGCATTCTTATCTTGTGAAAGTTTATTTACTTTGCCATGAGCTGACCTTGTTTTTAACAATTCAATATATATTTAAAATTTAAGACATTTGCCTAATTTTTTGGTTGAATAACACATTTGCCTATTACCATAAAACAAATTCTTCTTTAATAGATGGACACGTTTTATCAACAAAATTTTGCCTTAAAAAAGTATTAGGATATCTTTATATCTATATGCATTCTATCTTTTATAGTTATGGATATTTTTTCTGTAGATATCTTGTAATCCTCTCCTTATTTAAAAGGGTTAATAGAAGCAAGGAATTGTTTTGTCTCTCTAAAATTTACATGGTTTCAGAGTCATACCTCTAAAACCCTAATTTTTTCGGTGCCCTTCTCCACCATGATTGCCCAAGCTTCCACCGGTAATCCCCATTGTCGCATCCCATGGTTGACCCTGAAACCTCCGCAACCAATGCCACCCAGCAAGCAGCCACTATTGCTACTCTCCAATAGGCAATGTCCGCTGCTTAAATTACTGCTTCTAATGCACCAAAAATTTCTTCTCCTTACTATTTTGCATCCGTCAGATCATCCCAGTTTGACAATTTTCCCTATTGTTCTCGAGGTTTGATAACTATCAAGAGTGGGATACAAGTATGAAGAATGCTTTCATTGCTAAGCAAAAGCATAGTTTCATTGATGGATCTCCTACTATGTTGGGCTCTACCTCTACGGATGCCAACTATTGGTTTCCCGTCAACTCTATGCTCATAGGTTGGATTGTCCAATCTATGGATCCGTCCTTGCAGTCTTCTATGACTTATTTTGAGACCATTAAGGAATTATTTTGAGACCATAAGCTAGGTGTTGGAACTCCATTCTCATTCATGGATCATGATCTTTCATAGCTCCTACACCTAAAAATCTTAAATTATATGCAATGCTTTATCACCAAAGAAAGACAATAATTAAAATGACTCGGGATTGATTAGTACAACTTGGAAGACCATTACGGCTCCCGACTTTTGACGATAGTCTTTCCCATCTCCCCCCCCCCCCCAGCTGTGTCCTTTATTTAGAAATCAGAGGCCAGGGGGCCGTTCCTTTAACTCGAAATGCTTATTCAAGCTTATCTAGGTTGGCTTAGTACTTAAGCGCCTTTGCGACCACATACTAGATCTAGAGTTTCGAATATGATGAGGTTGGTTGTGGTCCGATAAAGTTAGTGGAGGCTTTTTCGAAAATTGATGTGAAATAAACGTTCCCAACAATATTCATACTTTAAACAAAACTATAGTCTCGTAGTATCCATCTTCTCGTAAATTACTTTATCTCTCCTCAAGATAAACACATTTCCGTTCTTATAAGCTCCATATGGATGTTGTTACACTCAAAATAATCTTCTCTATTACTTTGTTGATAATTGATGATATTAGCACCCCTTACCCTTGAGAATTATCCATTCTCACTTGCTTAGTCTTCTTAGACTAATTCTGTTGTTTACGCACTTTTGCCTGATATGTCTCACCCTTTACGAAAATATCAGACTCTAGGAAATTTTCATTGAAGATTTGAAGACGAAGGTCAAGGATTTGAAGGAAGGAAGGTCAAGGCGCTTTCAAAGCCTTTTGTTACATTTTGGGTCCACGTGACGTTTCAAGAACATTATCTTTTATTTACGCTGCATAAATTTTATCGTATTATGTCTCATGTGACCAAATGAAGTTGTAATAACTATAATTGAAGTCTCGAGATTTTGAGCACTTTTGTTATTATGTAATGCCTTTGAATTTTCGCATTATTATTTGAATTTCATTACTTTAAAAGAGCCTTGAGTGACTTTGGATGGGAAATCCGAGCTCACAATTGTTGCAAAATAGGCGTGTTAAAAAGAGAGAGGGTGGCGGAGGCGAGAGGGCAATGGGGGCGATTGAGAGGGTGGTCATCGCTAGTCGCTAGTGTTAGTGGCCACATGGCTGCAAAATACTGACGCCAATATTTCTCGCGAAGTTTTAGCGACCATGGAGTATGTATGTGGTCGCTAATTTTACGACTATTTCGTCGCTAATGTTTTTTTTTCCTTCGATTTGGTGACCAATTGATCACTACATAGCGACCATATTTTGTTATCGCTAAATTTTGGATGCTAAATAATCATTTATATTTTTGGTTGACTAGTTCAATATTAGATTGACCAATTGCAAAGATTAATTCATGTTGCAATATTTACAACTCATTGCTCATATTCAATTTTTCGGTAAAGAATAATATTCACAACATTCCCTTTTTAATCATTTTTTTTATAAAGGTAAATATTAGGCGGGCTTTGAACTCGTTTAAAAAGCCGACCTACAACACAATTTATTATTTAAAATTTTCCGAGGAAAGTCCAAATACCATGAATGAAATCAATTAATCGATTTAACAAGCTTAATTCGACTATAAAAGATTCTTTCCCATACAAAATATCAAAAAAAGGCCATAAAATCAGAAAAAATCTTGATATTTCCCATATAGTTCTATTAAACCCATATCAGTCATCCATTCAATTACACTGAGGTAGTAATAGTATCCTAAGACAAGTTGAACAAAATATTAAGAAAAAAAACAAAATACCCGTTACATCAACCATTTTCAAAGCATGAGGGAGCACCCCATGAACTATATGTCTATTTGTCTAATGTAACAAGTATATAAAAGTAATCCCTAACCACAACTCACTTACCACATGCGCTATTAAGATATGTTATTTGGGTGGAGGGGGGTTATACAGTTATTATGATCGGGTGCTTCAAAAGTGAACGCAGGTGCACGTAGGGCACTTGATCAGACCGTTCTGGTTGCACGCATCACAGATCCTGAACCCAGCGCAGTCCTCACTATACACCTTGTGGCTCCCACGGCAGCACTTGCAAAGGAGGAACCTGTGGCCCCCACACACCCCACAGGCGCCCTCGGGCTCTTTCAACGGCAGCCGTTCGATCATCCTCTTGAGATCCCCGCTCTCGTGGAGCGTTCTGATCTCGTCCGCCCCACCTACATACTTACCGTCTATAAACACCCTCGGCAAGGCCATCTCGTCTCCGATCCCCTGCAGCTCGGCGAGGAAGGAGGAGTCCATCGAGAGATCTCGCTCGTCGATCTTCACGCGGAACGACTTGAGGATGGATCGGACGGCGCGGCAGTCCTCGAAGGTGCGCCGGACGACGCGGAGGCTGGTGTAGTAGACCACGACGCGGTTGTTGGCGTCCGGCGGGGGGCGGCGGTGCCGGACGGCGGAGGAGAGCGTGGAGGACCAGGCGCGGAGGACGGAGGTGGAGATCCGGACGCGCCGGAGGAGCGAGGATCTGTGGACGGGGCTGTGAGGCGGCTTCGGGGAGGCGCCGCCGCCGCCACCGGAGAAATCGTCGTCTTCGTCGTCGGCGCAGAGCGATTGGACGTCGCGGAAGGTTGTGCAGCGGAAATCGAAGTTGGAAGGAGGCGTGTTGTGAGCTCGGCTTGGAGATCTGAGCAGCCATGGAAGCCACATTTTCAGTGAATTGGAGATTGGGCGAAGGGAGAGGGGAAAATTGCTGCTCGAGAAGAAAAAGAGGAATTCAAGGTTCCATTGGAGGGGGTTTGTCTCTGTGGGGAAGTGGAGCTGAAGGGATTAGATGGGGGCGGAACTTGTTAAAAAGAAAATGAAAAGGCTGATTAAGGAAATATGACGTTGGTATTGATATTGGGTATATTAAAATAATACTTTTATATTATAGGGTAAGGATTAAGGTCGACCAAATTATTATTTGCGTTAACCTAGAGTATCAGGGTACTATTTAAAGGCCAAACCGTTGAACTTAAATGCCCGAATGCAATATGACATTATATTAATACGAGTATATTAAAATAACACTCTATATCAATGTTATATTACTCTGACATTAGTCGTTATCGATATTTTCATGTACCAAACAACAAATAATAATTTAATATCGATATCACAATATATCGAACACCATATGCGAACAACAAATAATAATTTGATTTCGATATTAGTATATACCAAACATCAAATATGAATATTAGTTATATGAATATGAAGCAGACCCTTAATCAATTGGATAAATTACACAAACCAACCCATTGTAGACTATTAATTGGCAAAATTACCCAAAAAAATTATATTACATAAAATCAACTAGTAAACAACAACAAACAATTTTTCATATAATTAACACATGAAATATGGAGTTATTTTGGTTCAATTTGTACATATGAATATTTGTCTACATTCTTTTCATTTTGTCAATTCATCGACCCTAAAAAACAAGGAAGTAATTTTTAGTTCAAAAGAACACTCATATACAACCAGCAATTTTCATTATTAAACGGATAAGAATGATTTTTATTTTTTATTTGATTACTACTCTTAAATTTCATCTCATTAATAAGTATATAGGTACATGCACCGTGGGTGAAGTGTTGTGAATTGTGATAAAAATTATAAAATGAAGAAGTCTATTAATTGTGAATTTAGGAATAATAAAAACATTGCACGTATTAACTCTGGAAAAAAAAAGAGCTAAAAAAAAGTTTGTTACATTTCTAATTACTACATTGCTAAACACAATTTTATATTTCACTTTTCTGTATTTATTTATTTATATAATTGTGGATTAGAAAAAAATGTGATTTCATATAATCATATTGTGAGAATTCTATCATAAGTACGTACTGATCATTGTATAATTGAAGTTTAAATTTTACATTATTTAATATTAACACAATATCTCTTAGGATTATTTTTTGTATATGATTTTTAACAAGATATTATCTATTAAATCTTTGATAACCATATTTATTTTCTAGTTATCTTAGTAGGATTTTGGTAATTCATCTTTGTAATATCTATAAGTACTCTTGTAAATCTAAAATTTATAAGTAAACTCTCATGTAATTCAAGACAATTATTGTACCCAAGACACTTGAAACATGTCAGAATTTTTAGGTTTAAACACAAGAAGAAGAGTTTCATTAAAGTTAATTCAAGCTATGCCAAAAATGAAGAAGATAAATAAAATTAAGTGTGTCTGATATTATTGTTAGTATCAATTGATTAAAGTAATATTTTTTCTCCTATTTAATAGGATTCATCTCACGACTAATATTATTATTAGTATCAATTAATACTAAGTAACATTTTTTTGTCGTATTCGGTACGATTCAACTCATTGTAATTCGCATCGGATAATATAAGTAACAATTTTTTTTTGTCCTATTTAGTATGATTCGACTCATTTTTAGTTCGCATCAATTAATATAAGCAACATTTTTTTGTACTATTCGGTCGATTCAACACATTTTAGTTATTATAGTGAATGTTGAAAACCGCATATAAAATGTGATATCCTTCCATATACAGGTCAAATTTCAATTAATTTGCGATAAACTTTTTCGATATTTTTCTAATTTGCAAATAAAACATCCAAATGTCGATCATTTACATTTAGACTATTCATCCAAAAAACATGTACATAAACAATCATATCTTATGATATATCAAATTGATGTAGAGGTCGAGTAACATATGAGATTGGGATTTGCCTTTAGGTTTTCATGGCAAGATGAAATAACATAGTCATAAAGTTAAAAGGAACATAAAGGTCAGAGACATCACCGATAAGTTCGATTTGGAGGCATTAAGCAACTCATGAAGAGATATAATTCTCACTTATATTGAATAATATATAAGAGTTCGCTTAGTATTGATATTAAAAAAAAATTAACATCAGGTATCGGTATAGATATTAGATATCAGATATGTGTATGAAATTTGATATCTCTTGGTTTTATATTTTTTTTTGATAAGGTAAGAATTCGGAATACCAAACAGACTTGATAATCCGAGAGGCCGTAAAAAAGGGCAGCCGAGAACGGTTAAGTGAGTCAAAAGTAAGCAGGAATAGCTAAAAAAGTACAAATCTCCGAAAAAGAAGAACTAAGAAGAGTTTGAGATCGGGGTGAGTAAAACACTATAAGAATAGCGTCGCGGGCAGTCGTTCGACCCCTCATGGGCGTGCGAAATGGACAACTGACGTTCCCTCCACCGAGATGAAGGATCTTCAGAAAGTCTCAGAGCACCAAGCGACCTGGCCCAATACAACTCGGTCCAATGACAAACTCAGCTCCAACTCCTCGGAAAATTAGTACATAAAATAAACCCCGAGCTAACCTGCAAGAAAAGAAGTCAAACCTGCCTCACAAGTAAAACATAATATAATTGTTTACTTGCAACACAAGTAGACGTAAACTTGCTCCTCAAGTATAAACTACTTGACTCGCAAGAAAATAAAACTTGCCATGCAAGTAATAATACTTGTCACACAAGTGAAAAAGCCGAACTTATCACACAAGTAACGCATAAACTTGCCTTGGAGTGCAAGTACTATAAATTTTTCTTTTTTTCTTTTTAACTAAATTTATGTTCAAATAATAACTTCTTTTCTTTTTTTTCTTGTAAAAAATAAAAAATTTGGAAGAAACCTTGCCCGGTTAACGAAGATCAATGTCTCATTTTTTCCTTTTCCTTTCTCATTTTTTAATGTTTTTTCACCAAAATTAGTTTAGTGGATCTGTGAAATCCAGTTTGAATCCAAAACCTTCCTTGGCCATCGATCAGAAGCGAACGACGAGATGACAAAACAGATTTCTTATGTGAAGGTTAATCCGTTTAAAAGCAAATCTGAATTCCTCTTAGAAGAGGGTGAGGGATACAAATCTAAATGAACATAGATAAAATATTAAAGAGGCAAATCTGGATTGAAGTATAAAACTCAAGATTGGCCTCAGCCTACGAATTTAAACAAACTAATATTCCAGAGAGATGATTCTTGATCAAATTTCCAACCATATAGTCTCCATAATAAACTTGTTTCTTTCAGATTTGTTCACATTTGGAGATACTCCAAAATTTTCTTTATTCCAAAATTTTCTTTATTGAAAAAGAGGGCTTCTCGCCCATGAGATAAAAAAATCTCAGATGAAATCGTTCTAGTCTGAGACCTCATTTCTTAACAAAATTGGTTCATTGAGGAAGAAAAAAGCTCGATTTAAGGGGTTGGGAAGCCCCCCACACACCCTGAATCTTGCCAAAAGCTTCCACCAAATCTCTTAAAGAGATCAATGGTGAGGAACCACCATCGAAGCCACCAGAAATTCTCAGCAACCGTCAACCCCACAAGCACCGTCCAGATCAACCGAATCCCGACGGTGTTTCTCGGATCTGGGATAGAACTCATTTTTTGAAGCCAAAGAAGACAAAGATTCTAGATTTTCATGGGTTTTGGAAGATGATGAACAAGGTCAATTAAGAGGCGGCCGAAATAACATTTTAGGGTTTTTTCCTTGTTGGTTGGGAGCTTATTGGGGTGGTGAATTTCCATGCATATGATGTTCTTCAGCAAGCATCTCTTGGTTTTATATGTTATACATACGAGTCATATCTCTTATTTCTTGCTTAATAACATAATATGATATGAGATATCAACTATTAAAAACTTCAAAATATTTGTTTCTATAAATTTGATCACAAATTGAATAAACCTTAATGTTACTTAAGATAAAAAAAAGTTATATTAATGATATTGGACCAACATTTTAATTTACATATTAAAAATAATCATTTTAATTAAATTGAAGAAATATGTGAAAGAAAAGAGGGGAGAGGGGGAGGAGGCATTAAGCAACTCATGAAGAGATATAAATTCTCACTTATAATGAATAATATATAAGAGTTCGCTTAGTATCGATATTAAAATTTTCTAATATCAGGTATTGGTATAGATATTAGATACCAACTATGTGTATGAAATTTGATATCTCTTGGTTTTATATGTTATACATACGAGTCATATCTCTTATTTCTTGCTTAATAACATAATATGATATGAGATACCAACTACTAAAATCTTCAAATAGTTAATTCTATAAATTTGATCACAATTGAATAAACCTTAATGTTACTTAAGATAAAAAAAAGTTATATTAATAATGTTGGACCAGTATTTTAATTTACATATTAAAAATAATTATTTTAATTAAATTGAAGAGATATAAGAGAGAAAAGAGGGGAGAGGGGGAGAAGGAGATGATAGAACTAGAATGGGAGGGGATGATTTATGAAGATATCGATTTGATATTTTCATGTCATGTGAAGGATGAATTCGGGGTAATGCCTCACTTTGCTTGGCGAGTCAATATAATTAGCATAGTTCAGTCAACTGACCTCTCTTCTCGTCTTCTACGACATTTCATTTTGATATATTTTATTAAGAAAACGTCTAAAAGACATTGTTATGTTTTTAAAGGTTAACATGATGTCATTTGGTCTTATTTCTAAAAAGTGAAAACAACATCATTTTGTTCCTTTTCGAAGAATGGTCAAAATGATTTTCATCAATCATTTTTGCTTTCCATTTGTTTGTTTTATGCTTTTGGGCTGTTTTGTTTGTTTTCGTTGTCTTGTGCTAACTTTCTATGTTGTGCAATTTGCGCTCTACATGGGGCTTTTGGGTGTACCCCCTTACCAAGGGCAGGAGTACCTCTTGATGAAACCCGAAATAAACCGTCGCTAGAAGACAAGAAACGAGATTCTTTTATGCGATTGTGCAAACACTTGCTCTTTATTTATTGTTTTCTTACAACGAGGTTACAAACCAATGAGGTTTACAAACATATGAGATTGACACCCTAGACCTCCTACGAGTACTCGAGATCTCGATCTAACAATGTTCGAGATCTCCTAATAGCTATGTGATTCTACCACCTACGGATCACTTGATGGATTCTTGGCGCGAGGCTGAACTTTAAGTTCGAGCGTGGTGAAGATGGCTTGCGAGGTTGTGTAGCGAGGTCTTCGGTGTGAGCGAAAACTCTGTGTGACTTGAAGTCTTTTTGTGGACTTCACTTGTCTATAGCGAGGTCTTTTGACGATGTTTCAACACGTCGATCTTCAACAAGCAAGATAGTTCTTGAGTTCAAGATGTTTTTCGACCCCTTTCCACTTACGAGGTTCTTCTCCTTTTATAGAGGATTGAGGAGCCGGGTTTTGGTTCTTGCTCGATGTGGGACGCTCGAGATCAGGGTTTCTGATTGGTCTGGAGGTGAGGTAGCCGATGATTGGTTGGGAGGAACGGTGACAGCTGAGTGGTCGAGCTGGGCAGAGATGCAGCTAAGTCGGTGACGAGGTTTGGACCTCGTCATCGAGGTTCAGACCTCGCACTGGTAGGGTTTTGCTAAAATAAAAAAGGGGGCATGGTTGTGGGCCCCAGAATCCACCTTGGGAATCCCGTCGGGCCCGCTTATTCCTCGTACCCCGGGCCCACTTCCTGTTCTACTATTTTGAGCTCCATCACAACCCCATGGCTTGGGGACCTCGTCCCGAGGATCGCAGGTCATAAACACGAGGTGTAGTTAGTCCGTTGAACCCGGGGTGCGGGGTCCATACTTCCTAGGATTGCGAGGTGCGAGGTCTAGAGGTTGGGTGGACACAAGGTGAGAGATTTTTCTGCGGGGCCTGACACTTAGGTGCATTTTTCTCGTTCGTACGTGTGATGCTTCCTGGGCCCGCTTCCCTTACTTTACTTAGCCGTCGAGGTAGACCAGGCCCAATAAACCTCTCGGGAGCGAGGAGAGGCCCAAATATGTTCTTTATAAAAGGCGTCTCTCACACGCCCCATCTCCATCTTCTTCCTTCGGCATTTCCTTTCTTTCTCTCTCTCGCTCTTCCAGTTTTCGGCAGCGGTTTCCAAGCGGTCATCGACGGTTTTCCAGCACTCCGGCAGCGCCACCGCATCATTCGCGTTAATCTTTAAGAAAGTAAGCGTCTCGGCTCCCCTTTTCGCCTCTTTGATGCTTTTTGTTTTACGCCCTAGTGGGCGACGGTTGTCCTCCGGCGTTTCGTGCCAGTGTCATGGTAGCGAAACGGCGGGGATGAGGGTGGCGCTCGCGTCTGAGCGACGCTCTTGAACTTCTTCTCGCGTTTTCTCTCTTTCTTGGTTTCGTGCCCTAGTGAGCGATGGTTGCTCTTCGGCGTTTCGCGCCAGAGTCATGGCGGCAAGACGGCGGGGCTGAGGGCGGCGCTTGCTTCTGCGCGGTGCTCTTGCTCCTCTTTTCTCTTGCGTTTTTTCTTTTTTCGTCTTGTGCCCCATCGGCGATGGTTGCTCTTCGGCGTTTTGCGCCAGCATTATGGCGGCGAGACGGTGGGGCGAGGGTGGCGCTGGCCACGCTCTTGAACCCACCGTTCACCAACCGACGGTTGAGTTTCCGCGACCCCTTGGCTTCTCTTTCTTCTTTGAAATTCGAGTGCCTCGGAAACCCAAACGTCATGATGTCCGACTGACAGGACGTTTGGGCTTCCACCGCTGGCGTCCACTCCGCCTTCTCTTTCCTCCTCTTGGCGCTTCACCTTCCGTCTTCTCTTTTCTCTTTTTGGCGTTTCATCTTCCGTCTTCTCTGTCGTCCTATCTTGTCAAAATAGCCCTAGGGTGCCACGTGGCCTCTTCCCGTCTTTACCTCGCGCATTCTTTTTGTGGCTTTGCTCGATGTCTCAACACTTTTTCTTTTCCAGGTGTTCGCCCCTCGTGGCCTGGACGTCGCTCTTTCATGCCTAGAGGAGCTTCTTTGAGCCCCCCGCCAGGCTTAGTGTTCAAAGTTCAAGAGAGATTCTACGAGGAGGCCCCCGAGGTCGAGGAGAGTGTTGAGACCAGTGACTCCCAAAACCCGAGGTCTCTCTTGCTGATTTTTAGTGAGCCTTCTTCCAGTGATTCCGACGTCTTCGTCAACTCGCGCTTCTCCCGACTTCGCACTTCGTCTGGTGTTGAAATGGCCTCGTCCTCGATTCCTGATGAGGAAGTGGTTGGTGTTATTGCGAGGTCGTCCGACTCCAACGACCTGGCAAGCTTTTTTACGCAGCATATCAATGATGCCGTGTCCGCCCTTCCGCCTGTTCTCGAGGAGCGGATACCCATGTCCTCAGATTCGAAGGAGACCTTTCTCTCCGAGGGGGTGCCGACGTCCCTGGAACCGAAGGACCTTGCGAAGATCGCTAAGGACTTCGCTTGGCCCAAGGGGGTTGAGCTAGCGCTCCCCGAAGGGGAGGGCTGCTCCTTGGCGGTATACGACAAGTGTGTGGTTGTGCACCTGTTTAGTCTCCAGGCCGGCTTTAGGCTCCCTCTGGCCCCGCACATCGTCGACTTCTTGAGGGCCATGCATGTCTTCCCCGCGCAGCTTTTTCCCAATGCGTGGAGGCTCCTTGTTGCTTACACCCTTCGCAACCACAAGCTCGGGGAGGGACTCGACCTCGACACCATGTCGAGCCTATTTCTAGCGAGGAGGGAGCACGATTCTTGCCTCGTCAACCTCAACATGCCCGACCTTAAGATTACCACGGCCCCTTCGAGTGTCGGGCCGTGGAAGAAGAAATGGTTCCTGGTCCGGAACCCTACCGGGAGGTATCTCAGCTTCCCCACGACCCCAGACAACTTCGTTCGGCACAATGGCACACAAAAGGCCGATGAGATCAAGAAAGACGAGATCAAGAAACAATACGTTCCTGATCGCCAGGAACCGTTCCAAGAATACCTGGCACAGGACCGGCTTGAGCGGGCCGGCCTGAGTCTCACCCTTCCACCCTGCGAGGGCGAAGAGGGTACTCACTTTCCCTCTTGTTGCTTGTTTTTGTTACATGCTTTTGGTTCTGGGCAACGCATGGCCCCGAAGGAATACCTCGCTTGGGTCATAATGCCTTGATCGTTTGTGACATCTTGCTTTTTGTCTTTTATCTAACTTATTTCTTAACATGTTTTTTGTGTTTTTGACAGTGGATCTCTTCAACGCTCTGACCTCGAGGGCGCAGGGAAAGAAACCTGTTACCTCCTCCTCCACCTCCCAAGTCCCACGAGGCTCTAAGGGCCTCGTTATAAAGGAACCAGACCCCAAGCTAGGCCACTAATCTCGCAACCGAAGGTAACACCCCCGCCGGCGAAGGCGCCCAAGGTGAAGATTACCGAGGGGGCCTCGTCTAGGGGCGACGTCGCGAGAACGTCCTCCCAAGCTGCCCGAGGATCCGGCGATGGAGCCGGATCAAAGAGGAAGGAATCTGAGGATCCCCCCTGCCAGGACAAGAAGAAAAAACAGAAGGGGGATGACAAGAAGGGGACCTCGGGAGGGGAGATGGCCCACCGCTCCGGCCCCGCGAGCCGGGTTGTGTCCGCCACCGGGCCTCCTGCCGACAAGTTTCACTGCCCTGGACCCGCCCGGGGCGTGCCCAAGGACTGGGACAGGGCGGACTGGAAGGAAGAGGTCACATGGGCAAACAACCTCTCGGAGGCTGCTCTCAACGACGAGATCCTCCGCTACTTGGCGATGGTATGCCCTACTTCTTCGAGGTTGTTCTTTTTGTTGGTTCCTTCATTATCACCTTTGTTTTAACACGTTTTTTGGTTTTTCAGCACCACTTCTTCGAGAATTACAGCTGCAGTCGCGTCAGCCTCCTTCACAAGAAGATGGACAAGATGGAGGTGAAGCTCAAGGCTCGCGACGCCGAGATCGAGAAGAAGAACAAGAACCTTGTGGAGGCCGAGAGATGGATCCGGGCCGCTGAGGTTGCGGCGGCGGACGAGGCCAAGGCCGCAGCCAAGGCCAAGGAGGAGGTGAAGAGGCTTAGGGGGGAGGCGGAGAAAGCTAAGGAGGAGGCGGGGAACGTTAAGGGGGAGGCGGAGAAGGTTAAGGGCCATGTTGGGGATCTTGAGGCCGAGATCGAGGAGCTCCGAGGAAAAATCTCCACGGAGCATCAACCTCCGACATCGCGTCATTGAGCTCCGGGA
Organism: Fallopia convolvulus; assembly: GCA_964016875.1. Classification (NCBI taxonomy): domain Eukaryota; kingdom Viridiplantae; phylum Streptophyta; class Magnoliopsida; order Caryophyllales; family Polygonaceae; genus Fallopia; species Fallopia convolvulus. Next base: position 10,959,328 of record OZ024721.1, read on the forward strand.
GGCGGAGCTCCAGAAGGCCGAGGAGGAGATCATCAACCTCCGACATCGCATCATTGAGCTCAACGAGGAGGTGGAGGCTGCGGGGCCCAAGTATGTGGAGTCCACGGAGTACAAAGAAGAGTTGCTGGGCAACGTGAACAAGATGTTCCGCCAGGCCGTTCGCATGGGGGTCAAGCAGGCGGTCGCCAAGTATGGGCACATCGACCCCCGCATTTCCTTCTTCAACCCCAACTACGCAGAGACTATAGGGGAAGAGACCGGGGAGGAGTCCGAGGGAGAATGCGAGTTCTTCCTCGGTGAGGATGGGACCGTGGCTTCCGAGGCACCCACCGCAGAGGACCACGGCCAGGGAGGCCTGAACCTCGTTGTCGCGGACTCTCATCCCGCGAACAACGTGCCGAGTTCCCAGCCCATTGTGATCTCCGACTCGGCCATCCCTCAAGCTCCCACGGAACCCGCCGCCGAGGTCCCCAAGGAACCCGCCGCCGAAGGCCCGAAGGAATGAAGGATGCCCCCGACTCTTTAATGTGTTGTTTTATATTTTCGTTATTTTGGGGTCCCACTAGGGTCTGTAATTATGACATTTCGGCCCTCGTGGCCTTATTTTATGTAATTCTCCTTGTTTTATGGTTGCGTTGTGCTTCTTATTTTAGTTTATTTGTATGTATACCCCCGATCCAACCCCATGGCCCGTGTGTCACAACATTTGTGGCATCGTCGGGCCACATCGGGTGCTTGTTTTATGTCGCGAACCCGAGCTTTGCTCGGATCACGCATGATTGTTGTAGTGCCAAGATCTCGAGCCTCGCTCGAAACTTACATGATTGTTTTTTATGCCGAAATCTCGAGCCTCGCTTGGGTCTCGCACGGTTGTTTTTATAGTCTTCAACCCCAAGCGGGAAGCGAGGGTGGATTTAAACCTCGTTGGTGTTCCTCATTTTCTTGCCTTCGTTTACTTTGTGTGGACAATCATCAACATCGCTATCTTACTCCTTGATTTGGGCGAGTTCCTTGTGAGAGTGACGACTGGTTCTAGTAGGATAGTTGATCTGGCACAACCACGCTCGGCAATCGCCCATCTTCAACTCCATTCTGTACTCTGCACCAGTTGGCGCTTTGAGAATAGCATACTTGAACAAACGTTGACCGTATTTGTTGACATAGCTTCTTGGCATCTCTAGGGTTCCATTCTTCAAGATGAATTTGAGGATGATACTGAAGAAATTTGGAGAGTTTTCCATTTTGCTCGAGATATCTAGAGCCTCGCTTGAATCGTGGGGTAAAATTATGTGCCGCAATCACGAGCCTTCCTCGGATCGTGCATGATAGATTTTATGCCACGATCACGAGCCTCGCTCGGATCGCGCATGATTGTTTTTATGCCACGGTCACGAGCCTCGCTTGGATCGCGCATGGTAGATTTTATACCACAGTCACGAGCCTCGCTCGGATCGCGCATGATTGTTTTTATGCCACGGTCATGAGCCTCGCTCGGCTCGCGCATGATTATTTTTATGCCACGGTCACGAGCCTCGCTCGGATCGTGCATGATAGATTTTATTGTCTCCAACCCCAAGCGGGAAGCGAGGGGTGGACTTCGCAACTTAAAACCGAGAATCTCCAACCCCAAGCGGGAAGTGAGGGGTGGACTTCGCAACATAAAACCGAGAATCTCCAACCCCAAGCGGGAAGCGAGGGGTGGACTTCGCAACATAAAACCGAGAATCTCCAACACCAAGCGGGAAGCGAGGGGTGGACTTCGCAACATAAAACCGAGGATCTCCAACCCCAAGAGGGAAGCGAGGGGTGAACTTCGCAACATAAAACCGAGAATCTCCAACACCAAGCGGGAAGCGAGGGGTGGACTTCGCAACATAAAACCGAGGATCTCCAACCCCAAGCGGGAAGCGAGGGGTGGACTTCGCAACGTAAAACCGAGAATCTACAACCCCAAGCGGGAAGCGAGGGGTGGACTTCGCAACATAAAACCGAGGATCTCCAACCCCAAGCGGGAAGCGAGGGGTGGACTTCGCAACATAAAACTGAGAATCTCCAACCCCAAGCGGGAAGCGAGGGGTGGACTTCGCACGAAATTTTTATTTTTGAGACAGATTTGAAAATTCCACAACCCTATTCACAAAATTTGTAGGAAATAGCAGAGTTTGGAGAGTTTACACATAATATTTTTTGAGCCGATCGATGTTCCATGTTTTACTCAAGGTGCGTCCCTCGCTGTCTTTGAGTTTGAAAGCCCCGGGCGCGACTTCCTCCCCGAGGAGGTATGGTCCCTCCCAATTGGGGTCCAACTTGCCACCTTCGGTACGCCTCTAGACGAGGCCACCCGTGGCCAAGAACCGGGGTCTAACCTTCTTGTCGTGATAGACTGCCACACGTCGTTTGTATTCTCTAGAGTCTAGGTCGGCCACCTCGCACAAATCGTCCCTAAATAGCAGTTCGACCTTGAGAGGTTGGCCTCGTTCTCTTTTTCATTGAAGTCAAAAACTCTTGCTGAAGGGACCAAGGTCTCCACTAGGACTAGCGCTTCTGCCCCGTATGTTAGAGTGAAAGGTGTTTCGCCCGTTGCGCGATGCGCGGTGGTGCGATATGTCCATAGGACAAGTGGGAGAAGCTCCGCCCAGCGACCTTGCGCCATGCCCAGGCGCTTCTTCAGATCGGACAAGATACGGGCATTGACGTTCTCCACCTGGCCGTTGGACTGAGGGTGGGCCACGGAGGAAAACTTGAGGGTTATACCCAGGTCGGAGCAGAAGGTCCGGGTCTCCTCGCAATCAAATTGGGGGCCATGGTCAGTCATGATGGTCATGGGAACGCCAAAGTGAAAAACGAGGTTCTTCCACAGAAAGTCGCAGACCTTTGTCCCCGTGATCTTTGCCATTGCTTGTGCCTCAACCCACTTCGTGAAATAGTCGACGATGACCAGGATATACCGCACCTGGCTAACAACCTTGGGGAAAGGGCCGAGGATGTCCATCCCCCACATCGCGAAGGGGCATGCCGCGTGGATGGAGCGAAGACGCGAGGTCGGGGCGTGCTGGAGGTTACCGTGCTTCTGACACCCGTCACATCGCTGGACATAGGCCCTCGCGTCTTGTCGGAGAGTGGGCCAAAAGTATCCCAAATGGGTGATTTTATGTGACAGTGATCACCACCCTGGGTGGCCACCATAGACCCCCTCGTGTACCTCATAGAGGATATGCTCCGTAGACTCGGTCGGCACACACAGCAGGTAGGGCTCAGCATAGCCTCAGCGATAGAGACGGTCGTCGATGACACAATAGCGTGTTGTCTGCATTTTTCAATTTCCGAGCCTCTGTGGGGTCCTTTGGTAGGACGTCGCTTTCCACGTATCGCGTGATCGGGGTCCTCCAGTCCCTAGTAGTGACGGAGAGAATCTCGCTGGTTACACTCCGCGAGAGTTTTCTTTCTACCATCATGCGATTTCCTACCTCCAAGGGGAGGGCAGAGCCCAACCTCGCGAGAGCATCCACCTTCGTGTTCGAGGTTCGCGGGATGGACTCTACCGCAAAGGTTTCTAGGCACGACACCAAGGCCTTAACTTTCTCTCGGTACACAGGCAGGAACCCCGTCCGGGTGTCGTATTGCCCGTTGAGCTGACGCGCAACTAGCTCGGAGTCTTTGTAGACCCTGATTTTGCGGGCTCCACTGAGGAGCGCCATCTCTATCCCGGCGATCATGGCCTCATATTCGGCCTCGTTGTTGGTGGCATTGAAAGCGAAGTTAAGGGCGTACTCCGTCTCGATCGAGGGACCGGCGAGGAACACGCCTGCCCCGTCACCGGAATCACATCTTGAACCATCAACAAATACCTTCCACTCCTCCAAGCTCGCATCAGTTTCGGGGAAGGTGACCTCCACCATGACGTCAGCGAGGGCCTGCCCCTTCATCGCGGTTCTAAGGAGGTAGCTGATGTCGAACTCGGAGAGCTCGACTGCCCACTTCGTCATTCGCCCGGAGAGGGCGGGATGGTGGAGGATTTGTCGAAGTGGGAGCTCAGAGAGGACCTGAATGGGGTGCGCGTGGATGTAAGGGTGCAGGCGCCTGGCGGCGGTTACGACGGCCCGTGCCATTTTCTCCGCCGGGGAGTATCGCTGCTCCGTGGGCTGGAGCACGCGACTTGTGAAGTAGACTAGGTGTGTGGCTTTTCTGGTTGGCACCGCGCTGACCGTCTCCGGGCTCACCGCCACATATAACTGCAAGTCCTCGCCTGCCATTGGAGGTGACAACGTAGGGAGCTTTGATAGGAAGGCTTTTGCTCGGAAAAAGCGAGCTCTAGCCCCTCGTCCCAAACAAACTTGTCGTTCTTCTTGAGGGCAGCATAGAAGGGCAGAGACTTGTCCACCAAGTGTGAGATCAAAACCACCCCCAAGTAGTTTACGACGATGTTGAGAAGTTGTACCTCTGTGTGAGATCGCGATGACCTCATTGAGAGAATCGACTCGACCTTGGCGGGGTTGACGTCGATCCCGCGTTCGCTGATCATGAAGCCTAGGAACTTCCCCGATGACACGCCGAAGACGCACTTCTCAGGGTTCAGGCTGAGACGATTGTGCCTGAGGGTCAGAAAGACCTCGTGGAGATAGGCCAGTGATGTTCGTGTTTTTAGTATAGTTTTTAGTAGGTTTTCTTTGTTTATTAGGTTTAGTTTTGATAAAATTAGGTTTAGTTTTGTGTGTTTTTGGATGGTTTTGCGTATTTTCATAGAAAGTATGGAAGCTACTCTATTTTGTGTATTTTGTAGGTTTTAGCAAGGAAAAGGTGCTATATGGAGCTGAATTTGGAGCGCTACAATGAAAGACAGAGGAATACAAGTATGGAGAAGTCAGAGTCCAGGTTTTACGAGATGAAGTGTGGAAGAAACCAAGCCTAGGCTCGTTAACGAGGCTGTGAGGCTCGTTAACGAGGCCACGTGATAGAAATTTTGAGGGTTGACTTTGTAACTCACCGATCCTGTGCGGAGTATCTTTTTATAATTTTTAGGGTTATTATATTATGTATTTTAGGTCTTTCTATCTTTCTAGATTTTATTTCTATCTTTTAGGAAAGTTTTTTTATCTTCTAGCCTTATTAGTTTTTAGCCTTTTTAGTATAAATAGCCCTTTTGTTTAGCATAGAAGGGGGGATCGACATAGAGAGAAGAGGAAGAGCCGAGAGAGGATCGGAGTCGAGTCGGAGGTCGGTGAACGAGAGTTACCGAGTTCGTTGATCGAGATTTTGGTTCGGTGCTTTGTATTTTTTCGGTTTCTTCAGAATTTCTGTAAGACGATATTTCCTATTAATTTGAGTAGTGTTTCGTTTTCAATGATTTCTTTTGTTGAATTTATTTTCTTAGTTATGATTAGTGAGTAGTCTTCTTTTCTAGGATCGGGGATAAGCCCGACATAGTTAAGCATGTTTGATGAGTAAGATTGTGTGTTGAATGCCTTTTATCCATTATTGAGATTGTTTGTTGAAGCTTATACCAAGATGAAAGTTGAGGTAATTTAAGTTTTTAACTTGATTGAAAGAGAAAGTTAGTAACTTGAAGGTTGATATTGTTTGAATACGAAAGTTTCAAGCTTTAGATCCAAAACAAGCAATTAAGTGAATTGGGTTATGAAAGTAGGTTAATTTACTTGATAGTCAACGAAAGTTGATGACTCTATCTATTTAAAGGCATGATCTATTCTTCTTACGAGTTTATATGCATGACTATGTTGTGGTGTCCCTAGTCCTAGATCTTTGTTTTTATTTGAATTATCTTAAGTGAATTTCGTTGTTGAGTTAGTTGGCTCGGTACCGAACTTATTTAGGTCGTTAGATTGAGTCTTTTGTGTACGGTGGTTCGTTAACGACCCTGACAACGTCGTTAACGAGGCTGCTCGTGAGCCAGATGCTCCTCGGGGCTTTTACTCCGTACCACGATGCCGTCGACGTAGGCCGACACGTTTCTCCCCAAATGGTTTTTTAAGACCCGGTCAACGAGACGTTGGAAAGTCGCCCCTGCGTTTTTAAGGCCGAAAGGCATGACCTTATAGCAGTACGTACCCCGCTGCGTGATAAAGGACGTCTCCTCCTCATCACGCAGACTCATCGAGATCTGATTATATCCCGAGTACGCGTCGAGGAAACTCAAGACCCCGTGCCCAGCGGTTGAATCAACTAGTTCGTCGATCGAGGGCAGGGGGTAGTTGTCTTTGGGGCACGCTTTGTTGAGGTCCTTGAAGTCCACACACATCCGCCATTTGCCACTGGCCTTTTTGACCAGCATGACGTTGGAAAACCATTTTGGGTAATGGACCTCGCGGATAAACCCCGCGGCCAGCAGCTTAGCCACCTCTTCATTCGCGGCGTTTGCCCTTTCCTCGTTCATCTTTCTCCGTCGTTGCACGACAGGGCGGGTGGTGACGTCGACGTTCAAGGAGTGTTGGGCCACGGTGTGCGGGATGTCGCGGAGGTCCTTGGCGGTCCAAGCTAACGTATCGCGGAATCTGGACAGCAAGGCCTCCAGCGACTCTGCCGATTTCCCGGAGAGACATTCTCCCAAGTAGATCTTCTCGAACTCATTCCCGAAGGGGGTAACCACCCTTCTTTCTGCCTCGGGGATGGGACCGTGAAGTCCCGGACTTCGAGGTCGGCCTCGCTGGGGGACTCCATCATAAACACCGGGCATTTTTGTTTTGCTGAGGTCGCATAGCAAATGCGACCCTCCTCCTGGTTGCCCTTTACCTCTCCAACCCCGCCGTCAACGGGGAATTTCATCTTTAGGTGATAGATGGAGACTACCGCCTGGAATTTCATCAGGAATACCCTCCCAATGATTGCATTCCATACCGAAGGCAAGTGTACCACGGTGAACTCGACCATCTCGGTCCTCCTCGTGGAGCCGGTGCCCAGCGTCATCCAAAGGTCTATGAGACCTACCACGTCGACCTCGTCTCCCAAGAAGGAGGTGAGCTTCCCAGCGTAGGGCTTCAAGGATGTTTCGGAGATGCCCAACTGTTCGAAGGCGTCGTAGTACATGATGTCCACGGAGGATCCCGTGTCCACCAGTACTCGCTTCACCATTTTCGAGCCCACTTGAGTGTGCACCACCAAGGGGTCGGAGTGCGGCATGTGGAGTCCCTCGGCATCTTCGGAGGTGAAGGCCAAGCCTACGTGAGACCGCGAGGTCTGGGCGACGCTTAATACCGAGGGCTCATGATGGCTTGCCCTCGCGTACCGCTTTCTTTCTGCCTGGCTTGATCCAGCCAACGATGGTCCACCCGAGATGGTATGGATATACCCATCGGGTGTTGTTGTCTGCCCAGACCGTGCCTGCTTCGCGGTAGCTTGCTGCTCGACGTTGTTGGCCTGAGCTTGACTCGGGCCTCGTGGTACGGTGTTGGCGCCTGACGCGGGGTTGGCACGTCCCTTTTCGTTTGGGTTGTACAAAGGGCTGCCCTTGCCCCTATAGCCTCGTGGCTTTCCGCCGAAGCAGTTCCAATTGCCACCGCGGTTGTTGTTGCGGTTGGCGTCGTTCCCGTTGTTATTGTTGTTATTGCTTATGTTGTTGTTATTGTTGTAGTTTCTGTTGTTGTTGTTGTTGACGGGGTTTTGGGCCTACGTTACATACGCATCCCTCGCGGGTGGTACGACCATCTTCGCCTTTCCTTTAGCCTCGACGACGATTTCCTTGTCGGTCTTCGATCGCGAGCTCTGGTTTGCGGCATCCTCGGCGTACACCTGTGACGTGATCCAGGCCTGTCGGCGCGACCTCGATTTCAGAGGGTGCGTCGACGTTGTTGGCCTTGATTTGGGGGGATGCAAAGCACTCCCCGTTGTTTTGGACAGCTCCGTGTCCTGCATTCTCGAACGTCGGGAGCAGGACCGCGAGATTTGCATGGGGTCCCAGGGAGGCCTCTCCGTCGATGAGCCGTTGGTGGAGGTCTCGTGTCCCGGCGCATGCCCAGGGACGTACGCAGGTACGTACTCGGAGTGGGGTTGCCCCGGGGGGATTAGGGACGTATGAAGGGGCGAAGCCCCGCTGGTACTACCCATAGCCCGGGTAGGGATATGCAAGGTTATTAGGATCGGGATTCTAGGTTGGATCATTGGGGGTGTTTTGGATCGGATCGTAAGATCGGATCGCTGAATCGTAAGATCCTACATTATAACATAAAGTATGCATGAATAACGTAATAGATTGTATATTTTGTTATATATGAAGTAAGAAAACGATAATCCTTATTAATTTGATTAATAAAATGTTGTAGGATGGACTAGTTAACTATTTTAATGAAAATGATACGATAATCGTAAAATTATTAATAATATATAGTTAAAATTGACATTTTATAGGATCGTTAGAATCGTTTGTAGGATCATTAGAATCGTTTATAGAATCGTTAAAATCGTATGTAAAACTGGGATCGGATCGAGATTGTATTCTAAATCATTTAAGATCCTACTCCAATAAGATTCTACTTGGGATCGTGGATCGTTTCGCGTGTAATGGATCGTAGGATCGCTAGAATCGTAGAATCGGATCGGGATTCTGATAACATTGGGGATATGGGTTCGGGGGTGCGCCGCCTGGCTCGTACCCTTGGAATGGGTAGGAGTTTTGTGGGGCGGTGTATGTCCAGCCCGGGGGGACCACGAACGGGCAGCCCGGAGGTCCCGCACCCATCCACTGCGTAGTTTCGGGCATGTTATCGGGGTGTTGGGGGAAGAAATTGTTTGGGCAAGCCATTTTGAGGGGATCAAAGCCAAGGTTTGAACAAATCGAGAGACTGCTTAGGATGAAGAGGTTCCCACAGACGGCGCCAGTGATGAAACCCGAAATAAACCGTCGCTAGAAGACAAGAAACGAGATTCTTTTATTCGATTGTGCAAAGGCTTCATCTTTATTTATTGTTTTCTTACAACGAGGTTACAAACCAACGAGGTTTACAAACAGACGAGATTAACACCCTAGACCTCCTACGAGTACTCGAGATCTCGATCTAACAATGTTCGAGATCTCCTAATAGCTATGTGATTCTACCACCTACGGATCACTTGATGGATTCTTGGCACGAGGCTGAACTTTGAGTTCGAGCGTGGTGAAGATGGCTTGCGAGGTTGTGTAGCGAGGTCTTCGGTGTGAGCGAAAACTCTGTGTGACTTGGACTCTTTTTGTGGACTTCACTTGTCTATAGCGAGGTCTTTTGACGATGTTTCAACACGTCGATCTTCAACGAGCAAGATAGTTCTTGAGTTCAAGATGTTTTTTGACCCTTTCCACTTACGAGGTTCTTCTCCTTTTATCGAGGATTGAGGAGCCGGGTTTTGGTTATTGCTCGATGTGGGACGCTCGAGATCAGGGTTTCTGATTGGTCCAGAGGTGAGGCAGCCGATGATTGGTTGGGAGGAACGGTGACAGCTGAGTGGTCGAGCTGGGCGGGGATGCAGCTAAGTCGGTGACGAGGTTTGGACCTCGTCGCCGAGGTTCAGACCTCGCGCGGGTAGGGGTTTTGCTAAAATAAAAAAGGGGGCATGGTTATGGGCCCCGTAATCCACCTTGAGAATCTTGTCGAGCCCGCTTGTTCCTCGTACCCCGGGCCCACTTTCTGTTCTACTATTTTGAGCACCATCACCTCTATTTGGACCCTCAGATTTCGCTGCAGCGAAACCTCACTAAGTCAATGTTGTTGTTGTTGTAGGCTATTTTCAAGTCCAAAAACACTTAAATATTATGATTAAGGGTATTTTTTGCAATGTTTATGTGTAATGAATTAACAATGAAGTATGATGGTTTGAATTTATTTCTTCATTATTAGCTTATTTTTTCTTGGAAAATGGCTTGTAATAATACCAAGTATTCACTTTGAACAAATAATAATATAAACTTTATAAATCATTAAATTGTATACAAACTATTACGATATTAACCCAAAATAATACGAAGTTGAAAAATGACCAATAATAATACCAGATATCAACTTTGAAGCCATAATAATACGAACATTTGATGTTCGTGTTTTTAGTATAGTTTTTAAGTGTTTTTCTCAGTTGTTTAGCTTAGTATAGTTGAGTTTTAGTGTTTGTTTCGTATGTTTTTGGATAAGTTTGCATATTTTGTGAAAAATATGGAAGCTACTCCGTTTTAGTGTTTTTTTGTAGATTTTCAAAGCAAAAGAGGAGCATTCAGAAGAATTTGAGATCGAGAGGATGGTGGCGGAGCATGTACGAGTCAAGGAGGCAAGAAGAGTTTGTAAAAGAGGCTATGAAAATGTACAAAAAGTCAAGGAAAACAGACTCGATACAACCGAGGTCTGCAGCAAGGCAAGGGCGAGATGGTTCAACAACGAGTCTACCGACCCTGTAAGGGTCGGTACCGAGGTTCTCAGGCTCGGTAGATGCGCCGACTTCGGGATTCTTATATTTTTTATTTCGTAATCTTTTTAGTTTAGGAAGTTCTATCTTTATGGAAACTTTATAGATAGCTTTTCTAGTATAAAAACCCTTGTTTTAACCTAGTTTAGGGGTCGTTCAGTTGGAGATAGATAGATAGATAGATAGATAGATAGATAGATAGAGAGAGAGAGAGAGAGAGAGAGAGAGAGAGAGAGAGAGAGAGACGCATGAGATTAAAAGACACGACTTTTGCTCTTGGTTTTTAGTTTCTAGTTTGCTTTTGAAGATTACTTGAGGAAGAAGTTTGTGTTCTAAAGACAAGTTTCGAGTTTTAATTTCAAGTAAGCTTTTGTTTTGTTTCATATAATGTTTTCCTTTAATCTTATTGCTTGTTTCTTTTCGATCATGAGCGAGTGGTTCTCTTTTCTAGGATCGGGGTTGAAAACCCAACATGATTGTGCATGATTGAATGTGTGATGAATGCTTGATTGCCTTTTATCTTTTGTCTTTTTTTGTGCTTATGCTTTAACAAAAGTTGGAGTAATTCGAGTTTATTGCTTGATTGAAAGATAAAGTTATAACCTTGAAAGTGGATATTGTTTGTTAACGAAAGTTACGAACTTTGGATCTAAAAATAAGTAGAGAGTGAATTAATTCATGAAAGTCAATTGATTTGCTTGCTTAAATCAACGAAAGTTGATAACTTTATCTTCAAGGCATGTTATTTATCCTTCACACTATCTTAATTGCATGATTATGTCGTGGTAACCCTTGTCCTAGATTGTTTTTCCCATTCGAAAACACTTCTTCATACTCTGTTTCTGCATCGGTACCGAGGTTGTTAGTTCGGTACCGAGCCTGTGTTTGTCCTGCGTTGTTTGCCTTTTTCAAATCTAAGTTTAGCATCGATACCGACCCTGACAAGGTCGGTACCGACGTGTTTGCACCGTCGTTTTTGTTAATTTTCCTTTGTTTTAATTTCTGCTTTCTAGGATAGTAATCAAACATAACTTGCTTCCCGTGGACGATCCTGACCTCTCTATACACAGCGGGGTCTTGACTACAAATTTATTTGTTGTCGGGAAACCCTTTCAACAAATTGGCGCCGTTGTCGGGGAAGCAACAGTGCTTGTTTGATTACTCGTGGGTTTGGGAATAGCTCAGTCCCGTTTTTGTTTCTAATTTGTTTTGTTTTGTTTGTTTTCTCATCTTATGCAAGAAGGAAGACATTGGCTTGCATTTGATCATTCTCATTATTATTCTGAGCCTGAACGTGTCCTTCATCGCAAGAGACGATAAAACCGTACGATGGCTGCTACACCTAAGGAGATGGCCGAGCAGATGAACGCCCTCCGTAGGCAGATGGAGGCGTTACAAGCTGATCGAGATGCTGCTATTGCTGCCGCTGAATGGGAACGATTAAACACCAATCGTTTACAGGAACAACTGAATGCTATCTCGAGGAATGCCAAACAATATATGCATCCAGAATTGAGGGTGCCAGAATCAGCAATAGTGCTTCCTAAGATAGAAAGGGCTTTTGAGATTAAATCCCAGTTTATATGTTTAATTAAAAGGGCTCAGTTTGAGGGAAAACCTAGTGAGTGCCCTATGGAGCATATTCGTAATTTTGTTGATTTATGTGACACCATTGCTGCTAATGGTGTTTTTTTAGAATATGTCCAACTAAAAGCTTTTAAATGGTCTCTTGTGGGTAAGGCCCTGAGATGGCTAGAAAGCTTACCTCCTAGATCGATAAGGACGTGGAGAACCTTGCATGACTTGTTCATGACTAAGTTCTTCCCTCCTGCCAGGACTATGGAGTTAAGGAAGCGTATTACTTCTTATCACCAGCTGCCTAACGAGACATTTGTGGAGACATGGGAGCGATTCAAAGAGATGCTGAGACAATGCCCAACCCATGGACAACCGCAATACGTCTTGCAAGAGATATTCTTTCAAGGTATAAATGCTGAGACGAAGAACCGCATCAACTTGCATACTGCCTGCGGTTTTATAGAGATGGAGCCTGATGCTGCATGGGAATTACTGGATAAATTGACCAATTATGATGCCATGTATGGGACCCAGCAGCCACCCCAACCTCAAAAATGACTCTATGCTCCAAACAAAGACGAAGTTGATCCTGACGTTCAAAATCAATTCTTACGTGATGAGGTCAACCGTTTAAAGAAACAGGTAAGTTTTCTAAAAACTTCTCAACCATGTCTTGAATGTGGCTCTCAAGCCCATACTACTTCTGCTTGCACTAACATTGAACAGGTAAGAGCCGCTGAGACATACGCTGAAATGAATTATATGAGAGGACAATACAGAAATCCTCCTGCTAATTATGACAGGCCCAACAATTATCCGACTTGGGGAAATTCCAATCAAAATCAAAACTTTACAGCCCCTCCACCGGATAGACGACCCGCACCTTATAGACCCCCGGGCTATCAAGAGCCCCCCCATCTTGGGTGCAAGGACTTCATGAAGGAATTAATGGAGTGAAGAATGAAATCAATAGAGTCCAAGCCAACCTCAATAATCAAATGAAACGGTGGGGAGAGTTCGAGAATTGGAAGAAGAGCGTTGACTCACAATTGAGGAACCTTGCTGCACAAGTTCCAAGACCTCAAGGGCAACTCCCGGGCCTCCCCAACGAGAACCCGAGAGGACAAATCACAACCGTACACCTCCGGAGCGGAAAGACACTACCGAACTGTGCTGAGGCCAAGGACAACAAGGTCGATGCTGAGGATGATGCTCCAACCAGGCTCGATAACGAGCCAAACAAGGTCGGTAACGAGCCTAAACCCTCGGTACCGATACCCCTCAGGTCAATAACGACCCCACTCCAGGTAAGTCCTCGACACCGACCCACTCCCTTAGTCCCAAGCTTGATACCAACCCCACTAGAGTTGGTATTGATCCTTCTACAACACCACTTGACCCTCTAGTCGATTCGGTAGCACCACCTCTTGAGCCGCCTTTGGTTCTGAGATTGGTGAAGACTCTTCCTTTCCCTACTAAGAAGTCTAAGGACTCAACAGAAGGAAAGTTTAAGCGTTTCGTTAAAATACTTCAGGGCTTAAATATTTCCATACCATTCGCTGAGGCCCTAAGCGAAATGCCGACTTACACAAAATTCTTGAAAGACATTCTTAGCAGGAAGAGATCTATGTCAGAGCTGACGGACGAGGTCCGATCCTTGGAACTCCCGGAGAAGCTAGGCGACCTAGGAAAGTTTGCAATCACCGTCGACATAGGAGCTCACAGATTCAAAGCTTTATATGATTTAGGCGCCAGTGCAAGTCTTTTGCCATTATCAATTTGGTCCAAAGCCAACATGGGACCACTGGAGCCTATCAACATGCGGTTATACATGGCGGATGGATCCTGTGTCAAACCTACGGGGGTTGTTGATGACTTTCTAGTACAAGTGGGGAAATTCTTTGTTCCAAATGATTTCATTGTTAAAGAAATGCCCGAAGATCCGGTGGTGCCTATCATTCTAGGGAGACCATTCCTCGCCACAGCTGGAGCCATAATTGATGTTAGGAGAGGACTCCTAACTTTCCAAATTCGGGATAAAGTAGTGGAATTTCGTTTTAACCCCACAATGAAAGAGACCAACGAAGCCGAAGTTAAAATGCTCTACACCCACAACGAGTTCATTGAATATGGCGACCCAATCGAGAGGTTGTTGGCATTTGATACATTCTCGAGACGAAGATGGGCCGAGACAAATCCTGCAGTCTTGGTACCGAGCATGTTTACCTCGGTACCGAGTCTCCTAGCAGGCGAAATCGACTCGGTACCGACCTAGAGCCTTTTAACAAAGGATGAAGAGATTTTGGCGTTTGATTACCTTGAAGAAGTCTTGAAGACAGAGCCGAAAGAACCCATTCTTATTCCGGCTGAGCCTACCCCAACGCTCAAGCCCCTTCCAGACTCCCTCGGGTATGAATTTCTTGGTCCTAACTCTACTTTTCCCATCATCATCAATGCTAAATTAAAAGATGAGGAAGTAGAAAAGCTTCTTTCTGTGCTTAGGACATATAGAAAAGCCATCTGCTATTCCCTAGATGATATAATTGGCATATCCCCCTCATTATGCATGCATCAGATTTACATGGAGGATAATCATAAACCCACCATAGAGCATTAACATAGGTTAAATCCTAATATGAAAGAGGTGTTTAAAAGGAAATTATTCAATTGCTTGATGTTGGGATCATATTTCCTATATCAGACAACCATTAGGTTAGTCCGGTCCATGTAGTCCCTAAAAAGGGGGGAATGACCGTTATTGAAAACGACAAGGGAGAGCTAATCCCCACTAGGACCACAACTAGTTGGAGGATGTGCATTGATTATAGGAAGCTCAATAGTGCCACAAGGAAAGACCATTTTCCGCTTCCTTTTATTGACCAAGTCTTAGAACGCTTAGTCCAGCATGATTATTTCTGTTACTTAGATGGCTATAGCGGTTTTTGGCAAATTCCCATTCATCCTGATGATCAGGAGAAAACAACCTTTACATGTCCCTATGGGACCTTTGCATATAGGAGAATGCCATTTGGGCTTTGTAATGCCCTTGCAACTTTTCATAGATGCATGATGGCTATCTTTTCGTAGAGGTCTTTATGGATGATTTTTCTGTCTATGGTTCTTCATTTGATGCTTGTCTTGCTAATCTTACTTGTGTGCTTAAAAGATGTGAAGAAACCAACCTTGTGCTTAATTGGGAAAAATGTCATTTCATGGTTCAAGAAGGGATTGTACAAGGACACCTCGTCTCAAAAAGAGGGATAGAGGTAGACAAAACTAAAATTGAGCTTATTTAAAAACTACCTCCCCCTTCTTCTATCAAAGACGTTAGGAGTTTTCTAGGACATGTTGGCTTCTATAGACGTTTTATCCAAGATTTTTCTAAGATAGCTAAACCTTTGACTAACCTATTGATGAAAGATGTAGTGTTTGAGCTATCTCCAGAATGTCTTGAAGCTTTTCACAGGTTGAGAAAGGCCCTCATCTCCGCTCCTATCATACAATCTCCAACCTGGACCCTACCCTTTGAGATTATGTGTGACGCCAGCGACTATGTTGTTGGCGCAGTGCTAGGACAACGGAAGGATAAAAAACTCCACACCATCTATTACGCAAGTAAGACGCTTGTTGAGGCGCATAGTAAGTATACTATGACGGGAAGGAATTCATCGCCGTGGTATTTGCTTTCGAAAAATTATGTTCATACCTTGTTGGTTCAAAAGTAATAGTTTATACTGACCACGAGGTCGTTAGATATCTAATGGCCAAAAAGGATGCCAAACCTAGGCTACTTCGTTGGATGCTCTTATTACAGGAATTTGATCATGAGATCCGAGACAAGAAAGGAGCAGAAAACTTGGTGGCGGATCACTTATCTAGGTTGACAATTGAACACATTACCGACTCCAACAATGTTGTGCCAATCAACAACTCCAGACCAGACGATCACCTCATGTTGTACGAGGTCGAAAACTGTAGAAGGCTCATTACCGACCCATCACTGAAGCTGGAGAACGCTGATCACACCGGTATCGAACCAAAAACCATCGATACCAAGGCTAGAGAGCTCGATACCGAGCCACAGGAGGTCGTTACTAAAGGGAACAACGAAGCCAAAGGGTCGGTACCGACCCAACCAAACTCGGTAACGACCCAGCCAGGTACGTTTTCTCAACCTAATTTCATTACTTTTAATTCAAATCCTTCCTCATCTCTTGCTTCTACTTCTTTTCATGCTTTTAAAAGGTCAAAAGCCCCTTGGTTTGCGGATGTTGCTAACTATATTGTAGGCAGCGTGATTCCCGAGGGGTTAACACCACAAATGAAAAAGAAGTTTATCCATGATGTTAACAATACTATTGGGACGATCCTTACTTGTTCAAGCAAGGGAGCGATCACCTCTTTAGGCGATGTATTCCAGAAGAAGGGATAGAGAGTGTGATCCGTCAATGTCACAAACTTTTCACCGGTGGCCACGCAAAAGGATTCAAAACGACGGCGAAGATTTTTCAAAGTGGTCTCTATTGGCCAACTATTTTCAAGGATGTACAGGATTATGTGACTTCATGTGATGAATGCCAATGCTCTGGAAACATCACTTGGAGACATGAGAACCCGCTAACAAGAATACTAGAGGTCGAACTATTTGACGTGTGGGGAATAGACTTCATGGGACCTTTCCCTTCATCGGGCCCCTACAAGTATATCCTTGTTGCGTTTGATTATGTCTCTAAGTGGGTGGAGGCCATTGCTACAAGGACCAATGATGCTAAAACTGTAGCAAAGTTTATTAAGACTAACATTTTTCCCAGGTTTGGCGTACCAAGAGTACTCATTAGTGATGGTGGGTCACATTTCATAGAGCGGAGTTTTGAAGCACTTTTGGCTAAGTATGGGGTATCACATCGAGTGAAAACACCATATCATCCCCAAACTAGTGGCCAAGTTGAAGTTTCAAACAAGCAAATCAAAAGCATCCTGGAGAAGACGGTCTCCCGTTCAAGGAAGGATTGGTCATCTAAGCTAGACGATGCTCTATGGGCTTATAGAACGGCGTACAGGACACCTCTATGCACCACTCCCTACAATCTAGTGTATGGCAAGGCGTGCCACTTGCCTGTCGAGATGGAGCACAAAGCATTATGGGCTCTCAAAGAGCTTAATATGGATCTCGACAAGGCCGGAGCAAAGCGATTCATGGATTTGCAAGCATTAGAGGAGTTGAGGCTAAAGGCGTACGAGAACACTGAGATTTATAAAGAGCGTACAAAGCGATGGCATGCCTAGAAATTGGTGCCCAAAACTTATGAAGTTGGTGACAAGGTACTTCTCTTTAACTCTAGACTCCGCTTATTTCCAAGGAAGCTAAGGTCAAGATGGAGTGGGCCATTTGTGGTCCACCACATATACCCGCATGGAGCAGTGGATCTAGTAGATAACAACGGAGCCATCATCAAAGTCAATGGGCACAGGTTGAAGAAATTTCATGAGCAAGCCGACCCTGGAGAAGAAATTAGAGCCACCTGGGCTCTTACATCGTCGGACTAGCCAAGATAAGTTCGTCGGGCTAACGACGTTAAAAAATAGCACTTACAGGAGGCAACCCGGTTTAGTTTTTCTTTCTTTTTATAGTTATTTTAGTTAGCTTTCTTTTAAGGTTTTTTAGTAGAATAAAAGTTTGCGGAATAGAATATTTTGGCTAAAGTGTTACAGAAGTCGGATCGATAACAAAGTTGAAACAGTGCCGAGACAGGCTCGGTATCGACCTTGCGAAATCCAACACACCCCTCAATTTTGCCTTGCCTTCTTTCCCCACACCGCCTCTAACAAGCATACCCAAAACACTCTCAAGAAATTTATACACCACTCACCCCTCAATCCCTCAAAATCAATCCACACGCACTCCACTTCGCACATCACTTTCAATACCGAGCAAAAACCCAAAAGTTTGTTCGTTACCGAGTCCCAACCCTCGTTACCCTCCGTCCCTTTGAAATTTCGGTTCTAAATCTTCGAATCTACGGTATGATTTCTCAAACCCTACTCTTTACTTGACATTCTTGAAGATTTATGGTAATTTTTAGTGGTTTTCATGCCTAGATCTAGATCTAGTCCGAAATTGTGTTTAGTTCTTCAATTCGTGCCTTCTTGCTTTAATATTGGTGCTTGATCTTGATAAAATTCATCTCCTCATGCTTGGATAGCAACTCTTTTCGATTATAAAAGCATGAAGTTACTTGTTCTTGATTTGCATGAGTAACACCATGATTTTTGGCGATTTTTGGCATGGTTATAGAGGGCTTTGAGTAAGTATGGGATTGTAGGTACTTGATTAAGTAGTGTTGCTATGAAATCATGCTTGATATGGATTGTGTATGTGAAAATTGCTTGAAATCGAGCCTTTGAGACTCGCTATTTGGTGCAGAATTCTGGAAACAGGCTCGGTATCGACCCTGCAAAGGTCGGTACCGACCCTGTCATTCCCTAACCAAAAAGTCCAGTCCAAAGACCTCGGTACCAACCCTGCAGGATCGGTACTGAGGTCCACCAGAATAGGAAATGTGTGCATTTGAGGCTGTTTTCAATGCAAGTATGGGGTTTCTTTGGAGTATTATTTGCATGAGTAAGATTTTACCTTAATAGCTTGTGAATTTTCAGGTATTTATAATGACAAGTTCAATCCGAGCTAACTCAAGGGCCGGAAAGAAGAAGAGAGCCAACAGATATCCATCTCCACCACCAATGGATGAGGTTGTGTTGAAGACCAATAGACAACAATCAATCTACAACTCTGTCATCGAGAAACCTCATCTCACTCGGTGGTTTTCTAGGACCAATGGGAGACAATTGGGGATTTATGAAGATCTCAAGCATGCCTTTTCCATCCTTGGTGTGCCTCACCTCCTCAAATGGGAGGACATTCCTCATTACCCGACTCTTACTTCAGAGTTCATTGCCACCCTCTGTACTAGCTTCAATAGCAAAACATCACCGGGGAAGATCCGATTCAAACTTGGGAATGCGGATCATGAGTTTACCATGGAGGAGTTCAACAAAATACTCCACTTTCCCAACCCTTCCCGTGAGTACACCGCCCCGGACAACTTCAAGGTTACAGAGACTTGGGGTTACATCTCTGGGGAAATCAGTCCCAACACTCCTGCACTCCCGGGGGCACACATCATCAACCCCATCTTCCATATCATCCTCAGGATTTTGGTCTCAACAATTTGGCCCAAAAAGGAGCTCTCTAGGCCGACAAGGACGGAGGTTGGATGTCTCTGTACAATTCTTTTTGAAGACCCCGCTCCTATGAATCTGGGGTATGAATGGGTGAAGTATGTGGAGAAAAACGGAGCCACTTTACAAGGAGTTTATTGTGGCAACTTGGTGAGCCTCCTAGCCTTGGGTCTCGAGATCGATCTTACGCGCTACAGCTCACTCCGTCCGCAGAAGTTGAACACGAACTACTGGATAGCTGCGGGGATTTTTCAGAGATGCCAAGACGGAGTCACCACCACAATTCAAGGTTGGGAAGTGCTTTGTACTCGGGACAAGTTTGAGCTCTTGTACTTACCAAATTGGTACGAATCATGGACCTCTACACCGTTCCCCTTGGTCGTGAAGCCCCAAGATGAGCCTTCGTTGAGGATATCCGAGTCCCGGTATGAGCAGGAAGAGGCGGCAATGGAAGAAGACGCTCTAGTCCCATCTGAGGACGTCGGTACCTAGCATCATGGCCTCGGTACCGAGCATCCTGGGGTCGGTACCGAGGTTCCTGGGTTCGATACCGAGCCTTTTCACTTCGACAATACGCCTGCTCCGAGCCCTACCGTGCCAACAGAGTTCGGCATTCTGCCTTACGACCCTCACTTCCAGCAGCATCAGTACAACTTCAACAACTATGCCTCGAGTTTTGACCCTCCACCACAGTGGGCACATGAGTTGGCCTCCCGGATGGAGCATCTGTGCATGAATCAATGCCAACTCAACAATCAGATGAACCGGTTTCAAGAGGCATATGAGGCTCGAGTGGCACTTGTGGAGGAACGCCACAAGAGAGCCGAATCTCGCTATTGGGAGGGAGAGCAACATCGACAACAAGATGATGAGCGGTGGAAGTCCATTGCTACATTCATGGAAAACATGGAAAAGTATTATCCACCAAAGACTCGCCGATGATCTCTTTTTCAAGGATGCTTCTTATGCTTCGACAACCACTTTGTGAGTTTATTTTCTTTTCCCTATCTTTTCTTATGCTTTACTTTGTTTTACAATGAGGACATTGTAATGTTTTAAGTATGGGGTAGGGAGGGAAAAGAAAACTTGTGTGTCTTTGTGTGGTTTTGTGTTCTTTTGCTTTGATAGTTTAAGTTGCTTGTGTTGCTTTCTTTTTCATAAAAAAATCACAAAAAAATTGAAAAATTAAAAAAAATCACAAAAAAAAAGATTTTAGAACTAATGAGTACCCTTGATCTTATGGTTCTATGATTGCTTTTACTTTGCACGACCATGTAGTCCTTTTAGCATTTTTTGATAGTATAGCCTGAATCTCATGATGAAATTGTTTTTATGGTGAAATAACATATGATGAAACTGAATGCATATAACTTTTAGCATGAGTAGTTACAATCCAACAAAAAAGACCTTGTGAGCTCTATTTTTAACCTTGATTTTTCATGTGTGATTTACTCTCTATATGTATATTATCTCTTGGAATTGTGATGGTTATCTATTTCTCAAGACCTTTATAAGATTTTTAGTTCATTACTTGTGATATCATATGATAGATAACTTATTTTTCATGAGCCCTATTAAATCCTTATCCACCCTTACATTATCCTTGTTTTTGAAGCCAAATTGAGCCTTATATCCTTTTATTTGCAGCTTCACAAAATTATTCCCTAGCCGATATAAGCTTGACCCTATCCGGGGATTAGGACTTAGTTGGAGAGAAGTTGCTTTTGTTGAGTATATGATGTATGTTGGTTCGAAAATGAAGGATTTGGTTGGGGTAGATTGGAAGTCTCTTGTTTTAAATTTTGTAAAAGATCTCTTGGTAATAAATTGCACAAGAAAGAAGAGGAAGAAGAGCCAAATCAGGCTCGATACCGACCGAGCAAGGGTCTCAGTAAGAAAAAAAGTGAAGAAAAATGCAGAAAAAAGAGAAGAAAAAGAAGGGTAAGGAATAAGAAAGAAAAAATGTGCAAGTGTGTTAATGTTCAAAACCAAGAGTTTCTTTATATTATGTATATGAGACTTTCTAGGATTTAAATGGGTGAGTGAATAAGAGTGTGCATAAAGAAGAAAAAAAATGAGGAGTTTGGTTATCTTTGATGAGTGTTTTGGATGTATGTGAGTTCTTAGGAGTTTGATTCCCGGATATTATTAGCACCACATAGCCAAAATATTTTCACGCCTCTTTGTTAATACCAAGCCCCATTACAACCCGGCCGAATGGAAGCTTCTTTGAAGTTTTTCATTGAGCCTAAGTTCTCTTGATGATTTTTGCTTGTTTTGACAAATCTTTGGTGAAGAGTTTGGTGATATAAGTTCCAATTTCTATGAGTTTTTGCATATTAGATTGAGTTGAGAGATGAATTTATAAGCCCAAACACATGAGAGTCGAGTGAAACACATTATCCTTGGTGATGTTGGGTTGTGATTGCTTATGTCTATTGGTTGCATAAATATGTATTATGACGTTAAGAGTCACTTGCTAATTTTGCTATGTTTTGAAGTTGCTTTTTAGATAAAGGCTATTACTTGATGAATATGTTATTTGGTTTTGGTCTATGTCTAGTGATTGCTTGAGGACAACCAAACATAAGTATGGGGTATTTTGGTGTTCGTGTTTTTATTATAGTTTTTAAGTGTTTTTCTCAGTTGTTTAGCTTGGTATAGTTGAGTTTTAGTGTTTGTTTCGTATGTTTTTGGATAAGTTTGCATATTTTGTGAAAAGTATGGAAGCTACTCTGTTTTAGTGTTTTTTTTGTAGGTTTTCGAAGCAAAAGAGGAGCGTTCCGAAGAATTTGAGATCGAGAGGATGGTGGCGGAGCATGTACGAGTCAAGGAGGGAAGAAGAGTTTTTAAAAGATCCCGACAAATCCAAAACAGGCTATGAAAATGTACAAAAAGTCAAGGAAAATAGACTCGATACCGACCATGCGGGTTCGGTACCGAGGTTTGCAGCAAGGCAAGGGCGAGATGGTTCAGCAACGAGTCTACCGACCCTGTAAGGGTCGGTACCGAGGTTCTCAGGCTCGGTAGATGCGCCGACTTCAGGATTCTTATATTTTTATTCTGTAATCTTTTTAGTTTAGGAAGTTCTATCTTTATGGAAACTTTATAGATATCTTTTCTAGTATAAAAACCCTTGTTTTAACCTAGTTTAGGGGTCGTTCAGTTGTAGACAGAGAGAGAGAGACGCGTGAGATTAAAAGACACGACTTTTTCTCTTGGTTTTTAGTTTCTAGTTTGCTTTTGAAGATTACTTAAGGAAGAAGTTTGTGTTCTAAAGACAAGTTTCGAGTTTTAATTTCAAGTAAGCTTTTGTTTTGTTTCATATAATGTTTTCCTTCAATCTTATTGCTTGTTTCTTTTCGATCATGAGCGAGTAGTTCTCTTTTCTAGGATCGGGGTTGAAAACCCGACATGATTGTGCATGATTGAATGTGTGATGGATGCTTGATTGCCTTTTATCTTTTGTCTACTTGTTTTGTGCTTATGCTTTAACGAAAGTTGGAGTAATTCGAGTTTATTGCTTGATCGAAAGATAAAAGTTATAACCTTGAAAGTTGATATTGTTTGTTAATGAAAGTTACGAATTTTGGATCTAAAAATAAGTAGAGAGTGAATTAATTCATGAAAGTCAATTGATTTGCTTGCTTAAATCAACAAAAGTTGATAGCTTTAACTTCAAGGCATGTTATTTATCCTTCACACTATCTTAATTGCATGATTATGGCGTGGTAACCGTTGTCCTAGATTGTTTTTCCCATTCGAAAACACTTCTTCATACTCTGTTTCTGCATCGGTACCGAGGCTGTTAGTTCGGTACCGAGCATGTGTTTGTCCTGCGTTGTTTGCCTTGTTCGAGTCTAAGTTTAGCATCGATACCGACCCTGACAAGGCCGGTACCGACGTGTTTGCACCGTCGTTTTGTTAATTTTCCTTTGCTTTGTTTTAATTTCCGCTTCCTAGGATAGTAATCAAACATAACTTGCTTCACGTGGACGATCCTGACCTCCCTATATACAGCGGGGTCTTGACTACAAATTTATTACTTGTCGGGAAACCCTTTCAACAACATTATACAATCTAAAGAAGAAGAGAAATCAAAACTTTTTTTTTATCAATTCCATCGCAAGAAATGGGTCAACTTGAATATGGGGTTGTCACACCCAATTAATCTTTGGCCTTCACTCCTAAACTAGTGCATTTGGAGACCATCGTGTCCACTGCCCTATTGCCAACCACACATATCCATCTCTCTTGCATTCGAAATCGGTCTAATTACGACAACTTTGCCCAAATTGAAGTCATCCAAATCCAACCACAACTGTTAATTTGCAAGGTTTAAACACAAGAAGAAGATTTTCATTAAATTTATGGTTGAGTGGTTGAAAACCACCCGTATAATTGGTCATATTTCACTTAACCCCCCTTATTTGCGAAATTATGGAAAACCACCCTTATTTGAGACTTTGTTAGATTTTTACCACCCAGCCTCATTTATCGTTTAATTCCGTTTGCAAAAGATGACATGGCCATTATTTTATCCTTTTTAATTTCTTTTTTAACTATTCATTGAGAATGACTCCCGAAAAACCTTTCCCTCAGCCCTCGCCCCCATCGCCCCCTTACCCCGAAATTCACAAACCACAAAAATCGAACAATCCTCTTTCTATTTGCTTGCATCTCCGAATTCCCTCTATCAAATCCCTTCTCTAATTGCCATCTCCTTCTTTCCCTTTCGAATTGTTGCATATTATGGCCATGCCTATGGTTTTGTGCGAGCGAGAGTACAAAACACAAAAAAAATCCTAGAAATTGCACACTTTACAAATTTCGAGAGGATCGAGCCCCTTCTGTAGAATTGCTTGGAAAAACCTTGATTCTAGAAGTTCACACTTCCTAAGGTGGTACTATGCTGAGATTTGGAGGTCACGAAAGTGGAAACTCTACTGGTGAGGTTTGTTCAGCCGCTTTCGGAATTTTTTTAAAAATTACGGGGTGGTCAAAGTAGTTTTGCAGGCTGCTTTGGTGGTGGCGTGTGTTCCTCCTTCCCCTCTTTGGACAATCGGCGACTATCATGTATATTCTCCACTACAATTCGGGAGTTCTCGCCTTGAACACTTTTCCCTTTAAGGGATAAATAGCCTATGGGAATTGTGCTCGATGTTGTAAATCAGTTCTTTTGTTTAAATTTCAATATGAAATTATTCTTTAAGATTTGATTCTTGAGTAATTTTGTTTTAGAGAAACCCTAATCGTGTCAAATGGGTTGTTGAGTAATTATCAAAGAGGCTCGTTTGTACACATAAGCTAAAAAGAATTAATTTCTACAAAAAAAAAGCTAAAAAGAAATAAAACAAGTGTCATGTCATCTTTTGCAAACGGAATTAAACGACACATGAGGATGGGTGGTCAAAATCTAACGGAGTGTCAAATAAGGGTGGTTTTTCATAATTTCGCAATAAAAGGGTGTTTAAGTGAAATATGACCAATTATACGGGTGGTTTTCATCCATTTAGCCTAAATTTAATTCAAGCTATACCAAAAGGAAGAATATAAATAAAATTAAGCATGTATTTTATACGTCTAATATTATTGTTAGTATCAATTTATTTAAGTAATATTTTTTCTCCTATTTAATACGATTCATCTCACGACTAATATTATTTTTTAGTATCAATTAATACAAGTAACAATTTTTTTGTCGTATTCGTTATGATTCAACTCATTGTAATCTGCATTAGATAATATAAGTAAAAAAATTTTTGTCCTATTTAGTATGATTCGACTCAATTTTAGTTTGCATAAATTAATATAAGTAACATTTTTTGCACTATTCAACTCATTTTAGTTATTGTAATGTATCCCGATCAAACAGATGACGAAGGGGATGAGCAAAACAAAATGTGATATCCTTCCATATATAAGTCAAATTTCAATTAATTCGCGATAAATTTTTTCGACATTTTTCTAATATGCAATTAAAACGTCCAAATGTCTTTCATTCATATTTAGACTATTCATAAAAAATATGTAGATAAATAGTGATATCTTATGATGAAGAGATATTGACCCAAAATCAAATTGATGTAGAGGATGAGTAGCATATGAGATTGGGTGTTTTTATCATAGAAGATAAAAACACCTAATTAGTCCAAAAACAAGAAAGAATGGTAAAAAAAAAAGAGCATGCCTAATCAACTTCCATAACTCCTATTGGAAACAAAGGGCAAAAAATACTCATATAAAACTAAATGACAAAAACACGAAATACTTCCACCGGATTGCAAGCGGCAGAAGAAACATAACTAATATCAAAGAAATCCGTACTGCAGAGGGAACGCAAATCACGGGACTAGAAAACATCAAAACAGAAATCAAAAGGGATTTCCAAAACCGCTTTAGGGCTTTGGAAATAAACCACAGTAAACTGCAAAGTATGACCCAAACGATCCAAAGAGAAGTAACTGAAGAGGACAACACGGAACTCACAAAACCGGTAACAAACACCGAAATTAAGAACGTGTTATTTGACATCGGGGACGATAAATCGCCCGGTCCGGATGGAATGCCTCCAAGCTTCTATAAACATTACTGGCATATTGTAGGCCCAGATGTGACCAAAGCTGTTAAAAGTTTCTTTCACACAAGCAAGATTTTGAAACAAATAAACCATACATTTATAACTCTGTTACCTAAATGTGATAACCCCAACTCAACCAATCATTATAGGACAATTAGTCTATGTAACACAATCTACAAAATAATTTTGAAAATCTTAACAAATCGGCTTAAAAATGTACTCAATAAACTCATTCACAATGCACGGGGCATTCGTCCAGAATAGGAGTATCCACGACAATACGCTCATCGCGCATAAAATTTTCCACTCTTTCCGAAACAAACGTGGGAAGGAGGGGTGGATTGCAATCAAACTCGACATGGAAAAAGCCTACGATCGGATCAGTTGGGAATTCCTAGCTGTATTACTCTGCAAGTTCGGATTCAATGATAAATTCGTAGGATGGATCCGGGAATGTGTTGAAACAGTTTCTTTTTCAGTCCTTGTCAACAATGGACTGACAGAGCAATTCTACCCTCAACGGGGACTTAGACAGGGGGACCCCCTATCGCCATACTTATTCATCCTCGCTGCCGAGGTTCTGGCAAGACAACTAAACATTTGGAGCGCTAATCCAAAAAGTGGCATTGAGATCCAAATCTCGAGAAATGGAACAAAAATCCCTTTCCTGGCGTTTGCAGATGATATCATCATCTTCGCTAAAGCTAATAATCAATCATGTAAAAAGATCAAGGAGATTATTGAAGACTATTGTCAGATATCCGGACAGAAAGTCAACTTCCATAAATCCGCTTTCCAAGTGACCAAAAACACTAACAATAACACAAAGGAGCAGATAAAACAAATATTACAAATATCAAACACCGTTTCACTTGACAAATACCTGGGATGCCCGATAATTAACGGGAGAGTAACCCAAAATACGTTCAAACCGATAGTTTTACAAACCAAATCCCAATTAGCAAAATGGAAAGCCAACACCCTTTCGCAAGAAGGGCGGAAAACTCTAATCAAACCAAACCTATCTGCACAACCAAACTACATTATGCAATCGTTCCTACTACCACAAACAACTCTGAAGGAACTTGACAGGATAAACAAAAACTTCTTTTGGAACAAGGAAAACAACTATAAACCACTTATTAGCTGGAATTCCATTTTTCGCCCTCCCTCCCATGGAGGGTTGGGAATTGCTAAAGCGGCCGAAATGAATCAAGCTCTTCAAATGAAGCTGCTCTGGAAGATTCTAGCAGAGCCAAACAACCTTTGGGTAAAAATAATGAATGAAAAATACCTCAAAACAGAAAGCATCCTAAACTACAAGAAAAAACAAAACACATCCTGGCAATGGGCTAAACTTATTGGCCTAAGAGACCTCTTCGTAAAAGGTCTAATCTGGCAAGTGGGAGATGGTAAAACCATCCGATTTTGGAAAGATAATTGGACCGGTAATGGTCCCCTTAACCCAAAACCCGAAGTCGAAACCAGTATCGATTGGGAGGAACCAGTAGAGACATACCTCCGGGAAGATAACTCATGGAACACGGAGAAATTGGTTGAGGTAGTCTCAACAGATGACCTCGACAGAATATCCAAAATTATCAATCCCATTAACAAATTCCCTGATAGATTGTACTGGCAACCGAGTAAAAATGGGTGATATTCCACCCACTCCACCATGCAATGGCTCCACCAATCAAGAGGAGAACCCAAAATTAACCTAGAATGGATAAACCGACTAAATATCCCACCTAAAATGAAGAATTTCATGTGGAAAGTAGCCCGTAATGGTCTACCAACCAAAACTAGGCTCGCAGCGAACCACATTCCGGTAACACAAGGTTGTGATGCATATAACTGTACGGAGGAGGATACATTTCATGTATTATTTTCATGCCCTCTCACAAAGGCTACCCTTAACTCATTAGACCCAAAATTAAGGGAGGTTACCGAACAAATTACCCAGGACGGGAGAAAACCACATGAGTTTCTAGAGGAAATCAAGAATAAGACAACCAAAGAGGAATTCGAACTCCTCATTAACATCTGGTGGAGCATTTGGTTCTCGAGGAACAAGAGAGTCTTTAACTGTAATGCTGGCACTAGCTTGACCAATGCCGATCAAATCGCTGAGTTTGTCCGAAATCAGTATAAGGACTGGAAACTTGTGTATTCCGCAACCTCTTCCGGTCCCCGTAACCATAATTTACGGGGCCGGGCTGGGAGAAAGAGTACCAAATGGGAAAAACCCAAAAGGGATTTTATTAAATTGAATTTTGATGGTGCAATTAATGTAGATGGCGTGGCTTCATTTGGGTTCATCCTCAGGTGGCTCCCCCATCCACTTTGACGGAGGACTGATTGGTCAACAGTCCGTTCTGATGTCCGAGACCATCGCCTTGCGCCAGGGACTTCTCGAGGCCACCAGACGTGGCATTCCCCGAATCCAGATTGAAGGCGATAATTTGCAGCTAGTCAATGCCGTGCTAGGAGACTGGCGCTACCCGTGGGAGATCGAGATGTTGTGTGCGGATATCCATAGCCTTCTTGCCCGTTTCCAGGATTGGAGCATTGTTCACGTCGTTCGGGAGTGCAATTCTATGACGGACTTTATTGTTGGTTCATTTAGGAGCGTCTCTTCCGTCCCTCTTGCAGCTGATTCGGGACTTTGTACCCTCATCCACCAGGATGCTCTAGGGTGACCATTAGGTTGTTAGTGATCACCCTAATTTCTTTCCTAATAAAAAAAATGAGATTAGGATCCATCCTTCGATTTTCATGACAAGATGCAATAACAGAGTCATAAAGTTAGGAGGTCCACGTAACATAAAGGTCAGGGACATCATCAATAAGGCCGATTTGGAGGCATTAATCAACTCATGAAGAGATATAATTTTCACTTATAATGGATATATATGAGAGTTCACTTAATATTGATACTAAAATTTTCTAACATCAAGTATCGATATAGATATTAGATATCGGAGATGTGTATGAAATTTGATATCTCTTCATGTTATATGTTATATATACGAGTCATATCTCTTATTTCTTGCTTTATAACATATAATATGAGGCGATATACCAACTACTAGAAACTTTAAAATATTTAATTCTATAAATTTGATTACAAATTGAACAAACCTTAATATTACTTAAGATAAAACATAGTTATATTAATAATTTTGGACCGAAATTTTAATTTATATATGAAAATAGTCATTTAATTGGATTGAAGATATATATGAGAGAAAAGAGGGCGTGTGTGATAGAAATAGAACGAGAGTGGGGATGATATTGATTTATAAGATATCGATTTGATATTCATATTTGTCAAGAATGAATTGGAGGTAATGCCTCATTTTTGTTTGGCGAGTCAATATAATTAGCATAATATGGTCAACTGACCTCCCTTCTCGTCTTCTACAACATTTCATTTTGATATATTTTACTAAGAAAAAGTCTAAAGACATTGCTATGTTTCTAAAGGTTAACACGATGTCATTTGGTATTATTTCTAAAAAAGTCAAAACAATGTCATTTTGTTCTTTTTGAAGAATGGTCAAAATGACATTCTTCAATAATTTTATTAAAGAATGATGTCATTTTTAACTAGTGTATTTCCCAACACAACGAGCTTGCCTCATCGAACGTCACGAAAACACTTTATTTGTGACTCTCGTCATAATACAGAACTCCAAGTTCTCATTCGAAAGAATGCTTTGGGTTAAACTTTCGGGTTTCACCTATTTTTTGCCTATTAAAAAAAGAGGTGATTGAAAGGACATGTGTAATTGTGGATTTTTATTTGTATTTTTGAAAATGTATATTTATCATTAAAAGCTAAAAAATTAAATAAATTTATCTTAATTCTAGATCTATTTTTCCACACTAAAGACGCCCATTTTATTGTTTGACCCATAATATAAAAAAAAAAGTATTTTGGGGTATTTTCAAGTCCAAAAACACTAAAATATTGTAGTTAAGGGTATATCCATTATGTAAAAATTAATAATGAAGTATGGTGGTTTGAATTTATTTCTTCAATGTTAGCTAAATTTTTTTTAGGAATTGGAAGAAAATTATAATATTGAACTTAGTATTAACTTAGTATTTTTGTAATATGATATAAAAACTCATTTGTAATTTGATATTGAAAAAATATTAGTTTTTGAGATGTTTGAATATCCCTTGACTAACTAATATAATTGGATATATGATGGTTGAATGGTGTGGGAAAAAGGTAAAATGACGAAAAAAACAATATTTTCTTAATTAAAATGATAAAAATGGGCATTAAATAGTTGAATAATGTTAAAATAAGGTGAAGAAGTAATGAAACACTTAAATATTTTTTTTATTAACACAGCCTAAAGTGGAGGGCTCTAACTCTTGGGTGCAAATGTGCAATAGATGATTATGTGCTAAGGTCTACTTCAAAGTTACTTGTGTATTATTGAGGATTGATGAGTCTTGTGAATTATGAATTACTCCGTATGAATTATGAGATCATTGATGTAGTCATTAAGTCTTTTAACTTATATCACGTGATATAACTAGATTTGACAGCCGCATAACAAATAATTTGTGCAAAGTGGTTATTCTATACTCTTAATGGTACAAATCATCAATTTATACCAAAGCGCGATCATTATTGAAAACAATTCCGATCTGACAAACCTCTCTCTTTCTCTTTCCTCTGACTTTGACACACAGACCCGCGCGTTGCACGCGCCAAATCTGACGCGCAGAATTTTATTTTCATTCATTCAAGTTTTCAGTACCAAAGTCGATACTTTTTCAGAGCTCCTCCGCCCGGCCATGGCGATCTCTGTCCCTAACCTCCTCAAAGAGCGCAAGTATCCCTTCTTCTTCTCTCTCTCCATCCTCTTTCTCTGCGTCCTCCTTTTCCTCGTCTCCGATTCTCCTTCCTCCTACTTCTCCTCCCCATCCCCCTCCTCCATCCTCCACCAACAGCAATCTCCGCCATCGACATTGCCGCCTTCGCCTCCGGATTTTCCAGATTCGGCTCCTCCAGTATCATCGTCGGAAGAGGATGAGGACGATCGCGTTCCAGAGGCGCCGATCTCCGATTCGCCTGATCGAGGTGTCGGTGTCGGTGGCGCTGGCGGAGAGGAAGATTCGGAGGTTGAGAAATTGGCGAGATTGAGTTGGGAGGGTTGTAAGGGGCCATCTTCGGTCGATTATATCCCTTGCCTTGACAACCTGGAGGCCATTAAAGCGTTGAAGTCGAGGAAGCACATGGAGCACAGGGAGCGGCATTGCCCCTCGCCTAGTCTACGGTGCTTGGTTCCGATTCCGATTGGCTATAAGATCCCCATCCCCTGGCCCAAAAGCAGAGACCTGGTGAGATTGATTGTTCGGTAAGATTTGGTTTGAAATGTTTGTTTCAAATCTCGGTACCGTTTTCATGTTTAGGGTTCCTCTGATATAGTTGTGGGATAGGCCAACCAAAATTAATGCTCATGATGGTGACTATAATCATTTTCTGCAAGTGTAGTTTAGCTGATTTTCACCTGTTTGCTTTCAAATGGGGGTTTAACCATAAAATACTGTTTCTGCTGGTTATGAGCGCTTATTGATTTTGCAGAATATGCTTGATTTGAGATAAACTGAATTCCACTGATCTATATTCTTTCGTATCATACTTTTTATACTTTTTATATTTATGTAAATCTGAAGAAGAAAGATAAGTCCATTGTGAAGGGCATCCAGATCAAATTTTAATGTAGTGAAGTTTTTACTTCATTGAAATGGTGTGATCCAAATCTTAGATGTTTTCTTGATGATCTCATTCAAGAAGTTGAATTCCATCAGCCGTTGAGGAATGAAAAGCTAGCCCAAATTAGTGATAAAACATATCAATGAGAAATAGCGGATGAAATAGGCTCTCTCACAGGTCAACATCAAATTTGCTTTTAACCTTGTCAAGAACAATTGTGTGACATGTCACTCTCCTTTCTCTGTCATCCTCCTCCTTTTCCCCTTCCTGAAATTAACATTTTCATATCTCTCTGGCGTAGCTTTTATTATTTTATATTTCTCAAGTCTTCACTCTAGATTAATAAAGTTTATGGCTTTTCTTCATTCTAATTGCATGCATGGATTGGCCTTTAAATTTGCTAGATATGGTACAACAATGTCCCTCATACAAAGCTTGTTGAGTACAAAAAGGAGCAGAATTGGGTGCGGAAAACTGGTGACTATCTCGAATTTCCTGGAGGTGGGACTCAATTTAAACAAGGCGTTTCAAGCTACATTCAGTTTATAGAAAAGGTAATAAATTTGTATCTTTCAGGAACCAAGGTATTCAAGCATGTCCGGAGACACTTCTGTGTTGGATTAACTAGATCTAGATTTTTCATTATAAACTTTTATATTAGATTGCTGGTGTTGTACAAATTCGAGTTAAATGTGAATACCTGTATTGTATCCCTTCATTTGCATGGAAGATAATACATGTAAAATTCACCTGCCCACATTAACTGATTTTTACAGCGGTATCAAACTGCAGACACTATCGGAGATCAAATGGGGAAAGAGCATCAGAGTGATTTTGGATGTTGGCTGTGGTGTTGCTAGTTTTGGAGGTTACTTGTTGGATAGAAATGTTATCACGATGTCGTTGGCCCCAAAGGATGAACATGAAGCCCAAATTCAGTTTGCTTTAGAACGCGGAATTCCTGCAACTCTTTCAGTAATTGGTACCCAAAAGCTAACATTTCCAGATAATGCCTATGATGTAGTTCATTGTGCAAGGTGCAGAGTTCACTGGGAAGCTAACGGTACTTAACTGAAGTTTACCACCATTTAGGATGACATTCTCATTTTTCTGTTTTATTTTCTTTTTTAACCAGTAGTATGCTAAAATTTGCAGGTGGTAAGCCATTGATGGAACTCAACAGGGTTTTGAGACCTGGAGGTTTTTTTGTTTGGTCTGCTACTCCAGTATACCGGAAAAGTGCTGAAGATCGGAGTCAATGGAATGGTTTGTCGGCTTGTATCATTTATCCTCTTTTATTGCTTTCATTTCTTGATTTATATTTTATTTAGAACACGAAATAGTTTCATGATCCATATGTATATGTATACTAAACCATTTCTGCCTAATCTCTTAAAAGCCTCATCTACCTCAGATTCCAGATTTTTATTTGGCATAATAAACTGTGTTAATATTTTCGCAGCCACATCAACATTAGCAAAGGCTTTTTGCTGGAAGGTTAGGGCTAGGAAGGTTGATCAAACAGGAATTGGTGTCGTAATATATCAGAAGCCTTTTTCATCAGCCTGCTATAAGAAACGTAAAGTTCAGACTCCACCAGTGTGTGAGGCAGAGACACGAACCATATCCTGGTGCATTTCCTATGATAAAACTGCTTTTGACATGATAAACTTATTTTTTGAATTTATCTGAGTATGTCATATCCATTTTTTTTGTACAGGTATACACCCCTTGGAAGCTGTCTTCCTCAACTTCCTGAGAATGCCAAAAACTGGCCTCTTTCTTGGCCTCAAAGACTTAACAATGTTCCTGCGAGCCTTTTGGACAAAACAGCTGAAGTTGCATTTGTTTCAGAAAACAAACGGTTGTCAGCTATAGTTTCAGATGTATACATGAATAAACTAGGGATAAATTGGGCAAGGGTGAGAAATGTCATGGATATGAATGCTGGTTATGGAGGGTAAGACATATCTTTTCGAAGTTTTGATAAATTTTTCCCTCGTTTTCATGTTTGTTGCATTTATCTTTTGATTATATGGGATGTTAAAATTCAAAAGAAGGATGTTTCGGAGATAAAATACTTTTAGGATAGTCAAGGATTAGGAAGTGGTTAATCGGTTTCATCTGCAAGTAACCTGAATATATGTATCTAGATATAGTTGTGATTTCCATTGGTCTTCTAATTGTGTTATATTTTCATTGGTTGATTATTTGACTACTGGTTCTCGAGATGACTTTTCTTATCATTAATAATAGCAAACTTAGCTTGTAAGCCTGTAGCAGTTATAACACAAATCTAGAAGCATTGCATGAGTCTTTTTGTGTTGAAGGGATCTCCCAAAGTATGAGACGACATCTTTGGTTCACGTTTATGGTCATAGTTGCACTTAGAATAAGACTTTGGTAGTACATAGACAGACGTTTGCATCCAGCTTTATCATTTTCATCCATCAGATGTGAAATCTTATAGGAATCGTTAAGAGTCACATTCAAAGTCAGTTTAGCTTCGTTGACCATATTTTGACTTTCATCAAATGTGTATTAGCAGCCAGTTATTTTTTTAACCTGATTATTTCTCTCTTGTACAGATTTGCTGCAGCACTAATAGAGAAGCCACTTTGGGTAATGAATGTTGTCCCAGTTCATGAACCAGATACCCTTCTTGCAATCTTTGACAGAGGACTGATAGGAACTTACCATGATTGGTGTGAGTCCTTGAATACCTACCCTCGAGCTTATGATCTTCTACATGCTAATTCTCTATTCACCAGTCTACCAGAAAGGTATGTATATGGTCATTTCTCTTATCTCATATATGTGCAAGCCCTGCATCATGTTCTTGATGAATAGTTGTTGAAATCAAATGCATATTTTAAGAGACACAAAAATATCAGCTTTCAGAACTTGGATAACACCACCCATTTCATACATATACTTCAATTTACCTAAACTTACAAGATATGTACTGCAAGCGAATCAATTTATAGACATTTTAAACATATTTTCTAGTTAAAAATGTTGTTTTTAGAAACTAGAACCTTAAAAGTTAAAAGCAAATAGATTAACCCTATAAAAAATTATATAGCCCGAAATAAATACAACTCAACAAATTCTTTCTGTTTCAACGATTTTTCTAACCTACACCCAAAAATCATTTTTTTATAATTCTTTAAAAAGGATTGAGACTATAGTTTTAGTACAATGATTAATGTGAGATGTATTACCAGATGTGACATTATCGACGTGGTGGTGGAGGTGGATCGCATTGTGAGGCCAGAGGGCTGGTTCCTGGTCCGGGATTCCAAAGAGTTGTTGAATAAAGTTAGTGCAATCCTTCGTTCCCTTCATTGGACAGTTAACATCCAAGAAGGACAGTACCTTGTTGGTCAGAAAGGTTTTTGGCGTCCAACTGGTGGACAAGTTCAAAGATGATGAATATGCACATTCTGCAGTTTTTGCACTATAAATTACACTAGTGATTTATCCACCACTCCCATACTTTTATTTGGAAAAATGGTTCGTTTTCCGGCTTCTCAACAGCTTCATTAAGAGATGCATCCAAGAAGGCAAAATAGGGATACCAGAAGCACTAAAAAGAATGCTGTAATTCCAATGTTCTTTCTCAGAGCAATTTTGTGGACAATACGGTTGTGTTCAATTCATTTAATTTATATGCGGGCTGAACCTGAAAGTTTAACTTAGGTTTCTCCCTGAAAAACCTGCAGTGTAGAAGAGTAGTTAAGACAATTTTGAATTGATTCCATGTTTTGGTTCAAGAAAGAATGCTATTTCGATCATGATTCTTCGGCTTTGGATGTTAGAACTCGGAACCTTCAACTCTCAGTTACAGGAATTATTCCGCATTTTGGTTCAAGGAATGTTATTTCGATCATGCTTTTACTTTGGATTGCTAGAACTTAGAAACCTTCAACACTCAAATATACAAAGTTCCTCTACCGAAATCGAGCTCGTAGGTAGTTATTTTCCACACACATGACTCAACACATGACTCTCCTACCAACCCAGAAACAAAAACTTCTCCAGTACACTATGCAAGAAAGGCAAACAAAGAGAGCTCCAAACATCACTAACAAGCTCTCCTTCAGCAGCTTTAACTTGTCTCGAGTAACAAACAGACTCATTCCTGAAACTGATTCTCTGCTGAGTATCAGCAGATCCTGAAAGAACAGAATGATCCTTCACCATAATCCACCCACCCGATTTCTGCCTATTATGACTCGTCCACGACACACTCCCCTTCGAATATTTCTCGTTCAAGGCGTGTGAAACGTTCGTTATCATCAGATACGTGTCAGCCTCGGATTTTGGCGTCGTCTTGGAGATCAACTTGAGAGGGTATTTCCTCTTCAGTGTCATCTTTGAAATCACTCCACCACCATCAGCCTCGGAAAATCTCAATGTCACTTCTAATATAAACTTCACCTTTTGACTCACCACCTTATAAGAGCCATTTCCTTCAAACTTGATCAAGTTCTTGAACTTGACCTTCCTCATAACCTGGGTTGTCAAATTTGAGCAGCTTGAAGAAACCCAGCCTGAAGAATGGCTTGCCCTTTCAGCTTCAACTTTGATCAGTCCGTTTAACCCAGCGAGTTCCCACTCCCATGATTCACCGAACTTAGGAGGATGATGAAGAACTACCCCTGCTTCAACATTCTCTAATCCTTTATCCACCCATATATGCAAATTGGCATCCACAAGCCAGAATTCAATTGCTCTTCCTACACCGAGCTCAAAAGTGTGGTTTTTACCATCCAAGAGCAATCCCAAGAATGGCGTCAGATCAAAGTCATAAGAAGGAAGATTAAAGGCTCCAATGGCGACCACAGGCTCCCAGAACAAAGGATTGATCCCACCGGTGAATATAACAGGAAATGGGATTTCTGAAGCCACAAAATTTCCGTCAATCTTCACATAAACTTCTCTAAACGCCCCGTTACCCCGCTTGTTAGTCAGATTGTTGGATTCTATGTAGGAATTGGGAGGATTCGAGTACCAAAACTCGTCATCTCCATGAGCTGAAGCGTACAATTCAAGCACAATCTTCCTAGAATTCCTTGGAATCACAACAGACCTAGATCCAACAACAGATTCGTTCCCAATTCTATACCAAAACCCTAGATCTTCTTCCTCCGACACCGGAACGATCAAATCAGCGGGCTTCTGATCCCAATTCAACCAATTCGCGTCACTGACCTCCGAATTCTCCTATCCAAACGCAAATTTCTTAATCCACCCCCATAGAGACGGAGCCCTAACAGTCGATTCGGAGTAAACCAACAGAGTGAGATTGACATGGAAAACGCCGGTGAAGACGTCGTTGACGACATTCTCGAGCATCATGGTGAGAGTAGCGTTCGATCGCGCGAAGAGAGAGGAGTACCTGGTGACGTCCTTCCGAACGGTCCAGAAGATTCCGTCGGGAGTCGCTTCGGGGGTGCTAGTGCGGAGGATCTCGGCGCCGTCGAGCCAGACGGCGGCGATGCGGTCGTACTGCTCGCCCTGACACGTTCCGTTCAGCCGGAGGACGAGGTGGGACCAGGAGGAGTGAGAGGAGCAGTTCTCCGGCGAGGAGTAGTCGACGGCGAGGGGCGGTTGGGCGATGGTGTCGGCGAAGGAGTGGGAGAGGAGCGGGACGGAGCATGATGGAGTGAGGTGATCGGACGGCAGAGGTTGAGCGATCTGGAGCTGCTGCTGAGGAGATGGACGGTTGTGATGCGGAGGGAGAGATCGGAGGTGGAGGAAGTCGCCGAGGTTGGTGGGAGAAGCGAGGGGAAGGAGGAGGATGAAGAAGAAGAGTTTCATTTTTCAGTTACAAGTTCAGAAAAGTGTGAGGCTGAAGAAACTGTGCGATTTTTTTATAGGTAAAATGGTAAAAAATAAAATTATAATATTAAGAAAAGATTTTGATCGTTTTTTATGCATGAAGGCTTACAAAAGCCATTGATAATGGATGAGTTTGTGTTAGAATAGCCAAAATGTGAACACCATTAAAATTGGCGATTTGTTTGCGCACTCCTATTTTTGGGTTTCGCACTCAGCTATGGGCGGGTTTTAAATCAGCCCAAAAAAAAGATAAAAATTATGGGCGAGTTTTAAACCCGCACAACAAAAATAGCACAAAACATGGGCGGATTTCAAACCCGTACAAAAAAAAACCGTATATTTATGGACGGGTTTAGAATCCGCACAAAGTGGAGTGCGCATCCGAAAAAACAGAGTGCGCAAAATCTACCCGAATGGGTTTGAATGATGTGTAGTTGAAAAAGTAATCACATTTGCTTCCTGAATTTTTTGGGAAATAAAGAAGCCTGGATTTTCGGAGGGATTAGTTGTATTTTTTTTTTTGAAAAATGAGCAACCAGCTCATTACAAAGCAAACATTAGATCGCCCCAATATTACAAGGCCAACCTAAATCATCACTGCGGATGATCTTGAAAAAATTAAAAACTAAAGGTTGAAGACGAAACAATTGTCTTAACCTAACTAACGAGGTATCATCAAAACACAAATCCAAGCAAGATGAAGAGATTGCACGACAAATCTGTTGAATGTTGACATGCCTCCTTGCTAAGAAATCAGCAGCTGAATTGGCCTCCCGAAAACAATGAAAAAACACCACCTCTGAAAACCCCGAAACCAAATTTCGGATATCCTGGATAATAGAATATATTTCCCAAGGCACTTTCCAAATGTTTTTTAAAGAATTTATAAGAATGAGATTATCCCCTTCAATAATTAGCTTCTGAATATGTAAATCTCTACCTATTTTCAACCCCTCCAGGAGAGCTGAAGCTTCCGCTTTTAACACCGACATCGAACAAAGAGGCATTCTATTACAAGCTAAAATTTTACTATTATGATCCCTAAAAATAAAGCTAGCAAAAGTAGCATCATTCTTCTGTTTAGATGCATCAAAATTAAGTTTACACCAAGACTGTCGTGGTTTGATCCAAGCCGATCCATTTATCCTTTTAGGCCTATTGCAGTTTGAACTTTCCATTTTCTTGTCTGCAGATTCCCAAAGAATTAAATGGGAGAGCGCCAAATCACAAGGCAGAAGATGTGGAATTATCCTTGCAGGATTAAATTTTTTTGAATTTCTATGATTCCAAATAAGCCACCATAAAAAACACAATATTTTTTTTTATTTAAGTTAAGAGACGAAATGAGATTGTCATTAAAACAACCCGACGTACTGAAATCAAAAGAGCAATTAATATTTTCTTCCAATTTTGCAATCATTTTTTTTGTAAAAGGACCATTGAAGAAAAGATGATTTAAATTCTCATCTTCCATATCACACAAAGAACAGCAGTTAGGAACACAATTATAAAAGCGATTCAGTCTATCCGTTGTTGGAAGACAATCAGTACAAGCTTTCCAAATAAAATTTTGAATTTTTGGAGGTAATTTCATTTTCCAAATCCAAGAATAACCCACAGAAGTAAAG
The DNA here is from genome assembly GCA_964016875.1 of Fallopia convolvulus. NCBI lineage: Eukaryota > Viridiplantae > Streptophyta > Magnoliopsida > Caryophyllales > Polygonaceae > Fallopia > Fallopia convolvulus. The sequence goes on from OZ024721.1 coordinate 10,998,320, forward strand.
TTTCGTGAATCATTTAACAGGGCCGAAGCAGATTGCACTGAAAAAACACCATCCGAAGATGGAATCCAAACAATACAATCATCAAAATCCGAAAGAGGAATCCGAATTTGCAAAATGAGATCAATAATATCAGAGGGTAATATTTGTTTAAGGGCATTCACATCCCAATCTTTTGAAGGGGTAATGTAAGCAGAAACTTTAGCTAAAGAATCACCACTTTCCAAATAACAAAGAAGGTTGGAATTCCCAACCCACTTATCAGTCCAGAAATTTATCCTATTTCCATTTCCTAAAATCCACTTAATTCCTTTGAAAAACATATCCCTAATACTGAGTAGTCTTCCAAACTGCCAAGAATTCGTTTTTTTCTGATATTGAAATAAATCCTGTGATCCTAAATACTTATCCTTAATAATTTTAATCCAAATATTTTCCGGTTCAGTTTGAATTTTCCAAAGAAGTTTCATCTGTAGTGAAATATTCATATTTTGAGTTGTCCTAAGACCCATCTCTCCATTTTCTTTCGGAGTACAAATTTTATCCCAACTACAAAGCGGATGATGATTAGGCGTAAATTTATTCCAAAAAAAAACGATTTAATAACTTTATCAATGTCATCCCAAACTCCTTTAGGAAGTAGAAAACTTTGCATTAAGTAGCTTACCTGTCCTAATAGATTCGACTGAATTAGAACAGACCTACCAGCCTGAGATATTGAATTAGCTTTCCATTTAGATATTTGTGATTTTAATTTAACAATTGTTTCAGCGAACATAGCATTTTGAACTCTACCTTTCAGGATAGGAATACCCAAATATTTTTCCATTGTTGTAGTGACCTGTATATTTAAAATACTAGCTAAAGATAAAGTTGAAGCTCTATAGATGTTTGCTGAGGTTTGGAACGAACTTTTATGAAAATTAATAGAAAATCCAGAAATACGAGAGAAATTAGTTAAAAACTCCTTAATGAAATTCATATTGACATGATTTGCATTTGCAAAAATAATTGTGTCATCTGCAAAACTTAACAAAGGAATACAAGTCCCATTTTTAACTAGCTGGATACCTACATGAGGAACGGTCTTATCTGAGTCAATTTGCAACATTCTAGCAAGATATTCCATTGCAATTATGAATAGAAAAGGAGACAACGGATCACCCTGTCGAATGCCACAAGTGGGAGTAAATTCACAACCTGGTTCATTATTGACTAGAACAGAGGAAGAGGAAGTAGAGACACATTGCATCACTAAATGAACCCAATGCTGACTAAAACCAAATTTAAGGAGTATTTCTTTAATGAAATCCCAATCTATTTTGTCATAAGACTTTTCCATATCTATTTTCAACACCATCCATCCCTTATTGCCTTTTTTCTTCTTATGAAAAGAGTGGAAAATTTCATGGGCTATTAGGATATTATCTTGAATCAATCTGCCTTTAACAAAAGCACCTTGGAACGGATGAACTATTTTTGGTAACAAATGCGAAATTCGATTTGCCAGTATTTTAGTAATTACCTTATATACTGTATTACAAAGACTAATAGGTCTGAAATGACCAATGGTATGTGGATTATCTTGTTTTGGGATCAAAGTAATAAAAGATTTATTTATTACCCGTAACATATGACCCGAATGGAAGAAAGCATTAACTGCTAAAATTAACGAAGATCCTACAATGGACCAATACTGTTGGAAAAATTCAGCTGTGAAGCCATCAGGGCCAGGAGTTTTATCCGATGGCATCGAAAAAATTGCACATTTAATTTCAGAATGCGTAGGTGATTTACTTAATACAATATTATCTTCAGGATTTATTAATTATGGAATACAATCCAAATCATTTGAAAGAAGAAAGCAAGAACTATTTTTAATAAATCTAGATTTCATTTCTTCAGTAATATGGTGAGAAATGGATTCATGATCATAAATAATTGTACCATTCTTAGTTTGGAAGCTTGTAGTTCTTTGTTTATAAGATCTAATTTTTGTAACAGACTGAAAACATTTCGTATTTTTATCCATATTTTGTAAATGTTTAACTTTCGCCCGTTGTTTGTAGTAATCGGGTATCACTTTTCCCGATTTTTCCCTTTTGGAAGTCGGGAAACGAATTGAATTCTTATTTTACAAGTAATTTCCTTACTTATTTCACTAGTAATCAAAGTAGAGAAGTTCTTACTCAAATCTGTTAGAATTTTCGGGAGCCTCGATATATACATACGAAGATATTTAGTACGTATATATTTCCTTTTTCCCGTTGAATACATCCTTATAGAAAAATAAAAATAAAAATAAAATAAAATAAAGATAATAAAAAAAATATATATACTCCTGTTAGTTTTACTATTGAAACCATATTTGTAATCACAACCGAAAATCATATCTCAATCATAACAAAAAAAAAAAAATCTATCTATGAAATCTATCATTAGAGCCTCCTTATATCAATTGTACCCAAATCACAACACTTCCGTCGTGAACTATCGTACCCAACTTCACCAGTGTATTCTTCTGTTCGTTCAATTCAACGATTGATTTTCGGTCCCCGTTCCAACCAGTACCGTCGCCGGAGTCGTCCTTGATAATCCCCGATCGACCACCCAATTCTTTTTTTTTCGGTAAGTCGAAGCCTCTGTTCTTTGTTCCCCTTCAACAACAGTTTGACCTTCAACAACAATTTTGAGGCACGGTTTACTCTTCTTTGTTAACCCTCTTTCGTTCTCCAACCAATTCCTTCAACTCGCCGACGCAGGACTGGATACCAGCGGAAGAGACTCACGGAATCACCGGAGTTGCTGCCATCATCGACCATCGTTAGAAACGATTACCGGTAAGGCTTCCCTTTTCTCTGTTCCCTTGTTGAAATTGGGGCGGGTGAGTATTAGTTTGAGCAGGGGTCGGAGCTTGGTGCCGACCGGAATAGCGGACGTCGGGAAGTCGACGGATCTGGGGAGGAGCCGCCGAAGGGAGCAGTGAGGCGAAGCCATTTGGGAACGTCGGCGGGGCCACCCATCGCTGCGCTTCCTCGCTGCCGCCGGGGGATGGTGGGAGCACCGCAGGGAGCGAACAGCGGCACCAAACAGATCCGGTGAGGAGTGCTCCCTTTTGGAAAAAAAAAAAAAAAAGAGGTTGAAGAAAGGTGGATAGGGGAGACGGGTTTGGAGCTGGAGCAGAATGGGCCAATTTGTCTTGCTCAAATTTTATAAATTTACTTGGGCTGTGATCTGGGTGAATGGGGCCCAATTTGGACCAAATTGGTCTTCAATTTAGATTAAGATTGGACTGGTTGTTTTGTGTAATTGATAGGTTGAAGGGGGGTTCCGAATTGGGTATAAAAGAAATTGGTAATTGATAGAATTTCATTTTTGGGAATATATAAGCTAGTATTGAAATAGGAATTTTACTAAAAGTAAATATGCAGTGGGTGTTATTTTACTAAGTTGTCTAACTAGTAGGCTAAGTTAATTGGACCTTGTAAAATTATCAAGTAGAAGTATAAATAGTATTGGGTAATTTCTAGTGGGTTGGGTTAGTTAGTTCGGATCGTATTTTTAATTAATTAATCTTTCCCTTTATAATTCTTTAGGGAATCGTTCCGTTTGAGATCGTAGTTCTGTCTTCCCAAGAATCCTTCGTTCGAGGTAAGTCGTTTTTCGACTTGCTCGGTTCTTTTCTCCCTTGTTAGATTGAGTATCGATATTGTAGGGCGGGTTTTGGGAACTAGTCCCGAAATACCTTTTAAATTGATTTGAACTCCTTGAGTGTTGTGTGCGTAAATGATTTTAAATGTGTTTTATCGGGAAATGTTTTGGAACGTTTTCTCTGTGTTGGTACCGTTTCCGACACGGCCCATCGTAGCTGGTGTTGAGGAAGAGTTGGCTACTTTGACCCGTGTGACTGGGAAAATCGTACCCCTTCAAATGAAAATTATTATCTGTGTGTTTTTGGCAAGCGCTCCAGTGGAGGCTTAGCCGTAGTTAGAAGGGAGATTGGGAAGTGGAGTGGGAGGGCCTGCCTCTGCACTCGGCGCGGTGATGAGCGCCTTGGAAGACGGATTGTGGACAAAGGAAGAATTGCATTGTTGTGTGACTGTGATTGCAAATGCGTATGTGACTGTTGTGACTGACATAATTAATTTAGGTATTGGCCTTTAGAGTTATGATTGCGGTTGTGGATTTGTATGCTGACTATAGATAACTGATTTCAAACCGTTCTACAGTTTCCATATTCTTTCTAGCTTGGTAGATTAGACGCTGACCCTTCGGGGAACATTTTTCAGTTCCAGGTATGAATCAGGGAGCCGTGCAGGAACCGAGGCAGGATGGCGGGCCGGAGCGGTAAAGAGCGCGTGTCATAATGGGATCGGTTTTTATTAGTTATTTATAATAGTTAGGATGTTGATTTTGATATTTGTTAGACGAAGTTGGTATTGTGTTTTGTTTATTATAACTTTGTTCGAGTAGTTCAGTCAGTATGCGTTGTGACGTATTTGATTATTTATAATTTTCGGGGATTCATGCATGATACGTTTTTCTAAGTTTTACTAAATAAAGGTTGGATGTTTTATTATGTTTTCTCGTCGTGCCCGAGTTGTAAGGTCCTACAGTGTAGTTGTCAACCTAAAGAATAGTACCCGGTAAGGTCTATTTCCCAGTAGCGCCTCGACGGAAGTCGGGGTGTTACAAATTGGTATCAGAGCGAGGTTGACAACAGGGCACATGGAACTGACCAACAAAGAGTACCCGAGGTCCAACTTAAAACCAAAACCGGCCGGTGTTTTCAAATGTTTTTACTGGGGTAGACATGTTGCATATAGGGGGGTAGGTGACACGTCGCGACTCCGCCCCATCAGCCGAAGAACCTCACGTAGAATAGTAAGAATTAGGTTGAAAAATAGAATGTTTAAGTATTGACCGTGGGACTTTCTATTATAGATGGCCCCACCAATCAGAGCTAGAGCTGTTGCAGCTAACGGAAGAGGTCGCGGAAGAGGCCGCGGTAGAGGCCGAGTAGGAGGTCGTGGCAGGGGTAGAGGAGAGATCCCTGTAGCTGCTGAGCCAGAGGTACAACAGGATAACCATCAGGAGGAGGTTGCTGAGAGTCAGGATGTGGCTGATGCTGTTCATCGAGAGGACAGTGCCTCTGTCGCTGGAGGAGGTCTCCCAGCAAACGGGGCTCAGGTGGGAGGAGGAGTACCACCAGCAGGATTGGCCCCAGAGGTGACTGCTGCGATTCAGCTGTTATTGCAGACGTTGATGGGTGCGGGAGCTGCACCGAATCTGAACGCAGCTGCAGGGCAACAAGGAGCTGAGAGGAGGGCACCTGGACCAGATTCTATTTTGGCTGCCCAGCTCGGAGCAGCGCCAGCTTCTGGAGGACCAGTGATAGTTGATCAGGTGGTCGAACCGAGGAGACAGTATCGTGAGCCTCAGCCTGATAAGTGGCTCGCAGAGTTTAGGAAGACTGGAGTACCGAACTTTGCTGGAGCTCAGGGTTCTGACGTAGAGTAGTGGCTGAGGAGAGTAAAATCTGCATTGGATTCTATTAAGGCACCGGAGGAGCGGAAGATGTCTTTAGTACAGAGTCTGCTACAGGAGAGCGCTTTTGACTGGTGGGAGCTGTGTAGGGACCACCGGACTGAGGTTACTTTCGAGGAGTTTGAGAGGCAGATTCGAGATCGGTATTGTCCTCCGGTGGTGAGGGCGGCACGAGAGGCTGCTTTTCGGGATGCTGGACCCGAAAATATCACAGTATCTGAGACTATTCTGAAGTTTCAGCAGGAGTTGGCAGCGGTGCCAAATGCTGCCCCGACTGAGGAGTTGAAGATTCCGACCTTTCTGAAAAGGTTGCAACCTCATCTACGTGCTTATGTGTCTGGTCTCCGACTTACGACATTGGGAGACGTTCAGCAGTCTGCTTTGGCTTATGCTATGGCCACGACCCGACAGAGTCAGCTGGAGGTGCATACCACGGGAAGCAAGAGGCAGAAGTTGTTTGCCCCGGCAGAATCTAGGAGAGATAGTCGTCCCGGCTCTTCTCAGCCGCAACGATCAGGGTTTCAGCCACAGGGTCGTCAGGACCATCGTCGTCTGAGTCAGCCCATTGGGGGACAGAGAGAGTGCTTCAACTGTGGAAGTACTGCTCATTTGAGGAGTCAGTGTCCGAAGCCGGTCAGGAGTTGTTTCAGTTGTGGGAAGCCTGGCCATTTGCAGCAGTATTGTACGGTGGGGGCACCTTCACAAGGATCTTCACCGGGAACGGTGAACCAGATGCCTCGTCGCCAGCCTCAGCAGTTTCAACAGACACCGAGTCAGGGCAGAGGACGCGGCGCAGGAGTTAGCAACACCGGGGGCAATCAGCCCCGAGTGTTTGAGATGAGGAGGGCCGATGCCCTACACGCGCCGACTGCTACAGGTACGATTTGGATTCAGTCTAGACCTGTTCACATACTGTTTGATACGGGTGCTACCCATTCTTTTATGTCTTCTGCTTGCGTGGCTAGACTAGGATTGACTTGCACTGAGGGGGTATCTTTTGTTGTGGGACTACCTGACGGCAGTAAAGTAAGAGGGAATAAGGAGATTTTACAGTGCCCTATTAGAATAGGGAATAGGGATTGGTATGCAGATTTCATAGTAATGCAGTTATCGCCAGATGATGACGTGATTCTGGGGATGGACTGGATGATGCGTTACCGAGTAGTTTTGGATACACACAGAGGTACGGTTACAGTGACCGCAGATGATGGGACCAGACATGTGTGTCAAGAGGTAGAGCAGGAGGGGCCCGGATCGGTGATTAGTATGGTGAAGGCCGCCAAGTTGCTCCACGACGGATGTGTAGGCTATTGATGTTATGTTCTTCAGGGGGACAAGACGGAACCGCACATTCAGGATATACCTGTAGTGTGCGAGTTTGAGGACGTTTTTCCTGACGAACTCCCAGGATTACCTCCTCAGAGAGAGGTGGATTTTGGGATTGAGTTGGAGCCGGGAACGAGGCCGATTTCGAGAGCCCCATATCGCATGGCCCCGATGGAGATGCAGGAGCTGAAGACACAATTGGAGGAGCTGTTGGAGAAGGGTTATGTACGACCGAGTGCGTCGCCTTGGGGAGCTCCAGTTCTGTTTGTGAAGAAGAAGGATGGTTCTCTCCGTCTGTGTATCGATTATCGGGAGTTGAACCGCGTTACCATCAAGAACAAGTATCCGCTGCCGCGTATTGATGACTTGTTGGATCAGTTGCAGGGGGCTACTGTGTTCTCCAAAGTGGATTTGAGGTCAGGTTATCACCAGCTGAGGATTCGGGAAGAAGATATACCTAAGACGGCTTTCCGAACGAGATATGGACATTATGAGTTTGTAGTGATGCCGTTCGGACTGACGAATGCACCCGCTGTGTTTATGGAGTTGATGAACCGGGTGTTTATAGACTACTTGGACAGATTCGTAGTAGTATTCATTGACGACATTCTGATCTACTCTCGGAGTAAGGAGGAGCACGCTGAGCATCTTAGGCTGGTGTTGGGAGTATTGAGGCAGCATCGATTGTTTGCTAAGTTGTCCAAGTGTGAGTTCTGGTTGCCTGAAGTTACCTTTCTAGGGCATGTCGTATCAGCTCAGGGAGTCATGGTAGATCCTGCAAAGATTGAAGCTGTAAAGGCATGGGAACCTCCGAAGAATGTGAAGGAGGTGCGGAGTTTTCTAGGATTGGCAGGGTATTACAGAAGGTTTGTGGAAGGGTTTTCTCGGATAGCCCAACCACTTACCAACTTGCTTAAGAAGACTACTCGTTTTGAATGGAACGAAGCTTGCCAGCGGAGTTTTGATGAGCTGAAGAGAAGGTTAACTTCGGCTCCTATATTAGCTCTTCCTCAGGGGAATGAGGATTTTGTGATTTACAGTGACGCCTCCAAGATAGGCCTGGGTTGTGTGCTGATGCAGAGGGACAGAGTGATTGCTTATGCTTCTAGACAGTTGAAGCCGAACGAACAGAATTACCCTACTCATGATTTGGAGTTGGCAGCTGTGGTACATGCTCTGAAGATTTGGCGTCATTACTTGTATGGGAGTACCTGCAAAGTGATGACCGATCACAAGAGCCTCAAGTACATCTTCACTCAGAGGGAGTTGAATATGCGACAGAGGAGATGGCTTGAGTTACTGAAGGATTACGACCTTGAGATTCTTTACCACCCAGGGAAAGCGAATGTGGTCGTTGATGCCCTTAGCAGAAAGACGCCTCAGGAGAGTATGTTGGCTCATCTGACGGCGCAACCAGAGTTACAGAGGGAGCTGGTGAGGTACGGAATTGAAGTGCAGATTCAGCGTCATCAGGGTAGTCTGAAAACCCTAGAATGTCGGCCGTCTTTACTTGAGGAAGTAAGGCAGAAGCAGGAAGATTGTCCGATGATTCAGGATTTGAGGCAGAGATTGAGCCGTGGAGAGGCACCCGACTTTGCGGAGAGAGCAGATGGTATTTTGTGTCTACGCGGTCGGATTTGTGTACCTCGAGATGCAGAGTTGAGACAGAAGATTTTGCAGGAGGCTCATGCTACACCTTACTCAATCCACCCCGGGGCGAGTAAGATGTACAAGGATTTGCGACAATTTTATTGGTGGGATGGCATGAAGCCGGATGTAGCAAGATTCGTCGCTAAATGTCAGGTCTGCCAGCAGGTGAAGATAGAGCATCAGAGACCCGGAGGAATGCTTCAGTCGCTTCCTATCCCAGAGTGGAAATGGGAGGACATCTCCATGGATTTTGTCACCGGTTTGAGACTCAGCAGAGGCCATGATGCCATTTGGGTAGTGGTGGATAGATTGACGAAGACTGCTCGCTTTTTGCCTATCCGAGAAACGTGGCAAGTGAGCAAGTTAGTGGAGGTGTTTATTAATCAGATAGTTAGGCTGCACGGAGTGCCTAAGACGATTGTGTCGGACCGAGATGGGCGTTTCACTTCCAGATATTGGCAGCAAGTGCATGAGGCATTGGGGACGAGATTACAGTTCACGACTGCTTACCATCCGCAGTCAGACGGTCAGACAGAGAGGACGATTCAGACGCTAGAGGATATGCTGAGATCCTGCGTATTAGACTGGGGAGGTCAGTAGTCGGATCATTTGGCTTTGGTGGAGTTTGCCTATAATAACAGCTGGCATTCGTCGATTCAGATGGCGCCGTATGAGGCTTTATATGGTCGGAAGTGTAGTACACCGCTATGTTGGGATGATCCCTCGGATGTAGTAGGAGAGAGGCCACAGATGATTGAGGAGACGATCGGGAAAGTGGCCTTAATCAGAGAGAGAATGTTAGCTGCTCAGAGTCGCCAGAAGTCCTATGCAGACAAGAGGCGTAGACCGTTGGAGTTTGAGGTCGGAGCCCATGTTTGGTTGAGAGTATCGCCTACCCGCGGGGTAAGAAGATTCGGGGTAAAAGGGAAGCTGAGTCCCCGATATATCGGTCCATTCGAGATTGTGGAGAGAGTAGGCGAGGTGGCGTACAGGCTAGCGTTGCCGCCTGCTTTGGAAGGAGTGCACCCTGTATTCCACGTCTCACAGCTGAGACAGTATGTTTCGGATCCTAGTCACAGACTGAATTATGAGGATTTGGTGGTAGAACCAGATCACACTTTCCGAGAACAACCGCTGAAGATTTTAGATCGACGAATGAAGAAGCTGCGGAATAAGGAGATTCCTCTGGTGTTGATTCAGTGGTCTCGACGGGGAGTCGAGGAGGCCACTTGGGAGACGGAATCCCGGATGAGGGAGAGCTATCCAGAGATCTACCCGGGTTTAGTAGAGGCGTTTGAGGGCAAGGTTAGTAATTAGTGTGTTGTTTTCAGATTCAATGTTTGTTTCGTGATTCTTGGTTGCTTGACTTGTTTGTTTGACTGTGTAATTTTTGATTGACGTGTTGTACGTTTGGATGGCTAATACTAGTTATGATTACCGTTGTCAATCAATTCCGGTTCGAGGACGAACCTCTTTAAGGGGGAGAGGTCTGTAAAAACCTCGAATATATTTTGTTTCGTGTAAAAGTTTCGGGACGAAACTTTCTTAAGGGGGGTAGTATGTAGTAATCGGGTTTCACTTTTCCCGATTTTTCCCTTTTGGAAGTCGGGAAACGAATTGAATTCTTATTTTACAAGTAATTTCCTTACTTATTTCACTAGTAATCAAAGTAGAGAAGTTCTTACTCATATCTGTTAGAATTTCCGGGAGCCTCGATATATACATACGAAGATATTTAGTACGTATATATTTCCTTTTTCCCGTTGAATACATCCTTATAGAAAAATAAAAATAAAATAAAAATAAAATAAAGATAATAAAAAAAAATATATATACTCCTGTTAGTTTTACTATTGAAACCATATTTGTAATCACAACCGAAAATCATATCTCAATCATAAAAAATAAAAAAAAAAATCTATCTATGAAATCTATCATTAGAGCCTCCTTATATCAATTGTACCCAAATCACAACACTTCCGTCGTGAACTATCGTACCCAACTTCACCAATGTATTCTTCTGTTCGTTCAATTCAACGATTGATTTTCGGTCCCCGTTCCAACCAGTACCGTCGCCGGAGTCGTCCTTGATAATCCCCGATCGACCACCCAATTCTTTTTTTTCGGTAAGTCGAAGCCTCTGTTCTTTGTTCCCCTTCAACAACAGTTTGACCTTCAACAACAATTTTGAGGCACGGTTTACTCTTCTTTGTTAACCCTCTTTCGTTCTCCAACCAATTCCTTCAACTCGCCGACGCAGGACTGGATACCAGCGGAAGAGACTCACGGAATCACCGGAGTTGCTGCCATCATCGACCATCGTTAGAAACGATTACCGGTAAGGCTTCCCTTTTCTCTGTTCCCTTGTTGAAATTGGGGCGGGTGAGTATTAGTTTGAGCAGGGGTCGGAGCTTGGTGCCGACCGGAATAGCGGACGTCGGGAAGTCGACGAATCTGGGGAGGAGCCGCCGAAGGGAGCAGTGAGGCGAAGCCATTTGGGAACGTCGGCGGGACCACCCATCGCTGCGCTTCCTCGCTGCCGCCGGGGGATGGTGGGAGCACCGCAGGGAGCGAACAGCGGCACCAAACAGATCCGGTGAGGAGTGCTCCCTTTTGGAAAAAAAAAAAAAAAGAGGTTGAAGAAAGGTGGATAGGGGAGACGGGTTTGGAGCTGGAGCAGAATGGGCCAATTTGTCTTGCTCAAATTTTATAAATTTACTTGGGCTGTGATCTGGGTGAATGGGGCCCAATTTGGACCAAATTGGTCTTCAATTTAGATTAAGATTGGACTGGTTGTTTTGTGTAATTGATAGGTTGAAGGGGGGTTCCGAATTGGGTATAAAAGAAATTGGTAATTGATAGAATTTCATTTTTGGGAATATATAAGCTAGTATTGAAATAGGAATTTTACTAAAAGTAAATATGCAGTGGGTGTTATTTTACTAAGTTGTCTAACTAGTAGGCTAAGTTAATTGGACCTTGTAAAATTATCAAGTAGAAGTATAAATAGTATTGGGTAATTTCTAGTGGGTTGGGTTAGTTAGTTCGGATCGTATTTTTAATTAATTAATCTTTCCCTTTATAATTCTTTAGGGAATCGTTCCGTTTGAGATCGTAGTTCTGTCTTCCCAAGAATCCTTCGTTCGAGGTAAGTCGTTTTTCGACTTGCTCGGTTCTTTTCTCCCTTGTTAGATTGAGTATCGATATTGTAGGGCGGGTTTTGGGAATTAGTCCCGAAATACCTTTTAAATTGATTTGAACTCCTTGAGTGTTGTGTGCGTAAATGATTTTAAATGTGTTTTATCGGGAAATATTTTGGAACGTTTTCTCTGTGTTGGTACCGTTTCCGACACGGCCCATCGTAGCTGGTGTTGAGGAAGAGTTGGCTACTTTGACCCGTGTGACTGGGAAAATCGTACCCCTTCAAATGAAAATTATTATCTGTGTGTTTTTGGCAAGCGCTCCAGTGGAGGCTTAGCCGTAGTTAGAAGGGAGATTGGGAAGTGGAGTGGGAGGGCCTGCCTCTGCACTCGGCGCGGTGATGAGCGCCTTGGAAGACGGATTGTGGACAAAGGAAGAATTGCATTGTTGTGTGACTGTGATTGCAAATGCGTATGTGACTGTTGTGACTGACATAATTAATTTAGGTATTGGCCTTTAGAGTTACGATTGCGGTTGTGGATTTGTATGCTGACTATAGATAACTGATTTCAAACCGTTCTACAGTTTCCATATTCTTTCTAGCTTGGTAGATTAGACGCTGACCCTTCGGGGAACATTTTTCAATTCCAGGTATGAATCAGGGAGCCGTGCAGGAACCGAGGCAGGATGGCGGGCCGGAGCGGTAAAGAGCGCGTGTCATAGTGGGATCGGTTTTTATTAGTTATTTATAATAGTTAGGATGTTGATTTTGATATTTGTTAGACGAAGTTGGTATTGTGTTTTGTTTATTATAACTTTGTTCGAGTAGTTCAGTCAGTATGCGTTGTGACGTATTTGATTATTTATAATTTTCGGGGATTCATGCATGATACGTTTTTCTAAGTTTTACTAAATAAAGGTTGGATGTTTTATTATGTTTTCTCGTCGTGCCCGAGTTGTAAGGTCCTACAGTGTAGTTGTCAACCTAAATAATAGTACCCGGTAAGGTCTATTTCCCAGTAGCGCCTCGACGGAAGTCGGGGTGTTACATTGTTTCCAAAAATCATGTTGAAATTGTAAAAGAATATTGTTTTTATTTAAATGTCGTTGTAATTTTCCTAACAGAAGGGGATTAGAAGGATCATATAACAACATTTCTTGAATAGATTGTAATTGTCGTTCTGAGATCTTAAGCTGCTCATAGTTATTATTAATGTGATGCTTAGCCCAAACCTTTGAATATTTCTTAAGAAGTTGGAGCTTCATAAAAATCTTGAACATAGAAGAACCATCAAGACGATAACGCCATACTTTATGGACTAAAGGTGCATAATTAGGGTTTTGAAGCCAAGCATTTTCAAATCTAAAAGGAAAATTTGTGTGTTTTTTATTTTTTGAAATACAAAAAGTGATAAGACAATGGTCCGAAGTTGTAAAAGGATGATGGTGTACTATTAGATTAGGAAACTCATGAGCTATTAACTAATGTATAAGTAGTCTATCCAGTTTTTCAAAGGTATTCTGATCAGCAGTAGAGCTTTTCCGCCAAGTGAAAGGGAACCCCGAGCAATTCGGCTCTAATAAACCAAACTGATTTTTAAAATTAAGGAGTCGAGAAAATCTAGATAAAGAAGGTAACAGACCTCCTAATTTTTCTGTCATACTACAAATCTCATTTAAATCTCCTACTAGAATGAACGGTAACCTTGAATCCTCTATTATTTTCTGTAAAGCATTCCAGAAGCAATTTTTATCACCTTCCCGGGAAGGAGCATAAACAAAAATAATTAGGAAATTCAAAGCACTATGAGAGTATTTTAAGATAATTATATTATTGGAATTTAAATATAGTTCACGTGAATTAGTAAAGGAATTTTGACAAATAAGCAGCCAAAGGCCCCTTTTGTACCAATACTTGGACTAAATATAATTTTTTGGAAGCCACATTTTCTAATTAGCCCATTAGAAGGCTCTATTTTCGTCTTTGTTTTCGCTAAACATAAGAAATTTAACTTAATTAATTTTCTAAAAAACCCAATTTCTTCCCAGAAATTGGATCGACGCACACCTCTAACATTCCAAAAAGCGATACTCATAAAAAACCTTTCAAGAATTGATGTTCATATAACCGTTCAAACCAACCTGTAAGCAAACCAATCAAAAAATTTAACATCCAACTCATCCTCAAACTACAAAAACAATTAACCAATGGCAGAAGTTGGAAAAATTTACTTGATACAACTTTAAGAATATTCAAAACACAACAAGTATGCACTAATACATTTTTCCTGCTATTAATACACCAAAGGGTAACTAATAAGTGTTTACAACAGTTTTGCATAACATAGCAAACATTAAAGAATACTTTCTCTTTTCGTTTGGAAAGCCAAAGAATAACAACATAATCTTCCATTATAAAAGAACCTGGATTAAACCATTGAAATGATGTCAACCTTGTAAAATCCTGCAGACCAAGAAGCATACAATAGCAAGTTATATAAACAATCCTCAAAATTTGAGCAACATAAGCTCTAATATTGACATAAGCTTTGGAGATAAAGAAGACAAGAGAAGAGTAAAAGCACTGATTGAAATCATATAAACTCATTATATTGAAAACGATGCATAAGATTAAGGAAGCTTTAAATTGTAACGGACTCAAACTCAACAGCAAGCAAAACTCAACACTTTCGCCTTGGTCGCTTGAACTTCGCTTTTGTTCATGTAAATATATTAGTTGTATTTGTTGGTAGTGGAATGGTGCTCCAATAGAGTCGCATTTTAATTTTATGGGTAGAGTTAGAAAGAATATTTCATTTCTTTTGTAATGTGTGGTGGTGTTCATTTTTAACATAATCGGTTTAATTCCAATTTCAATTAAATTCTTTTGAAGGAAAGACAATGATATTAATAGAGAGAATCAAGTTCCGTGAGGTCTAGCACCCCTAGGAAAATGATCTAATAATACAACAACATCCTCATTCATGAATACAATTCTAGTTGCAAAACTAGCCCTATGACTCTGATCATGTCTAAAAATGCAAGAAACAAAGATGGAAGATAACAAAAAAAATTCACACATTGTATAGGTGTTTAATGATGGTTGTTTAGTCTAGCATGATGTTTAATGATGAGGTGAGAGTAATCCTTTATCTAACATGGCCAAAAATCCTCTATACGCATCTAACTTTTTTTCCTTGAGGTACTCAACTCTAGTGGTAAATCTAACAAAGCCGAGCCCACGAACCAGGTAAACCAACTATTAGAATTTCACCCAAGTGAAGAGGTGGGGATAAGGATCGAACATAAAATTTGCATTCTCCATACCTCCTACTACCACTAAACCACCTCTTGTGAACACTTTACACTTCTAACTTGTTAATTACATATATATGAGATTTTTTGATAATTTATTGTACAAGTTCTAAAGATATAGGGCACACCCAACTTCAATGATATCTTTTGTAATTTTCCTTAAAAATCATATGGAGGATACACGTACAAAACATGAATGAACTACCAACTACTTTAAAAAATCTTAAATATCAACGAGCAATGAATGGCGCCCCTGTCAGAGGTTTAGGGCGCCTCGGCTTTTGCAGCGGTGGGCCTTATAGTTCGGGTCACAAGCGGTATATTCTGCTGCTCATTTATTTATTTATTTATTTTTTAAAAAGGTGGTCAAAGGTGCAGATTCCCGTGGGAATCTACACCAAAGCGAGCGACAACGGTGGCAGCTGCAGCTCGCCTGGGATTCTGCAAAGCGCAGAATCCCAGTTTGACTGGGGCGGAGAAAGTGAAGGGAGTAGTAAGCGCCCGACCTTTTAATTCGATTCCGCTCCGAATTCCTTTCACCAGTTCCACTCCAACTCCTCCTCACTCCCTCTCCATTTTCATCTACCAGCAGCTCCGAACAATCACTCTCCATTTTCGCCCAAATTCCTTTCAAGGTGGTCCCAAATCCGATTCAAAGTGGTCCAAAATCCGTTAATTCGATTCAAGTGGTCCCAAATCATACACTAATCCGGTGAATTAAACCACTATTCAAGATAATGAGAAGTTTTTCGCTATCGGTATGTATGATTTTTTTTTCTTTTAATTGAATTATTTTAAGTTATTAAGGTTAAAACTAACGTTATTTTTTATTAGAATTTGTTTGGCTCGAAATCATCTTCAAGCTCCCAACGTAGACGGCGGAATGAATCCCGACCAAATATTAATTTGAATGAGAGCGAGGAAACCTCGAGAGTTCGAGAGGAGGTTCAAGTCCCACTTCCGGAAGCGATGACGAGCCAACCCGTCGCCCCCGTGGAGGGTTTTGGTACGCAAAATATTAAATTTATTTTTAATTTATGGATTAATTATTAGTTTTATGTATTAAGTAGTTTATAGGTTAATTACCGAGAGTTTGATCGATTAAGTAGTTTACATGATAGTAAATTTATATGTTAATTTATGTGGAAAATTAATTAATTAATTAATCAATGTATAATTTATAGACTAATGTATGTGTAATTATTAGTGATTAAGTAGTTGTAGAAAATAATTATAAAATTTCATAATTTGAATAGTTAATTTATTTATGGTGTAATTATTAGTTTTTTCCATTAATTATGAGTTTAAATTAGGTTCATACATGTTAGTAAGTTAATTTATATTATAAAGATAAATGATTAAGTAGTTATTGAGAGTGAATATGAATTTTCTTAATGTGCATGGTTACTATATTTACGGATGAATTAATAGTTTGATATATTAATTATGTGTTTAAATGAGCTTTATGCACGATATTAGATTTTAGAGAAATATTGTAAAAAATACATGTAGATGATATTTCAACAATCTTTCGATTGCTGAATAGAAGTGGTGATATATATCTGGACCTCTATGTGGACCCTACCCAGCCCACATATGCTAATACGGGTTACGCTGAAGCTGGTCCATCATTCGCTCATGGGCAATACGGGGGTTACCAATTTCCCCTCAATATCCAACACAAGAGGCGTATAATTACGGTAGTACGAGTTATATGCCATTCCAAGAGACGCAGTATGGTGGTAGTACGAGCTATATGCCACCACAAGAGACGCACCATTATGGTAGTAGGAGCCATAGTACGCCACCACAAGAGTCGTACATGCAGCTGACGTTGTACACAAACCCAGCTCCTCCGTCATACACAAACCCACCCCCTCCCATGCGCTACTCGGCTCCTCCGGAGCCCGATATCCCGGCCCATGATGATGAGGTCACGGCTTATGAGGACCCTGAATTAGCGCCCCCGGTCCATCCGGTAGGCGGATATGGTGGCGGCCCAAGCGACACGTCCTTACTCACCCACTTTCATACACCTAGGGCACATTACATATGGGATCACCAACACGTAAGAACGGCCTATAATTTTTGAATTTATGATATTATTTATAATGTTCAAAACTTAATTTTTGTTGTAATCTGAACAGTGGGCGAAAAACCTTAAAGTGCAAGGTCGGTCCGAGGCGTTAGACTTATTGAAAAATTTGGCGGACAACCATCAAGGACAAAACTGGGTGGCGCTTGTAAACCAAAGCAGCTTGAGTCATTTGAAGGATTGGAAGTTCCGGGAAATGGACCGAGCGCTGATTTCTGCATTCGTGGAGAGATGGCACCCGGAAACGAATAGTTTCCACTTTCCTTGGGGAGAGATTACCATCACCCTCCACGACGTCTCAAAGATACTGAACCTTCCATTGAATGACATTAAGGTCAAGGGAGGGCTTTTGGATGATGACGCTTTACGCTTGATGATGTCGGAAATGCTAAGAGTTGACGTTAGGGAGGTGAACAGGCAGACCTCAACCGGTGGCATCAACACGGTGTTTTTGAAGGATAGGTTGTCGGCCCTGGTGGCACAAAGGGCGGACCCACATTTGATTGCATCTCTTTACTTGTTCATGTTGCTCGGAAACACGTTGCTTTTGGACAAGTCTGATGCTGGTACCCAGCTACAGCTCTCGCATCTGGTACTAGACCATGCGACGACATCTCATTATGCATGGGCAGCCGCTACATTGGCCTACTTGTAAAGGCAGTTGGGTTGTGCAAGCCGCAGGGAGGCTGCGGGTATTAGTGTGTGCATGTTCCTCCTACACGTGAGTATACCTAACCCTATATACAGTTTAAATATATTGTAACGTATCGTAGACACATATAATATAACATATTTATATATTTCACAGACTTGGATTTGGAGGTACTTTCCGACCTTTAGGGGTCGGTTGAGCAGACTTGGATTTGGAGTATACCTAACCATAGAAACCCTAGAACCCTAAACACTAGACCCTAAACCCTAAAAACCATAAACCCTAAACCATAAACCCTAGACCCTAAAAACCCTAAACCCTAAACCCTAGACCCTAAACCTTAAACCCTAGAAACCTTAGATCCTAAACCCTAAACCCTAAAAACTCTAGACCCTAAACTCTATATCCTACAAATACAAGTACCAATACAAATACAAATACGACATTACACAAAACATCCAACAAATAATAATAACCATAATAATATCTTACAAATACAAGTACCAATACAAGTACCAATAGAAATAGAAATACAAATACAAATACTAGTCCTACTCTAATAAAAACTAGGGGGCAACCCTGCTGCGTTGTGGTAACTGACGTACCGGGCCATGCGTTCATGAAAGCGAATATCCACCCCATCAATGCTATAATGATGATATTGGGTCCAAAGCTTTGCAGAGGTCGGCATGGGGGCTTCATCTACGAGCGTAACCTACAATGATAAATTCGTAATAATATAATAAAAGCTAGTAGACTATGGAATTTATGTAAATGTATGACGCTTATCGGGACATAGTGATTCCCTAGATGAGCTATCGCCACGACACTGTCCCACACAAGAGTACTAGGAGCTTCACTAGATATCATCGGGAGGCATGTATGAGGACCACGCTCGGATAGTACGACAAGTGCACACTGGAATCTAGTAGCAAACGCCAATCCGACGGTTGGCGTCTCCATCCAGTAGTAGTCTGTACTGACTTGATTGATCAATTCATCAATATGCGTAATATAAGGATATATGCACGCATACGTCTCGTAATGGGTCCTCAACTCCAAAGCCATCTCCTCTCGCATCCTCCTCCAACAATCCTGCCCCCACCCAACAAGACAAGCGAGTGCCCTATACCCGCAATTACCGTCTCCTAGGACATCAGGAGTGCTGACGATGAATCGCCTCATGAAGGTGGGTACATGGACACCGAGATCAACTTCAAAGTGACCTCCTTCTTCAACCGTCGGACGATATACATCTTCTCCCTCTTGCTCCTCCTCCTCCTCCTCCTCCTCCTCCTCTAGAACATGGCTAAGTGCGACCCCAAGCATAGAACGAGTGCCTTTCCCGCGCTGTTGAAGATGCTCCAGCCTAGTCAAGTTTCTTGGTTGAACCTTTGAGTTCTTCCTTGGCCTACCCTTCTTCTTCCTATGGAGAGATGGCTCCACCACACCCCCCTCCTCAAGATAATTGAGGTTCAAGTATTTTCGACCAACCTGGTGTTTGACAGTAGAATCCATCTTGCCTTCATAGAAGTCTTGTATCATCCTCGTCCAAATCTCGTCAGTTGGATTTAGGGCTGTGGGGGCCACCTATTCATCTACTCCCCTTTGGCTTTCCCACACCAATTGTTTCCAGAAATCATGAATCATTGAAAGTTGAATAGGCCTGCATTCATTGATACAAGCATGGACTTGGTGAGGGCATGGTAGTCCACGGGCGGTTGTCCACCACGCATCGTCGCATATCAGACGGAAAAGCTTGTTCGGGTCATATATAGCGCGGACATGGGCAAACAACTATCTGATACAATTGTTGGAAACCTTCCCTGGAAGACGAGAGAAGACAGTTTTGAGTGGCTCGTCCATATGTTTGATGGACAACGGTTCGCTGGTACGGTCTCGTTCCATCTCTCCCCTAATAGTGTGCACCTGAATGTTCACCATGGAGTGCATCTTTCTCAAGACCTTGTTGAACCCCCCAATAGAAGACTCCAAATAATCCTTCAACACAGAGTGTTGGGACTCGACCCTGATAAATATTTCGTTAATTTAGTGCCAATAGCTAATATTTGTGTTTAAGAGTTTTCTCGTAAGGAAAATTGATTAGCGTACCTGTTTGTGGTCCTTGTAAATAAATGTAGACAATGATTAGTGTAGGCTCCAACAATGTGATCACGCCAAGGAGTAAGCCAGTTCCTCTGGAGGAACGCTAACAGCAACGGATTGAGCGGCTTTTGTACTCCAATCTCACCAGTCCGCAATAGACGAAGTCGTGCCTCATACTCTGCTACGGTCGTTGAGAAAAATAGCTCCCATTCTTTGTTTCCAAACCACTCCGCAGTCCCCGCAGAAAAACCGTTCGCCAAAGTGTATGCCTTGCAATTCCGCTGGATATGCACCCAACACAACAGGTGCTTGGCGTTGGGAAACAAAACCGCAACGACGTTAACCTCGGTAATATCCCGATCTGTGACAACAACTTCTGGCATTTTCCCAACCATTTCGAACACCTCCCGCAACTGATATAACACCCATTCGTAGTGATCTTGGGTCTCTCTTGCCATAAATGCAAACCCAATGCAAAAAGTGTGCCCGGTGCAAGTAAATCCTACCATCTCACTCAAAGGCATGTTATACCTGAAATATTAATTAATTTGAATAAGTTAACGTGCAAAACTTAAATTTCAAGTAAAAACGCTTTTATTATAAATACTTACATGTTGGTTTTGTATGTCGCATCCATGATCACAACATACGGAAACAACTTCAGCAGATTCAACGACTTGGGATGGGCAAAGAAAAAGTCTATTATCTTGTTGCTTCCTTCCTCGGCTCGATAATCAAGATAATGGCCATTTGACTTTAAGAAATGGAGTGAGAAATGAGTTACATTCATTGAACTCATCTCTTTCTTCAATACATCGTGCCGAAAAGTATACAACTGTCTCATCGAAGTTGTGATGTTCGGCCACTTTTCGCGCAAGTATGTCATAACAAACTTCGGTGCACCATGTGTGAGGGTTAATAGCCTTGCATCCTCCTTTTGCTCATCAGTTAAGCGGCCGGCAAAAGGATATCCCTCCAAACTAGTGGAAAGGTCGTGGTTGTGGCGACCGGATTTCACGCTTAGCCGCCAATGATGGGTCCTCCTGTCCTGTTGGCCAACCAACTCGAACGGGCAGCCCATCTTCCTGCTACGTGGTTTTTCATTTAGATCATCACCAACTTGTAGGGTCCGCATATTAACGCCTGATTTACCCTTCTCCTTTGGCTTGTACTCACCGGCCAACACACATGCTAAAAGGACCTTCGTTTCCCATGAGTTCTTAATTGTCAACACCATGTTCAAATTACGTCCTACTTCTCTATCCCATTTTAGCATATGATTCCGTTCCGACCACTCATAATCAGACTCAAAGTAGGTAGAAAAATCGGGAAACTGAAAACAATTATGGCAAATACTTCATTAATTAATTCGATTATAAACTCACAAATTCAACACAATATGAGAAATTAAAACGAAAATTTCGCACTAAAACAACTAATTTAACAATTATAACAACTATAAAATATGATTAGTTATAACAACTATAACGATTTCTACTCAACTAATTTAACATTTATAACAACCAAAACGATTATAAACATCAAATTCTTCATACTAAAGTATAAAATATGATTGATTATAATAAAACTAATAATTTAGTAAATAGTCGATTACATACCGCTTCTTCATTTTGATGCAAAACCACCTCGTTTTGATGTCCACTATAAGGAATTCCTTCTAAACTGCCATATTGATCGTCGTTCACATTCACCGGAATTGAACTAGAATGTCCCTGCCCTTCATAGAATGGCCAAAAACCCGACATTATTTTCGTAGAGGTGGATTTGGGGATGGGTTTGGGAGTTTTTTAGGCCGAGTAATTTCACACGGCCTTCATTGCTCGCCTTATAAATAGCCGCGGTGAAGCTTGTGTTTTTACCGTTGAGGGCAAGGGATCGGTAGCTGTTACCGCTACCGATCGAATCTTTTTTTTTGTCTAACCACCGCTGCCGCTCTTTGCAACGACAAGTTTTTTTATATGGAGCGGCAGCTGCCACCGCTGCCGCTCCCATTTATTCAATTTTTTAAAATCCACAACTGTAGGACACACTGTTGCAAAAAAGCCAATGCGCCCTACAACTCTGACCGGGGCGCAATTACTCGGCGATATTAACACAGCATGTACAAATTTACGTAATATATAGGGGTGAGTAAGGCCCGTCGTAAAATGAGACCTTTTAAGAATGGGATCCTGATACAGTGCAATCGAGCAACGTGGTTAATAACACGAGGCCCGTTAGGGAACGTCGTCGATCGAGGCGATATGATGAATAAATTTTATTTATTTGAATTAATTATCTTAAAGTTGTAATTTTTTAAACTAGAGTTCATCTCTCTTCTTGGGTTTTCTTTACGATTCTTTCCCGGGACGCCTTTTTTGAACCGTAGGGCTTAGCTTTAAATACTTCTTGTTTATCTTATCAGTCAATTAGTCAAGAAATTTATTTGCCCTAATTTACTTTGCTCTCTTTTACGCCTCTTTCCTGAGCTTGAGTTCACGCCGGACTCGACTTGCCGCCTTGACCAACAAGGCTCGATACGAATCCACATTGGGTCCGTATCAACTGGTGCTTTCACCTCGAACCACCATGACCTCCTCCGCCGATGACACCGCCGATTCAACGGCCGCCGCTATTGCGGAATTACGTGAATTGATCCTCCAGTTAACGGATGATAGCCAGACTTTCCGGCATGACTTAGAGGTTCAACGCTTGCGCACCGACAACGTACTCGATCTCGTGAACAGCCGCCAGAATCTGGCCGTGGTTACCTCTGCGGTGCCGTTGTCTGTCGCTGCCGCCACGACTTCTCTCACCACGCCGCAAGTCCTCGCGAGTTGGCAACCGCGGTACTCCTCCAGCAATGTCACCGATCGTGGGTTGGCCACCACCAACGAACCCTGGTTTC
Source organism: Fallopia convolvulus (assembly GCA_964016875.1). NCBI lineage: Eukaryota > Viridiplantae > Streptophyta > Magnoliopsida > Caryophyllales > Polygonaceae > Fallopia > Fallopia convolvulus. The sequence continues at coordinate 11,021,057 of OZ024721.1, forward strand.
GCGGTGCCTCTTGCCACGACGAGCACGTCGTCCCAACAACCGCCAACATATCACACTTCCATGGCAGGCCAATGGCCGCCGCCGCCTAGACCCCCTGTGGAAAATTGGGTCGTTATTAGAGCTCGACAAGCGCAGGACAATATTCCCAAAATCCGAGTTGATGCTCCTCGGTTCAATGGGACCGATCCGAATGGCTGGATATTCAAGGTTCAAGCCTACTTTGATTACTTTTATACGTTGGATCAGGATCGTTTACGGCTAGTTGGTATGTTGTTTGATCACCCTGCCTCGGACTGGTTTCGTTACCAACGCCGAAACCATTGTGGCGAACTTGAAACAAAAAACCACGATTCTGGAGTACCAAACGGACTTTGAAGTTTTGTTGAATAAAGTTACCGGCTTATCCGAGGCCACGTTGAATTCCCTCTTCAAGGCGGGATTGAAACAACCGGTGTGACGCGAATTGAATTTACGCAACCTGGTGTCTTTAGCTCAGGCCTTTGCTTTAGCCCGTGAACTGGCAGCTTCGTTCACCGAAACCACAACGCCATGGGTGGCTAACCGACGGCCATGGACATCATCCGATGCCCGCCAAGGTGTTCCACCACAAAAAACACCAGCAGCACCAACTCCGCCCACGAGTACAGTCATACAGATATCGCCTAATCCTAACGGTAATTACTCATCTCTTCCAATTAAACGTCTTTCTATTTCTGAACGAGAAGTACATACTAAAAAAGGTTTATGTTGGAATTGTGATGAGAGGTACTCCCGGGGACACCGATGTGCACCCCGTTTCTTGGCGTTATTAAGCTGTGATGATAGCGATGAGGAAGACAATGAAGAAATTAATGATGAATTAGCTGTCACATGAGATATTTCTAGCCTCCATTCTATGGAGGGTCTCCCGAACCCGCACTCTTTGTGACTTTCTGGAGCAATTAATGGCGTACAGGTGCAGGTTCTCATAGATGGCGGAAGCACACATAATTTTATTCATCCTGACCTCGCCGAAAAGTTACAGCTGTCCTTATAAAAAACAGCGCCATTTCGTGTCTTTGTGGGGAACGGTGCTTACTTATTATGCACACATCAATGTCCGGACACTGTTGTTGATTTACAAGGCCACTCTTTTTCTATCGATCTTTATGTCTTGGCAGTTCATGGTCCGCAGATTGTTCTAGGAGTTCAGTGGTTACAAACATTGGGTACTATTGCTCATGATTATGCCCAATTAACGATGCAGTTTTCTTCGCAGAATAAACCCGTGTTTCTGCAAGGGGATCGACAATCACCGAAACTAATTTCTGTTCATGAATTGCATTCTCTCTGTGCTTCTGAGGGGATTGTAGAATGCTTTGAGATTCTCCAGCTACCGCCTGCAGATTCACCTTCTCCCATGCCAAAGCTGCCCACATTTCCGTCTGATTTGAACCCCGACGTTCGTGAGGCACTCCAGCGCCATGCGGCAGTGTTTCAGATTCCTATGGGTCTTCCGCCTTCACATGCGTGGGATCATCGCATTCATTTACAGCCGGGATCTAAACCGGTAAATGTTCGTCCCTACCGTTATCCATATTTTCAAAAGTAAAAAATTGAACGGTAGGTTAAAGCAATGCTTGATCAGGGGATTATTCGCCACAACACTAGTCCCTTCTCCTCCCCTGCGCTTCTGGTCAAGAAGAAAGACGGAAGCTTTCGCTTTTGCATTGATTATAGAGCCCTGAATACGGCTACTGTTGCTGATAAATTTCCAATCCCGACAACTGATGAATTATTTGATGAGCTGGGCAAGGCAGTTATTTTCACCAAACTCGATGTACGCTCTGGTTACCATCAGATACGGATGCATGATTCTGATATTTATAAGACGGCTTTCCGCACACACGATGGCCATTTTGAATTCTTAGTTATGGCCTTCGGGTTGACGAATGCGCCGTCTACATTTCAGGCTGCCATGAATCATTTGTTTGCTCAGTATTTATGTGCCTTTGTCATCGCCTTCTTCGATGATATTCTGATTTACAGTCCATCTGTTGAGGCACATGCAGCTCATATTGATATCGTCCTACAGGTTCTTCTCGATAACCACTTCTTTGTCAAAAGCTCGAAATGTTCGTTTGGCACTACTAAGGTGGAATACCTAGGCCATATTGTGACAGCAGGGACACTGTTAGCCGATTTGGCTAAATTATCAGCCATGGCCGATTGGCCTACATCGAAATATGTCAAGCAACTGCGGGGATTCTTGGGCCTTACGAATTATTACAGGAAATTCATTCGTCACTATGCTGTGATAGTTGTGCCTCTAACTGATCTTCTGCAGAAAGACAAGTTTATGTGGTCTGAATCAGCCAATTTAACATTTACTCGTCTGAAGGAGGCAATGATGCAACCTCTTATTCTTCAACTCCCTGATTTTTCAAAGCCATTCGTAATTGAGACTGACGCTTCGGATGAGGGCGTGGGTGTTGTGCTCTTACAAGATGATCGACCTTTATCTTTTTGCAGTAAGAAGCTAGGTGCTAGGCATCGGGGCTCTTCTGCCTACCACCGGGAGCTCTTTGCCTTTGTTTCAGCTGTTCAGAAATGGCGCCAATACCTACTTGGGCGTGAATTCTTGATTCGTAGCGATCAGAAGAGCCTCAAGGAACTCCTTACTCAGGTAATCCAAACACCTGATCAACAGTTTTTTATGCGGAAGCTGATGGGTCACAAATTCTGCATTGAATATAAATCCGGGGCTAGCAAACCGAGTGGCGGACGCACTTTCAAGGTGCATGATCGATGATGATGCTACATTACAGCAACTGCTTTCATTCTCGACGCCACTGCCCGAGCTTCTCCACCGGCTACGCCGTGAAAATGACACCCTCGATGACTTGAAAGATTGGCACAAAGCCGCAGACGCAGGTACACTATCTCCGCCATTTCAAGTACACGATGGTATTCTAGACTATGGGCATCATCTTGTTGTTGGATCGGCCTCCCCAATTAAGGCTGAAATTTTGATGGAGTTTCATTCCGCTCCTAGTGCGGGTCACCCTAGAGTCGATCGCACTTTTCGACGTGTGGCTGATATTTTTTATTGGAAAGGCATGTGCTCTGATGTGAAGAGATTTGTTGATTCGTGTCTTATTTATCAGTCTACCAAATACAGCACTAGTAAACCTGCGGGTCTTCTGCAACCCCTGCCCGTTCCGCAACCGATTTGGGATGAATTAACCATGGATTTCATCACCGGATTACCACCATCTCCTCACCATACTACGATTTTGGTGGTTGTTGATAGGCTCTCCAAGTACACGCATTTTGGCGCTCTGGGGACTTCTTTTGATGCACCGAAAGTAGCTGCTGTGTTTGTTGATATTGTGGTGAAATTACACGGCATTCCGACTTCCATTCTGTCTGACCGTGATCCTATATTTCGCAGCGCTTTTTGGACAAAATTGCACCGTCTTAGTGGTACGAAGCTCCGTCATAGTACCGCCTATCATCCGCAGACGGACGGTCAGACGGAAGTCAAGAACCGGGGTTTGGAGCAATATTTGCGCGCTTTTACACGAGGTCGGCCCCGCCGTTGGTTTGATTTTCTCCCGTGGAGTGAGCTTGCTTTGAATTCGATGTTCCATGACGGTTTGGGCATGTTGCCATTCCGCGCCTCGTATGGACGAGAAGCTCCGCCAATTGCTCGCGCCACCCTTCCTACCGGACCACCATCTCCGGCTGCAGAGGCCCTCCGTGATCGCGAGCAAGTTCTTGAATTGATCCGCTCTAATTTGATTAAAATGCAGCAGCGAATGGCATCTCAAGCCAATAAACACAGACGCGACGTGGAGTTTCAGGTTGGTGATTCCGTTCTCTTGAAACTTCAACCGTATCGGCATCATTCAGTTGCCAAGCCTTTGTCTGCTAAGTTAGCTCGACGTTTTTATGGACCGTTTAAGATCATTGAGCGTATTGGCCCCGTTGCATATAGACTGGATTTGCCAGCCATGGCTCGTATACATAATGTATTCCATGTTTCGTTGCTCAAGCGGTTTCTTATGGATGGTTCGCCTATTACTCCGAGCACTTTGCCTGCCGAATTCTTGTATGACATGCCACTTTCCCGTCCGGTGCGAGCCACGACCGCCCGTGATGTACTTATTGAGGGAATACCGCGTTCCGAGTGGTTGGTCGAATGGGACGACGGAGAGCATGCTTCAGCGACATGGGAGCCAGTGGACAAGCTGCGATAGTCCTTCCCTGATTTACGGCTTGAGGACAAGCCGAATCTCATCGGGAGAGAGAATGATACAGTGCAATCGAGCATCATGGTTAATAACGCGAGGCCCGTTAGGGAACGTCGTCGACCGAGGCGATATGATGAATAAATTTTATTTTTTTGAATTAATTATCTTAAAGTTGTAATTTTTTAAACTAGAGTTTATCTCTCTTCTCGGGTTTTCTTTACGGTTCTTTCCCGGGATGCCTTTTATGAACCGTAGGGCTTAACTTTAAATACTTCTTGTTTATCTTATCAGTCAATTAATCAAGAAATTTATCTGCCCTAATTTACTTTGCTCTCTTTTACGCCTCTTTCCCGAGCTTGAGTTCACGCCGAACTTGACTCGCCGCCTTCACCAACAAGGCTCGATACGAATCCACAACGGATCCTTATCAGATCCAGTAATCTTTACAGATTACTCTAGTCTTTAGGATGAGAGACAAGCTAAATATATAAACTCGATTGTATAGGGATGGATCATTATGATATATTAGTTTTAGTTTAAAGTCCCAAATTATTGTTGTTCAAATTTCATTTTATGTTCTGAAAATGAAATAAGTTTGCAAGGAGTTATTTTTCCTTAAACTTCGAAGTTTTAAGTAACATCTAAGACTATTTAAATGATGTACAATTTTATTTTATTTTTTGATCTAAAAACGATGTACAAATTAAGGTCATTGTAATATTATTAATCCTAAGTTGTAATATGTAACATAAGTATAATATAGTATAATGCAACATACATATGGGTAGGTAGAGGTTAGGACAAGTGCTTAGCTCGAACTCAAAATGCGATGGGCCACCTAACTCGGACCTAGACTTGACCCTTGAGTCGCTTGACCATGGCTTGGTCAAGCATGGCTCTTGTGTGGTGTTATTTGGTTGATTGGGCTGGTTTCTATTTGTGACTTGGGCACGAGCTTCGCCAAAACGACTAATAGGCCTATTTGTTATTTGGACAGCTCCGTTTTTGATCCTCGCTTTGGACCCATTAAAGAAAGAGTGGAGACGTCGACGTCTTGCCTCTAGGGTTCATCCATAAGCTTAAAGTGAAACCCTCCAGAGCATCTTATTTCTCAATCTAAATTTATTTTATTTCTCACTCTAAATTATTAATATTAGTCTTAGTGTTTAATATTTATACTAATATATATCTTTAAAATTCAAGAGGTTGACTCACATGGAAATATGGCTTATCATGAAAACTAAGAACAAATGAGGACCCTGTGATTTGAGAAATGGATGACTAAGATTAGAAGAGATAGGGGTAAAATGGTAATTTTGACAAAAATAAAAAAAAAATATTTTTTTTAAAATTTTCTTAGTTTTGCTTGTTTTTGCCAAAAACACGAAATTTGATTTTTTACGTTACGTTCACATATTTTATGCATATGTTCATACTATTATAAGACATGTTCACATATTATCACATTTTTCAGTTTTAGTGATTTTATAATATGTTCACATATATTACAAGTGTGTTCACATATTATTATTGTTTGTTCATGTTTTATGGTCATATGTTCATGTTTGATTAAATCATAATACAAACAACTTAAAAAATTTAACAAAAAAATAATTTTTTTTCGCTTATATTTTCCAAAAACACGACAGTTGATATTTTACATTTTGTTCACATATTTTATACACATGTTCACATTATTACAAGGGCTGTTCACATATAATCGCATTTTAACTTCAGAAAATTTAGTATATGTTCACATATAATATAGGTACGTCCACATATTAGTATTGCATGTTCACGTTTTATGGCCTTATGTTCATACTCGATTTACATCCTACATACGTAAAAAGAGTTAAAAAAAAATAAAGTAAGAAAATAAAAAAAAATTAAAAAAAATAAATTTTTTTTATTTTTGTTTTTTTAATTGGATGGCCTAGATTCATTTCTAGTGTTTCAATCGGATAGCTTAGATTTGTTCTTAATTTTCATGATAAGCCCCATTTTCATTTGAGTCAATCTCTAAAATTCAAACATATATGAATCTAAAATAATTGATTTATGTTTGAAAAGAGAAAAATGTAAGTAGATTTTAATTTTTAACCTTGTTTATGTGTGTGAAATTGTGAATACACTATTTATTATTTATCTAGTTTTTTATGCGCATATAATTAGTTTCGATGTACACATAAAATAAGATGTATTTTATGTTGTTTTGATACATAAACGATTAGTTTGAAGTAAGACAAACTTTTGTGCATCGATTTTAATTTATGCATTGATTTTTTATGCGGATTGTGCATCGATTTTAAACTTCTTTATTTTTGGATGCACATTTTGCCAATTTTGATGCACATTCAGCCAGTTTTGATGCACATTTTGCCAATTTTGATGCACATTCAGCCATTTTTGATGCACTTACAAACAAGATGCACTTTTTAGTTGTTTTGATGCACAAGTGACTCCTTTTGATGTGCATAAAATAGTTAGTTTTAATTCACATACGACTAATTATGATACACAAACATATTTTAATGCACACAAGTTCGATGCACATTTGACCATTTTTATCGCACAAACAATCGGTTTGATGCACAAATAATTAATATTTGATGCACATTTGGCCATTTTCGATGTACAAATGAACAATTTTGGTGCACAAAAGCACTGTTTAGATGCACAACCCGCACACCCTCTATATCCGTTTTTTTTCCGAAAAATACGTGAATAATTTGTCAAAAATTCGGCATGCCTTATTTTTCTATTTTTTTAAGTGAAATGACCGGTGCATTGATTCCTCACCCCATCAGCTCTTGTTCTTTCTCATTTCTCGCCTAGGTACCCATTATCACCAGATTCGGACCCTATTTATAATTATGTAATGTAACATAAATAATAGAAAATATTTTTTTTTTATAATTGTAAATAATTATAAAAAAATAAATTATTTAAAAAAAGTAAATACGGAGTATAATTTTTAGAATAAATTTCAACACTAAAATCTTAGGCCTATAGGCGCTATAAAACTAATAATCACGAGCTTGGTCCAGCGGGCGTGTCTTTAAACAAGCCCAAGTTCATTCAACTGATAAACAGCCCTAGGAAGGAACCAGAACCAGTGAGCGAATCAGGACGGAACGACGGACTCGGGAGAAAGAATTCGAATTCTTCACCGCCGGCTTATCTTCTCTGCCTCGTCAAAGTCTGCAATTTCGTCTCCAAAATTGATCGGTTTGAACTTTCCGTTCTCAATTGAATTTTGTTTCCTAATGCCTTTATGTCAACCTGCCTCCGCCACTGGTGGTGACTGACCATCTTGGCTGAAATTTGGATTAAGTTTATCTTTCGATTAGAAATATATTGCCGCCGTTCCCCATTTCCGATTCCGTGTAACTTAGTTGATTGGTATTAGCTGAAAATTTGAACTTTTACAACTGCTGGTTGTTATTTGGAAGTTTATCCTGATTCTGGATTTCATTTTTTTATTTATTTCAGATACATAACATCATGGGGTATGCCAGTATTGCTAGACCTGGTGGGTTTTTGTTGCAATTAGAGCTTCCAATCCTTCCATTTTGCAAGGCACATTTGGTTTCTGCAACCACAATTCAGATGCCACGAGGTTGGAGTAAAAGATTAATCTTTATCCCTAAGCTTCAGTATTCAGTTAATGCAAGGAGCCCTAATTCTCGCTCCACTGATTTTTCTGCACCCAAGGCCAATTCTACAGCCATCAGCACGGGGAAAGATCAAGGAACCAAATCTTCTTTGTATGCTCGTCCCAGTTTGTTAGAAATGAAAAAGCAGAGAATGGAGAACCGTACGCGTGTCTATGAGTTTCTTAGAGGAATAGGAGTTGTTCCTGACGAGCTTGATGGGTTGGAATTACCTGTTACAGTTGATGTCATGAAGGAACGCGTGGAGTTTCTCCACAAATTAGGGTTAACAATTGAAGATATTAATAATTACCCAATTGTTCTTGGTTGTAGTGTGAAGAAGAACATGATCCCAGTTCTTGATTATCTTGGCAAATTAGGAGTTAGAAAATCTGGCATTACAGATTTCTTAAGACGGTACCCACAAGTTCTCCACTCCAGTGTTGTTGTTGATCTTAAGCCTGTAGTGCAGTATCTCCAAGGTTTGAATATTAACCCAGTTGATATTCCTCGTGTTTTGGAAAAGTACCCTGAAGTACTAGGATTCAAGCTAGAAGGAACCATGAGTACATCTGTGGCTTATCTGGTTGGGATTGGTGTAGGAACAAGAGAAATTGGTGGTGTGCTCACCAGATATCCTGAGATACTAGGGATGAGAGTGGGAAGGTTCATCAAACCCTTTGTGGAGTATCTTGAGAGTTTGGGGATTCCTCAATTAGCTGTGGCTAGATTGATTGAGAAAAAACCTCACATTCTAGGTTTTAGATTAGGCGACACTGTCAAACCGAATATTAACGCCCTTGTGGAGTTTGAAGTTAGGGAGGCCATGCTTCCATCTGTTATTGCACAGTACCCAGAGATTATAGGAATTGATCTCAAGCCCAAGCTTTCCAAACAGTTTGAATTTTTCAATTCAGTCCTTGGTTTGTGCCGTGAGGAGTTTGGTGGGATGATTGAGAAGATGCCACAGGTCGTGAGTATAAATAGCACAGCTACTTTAAAGCACATAGATTTTCTGAAGGATTGTGGATTTTCGGCAGATGAGGTAAGGAAGATGGTTGTCGGGTGTCCACCATTGCTCGCTCTGAATCTCAATATTATGAAATCAAGCTTTGAATACTTCCAAAATGAGATGGGTCGGCCTCTGGAAGATTTGGTTGCATTTCCTGCATTTTTTACGTACGGTGTGGAGTCTACAATAAAGCCTAGGCATAAGACAGTTAGTAAGAGAGGTCTAAAGTGCTCTCTTGCTTGGCTTCTGAATTGTTCAGATGACAAGTTTGAAGAGAGGATGAGTTATGATTCTATTGACTTAGAGGAGATGGAGCCAGAACCTGCATTTGACATGGATTCTCTGACGGGACCAAGAAATAACGGTTCAAGCTCAGAGTATGACGAAGACAGTGGTGATGATGAAGATATGTAAGATGCTTTGAACTTTGTCAAATTTAGAAACTTGCTCAAATTGTTGCATCTTCTCCATAGTTGTTGAATTACTGCCTTTTGCTACTTAAATAGCATGTGAGGATCATTTGTTAGAGGAAATTGTATCTCCTGTAATATATGTCTCCTGTAATAATCTGAATCATGATATACCTGGGTCGGATTTTTCTTCAGAAACTGATTAAATTGGAGCTAAAAACTCATCTACTGTTAACCAACAGTTTCTGATACACTCGAATTGAACTTGTTGATTTGTGCATTTGAACTTGTTGTCCTGTACAAAGGTTCAGTAACTGAGTGTCAATTCTGGAAAGCTTCATAGCAACTCTAATGAGAAAGCAATGCAAAATAAAGATCTGGAAAGACCCTTTTTTACTTTGTTCAGCTGCTGTTACTTTCTGAATTGTTGTACGGAAGAACAGATTCCCATTTCTGAAGGAAAGGATGGTAGTTATTGAGCTAACAATGGAGGCGTCATCATTCCAAATATATGATCTGATTTCATGTAGTTAGCTGAATCGTGGGATACGATCCGACTAAATTAAAACGGCAGCTGTTCAGGTGAGTGCTTCAAATTGCAACAATCTTTAAAGCCTGAAATCCTGTAATACTTATTTTGCCTGAAGATAGTCCTTTCAAGGGAATTTAAAAGCACCGACGTTTTTGGCCAAATGCCCTCTTCTTTGCAATATTTTAGCAAGAATCTCAATCTTAGTACTCAACTTCTCATTTGAACCTCTAGTAAGAAAGTCTTTTTATAGATGCGGTGGTATCAATGATAAATTTGGTTTGCTTTTGTGCTTATGTACAAAAGACAAATGCTTCATGATCTACAAATAAGTCTTGTAGATACCTTCGAGGGATTTTTGTTGTGTAATGCAGCTTGAACTAGTGTGGCTTCAAGTGTTCCATGATCTACAAATAAATGAACGATTCATGTCCCTTTTACCAAACCACCCTTAAAAAACATAAATGCACATAACCACCTTTAAAATGTGTTTCTTTTCACCATACCACCTTTAAATAGCTTAATTGCCCAAAACCACCCATAAAACGATGTTGTGCTAAGAAGACCACCCATAAATCATATTTTGTAGTCTTATCTATAACTATATATTAAAGTTAAACCTTTTCGAGTCATCACGTTGATTCTGGTCCCACCTTACATTTAAAAACTAATTTTTATTTATATTAATTTAGCCTTTTCTATTAAATTCTTTTCTATCAATTTATGTGAAAAATAATTTTTAAATTCAAAATTTAACTAAAAATAACAAAAATTATTCTATCTTTTTATTTTTATCTATTTATGTAAAAGATTTATCTTAAATAAAATTTTGATAAAAAATAAAAAAATTCAATATCAAGATAATTACTTGCCTAAATTGTATTGGTAAAGAAATTATACTATATCTTCCTTAATTTCCTTTTTGGCTTATTCATATAAATATAGAAGATTTTTTTATCCTTAAAAAAATTTAGTCTTTATTCATATTTTTCATCTTCTTATTAAATGTCTCTTTAACTTGTTATTTAAAAAGGTTTTTAAAGAATTGATTTGATTAAGAAAATTATAAGAATTTACATTATTTTTGCGTTTTTATATATTTTGTAAAAGAGTAATTAAGATAACCTATATTTATAGTTTTCCATAAATAAATTATCATTAAGCCATAAAAATTATATTGGATTCACTTAAATGATTTTGGCTTTGTCTCACATTATAACAAACAAGTTGAATCCCGTGATACTCACGAGTTGATTTTACTTAAGATTATACAATAATATGATATTAATATAAAATTTAAAATACTTATATACAATATAGAAATAAAATTATGTAATTTATATAAAAAAATTAAGATCATGCCACATATTTTAATTAAATATATTTAAAAATTACTTTCATTATTTGTTGAAATCTTGCCCCATATTTTGATTAAAATTTTTAAAATGTTAATTTCACTTGAATTCAATATTTAAATAATTTTTTTTGTTAAGATATTAATATGCATAAAACAATCAGTTTTTATAAAATATTTATTAATTTTATGTATTTGATTTCTTATCTTTTACTTTCTAATGAATGTAAAACTGTTTTTAAATATGGAGAACATTAATATAAAGATTGGTATAGAAGATAACATAGAGAAAAATAAATAAAAATAATGTAATGTTATAACTTAAAGATAATTGCGGTAGGATATCTAGCAAGGATAATATAACTTATTAAAATAGTTTTTAATGTTAATTTAGTAAAATTTAGATAGATATACAATGTACACTAAAATATATCATATATTCTATAAATAATTTATTATATTGAAAAATATCAAAATTTAGATAAAAAAAATTATATACTTGGAGTGCAAGATTTGTTAAAAGATAAAAGTAAATTTATCATGTATAAAATTAATATAAAAAATATTAGCATATAGATCAAGTTTTGTTAAAAGATATGCATAAATTAATATAGAAATTATCAACATATAGATATATCAGGTTATTATAATACTATAAAAAATTAGATGTATTGAAAGAATAATACAATTTATTATTAAAAACCTTTACATTATTTTATTCAATTAATGACACGTGGCGCAATTTTTTCAACAGACATGGTTTCTGCTTTATAATATATTAGATTAGATAGATGTAAAATTTTATATAAAATATTCTTAATAAATAAATTATTTTTTTTATATTAAATTAAAATCACTCATTAAATAAGTATTAATCCATGTAGTCGTGGTGCATGACAACGGGTATAACTAGTTTTCAAAACACACTTACCTTTAGCCTCTGTCTCCTTCATTTGGATTGAATCCTTTCTTGACCCTTCATCTACCCCTACCATGGCCATACACTGTTGTAGCATCCGACGATGAGCTTGTATCATCGTATCTCGGCATTGACAATACACTTTTGTCTATGTCTATCGTATCCATAATCACCACAGCTTAGGGTCGACAATCATCATATAAGGGAATAATCATGTATTAATTATTTCCTTGTAATTAGTCTATCAATTATCTTTCAATTAGCTTGATTGATTGGCACAATTATAGACCACAATCACCTTGATTGATTGTGTGCTCCTTCTATAAATAAGAGCCTTCATGACATTAATAAAGTTGTCTTATTTCCTACAAATACAAAACTCTCTATATGGTATCAGAGCAATTTGCCTAACGGCTTTTGATCCTCCATTTTTTTTTCCATGGCTTCTGATGTATATGATCAGTTTTCATTAACTACCACGAAATCGAAAAATTCGCTTCCGCAAAACTCTTTCTTTCAAAATGAATCCATTTCGTTTTGCCACTAGACAAAACACCATCAATTCCGTGTCACTACCAAGTGACTCCTTCATAAAACATCAACAAAATAACCGCCCGAGATTGCCTCCCGACATCTCCGACAAAACAGGATCGCCTCCCCGCGAATCTGACAAAACCAAGATCGCCTCCGAGCGACTCACAAAAAGCCGAGATCGCCTCCGGGCGACTCACAAAAAGCCGAGATCGCCTCCGGGCGACTCACAAAAAGCCGAGATCGCCTCCGGGCGACTCACACAAAGCCGAGACCGCCTCCGGGCGACTCACACAAAGACGAGATCGCCTCCGGGTGACTCACACAAAGCCGAGATCGCCTCCGGGCGACTCACACAAAGCCGAGATCGCCTCCGGGCGACTCACACAAATCCGAGATCGCCTCCGGGCGACTTACATAAAGCCGAGATCACCTCCGGGCGACTCACACAAAGCCGAGAACACCTTCGTCTCCAACAAAGATTGCCCCGGTTTGATCAACTCATTCACATGCTTGGACTTTCAACATGGTGTCGTGCTTGAGGGGGCATATAAGGGAATAATCATGTATTAATTATTTCCTTGTAATTAGTCTATCAATTATCTTTCAATTAGCTTGATTGATTGGCACAATTATAGGCCACAATCACCTTGATTGATTGTGTGCTCCTTGTATAAATAAGAGCCTTCATGACATTAATAAAGTTGTCTTATTTCCTACAAATACAAAACTCTCTATACATCATATCTTTGCATTGAGAATGTACATTTTACTTTTAACCAAAAAAAAAGAATGTACGTTTTACTAAGTTATATTCTAGTTCGCTATCAATTTTATCGATGATCGAGCTTAAATCAATACTCTCTTGCCATAGAATCATTTGTTTTATGTTCAATTTGAATGTGGAACATCATGGTTTTGATTCTTCATCTATGTCAACTAAGCAGAGCAAAAGACAATTTCAAAATAAGGATACTCAATATGATTTTTTTGAAACTGTAGAATTATTTTGAGGCTAAAATCCGACTTCATTAATTAACTGAAGGGTATTTATACAAACTAAAGAGATTTGGGCCTCAATGATTTTCTATTTTCTCTATACATAAAATATATACCATAATACACTAAATATAACTCAATACTCCCGCTCAAGTTGGAGCATGTAGATCTCTAATGCCCAATTTGCCCTAAAGAAACTGAAACTGTTGACAGCCAAGTGCCTTGGTCAGGATGTCTGCCGGTTGAGAATAAGTCCGAATATGAGCGGTCTGAACGATCCCTGACATAATCAAATCTCGAATAAAATGACAGTCTACCTCAATATGCTTAGTACGATCATGAAAGACTAGATTGGCAGTGATATGTAACGCTGCCTCACTATCACAAAAGAGCCTCATAGGAGAAGTAAGCCGAACACTAAGAGAAAACAACAGAGATTTTAGCCATAACAACTCACAACAAGCAGCAGCCATGGAACGATATTCGGCCTCTGCAGAAGAACGGGACACAGTCTTCTGTTTCTTGGTTTGCCAAGACATAGGAGACGATCCAAGCTGAACAAAATATCAAATAACAGAACGACGTGTCAAAGGACACAGCATAATCAGAATCACAAAAAGAAGTCAACTCGAGGCTAGAAGAACTAGACAACAGAACTCCTTGGCCTGGATGACTCTTGAGATAACGCATGACTCTGGTGGCTGCCTCCCAATGATCAACTAAAGGAGACTGCATAAACTGATCAAGAGTATGAACGGCATAACATATATCTAGTCTGGTAATGGTCAAATAAATGAGGCGTCCAACAAGACGGCGATAACGGTCAGGCTCAGCAAACGACAACGAAGTAGACAAGCCAAGGTTATGATTATGCACTACAACATTCTGAAGATTTATCGACCACGGAATATGGTCGCTAATTAGCGACCACATGGTCGCACTTGGTCGCTAATGTGGACGTCAAAACTGGGGGAAAAAATTAAAAAAAGATAGCGACCATATGGTCGCTATTGTTGGCGACCACATGGTCGCCAACGCAATTTGGTCGCAATAAATTGCGCGAGCAATTTTCCCGCTACATGTAGCGTCCATCCGGTCGCTAACTATACCAAACATATCTCAGCGACCATATGGTCGCTATAGTTAGCGACCGGATAGACGCTGGTGTGTCTGCGACCATCTGGTCGCGAAATATAGAGACCATATGGTCGCTGATACGGACCATATGTTTTGGCAGGCAATATCAATTTTGGCGGGTGAAATCCCGCTTTTTGTGCGACCACATGGTCGCTAAAAAAAGTATTTGGTAAAATTCGCGCCAATTCAGCATATATACCTAGATGTGTAAAAACTTCATTCTCATTCCTCCACCTTCACACAACCTCATACATATATAGCTTTTTCCAAAAAAAAATCATAGAAGAAAGAAACAATCATTCACAAAACTAAGTTGGTCATAGGAAGAAATTACGTCAATTTTTCCGACAATTTCATCAAAGGTATGTAATTAAAACTTATTCGCCACATTTAATTCCGTCATGCTATCGGTTTTTGCACAAATATTGTTTGTAAAAAGTATTCGTTTATCTAATTATAAGAGATTGTGTTAAGTAATTGTTAAATTCATATAGCATAGCAATCGGTTGGAGAAAGTTTTTGTTTACTTATACTATATATAGCGACCAAATGGACGCTAATCAGCGACCAACTGGACGCAAATTAGCGACCAAATGGTCGTGAAGTCCAAATAGTGTCCAGATGGTCGCTATATTGCATCCATGTGGTCGCCACATCTAGGATTATATGAACCCGAATGAAATTAATTATAGTCTTATATTGAATTGCAGGAAGGAAAAATGCGTGAATGGATGTATGTGCGTCATATAGATGGTTTTTTGAACAACGAGTTTTTAGCTGGCGTTCAGCAATTTATTGACTTCTGCAAAGCTATGCCGACATATGACCCATCCGAATTACGGTGTCCGTGTCGAAGGTGCAAGAGTAGGAAACTGATTCCTGTAGATGATGTGCATTATCACATTTTTAAGGATGGGTTTGTTCCGAACTATTACCATTGGGTTTCGCACGGAGAGACTGATGAAACGTTCGCTGCCTTGTTGGCAGAGTCTAGACAGTATGAAGGTTGTAACAGTACTGATCCAGCACTACCAGTATGTGGGAATGATAATCGAATGGAGCAGATGGTCTATGATGGTTTTAATGCCCGAAGTCATTACACTACTAATGATCCCGTGCAGAATGAGGGTATAAGGCATGAGTAGGGGGAGCAATATTGTCATGAAGCGCCCAATCCCGATGCACAACGTATGTATGACATGTTGTTGACCGCAAATAGGCCGTTGTGGCCTGGATGTGTTATGACCCAGTTGGAGGCGGCGATTGAGCTACTTAACATAAAGTCAAAGCTAAGGATGATGGAGCGCGGATACGACATGATCTCGGATTTCTGCGAACGCGTTTCACACCCGGAGACCACATTACCACCCACGTTTTACGACACGAAAAAACTAGTCGAGGGTCTCGGGCTTCCGTACGAGGCCATTGATTGTTGCCTAAACTCTTGCATGATATATTGGGGTGCAAATGCAGAATACGCGGCCTGCAAGATATGTGAGTATCCTAGATGGAGGCAAGGCAAGTCAAAGCTCATTCCCTATTCTCGTATGTTTTAATTGCTAATAACTCCACGGTTGCAGAGGTTGTACGCATCGGTGGTGACTGCCGAGCATATGAGATGGCATGCAGAGAACGTACAAGATGGGGTGATGAGACATCCGTCAGATGCAGAGGCATGGAGGCACTTCAATGCTGCGTGGCCAGATTGTGCAGCAGAAACACGAAATGTGAGACTAGGCTTGTGCACGGATGGTTTCAATCCGTTCGGGGCATCCGGGCGCCAATACTCATGTTGGCCTGTGATTCTGACACCCTACAACCTTCCGTCGTTGATGTGTATGCGAGAAGAGGTTATGTTTTTGACGATTATTATTCCTGGACCGAAGAGTCCGAAGCAAAAGTTGGATGTGTATTTGCAGCCGTTGATAGCCGAGCTCAAGAATTTGTGGCTTAATGAGGTGTGCACATACGATGCTTGGAGGAAGCAAAATTTTGTCTTGCGTGCAGCTGTAATATGGACTATCAGTGCTTCCCGGCATATTCGATGTTGTTAGGTATGTTGTTCAAGACTCAGCTTAATTAATGTCAAGTATATTATATATAATCATGCATATATCATGAAGCCGTGAAATTTAATGTGTTGTACCAAATATATGTTTGTGTAGGCTGGAGCACTTCTGGGAAATACGCGTGTCCTTATTGCATGGAAGACACTGATGCATTTTATCTAACCCATGGACACAAAATGTGGGTTTGATGAAGATAACTGAAGGGTAGAAGGGAACGTCATGCTCCCCCGGTACTCCGTGACGGATGCGAGATATTAGACCAGATCAACAATATGGGTTTGATGAAGATAACTGAAGTGGAAGCCGAAAAGCATAATAAGACGGTCAGTAGAGGTTCGGGTTGGAAGAAGGAAAACATTTTTGGGACCTACCTTATTGGCCCAGTCTGCTGGTAAGACATAATTTAGATGTCATGCACATTGAAAAGAATTTCTTTGATAATATTTTCTTCACCATTCTCGATGTTCCGGGGAAGTCGAAAAACAAGTGGTCGGCTAGAAAGGATCTAAAGGAATTTTGCAAGTGTCCGGAGTTGGAACCTGATGAGGAGGACAATAGGTACCCAAAGGCATGCTATGCACTAGATTGTCATGAAAAACAAGTGCTTCTTGAGTGATTGTCATGTACAATTATAATTTTTGATAATTTGTAGTTAATTTGGTTTTATCTAATTAACTTGTATAACACATGGTCTTCAATATATATATATATATATATATATTGAAGACCATGTGTTATACAAGTTAATTAGATAAAACCAAATTAACTACAAATTATCAAAAATTATAATTGTACATACCTTTCTTCTTAAAAATTATAATTGTACATACCTTACTATTATATATATATATATATATATATATATATTGTACGTTCTTAAAATGGCTGAAGGGCACAGTTGGCAATAAAGCTAAAGTTGAGGGCTCAATTTGTAGTGCCTATCTCGTTCAGGAGACGTCCACCTTTTGCTCGTATTATTTTAACTCGCACCTCGCGAGTAATCATATGGATGTCTCCCGCAACGTTAGTTGCACACTTCCAGTTGGGGTTAATCCGGGCGATTTGTCTATTTTCACATTAACTGGGCGAACGTTGGGTAGAAGATCAAGTGGCCGTGTGCTCATAGATGATGAATTCCATGTGATCCAAACTTACATACTCATGAAATACGTCGAAGTGGAGCCCTATATCGAGTAAGTTTCTCTTTATGTTGATTTGAATAATATATATAAGTACTTGACTCGATCAATTATTCTCTTTAATAGATACTATTTGACAAACTTCGTGCGCCCGTCAAATCCAAGAATAAACGAAACTCAAGAGAAAAAGATTTTGGAAAGACACTTTCGCCTATGGTTCTACTCCCATGTAAGGATTTCCTACTATTGTTTTCAGTTCAATTTGAAATTGTTCATAAATGTTAATTGTGTCCTCGATCGACGTACATGTAGGCTGACAGTCCGGCAATTACAAATCCTAACATTGCAACATTAGCTCGTGGACCATCTAAAAAAGTGAAGACATATCCTGGTTATGTTGTCAACGGTTATCGATTCCACTGGTTGGCACACGCATCAACCAGGGCTACCGACAGTAGTGGAGTTTGTGTTCTAGGACAAAGCTTCGTCACTGACGAGGAGGACTTCTATGGTGTGCTCGAGGAAATAATTGAGCTGAATTACATATCTCCAACTGTCAAGCGCCCTATTGTCTTCAATTGTTCGTGGTTTGACACTCAAAGTCGTGGGGGAACACGCATTCACCCTCAACTAAAGCTTGTGGAAGTTCATAGACATAAAATGTTGAGAACAAAAGACCGTTACATCTTAGCCCATCAAGTGACTCAAGTTTATTTCCTAGATTACCCCAAGATGAGGCGTGCAGATGCTGAATGGATAGCGGTATGTAAAGTGAAGTCACGTGTGTGGCCCGATGAAGGTATGTGTGTAGACCCTAACGAGAGTGGTTCACAGGGGGTTGCTGTTGAAGAGGCATTTCAACATGATCCTTCCCTTCCACGAGTTATTGACGACACACATGATAATGATCCACTTGGTCCGCTAAATGACCCAAACGGAAAGGATCATGTCATTGATGATCAAGAAGAGACGTCTACTGAAACGTTTGAGGGGGAGTTTGAGAGTGAGACGGATACAGATGAGGAAGACATGTAATCAGAATACTACTATTGTATTGCCATTCACTTTTATGAACACTGTTAATTAACATTTACTATTCTGATTCACTATTTTCTTTTACTATGCTGATAATACTATTCTGATAATACTATTAACATTTACTATTCTGATAAACTATTTGATAATACTATTTTGATAATACTATTAACATTTACTATTCTGATAACATTATTACCATGACAAGAGTCATGCATGCACATCACAAGTGGTCATCCATTTCCAACCATAAAAGGAGATTTCCATCTCCAATTCCAACATCAAATCCCAGTAAAAGCTCCATCTTCACCTCAAATTCCAACACCAAATCCCACCTAAAACTTCCATCCCCAAATCCTCCGATCAATGGCTCAAAGGAGAGCGTGTACCAGGCGAACGATCGCCTTTGCTCCAGAAGGCATCAACTTCTCCATCGTGCGTGTGCGTGGGGATAGGGAGACAAGAACGGAATGGAGCACCACACCAAATCTCCAATTAAGAGTAGTGATCGCTGATTGGACATTATCTGACGGGGGAGCACCACCAGGATTTTGCCATTTTTTCTTGAACGGCAACGACATCACTGATCGCATTGCGGCCAGGGAAACGGCTGTGCAGCTTTGCGTGCTCGAAGGTGTTGAGATCCGGGCAGTTGATACTCCACGTACAACATGAAAGTCCATTAATTGTAGTTGTTTGTTTATGTTTCCACTTAAAAGGAAGCAAGTGTTGTTCCATTTAGTTGTTTGTAACTTCGTTTAATTTACTTTGGAAGCAATGAAGTTGTTTGTAACTTGGTTTCGTTTGGAATCAATAAAGTTATTTGTAACTTGGTTTAGTTTCGAAGCAATTCAGTTGTTTATTTTGGCACAATTGAGTTTTTTGTCACATAAGTTAATTTCAGTCACCTCGTAGTCTAAGACAAATCTTTCTGGATTTTGACAAACTTCGTCGACCATATGGTCGCTCATGCTTACATATTATCCGGATTGGCGACCATCTGGTCGCTAGATTGGACGTATTTTCCGGTTTTGCGACCATATGGTCTCTATATTTGCGTCCATGTGGTCTCCAACTTGAAATTTGATAGCAAAACTCAATTTTTTTTGCGCGTAATTCAAATTTTTCAAGAATGGCGACCATATGGTAGCTAAAATGAAAATTATGGGGGCAAAATCCAAAAAATGGAGGGATTCTGAAAAATAAGGCGTCGTTTAGCAATTTTAGGGTTAGCGACCAAATGGTCGCTAACCCTAACATAAAGACGCGTCTGCGTCTTCTTCCCCTTCATTTCCCTCGAATCCTCTTCCGCTGTTTCTCCTCCGCCGCGAGACCGATTCCATCGCTGATCTCCCTCCGCCGCCTTGCTCCCTCTCGGCCCTCCGTCGCCGCCCTGCCTTCGCGCGATGCCGCCTTCTCTGTCGTCGATCTCCCTCCTCCCCCTTCATCTCCCTCCGCCGCCCTGCCTCCGCGCGACGCCCTCCGCTCCGCCTTCTCTTCACCGCCCCACGTTCTCTTTCGGCCTCCCTCTGCGCGTCCCTCGGCGCCGCCAGCTGCGCCGCACGTCCCTCCGCGCATCCATCCGCCTTCTCTTTCTCTCTCTTCGTCGCGCGTCCCTCCGCGCCGCCCTCCACTGACCCGCGCGCCTCCCTCCCACGCCGTCCCGTCGTATTCTCTTTCGGCCACATGTCCCTCCTTCTCTTCACCGCGCGTCCCTCCGCGCCGCCAACCGCGCCGTCCCGTCGCCCCCGACCCCCACCCAGCCCTTCACGCCGCCGCCGTTTAAGGTTGGAACCCTAAACTTGACTCAATTTGGTTTAATTTGTTGAATGTAGGTTGATTTTTGGTTGAATTGTTGAATTTAGGTTGATTTTTGGATTGAATTTGTTGAATTTAGGTTGATTTTTTGATTGAATTTGTTGAATTTAGGGTTTGTATTTGGGGTTTTTTTTTTGTTGATTTTTGGATTGAATTTTTTTCATTTAGGTTGATTTTTGGATTGAATTTGGTTGAATTTGTTGATTTTTGGGATTTGTTGTTGTTTAATTTTGATCGATTGATTGTTGTTATTGATTGTGGATTGGCCTCCACTTGAATTTGATTGTTGTTGTTGATCGATTGATTGTTGTTGTTGATTGTGGATTGTCCTCCACTTGAATTTGATTGTTGTTATTGAAGTTGTTATTATTGTTGTTGTTATTAAGTTGTTGATGATGATGACGATTAAGTTGTTGATGATGATTAAGTTGTTGATGTTGTTGATGCTGTAGTTGTTGATGTTGATGTTGTAGTTGAGTTTTGTTGTTGTTTATGATGTTGATGTTGTAGTTGTTGTTGTTTAAGTTGTTGTTGATGTTGTGGTTGTAGTTATTGTCAGTGTTGTTGTTTTTGTTGTTTTAGTATGTCCGGAGGACGACGCCGTGCATGATCTCCTCTTCCGGACGAGGAGCACGATTCTGAGGCGACCCGCACAGACACACTTCACTTGTCCGATGACGAGGTAGCCCCCGCAGAGGGGTCCACGACCCCTACTCCGTCGCCCTCGGCGGGATCGAGCAATGGGCTCGATCCCAACCGCGTATGGGACCTTTCCATCCACGGAGGGAGGTACGTACCACACGAAAACTCAATTTATTTCAAATTTGTATATTATTAAAAACATGCTATAACACGTTTTACGAAATCTCGCAGCGTGCAACTGTCGGGAATGGTGTCGCGGTGGTCCACATACATCATTACCGGCCAACCCGACGATAAGGCGTCGAAGTTCGACTTTGCCTCCGCTGCATCAAAGGCTCGGTGTTTTGAAGCTTGGAGGGTAAATTTATTTTATTTCGCATTAAGTTTTACATATTTCGTATTTATCGACTAATATGTTTGATTAATTATTTTGTTTTCGATTTTATTTAGACGCACTTCCGATGGGATCCTACCAAGCCAGGTATGGACGTCGAGACGGTCCGGTTACTGTGGGAGAAGATTGCCAAGAAGCGATACGACGAAAAGGTTGGGAAGAGTCGTCGGGCGGGGAAGAAGCCGAACTAGATCAATTCCGCTCCTTGGGACCTTTGGGTGGCGTATTGGAACACGCCCGAGTACAAGGCCAAGTGTGAGGGTCAGAAGAGAATCCGGCATACCAATCCGGCGAACCACAGTAGCGGTTCGAGGTCCCACCTCGATACCATGCATCGATTGGTACGTTATTTATAATAAGTTAATATACTCTTAATTAATAATTATTAATAATTGTTAATTATTCGTAGGAAACCCAACGGGGTCGTCCGATTACGCCTCTCGAGCTTCTCACCGAGACGCACACGCAAGGCCCGGACTGGCATTTTATAGACGACCGGTCCGCCCAAATCGCTGTAAGTATTAACTTATTTTATACCTTATTTAATTTCGTATATTATTATTTTTATTTATATTATTTACGTATTTTTTAGGCTCGGATCCAAGAGATCCTCTCCCAGAGGTCCTCGGAGTCGGGCACCCCTCCGTCCTTTCAGGACGAGTGCGATGCCTTTCTGACGGCCGCTAGAGGGATGGGCCCGGGCGGCGCTGTCTGTGGGCTTGGCAATGCCGCCTCCGAGTACTACGGGTCGCGATTGACGACACCGCGTCGAGAACCTCCTCAGGTGGAGCATTTGACGCAGCGCAACGCCGAGCCTACGACTGAAGTGACGGACTTGCATAGTAGGGTCGCTCGGCTCGAGGAGTTCATGGCCCGGATGCAGTAAGGATTCGACCCGCAGCAGGGTGGGTCCCATGGTCCCGACGGGATTGATCCAGCCAACCCCGACATAACCAACTAGTTTAGGTTAAATATTTTTGTAAATTATCTAAATTTTGCATTTCAAATATTTTTAAATTAATCTAAATTAATATAAATTAATCTAAATTAATATTATAAAGCGCAAATATTTTTTATTAAATAAATATTTGCAACCATATGGTCGCTAAATTTTGAACGCCCGTGAACCTATAAGCACACGATCGTGCTGTTTAGGCTCAGAGAAAGATCAGGCCCGTGCGTTTTTTTATTTTAGCAACCACCTGGTCGCTATATTGGGCGACCAGTGGCGACCAACTGGTCGCTGACTTTGGCGACCATTATGGTCGCTATGGTCGCAAAAGCGGTCACCATATTAGTGGCGTCCATGGTCGCTAGGGTCGCTATATATAGCGACCACATGGTCGCTAGTGGTAGCGACCACATGGTCGCCGCCTGGTTAGCGTCTCAGCGACCATATTTAGCGACCAGAGTATGGTCGCTAAATCGATTTAGCGACCAATATGGTCGCCAAATATGGTCACTAAATCTGTGTTTTTTTGTATGATGCTCCATAGGAAAATCACAAGACTTACCAGCAAGCAAACCAGCCTCAGACAAAATATCTAGAGTATACTTGCGTTGACAAAGAAATAAACCCTGAGGAGAACGAGCTATCTCAATGCCCAAAAAAATCTTCAAGGACCCCAGATCTTTCATGTGAAAACCAGAACTGAGCTGATCCTTGAATCTAGAGATGGCAGCGGAATTATTCCCAGCAATAATGAAGTCATCCACATAAATAAGAACATGCAGACTGACACCGGACTGATTATATGAAAATAGTGAATAGTCAGCCAAGGACTAGATGAAACCAAATTTGCCTAAAGTTGAAGCCAATTTAGCAAAACATTTCCGAGGAGCTTGTCTGAGCCCGTACAACGAGCGATTAAGCCTACAAAAACGTCCATTGGCCGAATCAGAAAATCCAGGGGGAGGTCTCATGTAAACCTCCTCATCCAAATCACCATGCAGAAAATCATTATGAACATCCATCTGGTGAAGCTCCCAATTTCTAGCAACAACAACGGCTAGAAAAGTACGAATCGAGACCATCTTTGCAACATGAGCAAATGTCTCATTATAATCGATGCCGACTTTCTGATTATTCCCAAGTACAACCAAACGGGCCTTATATCTCTCAACAAAACCATCAGATTTATACTGAACTTTCAAAACCCACTTACATCCAATTGATTTCTTCCCTTTAG
Source organism: Fallopia convolvulus (assembly GCA_964016875.1). Taxonomy (NCBI): domain Eukaryota; kingdom Viridiplantae; phylum Streptophyta; class Magnoliopsida; order Caryophyllales; family Polygonaceae; genus Fallopia; species Fallopia convolvulus. The sequence goes on from OZ024721.1 coordinate 11,045,122, forward strand.
GAAGATTAGACAAAGTCCAAGTGCCATTTCGTTCTAAAGCATCAATTTCAGATTTCATAGCCTCTCTCCACAAAGGGCTACGAACAACGTCATAGAAAGAAGTCGGTTCTGTAACAGAATGGACAACAACGATAAAAGCACGATGTCTAGGCGAAAACCAATCATATGAAACATAATGAGCTATGGGATAGGAGGTACCTGATGACACTGACGGAGAAGATTGCAGAGACTCCGAGGCGTCATGTTGTCGTACAGTGTGACAAACATAATCTTTTAATTTCACGGCAGGGACACGATCACGGGTAGAACGATGGACAGTGTCTTGGAAAAAGATGGGAGGAGATTGAACCCTACTCCCCCTATCGTCTGTTTGCGAATGGTCGTTTGAGGAGCTAGGACAAGAGGTGTCTTGAACAGAAATAGGAGGAGATTGAACCCCATTCCCCCTATCATCTGTCTACGAATGGTCATTTGTGGAGATTTGGACATGTTCTTGAACGGGCAAAGGAGGAGATTGAACCCTTCCCCCTGTCATCCGTCTGAGGTAAGGGAACAAGACTAGGCAATTCATATAAAATGGACGCATGAAGAGGGTCAGATTCATTCAAGGCCAAACTAGGTTGGGATTGGGCAAGATTATAAGGAAAGTGCGATCCATAGAACTCAACATCAGACGAGACAAAACGTTCTTTAGTTTCAAAATCAATAACTTGCCATCCTTTTCGACCGTTAGGATATCCTATAAAAACACATTTTCGGGCATGAGGTGCAAATTTATTTGAAGACCGGGGTATGACAGATGCATAGCAAAGACAACCAATAGTACGTAAAATGAGAAAAAGATGGAGCTCGACCAAACAAAATTTCGTAAGGTGTTTTGTTTTGAAGAAGCGGTGTGGGGGTCCGATTAATTAAGTAACCAGCAGCCAACACACATTCGGCCAAAAATTGTAACGACAAATTTTCATGAAAACGAACAACTCTAGCAACATTCAAAATATGATGGTGTTTTCGTTCGACTCTAGCATTTTGTTGAGGTGTCCCAAGCATGAAGTTTCAAACGAAATACCATTATTGGCAAAATAAGACCGTAGACTAACAAATTTAGTCCCATTATCACTTCGAAACTTTTTAACCTGTTTTGCAAATTTACGGGTAATCATTGCACAAAATTCATGAATCAAGGAACCAACTTCAGTTTTATGTCTTATCAAAAATATCCAAACACCTCTAGAACAATCATCAACTAAAGTCAAAAAATAATGAGCACCGGAATAGGATGGAGTCCGATAAGGACCCCAAACATCGCAGTGTACCAAATCAAAAATATCCAAATCATGAGAATGACTAATAGGAAACTTAGAACGAGTCTGTTTTTCTCTATGACAACTATCACAAGGGTCAAGGGATGCATTTATTTTAATATTAGGCAAACATCTAAGAACAGATAAAGATGGGTGTCCAAAACAGGAATGCCAAAGGGCAGGTGAATCGGCCTCTAACCGTGAAATGTATGCCGTCGGCGCCACTGCACGAAGCCAATAAACCCCATTGCGCTCCTCACCCGCTCCAATCAGCATCATCGAAGCCCGGTCTTGTAAAACACATAGCCGATCAGTCAGAGTGACAATACAATTCTGATGCTTTAGTAATTGAAAGATCGATATCAAATTGCATTGTAAATTTGGCACTAAAAGCACATTATGCAAAACAAGATTGTCACTCAATTTCAGGCTTCCAGCTGATTTGGCAACAGTAGATAAACCATTAGGAAGCAAAATATTGGATTCTTTCACATTCTTCAAATTAGTCAAAAGTGAGGCATCTCCAGTCATATGAAACGAAGCCCCAGTATCTAGAATCCATTTGAAACAAAACATACCAGACAATTTGTTTGAAGACCCGACAACATTAGCAGATTGCATCATAGACATGAGAGTGGACCATTGTGCATCGGTAAAACCAGTTCCGGCACGATCACCGCCTGTCCAGCCCCCACTCAAACTCCCTGGCGCATGCCCGGACTGCGCAACATTGGCGAGTCCACCGCCTCTTCCACGCCTTCGCCCGCGCACTCCATCATACGAACCATGATCGGCCCGTTGCTGTCCTTGATCGGGCTCACGGTCATGATCCCACCAGTCGGAATACCCAATTATTTTAAAGCAAGACTTTTGAATGTGCCCTACCTCGCCACAATGGTGGCACACCGGTCGTTCATAGCCACCGCGCCGCGGCCACGGCCCAACGATCACCGGTCAACATCATCTTCACAAGAACGGCGCTTGCTGTTGGAAGTTGCAGCGTCTTTCCGTTCACCATCACGCCGATCAGAGCGACCTCCTCCTCGGACAGCAAACACGACGTCGTCCGGCACTTTCTCACCGGACGCGATACTTTGTTGGCGCTCTTCCGCGATCAGTAGCAAGTACACCTTGTTCAGCCGCTGCAAAGGCTCTTGGGACAGGATGCTCGAGCGTGTAGTCCCATATTTCGAGTCTAAACCCATCAGAAACTGATGAATTTGTTCATGTTCCTAATCAAGCGCCGCTGAATTAGACCAATTGCAAACACACTTGCCACGAGTACACGAACGATCTTGCACATAGTGTGCCAATCCGTCCCAAATTTTCTTCAAACAACCATAGTAAACAACAATTTATTGGCCATTCTGAGTAGTCTTAGCCAAATCCGATCGCAACTGTTGAACCCGAGGTCCGTTTCCAATCGAGAATCTTTGCCGAAGATCCTCCCACAATGCTCGTGCAGTATCAAAGTAGGTAATGGTCGATCGAATCGACTCATCCATAGACTGAACAATCCACCCGACTAGCATTGAATTGACGCTAGTCCAATCATCCAAATCAGCCTCATCATCAGGCTTTTCAATCGTTCCGTCAATGAAACCGAGCTTCCGCTTGGCCCTAAGGGCGTTGCGAAAACAAAGATCTCATTCTTGATAGTTATTAGTCTTCAAAACAACAGGACAAATCTTCATGCCGGGGTGATCCGACAGATGAAGATAGTAGGGAGAGTTGGCGGGTTTCACACCCGAAGCAACCGATCCATCAGAAACACTAGCCTTCTGCTTCTTCTCGTCAGTCATCGTGAACAATGGAGAAAAAATCAGGCGGCACAGGGGCGGCCAAAAAATTAGGGCAAAAGAAAGATACGCTCTGGTACCATGTAGAATTATTTTGAGGCTGAAAATGTGACTTCATTAATTAGGTGAAGGGTATTATTTATACAAACTAAAGAGACTTGAGACTCAAGGATTTTCTATTTTCTCTATACATAAAATATATACCAAAATACACTAAATATAACTCAATAGAAACAGTCTCCTTTTATGGGTGATTTTGTGTAACTATGCTCTTTAAGGGTCGTCATTATAATCACCATCATCATTGACCCAGTGAAGCTCCGCTACAGCAGAATCTGGGGGTCAAGATGGGGGTACTCCTGCCCAAGGGAAAGGGGGTACGCCCATTAGACCCAAGAAAAACTAAAATTTAGCTATGTGATAATGATAGGCGTGAAATGGTCGTGCAAATCACGGCTATACAAAAGAACCCAAACTAACTAAGAACCGTAGTCTTTAGGAAGTCCGGGTCGAATCCATAGGGAGACAAAATTTATCTTTTGTAATGAATTTTATGTCAAACAAGTAACAAGAGGGTTATTGTATTTGTAACTATGAATTAAACTAAATCTAAGAATGCAAAACTAACAAAGCAATAAAAGATTATGAATAACAATAATTGGGAAGATAGCTTAGGCAAACAAATATCCACAATCGTATGACAAGTTGATCATTGATTTCACCTCAATATCACATGCAATGGATTTTCCAATTCCTTTTCAATTCTAACTAATAGCACAACCAGATACTATTAGTTCTAAATAATTAAACAACCATGAAACCATCAATGATTCAGTTTAATAGCAGCAATAAGGATAGGAATATAATAGGATACAATTCTAGAATAAAACAACCAGCTTTTACCTTAGAATGTAAATCAAATCTCTTCTGCATAAGACTAGCACAACCAGATACTAGTACGATGCAGTTGCTACTATGAACTAGAGATGCTCAACCAGTAACACTCTAGATCTAGCAATAGATTCAATAACAACAAACCCTAGTTGATCAGGCTAGAAACTGTTGAAATAAATCATAAACATTCAATCAAGAGATAAGATTAAACCCAAGCAATAGATAAGGAATTAGAAATCTCACAACTTTAATCAAAACGATGCTTCAATTGTCTGACTAAGCAAAAGGGCTTAGTTCTCCATGAAAGGCTAAAAACTCTGAAAGAAAAATATGATAATAGTCTATGAATGAGAGATGCAACTCTCTAAAACCTAATATATCAAACTAGGTCTAAAAAGTCTATCCCAAAAATATAATATCTCGTAATAATAATGATAGAAAAGGACCAATAGAAACAAAACACGTGGCAAGTAAAGGTCTCCGCGGCGGTCAGGGGCGGCGGGTGCCGCCAGCACCTCGGTTCAGAACTCAAGTGACACTCCGGGGGCTGTTTTGACTCACTTCGAGTTGGAATTTGGACTCGGAGTAAAAACATGAATTGTAGCTCTTTGGATTAGCTTTCCAATGATATCAAACTCAACTTCATCGGACTACTACAGCTCCCAAACCAGTCCTCGCAAGACAGAGGTGTCGAACCAGCAACTCCAACGGATGGCCTGAATTCAAGCGCTCTTTCCCCGGTTTCCATTCCTTTCACACTTGTTCATTTTAAGACCTGTAAAACAACATAGAACAAGTGCAAAAACCCAAAACTCCTAGACACTCTAAGACACTAAAGAAACTAACTAAAACTACCTGAAAGCAACGCAAAAGAAACGTAAACATGCATCCTAAATACTACCTATATGCAAGCTATCAAATTCCCCCATGCTTAAACCTTGCTTGTCCTCAAGCAAGTCATAAATCCAAAACACACCACAGAAATGCAATCATACATCCATCTCAAGTCAAACAAGCATTTCACATATAATCAAAAACCCGACCAAGACTTCCTAGCATGCATTATAATAAGCAAAAAGTAAAGCCCATTCATTCATTCTAGACCTCACCAAGGTAAATTGTGTTTGCACTCAAACTCTCAAGTGTTTAAGGATAGGTGTTTCGCTCAAAATCAACCATGAAAACTAGACTACCATAAGTTTGCATCAGAGTTCTAAATCTCCACCGCTGGGAATTAAATACATAACAAAAATTAAGAGGTCTTTTTAAGGGTTGTAATGGGGCCAAGGTAAAGAGAAATTTGGAAGGGATCATATTTGGCATGTGGTGCTAAATCCGGGATAAAGAACTAATCCTAAACCCAAACTTCAACACACTTTCTTTTCTTACTTCTCCCAAACTTTTCTTTCTCAACTCCATACACATTTTTATACACTTTGTTTCTTTCTTCACTTTTTTTTTCTTTGCCTCTTCTTCAACTCTTTCTTTGCTTTATGAAGACTACTAACAATTAAACTGAACGTTTTCGTTTGCTTTGCACAAACTTTTCATCTTCATCATTTTTTTTTTCACTTTGCAACCAAGAGTTGTATTTCCTCTTTTTCCACCTTTTCTTCCAACTCCCCCATACTTATACATAACTCACACAAAACAAAAACACAACCTAAAGTCCTAAATCCCGGATGGGTCATGCTTATTTAGCTAGGAAAATTTTGTGGAGTTATCAAAAATAGGCTTAAAGCTCAAAAGAAATGGGGTATCAAGAACATGGATCTCGTAAGGTAGGAAGGGAAATAATAGGCTTATAAAGAAACATTGCCTCAATCATTTTAATGTCATGCATTTAATCATATAAAGAAGCCTTGAAAAAGAGTCATAACGCAAGTTCTAGAGCTATATAGTCATGGTGATACACTCAAGAATGTAGAGAACAAATATAATCATGAAAGGCCAAAAATATCTCACAAGGCTAATTTTTGTCTAGAACTTCAGAATGAATCAAATACCCAAGCTAAATACATGCTCAGTCCTATAATCAAGGTAATTAATCAATGATCATGCTCATATCATATCAACCTCAGCAAATCATGCAAATCATGGGTTAGAACTCATACTCAACTTTAGAGAAACAAGAAGAATCAAACAATGGAGAAATATGAACCTAAATGCAATATTTTTGTATTTTTATGAATTTTCTGATTTTTTTCATTTTTTCAAGAATTTGAATCAATGCAAAACATAAAGTTAACATGCCTCATCTAATGCAACTACATGAATGCAAAACAAGTAATCCCCTTCCCCCATGCTTAAATCTTACATTGTCCCCAATGTAAAGTAAAAGTAAAGAGAAAGAGAAAAACTTACAAACCAACAACTAATTTGGGTCAGGGAACGGTGGTGGCCGCAACGGAGGTTGCAAGGGTGGCGGAGGGGGTTGCCCTATGCGTTCTGGATGTTTCTTCAACTCAACTACCTGTGTCTGCACAATAGAAGACAAAAGCTTCTTGCTAGGCAAGGTAAGTGGTAAGGGAGCTTGTCCCAAAAATGCAGGAGGAAGCTTATAGTAAGCATCCAACTTATTAACAGTGTCCTGCATATTAGGTGATAAAGTGAAATCCAAACTAGAATCAATAAGAGATTTCATATCATCTAGGTGGTTTCCAACAAGAATATCTTTCACAACAGGCTCAAGCACATCAACAACATACACAGAATGATTATTAGATGAAGATTTAATGGCGTCGTAGATATTATGATTTATAATCTGGCCATTAAATTCCATTGTCAGTGAACCAGTACTCACATTTATTTTGGTATTAGCTGTTTTCAAGAAGGGTCTCCCTAACAGAATAGGGATTACATGATTATCATGTTCCACAGGAAAAGTAAGATTATCAACCATAACCAAAACATCCTCTACCACTCCTATAGGACGCACAGTGGACTTATCAGCTAACTGAATAGAAATATTAGTTGGCTGAATAGGTCCCAGTTTCATAGACTCACAGAGAGAGGAAGGTATAACATTAATGGAAGCACCTAAATCTAACATAGCCTTGTCAAATTTAGTACCTTCAATAGTTATAGGGATAGTGAACATACTTGGATCCCCGCATTTCTTGGGTAAGTGCTTTTGAAATATTGCTGAGACATGTTCCGTCACCTTCACCTTTTACTTGCTTTTCTCATCCTGAATCCTCTTTGTAGTGCACATCTGCTTTAAGAACTTAGCATAACGAGGAATTGACTTGATCATATCTAGTAGGGGCATGTTGACCTCAACTTTTTTGAACATCTCAAATATGTCCTTGTCTTGCTTCAATGGCTCTGTACGCTTTAATGCAGATGGGAATGGAGCAACGGGCTTCCATTCAGAAAAAACAGGAGTTTTAGAAGCCTTCTCAACATCTGATGCATCTACAGATGGGCTGTGAGCAATATCATAAGGGAAAAAATCAATTTCTTAGAGGCGGCGGGCTGGCGGCGGGTGCCGCCAGGGGGCGGCGGTCGCCGTTTTTTCGGAAATTTGAGCACCGTCACGACGGTCGCCGTCAGCTAGGCGGCGGGTGCCGCTGTCCTGGCGGCGGGTGCCGCCATTTAATTCTTGGTCGCCGCTAATTAATTCCAATTTGCCGTAGCCAACCTTGTTTTGGCGGCGGGTGCCGCTAGTCTGGCGGCGGTCGCCGCCTTCGCCTTCTTCAGATTCGTCCACTTCTTTGTCCTCAAGTTGTCTCCCACTCCTTAACATGATGGCATTGACATTTCGAATATTCGGGTTGACTTCTGTTTGAGAGGGGAGCTTATTCGAATCTCTTGCTTCCAGTTTGCTTATAGGTTTAGAGATTTGACTCATCTGTCGTTCCAAGTTGTGAATGCTTGCTAATGTAGTATCTTGGAATTTGACTTGATTTTGAGCCAGTTGAGTCATACTATTTTGATGTTGAGTCATACTATTTTGAAGAGTGAGGTTACTTTGCATCAACATCGTCATCATGTCTTCCATAGAAGGGGATGCATTGTGATTCTGTCCTTGAGGCCTTGGCACATATGGTTTAGCTTGTTGAAACTGATCCTGTTGCTGCGTTGACTCAGGCTCTCTCCACCTGAAGTTTTGATGATCTTTCCAGCCTGGGTTGTAAGTGTTTGAATAGGGATCATTTCTTGGCTTCATTTGGTACCCTCCAACTGCATTCACCTCCTCTTGTAGTGTAGGACATGAATCAGTAGGATGAAAGGCGTCATTACAGATTCCACAAGCCTTAACCTGTTGAGCACTACCCTTCAACTTCAACCGCCTCACTTCTTCTTTCAGCACATCAAAATCAGCTTGATCAATTTTAGAGTGAGAGTTGGCGGCTGACAAGTTTTTAGAACCTCTTCCAGTATATTGCCTAGACTCATCAGCCAGCGTAGAAAAAATGTCTACAACCTCTTCATAGGTTCTTTTCATGATGTTTCCACCATAAGAGGAATTGACCAATCGCATGTCTTCCTCACAGAGTCCTCCATGGTGATAGAGAATAAGATCATGATTAGCATAACCATGGTAGGGACAGCTCTTTACCAGCTTCCTGAAGCGCTCAAAATATTCATAAAGCGACTCGTTGGGGAATTGCTCTATGTTACAGATCTGCTTCTTGAGTTGATTAGACTTGATTGCAGGGAAGTATTTGTCCAGAAACAACTTCTTCAAGTTCACCCAAGTAGTAACGCTTCCAGGAGGTAGAGCATGATACCAGTCTTTAGCGGATTCCTTCAGTGAAAAAGAAAACGCTCTCAGCCTCATCTGTTCTTCAGTAATGTCAGAGGGACACATGCTGGTGCAGACATCAAGAAACTCATCAAGATGTTTAATGGGATCCTCAAGTGGAGTTCCGTTGAATTTTGGGAGTAGATGGACTACTCCTGTCTTGAGCTCAAACTTCACCCCATCACCAAGGGCTGGGAATTGCACTACACGTGTAGGCTGATTCAGATTAGGAGCTGTCAAGCTCTCAAGAGTAACTCGCTGATCACCCATTGCTTCAAACTCTTGTAATAATGCACGCACAGCTCGGCGAGTTCTAAACAGAGTCCGTTCAATTTCTGGATCAAACAAAAGATTTGAAGTATTAGTAGCACGGTGTGAACCATAAGATAGGTTCACACCAAAATTGGCACAAAAATCACACAAAAAGACAATTATTGCCTCCCCGACAAAAATCTTTTATTGCTTTGTTAGTATGCAAAACTAACAAAGCAATAAAAGATTATGAATAACAATAATTGGGAAGATAGCTTAGGCAAACAAATATCCACAATCGTATGACAAGTTGATCATTGATTTCACCTCAATATCACATGCAATGGATTTTCCAATTCCTTTTCAATTCTAACTAACAGCACAACCAGATACTATTAGTTCTAAATAATTAAACAACCATGAAACCATCAATGATTCAGTTTAATAGCAGCAATAAGGATAGGAATATAATAGGATACAATTCTAGAATAAAACAACCAGCTTTTACCTTAGAATGTAAATCAAATCTCTTCTGCATAAGACTAGCACAACCAGATACTAGTACGATGCAGTTGCTACTATGAACTAGAGATGCTCAACCAGTAACACTCTAGATCTAGCAATAGATTCAATAACAACAAACCCTAGTTGATCAGGCTAGAAACTGTTGAAATAAATCATAAACATTCAATCAAGAGATAAGATTAAACCCAAGCAATAGATAAGGAATTAGAAATCTCACAACTTTAATCAAAACGATGCTTCAATTGTCTGACTAAGCAAAAGGGCTTAGTTCTCCATGAAAGGCTAAAAACTCTGAAAGAAAAATATGATAATAGTCTATGAATGAGAGATGCAACTCTCTAAAACCTAATATATCAAACTAGATCTAAAAAGTCTATCCCAAAAATATAATATCTCGGAATAATAATGATAGAAAAGGACCAATAGAAACAAAACACGTGGCAAGTAAAGGTCTCCGCGGCGGTCAGGGGCGGCGGGTGCCGCTGGCACCTCGGTTCAGAACTCAAGTGACACTCCGGGGGCTGTTTTGACTCACTTCGAGTTGGAATTTGGACTCGGAGTAAAAACATGAATTGTAGCTCTTTGGATTAGCTTTCCAGTGATGTCAAACTCAACTTCATCGGACTACTATAGCTCCCAAACCAGTCCTCGCAAGACATAGGTGTCGAACCAGCAACTCCAACGGATGACCCGAATTCAAGCGCTCTTTCCCCGGTTTCCATTCCTTTCACACTTGTTTACTTTAAGACCTGTAAAACAACATAGAACAACTGCAAAAACCCAAAACTCCCAGACACTCTAAGACACTAAAGAAACTAACTAAAACTACCTGAAAGCAACGCAAAAGAAACGTAAACATGCATCCTAAATACTACCTATATGCAAGCTATCAGACAATAATAACTGAATTTAGTTTGAATGCATCAAAATTAAATTGATATAGGGATTAAATCCATCTCAAAGGCTCTTTAAGGATAGTTTGGTAAAAAAAAGAGCACATTGTGCAACTATGTATTTTAAGGATGGTTTGGCGTGGGAAAAAATATTTTGTAGGTAGTTTTGTGAAATTTACGAGAAGGTAATGTAAAGTAGGGGAACAAAAATATACAATTTGTCGTCGTCCGATAAAGTCTGAATTTGAATGGATCATAAATTTTTTTTTCCGTATTCGATCTGATCCAGAAATTTTTTCTGGAAATCTAATTGAATCAGATATGGATTGGAGTTTTGAGGTAACCACTATACTGTATATGGAACTATATATGCTTTTGGAAAGTGCACAAAAATACTAAGTAACATAGATGTTTAAGGAGTATTTTTTGTAAAATTTCAACATAGGTTCGATTCTCCTCAACATGTAAACTTTCCCTTACAATTTAACATGAATATTCCAATATTCAATTTGATCGAATACCCACCGATCCGGTATATTAATTGGACTTAAATGTAAAATAGTTAAAATGTTTTTTTTCAAAAACAAATAGTATGGATATCCGAACCGAATGGATGTTTCTTACCGGATATCCGATCAATAACAGATTGAATAATGATTGAAATTTTAATAAAAAATTACCGAATATTCAATATACTGAATCGGACCGAATTAAATATATTCAATTGCTCAACCCTAAATAACCATTTGAAAATCCTAGCAAACTTCTTACAGACTTACACGACATATAATCTACCTAATCTACTATATATATAAAAGCAATAAGGTTTGGAGCCACCACATTGCGCCACGTCAGCTTTATCCACATGTCACTTCTAGAATGCGCCACGTCGGATTTTGCCACATGTCGTATTTTTCTTAAGCCATGTCATAGTAATTTTTGACACGTCATATGTCACATCTTATTATTTTCACCCCGTCACTTACAAGTCATATTTAACTATAATGATAAAAAATGCTTTCCTTATAAAAAATATTTTATATAAATAGATAAATATAGGCCTATATATTTTGAAAAATCTACGCTTTTTTTAATCAAAATATTTCCTTATGAGAAGTTTGGTCAAAATACTTTACTTTTATTGCAACTCACAATTTGAAAATTTTCCATAACAATTTATGAGCATTGTATATATTATTCTCATTATTTGAAAATTTACCATAACATTTTATGAGCATTGTATATATTATTCTCATTATTTAACTTAATAATCTAAATTTAATTTGTTTTATTTGATTTTAAAAAACAAAATAATTTTTATACATATTACGATCAACAAATTACTTACATTAAATTTTATATTATATTTTTTTTATTAATATTTTTTATAGTATATCTAAAAAATATCGAGTCATAGTCGTGCATGGCACGACGGAGACAACTAGTACATTATAAAGCAAAAACCATGTCTGTTGAAAAAATTACGCCACGTGGCATTACTTGAATAAAATAATGTCAAGTTTTTTAATAATAACTTGTATTATTCTTTCAATACATATAATTTTTTATATTATAATAACTTGATCTATCTATATGTTGATACTTTCTATATTAACTAGTTGAAGTCCCGTGATATTCACGGGATAATTTTACTAAAAAACTATACAATTCTACGATATTAATTTAAAATACTAAATATATTTATATAATATCATAATAAATTATGCAATAGACAAATTAATTTTTTTTATATTGTACTCCATATTTTAATTGAATATGTTTTTAAATATCTTTCCATTATTTGTGGAGATCTTGTCCAAATTTAGATTGAAATTATTAAAATATTGATTTTACTTTTTATTGAATATTTTTAAATAATATTTTCTTATTTTTTTAGACACTAATATGTCTAAAATACTTGATTTTTTTTATAAAAATAATAACAATTAGGATAGGTTATCTACAAAGCATAATATAATTTATTAGAATATTTTTTAAAGTTAATTTATTAAATTAGATATTAGAGTTCTTATCTTTTACTCTATGATAATAAGAATGTTTGTAAATATGAAAAATACAATATAAAGATTAGTATAGAAGAGAATATCGTCCTTGATTTAAGAGATAAAATATAGAGAAAATTATCTATGTATTATTTTGCAAATTTCAATCCATCTATAAAGTTGTTTTGCATACTAAATTTACATAACGAATAAATAAAATATAAAGGAAATTAATGTATATGAAAATTTACAAAATTCAATGTATTAATCAACCTATCATCCATATTAAATTACAAAAAAACATAGAGATAAAAAAATTTAAATGTAAGGTGGGGCTAGATAAAAAAATATTCTATATTTACATAAATAAAATAAAAAGGAAATTAAGAAAAATGTAATGTAATTTTTTATCAAAATTCAACTTAAGCAAGTATTCATAAAGATTTGTAAATTTTTTTTTTTTTATCAAACTTTGATTTAAGAAAAATCTTTAATATAAATGCATAAAAAGATAAAGAAAATATAATTTTATTAATTTAAATTAAAATTCGAATTTTTATTTTTATTGACATTTATATATAATCTTAGTCATCAACATAAAATTATATCTTTTTCTCAAAATAAAAATATATCAACACAACAAAATTTATTATTTAAAATGATATCATTATATATATATATATTATACTTGGAGCTCAAGCCTTGATAAAAGATATAAAAAAAATATATTAAGACCCTAAATCTTGTTAAGAGATAAAAATATTAAATTATTATGAAAAATATCATCTCATAGAAATTTATGTATATAAAAATTATATAAATATGTTATCTATTGTAGTAAACTAATACATAATCCATAGAAAGAAAATTATATACATAAAAAATTATATAAACATGTTATTTGTTTAGTATATATAGAAAGAATACTATAAGTTGTTACAAAATTTATTAAAATATAATTTCACATTAATTTATTCAAAAATGGCACGTGGCGCAAATTTTACAACAGACTTGGGTTCCGCTTTATAATATATTAGGGTACATTTTATGCATATCTTTTAATAAAACTTGATCTATATTCTAATAGTTTTTATATTAATTTTGTATATAATAATTGTTTTTTATCTTTTAACAAATCTTGCACTCCAAGTATATAATTGTTTTATCTATATGTTGATATTTTGCAATATAATAAATTATTTATAAAATATATGATATATACATTGATATATCTACCTAAGTTTTAATAAATTAACATTAAAAACTATTTTAATAAGTTATATTATCCTTGCTAGAGATCCTACTACAATCTATAACTATATATTAAAGTTGTACCTTTTCGAGCCACCAGAACGATTCTGTCCCCACCTCACATTTAAAAAAATAATAACAATTTCTATTATTATAACTTTTTTTAACTATTTAAATTTATCTCTAACATCAAACAAATATCTATTGAGTATAACAATATCTTTTGAAAGTTTCCTTATACATATATTTAAAAGTAAAGATAAAATATTTAAAATATTTTATAAAAAATCTAAATCTTTTAGCATATATCTTTTGACGAATTTGTTTATAGATATATATTATTTTTCTTTTATAATAAAAAATTAATAATAAATATTTACAATGTTTAAAATTAATAAAAATAGATAATAAAATATTTACTAGATATATTGAAATATTTGATCATCTCTAAATTTATGTACATGGAAAGTAATAAAATATGAATAATATAATATTTAATCTTATCTAATCTTTACTTTATCGAACCACAAAATGAGTTTGGTCCCATCTTAAATTAAACGAATTAAATCTTAAATATTTCATAGAATTAAATTATCTTTATCTTTCATACTTTATTATATCTTATTTATTAAGTTAACAACTATTTGTTAAATTCTTATCTCTTCCATATTTGAATTTTTAAATTTGTTATTCATATTTTATCTTCTTTTTTCAATTAAAGATTTATGAAATATCATCAAGGAAAAAGAGAAATGTAATTATTTTATCTTAATAATATATCTTCATTCTCAACATTAAATTTAATCATGTATATTGATTAAAAAATTATACATTCTACGAGCAATAAATTACTTTTATTAAATTTTATATTATATTTTATTTATTAATATTATATATATAATTTATAACTATATATTAAAGTTATCCCTTTTTGAGCCACCAGAACGATTCTGGCCCCACCTCATATTTATAAAATTAATTTTTATTTCTAGTATTTTTACTTTTTCCTATTATATTTTTCTTTAACTATTTAAATCTATCTTTAACATAACATCAAACAAATATCTATTTAATATAACATAAGGAAGTATATCTTTTACCTTTTAGCATGATGTCTTTTTACGAAATTATTTATAGATATATTTTTTCTTTTATAATATAAAAATTAATGATAAATACTTATAATGTTTAAAAATTAAAAAATAGGTAATATCTATAACTATATATTAAAGTTGTACCTTTTCGAGTCACTAGAACGATTCTAGCCCCACCTTATATTTAAAATTTTTATTTTTATTTCTATAAAATAACTTCTTTCTATTAAATTCTTTTTAACTATTTAAATTTATCTCTAACATCAAAAAAATATCTATTTAGTATAACAATTTTTTTGAAAGCTTTCTTATACGAGTATTAAAATTAAAGATAAAGTATTTAAATATTTAAAAATAAATATATATCATATATCTTTTGATGAATTTATTTATAGAAATAAAGTGATTTTATTTTATAAAAAAATTAATGATAAATAGTGTAAATTTATAAAATTAATAAAAATGGATAATAAAATATTTAATAGATATTGAAGTATTTGATAAACTCTAAATTTACGTACATGAAAAGTAATAAAATAGGAAGAATATAATATTTGATTAAAAAATTATATACATTCTACGAACAATAAATTACTTATATTAAAGTTTATATTATATTTTTATTTATTTATTAATATCCTATTTATAATGTTTATAAAATATAGAATCGTAGTCGTACATGGTACGACGGGTAAAACTAGTATCTATAAAATATCGCATCATAGTCGTACATAGTACGACGGGTACAACTAGTTTTTATCTAATTATAAAATTTTTCTAGTACGAGAAATAAATTTGTAAGTCAAATGTAATTAATCAAGTGAAAAGAAGGTTGGTATGGATAAAGTAATACAGTACTACTCCACTAACTCTGTCAGATTCACGATGGTATAGATGTGCTCGCCATGGAAGACAAAAGACGTGTGATCACGAGGTTTCTAAAATAGAATCTAAAGATCGAGATATATAGCTAGGTAGCCTTTTTAGAAGACAATAGAAACTCACTTTCCCATACAAATTGAATTAAATATTAAACGTACACTCCAGAATATATTAGGAGTATATGCTATTCATGCAAAGAAGTAGCTCTTTGGAGATCAGAAAATCCCATGTGCATATCCATCGTTAATTATGATTATCATCAAGTCATATAATCTCGTACTTGGAATATTAATATACTCGTACAATTAATGTTCAGAGTACACCCATAATTGCGCATTCTATAACAATTAATTGCTGCTAATTGATCGAATAAGTTGAATTCTTTTATGATGGCATGTACACTGTCTTTAGAGTTGAACCGGAGATCTGTGATAAAAACTTGTTTGCAATTAGTGAAGATATTCTCTATTCATATATGCTTAGATTGTATGGAGTATATGCACATAGCACACCTTTTTTGTTTTGGTCTGATAAGAGTAGGCACTTTGATTAGGCCAATGAAGGAGGTAGAATTCGAATTCATGAGTTAGACGATCGAAAAAATACTGGAAGGATAGTATAAGGTATGGTATTAATTTTTCGGAGATTTCAGCAGAGGTAGCAGCATGCAGAGATATTTGGAGTGAGAATATCAGGGTAGCGAAAAGCTAGTCGCTAGGACAAACGGTTTCACTAGTCTTTGTGATTTGGGCGTTGTGTTTCATTTTCATTTTTGTTTTTGTATTTGTTCTGTTGCTCTACAGTTTTGTACTTGGTTTGTGTTTGGATTGTTTCCCTTGGCTTCATGTGTTGTCTGGTAGGGCGCACTCCCTCTGCGTCAAACCAGGGATGCCCCCACCCCAGATTTCGCTGAAACCGAACTACACTAGGCTAATGTTGTTGTTGTTGTTGAGTTGTGACCAATTCGAATTCGTGAGCTAGACACTTAATTAAGTCACTAATGTCATTACATACCAACTATACTAATCAGGCTTGGCATACCTAATTAGGTGATCAATTACAAAAAAAAAATATATAGAAAATTAAAGATTAAGGTAATCCTAACGGTTTAATTATCAACAACAATGATCTATCAAGGAATTACACCAAGTAGGTCTAATTCATGCCGCGAAATACATTGTTTTGCTAGTGGTGTTGAAGTAGGAACAAACTAAATTAACGAGGTAAATTAATTTATCTTTTGATTGTAAAAATTAATAGTAGAGATAGAAGGAGAGGATAATTAAACCTAATAGAAAAATCTGACAAAAAAACCTAATTGAATAATATGGGGTGGGGAGTTCACGTGAATGTCTGTCCAACAAACATTCACGTCGAGCCAACATCTTTATAAATTAAATACAGTATTAGGTTTGAATTAATCCACATTATTTTACACAAAACCTTTTTGGCTTTGATTGTTGTAGATGCTATTTCAGTTTTAGGGCCTTAGGTTTAATTTGTTTTCAATTAAGGCATGTTATGGAGTTAAGAGCATGTCTGGCTCAATATCAGTTGGATTCTGTGATACGTATTTTCTAATATCTATACCTACCTACTTCATAATTAGTTTACTACTCTATATGGGGATGAAGCTATAGACTAAAGCTTTAAGCTATGTATTGTACTATTTGACAATTGTTAATAAAATTATAGTAGGTGTTCGAGAGAGTAGACTTGTAACTAATTACAATATTTTGAGTATTGGACAAAGCACAACTTTCTTAAAATTCCAGTCAATCGCGAATTTACTAAGTTGGTTAGAAAGACTAATGGTTTATGATTTATTATACAAAAGACACACTTTTCGGGGTTGAGGCTTAGTTTGAATTTTCTGAGTGTATCAAACACCTCGGCCAAATTGATCATGTGTTCTTCCGCCATTTTGCTTTTAACCACTATGTCGTCTACATAGGCCGACACATTCTTCCCCAAATGCTCTTTGAATACACGATCCACGAGTCCTTGAAAGGTAGTCTTTGCATTCTTCAAATTGAAGGGCATAACTTTATAACATAAAGCTCCACGCCGAGTAATGAACACAATCTCCTCTTCATCTCGTGGATCCGTGACGACCTGACTGTACCCTAAATACGAGTCCATGCCAGAAAGTTGAGGACCATGTGACCTGTGGTTTAGTCCCGTAGCTCGTCGATGGAAGGAAGGACGTTATTGTCCTTAGGGCACACTTTTTTGAGGTCCTTGAAGTCCACACACATTCTTCACTTGCCATTTGCCTTCTTCACCAAGACAATGTTGGACAACCACATTAGATATTCCACCTCACGGATAAACCCCGCGATCAACAACTTGTTAACTTCAACATTAGCAGCATGCGCCTGCTCTTCATTTATCTTCAATTCCATTTTCGTTGTACCATTGGCCAGGATGTGAGGTCGATGTTGAATGAGTCCTAGGCCACTTCTGTAGGTACTCCATTCAGATTTCCTATCGCCAAAAATACATCGCGCAAAACGGTCAGGAGTAGGGAACCGAGCCGATGTGTCGCGACTACCATTAACTGATGTACATTTTTTCTCGCATGTTTTCAAAAGGAGCAAACACCTTCTTCTCAGACTCTTTCAAACCCTCGATCATGTGATCACGTACCTTGAGATTTGTGCCCTCATCTTCTAGGGCGACGACGAACATCAAATCCTTATGCTTTATCATTGTTGCATAACAAAAGTCGCCCTCTTTCTAATGCCTTTTGACCTTACTAGCCCCCATGGGAGTGTTTTTAAGATATTGCGGGAATTAGTTGTTGTTGGTACATGCCATTTTAAGTGAAAACCTATGACGTCGGACCTTCCTTCGATGAAAAGGTTTCAACAGTAGGTGCCAATGTTAAAACCCAAACTAAATAAGAGCTAGATTCGAGGATTTAGATTAATAGAACACAAGCATGAAGAAATTTCAATCTTTATTCTGCACATGAGAGCGATTCACACAAGCTTTAAAAGAGATTCTATAGTTTTGATTATTTGTGGTCCGATTATGCGCACTCTTTCTCTCTCGTAAATAGTCAGTTTCATTAGAAAGTTTCAACACGTCGAGTCTCTATTAATAAGAAATAGTGAGCTATAGATATTTTTCAATTCTTGCAACATTCGCCTTCTTTAACTATTTATAAACGTTGGGAAATGTCAAAAGTTGAATTTTCTCGATGTGGGAGAGACTTATTGATCCAGGGACGTAACCAGGATTTCATTCTTGGGTAGGCTGAATTTAGTTTATAAATAAATCAATACGAATAGGTAGGATCGTTTTAATTTTTTTATAGGTTTGGTTTTACAATAAATTTCTGTAAGTATTTTATAAGTCAAATAAATTTCGATATTTAAAATTATTTAGAGAAAA
The DNA here is from genome assembly GCA_964016875.1 of Fallopia convolvulus. NCBI lineage: Eukaryota > Viridiplantae > Streptophyta > Magnoliopsida > Caryophyllales > Polygonaceae > Fallopia > Fallopia convolvulus. The sequence goes on from OZ024721.1 coordinate 11,064,168, forward strand.
AGTAATTTTTATCATTATGATTATAAATAATCTATTATATTTTTCTATTATATTTTTTGCTTAAATATAGAAAGAAAAGGAGATTTTTGCTCAAAAATAAGATATACTGCATAAACGGGGGAATTGTTAAAAAAGGATTGATTTAAAAAATATCAAAGAAAAAGTAAGTGTGGGGTCACTGTGAAATTTTTGCTTTGTAAGAATCAGAACAAAAAATGAAAGAGCTGCACAAGTAACCAAGTTCGAACACGGGACTCGTTGCAATATTGCCATACATTCACCATCTGTGATATAAATTTCAATAGGCTTACACCAATTAATTTTACTATATATTACATTACTATTTTTGGGGTGGGCTACAGCATACCCTAACCCACCCCTAAATCCGTGCCTGTATTGATCTTCGAGGTGTCAACCATTGATTGGTGGAGTGTGAGGTGTGCAATGTGTTGTGCTACCATTGGTAGAAGATGCAATTTAGTTGAAGTTTCGTGATTCTTTCATGTGGGAAAGACTTGTTGATCTTTGAGGTGTCAACCATTGATCGATTGGTGGAGTCAACGTATTGCTTTTGTCATTGGTGGGAGATGTGGTTGACATGACTTGTAACACAAGTCGGTGGGCTTGGTATGCGACATCACCAATCATCATCACTAGGTGAAGTCTTTGTAACACGCGACTTCATCTTGGATCACTTAACACGTCCACTAGAAAAGGTAGTTGGTCGCCACGTTGGTTATGCATGTTGTTTGTTCTTGAATTACGTGGGAGCTTCACTTGCCCTTAAGCCTTTATGCTCTTTTCTGCGTGTTGTCCGTACATTGATGAAACTTTCTTGCCCAGTCGAGCATGCTTTTAGGCAAGGAGACTTGCATTTTAGGTTAAGTTTGTCATCATCAAAAAAGGGGAAATTGTTGGATCAGTATTAGTTCCTAACACTGAGTCTTCGAAGTTTTGATGATAACAAACATTTGGAACTAAGTCCCTATTCAAGTGATTTCAGGAAAGACATAGCTTCACAAGAAAAACAAGGGAATCGTTCCCCATGCTCATCAGAGTACGTGGCAAGCTAATGAAGGACAAAAGAGTCTATTTGTTCCAAACTTGAGTGGCAAGTACAAAAGGATAAAAGCGTCATAATGAAGAAATGCCCCTTAGGGGTACCCTGGTCGTTGGAACAATATCGTGCTCCCCAAGAACAAAAGGACAGATGTGTCATTTCCCAAAGAAGCCATTGTTATAAGAGGAAAACGATCGAGCTAGGTCAAGTAGCTCTCTTATCCAAATGAACATTATTCTCTAGAAGGAAAGAAGCAATTTTGAGAGACAAAGAGAGCCAAGAGCAATACAAGAGCAATCAACAATCCTTTTCCGAGGAAGGAAGTTCAGATCCAATCGATGGAGAGTACGTGAGCTCAACATTGACTTGGAAGGTTGTTCCTGTGCTAAAGGGAATTGCACAAGGAACGGGTGAGGTTCGGGAACTTCTATTAATTATGTTCAGTAGACTTAAGAACATGATAGCTTAATTCGATAGTATTGTTTGACTTTGGTGATTGCAAACAATAGAGAAGTTCGATTTTATATCTTGTAACTAAGGATCTATCAAATTAATATAAGTTTCCTTTCAAAATCCTCAATGAGAGGTAGAAGTTTACTCATTCAGCTTGTTGGCTGAAGTGGGGTTCCTCTATAAGAAATTGTGTCTCTACTGTCTTAGTTCCTTACATTCTGTGTTTTATTATTCCGCTGCACAAGGAAATTGTCACTAGAACAGTTCCTGACAGTTTGAATTAACTCAGATCTACGATAATACAATATGGAATCTATTCTCATTTCTCGTATAGCCTATCATTCGCACAATATCTTTTCCTTATTAATAATTGTCATCTCTAAACCTACATAGAGTTAACTTATAAAACCCATTCTTAAAAAAAAAAAAAGAGATAAAGATCGATTTATAAAAATATTTTCCAACGTACTCTTCATCCAGCTTCTTCTTTCTAAATTCTTGCAAGGTAATTTCCAGTCATTATTTCAATCAATGTCGGGATTTTTCGATCTTGAAATGATACAAATGGATCTTCAAATTTGTGAGATGTTTACAGTTTTATCCACTAAATCATTCTAGAATCTCAACCTTTGCACGAGTGAAAAGCCAAAATTAGAAATACTAGTTTATCAGTGTTGTGTTATAAATTTGGGCATAATCTAATCAATAACTTACGCAATAGCTAGCTAACTTTTGAGTGATTATACTCTCTCTGTATAATAATCTTTTTGGTGTGGAGTGTCGTGACTCGTGGTAAAGTCAACTTAATAATGCACCTTGAATTGTGAGCTCGACTGAATTGTCCCGAGTTCGCTTAATTTAAGTACGTGAACAAAAGATTATATCCTTGTTCTGCATGAACAATCTCGATCCCTACCTTCTAGACAAAATAGATACGGATTATATATAGGTTGCTAAGGTTGGATTTCTGTAGGGTTTTCAAGTTATTGATAAAAAACACTCCAATGGGTATGTCCCATTGAGTCTAATCAGTTTAATTGATAAGTGATGTGATACGCCTCAAGTCACATATTCGAGGCTGCAACGAAATCGGTGTAGGCCAAAGTGTTATGAGGATTAGTATTTACCTTAATTTAGTATTTTATTTAATAATGTAATTTTTATAAGCTAGAGCTTTGCTCTCTTCTCCGGTTTTCTTTACGGTTCTTTCCTGGGACGCTTTTTTTAAACCGTTAGGGCTTAGGTATAAATATTCTTGTTTATCCTTCTCATAATTTATCCAAGAATTATTAGCCCTAATTTTCTCTCTACCCTTTTCCCTCGCCCTAAACTATCTCTCTGAGTCAGGCGTCCACCTCGGACTCCGCTCAACCCCTTGACCAACAAGGGTTCGATACGATTCCACACCGGGCTCGTATCAACTGGTGCTTTCATCCCGAACACCAGGACTATCACCGAGAGCAGTAACACCGCCACCGAACCTACCATGACGGATTTGCGCGACATGATTCTGTAGTTACACACCGATTTGCAGAAAATCAGTCTAGATCAAGATCATATTCGTCAGGAACAAGAGACTGTTCGTCGTGAGCAAGAGATCGAACGCCTCAGGACCGACAATGTTTACGATCTGCTGAATAACCAAGCTGCAGCGGCTGTCGCAAACCCTAATCCCGCACCTGCAAACGCCGCCCCTGCGCTCGTGCATCAAGCGTCGGGCCAACCCGCCCCGCGCTCACTGCCATACCCGTTCCTGCGGCGACAGTGCCTCCACTCGCAGCAATGCCCGCACCAGCACCGGTCAATCCTGCGCTCGCGGTAATCCCAGCCGCACCGCAAAACGTGAACCCAGGCATTCCACCGGGACAACTAAACCCCGTGCCATTACCGCCGGCACCACCGCCGATCGCTGTCGCTCAAGCCACGGGTCGCGCACCACAGGGTCCGGAGAACACGCCTAAGATACGGGTTGATGCTCCGCGCTTCAATGGATCCGATCCGAAAGGGTGGATCTTTAAGGTACAAGCATACTTCGATTATTTCTATACTATTGATGTTGATCGTTTACGTTTAGTGGGTATGCTATTCGATCATCCTGCATCGGACTGGTTTCGATACCAACGTTGCAATAATTGTGGAGAGACATGGCCCGCTTTTCTACTGTCAGTCCAACAACGGTTTGATCCACATCATTATGAAGACTATGTGGGTTTGATCGCTAAGTTACAACAACGCACTTCCGTCCTTGCTTATCAGACAGAATTTGAGGCTCTACTTAATAATGTGCAAGGCCTGTCAGAACCTACTTTGATCTCTTTGTTCAAGGCCGGTTTAAAGCAACCAATGAAGCGTGAGTTGAATCTGCATAATCCCGCCTCCTTGTCTCAAGCTTTTTCTTTGGCACGGGAGTTAGAAGCCTCCTTTCAGAACACTACATCACTGGGATCATCCAATTTTCGGCGGCCTTGGATTTCGGCCACACCAAACCGAATCCGCAGCCCCCTCTGAATACGCCACAGTCGGCGGTTCAGCCCCCAGCAGCCACCGGATCACGGCCACAAAACACCCAAGGTAACTTTTCGAACCTCCTGATTAAACGCCTTACTTTTGCTGAACGCGAAGAACGTACTAATAAAGGCTTATGTTGGAATTGCGATGAGAGGTACCACCGGGGTCATCGTTGTAAACCCCGTTTTCTCGCCTTGCTGAGCTGTGATGAAAGTGACGATGACGAGCTTGATGAGGCCACTGAGGAATTGGCGGTTACAGGCAATATTTCTACCCTTCAGACAATGTCCGAGTTTCCTAACTCGCGCTCTTTACGTCTTGAAGGATTGGTTCGGCACACTCCGGTCCAGATACTAATTGATGGAGGTAGTACTCATAACTTTATCCATCCAGATATCGTCGAGAAATTGCATCTTTCAGTTCTACTATTTCGCCATTTCGTGTTTTTGTGGGGAACGGTGCGTATTTAGTGTGCACACATCAATGTCCGGCAACTTCTGTCCACCTTCAGGGGCACGAATTTTCTATTGATCTTTATGTGTTGGAAGTGCATGGATCACCTATTGTTCTTGGCGTTCAATGGTTACAGACTTCAGGAACCGTGGCACATGATTATGCAAAATTAACAATGCAGTTTTCTTGGAACGATAAGCATGTATTTCTGCAGGGTGATCGTCAATCACCGAAACAAATTTCTGGGCATGAATTGCATTCTCTTTGCGCATTTGACGGGATAGCTGAGTGCTTTGAAATCTTGAGTGTGCCGCCTACTTCTTCTGATGAAGCTACTGATTTTCCGCCTGATCTACCTCTGGCACTTCGTGACGTCCTTCAACGGCACGTCTCTGTGTTTCGTGTGCCCACGAGTCTGCCCCCTTCTCCAGACTGGGATCACAGGCTTCACTTGCAACCGGAAACCGGTTAATGTGAGTCCGTACAGATATCCTTATTTTCAGAAATCAGAGATTGAGCGTCAGGTGAAATCGATGCTTGATCAGGGTATTATCCGACACAGCACAAGCCCATTTTCGTCACCAGCATTATTAGTAAAGAAAAAAGATGGCAGCTTTCGCTTTTGCATGGACTACCGCGCCCTCAATAACATCACAGTCGCAGATAAGTTTCCGATCCCTACTGTTGATGAGTTATTTGATGAGTTAGGTCATGCAGTTATATTTACTAAACTCGACCTTCGTTCAGGGTACCATCAGATACGCATGCATGCTTCAGATATTTACAAGACAACTTTCCGTACCCACAATGGCCATTTTGAGTTTTTCGTCATGCCTTTCGGTCTGACTATCGCGCCATCTACATTTCAGGCTGCGATGAATACTCTCTTTGCCCAGTATCTGCGAAATTTTAGTATCGTGTTCTTTGATGATATTCTGGTTTATAGTCCGTCCGTCACAGAGCACGCCTCTCATCTGGATACAGTACTACAGATTCTGCATGCTAATCATTTCTTTGTGAAAGGATCTAAATGCTCATTCGGCACGACTCAGGTTGAATATTTGGGGCACATTGTGACTGTCGGTCAATTATTAGCTAACCCTGCGAAATTAGCGGCTATGGCAGACTGGCCGACGCCGAAATCAGTTAAACAATTGTGTGGTTTTCTGGGCCTCACAGGTTATTACAGAAAATTCATCCGTCATTATGCTCTACTGGCAGCTCCGTTAACTGATCTCTTACAGAAAGACAAATTCGTATGGTCCGAAACCGCAGAGGCAGCCTTTACACGTTTGAAAGAAAAAATGATGCAGCCACCCATTCTGCAATTGCCCGATTTTTCTAAGCAATTCGTGGTTTAAACTGACGCTTCAGATGAGGGTGTTGGCGCAGTGCTGCTACAGGATGAACGACCGCTCTCCTTCTTCAGTAAAAAGTTAGGAGTTTGTCGCCGCGGCTCATCAGCATATCATCGCGAACTCTTTGCTATTGTGTCGGCAGTTCAGAAATGGCGCCAGTATTTGTTGGGCCGGGAATTCTTAATTCGAAGTGATCAGAAAAGCCTCAAAGAGCTTCTCACTCAAGTAATTCAAACTCTGGATCAACAGTTTTTCATGCGAAAGCTTATGGGCTACAAGTTTCGCATCGAATATAAATCTGGGGCAAGCAACAGAGTAGCCGACGCTCTGTCTCGCTGCATGATTGAGGACACTTCGTCACTACAACAATTTCTCGCCTTCACCACGCCGCTACCGGATCTCTTGCAGCGGATCCGCCTGGAAAACACGAGCCTTGACGATTTGTGTGCTTGGCAGGCCGCAGCGAGCACGGGCACTCTCCCAGCCCCGTTCCAAGTTCACGGTGGCGTTCTATACTACGGCCATCGTCTCATGGTGGGCGCCACGTCTCCACTCAAGGCTGAAATTTTGGCCGAGTTTCATGCGTCGCCAAGTGCGGGACATCCCGGGGTTGACCGCACATTCCGCCGTGTGGCGGAGGTTTTTTATTGGAAAGGCATGCGCGCGGATGTTAAACGCTTTGTCGACTCTTGCCTCGTATGTCAGTCCACTAAATATAACACTAGTAAGCCTGCCGGTTTAATTCAACCATTGCCCGTTCCTCAACAGGTTTGGGACGATGTGTCAATGGACTTTATTACAGGTTTACCCCCTTCTCGGAATCACACTACAATTTTAGTGGTTGTTGACAGATTGTCCAAGTATGCGCACTTTGCTGCTTTGGGCACTTCGTTTGACGCTCCGAAAGTGGCAGCTGTGTTTGTTGATATTGTTGTTAAGTTGCACGACATTCCGGCGTCTATTGTTTCTGACAGGGATCCCATATTCCGCAGTGCTTTTTGGACTAAGCTGCATCGTCTTAGTGGTACTAAACTCCGGCATAGCACTGCCTATCACCCACAAACAGACGGCCAGAAAGAAGTTAAAAATCGCGGACTTGAACAATATCTTCGGGCGTTTACTCACGACCGCCCTAGGCGATGGTTCGATTTCTTACCTTGGGCTGAACTTGCGCTGAATTCCTTATTTCATGAAGGTTTGGGAATGTCGCCTTTTAAGACTTGATATGGACGGGAAGCTCCTCCTATTGCCCGCGTCACCGTCCCCATTGGCCCTCCAACACCGGCGGCGGCAGCAATCCGCGATCGGGATCAAGTCTTGTCGTTGATCCGTTCTAATTTGGCTAAAATGCAACAGCGGATGGCATCACAGGCCAATAAACATCGCAAGGATGTCGAATTTCAGGTCGGCGATCGGGTGTTGCTCAAACTCCAACCTTATCGTCAGCATTCCGTCGCCCGTCCCTTATCGGCCAAGCTTGCTCGTCGCTATTATGGACCCTTCGTGATTACCGAGCGCATTGGCCCGGTCACGTACCATCTCGATCTTCCGTCCACGGCCAGAATCCATAATGTGTTCCATGTGTCCTTATTGCGGCCATTTATCCCTGACGGCTCGCCCATTGTGCCAGCCACGTTGCCCGCGGAATTTCTATACGACAGGCCACTATCTCGCCCGACTCGAGCCACTGCCGAACGGACGGTGCTCAGCGCCGGACAACCTCGTTTAGAATGGCTTGTCGAGTGGGATGACGGTACTCCTGACTTGGCGACATGGGAACCAGTGGACGATATTCGGCGCTCTTTTCCGGATTTACGGCTTGAGGACAAGCCGAATTTCATCGGGGGGAGAATGATACGCCTCAAGTCACATATTCGAGGCCGCAACGAGATCGGCGTAGGCCAAAGCGTTATGAGGATTAGTATTTCCCTTAATTTAGTATTTTATTTAATAATGTAATTTTTATAAACTAGAGCTTTGCTCTCTTCTCGGATTTTCTTTATTGTTCTTTCCCGGGACGCTTTTTTTGAACCGTTAGGGCTTAGGTATAAATATTCTTGTTTATCCTTCTCATAATTTATCCAAGAATTATTAGCCCTAATTTTCTCTCTACCCTTTTCCCTCGCCTTAAACTATCTCTCTGAGTCAGGCGTCCACCTTGGACTCCGCTCAACCCCTTGACCAACAAGGGTTCGATACGATTCCACACCGGGCTCGTATCATGATGATGTTTGTAATTATTATAGGTCTGTTTGTTAACTAGTTTTAAGGAACATCTTTTTCTAGTTGATAAAATTGATATTTTGAAAGGATTTTAACACCAATGTAAATTAATCAATATATTATTATTAAAGTCGAATCCTTCTTTCTTATATGTCCCTCATCTAACTATGTCACATAGATATATTTAATTATTCATTTACCTCTTTATCCTTAACTTTATTTAGAATTTACATTCCCTACATATTATATTATAATAGTAGTATCCCATTTATCATTCGTATTTACCATATTAAATAAAAAAATCAATAAGATATGTTATTGATCATGCCTATTATATATAATAAATTACCTCATTTATTACTATTACTTACCATATTCAACTAATGAGTATGAAAATATTATTTAGTCTTTTCAGTATTTATTTTCGTGTATATTATAATAATATTATCTAATTCAATAATTAAATCACCTATGATATTATAAATAAATAAATACTATTATTTAATTATTTTTTTACATTTAATAAAATTTATAATAATTTTATCTTGAAAGTTATATTGAGGAAAATATTTTATTTTTTTATTGAATACGTTTATGTAAAATTCAATCGACGAGTACGATTCCTACATAAAAAAATTATCAAGTCATAATCGTACATGATACGATCGGGTCTTGCTAGTTATGCTCTAAATTATAAATTTGAATTTTTGTTAGTTATTATAACCTAAATATTTTTTATAGAAAAAAAAGAAACAGTAGCTAGTATGCCTAAAATATTGATTTCAAGAACCGTTTTATATAATTTTTATAGTCGATGGAGTCATTTGCATCTCAAATAATTTCTAAATTCGGGTTGCAATTATTGTACACACCCTTAAGCTTATCTCAGCTCATATATTGTTTGGTCATGTTAATTAAAAATAACACTTATCTATTTTTACCAAAAAAATAACACTTATCTATATACTCTGTACGTCATCATGCTCACAAACATATAGTTGATAATGGCTCCCATGTCTTACGTACAAAGATATAAATATTACTATACTAGTATATATCATTAATAATGACATATCGCAACTTTAACTATTGATGATGACAGTGACCCAAATATTTTTGTTCTAATCCTTCTAATGATAATGGATTTAACTTATAATAAATTCTTAGTGATTAATTAATTCATATATGACCATTGGTCAAGTTATTAATTCAACTAAACGGAACGGAGGACAAATTTTCAGACCAAATTCAAAACTAGGATTGCACACATCCAAAACAAGTGCAAACCCGGTCATAAATGCATCTCAATTAGTTTATTATTCTAGAGCAAACCATTTTTTGAAATATTTCAATAGGACCTTTAAGCAACTCCCCCATGCCATGATCTCACAACCCCTACATTTTTAATCACATCAACATCAACATCATTTTATTTTATATTATCATTAATTTATCTATGTCTGTCTTTTTTAGGTAGAAATTATCTATGTCGGTCTTCACCTATATATGTTGTCGATTTTTTTTTTTCATCTTTACATATTACTAATTTTTTTAAAAAAATTTATATTTATCATTATTTTGGATTGCACACGAAGGTTCACCAAGACACCCTCATTTGCCCCACTATAAATAGTCACACACTTGATTGCTCACTCTCTACAACTAAACCCTTTTTCCTTGAGAGTTTCTTCTCTACTTGGTCACCTCCCCAAATACAAAAACATTTCATACTTAAGAAATCTAGCTAGCTAGCTACACTCTGAAAAATCTCCTTTAATTTTCCTTAACTTAATCAAATGGGTGGAAATGGAACTTCCCCTTGTGCTTCTTGCAAGCTTCTTCGTCGTAGGTGCGCCAAGGACTGCATTTTCGCCCCTTACTTCCCTTCCGACAATCCCCACAAGTTTGCCATTGTTCATAAAGTCTTCGGTGCTAGCAACGTTAGCAAAATGTTACAGGTAAAACTCTACCTCTCGGTCAATTTTGTTATCGAGGTCTTAGAAGCACTATCCCATGCATGTGAACACGAGGACTTTCTAGGTCACTCATCCTAGCTAGTACTACTCTTGCCCTTGCACGTACGCTTAAGTTTAGAGTTTTTTGACCTCACTCGAACCATGAAAAGGAAGATTTCTTGTTGACATAGAAGTACCTCAATTTCTTATAAACTATCAATCGGAATGTTATGGCATTAGACTTTAAAACTTACGTGTGATGCTTTGATTTGTTATAGGAGCTTCCATTGCAACAAAGAGGAGACGCAGTGAGCAGCCTTGTGTATGAAGCAACGGCGAGAATGCGGGACCCGGTATACGGGTGCGTAGGGGCCATTTCATACCTCCAAAACCAAGTGTCTCAACTTGAAATGCAGCTAGCCGTAGCTCAGGCGGAGATCCTCTGCATCCAGATGCATCAAGAGCCACCCGTGGCGGCCATCCACGACAACCCTCCGATCGACGTGATCTCCGATCAAAATCAGAATCAGCAGCAGTACTACAACTCTAGTGATCATGTATTTCAGGACTCTTACAACTTCAAGAGGGAGTCCTTTTTTGGACATGATATGGTGTCCTAATTAAGATCGATAAAACTTAACTTAGATTGTTTTTTTTTTTTTTGCTAGCTTCATGTATACATCTCCGTATCATTAATTAATTAACCCGGCTTTCTCATATGATTATTATTATTATTATTTGTTTAACTGCACGAAAAAAGTACTTGTGTAGTCGTGCAGGCATGTCCTACGTAATAACATAAGTACTTGTGTAGTCGTGGCAACAGGATTGAGGACAGAGAAGAAATAATTAACTTGTTTTTTAATATTGTAATTTAAATTGCAAGAAGCTAGACAAAGATCGAGTAGATTTGAACAATTAAGTTCGGGGTAGCCCGTTCGACTATCCAGCCCGCCCGACGTTTGTAAATTAGGGCGGACTTTAACATGAAAAATATAGTACAAAATTATCAGTCCAAATCCGACCCAAAAAAACTCTTTTGTACAGGTCTAGCAAGGTGTGTGAAGAACAAAACAGTCAACTGTTGAGAAGTGAGAAATGGGGTATTATTAATTATATGAAATAAAGAAATGAGATGAATCTTCGGAGAATAATCTTAAATTTGTTTTGTTGTGACTATCACGAAACCCAGAACCACACATTACGCTATACTATTGTCAGAGACGGCGAAAAGTACGAAAATAAATATGCACTGCTATTAAAATGATGTAGGCCCTTCGCCAACTCGTACTTATATGATGATGTTGAGGGTAATCTACCTAATACATTATAATCTATCTTAATACCTATATTATAAAGCAGAAACCAAGTCCGTGTAAAAATTTACGCCACGTAGAATAATATGAATAAAATAATAAATTTTTTTGTTTCAACTTAAAAAATTAAATAATAATTTTATAAAGCCCCCTTCACATTATATTCTAACAAAAATTCTAGAAATTACGATTTATCTTAAATTCTTAACCACTTCACAAAATAGATAATGGATCGATATCATATTGTATGCATAGATTGTTTCATATAGTATCACATACTAAAAAATAAAGAAATTAAATAATATACAATCATATTTTAAAAAAATTTAATTAAATAATAAACATTACTAAATAAAAAATGAATTTAAAAAGATTAAAGGTTTTTTACGGTAAGATTTTAGATTTTATAAAATAGATAATATATATATATATAGTTTTCTATCTATGTAAATATTGATTTTATTCTTCAAAAATTCCTAAATATAAAAAACAACAATTTTAGATTTTATAAAATAATTAATGTATCAAAATAAATTCTTATCTATATAATTTTCTATCTATTTATTGATATTGAAAAGAAATATTATATATGCTATCTAAAGATTATGCTAAAATATTTTTATCGGATTGTTGAAAAAAAAAGTTATCGATATAAATTTCTATCTATATTTACGCTAATACATAATAAACCAGAAACAAATCTATAACTATATATTAAAGTTGTACCTTTTCGATCCACCAGAATGATTCTGGCCCCAGATCATATTTAAAAAATTAATATCAATTTCTATTATTATAACTTCTTTTTATTAAATTCTTTTTTAACTATTTAAATTTATCTCTAGCATCAAAAAAAATATATATTTAGTACAATAATATCTTTAGAAAACTTCCTTATATAAGTATTTAAAATTAAAGATAAAATATTTTAAAATAAATATAAATCTCTTAGCATATATCTTTTGATGAATTTATTTATAGATATATATTGATTTTCTTTTATATAAAAAATTAGTGATAAATATTTATAATGTTTAAAATTAAAAAAAATAGATAATGAAATATTTGATAATCTCTAAATTTACGTACATGGAAAGTAATGTCTAAAATTAATAAAAATAGATAATAAAATATTTAATAGATATATTAAAATATTTGATAATATCTAAATTTACATACATGGGAAGTAATAAAATATGAATAATATAATATTTAATCTTATCTAAACTTTACTTTATCGAACTACAAAATGAGTTTGGTCCTATCTTAAATTAAATTAATTAAATTAATTAAATTTTAAATAATATAATTAAATTATCTATATCTTTCATACTTTATTATATCTTATTTATTAAGTTAGCTATTATTTTTTAAATTCTTATCTCTTCTATATTTGAATATATAAAATTTTTAATTTATATTTTTTCTTCTTTTTTAATTAAATATCTATGAAATATCATCAAGGAAAAAAAGATATGTAATTATTTTATGTTAATAACATATCTTCATTCTCAACATTAAATTTAATCATTTATATTGATTAAAAAATTATACATTATACAAGCAATAAATTAATTATAGTACATTTTATCTTATATTTTTATTTATTAATATCCTATTTATAATGTCTATAAAATACCGAATTGTAGTCGTATATGGTACGACGGGTACAACTAGTTGATGTTGAAATTAGAGCCTTGCTACACTTAATGTAAATAAGTACTCCCTCCGATTCAAAATAAGTGTCGTTTTAGATCTTGACACTAGTTTTAAGAAAAATATTAATTAAACTCAAAATCTTAAACTTTTTTATCAATCTTATCACTCACCACCTTTTTGGACCAATGAATAAATACTTTTAGTCAATTAAAACACATTCCAATAAGTATTTTCATAAATCTCTCCTAATCAATTGCCTAGAAAACTTAAAACGACACTTATTTTGTATTAAAAAGACACTTATTTTGAATCGGAGTTAATAATTTTTACTAATTATTAATGCTTTTTTACATTGGAATATGTGAAAGATAGTAATAATTTTGCTTTGGAAAATGCAAAAAGTATACTTTTGTATAGAAATTACTTTCTAATAAGTAAAGTGTAGCAACACCTAAATGATGAAATTAATTACTTATTTTTCAGATAATTTAGGGTGTGTTGGGTAAGGAACATTGTTTATATTACGAGTAGGTACTTATTTATCAAAGGACAAGAGATCCTAACCTTATTTTTGGTTAGATAATTTTTTTTTATCTACAATAGGTTAGGGATGTTAATTATTTTTTCATTAGATAAGTAATAAAAATAAGTTTCTTATCCTAAAATAAACATGTATTATCGAACATGTATAACGATATGATGCTCTTTTCCCCCCAAATAAGCTCATATAGATTGATAATTATCTAAATAAGCATTGTCGAAGGGAATCGAAGACTAGCAAAGTTAGATGTCACCATTTGGACTTTTTGAATTCCAATAATTACCCAAGTAAGTTAAGCCAATTAGTCTAGCCGGTAATGACGTCTGTGACCCAAGCAAATCTCTTATGAACCAAAAAAAAAAAGAAGACCCAAGAAAAAAACTAATTCCGACATTTTCATTTGATTTCAAAGTGGTTCAAAACCATGCATATATCGTGAAGCTAGGTCAAGTTAGTTTCGGAAAAATGCCAAATTGGTTTTAAAGAAGGGTTTTTTATAATGTAAGAGCAAAAATTTTGAATTGGGAGGGCGATCCTCCCGAAAAGTCAAATTAGGACTTGCTTGAGGTGAGGAGTGAAGAATTGCTGAGAATTTATCATTGCGTGTGTAGTTATCATTTTTTGACTTGCTAGTTCGATCATTTTGCGACCAATAGAATAGATGCGCCGCTTCTTCTTATAAAATAGATTCTTTACTCCTCGGCTCATGTTAGTTCTACCAGATAGACTGAGATCCCCTAAGAGGAATCTCTTATTGGTGGTCGTCGTCCCTGTCCCATGGGACATTATAAGAAGCTAATTTCGGATAGATTTTATGAATTTTTTATTTAGAATATGTTTAATTTTTCCCTAGGATTTATTAATTTTACTTTAGGGTTTTAGTCTCTAAATTAGGTTACTTATAGTATTTTCTTAGAGCACACTATGAAAAGACTAATTAAAGTATACCACTTTTGGACATTTGGGTATTAAAAATAATTAGGCAGATGGGTATCTAAAAAAAAATTGGACGTTTGAGTATTAGAAAAGAAAAGATTGATCATTTAAATACATTTCTATCAAGAAAACCTAGTTCACAAGCACAATACTCATATGCATTAATAAAAAAAACATTTTTAATATGTTTAAGTCATTTTTATGTGTATGTATAATTAATAAAAATACTCATATTTTGTTAAATTTTTTAAAATATAATTATTAAGGATATATCACACAGCTACATTTGTTCAAAAATATAAATAACATGCTCGTGCACATTGCATTATGATATTGAGGTATGGGCATGTTAGAATGAAGAGAGAGAAATACAGAGAGAGAAAGAAAGAACATCGAGAGGTAGAATTTTGGGACTATCTGACACAATATATGTCCCGTACTTCAGTACCGTGCATTATTATGGGCGATTTTAATGATATTCTAACCCCAAGCGATAAATATGGTGGACCCGAACCTTCCCCATCTAGGTTTAACATACTGAAAAAAATTTTAGCTCAAGGTGATTTCATAGACGTACGATCAACATGAAATGAATTCACTTGGAGAAAAAGAAAGATGGATATTGATAGCACATATGAAAAATTGGATAGGGTTTTTGCGTCATATGAAATCACACAATGGTACCCAGACTTAGCTACACAAAATCATGCATTTACTTTCTCGGATAATTGCCCAATCACAATTGATCTTGATACGCAGCGGCCATACAAAGGAAGACCATTTAAATTTGAGAAAATTTGGATGATTAGAAAAAATTTTGGAAATGTCGTTAGACAAGCGTGGAGAATGCATACTACGGGATCTCACATATACAACCTTGTGTAGAAAACCCGTCTGCTTAAAGTCAAAATAAAAAATTGGAACAAACATACTTTTGGTAACATTTTTAGGCAACTTGAAGAAGTCGACTTAAAGTTGTTAGAGTTGCAACAAGATCCTAGAAGAAATAGAATGCAAATAGCCATCAAGTCCGACTATTAGAGAAGAAAGAAGAGTTATTAAATTTCCATAGAACTTATTGGGCAGAAAGAGCTAAGACAAGACATATCAAATATGTTGACTCGAATAATGCATATTTCCATAGGTTTGCTACAGGAAGAAGAAACTTTAGACGACTAAAATCTATATGAGCAAATGATGGCACGTTTCTTATAGGAAAAGATAATGTAAAACATGAAATAAGAGCTAATTTCCAAAGACGATTCCTAAGACTACAGATAAATCATAACAAATTAGAGAATTATTTACATTTGATAATGGATGAGATCACAGAAGAGGAGAACGAGGTACTCATTAAGGATGTGACAAATTCCGAAATTAAGAAGGTTGTTTTCAGTCTAGGCAAGAACAAATCACTAGGCCCAGATGGCATGATTGCTGAATTCTACCAGAAATACTGGAATATTGTTGGCCCATCAGTTATCAAAGCAATTATGGCGTTTTTCTCATCAGGATTTATACTAAAAGAAATAAATCACACGTTTATTACTCTAATCCCAAAATGTGAAAATCCGAATGTGATTAACCAGTATCGACCCATTAGCCTAATAGCCTATGCTCAACTGTATACAAGATAATAGCAAAGATATTAGCTGAAAGATTAAAAAAGATTTTGCCAAAAATAATTCATCCTCTTCAGGGCGCATTTGTCACAAATCGAGCAATACAGGATAATGTTCTTATAGCTCATGAGATTTTTCATACGTTCCGACAAAGAAAAGGAAAGATGGGATGTGTAGCAATAAAACTAGACATGGAAAAAGCATATGACCGAGTAGACTGGGAGTTCCTACAAAGAGCCTTAGAAGGTTTTGGTTTTCATAATCAATTCATTAAATCGATAATGCAATGTGTATCTACAGTGACATTCTCTGTCCTAGCAAATAATGAACCAATCGAAGTTTTTAACCCCCAACGAGGACTGTGACAAGGTGACCCATTATCATCATTACTGTTTATTTTAGGTGCAGAGCTTTTAGCTCGTAGACTACAGAAGGAATGCAGTGAAATGCCTAAAAATGTTGGATTTTCGATTGTTAGAGGAGGAACAAGAATTCCGTTTCTGTCCTTTGCAGATGACATTATCATTTTTAGTCCAGCCATAAAGACGACTTTTCGTAAATGAAAGAACATTATGGATGACTATTGTGAGATATCAGGCCAAAAAATTAACTTTCATAAATCGGCTTTTCAGACAACAAAAGGAGTTGATACACTGACGCGGCGAGATCTTCAACAAGAATTGAACATACCAAGCACAAGTTCATTAGAAAAGTACTTAGGATGTCCTATTATAAACTCAAAAGTGACAAACAGAACGTTTGAACCAGTTGTCATTGCAGCAGAACAACAACTAACGAAATGGAAAGCAAATTTTTGTCTCAAGCAGGCCGAATAACTCTGATCAAGTCAGTCGTTTCAACAAAACCATACTACTTGATGCAAAACTTTATGTTGCCAGACGGAACTCTTAATAAACTAGATACCATTAAAAATTAATCAAGAATTCTTCTGGAACAAACTAAATGTTCATACCCCACTTATAGGTTGGGATAAAATATGCAGATCTAAGAAAAAATGAGGACTTGGACTTCCAAAGTCGAAACAAATGAACAAGGCATTACAAATGCGGTTGTTATGGAAAATTTTAGCAGAGCCTCATAATATGTGGGTACGCATCATATCGGAAAAATATTTGAAAAATAAGAACTTGTTAGAATATAGTATTTCCAAAAATGTATCATGGCAATGGAAAAAGTTAATAGGCCTAAAATCTGTATTTGCCAAAAATTTAATATGGCAAATAGGTGACGGTCAGACTGTATGGTTTTGGAAAGATCATTGGATTACGAACCAACCACTTAAGGATCTATGCCAGGTAAATTCTAAAATTGATATGAATGTCACATTATCACATTTATTGACACAGATAAAAAGTGGAAACTATAGGAACTGTCTCAATTACTGCCACCCCAACTGGTAGAACGAATCAGATTAATAATTATTTCGAAAAATCAAATCTTAGATAAATTATATTGGTATCCAAGTAAAAATGGATGGTTCTCCACACACTCAACAACATCTTTTGTAGCCCACGAGAGTGACGTGCAAGACTGCACATATGATTGGATATGGAAATTAGACTCCAGTCCAAAATGCAAAATGTTTCTATGGAAAATTTGTGCAAATGGACTTCCGACAAAAGAAACACTAATTCAGAGACATGTTACAGTGACTGCAGAATGCCCGTTATGTACACAATCAAATGAAACAACAAAACATCTCTTATTCGAATGTCCTTTTTCTATACAGACTTTAGGAAAAATTGGTCGAGTTTTTATTGAATCGATTACAAAAAATCTAGGCAATGATCAATGTATTTTGGTGTCGATACAGAAACTAAAAGAACAACTAGGTAACCAGAAATTCTATGAATTACTTATAGCATGGTGGAGTATCTGGTTCTACAGAAATAGAACAATTTTCAATCAACCCATTGATGGTCAATTTAGAACAATAGAGTATTTCATAAACACACAGGTAAGGACCTAGAATAAAACAAAAATTATAGATGATAACTGGGGTATAGGCCCACCGAAACAAACAGGAGGACGACCAAAGAAAAGAGCTAAGAAATGGAGTAAGCCCGAAGATGGATTTGTTAAGATTAATTTCGATGGATCAAGAAAGGGAAATGGTATGGCCACCGCTGGATACATTATTCGAGACCATAATGGAATCAATATCTCAATAAATGCCTATGCAAGCGAATTCTGGAATGTAAATCAGGCAGAAGCAAGAGGAATGTATGAGGCGGTATGTGAGGCAAAAAGAAGAAATTTAAAAAAGATTGAAATTGAAGGAAACAGTCTTACTATGATAAATGCTTTGAAAGGAAGCAAATCCTCCCCTTGGCAGATTGAGATGTTAATTTCAGATATGCTGGTTAATTTACAGTCTTTTGAGGTTGTTCGAATCGCTCATGTACCTCGTGACTGTAACACAGTGGTTGACTTGATTGCTGGCCTACGCCATTCGTGTAGTGCACGTCAGATTCAGACCCATTCAGGACTTCGTGTCCTCATCCGTAAGGATGCCATAGGCTGACTGGGCTCAGTCTAATGTTTTCCTACTAAAAAAACAAAAAAATAAATAAATAAAATTGGTAATCTCGTCCCCATATATGTTTAGGTTATTTACATTGGAGAACAACGTGTTTAATGCTGCTACTTTTGGAGACACTGCGAGCATATATATACTCACTAGCTAATCTTTGACGCAAACTTATGAAAAAATATATTTTTGGAAACGAAACCCAAGTGACTGATCCGTGCTCTGAAAATTGAATATCTGAGTGTTGTCCTCAATGCCATGAAATAATCACAAGTGGAAGCATGTAAGACACCAAAGCGTTGTTTGGCTAGCAGACATATGCTCAGCATCAAGCACGAATTGATGCAGGCTCAAAGATAGGACATAGAACAAGTGAAAAATAGTACAAGAGAAATCAAGATAGGACATTGTTGAGAATATGCATTCACACATCTAAAAGTTGAGATTAACAAGACCATTATATAAGTTCATAGGCTACTCCTCCTATTGCCAGTTGGTATTAGGATGGAACCCCGTGGACTTGTGTATTAAGCCCAACACGCATATGTGCACGGATGGTCGTGTGCACCCCTCACCTTAACGGGCCACGTACTTCAATAGACATGGCATGATTAGAAAAACAGCTCAGGTTAATTAGTAGTAGTAGAACAATTAACATTGATCAAACTGATATGGACCCGGTGTGGATTCGTATCGGAACCTTGTTGGTCAAGGGTTTGAGACGCACCCGATGTGGGATTGACTCGATAAACGTGGTTGGTTGCCACGGGGTTGAGACGCACCCGATGTGGGATTGGATCGATAAACGTGGTTGCTAGCCACGGGATGAAGAACGGAAGATAAATTTAGAGTAAAGAAATATTTTTGATTCATTGATTGATTATTGATGGAGAAATCTCCAATATATAAAGATACATATCATAATATCCGGCATATCTTTCCCTAAAGGATAGAAAATAATATGGCAATATCTTGCCTAACATAAAAGATAAGATCATATAAAATATAATCTAATTATAATAAATTGTAGCGTATCAATTCTCCCCCGATGAGAATCGACTTGTCCTCAAGTCGGAAACTCGGGAAAGACTCAGGACTCGTATCAGTTGAGCATAATCCGTCGGGGTCGAAAACCTGATCACCCAGATGTAACCTAGCGTTACTCACTGGAACAACTCCAGCATAAGCATTGAACCTTCTAATAGGCATGTCTTCGAACACCTGTTGTGCAGCAAAACTTCCACAAATAATTATAGAATGTTGCATCAAAATCCTTGGCAGAGACACACCAAACCCTTTATCCTCATCAAGTACAACAATTCATAACGTCATATTTGTTGGACTTCCACAAACAACTAAGCAAGGGGCAGCAGCAGGCGCGAGGCACGGAGCCGGGTTGGTAACGATCTTTGCCGGTTCGGTACCGAGGGAAGGGGTGGTGGCCGCGGTCGCGTAATTGGTCGTCGCGGGCGCGGGTTCGTCCTCTTAAATCACCTCTTGAATTAGAGTGTCAATCTCGCTTGATATGCTACTGATTCGATCATCAAAGAACAACTCAATTCGACAATATCCCGCATGAATGTATCGTCCATTGAAGCGATTGAACGCTTCAAGGGTTGAAGCACAACTTTGAAAACGGATACGTGAGTGGAATTCGATTTCATCATCCAGCGGTATTATATCTTCGATAGTTCCGACGCTTGAGAACATTTGCTCCAAGACGGCACGAGAAACCCGATAGAAATGGGCATGGATCTTTACATACAGAATAGTTTGGAGGAGTTCCCGGAGATCCCGCAGAGCAGCAACTTCCGAAACCCTTTCCTCGTTATTCATGGCACGAAGAGTTCTGGGATGAAAGCACCAATTGATACGGACCCGGTGTGGATTCGTATCGGAAACCCTTGCTGGTCAGGGGGTTGAGCCTAATCCGGTGTGGATTCCGACTCGGGATAAACGTGGTTGGTTTCCACGGGGTTGAAGAACGATAAATTTAGAGATTTTAGGAAGATAATAAAAATAACTTTTCTGATTTCTGATTGATTCCTCCCTAAAACTAATACATTAGTATATATAATAAAATTCTAACCCTAATAGCTAACAAGCTGAGATACTAAAAAGATATTATTCCTAAAAAGATAAAATCAAATCTAGAAAGATAATATTCTAATTATCCTAATTAACCTAATATAATCTAATATATTCTAGCGTGTCAATAGCGTATCAATTCTCCCCCGTTGTGGATTCGTATCGGAACCGGTGTGGATTCGTATCGGAACCTTGTTGGTCAAAGGTTTGAGACGCACCCGATGTGGGATTGACTCGATAAAAGTGGTTGGTTGCCACGGGGTTGAGACGCACCCGATGTGGGAGTGGCTCGATAAACGTGGTTGCTAGCCACGGGATGAAGAACGGAAGATAAATTTAGAGTAAAGAAATATTTTTGATTCATTGATTGATTATTGATGGAGAAATCTCCAATATATAAAGATACATATCATAATATCCGACATATCTTTCTCTAAAGGATAGAAAATAATATGGCAATATCTTGCCTAACATAAAAGATAAGATCATATAAAATATAATCTAATTATAATAAATTGTAGCGTATCACAAACTCACATAGGTACGTGTTTTAAATGAAGCTAGGCATCATCCCAAGCTAGCTTGTTGTGAACCGAGACCAATTCCCCTGCTATAAGGATCTTCATGTATATATAGGCATCCCAAGCTTGCAATTGTTGTCATTCTAGTCTCAAATTCTGTCTTCTTTCTTACAATTTATGAGAGTTTAATTTTTCTCTAATTAATAGTGTGTGCATTAAGTTATTTTTACACGTTCAAGATAATTCAGGTTCCTTTTGATGGGCTCCTTTCATTGCACTGCAAAAGTCCAAATCCATGTGGATAGTGCTGAATGATGCTTCCATCAAAATGTAAGATGAAGAGTGCTGTTGTAGTCCATAAATTGAATTGAGGTCAACACAACACGAGTACCTGAAATAGCAGAAAAGGAGCCAGCCGAAAATCGAGGTCGGAGAGCACAACAGGAGGCTTGATTCTCGAGCATGTAAACGGGAGACCAAACAAAACCCTCCTTTTCTCTTTTTTTTGGTTGAAACCTCCTTTTCTCTTAACAATATGGCATGTAATTTAACAATAACAACCCTCCTTTTTTTTGTCTTTGATTTTTGAGCTTAATGTCAATTGTCAATCTCTTTTTCTGAACACGTTCTTTATTCTTTTTTTTTTAAATAAAAATAATTTAAAATAACCTTATTAACGGTTGAAACGTCATCTTGCAAGGTCATGCATGATGCTACTTTCTCTCCATATTTTTTATTTCTTTACTTTTTTTGATAATTTTTTTGGAAGATTTTGTTTAGTATCTAGTAAAGTATTAGTGAATAATAAAAATATCTCAAAATTATCAATATTTAAGTGGTATATCAAATTATTAATAAATAATGATTTTATATATTCTATATAGGTAAATTTCACTATGTATAAAAATTATTTATTCATAAAAAATACTCAAGATATAAAATACAATGATTTAAAATAAATTACGGAAGCCCGGCATACTAATTAAAACTGGAATAAATTTGATCAAACACATAACATAATTATTAGAAACAAACTAGTATAAGTATTTTCAAGTATACAGATGAAAGAAGAGATTGTGTTACCTCATAGAAAAGTGACACTGGTGAATGAGACTAAGATGAACAAATTTATTCTAGTTTTAATTAGTACTAAGAGAATATATAAAATCCTAAGAAGTCAATAAAAAAATTACATGCTTTGGTTGAAAATTATTATTCAAAAATAGTTGATTATTAACTTTCATGAATTTTTCAATTCCTATATTTCAAAGTACCTTAATAACATACGAGAAAGTAGATAAGATTTTCTTCCGACATAATTTCCTAGGAGGTAGTTTTTTAATCAAACATGTTTTCTATTTTCTTATCTTGTAAATTATTACTTCGTACAAATCAAATCACTGGGAATTATATACATAGAATTTAAGATGACATAAAAATGGACAACACACAAAAATTAAAGAACAAATTTGAGCTAAGATCGTAAAAGTATTGCAATTATTATTTGAACTTTATTTGACCAAATTAAACTGTTGTGTTAACCCTAAAAATGAGAGAAGAAGAGCATTTGACGTGTAGATAAGCCAAGAAAAATCAATCCAAGTGCTGTTACATTCATCAACACATTGGATCCATCAAAATCAGTTTAAAGCCTAGGGAAATATTGTTGAGAACATGTAAATTTTACATGAAGCCAAGTTACGGGTATATTTAACATCTTACACATTTAAAACAAAAAAGGAAGAGCTGAATCTAAAATACATGTTCTAACGTCTCCTTCTCCGTTTCTCCTTGTCACTTTCTTCTGAGCTTGATGAAGACGACTCCGATTCAGAGCTTGATGATTCTGAACCAGATGACGACGACCCTGGCTCAGATCCGGATTCTTCTTCAGACACTTGCTGTTGCTGCTGCATTATAATTCTAGGCATATTCTTCAAGTACTCTCTCAAGTTCTCTGTAATGCCACCAAGACCAATTGAAGTGAAAAAGTTGATGGCAAATCTAGTGTTCCTCGGATTATCTCTTGGGAAAATTGACTCGAATGAGTCTTGCATAGCAGGGTCATTCAACCGCTCATTGAGCAAGCGGATTCCCAAGTGCTCAGACAATTCCTGCACAAAGGCGCATTAAATTTTAGAACCGAGCCATGAAAATAAAACTAGAGACTGTTCAAATGAAAGTAAAGTGAATTTGAATTACCTGGAATAGGATTTTGATAAAAATACGAGAAGAAGAAGTTGTATCCTCCTCGGTCAATCGTATGTAAGAAAGTACGTGCCAAGGAAGAGCATCCGTGCCAAGCAAGTGGGCAAAAAACTTGGCCACATTCCGTAGCTTGTTAGTCTCAAGTCGGTGGATCATTGAATATTGTTGGACGAAGCATGTTTCAAAGTTGACTTGGTGGATTTTGTTGATCATGCAAAAGCGTTGGCCTAAGAGACCGTAGTAACGCAGATACGTTCTCTCCTGACTGCAACACTCCAGCAACATGATACAGAGTTCCATCTGCATTCACAAAATCAAAATTTAAATTTAACAAACCAAAATTGTGAACCAGCATAAGCTTCAGCAGAGCAGAAATGAGAAATATGCGAGTTTTCAGACAAGAAAATACTGCAAGTGAACTAGTAGGAATTTGGAACATCCAGATACAAGGCATGGGTTTGAAAGTAAAAAAATATAAATAAATCTGCTAAACAATCATAATGCAGCAAGAAATTGATAAGACTTTCAATTCTTTGTGTACAAATTAGTCCAGCAATGCGAAATTTAGAGTCTGAGGTTTATTCCAATTTACCACCTGGAACTTTCTACTAGGGGAACACTTATTTAAGCATTTAATTCTATACACAGCCTACAACCAAATGTCACACTGCATTGTTAATCTAATTGGAACATTCTTCTCCCTGAGACCCAAGAAGTCTAATGAACATACATTTACTAGTATCTTCAATATCAGAGAGAAATAGAATAATAGCAGGTGGTTTGAAGAAAAGATCAATTCTAACTACTTTTCTCCAATACATATGCGCATAAACTTCAGTCAGTTCCCCCCCCCCCCCTATATATTGAGTCATTGAGCCGTCATTGACACAAATTTGTACTACAATCATGCTGCAGTGTCTTCAAAGGAATTGTATGTGTTCAACTAGTTAAAGTTAACACCTTTGAATTCAAAACCAACATAGAATTTGAACAACAGCATACTGCTTAGAGACAACTAAATCAGAATAAAACAACCAGCATGCTCCTCTTCAAAACACATTTTTTCGATAAATTGCTTTCACAAATATGAATACATATCAGTGCTCAAGGTATGTTGCATTAAGTTATAACAGTGAAGCCTGTAAGCGTCTACATAGAATAAAAGATAAAGAATAACAGGCAGGCAACAAGAACCAGTAAAATCAACATACACAGAATGCCATTGGTAGTATCGGTACAGCTTATGTAGGAATTTAAGAAAAGCGCAATAAATTAGAAAGTAGAAACTAGTAAGTGAGAGGCCTTACCTCTTGTCCTGGCTCAAGTTTAATTTTCAAAAGCTTGTGCCCAGCTTCTTCAAAGTCCACACTGGACATGATTGTCAAGTATATGGTTCTTCGGAGATTCACAAGATTTGTCTCAGTCTGGTCATTTATCTCCATTTGCTCCTCATCATCCTCTTCTTCTTCTTCTTCATCCTCATCCTCATCATCTGAATCAGATCCTCCAGCTGAACCTTCATCTTCCTCTGACTCTTCACCAAGTATAGACTTCTTCAGTATTTCATATTTCTTCTCGTTTTCCAAGTAGTCTGGATCCGGCCTGAAAATATCTAAAAGTAGAACATCAAAATAAATTAGCACCTGACTGTCACAAACTAGAAAACTGCTGAACCAAATTCCAAGCTGTGAGAAGAAGGAAGACCAAGTACCTAGGGAAATCTCTTGATCAATATCCTCATCTATGATTGATATTTCATGGATCAGCTGATCCTCTGGCTCTACAATATCCAATTCGGGCCGAATAGCCGGGTAACCCTGCCAAGCAAAAGATCAATAATCTGATGAATGGAATATAAAGGGGAAGCTATAATATTGAATCATCAAAGAATAGCATACAGCCATACACAGCTATAAGGTAGATTCCATTGACCATACTTAACCTTTGGCACACAACCTAAACAAGTCCACAACCTTAATTCTGTCCTATTGAACTCCCATAACTAATTAATTTTGTATCAATACTTGTCTTTCATGAGTTTGCCCTTCAGCTGACAAGCTGGTCATAAATGGATAGTTAGCTTTGAATTGTCTCTAATTAGTTATCTACCTCTTAAAAAGACTGCAAATTAATATGGAAACAATTTTTCAAATAAAGTAACTTTAATAAAACAAAATTAACTTTTAAGGACTCGAATATGATTAGAGTAAAGGACAATCAATGATACTTACCTTATACATATATCTCAACCAATCATACAATATATCTTCAACAGTATAACTAATTTCTATATCAAAGAATCAATCTATGGGCCCGTTTGGATCGCATGATTTAATGCAGTAAATTGCATTAAATCATGAATTTTAATGCATTAAATTGACGATCCAAACGGGCCTATACATTTTCAATGGATCTTTTAACTTTTATGACACATAAGAACGAACCTAAGCCGCTCTATAAACTGCCAAGGATAATTCCTTCAATAAATCTGGGCACTTTAAAGTGAAGGAACAGCCCAGAGATTTTGGATGATCATAATCCCACCCCATGTAGATAGAATACAGCATAACTTTTGCAAGAGTTCAACAAAACACCATCAGCATGCATATACCCCACCCAAGTGAAGAATAACATACAATTCACAGAACAGTATAAATACCTTTCTAAAACCTATCAATAAAATATGTAGCTAGAAGGGATATGGAAGGAAGGACTTCGATGTAACAAACCTGGAACTTAGCTTTGCGGATGGCAAATAGACCTTCGATAAGAAACTGCACCCGTTTGTCTATTTCTCCTTCGTGGAGAATTCCACGAAATCGCTCAAATATACCTGTAACATGACAATCCAAATTTACAAGCCAATTTAAAAGAGAAAATTGCACATCTGAAATTTTTATGTACAAAAAGGTTCAAGGCAAAAGCTAATAGTTATATTAAACCATATAGAACCTTCCTCAGCAAAAAACAATATACATATGGATAAAATAGACCACTAAACAAACAGCTAAAAGCATTTTCTCCTCAATATATTACTTGCAACTTAATGATTATGCTTGATAGAAAATTAAAGACTCAACAATTGCCTAAGCATATAGATGGAAGGAAATTACTATCATCTTGCACATATAATATCCACAAAAGTTCTTGCATTTATCTAAATGAACATCGGTCTAGTTAACTCATGTTACTGCATCCATCTGCTGTTAGACACATAAATGTAATTTCATATGAAAGAGGGTAATCAAGTTGTTAGACAGGGGCAATATAGGAAAAGCTACCGTGTGAGGGGAATCAGAGTCAGTTAGCTGATTGTAGCCTCATGGGGCAAGTTGTTGTGTAGCTTAAATAGGAAGGTTTTCCTAATGAGGAAATCATCCAGAAAGGTTAGAAAGGAAAATCAGGCATAGTGGGCTCTGTGGAGAGGGATTCTCCATTGATATTTTGGCTCATTTGGAGTTTATCTCCATTTGAGATTATCCTTGTTCCTCTTTCAGTTTTGTCAAATTGAATTCCTGAGTTTGAGAGATCATTTGTGTGTGATTTTGTTTGTTCATCCTTCTAGCCTAACATCTGCAATCGAGCTTTTGCAACCAATATTGTTTGATGGGTACTGTTCAACTAAGATGCATGTCTTAAAAGGTGAGTTTTAGCAGCAATGTCTATCAGCATGCTTATAGAATCTCAACCAAAAGTATTTGCATACAACTTGTATCAGTATATAAACTCTAAAAGCAGTTAACTAAGTGCAGTACCACATAGCACAAACATCCTTGTCACTCTCACAGCTCACCCCCTATATTACTCGTGAAACAAAACATCCTCATAGCAATTGCATTAAAGGCAGTAATGTGGCTAGAGTAAGCACGACTTTCCTTCCATTATATTTACAGATGAAGAAGCTTGTCCAAGCTCATTAAAAAAACTAAAATGAGTCAGATTCTTTTTGCAGCACTGTGATATAACTATATAAGTAGTGTCTGCAAATTAGAAAGTACTTCATATATATTTATAACCTTTTTTTTTACTATGATTGCATTAGAACCCATAATCAGATCTTAGCATGCAAGATCTTTATGAAATTCCAAAGCATACTCACCATGCAGACCCTTGGGTGAAAGATCCTGGAGAATTGCCCCACATTCAGTAACAAAGCCAACAGCCACTTCAACGCTATCGTCAGTTGGTTGATCAAGCAGGATCGTCAGCAGCTCTAAGGCTATCAGCTCATAAGCAACATGCTGGTTCACAAGATGGGCGACAAACTTCACAGCTGCAAGCATTTGAGGCTGCAAAAGACAACAAAAGTTTAAAAACATTTAGCAATCTGAGAAATAACCCAAAAGAGCACATCAAAATAACAGGTTTTGCACAAAGTGACTGACCTTGTCATTACGCTTGTATGCTCTTCTGAGCTGCAAGACAATTCTCTTCAAGAGAAGTTCTCCAATTTGAAGAAACTTAGTGTTAACCACAGCAACCAATGCAGCAAACACATCTGTGAAACCAGGAGAGGCAAACTGTGACTTCATAACAGCTCTACAAAATAGTCCCCTTCCCCTTATCAAATTCTCATTGAGCAGCTCTGGGATAATATTCTTTACATTGGTGGCATTGACCTTGTTAACCAGACCATTTATACTCTTCCTCAGTGCATCCCAGGTCAATCTCTGATACTCTGGACTACTCTTGTCCTCTACTTCTTTCATCATCCGGGCAAGCTTAAAAGGAGGAATGTACACTCCCCCAGTTCTCCCTAGCGTTGCCACATCACCAGCAGGGTTTGATTCAACTGCAGTAGATTTCTTTTGTGCCTTTTCATCTTCGTCCATCTTCATGCGACTTTCCTTCTCCTTTGATTCACGACGATACTCCTTTTCCTCCCTCTCCCTGTGGCTTCTGGGTGATCTGTGTTGATCCCCTCTTCTGTGACATTCACGGTCGTCTCTTCTCCTATTATCATTCCTGGACTTCCCATTGTGCTCCTTTCCTCTCCTGATTCTTTCATCTTCTTCCAAACTCTCATAGCCATGCTTCCTATCTCTATGACCATTCCTATGTCTCCTATCCCTCTTTCTTCTCTCTAGAACCAACTCCCTGTCCTCCTTGTCAATGTGCCTCCTTTGCTTCCAATTCTCTCTCTCCGCATTCTTTTCTTCTCCATCTGAAACTCTAGGACTATCATTCCTCTTGTGTTGCTCATCCCTGGATTTTCCACTTGCTTCTCGTCGTACACTTCCCATCTGGTATCTCACCTCTCCTTCCTCGTCCGAGTCTCACCGCTCGCCTCTTTCTATAAAGAGGATATGCTTTATTACAATAAAGCTTAACTTTATAAGCCAAAAGTTCGAAATAAGGCAAGTAAACATGATGTCCAAGTTAAATTACTAAATCATAACTTTGAAAAATCCCATAAAACAAAATTTGCCAATCATTTTCAATCGCAGATACAGATCACTAAAATCTATTTGATGAAAACACGGAAATCTAATAATCAAACGCCACTAGCAAATTCTACGATACTCCACTACTGATTAAACAGCAGAATGAAAGACAAATGAATCAAATAAACCCTGAAAAGAATCATCCAAAAAAAGGAAGGACGAAACACGAAAACTGCCGACAAATTCCCGGCTGATTCAAAGCCCTAAAGACCTCAATTTCAATCTAATAATCTCAATCAAATTGGCTAATCTCAATCTGAATAATGAAACAAAATCAGGCGGCCTCAGCACACACTCCCGACCCCAATCTCAATCATCTTACTCAGTTTAAAACTAATTCAAAATTCCAATTCAGAAGCAGAAAACCTCGACTAGCCTGACCTGGAAGCCCGGCGGCACGAACCAGTGGCTGAGGACGGCAAGAGTGGCGAGTTGGTCGGACTGAGCAGAGGCGGCCGCAAAAGGGAAGACGAACAACGAGAGAGGGAAGAGAATGAAGGACTGAGAGATTGTTGAGAGGGGTGAGCAGAAGAAGAGGGAGAGAAGGGTGAGGAAATGTTTGAATTTGTGAGTTGATTTAGCTTTGGCCGATGAAATATATACACGGGTTTTTTTATATGCGCACAACACTCATCTCGGTGGAGTGTACATCTTGGTGAAGGGCTTATTTTGGTCAAATTTCGACCACCTAACAATCACAAATAGATAGTTGAGAGTGTGAGAGCTACGCTAACCGGTAAATACGAAATTGATCAAGGTTCGGATTCGAATGCTCAGATTTCAACTGAATAAAGTAGTTTTTCAATCGGAATTACAACTGATGGTGTTTCACATGTCCCTTTTCATTCGTTCTACCCCCCTATACTACTACTAGGCGGGCGTTTTCTTCTCCGTGCCCACGATCGTCCTCCAGATCTCCCACGTCGGGCGTCCACTCCGTGGAGGTTTCCTGGGGCGCAACCAACTGCCTATTGTCTCCAAAATGCTTTCTAGGCTGGATGGAATCTTTGAGGCTCGCTTCTGCTTGGTGGGCCTAACGGTGGGTGGGCCTGCAGGTTTTGAGCCCAACAATAGCCCCAAAAAGATCGGGTGAATTTTTGAATTCTCGAGATCTTTTTACTGTTGGTGTCCGCGATCTTAGCTATTCCGGATCCTCCACGTGTAGAGTCGAGATTTTGCGACGAGTTCCCAAGCTGCAATTGAAGGGACGGGCGCCTGCTATATTTACAACGCACCTTGGGGTAAATCATCATTCATTGTCTCTGTGTCGAACTCTCCCGATGTACGAAAATAAACCCTTTCTCCTTCTTTCAGCTTTCTTTCAGTTTCTTCTTCTTTCTTCAATGGCGAGGGATAGGGCAGTCTCTAGGCATGGTTTCGTTCCATCCGACCTCTTGCCTTGAACACTAAGGTCAACGGGAAGAATTGGGCCAACCGCTTTTTCTTTGTCGAAATTGCCTCCCTGACCCCTGAATGTCGCTTGTTTCTGAACGACAAGTGGAGCCCTGCTAGTAAGAATTTCTGTTTCCCTTATGTGCTGATCCACAGAGCGATTTAACGCCTATTCATCCTTTTCCTTTCTGTTTTGCAGGTATTCCGGATAACGTCGAGTTCGGAGTCACTTGGAAAAGGCGCTGTCAAAACTCTTCAAGCTCACCTCGGTACAAAGAACATTTGGAGCCTCCCTCGCTGAGCCCTCGGAAGAGCTCTCAGAGAGTGAAGATAGCGCAACCCCCACATGTTCAGAGGAAACTAGCGAAAAGATCAATCTCCCCATTGTCAAGATGTCTTCGGCCCCGACTTCAACCGTTGTATCCGATCCTTCTGTCGGTAAGTCCAACTTTACTGTTGCCCATGTTGATGACCCTTGTTACTTCTCTTTTTCTGACTTGCTTTGCTTTATCAAACCCAGAAACCCGTGCGCGCAAGTCAGGCTCAGCCTTTTCTGCCTCGGACTTGATTCTCAGGAAGACGTGCTCCAGCGATTCGAAGCCCCCTGCTGCTCCGTTGATCAAGAAGGAGTCAACCGATGCTCCCAGATCTTCCCGCAAGCGCCCGACACTGAGCGATGATGACTCTATTGAGCTCCAAGATGACGCGTCTTCCGATTGGCAATCTCTCCATCGGTACCGTGACCCCAACTTCAAGAAGCGTCACGCTTCTGCTTCTGCTCACACCATGGCAACCGAGGTAGGATTCGGAGCTTGGAAGGTAATGAGCCTTCTGTCATGACTGGCTAGACTCTACTCCCTTTGACCCCGTAAAACTCCTTACTGACATTTAACGGCTGGGTGTAGCTTTTCCAAGAGGTCGGTCTGTTCATCGATGAGATGGACAAGGAGCTGGCCGAACAGGAGCGGCGGAAGCAAGAGATCGCCAAATATCGTGAGGATATAGCCAAAGCTCGAGAGCAAGCGGCCGCTCGTGCAAAGGCTTTAGTTGCTCAGGAGGAAGCTGCTAAGGCGCGGGTTGCAGAGCTGGAGAGGGAGATTGCTGTCTTGGAGGCGAAGGTTGAGGAGCTCGAGGCGAGGACTGCTGATACGACCCCATTTGGAAAAGCGGACGCGGAGGATATCAGAGCCTTCGTCAGCATGTCGGTGCGGTTGGAAACCATTCGGGACTTTGAAGCTGGGAAACTCACCATCGGGGATGCTGACAAGTTCAACGAGCAGTTCCTGAGCTCTTTCCCCGGTGGCGTGCCCTCGGCTCGAGTTGCTGCTTTGATGAGTTCCCCAACGACCCCGAAGGAGCAGGCAGACCTGGAGGATGCTGCGGGGACGCAGGATGGTGAGCAGATGGAGGAGAATGTCGCTCCGATGGGCCCTGCATAGTTTCTCTCTGATGATCAAGGATTCTGGCGGCTTCGGCCGTTTGTAAAAAAATTTAAGTTTTTAGTCTTTTGGGAACAACTTTGGAGGACAAGTAATACCTCGCAGGCGTGCCGTTTACCGGGCGTCTGTGAGGCTTTTGGATGGTGGCGAGGCCACAAATACTATGTTTCATCTTTGCCCCCCGTCAAGGGACGGGGGTTTTATTTGCTTTGCTTCTGTTTATTCCGTGTTTGGCAATTGATTTCTTTTGTGTTTGCTTTTGCTGGCGTTTTTGCAGGTTCTTTCACCGCATGTCGGTCGTCGTTCGAGCAGCCCCTGTAGAAGGCTGTTCGTTAGAGAAGGTGCATAGCTATGGCTCGAAGGGTGAGGAAAATTCCAACCGGCGTTACGGGTGACTCAAGGGTTATTCCCCATGCTCCTGCCGATCAAGAAGATTACCTACCTTGAAGGCGCGCAAAGGACGATGTCCGTCGGTTTCCTACAGTGCCCTGACGTTGCCCGTCGAGAATCTGGCGCTTGCTGATGGAGCTGGCGACGTGGGGAGTGGATCCGCGATGCCGGATGGTGGGCTTTTGGGAAGAGACCTCCCGTTTATACTAGTGCTGGCGATTCTGCCGGATAGCGGGCGTCGAGGAGATGGCTTCATGTGCCCTGTGATCGTTTGTAAAAGACTTTGTCTTAGAATAATAAGAGAAACGTTTTCGTATATTACACTTTGTGATCTTTGCGCATCCGTACCGTTCGTATTATTTTCCTTTTGTTTTTCCTTATTTCTCCGGTATGCTAAAGTTTTTACTTTTCTGGCGATGTCTGCCGGGAATAACTTCTTCGGAGTGTTTTCTTCTAAAAAACTTGTAATACGGGCATTGAGACGTTATTTGAATGTTAATTTTGAGAAAATACATAACGAGAATCGGGTCTTACTGTTGTTTATTTCGGCCGTTCCTGGCGACTCTTGTGTCTCTTAGAAGTGGTACCTCTTCAGGTGCGTAGCGTTCCAGCTGCGCGGTACGGATTTCCCATCTCTAGATTCTAGGTGGTAAGCTCCTTGCCCTGTGATGCGTAATATCTTGTAGGGTCCTTCCCAGGCAGGAGCAAGCTTACCTGTATTTATCTCGGCGGTGTTCTGGAATACTTTCCGAAGGACCCATTCGCCGATAACAAAGGCCCTGATTCGTACGTTCTTGTTGTAACTGCGGGCCACTTGCTGTTGGTGTCTGGCTAAGCACAATCGCGCACTCTCTCTAAGCTCTTCTAGGGTGTCAAGATCAGTTGCCAACTCAGGGGAGTTTTGGTCTGGTGTTTGCAACCCATATCGTGTAGTTGGCACGGTGATTTCGGTCGGGATCACCGCCTCACATCCATACACCAGGGAGAACCGTGACTGTTCGGTAGCGACTTTTGGGGTGCTCCTATCTGCCCACAAGACGTAGGGTAGTTCGTCGGCCCAGGGCCCCTTAGCTTTGATCAGCCGTTTTTTGAGATTATTGATGATGACTTTATTGCTGGATTCTGCTTGCCCGTTGGCCTATGGGTAGCGAGGAGTGGAGGTCACCAAGTCTATGTTCCATTGCCGGCAATAATCTCTGGTTTTCTTGCCGATAAACTATGACCCGTTATCACAAACGATCTCCGAAGGTATCCCAAAGCGGCAGATGATATGTTTTTGATGAATGCCACTACTTGGGACTGCTTGATCTCCTTGTATGCTTCCGCCTCAATCCACTTGGAGAAATAGTCAATAACTACTAGGAAGAATACTCGTTGTCCAGAAGATGGCATTAGCTTCCCCATAATATCCATCCCCCACCTCATGAACGGCCATGGGGTCAGTGTTGGGTGTAGTGGCTCTGGTGGGTGGTGAGAGGTCGGAGAGTGTCTTTGGCAGGCTTCGCACTTTTGAGAATATTCAGCTGTGTCTTGACTCATGGTCGGCCAATAGTATCCCATATTGAGGGCCTTGTTAGAGAGACTACGCCCTCTAGAATGATTCCCGCATTCGCCCTCGTGAAGCTCTCGGGGACCTGCTGGATGGTGAAGGTCTCAAATTCGCGCATGATCTCTTTGACTTTTTCTGAGTATGCAGCCATTCTGGCGTCTCTAGCAACGAAAGTTCCCAGGATCTGATTTACAATCAGCAGCGAATCGCACTTTACTTTTACTTCCTTGACGGCTAGATCTCGGGCGATCGTCGACTCCAGTATTAATGCCTCATACTCTGATTCATTGTTGGTAGCATCGAAAGCACACTGTACTGCCTATGCTACCTTGTCCCCCCTGGGCGATTTCAGCACTACACCTATCCCAACTCCTCGGCTGTTGGAAGCTCCGTCAGTGTGCAAGGTCCAAACTCTAGAATTCTCAACTTCTGCTACGAAGGCCTCTTGCTGTCTGGATTCGTCTTCCAGTGTTGGGCTGAAATCGGCCACAAAATCTGCTAGTGCTTGGGCTAGGATTTCTATTTTTGGCTCGTAGGTGATGTCGAACCCGCTCAGGTGGATAGCCCACTTGGCCATTCGCCCGGTGATCTCCGGCTTCCTCAGTATGGCTTTCAACAGATAGTTGGTGCGGACGCTGATCGTATGGGACTCGAAGTACGACCTCAATTTTGTCGAGGCCATGACCAGTGCGAGGACCAGCTTCTCCAGTGGTGAGTACCGTGTCTTAGCCGCGAGCAAAGTACGGCTGATGTAGTATACTGGCATCTGATCCCCCCCATCTTCGCGCACCAACACACCACTGATGGCGGCTTCGGTCACTTCCAGGTACAGGAAGAGATTTTTGCCCTCCTCGGGCTTGGATAGCAGCACCGGGTTGGATAGATATTGCTTTAACTACTAGAAAGCCGCCTCGTGGGCTGGTGCCCACTCAAATTTCTTGTTCTTTCGTAACACATCATAGAACAGGCGACATTTGTCGGATGACTTGGAGATGAAGTGATTTAGTGCTGCTACCCTTCCCGTCAATTTCTGTACATCACACATCTGGGCGATCGCAAATTGGCTACATCTCGAATCTGATCGGGACTTGCTTCAATCCCACGTTGAGTAACCATGAATCCCAGGAAGTGTCCGGAAGTTACTCCAAATGCACACTTCGCTGGGTTGAGCTTCATATGGTAACTGTCCAGAATCTGGAAAGCTTCCTCTAGATGTCGGATGTGGTGGACAGCCTGTTTTGATTTGACGAGCATATCGTCAATGTAAACTTCCATGGTTCTGCCTATTTGCTGCTGAAACATGCGGTTGACCAGCCTTTGGTAAGTAACTCCAACATTCTTGAGCCCGAATGGCATGACCCGATAGCAGTATGTCCCCTAGCTAGTGATGAACGACGTCTTTTCTTGGTCTCCCGCATGCATCTGGATCTGGTTGTAACCGTTGAAGGCATCCATAAACATGAGCATCTCGTGACCGGCAGTGGCATCCGCCATGGCATCTATGTGCGGTAGAGGGAAAAAGTCTTTTGGGCAGGCCTTATTGAGGTCCGTGAAGTCAATGCAAACCCTCCACTTTCCGTTTTTCTTGCTCACGACCACAACATTTGCTAACCATTCCGGGTATTTAACTTCTTTGATTTTTCCCGTCCGGAGTAGATTCTGTACTTCTTCGTCAATGATCAGGTTCCTCTCGGGAGCGAATTTCTTCCTCTTCTGTTTCACTGGCGGATGGCGAGGATCCACGTTCAACCGGTGCGTGATAATTGTAGGATCGATCCCCACCATGTCTTCATGAGTCCACGCGAAGTTGTTGCTGTGTTTTTTGAGGAAACTGATGAACTCGGCCTTCCTCTCGGGAGCAAGGTCTCACCCTACTCTTACTGTTTGCTGAGGTTTCTGGCTGTCGAGGGCAACTTCCTCGATCCTCTCGGCCTCGGGATCCCGCATTGGCGTGGGCCCCCTGGC
Organism: Fallopia convolvulus; assembly: GCA_964016875.1. Classification (NCBI taxonomy): domain Eukaryota; kingdom Viridiplantae; phylum Streptophyta; class Magnoliopsida; order Caryophyllales; family Polygonaceae; genus Fallopia; species Fallopia convolvulus. Next base: position 11,099,799 of record OZ024721.1, read on the forward strand.
CTCTTGTGATTGCTATACTGAGTGGGCGACGGTTGCCTTGAGAGCTGACTTGTAGCACTCTCGAGACAACCGTTGGTCACCTTTGATTTCTCGGATCCGCCATGGAGTGGGAAACTTGATGGTCTGGTGGTAAGTCGAGGGAACTACCTTCATATCATGGATCCATGGTCGGCCCATAATGATGTTGTAACAAGACGGGCAGTCGAGCACGGAAAATCTGACTTGTAGGTTGATCCCCTTGGCATAAGTGGGAAGGATTATCTCTCCGAGGGTGTGCGCGATCTCCCCACTGAAGCCTACCAAGGCCACTGACTTCCTGAGAATGTTTTCCTCCTTCAGCCCCATCTCTTTGAGGGCGTCGAGCGTTATCATATTAGTGGAATTCCCAGTGTCGATGAGGATCCTTCTCATCAGTACGTTCCCTACTGACAACGATATGATCAATCCGTCGTGGTGGGGGCCTACCGATCCAGCCGAGTCTGAATCACTGAAAGTAATAGTGCTCCCCGGATATCCTTCAGGATTGCAGACGCTTGCCATCAACTGTCCGCCCAGGTGTCCCCGCGCATGGCGCTTTGCTGCCGAGTAGGTAACACCGCAGATATCTGAGTCGCCACTGATGACGTTGGCGACTTTGGCGTACTCGAGGGAGGATGGGATGTCCATCGGTTCGGACAGATTCTGGTTGGCAGGGATCCCCGAGCTGGTAGAGATCTCGGATAGCAGACCTCTCGAATGAAGGTAGGCTAGCTCTTTCTTGTGGGCGAAGCACTCGTCCGTGTCGTGCCCGTAATCTTCGTGGAAGTCACACCACTTCGTTTTGTCCCTTTTCGGGTTGGGATTCTCCGCCTTCTTGGGCCACCTGATCCTGTCTCCGAATTTTTCCAAGCCCTTCACTATCTCGGCGTTCCCTAGGCCAAGGTTGTACTCATGGACTTTCGGCCGCTGGACATCGTCTTTCTTTCCGGTTGATTGCTTGATGCCAGCAGCGTGCACCCCAGGTGCCTTCGGCCGGCTTTTTAGATACGGTTCCCCCGGCTCTCCTTTCGTTGGTCAGAAGAAACCTTTCTCTCGACTCGGTCAAAGACTGAAGCGGCTCTTGTGGGAGCCTCGTCTTCCTCCAGTCGGATGTGTGCTAGAGCTTTCACCTGGACGTCTTCAAAGCTGTGGCATGGGTACTTTGTGAGTTCCCGATAGAGCTCGCTGTTAGGGAGCAAGCCTCTTCGAAAGGCTTCTATAGAAGTTGGCACATCGCAGAGTGGGATCGCCACTTTCTCTCGGTTGAACCGGTTTAGGAAAGCCCGCAAGGACTCCCCGGGCCTTTGGGCCACTCGGTACAAATCATTGCACTGTTTCATTAGCTTCCTGCTGCTGGCGAATTGTACCCTGAAGGCGTCCACCAGGCCTACGAAGGACCCTACGCTTCCCCGGGGGAGGCTGATGAACCAGGTTAAGGCCGCACCGGACAGCGCGGTTCCGAACCCTTTGCACATGATTGCTTCTTTGGATTCTCGCGGGATAGAGCTTGTCATCATCTTTTATTTAAAAATGGCGACGTGCTCGTCAGGATCCCCCGTCCTGTCGTAGGTTGGGACCGTCGGAACGGTAAACCTTTTTGGGATATCTACGCTGGCGATCGGGGTTGTAAATGGAGATTCATCGTAACCGTCCGGGGCCTCTCTCTCGATTGGAGGGGGAACCCCGGGTATTTGCGCAATTTTGTCTTCCATCCCCTTGAGCTGATTCTGCATATTTTTGTTAAAAAGCGTTTCGTGAAAAGTGTCTGGGTGGGGTACCTGGCTTTCCACTCTTCGGCCCTACGCCGGATGGAAGACTTCCGTGCCTGCGGCCCTGTTTCCGAGCATCGAGGCAGCGGGTACTCCTGGGAGGGTGGCCGCCGGGGTAACCATTTCTACCGTCGAGGGTTGGCCCCAGGCTTGGGAAAAGGAATTGAGTGCCTCCCCCAGGTTGAGACGAGTGGCAACCTCCCTGGCGGTCCCGACTAGCCAGGATCCGCTTTGTGACGCCGAAGTCGACTGCAACTGCTCGCAGAGGCTGGCGTTTTCTACGGTGAGCTGCGTGATGTGATCCATATGGGTCTAGCTGCGGTCCTTCTGGCTGGACATATCTTGCTGGAGGGCCGCTATTTTGGTCGCGAACTCATCCAGGACGTTGCGAAGGTCTCAGACTTCTTCGACCCCGCTTCCTCGGACGCCTTCCTCCACGTTAGCACCTTGGCTTCCCTCGATCCCTCCATCGGCAGGAAGTGGCGGCGCAGGTGGCTTCGTCATTCTTGAACAAGAGGTTTCCGACTTTGATCAAAAAGCGAATGAAACTGGCTAGGGCCCCACGGCGGGCGCCAAATTATTTTGGTCAAATTTCGACCAGCGACAATCACAAATAGATAGTTGAGAGTGTGAGAGCTACGCTAACCGGTGATTCGAATGCTCAGATTTCAACTAAATAAAGTAGTTTTTCAATCGGAATTACAACTGATGGTGTTTCACATGTCCCTTTTCATTCGTTCTACCCACCTTATATTACTTCTAGGCGGGTGTTTTCTTCTCCGTGCCCACGATCGTCCTCCAGATCTCCCACGTCGGGTGTCCACTCCGTGGAGGTTTCCTGGGGCGCAACCAACTGCCTATTGTCTCCAAATGCTTTCTGGGCCGGATGGAATCTTTGAGGCTCGCTTCTGCTTGGTGGGCCTAACGGTGGGTGGGCCTACAGGTTTTGGGCCCAACAGTGCTCATCCAAAAGAAGCACTTCACCAGGATGAATGCTCCTTCTGGACGAGCGGTCATCCTATTTGAGCGTCAATGCAACATGGTATTATTTGAATAGATTAATATTAATTTATTTAATAAATATTATCAAAATTTATATTATTCTTTCTATAGATCCAATTTTTATATTCATATTTCCCATATTTACAAACCCTTAAATATTTACTAAATAGATTTTATAATATAGATAGAAATATTATTGTTGATAGGGTTTATTCTTGACAACAAATAAATATATAAGTCAAGACCCCGCTGAGTATAGGGGAGTCAGGATCGTTCCACGAGAAGCACGGTTGTTTGTCTATCGAACTACTAAGAAAACTAAAACAAAGCAAAGCAACACAACACGACAACGAACAACCTCGTTAACGACTTTGTCATGGTCGTTAACGAACCGTCGTGAACTACGAAATGCAATTTAACGATTAAAAAGTCAGGATCGGTACTGAAGCAACGAACCTACATAACGAGTATACTGAAAATAAATCCTAATAAGAATAAAAATCTAGGATAGGAGATCACCACAACATAGCCATGCATATAAACTTGTAAGAAGATAAAGATCATGCCTTTAAAAAGATAAATTTATCAACTTTCGCTGATTAGCAAGCAAATCAATTTACTTTCATAAACTAACTCACTCAATCACTTGTTTTGATCTGAAGCTCGAAACTTTCGTTATCGAACAATATCAACATTCAAGTTACTAACTTTCTCTTTCAATCAATTTAAAAACTCAAATTACCTTGACTTTCATCTAGGCATAAGCACAATAAGCAATCTAAAAATAGATAAAAGGCATTCAACACAATCTTTTACTCATCAAACCATGCACAACTATGCCGGGTTTAACCCCGACCCTAGATAGGAAAACTACTAACTACTCATAATCATAACGCAAACAAATTCAACAAAAGAAAACATTGAAAACAAACTACTTCAAATTAAAAAAAATATCGTCTTACAGACTTCAGAAGAAACCGAAAACAACAAGAACACCGAATCGACTAACGACTAACGACCTGGCTCACTCTCGTTACACCTCGGTTCGACAGCTCCTCCTCGGCTCCTCCCTCTCTCGGCCTTCCTTTGTCTGCCCTAGAACTCTCAAAGAAAATCCCCCCTCCTCTCTAGGCTAGAAAAGAAGGGTATTTATACTAATAAAACTATCTAATAAAAAAGTCTAGAAGATAAAAACTTTCCTAAAAGATAGAAACTAATTCTAAAAAGATAGAAATAAAATCTAAAAAGATAACAAGACCTAAAATATAAAATATAAAACCCCTAAAACTCATTAAAAACCCTACAGACACGGAATAAATTCCCGCACAGGGTCGGTAGACAATAGATCGAACTCTCGAAAAATTCTATCTTTATGCCTCATTAACGAGCCTTCACAGCCTCGTTAATGAGCCTGGATTTGGCTTTCTTCAATACTTCGACTCTAAAAATCTTGACTCTGACTCCTTCATCTCGTATTCTTCCGTCTTCCACCATAGCATTCCATTCAGCTCCAAATAGCACCATTTCCTTGCTAAAACCTACAAAAAGACACAAAATGGAGTAGCTTCCATACTTTTCACAAAATATGCAAACTCACCCAAAAACACACAAAACTAACTCTAAAACTACTAAAACTAAACCTATTAAACTAAGAAAACATACTAAAAACTATACTTAAAATATGAATATCAATTATCATAGATTTTATAATATATAACGAATATATATTACGGACTAAAAATATTAATTTAATAAATATTTTTAGAATATATGATATATATTAGGAGTTTGGTTCAAATCAAACAAACTCTTATCCTGAAAAATGAAAAGTGCAGTAATAACTAGGAAAAGTGCATTACTAAATAAGAAAAGTGCAATCCGAAAAGTGTACTACAAAAAATACGAAAAGTGCACTACAAAGTACGAAAAGTGCAAATGCGAAAAAGTGCACTCCAAAGTAGGAAAAGTGCACTACGAACTAGGAAAAGTGCATTCGTTTCATTTCTCAGGATAAGAGTTTGTTTCATTTGAACCAAACTCTATATATTAGTACATTAATATATTTTTAAATTAATTTTGATAAAAAAAAATTACATGAATCACATGTTTTAACTTGAATAAAACTATTTAATCTATCTTTCTCACAAATGTTAGTGACAAATTTATTGTTCTAATTTAAAATATAGTTTTGTTCAGATTTTTCTATGTAAATTATATAAAATATTCCGAATTATACAATAATTACCCATACCAACTAGTTGTTAAATTTAAGTAGAATTATTACTTTGATATTAATGAGATAACTTTGTTATAATTGAATCTAACAAAGTATATTTTTTTGTTCATTTTATGATGAAAATAATCTTTTGATATTATTGAAATGAATTAGGTATTCCTCTAATCTAAGTTTATAAATATGTTTAAGTAGAATTATTAGGTTGATAGTCTAGAAATATTATATTATTAAACGTCAATGTTCTATTTTAAATTAAGTAGATATATTTTGATTTTTTTATAAATTAATTTCATAATATTGAACTCATAGTTGATATATTAATATGAATCAATTTATCTATAGGTCACTAGGATTGATTTCTCAATTGCTTTTTATTGCGAGCATGTGTGAGATGATCGACAAGACAAGCTTGATTGATGCTCCAAACGAATCCAGAACAGGGCAACCCGGATCCACCAGTGTAGTCGGCCGATCAACGATATTGTGGATTGGTGTTATGTAGGCTTATATGTTTTTGTAATTTGACAATGAAATTATCTATTAATTTTTTTATAATTTGAAAATGAGATTATGTATCAGTTTTTACGAATAGTGTGGATCTATATGCTTATAAAATTATCTATTAGGGGTTAGGATTTTAGGGTTTATGACTTAGGGTTTTATAGGTTTAGGGTTTACGACATAGGGTTTATGAAATTATCTAGTGTTGTAAAAATTCAAATCTTTTATGAATTAGGGTTTATGATATAGGGTTTATGATATATATATTGATATTTATTGCAATTGATGTATATCATTTTGTGTTTATTCATTAATTTTCCATTTTTGAAGAAATTTTACGCTTGTATTGTGTTTCAAATATTTATGTAACTTAATTTTTAAATTGGCTAATATATATAGATGGGCTTCAATAATCTTGGAGAAAAAATACTTTGGCATTCCAAACATTATTTTCAACGGTAATTCATTTAAGTGCATAGATTATACTTGTTATTGAACAAATAGCCAAATATAGATAGATCATTTAAAGTAAAACGGAAAGAAGAGACGACCTATATCGTATATTGAAGTATGTGTGCAAGGGGAATTTGAAAGACAATAAATGAATGGTTGGATGAAAGGCACATGGTCTGAGGCTATGACTATTTATATAGTGCCCCTAGCTTTGGGGAAGGGGAAAGGACTCCGAGGTAGGGCTATCTATATAGTGCAAGGGTGAAAGGCTACTGTTGGGAAGGTGAAAGACTGCTTGATTAATATGATCTTACTATATTCAAGAACAAAGGTGAAAGGGCTGTTGTTACAAAATGGAAGAAGTTGAGAGGCTAAAACAAATCAGATAATTTCGTGTAAATTAGGTAGTTAATTATATGTCTCCTTGATCTTTTATGAATTAGGAATTTAATTTCGTGTAAATTAGGGAAAGAGTTTAGGATTTAGGGTTTAGGGAAAGAGTTTAGGGTTTAGAGTTTAGGGAAAGGGTTTATGATTTTAAGATTTAGGGTTTAAAGGTTTTTAGCGTTTATGGAAAGAGTTTAGAATTTTAGAATTTAAGAGGTTTAGGGTTTTAAAAATTCTATATATATACTAAAGAAGTCACTTTTCTGACACATGTCGGTCTCACATTCATTTAGCCTATGTGTCGCCTCCATATTCATTTCGCCTATGTGGCGGACGCCACATCATCAATACTAAAAAAAACAATTTAATACTAATTTTAAAAAAAAGATATTTATAATTATTTTGTTTTATTTTTATATAGGTTTGTTACAAACTAATAACTAAATCTTAGATTCATTCTTATCTTATTCTACTTTGATTAGTTATATTTTTTATTGATTAGTTATATATTCAAATCTCATATTATAACGAAAAAAATTATATAAGTTAGAATTAAACTTTTGTTTGAAATTATATGTATAGATTTTAAATTTAAACATATGTGTGTACAAATTTAAAAATTGCTAAACTAATTCATTTTCTTTTAGTAAAGGAAAAAAGAAAATATTGGGTTTTATATTAAAATAATGCGTAAATTTTATTCATATTGACATTAAAAAAATAAATTAATTTATATTTAAATAAATCCGTACAAGGTAGGGTACTTATGCTAGTTTGTACTAACGTTCAACCCGAATGAGCACTCTTCCAGGAAGAGCGCTCTCCCGAAAAGTGTGGTCTCCTATGTGCGAAAGAAAAATCCATGTGTAACAACTCCTTTTTCTCTCTCCTTCTTATATTATTATTTTATTATGTGGGATAGGACCACTTCGTCACACCCTCCCAAGATTACATCCATCGTCTCTTATCAGTTACAGAAACCTTCGTAACCCACAACAAGAACCGTCGCCGCCCATTTGCGGACTTTTTGTAGCAGGTTTGGCTCTTCCACCCCCGTTGGTGCATCAAAACAAAACCTCCCAGTTTCACATGGTGAATTTTCTACTTGTACTCGTGTTCATTCATTTTCTCTATCCTTATTTTTTTTTTCAAAAATGGAAACTCATATATACAAGCTACAACTTTGTAGTGTTCTTGGTTAATCGTCCTCACCTCACGTCAATTGGCAGCATTCTGTAACCCTATTGACTACTTGTCGGAGTTTCCCTTTCTCCACCTCCGAAGGATGTCTATGTCTGGGCGAGGTATCCCAAAAAGCTCCCTTCACTTCGGCAATTTTTGACTATTGATTGTGAATTGGGAAAAATTGATATAAATAAAGCCCACTATATCTTCAATCAGATGCTTTGTACGAGACCTCCACCCCCAATTTCATGGTTCGGTAGACTATTCAGTGCTCTAGTTAAGTCCCAACACTTCTCTGTCCCCATATCCTTCTACAAGAGGCTGCCTGTTTCTGGTGTTCTTGGATTGAGATCAAATTTCATCATCTTGAATATGTTGCTCAATTGCTATTGTAGTATGAAATTAGGTAGTGTTGGGTATTCTGCTTTGGTCCTCATTTTGAAGAATGGATATGGCCTAGATATAGTTTCTTTTAGTTCATTACTCAAAGGATTCTGTTTGGTGAAGAAACTGATTGAAATTGTTGGTTTGCTTTCAAAGATGTCTCGGTTGGGATGCCCTTCTAATATCTTTACTTACAATACTTTACTCCACGGCTTGTGTAAGACTGGAATGTCGCCACAGCTCTTCAACTGCACCGAGAGATGGTGCATGGTAAAGAGAGCTGTAGGCCAAGCATAGTTTCTTATACTCTGATTGATGGTGGATGTATAGAGTGGCCTATGGGCTATGGCTGATGCAAAAGGAAAGAATGCAAGGATTTCCCTGAATGTTTTCTCTTACAATTGTTTGATTCATGGATTGTGCTGCTCGGGGATGGATGAAGATGCTAAGTCTCTCCTTGCTGACATGAAGATCGTGGTGTTTATCCTGATATGGTGACTTATACCATTGTGATAGATCTACTTTGCAATAAAGGCAAGGTTGAAGAAGCAATGGAAGTTTTCAAAATGATGATCTCAAGAGGCAAGTTCCTTGACACTGTTACATTTAATGCAATAGTGGATGCTTACTGTAGAATTGGGAAGATAGAAACTGCGTTGAGTTTGTACAAAGATATGAACTCTAGGGGGATTTTTGCCAATGTTGGGACTATAAACATCTTACTGAAAGGCCTTTTTCGCCTTCCTTGTCCAACTCTCGCCGCTCGCCTCTTTGCGAACATAAAAAAGACGGACGACAGTGTTGCTTGCGGTCTTGATATGGTTACTTATGCCACTATGATTGATGGACTGTGCAAAAAAGGGCATGTAAATAAGGCTGAAGAGCTTTTTCTGGAATTGCAAGAAGGTGTTTCTCCAGATGTTTATGTATATGCTTGTCTATCTAACGGACTATGTAAACAAGGCCATCTAGATAAGGCTCAAAAGCTCTTCTTGAAGATGTTAGCTAGTGGTGTTTCTCCGAATGTAGTTATATATAATGCTTTGATTGATGGATTATGTGAGGAAGGAGACATGCACAAGGCTGAAGATCTTTTTCTGCAAATGCAAAGTAGTGGAATTTCTCCCGCTGTTATTAGCTATAATATTTTAATTGTTGGGTTTTACCGTTCTGGAAATGTAGAGAAGGCAAACACATTACTAAAGAAGATGATTAGAGATGGTATTTTGCCGAATGCAGTGACGTTTAAACTTATAATTAACAATCTTGGGAACAAAGGAAGAATGGAGCAAGTTGCACGTAATGTGATTTCATTGATGGAAAGTTGTGGCTACAAGTGTGATGTCGCATCTTATAATGCTTTGATACGTTGCTATTGTAAAGCCGGGATGCTAGAGGATGCACACAATCTGTTTGTTGAAATGGAAGCCAAGGGTTGCTCCCCTGATGTGGTGACATATAGTACATTGATACGTGGCTTTGCTCATGAGAAGGAAAGTCCAAGAGTGAAGGAGTTGATTCAGAAAATGCACAACATAAGGATTTCATCTAACTCAAACACAACATTGACACTATTGGAATGCATCAACATGGATGATGAAACACAATGAATGGCCATGACAAGTATTGAATCGCCATATTAGCTGGCTTCCTGATCTTTATCTAGTTATTTTCTTTCTTAATTCTTTGATACAAGATGTGTGGAATTGAATGAGTTTCTTGCAAAGAAATATTTTCAGGTTGAACTCTTTCTTGAAAAATCAGCCATAGGAGAGAGTTACAGTTGTGATCACTGAGAGATTTAACAGTTTTTTTCCCTATCTTGACAAGCAGTTTGCTTGTAGCAAATGTTAGTCACTTTTTATATCAGGGTTTGCGCCTTTTTAGTTTGTGCTATTACTAGTTTCATGAAATGGCCACTATCTAATTATAAGCAGATTCTGAAATTGCTACAAAATCATTTTAAATTTTATGTGCTATTACTAGTTAGTTTGTGCTCTCAATCTGTATGCCAAATTGATCACATGTATTATTGCTTATGTCTTGTACGTACCATCCAAAGCAACAAGAGGTGAATTGTATGATGTATTAAAAGTGTATGGTTACAAGACTTATTATTATTTTTGACATTTTGGGATTGCAGATGCGTTAGCAATTGCCATACTATGGACATTGTATACAGGATGGGAAACTATAGTACATGCTCAGCAGTTTACAGCTGGAAAGGAATTGACGGTTTCTAGAAAATCTGCTCTGGCTGATTTCTTTGGTGATCAGGTAAATTCACCTTCCACAAAATACTCCCAAACTCTTTAGTACTAGTGATTACTGATTGGCATGTTCATTTGTGTCTGAAGCTTCTTTTAGAGAGAGACATATTAGAATTTGGATTTTGCTGTAAATGTGTACAACATTGCTTTGCAATGTAGACCATTGTAGTTTGCATAAGGGAGTTACAGATCAATCCACTGTTATTTATCACTTGAAGACGAGGAATACAACTAGAGACCAGACTCTTAGTGTTGAGAAAACATGTACACAAAAACATTCAATATAATTATGTCAAATAGGGTAGCTTGGCGACTTGGTCTCCCTAGTTCTTGGTAAGCAGTAAACAATCCTTATAGATCGAATTCAATGTTCTCCCATTATTTTTTTTTACATAAGAGGAACACATACAGAATGTCTGAAGAAGTTATCCTATATATTGATCTATATGTGAAAAAGGTTGTGAATGATTTGTGTTTTGTATTGATGTATTACCCAACAGAGACCAGCTGAGTATTGTACTGATTTGGTTTAGTAATGATACGCAACTGAGCTGACTTGGGTTTAAATTTGCTGCATTATAGCAGTCTTTCTTGGGGGCCTTCCCCAAAATCAGTATGTAAAATTATACATTTTCAATATAAAATCTAAGTAAAACTTTAACAAGCTAGTTTTACATTCCAAAACAAGGATAATTTTCTACAAATGAACAGAACCCATGAATTCGGCGGGAATTAAAGCAATGATGAAAATATCCCTATAACTCTATAACCCCTTGAACAAGGCATTTTTATGGATAGATTTTGAACATTTTACAACTATAATTATGATGATATAAAAGTTCTATTGAGTGATTAATATCGTTTAACTAGCATATTGGCAAATCCGCAGGTGCCTCCTCTAATGTCTCCAACTCTCCTACTCCGTCTTCCACAAGAAATGCCATGGCCAACCCCCAATTTATGTGAACATCCAAATGACAATGCATCAACCAAACCCTTGCACAAATCGTACACCAACGACACAAAAATTAGAAATTAAAGATTATAGTCAAACTCTCCCCTAAATTTCAAATGTGGGCAAGATGTGCATGACAAATTACCTGGATTGTCAGCGACAAATCGAATGACTGCCCATCCATTGACGGGCACTGCAATTGTGTTCCTCATAGGAGGATCAACCAAGTTGAACTTTCGGGTGTCTTTCTTGGGGTTGAAGTTACCAAACCCGATTGCGAGGATGTAGAAGTCATACCCATGGAGGTGGATAGGGTCGTTCTCAGCTGCAAAGATGCTTGTTCCTTGCAAGACGACTTGCACCTTCGCCCCGTACTTGAGCGGGTACAACTTAGTTGCTTTTACCGGCTGCCATAGTGAGCGACTTACGTTCTTTCCCGTGTAGTCGAATCTTGTGGGAGGGTTGGCTGGGAAGTCGGTAGTGAAGACACCTCGGATTCCGTTCTTGCGAGCTTGAAGAAGGGGCCAATTGGAAGGTAGGACGAAGGAGACATTGTTCATGCTAGCCATGAACCGGGTTCCATTGGGACCTTGGCACCGCGACTTGATCACATTCGAAGGGCAAGCGTGGAGTCCTAGTCCCACCGTGAAGAACAAGTTCTCATCAATTTCTTTAGGGATCGTGACCTATATATATCAATAAGGGTTTCGATTAAAAAAAGTCCAAAAGCTAAAATCAAACAAACAAATTGTATACTCAGATTATGGACTTTGGACATCCTACCTGTCGAGGGCTACGAAAGCTCCTTGTGAACTTTGTCACGGTGTTGGTGTCGTTGAAAGCTGGAAGAGATGGCTTGACGGGCTTGGAATTGGGGGCGGATTTGTAGCTCAAGATTGCAGTGGTGGTGTTGTTGTCAAAGGGCGCATTGCTAGCGCTTTGGTAGGGTTTTGCAGCCATGTAGTAACGAGCTAGTTTCTGGTAAGCTTTGATCAAGACATCGGTAGTCTGGCCTGGCCCGAGCATGATGACATTTGTGGTGAAGGGCTTGACATAAGAGGCATCGGCTCCCACCACCATCATCTTGTGGTTGGCCACCGAAAAGAAGAGCTCCTGGTTTAGGGCCGCATTGATCACTCGGAACAAGTGTGTCTCACCGGTTTTGATCGGGACGATCACCGTGTCTATATAATAAAACAAGAAAGTAAAACATAGATGATGAAAAGGGAGAATCTTAGAGATTGGAATAAGGAAACGTGAGAAATTTTTAGTATGATATCTTTTGGGATAAGAATTTTAGATTCCAATATTTAAACCTTTTTTGGAGAAGTTGTAAAGATCTCCTGGTTGGCCATTGATGGTGTATGCATCTGAGACGTTAGGAGCTGCTCCGGTTCTCGTCGCGTGCCTTACGACTTTAACGGGATCAGTCCTCCACCACTCCCCTATTTTGAAGTGAACCAAAAGTAGGACATTACAAGTCAACATTTTCTAGTGAAAAGAACAACATCTTTATAATCGATCATTTAAGTCTTGACATTTTGGTATTTGCTTCTTAACATACCGAGAAGGATGGGAGTCTCGCGAGTTGGCTTAGGGAAAGGATAAGAGGATCCTTGTTTGGGTCGGATAATGAGAGCGCCATAAACGGTGGCTCGGAGCCATGAACTATGAGCATGCCACCAGAGAGTGCCCTCTTGTCCATTAATTCTAAACCTATAGGTATAACTACCTCCGGGGCGGATTGGGCATTGGGTCACGAACTCTGGCCCATCGGACCACCCGGTTCTGATCTGCCTCACCCCATACCTGAAGGAAAAAAAAAATATTGGCATCATTTTCATGCAATGCAACTAGGTTTCAAGTAATTTCGTATTTTTTCCTTTCAAAGTGATATGCTAAAAAGGAAAAATATGAAATAGATATAAGTTTTGGACGAAAAGAAGAAGGATATAGTATCAAACATGCAAATAATGCAACAAAATGTTATAATAAATACCAGTGGATGGTGACATTGTATTTAGCCTTGTTGACAACTTTGATGACAAGGCTATCTCCATTGTTGACTTCCAAGGTTGGTGCAGGGAGCTGTCCATTGACCGTGATCGCTTGAGTAGTCTTGCACAACCTCTTCACTGACGTGGCTTGAACCTACAAGTATGGATGGTCAATCGATAACGAATGACTATGGCCCATTAATACAAGCCTAACTAAAATTGAAATACATCTAAAGCTAGAAGCATATGCACATACAACAAAACTATGGTGATGAGTTTTGGCGGAAGCTGACTCGAATACTGAAGCCAAAACTAGTAATAGGCTCAACTTATGCAAGAATGAAGACATTGTATTGTATTGTATGTGCTTGTAAGTAAGTGTGTTTGTGCATAGAGTATATATTGGAAGTGATCAAGGAAAGACTTGGAAGTATGACGGACTAGGACAAGTGAAGGGGGTATATATAGGGCAGTTGGAGATGTATTAGAGACACAAATTAGCTAGGGGCCGTTTAAAGGTTGGAGGATTAGGTTTTGTTCCCTACCAAATAATTGTGATTTCATTTGAGTTTTAATTTTGGTTTGTTATCAGATTTACAAGACTATTTTTTTTAATTGTTTAGTGGTGGGAGTGCAAGAAGTTAAAATTTGATTTGTATATAATTGGTTATGGAGGGGAGATTGCTTAAATTCAATCTTATGAAGTTTGATCCACCCACTTACCGGCCTATCAGAATTGAAATCATAATAATAATGGACATAAAAGGTGGTTTTAATAATTATTTTATAGGAGTAACTACGTACTCATTTTAAAAAATGTTTATTACATTTTGGATCTCTTAGAGCTAACCAATCAAAGCTTGACAAGATGTCAAGATCATAATCAACGGATATGTATTTTTTTTTTGGACTAAGCTATGTAATATGTATCCGTACGTACGTTATCTTTCTTTTTAATTTGTTCTTTCTTTCTTGCTGTCTTTGTATAGTTTATCCACTTATGCTTGATTTAATAGTATTTTATAGCTGAAACAAATCACACCATCCTTGTCCTATTAAGTGCAAAAACGTTTGACTCATTGAACAGAAGACCTCCATAAGAAATCAAGAAACCAATTGCTATGGAATTTGTTCACCTATAATAAGGCAATAACTAACTACACTCATTATCACGTACCATAATTTCAAAGGACAGTGAAGGGTTCACATCAAACTTTGAAATTATGCCCTTTTTCTAATAAAAGATATTCTTGGGGATCTTAATTGGTCTACCTATGATGGATTTCCCCATACGTGGTAACAATGGAGTTAAATCCACCTATGATAGGATTTATAATTATCTTTGCTAAATTCGAGTAGAACAACTCCAAGAGCTTCTCTATATTCATTGATATTTGTAATTTTGGAGAAATTTGGACTTTTTTTGGTTGAATAGATTCCCTATCCTATTCTCCAAAATGGGAATGGAGAGGGAAAAATGAAGTGTATTCCCTAAATTTGGAAAATTCTCCAAAGACATTTCGAAAATGATTAATTATGGATATTACTCATGATAACTTGCAATTGGTCATACTAAATTTTATAAATATTACATATATAATAAAATAATAAATGCAAAAAAATTTTAAAATAAGGAAGCTATTGGAGTTGAAGTTAATTGTTTTTAGAGAATATAACTTCCGATTCCTCATTTTAGAGAAAATTGTAGAGAAATTATTGGGGATGTCGTAAGTATGGCAAGATTTGTTGATTTTCTTGTAGTCCATTGATTTGTGTTATTTGAGTAGGTACTTGTGTTAAAAGGGTTACTTGTATAAATGAGGTCTTCAAAAAAATAAAAAAGAGATCTCAAATTAGTATGAAATTTTACGAAACCCGTAGTATCAAAGCCAAAGTTCGTAAGACTTTATGAAACTTGTCATCAAGGATAAAGGTCTCTTTAACCTGAAGATTGTCGCAATGATTCGTAATTGGAGCTAGAAGTAGCCGTCAAAGCATGAACCAAGACAATCCTCTAGAGATAAAAGATCACCCACATGATATAGCTAAATGAATGCGTGACTCTCACGAATGAGGGGAGGCTTCAAAGTCATAAAGAGGACATGGTTAACGCTCACAAGACTGAGTTTAAAAACCCATGTAAGAGGAGATGCAACCTTTGCATTAGAGTCACATCTACAAGCTAGTGGAGTCAGTTAGATAAAATCCAACGAGAGCAACTTGAATCCCTGTTACAAGGCTCGGTTGGGTGTGGAAGTCTTCAATAAAAAGGACATTGATTTTGAAGAGATTTTTTCTCGAGTAATGAAGATGTCATCATTTCGAGTTTTTCTCATTCTAACAACTACTACTTGGATATTGAGCAACTCGATGTCAAGATGGCTTTTCTCTATGGTAAGTTGGTAACCTTGAGGAAGAGATCTACGTGGAGCAATCTGAAGGATCAAAAAGGTTTTGTGCAAAGAGAATTTGATCTTCCTATACTAAACAAGAGTCTTTATGGCCTAAAGCAAGCTTCTTGGCAATGGTACAAGAATCTTGGCTCTTTAATGGAAAATAATTACTTTAAGAAAATCATGAATGACAATTGTGTTTTCATGAGGAGTTATGCTAGCGATAACTTCCTTATACTTTTGGTTTATGTCGGTGAAATTTTCATTGTGGTTCATGATCAAAACAAGATAGCTACTCTAAAGAAAGAGTTAAGAAAGATTTTACCATGAAATATTTGGGACTGACAAGAAAGCATTCATCGTGATATATCAAAGAAGCTACAATCCTATCAACTTAGAGAAATATATTGAAATGGTGCTAGAGAGATTCAATATGCACAAAGCCAAGTAATGAGCACTCCACTTATTGGACACTTCAAGTTCAGTATGAAGTAGATTTCAACAAGTGATAAAAAGAAATAAAAAAAATGAAGAATACCTCGTATTCATCAACACTAGGCAATCTATGTATGTCATAGTACGTACATGTTTGATATCTCCTATGTAGGGTGAAACTAGTCGATTTTAAGCCAACCAAGAGAAGACACTAGGAAATCGTCTAATGGATCCCTTAGTATACACAAGGTACTCATATATAATAGGTACTTATGCTTTGGAAATGGCAAACTTGAATTAAAGAGCTACATAGATGCAGATTAGGTCAATAAAAATAATTTCACGAAATTAACGTCAAAGTGTCTAATTACCTTTCCAGTGTAGTTTTTTCTCTTGAAAATCGAAGGTGATGAAACTCGAAATAAAACGTCGCTAGAAGACAAGAAACGAGATTCTATTATTCGATTGTGCAAACGCTTGCTCTTTATTTATTGTTTTCTTATAGCGAGGTTACAAACAAGCGAGGTTTACAAGCAAAACGAGATTTACACCCTAGACCTCCTAAGAGTATTTGAGATCTCGATCTAACAAGGTTCGAGATCTCCTAATCACTGTGAGATTCTTTTACCCACAGGCCGCTTGATGGACTCCGGTAGAGAGGTTGAGCTTTGAGTTTGAGTGTGGTGATGATGGCTTGCGAGATGATGTAGCGAGGTCCTTGGTGTGAGAGAAAGCTCTCTGTGTGACTTGAAGTCTTTTTGTGGACTCCACTTGTCTATAGCGAGGTCTTTTGACGATGTTTCAACACGTCGATCTTCAACGAGCAAGATAGTTCTTGAGTTCAAGATGTTTTTCGACCCTCTTTCACTTACGAGGTTCTTCTCTTTTTATAGAGAATTGAGGAGCCGAGTTTTGGTTATTGCTCGATGTGGGACGCCCGAGATCAGGGCTTCTGATTGGTCCGGAGGTGAGGCAGTTGATGATTGGTCTGAGGGAACGGCGACAGCTGAGTGGTCAGGACGGGCGGGGGTGTGTTGAAGGGTTTCTTGAACAAATAAATTTATATTCAAGACCCCGCTGAGTATAACGGAGTCAGGTTCTTCCACGGGAATGAGAATAGTGCTAAAGATTAGTCGATAAACTATGAAAAGCAAAGAAAACACGAACAAACAATGTCGGGACCGAACTAAAGTGGGTCGTGCACGACCCTATGAGGGTCGGTCTTGAGCAAAGTACACACGAACGAGCACACAAAAACAAGCAAGGGTTCGAGCACGACCTTATGAGATCGAGATCGAATCAAAGTCACAAATTTTAATCAATATATAAAAAACAAATCCTAGGGCTAGGGCTACCGCAACAACAATCATACATGCTTCCAACAAGAACTCACAATTATCATGCAATTACGATCATAGAAAAGTCAACTTTCGCAAACAATTCAAGTCATTCAATCAACTTTCGCCAATTAAACAACTTTCTATCTATCCTTCAACCTAGGAATATCAACTTTCGCAAATAATCCTTTTAGAATTAATCAAGCAATCAACTTTACACTTTCGCTTTTGGGTTAATCACAAGATATGCCTCAACTGTCGCAAAAGGAATTTAGCACAAGATAGATAGATATGATCTTCAAACATTCAAGTCATGAATTCATGTTTTAGACATGCATGATTGTGTTGGGTTTTCACCCAACCTTAGAATCTAAGAAAACTACTCACTCATAGCAAAGAAGAACAAGAAAAAGAAAGAAGACATGCTCAAATTAAAACCGAAATTCAAATTGAAAAGAAGTCTTATAAAAAGTCTCCAACTTGTTCTCCAACTCTTCTCCCTAATTACCAAAAACACGGAATAAGCAGCTGATTGTATTTACACATTTGAGTTTCGGTTTTTGTATTGATTGGTTCGGTTTTGTAAAGGTTCAGTTCATTATATTAGTATGAAGCAGGAAGTTTATAACATGTTTAGTTAATTCGGTTTAGGAAGGAACCGAACCGACCAAAACCTAAACCGAACCGAACCGAACCTAAAAAGTTCGGTTCAGTTTTCGGTTCATGAAAAATCAAAAATCGGTTTTCGGTTCGGTTCGGTTTTGGTCGATTCGGTTCGGTTTTGAACCGATGCTCAACCCTACTTTAAGCTAAAGGGTTTAGCCTCCTTTTATAGAGGAAAAGGAGCCCTAAACTAACTAGGAAACAAAATAATATAACCTTCCTAAAATACAAAGATAGAATATATCTAAAAGATCTCGGAATAAGGTAAAGTCGGCGCCACGCACGACCTAAATGGCTCGTGCACGACCTCCTCTGGCTCGATTTCACTCCTCTTTTTGCCCTTTCTTCCTTAGCTTCTCCACTTATAGCTTGTCCACCTCCTCTTGCAATGCTCCAAATTCTTCTTTTGAGCTCCAAAACTCCTACAAAAAGATATAAAAGACGCGTAGTTTCCGAATCTCAAGGAAATACGAAAACTAAAGCAAAAAAGACTCAAAAACATAAAACTCAATTACGAAAACCCACTAAATCTAATCTATCTAGACACTAAAAACCTACCTAAAAAGCGGATATCAAAATACCACATACTTAGTCTTGCTTGTCCTCAAGCAATAATCATGCAAAGTCAAGACCAATAACACAATCTTCAAGCATAGCCTTTGTCAAAATATTTTAAACACAAGTGAAAAAGAAGACAAGTAATTTTAACGTCATCACATATGTATGAGTCTCAAGCGTAGGCAATCACAACCCAACCTCACAAGGGATATTAAAGTGTTTCTCTCAACTCTCATGTGTTTAGGCTATTAAATCAACTCTCATCTCAATCTTTATGCAATATCTACTTTATCATTGAGACTTATATCACCAATCTCTCTACCTAGAGAAGTCAAAACACATCAATCATCATAAGAACTTAGGCTCAATGAAATCTTCATAGAAGACTCCATTCAGCCGGGTTGTAACGGGGCTTGGTAATAACAATACGACGTGGAGATATTTTGGCTATGTGGTGCTAATATCATCCGAGAATCAAAGACTCCTAAAAACTCACACATCCAAAACTCTCATAAAGATAACCAAACTCTCTTTTCTTTATGCACTTTTTCTTTCACTCAACCCCTTTTATCCCAATTTATCTTGCTTCTAATTATTAAGGAAATTTGGCTCATGCACATTTCACTATTCAGCTTTTTCTTCACTTTCTTTTCCTCCCTTATGATCTTCATTTTTTTTCTGTGGGAGATCGACACCGGTTTTTTTTCTTTCTTTGCAAGTGCATTCAGGGAACCAAACTCCTTTTACATAATAAACTACAACATTCTCAAATACCCAACCAAAAATTATCCCACACTTGAACCAAACAATCTCACTTAACAAAATCATAACAACCAATACTAAGTCTTAATCCCCGGATAGGGTCAAGCTTTATTGGCTAATAATTTTGTGGAGCTAAAAATAAAAGGCTTTAAGGCTCAAATTGGCTATCAAAAAGAGGATAATGCAAGGTAGGATATGGATTAATAGGGCTTATGAAAAATAAGTTCTTAATCATAATTAACATGCATGAACGAACTCATAACGGCTTCAAGAAATAGATAACCATATCAATAACAAGAGATGTATATGCATAAAGAGAGTAAATCACACAAGAAAAAGAAGAAGGATTTTATGAAGATCTCCCTATAAGGCCAAAATTCCTCACGAGGTAAACTTTTTTGTTGGATTGCAATTACTTCTACTCAAGACACATATGCTCAATTTCATCACAAGTCAATTTTCACAATCAAAAGCAATTTATCAAGATTTAGGCTATACTATCTAAATATGCCAAAGGAATTATATGACAAGCATGAAAATTAATTCTCATCATAGGACATCTAAGATGGAGCATTCTTCTGTCGTAAAACAAAGAAGCAAATAATTTTTTTTGATTTTTCGACATTTTTCAATTTTTTTTAATTTTTCGGGATTCTTTTTTCAAACAAAACAAACTAACCATCAAGCAAACAAGCAAACAAGCAAACAAACAAAGACTCAATTAAACACATGTGAAGTTTCTTCTTCCCCTACCCCATACTTAAATCATGCAATGTCCTCATGCATAAAAATCATATGACAAAGTAAAGAGATAAGAAGAAGAAACTCACAAAGAACTCATTGAAGCTTGGAAGGAGGTGGAACTCATCATGGTGAAGGTGGAGGTCGCCGACGGGGGCGGAATGGTGGATGCTCCTAGGGTACCCATTCATCTCGATCCGGGTAGTTCCCTTGGTTCCAATGCATGTAGCTCTCCATATGAGCCCAACGAGAATCATCCATTTCTTGTTGAGCCTCATAGTACGTCTGGAATTATTGGAACTCTTGATAATGCTGGTCCACCACAGCCCGGGTTTGCCTTTGGTCCTCCATGATGGACGCTTGCCCCCGCATCACGGCCTCGTGTTGTTGCCTCAAACCTATGCATGTATTGAACTTTTTCCTATATTCGGAGGCTAGATGGCAATCATTAAGTTGTGGCTGCTTGCCTTTTTCCGTCCTGTCACTTTTCCTTGACTTCTTTGCGGGTCTTGAGCCTGAAGCCGACATGGTACCTACATCGATCAAACACAAAAACCACATAATCCACCCCATACTTATTCAAAGGCGAATATTGCAAGCATATTAATCAAACAATTCACAACGAAGGCGAGACATGATTTATATGGAAGTGAACATGAAAGCATGGATCAAATCTCAACCTAGCATGCAATACTTAGCAAAAACCACACAATAATACACTAAAAGAGCTCTGGCACAACCCAAATAGGGTCGTGCATGACCCCACAAGGGGTCGGTCCTGAGAGCTCAATCCTGGGTTGGGTCGTGCACGACCACCTCGTACTATTCATCGTCTTCAACCTTCACCCAAAATTCGATTCTAGCCCCAATTGGCACCAAACATCAGAATTCAACCACAATAACCCCTAAAATTCGAATCTAAACTCACCCAAGCATGCAAAAAAAAAAAAACACCCATTATGCAAGCAATTTCCAAATCTCAACCCTAAGTTAAAAATTCCAATAATTCACATCCAACCCAATAAATTCCAATTTCAATCAATAATAATCAAAATTAAGAGTAGAGGGTTAGAAATCCATACCGAAATTCCGAGATACAAGGGAAAGAAGTGGAAAAAGGGGTCGATCTCGACCTAGATCTAGAATTTAGAAGGGGAAGTCGGTCGTGTTCTACCCTAGATCTGGGTTCGTGCGTGGGCTGGTGGTGCAGCAGTGGGGTGGTGGCGAGGCGGTGGAGTAGTGGTGGTTTAGGTGAGGTAGTTTTCCGGGATTGAGATGGTGGTTTGGTGAGGATGAGATTGAAAGGGGGCTCAAGCTTGGAGGGGAAGGGATGGTCGTGTTTGAAGTAGAAGAAGGTTGAGAAGGGTCGGTTTTGGTTTTTATTAAAAATAGGGGATAGGAGACTTACCTCTTAGAAGAAGGGCAATGTCGGAAACTCACGCCAGGGTCGTGCACGACCCATATAGGGTCGTGCTCGACCCATATAGGGTCGTGCTCGACCCCCCTGGAAGTGGTCGAAAATTACCTCTAAATTGCCCCGTACGTAAGGTCATCTTTTCCCGTCTTTTTGAACAAGTTTTTGAAGCTTAGGACCCTGCAAAAATCGCACAAAATTCTATTCCAAACAAAAAGTATTCTATCCTAGTCTAAGGAAGGTTAGAAAAATCTAATCTAAAAATAAAACAAAAACATAGATGCTCTTTATTTGACGGTTTGAGACCTCCACTTGACCACTTGTTTGAGGGTGATAAGGTGTTGCCACCCTGTGAGAGACCCCATACTTGGTCAAAAGAGCTTCAAAGCTCCTCTCAATGAAGTGCGAGCCACCATCACTTATTAGTACTCGGGGGACTCCAAAACGAGGGAAGATGTTTGATTTCATGAACTTAGCAACCACCCGAGCATCATTTGTTTTTGTGGCAATAGCCTCCACCCACTTGGAGACATAATCGACTGCTACAAGGATGTAATTATAAGGACCCGATGAAGGGAAGGGTCCCATAAAGTCTATCCCCCATACATCAAAAAGTTCGACCTCCAAGATACCGATGAGCGGATTCTCATTTCTCCAAGTGATGTTTCCGGAACGCTGACACTCGTCACATCTTGTCACTAACTCATGTACATCCTTGAAAAGTGTTGGGCAATACAAGCCACTTTGGAGAATCTTCGCCATGGTCTTGAATCCCTTAGCATGGCCTCCCGTTGGTAGAGTGTGGCAATGGCGAATGACGCTCTCAATCTCATCATCCGGAATACAACGTCGAAAGATGTGATCACTTCCTTGTTTGAACAAGTAAGGATCATCCCAATAGTATTGCTTGATGTCATGGAGGAATTTCTTCTTGGCTTAAGGGGTTAAACCCGTCAGAATCTCGCCTCCTACAATATAGTTAGCAAAATCCGCAAACCAAGGGGTCTTTGACCCTCATAAAGAAATAATAGAAGTAGGGAGAGAAGATAAAGAAGGTAGATCATTAGAACTTGAAAGAACCGAAAAGGATGAAGAAGACTTACCTGCTCGACCCAGGGAGAGGGTCGTGCACGACCCATTTGGGTCGTGCTCGAGGGCTGAATTGAGGGTAGGGGTCGTGATCGACCCTATGGAGGTCGTGTTCGACCCTAATGGGGTCGTGGCGGGGTCGGTCCTGAGAGGTCCAACTTCTGTTTGGGTCGTGCTCGACCCTGACGGGGTCGGTCCTGAGGCCTTGGTTTTTCTACCATCCTTGTCTCCATGGGTCTCATTGTTGCCTTGCAAAAGAGTCTCATCGGGGCATGTATCATTGATGGGGATTGATCCGCCAGACTCCTGGATGTGCTCAAGGGGCAGTCTTGATAGGTGATCCACCACTAAGTTCTCCGCTCCCTTCTTGTCTCGGATTTCATGATCGAATTCCTGCAATAAGAGCATCAAACGAATCAACCTAGGCTTGGCGTCTTTTTTCGCCATTAGAAATCTAACAACATCATGGTCAGTATAAACAATCACCTTAAAACCTACTAAATAAGAGCGAAATTTCTCAAAAGCAAATACCACAACGAGAAACTCTTTCTCGGTTGTGGTGTACTTACTCTGGGCTTCGTCAAGCGTCTTACTTGCATAGTAGATGGCATGAAGCTTCTTGTCCTTCCGCTGCCCAAGAACCGCTCCTATGGCATAGTCACTAGCATCACACATGATTTCGAAGGGAAGTGTCCAATCTGGTGATTGCATAATGGGGGCCGTCACGAGAGCTTTCCTCAACCTGTAAAATGCTTCAAGATAATCTGGAGACATGCTAAACACTACATCTTTCATTAGTATGTTAGTCAATGGCTTAGCAATCTTAGAAAAGTCTTGAATAAAGCGTCTATAAAAACCCGCATGCCCCAAGAAACTCCTAACGTCTTTCACGGAGGATGGAGGGGGCAACTTTTCAATAAGCTCAATTTTTGCCTTGTCCACCTCAATCCCGCGTTTAAACACTAGATGACCTAAGACAATTCCTTCTCTAACCATAAAATTACACTTCCCAATTAAGCACAAGGTTAGTCTCCTCACATCTTTTAAGGACTCTAGAAAGATTAGCAAGACATGAATCAAAAGTGGAACCATAAACTGAGAAATCATCCATAAATACCTCCACTATTTCCTCAATCATGTCGGAGAAGATGGCCATCATGCATCGTTGAAAGGTGGTCGGGGCGTTGCAAAGCCCAAATGGCATTCTCCTATAAGCAAACGTCCCATACGGACAAGTGAATGTCGTCTTCTCTTGATCATCGGGGTGAATGGGAATCTGCCAAAAACCACTATAGCCATCCAAATAGCAAAAGTAATCGTGTTGGGCTAAGCGTTCTAGGACTTGGTCAATGAAGGGGAGTGGAAAGTGATCCTTCCTAGTGGCACTATTAAGTTTGCTATAGTCTATGCACATTCTCCACTTAGTGGTGGTCCTAGTTGGAATCAACTCCCCTTTTTCACTCTACAACCATCATCCCCCCTTTTTTAGGAACTACATGTACGGGGCTAACCCATTTACTATCCGAGATAGGAAATATAATACCGACATCTAGCATCCTAAGAATTTCTTTCTTCACTACCTCTTTCATGTTAGGGTTTAGCCTACGTTGATGCTCGATAGTGGGTTTATGATCATCCTCCATATAAATCCTATGCATGCACAATGAGGGTGAAATACCACTAAGTTCCTCTAATGAATACCCTATGGCTTTCCTATGGGTCCTAAGCACATCAAGCAATTTGTTCTCTTCTTCCATACTCAAGTTGGCATTAATAATGACGGGAAGAGTAGAACTAGGACCAAGAAAAGCATACCTCAGGGAGGCGGGGAGCTCCTTAAACTCGGGAGAAGGCTCGGGCAAGATAACTTCCTCTTCATGCTCCGCCTTAAGTGCATCCAAGTCAAGGTAGGGCTCCTCGCCTTTGTCCAGCAGGGTCGTGCACGACCCTTGGAGGGTCGGTCATGAGAGCCCAAAAACGTGCGGTAGAGGATCCCAAGTCAATAATTTCTCCGTTGGGTTGTTGCACTCAATGTAATCGGAGCGTGTGTATAGCATCTTGACCTCCTCATGATTTGACTCCTTCATAGTTGGATTGAATCGGAACTCAACCACTTCTTCTCCAATGTTAAAGGTGAGAAGACCGTTCTTGACATCAATGATGGCTCCCGCTGTGGCTAAGAATGGCCGTCCGAGAATAATGGGAACCACGGGATCCTCGGGCATCTCCATCACTATGAAATCGTTGGGCACAAAGAACTTCCCCACTTGAACTGGGAAATCATCTACCACTCCCGTTGGCTTAACGCACGACCCATCCGCCATGTATAGCCTCATGTTCACCGGTACCTATGGCCCCATGTTGGTCTTGGACCAAATTGAAAGTGGAAGCAAGCTTGTACTAGCACCTAGATCACACAAAGCTTTGAAACGGTAAGCTCCAATACCAATTATAATAGCAAACTTACTTGGGTCGCCTAGCTTCTTGGGAAGCTCCAACAATCTCTGCTCATCTGTTAGTTCCGACATTGATCGCTTCCTAGATAAAATCTCCTTCAAGAATTTAGTATAAGCAGGCATTTCATTCAAGGCCTCAGCGAAAGGAATGGAAAGATTCAAGCCTTGAAACAACTTAACAAAACGCTTAAATTTTCCTTCCGTCGAGTCCTTAGGTTTCTTAGGAGGGAAAGGAAGTACCTTAGATGGAAATTGAATAGAAAGAGAAGGGTTAGAAGACTTACTTGGCGAAGGGTGATCGAGCTTGACCCTGACAGGGTCGATCGCCTCTTCTTCCTCGTTAGCAGCCTCCTCAAGAATGACCCTCGAGGGGGTTGTGTTTGACCCTAGATGGTTCGCGCTCGACCCAGAATGGGTCGTGCTCGACCCTAAGTGGGTTGGTCCTGAGGCTTGTTCCTCCTCCTTATGCAAAGGTGGCTCGGGCAACGCCTTGCCACTCCTTAGGTGCATGGCTCGGATTTCACCATCGCCTGGTCGGCATCTAGGATTCTCGTCGGGGCGGCCCGGGAGTTGTCCATGAGGTCTCGGGATTTGAGTAGCTAGCTGGCCAAGTTAGGAATCTACCTTCTTTTTCCATGAGTCAAATTCTCCCAACCTTGCATGAACACCTTTCATCTCGTCTCGTACTCCATTAACCTCGGCTCGGACTTCGTTGATCCCGTTTGGACTCCGTTGATCTCGGCTCGGACCCCATTGATTCCTTCTTGCAGCCCTTGCACCCATGATGGTGGCTCTTGATAGAGCGGAGGACGCTAGGGAGGGGGACGTTGCTCTTGTTGAGGGGGTTGCTTGTATTGGTCATAATTGGAATTGCCCCAAGATGGTTGAGCATTGTTCCTCCATGCATAATTGTTTTGGTTCCTATAGGAACCTCTCATGTAGTTTGCCTCCTCATAAGCCTCGACGGCTCGTACTTGCTATAAGTTAGTGCAATTGGAAGTAGTATGGGCAGAAGACCCGCATTCTTGACAAGATTGAGAAGATTTAAAGTAGCTTACTTGCTTTTTCAAACGGTTGATCTCGTCTTGCATGAATTGGAACTTCACATCCCGATCAACCACATCGGATTGTGGTTCATAAAGCTTCCTCTCCGTTGGCTTAGCTTGTTGGGTTCCGTACATGGCATCATAGTTGGTTAGCTTATTCAATAACGCCCATGCCTCATCTGGAGTCATCTCAATGAACCCACAATCAGTGTGAAGGTTGATGCGATCCTTAGTAGCCGCATTGATGCCTTGAAAGAAGATCTCTTGGAGAACATAGGGAGGTTGCCCATGAGTAGGGCATTGGCGTAGAAGCTCTTGGAATCGTTCCCATGTCTCCAAAAGCGTCTCGTTTGGAAGTTGATGGTAGGAGGTGATGCGCTTCCTAAGCTCCGTTGTTTTTGCCGGTGGAAAGAACTTGGTCATGAACAAATCATGCAATTCTTTCCACGATGTAATAGACCTCGGTGGCAAGCTCTCCAACCAATTTAAAGCTTTTCCTGCAAGATACCACTTAAAAGCCTTCAAGAGAACATATTCAAGTGCAACATCATCAACAACAATGGTGTCACATAAATCAGTAAAGTTCTTAATATGTTCCATGGGACATTCGGTGGGTTTCCCCTCACAATGAGAACGCTTGATTAAGGATATGAAATGAGATTTAATCTCAAAAGTGTGGTCGATCTCTGGGAGCACTATCGCCAATTCGGGCACCCTCACTTCTGGGTGCATGTATTGCTTAGCATTCCTTGGGATAGCGTTCAGTTACTCCTGGAATCGCTGCGCAGCTGCAACCGAAGCGTCTCGTTCTTCTTGCATGCACTACATCTGATAGGCTGAAATGGTCGTGCAAATCACGGCTATGCAAAAGAATCCAAACTAACTAAGAACCGTAGTCTTTAGGAAGTCCGGGTCGAATCCACAGGGAGACAGATTTTATCTTTTGTAATGAATTTTGTGTCAAACAAGTAACAAGAGGGTTATTGTATTTGTAACTAAATCTAAGAATGCAAAACTAACAAAGCAATAAAAGATTATGAATAACAATAATTGGGAAGATAGCTTAGGCAAACAAATATCCACAATCGTATGACAAGTTGATCATTGATTTCACCTCAATATCACATGCAATGGATTTTCCAATTCCTTTTCGATTATAACTAACAGCACAACCAGATACTATTAGTTCTAACTAATTAAACAACCATGAAACCATCAATGATTCAGTTTAATAGTATCAGTAAGGATAGGAATATAGTTGGATACAATTCCAGCATAAAACAACCAACTTTTACCCTAAAATGTAAATCAAATCTCTTCTGCATAAAAATAGCACAACCAGATACTAGTACGATGCAGTTGCTCCTTCAATCTAGAGATGCTCAACCAGTAACACTCTAGATCTAGCAATAGATTAAATAACAACAAACCCTAGTTGATTAGGCTAGAAACTGTTGAAATAAATCATAAACATTCAATCAAGAGATAAGATTAAACCCAAGCAATAGATAAGGAATTAGAAATCTCACAACTTTAATCAAAACGATGCTTCAATTGTCTGACTAAGCAAAGGGGCTTAGTTCTCCATGAAAGGCTAAAAACTCTGAAAGAAAATATGATAATAGTGTATGAATGAGAGATGCAACTCTCTAAAACCTAATATATCAAAACTAGGTCTAAAAAGTCTATCCAAAAATACATAAATCTCGGATTAAAGCTGACATAGGAAGGACCAATAACAATAAAACACGTGGCATCATTTGAATCACGCGGTTGTCAGAGGCGGCGGGCGCCGCTGGGTTGGCGGCGGGTGCCGCCAGCACCTCGATACAGAACTCAGGTCACACTTCGGGGGCTATTTTGACTCACATCGAGTTGGAATTTGGACTTGGAGTAAAAACATGATTTGTAGCTCTTTTAATTAGCTTTCCAATGATACCAATATCAACTTCATCGGACTACTGTAGCTCCCGAACGAACCCTCACAAGACAGAGGTGTTGAACCAGCAACTCCAACGGATGCCCCGAATTCAAGCGCTCTTTCCCCGATTTCCATTCCTTTCACACTTGTTCACTTTAAGACCTGTAAAACAAAATAGAACAAGTGCAAAAACCAAAAACTCCTAGACACTAAAGAAACTAACTAAAACTACCTAAAAGCAACGCAAAAGAAACGTAAACATGCGTCCTAAATACTACCTATATGCAAGCTATCAGCATCTGAGCGCGGAGTTCCTCCATTTGTCGAGCAAGAATCTCAGCGTCGGCCATTGCTCATTGTTCTCTTAAACGTCGGTGGAAGGATTTTTCAGGTTCGCTGTCGTAGTCAATCCCAAAAGTTCTCCGGGAAAAACGAGATGGCATACACAGCGACCAAAGACAAAGAAAACAAAATTAAAAAACAACAAAAGGGTAAGGGCTAATCCCTAACCTAAATATCAACTAAACTAGGCACTATTGCTCAATCCCTGGCAACGGCGCCAATTTGTTGAAGGGTTTCTTGAACAAATAAATTTATATTCAAGACCCCGCTGAGTATAACGGAGTCAGGTTCGTCCACGGGAATGAGAATAGTGCTAAAGATTAGTCGATAAACTATGAAAAGCAAATAAAACACGAACAAACAATGTCGGGACCGAACTGAAGTGGGTCGTGCACGACCCTATGAGGGTCGGTCCTGAGCAAAGTAACACACGAATGAGCACACAAAAACAAGCAAGGGTTCGAGCACGACCTTATGAGATCGAGATCGAATCAAAGTCACAAATTTTAATCAATATATAAAAAGCAAATCCTAGGGCTAGGGCTACCGCAACAACAATCATACATGCTTCCAACAAGAACTCACAATTATCATGCAATTACGATCATAGAAAAGTCAACTTTCGCAAACAATTCAAGTCATTCAATCAACTTTCGCCAATTAAACAACTTTCTATCTATCCTTCAACCTAGGAATATCAACTTTCGCAAATAATCCTTTTAGAATTAATCAAGCAATCAACTTTACACTTTCTCTTTTAGGTTAATCACAAGATATGCCTCAACTGTCGCAAAGTAATTTAGCACAAGATAGATAGATATGATATTCAAGCATTCAAGTCATGAATTCATGTTTTAGACATGCATGATTGTGTTGGGTTTTCACCCAACCCTAGAATCTAAGAAAACTACTCACTCATAGCAAAGAAGAACAAGAAAAAGAAAGAAGAATGCTCAAATTAAAACCGAAATTCAAATTGAAAAGAAGTCTTACAAAAAGTCTCCAACTTGTTCTCCAACTCTTCTCCCTAATTACCAAAAACACGGAATAAAAAGCGGAACTTTAAACTAAAGGGATTAGCCTCCTTTTATAGAGGAAAATGAGCCCTAAACTAACTAGGAAACAAGATAATATAACCTTCCTAAAATACAAAGATAGAATATATCTAAAAGATCTCGGAATAAGGTAAAGTCGGTGCCACGCACGACCCAAATGGGTCGTGCACGACCCTCACAGGGTCGTGCCTGGGGGTACACTTTCTGTTTGGGTCGAGCTTGCTTGTCCTGGCTCGTGCACGACCTCCTCTGGCTCGATTTCACTCCTCTTTTTGCCCTTTCTTCCTTAGCTTCTCCACTTATAGCTTGTCCATCTCCTCTTGGAATGCTCCAAATTCTTCTTTTGAGCTCCAAAACTCCTACAAAAAGATATAAAAGACGCGTAGTTTCCGAATCTCAAGGAAATACGAAAACTAAAGCAAAAAAGACTCAAAAACATAAAACTCAAGTACGAAAACCCACTAAATATAATCTATCTAGACACTAAAAACCTACCTAAAAGCGGATATCAGGGTGTCAGTCGAGTCGGCAACGAGATTGAAACCTCGCTCCCGAGGTTTCGGGCGACCTCGCGTAGATAAAGATTTTTTTAATTAAAAGACATGTATGGTAGTGGGCCCCAGAATCCACCTTGGGAGTCCCGTCGGATCCATTTATTCCTTGTATCCCGACCCACTTCCTATTTTACTATTTTGAACTCCATCACAACCCCATGGCCTGGGGACCTCGTCCCGAGGACCGCAGGTCATATAGTACGAGGGGTAGTTGGTTCATCAAACCCGGGATGCGGAGTTTGTACCTCTTAGGATTTACGAGGTGCGAGGTCTAGAGGTTGGGTGGACATATTGTGAGGAACTCTCTTACGAGGCCTGACACTTAGGCTTTTTTCTTGTTCATGCGTGTGATGCTTCCTGGGCCTGCTCCCCCGTATGTTGCTTAATGGGCCGTCAAGGTAGACCAGGCCCAATAAGCTTTTCGGGAGCGGGGAGAGGACCAAGTTTGTTCTCTATAAGAGGCGTCCCTCACACACCTCATCTCCATCTTCTTCCTTCAGCACTTTCTTTCTCTCTCTCTTTCTCTTGCCCTTTCAGTTTCCGACGAGCGGTTTCCAAACGGTTTCCCGACGGCCTTCTGACATTTTCCAGTAGCGCCACCGCCCTATACACGTCGTTCTCTGAGCAAGAAAGTGCTGAAGGAACCCTTTTTCTCATTTTTGATGTTCTTCCCCTTTTTCTCGTCGTCGCCTGCCCTAGCGGGAGACAGACGTTTCCCGGTGTTTCGCGGCGGTGTTATGGTGGCGCTCGCCACTGCGTTTTGCCCTTGCTCCTCTTTTTCTTTCGTTTTCCCTTTTTTGTTTCGTGCCCTAGCGGGCGACGGTTGCTTTTCGGCGTCTCGCGCCAGTGCCGCGGCGGCGAAACGGTGGCGAAACGGAGGGGTGAGGGCGGCGCCTGCTACTGCGTCGTGCCCTTGCTCGTCTTTTTCTTGCATTTTCTCTTTTTTTGTTTCGTGCCCTAGCGGGCGACAGTTGCTTTTCGGCGCTTCGCGCCAGCGCCACGGCAGCGAAACGGTGGTGCGAGGGTGGCGCCTGCTACTGTGTCGAACCCACCGTTTATCAATCGACGATTGAGCTTCTGCGACCCCTTGGCTTTTTTGAAATTCGAATTGCTCGGAAACCCAAACGTCATGATGTCTGACTGACGGGACGTTTGGGCTTCCACCACTGGCTTCCATTCCGCCATCTCTTTCCTCCTTTTGGCGCTTCACATTCTGCCTTCTCTTTCCTCCTTTTGGTGCTTCACATTCCTCCTCGGGCCATCCTATCTGTCAGAGTATCCCTAGGGTGCCACGTGGTCTCTTCCCGTCGTTACCTCGCGTATTCTTTTTGTGGCTTGGTTCGATGTCTCATCATTTTTTTTCCTTTTCCAGGTGTTCGCCTTTCATGGACTGGACGTCGCTCTTTCATGCCTAGAGGAGCCTCCTTGAGCCCTCCACCAGGCTTCGTGTTTAAAGTTCAAGAAAGGTTCTACGAGGAGGCCTTTGAGACCTTAGGGAGTGTCGAGACTAGTGACTCTCAGAACCCGAGGTCTCCTTCGCTGGGTTTCAGTGACCCTTCCTCCAGTGACTCCAACGCTTCCGTTAATTCGCGCTTCTCCCAACTTCGTGCCTCGTCTGGTGTCGAAATGGCCTCGTCCTCGATTTCTGATGAGGAAGTGGCTGGTTTTATTGCGAGGTCGTCCGACTCCAATGATCAGGCGAGCTTTTTTGCGGAGCATATCACCGATGCTATGTCCGCCGTTCCGCCTGTCCTCGAGGAGCGGATACCCATGTCCTCAGATTCGAAGGAGACCATTCTACCCGAGGGGGTGCCTACGACCTTGGAACCGAAGGACCTCGCGAAGATCGCCAAGGACTTCACTTGGCCCGAGGGGGTTGAGCTAGCGCTCCCCGAGGGGGAGGGCTGCTCCTTGGCGCTATACGATAGGTGCGTGGTCGTGCACATGCTTAGTCTCCAGGCTGGCTTCAGGCTACCTCTGGCCCCACACATCGTCAGCTTCTTGTGGGCCATGCATGCCTGCCCCGCGCAGCTTTTTCCCAAAGCATGGAGGCTCCTGTGTGCCTACACCCTTCGCATCAATGAGCTCGGGGAGGGACCCGACCTCGACACCATGTCGAGCCTATTTCTAGCGAGGAGGGAACACGATTCTTGCCTCGTCAACCTCATCCTGCCCGGCCTTAAGATCACCACGCCCCCCTCAAACGTCGGGTCGTGGAAGAAGAAGTGGTTCTTGGTCCGGGACCGTACCGGGAGGTATCTCAACTTCCCCACGGCCCCGGACAGCTTCGTTCGGCCCAAGGGCACACAAAAAGCCGACGAGATCAAGAAACGATACGTTCCTGCGCGCTAGGAGCCGTTCCAAGAATACCTGGAACAAGACCGGCTTGAGCGGGCCGGCCTGAGTCTCACCCTTCCACCCCGCGAGGGCGAAGAGGGTACTCACTTTCCCTTTAGTTGCTTGTTTTTGTTACTTGCTTTTGGTTCTAGGCAACGCATGGCCCCGAGGGAATACCTCGCTTATTTAGTGCTGACCACGAGCCTCGCTCGGGTCATAATGCCTCAATTGTTTGTGATATCTCGCTTCTTGTTTTTTATCTAACTTATTTTTTAATATGTTTTTTGTGTTTTTGACAGTGGATCTTTTCAACGCTCTGACCTCGAGGGCACAGGGGAAGAAACTTGCGATCTCCACCTCCACCTCCCAGGTTCCTCGTGGCCCGAAGGGCCTCGTTATAAAGGAACCAACTCCCCAAGCGAGGCTACCAACCTCGCAACCGAAGGTGACACCCCCGCCGCCGAAGGCGCTAGGGGTGAAGATTACAAAGGGGGCTTCGTCTAGGGGGGACGTCGCCAGAACGTCCTCCCAAGCCCCCTGAGGATCCGGCGACGGAGCCGGATCCAAAAGGAAAGAAACCGAAGGTCCCCCTCACCAGGAAAAGAAGAAGAAGAAGGGTGACATCGAGAGGGGGATCTCGGGAGTGGAGATGGTCCACCGCTCCGGCCCCGTGAGCCGAGTTATTAATGCCGACAGCCCTCCCGCGGAGAAGTTTCACTGCCCCGGACTCGCTCGGGGTGTGCCCAAGGACTGGGACCGGTCTGATTGGAAGGAGGAGGTCGCCTGGGCGAACAACCTCTCGGAGGCCGCCGTAAACGACGAGTCCCTCCGCTACTCGGCGATGGTAAGCTTTAACTCCCGAGGTTGGTTCTTTCGCTGGTTCGATGCTTGTATATTTTTATAAAACGTGTATTTTTTGTTTTTGTTTAGAATCACTTCTTCGAGAACTACAAGAGTAGCCGCATCGTCCCCCTCCACAAGACCATGGACAAGCTGGAGGCGAAGCTCAAGGCCCGCGACGCCGAGATCGAGAAGAAGAGCAAGGATCTCGCGGAGGCCGAGAAGGGGATTCGAGCCACGGAGGTTGCGGCGACGGACGAGGCCAAGGACGCCGCCAGGGCCTAGGAGCAGGCGAAGAAGGCCAAGGAGGAGGGGGAAAAGGCCAAGGAGAAGGGGAAAAAGGCCAAGGAGGAGGGGGAAAAGGCCATTAGGGGTCTTAAGCACGAGGTTGGGAACCTCAAGGCTGAGAACAAGGAGCTCCGGGGTAAACTGTCCGCGGAGCACAAATTTTTTAGGGAGAAGGAAGCGGAGCTCAGAAAGGCCGAGGAGGAGATCAACAACCTTCGACAGCGCGTTTGTAATAACTGTGGTTTTTCAGGATATTTTTTTGAATTTTTCTCGGATATCCTTTTAACCTCTTTGTTTGTTTTAACGCTTAATCCAATATTTTTGTTGGAGATTAAATCCTAGAAAATTGTTGGTGATATCCTAAAATCACAAAGAAATGATTTTATGGATCGGTGTGAATTCAAGGATTTTTCAGTGGAAAAAGAATATTTATTGGATAAGCCGTCTTTTTAATTATGTACTGTAAAGGTTTTAAAATACAAAACGGAAGCCTTAAAAATTGAAGGTAGCAAGATAAAATCATGGAAAATTGGTTTTATTGGTCTACATAATTTACGAGACGTTTTGTATTTAGTAAGTTTTTCCACCCGAGGTACACAATTTTACCGCTTTAACGCGAGTCCCGTTCCGAAACGGAAAGTCACTTTATTAGCCGACTTTCATTACTTATTGGAGAAGACTCTTTCTCTTGGATATGTATGTGTGTAGCTGGATAGGAATAGAGGAAGGAACCAGAGCCGAATCAGGACAGAACGACGACGGTCTCGGGGAGAAGATATCTTCACGGACGGCGCTAATCTTCTCGGCCCCGTTCACCATCTTCTTCCCCTTTCCCTTTATATTTTTGTGGGGTTTTGATAAACCAAACCAGCAAGAGAATTAGACGGAACGACGGAACTCGGGAGTAAGAAGTGAACTCTACACCGCCGGTTACTTTCTTTGCCTCGCTACGCCATGTTGAGAGGGTTTCTTGACAACAAATAAATTTATAAGTCAAGACCCCGCTGAGTATAGCAGAGTCAGGATCGTTCCACAGGAAGCAAGGTTGTTCGTTTATGAACTACAAAAAAAAAAAACAAAATCAAGCAAAAACACTCACAAGCAGCCTCGTTAACGACGTTGTCAGGGTCGTTAACGAAACACCGTACACAAAAAGACTCAACTAACGACCTAAATAAATTCGGTACCGAGACAAGTAACTCAGCAATGAAATTCACTTAAAATAATTCAAATAAGAACAAAGATCTAGGACTAGGGACACCACAACATAGCTAAGCATATAAACTCGTAAGAAGATAAGATCATGCCTTTAAATAGATAGAGTCATCAACTTTCATTGACTATCAAGTAAATTAACCTACTTTCGCATCCTAATTCACTCAACTGTTTGTTTTGGATCTAAAGCTTGAAACTTTCGTATTCAAACAATATCAACCTTCAAGTTACTAACTTTCTCTTTCAATCAAGTTAAAAACTCAAATTACCTCAACTTTCATCTCGGTATAAACACAACAAACAATCTTGGTAATAGATAAAAGACATTCAACACACAATCTCACTTATCAAACATGCTCAACTATGCCGGGCTTAACCCCGATCCTAGAAAAGAAGACTACTCACTGATCATAACTACAAAAAAAGAAATCATTGAAAACAAATTACTACTTAAATTAATAACAAAATATCGTCTTACAGAAAATCAGAAGAAACCGAAAACATGCAAAGTACCGAACCAAAATCTCGATCAACGAACTCGGTAAGTTTCGTTCACCGACCTCCGACTCGACTCCGATCCTCTCCTCGGCTCTTCCTCTTCTCTCTATGTCGATCTCCCTCAAAAAATCTTCCCCCCTTCTATGCTAAACAAGAGGGCTATTTATACTAAAAAAACTAAAAACTAATAAGGCTAGAAGATAAAAAAACTTTCCTAAAAGATAGAAAATAAAAACCTAAAAGATAGAAACAAAATCTAAGAAGATAACAAGTCCTAAAATACATAATATAATAACCCTAAAAATTATAAAAAAGATACTCTACCGATACGGAAAGAATTTCCCGCACAGGATCGGTGAGTTACAAAGTAAACCCTCGAAATTTCTATCACGTGGCCTCGTTAACGAGCCCTTACAGCCTTGTTAACGAGCCTGGGCTTGGTTTCTTCCACACTTCATCTTGTAAAACCTGGACTCTGAATTCTTCAAACTTGTATTCCTCTGTCTTTCATTGTAGCGCTCCAAATTCAGCTCCATATAGCACTTTTCCTTGCTAAAACCTACAAAATACACAAAATAGAGTAGCTTCCATACTTTCTATGAAAATATGCAAAACCATCCAAAAACACACTAAACTAAACCTAAACTTATCAAAACTAAACCTAATAAACAAAGAAAACCTACTAAAAACTATACTAAAAATGTGAACATCAAAATACCCCATACTTAAACTTGCTTGTCCTCAAGCAATCACTAAACAATAACCAAAACCAAACAAACATACTTATCAAGATATAGCCATCTTTTAAAAAGCAACATCTACACATGAGAAAAATATAGCAAAGGATATTTAACGTAATCACACATATATGCACCAAATAGACATAAGAAAATACAATCCAACCTCTCAAGAGATATAATGTGTTTCACTCAACTCTCAAGTGTTTAGGCTCATAAATTCAATCTCTCAACTCATCCAATATACAAAAAACTCATAGAAATTGGAACTTATATCACCAATACTCTCCACCCAAGATTCCTCAAAACAAGCAAAAATCATCAAGAACAACTTAGGGGGCTCAATGAAAAACTTCATAGAAGCTTCCATTCGGCCGGGTTGTAACGGGGCTTGGTAAAAACAGTAAGGCATGGAAATATTTTGGTTATGTGGTGCTAATAATATCCGGGAATCAAAGACTCCTAAAAACTCACACATAAACAAAAACTCTCATAAAAACATATACCAAACACACTCTCTCATTATGCACACTCTCTTTACTCACCCAACATATCCCAGAAAGTCTCATAAGAAATAAAAGAATCTCTGAATATTATCTATAAACACATATGCACTTCAAACTTCTTTCTTCTCTTCGCTGCCTCATTAACGAGCCCACTTCAGGGTTGGTAACGAGCTTCATCGTGTATTCCTTTTTCTTTCCTTTCAACTCCAACTAATAACTTTATTTTATGCATCTTTTGCTTATCAAGAGATCTTTCTTATTACAAGTAAAACAAGAGACTTCCAATCTACCCTTCCCAATAATCCCTCAATCACAGCAAACATTATATGTCACTCCCCCTTTTTTACACTCGACAAAAATACCTCTCCAATCTAAGTCCTAATCCCTGGATAGAGTCAAGCTTAACTCGGCTAGGGAAATTTTTGTGGGGCTAAAAATAAAGGCTTCAGGCTAGAATTGGCTATGAAAAGAAGGATCATGTAAAGATGGGTAGGGAATAATAGGGCTTAAAAAATAAGTTCTCCATCATATGATTTTCACAAGTAATGAACTATAAATCCCATACGGGTCTCAAGAAATAGATAACCATCACAATTCCAAGAGATAAACAAACATAAGACAACAAGTTTTCTACTTTCTCCCACCCCATACTTAAAATTACAGTGTCCCCACTGTAAGAAAAATAAGAAGGAAAAGAAATAGAAAAGAAAACAAACAAAGATAAAAATAAGAAAAACAAAAACAAAACTTACAAAGTTTCATAAGTGGAAAACAAGGAAAAACTTCATCTTCAGGCTGAATCACTGGTTTGGTGGAGGAAAGTAGTGCTCAAAGGTACCTATGAAGTCATACATCGTCCTCCAACGCTCAGCATCATCCGCCTCTCTCTGACGATGCCTCTCATCCTCCATCGACATGCGAGCAGAATAGACGGTCTCCCATCTGTCCATCCTCCGATGAATATGGTCCTGCTGGAGGTGAAGCTGCTGCATCTGAGCAGAAAGATCCTCGGCCCACGGTGGTGGCATACTTGATCCTGTGTACTCGGGCTGAGGAGGTGGTGGATAGTGAGGCTGGAAATGGTCTTGATACAGCACCGGGTTGTATGGCATGAGTCCATAGGAATGAGGATCGGTAGGAGTTGGCGATGGGTCGGTAGTGGTCCTCGGGGCCTCGTTAACGAAGTTGGGTGCCTCGTTAGAAGTATAGGAAGGAGGCTGAAAATGGTCGTTAACGAGCCTGGTAGGCTAGTCAACGAGGACGTTGGTTCCCAAAACTTCCGTGTCGAGGTCTTCATCCTCGAGGTTAAGCTCCTCAGTACCTCCCTCGGTATCGGCTTCTTCAGTGTCATTGCCAATTACCTCGGTATCCTCATCCTCATCTTCATCTTCATCCATTGCTTCGCCTTCTCGCTCAAATCTTGTCTCACACGGCCGTAGTGATAGCTCATCCTCCGGCTTGGGCTCTAACGGGTAAGCATGCCCCGTCCACGCCTCGTACCAATTTGGTACGTAGTGTAGCTCCAGCTTGTCGAGGGTGGGCCTAACGAAGCGGTCTTGCACTTTTACTTTGAATCCTCCCTCGGCTTGAATGAAAATACCGGAGCTATACCAATAGCTCTTGTTGAGGAGTTGAGTGTGAGCCGATGTGTATCGAGTAAGGTCGACCCTAAGGTTTTTAGCCAAAAGGCTAACCAAGTTGCCACACCAAACCTCCTTGGACTTAGTTGATTTCTCGACTTAGTAGAGCCATTCATACCCCAAATTCAAGGGGCCGGGCTCCTCGAAAAGGATGGTGCGGAGACAAGCAACTTCCGTCCTCGTTGGCCTGTTCAACTCTCTCTTTGGCCAAAACATAGCGGCTAGAACTCGGAGAATGATCCTGAAGATGGGGTTGATGATGCTTGCCCCAGATAATGCCGCTGTGGAGGATTGTTCTTCCCCCGTGATGTAGCTCCATGTCCTAGTCACCCTGTAGTCTTTTAAGTTGTAGTCTCTAGACGGATTTGGAAGCTCTAGGATTGCGTTGAACTCTGCCATGGTGAACTCACGGCTCACATTACCGAGCCGTAACCGGATTCGTCCCGCCGAAGTCTTCGATGGGAAGCTAGTCTCTAGAGTGGCCAAAAACTCGGATGTGAGGGCCGGAAAGTGTGGTAAATTCTCCTTCTTCAGGAGATGGGATGCACCAAGGATAAGGAAGGCCTCCTTGACGTCCGTGTAGATCCCCGTGTTTATAGCACTGGACTGCGAGAACCAACGGTGTTGTGGTCCTTCTCTAGAATGGCACGGTATCGATGTACTTGGCCTTGAGTACTCAAAATCACGTTGTCCATGCGAGGTGGAGATGGGGACCTCTGGTTCCTTCTCTTCTTCTGAGCTCGGGTAGCGGGTCTGCTTGAACTAGCCATGAGATCTACAAAATAATCAAAAACTTTTCCAAGATAAGATCTACTCAAAATAGATAGGCAAGAGACCCCATACTTGGTCTCAAAATAGCCTCGAAATTATTCGTTAACTACCCAATTGGGTCGTTTACGAATTCTGGACTGGATTGAATTTTGAGATCATGCAGGGTCGTTAACGAGCCTGGGTGGGTCGTTAACGAGCTGTCGAGAACCAAATCATAGATTTCCATGTTTACTCTACCTAAAAAGTCAAGCAAAAACCAATCATGCAATCCTCTATACTCCTCACTAGTCACACACTCGGAAATACACACCCCATACTTGCTCGATTACCCATCCCGAACATGCTAAATTTTGCCCGAACTTTTGACATGCAAAGTTTGTAGCTTGATACTAGAACAAGAAAAATTCATGCTTTTCTCAATCAACTTCTCACAATGAAATATCTAACATGAATATCCCTCTCTAGATCTAGAATTACGAAGCAAAATCACAATCATGGGCAACATCTAATCATGAACATCGATCCTCTATATGAACTCGATTCTAGACATAAAATTTCTACCCTAAAAACCATGAATCATGCAATTTCGAGTTAGGGTTTAGCAAACATACCGGAGAATCGAGAAATTTGAAGAACGAGGGGTCGGAAATTGGGTGAGTAACGAGCTCGGTGAGGGTTATCGAAAGCTCGGCTCTTCGACGGTGGAGGGAAGGGTTTCCGGGCTTCGGTAACGACGGTTGCTCGGTGATGGTTGGCGCGGGATTCCGATCGGTGGGAGGGGGTCTTCAAGATTTTTGGGTGAGTTTTTGAGAAGGTTGGATTTGGGAGGATTTGAGAGTGAAAGAGTGTGGGAGGGGTAGAAGGGTTATATAGGAGAGGGTAGGGATAGGAAGGGGTAGAGGGGTGGCGGCTAGGGTAGTGAAAAAGATAAACTAGGTTAAAAAAACTTACCTGGCCCGTTTTGCCGAATCGGGTCGTTCGGACCGGGTCGTTAACGACCCTGGGTGGGTCGTTAACGAGCCACCGTAGCCTCTTGAAGTGATTTTTCGATCCCTTCTCCTGCATCTTGTTAACTCAAAATTTAATCCTAATTTCTATCTTAAAAACTACTAAAAAGAACTCAAAAGAAAGCTAAGAAAAAGAGTCTAAAAGAGAAAAATTCTAATTCTATACTAAAAAGCGGGTTGCCTCCCGTAAGCGCTATTTTTAACGTCGTCAGCCCGACGTACTCCTTAGACTAGTCCGATGATGTGAGAGCCATGGTAACTCTGATATCTTCGTCCGGGTCGGGTTGCTCATGGAACTTCTTCAGCCGGTGCCCATTAACTTTGAAGATTACGCCTCGGTGATCGATCAACTCTACCGCTCCATGAGGATAAATGTGATGAACCACGAATGGCCCACTCCATCGTGTCTTGAGCTTCCCTGGGAATAATCGGAGTCTAGAGTTGAAAAGAAGTACCTTGTCGCCGACGTAATAAGTTTTGGGCACTAATTTCTGATCATGCCACCTTTTAGTGCGCTCCTTGTAAATTTCAGCATTTTCATAAGCCTTCAACCTCAGTTCTTCTAATGCTTGCAAGTCCATGAATCTTTTTGCTCCCGCCGCATCGAGGTTCATGTTGAGCTCCTTTAGAGCCCATAATGCTTTATGCTCCATCTCAACCGGTAAATGACATGCCTTGCCATACACTAGATTATAAGGAGTGGTGCGTAGAGGCGCCTTGTATGCTGTCATGTATGCCAATAGAGCGTCATCTAATTTGGAGGACCAATCCTTCCTAGACCGGGACACTGTCTTCTCCAATATGCTCTTTATTTACCTGTTTGAAACTTCAACCTGGCCACTAGTTTGGGGATGATAGGGTGTTGCCACCCGATGGGATACCCCATACTTAGCCAAAAGTGCTTCGAAACTCCGCTCAATGAAATGAGAACCACCATCACTGATAAGGACCCTTGGAACGCCGAACCTGGGGAAAATATTGGTCTTGATGAATTTAGCCACAGTCTTGGCGTCGTTAGTCCTTGTAGCGACAGCTTCTACCCACTTAGAGACATAATCGACCGCAACTAGGATGTACTTGTAGGGGCCTGATGCGGGAAACGGTCCCATGAAGTCTATGCCCCATACATCAAATAGCTCAACCTCTAATATCCTGGTTAGTGGATTTTCATGTCTCCAAGTGATGTTGCCTGGGCGTTGACATCCATCACATGCTGTCACATAAGCTTGCACATCATTGAACATGGTTGGCCAATAGAGACCACTTTGAAGAATCTTCGCCGTAGTTTTGAAACCTTTTGCATGGCCTCCAGTTGGAAGTGTGTGACATTGACGGATCACATTCTCGATCTCCTCTTCTGGAACACAACGCCTAAAAAGGTGATCGCTCCCTTGCTTAAACAAGTAGGGATCATCCCAATAGTACTGTTTTACATCATGGAGAAATTTCTTCTTCTTTTGTGGGGTAAGGCCCTCGGGAATCACGCCTCCTACAAGATAGTTAGCGAAATCCGCAAACCAAGGGGCTTTTGACCCTCTAACAGCATGGATTGATATTGAGGCAAAAGAAGTAAGAAGTAGGAGAAAGAATGGAATTGATTTTAGCTAATTCGGTTTCAGAAATCTTACCTGGATGGGTCGTTAACGAGCTTGGAGTCATCTTGGTAACGACCTCCCGTGGCTTAGTAACGACCTGATTGATTGTCATGCCGACCCATTCTGAAATTTTATCCTTGTAAGTTGTGCCTTCCAGGCTTGGCACCTCGTCAACGACCCTAAAGGGGTCGGTGACGAGGGTCTTGTGAAGTTCGACCTCGTTCAGCAGGAGGTGTTCGTCCGGTCTGGAATCGTTTATTGGCACCTCATTGTTGGACTCGGTGATATGCTCCACTGGCAATCTGGATAGATGATCCGCCACTAGATTCTCTGCTCCCTTTTTGTCTCTTATTTCGTGGTCAAATTCCTGCAGTAAGAGCATCCATTGAAGCAATCTGGGTTTGGCATCCTTTTTGGCCATTAGGTATCTAACAACCTCATGGTCAGTATAAACAATCACTTTGGATCCAACAAGGTAGGACCGGAATTTTGCAAAGGCAAATACCACGGAAAGGAACTCCTTCTCTGTTGTGGTATACTTACTCTGCGCCTCATCCAGCGTCTTACTGGCATAATAGATGGCATGGAGCTTTTTGTCCTTCCGTTGCCCTAAGACTGCGCCAACTGCATAGTCATTGGCATCACACATAATCTCAAAAGGCAATGTCCAATCTGGGGACTGCATAATGGGGGCAGATACGAGGGCAGCTCTTAACCTGTAAAATGCTGCAAGACATTCTGGAGACAGCTCAAACACTACATCTTTCATTAGTAGGTTAGTCAAAGGTTTAGCTATCTTAGAAAAATCTTGAATAAATCGTCTGTAAAAGCCAGCATGCCCAAGGAAACTCCTAATGTCTCTTACTGAAGAAGGAGGAGGTAGTTTTTCAATAAGCTCAATTTTTGTTCTATCTACTTCTATCCCTCTTTTAGAGACAAGGTGTCCTAGTACTATCCCCTCTTGAACCATGAAATGACACTTTTCCCAATTTAACACAAGATTGGTTTCTTCACATCTTTTAAGCACTTGTGCAAAGTTAGCAAGACAAGAATCAAATGAAGAACCATAAACAGAAAAGTCATCCATGAAAACCTCTACAATATCCTCTATCATATCCGAAAAAATGGCCATCATACATCTTTGAAAGGTAGCAGGGGCATTGCAAAGCCCAAATGGCATTCTTTTATAAGCAAAGGTTCCATAGGGACATGTAAAGGTCGTTTTCTCCTGATCATCAGGGTGAATAGGAATCTTCCAAAAACCGCTATAGCCGTCTAAATAACAGAAATAATCATGCTGGGCTAAGCGTTCTAACACCTGATCAATGAAAGGAAGCGGAAAATGATCTTTTTTAGTAGCACTATTGAGCTTCCTATAATCAATGCACATCCTCCAACTAGTGGTGGTTCTAGTCGGAATAAGCTCTCCCTTTTCGTTTTCTATCACAGTCATCCCCCCTTTTTTTGGGACTACATGGACCGGACTCACCCATTGGCTATCCGATATAGGAAATATGATCCCAGCATCAAGTAATTTAATAATTTCCTTTTTAACTACATCCTTCATGTTAGGATTTAACCTACGTTGATGCTCTATGGTGGGTTTATGATTATCCTCCATGTATATCCTATGCATGCAAAGGGAAGGGGAAATGCCAGTAATATCATCTAGGGAGTAGCCTATGGCTTTCCTATGCATCCTAAGCACATTCAGGAGTTTTCCTATTTCCTCATCTTTTAATTTAGCATTAATGATGACAGGCAAAGTAGAATTAGGACCAAGAAATTCATACCTGAGGGAGTCTGGCAGGGGTTTAAGTGTTGGGGACGGTTCAGCAGGGATTAGAATTGGTTCTTCTGGCTCCGTCTTCAACACTTCCTCAAGATAAGCAAAGGCTGAAATTTCGTTGTCTTCTGCCAGGGTCGTTAACGATGCTGATGGGGTCGTTAACGAGCCTGCTTCTTTTGCCAGGAGAATCGATAACGTTGTTGCGGAGCTTGTTACTGAAACTGCAGAGGTTATTTCTGCCCATCTTTGACCTGAAATTTCATCACCTAATGCTGATCTTCCAATAGGATCTCCACATTCAATGATCTCCTTGTGGGTGTAGAGCATCTTGACTTCGGCTTTATCAGTTTCCTTAATTGATTGTTTAAATCGGAATTCCGTCACCTCATCCCCAATTTCGAAAGTTAGGAGTCCCCTCCTAACATCGATTATGGCTCCAACTGTGGCGAGGAACGGTCTTCCCAAAATAATAGGCACCACCGGATCTTCGGGCATTGT
Organism: Fallopia convolvulus; assembly: GCA_964016875.1. Classification (NCBI taxonomy): domain Eukaryota; kingdom Viridiplantae; phylum Streptophyta; class Magnoliopsida; order Caryophyllales; family Polygonaceae; genus Fallopia; species Fallopia convolvulus. Next base: position 11,143,443 of record OZ024721.1, read on the forward strand.
CAAAACGATGAATTCGTTTGGAACAAAGAATTTGCCCACTTGAAATGGAAAGTCTTCTATTACCCCTGTTGGTTTGATGCAGGATCCGTCTGCCATGTAAATCCGCATGTTGACGGGCTCTAGTGGTCCCATATTAGCTTTAGACCAGATTGAGAGAGGGACTAAACTAGCACTGGCGCCCAGATCACATAAAGCCTTGAACTTGTGGTTGCCTATGCCGATCGTTATTGCAAATCTCCCTGGGTCTCCTAGCTTTACTGGTAGAGCTATTGATCTGACTTCATCCTGTAGCTCTGTAATGGATCTTTTCCTGCTAAGAATATGCTTCAAAAACTTTGTGTAAGCCGGCATTTCGCTTAGGGCCTCAGCGAATGGGATGGAAATATTAATGCCCTGAAGAATCTTTACGAAACGCTTGAACTTACTCTCAGTAGAGTCCATAGATTTCTTAGTTGGAAATGGAAGAGATTTCACCATCATCGGAACCAAGTTAGGCTCGAGAGGTGGTGCTACTGGGTCGATACTAGGATCGTCAGGTATGCTCGACGGGTCGTTACCGACCCTGTTGGGGTCGTTAACTATCCTGGAGTTGAGAGGCAGGCTCGGTTTAGAAGACTTACCTAGGGTAGGGTCGTCAGGAACCCTCGGAGCCTCGTCACCTTGGTATATGGGCTCGTTATTTGCTCTCGCTGGCTTGTTAACGAGCTGTTTGGTGACGTCCTCTTCCTTCTTGTCCTCAACTTGAACTCGCTCCGACAATGTCTTCCCGCTCCTAAGGTGCACTGCTGCTATTTGTCCCCTAGGGTTCTCCTCGGGGCGGCCCGAGAGTTGCCCTTGTGGTCTCGGAATTTGGGCAGCGAGGTTTCCTAGTTGGGAATCAACACTCTTCTTCCATATTTCGAACTCTCCCCATCTTTTATTTTGTTGGTTCAGGTTGGCTTGAACTTCGTTAACCTTGTTGGTCACTTCGTTAACTTTGTTGGTCACGCCGTTAATGCCTTCCTGTAATCCTTGAACCCATGATGGTGGCTCCTGATGGCCTGGAGGTCGATAAGGTGCAGGTCGTCTATCTGGTGGAGGCATTGCATAGTTTTTGATTGGTATTCTGGTTGCCCCATGCCTGATAGTTGTTTGACCTGTCATTATAGCTAGGCTGGTTCCTGTATGGTCCTCTCATATAATTCATCTCAGCTATTGTCTCAGCGGTTCTAACCTGCTCTATGTTAGTGCAAGCAGAAGTACTATGTGCAGAAGAACCACATTCTTGACATGATTGGGAGGATTTCAGAAAACTTACCTGCTTCTTCAGGCGGTTGACCTCATCTTGCAAGAATTGATTTTTAACATCCGGGTCAACTTCATCTCGATTAGACATGTAGAGACGTTTCTGGGGTTGTGGAGTCTGCTGGGTTCCATACATAGCATCTTAATTGGACAGCTTATCCAGCAGTTCCCATGCAGCTGTAGGGTTCATCTCTATGAAACCGCACGCTGTATGCGTGTTGATGCGGTTCTTGGTCTCTGCGTTGATACCTTGGAAAAAGATTTCTTGCAAAACATATAAAGGTTGCCCATGAGTGGGGCATTGTCTGAGCATCTCTTTGAATCTTTCCCATGTTTCAACGAATGTTTCATTAGGCAGCTGGTGATATGAGGTGATGCGTTTCCTCAACTCCGTCGTCTTAGCAGGAGGGAAGAATTTTGTAAGAAATTGATCATACAAGTTCTTCCAAGTCATGATAGACTTAGAAGGTAGGCTCTCCAACCAGCTCAGGGCCTTTCCAGCAAGAGACCACCTGAAAGCTTTTAACAGAACATATTCTAGTGAAACACCTTCAGCAGCTATGGTGTCACATAAATCAAGAAAATTTCTAATATGCTCCATAGGGCACTCAGTAGGTTTCCCTTCAAACTGAGCCCGTTTAATTAAGGATATGAATTGAGACTTGATCTCAAAGGGTTTCTCTATCTCTGGAAGCACAATTGGGGACTCTGGCACCCTCAGTTCCGGGTGCATGTATTCCCTGGCGTTCTTTGGATAGGCATTTAGTTCTTCCTGTAGACGAGCATTAGCAGCTCGGTGACGCTCAGCCTCAGCAGCAGCGCCTTCTTTCTCAGTTTTCAACGCCTCCATCTGATTTCGGAGGTCTTCCATTTGAAGAGCCATCTCTTCCGGTGTGGCCATGGCTCGGTTTTCTCGGAGTCTACGGTGCAGGGAACGTTCGGGTTCTGATTAATAACCAGTGTTGTCAAACTCGAGCCTTCGTCGTCCTACCGGCATACGCTGAGAAAACAGACAGAGAAAACAAAAATTAAAAACAAAAACGGGGTCGGGCTATTCCCGAACCCACAGATAAACAAACAAACACGTTGCTTCCCCGGCAACGACGCTAATTTGTTGAGAGGGTTTCTTGACAACAAATAAATTTATAAGTCATGACCCCGCTGAGTATAGCAGAGTCAGGATCGTTCCACAGGAAGCAAGGTTGTTCGTTTATCAACTACAAAAAAAACAAACAAAATCAAGCAAAAACACTCACAAGCAGCCTCGTTAACGACGTTGTCAGGGTCGTTAACGAAACACCGTACACAAAAAGACTCAACTAACGACCTAAATAAATTCGGTACCGAGCCAAGTAACTCAGCAATGAAATTCACTTAAAATAATTCAAATAAGAACAAAGATCTAGGACTAGGCACACCACAACATAGCTAAGAATATAAACTCGTAAGAAGATAAGATCATGCCTTTAAATAGATAGAGTCATCAACTTTCGTTGACTATCAAGTAAATTAACCTACTTTCGCATCCTAATTCACTCAATTGTTTGTTTTGGATCTAAAGCTTGAAACTTTCGTATTCAAACAATATCAACCTTCAAGTTACTAACTTTCTCTTTCAATCAAGTTAAAAACTCAAATTACCTCAACTTTCATCTCGGTATAAACACAACAAACAATCTTGATAATAGATAAAAGGCATTCAACACACAATCTCACTTATCAAACATGCTCAACTATACCGGGCTTAACCCCGATCCTAGAAAAGAAGACTACTCACTAATCATAACTACAAAACAAGAAATCATTGAAAACAAATTACTACTTCAATTAATAACAAAATATCGTCTTACAGAAAATCAGAAGAAACCGAAAACATGCAAAGTACCGAACCAAAATCTCGATCAACGAACTCGGTAACTTTCGTTCACCGACCTCCGACTCGACTCCGATCCTCTCCTCGGCTCACTCGGCTCTTCCTCTTCTCTCTATGTCGATCTCCCTAAAAAAATCTTCCCCCCTTCTAGGCTAAACAAGAGGGCTATTTATACTAAAAAAACTAAAAAGTAATAAGGCTAGAAGATAAAAAAACTTTCCTTAAAGATAGAAAATAAAAACCTAAAAGATAGAAACAAAATCTAAGAAGATAACAAGTCCTAAAATGCATAATATAATAACCCTAAAAATTATAAAAATGATACTCCACCGATACGGAAAGAATTTCCCCCACAGGATCGGTGAGTTACAAAGTAAACCCTCGAAATTTCTATCACGTGGCCTCGTTAACGAGCCCTTACAGCCTCATTAACGAGCCTGGGCTTGGTTTCTTCCACACTTCATCTTGTAAAACCTGGACTCTGACTTCTTCAAACTTGTATTCCTCTGTCTTTCATTGTAGCGCTCCAAATTCAACTCCATATAGCACTTTTCCTTGCTAAAACCTACAAAATACACAAAATAGAGTAGCTTCCATACTTTCTATGAAAATATGCAAAACCATCCAAAAACACACTAAACTAAACCTAAACTTATCAAAACTAAACCTAATAAACAAAGAAAACCTACTAAAAACTATACTAAAAATGCGAACATCAAAATACCCCATACTTAAACTTGCTTGTCCTCAAGCAATCACTAAACAATAACCAAAATCAAACAAACATACTTATCAAGATATAGCCATCCTTTAAAAAGCAACATCTACACATGAGAAAAATATAGCAAAGGATATTTAACGTCATCACACATATATGCACCAAATAGACATAAGAAAATACAATCCAACCTCTCAAGAGATATAATGTGTTTCACTCAACTCTCAAGTGTTTAGGCTCATAAATTCAATCTCTCAACTCATCCAATATACAAAAAACTCATAGAAATTGGAACTTATATCACCAATACTCTCCACCCAAGATTCCTCAAAACAAGCAAAAATCATCAAGAACAACTTAGGGGGCTCAATGAAAAACTTCATAGAAGCTTCCATTCGGCCGGGTTGTAACGGGGCTTGGTAAAAACATTAAGGCATGGAAATATTTTGGTTATGTGGTGCTAATAATATCCGGGAATCAAAGACTCCTAAAAACTCACACATAAACAAAAACTCTCATAAAAACATATACCAAACACACTCTCTCATTATGCACACTCTCTTTACTCACCCAACATATCCTAGAAAGTCTCATAAGAAATAAAAGAATCTCTGAATATTATCTATAAACACATATGCACTTCAAACTTCTTTCTTCTCTTCGCTGCCTCATTAACGAGCCCACTTCAGGGTTGTTAACGAGCTTCATCGTGTATTCCTTTTTCTTTCTTTTTCTTTCCTTTCAACTCCAACAAATAACTTTATTTTATGCATCTTTTGCTTATCAAGAGATCTTTCTTATTACAAGTAAAACAAGAGACTTCCAATCTACCCTTCCCAATAATCCCTCAATCACAGCAAACATTATATGTCACTCCCCCTTTTTTACACTCAACAAAAATACCTCTCCAATCTAAGTCCTAATCCCCGGATAGGGTCAAGCTTAACTCGGCTAGGGAAATTTTTGTGGGGCTAAAAATAAAGGCTTCAGGCTAGAATTGGCTATCAAAAGAAGGATCATGTAAAGATGGGTAGGGAATAATAGGGCTTAAAACATAAGTTCTCCATCATATGATTTTCACAAGTAATGAACTATAAATCCCATACGGGTCTCAAGAAATAGATAACCATCACAATTCCAAGAGATAATATGCATATAGAGAGTAAATAACACAAGAAAAGAAGAGGGATTTATTGATGTTCTCCCTATAAGGCCAAAAAAATTCCTTACTAGGTAACAATTTTTGTTGGATTGCATCACCTATGCTATAAAGTATATGTGCTCAATTTCATCAAGTGCTATCTTCTCCTAAAAACTATTTCAAGTTAAAGATTCCGGCTATACTTTCAAAAACATGCTTGCAAGGAATTATATGATTAAGCTAGCAATTACTATCATAGAACTAAGGAAAAGGATATCTATCAATTCTAAAACTTCTCTTCTTTTTTTCAAATTTTCCGATTTTTTTTGTCATTTTTTTTTTTTACGAAACTACTCAAAACACATAAACACATAAGACAACAAGTTTTCTACTTTCTCCCACCCCATACTTAAAATTACAGTGTCCCCACTGTAAGAAAAATAAGAAGGAAAAGAAATAGAAAAGAAAACAAACAAAGATAAAAATAAGAAAAACAAAAACAAAACTTACAAAGTTTCAAAAGTGGAAAACAAGGAAAAACTTCATCTTCAGGCTGAATCACTGGTTTGGTGGAGGAAAGTAGTGCTCAAAGGTACCCATGAAGTCATACATCGTCCTCCAACGCTCAGCATCATCCGCCTCTCTCTGACGATGCCTCTCATCCTCCATCGACATGCGAGCAGAATAGACGGTCTCCCATCTGTCCATCCTCCGATGAATATGGTCCTGCTGGAGGTGAAGCTGCTGCATCTGAGCAGAAAGATCCTCGGCCCACGGTGGTGGCATACTTGATCCTGTGTAATCGGGCTGAGGAGGTGGTGGATAGTGAGGCTGGAAATGGTCTTGATACAGCACCGGGTTGTATGGCATGAGTCCATAGGAATGAGGATCGGTAGGAGCTGACGGTGGGTCGGTAGTGGTCCTCGGGGCCTCGTTAACGAAGCTGGGTGCCTCGTTAGAAGTATAGGAAGGAGGCTGAAAATGGTCGTTAACGAGCCTAGTAGGCTCGTCAACGAGGACGTTGGTTCCCAAAACTTCCGTGTCGAGGTCTTCATCCTCGAGGTTAAGCTCCTCAGTACCTCCCTCGGTATCGGCTTCTTCTGTGTCATCGCCAATTACCTCGGTATCCTCATCTTCATCTTCATCTTCATCCATTGCTTCGCCTTCTCGCTCAAATCTTGTCTCACACGGCCGTAGTGATAGCTCATCCTCCGGCTTGGGCTCTAACGGGTAAGCATGCCTCGTCCACGCCTCGTACCAATTTGGTACGTAGAGTAGCTCCAGCTTGTCGAGGGTGGGCCTAACGAAGCGGTCTTGCACTTTTACTTTGAATCCTCCCTCGGCTTGAATGAAAATACCGAAGCTATACCAATAGCTCTTGTTGAGGAGTTGAGCGTGAGCCGGTGTGTATCGAGTAAGGTCGACCCCAAGGTTTTTAGCCAAAAGGCTAACCAAGTTGCCACACCAAACCTCCTTGGACTTAGTTGATTTCTCGACGTAGTAGAGCCATTCATACCCCAAATTCAAGGGGTCGGCCTCCTCGAAAAGGATGGTGCGGAGACAAGCAACTTCCGTCCTCGTTGGCCTGTTCAACTCTCTCTTTTGCCAAAACATAGCGGCTAGAACTCGGAGAATGATCCTGAAGATGGGGTTGATGATGCTTGCTCCAGATAATGCCGATGTGGAGGATTGTTCTTCCCCCGTGATGTAGCTCCATGTCCTAGTCACCCTGTAGTCTTGTAAGTTGTAGTCTCTAGACGGATTTGGAAGATCTAGGATTGTGTTGAACTCTGCCATGGTGAACTCACGGCTCACATTACCGAGCCGAAACCGGATTCGTCCCGCCGAAGTCTTCGATGGGAAGCTAGTCTCTAGAGTGGCCAAAAACTCGGATGTGAGGGCCGGAAAGTGTGGTAAATTCTCCTTCTTCAGGAGATGGGATGCACCAAGGATAAGGAAGGCCTCCTTGACGTCCGTGTAGATCCCCGTGTTTAAAGAACTGGACTTCGAAAACCAACGGGTGTTGTGGTCCTTCTCTAGAATGGCACGGTATCGATGTACTTGGCCTTGAGTACTCAAAATCACGTTGTCCATGCGAGGTGGAGATGGGGACCTCTGGTTCCTTCTCTTCTTCTGAGCTCGGGTAGCAGGTCTGCTTGAACTAGCCATGAGATCTACAAAATAATCAAAAACTTTTCCAAGATAAGATCTACTCAAAATAGATAGGCAAGAGACCCCATACTTGGTCTCAAAATAGCCTCGGAATTATTCGTTAACTACCCAATTGGGTAGGTTACGAATTATGGACTGGATTGAATTTTGAGATCATGCAGGGTCGTTAACGAGCCTGAGTGGGTCGTTAACGAGCTGCCGAGAACCAAATCACAGAATTCCGAGTTTACTCTACCTAAAAAGTCAAGAAAAAACCAAGCATGCAATCCTCTATACTCCTCACTAGTCACACAATCGGAAATACACACCCCATACTTGCTCGATTACCCATCCCGAACATGCTAAATTTTGCCCGAAATTTTGACATGCAAAGTTTGTAGCTTGATACTAGAACAAGAAAAATTCATGCTTTTCTCAATCAACTTCTCACAATGAAATATCTAACATGATATCCCTCTCTAGATCTAGAATTACGAAGCAAAATCACAATCATGGGCAACATCTAATCACGAACATCGATCCTCTATATGAACTCGATTCTAGACATGAAATTTCTACCCTAAAAACCATGAACCACGCAATTTCGAGTTAGGGTTTAGCAAACATACCGGAGAATCGAGAAATTTGAAGAACGAGGGGTCGGAAATTGGGTGAGTAACGAGCTCGGTGAGGGTTATCGAAAGCTCAACTCTTCGACGGTGGAGGGAAGGGTTTCCGGGCTTCGGTAACGACGGTTGCTCGGTGATGGTTGGCGCGGGATTCCGATCGGTGGGAGGGGGTCTTCAAGATTTTTGGGTGAGTTTTTGAGAAGGTTGGATTTGTGAGGATTTGAGAGTGAAAGAGTTTGGGAGGGGTAGAAGGGTTATATAGGAGAGGGTAGGGATAGGAAGGGGTAGAGGGGGTGGCGGCTAGGGTAGTGAAAAAGATAGACTAGGTTAAAAAAACTTACCTGACCCGTTTTGCCGAATCGGGTCGTTCGGACCGGGTCGTTAACGACCCTGGGTGGGTCGTTAACGAGCCACCGTAGCCTCTTGAAGTGATTTTTCGATCCCTTCTCCTGCATCTTGTTAGCTCAAAATTTAATCCTAATTTCTATCTTAAAAACTACTAAAAAGAACTCAAAAGAAAGCTAAGAAAAAGAGTCTAAAAAGAGAAAAATTCTAATTCTATACTAAAAAGCGGGTTGCCTCCCGTAAGCGCTATTTTTAACGTCGTCAGCCCGACGTACTCCTTAGACTAGTCTGATGATGTGAGAGCCATGGTAACTCTGATCTCTTCGTCCGGGTCGGGTTGCTCATGGAACTTCTTCAGCCGGTGCCCATTAACTTTGAAGATTACGCCTCGGTGATCGCTCAACTCTACCGCTCCATGAGGATAAATGTGATGAACCACGAATGGCCCACTCCATCGTGTCCTGAGCTTCCCTAGGAATAATCGGAGTCTAGAGTTGAAAAGAAGTACCTTGTCGCCGACGTAATAAGTTTTGGGCACTAATTTCTGATCATGCCACCTTTTAGTGCGCTCCTTGTAAATTTCAGCATTTTCATACGCCTTCAACCTCAGTTCTTCTAATGCTTGCAAGTCCATGAATCTTTTTGCTCCCGCCGCATCGAGGTTCATGTTGAGCTCCTTTAGAGCCCATAATGCTTTATGCTCCATCTCAACCGGTAAATGACATGCCTTGCCATACACTAGATTATAAGGAGTGGTGCGTAGAGGCGCCTTGTATGCTGTCCTGTATGCCCATAGAGCGTCATCTAATTTGGAGGACCAATCCTTCCTAGACCGGGACACTGTCTTCTCCAATATGCTCTTTATTTGCATGTTTAAAACTTCAACCTGGCCACTAGTTTGGGGATGATAGGGTGTTGCCACCCGATGGGATACCCCATACTTAGCCAAAAGTGCTTCGAAACTCCGCTCAATGAAATGAGAACCACCATCACTGATAAGGACCCTTGGAACGCCGAACCTGGGGAAAATATTGGTCTTGATGAATTTAGCCACAGTCTTGGCGTAGTTAGTCCTTGTAGCGACAGCTTCTACTCACTTAGAGACATAATCGACCGCAACTAGGATGTACTTGTAGGGGCCTGATGCGGGAAACGGTCCCATGAAGTCTATGCCCCATACATCAAATAGCTCAACCTCTAATATCCCGGTTAGTGGATTTTCATGTCTCCAAGTGATGTTGCCTGAGCGTTGACATCCATCACATGTTGTCACATAAGCTTGCACATCCTTGAACATGGTTGGCCAATAGAGACCACTATGAAGAATCTTCGCCGTAGTTTTGAATCCTTTTGCATGGCCTCCAGTTGGAAGTGTGTGACATTGACGGATCACATTCTCGATCTCCTCTTCTGGAACACAACGCCTAAAAAGGTGATCGCTCCCTTGCTTAAACAAGTAGGGATCATCCCAATAGTACTGTTTTACATCATGGAGAAATTTCTTCTTCTTTTGTAGGGTAAGGCCCTCGGGAATCACGCCTCCTACAAGATAGTTAGCGAAATCCGCAAACCAAGGGGCTTTTGACCCTCTAATAGCATGGATTGATATTGAGGCAGAAGAAGTACAAGTAGGAGAAAGAATGGAATTGATTTTAGCTAGTTCGGTTTCAGAAATCTTACCTGGATGGGTCGTTAACGAGCTTGGAGTCATCTTGGTAACGACCTCCCGTGGCTTAGTAACGACCTGATTGAGTGTCATGCCGACCCATTCTGAAATTTTATCCTTGTAATTTGTGCCTTCCAGGCTCGGCACCTCGTCAACGACCCTGAAGGGGTCGGTGACGAGGGTCTTGTGAAGTTCGACCTCGTTCAACAGGAGGTGTTCGTCCGGTCTGGAATCGTTTATTGGCACCTCATTGTTGGACTCGGTGATATGCTCCACTGGCAATCTGGATAGATGATCCGCCACTAGATTCTCTGCTCCCTTTTTGTCTCTTATTTCGTGGTCAAATTCCTGCAGTAAGAGCATCCATCGAAGCAATCTGGGTTTGGCATCCTTTTTGGCCATTAGGTATCTAACAACCTCATGGTCAGTATAAACAATCACTTTGGATCCAACAAGGTAGGACCGGAATTTTTCAAAGGCAAGTACCACGGAAAGGAACTCCTTCTCTGTTGTGGTATACTTACTCTGCGCCTCATCCAGCGTCTTACTGGTGTAATAGATGGCATGGTGAATAGGAATCTAGGTGAATAGGAATCTGCCAAAAACCGCTATAGCCGTCTAAATAACAGAAATAATCATGCTGGGCTAAGCGTTCTAACACCTGATCAATGAAAGGAAGCGGGAAATGATCTTTTCTAGTAGCACTATTGAGCTTCCTATAATCAATGCACATCCTCCAACTAGTGGTGGTTCTAGTCGGAATAAGCTCTCCCTTTTCGTTTTCTATCACAGTCATCCCCCCTTTTTTTGGGACTACATGGACCGGACTCACCCATTGGCTATCCGATATAGGAAATATGATCCCAGCATCAAGTAATTTAATAATTTCCTTTTTAACTACATCCTTCATGTTAGGATTTAACCTACGTTGATGCTCTATGGTGGGTTTATGATTATCCTCCATGTATATCCTATGCATGCAAAGGGAAGGGGAAATGCCAGTTATATCATCTAGGGAGTAGCCTATGGCTTTCCTATGCATCCTAAGCACATTCAGGAGTTTTCCTACTTCCTCATCTTTTAATTTAGCATCAATGATGACAGGCAAAGTAGAATTAGGACCAAGAAATTCATACCTGAGGGAGTCTGGCAGAGGTTTAAGTGTTTGGGACGGTTCAGCAGGGATTAGAATTGGTTCTTCTGGCTCCGTCTTCAACACTTCCTCAAGATAAGCAAAGGCTGAAATTTCGTTGTCTTCTGTCAGGGTCGTTAACGATGCTGATGGGGTCGTTAACGAGTCTGCTTCTTCTGCCAGGAGAATCAGTAACGTTGCTGGGGAGCTTGTTACTGAAACTGCAGAGGTTATTTCTGCCCATCTTTGACCTGAAATTTCATCACCTAATGTTGATCTTCCAATAGGATCTCCACATTCAATGATCTCCTTGTGGGTGTAGAGCATCTTGACTTCGGCTTTATCAGTTTCCTTAATTGACTGTTTAAATCGGAATTCCGTCACCTCATCCCCAATTTCGAAAGTTAGGAGTCCCCTCCTAACATCGATTATGGCTCCAGCTGTGGCGAGGAACGGTCTTCCCAAAATAATAGGCACCACCGGATCTTCGGGCATTGTCATAACGATGAAGTCGTTTGGAACAAAGAATTTGCCCACTTGAACTGGAAAGTCTTCTATTACCCCTGTTGGTTTGATGCAGGATCCGTCTTCCATGTAAAGCCGCATGTTGACGGGCTCTAGTTGTCCCATATTAGCTTTAGACCAGATTGAGAGAGGGACTAAACTAGCACTGGCGCCCAGATAACATAAAGCCTTGAACTTGTGGTTGCCTATGCCGATCGTTATTGCAAATCTCCCTGGGTCTCCTAGATTTTCTTGTAGAGCTATTGATCTGACTTCATCCTGTAGCTCTGTAATGGATCTTTTCCTGCTAAGAATATCCTTCAAAAACTTTGTGTAAGCCGGCATTTCGCTTAGGGCCTCAGCGAATGGGATGGAAATATTAATGCCCTGAAGAATCTTTACGAAACGCTTGAACTTACTCTCAGTAGAGTCCATAGATTTCTTAGTTGGAAATGGAAGAGATTTCACCATTCTCGGAACCAAGTTAGGCTCGAGAGATGGTGCTACCGGGTCGATACTAGGATCGTCAGGTATGCTCGGCGGGTCGTTACCGACCCTGTTGGGGTCGTTAACTACCCTGGAGTTGAGAGGCAAGCTCGGTTTAGAAGACTTACCTGGGGTAGGGTCGTCAGGAACCCTCGGAGCCTCGTCACCTTGGTATATGGGCTCGTTATTTGCTCTCGCTGGCTTGTTAACGAGCTGTTTGGTGACGTCCTCTTCCTTCTTGTCCTCAACTTGAACTCGCTCCGGCAATGTCTTCCCGCTCCTAAGGTGCACTGCTGCTATTTGTCCCCTAGGGTTCTCCTCGGGGCGGCCCGGGAGTTGCCCTTGTGGTCTCGGAATTTGGGCAGCGAGGTTTCCTAGTTGGGAATCAACACTCTTCTTCCATATATCGAACTCTCCCCATCTTTTATTTTGTTGGTTCAGGTTGGCTTGAACTTCGTTAACCTTGTTGGTCACTTCGTTAACTTTGTTGGTCACGCCGTTAATGCCTTCCTGTAATCCTTGAACCCATGATGGTGGCTCCTGATGGCCTGGAGGTCGATAAAGTGCAGGTCGTCTATCTGATGGAGGCATTGCATAGTTTTGATTGGTATTCTGGTTGCCCCATGCCTAATAGTTGTTTGACCTGTCATTATAGCTAGGCTGGTTCCTGTATGGTCCTCTCATATAATTCATCTCAGCTATTGTCTCAGTGGTTCTAACCTTCTCTATGTTAGTGCAAGCAGAAGTACTATGTGCAGAAGAACCACATTCTTGACATGATTGGGAGGATTTCAGAAAACTTACCTGCTTCTTGAGACGGTTGACCTCATCTTGCAAGAATTGATTTTTAACATCCGGGTCAACTTCGTTTCGGTTAGACATGTAGAGACGTTTTTAGGGCTGTGGAGTCTGCTGGGTTCCATACATGGCATCGTAATTGGACAGCTTATCCAGCAGTTCCCATGCAGTTGTAGGGTTCATCTCTATGAAACCGCACGCTGTATGCGTGTTGATGCGGTTCTTGGTCTCTGCGTTGATACCTTGGAAAAAGATTTCTTGCAAAACATATAAAGGTTGCCCATGAGTGGGGCATTGTCTGAGCATCTCTTTGAATCTTTCCCATGTTTCAACGAATGTTTCATTAGGCAGCTGGTGATATGAGGTGATGCGTTTCCTCAACTCCGTCGTCTTAGCAGGAGGGAAGAATTTTGTAAGAAATTGATCATACAAGTTCTTCCAAGTCCTGATAGACTTAGAAGGTAGGCTCTCCAACCAGCTCAGGGCCTTTCCAGCAAGAGACCACCTGAAAGCTTTTAACAGAACATATTCTAGTGAAACACCTTCAGCAGCTATGGTGTCACATAAATCAAGAAAATTTCTAATATGCTCCATAGGGCACTCAGTAGGTTTCCCTTCAAACTGAGCCCGTTTAATTAAGGATATGAATTGAGACTTGATCTCAAAGGGTTTCTTTGTCTGTGGAAGCACAATTGGGGACTCTGGCACCCTCAGTTCCGGGTTCATGTATTCCCTGGCGTTCTTTGGATATGCATTTAGTTTTTCCTATAGACGAGCATTAGCAGCTCGGTGACGCTCAGCCTGAGCAGCAGTGCCTTCTTTCTCAGTTTTCAACGCCTCCATCTGATTTCGGAGGTCTTCCATTTGAAGAGCCATCTCTTCCGGTGTGGCCATGGCTCGGTTTTCTCGGAGTCTACGATGCAGGGAACGTTCGGGTTCTGAGTAATAACCAGTGTTGTCAAACTCGAGCCTTCGTCGTCCTACCGGCATACGCTGAGAAAACAGACAGAGAAAACAAAAATTAAAAACAAAGACGGGGTCGGACTATTCCCGAACCCACAGATAAACAAACAAACACGTTGCTTCCCCGACAACGGTGCCAATTTGTTGAGAGGGTTTCTTGACAACAAATAAATTTATAAGTCAAGACCCCGCTGAGTATAGCAGAGTCAGGATCGTTCCACAGGAAGCAAGGTTGTTCGTTTATCAACTACAAAAAAAAAAAAAAAAATCAAGCAAAAACACTCACAAGCAGCCTCGTTAACGACGTTGTCAGGGTCGTTAACGAACCACCGTACACAAAAAGACTCAACTAACGACCTAAATAAATTCGGTACCGAGCCAAGTAACTCAGCAATGAAATTCACTTAAAATAATTCAAATAAGAACAAAGATCTAGGACTAGGGACACCACAACATAGCTAAGCATATAAACTCGTAAGAAGATAAGATCATGCCTTTAAATAGATAGAGTCATCAACTTTCGTTGACTATCAAGTAAATTAACCTACTTTCGCATCCTAATTCACTCAATTGTTTGTTTTGGATCTAAAGCTTGAAACTTTCGTATTCAAACAATATCAACCTTCAAGTTACTAACTTTCTCTTTCAATCAAGTTAAAAACTCAAATTACCTCAACTTTCATCTCGGTATAAACACAACAAACAATCTTGATAATAGATAAAAGGCATTCAACACACAATCTCACTTATCAAACATGCTCAACTATGCCAGGCTTAACCCCGATCCTAGAAAAGAAGACTACTCACTAATCATAACTACAAAACAAGAAATCATTGAAAACAAATTACTACTTAAATTAATAACAAAATATCGTCTTACAGAAAATCAGAAGAAACCGAAAACATGCAAAGTACCGAACCAAAATCTCGATCAACGAACTCGGTAACTTTCGTCCACCGACCTCCGACTCGACTCCGATCCTCTCCTCGGCTCACTCGGCTCTTCCTCTTCTCTCTATGTCGATCTCCCTAAAAAAATCTTCCCCCCTTCTAGGCTAAACAAGAGGGCTATTTATACTAAAAAAACTAAAAACTAATAAGGCTAGAATATAAAAAAAACTTTCCTAAAAGATAGAAAATAAAAACCTAAAAGATAGAAACAAAATCTAAGAAGATAACAAGTCCTAAAATACATAATATAATAACCCTAAAAATTATAAAAAAGATACTCTACCGATACGGAAAGAATTTCCCGCACAGGATCGGTGAGTTACAAAGTAAACCCTCGAAATTTCTATCACGTGGCCTCGTTAACGAGCCCTTACAGCCTCGTTAACGAGCATGGGCTTGGTTTCTTCCACACTTCATCTTGTAAAACCTGGACTCTGACTTCTTCAAACTTGTATTCCTCTGTCTTTCATTGTAGCGCTCCAAATTCAGCTCCATATAGCACTTTTCCTTGCTAAAACCTACAAAATACACAAAATAGAGTAGCTTCCATACTTTCTATGAAAATATGCAAAACCATCCAAAAACACACTAAACTAAACCTAAACTTATCAAAACTAAACCTAATAAACAAAGAAAACCTACTATAAACTATACTAAAAATGCGAACATCACGCCACGCCGTCGGCGACCACCAGTGACTCCGACCACCACCCACCGCAAGGGCCGCCACCGGGCATCACCCAGCCACCCTCGAGCTCGGGGATCGAGCCACTATCGAACCAAACGAGCCACGGGCTCAAGTGAAGGTATATACGATCAAAATTAATTAGCGGGTTGGTTGCGGAGCCTTCGTAAGCACCTTTCGATTCCGCTTTGATAATTAAATTTATGGTTTTTATAATATTGACGTTTATACGGTCTCATAGGTTCAAACCGCTCGAGAAACGGACGTCTAGATCTTCCGTTATAGTGAATACAAGTTTTGACATCTATTGGCAGGTAAAGGACTTCGGATAATTACTCAGGATTCATTGTTAATCCGTTTGATCCGAGATTTGGTCACCTTTAAGAACTGCTATTGATGAACACTTTTTGTTTAGAAAGTTGTTTCAAAAGTGAAGCGGATAATTAGTTATAATTTCGCCAAGATGACTCCTTAAAGCTTGATAGCTAAGGATTAATTATAAACCGATATTCAGAAATCAAATCGTTTATCGATTAGAAAGTTGTAGGAGTTGAAAATACAACTAAGAAGTGTATCCATGAGCTCGTTGTTGAGAAATCTTTTGTTATATTTGACAGAAGGGTGATAAAGATTACTGTTGAATTGCTAAGGACGTTGAGCACGCATTCTAAGGCAAGTGGACGGATCTCTCTTGCTTTATGGTTATTAAATGAGGAATTGAATTCCATTTGATCTTCATGTTGGAAATAATGTGCGTATGGAATAAAGTTTGATAGGTTGTTATTTTGTTAGAAATAACGACCATGTCGTTATGTCAGTTTTTACGCTACAACTGAACTTAGGACCGTTGTGCGACTTTGTGTGTTTAGCCGTCTCATGCTGAGACATTGTTGCGAAGTAAGATAATGGAGATGGGAGTTTAGACTCCAAAACATCTCTTTAGTGGTCCTGTGCTGAAACACTGTTGCAAAAAAGGAAGTCCAAGGGTAGGAGCCGAGTCTTCAATGACCTCTTTATAACAAAATATGTATTGGGGGCGTAGCTTGCTAGCGTATCCCAATATTGGAGTCATGACTCATGTCACGCTTCACGTTGAAGGAAGACAATGGTGCACTCTAGCTAAGTGCAATTGACACTCGGTTGTTGGCCGAATCTCGGTTGTTGGCCGAGCATGTATAAATGATCATGGATGAAATAGGCCCTCTGATCTCGGTTGTTGGCCGAATCTCGGTTGTGGGCCGAGGATATATATAAATGATCATGGATGAAATAGACCCTCTGATCTCGGTTGTTGGCCGAACTATGTAAAAACTATTAAATGATGCGAGTGCACAGTTTGAAAGTAATGAAAGATAAGTGCGTTAGGCACATTAATGTACCAAAACGGTTAGTCCATTCGATAACCATTCTTGCTCCCTGTTATGAATGATTCTTAATCAAGCTTTGATTAAGTCAATCTGATTAGTCGATGGAGGCTTTTCAAAATGTTATGTGATTAATATGGGTTCCCAACAATTGTTCATGTTTCGTAAAGGAACCACAAGTTGTGGTGTCCTATCTCTTGAATATGCGAGTCTCCTTCTTATTCTCTATAAGACTGCTAACTGTTGGATCATAATCCGAGTCTAATCGGATTTGGATGCCAATATGTTTAGTGATGTCCGCCCTTTTTAGTCATGTTTTTAGGGTGTGTTTTAGTGTCTTCGAGTCTTTTTCTTTAGTTTTGTGTTTTGTTTTGAGTCGTTTGTGTAGGTTTTCGTATTTTCTTAAGGTATGGAGTCTACATAAGCTTTGGTGGTGTTTTATAGGTTTTTGGAGCTGTTTTGGAGCACTTTTGAAGAAAAGAGCAAAACCGAAGAGAAGCACTTAAGGAAAAGCTCAAGTAATGAATTTCATAAAGTTATTGAAGATCAAGTTCAAGTTTGGAAAGAGATAGAGAAATTCGTTACAAGAACATAGGAAAAAGAATCGAGTCAAACAGAGTTGTAACGAAGCCGCTACGCAAGTTTTACTCAAGGCTGATTTTAGTTCTAACCAAGGTCGTGCTCGACCCATTTAGAAGAACAAGCCTCAGGACCGACCCTCTGAGGGTCGTGCACGACCCATTTGGTGAACAGTGCTCCCAGGACCGACCCCTAAGAGGGTCGTGCACGACCCATTTGGGTCGTGCATGGCGCCGACTTCTTCCTTCTTCCGAGATCTTTTATGAGATATTCTATCTTTTTATTTTAGGAGGTTGTTTTATCTTGTTTCCTAGTTGAATTAGGACTCCTTTTCTTCTATAAAAGGAGATTAAACCCTTTGTTTCAGGGAGCCAACCTACACCGGTCTAGGGCCCAAGGGGCACTTTGGAGGAGGAAGAGAGAGATAGATAGAGATAGAGAGTAGAGATTGGTGTTGCTTGGAGAACAAGTTTGTTTTGAATTCAAAGTTGTAAGCTTTTCCTTTTTAATTCAGTTTTGTTTTCAGTTATGCTTAGTGAGTAGTTTTCCTCTCTAAGGTTGGGGTTGAACCCAACAATGGTTGTGCATGCTTCCTCTTGATCATGATTTGATTGTTTTTATTGCTTGAATCTATTCTCTTGCTCTTAATCCTTGAAGAGAAAGTGGATTGGAATTTCTCATTCATAGTTGAAGCGAAAGTGGAAACTTTGAATCAGAATAGTCAAATTAGGGTTTTGAAGCGAAAGTGGATCTATCCTAGTTGAAGTAGAAGAGATTAGATAATAAGTTTATTAATTGAACGAAAGTTAGTTTATTTACTTGCTCTAGTTAATGAAAGTTAGCGCCTTTATGTGATAAAAGCATGATCTTTGTGTTTCATGAGTGTAAACGTGAATTCATAATTTGAATGCTTGAAGATCATATCTATCTATCTTGTGCTAAATTCCTTTGCGACAGTTGAGGCATATATATCTTGCGATTAACCCAAAAGCGAAAGTGTAAAGTTGATTGCTTGATTAATTCTAATAGGATTATTTGCGAAAGTTGATATTCCTAGGTTGAAGGATAGATAGAAAGTTGTTTAATTTGCAAAAGTTGATTGAATAAACTTGAATTGTTTGCGAAAGTTGACTCTTCTATGATCTAAATTGCATAATAAGTTGTGAGTTCTTGTTGGAAGCATGCATGATTATTGTTGTGGTGATACCTTTACCTTAGAATTCCTCTCTTACTTGATAAAAACCCTTGCTTTGTTTGATTGCTTGCGTGAAAAGTTACAAAACTTGATACTGACTATCTCCTGTGGACGAACCTGACTCCCTGTACTCAGCGGGGTCTTGATATAAATTTATTTGTTCAAGAAACCCTTCAACATTTAGTTACAACCATAAGAACCAAGTTAGTTTCTTCTTGCTTAGTCTTTCATTAGACTCACCCGTCCATCTTCTTTTCTTTTATATGGTCGGCTGGTGTCTACCGTTGGTTTACGACACATCAAGTTCTTCTTGGAAGTTGATTCAAGAGGCGGATTCAGAGGTTTGAAGCTCCAGAAGTTGAAGAAAGGTTTCCAATGACTATACTTGAGTGAAGATCATGGTTGAACTACTTCAAAGTGAAGCTGAGTTTCAGAAATAAGAACTTAAGGAAGACTTGATGAAGATTTTGTTTAAATAGAAGGTTGTTCTATTTATTTACTAATTCTTTTTAAGTTAAGGCTTGTATAAGACCTTTTATTCTCTTTTCCGCTGTAAAGTTTTACTTAATTTTGTTAGGTTTTAAATGGTTTCATTTACCTTGTTATAGTAAGTTCTGTCAGGTTAAAGCCTTGGGTAACTCTGGTTTAGTCCTAATCGGGGTTACTGGCGGTAATACCTCCAGGGTAAGTAAGGGGGTGTTACAGAAGTGGTATCAGAGCTAAAAGTTCCTAAGTCTTGCTTAAGACTTTCATCTTCTATATAGAATTATGGAGAATTCTATATGGATGTTATCTTAGAACCATTTATGGAAAGTGGTTAAGATTGGAAGCCAGACTCGTGAAGAGATAGAAGGAGAAAAGGGAATTGGAGAACATGAGGTAATAAGTTTGTCCTATGGTGGACATTTGATTCCCTGGAGATGGGAATGGATTCCGAGAAGGATCCAAAGTAAGATTAAGTGAAGATTCCTAAAGTTGACCCGGTTCTAGACCAAGTTCTCAATGAATTCCTATTCTCTCTTGAGAGTCTGAATTGGGTGTACCCTCGTCGTTTCTTCCATATTAGGAAACTTCTTGTGAGATTTTGAAGTTAAGTATTGTACTTCATAAAGACTTTCTATTTTGAAGGTTTCCTATTTTAAGCTCGTATGATGGAAGATTTCAAGTTATGAATTTTGTTTAAAAACGTCATGATTCACAAGTATGTGAAAGAAATCGTTAATTTCTTTTCTTGATATGTGAAAGTTCAAGTGTTGTCTTTAAAAAGGAAATTTTAAAGCGAGTTTCTTTGACATTGAAGTCATAAGATTAAGAGTTTTCACGAGTATATTCTTATAGGAATTTCTAAATTTTGAAATTCGAGTATCAATAGAAGTTTGTAGTTGGAACCTCTACTTCTCAATGGTAAGATTTGGTGAATCTTATAAGTCTTGAGTAATTCTAAAAGATCAGTATGGATCATGAAGTGAGGTAAAAGAATCATGAATAGAAAGGGATTACCTTTGGAAACTTTCTTCAACAACTATGTTTGTGACTCTATAGTATAGAATTATGGATATCCTGTACTTTTCTTTGCTTAGTTGGAAGTTAAAGAGCTTTGAAGTGCTCAAATGTTGGATCAATTGAATTGTTAATCTATTGGAAAATACAATTCAATTTTTAACCTGATAGTGTTCAAACTCGGATTTTCATATATGTTGATATCCTTTGAGTTAAGAGGATTGAGAATCCTAAATGGAATGGGAATTTCTTATGATTATAGTAAGAAAGGAAGGAAGAATGTTGGTTCAGTTTAAGTTGTGAACAAGTGGTTAATCATCAAGGTTGTTGTGAATAAGGTTGATTGGTCAAAATGGATTGAACAGGTAAAAGTTCATCAGTAATGTGTTTATGTTCAATTAACTACTTGACACAAGTGTTAATTGATTACATGAGTTGTTGATATCCAGATGATTAACCTATGTGACAACGTTATTGGAGTTACGTTGTATGATACCCAACTCGGGATAATGAGAAAAGACTTGAGGTCTATAATGGACTAGTAATGGAATCAACATTGAGATGTTCTAATTTTCCAATGGTATTGACTTATGTTTCTTTAAAGATGGAAATGATAAAGTTCAGTTTTGAGAAGATCAATCAAGGAATGATCTTAGCATATTTGTCTTTGATATTTCAAGCAGTTGGGAGAAAAATATCAATCATTCAATATTGTGGTCAATAAGACTTAGACCTTACGCTGAAAAATAATTTCAATTGTGTTTGGGTTTTGAAGGTTTTATATCTGTCAAATCTGATGCCTAAGGTAGTACTGGCGAAACTGTTAAGTTGTCGGCAAGTCTCCTAACCACAAGTTCTTCCTTTACAATGTGGTTTGAACTGGAGCTAATAAAAAGGTATATGTCTTCTTCTTATGGCTAAGTAAGAAGACAAGAATGATGGAGAAGTCTAGTTTGTTTAACCAAGGTAGAATTTGGAAGGATCTCAAAAGGTTATGTGGAGCCATGTGCTTTCATATGTGATAAGGAATTGGAAATTGGAAGAATTTCCTTATGTAAGGATAAAAGGGTAGTAAATACCTTGGGACTTGTTATAGAGTAAGTTTGTTTACCTTTGAATATAGAAGTTGAGATAACAAGTAAGGTCCAGAAAATCTATAGTTTTGGAGAATAGATGAACCCAAGCTTTAAATTCTAGTGGGGAATCATTAATACCTCATCTTAGATGCAGTATGTCGAGATGATATACAAATCGAGAATGATCTAAGAAGAATCTATGTTGTAAGTATAAAGATGTTGAAATCTTTCCTTTAGTAAGGATTGCAAGTAAATGAAGTCAAGTAATCAATTTTTTTTATTGGAACTTGTAAAGTTAAGATGAGTTCTGACCAAGTCGTTTCAAATGAGGATTACTTCATATTATGGAGTACGGAAAAGTATTATAGTGTATTGGAAGTGAGAAAAGGTCAAGATACGTCACCGGGAACTACCTTGAAGAAGAAAAGAAGTGTTATACTTCAAAAGGGAAGTGATATGTCTAGAAACGAATTAGTTTGTCTTTCCTCCTCTGAGACTCATCTTTGATTTTGAGAAAATTTCAAATATGAAATTTTAAGGCAATGTTAGTGGTTAAAACGATTTGAGAGTAAATGTTTTTACGGTTTTCATAGTGGTGAGTAAGAATGTAATTTGTCTTCCATCTTGATCACATGGTAAGGCAAGATTACATGTCTTATTCCTATGAGAATGCAGTAAAGGATTATGTTTAATTTTATTTCCCATCCTGATCACATGGTGGAATAAGATCACATAATTCCTTGGGTTTTATAGAATGGTTTCTAGTATAATTTGGCAATCATATAAGTTTTGCAATTATATGAGTTTTGCAAGTGTAGTTGGTTGAGATGAAAAGATGCAAGCTTTCTTTTGCATTATAGCAATTTCTATATATAGTATCTTGTAAAACTCCTTTGAGTTAGTACATCCTTGGTATCCTATACCATTTAAGGAGTATGGTCAAACTTCCCAAAATAGTTTGATTATAAGTAAAGAAATTTGGTAAGATTCTTTACAAATCTGTGTTGGTCTCTGAAGAGCATGGAGTAACTCCGTACTTCTCTAAAAGTTTGGGATTGTTTTCAGTTAACGATTATTTGAATTCTCTAAGCAGTTTGCTAGTAGTTCATCTTGGTTGACGTCATGACCTAAGAAAGTCATTGCCTTTTTAGCGGAATTGTCCTTGAAAGTAAGTTGATATGGACTCCTGGGATGGGACCCTTTCTAAGGAATGATATTGTAGTAATCTTTTTTTTGGAATAAAGGATGTACTAGTAATTTCTCCATTAGTTGTTATTTGTTTTCAGGTTGTCTTGAAAACTTAAATCTCTTTGAGATAAGATAGTCAAGTGAGGACTTTAAGCAGAACTCCAATGGGTCTGGAGTTTGGATATGTAAATTAGTATTGATATTCAATCTCAGCCTGATAAGTTGTTGGATATAGAGAGTGGACACGTGAGGATATGTTTTTAATTCTAAGAGTTAGGTTGCTCAACAAGTCAGAATGTTAAGTGAAGTCTAAACAGTTCTTTAATGAAAAAGACTGAAAATTGTCAATGGAGACAATTTTGCTGGAAATTATTAGACTAAAGGTATTATTGTCCAATATGTTGGTATAGTAATGCGTAAGAGTGTAGTTTGAAGTAGTTGAGAGAGATAACAAACTTTTGAATGTCAGTATGCCCAAGCTGAGTTTTGGTTGAGAAAAGGATGTAAAGGATTGACAAGATAGGTTATTATCTTGTCCTGTGTTGGATAAATCTCATATTCTTGGTTAAAGTAATACTGAGATATTATCTCAAAAAGGAAATTGAGTAAGGATTTTAATTAATCCTTGTAAAGAAATTAATTTGAGAAGGACTAAAGGTTTAGTTTGGATGATAACAAGGTTGTGTGAATCCCCTAGGATTTTATTCAAAATTTGTTGACCAGATCAAGGAAAAGTAGTATGGAAAAGTAATATTGTTTAAGATCAATGGAGAAGATCAAGAAGGTAAGACACCGGGATTTGTTATTCAAGATTATAGGTTGCTTGGTTTTGAAACTGTTCATGAGTATCTATTGTTGATGAGCTTTGAAAGCTTATTTCAAAGGAGGCATAGTTGTTTGCTTAATTAGTTCATCCTGGAACAAGTAAATGTATAAGGATTAAGATAAAACTTTTGATGAACTGACATGAAGCGAAATGTCACCGAGTTTGTTTTGATACGTTTAGTTTATCTGGAAGTTCTGATTGAGCATAGAAGACCAGATGAAAGGTTATAGTCTCTTCCTGTTTCAGAATGGAAGTGGGGAGATGTCACAATGGATCCTTGTCATTAGTCGTTCAAGACTTAATGAAAGAAGGATGCATATGGAAGTTGTTAATAAACTCACCTAGAGTGTTCATTTTAATGCAATTAAGATGACTTAGAAAGTACGAAAGTTAGCTGAGGTGTTCATGCATGAAGTTTTTTATCTTCATAAAAACTCCAGAGACTATTATCTCTGATTGAGATGGATGGTTCTTGCTAAAGTCTTGAAAGAAGTAACATCAAGCTTTGTGGATTGAATTGAATTTTAACGCTGGCTTCCCTCATCAAACTGATGAACTATGCAAAGAAACAAATTCAAACTCCCGAGGACATGTATTCTGGATTCCACACGAGTTGGAATGGTAGTTTGAGGTTGAGTGAATTCACATACAAGAATTTTGATTCCACGATAAAGAAAACGACTCTTTTAAGGCTTTGTAAAGCCGGAAGTGTTGGTTGTCAATTTGTTGGAATGACAATACTGACAAAGTTCTTCATGGGCCAGAATTGGCCAAGAGAACAACAGCTGATATCGCACTAACACGATCAAGGGTGCTAACTGCTCAAAGGCGACAACAGTCGTGTGTTGTTTTAAAGCAAGAGCATGTCAAGTTCATTGTAATGAACGACGTTTTTGTGCTAGTATCCTCCTTGAAAGGTGTATTCCGATGGGGAAAGCGAGACAACGTAAATGCTCGCTATGTTGGATCTTTCGAGATACTAGAAAGAACTGGTAAGCTTGTTTATCGGTTGGCATTGCCACTTCAGTGCATTCTATCCGTGATGTTTTCCTTGATAGTATGCGTTCAATATATCTCATGTACTCAACAATAATAAGATGGATATTCAACCAAATGACACCTATGAAGAAAGGTCAGGTTGAATCGTGAATAAGAAAGATACCTTTGGTTAGGTTACCTTAGTCTAAAAATGGAGGTGAAGGAAAGACTTGAGAAACTAGACAGGAAATGCTGAGCCATTTTCCAAAGTTAATGAACGTTGTAAAGAAGAAGTTTGGTAACTAAGCAGTGGTTGCTTAGTGCTTGGTGCAGAAGTAACATCATGTTTTTTTAAGGGGGTACTACAAACTTCTGTATAGGTTTGTAGTGGTTGTGTGTATGTGCTTGTGCTAATCTTTCCTTGTGATCCGAGTTCTCCTTGGTTTCGAGGATGAAACCATTTTTAAGGGGTACTAATGTAATAACTGTGGTTTTTCAGGATATTTTTTGAATTTTTCTCGGATATCCTTTTAACCTCTTTGTTCATTTTAACGCTTAATCCAATATTTTTGTTGGAGATTAAATCTTAGAAAATTGTTGGTGATATCCTAAAATCACAAAGAAATGATTTTATGAATCGATGTGAATTCTAGGATTTTTCAGTGGAAAAAGAATATTTCGGGGCTTTTGCTTCGCACCACGATGTCGTTGACGTAGGCCGACACGTTTCTCCCCAAATGGTTTTTGAAGACCCGGTCAACGAGACGCGGAAAGGTCGCCCCTGCGTTTTTAAGGCCGAAGTGCATGACCTTATAGCAGAACGTACCCCGCTACGTGATAAGGACGTCTCCTCTTCGTCACGCGGACTCATCGAGATTTGATTATATCCTGAGTACGCGTCGAGGAAACTCAAGACCCCATGCCCTACGGTTGAATCAACTAGTTCGTCGATCGAGGGCAGGGGGTAGCTGTCTTTGGGGCACGCTTTGTTGAGGTCTTTGAAGTCCACGCACATCCGCCACTTGCCGCTGGCCTTTTTGACCAGCACGACGTTGGACAACCATTTCGGGTACTGGACCTCGCGGATAAACCCCGCAGCCAAATCCTTAGCCACCTCTTCATTCGCGGCGTTTGCCATTTCTTCGTTCATCTTCCTCCGTCGTTGCACAACAGGGCGGGTGGTGACGTCGACGTTCAAGGAGTGTTGGGCCACGGTGCGCGGGACGCCGCGGAGGTCTTGGCGGTCCAAGCAAACGCATCGCGGAATCTGGACAACAGGGCCTCCAGCGACTCCGTCGATTTCCCGGAGAGACACTCTCCCAAGTAGATCTTCTCGAACTCATTCCAAAAGGGGGTAACCACCCTTCTTTCTGCCTCGGGGATGGGTGACGAGCACTTTTACGTCGTTATAAAAACACTATCAAAGAAAATTCCTAACTTCCTAACCTTAGCAAAGTGGAAGTAAGGGTCGAACCCACAAAGACTCGGAATATTCGTATTTAAGTGATGTTACTAAGGAAAAAAAGGGGATTTTGTGATTATAAACTAAATCTAAATTATTAAAACTAACTAAAACAAAGCAAGTAAATATGATTTAAGATTCAAATATGGAGAGAAGCGTCCAACCAGTTTCGTATCCATTGCATACATGAGTTTTGATCCTCGATTATTCTTATTTCAATTTTCCTTGACTAATCTATTGTGAATTTATGAATTCAAGCTTAAGGTGGTTGTTAATATACACCGTCTTTAACAACCTTTTAATCAATTAACCTAGAAAACCTTCTATGTCAAGTTGATCATGCAATTAAGTTTAAAGCATTCAATAGAAACAATAATCATGAATTCCACCGTCTATTCACGAAGTCTTGTGATTAAATTCTCCGCCTTTGATTAACCTTATTCCACCGTCTATAAGTTTAATCAAAGGATTCATCCATGAATAATCAAATTCCACCGTCTATTTAATTATTCTAGTTGTAATTCAACCTAGAAGTAGAATAGGTGGCCAATCTATAATAATCCTAAGTGAATTTAATCAATCAAGCATGGAGAGATTCAATCTATTCAAGGCAAACTAAAATAATTCAAATCTCACAAACAATCATGCATACAACTTCAACTAACTAGTTGGACATGAGAAAATTAGCTAGACATTGTCATTGAAGAAAAACAAAACTTACAAGAGTCAAATTGATCTTCAATCACCAAGTTAGGGTTTTTGTCTCCACAAGTCTCCAAACTCAAAAACTTAGAACACAAGAATAATAGATAGCATAATATCCAAATAAAGCCTAAAGAAAGTATTTATATTATGTCTAAAAATATCTAAAAGAAATATTAGAGTCGGCCCACAAGATCTCGCGGAAACCCAAATCAACGCCGCGTCAACCGCCGGAGCGCGGTTTGGTACTCCCCAGAACGCGGGCGCGCTCTGCCCATTTTGGCCGCGCTCCGCCTGCAGCAACTTTAGTGACACTTCGGAGGCTGTTTTGACCCCCTTCGAGTTGGAATTTGGACTCGGAGTAAAAATATGAATTGTAGATCTTCGAGTTAGCTTTCTAGTGATACTAAATTCAGCTTCATCCGACCACTTTATCTCACAAACCAAGCATTGCAAGATAGAGGTGTCAAAACAAGACTCTAATACATGACCCGGGTTTAAGCGTTTTTATCCCTCAAGCTCTTGGGCCTTAGCTCTTCCAACCTTTATTTTCACCACTTTAAGCTTCATCCAACTCCACCATAGTCCCCTAAGCTCCGGTTCTTAGCTTCACATCCACCATCCTTCACCTTCCAACCTGCAATAAAGCACAGAAACGCGTAGATTCCGAACTAAACCGAAATAAAACTTAAACTATAACTTAAAACGAAATCCTAGCTAAAAATGCATAAAACAGGAATAAAAACATGCTCTAACAACTATACCTATATGCTCTATCAAATTCCCCCATGCTTGAACCTTGCTTGTCCTCAAGCAAGACATAAATCCAAAACACACCACAGAAATGCAATCATACATCCATCTTTAATCAAACAAGCCGTTCACATATAAACAAAAACCCGACTAAGGCTTCCTAGCATGCATTATAACAAGCAAAAAGCAAAGACCATTCATCCATTCTAGACCTCACCAAGGTAAATGTGTTTGCACTCAAACTCTCAAGTGTTTAAAGGTATGTGTTTCACTCAAAATCAACCATGAAAACTAGGCTACCATAAGCTTGCATCAGAGTTCTAAATCTCCACCGTTGGGGATCAAACACTTAACAAAAATCAAGAGGTCTTTTTAAGGGTTGTAATGGGGCCAAGGTAAAGAGAAATTTGGAAGGGATAACATTTGACTTGTGGTGCTAAATCCGGGATAAAGAACTAATCCTAACCCAAAATTCAACACACTTCTTCTTACAACACTTCCCAACTTCTTTTACCAACTCCATTAACACTTTCAAACTTTTTGTTTCTTTTTTTTTCTTTCTTTTGCCTTTTCTTCAACTCTCTCTTTGCTTTATGAAGACTACAAACAATTGTATTCAACTTTTTCTTTGCTTTGCAACATACTTTCATCTTCGTTTTTTTGTTTCACTTTACACACAAGAGTTTTATTTCCTCTTTTCCTCCTTTTCTTCCAACTCCCCCATACTTATACATAACCCAAACAAAACAAAACACAACCTAAAGTCCTAAATCTCGGATTATGGGTCAAGCTTATTAGGTTAGGAAAATTTTGTGGGGCTATCAAAAATAGGCTTCATGCTCAAAAGAATAGGGGTGTCAAAAACATGGATCTTGTAAGGTAGGAAGGGAAATAATAGGCTTTTAAGAAACATTGCCTCAATCATTTTAATGCTATGCATTCAATCATATAAAGCAATCTTGACAAAGAGTCATAACGCAAGTTCTAGAGCTAGATAATCATGATGATACACTCAAGAAATATAGAGAACAAATATATCATGAAAGGCCAAAAATATCTCACAAGGCTAATTATTTTCTAGAACTTTAGAATGAATCAAAAACTTAAGCTAAATACATGCTCCATCCTATAATCAAGGTAATTAATCAATGATCATGCTTATATCATATCAACTTCAGCATATCATGCAAATCATGGGTTAGAACTTATACTTAGCATTGAAACACAAGAGGAAATAAACAATGGGGAAATAAGAACCTAAATGCAATATTTTTGTATTTTTTCAAATTTTTCTGATTTTTTTTATTTTTCTGGAATTTAATCAATGCATGACAATAAAATAAACATGCAAATGCAACTACATGAACTAACTACAACTAAGCACTTATGACAAAATAAAGAATCTCCTTCCCCCATGATTAAAACTTTACTTTGTCCCCAAAGTAAAAGAAAACATAAGAGAAAAGAAAACTGACCTCATCACAAGAGCTTGAAAAACTCTAGAATCTACTCCTCAGATGGTGGTGGTGGGTATCCCGGGTATCGGGTGTACCTGTTTCTCGACTTTACCTAAAACTAAGAACAAAACGAACCAAAACAAAACAAAAACCGAACAAAAACAAACCGAAAACCAAACGTATTCTAGAAAACAAAGAAAAACTAAACTTAAAGCTTGGGTTTCCTCCCAAGAAGCGCTCGTTTAACGTCATTAGTTTGACGCTTAGCATGAATTGACAAGATTAGACATTGTCAACGCCCTTAATAACCTGTCAAAGCCTTGTGCACACAACTCAGAAAAACATAAGTAACACATTGATAGATCAATTAAGAAAAATATAACTTTCAAAGACCGTTTTAATTTATCAAACATGTGTGCCCAATTTTCATGAGATGGCATATGTTCAAAAAAATTCAACACAAGTGGTGATGTCAGAAAATACTTACAATATGGGTCAAAGTACTTGTCACCATCACCACTTTCCTCAAAGATGAATTGTGAGTATTCTCTAGTACAAACCTTAAACTCACTTGGTTCTATAGGCTTCTCCATGTCAATAGAGATTAAACTTGGCTCCTTGGTTCTCTCTTCAAGTTGAATTATAGGAATAAAATCATATTGAACATTAAAGTCACCCTCATAACCCAACTCAACTCTAGCGGATTCCTCCTCAACTTGCACTTGGGTGTCTAACTCAAGGTCATTTGATTCCAATGCAACCTCTCCCATCATTGAATAGGGAATTGGTGGAGATAATTCGACTAGAATACATTGATGGCTCATGTAGCAAAAGAAATCCCAACACTCTTCTGGTCCCATACACCAAAGCCTATGATTGCTCATGTACTCTGCGAGCCCTCGAGTCTGAGAATTCAAACCGTCTAGGATGCATTCACACAATTCTCTCTCACATGGATAATAACCCAGCAAAGTACCATAATCATGAATCTTTTGTTGTAGCCTAGCAAAATACTCATGAAAATATTCATCCTGTAGTTGTTTACATACAAACATAGCCATGGATCAGTAGCACGGGTGTTAAGAACCGTAAGATAGGTTCACAACACCAAAAATAGTAATACTAAATAAACACAAATAAATAGCCGAGTCCCCGGCAACGGCGCCAAATTTGACGAGCACTTTTACGTCGTTATAAAAACACTATCAAAGAAAATTCCTAACTTCTTAACCTTAGCAAAGTGGAAGTAAGGGTCGAACCCACAGAGACTCGGAATATTCGTATTTAAGTAATGTTACTAAGGAAAAAAAGGGGATTTTGTGATTATAAACTAAAATCTAAATTATTAAAACTAACTAAAACAAAGCAAGTAAATATGATTTAAGATTCAAATATGGAGAGAAGCGTCCAACCAGTTTCGTATCCATTGCATACATGAGTTTTGATCCTCGATTATTCTTATTTCAATTTCCCTTGACTAATCTATTGTGAATTTATGAAATCAAGCTTAAGGTGGCTGTTAATATACACCGTCTTTAACAACCTTTTAATCAATTAACCTAGAAAACCTTCTATGTCAAGTTGATCATGCAATTAAGTTTAAAGCATTCAATAGAAACAATAATCATGAATTCCACCGTCTATTCACGAAGTCTTGTGATTAAATTCTCCGCCTTTGATTAACCTTATTCCACCGTCTATAAGTTTAATCAAAGGATTCATCCATGAATAATCAAATTCCACCGTCTATTTAATTATTCTAGTTGTAATTCAACCTAGAAGTAGAATAGGTGGCCAATCTATAATAATCCTAAGTGAATTTAATCAATCAAGCATGGAGAGATTCAATCTATTCAAGGCAAACTAAAATAATTCAAATCTCACAAACAATCATGCATACAACTTCAACTAACTAGTTGGACATGAGAAAATTAGCTAGACATTGTCATTGAAGAAAAACAAAACTTACAAGAGTCAAATTGATCTTCAATCACCAAGTTAGGGTTTTTGTCTCCACAAGTCTCCAAACTCAAAAACTTAGAACACAAGAATAATAGATAGCATAATATCCAAATAAAGCCTAAAGAAAGTATTTATATTATGTCTAAAAATATCTAAAAGAAATATTAGAGTCGGCCCACAAGATCTCGCGGAAACCCAAATCAACGCCGCGTCAACCGCCGGAGCGCGGTTTGGTACTCCCCAGAACGCGGGCGCGCTCTGCCCATTTTGGCCGCGCTCCGCCTGCAGCAACTTTAGTGACACTTCGGAGGCTGTTTTGACCCCCTTCGAGTTGGAATTTGGACTCGGAGTAAAAATATGAATTGTAGATCTTCGAGTTAGCTTTCTAGTGATACTAAATTCAGCTTCATCCGACCACTTTATCTCACAAACCAAGCATTGCAAGATAGAGGTGTCAAAACAAGACTCTAATACATGACCCGGGTTTAAGCGTTTTTATCCCTCAAGCTCTTGGGCCTTAGCTCTTCCAACCTTTATTTTCACCACTTTAAGCTTCATCCAACTCCACCATAGTCCCCTAAGCTCCGGTTCTTAGCTTCACATCCACCATCCTTCACCTTCCAACCTGCAATAAAGCACAGAAACGCGTAGATTCCGAACTAAACCGAAATAAAACTTAAACTATAACTTAAAACGAAATCCTAGCTAAAAATGCATAAAACAGGAATAAAAACATGCTCTAACAACTATACCTATATGCTCTATCAATGGGGACCGTGAAGTCCCGAACTTCGAGGTCGGCCTCGCCGGGGGACTCCACCATGAACACCGGGCATTTTTGTTTTGCCGAGGTCGCATAGAAAACGTGACCCTCCTCCTGGTTGCCCTTTACCTCTCCATCCCCGTCGTCAACGGGGAATTTCATCTTCAGGTGATAGAGGGAGACTACCGCCTAGAATTTCATCAGGGATACCCTCCCGATGATTGCATTCCACACCGAAGGCAGGTGCACCACCTTGAACTCCACCATCTCGGTCCTCCTTGTGGATCCGGTGCCTAGTGTCATCCAAAGGTCTATGAGACCTGCCACGTCGACCTCGTCTCCCGAGAAGGAGGTGAGCTTCCCAGCGTAGGGCTTCAAGGATGTTTCAGAGATGCCCAACTGCTCGAATGCGCCGTAGTACATGATGTCCACGGAGGATCCCGTGTCCACCAGCACTCGCTTCACCATTTTTCAGCCCACTTGAGCGTGCACCACCAAGGGGTCAGAGTGCGGCATGTGGAGTCCCTCAGCATCTTCGGAGGTGAAGGCCAAGCTTACGTGAGACCGCGAGGTCTGGGCGACGCTAAATACTGAGGGCTCATGATGGCTTGCCCTCGCGTACCTCTTTCTTTCTGCCTGGCTTGATCCAGCCAGCGATGGTCCACCCGAGATGGTATGGATATACCCATCGGGTGTTGTTGTCTGCCCAGACCGTGCCTGCTTCGCGAGAGCCTGCTGCTCGACGTTGTTGGCCTGCACTTGACTCGGGCCTCGTGACACGGTGTTGGCGCCTGACGCGGGGTTGGCACGTCCCTTTTCATTTGGGCTGTACAAAGGGCCGCCCTTTCCCCTATAGCCTCATTGCTTTCCGCCGAAGCAGTTCCAATTGCCACCGCGGTTGTTGTTGCGGTTGGCGTCGTTCCCGTTGTTATTGTTGTTGTTGCTTTTGTTGTTGTTGTAGTTCCTGTTGTTGTTGTTGACGGGGTTTTGGGCCTGCGTTACATACGTATCCCTCGCGGGTGGTGCGGCCACCTTCGCCTTTCCTTTAGCCTCGGCGACAATTTCCTTGTCGGTCTTCGGTCGCGAGCTCTGGTTTGCGGCATCATCGGCATACACCTGGGACGTGATCCGGGCGCACAGGCTGTCGTACGTCGTTGGGCATTTCAAGAAAATGTAAGTCTTGAAAGGCCCCGGACACAGGTTGCTCATGAGGGTATCTCGCACCGATGATTCATCGATGTGTGCAATCTCCGCTACTACGGTGGTGAACCTCGTGAAGAAGGTGCCCAACAACTCGCCCTCTCCCTGCTCAATAACGTGGAGATCCCGCATGTTCTTCTTGCGCTTCCTTGAGTCGCTGAAGTGTGTGACAAAGGATTCACACAGCTGAGCAAACGAGGCCATAGACCCTATCTTGAGGCTTATGAACCACGTCATCGCGGCCTTGTCCAGGGTGGTTGGGAAGATGCGGAAAAATATGGCGTCATTGTAGGATTTGACATTCATTTGGACAACAAAGTGCTTCACGTGCTCCTCCGGGTCAGTCGTGTCGTCGTAGAGCCCCATTTGTGGCCAATGGAAACCTTTGGACATAGGCGCCTCCTGAATCTCGTCCACGAAGGAGGAACGGCATCCGACCTCAATGGGTTGACTTCGCGACCTCGATTTGAGAGAGCGCATCGGCGTCAGTGGCCTTGATTTGAGGGGATGCATAACACTCCCCGCCATTTCGGACAGCTCCGTGTCCTACATTCTCGAATGTCGTGGGCGGGACCGCGAGATCTGCATGGGATCCCGGGGAGGCCTCTCCGTCGATGAGTCATTGGTGGAAGTCTCGTATCCCGGCACATGCCCAGGGATGTACGCAGGTACGTACTCGGAGTGGGGTTGCCCCGGGGGGTGGGGGAATATGGACGTATGAAGGGGCGAAGCCCTGCTGGTACTGCCCATAGCCCGGGTAGGGATATGAGTTCGGGGGTGCACCGCTCGGCTTGTACCCTTGGAATGGGTAGGGGTTTTGTGGGGCGGTGTACGTCCAACCTGAGGGGACCACGAACGAGAAGTCCGGAGGTCTCGCGCCCTCCGTCGATCTTCAACACGTCGATCTTCAACGAGCAAGATAGTTCTTGAGTTCAAGATGTTTTTCGACCCTCTTCCACTTACGAGGTTCTTCTCTTTTTATAGAAAATTGAGGAGCCGAGTTTTGGTTATTGCTCGATGTGGGACGCCCGAGATCAGGGCTTCTGATTGGTCCGGAGGTGAGGCAGTTGATGATTGGTCGGAGGGAACGGCGACAGCTGAGTGGTCTGGACGGGCGGGGGTGTCAGTCGAGTCGGCAACGAGATTGAAACCTCGCTCCCGAGGTTTCGGGCGACCTCGCGTAGATAAAGATTTTGTTTAATTAAAAGACAGGTATGGTAGTGGGCCCCAGAATCCACCTTGGGAGTCCCGTCGGATCCGTTTATTCCTTGTATCCCGGGCCCACTTCCTATTTTACTATTTTGAACTCCATCAGAAGGTACAAAAATGCATTTCCCTAGCTACGTACCACTGAGGTTGAGTACATTGCAACCATGAAAGCCTACAAGAAGATGATGTGGATGAAAACTTTCTGGTTGAGTTGGGTGTAGAGCGGGATAAATATGTCTTATTGTGTGATGATCAAAGTCTTATTCACTTAGGGGCCTTTGTGGATTGCCATGATAATGACATTATCCTGCATTATAATGTAGGATTTAATGCAAAATGCATTGACATAAAACAGGCTCTTATAATGTAGGATTTAATGCAAAATGCAAATTGCATTAAATCTTGCATATAATGCGATAATGTCATTATCCTGGTGATCCAAACAGGCTCTTATAAAAGAACTCAACCCTCGCTTTCACTCAAAACACATTGATATAAAACATCTTAAATCCCCTAAAGCGGAAAAAGACTAGTTTTCTAGAAATTTTGAAGCATGTGCTTTTTATGGAAGTGGGATTTGTTATAGGAGTTTGTTATAACTAAACCTAGCTTATGAACTATGAAATAGATAGTGGCATGACAAACTTGGTTAAGAACATATGTGGAGGTAGCTTATATGAAATGAGCCATATCTATCCAACTTACTTGTGACTGGCCCAAATGCAATGAAGACGGCCCATCATGACGATCCGGAGAAAGAGCTTGCTCACTTTACTTGGAACACAACGTTTTAGTGTGATCTGAGTAACCCTAGATATATAAGCTCACCTCTGACTCTTGGGAGCTGACTTTCACTTTCGGTGCTTTAAAATCCAGAGAGAGAATAGAGGAAGAAAGAAAAGAGAGAAAAGAGAGTTTCGACATCGACGGTGGAGCAATCGACGGAGAAAGGACCTCGGTTGAAGAACTCGTCGAGATTTATGGTGGCGACGACTTGAAAGCTTCATCTCAAGCTTTCCAGAGCCTTGATTGGGGGCGAAAAACCGGATCTGAGATTTCTCCTTTTACCTCTTCTCTTCTTTGTTGTCTATGGTGGTGTTTCTCTTTTCTAGCATCTTGTATACGTAGATCTCTGTGTGTTGTACCTTGATTGTAGCCGATCTTCAACAATATTCGATAACTTAGTGGATTCGGACGAGTCTTCCATACTCCCCAGAGTAGGATTTTTCCGAACTGGGTCACCAAATTAAACCTTCTCGTGTCCATTCCTACTTTACTTTCTTAAGTTCTTATGCTTGCTTGCATGTTGAATGTTTGGATCTGGAGTTTGGTAATCTAGTTTTACAGAGTTGCATATGATTTGATATTGGTCTTCAAATTAAGGCAACAATTAGGTTTATTTGGTCCATAGGTGGCACTTAGTCCATTACAACGAGGAAGGGAAATTTGAACTCGCAACCTAATGATCATGGACGTCATCACTGTTGAGAGTTATCCCACATCGGAAATTAGGAACTACAATTACCTACTATATAAGGTCATGAGTTACTCCACCCATTACCATATGGTTTTGGGTTGGAACCTAATTGAGCTTGTATGTTAGGCCCATTATCGCACGACCCCCAGATTACCGACTCATCGGACTTTATCAATCACCTACTAGCTAGATTGGTGAGGCTTGACTTAGTCGAGTTGCAAGTAAGAGGGCACATATTGTTTGCATTGATCAACATAATCTTGATTAACTTAGTTCGACTAGGTTTATCATATGTATCCTAATGCATGCATGCCTTCTTAACATTTAGATCATCGAACAACTCGTAACTACTAATAACTAATTAGTCATAGATAAGTAAATCCTCTCTAAATCACAAGCTTCTAATTCGACCAAAAAAATTACAAGCTTCTAAATATGTTTCTTACTTAGAAATAAGGGTTGTTTATCTCACTTCTTGTACTTGATAGAGAATCATACGTTATGAAAGTGTTTAAAAGTAAGGCACAAATTAAATTGTCAATTTATCATTTTTTCTGATTTGGTAACTAGAAGATAGACTTGAACAAATGGAGAAAAACAAGTAATCACAAGAAAACAATCTCAACTTTACACTCCAAAACAAGAATCAATCATTTGTTTCTTTCAACATGACTTTAGTATCAATCCTAAATCGTAAAGGTAATCAGAATAACAACTGGCCCCTTAATTTGGGGAAACTAAAACAATGCTGAACAATTCCTTTGCTAGAACCCTTTGAAAAAGGCCTCATTATGGATAGATCTTGAAGCTTTTACAATAATAATTATGAGCTTGTGAAGGGTCTATTTCTAGCATATGGGCAAATCCGCAGGTGCTTCCTCTAGTGTCTCCAACTCTCCGATTCCATCTTCCACAAGAAACGCCATGGCCAGCCCCCATTTTATGTGCACATCCAAATGACAATGCATTAGCCAAACCCCTGCACCAATTATTCATACCAAAAAGAGCATTAAAAAAACTAAGATTGAAATCAAATCCTCCAGCTTGAATTGCAAACATGGATACAATTTCTCATAGACTTATTACCTGGGTTGTCTGCAACGAATCGGATGACTGCCCACCCATTGACGGGCACTGCAACTGTGTTCCTCATAGGAGGATCCACCAAGTTGAACTTTTGGGTGTCTTTCTTGGGGTTGAAGTTTCCAAATCCGATTGCGAGGATGTAGAAGTCGTATCCATGGAGGTGGATAGGGTGGTTCTCAGCCGCAAAGATGCTTGTTCCTTGCAGAACCACTTGAACTCTGGCTCCATACTTGAGTGGGTACAACTTGGTAGCTTTTATTGGCTGCCATAACGAGCGACTCACGTTCTTCCCAGTGTAGTCGAATTTGATGGGTGGGTTGGCAGGGAAGTCAGTGGTAAAGACTCCTTTGATTCCATTCTTGTGAGCCTGAAGAAGGGACCAATTTGAAGGTAGGACAAAGGAGACGTTGTTCATGCTGGCCATGAAGCGAGTCCCGTTAGGGCCTTGGCATCGCAACTTGCTCACACCCGGAGGGCAAGCATGGAGGCCAAGCCCCACGGTGAAGAACAAGTTCTCGTCGACTTCTTTGGGGATCGTCACCTGTTGATAAAGGTATCCATTAAAAACGTCACAAAAAACTTAAATCTGTTGTTGATTGGTAACCGTTAGGGGTGGTTCGAGGGCAGAGCTCCCGACACACCAGGGGTCCCATGGTTCGCCCCTGACAGAGGGTGCCCCACAATGGTGGTCGCATTGTTAGTAAACCATGTTAAATCTTGGTGTCTTTCTTTGCTTGTATCATTCTCGTTACAATAAAAAAAAATATATGTATAAAAATGAAGTGTGGGGAGACATTCTTACTTGTCTAGGGCTCCTAAAGCTCTTTGTGAACTTTGTTACGGTGTTGGTGTCGTTGAAAGCTGGAAGAGATGGCTTGATGGGCTTGGAATTTGGGGCGGATTTGTAGCTCAAGATTGCGGTGGTGGTGGTGTTGTCAAAGGGCGCGTTGCTAGCGCTTTGGTAGGGTTTTGCGGCCATGTAGTAACGAGCTGGTTTCTGGTTAGCCTTGATCAGGACGTCGGTAGTCTGGCCTGGCCCGAGCATGATGACATTTGTGGTGAAGGGCTTGACATAGGAGGCATCGGCTCCCACCACCGTCATCTTGTGGTTGGCCACCGAAAAGAAGAGCTCTTGGTTTAGAGCCGCATTGATCACTCGGAGCAAGTGTGTCTCACCGGTTTTGATCGGGACGATCGTAGTGTCTGTATAAGAAAATGAAAAAGATTGTGCATTCATAATCTTCAAGTATGGTTTCTTTTGTGGTGAAAATGCTAAAATCTAATATTTAAAAAACCTTTTTTGGAGCAATTGTAGAGATCCCCTGGTTGGCCATTGATGGTGTATGCATTTGAGACGTTAGGAGCTGCTCCTGTTCTTGTTGCGTGCTTTATGACATTAACAGGATCAACTTTCCACCATTCCCCTGTTTTCAAGTGAACCAAAAGTAGGGCATTACAAATGTTTTTCAAGTTAAAAATATAACTATATGTTTCTCACAAGATTGTGCATTCATAATCTCTTCAAGTACTCATGACATTTGGTATGCGCTTGTTTAATTACCAAGAAGGATGGGAGTCTCGCGAGTTGGCTTAGGGAAAGGATAGGAGGACCCTTGTTTGGGTCGGATAATGAGAGCGCCATAAACGGTGGCTCGGAGCCATGAACTATGAGCATGCCACCAGAGAGTGCCCTCTTGCCCATTAATTCTGAACCTATATGTATAACTTCCTCCAGGGCGGATTGGGCATTGGGTCACAAACTCCGGTCCATCGGACCACCCGGTTCTCATCTGCCTCACACCATGCCTAAAGAGTTTTTATTGAAACAATTCATGGAACAAATAATTACATAAACATTAGGTTAACTGGATTATTGATCTATATGATAAAGACTAGTACTTAGTATGCTTGCATATATTAAGTGATGTAACCATAAGTGATACAAGCTACATACCAATGAATGGTGACATTGTATTTAGCCTTGTTGACAACATTGATAACAAGACTATCTCCATTGTTGACTTCCAAGGTTGGTCCTGGGAGCTGGCCGTTGACCGTGATCGCGTTAGTAGTCCTGCACAGCCTCTTCACTGGTGTGGATTGAACCTACATGTAGTCAAAGAGAACACAACTGATCATGATGAGATTTGACCTTTAAAAATATGACTAATTATGATTAAGTACAATGTATATGACTTAGCTAGGAGCATGTACATACAACAAAATTGTGGTGATGCGTTTTGGCAGAAGCCAATGCAAGTGCTGAAGCCAAAATCAGCAATAGGCTCAGCTTGTGCAAGAACGAACTCATTGTATACATTTTTGTGCGAGGAATTGTGGGAAAAAGAAGAGCTTAGAATTCAGAAATGAGAAGTGGAAGTGTGAGAAAACTAGGACAAGGGAAGTGGGTATATATAGGAGGATTAATTGTGGAGCAAATAGAGACACTAATTAGAGGTTGTTATGAGGTTGGAAGGTTTGGTTTTGTTCCCACCAAATTAGAATTGATTTAATTTTGAGTTTTTATTCTGGTTTTCAATCGTGGTTCATTACAAGTTTTGTTTTTTTGTGGTTGGTTTGCAAGAACTAAAATTTGTTTTGCAAAGATTTGTTTTTGAAAAGGGAAGATTGCTTCAATTCAAGCTTGGCAATGTTTGGTGCACCCACTTACTGGCCTATCGCGCAAGTCATAATAATGGACTTTAATAGTGGGTTACTATCACTTTACTATGGGAACATCTTCGTTAGTTTATTTATTTGGGATCTCTTAACTAATCAAAACTTGAGCTAGTAAAATAATATCGGTGCCAGAGTATAGTTAAACACTTCGATCATCAGTCATCATAACTCATGCAAAATTATCCAACCTTTAAGAGATAACGAAGTTCTCCCATATCGAAAAAATGAAACAAAAATATTTATATATAAGTAAAGTAAAATCCTTACAGAAATATCTTTTGATTAAAACTACGCCCTAATAAGACTTGTCCCTTTTATGCATATTTTTGAAATTTGAGTTACTAGTCCTA
This sequence comes from Fallopia convolvulus, assembly GCA_964016875.1. Lineage (NCBI taxonomy): Eukaryota > Viridiplantae > Streptophyta > Magnoliopsida > Caryophyllales > Polygonaceae > Fallopia > Fallopia convolvulus. The sequence goes on from OZ024721.1 coordinate 11,182,575, forward strand.
ATCTCAAAATAATTTATTAATTGAGTTACCAATCTTACAAAAACAATGCGTATTTTTTTTCAAAATAATTATTAACCATACTTTATTTTCAAGTGTCTTCCCTAGCTACTACAACCTTCTTATAGCTATAACATCATTTCTTTTGGTACAACTTACAGGAATAAAATAGCTGTTAGATTTGGAAGGTTAAACATCGGTCCTAAAGCAATACACGAGTTTGATTCGCTAATAAGTTCGTTAAGCGAAAATATGTCTAGGCTGGATTACCGACTGTACGTCTATGACCTATTAAAAATGGCGTCTTTTTTATAGTGCAGCGAATGCGGATGGCGTCGTGGCTTCTTACGGGTTCGTTTTCAGGGACTCTCGCTGCGCCCCTATCCACTTTGACGGAGGACTGATTGCTCATCAATCTGTTCTGACATCCGAGACCATCGCCTTACGCTAGCGACTTCTTGAGGCCATCCGTCGTGGCATTCCCCGGATCCAGAATGAAGGCGATAATTTGCAGCTGGTCAAGGCTGTTCTTGGTGACTGGCGCTGCCTGTGGGAGATTGAGTTGCTTCGTTCGGACATCCACTGCTTGTTGGCTCGTTTTCAGGATTGGGATATCGCTCACGTCAACCGTGAGTGCAATTCGGTGGCGGACTACATCGCTGGCTCGTTCCGACATGTCTCCTCTGTTCCACTTGCAGTCGACTCGGGTTTACACACCCTCATCCGACAGGATGCCCTTGGGCGAACCCCTTTTCTTATAAAAAAAATGGCGTCTGGTTCGGGTTGACTTTTATAAAAGAAAAAAATATGCCATTTAGGTTTAATAACCTCAAATTTTCACGTTTCCAAATTTTTTTCTATTTTTACTTGCACAGCGTTTTATAGAATTATTGTGTTATTTATTTGTATTTGTTAAATTTTAATTAAATTAATATAGGTACGTTGTAAGATATTTTAAAAAAATTATAAGTATCTTATCTACATAAAACTACCATTATGAAACATAATTATTAAAAACTAATCTTATCTAAAAAAATTATCCTATCCAAAAATAAAAAACTAATATATTGATTGATTGTTTTGTTTAATATATAGATAAAACTAATTAAAAATAATTCAATCAAATTTCAACCAATCCGATTAATTGTAAAAGGATGGATTGCATGGTTCAATGTCGATCCGTTTTATATATTATTTTAACATCTGCTTTACTATATAGTAATGATGATTGAGAAATCAAAAATTAAGAAAGTTTTTTAATTTAAATTTTTCATATGGCTCAAATTTTTACAAAGACTTGGTTTTTGTTTTAGTATTGTACTAGGGTACATTTCTTACAAAAATAAATTAAGTCTTTGAGATCCATGTCCAAAGTCAATCCAAAGCAAATCGGGCCGAAGCAATAAATATTTGATATGATATCCATTGGAACAACTACATTGAAGATTAATCTAACCCGATCAAAGCGCAAGAGATGTGAAGAAGTTGTGCCGGCAAGGCGTGCTCGTCCGCGCCGGCACCCACAAGGTCTTTATGGGCATCCCTCAAAAGAAATTAATGTTTTCACTTAATAAGCATTTTGGATTCTTAGAATGAGCATTTACTATGTTTGACTCATGTTAGCATTACTTGAAGTTCTAGAACTAGTGTGAACATGAGTTAGGCATTTATGTCTAGTTGAAGCCAAGTTCATGTATCTCATCCATGTCCAAATTTCCCTCCTTGATACATTATATTGGACATGGCTTTATGACTATAAAAGGGGCGTCCCCTCCCTTGTAATATAACATGAAGATTGAATAAAAAAAGGGAAAATTCCTTTTGGTGCCCCTAAGGTTTTGCCTTTTCCTTTTGGTACCAAAAAAAATACTTATTCCTCTTGGTACCCCTGAGGTTTTGGTTTTTCCCGTTGATGCCCCTCTCCGGTTCAAATTAGCTAATTTCAAGCTTACCATTATGTTCATCACCCTTAAATTAGTAGGATTCAACTTTTAAAACACTTAAATTCATAACCAAACTACATCAATTTGAATTTTTAAACAATCCTCTATTTTAAGGGGTTGTTTACAAAATTGTTTAAAAATTCAAATTGATGTAGTTTTATAATGAATTTTGATGTTTTAATAGTCAAATCCTACTAATTTAAGGGTGATAAACATAATGGTAAGCTTGAAATTGGCTAATTTGAATCGGAGAGGGGCGTCAACGGGAAAAGCCAAAACCTCAGTGGTACCAAGAGGAATAAGTTTTTTTCTTGGGCACTAAAAGGAAAAGGCAAAAACTTTGGGGTACCAAAAGGAATTTTCCTAAAAAAAATCAAGCAAGTTCTCCTTTTTAGAATTTTTGGAGTAGTCCCTTGTTTGGTGTGTAATATCCAAACATGTTCAGTGATTTATATATATCCGAACCTCTTTATGTCTGTTGCATCCTATGAGATTTGAACTTTCTTTCGATTCTCTTGTGGTAAGGTGTATTCACATAAGCATCGATTGCTTATCCCTTTTTCGATTTCCCTATGTGTGTTATATCTTTGATTTTTCGATTGCTTATCCCTATATTTATAACTAAAGTCATTTTTCCTTTTAGTTTGAATCACTTGCTTTTTCTTTCAGGTTCATCACAAAATAAATCCATTTGATCCATTATCAAAGAGCTTGTATCAGTAAGCTTTGCATATACCTTCTCGAGTAGGGCATCTTATGACCCTTTAGGAGAATTGCCATAATGATTGGATCCCAGATCATATCTCGCTCAAAATTGGAGGCCAAAAACTAGACTTTCATATCCAACTCGGTGATTTGAAATCATCCAATTTAGAGATCGTATCACAGAGAACAAGCTTGTTGAAGACGAGACAATAATCTGGAAACAAGATCCCGGGAACGAGAAGAAATCTCCCAGCTTGCAACCAAAATCCATTTGATTTACCTTGCACCGAAGTTTTGAGAGACTCGATCCATATCATGTTCAAGACTAATTGTTCAAGATCAAACTAAATTGGATCTTTCTTAGCGACCGAATCAAGCAACAACAATCCCATTCGTATCAATAATGATTCGATCCTTGATCTACACTTTTTTCAAAGTTGTTTTTGAGTCGGTTTAGCCTGGTTTGGTTTGTTTAGGTTAGATGATCTCAATTTACCAATAATGTTTTCATGGCCTATTAGGTTATGTTTTATATATTTCCAATCTCTAAATCTGCATCTTACATATAGTACAAGAGTTTAGGGTGAGGTTAGAGTAAGAACGCCTATCCTAAAAAAAAATAGTATAGACAGAGATTGTCAAATCTCAAATTAACTTATAAGATCAAAAATTCATTAAAATAAATTTTAGAACAACTATTTTTTTCAAAAAAGATGTGTATTACTAAATGTGCATCATCTTCAAGTAAAATTTGTGTTTTTTCAAACATTCTTATTTAATAATCGGGATACATTCTCACTTCTTTCTACCATTTTAAAAATATTTTTTTAGGGTTTTAAGAAAAATTCTATATTAGATACCATAAATCATATTTTGCGCCTTACAAATATTATTTAATTAAAATACTTATTGCGTATTACAAATATTATTATCCATCAATTGCATGATGTAAGAACATGTGGTTTTTTTTTTCAATCTTACCTTATATTTAAAAGATAAATTATGTATCAATAACTATATCAATTTTTCTAACCTATGCTCCATGCAAGGATATGGGTTAAGAACCTTAAAATGGAAATAATTTATTGAATTTTATTATTTGGAATTATTTTCATTATTTCTATTAATTTCTATAACTAGTTCTTTTAAACTATGCTCTAAGGGTATAGGATAGAAAAACCGTAACTATATATGAGTGTTGCGTAAAACCGTTAATAGTTTTTTTTTTTTGGGTTTAATTTTATCAACTTTTGGTGGGATTCCGTCATTAGATAATCAACCATCTTGTTAATTATTCTAGCTAATTCAAAAGTCATAAAGACAAAAACAGTGTTGTTGTTTTCTGTCCCTTTTCAAGTTCGATTTCAACATGGTTAATTTGTCCCTTCCACTAATAACTTAATAACAAAAAAAAAGGTCGAGGTGATGATGTCAGTGATGGTTTGTAAACATTTCATTTTGCATGTCTTATCAATTGTAAGTGCAAATTCAGTTGACTTAATAGACGTAAACCTAGCTACTTAAGAAAAAAGGAACAAAGCCATTTGTGATGTAATTTGTTCAACTATAACACAATAACAAACAACAATTATCTATAAACTAAGGATCAGACTAGTCACAATTCGAAATACAACCACCTCGACCTCGCACCTCTATAACCTAAACTAAATACTGAACCTCAAGTAATTTCCAATTATAGATTTATTTAATTGACACAGAGCCTGAATTAACACCAACTTAAAATATGTGTGCATATACTTTCATTTTATTTTTCTTTTGAAGGAGTATAGACATATGGCATATGCCTTTTTTTTTTAAAGGCATATATTTTTTTTTGGTAGAATTTTTAAAGGCATATATAGATATATGACTTCTTTTTTTTGGGCAAATGACTTGAGATTTATTTGCTTTGTAAATTTCTCTAGCTCAAAATATGGTATGGGGTTGAGTGGATTTGCAGTTATTGGATTGTCAAATATTAATTAGGTGGTCCAACAACTAGAATGAGAAACGGTTTTCAAATCATGTCATATAAGAATAATTGTTGACATTTGACATAAATGTTTAGTTAGTTAACCAAATAATCATGTTTAATATGACCAAACAAAAGCATTCTTAAGACCAATAAAACAGAAGTAAAATTAGATGAATTGTTGTGCCCTAGAGTTGATCATCTATATTCTATAGGGTGAGATATATAACTAAATAAACTAATAAGGGCATCTCCATTGGTAGAAATCCAAATGGATCTCTCACCAAATAATAAGGGTATGTTTTCCTAATAGAGACAAATTACAACTAGAAGAACTTGGCCCTAAGAAAGAGCATTTTGGGCCCATAAGGGTATTTTTTCAACTTTCTCAACTTCCAATTTCAATTTTTATCATATAATACAAGAACAACAACAACATCAACCCAGGTTTATCCCGGTATGAGTGGGATTTGGGGATTAAAGATGTAGGCACCCTTGCCCCGAGTGGAAGTCGGAAGGATATTTCTGGCGAGCCCAAAACAAAACGAAAACACCAAGGCTAAAAAAACAAGACTGAAAATTTGACATACTTTCTATCCAAGATAATAATAAAGATAATATTCCTACTAAAAAAGACTAGAAAAATCGGAATTAATAAATAACATAATAATAACTTAAAAACATAATTGAGGAAAGTCTCAGATTCCCGTAAGATCTTGTACTACTCTCAGTAAAACGAGATTTTGACCATCGTCTTGTTGGACTATCATCTTGACGTCAACTGTGAAGTTGTAGATCATTGAATAAGCTTTCCAACTCATCTTGATTCTTGAATCAACTTAACTGAGATCAATTTTCTATCCAAAGATATGACCGTTTTACTGAACACTACTCATAATGTGACATGATCTTAAACTTCTGAAAGTATCTTCACTTTGATCCTTTTCCTTGGAGGTCGTGGACGCCTCAATTGATATTATTTAAAGCATAATTTGACATGCTTTAAGACCTTGTTGAACTTGAAAGCCCGAGACCTCTTGTAAGATTGATGCCTTTTTCTTCTCTTCATTGGACGTTATGAATCTTTTGCCTCACACACATCCTGTTCTACATCAATCCTGAAAGGCTCATAAGATAACAAACTAGAGCTTAAACTACAAAAACAAAGGAAAAGATAGAAAACTAAAAGAGCACATAGGTTGACCGAAATGTTCAATTTAGAACATAAATATATATAATGAAAATACTCCAACTAAGGTAGGACATTTAGACTTATAATAGAATATGATAAATGTCAAGGTGACTAATACCAACATTTCATGTCTTATCTTAACCAACCACCTGCTAAATTTGGCCCTATAATTAAGGTAATTCATAACATGCATCTAAAATAAGTAAAATGTGTTACAAAAGCCTGAACAATCTAGTGGAGGTCCAAAGGCCACACATTGCCTTTGCCAAGTGTTGATGTTCCTCATGCATTGTCTTCAATTTGGGTTTCTTTCTTGGCTTGGTTCATGACTTATAATTGTGATCCACTTAGTTTTGATAGACTCATGAGTCATGAACCATAGTTGCAAGTCTCACAGATAAAGCTCATGTTCACTTTTGAAAATTCCTTGCTCGATTTGTACTGATTTGTCCTTCAGATGACGCTCGAATCATCTCCCCGACGTCTTATGGAGTCAAGGCATGTTGGATTGCATCATAGAGTGTCCCAGTACAGCCCACAAGCATGGTCGGTATGTGATTAGCCGAGTGCTAGTAGCCTCGAATATACAAATAAAATTAAAAAATAATTATGATTTCATTTAAATGTTCTCTTTCCTTATTATTACGGCCCCTTCTTTTATTATTACCTCCTTAATCTTTCTATCTCTCTTCCCATTTGCAATTTTGTTAAAATAGCTCGAGTTTGTATCAAACAGCTTATTGTGTCACCAATCCAATGATCATGCCCTCCTGAAGCACTAATGCACTAATGCCTCCATTACATTTTTAAATTAGTAAAATAAAATATTCCCAATAAAAAAGAAGCAAACATTAGCTCCTAATCCCCCTTGTAAGTTGTAAAAGGCCAATTGTTTTCAAAATGGATCCTTATTGTAGGCTTTTGCCTGATGAGTTTATCTAAGTAGATCGAGAATAGGCCGTATATTTATTTGTAAAACCATGGGCCAACACCATGGGCCAACACCATGGGCTTTGCTCTCGATGTGGAAACTCGTTATTTTCTTCTCATCTGCAAAACGACACCGTATCACCGTATCCAGAACGGCAGAACGCTAGAACCCGATAGCGACTCCACTTCTCGAATCTTTGATCCTTCTCGCTAAGCTCCCAATCTGGAAAGAGACAACCAACTCCATCTTCTCTCAATTACGAGGAGGAGAAATTTGAGTTCAATTGAAGCAGAATCAATCAGAAACGAAAATGATGGGACATGAGCAGGAACCAAATGAAGAAGAATCTCATCTCTACACTTCCCCGGACGAGATGGAAAGCCTCGTTCTCGACGACGACGTCCGCCACCCGCTCTCTAACGGCGGTCGAACCGCCACCTCTTCCGCTGTCACGCCGCCCGCTCAGATCTCCGCCGTTGACGGTGATGAAGGTCGCGGTAGCCCAGGCTTCGTGTCCCCGCGCACTCCGCAAGCATCGCTGCTTCAAAACCCTAGCTCTTCTCTTATCTTCTCTTCGTCGTCGCTGAATTCATTCCTTGATCCGCCGTCCTACGCGGACGCCATGTTCCGGTCCTTCGACGGCGAGGCGTCGGAGATCGACGGCCGAGAGCACTCTACTTCTGACTCCGAGTACATCCATATTACCGTCTCTGATCCGAAGAAGGTTCCGGAGGTTTCGAATTCGATCGTTCCGGGGAGCAATTCCTATTATACCTACCTGATCACGACGAGGACCAATTTTCCGGAGTTCGAAGGTACTGAATTTAGTGTCTGGAGGAGGTTCAGAGATGTTGTTACTCTCTCCGATCGGCTGTCGGAGGCGTATCGGGGTTTCTTCATTCCCCTCCGGCCGGATAAGAGCGTAGTAGAGAGTCAAATGATGCAGAAGAACGAGTTCGTGGAGCAGCGGAAGATCGCGATTGAGAAGTACATGGCGAGATTGGCTGCTCATCCTGTGATCAGGAAGAGTGATGAGTTTAGGGTTTTCTTGCAGGTGCAAGGGAAGCTTCCATTACCGAAAACCACCGATGTGGCTTCGAGGATGTTAGACGGGGCTGTGAAGCTGCCGAAGCAATTGATGGGGGATCCGGGAGCTGTCACTGCACCACATGAGGTGGTGCAGCCGGCGAGGGGTGGAAGGGACCTGTTGAGGATTTTCAGGGAGTTGAGGCAGTCTGTGACTAATGATTGGGGTGGGTCAAAGCCTCCAGTTGTAGAGGAAGATAAGGAGTTTCTGGAGAAGAAAGAAAAGTTGCAGGATCTTCAGCAACAGCTTATTAATGTTTCTCAGCAGGTATGAGCTTTTGTTTCGAGATTAGCAGCTTAAATGCCTGTTTATTGTGACAGTTGCTGAGTTTTGTTGCATTTCTGTCATTGCTTTATCTTTAACATATAGCAATTTCTTACATAGGAAGGTATGATGCCGATGTCCAAGTTTGAGCCGAGCTTTTTTGAAATAAGCATTTAGAAATATTACGATATTTGAATCAAACCAAGTAAAAGTTGTTGGAGGAGAATCTGGGAAGTTCTGATACACTGTTTTGGAGGTAGTGCTTAGTGTCTTTAGGATTTGTTTGGCAAAACATTCTACTGTATTTGGCTATTTGCCTTATAAGGCAGCATGCTATCACCTTATTAGTTACCTCGTCACTATATGAGCCTTAAGTTCAAGTCATTGTTGTTTTTGGCTATGCTATATGCTATTGAAATCATTTGTGAGTTTTCATTTTTTCCAAAAGTATTTGATATTTAAGGGTACATCTTGACCCCCAAATCATGCTGCAACGGGACTATACTGGAACGATATTATTGTATTTGTCGTGTTTGTGCTTTAGGTTTTTTTTTAAATGATTGTGATAATATTGGTATGTAGGCAGAAGCTCTAGTGAAAGCTCAGCAAGACATTGGAGAGACAATAGGCGAGTTGGGAATGGCATTTGTCAAGCTGACCAAGTTTGAGTTAGAAGAAGCTGTATATGAATCCCAGAGAGTGAGAGCAGAAGATGTGAAGAATGTAGCAACTGCTGCAGTTAAAGCAAGCCGACTGTATAGGGAATTGAATGCTCAAACAGTCAAACATCTGGTGCAAATTTAATATTCAGCTATATATTTTCCTCTTTTGGTATTAGTAATAAAAAACATTACGGTGCTTGATATCATCAGGGTATTTTCAGATTTAATTATGACTATAAATGATTCAGCTCAGCATGCAACTACTTCTGAGCAAAGTTTGGTTATATAAATAAAATAGATTAACGAGAAAATCTTCTTCTAAGGGGCAATCTAGTAGAATCATTATTTTGCAATTCATCTTATTAGGAATCTCAAGCCAAACTAAAAAGAGAATATGAGCAGAAATTTTGATACTGACAAAGGATCCGCGACAATCAGCCAAGGGAGCAATTTATAGATAAAGGAGGAAGAACCATTCCCAGGAAAATTCTCTGGTACAAGTTCAGTCCACACTCTAAAGGATATATTTTCCCCTAATTTACAAAATGGCACCATCATTACCCTAGAATCCCTGATTTGTCATTACCCTAGAATCCCTGATTTGTAAGAGCTATCTTCTGAATAATGTAGTTAAGGCTCCATTCTTGCAATAATATACTTTAGTGAAACTATTTTTCTAGAGTCATCAGCGTAGTTTGAGGAATTAAGGCTTTACTCCAGCAAAATACATTAACCATTAATGCTTGGTTGATATTAAGGATTAATATGGGAAATTAATGAAATCTGACGCACTAAGTGCGTCTCTCTTGCTCTTTCCGGATAAGAATTGGGCCTTTCAGTGGATATATGCTTGTATGTTGTCTTTTCAAGGACATCTCGACATATGAATGAATTGGTCAATCAATGTTGGTATAAATTAGAATATATTTTAGCGAAATCTATGGATTAATTTTCTAATGTGATTCTTATTATGGTGAGCAGCGAGCTAGTTAATGTGACAATTTAAGCACATTCTGATACTATGTCTATTGCAGGATAAGCTCCATGACTACCTAGGAGTGATGCTTGCTGTTGATAATGCATTTGCAGACCGATCAAGTGCACTGTTGACTGTCCAAACTATTTTGGCCGACCTATCATCCTTACAGTCACGGATTGAAAAGCTTGAGGTTGCTTCATCCAGGATATTTGGGGGGAATACTTCCACGATGCGGAAAATAGAGGAACTGAAAGAAACTGTCAAAGCAACTGAGGATGCCAAATGTGTGGCGGTGAAAGAATATGAGCGGATCAAGGTAGCACTTTATTGTCTGATGTCTCTAAATTATGTTGTCTCTCTTGAAGATGTTTACATCACTGGAACAATGTACACTGATCTTTGCTATAATAATTATATTGTTTTAATGCTGCTATATGTTACCTCTGGTGTAACTATATGCCCTTGGGAAAACAATAATTACTTGTGTATTGTCCTAAAAAGAAAGATGATTTAATGAGCTAAATCTTTGTGGAAATGTAGTTATTTGTTAGGGTCTGAAATGTGCATATATTATATGGGTGCTATTTTAGTAGATTTGGATATTCATTGAATTGACACTTCTTCTTTCTTCTTGCTTATTGGAAACTAAACCATTTCTAGTTGTGGAGATACCGTGGATGAGTACAATATCTTTATTTCTTATGCAACGTATAATGTAATTTTCCTTTAGCTGTTTTGAGGAAGATAAGGGGGTGTTTATATATTCTTTTTATCCCTTCTAACTCCTTGTGCAAAATATACAAAATTACACGTGCATTTTCTAATCTACTGGATGTTCATTTTCCTTTAGCTGTTGCGGAGTTACCCTGGATGTTCCCTAATTCTTTTCTAGCAGTCTAAAGACAATCTTCTATTTTTGTACGCATTTCCCATGTCTCATTTTCTTTCACCTGTTTCCTAATACTATTTTTCTAATATGCTGCTCTGTGAGTAGGTTAGTTATTCCCTTAGCTGTAAGACCAGGTTATATCCATTCATAAATATGTTTATTTAGTGCTTTGTACAACTGCCAGACGTGGAATTAATTAGAATTCAGCATTGAAGCATTCTTCAATTTCATGCTCTTGAACAGCGTGTTTAATGATCCCTGCAGTGAAGTAAATTGTTTATTGTGGACTTACAGGATTGCTCAAAGTATGGGTCTAGTCATTGATTTGAAGTTTTTGGTGGCAAAACTATGTAAATTTGGCAGTCTAGTTAACTGATTCCCAAGATACTTGTGACCTTATGCAGGAAAATAACAGGACGGAGCTTGTGAGGCTTGATAAAGAAAGACGAGCAGACTTCCTGAATATGCTGAAAGGATTTGTGGTAAATCAGGTACATCTCACCTCTTTCAGATACTTGAGTTGATGAAACCTTAATGACTTACTTCAAAAAGCCATTTGATAGAACTGAACCTCATTGTTCATATGTAAACTTGTAAATTGTAATGGCATGTAAAATTTTACTTTTGTTTGCCGTACACTTTTATGCTACTTACCTAGCTGATTACCTGCACATTTTTACTTACAATTAAAGCATTGATTGCTATGTGTACGAGAATGAAGTTCTGGTGTTTTGATGAAAGCATTGTTCAGAGTTCAAACTGAAGTTCTGGAGCCAATTTCTGTCTGTGAAACTATGATATTGTGTGACCTTGCATGGCATAATAAAAATTAGGTGGCATAAGCTGTTCAATATATACACAATTAATGTTGAACAATTTGTGTATCATTGGAAAGTGCCCTCTCAAAGAGAGAACAATTTGTCTTTCTGTTTGTTTGATGCCCTGGAGTCTTTATGAAATTATTTGTGCATTATTGACTATGCATGGTTCTTCACAGGCTGGATACGCCGAGAAAATGACGAATGTTTGGGAAAAAGTTGCAGAGGACTCAAGTCGCTATGCAATTGGTACGGGGACTAGTAATTCTCTGTAAATATTTTTCTTTGTTTCATTCTCTCCAGTCTCCTTCCTCTTTTTTTTTCATCTTATCAGTGTAAAGTGTACATCAGAAATCTGTTTGATAGAAGTTTAAGTTTGGCCCTGACCATATTGATTTGGTAACACGAACTCTTTAATCTTCCATTGTCTCAGAGTCTGGATTATCTGTTTATCTGTACATGCAGCCTCATTTGCTCCGTATAATTGAAAACTGAAGTCTCTTTTACTCATCCTTCTGTTTTTTCAACCCTTTGCATATAGTGATTCTGGTTATTCAGGAGTGAAGTTTGATAGATATAGGTTTAGAACTTATACTGAACTCTTCTCTTATAAATATAAGAGCTTAATTTGTGAAAACCAAGTATACGGGTTTATATACTTTGCAATCAGGTCGTGGTCCAAAGTTCTTAATATACTATGATCATTCCCAAATTTCTCTATTTTTGCTACTATAAGAAAATCTCTTATTTAGGATGAAGGGGTGATTTTCATTTAAGAAAGGTAGTTACAAAAATAATGTTCTAGGCAAGCCTAGAATTTACAGAAGCTCATCTAAACCAATTCTAGTGAGTCCTTTTCTCGAGCCCCTATTTTGTTTTCTCCGCCTAGCCTTAATGCTATTCCTAACATGGCTTATGGTAGCCATTGCTAGGGGTGGGCACGGTCGGTTAACCGGAGTTTCGGTTAACCGATGTCCGGTTAACCGAAACTTCGGTTAGTAAATTTCAATAACCATAACCGTACCGTTCGTTATCGGTTAAACGTTAACGGTTAACCGTGAAACTCGGTACGGTTTATCGGCTAACCGACTTGTTTTATTTTACTTTTTAAATAAGAAAATCAGATTTTTAATTAAAAAATTACCTTATTTTTCAATAAAATAAACTTAAATTTTAAATTAAATACAAAATACAAACAAATTTCTAAAATATATCCACTTGACTAATCTATGTGTATATATATATAAAAGACGCAAGGAATAAAGCCACCACGTTGCGCCACCTAGGATTTTCCTACGTGTCGTTCTCACATTACGCCACCTAGGATTTTGCCACATAGGATTTTTTATTTTGGAAATTCATATATATTGATATTATTGTAGAATAATATAGAAATAGGATAAATTAATCTAGAAGATATTCTATCTAAAATAAAGACGTTATCTATTATATATTAGGAATTAGGATAGATCTAAAAGATTTTATCTAAAATTAAAATAAATTATAGAACATTAGATATTATATATTAAGATAGATATATTAATTTAGTTTTTTCAATTAAATTTCTATCTATTTATATGCAAAAAAATAAATTCGAATTTTATTTAAAATTAAAGAAAATTATTTTAGCTTTATTTTTTATCTATTTATGTAAAATATTTATCTTTAAATAAAATTTTGATAAAAATAGAACTTTCAATCTAGATAATTACTTACCTAATTTGACTTTTGATAATAAAAAATCATGCTATCTTTTCCTTAATTTTCTTTTTGAATTATTCATGTAAATATAAATGATTTTCTTATCATTAAAAAAATCATTATTTATTTATATTTTTTCATCATTTCTTATTAAGTATATTTTTAATTTTTATTCAAATTTTTTTAAAGAATTGAATTTGATAAAAAATTTACAACAATTTAGATTATTTTTACCTTTTTATATTTTTTGTAAAAGATTTTTAAAATTAAATGACTCTAATTCAAATCATTTTATTTATATTTTTGCATAAATAAATTATAATTAAGCCATCAAAATTATAGTGGGTTCACCTTAATAATTTTGGCCACGTTTCACATGACACCAATTGTAAAATTTTATATAATTTTTAAATAATTTTTTTATATCAATTTAAAATTATATTCATTAAATAAATTAAATATTAAATTCATGTAGTCGTGCATGGCACGACGGATATAACTAGTTCAAAATAAAGCGGAACTCTCTTTTCACTAAAGCCGAGAGCCTTCTGTACAGGCTTGAATTCATCTCTGATGCCATGGAAGTGGTGCTGAAGGTGAGTTGAATTGAATTAATGAAGGCAATTAATTAGAAATTTGAAGTTCGTACTCATAAATCCTAGTTTCTTCATTCAACTTCATCTTATTCTAGCTACTGTTGACTTAAATCGTATGTAGATTTCATCCATAAGTTTGTAATTTTAACTGATTTTCATATTGTGATTGTAGTTCAAATTTATTCAATTACGTGTTTTCCAAATTAGAGTTTTCTAATTTTTTTTTTTTTGATGAGGTAAGAATTAGGTTATCCCCAACTAAGGGAGGTAACCTAGAGCATCCTTATGGATGAGAACATTAAGTTCTAAGTGATATAAGAAATAATGAAAATATTATCGGTTTTCTAATGATATAAGAAATAATGAAAAACTAATTTGATATATAATTTCCTTTTTAAAAACATATAATATATTAAAAATATTATCGGTTATACGGTTAACCGCCCGTGGAAATATTAATAACCGTATCCGAACTGTTGAACCGTTAAAAGTATCGGTTGGTTAACCGTAACCGATAAATTTTATTTTTCGGTTCGGTTAACCGTAAAAAGTGATCGGTTTGTCGGTTTTACGGTTTGGATTTTCGGTTACGATTTTTTTTGCCCAGCCCTAGCCATTGCACATTCATCTACCGTACAAACCTCTAGTTGAAATACGAGTCTATTCCTTGCCCACCAGACGAAGTATGCCACTGTGCAGTAACAAGTAATCCACAAATTATATGTAAAACTGCTCTTCTTAACCATTCTACTCATTGCCTCCATCCATTCTTCAAATGAATAGTGCCTTCTACCAATCCTTGCCCAATTCAAAACTCTATCAAGCACTTGTTTAGAGAATTTGCACTTGAATCACAAGTGATTCCCTGACTTTGCTTGGTCTTCATTGCACATAACACATCTGTCTTCATTGATCATCCCCATTAATTTCAATCTGTCTTTTGTGTACATTCCTTTACTTGCTATCACCCAACAAGTAAAGTTGATTCTTGGAGTGTTAATGTTTCCCCATATCCATTTGCTCCATTCCTTCCTTGGTCCTCTATTTCTCAAACTGTCATAGACCATTCTCCAATCGAACTTGCCTCTGGTAGTTATAATCATCACTGGGTTGCCATGAGCCTCAAGAGACTCCTTGATTTCCTCTCTCACTGATATCACTGCTTTCCAGATGGCGCTTGATGTCGGTTTGATGTTCGCTTCCTAGAAATTAACTCCCCTGAGGTTTACAGTGTGCACCCATCTTTTCCAAATGGAATCCTTTTCAGACAAGAGATAAAAAATTAACTTAGTAAAACTTGCCTTATTCCAAGAGAGAACTTCTTTAAGTCCTAAACCCCCTTCCTCCCTTGGCCTGCATACCACCTTCCATGATATTGGAGCTTTTCTCCCTTCTGAGTTGCCTGACCACAAGAAGTTTCTCATGACCTTAATGGTTTGGTTGATGACTCCTTTTGGCAAGAGGAAGATTTTACACCAGTAGTTCAGAACCCCATACAGCACCGCTCTTATTAACTCAAGTCTGCTTGCATAGGCAAGCTTTCTAGCAGCCCAAGCATTTGCTTTTGTTGTAATCTTTGCTATTAGTGACCTATAATCTCTGCTTTCTGCTCTAGCACCACTTAAAGGGATCCCTAGATAGGTCACTGTTAGCTCACCTCTTTCAACATTTAACAGATTAGCAAATTCCACCACATCTTGATTTCTTAGTCCAGCACAAAACAACTTTGATTTGCCATGATTTATGTTCAACCCAGAGAACTCACAGAATCTGTCCAGTGTCAACTTTAATGCTTGCATGCACATCTGGGACTGATATACTTTCTGGTGTAGCAATTGACAAGTTCTTGACATAAGGCTATGTTGTGTTTGATGTTTCTCCCTTTCACAAAAGCACCTTGGTTCACATCAATTAAAGAAGGCAACACAGGTTGAAGTCTTTTCACAATAAGCTTGGAAATCACCTTGCTTATAACTGAGCAGCAAGAAATGGGCCTGAGATCATGGACAAAAGCTGGGTTGTCCTTCTTGGGGATAAGAGCTAGGATTGTGCTTCCAACTTCCTTAAGAAGTCTCCCATTTGAAAAGAAGTCTAAAACTGCATCTGTAAAGTCTTCTCCCACTACTGACCAGGCTTCTCGAATTTTTTTTGAATCGTATCCGTCCGGGCATGGGGATATATTCAAACCTATCTCCCATAGTGCATCCTTAATTTCTTTTCTGTCAAACTAGTTTACCATAGAGAGTTTGTCCTCATCCTTAAGTACTGGACCTTCTGCAAAGACTGTTGAATCACAAGGAGTGCATCTATCAGAGCTTCCTAGGCTTTTCTGAAGTGTTCAACCACAAACTTCTTCATCTCAGACTCTTCAGAGAACAGATTACCTTGCTCATCCTAGAGCGAGTTGAGGCAGTTCCTTGACTTTCTCAACTTAATGGAATTATAGAAGAAATTGTTGCAAATGTCCTAGTATTTGAGCCATTGTAGTTTAGCTCTCTTCTGCAGCATCACCCTTCTACTTCTAATTACACTCTTCAACTCTTCAAGTGTGCTTGCTTCTAGTCTGAACAGTGCAGATTCAGTTGGCTTATTAATGATTTCGTATTGAACCATGTACAATCTACCTTGGAGATCTGCCAATTTTATATCCCCCTATTCTACATTTAGAGATTTCAACCTTTTCAGATGTCCCTTGAGTGACTTTAGTTTGGCAACAAGAGCAAACATTTTATATCCCCCTCTTCTCCAGGCATTCTGTACTACTTGAAGAAACTCAGGATTATCACACCACACATTGTTGAATCTAAAGGTTGTCTTCTTTGTACTCTGCAAACCACTGATGCTCAGAATAGCAGGGGAGTGATCTGAACATTCTGGAAGGCCAAACCTCACTGAATGACTAGGAAAATCATCTATCCACACTTGATTTGCTAAGACCCTATCAAGTTTACACATAATCTTAGTTCCATTTGTGTGTTTATTAGACCATGTAAAATGCGCACCTGAGTAGTTGAGATCAGTTAGCCCATTTCTATCAAGACAGTTCCTGAAGTCATTGTTCACTTAGAAGTGAGAACCATCCTCCACGAATTTCTCTCTGAATTCCTTGATGGCATTGAAATCACCTAGTAAGACCCATGGTTCTTGCCTTCTACTACTATCCTCTGTAAGGTGATCCAATGTTTGCCAAAGTTGAGCTCTTTCTTGCGAGTGGTTTGAGGCATAAATGAATGACACTTTCATTGGCTTATGAGCTTTTGCAGAAGTCACTAGGCAGTGCATAATCTGGCTCTCCTCTAGCAAAAAGTCAACTCGAGAAACAGTTCTAGGGTTCCAAAAGATCCAAAATCTCCCATTAGCTCCTAAACATTGAGTATTTCTCAGCCACCCCTTCAAAATAAGGCTAGAAGTACTCTTTACTTTACTTTCTCTAACTCTAGTCTCCAAAATAGCTAAGATATCTACACTGTGTTTATTTGCAAAAAAGTTGACAAAATCAGATCTAGATGACTCATTGAGCCCTCTGATGTTCCAGCTTGCTATGATTAATTTATTCATTAGGCAAGATTGCATCTAAATCCACCCCCTGCCTTGCCCCTCCATTACCTTCTCTTCCTTCTTCACCTCCAATTTTAAGGACTTTGAACCTGGATCCTGTGTTTTCAAGCTACTATCATGACTTCCTTACCTCTTTTTGTGGGAGAGTTTCTCCTTGTGACTGTGGTCCATTCTTCACTATCAGACTCTCTAGGTTCTTGTGATTTTGAATTGTCATCAATCATCTTGTCCTTTCCCAACCTACTATTTGGATTCCCATCTCCCTTTGTAGAGCTTTTTGGCTCCTTTTCTTTCTTTGTCAGTTGATGGTTGACCTGGTTAGGCATACCTTTACCATTTTTGTCACCTTGGACCCTCGTTGTTGCCTGATTATTCTGAAAACCTTTTTGCACCCACCTTGTCCTTTGCATCGACCTCATTTGGTTCCATGTCCTTGGTGCACCGATCCTGGTGCTACTCGTTTCTCCATTCTTTTTACAAGTTCCTGTCGCATGCCCAAAGACGCTACAGAGGCCACATTTGCTAGGTAGCCATTCATACTCAACTGGTTGTATAATAACTTCTCCATCTTCACCATGAAAAGCTATCTCTTTCTTTAGAGGTTGTTTAGCTGAGACTTCCACTAGGAATCAGGCAAACGACAACCTTTCTTGATTCTCAATGATTTTATCTGTTAACACTGGTTTGCCTATTGCACTCCCTATCTTATCAAAGAATGATTCATCCCAAAATCGAACATCTAGGTTAGGCAGACTCGCCCACACTTGTGCAGTTTCAAAGCAAGAAGGATCCAATTTTATTCCTTCAGTCCATCTCCTCAGAACCAGGGACTTGTACCCACCAATCAGCCAGGGACCCTACTGCACAACCCATTCTAGGGATTTTTCTTCCTCAAATCTAAAAATAAAGACATCTGAGTCGGTGAGGGTTACCTTTGGAGCCTTGATTCCTGTCCACCTTGTGTTGACAAACCCTAGCATTGTTGTGAACGTGAGCTTTGCACCAACCACCATTCCTAGCAAGCTCTTTTTCCACTTTGTTGTTGTTTTCTCAACATCTTTCTTCCTAAACTTGATTATCCCGTCCTCGCATCCCGGTACAAGTTTGAGTCTTTTTCCATTGATGTTAGACCTGTTGCCAGCAAGCACATCCCTGAAAGAGATCCGGTTCCTCTGATTCTCGATTCCTCCAACTTCCTCCTCCTGCATCTGCTCGGCTTCAGTCTCATCAGGTTTCTCAATTCCGTCCTGAGATGGTTTCTCAAATTTTGAGTTGGGACGCCTCCAGCTTTCTCTACTTCCTTACCTTCCTTGTTTGTCTTTCCATTCTGCCCAGCTATTGTCCCTTCCTGTTGTTCCAATATTGTCCCCAAATTGGTTCCTTTTCCTGCTTCCTTCCCGATTAGTCTCTTGTTAACAATTTTTATGGTTTCCTCGGACACCGCCGTCGGTGATGCCTAAGCACTGCCGGAATTTGTCGCCGGGGACGACAGCTGAAAGCTTTTGGTCGGCCGTTTCTATCATGTCGACTTGTTCCTCGCCATCCTCTTTTGTTCCCCCTAAAACTTTCTCTATAATATAGAATTGAATGTTATATTCTTCTAAATAATTTTACTTTTAACTCCATTAATCGTCCATGCATGTGGAGTGTGGACCTAAAATTTTAGTAATATCGAATTTTATTGAAAAATGTACTCTTTTTTTTTAAAAGCTCGCAAAGGGGCTCAGATGTGTGATATAAAGGTCTTCTATTTCATTTACTCGGCCCAAATCCATTAATCGTCGATGCATGTGGACTAGGGGTGTCCAAATCCGGTTAACTAAAGTTCGGTTAACCATGATTTCGGTTAGTTAAAATCATAAACCGTAACCGAACCGTGAATCCCGGTTAACCGTAGTTCGGTTAACCGATTTTTCGGTTCGGTTTTCTCGGTTAACCGATAACCGTTTATCTAATTTTACCTTAAATAACTAAAACTAAAATAATAAAATTTGAATAAAAAAATTGATTAAGCAAGAATTTTATTTTAAATATGTACTTATACCATATCGTTTTGGTTGTTGTAAACAAATATCAAGAGTATATACTATATTGTGTGAAATCAAACATTCTGTGTATTATTTTTTATCTCATCAAATTTAACAAGCGAATCTTATATTAATGAGATGTGGAAAAATAGTGTGTAAATTGTTAAAATTGGAGAAGGAAAGATTCAAGCTAGATCAACACCTTGAAGATTATAGAGTTTAACCACTAAATAAAGCAAAGATAATTAATATCTAATAAAATATTAATATATTTTGGGTTTTTCGGTTAACCATTATGTGTAAAGTCATGAACCGAAACCGAACCGATAAACCGAAATATTTTCGGTTCGGTTAACCAAACCGAAATTTAAAAAAAAAATCGGTTTGATTAACCTTAAAAACAACCGGTCTTTCGGTTTTTTGATTTCGGTTTTTTATAGACACCCTAATGTGGACCTAAAATTTGAGTTGAGTTCTGCCCAAATGGCCAAATCCGTGCTTTTTCCCATTTTTAGTTACTAGCTTTATGTTATATGATGATCATTTGCATGTTTTCCCTCTTAACTAGTACGGAGTATATACTTTTGTCAAACCGGGCATTTTAAAAACTAATCTTATGCTAACTTTTCTTTTTTATAAACCAATTTCATGCAACCATCGTTGTCGTACCTAGTCTAAAAGGAAGATAATAAGAGATGGTTATACTCTTTTCTTCATACTAGTAAATGGCCCCGTGCCTTTGCACGGGGGACTATCTGAAAGATATGTTATCAATTTGGCAGTGCTAAGTACGTAGTAAGTAGTGATATGGTGTATTATTTTGTGTACTGATTGGGCAAGAAGAGGGAATGAGCAAAAATTAAGCCTGTAAAAGTATTTGAATTCAAGAGCTGAAACATACGAATGAATGTGCAGAAAACACTAATCTTTACCCATTGCAAAGTATTAGTTTGAATTTTCAATTATATACAACAATACATTATAATGTCGATCTCTGATCGTGTGAAGATGTTTAAAAGTAATGTAGCCACAACTGTATCCCTCTCCTCTATCCTTTGCTCTGAATTTGAATCTGAGCAAAACTTTTTCTCTTCAAGTGCAAGAAACTCGAAATAGTGAAATAAAATGATGGAAAATGCACAAATAAGAAACTCAAATCCTACTAAGAACCCCAAGTTACACATAAATAACAGGTGTCTGACTCACTTGTCCAGAATTTTTTTGAGATGCTTGTAAGGATGCAAGATAGATAACTTTGCCAGCACCAACCATGCTGCAGACGATCATATGCATCCCCCTGAAAGAAGCTAGAAATAATGAGAACAAGAACACACAGATGATTACTGGTTTGCTTTAACCTAACAAGTAGGTAAAGAAATAAGAGTCAAAGAGCAACCTGACATGCTTTATTCTTGGCTCTAGTTTCAGCTGTACTGAGTATATCATTATTTGGTTTCATAAATCTCTTCTCATTCCTTTCACATGAGTCCCATCCATCAGAAAATCTACCACTCCTGATGAGAAGAATGAACAAGTTATGCAATGAGTACTACAACAATATCATTTTTGTTTGTTGGATTTATAGAGCTAAGATAAAGGAAGTACAAAAGGTCTTATTTCTCATTTTAACATTCATCAACACTTGCGATTCTATGGGTTTTCAACTCAGCCCATCACATGTAGCAAGGACTGAACAAAATCAAAGAAAGGACAAAAAAGAAGCTAAAGCAATGCCAAATCAAGTTCCATCTGATCTCCGAGCCACAACCAATCTAGTGCCAACCTTATATGTAACTAAAACACCCATTTTAGCAACCATAAGGATTTCCATGCCTATTAAAGAAGTTGAAAATTGCCAATGGAAATTCCTTTTAACCCTCAGCATAGAAACTGAACAAGTACATGAACCACATTATATTTACAGGTTGCATCTCCTTTTATCCTAGAGAACTTAAGAATTTGGAGTATATGGTTCTTTTTAAAATGAGACACTAAGGTCGTGTCCGTCATTGCATATATTTAGCTTACAACTCGTTTTTTCTGGTGGTTTAGCTAATAGCCTACAAGCTATTTTTTTTTTGCACGAGCTACTGTTATGCTAAATGCACCCTAAAACATCATATGCATCCACATGATGAAGTAATCATGAATCAATGTCTAAATTAGCTATTGTTATGCTAAATGCACCCTAAAACATCACAAACTCAAACTGAGTCATATACCGGACCAATCTTGAAATCAAGGGAAAAAATCCCAGTCCACACCTCATGTAGATGGAAAAATTTTAGCCTTTGGCAGACTTTCCTTCCAGGATATTAACATCAGTTTATTTTTTACCTTGTGATAATCTTCTTCTATTGATGTGCACAACTGTACATGTGAGCGACGAACCAACTTCGTCAATAGCTAGCGGCCTCGTCTGACATCCGTTTTGAACGATTCAAGCGACAGATTGAAGTACTCGTTACCTTCTTTTTACTGTTGGCAAAGGATCCTTATGTGGTTTAGGGAAAACGGAGAAAGGAGGCGACGATAATCACTCGTCGAATCTGAATTTCTGGGCAAAAAAACCAACAGCAAAGCTTCTCAGGTACGGCTGTTCACCGACTTCTATCCGCGACACCAGGCTCGGGTTGACAACGAGACTTGCGACAACAGCGAGTAGACATTCCGATCTACCTACTGTCTGCGGCGGAGTCCAGATAGGTGGCCGGAAGGCGTCGTACGGAGGTTATGAAAACAGCTCGTGGTCATCCGGAAAAGCTGAAGTTGAAAATCTGGTTCGTTGAGCCATTTTTGTCGACTTTTGGAAGCGACATGAGAGATAGGGTGGCGTGACTATAAGCAACAGTGAAAAGTCCACGTTTCCACCTTCAAGTTGTTGTCAACGGCTCCAATATTAGTTACCGGAAAGACGGAGAACGAATCCCGTGAAAACCACTCATCACCAACCTTTGAAAATCTGGAAAATTAGTATTACGGTCTTATTTGATTGATTTTTTCTTGATTCATGAATTCTTTGCCCACAATTGATTGAGGGATTTTGTAGATCACCTCATCCTCAACATGTAGCAATTTGAATCACCAATTTTGGTTCGAAAACGAGTACACAATCTAAATTTGAAGTTTAGGTGTTTCTAGGTTAAAACCGAGGAAGAACTTCGGGTTTATCGTCGAGCAATCCAACTCTGAATTCAACTCGTTTCCTCCATATTATAGCCTCCCAGGGTCTCTCTCATCCCCTCCTTGTTACGCCCATGCCGGAGCTAGCTACCACGAGGCAGAGAAGATATTGCGCCGGTGAAGATTTTCTCCCGAATCCGTCGTCTTGTCCTGAATCTCTCTCGTTGTGGTTTGATAAATGGCATTATGGTAATTTTTTTTGAAAGGGTATGGTTTAATCGGATATCCACTGTTTTTAAGTTTTAACAAAATAACTCACGCTCTTTTTTAATAGAATGGATAAGATCTCATGTTAAGTCCCAAAAAGATCCCTAAAAATTGAAAGATAAATAACATTTTTTCGGAGGTAAAATTTATTTTTAAAATTCAATGTTTTTCATTTTAGGAAAAATTGCAGAATATAATCCAATTTTTAAATATAGTTGGTTTTAAAAGTGTGACAAAGAACCTCAAATACATGTTATTATCATTTGCACCTTTTCCATACTAATTATGGTCGTTATGGATAGCATCATTGTGAACTACTATATCCACGTGACCGTTTTAGGTCAGTGATCACCCAATTCACTCCTCACCGTATAATATAATTGGGATTATTTACCAGAATTTTAAAAGTTCATGCTATTTTCGGCAACAATCCTTAAAAGTTGGCTAATTTCTGCAATTTCCCCTCATTTCACAAGCTCAAATATACAAATTCAAGCTTGTGATGGGCAAAGATTATATGTTCCATACCACACTACAAAGTACAAATTGCCATTTTTTCGAGCCAAATACAACCACGTAAGTGGCAGGGTGAGAGCATCCTAGCCATACGTTACCCCTCTTGTAAACTACGCTAGTATATCTTCCACGTCATATACACCTCTTCCCAACCACTGAAGAGATAAAAAGAAAGACAAAAAAAAAAACACTAAGAAAAAAGAAGAAATTCTGAACTCAAAAATTGAGAAAAAAAATTGAGAAAGAAAAAAAAAACTGGATTTTATCGCTATTCCATTTCCAACAACCAGCAGCATGTGTTATTGCTAACGCCAACTCCGCCGCCCGGAAAATCAAAATGAAGCCTCAGATTCAACGAGGAGGCTTCAATTTCAGCCACGCACCGGCTCCGGCGTCGCCTCTTCGATCGTCGCATCTGAGCCGCCGTTTCACTCCACCGGGAAGAGAATTCCTTCAGTCGCCGAAGGACTATGCTTCTTGTCCAAATCCGGCCTTCATCCGCCGCCGAGCCGTCCGGTGCTGTGCTGAGAACGGACGGAATCCGGTGGATATCGCCGGAGATGTTAGCCGGACGAGGAGAGATGTGCTTGTCAGTTCATTCGTGACGTTCGGAGCTGTCTTTCTCGGATCTAATGCAGGTATGGCGGACGAAAGTCCGGCGAAGAGTGCTGATGTCTCTTCTCCACCGGCGGCGAAGGTGGAGGTAGTGGAGACGGCGCCGAAGCCTGAAGTGAAGGTGGAAGAGAAGGTAGAGACGTTGGCTTCGAGGATTTACGACGCGACTGTGATCGGAGAGCCGTTGGCGGTGGGGAAAGACAAGAGTAAGGTGTGGGAGAAGCTGATGAATGCTAGGGTTGTGTATTTGGGGGAAGCGGAGCAGGTTCCCACTCGAGATGACAAGGAATTGGAGCTTGAGATTGTGAAGAATTTGAGGAGGAAGTGTGTGGAGAGTGAGCGGCCATTGTCGGTCGCCCTCGAAGCCTTCCCTAGTGATTTACAAGAGCAGCTGAACAAGTACATGGACCGGAGGTATGCTTATTTACTGTTTCTTCTAAATTTGCTTCGAAGATCGAACTGAAATTGATCACGGTTGTAGAATTTTAGGTGTTGATAAAAATGCATACTGATTGTTTTTATTGTGGACGGATGAATTTCTCAAGCTGCATTGTCATTTAGCTGTGGGTTGAAGAAGCATGTTTGATGATGTAGAAGAAGACATGTATGGTGGTTTGTAGTTGGCTGAATGTTCACTAATTTGGAATATTGGATGCTGTGAAATCATGTACTCCGTAATACAAAAGTGCAAGGTCAAATGAATCTAATCATGTGATCATTATTCCTGTTCATTGTTGGGTTGAGTTCAGCTAATACAAAAGAATCATAAATAAACGATAGAGCAGGGGCGGACTGCAATTCAATCCATCTTAAAAGGTAGAATTGACATTTTAGAAATGAATGCTCAAAGATGAAACAATATGAGTAGTTTCGCATGGCAATAACCCCTACTTTGTCATGTTAATGACAATTTCAATTTAGTTGATGCCAATCCTAGAATTAATAGTGTCATTCTTAAAGCCTTCTCTGTTACACTTTTTCTTGCCATGAGAAAGCTTAAGAACTTTAGTATGTTCAACAAAATTTTGAACTAATACAAAAAGCTAAAAGATCACCAAAGTATTTCTTCCTTCAATTATCCATGACAACATTCATACAAAAAGTGCATTTCTTATATTAAATATATGTGATACAATGCCTCTGATGTTTTGAATCTCTGTCATATGAATATAAGGGAAAGCTTTATTTGACTGCAGGATAGATGGAGACACTCTAAAAACTTTTATGTCACACTGGTCAACAGAAAGCTGGCAGGAGTATGAACCACTATTAAATTATTGTAGAGACAATGGAATTCGTCTTGTAGCTCTTGGCACACCACTTCAGGTATACTTTTACAGCATGTAAATTGTTTGTTAATAACATTTCATGTCCAATATCTACCATCTCAAACATATATGCATCAGGTATTGCGCACTGTTCAATCTGAAGGGATTCGAGCACTGTCAAAAGCTGATCGTCAAAAATATGCGCCTCCTGCTGGATCTGGATTCATATCTGGCATCAATCCTCTCTCCCGGAGATTGTCAGTGGACAAGATTTCCTCGAATCAGAATACAACATTTGGGCCAAGTTCATATCTGACTGTACAGTCAAGAGTGGTTGAGGATTACTCTATGTCTCAGGTGATTCTACAGGCACTAGCTGATGGGGGAGGCTCGGGCTTGCTAGTAGTTGTAACAGGTGCAAGCCATGTATTATATGGGTCTCGTGGTACTGGGATACCAGCAAGGATTTCAAGAAAATTGCAGAAGAAAAATCAAGTCGTTTTGTTACTTGACCCTGAAAGGCAATCCATAAGAAGAGAGGGAGAAGTTCCTGTAGCTGATTTCCTGTGTTACTCAGCAGCAAGACCATGCAGTCGAAATTGCTTTGATCGTGCTGAGATTGCTCGAGTCATGAATGCTGCTGGACAGAGAAGAGATGCCTTACCTCAGGTAATTGCTTTTTAAATGTTGCTTAGTCTTGTATGAATGATTCTTGTGATCTATATTTGTGTAAATAAAGCTCTTCGGAATTGGAAACATTGGACCCTTTCTAACATATTTAAATGGGCAAGTAATTTCACTAATATCTGAAGAGAATCTGTCTTCATGGAAAATTTAGGTGCATATCTACATGCACTAATGAGCTGGGATGTTGAGTATGTATGCAAAGAAACAACTTAATGATATTTTGAAGACAAAATGTTGCCTTCTTTACTCCTGATGGAAAAGTTGTGGCTTCTCGATGTTGATTACTTTCTTTGATGCATAGAGTAGGTTTTTGGTTTGCTTCTCCAAAATTTATTGTCATGTCTTTTTAATAATCTCAGGACCTTCAAAAGGGACTTGATCTTGGTCTGGTTTCACCTGAGGTGCTGCAAAATTTCTTTGATCTGGAGCAATATCCACTTGTTAAAGAGCTTACTAATAGATTCCAAGTAAGCTAAGAATACATCACTAAGCTTAATTTATGTTTCTTTTCCCGAGATTGTTTATCAATTGAACACTAACAAATAATAGGAAAGGCAATGAAAACTCACTCTGGTGTATCTGCAGGGTTTTAGAGAGAGACTTTTAGCAGATCCAAAGTTTCTGCACAGATTAGCTATTGAAGAAGGCATATCAATAACAACTTCTCTACTGGCCCAATATGAGAAGCGCAAAGGAAACTTTTTCCAAGAGCTTGATTATGTCACTACGGACATTCTCAGGGGTGCTGTGGTAGATTTTTTTACTGTGTGGCTGCCTGCACCAACATTGTCATTCCTATCATTTGGGGATGGACTTGAGAATTCGGAAAATCTAGATTCTCTGATAGGTCTCTTAGGGACTATTCCCGACAATGCTTTTCAAACAAATCCTGCAGGGAAGAACTGGACTTTGAATCATAGAATTGCATCTGTGCTTGTTGGTGGTGTAAAACTTGCTAGTGTGGGATTTATTTCTAGTCTTGGTGCTGTGGCTGCTTCCAATGCACTGTTTGGAGTACGTAGGCTCCTTAACCCAGAACTAATTACAGATAAGAAATACAAGCGCTCTCCTATACTTAAATCAGCAGTCGTCTATAGCGGTTTTCTTGGAACATCAGCAAATCTTCGTTATCAGGTACATATGTCGATCAAATCCTCTAATTGCCAAACTAGAACATCATTCATTTTCTGCAGTAGTGATTGTTCGCACAAGTTTAAATCAGGCATGAACTACTTGAGCATGATTTTGTTTTGATGGTTTGAGGCATGATTTTGTTTTGATGGTTTGAGGCTCCATCACACAACATATAAATTTGTTTATCTCATGTTGTATTGCTATTATGAAATTGGGAAACCTGAATTGTTGTTCTTTTAAAGAAACTAAACAGATATGATAAAGGCGAATTTCAAGTCAGAAACTAGGACCCTAGCCCATTAAACAGGCTCTTTGTATACTAGTGACTATGAGTTTCTTGTTTCCGTTTGTTCATCAATGATTATTGAAATGCCAGCAATTTGGCCTTAATATAATCTGTTTTTTTTTACTTGTGCTGATGAAATGTTAAATGAAAAACTTTTTACCTAATTTCTATATTTGATTTTGATGATTTGTGGTGAAAAGCCATTAATGAAATGGGAACAAATGGTTTGATTTAGAAAAAAAGCAATTGATTTATGTTCGTCTCTTGAGATAAAAGTAACAGAATGTTAAATGATTTTTAGATGGCGCCATTATGATTCAATTAGTGTGGAATCCCATCACCGTGTGATTCCGAGAATAAGGAATATCAAATTGTTCTGGTCTCCATTTTTTGTAGTTTGTATTTTTGTTCCTATACAGAGTGAATTGAGCTATTTACTGCAGGTTATTGCTGGACTAGTGGAGCATCGCATATCCGAGCTTATACCCTCACAAACATTACTTATCAACGTGATTTCTTTTGTTACAAGAACTGTCAACTCTTACTGGGGAACCCAGGTTAGAATCACCTCCTATTTTGTGTACTTGTTTCTTTCTATGTCATAAACTCAAGTTTTATTTTAACAAGGAGTAAGAGCATCTGCAGTAGTGATTTTTAAAATACGGAAAAGTTACTCTTTTGAAGTAAACTTGTCAGATTGAGTATCTTCACATGATACTTCTCTGGATTCATTACCTTAGTTCTCTCCCCTATTTTGACAAACTACGATAATTCATAACTTTATGTTAGGCAAAAAACTTGTTAAGTGTCTTTAGTTACATCCCTAATTGATCATCTTTGCATATGTAACATTCTTTTCCTGTTGGATTTTGTAGATAGTTCATTAATACAATCTTCCATTGCTTAACCTCAAAAACATATCCCACGTAAATGCATGCTCTTATTATTTCTCTCTCTTAAAATATACAGCAATGGATCGATCTTGCACGTTACACGGGGATTCAGACTCAAAAGCCTGAAGCTGAATTACCTTTTGCAGCTCCAGAGGCAGCAAATATCTCTGCACTAGATTGCAATAACACGGAAGAAGGCCCTATTGATGACATGAAGAATTGATGAGGAGATTTTGTTAGAATCATGTTATTATTTGGTTTGTAGGTAATTAAGTTGAGCTACACGAAGAGCAACATACATGATGATGATCCAAAATCTCTTCTGATATCATCCCAATTTTGTTAATAGCTGTTTATGCAAATGTTATGTACACAAAACACTTTGTATGAACCATAGCAGAACCACAGTTCAGTTTTTCAATATGCTATAAATATTCTTCTTTATAGTACAACAGCCTGTAGGGGACATTGAATTAAAATACTGCCAAATTCTTTGCATCACATACAAATTGTGTTACATAAATGAACTTGTGTAACTCAGAGTAACTATTTGCTGCTGTGTTCAACAGTTTCTTGCTCTTGCAGTCTATTTTTGACTCTACCAAGTGCCTTCTCCAGATTTTCCAACTGCATAGAGGATGTGAAACCCATCAGATTGACATGAGAATCCTTAGGATGTGCAAGAAAAGAGGAACAGAAGCAAAATCTTCATTACCTCTTCTTTGGCAAAGTGATTGTACACAAATAAACCTTTAAACAGGTCGAAACTGTCTCTAACTGTGCTTTCCTTCTGCAATTTCATGGCAAACAGGTTATAGTTCTCTTTCTGCATTAACTATATCTACGATCTGGAAAGCCAAAAAATAGGTTATTTATGAAGGTCTTGTACTATTTCGATTGACATTACCAGTTGGAGTAGTGATTGGAAGCTCTTTGTGTCAATAGGTGTTGAGTCTATCTCCATTTCTGCCAAAGTCCTGAAAGATGAATACAAATTGTAACTCATGGCGCATGTATACAAGGTACTGAAATCTGAAGATTGCATGACAATGTTGACCGGAGGAAATAAAAATTATGTTCAACCTTCCAACAGTGTGACTCAAAAATTGGCTTCGAGCAGCTAATCGGTCGTGTTCTTCACATGACATCTCTAGCATTCTGCATCCCTGAAATCACAGACGCCAATTTGACTGCATTTCAGATTCAGCAACAATTTAAGAGGCATAATTGGTTGAAGCATATATGTTGGACAGCATGAATCAATACTTTTGCAAGTTTTAAGCATTTTTAAAGGAATTATCTCATGGAAACAAACTTGCCTCGCTTTCAAATATGTGGAGGAAACTAGAGCATATATGTTGATTTCTGATACGAACTTTCTCAAACATAAATGACAAGCCCTTCCACTCATCTTTCCCGCTCTCGGGGCCGAACATTGGATGAGTGCATAACAAATCTGCATCTTCTGGCAATGCCTGAATTTCATTTTAAAATGATTGAAACCCAAAAACAAAAAACCAAAAAAAAAGTTATAACTTCTAACTCTTATGTCAAAGTTTAGCGTTACTGTTGATTGGTGAGACACTTGGATAAACTCTTATCTCAACATTTCACATTCGTGTACAATTTGAAAGCCGTGTACAATTTGAAAGTAGCATTTTTGCTGATTGAGCCAGCAAATATCGACAAGACTACAAAACATCAGAACCGAGACAAAGGAGTTCCACAAGTGTTGATCAAGTATGTTAACTGTCTACATCAATTTAGTGTAGTGCTGAATCATCACATCACATCACACGGATAAGGTCAATTTCCGTGTAAAAATCGGTAACTAGGATCTAAGACATGTAAACTGGAAATGACTCACTTGATCAAATCCGATTCATCCAAAGTAGAGAGATAGAAGGAAACCTTGATTAGGACGTGTTTAGGATGCTCTTTCACCGAAAGCACATCAACGAACAACGTCGGCTTGGTTAGGCGATCAAATGGCATCGAATCGATCACTCCTTGAAACGACAATATCGACGTACAGATCATGATCACGTCATTGTTGGCCTCAAGAAATCGATCAATTTCCATTTCCCTGCGAATTAAACCCTAGAAACTTGAATCGCGGTAAATCTGAGCTCAATTAAGCCCCAAATTTCAAAGACATTTCTAAATTTACAATAAAACGGCGATCCTACTGAAAATCTAAAAAAAGTTGGATCAGAATCCGGATTTGATTGGAGATATGAATATGGTACGAAACGGAAAGCATACCTGAAAAAGGAGACGCCGAGGCGGTTGCAGAGGAGAGTGTAATCTGTACGGGAAGTAGCAGTAACATTGTGGCCCTGTTTAAGGATGGTTTTGGCGAGGAACTGAGCGAAGGATCCGAATCCTACGATTCCTATCGTCAGAGGTGCTGGCAGTGAAGATGATGAGAGATCATGATTGTTCGTCAATGGAGGATCGGAAGACATGGCGGCTTTGGGGGTTGGTAGCAAGAAGTCTGAAACTTACTGTTTGGAAGAGAATTTAATTTAAATATGATAGAGGGGCCAAACCTCCAAAACTCAATTGGGCTAAATTTGGACACGTTTGACTTTTTTGAGTGTGTGTGAATTTCTGTAGTTGGATGGACGAACAGCCGCATCCGTCACGATGAATTTATGGAGGTTGATGATGCAAACCCACTTACCCACTATGATAAATACCCTTATAAATGAGCTAGAGCTACCATTACAACACTGATTGTGTTTTTTTTGCTGTTGATTTATACACACTGAAAAATTTGTAAGCGCACATAAAATTACGCGTAACGTCGTAGCGCGCGAAACAGTGTTTCGTGCAAGGTTAAAATTGGGATTTAAGATTTTGCGGAGTTCGGTGGGACATAGCCGCGCAACGCCGTAGCGCGCCACCTCGTTTCGCGCACGCGATGGGGCGCGAAGGCTTAATTCGTGCGAATTGCAAATGCGCGTAAAAACTAATTATGTGGGGCCCACCATGATGATTTTAACTTAAACGTTTAAACCTTCGCGCTTACTTATTTTAATGATTTTGTATTTTGATTTTTTCCTAATTAATTATAAAATCACTAACTAATTATGTGGGGGCCACCCATGATGATTTGAACTAATTATGTGGGGCCCACCTCCCAAAATACAAAGTCATTAACTAACCAGTTTCCATATCAATTAAATTTACCCACTTTCCATATCAATTAAATTTGCTTACTTATTTTAATAATTTTGTATTTTGATTTTTTCCTAATTAATTATAAAAGGATGAAAACTATTAAAATATTGTAGATTTTTAACAAAAGATAAAAATTAGAGTTTTAGCATTTTTTCTAAAATGAGGTAAATTTAATTGTCTCTAGCAAAATATTATCTCTAATTTAAATCAAACAACCAAAAAATCTAACATAAACACAAATTGTTAGCAAAATGTACTTTAATATTATTTTACATCAATGTACAACTTACTTATTAAACATAAATTGTTAGCAAGATGTCTCTCATACATATAATTTTTATTCCATTTTCATTGAGTAAATGTAATTTACTAAAATGTCTCAATTTTATTAAATATATGAGATTTTGTTTTTGAAAACTTTAAATAAATGCATATTCTCTATATATAAGTTTGGTGTGAAGAGAACTTTTAAGGCTTTGTATACAATGGGCAACTAGACAAATATCAATTTATATGATGTGTTTTTGTTAAAAAGGATTTTCTAATTGGTTTGTATAATATGTAAACCATCGTTGTAGTATAAAATAATTATTGTAAGGGGCTTGCCTAGGTCTCGTGTAAATTTTTACTATATTTAATTATGAATGAATATCATTCATTTAAAAAAACATAATTTATAGTATAAAATTACACAAAACATTCTCAAATTTAACTCAATCTATGTATATATATAAAAGACGCAAGGAATAAGGTCACCACATTGCGCTCACCTTAATAATTTTGGCTTTGTCTAACATTATAATAATTGGAAAATCCTAAATAAGCCATCAAAATCATATTGGGATCACCTTAATAATAGTCATAAATAAGTTATTTTTATTTTTTATTTTAAATTAAAATCATATTCGTTAAATAAGTATTAAATCATATAGTCGTGCACGACACGGCGGGTATAACTAGTGTAACATAATGTTCCTATATTATAAATTGGGTCAAAAAAATCTTTTGAATTGGTCAAGTAAAAGCATTTAACTTTAGTAAGTTCTCATTGGTCCAATTATAAAATTACACAAAACATTCTTAAAAAAATCTTATTTTAATATTAACTATATCACATTTGATATTCTTGTTTATGTTGTTGGTAATTTAATAGGTCCAATTTAGCTTTGTTTTGTTTGATATATCGTGAGAAGTCCATAAGGTGTATAATGAAATGCCCGAGGGTGATGGTTTAAAATAACCGATTCTAAATGATTATAACGATTTCTAATAATTAAGAATGAATAATTATGACGATTCCGTATAAGAATAAACAATTATAACGATTACGTATAAGAGAGATCGTTATAATGAACTCCAAACTCTAAACCCTAAAAACCCTTAACCAAAAACCCTTAATCCTAACTAAACCCTAAAAACCCTTAACTAAACCCAAAAACCCTTAACCCTAAAAACCCTTAACTAAACCCAAAAACCCTTCAACACAATCAAGACCCACTTTAGTACTTTGAATTAGATATGGGAATTAAAATACACTACCATACACTACCCTAAACCCTAGACCCTAAACCCTAAACCCCAAACCCTTAAAACCCTAAACCCTAAACCCTAAACCCTTAGCCATAACTCCTTTACGGTTCCATTAGCCATAACTCCTTTACGGTTCCATTTGTTTGAACCTAGATATTACATGAATTAGGCACAATTCACGTTTTTTAGTAGTTTATTAGGCATAATTTACTTGAACGACCGATCTCGAAATGTAATAGGTCTAACTAGTCACTAGTTGAAAAAAAGAAGTAATATTTAACTAGCCACTAGTTGAAAAAAAGAAGTAATATTTGGTAATATCTATTAATATGATGTGTTTTCGTTAAAAAGGATTTCCTAAACCCTAAACCCTAAACTCTAAACCAGAAACCCTAAATCCTAAACCCTAAACCACTGCTTTGGACTAAAGTTATGGGATTTGGGGGTTTTAGGGTTTAGGGTTATGTATCTTCTTAAATGATTTGGCTTCTTACAAATTTAGCCCATAAAACCTTCTAATTACAATTTCTACCCATATATTCTCATACATGACATTAAGGTTATGGGATTTGGGGTTTTAAAGTTTAGGGTTAAGGTTATAGGATTTGGGGTTTGTATGGTATAAGGTTTTGAATCATTCTTATACGAAATCATTCATTATTATAAGAAATCATTCTAATGGTTTAGAATCGTTCATTCTTATAAAATCATTCTCACAAATAATATGATTTATATATTTTTATCGGATTTGGGGTTTGTAGGGTGTAAGGTTTAGGGTTTAGAATCATTCTTATATGAAATCGTTATAATGTTCAGAATCGTTCATTCTTATAAGAAATCATATAATGGTTTAGAATCGTTCATTCTTATAGAACTCATTATAAATATAGAATTGTTCATTCTTATAAGAAATCGTCATAATAGTTTAGAACCGTTCATTCTTTTAACGAGACTTGAGATCTAAGTCCTATATTATTTATATAAACCATCATATATTTGTGATCTCTCACCTACAAAAAAAATAAATAGGTTCAGATTTTTTATGGATAAAAATGTATAATTTCTCAATTTGCTACCTTACATATCTAATAGATTTTGTAAAATAGATAACATATTTATATAATTTTTCATCCATCAAGATTTGGTTTATTATTTTATAAAATAGATAACATATTTATAAACTATAATTTTTCTATCAAAGTAATATTTATTTATTTATATTAAAAATATTTTATAAAACAAGGTTTATTATTTTTTTTATCTAAATATGAAGATTAGTCAAATATAAAATACTTTTAGAATTTAAATATTTTTTCACGTGAGTGAATTTTTTATTTTATTTTTTTGTTTTATTAGAGTAACGATGAATGAAGTTTGAAATGATTGCAAACATGTTGGCTTGGATTTTTTTTGGACTATAAAAAAAACAAAAATAATTTATGGGTTAGTCTACACACATATGGGTAAGTCTACGAAAGCTCGTGGGTCAACAGCCTGCACACCAAGTCATCCACACTTAATTAAGTAATTAATAATAGGCTTAATTAATGTGCAAATTAAGGGGCGCGCAGGCCCGTTGAGCAGCTCCCACGAAGGCCCGTTGTGCGGCACCCGCAAAGGCCCGTTCCCATCGCCTTTAGTTCGATCCAATACTTTGTTTTGACAAGTATTGTCGCGCAAGGGCGTTGCGCGCGAGACGCTGTTTCGCGGCCCGCCTCCTGAAGCGCATTTCCAATTTTACCCTTCCGCGCATCTTTGTCTCGCGCGCAAGCTTATTTCGCGTAAATTATGTGCGCTTATTAAAAAAATGTGTGCGTATGTACGCCGCGTTTTTTTTTTGGCAAATTACAAAAATCTATCCCTTATTTTTTTTGTCATTGGATGCACTCCATCTGCGGTCCTTGTTAAAAGTGCAACGACCAATGAGACTCATATTAGACATAATTTTTATGACGCACATGATTCATACTCTTTGAATCTTGTGTGGAACGAATGTTTTGTGCGAATATGTGGCAAGCAAAAGTGCATCGTAAAGCCTCAAAAGTACATTTCTAAATGACACTATTACGAGCATCGTAAAGCATAAAAAATGCATCATAAAACATTAAAAAGTGCTTGCACTTTTGACACTTTACGATGCACTTTTAACAAGAAGTGTAGATAAAGTGCTTCTAATGACCAATAGTTACCCTCATATTACACATAACTTTTATACCGCACATATGATTCACACTCTAATCAATAGTTAAACATTCTAAAATAAGTTTAGCCCATTTGTAAGTTATAGTTTAATGAGTTCTAAAAATCATACACTTATTATATCTTTGTTAAAAAATTCTCATGTATACTAATTAAAAATATTTTCAACTTTGCATTAAAAATAAAAATGTTAGTAATTTGTCCCACATGAGGTGGTCTAGTTTTAGGAAGTATGGAAGAGTATAGGAAGATCTCATATCCAATCCTGACCTATGGCCCCTTCACTTAGATGTAAAACCAAGTCTTACTATTTTTCTTTCTATTGAATTGAAGCGGTCGGTACAACTAAATTTATCTAATTCATGCACTTCGTCAACTAATTTATAAACTCGGAATTTACCACCAATGATTTGTCCTCGTATAAAAAATGTTAGTATTTTCTTGGGTAAAAGAGATGATTACAAATGTCCATTATATTCTGAATTATCTCGACACTTAATGGGCCGTTTATAGCCCATCCTCAAGACTTAACTAACAGACAATTAGAAAGTGGGCTCATTTTGGACAGCCTGATTAGAAAAGGGATGTGGGCCTTATGACCTGTCTCGTTTGTGGAACTTTTTTCCATAAAAATTATTAACGCTAGTGGAACTATAAGATAAAGTTAAAGGATGAGAATGATGACGTGTGGTGAGGATAAGGACAAAAGGCACGGCACACTGAATAGTGAATGCGCACCGTATACTCCCGGATCCGGGATTCCCGTTATGGTCTGCCTCGTTCATGTAACCAACCTAACCCTCCTACCTTGCTAAGCGCGTCGTTGCGTACGCAACCGGGGTATTGGATCTTGAAAAGCACACAAAAAAATTTATTTATTTTATGAAAAAATAATTATCAACTGATCTTCTCAATTACGGAGTATATAAATTCTTTCAAAAAGGTATACTTTTAATATATAATTATAGGTCCTATCTAAATTAATAATTAAATATATTATTTTTTAATTATTCTTTTTTAATATGATAGTTTTTATTAATAATATGCATATAATTTTAAAAAATATTATTGTGGATATAAACTTTTAATTTTTTTTTATAGGATAGATTTTTTTTATCAATTTATTAAGTTTTATTCTAAAAACCTTTTTTCAATTATTATTCTTGAATACGTACAAATGTGCAATCATCATTACTATATACTAAAACGGATGTTAAAATAATATATAAAATAGCCCACATTTAACTACATCATCCATCTGTTTTAAATCAATATCATTAATTAAAATTTAATTTGATTACTTTTAATTAGTTATATTTATATATTAAACAAAACCATCAATCAATATAGTTTTATTTTCTAATAGGTTAAATTTTTTAGATAAGATACGTATAAATTTATAAATATATCCTTCCCTCTATTAAATTTTAATATTTAGTTCTAAAAATGTTAGGATAGTTTCTTATAAATAAGATACCTATAATTTTTTAGAATTATCCTACGATATATCATTTTTTTTAATAAATGAGATACCTATAGGTTTTTAGAAATATCCTTCAATATATCAATTTAATCAAAATTTAAAAAACACAAATAAATAATACAAATTTTTGCAAAACCCCATACAAGACATGAGAACTAAGACTAGTAAGGTATATATTTCTGTTAGTTGCAATGTAATCAACCATAGAATAGAAAAATATTATAGTTTTGCCTCACATATATATATATGTATATATTTTACACAATTTTTATCTGTATTATCTTTTAAAATTAATTTTAATAAAATATTTTAAGTATATTTTTATTGATAATGCAAAAAAATGAGGGTATTTTAATTCAAGTTGAACGATTTTGAATATATAAGTTTGAATCTAAAGGAATTAAATGAAAGATACATTATGTATTAGTGTAAGGTTCGCATGGGAATAGTTTCTCACGAGAGAAATGATAATAAATCTTAACCACTCATCACGTACGAGTAAATTTTTTTTTTTTTTATCTTGGTGTGAATTTCGAAAAATGACTGTGTATAATATTATATGTTCGTTTTCATATAATATGATTGTGTAGGCAGTGGCGGAGGGGGGGGGGGCGGCCACCCCCACCGGCGGCCAAAAGTGTGGAGGTTAGGTAAGTATCGCCCCCATGAAGCTTCCCAAGGAGGGGGCTGAGAAGAATTATGACGGGGCGGTCGGGCGGAGCAAGATAGAGTTCACTGAAGTTACCGTTGTCGATGTGGTACTGGTATGCATTTCAGATCTAGAGAAGAAGATGAGAGTCATTACACTACGTCGTTTTGAGTTTTTTGGGCTTTTTAATTTTTTATGGGAAATTTCGGTTGGTACCTTCGAGTTTTTTGCTTCTCCGAGTGGTACCTTGAAAAAAACTTATTCCGAGTGGTTCCCCTGAACTTTTGCAAAAGTCCGGCTAGGGCCCTTACTTGTAAATTTTCATTAGTTTATAACTAAATTAGTACATTTTCTAATGAAAAAATATATTTTTGTATTTAATTAAATTAAAACACAATTTTAATTTAATAACA
Source organism: Fallopia convolvulus (assembly GCA_964016875.1). Taxonomy (NCBI): domain Eukaryota; kingdom Viridiplantae; phylum Streptophyta; class Magnoliopsida; order Caryophyllales; family Polygonaceae; genus Fallopia; species Fallopia convolvulus. The sequence goes on from OZ024721.1 coordinate 11,220,145, forward strand.
ATGAAAATGAACCATATAAAAACATTAAAATAAAATTTATATTTTATATATTTGTCAAGTAGATTTTATGTTGTATAATTCAAATTTTTTAAGTTCAAACCAAAAATATTATAATATTTATATTAAAATAAATATATTACAAGATTAACATTTTCCATGTAGATTTTATATAGTAATTTTAAAATTTTTTAAAAAAATTGATAGAAATTAAAATTTTAATGTAACTTAAGGGTACCATAATGAAAGTTCTATTAGTTTTTTTTAAAAAAAATCAAAACTATTACATAAAACCTACATGACAAATTTTAATTATGTAATATACTTATTTTAATGTAAATATTGTAATATTTTTTAAACCTAAAATTTTTAAATTATACAACATACAATCTACTTGACAAATATATACAATTTAATATTCTTATGATTTATTTTAATTGTTATTAAAAACTATTTCCCATTTTTTATTCATACGAGCTATGCAACACACCCCATTTTAGTTTGTAGGTTTTATTTTACCTAATATTACAAAATAAGCCCAAAATCCTTCTCTTTCAATTCTATTATTTCGGTCCTTCCTTCCTCAACTCTCCCCCGACAATATTGAAGATTTTCACGACCGACCGACGACGATTCCTTCTCACCGTCCTTCCTCTTCACTTCCGTCCACACCACACTCCATCATTGTCTCGCCGTACCGCCTCTCTAATATCCACACAATAATCAAACGTGCGCTGCTTCTTTGCACACAAAAGATTTGCGTGACATGTTTTATGCACACAATGTTCGACGCGCAAAGCGTTTTTGCACACTACTTAATTGCGTGCATAGTTATTTTGCACGCAATCTGTGCACGTGCATATACAATTCTGAAAATTAAAAAAAAAACGCTTATATGAAGATTAAACGTACCATTGAATCTCGACTTTTTTTATTTCTTAAGAAAGGTCGGATTTTGAGCATTGGTTAGTGAGGTTATTTTAGTCCCTTTTTATATTGAGAAATAAAAATAATACTATAAAATTTTTATGAAACTGAGTTTTTTGATTAAAAAATCAGATTCAAATCTACAATCAAGTTGAATTAGCTTTACTTTATTAAGAGGATATTTTCTACTATTAAATATTTAAGAGTGATTTGAAAAACAAGATAAAAAGTAAATGGTTGATTGATAATAGAGCTGTCAAAAGCTGATCTGACCCGAAAAATCGATCCGAATCGCCCGAAAAATTTAGGGTCAAGACCCGAAAATTTGAACCCGAAACCCAAAATAAACCGAACCCGATAGACCCGAAATCCGTTGGGTTCAAACCCGAAAAAACTGTTGGGTTGCCTAATTTGTTATATTTTAAGAATATATAATATATTTTGAAAATGATAATATATTTTATTATTAAAATATATAAAAATAATAGATTTATTATTAAATATCATTTTTTAAATAAAAAATATTTTAATAATTGTAAAAAATCAATTTTCTTGACCTGTTAGGTCGACCCGACCCGCCCGACAGCCCGCAATGACCCGACCCGATTTGACCGGTGACCCGTTATGACCCGAACCCGACTCAACCTGAACCCGAAATAACCGAACCCGAACCCGACCTAACCGACCCGTTTGACACCTCTAATTGATATCTTAATAATATTTATCGAAAATGAGATATTTGCAATTATTGATAACGAAGTTGTTATTTTTAACTTTACGTCAATTATCTTATAACCGAAAAACATATATAACTTACTTTGTATTTTTTTATGTTAAACTGTCATATAATTTACTTTTTATATACTTTATATATTATATAAATTATATATATGTCCATATGTTAAACTAACTTCATTTATTCGAGGTTTGTCATGTAAGGCCCGCCCCTTTCCGAACTATTATAGCTCCGCCACTGTGTGTAGGCATTTTTGCCTTGGTGGTGTGAATTTAGAAAATTATTGTGTATAATGTTGTATGTGATTGTGTTTTCTTCTATCATCATTGTGTAGACATTTTCACCAAGTGTTCATTGTATTCCATGTGAAAAAAGTCATACACAATGAGATAAGAATATGCACAGTCGTGTTAAGTGAAAATAAACAGTCGTTTTAATTGAAAATGCACAATCATGTTTAGTGAAAATACACAATCATTCTTCAGATATTGCACATTCATTACACACTCACATGGAAAAAATCCTACATTGAGATAAGAGCACGCACACGTGTTAAGTGAAAATGCACAATCATGTTAAATGAAAACGCACATCCTTTTTAAGTTAAAAGGTACAATCATTCGTCACATACTGCACACTCATTACACGCTCACATATTTAAAAAAAAATCACACACAATGAGATAAGAACATGCGCAATCATGTTGATCGAAAAGGCACAGTCGTGTTATGTAAAAAGGCACAATCATTCTAAAAATTTGCAACCTCAGAGGTAAAAACAAAACAACTTAACGCTTGAGATTTATTCTTATTTTTCTCCTTAGTTTTCATTCTCAAATAATCCACTCTCTTATGTATATATAATATTAAATCTGTAAGTCAATTAAAATTTTCAAGACTTGTTATTTATACAAAGTGTTTTTAATAAAAAAATATTATTTTTTTAATTTTCAAATACGTAAAAAATAATTATATGTTACATATAATGGTTTTTAAATCAAAAAGTATGTTTTTTAAGAAAATGTAGCAAATCTGTGGACTTTCTTGAAAAATGTACTAGCGCGGTTGTAAAATTGTAATGCAGTCCTATATATTGTATTCTATATCTCTGATAAATTGATTCGATCTGAATCACACGGAAATTTTGGATTAAGACTTGAAAATTTAAATAGACACTAAAAATAAATAGAATCCGATATATAAACAAAATCTATTGGATTGAAACTCGAAATTCGTTGACCGATTTATTATGTTTTATAAAATGTATAAGATTTATTTTGAAAATTATAATATATTTTATTATGGGGTGCATTCTCATGCTCATTGGTTCTTATACACTGTCATTGAGATGGAGTTAGTCCTTTTAGGGTATAGCAATTTTGGTGCATTCTTTACCTCCTTCTTGTTTTGATGTAATTCAGTTGGATCGTGTTGGTGCTTAATTCATTCGGTGGTTTTGGTGATCAAAAAAATTAAATTTTTTTTTGGTGCATTCTAACTAAATTCAGCTATTATTGTCACGTAGCTGAATTTCAGTTTTTCTTAGGTCTATCGGGCGTACCCCTTTCCCTTGGGCAGGGTTTCACTGGGTCAATGATGATGATGATATAATATATTTTATTATTAAATACATAAAAAATAATATGTTATAATTAAAAATTGATTTTATTAATCATTAAAAATTCAATATTTTTGGCTAGCTAGTCAACCTGACTTGTCTTAAAATCTGCAACAACCCAATTCGATTGACCCATGACCCGTAATAGCCCGAACTCGACTCAACCCGATCCCAAAATGATCGATCCCGAACCCAACCGGACAAGTCTAATTGTATTCCTAATTTCCTATGCCTTCTCACATGTGTGCTTACAATTATATAATCAACCAATCACTTACGAGGTAAAATATCTTGCGAAAAATCTCAATAAAAAAATTTAAACAATCAACTAAAACACCATTTTTATTGAAGGGAATTATAAGGTGAAAGGTCATAGGTGTTTCCAGCCCATATGAATAGGAGGAAACCACGTCTTTTGATAATTAAATCCCGCTTAAAACAGTAACAAATCCTTTCAAAAAAAAGAAACCATGTTTTTTGGTGACCACACTTTCTATTTTCTACCACATTCAATTTATTTACACATTGTTTAGAAATTTCTCACAACATATATTACCGAAAAACTCTATAAATATCTTCTCTTTGTTATACCTCATTATTCCACATCCTACTTTCAATTGTCTTTCAAAATCCGGTCTCCTCTCTTCGTGCCCCGTTCACATCTCTCTTCAACCTCGAATCTCGACATGGACGTTCTCCGTCGTCAGACGCCTCCACCACCAGCCCCGCCGCCTTCTTCGACGCTGAATCCCAACGCTCCGGCGTTCATTCCGATGGCCTACTACGACGTCGTCGAGGACTTCTCCAACGAGTGGTGGAGCCTCGTCCAATCCTCCCCCTGGTTCCGCGACTACTGGCTCAGGGAGTGCTTCGAAGATCCCGAATCCGACGCGCTCTTCGCCGACACCGACGATCTGTTACTCGCCGATCTCGATTCCTTCTGCGACGAATTCCTCGGAAAACGTACGGATCTGATAGATCTCGACTCTCACTTGATTTCTCGTTTGGTTTTTGTTGATTTCTGTTTATTGAGATCTGATTTCCTTGCAGAGGAGGAAGAGGAAGGGGAGAAGAAGAGATCTGGAAGGGAGTTGATCTCGATGAACGCGTTAGGTTGGAAGTCGCGTGGGAAAGGGGAGACTCCAAAGTACGGCGAGAAGGCTCCGAAGATCGTCAACGTGAAAGTGAGTCCCAGGCCGATCCAGCAACCGCGTTGAGTGGATCGTGCTTAACTCGCCGATCCGACTCAGTGAGTTGGTCGAAGTGTCCGAGTCAGTGGCTAGTGAAACATTTCCTTTTCCTTCAGAATTAAAACTGAAAAAAAATCAAAAAAGGATAAAGAGGATGAAAAAAAAAAAGATCCGGACACTCTTCTTTGTACACAGAGAGAGAGTGTTTGTTTGAAATCGCTTTCCCTTTGATGTTTGTTTTTTTCTTTAGATGATGATGATTTGGTGTAGAAATTGTGTAGATTGCTAACGCCACTGACCTTAATCTTTGATGTAATTTGTCCGCCTAGAACATAATGCAAAAAAATAGAAAAATAGCTTTTAGTTTTGTTATTGTAGATATTTCTGTGATTATCGTTCTTGGCTTTTCTCGTGACTCGTCTCAGATTGTGTTTTGGATAAGTAGGACTAGTTTGTAATTATTGGTATGATGGTACTGTTTTGGATAATTAAAGTTGATGGGGACTGGATAAGATGGCTCTTAGCCTACACGTGTTGTTAAACTTTTTGAAAGTAGAAACCCTGGGCTTGTGTTGGAGGTGAAACAGTTGTTTCTAGAAGATGTAGTTTTGTTAGGCCAGAGGCCCATTTTACGTGTCATGGGCCTCTTAAGTCTTGCTACTACATTAATCATGGGCCTATTAAGCCTTATCATATTTTTAGGTAATCACCTCTTTGTTAATCATGGGCCTATTAAGCCTTATCATATTTTTAGGTAATCACCTCTTTGTTAATAAGTGAAGTTTTTTCCTCTTCCACCCAAAAAAAAAGTGAATTTTTTTCCTCGTAATATGTGAAAATGCACTTCTAGACTCGGTCATCACCATCATCATTCGTCTTCCTTTCTCTCTTGTTCGAACTCAAAACAAATACTAACACAAGCTAGAAATCATTCATACACTCATCCAATCGATTCCATTATTTTTTTGGGTCGGGAAACCGCGACATCACGCAGTTTCGTATTTGTTTAATACTAAAGAATATTTGAACAATAGCTTAAAAATTATATGTTAATAATTTTGTGTGTGATTCAAGACATTCCAACTAATAAATAATTGTTTCGACGCTTTTGAGTTCAATTGCATTATGAAATTATGCAATATAGCAAATGATAAAAACATTTTAATTAAGAGTTGTAAAAGTAGTTTGTGTAACATCAATTTTCAAACGCTCATAACTTTTTACTCAGGTGTCATGTTAAAACATATAATATATCAAATCGAAACTCTTGAAAAAAGAAACATATATACTAAAAAAATTGGATTGAGGGTGGGGGGCATGGTCACCTCTAGTCCTACTATAGTTCTGCCTTTGTAAATACCCATCTATGATTATTGTAATTGTGTGCTGAAAAAACCTGAAATAGTCAGAGAGAGAAAGTTATAGAGAGCTTGAGAGATTAGATTAAGCTGATTAGATTATTATTGATTAGGAAAATCAAGTCTTCTAATTTTTGAAATCTTCAAATCTAGTGAAAGTCCACTTACTTGGTAGTAACCCTAGACGTAGTCATTCTCACAAATTAGGTTAACAAATTCTCTTGTTTCTTTGTTCTTATTCGTTTCAATTCTTCTCTTTTAAATATATGTATGTCCCACCTCCCACCCTTAGTGTAGGATGTCAAATTTTCTAACCGTCTCAAACATAAATTAGAAAAATCACATTATGAAAAGCTTTGATAAGCCCAATTAGATTGGTCCCGCACCATTTTATGTAGGTGAGTGTGGGTTGCCCACTATCATAATAAAGGTATTGAAAAATAAAATAAAGTTTCATACACCATTAGTGGGTTATCATGATTATTGATTTCCACTAAGTTCAATCAACGCGGAAACAAAAAGTAAGTGTTGACAATGGAAGATGTTTAAAATTGAGAGAATTTAAAAGAAAACAAAGGTTAAATGCTAGGATTAGCTACATACATAACATAATCATCGTCGAAGAACAACAATATATATAGCTACTATATAACATAAGTGATGAATTTTTATAAGAATAGAATTACATATAAGATTGATCTAGTAGGGTGGTTTGATCTGCAGCTTCCCAGCTACTCGCCGTCTTCCCGATCTTATGAAGCACCTTCATCACTTGCTCCTCCGTTACGTTTCCCGTCACCGTTACTTTGTTCAATTGCCTGTCGATGTTGTACGTTTCTATATCTGATCAATCGAACCCATGTTATTAAAACCCCAACAAAAAAAAGAGCATAAAATAAAAAACAGATTGATTTTAGGGTTGTTCTACAATTAGCACGTACAAGCTTATAAATCGACCATGATTAATTGATTTCCATTCGTACCTTTGATCTTCTTAATGGACTTTAAGATCTTCTTGATGCAGTCTTCACAGTGTAAACCAACCTTCAACTCTATCACCTAAATTGGCAATCCAAATTAAATCAAATGAAAAGTAATTAATCAAGATCAACAAATTGAAAAAATAATACGAAAAGAGAAATTGAATTGAATTGGAGTTGATACTTGCATTTCCCATTGTTGAGAGATCGAAAATTGGGATTTTTGGAAGAGTGGAGAAGGAGATTTATATTTTAAGAGTTTAAAGTTAGCTGTGCTTTGAGCTTAAAGGACGGTGGGATGGGTATTAGATTCTTACTCTCTATCTTTACCTTGATGGAAAGAACTTTGTTTAAAGTTGAGAACCACTTTTTTTTTTTTTTTGGGTTTGTGTGACGAGCAAATTTCTTTTGTTCCTATCTTTGTTGACAATTTTCAGTGTGAATCCTGGAAAACTTGTAATAAGTGGTTTGGTGGCACTTGCAATTGTTAATTTACAATTATAATTACAATACAAAGGGAGGAGATTTGAATATGTTATCTTGGGTTATAAAATACCAGCTTCACTTGTAATTTATTAATTGAGCCGACAAGCCTTAATTATGTAAGGACTTGGCATTTTTGTGAAAACAATGATTACTTCAATGGTGTCTTGGTTTTAGCCATTTAGGGTACTTTTTAAAAAAAAAAAAAATTGAGCTAGCCCCAACTCTTTCATAGAAGATGGGCTAGGCCCAAATCCAGAGCAAACACTTAATGTCCAATGTAAAGATGCACCCGCATTACAAACATAATTTATTTATTTATTTGTTTGAAGTTGGTCATTTTGCAGTGATTATCCAATTACATAGCAATAGTTATATTCGGGCATTTGGTTCGGCGGTTAAGCCTCTTGAGTAATACTTTGAGGTAACTGTTTCGAATTTTACAAACGGCGGTTTCCATTTAAGGGATGAGAACTGGTTAATGCTCGAAGGAAGGTCTTGAATTTCCCTTAAATGGGTTTGGAAATTCAAGCAAGTCAAAGAGGACGCCAAAAAAATGTGAGCGATTCTGCAATATACTCCATGTCTTCTCGCCATGTCTTGTTGGAGGCAGATTAAATGGATGCACTAATTGAGTTCTCCTTCAATTCTTCTCTTCAATGTCTTGCACAATCTCAAGATCTCCCTTCGAGACATGCAAAAAAAGGAGGGGGAGGGGGAGAGGCCCTCTAATCCATCTTTGATGTCTAAGTCAGAAAGGGCCGAAATTATCGATGTGTCGATATGCAAACAAGAGAATATACTTTTCTAAGGATGGCTTACTGTATTTGTTGGAGAGGAGGAAGCATAGGTGATTATTGGCCCTCCAAACAAGGCGAAATTCTATCTTATCCTTAAGATGGAATTCTTACACTCCAATCCAATAAATTGCCATAAAAAAGCATAATAAATAGAAATAAATAACTTATCTCTACCCTAGCATAATAAATATCCTGAAATAATTGAATATTAAATAACACTCAATATATGAATAAAAAAGATAAATAACACACAATATTTAATTACCGAAAATATCCACACACAATTGCTCCTTTAAATCGTATTGTCGATTGCACGTAACTCAATATGTTCAAATCCTCCAAGTCTTACTCACGAGTGTACATGTAGAGTTAGTGGTGTCAACTTTATTCTTATATTTGTACACCTCATTTATTCGTATTATGAGGGATTCTTAGAAGTATTGTCCCCGTATGGCCAATTAACTAAATGCACAAAATCTAAATAAAAGAATAAAAAGTTAAAAAAGAATTATTTTGTTAAAAATGCAAAAAGTATAAAACATTAATTTTCAAAACATGCAATGACTTGAAATTGGCCCTAAGGGTAGAACTTCTTCGAATTGATCACGTTCCAGGTTCCTTGAACCGACTTTCCTGCGCTTCTTGGAGGATGAATGCCCTTGCCTCCAATGCCGTAACAACATGGCAAGGTATTTTCCAATTAATTCTGAGCTTTACCATCGGAAGGGTCTTTAGCACTCTCATGACCCATCATAGTACAACGTGACCAACCTGTAAAGCCTTAGGTTTCATTTGTCAGGCCATAGTGCATTCAGTTGCCCGTGGTAAATTGCTAATCGAGTAGCATATAGAGGGCCCTTTAGTGTAGGTACTTGATAATATGAGCTCGCCATCCCAAATCATCCATACCTCCCTTATCGATACCCATGTTCTTCACACAAGGGTGGTACGCGATCTCTAAACGAATGGCATCGTCATAATTTAGGTGAACATCTATTGAGAGCATTTCTCTAGTAGGCGAGATCCACTTTGTTCTTGCCCCATATCCCTGACTATTACTTATCTCATCGACTTCCAAAGTCCACCAAAGGCTACCTCCGTCTTTTGCGAGGTCAACATCAAGATTAAGCCGCCAGTCTTTGGAGATCTATGTTTGGACTTGTGTTTTCATCGCTGTTATCATCAAACCCAACGACTACCGTTGTCGAGCTTTGTACAACCTTCAAGACATGCACTAGATTAGGACTTGGCTTAATTGTATGACGAGGTGTCCAGAAATGTTCCATTGTTCATCTAGATGGGACACTGCATGTAACCTCTTGACCACCATATCGTCCACGTACACGTCCATAGTCTTTCCAATGAGTCCACGGACAAGCCCGCCACCAATCTCTGAAACGTCATCTTAGCGTTTTTCAAACCTAAAAGGCATCACATTGCAACCATAGATCCTTCAAGTTATGAAAAAAGAGGTCTTCTCTTGATCCTCCTCGTGCATGCACTCATTTTTCCTTAGACACTTTGTTTAGATTATCGTTTTCTTTCTCTTACGTTCATGCCCAGTTTTGACCTACTTCAAGTAGGATTTTGTCTTAATATCTTGAAGACAAAGGTAGTTAGTACTCTTTCTAGATTTCCAACGCATCTTTAATTGCCTCGATCGGATAACCATAATCTCAAATCGAGCCATTGCAAAACAAAAGCACAAAAATCTATCACGGGAACGAGGCTGCTCGGTCTTGAACTCCAAATTCGGGCCTGTTAGTGTATGCCACTGGTCTTGACGTCGATTGACAAAGCATAGATAATTTCTTCAGCTTTCCATGAATATAAGCTTCGTCTTCACCCGACCTTTGTAGTGCCCAAACGAAGTGTGAGAAGTCAGCTTAGTAGTTTTGTGTATTATGCGTGTAGCAGCCTTCAGACACTTTTTCGACCCCTTTCGCAAGAGATTCTGAATTTGGTATCTAAACATGAACTAAATTACAATTGCTCTTCTTTCTGATCTTCTTAATCATCCCCTTTCCGTAATAGCAGCCTTTAAATGAAGCATTATAATGTTGTTAGGTCACATATTATTTTTTAGGGATAATATCCTTTGACCTTTCGATACCGACCTATTTCCCCGGTTGTCAAACAAGCCTAGACCCACCTTCTATATCCTTTCACATGGTGCTTTAATCAATGGTTGACTTGTGGTATGAGCTCGGGAGTTCGATTCTATGAGTCACGACGAATACGTGGAAACCCACCTCTAACGCCATACCAATTAAGGTTCGATGGCAGTCAAAGTCTCCACCTTTGCACAACCTTGTTTGATGAGGTATTTTTCAGTCGTTTTACCTATCAAAGAAACCTTAACTTTACCAAACTCAGTAGAGCGGTAAGTAAGAGTCGATCCCACAAAGACTCGTGTACTTGTGTTCTTACTTGCGTGCCAAGTAAAGTAAATATGGGGGGGGGGTTGTGGAATTATTACCTAACTCTAAGATGCAAATTAAATATAAAGTATAAATGCAAAGATAAATTGTGTTTGCAACAATAAGAGATAAATATGTTCAACTAGTTAAATTCATCATAGATATGCTTATTGATCATTCATTCTCTTGATTCTCACTTCACTTGAATAATCTATCGTGGGCTATGATCCAAACATCATGTTTAGTTGATAAAACTAACAGTCTAGCAACCCTAATCATCTAACAACCTTGAAGAACTTCTAGATCGAATTAAACAACTTTAATAATCAAATATCGATAGAAACAACCACTTGAAGCAAATAGTCATTCAATTTATTTGTGGATTTATTCCCTTCTACAACTGAATAGCCCGAACGGGTTCAAACAATTATAGATTCTACTTTATCTAACTAATCCCTAACGGGAATTAATCAGATTGGTTGTAAATTAACCTTGAAATATTATTAGGTGATCAATCTAACAAAACCCTAGATAAACTTTGATTCAATTAAGCATATGGAATAAAAATTATTCAAGTTTGTTGAGAATCAATCAAACCTCAAAATATTATTCAATCTATGATTTCAATTAACTAGTCAAAGACAATAAATTTAGCAATTCATAATCAAATGAAAGCAAACTTACAAATTTGGTTTCAAGATCTCTTGAGAAAACTCTCTAGAAAATCCTAGTCTACCAAATTGCAATTAGAATTATTAAACAAAAGTCAAACTAAAGGCTCTTCTTTGAAATTCCACCATACTTATCCAAAACTCACACAAAACAACCAACCTAAAATCCTAAATTCCGGATGGGTCAAGCTTATACAGGCTAGGAATGATTTTGTGGAGCGCATAAAAATAGGCTTAAAGCTCAAAGAAATGGTGTGTTAAAACATGGATCTTGTAAGGTAGGAAGGAAAATAATAGGCTAAATAAGAAACATGTCTAAATCGTTTAAATGTCATGCATTCAATCATGTAAAGCAATCTTAAAAAAGAGTTTAAACGCAAATTCTAGAGCTAGTAATTCACTGTGATGCACTCAAGAATAAGAGAACAAAATATCAATAAAAGGCCAAATAATCTCATAAGGTAAAATATGTCTAGAACTTGAAAATAAATCTAAAACTCAAGCTTTTATACATGCTCAATCCTATAGTCAATGTAAGTAATCAAAGATCATGCTCATATCATAGAAACTTCAGCATATCATGTAAATCATGGGTTAGAATTCATACTTGAATTAGAGAAACAAGAGGCATTACACAATGGGGACCTAAAAATGCAATATTTTTGTATTTTTTTTTTCCAATTTTTCTGATTTTTTCATTTATCAGGATTTTTAATCAATGCATGCAAAAATAAACATGCCTAATCTAATGCAACTACATGCAATGCAAAAGTAATTCCCTTCCCCCATGCTTAAAACATACTTTGTCCTCAAAGTAAAGTAAAAAAGAAAAGGAAAGAGAAAAACTCACAAAGGTCTAGCTATCCGGGTAGTGTGGTGGGAAATCCGAAGGTGGATACTCTGTCTTCTTCGGGAAATCTATATTCGGACCTGGGGTATATAAACACAACTAAAAACTAATTAACAAGAAAAAGATTGACTGAAAATTAAATCTACTCTAAACCTTGCGTTGCCTCCCAAGAAGTGCTTGTTTAACGTCAATGATTTGAGCTATGGAATTCGATCTCCTTCCCATCGAATCCCATCTTCATGATGCCTTGTGGAATATCAACCATGGTGATTGCAGTCTTTAAGAACGGTCTCCCTAGCAGCATAGAGGCTCTTTCATTCCTCGGTCCCATGTCCAAAATCAGAAAATCAGTTAAAAATACCAAGGAATCCACTTTGACCAACACATCTTCAACTTTTCCTTTTGGCCTAACAGTGGAATGATCATCTAACTCAATGATGATCCGGGTTTCCTTCAGAGGGCCAACATCCAGCTCTTTGTACAAGGATTAGGGTAGGATATTCATCGAAGCACCCAAATCAATCAATGCTTCTTTCACTTTGGTGCTTCCTATAATGCATCAATGCATAGAATGGTGAACATGCCAAGGTCATTGCACTTCTTGGGAAAATGCTTTTGAAACGCAATAGACACATGTTCTTTTCCTGCTTCTTGCTTTTCTCTTTCTGACCCCTCTTGATAGTACACAACTCCTTCAACATTTTTTTTTGGTCGAAGGACTCCTTCAACAATTTAGCATATTGAGGCACACTTTTGATTAATTTCAACAATGGCACATTGACCCCGCATGTACTTAATGTTTCAAAGAGTTCTTTATCATTCTTCAACTTTCGCGTCTCTTTCAAAGCCTTTGGGAATGGTAGGATAAGCGTATAAGACCTCAGAACGGAACTCGAATTACACTGTCGACGCGAGCAGAACATCAAGTGGCGCGGCCGCGCTATCACTGGGTCGCGTTCACGCCTCATATGATGCGGTCGCGTCCTCTCCGATTTTGCCCGCATCACAAAGCTCGAGCTCTTTGTTGAAATAAGGTGGGCTTGGCCCAACATGGTGTTGTCACACCTCCTTCTCTCCATGCCCGCGCTCTTCTACCCCTTCAACGATTTGCTCAATTTGTGTATCTGTTTTGCACAACTGTCCTACCACAAGTCTATTGTAAATTGAGATAAAATTCACATTTTGCCTTGGATTGAGCTCTGTCTGTGATAGCAGTTTGTTGGACTCTCTAGCCTCCAATTTGCTCACCGCATTAGCAATTTGACTGACATGGCTTTCCAACTTTTGAATTTTATACTTTGTCTCTTGATGCAGTTGAGTTAAGGAGCCTTGCATTGTAGAAATACTTTGAGTCAGGTATCTGATCATCTCTTCTGTAGACATGGCATTTTGATTTGCTGCCTGAGGACGGGAGTGGAAAGGTGGCCTGTAAGTAGGGCTGAGTAAACGGATATATCCGATCCGATCCAGTATACCGGATATCCGATATTTTTTCCTTAAAAACCTGATCCGTATCCAATCCGTTATGTGCCGGATATCCGGTAAAAAATATCCGATTGGATTGGATATCCGATAGCGGATACCCAAAATATCCGTTTTATAAACTTTTGCCATTTTGAAGATCTGACAACTGAACTTTGAAAGATCAGTCGATCTCTGGGAATAGAGATCGAGACTAACCAGTAAAGTTCAAATTACAAATCTAGTCGAGCGCCAGGATTCGATCCTTCGATTCTTCGTGAATGGGGGAAACGATCTAGCGAACGCCACCTTGAGATCTTAGGGTAAGAGAGGGTTGGGAGAGGGTGAGAGGCCAGATCAATTTGCATTAGAGTTCGAGTGTTAGAGAAGCTAAAGAGTGAAAGAGAGAGTGGCGGATCAGTAAGAGGAGGCTGAGTGAGTGAGTGTAGACGTGTAGTAGGGTTCTACTTTCTACAAAAAAGAGTGTAGGGTTAGAACTTATGGGCTGGAATATCAAATATGGGTTGGGCTGGGCTTAAGTGCCATGTTTCTCCACAAGTTAAATGAGCAACTACTCTCAGATCAGAGTAATCAAACGCATTGAGTTTAGTATACTACTATACTATTAACTAGTTGATGACCCGAGCCTTGCCCGAGGACTTTTTTTAAATAAAAAAAATTATAATATACTAATTTACATATGATATAAGTATTACAATTTAAAAAGTAAAAATAATATTTTTATTATTATTTTGTGATAATATTATTTTGATAATAATTAAAAGCAGACATTCTGGATTGGTAGGAGTAGGACAACTCAAACCAGCACAAAAATTGCAACTAAAGGATCCCATTCACTTGTAAATTTTAATGACATGAAGCTAAACTAACTAAACCCAAAATGACGGAACACGAACCCAACTGACTCGACTTGATTAATAACACTAAGGGACTATTATTTATTTATTTATTAAGGGATGCATAATATAGAAAATCAACATAGTTAGAAAAAAAGTCATAGTCAGTGATAGAAATTAATATTAAAAAATAAACAATTACACATAGAAAAATAAAAAATTGTCATACTTATGAATAAAAAAATTAATCAAAAAAATCAAAAAATGAATATTATAATTATAAGTTATAACTAAAATTATGCTCTACATAAATTATAAAATTTCCATAAGAAAATAAATATAAAAAATTATAATTATGCTTTGTATTAACATAAAAGTTAACATACTTATGGATAGTATCTATTATATTGGAAAGACATATATAACCATATTATTAAAAAAATTTATCATACTTAATGATAAAAATTATTACAAAACTCTAAAAAATTAATATTAAAACCCATAAATAAAAATATGGTATCTATTAATTAAAAATATGTCATTTATATAAATCAAAAATTAATATAAAATTCATAATTAAAATTATAATCCGTATTAATTAAAAAGGTTGTCATAATTATTGAAATAAATTAATATAAAAAATTTTGTTACTAAAAATATGGTGATTGAGACATGAAAATTTAGTTTTTTTTACCAAAAAAGATATAAAAAATTAATAACATTACAAACATTAATTATCATATTTACGTACAAAAAGATTATATAAAAAACTCAATATAATTATAGATGAAAATTTATAAAGTTGTCATTATTATGTATAGAAAATTAAATAAAAAATCCAAAAAATTAATATAAAAAAAATCTTGATTAAGAATATGTTCCTCATTAATTAAAAAATGTTCACATACTTATTGAATAAAATTAATATAAAAATATAAATATTAATATACCAATTTGTGATTAATATTATGGTTCATATTAAACAAAAATGTTATCATACTTAGGAATAAAAAGTTAATATAAAAAACTAAAACATTAATATCAAATTTTGTATTTAAAAGTATGGTCCATACTAATTAAAAATAAAAAATACATGTTTAGAAATATAGCTCATACTAATTAAAAAAGTTGTTATACTTTTGAATTGAAAGTTAATATAAAAGAATCGGAAAATTTAATATTGAAAATCCGTATTTTATTTGGGATATAAAATTACTATTTTATATCGTCATACTTATGGATAAAAACTTAATATTAAAAAACTGTATTTAAAAATATACTTACAAATAGAAAACTTATATAATTTTTTATATTAATCCCATTTGTTGATAAAAAAAAACTATCTATGTTACTCTAACAGATTAAGTTAGTAATTTTTATGTGTCATATATATATGGATAGTGATTAACCTATTTAAGATTAATGGATCAATAATTTTTATTTATTTATCAAGGGATTCGTAATATAGATAATCAACACACTAATAAGAAATTCATATAAAAAATATAAATTCAATATAAAATATTCAATTAAAAAATGGTCCATTCATCAAAATTTTAGTAGTTAGATCATGAAATTTCTTACCTTTTTATTTTATCAAAACTTGATTTAAGATAAATCATTTACATAAATAGATAAAATGATAAAGATAAAATAATTTTTATTATTTTTTTAAAAATTCGATCCCCAATTTGTTTTCATAAAATGGATAAAAAGGAATTTAATTGAAATATATAAATTAACAAAAATATAAATTAATTTTTTAAAATATAAGCTGGGGTCAAATTTAATGTGGTGGTTCGAAAAAGTTTAGCTCTAATATATAGTTATAGATGTAGTATATTTTATCAATATTATATGGATAGAAGATAATTAAATATTATAATATAATGAGCATGAACAAAGATAAAAATAATGGGTAGAGATAAAAATTTATCCAATCTCATTGTAATTTATACTATATGAATAGAAGATAATTAAATATTACAATATAATGAACATGAACAAAGATAAAAATAATGGATAGATATAAAAATTTATCCAATCTCATAGTAATTTGAAAAAATATATAAATTATTATACAATATATTTTATCTATACTATGTGGATAGAAGATAATTAAATATTACAATATAATGAGCATGAACAAAGATAAAAATAATGGGTAGAGATAAAAATTTATCCAATCTCATAGTAAATTGATAAAAAAATATTTAATAAGATGAGTGCATAAAATTGGAAATTCCATAAGGTGATATAATTACATAATACATAATTAATTTAAAAAAATATTATTAAAAATACGATGACTGCAATATAAATTCTTAATGACGAATTAACCATATATAGGGCTCACAAAATCTAGATATAGATAAAATTAAAATTTTAAGATAGTATAATTCAAAGAAGATAGAAATAAAAACATGTTTCCAAAATATCGATATATGATTCTCATCTGCAAGATTTTGTAATATATATCTTGTAATATTTTTTTTGATAGATATCTTGTAATATATTATTATTATTATAAAATTAATTATTAAAAATAGATTATCACAAAAAATTCATCTATAGATTGTACCGTACGTAATATATCAATATTATAAATGCCATGATTAAAATTTTTAATCATTATGATAAATTTATTTATGGTTTACGTAAGAACAAAACTAATATAATTATCACAAAAAAATTTATTATTATTTTTTTATCAGAGAATATAAATCAACTTAATATAGTCTTAACAATCAAATATTCCATCTTGCATATGGATATCTATCTTATATCTAGATATTGAAATCGATAATCATATCATAATTAAATATTACAATATAATGCAATAATGCATAGTGATAAAAAAAATTATCCATAGAATATAATGCAATAATGAGTAGAGATAAAAATTTATCCAAGCATATATACATTGATAAAAAAATTATTAAATAAGTTGAAGGCATAAAATTGGAAATTTCATAAGGTGATTGAATTACATAATATATAATTAATTAAAAAATTATTATTAAAAATAGGTTGGCTGTAATATAAATTCATAATGACGAATCTGCCCAAAAGTGCTTCAGGTTTAGAAGATATATATTGATCAGTAAGTATATTATGTTATATAAATATTATATTCCCTATCTAAAAAAATATAATATATATATACTGAATATTTCGAATATATCCGTTTATCTTAAACCTCGATCCGTATCCGGTCCGAGTATCGGAAAAATCAGCCAGATCGGATCGGATACGGATCAATTTTAAACGAATAACTTTGGTTACAGATAAATATGGATCGGGGGATCGGCGAATTTTTCGGATCGGATAAACGGATCGGGGAATTTTGCTCAGCCCTACGTGTAAGGAGCTTGACCACCCTGCTGATTGAACTGTTAATTGCTAGCATTTCAATACTTCAGGTTGGGATGATACCTCCATCCAGGGTTGTAGATGTTGGAGTAGGGATCATACCTAGGCCTTGGTGGTCCATAATTTCCCACCATGTTGACATCAACTCATCGCTCCTTAAGTGTGGGGCATGAATCAGTGGGGTGCATACTATCAGAGCATGTTCCACAAGCTTTCACATGTTGTTTCCCACCTTGCTGTAGAAACTGTTTCATCATGTTTTTCAGCTCAAAAACTTCTTCATGCAATAATGAATTAGCCACCACAGTATTTGCAGCTTTGGAGCCAGTCTCCTTCCTAAACTGTCTTGTGCCCTAAGACAATTGGGTAAATAGATCAAATGTAGCAAGAGTTTGGTTGAGGATATTACCCTGCAAGGCTGCATTAACCATCCTTCTTTCATCATCCAAGAGGCCATTAAATAGAAACAAAACGAATTCTTGATCAGAATAGCCATGGAAAGGGCAACTGGCTATCAATTGATGCATCCAAAACTAAACCGCAAGCGAACGAGGTCAATTATAGTACCTCAAGTATCGATTCCACAAGAACCAATGTAATACCAATTGTAACTCTACTAGTAAATTAGGCCAAAATATAAAGAATATGGAAAGTCTATGTCTAAGATAACAAATGATAATGCAAATATATAGGATAAAATCAATGGGATAGATGTGTCTAAGGTTAAGGATCACCACCACAATGTTACAATAAATAAAATTATATATATTCTGCTTGAATTTATTTCCAATTATTTGAAGGTAGTTATCACACTAAATCCTTTCGAATGATAGCAACGTGCCTAAACCCAACCAACATCCGCTTTCGCGACTTGTCAATTGAAATCTAGACCTTTAAGCACTTAGAATTTAAGATTAAGGCTCCGTTCGACAACACTTATATGGATACTTATAAGTACCCAGTTATTTATATGGAAAAAATAAGCTTCGTTTTATGTGTTCGGCAAAATTTGCTTATTTAAAATAAGTAACTTATATCCGATACTTATCTGCTGAAAAAATAATCAGCACCCCCTAACCTTGTGTCAGATAAGCTAACTTATCTACCAAAATATAAGTAAGCGGGACCCACATGATTTCCAATTAAATTTTATTTTTTATTTTTTTACTCTTCATTAATTCATTTTTAGTAATTTTACACTTCTTGCTTTAAATATCAGCAAATTAGTTTACCGAACGCATTTTGGATTATTTGGAAAATAAACAACTCATATCAGTATCCCATATCAGCATCCACGATCAACATCAACAACCATAAGTATCAGCATCAGCATCAACATCAACATCAACACCAACACCGATAAGTACCGATTTACCGAACGGAGCCTAAATTGAATCAACATCCACTTTCGCGACTTGCTTACTCAACCCTATGACAACTATTGATCCACGAGAGAAATCAAAACACTTTCGCAATAAAGAAATCTCAGGTTCAAATCCTAGGGTTCCGACAAGAAAAAGTATCATTATGTCTCAATTCTCTGCCTTACTACTCATCAAAGTTTTTCATCTTTCAGTCTCAAAATTTAACAAGTTCTCATTCATAAAAGCTACTAAGGCATAAAGCATCAAGGATTGAATCAAATATATTTTAATTCAGGCAAAGAATATAACTTTAATTAAATACACATTGAATGGATCACTAAAACCGTAGAACTAGGAATTTAGCCAAGCATGATTGAGGACATAATTAAGATAGATAATCTAACCATCAACAAAATTGAATTATGCAAATAGAATAAAGATTAAAAAAACTTAGTCTAAATAATATAGATAATCCAAAATGTGGGCTAAAACTTGAATAACAAACAAATCCTCCCATCACTAGCCGAATTCTCTCGTTAAAACCAAAGTCCGTGCGGCTTCAAACTCAAACTTAAGATTAAGAAAACCTAAAAAAACTCTCCTTTATATAATAACGCGATCTTCCATTAAAATCTATCTATATGACCGATATTGATAGTCAATGCACTCCACCGCCTCCAACTTCGACTTGGGCCTCATATAACAACATGGGCTAAAGCCCAAACCTTATTACTTGTTGAAACTCTAACGTGAGAATCCGATGATCCGTTAATGTCCGTTTATATGATCTTGAAATTAGTCTCTAATCAGCCTCCAAAAATCTATTACTATATATTAAAGCTATACCTTTTTGAGCCACCAGAACGATTCTGACCCCACCTCATATTTACAAAATTAATTTTATTTCTAATATTTCAACTTTTTTCTATTAATTTTTTTAACTATTTAAATCTATCTTTAACATCAAACAAATATCTATTTAGTAATAACAATATCTTTTGAAACATCCTTATACAAATATTTAAAATTAAAGATAAAAAATTTAAAGTATTTTAAAATTAGTATAATTATCTTTTATCTTAACATGATATCTTTTCACAAATATATTTATAGATATAGATATATTTTTATTTTATAATAAAAAATAATGATAAATACTTATAATATTTAAAATTAATAAAAATAGGTAATACAATATTTAAGAAATATATTGAAATATTTGATGATCTCTAAATTAAGGTACATAGAAAGTAATAAAAAATAATAAAGAAATATTTAAACTTATCTAATCTTTACTTTATCGAGCCACAAAATGAGTTTGGCCTCACCTTAAATCAAAATATATTATTATTTTTAATTATTTCCTATAAATAAATAATTTTTATCTTTATCTTTCATATTTTATTATATCATATTTATTAATTTAATTATTATTTTGTTTAAATCTTATCTCTTCCATATTCTAATATATAAATCTTTTTTTATTCATATGTTATATTTTTTTAAAATTAAATATCTATGAAATATCATGAAGGAAAAGGAGAAATGTACGTTATTTTACCTTAATAATCTTTTTTATTCTCAACATTAAACTTAATAACTTATATTTATTTTATTTTATTTGATTCCAAATTTTTTTTACATTATACTATTTGTACATACAATAAATTACTTACATTAAATATTATAATATATTTTTATTTAATATCTATAAAATGTCAGACTGTAGTCATGCATGGCACGACGGGTATAACTAGTAGCTTTAAAATACTTGAAAAATTAAGCACGAGTGTAGATTCCGAATACATAATAAAATAAAATAAAGATAAAATATGCAAAATATGACCTAAATTAATATGCAACTAGACCCCTAAAATATGACTAAATTAGGCGTTATCATCAACCTCTTGAATATCTCATAATACTCAGACAAGGACTCATTGGATTCTTGCTCAATATTGATAATACTCTTTTTCAGATTGTTGAGCCTTGTAGTAGGGAAGTACTTCTCTAGGAATGCTTGCTTCATCTTTGTCCATGTGTCAATATTTCCAGGAGCCAAGTAATAGAACCAATATTTAGCCTGATCCTTGAGAGAGAAAGAAAAGGCTCGCAACGTAATTTGGTCCTGAGTGATATCATCAGGCTTCATGCTTGAGCACACAACATAAAATTCAGAAATATGCTTGTTGGGATCTTCACCACTAAGACCATGGAATTGGGGCAAAAGGTGAATCAACATAGATTTCACCTCGAACTTGACTCCTTCCACCAAAGTAGGACACTGCACCGCCAAAGTTTGTTGTACCAGATTAGGCGCAGTCAACTGTCTCAGAGTTTAGTCACCCATCTCAATTGGTTCAAATTCAGTTTCCGATTCAGATTCGGTTTCAAATTCTTCAAAGGAGAACGGTAAAGCCCGAAAGTGATCTCGGATTTCCTTCCTTTGCCTGAAGAGTGTCCTATCAATATTTAGATAAAAAAGCAATGGAGATGAGTTAGTAGCACGGGTATGAACCATATAACAAGCTCGAACCTAAAATTGCACAAAAGTAAAAACACAAATAGCGACGAGTCCCCGACAACGACGCCAAATTTGATGAGGTATTTTTCAGTCGTTTACCTATCAAAGAACCTAACTTGACTAAATTGAGTAGAATGGTAAGTAAGGGTCGATCCCATAGAGACTCGTGTATAAGTGTTTTACTTGCATGCTAAGTAACCAAAATATGTGGGTTTTTTTTATGATTGATTGTCTAATTCTAGTATGCAAATAAAATCTAAATATGAATGCAAGAATGATTATAACAATATGAGAAAAGCGTGTTCAACTAGTTAAATCCATCATGACATTGCTTTGTTGATCATTGATTCTCTTGATTTCCTTTACACCTTAACTAATCTATTGTGGATTTATAATCCAAACATCAGCTTTAGTTCATAGTCCAATCGAATCTAAGAACCCCAATCACTAGGTAACCTAGGAGACCTCCTAGATTCAACTTCACAACAACTTTACGATTCAAGTTTTAATAGAAACAATTGTCTAGAACAACCAGTCATGCATCCAGAGTAATTGTGACTGAATTATCTTCTTTAACCAACTAGTCCAACCATTCCTAAGTTGATTAAAGTTCTACTATTGATCAAATTAACACCGACCGGTAATTAACAAGATTCAGTTATAACAATAAATTCAGTTAGTTAGCTAATCTAACAAAACCCTAGTTTAGATTCAATTAAGTATAGAGAAATCAATCTAGTCAAGGTTATTGGGAATCAATTAAATCTCACAACTTATGCAAATCACAACTTCAATTAACTAGCCAAACACAAAGGAAAGTAGCAATGCACAATTGTATTAAAGAAAACTTACAAATTTGGTTCAAAGAGCTCTTGAGAAACCTCTCTAGCTAGAAAACCCTAGTCTCCAAAGTTGCAAATTCAAAGTTATCAAAAAAAGCCAAAAACAGGGTTTAAACACCCAAAGGTTTCCTAAGATCAAAATATCCCAAAATACATCTAGAACGCCAGTCAACATAGCATTAAAGCCCATCTCGTAGCCTATTCAGTCGGCCCAACTTCTCCGTGTGAAGATAGATGGCGCGGGCACTCTCCAGACTTGCCCGGCCGTGCACCTTCACCCTTGAACCCACATCATCGCTCATCGAGACATGTTATTCCTTCTCTTTGCTCCTTTCAGCCTTGGCTCTTGAAATCTTTACTTGCACTTCTTTAATCTTCATTCATGTCCTCCAATTCAACACCATAGCCAACTTAGATCACGTCCCGCCTTGCTCCATCACCTAATAACCTACAAAATCGAGCAAAACAAGTGCAACTACCTGAAAAACTAAACCCTAGAAACCAAGCTAAAACCTATGCAAAAAAAGACATAAATATGCATCCTAAGCTATACTAAATACAAGCTATCACACCTCAAAAGTCACATCGTTCCTTGAATGGGAATTTTGAGCCAAAAATACACTCATTGGGAGAACAAGCTAGAGCGGTTTACACAACCTTCAATATCTAGATCTATAAGATTCTACCGTACATGAAGCATGAGAGCTACGTCTACTATCCCGCGCATAATGATTGCCACGAGGATGACGTCCAAAGCCGAAAATATTGAATGTACCATAGGGCACGAGGGCATATGCCCGAGGATTACGAATCGTATAAAAACATCCTAGAAGAGTTGATTTAAGAAGGGTACTTGCGCGGGTACATAGAGAAAAAGGAACCAAGGACAAGGGAGAGGCGAGAAAGAAGCAAATAGATGTCATCCAAACAATCTCAACAACATACAAGAACGGGGACGCGGAAACTAGGTGCAATTTTCGAAAATCATGTCACGAGCTAGAAGTGATGCGGGTTCAACAAATAAACCGCGACTTTGCTGCCACACGTTCTCGCGTTTGGCGGTTTGGTCTTACGGGATAAGGACCTTGCGTCAGTCGAAATCTAGCACAACGACCCCTTGGTCCTCATAGTCGATCTTGAGGGCTTCAAAGTGCATCGGGTATTAGTAGATCCCGGGAGCTCGGTGGATATAATGAATTATGAAGTCCTCAGGCTCCTAGGAAAGATGAATGAAGATTTGATTCCGGTCAAGTTGTAACTCACTGGACTCGGAGGATTCCGGCATTCCCGGTTGGAATGTATAAGACGCATGTCTGTTTAGCAAAGAAGGACTTCACATTCGAATTCATAGTGGCCGACGTGCCTACCCCATATAACTTGATCTTGGGTAGGCCATGGATTCATGAGATGGGAGTAGTATCATCGACCCTTGATACGCTGGTTTTAGAACAGCGTAATTATGTATTTTTATTAGGATTTTCTGAGTGTTTTAGACTAGATTAGGATGATTATCTGTAATATCAACAGAAGCCTACAGTTGAAGATTTGGAAGACAGAAGTCCTAATTTGAATTGAAGAGCTTATGGAGTCAAGATCCGCGCCCTCGGAAACCAACCGAGCCCGCGGTGCCGAGGACAAAATGAAGAATCCGAGGGCGAGGAAATCTGGATCCACGGACGCGGATTATTTCCGCGCTCGCGGATCGAAGGGATTCCGCGGCCGAGGTGACGAGTAGATCCGCGCCCACGGATTATTTCCGCGCTCGCGGATCGAGGATTTTCAGCGCCGCCTCTGTTTCGTTATTTTCTATCTTTTAGTATTTTTATATCTTAGGGTTTCGGACTTATTTCTACTATTTAAGCTTGGTTTCGAGTTGCACTTTAGGGTTACACAATTCTACCATACTTTTACTTTTAGGTTTTTATTTCAGTATTATGGAGAACTAATTTCCCTTTGGAGTGTGTTTAATCAAGGAAGCCTTTTTATGTAATTCGTGAGATTCTGGTAACTTTTCTATCCCTGGTTAATATCAAAACTCTTGGTTTTATTTATATGATCTATGTTTGATTTGATAAGCCTGATCAACTTGTTTGATTGACTTAGATCTACTGTTTGGATTAGGTTTGATTGTTGTCTGTGCAATCTTATTTATCCTTGAAACAACTCTTTTCTAGGACCGTGGACTAGAATTGAGAAAGAGTATTTGATTATTATTTTATGCATGAGACTCGTAGCTTGATTTCATGATTTAATATCCTTCTATCCTTAATACCTTGCATGATTTGAATTAAGCGTTCTTGTTCATATCATAATTCTACTTGGACCGTGGACAAGCGGATATCTTTTATAAGGATTGGAATTAACTAGGGAATAAATAGAAAAGTGGATGAATCAATGATCGAATGATTAAAAAGGTGGAATTGATTGAATGAACTCTGCTTTTCTTCCAATTGATTTAAACCTTAATAATAGTTGCTTGTTTGTTTGTTTGTTTGTCTGAACTCTCAAAACCCCTGTCTTTGCTCTTGTTGATTGATCAGAATCCCGATTCTCTAGGGTTCGACCCCTTGCTTGCTTGCTATACTAGTTAGTAGTTTAGGGTTATTTATCTTTGATCATGGCAACAACGATTTTAGCCGAGTCAAATTTTGGCGTCGTTGTCGGGGAGGTCTTACTAAATTTTTTGATGTCCCTACACTGATTAATTTGGGACTTAGAGAGTGTACAGAGCAGTTACTGGAGACTGGGGGTTTAGGTAATTTCTGTGCTCTAGCTATGCCTACTTATAGAGGTCTTACTATGGAGTTTCTGTCCACTTTCCGTTTTTCTGATGGGGTCCTGAGTTTTCATGCTTGTGATAGACTATGTAGTTTGACCCGTGAGGAGGCCTGTCTAACTTTTGGGATCACTTCACCACCTACTGATGGGTGGACGAGTATACTGTCTGATACTATGATTTATGATTTTTGGTATACGCTTACTGGCTCCCCTTATAACGCTCGTTCTGGGGAGATTAACAGTAAGATTCTCCACCCTTGTGTCCAACTGTGTCCCAAGGTCTTAGCCATGGCATTTTTCGGACAGGGAGAGCCGAACAAGATTCCTGCACGCGATTTGAGGATTATTAGATGCTTGTTCCCTCTTCCGTCTCACTGCCCGGATTGGTTAGGATTATTTATTCAATTTGCTGAGAAGTATCCGGCTAAGAGGGGGTTGATAGGATTGGGTGGTATGGTTACTCTTTTAGCCACCAGATTTGTTTCTAGAGAGCTGATTGAGGCCCAGTTTGGAGGACACTTAACTGATGGGTACAGATATACACATCAGGCTTTAGTCAGGGCCAATTGCTTGAGAGGTTCTGTTGATGGAGGGTGGACTTGGTTGCATGGGTTCCCTGCTCAGGATTTTATGCGTCTGCCTACACATTTAGAGTATGGAGATACTGTATATTCTTTTCATTTACAACCTGATGTAGACGCTCCTGTAGAGGATGTTGGGGATGATTATGAGGAGGATGGTGGAGGATGGGATGAGCAGGCTGAGGCATTTCATGCTAGATATTATTCTGAGCCATCTGGATGGGCTCCTGCTCCACAGACTGCAGCTGGTTGGGGTGTACCTCCCCCAGTTACTCGTGCATCCACTTTTGCTTCTACTTCTGCTTCCTCTAGTTTGCCTTGGACGGATGGTATGAGTTTTGAGGATCGTATGTTGAGTGGGATGCAGCACTTGTCTCTTCGTCAGGATGCATTATCTGTACGCCAGGATGCGATGGATCATTCATTAGAGGCATTTTATGAGCATCAGCGGCAGACAGCTGTTTTTTGGTTGATGGAGGGTGGACTTGGTTGCATGGGTTCCCTGCTCAGGATTTTATGCGTCTGCCTGCACATTTAGAGTATGGAGATACTGTATATTCTTTTCATTTACAGCCTGATGTAGACGCTCCTGTAGAGGATGTTGGGGATGATTATGAGGAGGATGGGATGAGCAGGCTGAGGCATTTCATGCTAGATATTATTCTGAGCCATCTGGATGGGCTCCTGCTCCACAGACTGCAGCTGGTTGGGGTGTACCTCCCCCAGCTACTCGTGCATCCACTTCTGCTTCTACTTCTGCTTCCTCTAGTTTGCCTTGGACGGATGGTATGAGTTTTGAGGATCGTATGTTGAGTGGGATGCAACACTTGTCTCTTCGTCAGGATGCATTATATGTACGCCAGGATGCGATGGATCGTTCATTAGAGGCATTTTATGAGCATCAGCGGCAGGCAGCTGTTTTCTGGTGGACGCAGTGGCCAGGTTATCCATCATTCCCTCCACTAGATCAGCAATGAGTCTTCTGATTCCTTCTTCTGTACTTTGTTCTTTATTTCTTAGCTTCATTGGGGACAATGAAGGGTTTAAGTATGGCAGGGGGAAGGGATTCACTGCTATATTTGTATCATATGTACAGTTGCATTCTATTTCTGTCATTTGATTTAAATAAAAAAAAAGAAAAAAAAGAAAAAAAGCCATAAAAATATAAAAAAAAGGCATAAAAATCCTGGGATGAGTTGAAAACCCGAAAGGGCGACTCAGGTAATAAGCAGGTATCCCGGACCAACATTAGGCTGGGGTAATATGAGGTTTATGAGAGATGTGAGTATTTGTGAGCACACCTGAGAAAAATGAAAAGAGTGATTAGGTGAAAACCCGAAAGGGCGCCTAAGTAGAATGAGTGGTAAAATCAGAGTGATTAGGATTATGTTCTACTTTGGGGCTTGGGGATTACACTTTAGATGTTGGGTAGATCCTAGGTTGCTCTACACTTTTTGGAGCTTGAGTGCTATATCTTGTATCTGTGAGGTGTGTGATTTGAGCTTTCATGTTTTTGCTCACTATTTCTCTACATGGGTCTGGGTTGTGAGTTGAGAGTTAGGTTTTTCATATTTCCCTTTACTTCCTGTGGATCTTTGATAGGATTTATTGTTAGATTTATTTTGAGCTTACTCGAGGACGAGCAAGATCTAAGTATGGGGGAATTTGATACGCTGGTTTTAGTACAACGTAATTTTGTATTTTTATTAGGATTTTCTGAGTGTTTTAGGCTAGATTAGGATGATTATCTGTAATATCAGCAGAAGCCTACAATTGAAGATTTGGAAGACAGAAATCCTTATTCGAATTGAAGAGCTTATGGAGTCAAGATCCGCGCCCTCGGAAACCAACCGAGCCCGCGGTGCCGAGGACAAAATGAAGAATCCGAGGGCGAGGAAATCTGGATCCGCGGACGCGGATTATTTCCGCGCTCGCGGATCGAGGATTTTCAGCGCCGCCTCTGTTTCCTTATTTTCTATCTTTTAGTATTTTTATATCTTAGGGTTTCAGACTTATTTCTACTATTTAAGCTTGGTTTCGAGTTTCACTTTAGGGTTACACAATTCTAGCATACTTTTACTTTTAGGTTTTTATTTCAGTATTATGGAGAACTAATTTCCCTTTGGAGTTTGTTTAATCAAGGAAGCCTTTTTATGTAATTCGTGAGATTCTGGTAACTTTTCTATCCCTGGTTAATATCAAAACTCTTGGTTTTATTTATATGATCTATGTTTGATTTGATAAGCCTGATCAACTTGTTTGATTGACTTAGATCTACTGTTTGGATTAGGTTTGATTGTTGTCTGTGCAATCTTATTTATCCTTGAAACAACTCTTTTCTAGGACCATGAACTAGAATTGAGAAAGAGTATTTGATTATTATTTTATGCATGAGACTCGTAGCTTGATTGCATGATTTAATATCCTTCTATCCTTAATAGTTAATACCTTGCATGATTTGAATTAAGCGTTCTTGTTCATATCATAATTCTGCTTGGACCGTGGACAAGCGGATATCTTTTATAAGGATTGGAATTAACTAGGGAATAAATAGAAAAGTGGATGAATCAATGATCGAATGATTAAAAAGGTGGAATTGATTGAACGAACTCTGCTTTTCTTCCAATTGATTTAAACCTTAATAGTAGTTGCTTGTTTGTTTGTTTGTCTGAACTCTCAAAACCCCTGTCTTTGCTCTTGCTGATTGATCAGAATCCCGATTCTCTAGGGTTCGACCCCTTGCTTGCTTGCTATACTAGTTAGTAGTTTAGGGTTATTTATCTTTGATCTTGGCAACAACGATTTTAGCCGAGTCAACCCTCCTTCAAATGATGCAATTCAGAGATGAAGCCGTCACAGTCCGAGTGTGGGCTAATCAGTTGGACGTGCGCATGTGCTCTAAGGGATTCATGGGATGGGAGCGGTACCATCGACCCTCCTTAAGATCATGAAATTCACGCTTATTTTTTTTAAGAAAAGTCAGTTTTTCATTAGCTTGAGTCTTGCATAAAAAAAGAGCGCAACGTTAATTTATCTCATTAACGATCTTCTACATATGCGCGTATGTAGAGGGGCAAGGATCCCATGATCATCGCTCATTGATGTACGAATATACGAATGCGAAAAGGGGACCCGTCGACTAATCTGCATGGCCACTACGAATAGGTCCTAGAGTACTTGAGTTTTAGTTGCGACGCTATCGAACGCAGCTAACATTCAAGTGGGGAATTAGTGGAAGATTATATCTTAATCGAAAGATAAAATTTCTGCGTGGATTGAGGAGCACAATATCGCTTGCTTGGGTGATAAGGAAAATTATAGCGAGCCCTGGGGGAGGATTTTCGACCCCCTACTCCCTTTTTTCCACTATAAATAATCTCTTCGCCATGTATTGTAAGACCTTGCATCTTGCATGGACTCATATTCACTGAGCTCTTTGGAAAGTCTTACCTTTTTACTTCGATATTCAATCGACGAACTGTTCTTTTGACTTAGGCGATGAGGTGGGTTAGGTGGAACCTGCCCCTTGTGTCCATTGTTTTGTCGGTTCTAGGTTGAAGGAGTTTGGAATAGAAGATCAAAGGGCGAACCAAGAGGAGCATTCAATTAGGACAAAAAGGCGAATTTTTGTGCACTAATAGAAATCATTTTCCTAAAGTATAATTGCTCTAGCTAATTAAGGATCAAAATAGAGATATACTATTTATATAATCATAGTAAATAAAAATAAATCATATAATATGAACGGTCTTTCTAAGGGAATAGGATAAAAAACCTTATTTTAGAAACTAAAATAAGAGAATAGATGGATTAACGAGATGTAATTTTAAGCACAATGAAGGTAAAGATCTTTAGGAGCTTTTGAGTGTGATTGTCTATTAGCCGGTGAGTCGATGATTGTCAGCTTTTATATTCTCCTCCTTCACTTGATTGTTGCTGGTGTTACAAGGAGGATTCTGATCCCGTTGATGTCGCCGATCTCATTTAATGGCGTGACCGTTACTCAGAGATCTCACTAAGACCAAGATTTTCGCCATTACTTCACCTTTGGCCATCATCTTCATAATTAATCTCATGCCCGATAGTGTTTACTGATGTGGGCCTTGTCTCCTCCGCGCAATATGATTTTGGGCTTGGTTCTAGGGGGGGCCCAACAATACCCCCTCAAAATTTTCCAAAATAAGGCTCTTATCCTATGTACTAAGGACATAGGGTAGAAAAATCCAAATGAGAAATGTGTATTCAATGCAATAAGCACAAATTTCATGTTGTGTAATAGCTTCTAGCTATTTCCAAGATATATAGCTAGAAGGTATTTCTAAGATATATAGAAGCCGGATGCAGGTGACGCGGTATCATAATACCTTTTTCACTTGAAATTGAAATTTCAAATCCATCGTACCACAACTCAGTTGTTGATTGGCTTGAAACGATACAATTCTGTGGCGGGTAAAATTTACCTACCATTATTATTTTGTCAATCAACCGCCATAAATGTATATCTTGTAGTATTTTCTTATAAAATTAAATATGATGGTTATGCGACATAATGGAATTTTTTTTCTTAACGAAAAGATAGAACTTTTGCTTGGAGTAGGGAGCAAAATATCGCTTGTTTGGGCTTTAAGGCATTGGGCTGGCCCTAAGGGATAGGATTTTTGGCCTCCCTTTCCATCTCTCTTCCATTATAAATACACGTCTTCGTCGTGTATGTAGGGCATATGAAAACACACGCTTAGGGATTGAATAGGCTAATATTCGCTTAGCTTATTTGTTCTGAAAGACTCACATTCATTGAGTTTTCTAGATTTATTGTCTTTACCTTGACGTTTGATCGACGACTGTTCTTTTGACTTAGGCATCGGAGGTGGATTAAGGGGGTCCCCGCCTCCTATGTGCATTGTTTTGCATGTTCTAGGTTGAAGATGAAGTTGGAATGGAAGGTGAAAAAGAGAGTCAAAAGGTGCATTCAATTAGTGCATTAACGACAGAATTTTTGTGCACTAACAATGGGGCCGTCTATGGGAACATGGATTTAAATCCATGAGTAATCGTTCCTAGAAGAAAAAGAAGTGATTTTTTGAAGTCTTTGGGCACTTACAAAAAGTGAAATCGAACGCAGTCCCTCAGATGAACAAATCCGTGAACACGGAACAATAGTCCGCGACCGCGGATCGGGAAACAACGACCGCGACCCCTAAGGCCGCGACCGCAGTGCGTAGGGAGATTGAGCGAAAGTTCGAAAATTGTTCGAATGATCAAACCCTAACACGTCACGAGGTCTACAATCAATTACCATGCGATAGTTTGGGGTCAGATGCGTGCTTGATATCCCAAAAGCGACAACTTGATCACAAAAAAAAATCCGCCATGGGTTTAACATAAACCCTAGGCGAAACGATGTTCAAATCATTACAACTAGTGCTGATTGTAGTGCGTACTGCGAAATCGACAATGCTGGGGCAAGGAGCGACCTTGTCAGCCCCTTGTTGAATTCAATCCTGCCTAAGGTTGGTAGTTGACCACCGATTGATGGGTTGGATCCGGGTGCGTACCCTGTAGCCCAAACCTGAAAACTTGATCGTGAAGCAACGGTCAACCACCATCAAAGCGAAGAAAACCGAACAAGGGAAAAGTTGATAACTTTCTAGAGCGGAACCGGAACCTGCACAAGCAGCGACGATCAATATTTGCTCGATCGGACGCGTGCGGCGACCAAAATCAATGCCATTCAAGAAGTTTGGTGTCCAACTTAGTCATCAAAACATCGTCATGATCAAGTGGAGTTGGAGAGTCTGAACGGACTTTACCAATCCCGATAGAGCATGTCTAAAACACTTGTTCCCACTTTCAAAGATCAACCAATCAATGGATTTCAAATCAAGACACAAGCGAGGAAAGTTCTTAAAGGACGTAAACAAGTAATCGATCCTCGCAATCGCGAGGATAGAATTGATCTCTGATAACGAAGAAACGAGCTTTCTTGGTGCTGAATAAACAACAAAATCCCAAACCCTTATTACCAACTAAACTGGGAGCCACTGCGACCGCGACCGCGGTCCCGACCACCGCGACCGCGGATTATACATCCGCAACCGCGGCCAAGGCGGAAGCGACTGCAGCCAAGGAATTAGCATCTGCCACCTACGAAATAATGAGGCAAGCTCCGATCATCGCTCGGAGAATAATCCCAACCCGCAGGGTGATCAAGCAAAACTCTAATATTCACTCGGAGGATCAAATCCTAGCACGCATTAAGAAAGGCACCTTGTTCGAGGACGATCAAGGTTCGAAAGTGTGAGACAAGGTTCGAAAGAGAAGAGGCTGCAATGGATGAAGATGGGGCAGCCACAGAGGAGCTCGATATCGAGGATGATGACCTCGGTACCGAGGTACTTGGCGAGGAAGACAACCTCGATAACGACCCACCTAGGCTCGTTAATGATTATTTTGAGGCCACTAACGAGGCATTCGGCCTAGGTAACGAGCCACCACCTCCACCTACCGAGCCTCAGTCGTATAAAATGATGCCCTATAACCCGATGATTTATCAAGACCACTTCTAGCCTTAAGATCAATACTAACCACCTCCTCAGCCCACCTATTCTGGATCAAGTGTTCCACCTCCATGGGCCGATGATTTATCTTTCCAGATGCAACAACTCAACCTGCAACAGACACAACTCACACAAAGGATGGAGCATTGGGAGGTTGTCTATTCAGCTCTTATGGCTTTAGATGATGCGAGGCATCAGTAGGCAGATGCTTGTTGGAGGACGATGGAGCAATGGGTGATGGTTAATGAGGAGCACGGAAGGATCATTTATGAGTTCATGGGCAATTTTGAGCGCCAGTTTCCATCGCCATCACGGCGATGATTCAGTTTCAAGGATGTTCTTTTCTGCTTCAAAGTTAGCTTGTAAGTTCCTTTCTTTTTCCCTATTCTTTTCTTCTTCTTAGCTTTATTACAGTGGGGACACTGTAATTTTAAGTATTGGGTAGGGGAGGAAATAAAACTTGCTTGCTTGTTTACTTGTTCTAGTTTGTTTGTTTCTTTGTTTGTTTCTTGTTTTAGTTGTCTTTGTTTTGAAAAATAAAACTTGCTTGCTTGTTTACTTGTTCTAGTTTGTTTGTTACTTTGTTTGTTTTGTTTCTTGTTTTTAGTTGTCTTTGTTTTTAAAAAATTAAAAATCACAAAAAATTGAAAATTTTAAAAAATTCCAAAAAGAGTTTTTAGAATAGATAAGTACCCTGTCTTTTGGTTCTATGATAGTTAATCGCTTGCATGATCATGTAATTTCCTTGCAACATGTTTTGATAATATAGCCTGATTCTTAGTATGAAATTGTTTTATAGAGGAATAGCATTTGATGAAATTGAGCATGTAAAACTTTTAGCATGAGTAGTGCAATCCAACAAAAATTGCTACCTTGTGAGTTATTTTTGGCCTTATAGGGAGAACATAAAAAATCCCTCTTCTTTTCTTGTGTGGTTTACTCTCTTTATGTATATTATCTCTTGTAATTGTGATGATTATCTATTTCTTGAGACCTATATAAGATTTTTAGTTCATTATTTGTGAAAGTCATATGATAGAGAACTTATTTTTATGAGCCTTATTTATCCCTATCCACTCTATCATGATCCCTATTTTTGACAACCAATTTGAGATTTAGCCTTTTATTTTTCAAGCTCCACAAAAATTAATTCCTTAGCCGAGATAAGCTTGACCCTACGCGGGGATTAGGACTTAGATTGGAGAGGTATGTTTTGTAGAGTGAAAAAATGATATGTTTTGGTTCAAAATAAGGGTTTTGGGAAGGGTAGATTGGAAGTCTTGTTTTATTTTGTAAAAAATAATGATCTCTTGGTAAAAAAGATGCACAAAAATAAGAGGAATAAAAAGAAGATGTTTGGTTCGGTACCGATAGAAAAATTGAGGAGAAGTTTAGCTCGTTAACGATCCTCTTAGGTCGTTAACGAGGCAAGTCGAGAGCAGAAAGATGAGAAAAAAATGCTGAAATGATGAGAAAGAAAGAAAGAGTAAGGAAGATGTGCAAAATGTTTAAAGTAAAAACCAGAGATTCTTTTATGTTATATGAGGCTTTCTAGGATTTAAAAGGTGAGTGAAAAGAAAGTGCATAATGAGAGTGAGTTTGGTATGTTGTTTTATGAGAGTTTTGGGTGTGTGAGTTTTTAGGAGCCTTTGATTCCCAGATATCATTAGCACCACAAAGCCAAAATATTTTCCACGCCTTATTGTCTTTGCCATGCCCCATTACAACCCGGCCGAATGGAAGATTCTCTGAATTTTTTCATTGAGCCTAAGTTCTCTTGATGATTTTTGCTTGTTTTGACAAATCTTAGGTGGAGAGTTTGGTGATATAAGTTCCAATTTCTATGAGTTTTTGCATGCAAGATTGAGTTGAGATATTGAATTTATAGCCCAAAACACTTGAGAGTTGAGTGAAACACATATATCCTTGGTGAGGTTGGATTGTTGCAACTTTTGTCTATTAGAGCTTATATATGTGTGATGGCGTTAATAGTTATTTGCTATTTTTGCTATGTTTTGATGTTGCTTCTGAGATAAAGGCTATTGCTTGATAAGCATGATTTTTTGGTTTTGGTTATTGTATAGTGATTGCTTGAGGACAAGCAAGTCTAAGTATGGGGTATGTTGATGTTCATGTTTTTAGTCTGGTTTTAGGTGTCTTTCTTATGTTGTTTAGATTAGTTTTAATAAGTTTTAGAGTTAGTTTTGTGTGTTTTTGGATAAGTTTGCATATGTTGTGAAAGTATGGAAGCTACTCCGTTTTGTGTCTTTTTGTAGGTTTTTAAAGCGGAATTGAGCATTTTCAAGTGAAGCTGAAGTCAAGTGGTGGAGGGTGGAATGCATAGAAGCGGAGAAGGAGGAATTCATGTTAAAGATCATGTTAAAATGCAAGTGAAGCCATGTAGAGAGTTTAAAAGAATCAAAACAGAGAGCTCGTTACCGACATGTTAGGGTCGGTACCGAGCTGTGCATCAGAGATTTTTGCTAAGAGAATTCAACAAATGTCTACCGACCCTGTGCATGTCGTTAACGAGGTGACCTATGTCGGTAGACGGCGCTGACTTTCGGGATTTATATCTTTTATCTTGTAATCTTTTAAGTTTGGTAAGTTTTTATCTCTTAGGTCTTTTATTAGATAGATTCTTTAGTATAAATACCCTTGTTCTAGCCTAGGCAAGGGGGGATTCTCGTTAGATTTTTAGAGAGACGATAGAGAGAGATATTTCTTTGTAAGATGATATTTCTTTCAATTTCAAGTAAGTTTTGCTTTTCAATGTTCTCTTTAAATAAAGTTGTTTGTTTTGATTCAATCATGAGTGAGTAGTTTTCTTATCTAGGGTCGGGGTTTAAACCCGACATAGTTGTGCGTGATTGAATGAATGAGTTGATGTTTTGATTGCCTTCTTATCTAGGGTCGGGGTTTAAACCCGACATTGGGTCGGGGTTTAAACCCGACATAGTTTTCTTATCTTGTTTGTGCTTATACTTGACAAGAGTCGAAGTAATTTGAGTTTATTGCTTGATTGAAAGAGAAAGTCTTGAACTTGAATGTTGATATTGTTCGATAACGAAAGTTTTGAGCTTTGGATTCAAAACAAGTAATAAAGTGAATTGATTTATGAAAGTTGATTGATTTGCTTGTTTAGTCAACAAAAGTTGATAGATTTATCTTCAAAGGCATGATCTTTATCTTCACGTAAGTTCATATACATAGCTATGTTGTGGTAACCCTTGTCCTAGAGATTTTTATCCTTTGAATTTCTTAAGCTTAGCATTCGAATTCACTCGTTACCGAGGCACTAGGATCGGTACCGAGCCTGCACTTGCATCGTTATATTTGTTCTGTTTCAATAGAAATCCAACATCATTACCGACCCTGACAAGGTCGTTAACGAGGTCTGTCGTAGCTGTTTGCTTTGTTTTTATTGATTTTTTAGTTTGGTAAACAGACAACCTTGCTTCCCGTGGACGATCCTGACTTCGCTATACTCATCGGGGTCTTGACTTATAAATTTATTTGTTGTCAAGAAACCCTCATCAACAAAACCAAGGTCATAGGCAATTGCGTGAACCAAGACGAGAAACCGTGACCGCGGTCCCCACTAATCGCGACTGTGGTCCATCGTAAACGGACACCTCAGATATCGTGCTGACCTTAACCCAAGAATGGAATTCTTATTCCACTCTCCTAATCAAGCCTAGATTAGAGCAATACCGAGCCATGGCGGGAACGAACCCGCTCAAGACGGCACACGCCTATATATGACATCGTGATCAAACAACGGTAGTGGGGAATCAACTACCACCAAGAATGAAGACGAGATTGTGCTTACAACACACTCTAACTTCCGCTTTAAGAGAGAACAAGTGGATTTAAAGTGAGCATAATCGAATAAAGTCTTACCGCTATCAAGCCTTGGAAAAAAATCCAAGGTACGCACCCCATCAGTGAATCGGCGAATGAAAGGACCAATCAACGGCTCGCTAGCGTTATCAATTTGTTAATAACAGTCGTGGTCCCGAGCCGGTAAGAAGACCGAACGAGTGCAAAGCCAACTACGAAAGGGATTATCGCAACTGCGGAATTCTCCGATCGTTGAGGGTCGCGGTCGCGGCCAGGATTGGGAGGAACCATGTTAAGCAGCCGCAGCGCAAGGTCGGAGAGTTTAATCGTTGAAGAGTCTTGACGGGAATGTCGTCCCTCAGACTTAGGATATTGCCCATTTTAAAGAAATTCTTCCCCGAGAAGCCAAACCGCGGTCCCGGACTTCCACCGCGATCGCGAAACTGTCAACAACGACCACAAAATCGCCGACAGTGAATTCTGCAGGGTATTCCTCGCATGGATATTGAGTTGAGAATAAAGCTGATTGGACAAGCACCTTGTTTTTTGTATCTTTATTTTTCTTAAACAAAATACCGGACGAGAACGTTTTATTTTCAACGTTCTATTCTCCCTTCTCTGTTTTGCTTGTTCCAATGAGTCTACCTTAATTCTCGACAAATGACACGCTTAAGTGTGAGCAAGGATCCCATGATATTCGTTCATGGATGTACGAACACGCATGCACGCACGAACCCATGATATTCGCTCGTGGATGTACAAATACGCACGCACGCACGTTAGAGGACCGAGCGACTAATCTGCATGGCCACTCTGTATTAGACCTATGTAACCCTACGTCCTAGTATATGTGGGAAACGTATACAAAGATGTAGGTGGGGCATTTGTGAGCGAGTAAAATTCAGCTACCATTATTATTTTCTCTATCAACCGCCATAGAGTTATTTTATTTATTATGCCTTTTATATCTTTTAGTATTTTCTTATAGAATTAAATATGGTGGTTATGCGACATAATGGAAGATTTTATCTTAACAAAAAAATAGAACTTTTGCTTGGAGTAGGGAGCAAGATATCGCTTGCTTGGGCTTTAAGGCATTAGGCCGGCCCTAAGGGATAGGATTTTCGTCCTCCCTTACCCTCTCTCTTCCATTATAAATAAACGTCTTCGTCGTGTATGGAGGGCATATGAAAACACGCGCTCAAAGATTGAATAGGCTAATATTCGCCTAGCTTATTTGTTCTGAAAGACTCACATTCACTGAGTTTTCTAGCTTTATTGTCTTTACCTTGATGCTCGATCGACGACTGTTCTTTTGATTTAGGCACCATAGGTGGATTAGGGGGTCCCCGCCCCCTTTATCTATTGTTTTGTAGGTTCTAGGTTGAAGATGAAATTGGAACGGAAGGTGAAGAAGAGTGTCAAAAGAAATATTCAATTAGTACAATCTTAATTGAAGACAATAATAAACACGTACTATTTTTAATAAAGTTCCACATGTCCTCTAAGTTACTTCAACTTTTCATTGTATAGTTTTGATATACGTTTATGTTTACATCCTAGAGTATTTTGATATGTGTTAGGATGAAAAAATAAACATAGATAAAAAAATTTAGGATGAAAAGATGAAGCAACTTAGAGGACCGGTGAAAGATTATGAAGAATATTACGTGTTTATTATTTTTTTCAATTAATATTGATATTTTTGAAGATTGACATCGTTCTAAATTCATGTAATATTTCTTATTTTACTTGTAAAAGAAAACATAAGATTTCGTAACAAATGTAATAGTGTATGCTTTATCATTTTTCTTTTTAAGTATAATATAGAAACATGACAATATAATATATAAGGCTGACAATATACAATCTAAAAACATAGGATAAGAAATCTTATTTTAGGAAATAAAACTCCAAAAAAAAAAGTCATAATATCTTAGAAAAATAAAATAAAATTCCTAAATAAATAATGATAGTAATTTTTTTTTTCAAAATAAGGCTACTAAGGACCTAGGATGGATAAGAAATGTGTATTTGATGCAATAAGCACAAATTGCGGTATCATAATACCCTTTTCACTTGAAATTGAAATTTCAAATCCACCGTACCACAGCTGAGTTGTTGATGGCCTGAAACGATAAAATTATGAATTATGATACCATACATTTAATAACACGGAGTACAACGTACTTCGGGATTGATTCGTTAAATTTATTGGACAATCGTACTCTAGAATCTGCGGCCGAATGAGTACGTACGTACGGGGGGTTACATATATAGTACTGCTAATTAACCGTTCTTCAGACCCCTATGTATATAGTTTAGGGAGTTGAAGACAGAGAACGTACTGGATAAACTAGCAGCTAGCTATAGCTAGCCTGGTTTAACATATAAACCAGTTATGAATAGTCCATGCATGCCATCTGGATCCAATCGAAATTAAAGCCTCTCCAGTTGATCGACAAAGGTGTCAATATAGGCAGTCATGAAGCCAGGGCTCCCCAACACGCCCCTCCACTTATCATGGTTCTCTCTAATAAACTTCCCCACCTGGCTCTCCTTATCCATGGCTTCCTTCACCGCCTTACTCAGGCTCTCCTTCGAAACCCACCCGCTCTCGTCCTTGTCCACCTCCACCGCCACCTTCATCTCTCCCGCCATGATCCTCGTATTCAGCACCTGGTCAACCAGGTGTGGCACCAACACTATCTGAGCCTTCCCCATCAGCGACTCCCACATGGACCCGAACCCGCAATGGCTCACGAAGCACCCCACCGACGGGTGCTCCAGTATGAGCGGCTGCTGGACCCACCCGCCGTGCACCACCCCCTTCCCCGACGCCTCCTCTATTGTGGAGCATCCCCTGGGCGGCTTCAGGGCCACGAAGAACGGATAACCCGTTGACTCGAGCCCTGCGAGGATCTCCTGAAACTGGGCCTTCTCAAGGACGAGCTGGCTGCCCAACGCGCAGTAAATCACTGAGCCCGGTTCATGGGCTCCTAGCCAGCTCGCCCATTTCTCCTCCAAATTAGCGGGGCTTGCGGTAGAGTCCTCCGGCAACAACCGACTTGTCAAACTGTCGGCCGAGGTAATCACAGAACTTGCCCTCGATCTCCCTGCAGGTCCTCAAAGCGATGGCGTCGGCCAACTTGAGTGACGAGTTGATCCTCTCGAAGAAGGTAACTCCGCTGCCATGCTCTCGGGATATGAACGAGATGAGCGAACGCACCTCATGCTTGTGCAAATGACGGAACGTGCGGGCTCATCTCGTTCATATCCCGAGATCGGCGGGGGTTCGCTCATCTCGTTCGTGGGGTATCTAGGGGGCGGCGCGACAAGTTCCTCCACCGTAATCGGCGGGTGTCGATCCAGGCGGAAGCATTCGGAACGTGCGGGCTCCATGATCGTCAGTCCAGCAGCGCAAATGACGGAGTAGAATACCGACTTGATCCCGAGCCTCGAGGTGATCTCGGGGATCCAGTGGGCGAAGTCGTAGAAGACCAAGTCCGGCTTGAGCTCCGTTATGGTGTGCTCGAGTTGGGGCCGCGTGAGATCCAATGCGGTTGCGAGAGAGCGGGTGAGGGAGTGGGGGATGTCGGAGGCGGTCTCGGCGCCGAGAGGAAGGCCTTCCACGTGGGGGATTGAGAGCGTGTGGAAGGTGATGAGGGAAGGGTGGAGGTTGAGGTGTTGGAGGAGGGCTTGACCCTTGTTTGGGAGGAGGAGTGTGGTTTTGTGGCCTCTCTCGGCGAGCTTGTTGCAGAGGTGGAGGAACGGTGTCATGTGACCGATTGCCACCCACGGGAACAGGAGGATGTGGAGTTTGGAGGAGTTTCCAATTTTGATCGGTTGTTGATCTGCCATTTCTTTCTCTTTTTGGTATGTACGTACGGCTTAGCTAGGCCGGGTTGTTTACTTGTTTTGTTCAAGCAACCCAGGGTCGATCTAGCTCTTAAATAGCCCTCCAAGTTATTTTTACATCGAAAATTGTATTCATTACTAAATGACCCACCCACACCTATTGCCATACATGTTAGTTGTAAGAAATTAAACGGTAGACGAGGGTAATAATCATGAACCGTAATCAATCAGCGCTAATCCTCTATTCCATAATTGTGTTCCACTTTCATGTTACAATTAGCTATATAAATATTAAATTAATGTTAAAAAATTTTTAAAAATTATATTTCTATTATAAACATCTATATGCATATGTGTACAAATTTTTATCTTAAAAATCTTATTATAAAAATTTTAATAATTAAGAGAATGATTACGGTACAAAATATTACCCTTTTAATTTTTAAAAATTGTATAACATGATTTTTAAGTCAAAAATTTGAACACATATACATATAGTTGTTTTAAATACAAATATAATTTTTAAATTTTTTTTAACATTAATTTAATATTTATATAGCTAACTGGAACACTAAAGTGAAACAAGATTTTGGAACAGTGGATTACTGATGGTAATCAAGGGGATGTACATTAAATAATTACAACAAAAATAATAAAATTTGAATAAAAAAAGGGATCAATCAAGATTTTTATTTTATCTATGTAACTATAACATATTTTTTTGGTTGTTGTAAACAAATATCGCGAGTATATACTATATTGTGTGAAATCAAACATTATGTATATTATTTTTTATCCCATCAAATTTAATAAGCGAGTCTTATATCAATGTGAAGTGGAAAAATAGTGTGTAAATTGTTCAAATTGGAGATGGAAAGACTCAAACTAGATCAACCCCTTGAAAACCATAGATTTTAACCACTAAATAAAGCAAACCAAATTGATAAACCGAAAATATTTCCGGTTCAGTTAACCCAAACGAAATTTCAAAAAATTGGGTTGTTTAACCTAAAAAATAACCGGGTTTTCGGTTTTTTGGTTTCGGTTTTTTATGGACACCCCTAGTAGGCGGTGGTAGGGCTGAGAGAATGGATATATCCGATCCAATCTGGTCTGATATACCGAATATTCGGTAATTTTTTCCTTAAAATCAAGATCTGTATCCAATCCGTTAATTGTTGGATATCCGATATAAAGTATCTATTTGGAACGGATATCTGGTATCGAATATCCGAACTATCCGTTTAGAAAAAATATTTCTACTATTTTTGATTTAGACCTAATTAATATGCATGATTGACAAATATCGGAAAAGAATATTCGCCGATCCGGTTAAATTTTAAGAGAACGTTTACATGATTGAGGAGAATTGAACTCTTGATGAGTTAAAACTTTAGAAAATACTCATTAAAACATCTATTCTACTTAGTATTAATGTGCATTTTTCAAAAAATAAATATAGTACTGGATATTTCCGGATATCCGGTTGCTTCAAAACCGCGATTCGTATCCAGTTCGATTATCCGAAAAAAATTCCCGGATCGGATACGGATAGAATTTTTTTTGATACATTTGGATTCAGATTTTCTCGAATCGAATAGGCCGAATCAGCGGATCAGAGCAACGGATCGAGTATTTTTGCTCACCCCTATGTGGTGGGATGGGGGCGTAGCACACTAGCACCTAGACAATTAGATGGGGCTCTAAAAGCAAGATCTCTGCATATTGCTATGATTGTTTATATAGACTTATTGTTTGTAATAGTAAGAATATATAAATAAACAATGATCCTATCATAATGTCTATGTATAAATTTAAACCTAGAGCCTGCCTACAAGGCCGCCCATGCCGTTAACAAGGTCGCTTGGTCCACACAACTCGTCTAGCTCGCACAACTTTCCTAGCTCGATCACCCAACCCGTCTAGGCGCCCACCTAATCCGCCCATGCGCCCAAAATACCGCCCTGGGTAAAATCGGGACGGTGGACTACCGGCTAGCACCAAGGCGCCGCATATACCGTTTTTTAGAAAGTGATTGTATGTAAACTAACTTTTATATGAGTATAGTTGTGTTGCCATTTTTGTTCCTGGAACTATTACCTTTGGTACTAAAT
This sequence comes from Fallopia convolvulus, assembly GCA_964016875.1. Taxonomy (NCBI): domain Eukaryota; kingdom Viridiplantae; phylum Streptophyta; class Magnoliopsida; order Caryophyllales; family Polygonaceae; genus Fallopia; species Fallopia convolvulus. The sequence goes on from OZ024721.1 coordinate 11,262,325, forward strand.
TTAGAATTTGTAAACTAATTAATAAATTTAGAAATAAATTAAATTGACTTGTAGTCTTGTACCCACCGACTTTATTAATTAGAAAAAAAAGATGATAGAGATTTGAATTTTCATTAAGTAAAGAGTCAACGACAATGACAAAAAGTACACACAAAAAATTACTCCGTAACAATTAAAGTACAACCTTTATGAGTACTAGATGGCTTATCCCGTCCGATGGACGGGATTAAATTTCGTGTTTATGGTTATTAATTTTATAAGCGGACATAAATAAATGTGTAAATTATTTGAATTAAAATAGAAATAAAAAAATATATGTTTGATTTGATGAAAAAGGTAATGAAAGGAAATTAGATTTAAACCTTAATTTTGAATGGTTGATTTGGTGCAGAAAAAATATTTTATAAGTCGTAAACATTTGTTTATGAAAGGTTAAACATATAGATACAAGTATATAGTTGTATGATTATAATTGATGTAATGATATATTTTTTTTTACTTTGTATTTTTAGGGTCGTGTATTTCAGTTGTGATGTTTTGTGGAGCATGTTTAATTTTGACATTTTCATAAAACCAACTTGCTTATATTTTTGCATGTTTAGTTAGATTATAATTTTTATTCATTTTTATTGATATTGATCGATTGAGAAATATAAGACCGTTTATACATTTAAGTAGCAAGAAAGAAGCGTTATTAACTTAAATAATATTTTTCAATATTTATTAGAGGCCTTTTGTAATTTAGAGTATTTTTAATTATTATTTTAGTAAGGAGTATATGTAAACCCATTAGAATATATTAGTAGGATAATTAGTTTGCATTTAAAAAGTAGAATATTTATTGTTCTTAAGAGGGAGAGTTTTTATAGTTGTATAGATTGTTATGATTATTACACAGTTATTTTAAGGGATTTTCCTTTTGGTACCCCTGAGCTTTTGACTTTTTCTTTTGGTACCCAAGGAAAAAAATTATTCCTTTTGGTACCCTTATACTTTTACAAAAATTCTCTCCGAAACCTTAATTAAATTAAAGTCAAATTTCATCCCCTTTATTAACTTTTCCGTTAACTTTTTCGTCAAATTTCCCTGGGGTTTATACCCTTCCCTTTTTCTTTTTCAAATCTTTTCTTTTTTTGTCCTCCTTTTCTTTATGCTGCCTTCCGATCATTGCAGAGGTCGGGCTTTGACCCTCTGCTCTCCGACAACGACGACTGACGGTCCATTGTAGCCTCTTCTGCAATCTCGCCGCAAGACCCATCCTTGTTGCTCCCTTTTGACCGTCGCACTTTACGCTACTGTTTTCATGTCCACCCACTTACCTTCACCGCCGGTTAGCCCACTTATTTCTTTTTATTTCAATCGTGCGGAGATCGAGATCGAGTGCTCCGGCGGGACGATGCGGGTGAAGATCGACGGGAAGATGGGGCTGGTGGTGAAGAGATTGGGGTGGAAATTCTGGGGGAATGAGCGGATTCTGGTCGGCGAATTGGAGATGAATTTCTTCTGGGACGTGTTCAATTGGGTGAACGGAAAAGGAATCGGCGGCGGGCATGGGGTATTAGTGTTTCAGGTGGGGGAGGGGGTAGGGGTATGGTCGGAGATGGTGGGGCTGGAGAAGAAGCTGATGAGGAAGAGCTTGTCGGCGACGACGTCGCCGGTGGTGGGAGCGGCAAGGGTGGTGGTATCACCGGCGCCATCGTGGTCGTCTAGCGTGTGGCAGTGGGCGGAGGAGAGCATTGATTGTGGGAGGAGCTCGTGCTCGAACTCGTCGGCGGGGTCTTCTTATGGTGGCGGCAGCGGCCGTGTTTGAATTTTCTCTGGTTTTGTATGCTTGGAGAGTTGGAGGAGAGATAATTAGCAATTTTTTTTTTGGTAAGGAGATAATTAGCAATTTTTACTACGGGAATTGACCCATTTTTGTACATGTTCATTATTTGTCAATGGTTTTGTTTTATTATAATAATAATGTAATGGATAAAAGTGCTGGGCACCAAAAGTCTCACATATAAAAGTTAAGAAATAAGTGGATGTAGGTTTTTTTATTTTTATTTTTAATTGTTAACGGAAAGTTAACAAAGTGGATGAAAATTTTGATTTTAGTATAATTAAGGTTACTGATAGAACTTTTTTAAAAGTACAAGGGTACCAAAAGGAATAACTTTTTTTTTTGGGTACCAAAAGAAAATGTCAAAAACTCAAGGGCACCAAAAGGAAAATCCCTTATTTTAATTCGATCTCATTTATCAATACTAGTTTTGCCCGTCGTACCATGTACGACTACGATTCGATATTTTATAAACATTATAAATAGGATATTAATAAATAAATAAAAATATAAGTAAGCTTTAATATAAGTAGTTTATTGTTCGTAGAATGTATATAATTTTTTAATCAAATATTATATTCTTCCTATTTTATTACTTTTCATGTACGTAAATTTAGAGTTTATCAAATATTTCAATATTTGTTAAATATTTTATTATCCATTTTTATTAATTTTAAAATTTTTAACTATTTATCATTATTTTTTATAAAAGAAAATCACTATATTTCTATGAATAAATTCGTCAAAAGATATATGATAAAATATTTATATTTATTTTAAAATATTTAAATATTTTATCTTTAATTTTAAATACTTGTATATATAGTACATGAAAAGTATTTATCATTATAATTATTTATCAAATTTAATATATAGTTATAGATATTACCTATTTTTTTTATTTTAAACATTATAAGTATTTATCATTAATTTTTTTATTATAAAAGAAAAAATATATCGATAATTTCGTGAAAAAACATCATGCTAAAAGGTAAAAGATATTTATACTTATTTAAAAATATTTTAAATTTGTTATCTTTAATTTTAAATATTTGTATATGGAAGTTTTCAAAAGATATTGTTATACTAAATAGATATTTGTTTGATGTTAAAGATAGATTTAAATAGTTAAAGAATAATATAATAGGAAAAAGTTAAAATATTAGAAATAAAAATAAATTTTGTAAATATGAGGTGAGGCCAGAATCGTTTTGGTGGCTCAAAAAGGGACAACTTTAATATATAGTTATAGATTTATCACATCCTGTATGCGAGAATATTTATATTTAGCCTTACAAAATATATTTATGCATGAATACAAAAAATATTTGGGATTTTCCTTTTGGTGCCCCTATAGTTTCGACTTTCCCTTTTGGTGCCCAAAAAAAATTCTTATTCCTTTTGGTGCCCTTGTGCTTCTAAAACATTTCTTCCCGTAACCTAAATACAATAAAATGTCAAATTTTATCAATTTTTTAAGATTTCCATTAAAAAATAAAAAAAAGAAATTAAAAACCTATCATTTTCTTTTTAATATAGCTTGTCAACATGAATAAACACATCTAATGGCAATGCAGTACAACTCAGTAAGCACATTTAATTCAGTACATCAACTATTCTTGTTTAATATAGCTTTTCAGCCCCCAAATTAAGTAGTGATTATAGACACTAGCAAAAGCCCCCAAATTAAATCAATAAGGCATCAATTAATCAATTTCTGGTTCTACCAAAAAAAAATTAATCAATTTCTAGAAGAGAAATTTGTGATTTATGAGTCCTTGAAAGCCTACAAATTCAAATTAGACGAATAAACAGGAGCATCAACCGTGAATGCCATGGACACTAATCCAGCCTGCAATCACTCGAAATCTATCTGGAAAAGGGAAGGATGAAGGAGATTAGAAATTTAGATCTGAGTCGAAGCTATCGGCTATGGAGGTTTCTAAATTGTTTTCATTTAAATTTCTTTGCCCCTTTAATTTCATTTTAAGCTATCGGCTATTAGATTTAGAGCATCTCCGTCACCATAAAAATATAAAGAGAAATTAAAAAAAATTGCAGACAGGGATGCCTCTGTATCAGGAATGCTGTGGTTTTTTATTTTTTTAATTATTTTAACTGAAATTTTAAAAAATGGATGTAATTTGACATTTTAGTGTATTTGGGTTATGAGAATGAATTGTTTATAAGTATAAGGGAACCAAAAGGAATAAGAATTTTTTTTTGGGCACCAAAAGGAAAATCCCAAAATATTTTGTATAACAAACTGTTAGTGCACAAAAATTCCGTCTTCAATGCACTAATTTAATGCTCCTTTTTCTCTTTAGTTCCAACTAATTCTCTCAAACTGTGACCTGCAAAACAATGTACACAGGTGGCGGGGACCCTCTAATCCACCTCCGATGCCTAAGTCAAAAGAGTAGTTATCGATTGAGCATCAAGGAATAAACAAGAAAGCTAGGGAATCGGCGAGTATGAATCCCCTTAAACAATCGAGCTAAGCAAATGTTAGCATGTTCAAGCTCTCAATATGTGTTTTCAATAGCCTAAGCGCATATCAGTCTATTCAATGTATGTTTTTTCTACACGGCGAAGATGTGTATTAATAATGGGAGAAGGAGAGTCAGGGTGCCTGAAAATTCTATCATTAAGGACGAAAATTATATTCCTTAGGCTGCCCAGCTGCCTTAAAGCCCAAGCAAGGAATATTCTAATCCCTTCTCTAAGTAAATTCTATCTTTAATGAAAGAAAATATTCCATTAAATTGCATTTCCATCATATTTAATTTAATAGAAAATAGATAAAAGATAATAAATACGTAATAAATAAAAAATACCTTTATAGTGATAGATAGGAAAATAATCATGGTAGTTATTTTTACCCGCTCACAATTGCCCCACTTACGTCTTTGTACACATTTCCCACATGTACTGGGACGTAGGGTACAGAGGTTTCTTAATCGAAGTGGCCATGTGGATTAGTCGATTGGGTTCCCCTAACATGCGTGCATGCGTGTTCTTACATCCATGAGAGAATATCACGGGAGTCTAAATTTATGAGCGAATATCGCAGTTTTTATATTTATGAGGAAATATTATAACTCGTTTATTTATGAGCGAATATCATAAATCGTTTATTTATGAACGAATATCATAGAATTTATATCTATGAGCGAATATTATAGAATTTATATCTATGAGCGAATATCATAGAATTTATATCTATGAGCCAATATCATGGAATTTATATCTATGAGCAAATATCATAGAATTTGTGTCTATGAGCGAATATCATAGAATTTATATCTATGAGCGAATATCATAGTTTGTATTTCTTTCACATACGTATATGTCAAAAATCCATTAGTGCGATTAACTAATGTTGCGCTTAAAACTTTTTTTATGCAAGACTCAAACTAATGCAAAAACTGACTTTTGTTAATAAATAAACGTGAATTGAATGTCACGATCTTAAAGACTAGACACATGAATGGAAAATAAAAAGCCTAAGGGCCTCATCAAAAGCACAGGGGAAAAAGAGTGCTCTATTTACATGCATTTCCTAATCCCTGGATCCCTGCGCCAGGAAAGACGGGTAACCACAATCGCTCCAGCGCAGGCCGTGGTTCTCATTCCGAGAAAACTCGATCTCAGGTACAGTTCCACGGTCGCGGTTTTGCCCAAGTGAAGGGGTCTCACTTTTTGATCCAGTGTCGCGGCGGCGGCCCTCGGGCCTGCGATCGCAGTTACGCGACTTGTCTTCACTTTTAGGCTCGTCATACACTGCCGAGATTGTTCTTACCGATCTTCTGGTTCATTTCTCTCAATGTACTCGCGCAAGTACCCTTCTTGAACCAGACCTTCAAGGCACTTCTTGTAGGGCTCACAATCTTCAGTCATGTGCCCCCATACTTTATGGTACATGCAATATTTCCGGCTTAGGACATCGTCTTTGGGACATTCATCCTGAGAGGGATAGCAGAAATATCTCTCATGTTTGATGTGTGGTAAAATCTTATAGATCGGAATGTTGAAAGTTGTGTAAACCGCTCTATCCCACCACTCCGACGAATTTCCATTTTGCCTAGAGCTCTTGATTGAAGGGCGTTGTGACTGTTGAGGTAGAGAGGGCGACTTCCCTCTCATCTCATGGCTAACTTCTTCCAAGCGCACATATTGGTGAATGCGTTCTTGAAGTCCAACAATGGTGGAAGGAGAACGAAGTGTCAACTCTTCCCTTAGATTGCTCTCAACGTGAATTGCCTTTTTAAAGACAGTAATGGCAGTCTTATCATCACATCCTTCAATCTGAGCATAGCACTGCATAAAACGATTTGAAAAGTGGTGCATGCTTTCATTTCTCTCTTTGTTGAGGCCAAAGAGTGTATCAAGAGATGCTGCATCCCGACTATTAGCTAAGTAGCGCTTCACAAATTTAGTGGCCAATTGATCCCAAGATCGAATTTATCCCGGTTTGAAACTTTGGAACCATTTTCAGGATCCCTTAGGGAGACTACTTGGGAACATCTTGCACATTACTGCCTCCTCGGATACCCACAAAGCCATCTTATGAGAGTAAGAGGCTATATGATTTACAGGATCCGAGTGCCCATCATAAAGAGTAAAAGATGGTGGAGAAAACTTTGTCGGGGGTCGGGCCTGCTAAATGTCTCTATGGAATGATGTCGATGTCACCATAGCCAATTTATGCTCTGCTTGTTCTTGAGCCCATTGCAAGGACCCGCCTTGCGCTCTCAAAAGATCAAGCAATCTCCTTTGAGTGCGCTTAAGCGCCCGATCCCTTGCTTCAAGTCTCTCACTACTCTTACTCTAACGTTAACTCCGTTGTCTTTTCTTCTTTTTGCCCCAGTCACATCTAGGCTCGGGATTTTCAGAAGGAATATAGCGATCATCGCACGTGAGCGAAAAATCGCGCTGATCGCCAGAGCAACGATCACGGTTCGACTGGCCGCAGTCGCAGCCACTGTCACCGCAGACGCAGTCTCTTTTGTCGTGGTCGCGTCTTCATCTGCGGCAATCTCCACGATTTTCGGGATTGCTAGAATCTTCCGACGACGGGTCGCTGGACTGAGGGGTGTCCGCAGCCCGAGACCTCTTGCACGTGGGAGACTCATGACGGCGGTCCCTTCCCCGGCTTCTCGGCACCCTACAATCGCTATCATAATCAACTTGCATCTCCACTGATTCGTCAAAGCTTATTGGTTGAGGACTACGACAGTTATCGGTGAATTCAATAACACTAGCAAGCCATCGAGTAGTCCTTTCAATTGTTGATTCGTCGACAGGGCGCTTACCTTGAATCTTGTCCAAGGAATGCTTAAGCCTAGTGACCACTTGAAAGGCTTGGTCCAAGCGGGACTCAGCCTCTGCACACCTAGTTTGGTACTTCTCATTCTCTCTTAGAGTAGTAGCGAAAGCATGGGTGATCTCATCTTCTTCATCTCCAACGGTTGTAGATGCCCCGTTCTCGCCGTTTGGAGTGGATGACAAAGTTATGCGGTTATCACACCGAACGGGATTGGACCCGGAATGGCTGGATTAGCCTTGTTCAAAGCGAGGACTAACCAAATTAGGGTTTGACTCGCGAATAGACAACAAAGGCTCGGAAATACGCAGCCCACGGTCGCGGTTGTGTTTGGTGCTCTTGATTGCTTGTACCGACTCATTGCGCTCTTGAGCCCATCAATTATTCTCGGTTTCAGCGACACACGTCGCTGAGTCCAAAGCTTGATCAAATCCCATAGATTCAGATAGAAAAATACAATGATTGACGATTCCGTCGCTTGGCTCGGGTCCCTGACGGTCTGTGCGATGCACAACCGTGTCAACGAGAGGGGCCGAGTAACGGTTCAAGTCGTTTACGGGCATAAAGGTTTGAACTTCCGAGTGAAAATCGGGATTATACTGATCAACTTGCCTTAAAGATTGATTTTTCGAGCGATTTTCGAAAATCGCACCCTCGTTTGCCAATCCGCGGTCGTGGTCTACAACACCGGTCGAGGTCTACAGTGCCGCGTTCACGGTCTACAATGCCACGATCATGGTCTATAGTGTCGCAATAGCTGTTCTTTTCGCTGAGCGCACCGCGCTCGTTTTCGCTTCCTGACTGTGCCTAGGGTCTCCAAAGACGACTTCTTGATTTCCAGGGATCGATTCCAACACCATAATTGCGTGGATCGAGTACTCGTTTCCCACAGACGGTGCCAATTGTTAGTGCACAAAAATTCCGCCTTCAACACTAATTGGATGCTCCTTTGCTCTTCAGTTCCAGCTGATTCTCTCAACTTGTGACCTGCAAAACAATGGACACAGGGGGCGCGAGACCCCCTAATCCACCTCCGATGCCCAAGTCAAAAGAGCAATTATCAATTGAGCGTCGAGGAATAAACAAGAAAGCTAGAGAATCAGCGAGTATGAATCCCCTTGAACAATCGAGCTAAGTGAATTATTGCCTCCCCGGCAAAAATCACACAAAAGACAATTATTGCCTCCCCGGTAACGGCGCCAATTTGATAACGGTGAAATGGTCGTGCAAATCACGGCTATGCAAAAGAATCCAAACTAACTAAGAACCGTAGTCTTTAGGAAGTTCGGGTCGAATCCACAGGGAGACATATTTTTATCTTTTGTAATGAATTTTGTGTCAAACAAGTAACAAGGGGGTTATTGTATTTGTAACTAAATCTAAGAATGCAAAACAAACAAAGCAATAAAAAAGATTATAAAAACAATAATTAGGAAGATATATTAGGAAAACAAATATCCGCAATCGTATGACAAGTTGATCATTGATTTCACCTCAATATCACATGCAATGGATTTTCCAATTCCTTTTCAATTCTAACTAACATCACAACCAGATACTATTAGTTCTAACTAATTAAACAACCATGAAACCATCAATGATTCTGTTTAATAGCAACATTAAGAATAGGAATATAATAGGATACAATTCTAGCATAAAACAACCATCTTTTACCCTAGAATGTAAATCAAATCTCTTCTGCATAAGACTAGCACAACCAGATACTAGCGCAATGCAATTGCTACTTCAATTTAGAGATGCTCAACCGGTAATACTCTAGATCTAGCAATAGATTCAATAATAACAAACCCTAGTTGATCAGGCTAGAAACTATTGAAATAAATCATAATCATTCATGCAAGATAGAAGATTAAATCCAAGCAATAGATAAGGAATTAGAGATCTCACAACTTTATTCAAAATGATGCTTCAATTGTCTGACTAAGCAAGGGGGCTTAGTTCTCCATAGAAATTATGTAGAACATAGAAGGAAAAATATGAGAATTAGAACTAGATAGATGAGAGTCTCTTGTCCCTAAAAACCCTAATATAAGAAGGAAATTAGGTCCAAACACATAAATACAAAAGATATAAACCTAGAATAAAAATACTAAGATAATAAGTAATGTGCGAATCAGTTTCTCGCATCCAGGAAAGGCGGCGCCCGTTGCCTTTTGGGTGGCGCCCGCTGCCAGCAACAACATCATCTCCTTCGTTCAGCATTCAAGTCACACTTCGGGGGCTGTTTTGACTCCCTTCGAGTTAGAATTTGGGCTTGGAGTAAAAACATGAATTGTAGATATTTGAATTAGCTTTCCAATGATACCAAACACAACTTCAAAAGACCACTATATCTCCCGAACGAACCATCACAAGATAGAGGCGTCGAGCCAACAACTCCAATGGATGACCCGAATTCAAGCGTTCTTTCCCCGATTTCCATTCCTTTCACACTTGTTCACTTTAAGACAACATAGAACAACTGCAAAAACCCAAAACTCCTAGACACTCTAAGACACTAAAGAAACTAACTAAAACTACCTAAAAACAACACAAAAGAAACGTAAACATGCATCCTAAACACTAACTATATGCAAGCTATCAAATTCCCTCATGCTTAAACCTTGCTTGTCCTCAAGCAAGAGGTAGATCCAAGTCACACCTCAACATTGCAATCCATGCATTCATCTCATAATCCACAAAGCAAGTCAACATATAACTATAACTTGATCAAGACGTCCTAGCATGCAATTGACTAAACCAAAGAGCATAAACCATTCATCCATTCTAGACCTGGTAATGTGTTTGTACTCTCACTCAAGTGTTTAAGGATATGTGTTTCACTTAAAATCAACAATGAAAAACTAGACTATCATATGCTTGCATCAGCGTCCTAATTCTCCAGCGCTATGGACCAAACACACAACAAAAATCATGAGGACTTTCAGGGGTTGTAATGGGGCTAAGGTAAAGAGAAATTTGGAAGGGATCATATTTGGTCATGTGGTGCTAAATCCGGGACAGGGAACTAACTAAACCCAAACTTTACACTTTTTCTTCTTCTTACTTCCAACTTTCCTTCACCAACTCCATTCCCACACTTAAGCTCTTTTTGCTTCTTTTCTCATTTTTACTCAACTCTTTTCTCATCTTATGAAGACTACTTTCTTTGAAGCTCCAATTTTTTCTTTCAAGTTTCAACACTTATTTTTCAACTTATTCTTCATCTTCATTTTTTCTCAACTTGCACACTAGAGTTGTATTTCCTCTTTTTCACCTCCCTTTCCAACTTCCCCCATACTTATTCATAACCACAAAAACAAATCCACCTAAAGCCCTAAATCCTAGATGGGTCAAGCTTATATAGGCTAGGAAATATTTTGTAGAGCTATCAAAATAGGCTTAAAAGCTCAAAAGAAATGGGGTAGCAAAATATGGATCTTGTAAGGTAGGAAGGGAAATAATAGGCTAATAAGAAACATGCCTCAATCATTTTAATGTCATGTATTATAGTCAAGTAAAGCAGCCTTGAAAAAGAGTCATAACACAAGTTCTAGAGCTAGAAATAAATAGAGAACAATTAATCAATAAATGGCCAAAATCAATCTCACAAGGCTTTTTGTCTAGAACTTCAAAATATATCTAAAACTCAAGCTTGTCTACATGCTCAATCCTATAATCGAAGTAAAATAGCCAAAGTACATGCTCATTTCATAGAAACTTCAACACATCATACAAGTCATGGGTTATAATCCATAATCAACTTAGAAACACAAGAGGCATTACACAATGTGGAAATAAGAACCTAAAATGCAATATTTTTTTTTTTCTAAAATTTCTCAATGCAAAACATAAAGTAAATATGCCTATTTTAATGCAACTATATGAATGCAAAGCAAGTAATTCCCTTCCCCCAAGCTTATAACTTACTTTGTCCCCTAAGTGAAGTAAGAGTAAAGAGAAGAGAAAAACTCACAAACCAACTACTAATTTGGGTAACGGAAAGGTGGTGAGCAAAATCAGAAGGGGGAAAATCAACATCAGAGAGGCGGCGGGCGCCACCAGGGGGCGCAGGTAGGCAGCGGGCTGGCGGCGGTCGCCGCTTTTTTCAGAAATTTGAGGTGACAGGTCATCACCGTCACGACGGTCGCTGTCTGACGGTTGGTGGGCGCCGCATTTTTGGCGGCGGTTGCCAGCAGGTAATGTCGTGGCCAAGTCTACTTCGATTTAATTGGCGGCTGGTGCCACCGTGGTGGTGGCGGGCGCCGCCAGTTCCGTTGCACTCCTTTTTCTTTTTGCAGGTTAGTACAAAACAAAAGAAAAGGAAAAAAAACCGAAAAAAACAACTAAGCTATCAAAAAGAAAAACAAAGGAAGTGCCTAGGCCGAGTTGCCTCTCGACAAGCGCCTTATTTAACGTCTTGGCTCGACGTTTAGCATAAATTGACAAGATTAGACATTGTGAATGCCCTTAACAACCTGTCAAAAGCGTGGGAACACATCTCACAAGAAGATAAGTGTTGGGAGGGTATTCTTGACAACAAATAAATTTATAAGTCAAGACCCCGCTGAGTATAGCAGATTCAGGATCGTCCACGGGAAGCAAGGTTGTCTGTCTATCAAACTAAAGAAAAAACAAAGCAAAACAGCTACGACCAACGTCGTTAACGACCTTGTCAGGGTTGTTAACGAACCTAGAATTCTACCGAAAATAGAGAAATTAACGAACTAACAGCAGGTTCGGTACCGATCGTAATTGACTCGGTAACGAATAATTACGAAAGCTAAACTTAACAAATTCAATGTATAAAAAGCTCTAGGACAAGGGTTATCACAACATAGCTATGCATAAAAACTCATGTGAAGATAAAGATCATGCCTTTGAAGATAAATTCATCAACTTTCGTTGACTAAACAAGCAAATCAATCAACTTTCATAAATCAATTCACTATATTACTTGTTTTGAATCCAAAGCTCGAAGCTTTCGTTATCGAACAATATCAACATTCAAGTTCATAACTTTCTCTTTCGATCAAGATAAAAACTCAAATTACTTCGACTCTCGTCCAAGCATAACTCAACAAGCAATTAAAAGGATAGAAAGCACTAAAAAACTCAACACAATTATTCAAATATGCACAACTATGTCGGGTTCCGACCTCGACCCTAGATAAGAAAACTACTCGCTTCTCATCAAAACAAAGCAAACAACTTTAATCAAAGAGAACATTGAAAATAAAACTTACTTGAAATTGAAAAGTAAATATCGTCTTACAAACTTGAAGAACACAAAAACACTAAGAACACCGAGCAAGAGTCGATCACCGAACCAATTCTCTCTCTCGATCGACCTCAGTCCGATTCTCTCTCTTTCTCGACTTCTCCTAAAACTAGCGTGAATCCCCCCTTGTCTAGGCTTAGAACAAGGGTATTTATACTAAGAAACTATCTAATAAAAAGGCTAAAAGATAAAAACTTTCTAAACTTAAAAGATAACAAGATAAAAGATATAAATCTCGAAAGTCGGTTGCGCCTCTACCGACATAGGTCCCCTCGTTAACGACTTGCACAGGTTCGGTAGACTCTGCCGAATTCTTTAACAAAAACTCTTGATTTACAGCTCGTTAACGACCCTCACAGGTTGTTACCGAGCCTATGTTTTGGCTTATTACGATCTCTTTCTTGGCTTTATCTTTGGACTTTAACTTGATCTTTCCATGCAATCTTCTCTCTTCTCTTCTATGCATTCCACCTTCCACCACTTGACTTTCAACTTTGCTTGAAAAGTGCTCCTTTCCATTCTAAAACCTACAAAAAGACACAAAATAGAGTAGCTTCCATACTTTTCACAAAATATGCAAACATATCCAAAAACACACAAAACTAACTCTAAAACTTAACAATACTAAACAAAACAACCTAAGAAAGACACCTAAAACTAGACCAAAAACACGAACATCAAAATACTCCATATTTAAGCTTGTCAAGCAATAGCCATCATGCTTATCAAGCAATAGCCATCAACTCAAAAACAACATCAAAACATAGCAGAAAATAACAAATGACTATTAACGTCATCACACATATATAAGCACTAATAGACATAAGCAAATAAAATCCAACCTCACTAAGGATATATGTGTTTCACTAAACTCTCAAGTGTTTGGGCTTATAAATTCAATCTCTCAACTCAATCTTATATGCAAAAACTCATAGAAATTGGAACTTATGTCACCAAACTCTCCAACTAAGATTTGTCAAAACAAGCAAAAATCATCAAGAGAACTTGGGCTCAATGAAAAACTTCATAGAAGTTCCCATTCGGCCGGGTTGTAATGGGGCTTGGTAATAACAATAAGGCGTGGAAATATTTTGGCTATGTGGTGCTAATAATATCCGGGAATCAAAGACTCCTAAAAACTCACACATAACATCAAAACTTCTCATAAAAATCTTACCAAACTCACTCTTCATTATGCATATTCTTTTCACTCACCTTTTATCCTAAAAAGCCTCATAAAAACATAAAGAATCTCTGGCTTAACTTTAAACACAATGCACAACTTCTTCATTTCTTCTTCTCTTTTTTCTGTATTTCCTTTTTCTCATTTTAGCTCCCCTTTTTTCTTTTTTTCTTCTCTTCTCGAACAGCCTCGTTAACGGCCCAAAAGAGGTCGTTACCGAGCTACTTCTTCTCTTTTTTTTTTCTCCACAACAATTTTTCTTATTTCTTTTGTGCATCTTTACCTTACCAAGAGATCTTTTTACAAAATAAAACAAGAGACTTCCAATCTAACCTTCTCAAGACCCTTATTTTGAACCAAACATATGTTTTCACTCTACAAAGCATACCTCTCCAACTAAGTCTTAATCCCCAGATAGGGTCAAGCTTATCTCGGCTAGGTAAATAATTTTTGTGGAGCTAAAAATAAAAGGCTTCAGGCTCAAATTGGTTGTCAAAAAGAAGGATCACGTAAGGGTGGATAAGGATAAATAAGGCTTATAAAAATAAGTTCTCTATCATATGACTTCTACAAGTAATGAACTATAAATCTTATATAGGTCTCAAGAAATAGATAACCATCACAATTTCAAGAGATAATATACATAAAGAGAGTAAATCACACAAGAAAAGAAGAGGGAATTTTTATTTATGTTCTCCCTATAAGGCCAAAAATAACTCACAAGGTAGAAATTTTTTTTTGTTGGATTGCACTACTCATGCTAAAAGTTATACATGCTCAATTTCATCAAATGCTATTTCTCTATAAAACAATTTTATATCAAGAATCAGGCTTATACCATCAAAAACATGCTTGAAAGGAAATTATATGATCATGCTAGCAATTAACTATCATAGAACCAAAAGACAGGGCATTTATCCATTCTAAAAAAAAAAACTCTTTTTCTTTTTTTTTTTTCAATTTTTTTTCAAAGCAAAGACAACTAAACAAGTAAACAACAAAACACACAAACAAGTAAGTTTTCTTCCCTTCCTTACCCCATACTTAAAATTACAGTGTACCCACTGTAATAAAACTAAGCAGAAGAAAAGAATAAAGAAAAAGAAAGAAACTCACAAGATAAACGAAAGTGGAAAAGAACATCTTCTAAAAGCTGAATCATCGACGATGTGGTGGAAACTGACGCTCAAAGTTGTCCATGAACTGATACATGGTCCTCCAGCGCTCCTCATCAAGCGCCACCCTTTGCTTCGTCGTCATCCAACGAGCATCCGCCTGCTGATGCCTCACATCATCCAAAGCCATGCGAGCTGCATAGACACCCTCCCAATGATCCAATCTCTGAGTAAGCTGTGTCTGCTGCCGGTTGAGCTGTTGCATCAGAAAAGATTGATTTTCAGCCCATGGAGGTGGAACACTCGATCCAGTGTAGGTGGGCTGAGGTGGTGGTGTGTAGTGATCTTGAGCCTGGAAGTGGTCTTGGAAGATTACCGGGTTGTAGGGCATCATATCATATGATGCGGCATGGTAGGCGGGTGCGGTGGGTCGTTACCGAAGCTATGTGCCTCGGTAGTAGCCTCGAAGTAGTCGTTAACGAGCCCAGGTGGCTCGTTAACGAGGTTGTCTTTATCGCCCAGAACTTCGGTACCGAGGTCATCATCCCCGATATCGAGCTCCTCCTTGGCTGCCTCCGTAGCAGCGTCATCTTCATCCATTTCTTCGCCGTCCCTATCAAACCTCGTCTCACACGGCCTCAACGATGGATCAGTTTGTGGCTTCTTCTTCAACGGGAATTCACGGCCCGTCCAAGACTCGTACCAATTCGGCACGTAAAGCAGCTCAAACTTGTCTCGGGAAAGAAGCACATTTTGGCCACGTACCTTGGTAGCGTACCCTTGACCGGGTCATCATAAATATGCCGGAAGCAAACCAATACGACTTGTCGAGCTTTTGACCACGGCTTGGCGTTTATAGTGAAAGATCGACGTCGAGCTTCTCCGCCAGAAGACTCACCAGATTTCCGCACCACACTTCCTTTAACTTAATCTCATGCTTCTCAATATACTGCAACCATTCAAACCCCAAGTTCAGGGGGGTGGGATCCTCGAATAGAATAGTACGGAGGCATACGACCTCCATTCGTGTCGGCCTTGAAAGCTCTCTCTTGGGCCAAAAGGTAGCGCCCAGGACTTGGAGAATAATCCAGAAGATGGGGTTGATGATGCTAGCCCCTGGAAGTGCCGCTGCGGAGGGTTCAACCTGCCCGGAGATGTAACTCCAAGTGTCGGTGACCTTGAATTCCTTGGCTTTGTAGTCCCAAGAGTGGTGAGGAAGCTCGAGAAGTGCATTGAATTGAGCCATTGTGCACTCATGATTAGCATTGCCTAGCCGAAACTTGATCCTTCCAACTGAATTCTTGTTCTTGAAGCTTGTTTGGAGAGTAACCAAGAACTCCGAGGTAAGGGTCGGGTAATGTGGCATCTCCTCTTTCTTCAATAAGTGAGGTACTCCAAGGATGGAAAAGGCGTGCTTAACGTCTTCATGGATCCCCAACGGCTTAGCACTTTTCCTTGAAAACCACCTTGTGAAGTGGTCCTTCTCAAGAACGGCGTCAAAGATCCGAACTTGCTCCTGAGTAGCCAAGATAACATTATCCATGCGTGGAGGGGACGGGGACCTTTGAGTCCTCTTCTTCTTTCCGGCTCTAGTCTCGGCTCGGCTAGTGCTTGCCATTTATACCTGCAATTACCATGAAATCCCAAGATAAGATCCACACAAAATAACCAAAAGAAAACCTCATACTTGTTCTCGGATATGCTCTTGACTTGCCTCGGTAACGACCCAATTGTGCCGTTAACGAGGCAGCTGGGTTTGATTTCGAATTTAGCATCTCACAGGTCTTTAACGACCCTCACAGGCCGTTAACGAGCCTGGGCGAGAACAACTTTCAGTCTTTTCCGAGTACTCAATCTCAAAAATCTTAACAATTCTAGCCTTTTTCAATCACAATTTCACATAAAACACACAATCGAGTACATGCAACCCCATACTTGCTCGAAACCCTATCTAAACATGCCTTTAATTGCCAAATATTCATGGTGAAGATCAAATAATTCAAAAACAATTTACTCATGCTTTTCCTATCAAAATTTCAATGTAAATTAAGCAATAATAAAAAAGTATAAATCAAGATCAATCACCAATATCGAAAGCAATAGAAGCACAATGCAACCTAGACATGCAAACTAATTACTCAATCAAGATCTAGATATGAATTTTTCCCCTAAATTACCATGAATCTTTCAATAAGAGAGTTAGGGCTTAGAAATCATACCGTAGATTCAAAGCATTGAAGAACAAAGATTGTATTGGAAAGGGGTAAAGAGGCTTGTGGTGCGCCGGTAACGAACTCGAGGGGTGGGCTCGTTATCATGGGGTGCGACTGGGTTAGGGAACGGTGGTGCGATCGGTGTAGGGTTGGAAAAATCGGTGGGATTGGATTGAAGATTTTGAGGATTTGGCTTGAGATTTGGGTGTGGGATTTGGAGTTTTTGAGAGGTTTAAATAGGAAGGGGCAAGAGGAAGAGGAAGAGGCGGCGTGGGAAGGGTATAAGATAGAAGATATATTAGGTTTAGAAAACTTACCTCACCCGCGTCTGCCATGTTAGTTTCGAACAATTCTATCTTGCTAACATCTAAACTGCTAAAAACTCAAAAGAAAGCTAAGAACAAGATCTAAAAATAAAAGGAAACTTAACTAAAACTAAAAACCGGGTTGTCTCCCGCAAGCGCTATTTTTAACGTCGTTAGCCCGATGTACTTACCTCATCTAATCCGACGTTGTGAGAGCCAAAGTGACCCTAAGCTCTTCGTCCGGGTTGGGTTGCTCATAAAACTTCTTCAATCGGTGGCCGTTGACTTTGAAGGTGGCGCCTTGGTTATCGATCAACTCTACCGCTCCGTGAGGATAGATGTGGTGAACCACTAATGGCCCACTCCATCTTGTCCTTAGCTTCCTTGGAAATAAACGGAGTCTAGAATTGAAGAGAAGTACCTTGTCACCAACTTCATAAGTTTTGGGCACCAATTTCTAATCATGCCACCGTTTGGTGCGCTCCTTGTAGATCTCGGCATTTTCGTACGCCTTTAGCCTCAACTCCTCTAGTGCTTGCAAGTCCATGAATCTTTTTGCTCCAGCTGCGTCGAGGTTCATGTTGAGCTCTTTAAGAGCCCATAATGCTTTGTGCTCCATCTCGACCGATAAATGGCATGCCTTGCCATACACTAAGTTGTAAGGAGTGGTGTGTAGGGGCGTCTTGTATGCCGTCCTGTAGGCCCATAGAGCGTCATCCAATTTCGATGACCAATCCTTCCTTGAGCGGGACACCGTCTTTTCCAATATGCTCTTAATCTGCCTGTTTGAAACTTCAACTTGGCCGCTAGTTTGTGGATGATATGGTGTTTCCACCCGGTGTGATACCCCATACTTAGCCAAAAGTGCCTCAAAACTCCGCTTTATGAAGTGAGATCCACCATCACTAATGAGAACCCTTGGGACGCCAAACCTGGGGAAAATGTTAGTCTGAATAAATTTATCCACGGTTTTAGTATCATTGGTCCTTGTAGCAACGACCTCTACCCACTTAGAGACATAATCAACCGCAACCAAGATATACTTGTAGGGGCCCGATGCAGGAAAAGGTCCCATGAAGTCTATGCCCCATACGTTGAATAATTCGACCTCTAGTATCCCGGTCATCGGGTTTTCATGTCTCCAAGTGATGTTACCAGAGCGTTGGCATTCATCACATGCTGTCACATAAGCCTATACGTCTTTAAAGATGGTTGGCCAATAGAGACCACTTTGAAGAATCTTTGTCGTGGTTTTGAATCCTTTTGCATGGCCTCCAGTAGGAAGCGTGTGACATTGACGGATCAAACTCTCTGTCTCCTCTTTTGGAATACAACGCTAAAGAGGTGATCACTTCCTTGCTTGAACAAGTAAGGATCATCCCAATAGTACTGTTTGACATCATGAATAAACTTCTTTTTCTTTTGTGGGATTAGTCCCTCGGGGATTACGCCACCTACAAGGTAGTTAGCAAAATCCGCAAACCAAGGGGCTTTTGACCCTCTAATAGCATGGATTGATTGGAAAGAAGTAGAAGCAAGAGATGAGGAAGGAATTGAATTGAAATGAATGAGTTTGGGTTGGGAAAACATACCTGATTGGATCGTTACCGAATCTGATTGGGTTGTTAACGACCCTGGAGCTGTTGTATTACCGTCGGTAACGATCTTGTTTGGTTCGGTATCGAGCCTACCGATTGTGGTATCGATGTGCCTTGATTTATTTCCGATGTGATATACGCTCTCCAGCCTTGGTGGGTCGGTACCGACCCCTTCAGGGTCGGTAACGAGGGTCTTGCGGTGTTCAACCTCGTTCAACATGAGGTGTTCGTCCGGTCTGGAGTCGTTGATTGGCACTTCGTTGTTTGATTATGTGATGTTTTCAACTGGCAACCTGGATAAGTGATCCACCCCACCAAGTTTTCTACTCCCTTTTTATCTCTAATCTCGTGATCAAATTCCTGCAATAAGAGCATCCAACGAAGCAGCCTAGGCTTAGCATCCTTTTTGGCCATTAGATATCTAACGGTCTCATGGTCAGTATAAACAATCACTTTTGAACCAACAAGATAGGACCGAAATTTTTCAAAAGCAAATACTACAGCGAGGAATTCCTTCTCCGTTGTAGTATACTTACTCTGCGCCTCATCAAGTGTCTTACTTGCATAATAGATGGTGTGGAGCTTCTTGTCCTTCCGTTGTCCCAAAACTGCGCCAACATCATAATCACTAGCGTCACACATAATCTCAAACCGCAAGGTCCAATCCGGGGACTGCATAATAGGAGCGAAAACGAGAGCGGCTCTTAACCTGTAAAATGCTTCAAAACAATCTAGAGACAGCTCAAACACTACATCTTTCATTAGTAGGTTAGTTAGAGGTTTAGCTATCTTAGAAAAATCCTTGATAAAGCGTCTATAAAAGCCAACATGCCCTAGGAAACTCCTAATGTCTTTTATAGAAGAGGGAGGAGGTAGTTTCTCAATAAGCTCAATTTTTGCTTTATCTACTTCTATCAATCTTTTAGAGACAAGATGTCCTAGTACTATCCCCTCTTGGACCATGAAATGGCATTTTTCCCAATTAAGCACAAGGTTGGTTTCTTCACATCTTTTAAGAACAAATGCAAGGTTAGTAAGACAAGCATCAAATGAAGAACCATACACAGAGAAATCATCCATAAAGACCTCTACAATATCCTCTATCATATCAGAAAAAATGGCCATCATACACCTTTGGAAGGTGGCGGGGGCATTGCAAAGCCCGAATGACATTCTTTTATAATCAAAAGTCCCATAGGGACATGTAAATGTAGTCTTTTCCTGATCATCATGATGAATGAGAATCTGCCAAAATCCGTTATAGCCATCTAAATAACAGAAGTAATCATGCTGGGCTAAGCGTTCTAACACTTGATCAATGAAAGGAAGCGGAAAATGATCTTTTCTAGTGGCACTATTGAACTTCCTATAATCAATGCAATCCTCCAGCTAGTTGTAGTCCTAGTGGGGATTAGCTCTCCCTTTTCATTTTCAATTATGGTCATTCCCCCTTTTTTAGGAACCACATGGACCGGTCTAACCCATTGGCTGTCCGATATAGATATGATCCCAGCATCAAGTAGTTTAATAATTTCCTTTTTAACCACTTCTTTCATGTTAGGATTTAACCTATGTTGATGCTCTATAGTGGGTTTATGATTATCCTCCATGTATATCCTATGCATGCAGAGTGAAGGGGATATGCCGGTTATTCATCTAGGGAATAGCCTATAGCTTTTCTGTGTGTCCTAAGCACAGTAAGAAGCTTTTCTACTTCCTCATCTTTTAATTTAGCATTGATGATGACAGGGAAAGTAGAATTAGGACTAAGAAATTCATGCCTGAGAGAATCTGGAAGAGGCTTGAGTGTTGGCGAAGGCTCTGATGGAATGAGAATAGGTTCTTTTGGCTCCGTCTTCAAAACCTCTTCAAGGTATTCAAACGCCGAGATTTCATTATCCTCGGCCAGGGTCGTTAACGATGTAGGCGAGGTCGTTAACGAGCTATTTTCATCTGCCAGGAGACTCGGTACCGAGGTAGGTGGACTCGTTACCGAGACTGCAGGAACTATCTCGGCCCATCTTCGACCTGAGAATACATCACTCATTGTGGGTGTAGAGCATCTTAACTTCAGCTCTATATGTCTCCTTCATTGTCTGGTTGAACCGAAATTCCACCACCTCATCCCCAATTTCGAAAGTTAGGAGTCTCCTCCTAACATCAATTATGGCTCCGGCTGTGGCTAGGAACGATATCCTTAAGATAATAGGAACCACTGGATCTTCGGGCATCTCCATAACTATAAAATCATTAGGAACAAAGAATTTACCCACTTGAACCGGGAAATCTTCTACAACCCCAGTTAGCCTGACGCATGAGCCATCTGCCATGTATAGCCGCATGTTGATTGGCTCCAATAGTCTCATGTTAGCTTTCGACCAGATTGACAAAGGTAGGAGACTTGCATTGGCGTCAAGATCACATAAGGCCTTGAATCGATGGGTACCAATCCCAATTGTGATAGAAAATCTCCCTGGGTCGCCTAACTTTTCTGGAAGAGTAATAGATCGGACCTCATCTTGAAGCTCTGTTATAGATTATTTCCTGCTAAGAATATCTTTCAAAAACTTATTGTAAGCCGGCATTTCGCTTAGGGCCTCAGCGAATGGCATAGAAATATTTAAGCCTAGGAGAATCTTAACGAAATGCTTAAACTTGCCTTCAGTTGAGTCCTTAGACTTCCTAGTAGGAAAGGGAAGAGATTTCACCAATCTCGGAGCCAAAGCGGGCTCGAGAGGTGAGGCTATCGGGTCGACATTAGGATCGATTGGTGCATTCGAAGGGTCGGTACCGACCCTGTGGGGTCAGTAACGAGCCTGGGAGTAAGAGAGGAGCTCGGAGTAGAAAAATTACCTGGATTGGGGTCATTAACGACCCTGGGAGTATTGGTACCGAGTTGTTTAGGTTTGGCAACAACCCTCTCTGGTTCGGTAACGATCTGAGCCGTGGCGTCCTCTTCAGATTCGGGGCTCTTCTCCTTAGCTTTGGCACGGCCGGTAGTGTCTTTTCGCTCCTAAGGTGCACGACCGCTATTTGTCCTCTAGGGTTCTCCTCGGGACGACCCGGGAGTTGCCCTTGCGGTCTCGGAATATGGGCGGCCAGGTTCCCTAGCTTTGAGTCGACACTCTTCTTCCACACATCAAACTCTCCCCATCTTTTTGTTTGGTTGTTAAGGTTGGCTTGGATTCCATCAATTTTGCTATGGACTTCATTGAATTTGTTATGGACTCTGTTAATGCCCTCTTGTAACCCTTGTGCCCAGGATGGTGGCTCTTGGTACCCTGGTGGTCGATATGGCGCGGGCCGTTTATCCGGTGGGGGTGCTGCATAGCTTGGGTTCAGATTTTGATTGCCCCATGCCGGATAATTGTTTGGCCTGTCAAAGTTATTGGGCTGGTTCCTGTATTGACCTCTCATGTAATTCATCTCAGCATAAGTCTCAGTGGCTCTAACCTGCTTGATGTTAGTGCAAGCAGAAGTGCTATGGACAGAAGAGCCACACTCTTGACAAGGTTGAGAGGTTTTAAAAAAACTTACCTGTTTCTTAAGACGGTTGATCTCATCCTATAGAAATTGGCGTTTGACATCGGGATCAACTTCGTCCTTGTTAGGCACGTAGAGACGCTTTTGTGGTTGGGGTGACTGCTGGGTACCATACATGGCATCGTAGTTAGACAACTTGTCCAGCAGTTCCCATGCAGCAGTGGGATCCATCTCTATGAAACCGCACGCAGTGTGTGTGTTGATGCGGTTCTTCGTTTCTGCGTTGATCCCTTGGAAAAAGATTTCTTGCCCATGAGTGGGGCACTATCTGAGCATCTCCTTAAACCTCTCCCATGTCTCTACGAAGGTCTCGTTAGGCAGTTGGTGATAGGAGGTGATGCGTTTTCTCAACTCCGTTGTCTTGGTAGGAGGGAAGAAATTTGTAAGAAATTGATCATACAAAGCCTTCCAAGTCCTGATAGACTTAGGAGGTAAGCTCTCCAACCAGCTTAGGGCCTTTCCAGTAAGAGATCACCTGAAAGCTTTTAATAGAACATATTCAAGTGAGACACCTTCAGCAGCAATAGTGTCACATAAATCAAGAAAATTCTTAATATGTTCCATAGGGCACTCAGTAGGTTTCCCTTCAAACTGAGCCCTTTTTATTAAGGATATGAATTGAGATTTAATCTCAAATTTCTTCTCTATCTCGGGAAGCACGATAGGAGACTCCGTCACCCTTAGTCCTGGATGCATATATTGCTTGGCGTTCCTTGTATAGGCATTCAGCTCTTCTTGTAAACGAATACTGTTCCCTCGTTCACGTTCAGCGGCGGCAACAACTGCATCTTGATCAGCTTGTAACTCCTCCATCCGCTTCTGAAGGACTTCCATCTGTCGAGCCATCTCTTCAGGTGTAGCCATGGCTCAGTTTTCTCTTTGTCTACGGTGCAAGGTGCGTTCAGGTTCAGAATAATAACCGGTGTTGTCAAATTCGAGCCTGCGACGTCATACTGGCATACGCTGAGAAAACAGACAAAGAACCCAGATTTAAAAATAAAAATGGGGTCGGGCTATTCCTAGACCCACAAATAAACAAACAAACACTGTTGCTTCCCCGGCAACGACGCCAATTTGTTGATAGGGTATTCTTGACAACAAATAAATTTATAAGTCAATTTGCTGAGTTGTCTTCCTATAATATTGTTATATAATTGGTGATGGGACTCATTCCACATTCTTTTTGAATAAATTGAATCATTGCTCCCAGTGCTACACATTCTCTTCCTGCCTCATACAAAGCAATCAATTCTGCTTGATTTGATGATGTGGCTGTCACAGTTTTCTTTGTTGATTTTCTTGAGATGGATGTGCCCCCAAATGTAAACAAATAACCATTTTGTGACTTGGCTTTGTGTGGATCAGATAAGTACCCTGCATCTGCATATCTGACCAAAGTAGCATCCTTTTGGTTACGGTAGAACAACCCAAGATCATGTGTACCTTGGAGGTAGCGGAATATATGTTTGACTCCATTCCAATGCCTCCTTGTGGGTGCAGAACGATACATGGATAACAAATTTACTGCAAAAGCAATATCTGTTTTTGTATTGTTAGTCAAATACATTAGAGCGCCAATTGCACTTAAATATGGCACCTCAGGACCAAGAACTTCTTCATCCTCTTCTCGGGGACGAAATTGATCCTTTTCAACATTGAGAGATCAGACTTCCATGGGAGAGGTCAAAGGATGTGTCTTGTCCATATAAAATCTTTTAAAAATCTTCTCAACATAGTTAGATTGGTGGATAAAAATTCCATCCTTTAGGTACTCAATTTGTAAGCCAAGGCAAAACTTTGTTTTACCAAGGTCCTTCATCTCGAATTCTTTCATCAAATATTTTGCAGTATCTTGGATTTCATTTGAAGTTCCGATGATGTTCAAATCATCAACATAAACTGCAATGATAGCAAATCCATTTTCGGATCGTTTGATGAAACACACGAACAAATGACATCATTCTTATATCCCTCTTTCATAAGGTATTCAATGAGGCGATTATACCACATTCGTCCGGATTGTTTTAATCCATACAATGACCCTCTTAGTTTTATGGAAAACCTTTGTCTAGATCCATAATTTTCAGCCTCAGGAAGTTTTAGTCCGTCTGGGACTTTCATATAGATGTCCGTATCAAGTGAACCATACAAATATGCAGTGACGACATCCATGAGGCGCACTTGTAGTTTTTCAAAGACAGTAAGGCCAATTAGAATTCTCAATGTAGTTGCATCGACTACTAGGGAGCAGGGCCACAAGTTTGGCCTTATATCTTACAATTTCATCTTTCTCATTTCTTTTCATACGAAAACCCATTTCTAGCCGACTGGTATTACACCTTTTGGTGTATGAACTACAGGCCCAAAAACTTCTCATTTTTCAAGTGCTTTATTTATTTATTGAGTTTTTCAAGTGCTTTTAATTCTGCCTCAATGGCTTCTTTCCATTTTGGCTAATCTTTCATGCAGCGACATTCGTCCACTGATTTTGGCTCAATGTCATCACTTCAGTCACAATATCAGTAGCCACTAAGTAGGAAAATATATCATCAATAATGATATCCTTTCTATTCCACTATATGCCTGTTTGCACATAATTTATGGAAATCTCAAATTTGTCAATATTCTGGTTATCATCTAGGATATCTTCTTTTGAGAAATTTTGTTCTTCAATCTCTTTGCCTTTATCATTATTTTCATCATTCATTGTGGCTTCTCCTGATATACCCTTTTGGTTCTTTATTTTTTCAGCTTTAAATCTTTTGAACCTAGTGGCCTACCACACTTTCTATGCATTGTAGACTCACTTGCAATGGGTAGGTTTGATTGTCCAATGGCCGGGTATTTCAATCCTTGCAGGAGCATTTGTTGCAGGTATATGTGACTTAGTTACCTTCTTTGTGTTAGTAAATGCATCGGGTAGATGATTTGCAATATTTTGAAGATGAATAATCTGTTGGATTTCTTGTTCACACATTTTTGTTCTTAAATCAATATGAAATAATGTTGTTGCATTCCATGTGATTTCTTTCACATTTGGGTCCACCTTTTTCTACTCTCCCCCTAAGATTGGGAAATTATTTTCGTCAAAATGACAATCAACATATCTAGCTGTAAACAAATCACCAGTTGTTGGTTCAAGATATCTAATAATCGAGGAGGATTCGAAACCAACATAAATTCCCAATATTCTTTATGGACCCATCTTTGTACGCCGAGGAGGAGCTATTGGGACATAAACTGCACATCTAAATATTTTTAAATGTGAAATGTTTGGCTCCTTACCATATACCAATTGCATCGGGGAATGTTCATGATTTGCACTTGGTCTTAATCGAATCAAGCTTGCAGCATGCAATATTGCATATCCCCATGCAGATGATAGTAACTTTGATTTCATAAGCAATGGTCTAGCAATTAATTGTAATCTCTTTATTAATGACTCAGTGAGACCATTTTGTGTGTGAACATGTGCCACTGGATGCTCTATATCAATCCCAATTGACATACAATAGTCATTGAAAGTTACTAATGTAAATTCTTCTGCATTATCAAGTCGGATTTTCTTTATTGTATAATCCAGAAATTGAGCCCTCAATCGGATTATTTGAGCAAGGAGTTTAGCAAATGCAACATTTCTAGTTGACAATAAACTTACATGTGACCAGCGTGTGGATGCATCTATTAGCACCATAAAATATTGAAATGGTCCACATGGTGGAACAATTGGTCCACATATATCTCCTTGGATTCTTTCTATGAATGCAGGAGTCTCACTTGCAATTTTTTTAGAGGGCTTGATAATCAACTTTCCTAGTGAGCAAGCACTGCAAGTAAAATCACTAGACAAAAGAACCTCAATGTCGTTTAATGGGTGCCCAAGTGAATTCTTTATGATTTTCTGCATCATTCTTGATCCTGGATGACCCAAGCGGTCATGCCACAATGTAAATGTAGGTTGAGCATTTGACCTTTTATTGGTCGTTGTATTAACCTCAAACGGATAGATATATGTATGGTACAATCCAGAGGCTTGCACTGACATTTTTTCAAGGATATGTTTATAGCCAGATTCATGTGTTATGATGCACAAATATTCTCTCCCATTTTCATTCATGGTTTCCATATGAAACCATTTTGATGCACATCTTTAAAACTCAATAAATTTCTTCGAGATTTACTCGAATATTGTACGTCATTTATTAATAATTTTGTTCCCTATTGGAGTATAACAATAGCTCTTCCTGAGCCTTCGATGAGATTCAACACACCAGATATTATTGTAACATTGCCTTCAAAGGCTTTGAACTGTGTAAAGTATTCTTTATTTCTTAAGATAGTGTGTGTCGTTGCACTGTCTAGGAGACATTACTCTTCCCCATCGAGTTTCACTTTAGGTGAATCCATATTTTCTATATAAATGAAGAAAATAAAGATCAAGACATTAATAATAGAAATTATTATAATAAAACTATACATATATATCATACAAGGAAAGTTATATCATAATATAAAGTCCTTCAAGTTCGAAAAAAACATACTAAAGAAACATTGCAACATTTAATTTAAGAAGGAATATAATATAGATATTTAGAGGCTATTGTTTTCATTTAGGCCTCTAAGGCAAAGTCATCATTATTCTCAAGGTTGAGAAAATCAAAGACATCCAAACTAGTCACCGGCGGTTTGCTCACACCTTCAGTTTCATTTAGGCCTCTAAGGCAAAGTCATCATTATTCTTTTGAGCTTGATAGAGCTTCACCCAGTGGGGAGCTGTGCGGCATATCTTTGACCAGTGACAAGTCTTGCCACATCTATAGCAGATAGTTTTGGATTTCTTAGAAGATTATTTTTGATCCGTTTGGACCTTTCACTTTCCATCCCTCTTGTTGCCATCATTCTCTTAGTGATTATCATAACTTTTATTATACTCTTGACCATGACCACGGTCATGACCATGACCACCACGACCATGGCCACGTCCACGTCCACGACCATTATGGCGTCTTGATTGTTGCCCACGTTCATTTTCATTTTGGAATCCCTTATCCGTAGCATTTGCTTCCGGAGGTGCAATTGAGCATGTTGGCTTGAGATTGTGGTTTTTCATCAAGAGCTCTTTTTTTTCAGCAACCAGCAATACTTTCAATAAATTAGAATATCTCTTGAAGCCTCTCCAACATTTCTTGTTGGGTAATCATATGACCACATAGTCTCAATTGAGATGTGATCTGTTGGATCGTGAACGAGTTAGCAAGAGCTTGGGAACTGGCTGTTAAGCTGTTCCCAAGGCAGCGGAAGGAATAATATCGCAAGTAATTAAAACGCTGAAAGAACACAGTTCCTTATAGAGGAACCCCACGACAACCAACTAGTTGTGTAGGTAAACCTCTACCTCCGCTTGGAGGATTTTGAATGACTTTCTTATTTTATTGCTTGTTCCTTAGTTACAATCAGCCAGGTTCAAACTTCTCTGTTCCTAAGAGTTCTACCTAACTCTAGCAACACTAATGAACCTTCTCATCTGAGTTCCTAAGCGAACTACTCAATTAAAACAAGAGAGTCAAACCTTACACCTTACAATTCAGTTCCCTTGCTCTTGGGAACTTCACCTTCACCGTCGTCGAGATTTGACACTCGCCGCCGGGGACTTCTCTTCTTCTTTCTCTTTCTCTGTTGTGGGTATTTGTGAGTTCTGGGAGAAGTGCTCAATCCGAGCACTATTCATTTGGCTTTATACTCGAGTGAACTTGGGCTTCAATCGCATCTTTCATTTGTGTCCGAAATGCCCTTTGCTTGATGCCCAAGTTGTACTTTCTTCACATATGACTTCAATTTGAACTAGGTCAACTTCTTGAATTGATCGGACCGTTGGATCAATCGTGACAGTCAGCTCCTCAGACTGTGCCTTCATCCTGTCCAAGACAGGATCCCGTGATATGCACTGATCGGTCCTTGTCCTCACATGTGAGTTCCCATGTCGTGGGAACTGTCCTCTTCTGAGTTACTTTGAGAGAAACTCTTCATCGTGTAAGCCTTTGTTCTCTTGTCATTCCTGGGAGTTCTCATTTCATGGGAACTTTCCTCTTCAGAGTTCCCTTGATGGGAACTCTTCATTGTGTGCTCCTGTGATCTTTGGTCATTCGTGGGTTCTTTGCTCAACCTGTGTTCCTTAGAAATACTTGATCGAAGCACATTAGTTCCTTTATAGCGTTTGTCATTATCAAAACTCGGAGAACTGTATCGTTGTTCCGATGTTTAGAACCAGAGGTCCCAACATCGTTCCAACAAT
The DNA here is from genome assembly GCA_964016875.1 of Fallopia convolvulus. Lineage (NCBI taxonomy): Eukaryota > Viridiplantae > Streptophyta > Magnoliopsida > Caryophyllales > Polygonaceae > Fallopia > Fallopia convolvulus. Next base: position 11,291,006 of record OZ024721.1, read on the forward strand.
TTCCCCTTTTTTGATGATGACAAACCTATCACAAAAATCAGCAAGTATTTCAAAGCATGATATGCAAATGAGTTCCTACGCGTATTCCTAGGGAGCCACTTCTTGTGAATCACTTAGTTCGTACTTAGCTTTTTATGCAATTGTTCCCCCTTAGCTATAGCGTATTCTGTGATATCTTTTCCACTTAACTCATCTCGCATTTTTTGTCTTTCCCCCTTTTGACATCATCGAAAACAAGTAAACGCATAGATAAGGAAGGAAAAGAACACGCAATCATACTAAAGACCATTCATTACTTAAGCAAAAAAATGTACATAGGAACACAAGAGAATATTTGTGGGAACATTGAGGCTAGGAAAAAGAAGGAAAAGATCATGGGCTTGGTGGGAACAGGGCATCACAAAGCCGTGTCAAGACTTGTACAAGCTTTTCCTGGCCTTTAGCAATTTGTTCTTGTTCCCTTGCCATCTTTTCTTGTTCCCTGGCTATCTTGTCGAGAGGGTTGGCAATGTGCACCAACACTTGAGTGTTCCCATCCTGAGTGCCTTCACCAGATGGCAGCCTTTCTTGTTCCTCCACTGGCTCAGAGTGCCGCATTTTGTGGACCACAGAGATGTCCAGTTCCCTACCTATGGTGACCTCTTCCTTGGATGTGTCGTAGAGGCCCTCTCTGAGCAAGAGTTTCTTGATGAGGCCAGCATAAGGGAGGGAGTGGGATTTGGAAGCCATACACTTCTCCATGTCCCCCAAAATTATGCGAGGAAGATTTATGGGCTTTTTGAGGAGGAAGTGGTAGAGGATAATGGCATCAGGGATGTTGATGACAAGGCGCTTCTCCTGGCGAGGGATCACCATGTTGATGATGAATTGATGAGCCAACTTGGCTATGAGGGATAGGTGATGAGTAGAGGTGCCAGTGGTGGGAACACGACCCTCGTAGATCGTGTTATAGATCACCTCGCTATTGAAGTCGCCCCAGCTCTTGGTGGGTAGTTCCTGGAGTCCCTGTACGGGGACCTGTAGTTGAAGGCGGATTGTGGATGTGGTGAAGATGAAGTCATCGCCTTCGAGGGAGAGAGTTCCCTTGGTGCCGTTGTCATGGACCACAAAATGGTTGTAGAATCGGCGCACCTGAGAGGGATCGACACTCACGGCCTCACTACACATGTGGTCCCATCCTTAGGCTTTGATCAGGTCCCATAGTTGCCCTAGCCCTTCATCGACGAGCTGTCTTTCAGAGAGGATGAGTGGGGGAAGGAGCTTGCGATTTTCAGAGATATGGACTTTCTTGGGCACAGTTCCTTTCCCTTTCTTCTTGGAGTTCCCCCTGGAGACCGTAGTCTTTCCTTTTTGCTGAGGGGGGTCAGCCGCTTCGATCATCAGGGGGCGGGTCCTTTCCTCTGGGACCTGTGCCGACACCACCATTTGGTGTGCAGGAGCAGGGATGCCGGAAGGCTCTTTGTCAGTGGTGGCCTCTTCGTCCTCTACAGTGTCATCACTGAAGGTCCCTTCATCATCGGAGGAGGTCAGCCCTGTTTCCTCCTCGTCGTCTTCCTGATGACGACTGCTTGGCCCAGCACCGTCAACTGGTGCTGGGTTCCCTTTTTTGGGGAGCTTGTCCCCTTGGTTCTCGGAAGCCCCATTGAGTGCGCCTTCGAATTCTTCCTCGAGGGCCTTGAGTTGGGCTTCCTCTGCAGCAGTTCCCATGAAGATGGGTGGCAGTTCCTTGGCCTTTTTGCGAACGATGACTCCAATGGGGAGATCATCCTCGTCAGAGTCAAGGTCGATTGTTTTCTGGGCCGAAGAAGGTGGGGAAGGGAGTTTTAGTGTGGTGGGAGAAGAGGGAGGTAGAGGAGAATTTTGTGGAGTTGGGACCTTGGGGGTTGAAGGAGGAGGAGTAGGAGTGCGAGCCTTGGGACTTGAGGTCCCAGAGGCAGATTTTGAAGTGATGGGGGATTTGGGAATGGGTGAGGTGGGTGGGGGAACTCTGGGGGAGGAAGAGGATGGAGGAGGGTTAGTGGTTCCCTCAACCATGGGAACAGGGGAGGAGGAGATTATCGTGGAGTCCCTGGGACCAGAGGTCTCAGAGATTGGTTGGGGACGAGGGCGAAAGAGCTTCTCGACCTCGGATGGGTGAACGACGGCATAGGCGTCGGGTTTGGACAGATTAAGGACCTCCTCCATGTTGAGGAGGGATTTCTTCTTTGGCATGGGAAGAGAGGGGGATGAAGAAGTGGAGATTTGTGAGTGTTTGCGTTTGGAGGATTTGTGTTTGGTTTTTTTGGAGTGGTGTTTGGATTTGGAGGGGTCTTTGGAAGAGTGTTTGTGTTTGGATTGTTTGGGTTTTTCGTATTTGGAAGGGGGTTCGGATCTGAAACTGTCGACGATGCGAATTTCGGAGGAAGAGGGAGGTGGAAGAGTGGAGGTCGGCGGTGCTGGAGGTTGCGCCGCCGAGGGAAGAGGAAGAAAGGGACTTACATAATTGTAAAGTCCCTCGATGAGTACATCGCGAAGAGCGTCATCTTGCTCGTTCTCGATGTCGTCCATTATAGAGAGGAAGAGGGATTTAGGATGTTCTTGAATCCATGCCTTCATCTCGGCATAAGAATGGGCTAGAGCCATTTGAGAAAGGTCTGGGAAAGAGAAAGTTTTTGGAAGTTTTCTCAAAAGAGGGAGGAGGCAAAGTTGCAGAGGAGGAGAATGACAGGGAAGGATGAGGAGGAAGGAACCCAAAAGTGGTAAAGTAGGGTTTTATGTGAGAGAGAGACGAGGGTAGAAAGGGAAGTTGGTATTCTCGATAACCGTTGGCCAATGAAATCGGAGGGGCATTTCAACTTCCTTAGCACGCCTCTGACACGCGTCGTTTTCTTTCCTGGGAAGTCCTTTTGATTTTTGAATACTTGGCCCAAAACGCTTCAGAGTCTGACACAATTTCCCGTTTCCCTTGTGAAGTGTCATCTTTTTAGATCCAGTGTTCCCTTGCTTTTGCCTATCAGTTCCCATGATCTTTGGAAAGGTCATATTGAGTGGAGAGGTTAAGGGAACTCACACTCAATTTTCTTTGTGAGGCTGAGGAACTCAAAAGAGAACCAGACAATTGCAACTCGATTTTGGGATAAAGAGTTTGGCTCATGAGAAACGTTTGTCTGGTCCTTAGCTTAGGGTAGGTTTTATGATCAACCGTCATAGTGGCGTGTAAAGAGGGTTAGAGGGAACTCTGGTTGATCATTTTGGGACAAAAGAAATAGTGTTCCTCCATACAAATCAAGCTCTAGACTAATAATATGGCAAAATGAAAGCAATGAGTCCTACAGTTCCCTAGCATGCATTTCGAGTTAGACTAGTCAAGCATTGAGGGAGAGACAAATAGGGACTTGTTTAGTTTAGAGTTATCATCCCCAGAAGCATTTGAAAACGCTTGTAGGGACGTCTGTCTAAAGCTTTGGTGAGAATGTCCGCAATTTGCTCTTCCGTTCTACAGTGTTGCATGGAAATGTTCCCAGTTTCAACATTGTCACATAGAAAATGATGTCTAATGTCTATGTGCTTAGTCCTAGAGTGATGCACAGGATTTTTGGATATGTTAATGGCACTAGTGTTATCACAGAGTATGGGAACTGGGCCAAAAGACATACCATAATCCTAAAGTTGGGACTTGAGCCATAATACTTGGGAACAGCATGATGCGGCAGCCACGTATTCTGCTTCAGCTGTGGAGAGTGCCATTGAATTTTGCTTCTTGGATCCCCATGAGACTAAGCATGACCCAAGGAACTAGGCCATTCCTGATGTGCTCTTTCTATCAACGAGGTGTCCAGCAAAATCTGCATCTGTATAAGCAATGAGCTCAAGGGAACTGTTCCTTGGATACCAGAGGCACAAGTTGTCGTTCCCTTTGAGGTACCTGAAAATCCTCTTCACCTCTTTCAGGTGTGATTCTTTGGGGTTAGCTTGAAAACGTGCACATAAGCACACTGAGAACATGATGTCAAGCCTACTAGCAGTTAAGTATAGGAGAGAGCCAATCATACCTCGGAAGTTCCTTTGATCGACACTTACCCCTGTTTCATCGGCATTTAGCCTGGAGTTTGGTGAGATGGGAGTGTCGATGGGCCTTGAGTGGTCCATCCCATACTTGACTAGCATTTCTCTAATGTATTTTTGTTGATGAATCCTTGTTCCCTCTTTTGTCTGAGATATCTGGAGTCCTAGGAAGAACGTGAGTTCCCCTATGAGACTCATCTCAAACTCACTGCTCATGAGGTCCTTAAACTTCTCTACAAGAGTTTCGTTAGTTGCTCCAAAAACGATGTCATCAACATAAACTTGAACAATCAAGATATCCTTAGACTCTTTCTTAAGGAAAAGAGTTTTGTCTATGGAACCTCGAAGGTATCCATGAGACAGAAGGAACTGAGCAAACCTGTCATACCATGCTCGAGGAGCTTGTTTGAGTCCGTAGAGGGCCCTCTCCAGGAAGTAGACGTGGTTGGGTAGCTTCTCATCTTCGAATCCTGGGGGTTGAGCTACGTATACTTCTTCTTTGAGGTGCCCATTGAGAAATGCCGTCTTCACATCCATCTGGTATAGCTTGAATCCTTTGTGGGCTGCATAGGCTATGAGAAGACGAATTGCTTCAATTCTTGCCACTGGTGCGAAGGTTTCATCGTAGTCGATTCCTTCCTCTTGTCTGTATCCTTGTGCAACCAGTCGTGCCTTGTTCCTAGCCACTGCACCAGTGTCATCCAGTTTGTTTCTGAAGACCCACCGAGTTCCTATGATGTTTTTGTTTTTGGGCCTAGGAACCAGTTTCCACACTTTGTTCCTCTCGAATTGGTGTAGTTCCTCTTGCATGGCTTGGATCTAGTCTGGGTCTTTTAGGGCTTCCTTAATGTTCTTCGGTTCCACCAAAGAGACAAACGCATTAAAAGCACAAAAATTATTGAGAGAAGAGCGAGTTAGCACACCTTTGTCATAAGGAGTGATGATGTTCTCAATGGGATGGTCTTTCCTTTGTTGGAAATTTCTTGTACGAGTGGGTTCCCTTGGACTCGTTTCACCTCCGTTTGAGGCTTCTTCTTCATGGGGACACCCGTCTTCAGCTTCCTCGCTAAGTGTCTCTTCTGGTTGTGCTGTTGTGTTCTCTCTTTGTTCCCCCTGAACACTTGATTCTGGTACGTTTTCATTCTGGGGAACAAGAGAGTTCGAAGCATCTTGTGGTTCTTCTGTTGAGGAGGGAACTTCAAAGGAGCTTTGATCTGTGGAGTTTTGATCACCTTCATTGTTCCCTGATTGTGGGGCATTGTTCCCACTTGGATAGTCTTCATCTCTCTTTCTTGGTTCATCCTCGTCGTCGTCTTCTTCTTGTCTGACCAGCTTGAACAGAGTTCCCTTTCCTTGAACCTCTGTTCCCATCTTTACAGAATTCTCGTCGAAGATGACGTGGATGCTTTCCTCTATCTTCTTGGTCCTCTTATTATAGACCCTGTACGCCTTGCTATGGGAAGAGTATCCCAGGAATATCCCTTCATCACTCCTGGGATCAAATTTTCCAAGGTTGTCTTTCCCATTGTTGTGGACGAAGCATTTGCATCCGAAGGTCCTTAGATGAGCGATATTTGGCTTTCTCCCTTTGATGAGCTCATAGGATGTCTTCTTGATCAAGGGTCTGATCATGGCTCGATTCAAGATGTAAGTAGCTGTGGAGATAGCTTCAGCCCAAAAGTACTCTGGAACTCCACTTTCAAACAACATAGTTCTAGCCATGTCTTCCAAGGTCCTGTTCTTCCTTTCGACAACTCCGTTTTGCTGAGGAGTGCGAGGGGCCGAGAAGTTATGAGAGATCCCATGTTTGTCACAGTATCTTAGGAACTGTGAGTTTTCAAACTCTGTTCCATGATCAGATCTGAGAGCCTTGAGTTTGAGTCCCATGCTGACCTCCATTCTTGTGATTAGGACTTCGAATTCCTTGAAGGTATCTGATTTTGATCTCAAGAATAGCACCCATATGAATCGTGAAAAATCATCGATTAAAACATACATGTACCTCTTTCCTCCATAGCTTTCGGTGTGCATGGGACCGCAAAGATCCATATGAATTAGCTCTAAGGGCCTGGTCGTGCTCACCATCCTTTTGGGCTTGAAGGAGGTCCTTGTTTGCTTTCCTCGAACACAAGCTTCACACATCTTGACTCCTTCAAGGTTGATTCGTGGGAGACCGACGACGAGATCTTGTAGATAGAGCTTCAAGATTTGGTTCATACCTGCGTGTCCTAACCTTCGGTGCCAAAGTTCCGTTTCATCAAGGGAACTTGCCAAGCACAGTTTCCTTGGTGGCTCAAATTCTGTATCCACCACATAAATGTTGTTGGACCTTCTTCCCTTTAGGATAATTTTGTTGGTCTTCTTGTTGATCACCAGACACTCTTTTGAATCAAAGGTGACAATGTTGTTCCCTTGATCACATATTTGAGACACACTTAAGAGATTGCAACCCAGATCTTTCACCAGGTTAACGTTGCTGATCTTGATTGATTTGTTGAGTAGCACTTCCCCTGTTCCTATAATCTCCCCTTTGTTTTTGTTGCCAAAGGATACGTGACCTCCTTCGGCCTTTGGGTGGAGTGAGGTGAGGTTGTCTTTGTTTCCGGTCATGTGGTTAGAGCATCCACTGTCAATGACCCATGTGCTGTTCCCCCTCACTGCCACCTACAAGAGAATTTAGTTTTTGAGGACCCAGGCAAGATGACTCTTGCCTGGTCCCTTGCAAGGGAAGACATTCTCGAACAACATGTAATCAGCAATATTAACGTCACAATGATCCCTAGAGTTAAGGGCAGAGTTCCTATGTGTGTTTCTACGGGTGGGAACTCTATCAGGGTTGGATCTGTGATTTTGCCTTTTCCAATATTCATTGTTCTTTTGAGTTTGGGCCCTAGCTTTGGGACAGCCTTCCTTGTAGTGCCCATGAGCACCACAGTTCCAGCAGGTCTTGTAGTATTCTCCTAGGTAGTACTTAGGATGCGGTCTCTGTATCCTGTTCCTATCCATAGTTTCTTTGTTAACCACTCTAGACCCGTTCCCTTTGGCTATATGGACATATAGCTTGTGTCCAGTGTTCCCAGTGTAATATTCTACTTCTCCATTCACTCCACTTTCCAAAACACGTATCTTTTCTTCCAAGTGAGCATTTTTCTTTTTCTCGCATTGAAGTTCTAAGGCCCTACATTCATTAATCTCTTGTTCACTCAAGGGGGACTTTCCTTTATTAGGACTCTCTGACTCATACCCTATGCCGTGTTTGGCTGGCACAAATTTGGTCTGGGAACAAGAAGCTTTAGGGCTTTCAACCTTTTCACTTAGCTTTTGCAGAAAGATATTCTTGTCACTTTCTAGGGTCCTAATTTCATCCTCTAACTCTATAATGTGGGACACATAATATTGAACCTTGTCCAATAGGGGCACACAGGTGGGACATGGCTCAAGACCAACTAACTCAGCATTAGTTTGTTCTGACTTTTCTAGCTTCCTTTGCAATTTAATGTTATCTTTGACAAGACTTGTGAGAATTTTAAGCAGTTCAGGTTTCTCATAATTTGACAAAGAAGCAAGAACGGATTCGGGGGTTACCTCACTGGGTTGTTCCCCAGTGGTTTCTCCTAAGGCCATGGCGCACATGTCAGGTTGAGCCCATGATTCAGGCTCCTCGTCTTCATCGTCACTCCATATGGCTATGTAGGCCTTTTTCCCTTTTCCTCGGTTGTCCGTTCCCTGAGGGCACTCCTTGGCAAAGTGTCCCTTCTTGTAACACTTGTAGCACGTTACATCCGAGAGGTCCTTTTCAGCAGATTTTCTTTGGGAACTCTGTCCTTTTCCTGAGTTCCCATAATTCTTCTTGAACTTCCCTTTGTAGAAAGATCGAAGAGCTTTTGTTACAAGGACTAGCTCTTCATCCTCATCTTCTTTAGATTCTTCATGTTGCTCTTGTACTTCCTTGATCACCTTTTCAAGTTTGAGAGCTATCCCCTGATGTGCTCGCTTTTGCTCCCTGTCATCTATCTTTCTCTTCTCATATCCCACCAGTTTTCCAAAAACCTGGTGGAGCATAAGAGCTCTGTTTTCGGGATTCTCTTTGAACATCGTTCTTTCATTTGTCCATTCTCCAGTCAACCCATTGAAGAGTTGTTGAACCTTCATTTTGTCGGTGACTTCCTCTTTAGTGATCCCAAGGCCAGTCACCTTGGTGCAAAGTCCCTCAAAACGGGATTGGTAGCTATCAACGGATTCTCCTATCTCCATCTGGAAGGTGAAGAACTCCCTCCTTGCGTTCATCTGAAGATCTTCTCGGAGGTCTGAGTTCCCAATGTGCATTTGTTGAATGGCTTCCCACACTTCCTTTTCCGTGTCTAGGTTTGCCACTCTGTCGCAGTCTTGCACCGACATGGCATTCTTGAGGTACTGGATGGATTTGAAGTTGGCCTCCATGCACTTGTACTCATTAGGTCCCCATTTTGAAAGGTCATTCTCAATCGCTAGATCAATTTTGAAGTTCCCTTTCTCTATGACGCACCAAGCTTGGTAGTCCTGGCTGCGCATCCAGTTCTTCATGTCACGTTGCCAGACTTCGAATCTACCAGTGATGAGCCTTGGTGGCTTGCTGTTGTTGTGACCGACTTGGGTGAGTTCGTGAGCCATGTTTGAAACCCGCGATGCTAACACAAATCTAGAGCAGCCTGCTCTAATACCAATTGTTGGATCGTGAACGAGTTAGCAAGAGCTTGGGAACTGGCTGTTAAGTTGTTCCCAAGGCAGCGGAAGGAATAATATCGCAAGTAATTAAAACGCTGAAAGAACACAGTTCCTTATAGAGGAACCCCACGACAACCAACTAGTTGTGTGGGTAAACCTCTACCTCCGCTTGGAGGATTTTGAATGACTTTCTTATTTTATTGCTTGTTCCTTAGTTACAATCAGCCAGGTTCAAACTTCTCTGTTCCTAAGAGTTCTACCTAACTCTAGGAACACTAATGAACCTTCTCATCTGAGTTCCTAAGCGAACTACTCAATTAAAACAAGAGAGTCAAACCTTACACCTTACAATTCAGTTCCCTTGCTCTTGGGAACTTCACCTTCACCGTCGTCGAGATCTGACACTCGCCGCCGGGGACTTCTCTTCTTCTTTCTCTTTCTCTGTTGTGGGTATTTGTGAGTTCTGGGAGAAGTGCTCAATCCGAGCACTATTCATTTGGCTTTATACTCGAGTGAACTTGGGCTTCAATCGCATCTTTCATTTGTGTCCGAAATGCCCTTTGCTTGATGCCCAAGTTGTACTTTCTTCACATGTGACTTCAATTTGAACTAGGTCAACTTCTTGAATTGATCGGACCGTTGGATCAATCGTGACATTCTGCTCCTCAGACTGTGCCTTCATCCTGTCCAAGACAGGATCCCGTGATATGCGCTGATCGGTCCTTGTCCTCACATGTGAGTTCCCATGTCGTGGGAACTGTCCTCTTCTGAGTTCCTTTGAGAGAAACTCTTCATCGTGTAAGCCTTTGTTCTCTGGTCATTCCTGGGGGTTCTCATTTCATGGGAACTTTCCTCTTCAGAGTTCCCTTGATGGGAACTCTTCATTGTGTGCTCCTGTGATCTTTGGTCATTCGTGGAAGTTCTTTGCTCAACCTGTGTTCCTTATAAATACTTGATCGAAGCACATTAGTTCCCTTATAGCGTTTGTCATTATCAAAACTCGGAGAACTGTATCGTTGTTCCGATGTTTAGAACCAGAGGTCACAACATCGTTCCAACATGATCCTATGAATAGCACCTTGGAATCTTAAATTGTTCCATTCATATAGTGATTGTGGGAGAAAGACTTCATTTTGATGGCCATTATGCTCATTTAAGCTATCCCACAATCTATTGGATCCTCCATGAACAAATACTCAGTTTTGAGACTTTCGTGAATATGGTGGCGGAGAAACACAATGGCTTTTGCCTTTTCTTGAGGGGTGGCATTGTTGTTTGCCACTATTGTCTTTTCAAGGCCATTTTCTTTAAGGTGAGCCATGACATCAACCCTCCATTCGAGGTATTTTTGACCCGACAAGTCAAGGATGTCAAATTCTCTTTTAGCGATGCTTGCCATTTAGTTACTTGAAGATTAACAAAGATCAAATTAGAGAATAGAGACTTGTGCTGATAACGTGTTGTAATAGTGGTGAGATTTGAACTCAATATTGAAGTGGAATAAAGCTTAGAGGGAAAAAAACTCTTATATATTCTTCTTTTCTTCTTATTTCTTTTGTCTCTCTACATAAGCCTCTATTTACACGCTAGTGGTGGAAAACGTTACCCCATTACACTTAATAAGAAATGTTACATATGTATGCTTAATGAGAGAGTTGAATAGGAGAGTTAATTGGTCAAAGAGTAACCTAAGGTTACATTCAACCTTATAACTTAAGATATAATTTCAACATGGGTATATTTTTTTCTAAAACGATAATGCTACATAGAAGATAAAATTTTTATACTCAAATAAGATAATTATTTTATTCTAGAATCAAAAAAATTAAAAATAAATATATGATACAAAATATCAAGAACAATACTAACTTATTTATTAATATTTTTAGAGTATAATATTCATATATTAGGAATCTGATTGTTGAAATAAATTTTCACCTATAAAAAATAAAATAATTAGTAATAATTTAATTTTTACAAAACCGATATACTTACTAAACTCGAATCTCTCTGTCCTATTTGTCACTTATCTAACTATGGCATATAGGCATCTTAGTTTATAAAATTAGTTCTTTACCCTTTCTTCTTTTTAGGATCTACAATCCATAAAAATATATAATATAATAATATTACTAGAGTCCGGTTCAGGTGCGAATGGGCGCCCAAGTGCGAAATAAGAAAGAACAAGAGCCGTTGGATGAAGAAAAATCAAAGGCGCTGATCATTTCACTTAAAAAGGGGAAAAACGGCACGGGCGAATTATTGGCGGGTTCGCGTATTTTTGAAAAAACAAATATAGGACGCGCGCCAAGATTGTTCATCAATAATGTGGATTTGTTCATCAATACTATGATTTTGTTCATCAAAACTGTGATTTTGTGCATAAATAAACTATTGCTTGTGCATCAAAATCTATTATTTGTACATAAAAAATGAACAAATGTGTATCAAAATTGCATGCAATATGTTGATCAACATTGTGATTTTGTTCATAAAAAATGAAAATATTTGTTCATTGGTTTTGGCATATTTGTTCATCGGTTTGTGCATATTTGTTCATTAGTAACATCAATTTGTCCATTGGTTTATGCATATTTGTTCATTGCCTTTTTCATATAATTGTTCATTGCTAGATGCTTATTTGTTCACTAGTAACCTCAATTTGTTCATTGTTATATGCATATTTGTTCATTAATAACATCAATTTGTTCATAGCTAAATAAGGCACAATCACTCCTTTTCGATTTGTTGCTATCTCGTTCTCTTAGCATACACCATATTATTGCAAAGTCATATTCTTTATCTATTATCCTTTGCATTCAAGTTTCTACATCAAACTTATCTTATTTTGGTACTATGTTGAGCACTTCATTCGTATTGACAAGTTAGCCTTAAAGCACTTCAATGGACAAACAAAGGTTAGATCAATGAACAAAAAAGGTTATATCAATGAACAAATAGGGTATATTAATGAACAAACAATGGTATACCAATGAACAAACAAGAATATATCAAAGAACAAATAATAGTATATCAAGGAACAAATAATGGTATACCAATGAACAAATAATGGTATATCAATGAACAAACAAGGTTATATCAATGAACAAATATTGGTATATCGAAACTAATTATATGTGCATCAAACAGTGTTATCAAAATCCCGACCCGATTCTACGATTCTAACGATCCTGCGATCCATAACACGCGAAACGATCCACGATCTTAAGTAGGATCTTATTGGAGTAGGATCTTAAATGATTTAGAATAAAATCTCGATCCGATCCCGATTTACATATGATTTTAACGATCCTACAAACAATTCTTACGATCCTACACAATGAAAATTTTAACTATATATTATAAATAATTTCACAGTTAACGTATCATTTCCATTAAAATGGTTGACTAGTCTATCCTACAACATGTTTAATAATCAAATTAATAATGTTTATCATTTTCTTATTTCATATATAACGAAATATACAATCTATTATATTATCATTACATACTTTTAGTTATAATGTAGGATCTTACGATTTAGCGATCCGATCATAAAGTCACTCAACGATCCAACATAGAATCTCGATCTTGACAACCTTGGCATCAAAAACTAGATAATATTGTATTCATACACATAAATAAGGTTAAAAAATAAAACTAAAAATAAAAAAGTTTGAAATCGATGAACAATGTTATAAAAAACTCGATGCACAATGGGTTAGTATTGATGAACAAATGGTGAATATTGATGAACAAATCGCTATTTCAGATGAACAAACTAGGCGTGTCTCATAAAAAAAGTATTTTTCGAAAAATACATGAATAATACGGGAAAAATTTGTCTGTGCCATATTTTATTGAAAAATACACGAATAATACGGGAAAAATTCACCCGTGCCGTATTTTATCCTTTTTAATGAATGTTTAATTAGGGGCGTTGATTTTTTGGAATGGACGAGCGAGATTTATTCTTAATTCTCACCTGGGTGCCCATTAGCACATGACTCTTTCTCATATTACTATTCCTATTAATATACCATAATCTACTACTTTTTTGTAGATAAAATTTAAATATCATATAATTATACATCATCATCTTTAATATGTATCGTTATATTTTTTCAATGGCAAGTATGAAACTATCCATACATAATATCTCTATTATACAATAATCTACTACTTTTTATGGACAAAATGTAAATATTATATAATTGTACATCATCATGTTTAATATGTATCGTTATTTTTTTTCAATGGCAAGTATGAAACTATCCATATGTAATATCTCTATGATTTTGTTTTTATCGGTATAAATTTTACTATCATATCATTTTTATCTTTTTTACAATATTACATATATATATATTTTTTAATCTTTTCAATAATTAAATAATAATATATATAATCATCAATATACTATTACTAAAGTCGAATCCTTCTCTCTTATGTGTCACTTTTAATTTTTATTAGAATTCACACTCCATACATATATTATAATAATATTATCACATTTATAATTATTACTTACCACATTCAATAAAAAATCAATCAGATATGTTATTATTAAGCATTCCATGTCTATTATAATAATATTACCTCATTTATTACTATTACTTACCATATTCAACTAATGACTACGAAATACTTACCATATTTAATTAATGAGTATGGAAATATTATTTAGTTTTTTAGTATTTATTTACATATATATTATAATAATATTATCTCATTCAAAAATTAAATCACCTATACTATTATAAAGAAAAAATTATTATTTATTATTTTTACATTCCCAAATCGACGAGTGATTCCTACATTTAAAAAATTCTCAACTTATAGTCGTACATGGCACGAACAGGTCTTACTAGTTATTTATATACTAGGAATAAGATTTATTTATTAAAAAAATATAAAATATATTTTTTATCAAAAATTTAACTATATCCAAGTAATCTTGAATACATAATTATAAGTTTTTATCATTTTTAATCAAAATTTAATTTTTGAAAATATTTTACAATATAAATGGATAAAAAGACATAGATAATTTAAGTTTTATCATCTTGTAATATTTTTTTTATCAAATTTTATTTAAGAAATTTTTTATAGAAATGGATAATATAAGCTTTATTATTGTTAAATAAATTTCGAATTACTAATTTTCTTACAAATAAATTGGTAGAAAAATATTTAATTGGAAATGATAAAGTAATATGATGATAGGAGTGAAATGGTCGTGCAAATCAGGGTTATGCAAAAGAATCCAAACTAACTCAGAACCATAGTCTTTATGAAGTCCGGGTCGAATCCACAGGGAGACAGATTGATCATTTTGTATGAATTTTGTGTCAAACAAGTAACTAGGGGTTTTTTGTATTTGTAACTAAATCTAAGAATGCAAAACTAACAAAGCAATAAAAGATTATGAATAACAATAATTAGGAAGATAGCTTAGGCAAACAAATATCCACAATCGTATAACAAGTTGATCATTGATTTCTCCTCAATATCTCATGCAATTGATTTTCCAATTCCTTTTCAATTGTAACTAACAGCACAATTAGATACTATTATATCTAACTAATTAAACAACCATGAAACCATCAATGATTCAGTTTAATAACAGTCGTAAGGATAGGAATATAATAGGATACAATTCTAGCATAAAACAACCAAATTTTACCCTAGAATGTAAATCAAATCTCTTCTGCATAAGACTAGCACAACCAGATACTAGTACAATGCAATTGCTACTTCAATCTAGAGATGCTCAACCAGTAACACTTTAGATCTAGCAATAGATTCAATAACAACAAACCCTAGTTGATCAGGCTAGAAACTGTTGAAATAAATCATAGAAATTCAAGCAAGAGATAAGATTAAACCCAAGCAATAGATAAGGAATTAGAAATCTCACAACTTTTACCAAAACGATGCTTCAATTGTCTAACTCAGAAAAAGGGCTTATATGAGTGTGATTGGAGTTGGTGAAAGAGAGTTGGAAGTATTAAGAAGTGAAAAGTGTTGGGTTTGGGTTTAGTTAGGTATTTATCCCGGATTTAGCACCACATGACCAAATATGATCCCTTCCAAATTTCTCTTTACCTTGGCCCTATTACAACCCTTGAAAAGATCTCATGATTTTTGTTGTGTGTTTGGTCCTTAGCGGTGGAGAATTAGGACGCTGATGCAAGCATATGGTAGTCTAGTTTAAAACTCCTAGACACTCTAATAACTTAAAGAAACTAACTAAAACTACCTAAAAACAACGCAAAAGAAACGGAAACATGCATCCTAAACACTACCTTTATGCAAGCTATCAAATTCCCCCATGCTTAAACCTTGCTTGTCCTCAAGCAAGAAGTAGATCCAAGTCACACCACAACATAGCAATCCATGCATCCATCTCATAATCCACAAAGCGAGTGAACATATAACTATAACTTGATCAAGACATCCTAGCATGCAATTGACTAAAGCAAAGAGCATAAACAATTCATCCATTCTAGACCTCACCAAGGTAATGTGTTTGCACTCTCACTCCAGTGTTTAAGGATATGTGTTTCACTCAAAATCAACAATGAAAAACTTGACTACCATATGCTTGCATCAGCGTCCTAATTCTCCACCGCTATGCACCAAACACACAACAAAAATCATGAGGTCTTTTCAAGGGTTGTAATGGGGCCAAGGTAAAGAGAAATTTGGAAGGGATCATATTTGGTCACGTGGTGCTAAATCCGGGATAAAGAACTAACTAAACCCAAACCCAACACTTTTCACTTCTTAATACTTCCAACTCTCTTTCACCAACTCCAATCACACTCATAAAAGCTCTTTTTGCTTCTTTTGTAACATTTTCGCATCTTTTTCAACTCTTTTTGTATCAACAATTATGAAGACTACTTCTTTTGAAGCTCAATTTTTTTTTTTCTTTCAACACTTTTTTTTCAACTTATTCTTCATCTTCATTTTTTCTCACTTTGCACACTAGAGTTGTATTTCCTCTTTTCCACCTCCCTTTTATCACACTTCCCCCATACTTATTCATAACCACACAAAACAAAACCACCTATAGTCCTAAATCCCGGATGGGTCAAGCTTATATAGGCTAGAAAATATTTTGTGGAGGTATCAAAATAGGCTTTAAGGCTCAAAAGAAATGAGGAGTCAAAACATGAATCTTGTAAGGTAGAAAGGGAAATAATAGGCTAATAAGAAAC
The DNA here is from genome assembly GCA_964016875.1 of Fallopia convolvulus. Taxonomy (NCBI): domain Eukaryota; kingdom Viridiplantae; phylum Streptophyta; class Magnoliopsida; order Caryophyllales; family Polygonaceae; genus Fallopia; species Fallopia convolvulus. Next base: position 11,306,980 of record OZ024721.1, read on the forward strand.
ATGCCTCAATCATATTAATGTCATGCATTATAGTCATATAAAGCAATCTTGAAAAAGAGTCATAACGCAAGTTCTAGAGCTACCAATTCAAAGTGATACACTCAAGAAATAGAGAACAATTAAACAATAAAAGGTCAAAAACAATCTCACAAGGTTAATTGTCTAGAACTTCAAAATATATCTAAAACTCAAGCTCGTCTACATGCTCAATCCTATAATCAAAGTAAAATAGCCAAACATCATGCTCATTTCATAGAAACTTCAGCACATCCTACATGTCATGGGTTAGAATCCATACTTAACTTAAAAACACAAGAGGTCTTACACAATGGGGAAATAAGAACCTAAAATGCAATATTTTTTTAATTTTTCTGAAAGATTTTAGTCAATGCAAAACATAAAGTAAACATGCCTAATCTAATGCAACCACATTAATGCAAAGCAAGTAATTCCCTTCCCCCATGCTTAAATCTTACATTGTCCCCAATGTAAAGTAAAAGTAAAGAGAAAGAGAAAAACTCACAGACCAACTACTCTTTTGGGTAACGGAATGGTGGTGAGCAACATTAGAAGGGCAGAAATCAACATCTGAGAGGCGGCGGGCTGGTGGCGACCAGGCGGTGGGTGCCACCAGAGGGCGGCGGGCAGGCGGCAGGCGCCGCCGTGTTGGTGGCTGGTGCCGCCAGTTCCGTTGCGCTCCTTTTTTGCCTACCTGTTGGTTAGTCCAACACAGAAACAAAGGAAAAACCGAAACAAAAACCACTAAGCTAGAAAAAGAAAAAGAAAGGAAGTACCACTACACCATTCTGCAGATTTAGCGACCATATTTTAGCGACCACGAAATATGGTCGCTAACTAGCGACCATATGGACACCAATGGTCGCAAATCTGGACGTCAAAACGGGGAATAAAATAAAACCAAATTAGCGACCATAAAATATGGTTGTTGTTGTTGTTGATTTGTTGTTGTTGTTTGTTGTTGTTGTTGTTATTTTTGATTTGTTGTTGTTGGTAGTTGTTGTTGATTTGTTGTTGTTGTTGTTTGTTGTTGTTGTTGTTGTGAAATTTAGTTGTGTTATTATGGCCTGATCCGGATCACATCGACATGCACGAGGTCCTCGTCGGGACGAGCTAGAACTCGTTAGAGGGGACCCACACGGACACACCACACTTGTCCGAGGATGACGGGGCGCGTCATCCTAGTATAGAGGAGTCGGGCACCCAAGAGGAGGAGTCCTGGGCCACTACGCCCGCGTCCTCGTCGGGATCAAGTCGAGGGTTCGATCCCAATCGCGTTTGGGATCTTTACATTGCCGGCGGGTGGTACGTACAATTTTCTCTAGGACATTGCTTTTATTAATTTCTTTTCTTACCTTTAAGACTGTTATTACACGTTTTTCGAATCCTCGCAGCTTGCAGCCGTCAGGCTTGGTGTTGCGGTGGTCAACACAGATCATTCAAGGCCAACCCGACGATAAGGCGTCGAAGTTCGACTTTGCGTCCGCCGCATCGAAGACTCGTTGGTTTGAGTCTTGGAGGGTAAATTTAATTTAATTTACATTTTTTTTTGCAAATTCTGCATTAATTTATTACTATCTTTAAATAATTGTTTTTTCGGAATTAATTAGATGCACTTCCAATGGGATCCCTCCCAGCCGGGTATGGACGTCGAGTCCGTCCGGTTGCTTTGGGAGAAGAGAGCCAAGAAGAGATACGACGACTTGATTGGAAAGCACCGTCGGGTCGGGAAGAAGCCGGAATTCATCGACTCCGCCACTTGGGAGAACTGGCAGACGACACATTGGTCCACGGAGTCGTTCAAAGCCAAGTGTGCGCGCCAAAAGGCAATCCGGAATGCCAATCTGGCGAACCACAGTAGTGGTTCGAGGTCCCACCTCGACACAATGCGTCGCTTGGTAAGTATTTTATCTTAATTTCATTAACCTTAAATTAAGTTAATTATTCTTAATAGTTCGTAACACCCTTAATGAATTTCGTAGGAGCAACACCTGCAACGCCGCATCACGCCTCTCGAGCTTCTCATCGAGAGGCACACGTAGGGAGCCGATCGGCATTTTATAGACGAGCGGTCGGTCGTAATCGCTGTAAGTTTTAATTATGTTACCTCAACTTTAATCTCGTATATTATTATTTTTATTTATATTATTTGCGTTATTTGTTAGGCTTGGACCCAGGAGATCCTCACCCAGAGGTCCTCGGAAATGGGCACCTCGCCGTCCTTTCAGGACCAGTGTGATGCCTTTCTGATGGCCGCTGGGGGGGGGGGGAGGTTCCATCTTCGGCCTTGGCAACGCCGCCCACTAGTTTTACGGTGATCGATTGACGGCGCCGCGTCGTCTAGCTCCTCAGGTGGCAACACTCTCGTAGGAAAACGTCGGGCTTAGGCAAACCGTCGAGGACCTACAAACTAGGATGCGCGCGGTCGAGGCGTGGATGCACCAGATGCGACGATAGGACCCACATGAGAGTTGCTCCCGCCAGCCCGGTCCCGATGGCTCAAGCGACGCGGAAGGCTCTGGCGAAGCCGGCTAGATTAGCGTAGTTATATTATATTATTAAATATTGTAAATTATTTAAATTTATGTAAATTAATGAATTTATGTATGTAAATTATTTAAATTTATGTAAATTAATGAATTTATGTATGTAAATTATTTAAATTTATGTAAATTAATGAATTTTCTTTAATTAATGAATTATTACATATTATATATTAAATATTTATGTTAATTTGTAATTATATTTTGTTAAAAACAAATATATTTGCGACCACGTGGTCGCTAATTTACAACCTGATCGTGCACTCATAGGCGCACGATCGTGCGCTTTGAACCAGAGAAAGGCTAGGGTCGTGCGCTTTTTTTGTGCTTTTAGCGACCATATGGTCGCCATCATTTGGCCATTATTAGCGACCATATGGTCACTAACAATAGCGACCATATGGTCACTAACAATAGCGACCACTTGGTCGTTGTGGTCGCAAGATGGTCGCCAACAATGTGGCGACCATTGGCGACCATGGTCGCAAAATTCAACGACCATATGGTCGCTATGTTTATCGACCATATGGTCGCCAAGCGGTTAGCGACCGACATTTTAGCGACCACTTTTAGCGACCATGATATGGTCGCTGAATGCATTTAGCGACCAGAAATATGGTCGCCAAATTCGCTTTTTTTTATTGTGTACCTATGTCCGGTTGCCTCTCGACAAGTGCCTTATTTAACGTCGTGACTCGACGTTTAGCATTAATTGACAAGATTAGACATTATCAATGCCCTTAACAACCTGTCAAAAGCCTGTGAAAAAATCTCACAAGAAGATAAGTAACACAATGATAAATTGAAAGTGAATATTATACCATTCAAAAACCGTTTCAACTTATCAAATCTATGTGCCCAATTTTTATGAGATGGCATATGCTCAAAAAAATTCAACACAAGTGGTGATGTCAGAAAATACTTACAGTATGGGTCAATGTATTTGTCACCATTACCACTTTCTTAAAAAATGAACTCCATATATTTTTCATCTTCCACCTTGTGTTCTAGACTTGGTTCCTCATCTTGCAACTCCATAAGCTCTGGATTTTAAAAGGTGGGGAAACTGAAATATGGGATTTCAAGGCCTAACATAGCGCACAACATGATGGAGGGAGCCTTAACAGATATGTCTGGTTGATTTCCTCCCTCATGGTCGTCAACTTCATCAGCAGAGAAGTCATCATGGTCAACAAAATAATCTTCTTCCATAACAACAGAAGGCTCAAACTCATGACTCCACATGGGAGAAGATGATTCAGGCTCTAAAAGTATCTCTTTGTCAGCACAGACTTCAATTGGATCTACAATGTTCTGCTCAACTTGACTTATAGTTGAGAATACATATTGGGCATCAAATTCATCTTCATAACCCACATCGTGTTTTAGATTTCTCCTCAACTTGCATCTGGGTGTTTGACTCATAATCGCTTGATTCCAATGTGATTCCACCATTCCTTTCACACAACTCAAAAGGACATAAGGTTGTGGAATGAAAAAGTGAAGAACATAACTCACTTTGCTCCTTGATCAAAGTATCCATCCTGGTAGAGAAATTCCAATGTGGCAGTTGGGAAGATGACTCAACCTGAAAGCTTTGATAGCTCATGAAACATAAGAAATCCCAGCATTTCTCGGATCCCATATATAAAAGCCTCTCATTGCTCATGTAGTTAGCCAATACCCTTGTCTCAAAATTCATACCAAAGAATAACTCCGATGTTGACCTCTCCATCACTGTATTGGAATCCCCGTGTACCCATTTTGAACACATGGTCTTGAAATCTAGAAAAATAATCATGGAAGTGTTCATCCTACAATTGTTTACACTTGAACAAAGCCATATAATAGTAGCACAAGTGTTATGAACCGTAAGATAGGTTCACAACACCAAGATTGGCACAAAAATCACACAAAAGACAATTATTGCCTCCCCGGCAACGACACCAATTTGATAGCGGTGAATTTCGTCGTGCAAATCACGGCTATGCAAAAGAATCCAAACTAACTAAGAACTGTAGTCTTTAAGAAGTCCGAGTCGAATCCACAAGGAGACAGATTTTATCTTTTGTAATGAATTTTGTGTCAAACAAGTAACAATGGGTTTTTGTGAAATAAAACTAAATCTAAGAATGCAAAACTAATATAGCAATAAAAGATTATGAAAAACAATAATTAGGAAGATAGCTTAGGCAAACAAATATCCACATTCGTATGACAAGTTGATCATAGATTCATTCAATATCGCATGCATATGGAATTCCAATTCCTTTTCAAAGATAATTAATAGCACAACCAGATACTATCAATCCTAACTAATTGAATAACCCTGAAACTATCAAGATTCAATTCAATAGGAGCAGTAAGGATAGGAATATAATAGGATACAATTCTAGCATAAAACAACCAGCTTTTACCCTAGAATGCAAATCAAATCTTTTCTGCATAAGACTAGCACAACCAAAGACTATTACGATGCAGTTGCTACTTCAATCTAAAGATGTTCAACCAGTAACAATCTAGATATAGCAATAGATTCAATAGCAACAAACCCTAGTTGATCAGGCTAGAAACTGTTGAAATAAATCATAGAAATTCAAGCAAGAGATAAGATTAAATCCAAGCAATAGATAAAGAATTAGAAATCTCACAACTTTATTCAAAACGATGCTTCAATTGTCTGACTAAGCAAAAGGGCTTAGTTCTCCATGAAAGGCTAAAACTCAAAAGTCTGAAAGAAAAATAATAGATAGATTGATGAATGATAGATGAGAGGTGCAACTCTCATACCCCTAATATATAAACTAGGTCTAAAAAGTATATCCAAAAATACAAATCTCGGAATAAAGCTGATATAACTAAGACCTATCAGAATAGAACATGTGGCAAATAAAGATCTCCGCGGCTCTCAGGGGCGGCGGGCGCCGCTGGGTTGGCGGTGGTCGCCGCCAACACCTTGGTTCAGAATTCAACTGACACTTCGGGGCCTATTTTGACCTCTTTCGAGTTGGAATTTGGACTCGGAATAAAAACATGAATTGTAGCTCTTTGAATTAGCGTTCCAATGATAACAAGTTCATATTCATGAGACGACTATAGCTCCTGAACGAGGCCTTACAAGACAAAGGTGTCGAACCAGCAACTCCAATGGATGGCCCGAATTCAAGCGTTCTTTGCCCAATTTCCATTCCTTTCACACTTGTTCACTTTAAGACGTGTAAACAACATAGAACAAGTGCAAAAACCTAATACTCCTAGACACTCTAATAACTTAAAGAAACTAACTAAAACTACCTAAAAACAACGCAAAAGAAATGAAAACATGCATCCTAAACACTACCTATATGCAAGCTATCATATGACAAAAAGTTGATTTTTTATAATATAAAGTAGGGTCAAACTTAATGTGGTGGTTCAAAAAGGTATAACTTCAATCTATATTTACAAATAGATCCTATAATTAATTGTATTTGATATTGCCCAAAAAAATTATTTACACAAATATTAGTTCATTTAAAAAGATTCAAAAAAGGAATTTCTAATTCATTTATGTATTAATAAAGAATCATGTTAATATAAAGTGGGCCCATAATCATAAGATAAACTTCATTTAAAGATAAATAGATAATATAAATTTAATTTAAAAGGTGAAATAAAATTGACATATATCCAAAATAATATTGATCACATGGACGACGACCATGTTTCCAAAATTAAAAAATCTTGAAAAATAATATCATAAGTATTCTCTAGCATAGATGAAAAAAAGATATATATTAGGAAAAACTAGCATAAGTACTAGTACCTTGTACGAGTTTGGTTAAATATAAATAATTTCATTTTTTATGTGAATATGACTAAATTAAAGATTATTTTTATGTGAGAATCAATGTTTTATTTTCTCCATTACTAAAAAGAAGTGAATTAGTTTAATAATTTTTTATTTGTATGTATATGTTTAAATTAAAAATATATAAATATATGATCAAGAAAGTTTAATTATAACTCTTAAAAATATAAAAAATAAAGAAAAAAATTTAATTAATCAAGTAGTTATAAGATAAGAATGAATTCAAGATTCACTTGTTCTTTTTTAACAAATCAATATAAAAATAAAACAAAAAATAGGTATAAACATATTTAATTATAATTAGTATTGAATTATACCAGTTTAGTCAAATATAAAAAATTTATTTATAAAAAAAACTAATTTAATTTTTTAGGTGAATATGAACAATCTATACATATATGTTCTATTATAAATCATTTTTTTAAAATAAATTATTTATTTTAATCTAAGACTCATTAATTTATTTTTTCCTTTACTAAGTAAGAGGAAATGAATTTGTACATATATGTTTAAATAAAAAACTATACATAAATATCAAGAAGTTGATTAAAGTTTACATAATTTTGTTCATTATAACATGAAATATATAATTAATTAATAAAATGTGTAACTAATTAAATAGAAATGAGATTAGAATGAATCTAAGATTTACTTTTTATTTGTAACAAATCTATATAAGAAAAACCAAATAGTTATAAATATCTTTTATTAAAATAAGTATTGAATTGTTTTTTAGAATATTGATGGTGTGGCATCACATAGGTGAATTGAATATGGAGGCGACATATAAGCGAAATGAATGTGAGGTCGACATGTTTAATATATACAGATAAGAATACAAGCAAATGAAAATTAAATAGATAAAGTGAAATAACATGAATAATAATAATAATTATTATTATTATTTAAATATGAGATGGAGTTAGAATCAGCATAGTGACTCGAAAACGACCGGCTTTTATAATATATATTGATTGATTGATTTTATATTTATAATACTTATGGATAGAAATTTAATATTAAAAATCTCTAATTGAAAGGGTCGTTGTTTTGTTGCTCGACTCACCTTCATGCACTAAATCTGCGGACTTCCGATATGTTCTCCTCCCCTCGGGTAAAGCAAAGATTTTCCTACACGCCTCGGACTCTAAGACATGGTCATCTAGATCTGATGGAATTGCAAATGACCATCAGGAGGAAAAGAAAACACTAAGACAAAAAAAAGAGAGACATCTTTCGACAACAAGTAAACAACATAGATGAATAATTACTCTTGGAACTCCATTTATCGGCAAAAGTTGCTTAGAACATGGGACCTAGAGTCGATCTTTTGACAAAAAAGAAACAGGTCGCCCAGTCTTTTTCTTGCACTTAGATTTAGGAATCAGTGGGTTCTTAGCATCCCTTTGATACAAACCGCACTTAGATTTAGGAATTAGTGGGTTCTTAGCATCCCTTTGATACAAACCGTATTAGTCAGTATCAAGTTAACACACTGAATTGGAGAATAGAGAAGGAACAACCGATCTCGAACCGTAAAGCGAGCTGGGGGACGACGATCCCAAACCAGTCTCGTTATCGAACCACGACGTTCCTCATGTTGCGTATCAATCTCTCCCCCGTTGAGATTCGACTTGTCCTCAAGGCGTAAATCGGGAAAAGAGATACGAACCTGATCAAGCGGTTCCCAAGAGGCATCATTCGATGAGCCATCTTCCCATACTAGTAGACACTTAATGCGAGAAACACCATTTACCAGCACCTGGCGTTCGTCAATGGAACACACTGGCCTAGATAGTGGCTGATCATGCATAAAATCCTTAGGGAATGCAAACTGAACTAGGCATGTACCATTTGGAATGTAAGGACGTAATAAAGAGACGTGAAAGACATTATGAATCTTGGCATTTTTGGACAACGCCAAGCGATAAGCCACAGGACCAATACGTTCCACAATCTCGAAGGGTCCATAGAACCTGCGTGCTAATTTATCTGACAATGGCTTAGCTATCTAGTGTTGTCGGTAAGGTTATAACTTCAATAGAATTTGGTCGCCCACCTTAAATTCTACATCACGCATGCGAGCTTTCGCCTGAGCTCGCATTCGCTGCTGTATTTTGTGTAAATTGGAGCGCAACAGTTCAACAATTTGCGCTCGTTCCTGGACTGTGGCCGACGTTGGGGAATCGAACATGGTTGGCTGCTTGATTCTAATGAACGGCGACGATTCTCGGCCATACAAGGCTTGGAATGGAGTCATTTTCAATCCCTCATGAAATGTGCAATTTAGAGCAAGCTCATCCCAATGCAAAAACAAGACCCAACGCGACGGACGCACATGTGTGAAAGCTCGTAAATATTGCTCAAGCCCTCAATTTTTAACTTTCGTCTGTCCGTTTGTTTGTGGGTGATAATTTGTACTGTGGCGTAAAGTGGTTCCACTCAATCGCTGCAATTCCTTCCAAAAAGCGCTTGTAAAAATAGTATCACGGTCAGATAAGATTGAATTCTGGATACCATGTTTGACCACAATTTCTACAAACACAGAAGCGATTTTCATAGCATCATAGAACGCCCCTAACGCCCCCGAAATGAGCATATTTGGTTAGTCTATCCACCACAACTAAGATAGTAGAGAAGCCATGGGACGAAGGAAGTCCGGTAAGGAAATCCATGGGGACCGAGTCCCAAACTTGTAAAGGAATGGGCAGTGGCTGAAGTAAGCCCGATGGTTTCTTGGTACTATACTTAGTAGACTGACATGTGAGGCAGGAATCAACAAATTGTTTCACCTCTTTACGCATACCATGCCAAGAGAACACTACAGCTACACGACGGAAAATGCGGTCCACCACGGGATGACCTGCACTTGGTGAAGAATGAAATTCATGCAGAATGTCAGTTTTAAGGGCCGAAAATTTACTCAACACTAGGCGATGGTCATAATAGAGGACACCATCATGTAGAGAAAAAGGTGGCTGCAGATTGCCGACGGCAAAAGCTTTGTGCAAGTCAAGCAAATCGGTCAAAGTACTATTCTCAAACCTCACTTTTTGCCACATGTCTGGCATTGGTTGAGATAAAGCACAAAATTGTTGTAAGGACAGTTCAACATCGACCGTGTAGCGAGACAACGGATCAACAACTCTGTTACTAGAGTCGGTTTTATACTCAATCCGGAATTTGTACCCCATAAGTTTGCGGATAAAAAAATATTGATCAAGGGTTTGAATGACTTGTGAAAGTAATTCTTTCAAGCTCTTCTGATCCGTCCTTATAAGAACCTCACGGCCCAATAAATATTGTCGGCATTTCTGCACTGTTGAAAGAATGGCGAACTGCTCACGGTGATAAGCAGATGAGCCTTTTCGACGAAGGCCGAGTACTTGGCTAAAGAACGCTACTGGTTTTTCATGTTGTAACAACACAACTCCAATGCCCACGTCAGAAGCGTCAGTTTCCACCACAAATAACATGTTGAAATCAGGCAACTAGAGTATAGGTGGAGACATCATTGCAGACTTAAGTCGGCTGAAAGTAGCCTCTGCCATTTCAAACCACACAAACTTATATTGTTGCAATAAAGACGTTAATGGGGCTTCTACTTTGCCTCGTTTTCGTTTTCCGTGTTTTTCTTTCGGCTGCCTGTGGTCGTGTCGGGTCTTTTGGTCACACCCCCTTGCGTCAAGCTAGGGGTGCCCCCATCTTGACCCCCCAGATTTCCCGCAAGGGGAGCCACAGTGGGAAAATGTTGTTGTTGTTGTTGTAACCTGTGAGACCGAGGAATCCACACAGTTGACGAACAGTTTAAGGTGTAGGCCACTGAGCCATGGCTTCCAACTTACCGGGGTCGACCAAAAATTATCCTGCTGACACAATATGGCCTAGATATTCAACTTTCGTCGTGCCGAAGGAACATTTCGAACTCTTGATGAAGAAATTATTATCATGTAATATCTGGAGAGCGAGGTTGATGTGTCAAACATGTAGTGAGAGAGACGAGATGTATATCCAAATGTCAAAAAAAAAAAAACGATGACAAAAGCACACAAATACGCCGAAAATATATTATTCATGGCTACCTGAAAAGTCGATGGGGCGTTGGTGAGCCCAAACGGCATAACTAGGAACTCAAAATGCCATCATGAATTGAAAGGCAGTTTTATAAATATCAAAATCATGCATCCTAATCTAATGATAACCGAACCTAAGATCCAGCTTAGTGAAAAAGGCGGCCTGACCTAGCTCGTCGAATAATTCGTCTACTATCGGTATCGGAAATTTGTCGGCCACTGTAACTGCATTCAGAGCTCGGTAATCAACACAAAACCGAAAACTGCCATCTTTTTCTTAACAAGGAGTGCAGGTGAAGAAAAAAGGCTCGTGCTATGTCTTATAATTCCTTGCTTCAACATGTCCTGAACCTGTCGCTCAATTTCCGACATTTGAAAATAAGGATAGCGGTATGGCCGAAAATTTACCGGCTTAGAATCCCGGTGAAGATGAATCCTATGATCCCATGGACGTTGCGATGGTAAGCCAACTGGCAACCGAAATACTGATTCATGAAGTTGAGGACCTCACGAATGTGTGGATTAATGTTCGAGGGAAAATCAGCAACCGCATTCTCAATGTGTTTCAAATCATCAGTAAGCAACAAAATCTCAAAGCAATCATTAACAAACTCGGAAGCATATAAAGATTGTAGTGCATTCATAGATATCAAACGGGGTGCTTGGCGATCACCCTGCAAAGTCACCATTTTACCTTGCCAATTAAACTCCATTAATAACTTAGCATAATCATGCGATACCTTGCCCAAGGTCTGCAACTACTAAGCGTCGAGGACAACCTGAGGGCCATGAACTTTCAAGACGAACTGATCAACAGAGAGTAGATGACCTTGCAACTATAATGGTGTCGCTTGACATTGATGGGTTCACAATAAAGACTCACCATTCCCGACATAAATGCGGAACGATGTAATTTGAGACAAAGGGAGATGGAGCTGTTCTGCAATTGTTGGATGAATAAAATTATGGGTCCTACCGCCATCAATCAAGACTTGAACCGCCACCTCATTAATAGAACCGAAAATTTTGAGGGATTTAGGATTAGCTAGCTCGTCCATTGAGTGAATACTAGAGACATCAGCCATAACTGCCAAATTAGCTTCCTCAGAATCGACAATATCATCCTCCTCAGTATCATCAGTACCTAACAAGGCCAGAAAATGATGTTTACAGCGGTGTCCAGGAGCGTATTTCTCGTCGCAATTCCAACATAAACCCTTTTTTGTACGATCCTCTCATTCAACAATGGATAGGCGTTTGATCGGCAACGAGGTGTAATTGGGGTTCGAAGGGGCTGTGATATGGCCTGGGTTGGGTGTAGGGTTTGGTGGATTTGTCGAGCTGCTAGCGCCACCCGATTTATACCCCATATTCTTCCTGCCACGACGTTGTGTCGAAAAACTAGTCACTGTGTGAGCATAGGAGGCCACGAGTTCACGGGCTAGGGAAAAAGCCTATGCTAACATTGTTGGATTAGGCAAATTTAATTCCCATTTAACTGGCTGTTTCAGTCCCGCTTTAAATAGAGAAATCAAAGTTGGCTCAGCCAACCCTTCAACCTTATTCAACAAGGCCTCAAATTCCGCTTGATAGTCAAGTACAGTAGTTTTTTGTTGTAGTTTTGCCAGTAAACCGACATAATCCTCATAATGGTGCGCGTCAAAATGTTGTTTAATCATAACCAGAAACTCAAGACGTGCCGTTACAACTGTTTCAGCATTGATATCGAAACCAGTCGGAGGCCGGATGGTCAAAAAGCATTCCTACTAGTCTCAAACGATCAATATCAAACGTATGAAAATAATCGAAATAGGCTTGTGCCTTGAATACCCAACCAGCGAGGTCCATGTCGTTGAAGCACGGTGCATCGACTCGGATTTTTGGGTAGCAGTCCTTTCACTGCTGTTCTTCGGGCATCTAGGGGCGATCTGATGGCTGTGTTGGCGGCACGATTGCATAGGTTGTGCTGGCGGCACGATTTGCACAAGCGGCACAGGCGGACGTTGTTGTTGGCGGTTCGGCGAAGGGGTTCTCAGCATAAACCCCTCGTGTTTGATCATCAAGGATATTTCGGGCATCCAAAATATGGAAAACTTGATTTATTCTCCGACGCTGAACATCCTGCTCTTGACGATTCTGTCGGATTTCGACTGTCAAGTTTTGTAGCATCTCGCGAATATCATTCTCAGTACCCGTCACACGCAAGGTTTCTTCATCATTCGACATGGTATTTGAGTAGTGTTCAACGATGAAAGTACCAGTTGCTACAAACCGTATTAGTCAGTATCAAGTTAACACACTGAATTAGAGAATAGAGAAGGAACGGCCGAATCCAGGGAAGAAGAGAGGAGACGAGGTAGAGGAGAATTAGGGCAAAAGGATAATTTTCTGATTAATTTAAAGCATGATAACATGAGAGTATTTATACTAAACCCAAACGGTTCAATAAAAACGTCCTGGGAAAGAACTGTAAAGAAAACCTGATTAGGAGTTTATAACACTCTGTTTAAAAATTACATAAATTAATAAATTAATTAACTAAATAATCCGTAAAGCGAGCTGGAGGACGACGATCCCGAACCGGTCTCGTTATCGAATCACGACGTTCCTCATGTTGCGTTTCACCCTTGCTCGAAGTGTAAAGTGGTCGGCCTTGAGTGGGCAAACCCTATACGCAAATAAGAGATCAGACACAATGAAATCTATCTTCTCCTCTGCACATATCTCACTGATCTGGTAGATGATTTTCCATGTAGCAGGCATCAATTGCGTCAGAGACACCTTTAAGGCCAGTAAGAAGTTTAAAACCAGTGTTGAGAAAGGGAAGTGATCCTCTAGGGTAAAAGGGTACTCCAAAAAGCAAACCCATTCTTCCTTTATCAAATCAACAAATTCATGAACGGGACAATAAAAATTAGTGTTAGGAGGGAAACTGTGGTTCTTGATGATTTTTTCCACCTCTTCGACGGACATTGAAAAGGGACGACAATCATGGGGTTCAAGGGAGTGAGAAGATTCAAATCCCATGTCGGTGATTCTTGCCCTAACCATGACGAAAAAAGAAGATAATCTTGGAAACAGGAAAGGTGAGAGGAAACGAAGGAGAAAGAGAAGAAATCAATTGACGCGTCCTCCCGAGATGCCTACAACCGAGAAATTATAGTCTGAAGTGACGCGATGTTTCCCTTCCCAGAAAGCGATCGGACGGACCAGGTGATTCCACGTATCTCGCATCGCGCGAGAGGAAGGAAGCAAATCCGATCAAAATACCTCGTCTAGATTCAGATCAGATTTGGGGGTTAGTAAGCCCATGGGTGATCGCTTGGGAAGTCCTCGGGTTGGCATGAGATAGCGCTTCTAAAGCATTGAGCCTTACAAATGGTATCAGAGCCGACTCTGGGTTACGAGTTGGCTTGGTCTGAATGGCAGTCACTCGACTCGGAGGGCGGTCCTTGGGCCATGACGACGACGTCAAATGTTTAAGTGGGGGAGATAGTAACACCCTAAATATTTATAAGAGGTTGAGGTGCTATCCATTTCAACAAGAGCTCTTCCTTTTCAGAGTTTGAGTGAGGACAAAGAACTCTAAAGTTAAGCGTGCAAGGGAAAGGATAGTACCAGGATGAGTGACCTCCTTGGAAGTCCTCGGATTGGCATGGGATAGCGCTTCTAAACCCACGAGCCTTACAAAAACCTACTATCCTGAAATCCAACAATCCCAAAACCCGACTCTCATGAATCCGACTAAATACGAATTGTTAATAAACTCGAAACCCGAGTTATACGAAATCTAGTTGGACCGAAAACCCGACCCCTAACCCTTAATCGTAAATGTTTTCACCCGGATTAATTTTTTAATATAATTCTTAGTGTGGATCTTCATGTGCATCTCATGCATCTTGAGTCTGCATTTTATGCATCTTGCGTGTGATTTCATGATTCTTTAGTATGTATTTATGAAATATGTGTGCATTTGATAAATATAATCATTATCTTTAATAAATAATTTTAATAAATTAATTGAGCTGAAAATTTACCGAACGGGAATGGACCAAGACGAAAAGTCATCTTCAAACTTGGTTCATGGGCTGCTTACTACACCTCAGTTGTTGGCTACTACAATTCATGACAAAGAGCGGGGCCAACAACGTTAGAACCAAGACTTCGAGACGGAACTAATGGTGTTGATGGCATTGAAAAGTATTTAGGGGCGACGGAGGAATTTCCAAAACACTTAGCATGTCCTACTCTGCTCTTTGCTACGTACGCAGGTTAGTTAGATTTGATCTCTTCGTTTGGGCTCGAATTGAATCGGTTTTATATGAGACCAGTGTCATTAGATCCATAAGGTTGATAGAATTCCAATGATATAAGGTTGGGAAATTTTCGTTGTATGTGGAGAGAGAGAACGAGCCCAAATACAAAAACATGTTGTTAATAGTGAACAATTCAGGTTTGATTTTGAGATTGATTTTGGGATGGTCTATGGATGGAATTAGACGATTCAAGAGTCTATTTCACATGTTTTGAGTGTGAGAAACACAATGGAGGCCTTGGATTTGTGAAATTCGAAACAAAAAGGTCTCGAATGGGAAGAAAACAAAAATGTATATTGTGCAACAGTTTTGATCAGGTTTTATGAGAACTTCGACTAATGGAAAATTGATGGGTGCGCAAAATTTTTGAAGGTTGTTTCATGAGGATTCCGATTATGGCTTCAATTTTAGGACTGGATTCACGAATTGAGATAAATCTGAGTTTGAATGAGAGAGATGAGTTCTAGGTTCTCGATTTTTATTTGTAGAAATTCGACCAAATTAGGCCTCTATATATTGGGCTTCTTATTCGTGGCGCTCAAGGAATTGATGATCCAAAACTTCCTTTGAGAAGTTACCCACAATCGTTTCTTAGAATGATCCGAAATCGGATTTGAATCCATTAAGGGAAGAAGAATGAAAAAGGAAGGGGAAGGAGGAAGAGAATGCGCAAGAATTGCACACCTTGTATAATCAATTGCGCAACCTACACCATAAACCCTAACCCTCCACTCTAAATTCAAATACTTTATCACTAGAGCCTAAACCCTAAAACCTAATCCATAAAACATAATCCTTTTTAGAGAATGCGAAAGAATGAAAGCGCGAATGCATTTGGTTATGGATTACGAACATTATAATGACCATTGCCAAATAGAATTTCTATGGTTTGTAACATTTATGATTTTTAATAGGCTATTTTCCTACACCGCAAGTATACGGTTCAGTTGTAGTATCAAGGTGTCAAACTCAAGGAACTTTTTAGTATCGATTATAGCACAATTCAGTAGACTAAGTCAAAAATAAAAGAAGAAGAGTTGTAATTGTATTCAGAAACAACTAACTATCTCAATTAAGGAGTAACTATCGATGGAGAAACGTATTTCAAGGTCAGGATTCTCACAATGACTATTCAGTGGATTAAGTCACTCTCGCAATTTTAGTACCGGTGATATTTATTTGGATTTCAATTCGAATGTTGTTTGAAGGACTAACTATCTTAAATGTCAACATTAACTCTTTTCAGACAATTAATGCATGTACCTAGACTCGACTAGTAGTCACTCTCGAATAAAGCAAGTCTTATTTAGGTCTTTTAAGTGCTTTAGATATCATTGAATCAAAAGAAATAACATCCGCTCTCTTGCTCCGTTATGACTATTCAATCAATATATTCTAGGATAGGTTAAGTTCCACATGTGAATTAAGTCACCCTCACAAAAATAATTCAACAAGTTCAAAACTAGGGATCTAACATGAATTAACAAATTGTGAATTCAATTCAATCAACCTCTTGTTACTCTTATCTCCTCTCTGTGTCAAATCATAACAGGATTCCCAATTCAAATAAATTAGGTCATTAAACATCCTAGGCTGAATCAAACAATAATTCAAATCTCATTTCAACAAAACATCACCCTTAGATCTACCTACTAAACCATTGGGTTCACCCTTCCTTGGAATAGAGAAATTAGCTAGACATAGTATGAAGAGAAAAGAAATCTAAATCAAAGATAAACATACCGATTGTCTTTTCAAGAGATTCAATTCCAATCCCATCAAGTTTAGCGTAGATACACAATTCTCCACTCTAGGGTTCTTGAGAGAGTTTTCAATAGAATAAAGCCTAATAATTATCCAAACTTAATCCCCAAGTATTTATATTAAACCTTGAAAACAAGATAGAAAAAGGCCCAAAATAAAAGAAAGAAAACTCGCGGAAGAGAACTCGCGGAAAAGACTCGACTCGTTCGGGTCGCAGACCGAGTTTTGTAAGCCTCGGTCCAGGTGTCGGTCGTGACCCAGACCGAGTTTTCTACTTGTTCGCTGCTTCATTCAAAACGTTGAACGAAGCTTCCTTCTGTGCCTTCCATCGAACTTTTCTCCATCTTCTCTTCGACTCTTTACATCCGCTTGACTCCTAGCCATTTCCTATCGGGTTGCTTCTCCCACCCTTGTCCTTGTTATTGTTCAAATTCCTTAAATCCACCTCCAAATGATCCCAAAACTGAACAAAGCAAGAGTAGAAACGGAAACTACAAACTCTACAAAAAAAAGACAACAAAACCGAAGGAAAAGAAAATTAAAATAACTAAACTAAAGGAAATAAACATGTTTTAACCTAGACTAAAATGCATGCTATCTATTTTAGTGAACGCCATCATTATAAATATGTAGAGTTGGTTGAATGCTTAAGTAAAAATTATATGTACATAATTATGGATATATACAAGGATAAAAAAATTCAAAGTTGTTAAATTGGTTATTTATTTACAATGCCTCTATTTTGATTATATTAATTGTATTTGACAATGATATAAAATAGATTACATAATCATCATATAATGGTCATTTTTTGCAAGAAATGAACACCGCATTTAATGAAATTTTACTATCCCAAATCCCGAAAATCTAAAAACCGAGTATTCCGAAATCCGACAATCCCAAAACCTGGCTCAAACGAATCCAACTAAATATGAAATTTGACTAAACTCGAAACCCAACTTATATGAATCTAGTTGGACCGAAAACCCAACCCGTAAATCGTAATCCCAATTTTTTTGACCCGGGTCAATTTTGTAATGTAATTTTAAGTGTGCATTTCGTGCATCTTGAGTGTGCATTTCATGATTCTTTTGTTTAAATAGGAAAAATGGGTTCACATGGTCCAAAATCAAGCCAAACGGATAAAAAGCGCCAAGCGGATCAACGTGTGAAGTGGGTCATTTTGACTGATTTTGCCCGGTCAAACGAGTTGACCCATGACCCGACCCGTAAAACTCGTAACCCGGTTTATGAATCGATTGGATTTTTTTTAACTGGTCAATGGGTCGACCCAGTTTGGGTTATTAGTCGGGTCGACCCGTTGAACAACCCTACTCTCAACTAATTATTTTATTTTCTAATCATTCTATTTTTTCCTTCTAATTGAGAAGCAAATATAAAACAATATATATTGATCTCCATGTTAGTCAAAATTATGAACATAATATCTAGAAGAAAATATGAACAATAACATATTCATATTACATGAAATGCAACAAAGAATATTGATATTCATGTGAGCAATCTTTTTTTTTATATGAGAATAGTAGGACATGTATTTGTAATTTATTAAATAATATTTTTATACAAAAAGAGTTTAATAAGCAAATTAATTTAGGCTCCAATTTAAAAAACACATAAAGATGAAAAATGTTACTTCAAAAATTGATGAAAAGTTAGAAAAGAATTTAAAATTGATAAAGGTAGTATAGCAAAAGTCTATTTTTAGAGAAATTCTGGTTGGTACCCTCGAATTTTTAGTTTTTTCAAATGGTGCCTTGAAAAACAGCTTATTTGGAGTGGTACCCTTGAACTTTTGCAATAGTCCAGTTGGTGCCCTTACTTGTAAATTTTCATTGATTTATAACAAATTTAATATGTTTCCTAATAAATAAATATTTTTTAATTAATTAAATTAAAACATAATTTTAATTTAATAATTAAATTAAAATTTATATTATATATATATATCGTCAAGTAGATTTTATATTGTATAATTAAAATAATTTTAATTTAAAACAAACAAAAATGTATGATTGAAAAAATTTCCATTTAGATTTTATATAGTAATTTTGAAAATTTTAAAAACTTAATAGAACTTAAAATTTTAATGTAACTTGAGAGTACCACAACGAAAGTTCTATTAGTTTTTCTAAAAAATTGTCAAGATTATTATATAAAACCTACATGACAATTTTAATTATTTTTAGTATAAATATTGTAATATTTTTTGTTTTAAATTAAAACATTTAAATTATACAACATACAATCAACTTGACAGATATATGATATAATATTTTTAATTTAATATTTTATGATTTGTTTTTGTTTTTATCAAGCAAATTTTTTTTAGTTTAATTAAATAAAATTATTTTTTTCATTAGAAAACATACTTATTTAGTTAAAAACTAGCGAAAATTCACTAGTAAGGGCAATAGTAGTAGTCGGACTTTTGTAAAAGTTCAGGGGAACTACTCGAAATAATTTTTTATTTCAGGGCACCATTCAGAAAAGCCAAAATTTTGAGCGTACCAACCGGAATTACCCTTTTTTTAATGGGATCCATTACTTTTTTGTAGTATGTAATGTGACAAACTCTAATAGTGACACATGTTTAATTGTGTATAGAGATTTTTCTTACACTTCATGTAAGCTTACATTTTCCCCTTATTATAAGCTTGTGATATGATTCACACTGAAAATTGTCAACAAACCAAAAAAGAGGTTCTCTATATCAAATTAACGAAGTTCTTAAAGCTAGCACATGCACCTAACTTGCCCCGCCAGAGGTGGTTAAATTATTGTTGCTTGATGTCCCCCTTTTTTCGTTATTAATAAAATGTCCTCTTGAGGGGCCGGAGAGTACCGCCACTCCTTCTACCAAAAAAAAAAAAGCACATGCACCTAACTTCGAACGTAAAGTTCTAAATTGCCTGCGTTGACATAGTAGGTCCTCAAATTTATTGTTAGACATAGAAACGCACAACATTGATGACAGGCAACTAAACAAGTAACGGTAATGGGGAACTTGACGGAGGAAGTGACGACGACGAGTAGGCAGTGCCGTCTTAGCATACGGTTTGAGAAATGGTCCTCAATATTTCCTTAGCCTTATATAGCCCCAAATTTTAATTGGGGGTCTCAATATTTCCTTAGCCTTGTATAAAATTATTGTGGCCGAATTCTTTTTAGACCGAGATATGTATATATATTTAGAGGTTGATTTACATGGAAATGGGGCTTATCATGAAAACTAAGAACAAATGAGGACCCTTGGATTTGAGAAATGGATGGCTAAGATTAGAAGAGATAGGGGCAAAATAGTAATTTTGACAAAAAATTAAAAAAATTAAAAAAATTAAAAAAATTAAAAAAATTAAAAAATAATTTTTTTTTTAATTTTCTTAGTTTCGCTTGTTTTTGCCAAAAACACGAAATTTGATTTTTTACGTTACGTTCACTTATTTTATGCATATGTTCACACTATTATAAGACATGTTCACATATTATCACATTTTTCGGTTCAGAGATTTTATAATACGTTCACATATTCACATTTTTACAAGGGCTGTTCACATATAACCGCATTTTAACTTCAGAAAATTTAGTATACGTTACATATAATATAGATACGTTCACATATTAGTATTACATGTTCACGTTTTATGACCTTATGTTCATACTCGATTTACATCATTTTACATACGTAAAAAGACTTAAAAAATAAAGTAAGAAAATAAAAAAATAAATTTTTATTATTATTTTATTATTTTATTATTTATTTTATTATTTTTTAATCGGATGGCCTAGATTCATTTCTAGTGTTTCAATCGGATGGTTCAGATTTGTTCTTAGTTTTCATGATAAGCCCCATTTTCATTTGATTCAATCTCTATATATTTATCCTATCCAATGGCGGATCCAAAATTGTTAGGAATAGGGACAAAGCTAGTACAAAAAACATTAATCCCGAACAATAAAATGAAACTAAAAATAATTTAGCATAAAAAAAATTGATCGTGCAAATAAGCTACATGCAGTCATCCACGGTCACCCCTGGATCCGTTGTTGGATGGAATCTCCCACGAAGCATGGTATAGCAATAGCTTGATCATTTTAACACAAGCATAGGAAGAAATTGGCCACTAGAATACTAAAAATATGTGTAAGAAGCTGAATCATTTTAAGCTGAATTCTTGAGTTGTTTACAGCCTTCAGGGTACAACAAAGAAGATATTTGCATCAATTAGATCACCACCTATTCTGATTATCAAAAAAAAAAAAAAAAAAAGATCACCACCTATTCTTGACGCACGTTTTATAAACACACTTCTTCTACTTTTTGTAAATAGGTTCATAAAATCACAAGAGATGAATGTTGAAAAATTAGAATATTAAGTACTTTTGTAAAATGTGAGGATATTAAATATACTTGTAAGAACTAAGCTTAATTATTATAAACTGTTAAATATGTTTATAAAATTATATTGCTTGTAATTTTCTCATTTATAATATATAGGGCCCAAAATTAGTAATTCTAGACCACCGAAATTAACGAGACTCCCTGCGAGTAGCTGAGAAGACTTGCTCAATGCTATATTGCTATTGAAGTGTAGTTCCATTTTTGTGTAAATTCAGCACTGATGTGATGATAGTGGACCGTTTGGTAGAATATAATTCATGTTTGATAGCATTGGTACGTGGACATGCAAAAGCCACATAGAGTAATTGGCGTGGACAGCTTCAATGGTAAGAGTTTGGTGGAAAACAATTATTGTACGTCAGTACGTGGCCACACAATAAACTAGCTACAGCTACATATAGTACAAAAAAAAAAGAAGAGAAATTCCGTTTGGTATCCCTGAATTTTTTACTATTTCGAGTGGTGCCTAAGGAAAAAAAATTATTCCGCATAATACCCTTGAGTTTTAGTCTTAGTTCTCCTCATGCCCTTTTATGCATCTTCCATCGACTCAAACAAATCTCTGTGAGATTTCTATATTAAAAAATGAATTTTAGAAATTAAAATCCATTGAAAAAGGAAAATTCTAAAATCTCTCCCACAAAATGAGCTAACAAAGAGATCATCATCTCCAAGTGAAGCAGAATAACGAAACTTAAATTGAAGCTCAATTCATCTCTTCAACAACGGCATCACGAGCCACAACAAATTTAGCATCGTACATTTGCAAGTTCGCATTCAACACCACTCACTGGAAGTCGCACAAGACCCTAATTTGCCCAACCTTGTTCCATAATTCGGACTTCCTTTGATGAATTCGATTGTAATACTGAAGAATGCACCCCTAAAAGGAGGCAATTCATTTTCTTCATTGGAATTTCCTGATTTGAGTTGTGCACAATTCTGCTTGTTGTTTCAGTGAAGATTAACAATATGTAATTCTCCATCTTGTATGTAGCTTCTAGATTTGATTATACTGATATTATGTTGGAAGAGACAATATTGCTTGATTAACAATTTGAAATTCTCAATAATCAACCTAATTTTAATATAGCTTGTAGCAAACTGCATATTTCAGGAAGATACTACTGATTAGAGTTGAGTTTAAACTTTTTTTTAATATAAAAATTTGATAGAGATGTGTTTGAATGAATATAAAATGGATAAAAGGGTACGGGGTGAACTAGGACTAAACCTCATGGGTATAATACGGAATAAGTTTTTTTCTGGAACACCACGCGAAAAAGTAAAAAGTTGAAGGGTACTAACGGAATTTCCCAAAAAAAATTATAGACCTACATAGTAAGTGATCAAAACAGCAATATCAATTTCTTTATATACTAAGACACATCAAAACAAACAAAGTTCTAACTCCATAATGCATGTAATCTAAAGGCAATATTCTAATCTCTTAATTATACGTCTTTCTTAATACGTCTTCGCATTTGTAAGAATATCTCTTTCTACATGAAAAGTTGGAATATAAAATAAATTAGTACATAAGTTTATGAACTACTCCTTCTATTAATAATTGGTTTTAAGATGTAATCATTTGAGCTTTACTGTTGGGTTTATGTATGCATGATCCCCATTTAAGGCCAGCAGACTCTCAGATGGTATCAGTGCTCACGGTCTAGTCATGGGCCCATTTCTTGACTTGGTTGGACTTGAGTTTAGTAGTTGATGTCACCCACTCATAATTTGAGTTGAGTTGGGTATAAAGAGATAGGGACTTTTAAATTTTTTCTATTAATATGGATCCTAGTTTTAATTATGTATTTTAAATTTTTAATATTCATTTTAATTTATGGATTTTTATATTAATTCCCTGTCCATAACTATATGATAACTTTATTTTGCAATATAATTTTCTATATAGAAGCATGATTCTTTTATATTATTTTCTATACATAAATATGATAACTTTTTAAATAAGGACCGTATTTTGAATTATGGATTTTTTATCTATTTTTTTGGATTCGTTTATTTAAATTTTCTATCCATAAGTATGATAATTTTTTTGAATTGATATGAACCATATTTTTTATCATAGATTTTAAATTTGAATTTTTTTTAAATTACATCGGATCATATTTTATGTACGGATTTTTGTATTAATTTTCTTATTAATTTCATATACATAACAATGATAACTATTTAAATTTTCATACGAAATTATGATGACTTTTATGTCTATTAATATGGCAGTTACAAGTAGTATTATCATTAAACTTTGATATTTTTGTCGCCATATTTTTAGTTATGAAATTATTTATTAATTTTCTATCCATAAGTATGATAATTTTTAAATTAAATATGGACCATATTTTTAATTTAAAATTTTATATTTTTATTAAATTAAATTTCTATTTATAAGAATGACAACTTTTTAATTAATATGGACCATGTTTTTATTTACTAATTTTGTACATTAAGAGTTTGGTTCAAATAAAAGAAACTTTTATCCTATAACACGGAGATCATTCAAAACCCTTGAATTTCTTGATTCAAATCCAAGGGATGATGTTCTTTCCTTTTTTATATAAGTGGGGACAATTTTGTCTTTTTATAATATTTTTTTATCTTTGTTGGGTTGGGCAATCGACCAATGTTGAGCAATCAACCTGCTTTCTCCAGAGTCGACATGCTTGCTCGAGAGTTTGATCGCTCGATTGAAATTTTAGGCGTTTTCGACTGCGCTCGTCCATCTACACACTCGATTGAACTTTTTTTTCCTCCTAATCTCTCTTAATCATGAATGAATTCGGTACTTTTCTTTCTTTTTTGATTTTCATTACATTATATAATATTCTAGAGTTTATAAATAATCTAAAAGGGGGTTATGATGTGAAGAATGGATAAGATATAAAAAAACACCACTTTCTACACACAAGCTTACATCGGACGAAACAAAACAATGATGAATTCTGATCTAAATTTTTAATATGATGGCAATCGTGAGAATTTCATAAAATTGCGAAAATTGTGAATATGATTCGTAGTGCACTTTTCATATTTTGTGAAAATTGTGAGAATTCCGATCTAAACTAGTGGTGAAATTTGTGAGAAATTTTTGATGTGACAATACCGTCGGCAATTGAATGCTCAATAGGATGTGTTGAATTCCAAAACAAGCAATCCTTAAATCGATTTGTAGTGCACTTTTCGTACTTTGTAGTGCACTTTACCTATTTGGGATTGCATTTTTGCGGTATTTGGAATTCACTGTATTTAAATTTGTTATCCACTATATCTTTTGATTTTTGGGAGATTGATTCCTTCGTTTAACTCGTTCCTATGTGTATTATGTTGGTGAGAATGATGGAAAAAACTGAATTTGGGAAAATTTGTACCATTTTGTTAATACATTTTTTGCTGATTTGTAATGCACTTTTCATACTTTGTAATGCAATTTTCGTACTTTGTAGTGCACTTATATATATTTGGATGCACTTTTCTTGATTTGGATTAACATCTTTGTATTTCACTTTTCATAGTTTGTAATACACTTTTATGTTTTTGTACTACACTTTTCCTACGTTATACTACACTTTTATATCTTTTTGTAATACACTTTTCACTTATTTGATTAGCAGTACACTTTTCGTAGTACACTTTTTGTAATACACTTTTTTGTAGTACACTTTTCGTACTTTGTAATGCACTTTTTGTACTTTGTAGTGCACTTTTAAATATTTAAAATGCACTTTTCCTGATTTGAATTAACATTTTTGTATTGCACTTTTCATAGTTTGTAATGTAATTTTATGTGTTTGTAATGCACTTTTTCTACTTTGTACCACACTTTTATACGTCTGTAATGCATTTTTTATATATTTGTTATACATTTTTTTTCTACTTTGTACTACACTTTTATATGTTTGTAATGTACTTTTACTGATTTGATTTAGCATTTTTTGTAATGCACTTTTCTTAGTTTGTAATGCACTTTTTTTTATAATTCATGCACCATCAAGAAGTAATGCTTTTAATTTCACTATGGAAGGCTATGTGATAGTTACCTAACACTTTTTCTCATAATTTACTTTATAAATGTACTACAAGTAGCCTATTAGTTCAAATGGGTGAACAATGTGCTTGTGCACAAAGATGTATCTTCGACTTCTACATAGGCTAATATGACATATTACACAAAATAATTTTTTAAAGCATTTATTCTTAACCTAACTAGCTAGGTACACGTGACAAATTAATAACTAATCAACCACTATTTTTCAAAGAAGTTCATGATCAAATTAGCTTATATGGGATTTGAACTCACATCTCTAAGCGTATGCACATTGCTCTTCCTTTTGAACTAATAAGCTTTTCTTAATTTAAAGGCGGGCTGTTCATTTATCATAAAGTTGACCACATACTTTACTGATCAATTTGCAGACCCAATGGCTAAAACCTAAAAACTGAAACAGTTACTTTCATACGATAAAACACTGAACAACAATGATTTCATTTTAATCTCTCATTTTTTGACTTTTCTAATGCACTTTTGTTAATTTATAATGTACCTTCATTCTTAACTACTTTGAATGAATTTAAAAAACAAGTAGGTGAAAATGGGATCAGGTTTGAGTTACACTCGCACAAGCAACAACAACATAAGCAGTTGAAGCAGAGCTGCATTTTGCAAGATAATGGACTTGGCGCAGAAGTTAGTGCTCCATCACGCTAACCAACTAGCATAAAGTTTTCTTAGCTAGCATCTTGTAGTTTTTTTCAACCTGAATTAGAAGATTAACAATGACTTTTGTGATGGCCTAGGAAAGGACTATAATAGTCAACAAAAGACAATACACAAGCAAATGATCAGAATAAACGATGAAGGCATATCAAATTCAAAGGGATTGATGGTCTAAAAACTACAAACATTGTATAGAATAGCTTAAGTTCACCAATCAATACTAAAACCAGCAGATTCTAAACGCAAATACAACAAAGGAGAAACTACAACACCATATTACACAGAGAAGGGTGCGAAATTTTCAATATTGAGATTTAGGGTTTCGAATTTACCTTTGATAGAGTTTTCTTTTGCTTTAGGAGGCATTTTTAAACCTTTGATAAGAGTTTCAAATTGGACGATTTTTGAAGAATTGAAGCTTGAATTGGATTATGGACGAGCAAGTGAGATTTGATGATGCAATGCTAGTCGATCGCTCAATCGCTCAATCGCTCAATCGCTCAATCGCTCAATCGAGAGAGAGAGAGAGAGAGAGAGAGAGAGAGAGAGAGAGAGAGAGAGAGAGATGAGTGAGATTTTGGGTGAGATGTGGGTATTTTGCAATATTAGGTCAAGGGTAACTAGTTTAATATATTTATAAATATCCCACTGTGGAGTTTTTTTGCTATTTTTTAAAATCTCAATCTCAAATCTAGACCGTAGATATTTTTAATCTAAAGGCCAAAATTACTCCTCATATAATATGATAACAATTTATGTAGCAAGAACCAAACTCTAAGTTTATATCCATAATTATTATAATGTTTTTCATAATATGGGTACATATATGTCCTTAAAATATATTAATTATTTATCCATTAGTATTTTAATTTTTATATTAATTCTCTATCTAAGTATGTTTTTTGTGTTTACTTAGTATCCATAATCACTAGTAGGGTTGTCAAAACTTGACCCGACCCGAGAAACCCGCCTGACCCGCCTGACCCGCCCGACTCCGAACCCGACCCGACCCGAGAAAAAAATAAAAAATATTATACCCAAGACATGTTTTACCCGGACTCATTTGACCCGAATCCGAAAAAACCCGAACCCGCGATTAACCCAAAACCGATTATACCCGAATGGACTAGCCTGATGCAACTCGGTATCCGATGCTACCCGACCAGAAGTCATCCGAAAATCCGAAGTTACCCGACCCGAAACCAGCTGAAAATCCGAAGTTACCCCACCTGAAACCATCCGAAAATTACATTATGTTTTAAAATATTAATAATAGTGAATATTTATTATAATTTTGTTTTCAATTTAAATGTTACACTAAATATCTAGACCCTAGAGTAGTTAAACTGCAACATCCCGTCTTTCTACAGGGCGCTACTTAGAAGTAGACCTTACTAGGTGCTACTTAAGTAGGTTGACAACAACCCTTTAGGATCTTGCAACGCGGGCACGACGAGAAAACTCAATAAAAACATCCAACCTTTCTTTTAATAAAACTTAGAAAACATCGTAATGCATGTATTCCCGAAAACATAAATAACCAATCCGACAAATCACTACTAATGATGAATTATTCCAAAAATGACAATAAACAAGACATAAGGCTATCTCCAACATAATAATAAAACCAACATCCTAAAATGTCATAAATAAACTAAAGTAAACCCGATCCCACAATGACACGAGCTCTTCATCGCTCCGCCCCGCCATCTGGCCTCGGTTCCTGCATGGTTCCCTGGTTCATACTTGGAACTGAAAAAAATATTCCCCGAAGGGTCAGCTACTAATCTATCAAGTTAGAAAGAATACGAAAATTGCAAGACGTTTTGAAAGAACTTCTAAAGTCAGCATCCAAGTCCACAGCCGCACTCATAACTCTAATAGCCAATACCTGAATTAGTTTTGGTTAGTCACACATAGCCACATACACATTCACAAATACAATCTTACAACAATGCAATTCCTCCATCTCACAATCCAACCTACAAGGCGCTCAACTCCGCGACGAGTACAGAGGCAAGGCCTCTCACTCTACTTGACGAGTGCAGAGGCAAGCCCTCTCACTCTACTTCACAATCTCCCTTCTAACCTCGGCTAAGCCTCCACTAGAGCACTTGCCAAAACGCACAAAAAATATTTTTATCTTGAAGGGGCACAGATTCCCCGTCACACGGACCATCAATAGACAACTCTTCCTCCCACCGACTATTCACATGGTCGTGCGGAAACGGTACCAACATAGAGAAAACGTTTCAAAAATCTCTTTTCGATAAAATGTGTTAAAACCATCTTACACACATAGCACACCAATAAGTTCAAAGCAATTTACAAAGGTACTCGGGACTAGTTCCCAAAATCTGTCCTAGAATAACGGTATATGATCTAACAGGATATACAAGAACCGAGCAAGTCGAAAACAACTTACCTGAAGAAGGAAGAATTTGCTAGTGATCGCGAAAAGCTAAAAGTCCAAGCGAATGCGTAACACCCCGTCCGGTGAAACGGATTACTACTTAGTTGTAGACCACACTTGAGTCTACCAGAACTAGCCTGACAACAAATTCACCGGTATTGGACCTTGCAACAAATGCACAACGAGAAAAACCAAGAAAAACATCCAACTTATCATTCTAAAAATAACTCGAAAACCAATACAAATGCAACCAGCTACTAGAACTACATCCAACTTATTAGATACTAACATCAACTCAATGTGACTATTTACTACCCTGTCCTTACAACTAGGGACTCAAGCCCTCAATTCCCACTAAGACACATCACGTCGAGATCGAGCATCATCGTCCAAGAAGTGACCTCCTGGAACATTTCCCATACAAGGATGTTTACCTAAAACATTGGAAGTGGAACACATTAGCTAACAATCCTGGTATGGGCCAAACAAGCAAATCAAAAATGTAGATCGAACAAAACATAGATTATCAAAATAACGCACTCAGTCATTCATGTACATACCAAACCAATATGCACACCAAAACACGTCGTATAATTATATAGACTAGCATATCAATATCCAAACCAACACTCCATTCCACAATAACAAATAAGCACGAGATTAATCAATATAATGCTCATGCAACATATATCATAATAACCAGCAACAATTCCTCCATAATCCAAACCATGACCATTCTCCAATTTAGGCAACCCGAACCTGCCTTTGAAACATGGTACACGGCTAGCGTGCACGCTTAGCTCGTGCCCATTTTCTTTCCCATCACCCTTCTTTCCCCGGCTAAGCCTCTACTAGAGCACTTGCCAAAACAATCAATTTTTGAAGGTGATCTCCACACGCCGCATGACTATGTCTGGGGTCTCTTCTCCACTGACTTGTCCGTGTCCATAATCACACCCGCAGAGATCAAGTTGCGCACATAAAACTATTGAAACCATTTCAATAACTTTCGAGTATGAAAATATACTTTGGAATAATATTCCAAAATAGAGTTCCACACACTCAATTTACTAGCTTAACACATAACATGATTGCAAGCTAAGTAAGTCTAGAAGACTTACCTCGAAACTGGAATTCCAATAGCACAAGTGAAACATGAACTTGACAAATGATTTCCTAAACAACAATATAAGACTTTATAAATGGAAAGACAACCTAGGCTTAGAAAACACAATAAAGGTTTAGACTCGGAATCACTCCATCCCTCAAAGTAACCAAACCCGACAACATGAAAGCCCACACCTCTTATCCATGGACCAATCCACCAACCATGTTATTTTGCCTCAAAAAACAGCCCCATGACAACCCATCCATGCCACCACCAACCAACCACATGCTTACCCACACAACATCAATTTTCAACACTCTTCTCGCCCAAAATCCACCAAAACGCCATCTAAGATTTCCCAAGCAACCCGCCATAAATCAACCACTAAATCAAGTCTCCTTTACCCAAAACCTCACACAACTCAACAAGAAAAACAAGGAAAGGAAAACTCACCAAAAGTGAGGAGAAAGACGAGCCTTGTCTTCCGGTGGAAGGGGCGACCAACAACAAGCGAGAAGGTGGTGACAAAGTGGTTTAATGGTGGAAAGAACAAAGAAATGAGAGGAAGGGAGAGAGACACGAAAATGGGAGGAAAACAAGGCTTTCTCAAGGCACCTTTATGCCTTTATATAGAAGAAATGGAAGAAGACAAATTCGGTTTGGCTTCTATAAGAGATAAAGATCATGCACACAAATCTAGAAGATATGGCACGAATATTGAGGAAGAGGGATAAGCATGCACATAAATCTAGAAGATAAGAAAACATGACACGAATATTGATGAAGAAAGATAAGCATGACACAAAGATTAAGAAGATAGAGCACATGGTACGAATATCTAAGATAACGGATAAGATCAAAGCTTTTACAAGTCTATCTTCGTCCTATTAATAGACGAGATTACTTAACGACTAAGAAACGAACTAATGGATAACTTTGACACTAAATTTGTTTTGAATATATAAAATCTTGGTAAAAACGAGGTTATCCGAGATTACTTAATAACTAAGCAATCCCGACACGAATTTCGAGAAACATTAAAATATCAAAATATTCCCGAATATTACATTATACCCTCCTTAAAGAGAGTTTCATCCCGAAACTTCCTCATGTATACATAAACCTATAACGAATCCTAAAGTTTCACAATCTCTTCCCCTTAAAGGGATTTAATTGCAAAACGACTAGTGATTCGCAAGAGAACAAATCACATTCTTTACTAGCATAACCACTAACAAACAATCAACCAAGTCAACACAAATAAGCAGATCAAACAGAGCACATATTAGTTTAGGCTTTGTAAGAGTTAAAAGGGAGGTTTATTACATCAGTACCCCCTTAAAGTAGTTTCGTCCTCGAAACTAAGAAAAACTAAAATAGTTCATAGCAATGCAAGAATGCACACTGAAACTATCCTCTATACATAAATGAAGAATATTTTCATGATAGTAATCCCTTAAAGAACATTCCATTCCTTACTCACGATAATAGAACTCTCGAAAAAAACAACATAGCAATTCTTGCTTGGTTTTTCCAACTCCATTCCAAAATTTCTTTAATTTACTACTAACTTTGAACCAAAGTATCTATATACCAATGGTTCTTTTTCAATACATATTACTTCATATGATTAGGCTTGGCAATTTCACCTGTACCCGATGGGTACCCGAAAAACCGACCCGAAAAAACGGGTAAAAAACCGATAAAACGCGGGTGAAAAACGGGTATTGGGTGATCGGGTGATGGAGCGGGTACGGGTTCGGGTGTAGGGGTCACCCGACCCGACCCGACTCGACCACCCGACCCGACCACCTGCCACGACCACCCGACCCGCTAACCCGGTACTATCACCCGACCCGGCCATCCAATAATAAATAATAATTTATTATATATCGGTTATTTTAACCCTAGTATATAACCTAACCCTAATTTTTGGACTATAAGCCCATTCTCACATTCTGCCAATCTCCATTACGAGAGAGGACGATTGGCGACGACGCTCCATCTCCAAATCCTCCAATCTCAGTCAGGCGCCCATGCGCTCCATCTCCATCTCGAGCGCTCAATCTCCTCACCGTCATCGGACCTCGGAAGCTCATCCCATCTATAGCTCGATCTGCGCCGCCCAAGCCCAAGTGCCAGACTCGATCTCCGCCGAAGACAAGCTTTCGAGCGGCTCGATCTCCGCCGCCCAGATCTATCTCCACTGTCGAGTCTATACGAGCGAGTCGGAAGCTCGAAGCGACCCCTCTGCCACGCCGACACCGCCAAGCTTCATATCCAGTGAGTGCCTAACTCCATTACTCCAATTCCTTGCTTGGTTGTATTTAGCATATGGATAAGAACTTGATAATGGAAGAGTATTAGATACTAAGTAATGAAAAACTAATGTAGAACTGCTCAAAATCAATTTCTTCTCTTTTATACTCTTCCTGCTCCATCGTAAACACATGCTGAAACAATGGAAGAGTATTAGATACTAAGTAATGAAAAACTTATACAAAAATAGAACAATAAGAAGCCCCTAACCTCATTGAAGTGTTGCTGAAGTTTCTCATTAGCAAAATTAATGCAGAACTGCTCAAAACTGTACAATAAATATTGATGAGATTTCTCTTCTTGAAGTGTTGCTGAAGTTTCTCTTCTTGCTGTATTCTAATTGTATATGATGTGTTTCTATAACAGGAATTTGTTATTTCAATGAATATTGATCAGATTCTTGAGGACCAGTCTTCTTGCCCTCATAATTCTCTATCACTAAATCCTGATATGGTGGAAACTGACCAATCCTCTAATCCTACTCCATCTAAAACTCCTCAACCTAGTATTTCACCCGATGATGAGTCCAATGTAGATCCAAAAACAAGTAAAAGGTACAAATCAGATGTGTGGAATCACTTTGTGAAGCTAAAGATTAATGGTAACGATTATGCACGATGTTTGCATTGCAACAAACAATTGTGTGCGGCGAGCAAGAATGGAACTACATCTCTACGAGATCATATCAAACAAAGGTGCCCTAGAAAGCATATCAAACTTGACATCGGCCAACAATAGAACTTATTTATTATGAACTTATGCTCAATTTATGATTGTATTTTTGAAATTTCAGCCTCTCTTTAAAAAAATCAGCATCTTTAGAAACACCCGAAAAAAACACCGACCCGACCCGAAAACCGACGGGTTTCGGGCGGGTCGGGTTCGGGTGGAACCGGCGGGTGGGAAAAGCGGGTCGGGTGAGCGGTTTGTACCCGTCGGGTTGGGTGGTGGAAGTACCCCACCTGCATCCGACCCGACCCATTGCCAAGCCTACATATGATGTCTCAACCCATGCCTACATTTTCCCATGTGAGCCTTTGAATTGAAATCTCATTATCATTTTATCCAAGAATGTGAGATTCATCTAGCACACATCATCTTAACTATGACATACAGAGGACATTGCACAATGGGAGCAATGATAGAGGTGGATAAGACAATAGTTATCTTGTCAACCTTCTTCCAATACTTCGAAAGGTCTAGCATAACAAGGTTTGGACTTAGCTTGTGTTTTTATGATAACACACCTTTTGAGGAAGTTATCCAAATAAGAACTCTTCCAATCATGGCGGCTCCATAACTTCTTGCTAAACTATATCATAAGACCTTTGTTGACTTGGTGTTGTCAACAATTTAAACCTGATTAGTGCCTTATTTCATTGTATTCATTTTGATCAACCTTGATCCAAGAGTAAACTCATCAATATTGGTCTTCCACCGATTGGGTAACAATATTTTCCATATTAGGACGAACTATTCTAGACTTCAACTAATATTCCAACGTGTTGATCAATCTTCCTCATAAATTTAAAGTGTATCTCCAAACATGCACATAGTAGTTCAAGTTGCTCCAAACATGCACATAGTAGTTCAAGTTGCTCTGGCATGAAAAACAATACCACTTGTATGTTTATTCCACAATACTTGTTGAAATTTTATCCAAGATCTTGACTTTTCTATCTCGAATAGAGATTGAAGTCTTTGAACTGCCATAAAGACGAGTGTTATTGAGTAGAAACGTTACTAATGCACCTTTTACTAAAGTAACAGATTACACATTAGTATTTCCTTAAGAAGGTTCCTTTAGTTGGAAATCCAAATGAAATCACTCCTAATGTTCTCTTGAACTCCTTACCAAAGCCAATGACTTATCAATACACGTTCTTCTGACGTCATGACTTTTCCTTTACTTGGTCCATGATTCCTAACCAATACCTCCATATAAGTATTTTTCATTCCTTTTTTTTATTTGCCAATCTCATAATTCAGGATTGGTGAATATATTATCTTAGTTCCACCAACTAGAACACATGACAATTATTGTCTAAAACTAGAGGAAATGGTAACCAATCTTCAATTTCCTTTAACTTCATCTCTCGTTGCTCCTCGAGTTAGGGTCACCTCAACCACTTACATTCAAATCAGGACATATTATCTCTAACTAAACATACCCATGATGATTTAATCGTACCAACATGTCTTCTCTAGTCATTACCTCTTACTTTAATTTATCCAGTAAGTTGGAGGTATTCCTTACTCCTCTAACCATGTAGGTCATCCAATAATAATGGTATTTTGACCCATTCAACCATACCATTCCTCTCATACATCCAATTGAATCAACTCTAGATATATGCAAGATTTCCTAACTTTAAAAGTTTGAAATTGTTCTTATCTCTGCTTAGTCCCAACTTTCAACAAATCCTGAAGGCTCCAAATCAGTTTCCTTTATCAGCACAACACACTATGGTTGATAAGCAATGTGAAATGGTGCCTCGTGTCACAGAGCATCATGCCATTGAAACCGAGAATATGTTTTTAAACTTACCTTATCAACACAAACTTCAAACAATCACTACTTCTTTCCTCTAATTGAAAAGAAAGGTGTTGTCCAAGCTCATTTCATTACCTTCACTCTGATAACATCATTATTCCAACTATTATGGGACATATCATCATTTCTTCCTTCATCTACTCAGAGATGAAAGGTAGTTAGAGATTCCTTACCAGTCTTTAGTGCCTTATCTTTACTCGTTGACTACTTAGACATTACCTCCTCAACGTAATGTATTAGTTTTGGATATAACCATTCCATAACTTCCTTTTGAGCTTGCATCCTGTTTACTTATCCTTAAAGAGAGAATGGAATCTGTGACAAGCCTTTTGTAAAGTTCTCTACCTTAGGTTGTGATCTTGTTATACTTAAACTCGACTTTATAGTCCCAAAAGTTTTCAACTCATGTGACTCTTACATCCCGACTGTTCTCCTCAGAACACCTTCTAATGTATCATTTGACTTATCACAAGTCTCTTATCTTTGACGAGTCTTTTCCACTCGAGTGAACTGACAATTCTTACTACATATCTAATCTTGGTATCCTTAAATTCACACTAGGCTGCAGTTATCCGTTAAACCTTCTTATTAAGGACTAAAGAATTTTCAAAGCATAACTTCCGATTAAGAGGTTCTAGCACTACTATCTCAGGTCAACAATAGATATACTCGAACTTTAGTAGGCTCGTTCGACCTCACACTTTCAAGAGTAAAGGTGCCACCTCACATTGATCAAATTCTAATTTCTTTTCTTAGGTCTCCTAGTTCATCTCGTCTGTCTTAAGCTCATGAGATGGGTAAGTATCATCTGACCTCTTCACATCAATCCACATACTAATTTTACACAAACAATGGTATGATTCTTGCACCTCTTATGGTCCGACGAACAACCATATTGGGTATGGAAATAAGTTTCTCCTTCAACTACTCAAATCTTTTCAAGCAAGTCATGATCCAGACAAACTTTTTGACGTGATGACTCTTAATCAGAGGTTAGACTATGCTTAAGGACTTCATCATCCATCATTGGTACTACTGAGTTTACTTGAAATATTATATTCCTTCCTCCCGTACTTAGAGTTCCCAAATAGTCATGACTTCATTCTTTTAGTCGAAATCACATACCTTAAAATGCAACATCAATCACGTAAGAGTTGCATTTGATTTCTTATGAATAGGTGGAGTTTTTGAAAGATTCACTATGAAATCTTTAAGTAGTTAACACCCATTGTGAAACTACAATATTAAACTAAGAATAATATTAGTACATCAATCTCTCATGGTCAAATCCAATACTTGTTAAAGATCCGATTCACCAACTACTTGAGCATTTCATATGCATTCATTTCATTAACATTATCGCTATAATCTAATAGTGTCTAAATCTTCTCCTGAATTTAGTTTGAATACTACCTTCATCCTTAATTCATAGTCTATGATATCCAAATCATAGATCAACTCCAGATTAACACTTCACTTGAAGATGATCTAGTAAATCATCATTGGAAGAAAACGGGCACATGCTCTTGAGAGCATTCTTGATTCGTTCTTAATAATTGCTACACCACGACTAATCCATTCTTCTTCATCACAAATGTCATCGACTCTTGCTATGATGACACTTTAGAACATATATATGATCTTTCATCTATTGCCTCCAATTGCATCTTAGTTATGATCCCCACTAATCGTCATTGCCACATTCCAACCTTCATTGGAGTAAAATCCTTATAGCTCATATAAAAATCATTCTCAATCCTTTCACACCTTTGGAATCCAAATCTCCAATCTCTACTTAATTTTATGAACGACATATCTCAATCAATCAAATCTTTTTCCAATAACTTGATTGATATCACTGAACTAACAACCCTTCAAATAGGTTGGCGTACCTCTAGAATATTGGGGGTTGTCAATATTCATCATCATTATCATCTTACATCTATGAATATTTTTTCATCTATATCCTATCACTTATTCTCTTCACTAAAATCACACTAATGTTCAACAACATCTCTGTAAAGTCTGCTCCTCAATTCTGATCCTTTGAGCAAACTTGGATACTTAAATGGATCCTTCCAACCTCACTAGTTATTCCATATTGTGGTGAATATATAACCCAGAGGTGTACTCTCTTAGATCATACTAGAAGAAATATGACTAGTTTAGACTAGATCTTATTCATGTCTTCCTCTTTGTTTTAACTTATCGATCTTCCTACCTTGATCATTCAAGGATGGTTAGTTCCCAACTACACCATTGAAGGTCATAATCATGATATTTATTCTTGTATTTCCAATAGGAATTTTCTTACCTTTCTCCTCTAAAGTAGACCAAGATTCCAATTCATCCAAGTTCTTTTAGGTGGCATTTTGTCAAACAGCTGGTAGGCGTATGTAGTGTTGTTCTGCAGACTTTTAATACTCTGTTGGGTGTCGTCGGACAAGAGCCTTCTCATGGGTTCCAGCGATTGATCCAACTCAATTTGGCCCACATCTTCAATCGGATCTTCAATCTAAATTGCTCTATTGCTTCTTCGATCATTAAGCAATAATTCCATTCGACAACAATCGTCGTAGATACACCTCCCGTTATAACAATCGAATGCATTGACTGCCGAATCCCGATTTTTAAAACGGAGTCTCCATTGGAATTGTCCACCCTGATTGATGTTTTCTATGCATTCTAGATTTCCAACATTGGAGAACACCTGACTCAAGACTTCACAAGAAATCAAATACTCTTCAAGGTGGACCTTGGCCAAAATCACACCACCATCCAGTTGCAATTCAGAAATTTCAGAGGGAGGTCGTGGATTTCAGTTCTCCGAGAACTTGGGTCGCATCTGCAATTGGAGTTTGGATATAACTCGATCTTCCGCTACTTCGGCCATCTAAACATAATTCCAATCGACAACACCCGTCATATATACACCTTCCATCATAACATTCGAGCGCTTTGATAGCTGAATCCCGATCCCTAAAACGGATTCTCGAATGAAATTGAGATCCAAAATCCAATTTTTCTATGCTTTCCAAATTTCCAATTCCAAAAAATACTTGATTTAGTACTTCACAAGAAATTAGGTAATCCTCATAATGTATCTTGACGAGAAGCACTCGTACTTGGCTGAAGATGCCTTCGAACTCTTCCCCAACCTACTTTTCAATAAGCTTGTCAAAGGTACTGCCGATGGTAGCTCATACCCCCAAAGTGCCGAGCTCTTCATTTCATGTTTCTTTTCTAAGTAACCTCACAATGTCTATTGTGAAGGTCGACCTCTATTGTTTGTCTATCACAATGGTATTATCTCCGCTTAGGCCTTCAAAATGAGGTCTAAGATTACTTCCAAAGCCTTATCCTAAGGCTCACTTTTCGTGTATTGTAACTTGTAAGTCGGATCTAACATAGCCTTCCTTAGAAAGCTAATGTAAATCATACTTTATTACTCCATTAGTTGTACTGGCTTTCTTTAACCAATCATTGATTCAGGTTTAACGCTATCACATCTTCATTCTTCATAGTGTCTACCAGTTCCTTCTCTTGTAGAGGCAATAACATTCCTTGTTATGCCGTCCTCGAGAACAATTAATATCTACTTTAATTAAACATACATATCTTATATTCCTCATTAGTATTTTTAACTTGAGCTCAAGAGAAATTCCTTTACTCCTTCCTCACAGTCAATATTTACTTATTTTACTTATCAAGACTAATATCCATCAAAACAATCAGTTGCTTGGATTTCTACAAACAACTACTTCTAATAAACAAACAAAATGTTTACGGAGATCCTCTTGTATGATGATGACGTCTCGACGTGTCTTTCTATCCCAAATGCACTATGCCCCAAAAATCAAGTTTTTGTGTGAAAGGAACTCTAAGTTGGACCTCACGTGCTCAATTGTTAGGACCTTGTGCCTTTGTTGTCAACCTCGGCTCTGATACCAATTTGTAAAACCCCGTCTGGTGAAACGGGTTACTACTTAGTTGTAGACCACACTTGAGTCTACCAAAACTAGCCTGACAACAAATTCACTGGTATTGGACCTTGCAACAAAGGCACAGTGAGAAAAACCAAGAAAAACATCCAACTTATCATTTTCAAAATAACTCGAAAACCAATACAAATGCAACCAGCTACTAGAACTACATCCAACTTATTAGATACTAACATCAACTCAATGTGACTATTTACTACCCTGTCCTTACATATAGGGACTCAAGCCCTCAATTCCCACTAAGACACATCACGTCGAGATCGAGCATCATCGTCCAAGAAGTGACCTCCTGGAACATTTCCCATACAAGGATGTTTACCTAAAACATTGGAAGTGGAACACATTAACTAACAATCCTGGTATGGGCCAAACAAGCAAATCAAAAATGTAGATCGAACAAAACATAGATTATCAAAATAACGCACTCAGTCATTCATGTACATACTAAACCAATATGCACACCAAAACACGTCGTATAATTATATAGACTAGCATATCAATATCCAAACCAACACTCCATTCCACAATAACAAATAAGCACGAGATTAATCAATATAATGCTCATGCAACATATATCATAACAACCAGCAACAATTCCTCCATAATCCAAACCATGACCATTCTCCAATTCAGGCAACCCGGACCTGCCTTTGAAACAGGGTACACGGCTAGCGCGCACGCTTAGCTCGTGCCCATTTTCTTTCCCATCACCCTTCTTTCCCCGACTAAGCCTCTACTAGAGCACTTGCCAAAACAATCAATTTTTGAAGGTGATTTCGACACGCCGCATGACTATGTCCGGGGTCTCTTCTCCACCGACTTGCCCGTGTTCATAATCACACCCGCAAAGATCAAGTTGCACACATAAAAACTATTGAAACCATTTCAATAACTTTCGAGTATGAAAATATACTTTGGAATAATATTCCAAAATAGAGTTCCACACACTCAATTTACTAGCTTAACACATAACATGATTGCAAGCTAAGTAAGTCTAGAAGACTTACCTCGAAACTGGAATTCCAATAGCACAAGTGAAACATGAACTTGACAAATGATTTCCTAAACAACAATATAAGACTTTATAAATGGAAAGACAACATAGGCTTAGAAAACACAATAAAGGTTTAGACTCGGAATCACTCCATCCCTCAAAGTAACCAAACCCGACAACACGAAAGCCCACACCTCTTATCCATGGACCAATCCACCAACCATGTTATTTTGCCTCAAAAAACAGCCCCATGACAACCCATCCATGCCACCACCACCCACCCACATGCTTACCCACACAACATCAATTTTCAACACCCTTCTCGCCCAAAATCTACCAAAACGCCATCTAAGATTTCCCAAGCAACCCGCCATAAATCAACCACTAAATCAAGTCTCCCTTACCCAAAACCTCACACAACTCAACAAGAAAAACAAGGAAAGAAAAACTCACCAAAAGTGAGGGGAAAGACGAGCCTTGACCCCTAAATCTCTTAGCTACCATCAGATCGACCCATTGTTAGAACTAACTTAATAAAACACAACCTACACTTCTGATTTTTATTTAGTATTATTATTATTTTAAACGAAAGCCACACCCCTGGTTAAAACCCCCACCCATAAAATTCAAACCTCAGATGCACACTACAGCTTCGATCCAAAAGAAAGACCAATTTAAAGCCTAACGCCCGTTCAACACAACCCCTCACCAACCTCAAACGAAGCCCCGACTCCGATCAACAACACCGACCCGCCTCGTCACAACGCCGACCACCAGTCCAGAAGTAAACTTGGTTTGCCCAAGTCAGTGGCGAAGGCTGGACCGCCCCCTACGCCCGTTCTACTCAGCCGCCTATAACCAAGACCCGACACCCTGAACAAAACAGAGGAAATAAAACCGGCACGAGAGGAAGGGTCGATTTAGTTACCGGCAAATGAGAATGAGTATTGGGCAAAGCTTCCGAAGTTGTCAACAATGGACGAGAAAGATCGGACATCGAGGGTGATGGAGACCCAAGTTGCTGCTGCCGGCCACGAAAGGAAAGAGCCCGTTTGCTCTGTTCCTGATAGAGACAAGATCCGAAACCAAGGATTAAGAAGAAAATTTAAGAAAAGGGTGTTCGAAAGAAGAGGGTGCACAGTTTACCGACGATATCGCGATCGTGGACTCCGAGCTTGCGGTTTGTGGATTCAGTGATCCCTACCAGACTCTCCGGAGAAGACTACTAATTCACAAACCGAACGGCGGCAATCGATCCCGGCACACTCGTATGTTGTTCTGCCGGAGAAGAACGCAAGAATCCGGAATTTGAGAGCGAAGGCGTGAATGGCTTGGAAGTATGATGGTTCCCACGGCTTGGTTTCAGTATAAATATAACGCTATTTGTTAACGGGTTCAAGATAAAAGTTGTAAAGGATAAAGATTTTTTTGATAAAGATGAGGGATATTGTTAGATCACGATCGGTCAAACGATCTTATCAGAGAAAATTTGATCGGGTGGAAACAAATAGGTTAAAGAAAATTATTTTATTTAAAGTGACGAACTATATGTACATAACTAAAAATAGGGCTTAGGAAAATATACAAAATTTGGTGAATAGATGATTATAACCTATGGGTAACTTCTAACATAGATAGGTGTTTTCATACGGATTGCTTTGGTTGTGACGACCTATCTTGAGCATTCTAGTTGTCGGTTGATAGTATGGGTTAGCAGCTAGCACCGTAGTTGTTTTACAAGACACGAGGAGCTTTACTTTTTTTTGATCGTTTGGTTGTTTGTTTGGTCATTTTAAATCAGGATTTCTTGCTTTGGTTCTGACTGTTTGTTGGATACGTTACTCGACTACGTTGGTGTGTTGGATGACCCCGATTTTGGTTTTGATATATAGATAGAAAATTTGTTATGCTTGTTTGAATGCTAGGAAATTGTGCTTATTTATTTAGTTGCTTGATTGTTTCTAAATTCGCCTTGGCCGGATGGTGGAGTGGATAGTTGACGACCGTGTCTTTAGTTTGGGTTTTTCGGGTGTACTTCGGGAGAATTTATTATTATTATTATTGGTTCTGTTGCATTATTTTTAATTACAATTTTTAAGCGTTGTTTGGAATATTTTGAGAAAAATTTCGGGAGGCGTTACTGGGTAATTATGTTTTTGCATTCGAGCATTCAAAAGTGTTTTATATTCAGTTTTATAAATTTGAAAGTTGAATGTTTTTACTTGTTTTCTCGTCGTGCCCGCGTTGTAAGATCCTAAAGTGTTGTTGTCAACCCACCTAAGTAGTACCTGTTAAGGTCTACTACCACGTAGCGTCCTAAAGTGGGTGTTACAAATTGGTATCAGAGTGAGGTTGACAACAGGGCACAAGGAACTGACCAACAAGTGTACCCGAGGTCCAACTTAAAACCAAAACCGGCCGGTGTTTTCAAAATGCTTTCACTGGGGTAGACATTGCATATAGGGGGTAGGTGACACGTCGCAACTCCGCCCCATCAGCCGAAGGACCTCACGTAGAATAGTAAGAAATTATGTTAATAATAGGATGCATGAGTTTGACTGTGGGACTTTCTATTATACATGGCCCCACCGACCAGAGCGGGAGTTGCTGAAGCCAATGGTAGAGGCCGCGGTAGAGGACGTGGTAGAGGTCGCGGTAGAGGTCAGGGAAGGGATAGAGGAGAGGCCCATGTAGTTCCTGAGCCCGAAGTGCAACATAAAATTCCTCTCTAGGAGGAGGTTGCCGAGAGTCAAGATGTGGCGGCAGCTGATCATCATGAGGCTAGTGTATCTGTCATTGGAGGGGGTCCCCAAGCTAACGGGGCAGAGGTGAGAGTAGAGGTACCACCAGCAGGACTGACACCAGAGGTGAACGCTGCTATTCAGATATTGTTGCATAATTTGTTGGGCGCGGGAGCTGTGCCTAACCTAAACACGACTGCTGGACAACAGGGGGCTGAGAGGAGGGCACCAGGCCCAGATTCTGTTTTGGCTGCCCAGTTAGGAGCATTGCAAGAACTGCAAGGACTAGCGGTAGCTGAATACGTGGTCGAGGCGAGGAGACAGTATCGTGAGCCTCAGCCTGACAAGTGGGTCGCGGAGTTTAGGAAGACCGGGGTGCCAAAATTTACTAGAGCTCAAGATTCTGACGTGGAGCAATGGTTGAGGAGAGTGAAGTCTGCGGTTAACTCCATTCAGGCACAAGAGGGGAAGAAGTTGTCCTTGGTGCAGAGTTTGCTACAAGAGAGTGCTTTTGACTGGTGGGAGTTGGGTAGGGACCACCAGACTGAGGTGACTTTTTAGGAGTTTGAGAGGAGGATCCGAGACTACTATTGCCCTCCGGTGGTAAGGATGGCTCGAGAGGATGCATTTCGGGATGCTGGACCCGAAAACATCACAGTGGCCGAGACTATTCTGAAGTTTCAGCAAGAGTTGGCGGCGGTGCCGAATGCTGCCCCAAGTGAGGAATTGAAGATTGCGACCTTTTTGAAGAGGTTGCAGCCACATTTGCGAGCTTATGTGTCTGGACTTAGACTTACGACGTTGGGAGAGGTTCAACAGTCTGCTTTGGCCTATGCTATGGCCACTCTGAGGCCGAAACAGGTGGATGCTCAGGTAGGAGGGAGCAAGAGACGGAAAATGTCA
The DNA here is from genome assembly GCA_964016875.1 of Fallopia convolvulus. Taxonomy (NCBI): domain Eukaryota; kingdom Viridiplantae; phylum Streptophyta; class Magnoliopsida; order Caryophyllales; family Polygonaceae; genus Fallopia; species Fallopia convolvulus. The sequence goes on from OZ024721.1 coordinate 11,349,738, forward strand.
ACTGTGGAGAATTCTAGGGGTGACGATCAGTCTAGATAGTACCCGCCGAATAGACTAGAGTTCCAGCCATCGGGGCGCTAAGAACAGTCACAGTAGAGTCTGGCTGCCGGAAATCAGAGATAGTGCTACAATTGTTGAAGCACTGAGCACTTGAGGAGCCAGTGTCCTAGGAAAGTGAAGGATTGCTTTACATGTGGGAAGCCCGGACATCTTCAGAGGTTCTGTACGGTTGGCGCACCTTCGTAGGGATCAGTACTGGGGATGGGAAACCAAGGAGTCCGTCATCCACCGCAGACACCGGGTCAGAGTATGGGTCGGAGCGTAGGAGCTAGTAACACGGGAGCAGTTCCTCCTCGAGTGTTTGAAATGAAGGGAAGGGGAGAACAGGATGTCCTCGATCCACCTGACGACCTATCTTGAGCATTCTAGTTGTCGGTTGATAGTATGTGTTAGCAGCTAGCACCGTCGTTGTTTTACAAGACACGAGGAGCTTTACTTTTTTTTTACTCGTTTGGTTGTTTGTTTGGTCATTTTAAATCAGGATTTATTGCTTTGGTTGTGACTGTTTGTTGGATACATTACTGGACTACATTGGTGTGTTGGATGACCCCGATTTTGGTTTTGATATATAGATAGAAAATTTGTTATGCTTGTTTGAATGCTAGGAAATTGTGCTTATTTATTTAGTTGTTTGATTGTTTCTAAATTCGCGGTTCGGGGACGAACCGTTTTCTTAGATGGAGGTATTTGTAGAACATTATGATTAGACCTGGGTCCGGTTCCGGGGGAACCGACGAACCGGCGGTCCCGGAACCGGCGGGAAACAGGCCGGAACCGGAACCGGCGGTCCCGGTTCCGGAACCGCCGGGTCCGGTCCCGAGACGGTTCCGGTTCCGGTTCGTCCACCCCCGGAACCGGGGAACCGGGAACCGGCGGTTCCGGAACCGGAGGTTCCAAACCAGGTGGAACCGCCGGTTCCGCCCCAAAAAAAATAAAAAATAACCAAACCGCGACCGCGGTTTGGGTGACCGCGACCGCGGTTTGGGTGACCGCGACCGCGGTTTGGTTAACCGCAATCGCGGTTTGGTTAACCGCGATCGCGGCCCATTGGACCGCGACCGCGGTTTTCTTCCAGAGGTGAAAATTTATTTTTTTAAAATTTTTTATTATTATTTCCGGTTCTGAACCGGAACCGGAACCGGGAGGAACCGGCCTCGGAACCGGAACCGGAACCGGGACCGGAACCGGGGAACCGGGCCAAGGCCGGTTCCGGTTCCATGGTTCCGAGGAACCGGAACCGTCGATGCCGGAACCGGACCCAGGTCTAATTATGATAAGCCTAGTAAACTTTTAAAGTATTACATGTTTAATGTAGTTCCGTTCTTTACTTTCTTAAGGGGGTGGTATGTAATACTCGAGTTTTCAAAAACCTGATAACAAATTTTTTTTATTCACCTTTCTAATTCCATTTTGGGGTCTAGACACTCGGGTTCCAGAAAATCCGAAAACTAATTTTTGTTCCCAACCTTGCTATTATTCTCATCTTCGTAGTGGATCGAAAGCCCAATAAAGTTTTTATTTTTATTCTTTCTTTTTGAGGTTGGGCCAAAAAGCCCAACGCTTGGGCCTTCTTCTCCATCTCGATTATTCTCCTTTTAAACATTAATTCCCTTATTCTTTAAACCTATCACAACTAAATCTTTATCTATATCTATAAACTCAATTTTATCATTTAGCCAAGCCCTATTCACCCAAGAGAGCTCGATTATTCTCGGTACTCCTTTTTGGCTTTTTCTTGTTCGTCTACAAAAGTCGGCGCTAGGAGAAGCAAACCTGCTATCTTGTTCGATTGTGTCGCGTTTCGTCGAGAAAGTCATGCAGGTAAGCAGTAACCTTTCCGTTTTACAGTTTCTTCCGCTCGTTCGTTAGTTTGAGTCGGGGCTAGAGTGTCCGTCTAGTTGGGTGTCGGGTCGTGGTTCTTAGGCGACGGTCTTGTTCAGTCAGCTATGAGTTGGCGTAATGGATCCTGGTTCGGTTGTAGTGGCTGGTTTTTTACTAGTTTGAGTCCAACTGTTAGGCTGGTTAGTTTTGGTCATGGGACCTACGGTTTGACCAAGGTCTGTAAACTTTTGTAGAATGGTTAGTGTGATCAGAATGCATTAATTAGACAATTAGTGTACAAAGACTTGAGTTAGTTAGGTTGTAATTGGTTAATTGATGTCGTGTTCGGTCATGGGTAATTTTCAGTGTTAGAACTTAACTGTAGGTGAAGTAGGAAGGTGGGTAATTAGGCTAATTAGGGGTTTGGATCAGTTAAGGGGTATTTGTTTATGAGTAATCGTTCCTTGATGGTATTTGTTTGGTTTAAGTAAAAGTCTAATGTAGAAGATAGGTAGTTAGTTTAACTTTTTAATGGGGTTGTACCAAATTAAGATTAAAGTAGTTAATGGGTTTAAAATTCTAGATCATTAAAATTTATTAAGTGTGTTTATAAAAGTTCTCTTGATACGTTTTTTTATATAGGCATGTGGGGGAACTACGTACTTAAAATTTAAGTAGCTAATTAGTAGCTATATATAGTAGCAAAACATGTCTATAAAGTTATATTAATTTAGCGGGGTCCGTAAAAATAGAAGTGTTGGTTTAGGGTCCGTTTAGTATAGTGGATCGTATCTAATTTAGTCTTATGCGTTTATATATACTTCTTTAGGGAATCACTTTTACTCAAGCTCTTAGTTTCCGTCTTTGTCAAAGGATCCTTCAGTTGAGGTAAGTGGTTTTCGACTTGCGCGGTTCTTTTCTGTCTTGTTAGATTTTGTGTCATTATTGTAGGATTTGTTTTGGGATCTAGTCCCGAATATCTTTTTGAAATGTTTTGGACTTGCTTGTTTGTTGTGTGCAAATTGGTTTTAAATGGGTTTTATCGGAAATAAGTTTTTAAACGTTTTCTTTGTGTTGGTACCGTTTCCAGCACGACCATCGTAGCTGGCGGAGAGGAAGGGTTGCCTATGTATGGTCCGTGTGACAGAGAAACCGTGCCCCTTCAAAAGAAAATGCTATTTGTGTGTTTTGGCAAGTGCTCCAGTGGAGGCTTAGCCGGGGTTAGAAGGAAGAAGAGATGTGAGGAGTGGGAGGGCCTACCTCTGCACTGTGGATTGGAATACGAGATGGAGAAGGAGTTATGTTGCTTTAATTGTTCAATTTTGTATGCGTATGTTTGGCTTATGTGTGACTAACCGTCTAATTTAGGTATTGGCCTTTAGAGTTATCATTGCGATTGTGGATTCTGGTTGCTGACTATAGAAAATTGTTTTTAAACGTCTTATAATTTTCGCATATTATCTAGCTTGGTAGATTAGAAGCTGACCATTCGGGGATTATTTTTCCAAATAGAGGTATGTTACAAGAAACCGTGCAGGAGCCTTGGCCGGATGGTGGAGTGGATAGTTGACGCACGTGTCTTTAGTTTGGGTTTTTCGATTGTACTTTGGGAGAATTTATTATTATTATTATTGGTTCTGTTGCATTATTTTTAATTGTAATTTTTAAGTGTTGTTTGGAATATTTTGAGAAAAATTCGGGAGCGTTACTTAATAATTTTGTTTATGCATTCGGGCATTCAAAAATGTTTTATATTCAGTTTTATAAATCTAATAGTTGGATGTTTTTACTTGTTTTCTCGTCGTGCCCGCGTTGTAAGATCCTAAAGTGTTGTTGTCAACCCACCTAAGTAGTACCAGGTAAGGTCTACTACACGTAGCGCCCTGTCGAAAGACGGGGTGTTACATTCGATTCACCCAAAATCTGGAAAACCCAAAACCCGACTCACCCGAAATCCGACTAAATTCGAAATCTAACTAAACCCGAAACCGCACTTATCCAAAATCAAGTTGGACCGAAAACCGAATGACCCGACCGAAATTGACCAGAAACCCGACTTTGTCTGATTAATTGAGCACCCGACCCGAAATGATCCAACCCAATTTGACCCGATTTTCAAAATATCCGAATTCGACCCGAATCCGAACTTATCCGACACTGAATTGACCCGACCCAAGACCTGCCCTATTGACAGCCCTAATCACTAGTTAGCTAATCTCGTCCGTTCGACGGGTCAAAAGTTATATTTTATTGTTGTTATTATTTCAAATGTCTAGGTTTTTGAAAATTATAACATATGCAAGTTTACTAAATTATAGTGTATTGAATTGCGTTATGAAATATCATAGCTAATCATACAATAAAAAGATAAAATATTACAAATCATACAAAAACACACTATTTGATTATTTAATGAGTGTACACTTCATAGCAATTTAAGATATTAAAATATTTCTTTTCCATCTAAATTTGGTTGGAATTATTTTGATTTTATTTGTTTAATCTACCATCGATTTCACCGGTTTATTTTTTATAATTAATTTTTTCAAATTCAAATTAATGTGATTCTCGTGCATATGAAATTGTGAATAGCCAACAATAATATTTTATCATTTTTGGAGAAAAATGATATTATTTCCTTTTTATGTTTTATATCAAACATAGTGTTTATTATTAATATTTTTCTAAAAGAAGAATTTTAATTTTTTGAAAGGAGATAAATAGTCAATTTGTAAATATGTATATAATATGTTCAAATAAATTTTTAAATAATTATTTTATTTTAATATTGATGAAAATCAATACATAAATGTAGTGCATTTATTTGAGTTGAGAGGGACAACTTTTATAGTTGTATAGATAGATAGATAGATAGATGATTTTTTTAATTAAGATGGAGTATTTTTATGAGTCCGGATCAGGTAATAATGGGCGTGCAGGTGAGAAATAAGAAAGAACAAGAGTCGTTGGATGGAGAAAAATCAAGCACGCTGATCATTTCACTTAAAAGGAGAAAAAACAGCACATTCGAATTATTTGCGTATTTAAAAAAACGGAAATAGGACGCATGACCAGATGGTTCATCAAAACTATGATTTTGTTGAACAACACTGTGATTTTGTTCATATAAAATTATTGTTTATGCATCCAAATTGTGATTTTGTTCATCAAAACTGCGATTTTGTGCATAAAAACTATTTTTTGTGCATAAAAAATCTATTGTTTGTGCATAAAAAATGGCAGAATGTGTATCAAAATTGTATGCATTAATATATGTTTGTGCATCATAATTAGCCATATGTGAGACAAAACTAATTGTTTTGATGCTAGTCTTGGTATTGTCTTGCTTAACTCGTTTGGATTTGTCATTATTGTTGCTGTGAAATGTGTGGATGATTCTTTAATTGGGCTTTGAACATAGCTAAGACACAAACACTCCTTTCTGGTTTGTAGCTGGTTCGTTCTCTTAGCATACATATATTATTGCAGTCATATTTTTTATCTAGTATCCTTTGCATTCAACCTTTACATCAAACATATCTTATTTAGGTACTATATTGTATGATATATGTTTATTAAGTACTTCATTTGTTTCTTTTTATTGTGCGCATAAAGGTACATAGTAATAAATGTAAAATTAATGGTATTGAAACACAAACATAAGTTTATTTCAATTTACAAACAAAATGATGTATTAAAGAACAAAGAACTAGTAGTGATGAACAAAGTGTTGGTAGTAATGCACAAAGTGATGATAGTAATGCACAAACTTCATATTATATTAATTGATAAATAATAAAAAGTTAATTTTTGATGCACAAAGTGTTGGTAGTTATGCAGAAACAAATAGTATTAGTGAACAAATAAGGGGTATACCAATGAACAAATAAGGGTATATTAATGAATAAACAAGGTTTATAAATGAACAAGTATGGTAATATCAATGAACAAATAGGGGTATATGCATGAACAAATAAGGTATATCAATGAACAAACAATGGAAAAACAAGGTATATCAATGAACAAAAAAAAGGTTATATCAATGAACAAATAGGGGTATATCCATGAACAAATATGGTATATCAATGAACAAATAATGGTATGCCAATGAACAAAAATGGGTATATCAATGAACAAATAAGGGTATATCAATGAATAAAAAAGGTTATATCAATGAACAAATAAAGGTATATGAATGAACAAATATGGGTATATCGAAACTAATTATATGTGCATCCAAAACAAGATAATATTGTATTCATATACATAAACAAGGTTAAATATAAAATTAACAATTAAAAAAGCTCAAAATCGATGAACATTGTTATCAAATACTCGATGCACAATTAGTTCGTATTTATAAATAAATGGTCAATACTGATGAACAATTAGCTAGTTTTGATGAACAAACTGGGTGGGTCTCATAAAAAACATATTTTTCGAAAAATACGAACTAATTAATATATTGTAGTACATGAATAATGAACAATTAGCTAGTTTTGATGAACAATTCGTCTGTGCCGTTTTTTTTATTGAAAAATACGCGAATAATGAAGGAAAAAATCACCAGTGGCATATTTTATCCCTTTTAATGAATGTCTAATCAAGGACGTTGATTTTTTGGTAGGGACGAGCGAGATTTATTCTTATTTCTCACTTGAGCTCCTATTCTAACGTGACTCTTTCTCACTTTTTATATTGATTTTTAATATTAACTTTTAATTTGTATATTAATTTTTTATTGATGACAAATTTTAAAATATTCTATTCATAAGTTTGGTGACTTTTTTATATTCCGGATCCCTTAATAAATAAATTAAAATTATTGATTTCCTAATGTTCAATAGTAAATCTGGTTGGGTTCGAGTTCAGGTTGTGTACGGGTTCACTCGTTAGAATTTTTGCGTTGATTGGGTCAATTCATTGTTGGTTCATCTCTGCATAATGGGTCAAGACTCAAGAACATTAACTTTTTTACGATTATTGAAAATATTATAAATAAAAATACTTTTATTAATAAAATATTATTTTTATATTTTAATAATTAAAATAAATTTTGTCTATGTAATTTTTCATTTAATTCACAGTAATATTATTTTTTACTATTTAAAATTATAATACATATATCACATGTAAATTAATATATTGTAATTTTTTTGAAAAATATAATGTGCAGATGCAAGTGGAAGAATGTGCTTGCATTCAATCTCTAGACAACCTGCCTAACTAGTATCTTGTATTATGTGTGGAAAGCGAGGAACTGGACAATATTTAACGGCACCAAGTGTGATCAAGCTAAATGCGCTAAAGTTACCATCAACCACATTAGATCTTACATTGTCACTTGTTGGAAAAAAAACAGATAGACTCTAGGAGATGGATTGTGAAGCTAGGATTGGAAAACCAAATCTCACCTCGGACCACCTAGGCTTTTGTAAGTACCTTTTGTAATCTCTTCATTCTTAATATAATTGTTGGATCGATACACGTTAGTGAGAGCTTGGGAATTGGCGGTTAAGCTGTTCCCAAGGCAGCGAAAGTATAATAACAAGCAATTGAACAGACTGCAGTTGACACAGTTCCTTTATAGAGGAACCCCACAACAACCAACTAGTTGTGTAGGTAAACCTCTACCTCCACTTGGAGGATTTTGAATGATCTTCTTATCTTATTGATTGTTCCCTAGTTACAAAGGCAAGACTTACACTTCTCTGTTCCTAGCAGTTCTACCTAACTCTAGCAACACTAGTAACTCTTCTCAGCCTTGTTCCTAAGCGAACACTTCAACTAAGCATAAGACAAATCGAACCTTACACCTTGAGCTCAATGTCGCAGTTCCCTATCTCCTGGGAACTTGCATTCGCCGTCGTCGAGATCGAACACTCGCCGCCGGGGACTTCTCTTCTCTTTTCTTCCTTTCTTTCTTTCTTTGTGAGTGAGTGTGAGTTCTGGGAGAAGTGCTTAATCCAAGCATTATTCATTTGGCTTTATACTCATCCTTGCTTGGGCTGCAATCTTGACTTTCATTGTGTCCGAAATGCCCTTTGTCTTGCATGCCAAGTCTTTGTCCTTCACATGTGACTTGATTTGAATTAAGTCAACTTTGAGAATCAATTGGGTCGTTGGATCACTCGCTTCAGACTATTCCTCAGACTGAGCTCTTGTTTTGTCTGAGACAGGATCCCGTGATTTGCGCTGAGTGTTTCTGTCTGCACATGTGAGTTCCCATCTCATGGGAATTGTTCTCTCTAGAGTTCCTTTGATAGGAACTCTTCGTCCTCTATTCTTGTGTTCCTTTAGCATTCTTGGAGATTCTTCATTAGACCTAGTGTTCCTTAGAAATACTTGAGTGTAACACGTTAGTTCCCATATGGAGTTTTTCATTGTCAAAACTAGAGACTAGTATCGTTGTTCCGATGTTTGGAACCAGAGTTCCCAACACCGTCCCAACAATTTCCCCCTTTTTGATGATGACAAACCCATCACAAACATAACCAAGTATTTCAATGTGTGAAGGCATGACATGCAATAGTGTTCCTATGTGAGATCCTAGAGAGCCACTTCTATGAAACAATAAGTTCTTACTTAGCATTTTATGAATTAGTTCCCCCTTAGCAAAAGCATATTAGCATATTCTGTGACAACTCATAACATGACTCATCTCACACATTTTGTCCTTCCCCCTTATGGCATCATCGAAAATAGAAAAACATAAGTAAGGAAGAAGGGAACACGCAATCATACTAAAAACCATTTATATTACTTAAGCAATTAATGTACAAGAGGAACGCATTACATATTGTGGAGATAACAGGGTTAAGGAAAAAGAAGGGGAAGATCATGGGGCCCTGGGGAGCGAGTTATCACTCAGTTGGGTCATGATGGACAAGATATTTTGAAGGGTTCCTGCCATATTCTGGAGAGTTGCTGCGATGTGCATCAACACTTGGGTGTTCCCAACCCTTGCGGTCCTCAGAGATGGGAACCTTCTTTGGTTTTGGTCCCTTCCCTTTCTTTTTCTTGTTCCCCCTAGAGGCAACAACCTTTCGTTTTTGCTGGGGAGAGACATCCGATTGAAGCAAGAGAGGAGGGTCTCTTTCCATGGGAGCACCCTCCGACACCACCATTTGGCATCCTTGTTCATCTTCAGCAAGAGCTTGAGCATACTCCTTTTCTAGGCCCTCTTGATCAAGGACCTCATTGGCAGCTCCATCATCCGAGTGCCCTTCTTCGTCGGAGGACGCCCCTATGTCCTCATTGTCTTCGTCCTCTAGAAGACCTTTGACTTGTCCCAGCACCATCAACTGGTGTTGGGGTCCCTTTTTCTTGGGCCCTGTCGCTATCAAGGCGAGTGCCCTCTTCTCTTGGGAGCTCGGAGGAGGGTTTGTTGATGAAGTCTTGGAGCTCGGCTTGGGCATCTAGCCGAGCATTTTCCTCGGCTGTACCCATGGTGATGGGAGCCGACATCTTTGCCTTTTTGCGGACGACTACGGCGAATGACAGTGAGTCATCGTCCGAGTCAAGATCGGCCGTTTTCTTGGGCGGAGAGGGAGAGGAAGAGATTTCAAGGGTGGAGGGAGGAGGAGATTTTTGAGGAGAGGGGGATTTGGCAATGGGAGAGGAAGGTGGTGTGGGAATTTTTGGTTGTGGAGAAGATGGAGGGGAATTGGAAGTTCCCTCAATGATGGGAAGAGAAGAGGAAGTAGGGTTGGGATCTCTGGGACTAGAGGTCCCAGAGATGGGATTAAGGTTGGAGATAGGTGGTGGTGGAGGATTCTGGGATTGAGAGTTCCCAGAATCGGAGGGAGGTAGAAGGGATGAAGAATGAGAGGGGGGTGGGGGAGGAGATGGAAGTTTGTAGGAGTCGGGGCGCGACAGATGTAGAACCTCTTTCATGCTGAGGAGAGATTTCTTCTTCTTTGTGTTAGGAAGATCCGAAGAAGAAGGGGAGTTTTTGTCTTTGCATTTTTTGGATTTTGAGGATTTGGATTTTGTGTGTTTAGATGAAGGGGGTTCAAAGCCTTAACTATCGTAAATAACAATTCCAAAAGAAGAGATGGACAGAGGTTGAGGAGGAGGAGGAGGGGGAGGAAGAAGAGATTGAGAGGATGTGGTGGTGGGAGGCAACACTAGGGTTTGCGCCGCCGGAAGGGAAGGAGCTGGCCCTAATATCTCGTACTCAAGAGACGAGACACCAGTGCATTCTTGATGGACATAAGGGAGAACGTAATCATGGAGGGCTTTGTAGAGGGTTTGGCGAAGAGCAGGATCATTTTCATTTTCCGCTTCTTGAAGCATGGTAATGAAAAGGGTTTTGGAGCTGGTTTCGATCCATTCACGGATATGGTGGTCTGGATGGACAGGTGCCATGGATAAGGATTTTTGGAGGTTTGCTTGTTTTGGGGAGGAAAGAAGTTGCAGAGAAAAGGAGCTACAGAGTGAGAAGGTTAAAGAAGGTCCCAAAAATGGCAATAGAGGGGTTTTTTATGTGAGACGAGGGAAAGGGGTAGAAGGGGAAAGACAAATTTCTCAATAACTGGCATCCAATAGACTCGGAGAGCCGTTTCAACTCCCTTAGCATGCTCGTGACACGCGTCGCTTTTCCCATGGGAAGTCGCTTCAACCGTTTCAAAATACTTGGCTCATAACGCTCGGAATTCTGACACAATTTCCCGTTTTCCAAGAGACGTTTCATCTTTCCAAAGGTACCAGTGTTCCGTTGTGCGTGATCGTTTTGCACACCAGTTCCCATGATCATTAAAAAGGTCAGGTTGAGTGAAGTGGTCAGGGGAACTCACACCCAAGTTCTTTTGTGAGGCTAGGGAACTCAAATGGGAACCAGACAATTACAACTCGATAAAGGGAAAAGACGTTGGGTACAAGAGATGCGTTTTTCTGGTTGTCGGCTAAGGGTTGGTTTTATGATCAACCGTCATAGTGGCTTGTAATGAGGGTTAAAGGGAACTCTGGTTGATCATTTTGGGCCAAAAGAAGTAAAGTTCCAAAAAGTACATTAAAAGCTCTAGACTAGTAATATGGCAAAATGAAAGCAATTGTTCCTAATGTTCCCTATCATCCATTTCAATATGAACTAGCCAAGCATTGAGGGAATAACAAACATGGACTTGTTCAGTTTAGAGTTATCATCCCTAGAAGCATCCGGAGACGCTAGTAGGGACGTCTGTCTAAAGCTTTAGTGAGAATGTCCGCATTTTTCTCTTCAGTTCTACAGTGTTCCATAGAGATGTTCCCATGTTCCACATTATCACGTAGAAAATGATGCCTAATGTCTATGTGCTTAGTACGAGAATGATGTACATGATTTTTAGATATGTTAATGGCACATGTATCGTCACATCTTATGGGAACTGGGCCAAAAGACATACCGCAATCTTGAAGTTGGTACTTAAGCCATAGAACTTGGGAACAGCATGAGGCGGCAGCTACGTATTCCGCTTCGGTTGTGGAAAGTGCCACTGAGTTTTGTTTCTTTCATCCCCATGAGACTAGGCATGATCCAAGGAACTGGGCCATTCCTAAAGTGCTTTTTCGATCAACCAAGTTCCCAGCAAAATCTGCATCTGAGTATGGAACTAGCTCAAGGGAACTGTTCCTTGGATATCAAAGGCACAAGTTGTCGTTCCCTTTGAGGTACCTTAAAATTCTCTTCACCTCTTTCAGGTGTGATTCCTTAGGGTTAGCCTGAAAGCGTGCACATAGGCACACTGAAAACATGATATCGGGTCTACTAGCAGTTCAGTAGAGGAGAGACCCAATCATAACTTGAAAGTTCCTTTGATCTACACTTATACTTGTCTCATCTGCGTTGAGCCTTGAGTTTGGTGAGATGGGAGTGTCTATGGGCCTGGAGTGCTCCATCCTATACTTTACCAGCATTTCTCTGATGTACTTTTGTTGATGAATCCTTGTTCCCTCCTTGGTTTGAGATATTTGAAGTCCTAAGAAGAACGTGAGTTCCCCTATGAGACTCATCTCGAATTCGCTACTCATCAAATTCTTAAACTTTTCAACAAGAAGTTCATTAGTAGCACCAAATACAATGCCATCAACATATACTTGAACAATTAAAATGTCCTTTTATTCTTTCTTAATAAAGAGAGTTTTGTCTATGGAACCACGAAGGTATCCATTGGACAAGAGAAATTGGGCAAACCTGTCATACCATGCCCTGGGAGCTTGCTTGAGGCCATATAGGGCCCTCTCCAAGAAGTATACATGATCTAGGAAGTGCTCATCTTCAAAACCAGGTGGTTGTGCCACATAGACTTCTTCTTTGAGGTGCCCATTTAGGAACGCCGTCTTGACATCCATTTGATATAACTTGAAGCCTTTGTGGGAGGCGTATGCTATGAGGAGATGAATTGCTTGAATTCTTGCAACTGGTGCGAAGGTCTCATCATAGTCGATTCCCTCCTCTTGTTTGTAACCTTGAGCAACCAGACGGGCCTTGTTCCTAGCGACAACCCCAGTGTCGTCAAGCTTGTTTCTGAAGACCCATCGAGTTCCTATGATGTTCTTGTTTTTGGGCCTAGGAACCAGTTTCCACACCTTGTTCCTCTCGAATTGGTGGAGTTCCTCTTACATGGCTTGAATCCAGTCTGGGTCCTTTAGAGATTCCTTGATGCTCTTGGGTTCCACCAGTGAGACAAAGGCATTGAAGGCACAAAAGTTTTTGAGAGATGAACGAGTCTGTACGCCTTTGTCATAGGGAGTGATGATGTTGTCGATGGTATGATCCTTCTTTTGGTGGTAGTTTCTGGTTTGAATGTGTGAGACGTCAATCTGTTCCCTTGTCTCTTCTTCATTTGCAACTTGGGTTTCCTCTTATTCATGGGAATAGTTGTTCTCAACTTCTTCACTAAGTGTCTCTTCAGGATTCTCCTCAGTGTTCCCTCGTTGTTCCCCCTGAACACTAGACTCTGGTATGGTTTCATTTTGGGGAATAAGAGAGTTGGATGCATCTTGAGGTTCTTCTGTTGAGGAAGGAACTTCGAAGGAGTCTTGATCCGTGAAATTTTGACCTCCTTCGTTGTTCACTGGTTGTGGGACGTTGGTCCCACTTGGATAATCCTCATCTTGCTTTCTTGGCTCGTCATCGTCGTCTTCCTCTTCTTGTCTAACCAATTTGAACAAAGTTCCCTTTCCTTGGGAATCTGTTCCCATCTTTACAGATTGTTCGTCGAAGATGACGTGAATGCTTTCCTCTATTTTCTTGGTTCTCTTGTTATAGACTCTGTATGCCTTGCTTTTGGAGGAATACCCTAGGAAGATCCCTTCATCACTCCTTGGGTCAAACTTCCCAAGGTTTTCTTTGCCATTGTTGTGGACGAAGCATTTGCACCCAAACGTCTTGAGATGAGAGATGTTGGGCTTTCTTCCCTTGATCAACTCATATGATGTCTTCTTGATCATGGGACGAATCATGGCTCGATTTAGAATGTACGTAGCCGTGGAGATTGCTTCGGCCCAGAAGCTTTCGGGAACTCCACTCGCAAGCATCATGGTCCGAGCTATGTCTTCTAGAGTTTTGTTTTTCCTTTCCACCACGCCATTTTTCTGAGGAGTGCGAGGGGCCGAGAAGTTGTGGGATACACCGTTGTTGTCACAGTACCTTAGGAACTCTGAGTTTTTAAATTAAGTTCCATGATCAGATCCGAGAGCCTTGAGCTTTAATCCCATGCTAACTTCCATCCTCTTGATTAGAGTCTCAAACTCCTTGAATGCATCTGATTTTGATCTCAAGAAAATGACCCATGTAAATCTTGAAAATCATCAATTAAAACATACATGTACCTTTTTCCACCATAGCTAGTGGTTTCCATGGGACCATAGAGATCCATGTGGATTAGCTCCAATAGCCTTGTTGTGCTCATGACCTTCTTTGGTTTGAAGGAGCTCCTGGTTTGCTTGCCACAAACACATGCATCATACATTTTGGCTCCCTCAATGTTGATTCGTGGGAGGCCAATGACCAGGTCTTGTAAGTTGAGCTTCAGGATTTGATTGATGCCTGCATGGCCTAGTCGTTTGTGCCAGAGTTCCGTATCATCATGGGAGCTTGAGAGGCACAACTTCCTTGGGGGTTCAAATTCTGTGTCCACCACATAGACATTGTTGGACCTCCTTCCTCTTAGAATGATTTTGTTGGTTTTCTTGTTGATGACCAAGCATTCTTCCGAGTCAAAGGTGACAATGTTGTTCCCTTGATCACATATCTGAGATACACTCAAGAGATTGTATCCTAGATCCTTCACCAGATTGACATTGCTGATCTTGATTGATTTGTTGAGTAGTACTTCCCCTGTTCCTATGATTTCTCCTTTATTCTTGTTGCCAAAGGACACATGGCCTCCTTCGGCTTTTGTGTGGAGTGAGGTGAGATTGTCTTTGTTCCCAGTCATATGATTTGAACAGCCACTATCAATGACCCATGTGATGTTCCCCCTCACTGCCACCTACAAGAAGAGTTAGTTTTTGATGACCCAGGCAACCTGGTCCCTTACAAGGAAAGACAGTTTCAAATAAGACATAATCAACAATATTGATATCACGAGTGTTCCTAGAGTCAAAGGCAAAGTTCCTATGTTGGTTCCCATTAGTGGGACCTCTAGCAGGTTTTTTGGTTTTTCGGTTTTGCCTGTTCCAATACTTGTGATTTCTTTGAGTTTGAGCTTTTGCTTTGGGACAACTTTCTTTGTAGTGCCCACGAGCACCACAATTCCAGCAGGTCTTGTAGTATTCTCCTAGGTAGTGCTTATGATGGGGTCTTTGTATCTTGTTCCTATCCATGGTTTCCTTATTGTAGACCTTTGACCCGTTTTCCTGGGCTATTTGGACATAGAGTTTATGCCTAGTGTTCCTAGTGTAATAGTCCCTCTCTCCATTTACCCCACTTTCCAAGACACATATTTTTTCTTCTAGATGGGCGTTCTTTTGTTTTTCACATTGGAGTTCTAGGGCTCTACACTCATTTATCTCCTGCTCACTTAAAGGAGACTTCCCATTCTTTGGGCACTCATACTTATACCCAATCCCATGCTTGGCTGGGACAAACTTTGTTTGGGAACTCGAAGCTTCGGGATTTTCATTTCCCTTGCTCAACTTTTGTAGGAACTCATTTTTATCACCCTCTATGGTCTTAATCTCATCCTCAAGGGATACTATATGGGACAAGTAAGCCTGAAGCTTCTCAATTAGTTGCACACAATTGGAACAGGATTCAAGACCAACTAACTCAGCGTTTATGTGTTCCGATTCATCTAGCTTCTTTTGAAATTTTATGTTATCCTTAACAAGACTAGTAAGCAGTTTCAATAACTCAGGTTTTTCATAGTTAGCTAAGGAAGCAAGAACAGATTCAGTGGTTACCTCACTGGGTTGTTCCCTAGTGGTTTCTCCTAGAGCCATTGCACACATGTCTGGGTGTGCCCAAGATTCGGGATCTTCGTCCTCATCATCGCTCCAGGTGGCAATGTAGGCCTTCTTCCCTTTCTTGTAGCATTTGTAGCATGTGACATCCGAGAGGTCCTTCTCAGCTTGGCTTTCTTTGGGAACTTTGACCCTTCTATGAGTTCCCATATCCCTTTTTGAACTATCCTTTGTTGTAAAAGGATCAAAGGGCCTTTGTGACAAGGACGAGTTCCTCGTCTTATTCTTCCTCGGAATCTTCATGTTGTTCTTGAACCGACTTGAGCATCTTTTCTAGTTTTAAGGCAATTCCTTTGTGTGCCCTTTCTTGCTCCTTGTCGTCCTGTTTCCTTTTTTCATGACCCACTAGCTTTCCAAAGACTTGGTGAAGCATGAGGGTCCTATTCTCAAGATTCTCTTTGAACATGGTCCTTTCATTGGCCCATTCACCAGTTAGGCCATTGAAGAGCTAGTGAACCTTCATCTTGTCAGTGATCTCTTCCTTTGTGATCCCAAGTCCAGCGAGCTTGGTACATAAGCCTTCGAAGCGAGATTGGTAGCTATTGACTGATTCTCCCACTTCCATTCGGAAGTTGAAGAACTCCCTTCTGGCGTTCATCTGGAGGTCCTCTCTAAGGTCAGAGTTCCCAATGTGCATTTGTTGGATGGCTTCCCACATCTATTTTGCCGTTTCAATGTTTGCTACCCTGACACAGTCTTGTACTGATATGGCATTCTTGAGATACTCTTCGTCTTTGAAGTTTTCTTCCATGCACTTCCATTCGTTTGGCCTCCATTTGGTGAAGTCGTTGCGAATGGTTGGGTCTACCTCGAAGTTCCCTACTTCAATGACATACCAAGAGTGAAAGTCGTGGCTTCGCATCTAGTCCTTCATTTTGTGTTGCCAATTTTCGAACCTTCCGGTGATAAGCCTTGGAGGCTTGTTATTCCCATGTCCAACCTGAGTAAGTTCTTTAGACATCCTGTAACCTGTGATACTAACACAGAAAATCTAGGGCGTTCCTGCTCTGATACCAACTATTGGATCGATACGCGTTAGTGAGAGCTTGGGAACTGGCGGTTAAGCTGTGCCCAAGGCAGCGGAAGTATAATAATAAGCAAGTGAACAGAATGCAGTTGATACAATTCCTTTATAGAGGAACCCAACAACAACCAACTAGTTGTGTGGGTAAACCTCTACCTCCGCTTGGAGGATTTTGAACGATCTTCTTATCTTATTGATTGTTCCCTAGTTACAAAGGCAAGACTTACACTTCTCTATTCCTAACAGTTCTACCTAACTCTAGCAACACTAATAACTCTTCTCAGCCTTGTTCCTAAGCGAACACTTCAACTAAGCCTAAGACAAATCGAACCTTACACCTTGAGCTTAATGTCTCAGTTCCCTATCTCCTGGGAACTTGGATTTTCCGTCGTCGAGATCGAACACTCGCCGCCGGGGACTTCTCTTCTCTTGTCTTCCTTTCTTTCTTTGTAAGTGAGTGTGAGTTCTGGGAGAAGTGCTTAATCCAAGCACTATTCATTTGGCTTTATACTCGTCCTTGCTTGGGCTGCAATCTTGACTTTCATTGTGTCTGAAATGCGCTTTCTCTTCCATGCCAAGTCTTTGTCCTTCACATGTGACTTGATTTGAATTGAGTCAACTTTGAGAATCAATCGGGCCGTTAGATCACTCGCTTCAGACTGAGCTCTTGTTTTGTCTGAGACATGATCCCGTGATTTGCGCTGAGTGGTTCTGTTTGCACATGTGAGTTCCCATGAGATGGGAACTGTTCTCTCCAGAGTTCCTTTGATAGGAACTCTTCGTCATCTATTCATGTGTTCCTTTAGCATTCTTGGAGATTCTTCATTAGACCTAGTGTTCCTTAGAAATATTTGAGTGTAACACGTTAGTTCCCGTATGGAGTTTGTCATTGTCAAAACTGGAGACTAGTATCGTTGTTCCGATGTTTGGAACCAAAGTTCCCAACACCGTCCCAACCATAATCACCCTCTTAAATTAAAAAAAAACATTAATTTTATCCTAAGAAACATCAAAACAAACAAAGTTCTAATTATATAATGTAATCTAAAGACAATATATACTCTAATCCCTTCAATATATCTCTTTCCTAATACGTCTTCAAAGTTGTTGGAATACCTCCTTACACATGGATAGTTGAGAGATAAAATAAACTAGTATTTAAGTCTAAGGACTATTCCTCCTATTATCAAGATGGAACCCCGCTATGCTTACATGCTGGACTTATATGTGTATGACCCTCAGATTTATGTCTCACAAAATTTTACATGATATAAGAGTAGATTGTTAGGTTTTAGGCTCGTATTCTGGTTGTTTGGGGTTGGATTTAACGATTGATGTTACCCGCTCGTTTCTTAGGTTCAATTGACTGACTATATATAAAGAGATTGAGATGCCACCCACAGAGTTTAACAACAGTAGTCAAGACTTGTTGAGTGTGAAAACTAATGGTGAAGACACATCGCAAGAAGATTAAGACCGTATGTTCATTTTATTTAGAGGCTTAGTTTCACCCAACAATTGACAAATTTAATATGTACACATTTTACACCTAAAGTGGGTTACATAACGCTCTCTCTATATACTAGTCTTCCCTGGTGCAGAACTCTTCTCTCCCCAACTTAATTACTTTCCTCTTCTAAGTAAAAAATGTCAGCATCCACCACCACAAGACGATGGCACGTGGCACATTGCCCGTTCCCGTTCACGTCCCACCCAACCAACATGCTCGTCTTCGCCAAGAAGATTGCCGCCTACGCCTTGACACCTAGATCAGCCGCCATGTTGGATCATAAGTGTTAGTTTGGAGTTGGGAAGAGAAGTTGAACTGTTCTCAATCCAGCGGAAACAAGAAAATCAAGAGTAAATAAATAGGATGGGACACAGTTCCTTTATAGAGGAATCAACTACAACCAACTAGTTGTATGGGTAAATCTCTACTTCCTCTTGGAGGATTTTTAATGACTTTCTTCTTTTATTGATTGTTTACTTAGCTAGTACAAGGCAAAGTTCAAATTTCTATGTTCCTAGCATTATCCGAACTCTAGGAACACTAATGAACTTTCTCGACCTAAGTACTAATAACAACAAATCAACTAGAATCAGAAAACCAAACCTTACACTTCACTTTCTCTACTCAGTTCCCTAGCTTCAGGGAACAAACTCTTCGTTGTCATCAAGATCAAACACTCGCCATCGGGGACTTCTCTAAACTTCTTCTTTCTTGGCTCCTTTAGGGTTGCTTGAGGCATTTATGAGAAGTAATTTGCAAGAGCACTATTCATCAACTTATATAGTTGTGTGATGCTTGAGGCTAAAACTTATCTTCTTTTTGCTCTTGTCCAATTTTTCCATTGTCTTGCTCTCCAAGTATGTGTACTACCTCCACATATGATTCATTTGAAAATTTTCAACTCTTGAAGCTCATCGGATGTTTTATCAATCGGCTCTGTCTGAGGAATAGATTGCGCCTCGGTTTTGTCTGGAATAGGTTTCCGTAATTCACACTGAGTTGTTTTTGTCTTCACATGTGAGTTCCCTTGATGGGAACTTCTTCTTTTGGCTTTTATTCTAGTTCTTTTTGTCCTGCTTTTGAGTACCCTTGAGACAACATCTGTTTGACCTGGAGTTCCCTTAAAATATTTGGATATAACACATTAGTTCACTAATGACGTTTCTCATCATTAAAACTTAGAGTTCGATCGTTGTTCCGATGTTGTAAAACTTGAGTTCCCAACGCCGTCTCAACATGATCTTGCCCTTTAGTTCAATGTATTTAATGAGAAAGAGATGCATCAGAGTTTCGTTCCGAAAAAAAAATCAAGTGCAATACATGTGTGTAATAAGTTCTTTAGGGAATTCCACTTCTATACACAAGGTAGTTTAACTTAGCATTTTTGGCAAATAGTCCCTCCTTAGCAAAAGCATTTGTAAGATAACTTAAACAACGAATCTCTCAGATTCTCCTTCCCTCTTTTGGCATCATTGAAAAGTGAAATTCCATGACTAAGAAAACAAATAGGACATGTATTCAAACTAAAACATCATTCATTACTTGGGCAAATCATTTGTACAATACAAAACTAGAATTACATTTTGTGAGGGAGAGAGAGTGTAAGGGAACAAAAGAGCAAGATCATGGGTCCTGAACTTTGAGCAGGTCCCTTACTTTAGTCAACACTTCCAAAATGCGATCATTGGTGACAACGATGTGGTGAAGCAAAGAGGTGTTCCCAACTATTGCTTCACATGCAGGTAGACATGTCGTTGGCTATTCTACTGGAGCCTTAGAGTTTTTGAGCTTTTGAATCACAATCATGTCCAACTCCCTGACTGAGTTCCATTTCTTCCCTCGATTCATCATAGAGACCTTCTTTAAGAAGGAACTTCTTCACCAAAGTGGCATAGGCAAGAGAGTGGGAAGGCATGCCCATGCACTTCTCCATGGGCCCAAGAATAATTCTGGGCAGATTGATGGGCTCGCGGTGGAGGAAGAAGTCGAGGAGGATGGCATCTTGGATGTTCAGTTGGTTCCTCTTCTCTTGTCGTGGGATCACAAACTTAATGATGAACTGGTGAACCAACATCGCGATCAAGGAGAGGTTGTAAGTGGTGAGACCCTTGGTGGAAACACGTCCATCATATAGACGAAGAAGAATCCCATCTCTGCTGAAAGTGTCCCAGTTTTTGACAAGGACGAAGTCCATGCCATCTCCAGTAACATTCAAGAGGCGGCGTATGTTGGTTGTTGTAAAGATGAACTCATTGTAATATTCGGACAACTTTTTGGATAAAGTTCCAAAACCTAGTTAATTTTTATAACTATTAAAGATTGTTTTTACTTGATTATTAGGGTTTCGACCCTAGCCTTTTAGTAAAACTATTTTGGAAGAATAATTACACGATCACTAGACTAATTTCATGTAATATATAGACACCCAACTAGAAATAAACTTAACTTGTGAATTACTTTCTTCTATGTAATTGTTGGGACAATCGTTAGTTTAGTATAATTTTATTAAGTATTCACACTTTTATGTAGCCGACTTTTGTCTCTCGTATATATACATGTATTCCCACCTTATTTAGCCATTGTGTTTGACTTTTCAAGCCACATTCCACACAAACTTTTTTTCCTTCGTTCTTAAGGGATTTCCACTGCCTCACCTCTCTTAAAAGTGTTTACTTCTCAAGACAAAGTGATACATGTTCCTTCTTGGATAACAATCACGTTCCATCGCCATAGCCTTGCAAGTATGCTTACTAAGCAAGTTCTTCTATTATCTTCTACCAAAAAAAAAAAGCAAGTTCTTCTATTATCCTTGTTTTTAGCTGCTTTAGCCTCTCTTTCACCTTCGATCTCACAAGCTAGTGTCCAGCCACTATACTATCTTTTATTCCTTCTTAGCTGAACAACTCCAACAGCCTGTTCGCGCCTCCGTAACTTGATCGTCGTCTCGTTATCAACTCCGGCAACCTTCGGTGGATTCATTGCTTGCTTTATCAAGCCATCGCTACAATCAGCTCTAGGTTGACATCGTGGTCGTTGCCTTCACACGGGTATTGCCTCTTTTGACAAATTAATTGATGCTTTACTCGAGGTCGCTAGAGGTGCGCGTCTATTTGTAGCTTGGGCCATGCTCTTTTTTTAAGAGGATTATTAGGTATATATATATATATATATATATATATATATATATATATATATATATATATATATATATATATATGTACGAGAGTTGAGTAAAAGTTGAGCTAACAGGGGCAAAGCTATCTTGGAAGAGGTAGAAGAAGAATTGATTTAATTATGGGAATTGTTAATAGATGCTTAGTTTAATTAGCTTTATTTGACAATTCCTTATATACATGAAAGGGTGGCATTTGTTCGATCACCTATATATTATCTTTTAAATTGGTTGATGTGTTCTCTTGAAAGTTGGAGGTACTTAAATAGATTAATTAGGTTAAGTAGCTACTTGATTAAGTTAGGTTAGGTTGTTAGGAGTTACTAATTTAGTAGGAAAGCATTATGTAAAGTAATAGCGAGTTAAGTAGCTTGTTTGATAGATTTATATAGGAAACGGGTTAGTTTGGGTCCTGTCATTTTAATTCGAAATAGTTCAACTATCCTTTCCTAATATGTGTTATTCTAATTCTTAGCCATCTAGTTGACCATGTCCATTCCGATATCGTGGGGAATTTTCATTTAAGGTAAGTCACTTAGACTTACTTAGTTATCAATTTTGATGTGTGTTGGATGTGTAGATATGATGTGTAGAACTGTATTTTGGTATTCATTCTTATATATTATGTATGTCTATTTGAAAATAATTCGTTATTTTGGAAAAATATAATAGATGAATAATATTTTGTATTTTATTCGGATTTCTAACATTGGCACCTAACCGATACGACTATGATTAGGGATAGTCGGGAAGGCGGAGACATCCCTAACCTAGTGGTATGTCAAGGAGGGCCCCTTAAAAATTATAATAAAATGTTTTGGCGAGTGCTCCCGAGGAGGCTTGACCAGGGGTAAGAAGGTGAATGATGAGGGTGTGAGTGGTTCGGATAAACGGTGGAGGCCGCCGTCCACTACCCCACGTAAGGCTGGAGGATGCCATGCTTGTTTAATAAATTATGTCGATTGACAATTGATGAGTTGCGATTGAACAATTATTGAGACGAAAAATGATTGAGGTGATACTTAAGTGAAATGATGTGCTATTATTAGTATGCATTGTATGGTTGTAGTATTATTATGTGCGTTTTATAATTATAAGTATTGTTGTGCGTTTGTTGGCTATGGTGAATGTTCTATATGTGAACTATTATATTACGACTCTTATTATGTAATTGAATAAATTGATTTTGCTTCTGCATGTTGCATTTACTATCCAGTGCATATTGAAATTGTTAGCTAACCCTTCGGGTGTTGTTTTTCTTTAGGTAATCAATCTGTAATGAACAATGCTCCAAGGAATCTTCTCCAAGATGATGGTGAGCCATATCGACGTGGTGTGTCTTAGGATGCAGTCGGATAATGTTTTGTAGGATTGTAGGTCCTAGGAGTCTATGTTATCTTGTTAAGTTAGATGTTTGTAAATATTGGTTAAAGTTTAGAGATCAGAATTGAGAGTTGTGTTGGAGTGGGTTAATGCATACGTGCATGACTTTGTTACTTTTAAAGAAACATAGTTGGATGTTTTTCTTGTATTTTTCGTCGTGCCTTTCTTGCAAGGTCCCGTATTGTGAAATTGTTGTTAAATTAGCCTGAGTGGACTCAAGTGAGGTCCACAACCAAGTGACATTCTGGTATTCAAAAACCGGGGTGTTACACTCATCACCCTTGATTGTGAGAGGTCTCGTCGTGTCGTCCTTAGAGACATGGAAGGAAGAGTAGAAGAGTCGGACTTGGACAGGGTTGGACCTGGAACATCGAGAATGGTGAAAAATACATTATAAAAGACTTTTTAATGTGCATAGAATCAAGATTATATCTTATCCACAGAATTTCCCAGTATGGTAGGTCCTAGAAAATGCATTTCTTCTTGCAACCCAAAACTCTACTCACCACGTGTAATATCCCTCATTTAAATAAAGGGTAAAATTTAATTTTACATTTTCGTTTAATATAATAAAATATTTCCATAAATTATTTCTCAAGGTTATAATGTTAAGGTTGGTTTATAAGTTTAAGACCGTATTAAAGGTTACCAAAAATTATTGTCTCGTACCATAAATATTAATTATGAACCATAATAATAGTGGTTTTATGATTATTATAATATGATAAAATGTAACCATGAATAATATGAGTCTTATTTATTATTTAAAATTATAAGAGAATAATTATAAGTGATAAAACTTATAAAGAAGTATTATAATAATATTTCTAAAATTTATATAAATGCTTTTAAGCTAAAGTTTTAATTAAAAAAACTATTTAAAGGTCATATGATATTTAATTGAGTTATTAGAAGTCCACAAGTCATGGTGGAAGGGGCATATTTATCACTTTTATAAAACTCGAGGGGTTGTTTGTGCAATTTTCCGGAAATGGATTGAAGAACTCAAGGGCTGTCTTCAACCTTGAACTTGAATCTTCAATTGACCATAACATCTTCGTTTCTCAACGGATTTTTGATCCGAAAGATGTTCCGGAAATCCCATGACATGAGCAAGCAAACCCTCAATCAATTGTTCAAAATATACAACTTTGGGGGTCGAAATTCTGTTCATTCGTTTTGACCTAAAATGGTTGGGTGGGTTGTTTTTGCTTCAATTCAATCAATTGAAGGTGAGTAAGAAGTTAATAGGTATTGGATTAGTCGTGGATGGATAAGAGGATGATTATTACGCAATTAATTGGATTTATTCCGCCATTAATCTTGAGAAATTGAAGGGATTGGATAAGAACAGGTCATAAAAACACCCACTACTACAATTAAAGCCTATTGGAGCGGTTTGTAGCAGCGGCCAAGCTTATTTAGTGGTTTCGGCAACGGTCAAGGGTACTGCAGCAGGTTATGGAAGCGGTTTATTCTATAAGTGTGGTTCAAGCGGCGGTTTTGCTATTACTTGGCTGCTATAGCGGTTATTTTGATATATGACAGCGGTTCAAATATATGCAAAATATATATTGAAGCGGTTTTTATCTTCCTTACGCCAAATCTTTCTTTTTTCAATCTGAGGGCGGCGCGGGTGCCAAATTTAATTGCCCGTGATTCTTTTCAATATCCCCGCTTTTAACAATTAAAAACACCAAGAGAAAAGTTAGGGTTGGTAGGGGAGATGTTACATAATCGAAATACGAAGGAAGCAACTAGGGATTCTCCTCGGCGGCGAAATCTCGTCCTTCTACGGATCTAGCATCCATGGATGATGAGCTCCTGCCTCGCCTTCGAGCCATGCGACGAGTTCTGTAGCTCGGTTCTAAATGTCGACCTCGGACTTTACTCGTTGTTTGGATCCAACTTCGCCCTCTCCAATTACAATGGATGCTTGATAGCTTGCATATAGGAGTAGTTTAGATGCATGTTTTATATATGTTTTAGCTAGTTTTAGGTTGGTTTTTATCTAGTTTTTAGGTTTTTGGTTTGTCGGGTAGTTTGCGCTTGTTTGCTTGGTTTTTGCAGGTTTTTAGGTTTATGAGCAACAGTGGGGCAAGGTTTGATTGGTCAAGGCGGTGGTGGACGAGTTGAAGAAGCTAGGAGATGGTACAATGAAGCTTGGAGAAGTGCAAATGAAGAGCAAGAAAGAAGACTGAAAGCGCTGGATGCAATGGAGTAGCCAAACCGAGCAATCGTGACTGAAGGAAAAAGCGCGGGATGACAATTGCGCGGCCGCACATGGGAAGGACAACCCGCGCAATCCAGACTTTCACGCGAACATGGGCCGACGACTTTTGGGCTTAGGTTATATCATCCGAGTGTATGCTTGAAGATATACTTTTTGAGGGTTATTTGGAAGACATATATAAACCTATGTCAGTTTATCTTTATGATAACTTTTATCAGACTTTTGGAGGCTAGGTTTTTCTCTCAAGTGAGCAATTTTGAAACTCTTGTAAGTTTGTTTTCAATTTAATTATGTATTGCTAAATTCTTTTGTGTTTGGCTAGTTATTGAAGTCTTAATTTGTACATAGTTGTGAGGTTTGATTGATTCCCAACAAACTTGAATAGAGTTTATTCCCAATGCTTAATTGAATCTAAACTAGGGTTTTGTTAGATTGATCACCTAATTGAATTTCTGGTTATAACTGAATCTGATTAATTACCGGTCGGAGTTAATTTGATCAAGAGTATACTTTAATCAAGTTAGTATCGGTTGGACTATTTGATTAAAGAAGGGAATAAATTCACAAGTCACTTAGATGTCTAGTTGCTCTAAGTGTTTGTTTCTATTGATAACTTGAATCGTTATGCTGTTGTCTAATTGAATCTAAAAGGTCTTTTAGGTTGTTAGATAATTAAGGTTGTTAGACTGGTAGTTCTATCAACTAAATCTGATGTTCGGGTCATAATCCTTAGTAGGGTCATAATCCACAATAGATTATTCATGTGAGAAGAGAATCAAGAGAATCAATGATCAACAAAGCAATGTCATGATGGATTTGACTAGTTGAACACGCCTGTCTCTTATATATTTAAATCATATTTTCATTCATACTTACTTTTATTCTTGCATAGTAGTTTAGATAATTATTCTAAAAACCCCTCTATTTTGGTTACTTGGCATACAAGTAATAACACAAATACACAAGTCCTTGTGGGATCGACCCTTACTTACCGCTCTACTGAGTTTGGTAAAGTTAAGTATTTTGATAGGTAAAACGACTAAAAAGTACCTCATCAATGCTGGTGCAACTCTCCGCTCCAACACTTCAACCTCGCCGAGTCCGCCATCCTCCAATACCGTGTCGGAATCGTCCTCATCTCCTTCCGAAGGCACATCAAATTCACCATTTCCTTGATTCATTTCACATCCATTTATAGCATTTTTGGTTTGATTTGAGTTCAGTGGATGTTTTTTTTATTTCTTCCACCACTGGAAAGCTTAGGGTCTTTGACTTTGGGTTTAAACTAGAATTAAATACTTAGATATTTTTAAAGAGGAAGACACTTCTTTAAGGAATAAATTGGTAGCTTTGTACAATCATGTAACCTAAATTATTATGTGATTCCAGTTGTTGGATTGCTTACTAGGACATAGTGAGGTTCTATTCTAGAGGCCTTCAATAAAAGCCCTTGATTCAATTCATTGCCATTAGTCAATTATGTGTGCATTTATAGCCCTTGATTTAATTCGGTTCTAGAGCTCCCATTTTCTCAGAACTATGCTCTCTAGGTGAAGTATTTGTGTTTGTTTAATGTACATGGTAATGAAATTTGTAGGGCAAGAACTAGAGATTAAATTTGCTGAACAAAGAATGTGCAATTGATCATTGTTAAGACTTTGTAACTTGGAAGTTTTGAATATTATTCTCTCTAGGTTTGTGTATATCTATTTGTCTAGACTGACAAGTAAGAAAAAAGGAAATTAGACTCATTTGATCCATAGTGCTTTCTTCCATGGTTGTTTTTGCTTAAACTACGAAGCTAATGCAACTTGTTTGTATTGAAGCAATAAATTGTTATCAAATGATGACATCTCATTAGCGTCAGTCATTTTTGTTAATTAGTGGATTGTTGTTGCCTAAACACTAATCTCTTTCTTTGGGGCTTCCCTTTACTTGATTCCAAAGGCCATATTCTTGTTATGGATTCTCTTTTCTTATCTGTTTTGCATTTGCTTTATGTTGTTGTTTCTTTTGGACTTGTAACATCTCTTATTTCTCCATTCTTTGGTCCTACAAAGAATAAGCCAATTGATTGAGGAATGGACCCCTTTAATTTGCCTATTATCATTTTTGACTTTTGATCCACCGGAGCTTCGCATATTGATCAGCATCATCCCAGAATCTCCTTTACCAGTTATGGAACACGATTAAAGCCATGAAACGAGCTCCAAGTACAACAGCTAGTTAAAGTTTAAAGCTATTTCTTTCACTACGTGCTTGCTTTAGTAACTCAACTTTTTACTTGTTCTGTCACCAGTCACCACATTGAAACTCATATGTCATTATTGCCATGAAATCTAGTCAAAAAATCGTGTCTTCTGTACTTGACTACTTGGATCATTTTCTCATCTTTAAATTATACCTTCTTTTTTTTATAGATTGGTCATCTATATATAAATCTTGTAGACCAGCTGAATGTAAGGCACTGAGATGACAACAAAATTAGACATTTAATGATACGAAAGAGTTTGGGATTAGAAGAAGAAGGGATTGAATTGATTGTGAAGAAGAGATTGAAGATAGATAGAAGAAGAAATAGACGATAGAAAGAAGCGTAGAATGAGAAGGAGGTGATTAGAAAGGATTAGGTTTTGGGATAATTAATTCATTCTCCATTGATTGCCTGATTTCTGAATACAAAAGGAGTATATATAATAAGCCCTATCACTAAACCCTAATTCTAATCCTAATCCTAACGGTTCAACATACGCGTCACGGGAAAGAACCGTAAAGAAAACCCGAGAAGAGGTAATTAAACCCAACTAAAAATTACAATTAATTAACGAAATATAAAAATATATAACATTAACGTATCAATTACTCCCCCGGTGAGAATCGACTCATCCTCGAGGCGGAAATCAAGAGAAGAAGTCGGAATCAATGTCTTTCCTCGATCATACGACATAAGATGTTGCACTCCTTGTCGAAGACGAAACTTGTAATGTAAAGCCCGCAATGTGGACACGCTCGAGAAGGACACTCTCCATATTGATGTTTGCCAACAATAGTTGCCTCAGTAGTAGGGATGCCAAAGGAACCCAACCCAAAGTTGACCTCGGTAACGTCGGTGTGTTTCACATCAAGTGGAGTGTCGGGTACAACTTCGATTGAAGTTTCAGTCTCCAGCCTTTCCAAATTGATGCCAAGAATTTTAGGACTTGAATCTGCAGGCGTCGGACGTGGGTACACGGTGGGCGTGAAGACTAGCCAGTCGACGGACACAATGGACGAAACTGCGGGTGAGGGAACGCTTTCCGCGGGCGCGTAAGGGGTTGCCGCGGGCGCGGAAGGGTATGTCGCGGGTGCGGGACGAGTTGCCGCGGGCGCGGGACAGGTTGCCGCGGGCGCGGTTATGCTGGCCGTGGGCGCGAGTATGCTGGACGCCGGTGTCGGGAGGCTGGCCGCGGGCGCGGACTGGGGCGCCGCGGCGGCGGGGTATTTCTTGAGAAACTTATCAATCTTCAACTCCAAATTTTGGAGAAGTTCTCGGATTTCGCGGAGAACCGCGTTATTGCCTGTAACGGCAGACATGGTGATGGTAGAGTTCAGGGATGAAAGCACCAATTGATACGAAAGAGTTTGGGATTAGAAGAAGAAGGGATTGAATTGATTGTGAAGAAGAGATTGAAGATAGAAAGAAGAAGAAATAGACGATAGAAAGAAGCGTAGAATGAGAAGGAGAAGATTAGAGAGGATTAGGGTTTTGGGATAATTAATTCATTCTCATTGATTGCCTAATTTCTGAATACAAAAGAAGTATATATAATTAGCCCTACCACTAAACCCTAATTCTAATCCTAATCCTAACGGTTCAACAAACGCGTCGCGGGAAAAAACTGTAATGAAAACCCGAGAAGAGGTAATTAAACCCAACTAAAAATTACAAATAATTAACGAAATATAAAAATATATAACATTAACATATCATTTAATCATTAAATTCTGATTCCCCTAGTAATCAATGTTTGTTGACAGATCCCAAGAAATCACAAAGTAAGTTGATAATTGATATGATCTAATTAATTTTTATGATTTTGTTTCGTATTTGGTACTCAATATCCTTCTATGGTGACTATATTTGACTCTTTTATGATTTAGTTAGTGGTAATGGGTTTTGATCATGTTCTGAGCGATAGAAACAAAAAAAGCTCATGCGCGCGCGCACACACACAAGACCTAGAACTTTTAGGAAATAATGCTTATGCCAATAAAAAGCTATATTCTGTTTAAAGCTCATGCACACACACACAGTTTGTGTGTCAATTTGTCATTTTTAACTTTTTTTTGCTCATTTTCAGGCCATTGTTAGATTGGCACATCTAGAAAATATAACAGAATGTTGAAAGATCAAGGGAAGATGATAGTGTAATCATTGTGTTTCCACTGCATCATGTGAATTCACAAGCTGTAGATACTATGAATATTAGAATTAGAATATATTGTCTAGTTGGAAACCATAAAATCTTAGTTTAGATGCTTAGAGCAATTGCATTGGTATGATTAACTTAAAATGTTGGCTGCGTTGTTGCTACTGCATGCTATCAATGGTGTAAGAATTGTGCAGGTTTCTAAAAAGCAAAAGGCTTGAAATAAGAATTTCAAATGGAGTAAAAATGAGTAGATGTGCACAAGTGAAATGAAGTAATTGAGATATTTGAAAACTTGGATAATCCATCTGAGCGAGTTAAATGGATTGTCAGCATGAATAATCATTAAAAAAATTAATAATGGAGGTTATTCGATTTGAACATGTTCTGATAGCTAATTATTGTTAATCCTAGCTTCTTTTTTTGCTTTATTAAATTATTTTCCCTTCTTAGTGTATATTTATTTTTTGAAGTTTTTGCTGCAACTTAGTTAGTATAAGTTTGTCCACTCTTTGTTTTAGTTTACTTGCTGAATTTTGGCTTTTAGATTATTGTCAAGGCTTTAGTGAAAGGCTTTAGAAATTCTGAATGCTTCATTAAAAGGCTTTAGTGCTCCTGATCATTATGAAATGTAAATGTTTCATTAAGGCAGAGATTTCTTGTGTTTTTTTTGTTTATTATTGTATAAGTTGGACTCTTAGTTGGTAAGAATTTTTTTTTCCATGGCTGACTGAGTTTTTGTTTGACAAGTAGCAGACTTGTGAACTACTTGTTTTGTTGTCAAGTCTTTGCTCATTTTGATTCTACTATTCTGCTTGACTTAGCCACTTTGAATCTGACATGATGTATTTTTATTTTACTTCAGTTAAAAATCAATAGAACAAAGAGATGACTAATAGTGACAACAAATGAAGATGAATCTAGTTCCCAGCAAAATTACTCAGGTGCGTTTCATAAGAAATTTGCTTTTCATTTCATTTACAACATGCTTATTGCCTCATAGTCTTGAAATAGTTTTTCTCTGAAATACATAAACTAAACTGATTTTTTTATAATCTTGAAATAGCTTTAATTGCCAGTCATTGTTCTAGAACGAGTGGGTTGTGATATGTTCTTGGTTAGAAAAATGATGTATATATGTCAAATGTTTTGGATCTTAGTGAGCATAATTTAGAAGATTGCTTAACAAAGAATTTATAGCTTGCTTAATTTCCTTGGTAAATTAGCTTAAGCACTAAAAATTTTCCCTCTTCCATGCATATACTGTATGGCTACTAACATCTGGCTTGTTGAAGATGCTTGTTGTTGAATTCTTAGACAGATTCTTGTTAGTTCTATTTTCTCATTAATTTTGGCATTTTTGATGCTGAAAATTTGACTAATTTAGTTTCTTTATCCCAGTCCTTTTTCCCCGACCAGAGTGGAGCTGACCAATTTGTAGAGATCATTAAGGTATATCTTTTCTAGCATAATTATCTTGTTTGACCCTGCAAATTCATAAAAAACATATAGGTTTTGAATGGATTGAAGTAGCACTAGCCATGTGTTAAGGGAAAAGGAGGAGTGGGGGTTGAATGATTATTTGTAAATTGATTAAATGGTCCTTAAAATTATTTTAGGATATTGTATACATACACTATTATTTTAACTGTTGGGTCAAGTATTCTTATATACAATTATAGAACTTAATTATTATTTCGTATACAATTATACAGCTATATATACATATATACACCTAGCTTTAGCTTTTTTTTTTAATTTTGCACGTGCTTTTTGGTTAAATGATGATTAGGATAGTCAAGCATATGTTGTCGGTGCTCGTGATGTTTGTGACTATGACTACTTGAATTTGCATACTTTTGGTAAACACTTGAAAGCAAATTCAGATTGAAACATTCTCTATGTAATTAATGATGATTTAATACTATTATATACAATGTCCCATTGTTATTGTGTTTGTGATTTTGTGTAAGTCCAAATTGTATAAATTATTTCATATTAGGGATTTATAGAAAGTAAGCCACTATTTATATTAAAATGTTTATAATATGCCCTTGCAAAAGCCTAGAAAAACCAAAGTAAAGCAACTTCTAAATAAACCGCTACTATTGACCACAAAAACCACTATAATTGTCCATTCAAGCCGCTGCAGTTGCTCATTACAATCGCTGCAATTGTGTAAAAAACCGCTGCCATCATCTAGAAACCGCAGCAATTACTCAATAAAACAAACACAATAGGTAGAAAAAAAAACCGCCTCCTTAGATTCAATAACAGCAACTGTTTTAGTCTATGGCAACGGTTTCGATTGTCAATAGGTAACCGCTACCTTAACTCTAAAAAACCGCCACCATAGATCTATAGCAGCGCGCGCGGAAGTAGCAGCCGGAAAACCGCCACTTTAAGTCTTTAGTAACGGTTTTGGACCTTTTGGCAGTGGTTTTTGACCGCCACTAAAAGCCTTAATTGTAGTAGTGACCATTGTTGTGGAGGTTACCTTTGGGCAGATTCTGGATGCATTTGAGATCGATTTGAGCCCTATAAAAACCCAAATTCTATTTTTAATTGTCGTCTACACCTTTCCTTCATAAATCATCTTGTAAAAACACCGTTTGAAATCCCAAAATTTCGATTGAAACTGGGGTGGTTAGGTTCGAAACAAAAGAGAGTAAGGCTCGGTTTTTGGGTTCTTTTTCCTTCCAAACTCAACGAAAATTAAATCTGAAACCATATCCATATTCTAAAAAAAATTACTTACAAAAAACTATATTTACACTTCCAAATTTATCCTCTAATGTGTTCAAAAGCTCGATCGAATACTCAGGTCGTGCCTAGATAATTTGCAAGATGTACCCTTAGTAAATCGTGAATATATCATTCGTTTCTCAACAACTTTACGATCCGTTTAAATCATTGTAAACTAGACTTCGAGGTGGTTCTAGGGATACCAACCATCCCCCAATCCATTTCCGGACCATCGAGAATGAGTCCGCTGAATTCACCTTTGTGTTTTAGCCTGCTGCTGTGTGTGAGGGGTAAGACATGGACGCGGCCTGTGGGCCAGACCCGGCCCGTCCTACCCTCCTTGATCTTTTTGGTAATTTATGGTCATCATCATCATTGACCCAGTTTAGCTCCGCTACAGCGGAATCTGGGGGGTCAAGATGGGGATATCCCTGCCCAAGGGAAGGGGGTACGCCCGAAAAGACCCAAGAAAAACTGAAATTCAGCTATGTGACAATGATAACTGAATTTAGTTGGAATGCACCAAATTGATATAGGGACTAAATCCATCTCAAAGGCACTGTATAAAAGCCAATGAGCATGTATATTCAGTTAATTTTTATAGTGGTTCAAGTGTTTTGTAAAGGGTTAAAAATATTAACCTTTGCACTAAAAATAATTTGTAGAATCTTTTTATAACCATATTCTTCGTTATATTAAAAAAAAGAATATTATGAATATAACATGTAAAGTTTATATGAAATATAAAATTAGTCATGTTTCGTCGTTCCTAAATCAACATCGTTGGGTTACAAAATAAATTGGTTGTAATTTATTTTGTGGTTGATTGAAACAGGAACAAATCCAAGTTTGTAGTTTTCGAGTTTGCGTTTTGCCATCAAGTCATCGTCATTCCTAAGGCAAGTGAACCCGGTCCCTTTTCCGCATTCATTTTAAAAGCAAGATTTCTATCATGACGTTTTAATATATGTTGGGAACTTCTGTGTGAATAAAATGGAACATAGGATTGTATTAAATTCCTAGATTTAATGACTGTTATTCCTAGTTATATTTTAGGATGCATTAGTTATGGATGTAGGCCTTGTTGCTCTGTGCTGTTGTGTGTATATTTATTTAAGTTCCATTGTAAGGAGCTGAACGTAAAGTCTTATGACTTATATCCTATAATAACTAATTCTCACTAGGACGTTTTTTTAAACCCTAGCTAAGGTCATGACACATATCCCTCAACCGTTGAAGGATGTTCGCAATTTTTAAGTGTCATGCCACGTAGGTGCCTGTATATCTTAAAGTAATCCGAGACTTTGTCTCTCGTAATCAAAGTACCTAATAATCCAAGTGGAACTATTCTTAAGCGTTTAAAAGTAACTCAGATAAGTGTACTCATACACAAAGTAATATGGATAGGATGGTCGGTACAAAATGGGAAACCGTCCTCGCTCTCGGGTTCCGTTGTCATCTTGTTCCAATCTAAATTCGCACAACACGTATGTGTGTAACGATGTTCCCAACATATCTGCATTAAAGTGTGAGGCGTCACCTTTGTGATGGTCTTTTCTTTTATCTTTCGAAAGTTCATAACGTTTTCCGTGGAAGGATGTAACTATTGGGTTTCGACCGACTTTAATTCGGTATACGATGCTTGTACATACACTCTTTTCCTAAACAGGAACCACCTTAGAAAACCCACTTGCCGAGTCTGTCACAGGACTAACCCGACCGTTTATTTTCCTTGCATGGTCGGCTGGTGTCAACCGTATTTCTCGTCGCGGCACATCAGGCGATCTCTCCGTTCAGGTTGTGAGAAATATGCTGAAGATGGGACGGGCTGCAGTTGGATATTTCTGTCAAAAGTTACAAGGTCAACTATATTTTTGAGTTTAAGATAAATGTGTCTAGGGTTTTATTTACTAGCAAGAAAATGTATATGTGCAAGAGTTATCATCTTGATGTAATTTCAAATACAAAATTTTATGAAATTTCCGCTGTAATATTGTGTTTTGGACAAAAATTTGATAACCAAACTCTTGCCCTAGATTGGGGCACGATCGAATTGAAAGTCAAGGAATCACTAGAGAAATAACACTACAAGATTCTGGAGATTTAGCGACCATATTTGGCGACCAAGTTGGTCGCTAAATCGATTTAGCGACCAGATTGTGGTCGCCAAAAATGGTCGCTAAAAGGTCGGACGCTAATGTCTCAGCGACCACGTGGTCGCTAATGGTAGCGACCACAACGAGCACATGGTCGCTATTTCTAGCGACCATCGGAATGACAAATGAGGTGTGTCCGTGCGGGTCGCATCGGAATCGTGCTCCTCCTCGTCCGGAAGAGGAGCTCGTGCACGACGTCGTCCTCCTCCTGACATACTAAAACAACAAAACAACAACCCTAACAACAACTTAAACAACAACAACACCATGAACAACAACAAAAAAACTCAATTTAAACAACTTCATTAATTCCAAATTCATCAAACTCTATCCAAACACAACAACAACAACAACAACAACAACAACAACAACAACAACAACAACAACAACAACAACAACAACAACCCAAACAAGATTCAAATTATATCCAAATTCATTCATTCAATTTCAATTTCTATCCAAAATTCACTCAATTTCATTCAAACAAAACCCTAATTCATTCAATTTCTATCCAAATTCAATCACATTTTGTCCAAATTCATCAAAATCTATCCAATTTCAATCCTAAACTACAAATTCAATCTCAAATCCTTTAACGGAAATACTAAATAAACCGAGAGCGGAGAAAATACCCGGAAAAAGAGGCGGAAATCAACCGAGGCGGAGAGGGCGGTACGGGGGGCGGCGGCACTGGCAGGCGGCGGCACTGGCGAGGCGGGCCGGAGCGAGGAGGCGGGGGCCGGAGTGCCCAGTCGCGCAGAGGAGGAGGAGGAGGAGGAGGAGGAGGCGGCGGGGGGAGGGGGGAGGAGGTGGGGGGAGGAGGAGGCCGGCGCGGCGAGGCGGGGGACGGAGCAGCGAGGCAGGGCCGGAGCGAGGAGGCGGGGGCCGGAGCGCCGAGTCGCGCGGAGGAGGAGGAGGAGGAGGAGGCGGGGGGAGGAGGAGGAGGCGGAGGAGGAGGAGGAGGAGGAGGAGGCGGGGGGAGGAGGAGGAGGCGGGGGGAGGAGGAGGCCGGATCGGCAAGGCGGTGGACGGAGCGGCAAGGCGGGGCCGGAGCGGCGAGTCGCGCGGAAGAGGAGGAGGAGAGGGACGCGAGGGAGAAGGAGGCGGGGGGAGGAGGAGGCGGGGGGATGAGGAGGCCGGAGCGGCGAGGCGGGGGGAGGAGGAGGAGGAGGCCGGAGCGGCGAGGCGAAGAGGTGGGGGCGAGGCGGCGATTCGCTCGATCGGGAGGCCGAAGGAGTTGAGGGTTTGAGAATGAAGAAGATGGAGACACGATCTCCTTCTTATTCAATTAGCGACCATATGGTCGCCATATTCGATTAAATGAAGAAGTGGGGCCGCCCTCAACATTGCGACCATATGGTCGCCACCCCTGAAACCCAAAAATTCGGGTTTCCCCCTTATTTTTCGAAATGGCGCCGAAAATTTCAGTTTAGCGACCACGTGGTCGCTAAAACGAAATAAAATTGAAATACGCGCTAAAAATTCCAATTTCGAGCTCCTAATTTGAAGGTTGGCGACCATATGGTCGCCAAAATTTTAATGGTGGCTACTATATGGTCGCTAAATTAAGAACTTGGCGACTACATGGTCGCTGAAATTGCTATAGTGGACAAAGTAATTGGTTCGAGGGCTCAAATGGGACAACAACTACAATCCGTCTCAGTAAATCGAAGACTAAACCCAGTTCTCAGAAAACAACTTCATTAATTCATAACGAAACCAAGTTACAAACAACTTCATAAACTCGAACGAAACCAAGTTACAAACACTTGCTTCCTAAGTACATTAATTAAACGAACTGACAAACAACTAAATCAAACAACACAAAGTGAAGCTTTTTAAGTGAAACCAAGTTACAAACAACTACAATTAATGGACTCTCATGTTGTACGTGGAATTTGAACTGCCCGGATCTCAGCACCTTCCAACACGCGAAGCTGCACAGCCGTCTCCCTAGCCGCAATGCGAGCAGTGATGTCGTCGCCGTTCAAGAAAAAACGGGTAAATCCTGGAGGTGCTCCCCCGGGAGATCGTGTCCAATTAGCTATGACTAGTCTTAATTCCTCTCTTGGTGTGGTGCTCCATTCCGTTCTTGTCTCCCTACCCCCATGCACACGCACAATGGAGAAATTTATGACTTCTGGAGCTAAGGCGGTCGCTCGTTTGGTACAAGCTCTCCTTTGAGCCATTTGAGGATGGAAGTTTAAGGATGGATCGATTTGATGTTAGAATTTGAGGTGAAGATAGAGCTTCAACTGGGAAGGTATGTTGGAATTGGAGATGTGGAGATGTGGAGATGTGGAGATCTCCTTTTATGGTTGGAAAAGATGAATACAATAGTGTTATCAGAAAATTGAATGCATGGCAATACAATAGTGTTATCAAAAAAGTGCATGGCAATACAATAGTGTTATCAGAAAAGTGAATGACAATACAATAGTGTTATCAGAAAAGTGAATGACAATACAAAAGTGTTATCAGAAAAGTGAATGACAATACAATAGTAATATTCTGACTACATGTCTTCCTCATCTGTATGCGTCTCACTCTAAAACTCACCCTTAGACGTTTCAGTAGACGTCTCTTCTCCATCCTCAACGACATGATCCTCTCTGTTTGGGTCATTTAGCGGACCAAGTGGATCAATATCATGTGTGTCGTCGATAACTCGTGGAAGGGAAGGATCGTGTTGAAATGCCTCTTCAACAACAACCTCCCGTGAACCACTCTCGTTAGGGTCTACACACGTACCTTCATCGGGCCACACACGTGACTTCACTTTACAAACCGCTATCCATTCAGCATCTACACGCCTCATCTTGGGGTAATCTAGGAAATAAACTTGAGTCGCTTGATGGGCTAAGATATAACGGTCTTTTGTTCTCAACATTTTATGTCTATGAACATCCACCAGCTTTAGTTGAGCGTGAATGCGTGTTCCTCCACGACTTCGAGTGTCAAACCACGAACAATTGAAGACAATAGGGCGCTTCACTGTAGGAGATATGTAATTCAACTCAATTATTTCCTCTAGCACACCATAGAAGTCCTCCTCGTCAGTGCCGAAACTTTGTCCTAGAACACAAACTCCACTACTGTCGGTAGCCCTGGTTGATGCGTGTGCCTTCGTGTGGAATCGATAACCGTTGACCACATAACCAGCATATGTCTTCACTTTTTTGGAGGGTCCACGAGCTAATGTTGCAATGTTAGGATCTGTAATTGCCGGACTGCCGGCCTACATGTACGTCGAGCGAGGACTCAAATACCATTTATGCACAATTAATTCGAAACCCTTAAACTGAAAACAATAGTAAAAAATCCTTACATGGGAGTAGAACCATAGGCGAAAGTGTCTTTCCAAGATCTTTTGCTCTTCGGCTTCGGATATTCTTGGATTTGACGGGCGCACGAAGTTTGTCAAATAGTATCTATTACAAAGAATAATTGATCGAGTCAAGTACTTATATATAGATTATTCATATCAACAGAAAGAGAAACTTACTCGATATAGGGCTCCACTTCGACGCAGGTCATTAATATGTAAGTTTGGATCACATGGAATTCCTCATCTGTGAGCACACGACCACTGGATCTACCCAACGTTCGCCCAGTTGTTGTAAAAATAGACAAATCGCCCGGATCAACCCCAACTGGAAGTGTGCAACTAACGTTGCGGGAGACATCCATATGATTACTCGCGACATGCGAGTTAAAATAATACGAGCAAAAGGTGGACGTCTCCTGAACGAGATAGGCACTACAAATTGAGCCCTCAACCTTAGCTTTATTGCCAACTGTCCCCTTCAGCCTTTTTAAGAACCTACAATATATATATATATATATATATGATATTGAAGACTCTAAAACCAAATTAACTAGCTACAACTTATCAAAAATTACAATTGTACATACCTTTCTTCTGGATACATCCATCTATAATTGACAGGGCCACAAAGTGAAGCTTCTCGTGGCAAATGAATAGGCAAGTGCTCCATCGAATCAAATAACGCCGGGGGAAAGATTCGTTCCAACTTGCACAAAATAATTGGTATTTCCTTGTGCAACTGCATAACCACCTCAGGCTTAAACTCATAACACGTCAGGTCCCTGAAGAACGCACTTAGCTGAGCAATAGGCTCCCAGACTTTGTCATCAAGAAATGCTCGAAAAGCAATAGGCATCAACCGTTGCATGAACACATGACAATCATGACTCTTCATCCCAAAGAGTCTAAGCTTGTGCAAGTCAATGCAGCGGCTCAAGTTGGACACGTATCCATCCGGAAATTTTACGGATCTCAACCACTCAAGAAGCACATGTTTTTCATTACGATCTAGTGCATAGCATGCCTTTGGGTACCTATTGTCCTCCTCGTCAGGTTCCAACTCCGGACGCTTGCACAATTCCTTTAGGTCCTTTCTAGCCGACCATTTGTCTTTCGACTTCCCCGGAACATCGAGAATGGTGAAGAAAACATTATCAAAGAAATTCTTTTCAATGTGCATGACATCTAAATTATGTCTTACCAGCAGACTAGGCCAATAAGGTAGGTCCCAAAAAATGCTTTTCTTCTTCCAACCCGAACCTCTACTGACAGTCTTATTATGTTGTTCGGCTCCCACTTCAGTTATCTTCATCAAACCCATATTGTTGATCTGGTCTAGTATCTCGTATCCGTCACGGAGTACAGGGGGAGCACGACGTTCCCTTCTACCCTTCTTGAAATCGTTCTTATTGTTTCGGAAGCGATGATCATGTTCTGTAAACCTCCTATGACAATCGAACCAGCACATTTTGTGTCCATGGGTTAGATAAAATGCATCAGTGTCTTCCATGCAATAAGGACATGCGTATTTCCCAGAAGTACTCCAGCCTACACAAACATATATTTGGTACAACACATTAAATTATTTAACGGCTAGCTTCATGATATATGCATGAATATATATAATATACTTGACATTATTTAAGTTGAGTCTAGAACAACATACCTGACAACATCGAATATGCCGGGAAGTCACTGATAGTCCATATTACAGCTGCACGCAAGACAAAGTTTTGCTTCCTCCATGCATCATATGTGCACGCCCCATTAAGCCACAAATTCTTCATCTCGGCTATCAACGGCTGCAAATACACATCCAACTTTTGCTTCGGACTCTTCGGTCCGGGAACAATAACCATCAAAAACATAACCTCTTCTCGCATACACATCGATGGCGGAAGGTTATAGGGTGTCAGAATCACAGGCCAACATGAGTATTGACGCCCTGACGCACCGAACGGATTGAAACCATCCGTGCACAAGCCTAGTCTAACATTTCGCGTTTCTGTTGCAAAATCTGGCCACGCAGCATTGAAGTGCCTCCATGCCTCTGCATCAGACGGATGTCTCATCACCCCATCTTGTGCATGCTCTGCATGCCATCTCATATGCTCGGCAGTCACCACCGATGCGTACAACCTCTGCAACCGTGGAGTTATTGGCAAGTAAAACATACGAGAATAGGGAATGAGCTTTGACTTGCCTTGCCTCCATCTAGGATACTCACTGATGTCTCTCTATTTGGTGGTGTTTTCATATGTGATTTCCTTTGTAAATATGTTTCTTTTTCCCCTTTTCTTGTGCGTTTTGTTCCTTTTTAGCTTAGTTCCCGTATTTCTATGAGATTCGGAGACTACGCACATTTTATGTGTTTTGTAGGTAATCTAGCATGAATCAAGGATTGATTTGAAGGAGGGTCGAGACATGGAGCAAAGGCCGAGTTAAAGCGGGAAAGAGAGAAGCAAGCCATGAAGAAGAACAAGAGAAGCCAACAAAGAAGAAGGTGGAACGAGGTCAGGACCGAGTTGCAACCACGTCGGGCCCGACTTTGAAGTCTCCAACCTCGGACTGAGTTGCACAGTAACTCGGGCCCGAGGTCCTCCGTGTCGGTCCGAGTCAGTCACTGGACTACTTGGGCTCCAAGGCACGAAATTGTGAACTTCCACTTTTGCCCCTCATCTAATCTATAAAAGGCCCTCTTGTCTTCTAAAAAAAGGGGGGCTCTCTCACACAAAAAGGGGGGCTCTCTCACACAAAAAGGGGGGCTCTCTCACACAAAAAGTGGGGTTCCCTCACACACACAAAAAAAGGGGGTTCCAAGAGAGCCAAGAGGATTCTTGGAGAGCAAGGAGGAAGGAGAGGAGAAGGAAGAGAGAGAGAATCGGCCAAGGGAGGAAGTCTTGATAGGTTTTGTTGGTAGATTTGCTTTGATTTGCTTTGTTCTTGTGGATTTGAAAACCCTTGATTTGAATTTGTGGATTGCTTTGGATTTGAATGAAACTTCGCTTTGTTTTGAGATTGATTATGATGATTGCTTTCCCTTTTGATTTGATTGCTTTCTTTGCTTGTCACATGGAGTAGATCTCCTTGATCTTGGGTTATGGGGGAAAACCCTAGCTAGGTTTAGGCTAGAAACCCCAATTCCATAGCCTTGAGTGTTTGATCTAAGGAACCCACTCTACATAGAGCTACAATTCCTTGCGAAAGTTGGGAATCAAGGCTTGAGATTGGCAAAGTAGCGAAAGTGAACATGTGTCAATCTCAAGACCTTGCTTCGAAGGGGATTTCCCCAATGATCGATGTGTAGAAGTGGTTGGAACGAGGGCGAAAGCACTCGATCCTAGTCCGATCATCACTCATTGCTTGAATTGGGGTGGATAAGCCTTAATCTACTAGAGAAGGAACCCAAAAGCCCAAGATCTACTTTTAATCTTTGAAGTTCGACAAACCCAGCTACCTCGGGCCCGACTTACCCTACGTCGGTCCCGACTTCCTCTTGTAGCCAACATCGGGCCCGACGTGACCTCTGTGTCGGTCCCGACTGTTCTCTTTGTTTTCCTTTGTTTTAAGCTCTCTTTTCCAGCTTCCTAGTGTCTAGGCACATCAATCGAGTAGACTTCCCGAGTGTTCGACACCCACCACGTGCTACAACGGGGTCGGGTTATAAATTGTATCTCTAGACCCTCGCACACCGTGAGAGCGATCAAAAGATTGGCGCCGTTGCCGGGGAAGTCTAAGTGCATTGAGTGCCAATTTGGTAAGTTTCTTGTGTTTTGGTAGTGATTTGGGTGAGGGAATAGCCCAAACCCTTTGTTTGTTTTTGATTTGTTTTGGTTTGTGTTTTTGTTTCATAGGTGTATGCTAGCTCGTTCCTCCCGAGGAACACTTAAGCTTGAGTTTGTGAGTGATCCGGAAAGTATTCTCAAGGAAGCCCGAAGAAGGAAAAGGATGGCGAATCAAGCTCTCCATGTTGATGAGGAGTTGGCTCAATTTAGGGCTGAAATGGCTAGATTGCAACTTGAGAGGGACAATCAAGAGGAGGTGGCAAGAAGAGAACGGGAGCAACGGATGAGAGCCGAGGCTCAACTCAACGCTCTACCCCGGAATGCACGCCAATACATGCATCCGGAGTTGAGGGTACCCGAGCCGGCTATTGTGCTTCCCGAGGTTGCCAAGAATTTTGAGATCAAGACGCAATTCATCTCCCTCATCAAGCGTGATCAATTCGAGGGTCGTCCACATGAGTGTCCCATAGAGCATGTTAAACGATTTGTGGATATGTGTGAGACGATCTCCACCGACGAGGAGACATTGGAGTATGTGCTTCTAAAGGCGTTCAAATGGTCACTTGGGGGCAAGGCCACACATTGGCTCGAGAGCCAAGCTCCTAGGTCAATCACAACTTGGAAGACACTCTATGACACTTTCTTGATGAAGTTCTTCCCGCCCTCAAAGACAACCGAGTTAAGAAGGAAGATTGCAAGCTTTCAACAAGGTCCGAATGAGCCACTCTTCGAAGCATGGGACCGTTTCAAGGAGATGTTGCGCCAATGTCCTACTCATGGCCAACAACCATATGTACTTCAAGACATCTTTTTCCAAGGCATCAATCCGGTAACGAAGGACAAGCTCAATCTCCACACCGATTGTGGGTTCATAGACTTGACACCGGATCAAGCTTGGGAGCTACCTGACAAGCTATCCGATTATGAGGCCATGTATGGGGTGAGTCAAGCTAGCAAGGAGGTGAAAGTTCAAGGTGAAGGTGCAAGGAAGTTATATGATCCAAAGGGAGAAGACATTGATAGGGATGTGAAGCTCCAATTCCTTGAAGGTGAAGTGAGCAAGCTTAAGAGGCAAGTCCACTACTACAAGCAAAATGCTAGAGCTTGTGAGGAGTGTGGATCCTTTGCACATGCTACACAAGTTTGTCCGAATGAGAGCCAAGTACGGTTGGCCGAGCGAATTGAGGAGGCAAACTATGTTCGAGGAAATTTCGGTGGAAGAGGCAATTTCAACAATGGTGGCAATGGCCGGTGGAACAACGGTCAAGCTCAAGGCTACAACAACAACTTCAACCAAAACGAGCCAAGGGCGCCACCACCACCATATAGACCACCGGGATTCAATGAGTTACAAACATTTGCTCAAGAGATGAGAGATGGGTTCAAGGAGATGAGGACCCAATTCAATGAGTTTGGTGCATGGAGGAGGCAAGTCGACAATCAATTTGCCCAAATTGCAACTCAAGCCCCGAGAGAGAATGGAAGACTTCCGGGCCGACCCGAGGAGAATCCTCGAGCTCAAAACAATCAAAATGAAGTCCGGGCAATTGGATTGAGAAGTGGCCGAAACCTACCCGAGCCACACGTGCCTAAGAAGAATGAAGAGAGTCGGACCAACTTACCCAGCAAGTCGGGTCCGACGTTCCCCGAAGTCGACCCAGCAAGAAGACCGACCCCTTCACCACGGACCGAGGTCGAGAGCAACTCGGGACCGACGTACACAGACCTCGATCCAACTCCTCTTCCTCGGACCGAGAGTCACAACATCGGGCCCGACATGGTGCCCAAGTCGGTCCAACCAGGAAATGTTGCAAGTGAAGTAGGGAAGTCCAAGGAGGTTGATCCAAGCAAGATTCAAGGTGCAACGATTCTTCCATATCCCTCAAAGAAGCCGAAAGATGTTGTTGAGAACAAGTTCAAGAGGTTTCTCAAACTCTTGCAAGGCTTGAACATCTCTATCCCGTTCACCGATGCATTGAGTGAGATGCCATCTTATGCCAAGTTTTTAAAGGAGATTTTGAGCAAGAAGAGGTCCATAGTTGAAATGCAAGATGAGGTCAAGACCTTGGAGTTACCACAAAAGCTAGGAGATCCCGGTTGCTTTGCTATAACCATTGGTGTGGGGTCCCAAAACTTCCAAGCCTTGTGTGATCTTGGAGCAAGCACGAGCATCATTCCTTACACCATATGGAAATCCACATCCATGGGTCTCATAGCTCCGGTCAACATGAGGTTAACGATAGCGGATGGGTCGTCCATCGAGCCAATTGGTATCGTCGAGGATTATCCCGTTTGCATTGAAGGCCACTATGTCCCAATTGACTTTGTTGTGGTGGACATGATAGAAGTGCCGGGTGAACCGATTATACTAGGGAGACCTTTCCTTGCTACGGTTGGGGCAATCATTGATGTAAAAAAGGGCCACTTGTCTCTTGACATTGGAGGAAGAGAGATTGAGTTTTTCTTTAGGCCAACTTCAAAAGGGACCGTACATAAGGAAGCTAAGATGATCCAAGTTCCTCTTAGATTGCAATGGGAAGCCGTTTCTAAGAAGTCAAGGCCAAGGGAGCTTAGGTTGAAAGCCACCCCACCACCTAGAGAAATTGAGATAGAGCGCCAAGGTCTAGCCCTCAATATGATTGAGCATGAACAATTGGAGGAAAGGATGTCTTATTTGGAGGTGTTCAAGGCCGAGAAAGAAGAAGTTCAAGCACCACCGGAACCATCTCAAGAACTCAAGGAGCTTCCAAAAGATTTGAGGTACGCATTTCTTGGTCCCAACTCTTCTTTACCCGTAATCCTAAATGCCAACTTGAATGATGAGGAGGAGTCTAAGTTGTTAGAGGTTCTAAGAAAACATAGAGGAGCTTTAGGGTATTCACTAGAGGAACTAAAGGGAATCTCTCCCTCAATTTGCATGCATAGGATTTATATGGAGGATAACCATAAACCCAC
This sequence comes from Fallopia convolvulus, assembly GCA_964016875.1. Classification (NCBI taxonomy): domain Eukaryota; kingdom Viridiplantae; phylum Streptophyta; class Magnoliopsida; order Caryophyllales; family Polygonaceae; genus Fallopia; species Fallopia convolvulus. Next base: position 11,393,768 of record OZ024721.1, read on the forward strand.
TATTGAACCCCAAAGAAGATTAAATCCTAACATGAAAGAAGTGGTAAAGAGTGAAATACTTAGGATGTTGGATGCGGGAATTATCTTCCCAATTTCCGATAGCAAGTATGTGAGTCCCGTGCATGTAGTTCCTAAGAAAGGAGGTCTCACCGTTGTGCAAAATGAAAAGGGAGAAATGATACCTATGAGAACCACAACAAAATGGCGTATGTGTATTGATTACCGTAAGCTTAATAGTGGCACTCTCAAGGACCATTTTCCTCTTCCTTTCATAGACCAAGTCCTAGAAAGATTAGCACAACATGAATATTTTTGCTACCTGGACGGGTATAGCGGGTTTTGGCAAATCCCTATTCATCCCGATGATCAAGAGAAGACGACATTCACATGTCCTTATGGGACTTTTGCCTATAGACGCATGCCTTTTGGTTTATGTAATGCGCTGGCAACATTTCAAAGATGCATGATGTCCATCTTCTCCGATATGGTTGAGGATATAGTAGAAGTGTTTATGGATGATTTCTCCGTCTATGGTTCCTCGTTTGATGTTTGCTTAGCTAACTTAGACAAGGTTTTGACTAGATGTGAGGAGACTAGCTTGGTGCTTAATTGGGAAAAATGCCACTTCATGGTGAAGGAGGGCATAGTACTAGGACACCTAGTTTCTAGTAGGGGGATAGAAGTAGATAAAGCTAAAGTTGAAATAATTGAAAAACTACCTCCTCCCTCTTGTGTTCGTGATGTTAGGAGTTTCTTAGGTCATGCGGGATTTTATAGACGGTTCATCAAGGATTTTTCTAAAATTGCAAAACCATTGTCTAACCTCTTGATGAAGGATGTGCCCTTTGAATTTTCCGAGGATTGCATGAGTTCTTTTTGTAGGTTGAGAGATGCCTTGATTTCGGCTCCAATAATGGCGACACCCGATTGGAATCTTCCATTCGAGGTGATGTGTGATGCTAGTGATTTCGCCGTAGGGGCCGTCCTTGGGCAAAGGAAGGATGGAAAGTTACATGCCATCTACTACGCAAGCAAAACTTTGGATGAAACTCAGTGCAATTACACAACGACGGAGAAGGAGTTTCTTGCGATAGTGTTTGCATTTGAGAAATTCCGTTCATATCTTGTGGGATCAAAGGTGGTAGTCTTCACGGACCATGCGACAATCAAATACCTCATGAAGAAGAAAGATGCAAAGCCGAGGCTTCTAAGGTGGATGCTCCTTCTCCAAGAGTTTGACCATGAAATCAAGGACAAAACCGGTGCGGAAAATGTGGTAGCTGATCATCTATCCCGTTTGCCCATTGAATACATGTTGGAGATGGAGGATGGTCTGACTATAGATGATTCAAGAGCGGATGAAGTTCTCATGAGCGGGAAGGAGGAAAGGAAAGGTGGATCGACGAACCAAGTAAGTCGGGCCCGAGGTCCAGAACATCGGACCGAAGGCAAGGCAAGTACGAGTGAGTCGGGACCGAGGTCTTCAACATCGGGCCCGAGCGACTTGTCTGTCTGCGAAGCTAGACCGGCGTCCAACCATGTCGGGCTCGGTACACTTCAATGTCGATCCGTGGAAGAAAGTAAGTTTCCTAACTCGATTTCCATTCCTTCTCGTTCTCAATTGATTGATTCTTTCTCTCCCACTGGCCTTTTTTCTATTAGTGCCGTAAGACGAGGGGTTTCCCCTTGGTTTGCGGATTTTGCTAACTTTGCCGTAGGGGGAGTGATCCCACCAAATTTGTCTTATCAAGCTAGGAAGAAATTCTTACATGATGCTAGACAATATTTTTGGGATGATCCATATCTCTACAAGGAAGGGCGTGATCAAATCTATAGACGGTGTGTGTCAAGTGAAGAGGTTGAGAGCATAATTCACCATTGCCATTCCTTGCCTACGGGGGGTCACGCTAAGAGTTCCAAAACCACCTCAAAAATTCTTCAATGTGGTTATTATTGGCCAACCATGTTCAAGGATGTGCATGATTATGTGAGGAAGTGTGAGGAGTGCCAAAGAGAGGGGAACCTATCAAGGAGGAATGAGACTCCTCAAACTGGCATTCTAGAAGTTGAATTATTTGATGTATGGGGTATTGATTTCATGGGACCATTTCCCACATCGGGGCCTTACAAGTACATCTTGGTAGCCGTGGACTGTGTCTCAAAATGGGTGGAGGCCATACCAACAAGAACCAATGATGCTAGGGTGGTGATGAAGTTCTTAAAAAGCAACATTTTTGCAAGGTTTGGAGTGCCTAGGGTTCTCATAAGTGATGGCGGACCTCATTTCATTGAGAGGTGTTTCGAGAATGTGTTGATCAAGTATGGGGTGTCTCATCGAGTTGCTACTCCTTATCATCCTCAAACAAGCGGGCAAGTCGAGGTGTCAAACCGTCAAATCAAGGCTATCTTGGAGAAGACCGTATCTCGATCAAGGAAAGATTGGGCCTCTAAGCTCGATGATGCACTTTGGGCTTATAGAACCGCCTTTAAGACACCTCTGGGAACTACACCCTTCAATCTAGTTTATGGCAAGGCATGTCATCTTCCGGTAGAGCTTGAGCACAAGGCAAAATGGGCACTCAAAGAGATGAATTGGGATATCAACTTGGCCGGTGAGAAAAGGTTTCTAGAACTTCATGAGTTGGGGGAATTGAGGTTGAAAGCCTATGAGAACTCCAAGCTATACAAGGAGAAGACCAAGAAGTGGCATGATAGGAAGTTAATTCCAAAGACCTATCAAACCGGTGACAAGGTTCTCCTTTTCAATTCAAGGCTTAAACTTTTCCCCGGAAAGTTAAGAACTAGGTGGAGCGGACCATTTGTGGTCCACCGTATCTATGCTCATGGTGCGGTGGACTTGGTTGATGAACAAGGACATATTTTCAAAGTGAATGGTCATCGAGTGAAGAAGTTCTATGACAAGGACGGTCCAAACGAAGAAGTTAGAGCCTCATGGGCTCTCGTCCTCGCCGATTGATCCTATACATGCCATTGAAGAATAAGAAATTGTGAGCTTTTCATACTCTTCTCTCTTGCTTTTAAGTTTTGATTTCCTTGTTTGATGGGGACATCAAAATTTTAAGTATGGGGTGGGGGTAAGTGTGTTCATGATTTCACTTGTTTATGTTTGTTTATTATTTTGAGGATATTTAGTTTGTGTTTCTAGTTTGTGTTTGGGATGTTTGCTTCTTGGTTTGTGGTTTGATGAAAAACATGAATGATTAATTTGGTCTTGAATGGATGAGTTTTTGGTTTTAGAGAAATTTTTGCAAGAAAATCCATAAAAATTGAAAAATTGTGTTGAAAACAACAAAAAGATTTTGTGTTTTGTAGGTTTTGGACTAGAAATTCCCATCTTAGATTGCCACAATAAAAGCTAATGATGATGTGAGCATGTAAATTCCTTTGCATATTTTTGGATAGTTTAGCCTCTTAAATGATGTTGCTTTTGATGTGATCATGATATCTTGCTTGTTTTATTGAACATGTGAGTTCTAGGATGAGTTCTTATGCAACTAAGTATGAGTGACCCTTGTGAGATTGATTTTTGGCCATTTTAGGTATGCTTGTTCATATTTGCATATCCCTCATTTTTCTTGTGTGATTAGCTCATTCATGCTTAGTAAAACTTGCTATTGCGGTGTTTATCTATTTTCCAAGACCGTCATGAGATTTGTCCTAGCATTGTCACATTGATTTTGAACTTTGTTCTTTTAGTCACATAAATGTTCCATATCCTACCATGAAGATAATCCTTTGTTTGTAGCCCCGTTCTAGCCTAAGCCTTTGTTTGAAACTCCTCAAAAATATTATTCCTAGCCTTATATGACTTGACCCTTATGGGATTGGACTTTAGAAGAGAGGTTGGGATTGTATTTGAAGAGTTGAGATTCTCTTGGGTTTAAGGGCAAAGAATGGTGTTATGAATCATGTGGGTAGTGCATCTTTGTTGTACAAAAATGAAAAAAAAAAGAAAGAAAAGGAAGAAAGAAAATGTTGGAAATGTAAGGTGGAATAAAGCAAAGAGCTTAAGTGAAGAAAAGGGTCCGACCGAGTTACAAGCAACATCGGGCCCGATGTCATAAGAAAGTCGGTCCAAATGTAGAAAGTGTTGAAAAATCCAACAAAAAGCATAAGAGCAAAGATGAAGTGGAATGTTAAGTGAAATTTTGGGTTGAAAGGAAAATGTTAAGTCTTTTGGGTGGGTGTGAAAGTAATTGTGGAATTTGGTGAAGTTGGTGAGAGTTGTTCAATCCCCATTGTAAGCACCACAAGACCAAATAATTCCCACCTTGAAAAATACCAAAAGCCCCATTACAACCCGGCCGAATGGAACCTCTTTGAGGACCTCCATTGAGCCAAGTTCGAAATTCTTTGTGTACTTTGCATTAGGCATCTCTAGGTGGAGGAATTGGTGATATTAGCTTCAATAGTAAAGTCCTTACTTGCATGATTTTTGAGCTTGAGTGTTCATTGCTAAACCCAAACACATGATGAGTGATACACATTCACATATCCCTAAAGTGAGGCTTAGTTGCATTGACTTTATTCCTTGGAACACTTAATCATGTGTGATGATGTAATCTTGCTTGAATATCGATCACTTGTGCTTAAAATGTGTTTTCATACGAGGCTTTACTTGAAGATTATGTTTCGGTCTTGCTTACATTGTTATTGCTTGAGGACAAGCAAGTTTAAGTATGGGGTATTTTGATGTCTCTCTATTTGGTGGTGTTTTCATATGTGATTTCCTTTGTAAATATGTTTCTTTTTCCCCTTTTCTTGTGCGTTTTGTTCCTTTTTAGCTTAGTTCCCGTATTTCTATGAGATTCGGAGACTACGCACATTTTATGTGTTTTGTAGGTAATCTGGCATGAATCAAGGATTGATTTGAAGGAGGGTCGAGACATGGAGCAAAGGCCGAGTTAAAGCGGGAAAGAGAGAAGCAAGCCATGAAGAAGAACAAGAGAAGCCAACAAAGAAGAAGGTGGAACGAGGTCAAGACCGAGTTGCAACCACGTCGGGCCCGACTTTGAAGTCTCCAACCTCGGACCGAGTTGCACAGTAACTCGGGCCCGAGGTCCTCCGTGTCGGTCCGAGTCGGTCACTGGACTACTTGGGCTCCAAGGCACGAAATTGTGAACTTCCACTTTTGCCCCTCATCTAATCTATAAAAGGCCCTCTTGTCTTCTAAAAAAAAGGGGGGCTCTCTCACACAAAAAGGGGGGCTCTCTCACACAAAAAGGGGGGCTCTCTCACACAAAAAGTGGGGTTCCCTCACACACACACAAAAAGGGGGTTCCAAGAGAGCCAAGAGGATTCTTGGAGAGAAAGGAGGAAGGAGAGGAGTAGGAAGAGAGAGAGAATCGGCCAAGGGAGGAAGTCTTGATAGGTTTTGTTGGTAGATTTGCTTTGATTTGCTTTGTTCTTGTGGATTTGAAAACCCTTGATTTGAATTTGTGGATTGCTTTGGATTTGAATGAAACTTCGCTTTGTTTTGAGATTGATTATGATGATTGCTTTCCCTTTTGATTTGATTGCTTTCTTTGCTTGTCACATGGAGTAGATCTCCTTGATCTTGGGTTATGGGGGAAAACCCTAGCTAGGTTTAGGCTAGAAACCCCAATTCCATAGCCTTGAGTGTTTGATCTAAGGAACCCACTCTACATAGAGCTACAATTCCTTGCGAAAGTTGGGAATCAAGGCTTGAGATTGGCAAAGTAGCGAAAGTGAACATGTGTCAATCTCAAGACCTTGCTTCGAAGGGGATTTCCCCAATGATCGATGTGTAGAAGTGGTTGGAACGAGGGCGAAAGCACTCGATCCTAGTCCGATCATCACTCATTGCTTGAATTGGGGTGGATAAGCCTTAATCTACTAGAGAAGGAACCCAAAAGCCCAGGATCTACTTTTAATCTTTGAAGTTCGACAAACCCAGCTACCTCGGGCCCGACTTACCCTACGTCGGTCCCGACTTCCTCTTGTAGCCAACATCGCGCCCGACGTGACCTCTGTGTTGGTCCCGACTGTTCTCTTTGTTTTCCTTTGTTTTAAGCTCTCTTTTCCAGCTTCCTAGTGTCTAGGCACATCAATCGAGTAGACTTCCCGAGTGTTCGACACCCACCACGTGCTACAACGGGGTCGGGTTATAAATTGTATCTCTAGACCCTCGCACACCGTGAGAGCGATCACTCACAGATCTTGCAGGCCGCGTATTCTGCATCTGCACCCCAATATATCATGCAAGAGTTTGGACAACAATCAATGGCCTCGTACGGAAGCCCGAGACCCTCGACCAGTTTTTTCGTGTCGTAAAACGTGGCTGGTAATGTGGTCTCCGGGTGTGAAACGCGACCGCAGAAATCCGAGATCATGTCGTATCCGCGCTCCGTCATCCTTAGCTTTGACTTTATGCTAAGTAGCTCAATCGCCGCCTCCAACTGGGTCATATCACATCTAGGCCACAACGGCATATTTGCAGCGGACAACATGTCGTACATACGTTGTGCATCGGGATTGGGCGCTTCATGATAATATTGGTCCCCCTGCTCATGCCTTATACCCTCAGTCTGCACAGGAACATCAGTAGTGTACTGACTTTGGGCATTAAAGCCATCATATACCATCTGCTCCATTCGATTATCATTCCTCCCAGATACTGGTTGTGTTGGATCAGTACTGCTACAACCTTCATACTGTCTAGACTCTGCCAACAAGGCAGCGAACATTTCATCAGTCTCTCCGTGCGAAACCCAATGGTAATAATTCGGAACAAACCCATCCTTAACAATGTAATAATGCACATCATCTACAGGAATCAGTTTCCTATTCTTGCACCTCCGACACGGACACCTTAATTCGGATGGGTCATATGTCGGCATAGCTTTGCAGAAGTCAATAAATTGTTGAACGCCAGCCAAAAACTCGTTGTGCAAAAACCCATCTATATGACGCACATACATCCATTCGCGCATTTTTTCTTCCTGCAATTCAATATAAGACTATAATTAATTGACTATTGCAGTGTATAATCCTGGATATGGCGACCATATGGACGCAGATTAGCGACCAACTGGACGCTATATTCTCTTGGCGACCATATGGACGCTAATTATCATTTAGCGACCATATGGTAGCTAATTAGCGTCCATATGGTCGCCAACTTCAGAATAGCAGAACACAAATTTACAACATAACCAATTGCTATTTGCGGTAAAATTCTGTAATACAATCTCTTATAAATATATAAACGAAAGCTTTCTACCGTCAATATTTATCTAAAAGAATATAATGACGGAATGAAAAATTAGGAATAAGATTTAAATACATACCTTTAGTGAGGATGTCGATAAAATTTGACGGAATTTCTTCCTAGAATCAATTCACAGTTGTGGTTCTCTTTTGTGAATATTTTGGAAGACAGTGGAATGAGAGTGAAGTTGTGTTGAAGCGGAGTGCATTTTTAGCGGAATGAGAATGCAATATATGCTGAAACGGCGGGAATTTTACCAATTACTGTTTTTAGCGACCAAGTGGTCGTCAAAAACGCGGGAAATTACCCGCCAAAAAAGATGTGCCGCGCCAAAACATCTGACCAAGTCAGCGACCATATGGTCGCAAACTTCAGCGACCATATGGTCGCTATAACGTTTGCGACCATATGGTCGCTGATAGTTGCGACCATATGGTCGCTAAGATGTGTTCTGATAGTTGCGACCATATGGTCGCTACATGCTGGCGGGAAATTACCCCGCGCACTTTTTGCGACTATAAAGGTATAGCGACCATGTTGTCGCCCATTTTAGCGACCATGTGGTCGCTAATTTCGTTTTATTTTTTTCCCCGTTTTGACGTCCAGATTTGCGACCATTGGCGACCATATGGTCGCTATTTAGCGACCATATTCCGTGGTCACTAAAATATGGTCGCTAAATCTGCAGAATGGTGTAGTGTAATCGGATTGATGAAATCAAGATTACAAGTGTTCTCTCTTGGAGAGTTTTTGTTGTTTAATCTCTATGTGTAACATGGAATCAATTGGTTTTTCTCTCTTTTCAGTCTATATCTTCATCTGATTAACCGTCATATTCCACATTCTACACGTTCCTCGGGTATGCCTTTAATCGTCTGCCACTTTGCATATCGGAGCAGATAACTACCTCTAGTGGTCGTCCGCGAGTGCATATCTCTTTCTCTTGACCGCAACTTTCTTGCTTCCCTTGTGACGGATGACTTCCTCTATCTCCTTGATCTTTCTTTCATCCCGTTCTCTCATGATTCTCCGCCCACTCTTTGGGCCGTCCATGTCAAATGGGCCAGATGGTTTTTGGGCCTAACATTACCCCCAAATTTTGATCCGAATCTTTTGATGGGATTTGGATCAGATTTGTTGCGTGATCTACAGTAGGCGTGTTCCATGTGGCTTCACCCTGTCTGTTCGATCATCCTTGGGGAAGGGAAGAGTCACGTCACTTCAGGTTATAATTACTCCAAGCGCAGACTCTTTGAAGGTACGCATTCATTCATCTTTTTCTCTCTCTTTTACTCCAAGTGTTTCAGATTATTCTCACCATGGTTAAGGCAAGAATAGCCGATCTACGCTTCAAATCATTCCACTCCCTTAAACCCCATGATTGTCACCCTTGTTCCATGTCCCCAGAAGAAGTAGAAAAAATTGTTAAGGGCCATGGCTTTCCGGCGAGTACCAACTTTCATTGTCCTACGCACGAGGCTATAGATTGGGTCAAGGAAGGATGGGTTTGCTTCCTTGAGTATCCTTTCACACTGGGGGCATTTCTCCCTTTTTTTACCTTGATCTTGAATTTCCGGCTGGCTCTTAGGGCTTCTCCGGCGCAACTAATGACGTCGACATGGAAGATCTTGCACTAGATAAGCGAGGTGTGTTCGGAGGAGAAGATCGAATTCTCAGTGTCGGACCTCTTATGTGCTTATCGAGTATGTCCACTCAGGGTCGGTCGCTTCACTCTTCATGCGAGGGACACTAAGAATCCGTTAATCCCTAAATCGAAGGTGAATGTCTATTTTTCCCCGGGGAAAATGATTGGGCGACAGGATTCTTCATTTTGGAAAGATCCACACTCAGTCTGATGTATCAGGCATCCTTCTCCGATTCATGGAGTTCTAAGAGTAAGCATTCTCAACCCTATTTTTCGTTTTGCTTTGTTAGTTGATATTCGCTTTTTAGGTAGGGTTTTTAGTGTCTAAGATAGATTAGATTGAGTGGTTTTCATTCTTGAGTCTTATGTTTTTGAGTCTTTTTGCTTTAGTTTTCGTATTTCCTTGAGATTTGGAAGCTACGCAACTTTTGTGTCGTTTTGTAGGAGTTTTGGAGCTTGGAAGAAGAGTTTGGAGTATTGCAAGATAAGGTGGACAAGCTATGAGGAAGATTAGAGTGGATGAGCTAAGGAAGAAAAGCAAAGAGGAATGAAATCATGAAGAAAGATGAAGAAACGACCCAAGATTGAGCTAGGAAGGGTCGTGCACGAGCCAAGATGAAGAAAGCTAGAAGAATTGCCCTCGGGACCGACCCTGTTAGGGTCGTGCACCACCCAATATTGGGTCGTGCGTGGCGCCGACTTTCTCCTTATTCCGAGATCTTATGGATTATTCTATCTTTTTATTTTAGGAAGGTTGTTTTATCTTGTTTCCTAGTTAGGGCTCCATTTCTTCTATAAAAGGAGGCTAAACCCTGTAGTTTAAAGGTTCGGTTTTTATTCTGCTTTTTGGGGGAGATTGGAAGCAAGACTTGGAGAATAAGTTTGAGAATTTGTAAGACTTCTTCTTAGTTTAATTTTAATTTCGGTTTAGATTTATCATGTCTTCTTCCTTTTTCTTGTTTTTCCTTACCATGAGTTAGTAGTTTTCTTAAATTCTAGGGTTGGGTGAAAACCCAACACAATCATGCATGTCTAAAAACATGAGTTCATAATTTGAATGCTTGATGATCATATTTATCTATCTTGTGCTAAATTCCTTTACGATAGTTGAGGCATATCTTGCGATTAACCCAAGCGAAAGTGTAAGGTTGATTGTTTGATTAGTTCTAATAGGATTATTTGCGAAAGTTGATATTCCTAGGTTGAAGGATAGATAGAAAGTTGTTTAATTTTCGAAAGTTGATTGAATAGCTTGAATTGTTTGCGAAAGTCGACTCTTCTATGATCTAAATTGCATGATAGTTGTGAGATTCTTGTTGGAAGCATGTATGATTGTTGTTGTGGTAGCCCTAGCCCTAGGATTTGTCTTTTATATTGATTAAAACTCTTGTCTTTGCTTTGATCTCACCCATAACGTCGTGCTCAATCCTTTGTTGGTGTTGTGTGTGTTTCGTGTGTTATCGTGCTCAGGACCGACCCTCTTAGGGTCGTGCACGACCCACTTCGGTTCGTTGCTCGTTATTTCCTTGCTTTTCATAGTTTATCGACTAATCTTTAGCACTATTCTCATTCCCGTGGACGAACCTGACTCCGCTATACTCAGCGGGGTCTTGAATATAAATTTATTTGTTCAAGAGACCCTTCAACAAATTAGCGCCGTTGCCGAGGAGATTTCAATAGTGCCAAGTTTTACGCTTTTTGTGTTTTCGGGACTCCGCCAAGTCGGTAATAACCCCCTAGGGTCGGTACCGACCCTGCTGGGCAACCTAGTTTTTGTGTTCTTTCTGTTTACTTTCTAGGTTACTGTCGAGTTGTTACCGATCTCTTCCAGGTCGGTACCGACCCTATCATTAGGTAGTTGCTTCTTTCTTTTCAGTTTCTGTTTCACGGGATCACTCCAGGCTCGGTATCGACCCTCTAGGCCTCGTTACCGACCCTCTCCGAGAAACCGTTTTGCTCTTTGATTTCGTTTTTGTTTTTGTTTTTTCTTTCAATATATAAAAGCCATGGCCATGAAAATTGAAGAAATGAAACAATAGATGGCTGAAGTCCGCTTACAGATAGAGAAGATCCTGAGAGAAAGGGACACCATAGCCGCGAACAATGCCCGTCTACGAGAGCAGTTGGATGTTATTTCAAGAAGCGAAGTGGCTAGTTGCAGTACTGAGGAGCCTACCGACCCACCATGGGTCGGTACCGACCCCTTTCCGAAGGAGTCCGAGGAAGAAGATGAATTCAGTCACGGTAATGAGGCCTTTCCTGACCCAGTTGGGTCGGAAACGACCCATTTTGCCTTGGTAACGAGCCCTTTTCTAAGTGGCATATGTGAGTTTTCTTGTTCTTATCCTATCAATTCTGGAAATGATCCCTTCTCCCATTTTTATTCTATATTATATCCTACTATTAGTCCTATGAAGGAGCCAAAACCTCCTTGGTTTTTGGATTTTACTAACCCTATTGTAGAACTTCCGAGCATTCTGATTGATGATAGAGGGCCAAATATCTTGGAGAATGTTGTTTCATCTATGTATGGGGCTCTTCTTGACCCCAACATAATTGGATGGAAGCCACCTTAGAGGCAAGGTAAGTTCGTCGGGCTAACGACGTTAAAAATAGCGCTTACGGGGGAACGAACACTGGTCTAGGGCCAGGGGGGCACGTTAGAGGAGGAGGAGGAAGAGAGAAGAGAGAGAGAGAGAGAGAGGTGTGTGGAAGAGAGGAGAGGACGAGATTTGTGGAGTTACTTGGAAGACAAGTTTACTTTGGATTTGCTTGTAAGTTTACTTTTTAATTTAATTTGGATGTTCTCAATTATGCTTTGTGAGTAGTCTCTTTCTCTAAGGTTAGGGTTAAACCCAACAATGGTTGTGCATGCTTTCTCTTGATCATGATTTGATTGTTTTTATTGCATGAATCTATTCTCTTGCTCTTAATCCTTAAAGCGAAAGTGGATTGGAATTTCTCGTTCATAGTTGAAACGAAAGCGGAAACTTTGAATCAGAATAGTCAAATTAGGGTTTTGAAGCGAAAGTGGATCTATCCTAGTTGAAGTAGAAGAGATTAGATAGTAAGTTTATTAATTGAACGAAAGTTAGTTGATTTACTTGCTCTAGTTAACGAAAGTTAGCGCCTTTATGTGATAAAAGCATGATCTTTATGTTTCATGAGTGTTAGCATTGCATGATTATTGTTGTGGTGATACCTTTACCTTAGATTTTCTCTCTTACTTGATAAAAACCCTTGCTTTGTTAGATTGATTGCGTAATAAGTTACAAAACTTGATACTAACTTTCTCGTTGTGGACGAACCTGACTCCGCTATACTCAGCGGGGTCTTGATATAAATTTATTTGTTCAAGAAACCCTTCAACAAATTGGCGCCGTTGCCGGGGAGAGGAAGCTTTATGAACCACAATCTGATGTGGTTGATCGGGATGTGAAGTTCCAATTCATGCAGGATGAGATCAACCGATTGAAGAAGCAAGTTACTTTAAATCTTCTCAATCTTGCCAAGAATGTGGGTCTTTTGCCCATACTACTTCCAATTGCACTAACTTGCAGCAAGTGCGAGCCGCTGAGGCTTATGAGGAGGCGAACTACATGAGAGGTTCCTATTGGAACCAAAACAACTATGCAGGGAGGAACAATGCTCAACCATCTTGGAGCAACGTCCCCCTCCCTACCGTCCTCCGGGCTATCAAGAGCAACCATCATGGGTGCAAGGGCTGCAAGAAGGAATCAACGGAGTCCAGAACGGGATCAATGGAGTGCGAGCCGAGCTTACCATGCAGATGAAAGGTGTTCATGCAAGGTTGGGAGAATTTGACTCATGGAGAAAGAACGTCGATTCCCAACTTGGCCAACTAGCTACTTAAATCCCGAGACCTCATGGACAACTCCCGGGCCGCCCCGACGAGAATCCTAGAGGCCGAATAAGCGATGGTGAAGTCCGAGCCATGCACCTAAGGAGTGGCAAGGAATTGCCCGAGCTACCCGAGCATAAGGAGAAGGAACGAGCCTCAGGACCGACCCATTTAGGGTCGAGCACGACCCCTTCATGGGTCGTTCCTGAGGATGCTACTAATGAGGAAGAAGGGGCGACCGACCCAACTGGGGTCAAGCTCGACCTCCCTTCACAAGGTAAGTCTTCTAACCCTTCTACTTCTATTCAATCCCGATCTAAGGTACTTCCATTCCCTTCTAAGAAACCCAAGGACTCGACGGAAGGAAAGTTTAAGCGCTTCGTTAAGTTGCTTCAAGGCTTGAATCTTTCCATTCCTTTCGCCGAGGCCTTGAATGAAATGCCTGCTTATACTAAATTCTTGAAGGAGATTTTATCTAGGAAGCGATCAATGTCAGAGCTAACGGATGAGGTGAGGTCATTGGAGCTCCCCGAGAAGCTAGACGACCCAGGTAAATTCGCTATTACTATTGGTATTGGATCTTACCGTTTCAAAGCTTTGTGTGATTTAGGTGCTAGTGCAAGCTTGCTTCCACTTTCAATTTGGTCCAAGACCAACATGGGGCCATTAGTACCAGTGAACATGAAGCTATACATGGCGGATGGGTCATGCGTCAAGCCAACGGGAGTGGTAGATGATTTCCCAGTTCAAGTGGGGAAGTTCTTTGTGCCCAACGATTTCATAGAGATGGAGATGCCCGAGGACCCTGTGGTACCCATCATTCTCGGACGACCATTCTTAGCCACCGCGGGAGCTATCATCGATGTGAAGAGCGGTCTTCTCACCTTTAACATTGGAGAAGAAGTGGTTGAGTTCCGATTCAACCGAACTATGAAGGAGTCAAGTCATGAGGAGGTCAAGATGATATTCACACACTCCGACTACATTGAGTGCAATAACCCAACGGAGCAATTATTGACTTGAGAGCCTCTACTGCACGTTTCTGGGGTCTCACGACAGACCGTCCAAGGGTCGTGAACAACCCTCCTGGACGTAAGCGAGGAGTCCTACCTTGTCTTGGATGCACTCAAGGCGGAGCATGAGGAGGAAGTTAGCTTGCCCGAGCCTACTCCCGAGCTTAAGGAGCTCCCCGACTCCTTGAGGTACGCATTTCTTGGTCCTAATTCTACTCTTCCCGTCATTATTAACGCTAACTTGAGTAAGGAAGAGGAGAACAAATTGCTTGATGTGCTTAAAACTCATAGGAAAGCCATAGGATATTCACTAGAGGAACTTAGTAGTATTTCACCCTTATTGTGCATGCATAGGATTTATATGGAGGATGATCATAAACCCACTATCGAGCATCAGCATAGGCTAAACCCTAACATGAAAGAGGTAGTGAAGAAAGAAATTCTTAGGATGCTAGATGCCGGTATCATATTTCCTATCTCAAACAGTAAATGGGTTAGCCCCGTACATGTAGTTCCTAAAAAAGGGGGGATGACGGTTGTAGAGAATGAAAAAGGGGAGTTGATTCCATCTAGGACCACCACTAAGTGGAGAATGTGCATAGACTATAGGAAACTTAATAGTGCCACTAGGAAGGATCGCTTTCCACTCCCCTTCATTGACCAAGTCCTAGAACGCTTAGCCTAACACAATTACTTTTGTTATTTGGATGGCTATTGTGGTTTTTGGCAGATTCCCATTCACCCCGATGATCAGGAGAAGACGACATTCACTTGTCCGTATGGGACGTTTACTTATAGGAGGATGCCATTTGGGCTTTGCAACGCCCCGAATACCTCTCAAAGATGCATGATGGCCATCTTCTCCTACATGATTGGGGAAATAGTGGAGGTATTCACGGATGATTTCTCAGTTCATGGTTCTACTTTTGATTCATGTCTTGCTAACCTTTCTAGGGTCCTTAAAAGATGTGAGGAGACTAACCTTGTGCTCAATTGGGAGAAGTGTCATTTCATGGTTAGAGAGGGAATTGTTTTAGGTCATCTAGTGTCTAAACGTGGGATTGAGGTGGACAAGGCAAAAAATTGAGCTTATTGAGAAGTTGCCCCCTCCATCCTCCGTGAAAGACATTAGGAGTTTCTTGGGGGCATGTGGGTTTTTATAGACGCTTCATTCAAGACTTTTCTAAAATTGCTAAACCATTGACTAACCTACTAATGAAAGATGTAGTGTTTAGCATGTCTCCAGATTGTCTTGAAGCATTTTACAGATTGAGGAAAGCTCTCGTGACGGCCCCCATCATGCAATCACCGGATTGGACACTTCCCTTCGAAATCATGTGTGATGCTAGTGACTATGCCATAGGAGCGGTTCTTGGGCAGCGGAAGGACAAGAAGCTTCATGCCATTTACTATGTAAGCAAGACGCTTGACAAAGCCCAGAGTAAGTACACCACAACCGAGAAAGAGTTTCTCGCAGTGGTGTTTGCTTTTGAGAAATTCCGCTCTTATCTAGTAGGTTCTAAGGTTATTGTTTATACTGACCATGCCGCTGCTAGATTTCTAATGGCGAAGAAAGACGCCAAGACTAGGTTGCTTCGTTGGATGCTCTTATTGCAGGAATTTGATCACGAAATCTGAGACAAGAAGGGAGCGGAGAACTTAGTGGCGGATCACCTATCTAGACTGCCCCTTGAACACATCATGGAGTCCGGCGGATCAATCCCCATCAATGATACACGCCCAGATGAGACTCTTTTGCATGGCAGCAATGAGCACCATGGAGAGCATGGCGGTGAAGAAGTTGGGGCCTCAGGACCGACCCTATCAAGGTCGTGCTCGACCCAAACAGAGAATGCAGCCCCCAGGACCTACCCTGCCTCGACCCTCGATTCAACACTCGAGAATGACCCAAATGGGTCGTGCACGACCCTCCCTGGGTTGAGCAGGTAAGTCCTCTTTATTCTCTTCGGTTCCTTCAAGTTCCAATGATCTTCCATCTTTATCTTCTCTCCATACTTCTATTCTTGCTATACGTGGGTCAAAGACCCCTTGGTTTGCGGATTTTGCTAACTATATTGTAGGAGGAGAGATTCCGGCGGGTTTAACCCCTCAAGCCAAGAAGAAATTCCTCCATGACGTCAAGCAATACTATTGGGATGATCCTTACTTGTTCAAACAAGGAAGCGATCACATCTTTCGACGTTGTATTCCGGATGATGAGATTGAGAGCGTCATTCGCCATTGCCACACTCTACCAACAGGAGGCCATGCTAAGGGATTCAAGACCACGAAGAAGATTCTTCAAAGCGGCTTGTATTGGCCAACACTTTTCAAGGATGTACATGAGTTTGTGACAAGGTGTGACGAGTGCCAGCGTTCCGGAAACATCACTTGGAGAAATGAGAACCCGCTCACCGGTATCTTGGAAGTCGAGCTTTTTGATGTGTGGGGATAGACTTTATGGGACCCTTCCCTTCATCGGGTCCTTATAAATACATTCTTGTGGCGGTTGATTATGTTCCCAAGTGGGTGGAGGCTATTGCTACAAGAACAAATGATGCCCGAGTGGTTGCTAAGCTCATGAAATCAAACATCTTCCCTCGTTTTAGAGTCCCCCGAGTACTTATAAGTGATGGCGGTTCACACTTTATTGAGAGGAGCTTTGAAGCTCTTTTGACCAAGTATGGGGTCTATCACTGGGTGGCAACACCTTATCACCCTCAAACAAGTGGTCAAGTGGAGGTCTCAAACCCTCAAATAAAGAGCATCTTGGAGAAGACGATATCCCGGTCAAGGAAAGATTGGTCATCAAAGCTTGATGATGCACTATGGGCGTACCGCACCGCCTATAAGACGCCACTCCGCACCACTCCTTACAATTTGGTGTATGGCAAGTCATGTCACTTGCCCATCGAGCTCGAACACAAAGCTTTATGGGCTCTCAAGGAGCTCAACATGGACCTCGATGTGGCCGGAGCAAAACGTTTCATGGACTTGCAAGAATTAGAGGAATTGAGGCTCAAGGCTTATGAAAACGCCAAGATCTACAAGGAGAGAACCAAGAAGTGGCACAATAACAAGCTTGTCCCAAAACTCTTCAAACCCGGTGACCAAGTACTCCTTTTCAACTATAGGCTCCGACTTTTCCCCAGAAAGCTAAAGACTCGATGGAGTGGACCGTTCACAGTTCAGCACATTTATCTACGTGGGGCGGTCGACCTTATAGACAAGAGCGGGGGAATTTTTAATGTCAATGGGCATCGCTTGAAGAAGTACTATGCAAAAGAGGAGCCCGATGGAGAAATCCGAGCCACATGGGCTCTCACCACCTCAGACTAAGCCAAGGTAAGTCGTCAAGCTAATGACGTTAAACAAGCGCTTACGGGAGGCAACCCGGTCTTTAGATTATTTTTTTTATTTTATTTTTATTATGTTTTTTGTTTTTGTTTTTTAGATTAGATTTCTTTTCTAACCTTCTTTAGACTAGGATAGAATACTTTTGTTTGGGATAGGATTTTTGTGGGATTTTTGCAGGTTCCTAAGCTTCAAATACAGGTTCAAAAAGATGAGAAAAGACGACTTTACATGCGCTACAACTATAGGTAATTTTCAGACACTTGCAGGGGGGTCTAGATCGACCCTATATGGGTCGTGCACGACCCTGTCTTGAAATTCCGAAACTGCCCCTCTTCATAAAAGGTAAGTCCTATTTCTCCTATTTTAACCTAAATCCCAAACCCACCTCTCTCTCTCTTCCTTCTTTCTCAGCCCCGACTCTTGCTCTCTCTCTCTCGCCTCCATCAATTTCACCAAACCAACAAACGATTCTTGCCACCACTCCACCACCTACACCACCAAACATCCACCGCCTCTCACCACCACTCCCCCGCTGCACCACCGGCCCACTCCATCCCAGATCTGGTTCGAAAACGACCCCATCTCCCTTCCCCATTCTAGATCTAGTTCGAAATCGACCCTTTTTCCACTTCTTTCACTCTTAGCTCGGCATTCCGGTATGGATTTCTAACCCTCTACTCTTAATTTTGATTATTATTGATTGGAATTTGATTTTTGGGTTGAATGAGCATTATTGGGATTTTGACTTAGGGTTTAGAATTTGGAAATTGCTTGCATAAGTGTGTTGTTTATGATTTTGCATGCTTGGGTGTGTTTAGATTCGAACTTTATGGGCTATTATGGTTGTATTTCGATGTTTGGTGCCAATTGGGGCCATATTCGAGATTTAGGGGTGAAGGTAGAAGACGATGAACAGTAGCAATGGTCGTGCACGACCCAATCAGGGTCGTGCTCGACCCAACCAAAAAAGAGCCCCCAGGACCGACCCTAAAAGGGTCGTGCCAGAGTGCATTAGGGGTTTTGTTATGTGGTTTTCGATAAATATTGCATGCTAGGTTGAGATTTGATTCATGCTTTCATGATCACTTCCTTATAAATCATGTCTTGCCATTGGTGTGCATTGCTTGAATGAGATGCTTGCAATACTTGTCTTTGAATAAGTATGGGGTGGATTATGTGGATTTTCGTGTTCGGATTGATGTAGGAACTATGTCGGCTTCAGCCTCTAGACCCTTAATGAAGGCAAGGAAAGGCGTCAGGACAGAGAAGGGCAGTCAACAAGAGCTTAATAATTGCCAACTTGCCTCCGAATTCAGGAAAAAGTTCAATGCATTCATTAATATGAGACACAAGACGAGATGGTATTGCGAGGCGGATGGGCAACGCTTGCATATTCATGACGACTTGGTTGAGGCCTTCTCTTATATTGGTGGTGAGAACTTGCTTATGTGGAATGATCATCATTATCTGGTCCTTACTTCCGAGTTCTTGGCTACCTTCTCCACCAAAATCAAGAGTCCCGATTCTGGTGGGAAGATGGAATTTCAGCTGGGCAGGAAGTGGTTCAAACTCACTCTAAAGAATCTCAACGATGCATTCGGGTTCCCTAACCCGATATATGATGATAAGGTTGTGCACCTGCCCCTAGAGACATGGAGCTATTTATCCGGGGTCCGGGAATCCAGTTTCCATAACTTGGCCAGCAAGAACATCGCCAACCCGCTCTTTCGGATCATCTTGCGCATTCTTGGGAGCACGGTCTTCCCGCGAATAGAGTTGTCTCGCCCAAACAAAAGGGATGTCAATATGTTGAGAACTATGTTGTTTTCCTCCCTCGATCCGATAAACATTGGCTTCGAATGGATGAGGAGTGTGGCAGATTTCAAGGCACGATCGGAGGCTATTTTCTTTGGAGGTATGATCGTCTGTCTTGCCCGGAAGCTTGGGGTAAATATGAGCGCTTATTCAGCGGAGAAGCCTACCTTTGTAGACATCCCGTTCCTAATCAATGCTTAGCTGATAGAGAGGCACCCCGACGACCACAACAAGTATTTCTCTACCTTTCATGAAAAGACGGTTGTCATCACTCGAGAGCGATTCGACTTGCTTCATTTGCCTAATTGGTATGATGTGTGGTCCAACGACAGATATCCTTTGAAGAGTCGCCCCGAGCATGATGAGTCTTTGAGAACTCGCCCCCGCCGCTATCCGAGTCCCGAGCTCGGGTACGAGCTCCTTGCTTTGCCTCCCATTCCCTCACCTCTCAGGCACGACCCATCTGGGGTCGTGCACGACCCAACTAGGTCGTTCCAGCCTTCAATGTCGTTTGTGCACGACCCATCTGGGTCGTTCCCGCCCACTATGTCGACTATGCATCCTACTTTTTGGGCGACTTATGAGTTTGTGACTTGTTCGGGTGCCTATCCTGGTCCCGGGGATGAAGTGCCGATGCAGCAAGATGAGCCACCCGTCTATGACATGGAATACTTGGCTAGAGAGATGGCGGCCATGCGGGTCGATCAAAGGAAACAACATGAGGCGGTAATGCGTGGACAAGCATCCATTATGGAGGATCAACGACAAACCCGGGCTTTGGTGGAACAACATCATCAACAGTTCCAACAATTCTGGACTTACTATTAGGCTCAACAAGACATGGATGACTATCGTTGGGCTCATATGGAAGGCTTCATGCATTGGACTCAAGGGAACTACCCGAATAGAGATGACTAGGTTCCCCCGGCGCATCCACCATTCCGTCCATGACGACGTGCTCCACCTTCACCTTGATGAGTTCCACCTCCATTCCAAGCTTCCAAGAGTTCTTTGTGAGTTTTCTTCTTCTTTTCTCTTTACTTTTTCATAACATTTTCATGCATGGGGACATTGCATATGTTAAGTATGGGGTAGGGGAAGAAGAAATCTCACATGTTGTACATAATTGAGTCTTTTTGTTTTGCTTGTTTGTTAGTTTGTTTTTTTATGAAAAAAAATTGAAAAAAATTGAAAAATGTCGAAAAATCCAAAAATATTTGCTTCTTTGTTTTAGGATAGAAGAATGCTCTATCTTAGATGTCCTATGATGAGATCTAATTTTCATGCTTATCATATAATTCCTTTGGCATATTTGGATAGTATAGCCCAAGTTTTGAGAAATTGCTTTTGATTGTGAAAAATTGACTTATGATGAAATTGAACATATGTATCTTGAGTAGAAGTAATTGCAATCCAATAATTTTTACCTAGTGAGGAATTTTGGCCTTATAGGGATACCTTCATGAAATCCCTCTTCTTTAAATGTGTGATTTGCTCTCTTTATGCATATATCTCTTGTTATTGATATGGTTATCTATTTCTTGAAGCCTCTATGAGTTCGTTCATGCATGTTAATTATGATTAAGAACTTATTTTTCATAAGCCCTATTAACCCATATCCACCCTTACATTATCCTCTTTTTGAAGCCAATTTGAGCTTAAAGCCTTTTATTTTTAGCTCCACAAAATTATTCCCTAGCCGATGTAAGCTTGACCCTATCCGGGGATTAGGACTTAGTATTGGTTGTTGTGATGGTTTTGTTGAGTGAGATTTATTGGTTCAAGTGTGGGGTAATTTTGGGTTGGGTATTTGAGAATCTTGCAGTTTATATGTAAGAGGAGTTTGGTTCTCTGAATGCACTTGCAAAGAAAGAAAGAAAGAAAAAATCGGTACCGACCTCCGACAGGAAAAAAATGAAGATCATAAGGGATTAAGAAAAAAAAGGGAAGAAAAAAAAGAAACAGTTGAATAATGAAAAATGTGCATGATTCAAATTTCCTTGTTGTTTGTAAGCAAGATAAATTGGAATAAATGGGTGAGTGAAAGAAAAAATGCATAATGTTGAGAGAGTTTGGTATATGTTGTTTTTATGAGAGTTTTGGTAAATGTGAGTTTTTAGGAGTCTTTGATTCCCGGATATTATTAGCACCACATAGCCAAAATATTTCCACGCCTTATTGTTATTACCAACACTACCACAATTAAGGCCTTTTGAAACACTTGAATGAAACGGTTTTAATATAATGAAACGGGTTAATGAAACGGCCAAGTCTAATGAAACATTTTAAGAAACGGTCAGGCTTAATGAAACATTTTATGAGACGGTTCATGCTCAAATGAAACGCCCCTTATTATTAAAACGGTTTATTCTACATATTGAAACGGCTCAAAAAAAAAAAGAGGAGGCGCGAATGTTCCCCGCCTCAACCCGCTACAAATTTCACCCATGGCGCCCTAAAATGTCAAATCCCTAAAATTTTCCAATCCCTTCTCCTCTCGAACACAAGTCGGTCTTCTCCTCTCCCTTCTCCATTTTCAATTAAGTCCAACCTTTTCATCTTTAATCTTTGGCTCGTGTTGGTAAGGTAAGAGGCCAAACACCGATGAAATCCCTAAAATTCCCCCATCCCTTCTCCAATTTCCTGAACTCAAGTCAATCTTCTCCTCTCTCTTCTCCATTTTCATGCAAGTTCGCCCTTCTCATCTCCAATCTCTAGCTCGTGCTAGTAAAGTGAGAGGCCAAACACCGAAGGTGGCCTAGCAAGACAAGAAGGACGCACCCACAAGTCCATTT
The DNA here is from genome assembly GCA_964016875.1 of Fallopia convolvulus. Taxonomy (NCBI): domain Eukaryota; kingdom Viridiplantae; phylum Streptophyta; class Magnoliopsida; order Caryophyllales; family Polygonaceae; genus Fallopia; species Fallopia convolvulus. The sequence goes on from OZ024721.1 coordinate 11,415,507, forward strand.
CGTCATCGCCGGTATGAAACCCTAGCCTACCTATTCGATTGACGCACTTGTCCTTTCATTTTTCAAACATATAGTGAAATTGAATTTGAAATTGGATTTGTTTAAGAGTTCAGTTGTTGGATTCGGCTAGAATAGGGGCCCCAACTCATCAGAGAAGTAAGACCTGAGCTTTCAAATGTTCGATGCTTGTTTTTTATTCCTAAAAATGTTGGATGCTTCTCATTTTATTTGAATACGAAAATGTTCAATATACAAATCAAACCCCCAACCATATCATTGGTTATGCGAATTTTAAAAATAATTACTTGATTTTTCTGTATTCAGGTCCATAGAGGAACCCTTTTCAATATCATCTGTTGAGGGCTGAAAGTTAAAAGAGCAGTTGATAGACCTTCTTGCTATTGTTGGTAATACTGAATTATGCATTTAATGGATGTCAATTACAAGACGACTTAAGCTTGACTAAGAACTAGGCTCTAGTGGTCTATTGTTCATTTGCATTGATGTTTGACACTCTCATAGGCATCCAGAGACTGCAATTAGAGATTTTTTATTGGAAATATCCCTCCCTCAATCAGTCATTTTACCAAATAATAAGGAACCCATAGCACAATTTTAGATTACAAAAGTTTTAAAAGCAATACAGGACAAATAGCCCAGTCAAAACTGATTCAATCCCTCTGAGCCATAGGCACAAAGGATATATTTTCCTCAAATGCACACTTAATCTTATCATAAATGGTCTTTGTCTAGTAATATGATTCCCCAACTCATCTTTTTACCTTTTTATAAGGACAGGAATTGGGTTACCCATTTTTTGAATTCACTGTAATGACTTCTTGTAATTTTGTTTGTTATTTAATTAGCTTCTTTGTATTATTAGTTCTAACTTAATTAAATGGCTAGGGAATAGGATGAAATGCCAACATACTTATTATTAGATAATGTAGACATGTAGGATTGCATTACGAATTTGGTTCCTATTCCATGGTTGTAGTGATCCTCTTATTATTAGATGATGTAACCATGTAGGATTGCTTTGTGCTTGAACTAGAATCTTTTGACAGAACAAAGTTCAGCTTCTTTATCTATGCATTTATACTGAATCAATTAGTAGTCTTAATGCCATGAACATTCATTTTCTTCTGTCCAGAAACAGCTAGAATCTTCTCCTGAAACAACTTGGTCCTTTTGGCTTTGTTTGACACGACTTATTTTACTACTCAGTGTCAATTGTTTCACCCTTGGGACATCTGAAGGAATACAAAAATAAAACTTCATTGCACTGCATTTTGATAGTAAGGTAAAACAAAATTTTCTGCCATCTACTAGTCTTCTTATTTGTCTACATGAGTTCATTTTTATATATTTTGGTTTAGATATTTCTAAGATATGCTTATTATCATCTTGAACTTATTATGCTGAGGTAAAACTTGTGTTGTTAGTAAGTAAATGTCTATCTAGCTCTCATTTATTGTGTATAACACTTGAATTTTAGCTGTTGTTTGCAGATTATCTCTTTGTCTTTAAGAATTGAATCTTATGTTGATTGTTAGTGTGGCATTGAACTTGTTTAGGTTGATCTTATGCTGATTGTTTATTGTGCAAAGTTGTGCACTAACGAGTTGTATGGGTTGGATTAGAAATTGATGTTTTTATGTGATTGATTTTTGCAGCTAGATAGTCTTCCAATGGTGCCAACAATTATAGTTATCACACAACTTTTGGTCTTGGTTGTTGTGGATGGACATGTGAAGGCTTTTGTGCTATTTCCTAGTTTGGTGTATAGACTTCATGTAATCTGCCTAACTAGCTTTTGTGCTATTTTAGATTTGCATAGAAACCACCTATATATCGATCTCCTAGTTTAGAGGAACATGTCAAGCCTTTGTACTAGAATCTAGCTCGTATGTTGAGCAACCATTATGTATTTATATGTAATTAACTTTTATATTTATCAATCAAAGAAATTAAAATATTAAACTTATATTTTATATTTGTTTTTATATTAATATTTGTTAATTGAATGTAATATTAAATAATATATATATGTTATAATGAAAATAATCGTTTCACTAGCTCTTATATATGATTCATGAAAACTACCACAACCGTTTCACTAATATGTAACATAATGTTTCATTAGACCAAGAAAATGAAACGGTTGTGACAGCTAATGAAACGGATATAATATGAAACGGTTTTTTATAGCTAATGAAACGGTTGGTATTTGTAATGATAGAACCGTTTCATTAGCTTAAACCAACCGTTTCATTAGGTCTAATGCTACGTGAGCGGATGAAACACCCAAAAACCATTTCCTTATACATAATGAAACGGTTTTGTGGTCTTTATGAAACAAATTTTAGCCGTTTCAAAAGGCCTTAATTGTGGTAGTGCAAGACCAATTACAACCCGTTCGAATGGAGTCGTCTATGAAGATTTCATTGAGCCTAAGTTCTTATGATGATTGATGTGTTTTTACTTCTCTAGGTAGAGAGATTGGTGATATAAGTCTCAATGATAAAGTTGATATTGCGTAAGGATTGAGATGAGAGTTGATTTAAATAGCCTAAACACATGAGAGTTGAGAGTTCACATTAATATCCCTTGTGAGGTTGGATTGTGATTGCCTACGCTTGAGATTCATACATATGTGATGACGTTAAAATTACTTGTCTGCTTTTTCATTTGTGTTTAAAATGTTTTGACAAAGGCTATGCTTGAAGATTGTGTTATTGGTCTTGATTTTGCATCATTATTGCTTGAGGACAAGCAAGTCTAAGTATGTGGTATTTTGATATTCGCGTTTTAGGTAGGGTTTTTAGTGTCTAAGATAGATTAGATTGAGTTGTTTTCGTGCTTGAGTCTTATGTTTTTGAGTCTTTTTGCTTTAGTTTTTGTATTTCCTTGAGATTCGGAAGCTACGCAACTTTTGTGTCGTTTTGTAGGAGTTTTGGAGCTTGGAAGAAGAGTTTGGAGTATTGCAAGAGAAAGTGGACAAGCTATGAGGAAGATTAGAGTGGATGAGCTAAGGAAGAAGAGCAAAGAGGAATGAAATCATGAAGAAAGATGAAGAAACGACCCAAGATCGAGCTAGGAAGGGCCGTGCACGAGCCAAGATGAAGAAAGCTAAAAGAATTGCCCTCCGGACCGACCCTGTTAGGGTTGTGCACGACCCCATATTGGGTCGTGCGTGGCACCGACTCTCTTCTTATTCTGAGATCTTATGGATTATTCTATCTTTTTATTTTAGGAAGGTTGTTTTATCTTGTTTCCTAGTTAGGGCTCCTTTTCTTCTATTAAAGGAGGCTAAACCCTTTAGTTTAAAGGTTCGGTTTTTATTCTGCTTTTTGGGGGAGATTGGAAGCAAGACATGGAGAAGAAGTTTGAGAATTTGTAAGACTTCTTCTTAGTTTAATTTTAATTTCGGTTTAGATTTATCATGTCTTCTTCCTTTTTCTTATTTTTCCTTACCATGAGTGAGTAGTTTTCTTAAATTCTAGGGTTGGGTGAAAACCCAACACAATCATGCATGTCTAAAAACATGAGTTCATAATTTGAATGCTTGATGATAATATTTATCTATCTTGTGCTAAATTCCTTTACGATAGTTGAGGCATATCTTGCGATTAACCCAAGTGAAAGTGTAAGGTTCATTGTTTGATTAGTTCTAATAGGATTATTTGCGAAAGTTTATATTCCTAGGTTGAAGGATAGATAGAAAGTTGTTTAATTTGCGAAAGTTGATTGAATAGCTTGAATTGTTTGCGAAAGTCGGCTCTTCTATGATCTAAATTGCATGATAGTTGTGAGATTCTTGTTGGAAGCATGTATGATTGTTGTTGTGGTAGCCCTAGCCCTAGGATTTGTCTTTTATATTGATTAAAACTCTTGTCTTTGCTTTGATCTCACCTATAACATCGTGCTCAATCCTTTGTTGGTTGTGTGTATGTTTCGTGTGTTATCGTGCTCAGGACCGACCCTCTTAGGGTCGTGCGCGACCCACTTCGGTTCGGTCTTGGCGTTGTTTTCTTGTTATTTCCTTGCTTTTCGTAGTTTATCGACTAATCTTTAGCACTATTCTCATTCCCGTGGATGAACCTGACTCCGCTATACTCAGCGGGGTCTTGAACATAAATTTATTTGTTCAAGAGACCCTTCAACATTAGTGCTTGCTCCTTTTTTGCTGATCCTCCTTTTTGGAGGGCTTTCATGTGTAGTTCCACCGGGTTTGGACACCCACGTCTTGGAATCGGAAGCATGCAGGAAGCTCTTTTCCCTTCCTGCGGCGTTGTTGGAAGACCGGTCTGATGGTGAAGATGATTCAAGGTTGGGTGATTTTGAAAAGACGATTGACGATAGAGTTCCCGCGTCCATGGCGGCCGTCAAAATGATCGACATGCCTCTAACGAAAGCCACTAGTATGTGCGTGTCTACCGTTTATCCTCTATTTATTTTTATCTCTCTCTTTTTGACTGACGATTTCTTTGTTATAGGCCTCGCAAGCTTCAACCTCTCTTGGATGGAATTTCTCTGTCGCGGCCATGATTCAGCGCAAGCTGCGCTTGAGTAATAGGAAACCTCCCTTGGATCCCAAAGTGAAGGTGGAGGCCGCAACTAAGGCTACTCCCGTCAAGCGGTCATCATCTGAAGTTACTGAGGTTGTTGATTTGGAAGGCAAAGTTCCGATGGATCTGTGCTAAGGGCTCCGCAATACTCATGCTTCCAAGAAACCTCGTCTTGACACTCCTACCTCTGCTTTGATTAGAGACACTGGATTGACGGTCTGGAAGGTAAATCTCCTCTCCTTACGATGCTCCTTCCTCACCTTTACCCACTTTACATGTGGGTTTCTCCTCACTCTTGGCGCTTTTATCTCTCAAGGTTTGCAAGGTGCATTGTGGGTAGCCGATGCCGTACACCGAGAGGAGAAGAGTGTAGCGGAACAAAGGTCCAAATGGGACGCCGAGAAAGCTGGGTTGGAAAAGGAAGTAGCGGTCGCTGCTAAGTGTCGGAAGGTCGATGTCGGGAAAATCGTGAAACTGATGGGAGCGGTCAAGCGTCATCCGCATCAGGCCGCCACGGATCGACCCAAGATCGCAGAGGTAGAGTTTTCTAATAAGAAGATCCTTAAGGAAGTCGGGGAAATATGGGCTTACTATTCAATGATGTCTCGAGTAGAAACGATTAAGTAGTTTGTGGCAGGTCAGCATTTGGGTTGGGATCTGGACGCGGAGATTGCGACCATCCATGAATGCTACTCGCCCGATAAGCCAGCTCCCGGTGACGAGATTTTCGCTTCTCTAGGTCTTTTGGAAGAAGAGAGGGCAGGCAAGGATCTTGGCGCTGACGATGACGGTGGTGATCGTGGGACGGATGCCGGAGTTACCCCTAAGATGGATGAAGGACAGGTCGATCTCCTGGTGAGCGGACAAGACCAACTGGAGGACACCATTGACGAGGAGGAAGATTAGGGTTGAGCGCCCTTGTAATTTTTGCTATCTTGGATGTGCTCGAACAAATCTTTTGCACTATCTCTTTTTTTTTTGTGAGTGGTGTGGCCAGGTTTTGGGTCGAATACAATTTTACCCCTTTCCTTGTATGCAGGTGTTCTGGGATTATGAAGTGCTTCTGATCGAGGGCTTTTAGACGAAGACTCCTGTTGAACTCATTCGTTATTGGTGGCAGCTGCGCTTACCAAAGGGTTTTTCCAAGCGAGTGATGGCTATCGTGTCGAAGCGTGCGCTCGGGATGCTCCGTTGATCGAAGACGTCTTTGGTCTAGGATTTGTTGCCTTTACCATTTAAGCGTTTCGGTTGTATGGTTATTTATCTAAATGAATGTAATCTATCTTATAATGAATAAAACATGCTTGACGTGCTATGCAAGAAAAGAAATAAACACGAGCAAGTAACAACACAAGCAACTGCCATTCATTCGAAAAACACCACAACATGGAAATCACGTAGCAAGTAGTTTTCACATAGTCAAGTCGATCACAAGCAAACTACGAAAGGAATGAACTAGAATGAAAGTAAACTAACAACTAGGGAAAGATGACCTGGAACGTCCTGCGTATCACGTGCGGAGGCTTCCTGCTAGAAGTGCCCAAGAAGTTTGCGTTCTGAGGAAGGAAGACTTCTTTTAGAAGTGATACTTTTAAAGATGTATTGTGTTCCAACTCCGTCGGGCAGCATCACCGTCTTTGGATTCGAGCTGGTACGCGCCTTAACCGATGACCCTGGTTATCTTTTACGACCCTTCCCATGCTGGGGCTAGCTTGCATGACTTGGTCTCATGGGTGTTTTGAAAGACATTTTGTATTACCCAGTCGCCAACTCGGAAAGTCCGAATCTTGATGTTTTGGTTGTAGCTTCGGACGACTTGTTGCTGGTGCCTAACTAGACGTAATCAGGCCTGGTCACGAAGCTCGTCAGAAGTATCCAGATCGATCGACAACTCCAAACGATTCTGTTCTTTAGTCATGAAGTTGGAGCAGGCTGTGGGGATGAGAATCTCAGCTGGAATGACCGCTTCACACTCGTGCATCAATGAGAAGGGAGACTGACCGGTTGCTACCTTGGTCGTTGTTCGATTGGCCCATAGGACGTAGCGTAGCTCATCGGCCTAGTTTCCTTTGCCTTTCACGAGTCGCTTCTTCAAGTTGTTCACAATCACCTTATTGCTTTCTTCAGCTTGCCCATTTGACTGAGGGTAGCGAGGTGTCGAAGTGACTAAATTGACATCCCAACGACTACAGAAGTCTCGGGTTCTCTAACTTATGAACTGAGACCCATTGTCACATACGATCTCTGAAGGCACACCGAAACGATAGAGGATATTTCTAATGATAAAGGAAATCACATGTTTATCCTTGATTTCTCGATAAGCTTCGGCTTCAATCCACTTGGAGAAGTAATCGGTCATGGCGAGGAAGAATACCCTTTGTCCGGACAAGGGGGTAACTTCCCGAATATGTCAATTCCCCAGCGCATGAACGATCATGGTGTGAGTGTGGGGTATAGTGGTTCGGGAGGTTGGTGAGTCGTTGGTGCGTGTCTCTGGCAAGCGTCGCACTTACGACAGAAGTCTACAACATCTTTTCTCATAGTAGGCCAGTACCGCGCCTGACGAAGGGCTTTGTTGGATAGACTTCTTCCTCCTGTATGGTTTCGACAATCTCCTTCATGAAGCTCCTCGAGAAGTTTTTGGACACCATCCTTGGTCAAGCAACGCTGGAGTATACCCACTGTTGATCAGTGGAAAAGCACCCCATTCTCGATTGTAAATCATGTAGCTCTCATCTTCAGCATCCTAGCCTCGGTTTTATCTCTCAGAAGCATTTCGTCGATCAACCAATCAAGGTACGGCTGGGTCTAGGGTTCTTCATTAACTTCGGAGGGAACGAGGGAATTTTCTTCATTCCTCGGACCGTCCAGAGATAGATCTAGGTCAGGGTCATTTTGCAAGCTCCAGTCATCAATATCATCACTGCTCATGAAGACGTCTTCGCATGGCATGGACCCGCAAAGGAAGACGTCATCGCTCATGCTAAGGGATTTGTCGCCATCATAGACACGAGTTCTTTTGATGCTAGGAACCATGATATGAATCATCGAAATTGCAGGATATTCATCAAGGTTGATGGCGAAGCTAAACGAGCGAGAGAGTCTACTTGAGCGTTCTGCTCTTTTGGAGCCTATGTGAAGGATATCTTCTCGAACCGAGGGATCAGACCCTTCACCACTTCCAGGTAAGCTTCCATTCTTTCATCCCTGGCGTCATATAACCCTGGCTTCATATAACCCCACGATTTGATTGATTATCAATATTGAATCACAATTGACCTCGATTTGTTGTATGGCCAAGTCCTTGGCAAGGGTTAGGCTAGAAACTAAAGCCTCATACTCGACTTCATTGTTTGTGGCTTCAAAAGTACATCTCACGGATTGTGCCACCCTATCCCCCTGTGTTGATTTTAGGACTACTCATATCCCTGTTCCCCGGCGTTGGAGGCGCCATCTGTGTGAAGCGTCCATTTGACTGGAGACATAGCTTCTAGCATCATTAATTCGGCCGACTCCCTTCTTTCTTCTGTGGTAGGGCTAAAATCAACCACAAAGTCGGCCAACACTTGAGATTTCAGCGCGGTTCTAGGCTCATACTGGATGTCGAATCCGCTTTTAGGTGGATTGCCCACTTGGCCATTCTTTTCGTGAACTCGGGTTTGTGCATGACCATCTTTAGGGCATGCGTGATTCTCATCACGATCGTTTGTGACTCGAAGTAGGGACGGAGTTTATTAGAGCACATGACCAAGGCTAAAACCATTTTCTCTAGGGAAGAATAACGAGTTTCATCGGGTAGGAGAGTTCTACTTACGTAATACACAGGCTTTTGCTGCCCATCCTGTTCGCGGACCAGCACCCCACTAATGGCTTGCTTGGTGACAGCCCAGGTACATGGGTAAAGTTTCTCCTTCTTCCGGCTTCGCTAATATTAGAGGATCAGAGAAGTATTTCTTCAACTCCTAGAAAGCTTCCTCATGTCGGGCAGTCCACTAGAAGCACTTGTCCTTTCTAAGCACCCCATATAATAGACGGCAGCGATCTGCTGACTTGGAAATGAACCTATTCAACGCAGCGATTTTCTCGGTGATCTTTTGGACGTCTTTCACGCATCTCGGAGATTTCAATGGTACTATCGCATGAACCTGTTCTAGGCTTGCTTCTATCCCCCTCCGCGTGACCAAATACCCTAGGAATTTCCCAAATTTCACTCCGAATGTACACTTTTGCGCGTTCGACTTCATGTTGTATCGCTTCAAGATTCCGAAGGCCACTTCTAAGTGACGTCAGAGGTCCACAACTTTCTTTGATTTGACGAGCATGTCGTCTATATATACCTCCATAGTCTCCCCGATTTGGCTTTGGAACATTCTATTCACTAGCCTTTGGTATGTGGCTCCAGCGTTCCGTAGTCCAAAGGGCATCACTTTGTAGCAATAGGTTCCTTTGCTAGTTATGAAAGATGTCTAATCCTGGTCGCTTTCTTCCATTCGGATCTGGTTGTGACCACTGAAGGCGTCCATGAAGGTCAACAATTCATGGCCCACCGTGGCGTCTACTAGGGAATCTATGTGAGGCAAAGGAAATGAATCCTTAGGACAAGCCTTGTTCAAATCCGCGAAGTCTAAACACATCCTCCATTTTCCATTTTTCTTGGGTACAACGACTACATTAGCTAACCATTCTGGGTACTTGACTTCTTTAATCTTGCTAGTCTCCAATAGCTTTCCTACTTCTTCGTCTACTATCTTGTTTCTTTCAGCGGCGAATTTCCTTCGTTTTTGTTTCACTGGTTGGTGACTAGGATCCACGTTCATCTTGTGTGTGATGATCTCCAGATCGATTCCCACCATGTCCTCGTGGGACCATGCAAAGCATTCTGTATTTTTACTTATGAAGTCTACCAGCTCATTTCTCATGGGTAATTCCAAATCTCTTCCAATGTTTACGGACGATTGAGGTCTAATTGGTCTAGGACCACTTCTTCTACATGTTCATCTTTCTTTTCTTTTTCTTTTGGAAAGGTAGAACCTGTTCATCTTCCTTTAATTGCTAGGACCACTTCTTCTACTTGTAAAACTCTCTTGACGTTCTTTGGTCTCCTCGGATCTCTTGAACCCCCAAGGTGTTGGGAACTTTATCGTTTGGAGGTAGGTTGAGGGAACAACCCTAATGTCATGGAGCCACGGTCTCCTCATTATCACATTATAGCAAGAAGCACAATCCATGATAGAGTATCGAACCTAGATGTTCACGCCTTTTGCGTGCGTGGGAAGGGTGATGTCTCCTACCGTGTGCTTCACTTCTCCGCTGAATCCCACACGCGCAGTTGGGTTCTTCTCCACGTCCTTTTCGCTCAACCCTATTTTTTTTAGTTCTCCTAGCATCATAAGGTTAGTCGAACTTCCGGTGTCAATGAGAACCCACTTGACCAGGATGTTCCCTATCGAGAGAGAGAGAGAGAGAGAGAGAGAGAGAGAGAGATAACGAGTCCACCATGGTGAGGTCCTTCAAGACCATTGACATCATCCTCATCAAATTGTATCACGAGATTGAGGACGTCTCTCTTCATCAGCATGGGATGATGGAAAGCATTTTCTCGTGCGTTCCTCTTGGCTTCCGAGTAAGTGAGGCCGCACACGCTCGATCCTCCTATGATCACGTTTACGACCTTGGCGGGTACTGGCGACACAGGCCTTCCCGCACGTGAGGCTTCTACCACATCCGGAGGGACCTGTGCGTTGGGTGCTACTTCCGTTATCCTTCCTTGAGATACGAGGTAGGCAATCTCTCTTCTCAGTGCTACACACTCTTTAGTTATGTGACCGTAATCATCATGGAAATCGCACCATTTGCTCATATCCTTGTTCGGGTAGGGCTTCTCATTTCTCTTTGGCCATCTGACGCCACGTATCGTCAAAGCTATATTCTTCACGAGTTCCTAGGGGGATATACCCAGGTTAAACTCATCACACTTCAGTGGCAATGGCTTGGAGGGTCTAGCCTCAATGACATTTACCTTCACCGCGACAGGGTGAGGGCGCTGATATGGTTGATTGCGGTGTTCCCGACGGTGATCTGGCGTTGCTTTCTTTTCTACCCTTTCCCAAACGCTTTCGGGCTTCCTCATCTTCAGATCTTCTTCAAGTCTGATTTGGGCCAGAGCCTTGGTTTGAACATCTTCAAAAGTGTGGCATGGGTGCCTGGTGAGTTCTTTGTAAAGATCTCCATCTTGGTTAACCCCCTGATGGAAGGCTTCCATAGTAGTCGGCACGTCACAGTGCGGGACGAAAATCTTCTCTCGGTTGAATCGGTCCAGGCACTATCGGGTGGATTCTTCTGGCTTTTGGATAATCTGGTACAAATCGCTAGATTGTTTTTCGAACCTCCGACTGCTAGCGAATTGGACCCTAAAGGAATCCATCAACTCGGCAAAGGAACGAATACTTCCCCGAGGAAGATTAACGAACCACTTCAAATTCGGCCCTGTGAGAGCCGTTCCGAAGCCCTTACACATCAGTGCTTCACGAGAGTGATATGGGACGGCACTAGTCATCATCTTTTGCTTGAATATAGCTACATGCTCGTCAGGGTTTCCCGTGCCGTCATTGGGACTCATGCTGGGTACCGAGAACTTCTTCGGTATCTCGACCTAGGCGATGTGAGGAGCGAAGGGAGACTTGTTGTAACTATCAGCCGCTTCTTTCTCTATGGGTCGAGGGACCCTATGTATCTTCGCTAGTTGCTCGGTGAACATCTTGAACTGGTTTTGGACGATGTTTTCTAGATCTCAGGGATGACTGCAGTCCCAGTCCTCTTCATCATCCATGATGTCATCTTCAAAGCGTCGAGGCTAACCACTCACGCCGATTGAAGGCGAGTGGGGGCTCTCACCTCCTCACCGGTATGGTTGCCTTCTGCAGGGGTGAAAGACGGTACCCCAGGTATAGTTGCTGGTGGGGTAACGAACTCCGTACTAGAGGATCTCTCATGCCGACCGGTAGGGTTTCTAGAGGAACCTTCTCCCCCACTGGTTCGAACTCGATCCGTCGTTCGGGCGTGCGGGCCGACGGAAGAAACAGATCGGAGTTGAGAGCAGAAACCTTCATTATCGGCGATTAGTTGCTCGATGCTAGTTTTTTGCTTCTCGTTGCAAGCAAGTTGGTCTGTTAGTTCCTTCTCAAGAGCTTGAAGCCTCTGGGCGAACTCAGATAACACGAGGCGGAGCGCTGCCGATGCGTCCTGGCGTGCGCCTCCATCACCCCCGGCGTCTTGCTCTTGATTACCCTCATTTGAGTTGCTCATGGTGACTTTTTGAACTTCTTCCGATATGGAAATGCGAACCCTTTTCGATCGTAGGGCCCCACGGTCGGCGCCAAATTGTTTTGGACAGAAATTTGATAACCAAACTCTTGCCTTAGATTGGGGCACGATCGAATTGAAAGTCAAGGAATCACTAGAGAAATAATCAGATTGATGAAATCAAGATTACAAGCGTTCTCTCTGGGAGAGTTTTTGTTGTTTAATCTCTATGCGTACCATGGAATCAATTCGTTTTTCTCTCTTTTCAGTTTATATCTTCATCCGATTAACCGTCATATCCCACATTCTACACGTTCCTAGGGTGTGCCTTTAATCGTCTGCCACTTTGCGTATGTATCGGAGCAGATAACTACCGCTAGTGGTCGTCCGCGAGTGCATGTCTCTTTCTCTTGACCGCAGCTTTTTTGCTTCCCTTGTGGCAGATGACTTCCTCGATCTCCTCGATCTTTCTATCATCCTGTTCTCTCATGATTCTTCGCCCGCTCTTTGGGCCATCCATGTCAAATGGACCAGATGGTTATTCGGCCTAACAAATTTCACTCTCCTTTATGGGAATAAGTTCAATAAAAGAAAAAAAATTCTATCACATTTTTATCGAGTATTATGTTTTAATTTCTCTTATTTATTATGATTAATTGTTCAGATTCAAGCCTTGGGTGGCGTCGGACTTCAAATCCGAAGTCACTGGTGTGTGACATTCCCGATGTGAAATTGGGGTGTTGTACCACGGTATTGTGCTAATCGGCTCCCACATCAGTTAGCTTTAACAGACCCATAATGTTAATTTGGTCTAATATTGTGTTTCTATCACGAAGTACCGTGGGACTGCTCCTAACGCTTTTACTTTTCTTGAAATTGGTCATGTTGTTTCTTAAGCAATGATCTTCTTTTGTAAACCTCATGTAACAATCGAACTAACACATTTTGTGCCCATGGGCTAGTTAAAACGCATCTATGTATTCAATGCAATAAGGACAAGCATATTTTGCAAAAGTGCTACATCCTACATAAACATCGGGTGAATGCAATAAATTCAATAAACATACACATGCATGAGTATAATTAACCATTTTTTTACTACATTAGAACATACCTGACAACATCGAATATACCGGACAGTCACTAATAGTCCACATTATAGGCACACGTATGAATTTTTTTTGCTTCCTCCACGCATCATATGTGTACACCCCGTGAAGCCACAAACTCTTAAGCTCGGCTATCAATAGTTGCAAGTAGACATCAATGTTTTTCTTCGGGCTTTTTGTCCAGGCAGAATAACCGTTAGAAACATAACCTCATCTCGCATATACATTGATAGCAGAAGATTATAGGGTGTATCCTCGCCCCATAAACCTTAACTTAGACTCGAGGCTAAGTAGCTCAGTCGCCGCCTCTAACTTGGTGACATCACATCCAGACCACAACTACTTATTCTAGCTACAACCATGGCATGCATACGTTGTGCATCGGAATTGGGTGCTCCATGATAATATTTCTTTCTCTCGGGCATTAGCTCCTCCTTCTGGACGAGATTAGTGTAACGAGTTCAGGTATTAAAACCATCATAGACCATCTACTCCATTCGATTATTAGTCTCCCCGTGAGAAATCCACTAGTAATAGTGAGGAACAAAACCCTTGGAAACAAGGTGATACCGTACATCATCTACTGTAATTAGTTTCCTATTCTTGCACTTCCGATAAGGATACCTTAAATCTTGTGGGTTAAAACTCGACATAGACTTGCAAAACTCAATAAATTGATCAACGCAAACAACAAATCGATCGTTTAAAAACCCGCTATAATACGCATACATCCATTCACACATTTTTACCTATAAACAAATATAAGCTTCATTTTTAATTAAAAGTTGTAGATGGTCGCTAATTCCACCCAAAAAAGCTTAAAAAGGTTCAGATTTGCACTTGTAAATTATCTCTGTAAATGTTCATTTATATATATTTTGTGACCACATGGTCGCCAATTAACAACCGTATGGTCGCTAAACACGTCCAAATCCACACTTATGCATATTTTTTGCCTTGCTAGTGTATTTAGCGACTAGGTGGACGCTATTTAGTGTCAATCTGGTCGTTGAAATATCTAATTATGATCTTTAATATATTTTCAACCATACGAAAGAAAATTAATCTAAAGATATATGCTTAAATGAGATGCAAAAATTAATCTAAACATGTATTCTCCTATAATTATTTAAAATATCAATTATGATAACTATAATATTTGATTAAATGAATAACATTTTACTATATTATACGAAAAATTTATAATTCCATACATCTAAGTTGTATGGAGCAAATTCAATCTGACGGGATTCCTCTCCTCGTTCAAATGAGATGTGGAAATGAGTATTGTTCTTTATTTCTTTTGTGGATATTTTTTTTAACAAATAAATGAGGAGTTGTGTTGTAGATATAGGAAATGAGTAGTAACCATATGGATGCTTAATTGGCGACAACTTTCCATTGTTTTCGGCGATGATGGTATTTAGCGACCAAGTGGTCGCTAAATCCGCGGTACAAAGTGCGCCGTCATAGAAGTGGTTGCTAAATACCTAGCCAAAATCTTCGCGAACTTTTAGCGACTATCAATCACGTGGTCTCTATTTTTTTTCCTTATATTTTGTCGTGGATTTGGCAACTAATTGACGACTAGTTTTCATGGTTGTTAAATCAACAGAATGGTGTATTGAATTTGAGAAAACTAGAATAATGATCGAGAAGAAATCGAGAGGATTTCATTGATTTGAAATTGGAGAAGAAAAGTCGGAATGAAAATGCTTATGTGTGCATCACATGTTAACAAAAAAAAACAACTTAAACTAGACAAAAGTTATCTACTTATTCAAACAAAGGGCAAACACAACAATAATCCCAATGGAATCCTAATCAGTTTCGCAAAATAAAAAGCTCAAAATGTTGCTAAAAAACGTCTCCAATTAGAACAGCCATAGCCCCCCTATGAAGTCCCCAAATCCTTACAATTAGTTTGTTGAAGCAGGATCTGAACTCTGATTGGATCCATTTGGAGATTCATGAAAAAATTGTCCAAGTCGACTCGTCGTCTTATTGAACTGGATATTCCAAATTGAATTTATTAGGCTAGTCAAAGAATCCATGCCAAAACTATATAATATCTTTTATCATATATATATATATATATGCATGCTCAAGATCTTACCTCTTCCTCCCAATTAATTCTCCATGTTATTACGACGAGTGCAGCTGTTTGGCATACCATCCCAACCAACATTCCAATCCAGATCCCCTATTTTCAACATCAACAACAATAATACAATCTCGATAAATAATCTTTAATATTGTGTACGTAGTTCTTATTTATGAACAAATTTATGTTTCATTAAACTAAAAGTACTTAATTACCTTGATGCCAATTTTAGCTACAAATGCGAGCAAGCATCCAGTAGGAATGCCAATCACATAATACGAAACGACGTTGACTATAGCAACCTTGGCTTGTGACCCACAACCTATTGCCACCCTTGTGCTCATAACAAGACAAAAATCAAGTATATATAAGAATTCAGGCAGGGTGTCAAATATTACTGAAACCTAGAAAAACTAAAGTGAACCAAAATCATGTTTAACCTACTTTGGACTCCCCTAATTTAAGTGATTTACTAAAGAAAGTAAAAAGCAACAAAAGAGAATTAATTAGTTGTAAGCTTGCCTGAGAAAAGTGCTTGGAAACCGTTGATAAACATTGTCAAGGCAAGCAAAATAGAGAGGCTAGATGCAACCTCAGCAACGTCCTCATCGCTCGTGAACCAGTATGGGTACGACTTGTTGAAAATGAGGATTATAGAGCAAAAGAAAATTCCGAGAGCAGCCGCCATACATAGTAGAATCTTAATCGAAAACTTTGTTGTCTCAATATTTCCTCGACCAAGCTCGTTCGAAATTCTGACACTATACACACATATTATATTATTCAACAACATTAAGTACATTAGTATGTATCTCTTAAACAACAGCATATGAGTATGTCAATTATGAAAAGAATTTCCTTATACCATGCTCCGGTCAAAAGGCTAAGGGCTATCATAAACTCCCATCCATTAAGGTTCAAGCTGAAAGGTCAGTTGGTTCATTGAGATTAGAACTAGCTTGAATAATTAAAATGATAGATCGAGAATGATGTCAAGGAGAAGAACAAAGGAATTAATGTACCATATAGAGAACGCGGATATTTCAACCACAGCGTCGCTTGAGTATCCAGCTATCAGGACGAGAACCGAACTATACCATAACTCAAGGCTAATTTTAACAAACAAAAGAATTAGCTAGTGTTCAGAACAATCTAATTAATATAATGGTTTATACATAGTCACAATATGTTTATTCTAAGTACGTATCAGCTTATTAAATGATCGAGATCATAGATCATAGCTCAAGATTATGCAAATAGAACCTCACCAAAGCATGAATCCCGATGAAATAGAGAGCTTGATAACAGGACATAGATCAACGAAGGCAAGCCTTGAGAATCCCCTCCATGTTTCCTTGCAAAAACCTCCAACAACGTACACAAATTCACCGACAACCAATCCCCATTTGGAAATGACCAAGGCTCCCATTGCACCAGCAAGCCCGAAGTCGAGCTTATAAACAAAGAGCCAAGACAAAAACACATGGAGCACGAATAACGCGGCGGAAAGATAGGTGATGATGATGTTCTTCATTTGTGATTGTAGGAACTGTTGGATAGTGAAGGAAAATACAAATGTGTATATAACCGGAATGAACCATAAGGAAATTGTCTCTGAAGCATTTGAAATGCTGTCCTCTTCTCCTAGTAGTTTGTAAATAGGAGCTGCAAAGACCATCAAGGGGACCATGATGGAGATTATCACAAAGTTGACAATCCAGGAGCGTTGTAAGAAGATTCCCATCATATGGTATTGCTTTGCCCCGAACGCTTGCCCACAAAGAGTTTCCGTTGCACTCGACATTCCTATCTGCAAATCAAGAAAAGCATATCACCCGGCCAGATGAAGAAAAAAAATGCTTAACAAGTATGTTGAGATTAAGAAATTAAAACCAATCCTCCACATCAACTGTTTTTGTGTTGAACATTAATGTGTCCAGCAATTAAATAACAACTTTTTAAATCATGATTTATTAGAACCAAATACGAGCAAACAAAAGGTAGAAGAAGAAGCTAATTAACTTAATTAAGCCATACAGGGGTGAACGAACGTACATAAGAGAAGACAGAATCTTACAACAACGCCATTAACGAAGCGAAGGGAAATTGACTGAACGAGGGCGTAGGCGGCAAGGTAAAGGGAGTCGATGTGTCCTATGACTGATTGCGTCACTATTAACACCTCAAATGACGTCACACTAAACACCATGGAAGGCAAAGATATCCTCAAAATCGTCTTCAACTCATCCCACACCGGCTTCCATAGCTGCCTCTTCTCTACATTTGGCTCCAAAAGTGCTGCTTCCACCATATCATCCATTGCTTAGCTTGTTCTTCCTCTATCACTTATTTTTTACTAGTTGAAAAGTAAAAAATAAAGACTGTAGTAGTAGAGCAGTCAAATAACTGAGGACATAAAAGGAAACTGCGGAAGTTTCTATCAACTATATATCATGAGATCGATCGGAAGAAAGTTAGTTGAAGCGAAAAGTGCAATTATTTTTTGAATGTTGCATGAATTGGAAAGTACGATTTGTTTTTACATAGCTAAATTCAATTTTTTTGCTTTATTTTTCTCATTTTTGACTTTTTTTCGAAATACTTTCTCAATTTTCTTACATCTTAATTAATCCTATACCCTAATAGAAATCAAATGTCCCATTTCGGGATACCCTGCCTTCTTAAGCGGAATTATAGTGAATGTAATAGACTAATAGTTTTGCCAACAACTTCGTATTTGCATTAATTTAAACGAATAAAAAAAACTCGGCATTTTCTCACGTATAACTCTGCGTCCTTTTCCATGTAAGGCCACCTATATCGTTGAGAACGAGCTCGAAATGCCAGACTGGGACCTCTAGCGTGCATCCCGCATATGCCTTTATGAATCTCGTATAATAAAGGCTCAACCTTACTTGGGGGTACGGATCTCAAGTTTGACCCGGATAAAGATCGTTGGTATAAAATCCTTTCCGGGGCGACAACCAAAACCTATGAGCCTTTAAGAGAACATTCCTAACCTCAGCGATATTCGAAGGCAGGACGTCCTCATCCAAGTAACGTATCAACGGCGTTTGTCATCCGAGATCCTCGCTCCCCGCGTCCGCAGCCTTTGTCGAGGCCATTTCCGTGGTCACGACTGTAGGCATAATATCGCTTGCGGTTTCGCCAGAGGCGACGATTGTTGGACATCCTGAAAATTCAACATGAATCGACGTCTTAAGCAAGTTTCCAGAACAAGCGGCCAAAGTTGCTAAAGCATCAACATACTTTTTTTGACCGCGCGATGGTTGTGAAAGCTTGTAATGATCAAAATCTTCTAGGATAACTCTCACTTTATCCATATACTTGAACATCTTTTGTCCCTTGGCGTAATAATGCCCCAACACTTGGTTAACTATCAGTTAGGAATCGGATAAAACAAGTAGTCTAGCGATTCTAAGACTAGCTGAAGCTGAACTACAAGCTGAAGGGCCTCTCCGGTACGTGATGTAAGCACAATTCCTAGTCCGGATCCTTGGTTGTTACTTGCAGCATCAATTTTGAGAAACCATGTTGAGTCGGTGTTAGGGACTACTGACATTCATTAACACTGGAACAACATCCTCAGTTTTGATAATGACAAACACCATGGGAACTAACATTAATTGCCAAGTATTTCAGCATAACAGGTTGCACGTCGCAAAGTAGAACACAAAGTTCCCAAAGCATGGAAACTAATGCAACGACGAAAAGAGAGCGACCAACCTCAAAAGAGAAGAGAGTTCCCCAGAGATAGGAACTCAGTGAACAAAAGTTCCCACACGATGGGAATTGGATGAAAAGAATAGGAATCTCTGGAATTCAAGAAGAGTTCCCAGGACAAGGGAACCGAGAAGACGAGAGTTCCCTTTTGGATGGGAACTGGCACATGCGTGAAAGAGACATCTCAAGGCTTTTTTAGGATCATGTATGTTCTAGACAAAAGAGTGTCTCAGACATTATAGATGCAACAGGATGAAGAAGACCATCCAACGGTCCGGAATGATTCAAGAGTTGAAAATTCAAATTCAAATCAAAGTCACATGTCAACCTTAAGGATCATACTTGGAGAGCAAGGAAAAAGGGTATTTAGGACAAATACCTCTAATGGATAAGGGTTTCTCATCACGCCTATTTAAACCCTTCAATAGTGACCTGGCTACTCACTTTTCACAATCATCAAATCCAAACACTAAGAGAGTAGAGATGAAAAAGCCACTCAGGTGAAGATCATCCAGTTGGTGAAAAGTCCCCAGTGCCGAGCTAATCTCGATGACGGTGAAGAAGGAAAGAGTTCATAGGTCTAGGGGAACTCTTGACAAAAGAGCTGAGAGGTTTCTGTTTCGCTTTGTCTTTGATTGTGAGCGTTCATCGGGCTATTGTCGAGAGATTACATTAGTGTTGCCTAGGGAGAGAGTCCTTGTAGGAACAGAGAAGTTTGTATTCTGCCTTGTAACTTAAAGGGAACTAAGCAATAAATAAAAGGAAACTTATTCAAAAATCCTCCAAGGAGAGGTAGAGGTTTACTCACGCGATTAGTTGATCATTGTGGGGTTGCTCTATAAGGGAGCTGTCTCTATTACTTTATTTACCTACATACTTACTAATTCTGATGCATGTGGGAATTGTTCAATACAGTTCCCATACCTGATTACGACTAACCTACGCGCTGTCGTCGTCGTTGTTGTTATTTAAGAAGTTTTTATTGTTCTCATCGTCGTCGTCGTCGTTGTTGTTTTTCTTGTTGTTGTTGTTATTTAAGAAGTTGTTGTTGTCGTCATCGTGGTTGTTTTAGTTGTTTTAGTATGGTCGGTCGACGTGGACGAGCTCCTCGTCCGGACGAAGCCACACCGTCCGACTAACCGGACAATGCGCCCTCTTCCGAGGTGACCTATACAGACACACCCTACTTGTCCGATGATGATCGATCCTGTCTCCGTAGTATAGAGGAGATGGGACCTCGCGAGGAGTGGTCCGGCGTCCCCAACCCCGTGCCCTTGTCAGCGCCATCACAAGGGCTCGATCCCAACCGCATATTGGATTTCACCATTGTCAATGAGAGCTAGGTACGAAAACAACCGTTTAGTTATTTTAAATCTAGATATTATTAAAAACATATTTTAGCACATTTTACGAGATTTCGCAGCTTGGAGTCGTCGGGTCCAGTGTCGCGGTGGTAAACACACATTTGCACTAGGCAACCAGACATTAGAACATCGGAGTTCAACTTTGCGTCTGCCACCTCGAAGGCTCATTGGTTTGAGGCTTGGAGGGTAAATTTTATTTAATTCGCATTTAGTTTTACAAATTTCGGATTTATTTAGTAATATTGTTCAATAATTATTTTTTCGACTTTATACACACGTTCTATAGGATCTCTCTCAACCCCTTATAGACGATGAGACGGTCGGGAACCTGTGGGAGAAAATCGTCCAGACGCGTTATGACGACTTGGTCGGGAAGTGTCGTCGAAGAGGGAAGATGCCGACCTGGATCAAGTCCTCCGCTTTGGACCTCTGGGTACAAGGCCAAGTGTGAGCATCAGAAGAGGAACAGAAATGTAAATCCCGCCAATCACAATAGTGGTTCAAGGTCCCACCTCAAAAGCATGTGTTTAATGGTACATTTTTTTAATTTATATTTTTTGTACTTATATTAATTTAAATTTAATAGTCATTTACAATTTTGTTTTATTACGTAGCAAACACGCCTTGGTCACCGAATAATGCCTCTCGAGCTTCTCATCGAGACGCACATGCAGGGGGCGATCATTTTATAGACGTACGGTCCGCAGAAATCATTATAAGTATTTAATTATATTATATGTTATTATAATTAGTTTATGTTATTATTTTTATGGGAAAATTGCATTTAACCACCCTTTATTTTTACTTCTTTGCAATCAGCCACCCTTTATTTTAAAATCAACAAAAAACCACCTCTTATTTATATAATGTTACAATTAACCACCTTTTTTCACAGATTTCGTTATCCATCTGTTAAATATGTTAAATGAATAATATACCCTTTCTTTTTTATATTATTAAAAAAGTGCTAAGTTAAAATAAATTTGCCGAGAGGATGAAGGTGAAGCAACACAGCAAGAGACAATATTCCTTCAGGCTCGATCGATTTTTTCAAAGTTCGCCTTTTCTCCCGGCAATAACCATGGCAACTAACAAGCCGAGGTGCCGTGGGGTGGTTCACCGGTACGATAGAGGTCGATGGGCAACCGAGAACGTCGGTCACAAGTGGCTGAAATCCTTACGCTTATGGTATTTTTTAGGGTTATTTTTGAATTCAATCTCTCTTTGAAATTGGGGGAAAGCTTGAAGAGGTATCTAAATTGGAACTCACATATGAAAAAAAAGGACGGAAGAAGGCTGGACTTGGATTTGGTTTTTAGAGCAAAGCAATTTGGATTAATAGGATAGTTTAGGGAGGATTTCAAACTCCATTTCCAGAAAAATTTGGGATGAAGGGGCTTGGAAGAAACATCAGTAAATTAAACTTTGGAGGAGCAAGGTGACTTAATTATAGGATATGGAGACCAGATATGGTGGTCGGAGACTACAATCGCTGACATTAGTTAGTGAAGGGGAGACTCGATCGGAAGTGGCCGGAGAAGGGTTACATCAGCGGTCGGAAAAGGGCGGCGGCGCCGACGATCGAATAAGGGTGGCGAAGGTCGGAGATGAGTGTCTGGGAAGAGAGAGGAGACGAGGACTCTTCTATGGTGTATGACGCCATAACCTTTGCTTGGTGGGGGAAGAGAGAGGAGACGAGGAAGAAGGTTGACAAAAAAAATAAATTAATTCTTATATTTCTAAGACTTAACCTTTTTTAGTTGAGACTTAACCTTTTTCTGTTAAAGGGTGGTGAGATGCCATCTATTTGAAAATAAAGGGTGGTTTCTTGCAAAAAAAATATAACGGGTGGTTAAATGTAACTAACATAAAATAAGGGGTGGTTAATTGCAATTTTTCCTATTTTTATTTATATTATTTGCGTATTTTCTTTAGGTGCGGTCCCAGGAGATCATCTCCCAAAAGTCTTTCAACTTGGGCACCTCGCCTTCCTTTTAGGACAAGTGTGATTCTTATCTGACGGCCGCTGGGGGGTGGGCCCAGGAGGCACTATCTTCGGGCTCGGCAACGCTAAGTCGGAGTACTACAACATGCGATTGTCAACAGCGCGTCGACAACCTTCTCGGGTGGCGCAGATGACGCAGGACAACGCCGCCCTTACGCAAATCGTGACGGAATTGCGGGGTAGGTTGGAGCGGTTAGAGGAGTTCATGGAGCGGATGAACCAACGCTTCGACCCGCAACCTTCTCGGTCTCATCAGCACGGTTCCGACGGGAATGATCCATAGGAGACGCGTCTGTCCGGCCCCGACGGAATCGACTAGTTTAGGTGTTTTTATTGTTAATATTTTTGTAAATTATTTAAATTATAATAAATAATTATTTCAGTATATTTTATTATTGTTTCCTTTATATTTTTTTAATACGTAATTATTATTTTAATTTTTTATTACATAAATATTGGCGACCATTTGGTCGCTAAATTCACACATATTGTGCAACTCATAGAGCACGATCGTGCGCTTACTCTCAGTAGAAGGTAAGGATCGTGCGCTTTTTTTACGAGATTAGCGACCATATGGTTGCTAATACTCGTATGGTCGCCATACCTAGGAAAGAGATCCAACGACCACATGGTCGCTAATTAGCGTCTATGTGGTCAGTGGATGTTTTCCTGGGTATGACGACCATGTAGTCGCCACTTTAGTTTGGTCGCTAATATTGGGGATCACGTGGTCGCCACCCGATTAGTATCCAGCCTTTTAGCGACAATAAAGTGGTCGCTAAATCGATTTAGCGACCACTTTTCTAGTCGTTGAATATGCCTTTTTAGTGAAATTTTAGGCTATATTAATTTGGCGACCATATGGTCACTATATTGGACTTCGTGACTATATGGTCGCCAAAGAAAAACCGAGAATAATTACACTTGGTAAAAATTGGCAACAATATTAGTTTCTTATGTACTAATTTGCAACCATATGATCGCTAATTAGAGACTGGATGGTCGCCAAAGGCAAAAACAGAATAATTGAACTTGTAATTATTAGCAACAATATCATTTCCTCATAATGTAACACAATCTCTTATAATTATTTAAACGAATAATTTGTACCAACAATATTTCAATATTAGTATCACATGACAGAATTAAACGAAAAAGTTTTAATTACATACCTATAATGGAGCTAACGGCAAAATATGACGAAATTCCTTAATATAAGCAACTCGATGCGCAAATGCTTTTTTCTTCCTTTTGTGAATTTTTTACTATATAAAGGTAGGTATGAGAATGTACGAAGTTTATATGGGAAAATGGTAGAAGCTATATAGACGCTGAAATGACGGCAATTTTGTCAACTACTGCATTTAGTGACCAAGTAGTCCCCAAATACGCGGGATGATGCCCGCCAAAGTTGGCTGGTTTGACACCAAAAGTTGGCGACCAATTGATCGTAGAAGTTGGCGACTAAGTGGTCGTGAATTTCTTGACCCAAGTTAGCGATCACTTGAACCTCAATCTCCGTTTGCAACTTTGAAGCCACCTGCAAGTCCTTGTTGTCGCCTTCCAGTTTTAGAATCGTGCGCTTTTGCAAGATTCCCTTAATTGGGACCAACAAATAAAGAAACTTGCTTTAATTTTTCTGTTTTCTCTATTTTTAATGGCTTGACGACTGATCTAAACATTTGTTTTTTTATCTTTCATACCTGAAACACTTCCACAAACAAACCAATAAATTCACAAGATTTTTTAGTATAAAAACCAAAGGAATCAAAGCAATTTCCCTAACAAAATACATTAGAGTTTAAACAAGACCCCCTAATACCCGACAAATTTTTGCACAAACACTATTCCAGTCTTTTAAGTCTATTGTGGGACTTCACAATTGTTGTTTTCCGGCAAACCTAGCTGTGTACGTGGCTTTTGCATGTCCACGTACCAAACCTACCAAGCATATCCCCTACCATTTATAATTGACATCGTAATGTGCGTGAGAGGTCCACCGTCGTATCATAGGTACCGCATTGCCGCATTGGTGAGTTAGTTGGCTATCACAAAAATAGTTAATGTAGGACAAAAAAATAGGAAGGGTTGATAATGGGATTAATGGGAGATATTTAGAATTAAGAGAAAAGAAGACATGGATAATGCTAGAATTAGCTTGATATATATGTAATCCGCGTACAAGAACATCGATCGATCATGTTAACCCAGTTAAAAATATATATATCTCTTTTTTCTAAGGGTATAGGTTACAAAAATTATAGGATTTAAGTCACAAATTAAATTATTATTTTAACTACTTCCTCCTATTCAAAATAAGTGTCTTTTTAACATTTTATTTTTTATCCACTTTAAGTATCGTTTTAGGTTTTTTAGGCAATTGATTATGAGAGAGTTATGAGAATACTTATTGGAATGTGTTTTAATTGACTAAAAGTATTCATTCATTGGTCCAAAAAGGTGATGAGTGATAAAATTGAGAAAAAAGTTTAAGATTTTGAGTTTAATTAATACTTTTCTTAAAACTAGTGTTAAGATCTAAAACGACACTTATTTTAAATCGGAAAGGAGTATTTTCTTAGAATATAAGTTAAAGTATTTTTGTCTTAGCTATGTTTTTAGCCCGCCATTTATATCCTTACGATTGATGTTTTCAAAATTAATAGGGTTATTTATTTTTAAATAGTATTTTAGTTTTTAAAACAAGAATACTAACTTATGTTCTAAGGCCATCTCCAACAGCTTGTCCATATTCTTGAGAAGTGTGTTTTTGGAGAATTTAGCCCAAAAATTTAACCCAACAGCTTCCCCATCAAATTCTCCATTATGGAGTGAAAGAGGAAAAACCAACCCTCATTCCCTAAATGTAGGGGTTCTCCATATTTTTGGAGCATGCATTTATGTCTATTTTAACAAAAAAAAATATTTATCTTATGACAACATGTCTACTATATTAATGTGTGGAGTAAAAATAATTTTATTGTGCAAGGTATAATGGAACATTTAAATTTGACTATTTTTTTAATATCTCCGGTATTACACTAGATATATGTATAAATTAATTTATTCTAATTTTTTTTAAGATGTAGATACGCTTGCTTAAAAAAAGTTGTAGATATGCATAAACCTATATATGCTAAGCTATATATATATGATTATATGTAAAATAAAAAATATTCTAAAATGTAGATATGCATAAATCGATATATGTTAACTAAATAATAATTTATTATGTTAAGATTTTAAAATATTTTTTATTTATTTTTATATAAAACAACAAATACAATTTAATATGTATTGTTTAGGTTAAAATTCTAAAATATTTTATTTTTTATAATTAAAATAAAAAATTCTCATTTTATAGGTTAAGATTCTAAAATATTTTATTTTCGTATTAGTCAAAAAATATTAATTAATTAATTAGTTATTGAATAAATATTGTAGAGGATTTCATATCATTTAAAATAGAAATAATAAAAATATATTCTCTAAAATAAGGAAGCTGTTGGAGTTGAAGCAATTTATTTTTAGAAAATATGACATTTGATGTCCCATTTTGGAGAAAGATTTGGGGAAGCTGTTGGAGATGATCTAAAAAGACAAGTTAAAAAGACTATATATATTACTCCGTATGATATTATTAGCATCTTAATATAGAACGTAAGGATATATATAGATGGTTGGCTGAAGCCACAATTGACAATCGTTACATGATATAACGAGTATCTTAAGAAATGATTTAAAAAAAGGAAACACACAGTATAGAGTCAACTGTTTCATTCGACTAAAAAAAGAGTCAACTGTTTCATTCGACTAAAAAAAGAGTCAACTGTTTCAGGAAAAAAGAATTGGATTTTGAATAATAAACAATTAGGTACATCTATCTTTTATGTTTCCTTCAACAGTTCAACGTGTTGGTTGGGAGCTATAATTATGTTTGAAATCTCAAAGGGTTGACTGGGAGCTGCACGTAATTCACCTTACAGGCCTTGAATGGTCTCTAATTCATGGCTTTTATATTTCCACGTGAGTCTCGGAATGTCTAATTGAAAATTAATTTTTGAAAAAAAATATGCTTTTTTATCTCAAATTACGTGAATGATAGTTGTATTTTTGTGTTGGAAAATGTGAAAAGTATGCTTTTTACTAAAAATTATTTTTCATTAAGTAAAGTATAGCAAGCCATTGGTACGTGAACCTAACCCTGCAAATTAAATGATACTCCGCATTTACTAAACAAATATGGAGTATATGTAATGATGGGTCAGAGGCAGATCATGGTGGTCCGTTCAGTCTTCAATGTTCAAACAACCAACTTCTCCCACCAACCCCTGTGAGTCTGTGACGGACCCAAGATCTTAGGGCACGTTTGTTTCTATATTCGGAATCGGATTGGAATAGAAATCACCCATACCTTAAGTTTGAGGTGGGTATGAACTCTAGTGTATTTTCTTGCACTACTAGATTAAAGACCAAATCAGTTAAAATAATAAGCACATAAGTTTAATTACATATGAATTGAATTTGAAGTGCAGGATTGGTTACTGACTTGTATTCAGGTCTTACTTATGGCTTAAAGGAGGCTCGTGGCTCTCATGACTGGGTAATGTACATTTATATAATTTTTCATTTTTTTTTGTTTTACTACAATTTTTGCTTCAATTTTTTTTCTGTTACCCAAAACTTAACTAGTACGGTTGAGCTTTGTGAATGCAGAAAAACAGCGCGGTGGCAGGAGCACTGACTGGGGTAACACTAGCACTGACATCAGATGATTCGACACACGACCAGGTCTGCAGTTTGCCGTCACCGGAACAACTATCTCCGCGGCCTCCAATCTCCTTTCCGGCATATTCTAAAAGAAAGTTGTTCTCTGTTTTTCAACTTTGCTTCTAGTAGCCTCTTAATTAGTGCTATTTTTTTTGGCTTAAAACATATACAGCCCCTCGTACTTGTGCAAATTTGTCAGATAGACACCCCACCTTTGGTTTGGACCTATTGAATACTTAAACTTAACAATTTGGACCTATTAAACACCTGGTCGCTGACAATCTCGTTGAGTGTAACACACGCATGTTGACATATTCCAATTTTTTGTCCAGATGTATGCCACATAAGCTTATTTTGCCACATAAGATGTCACATAAGTCCAATCTTTAACACCATTATTTTAATAAAATCAGAAAATATAAAAAATACAAAAAGAAAAAAAAATTGCACAAGTACAAGGGGTTGTATATGTGGGTTTGACTTACACGTACTTCGCCACGTCAGCGATCAGGTGTTTAATAGGTCCAAATTGTTAAATTTAAGTGTTCAATAGGTCCAAATTGTTAAGTTTAAGTGTTCAAACAAGAGATTGTTGGATCAAACAAGACTACCTCTACTAGTTTTTTTCAACTTTGCTACTCTTATATTTTTCTTTCTAATATAGAGATTGTTGGATCAAACAAGACTACCTCTACTAGTTTCACTTTGAATTTTTCTTTCTAATGTAGAGATTGCTGGATCAAACAAGACTACCTCTACTAGTTTCACTTTGAACACCAGGAAATTGGATGTGGAAACTAAAAACATAGAAGGTAAGTTGGCCTTTGTGATGTTTTAAATGGATGGATGAATGAATGAGTTGAATGACGTTCTTTTATTCTCTTTAAGGAATAACAAAACTCTAATAACCCTTTTCTTTTTGCCTGGTTTGCTTCTGTTTATTTTCTAGTATAGGTTTTGGTTTTCTATTTGTGGCTTAATAATTTTCATTTGAGGCTGTCTGGCTTAGATAATTAGGTTTGCGAGGTGGTTTAGTTTATCATGTGATTCATTTCTATATTGTCAATGTGCTCAATTTATCCTAAAAATAGATATGTCTATTTGATCTTATTCAAGCGATTCTTTTTTAATTTTCAAGCCCTTGAGGTTGCTATGTCCTTCCTTTGAGTTTCCCCCACTTTCTTCTACTGTGAGATTCTAAGCCTTTGAGGTTGCTATGTCCTTCCTTTCATTTGATTGCTTTTTTGAATCTCAATGGTAATCTATATAAAGAACAAATATATAAGTAAAACTGGATAAACTCGAGGCTATCAAGTAATTGTTGACGTTGTTAAATGTTAATGGTGTTGTAACTTGAGGTACCAGCCACATTTATATACTTCCTGATCTTTAATGTACATTAGTATGTAGCTGAGTTTTCTATGCAAAATGTGAAATGCTTTGGCTGAATAAATTACCATGTTCTGACAATAGTGCTTCAAGTTGTCTTCGTTTTATTGCCTTGCAATTGTATTTTATGCAGAAGCCATTTAATCTAGTTAGGTTAGGAGTTCTTTTGATTCAGAATTTCTATAATCAAAGCTAAATTTTCGGGGACATTTTTTCATAATGAAGGTATTGGACATAAGGAGTAGTCAATGGTCCCAAGGTATTGGTTGCAAGTGTCTCAAAGGTTAGTTGATATTTTTCCCTGCTGATTTGAAGATGTTGCTAGTTTTCTGATATTGTTTATGTAGTTTCTGGATTGCTAGCTGGATTGCTAGTTTATACCTCTTGGGTTGCTAGTTTATACCTTTTTGATTTGAAGAGGAGGCTTCTGGATTGCTAGTTTCTGGATTGCTAGTTTATTATGCGTCTTTGTTGCTAGATTTCTTTTCATGAAATTGAAAAACAAGGCTGAGTAAGACAATGTACATAGTTCATTCAGATCCAGTGAAATAACAATGATCCCAAGGCTTGAATTTAATAAAGCTTGAACACTCATTTCACATGACAGAACAAGCATTATGGCTGAAAATGGATGAAAATTGCTGAAATGGTTTTTATTAGTTGTTGATGCAAGTTTCCCTTATCTTCAACATTGATGTTGGTTCGTTGATGCTGCCTTTAGAATTCTACGGATCAATTTTTGATGTTTGCTGTCCTTTGTTGCTCACATACTTAAATGGATGAAAATTGCTGAAATGGTAGGGAGATTAGTTGTTGATGTTTACTGTCCTCTAGTAATGGAGCTTCCATAAATAACTGTGATCATGTACTAAGGAATATGATGGTTGAATAATGATGCTTGGAAGATAAGTGCAAGTTGTATGTAGTAATGACGGAGTTTTCATTTTATGGTCTTGCGAATGATCAGAATTATATTGTCTTTAAGGATGAGTTCATCAAATTCCCCAAAGCTGAATGGAAGTTAAGAGAAACTTGCATTTCAGTCAATTCTTTTTGTGAAAAGCTGGTTTATAATTGTTGCATAAACTTGAGGCCTATAATGACTGAGTAAAAGCAGGTTTATAGTTGTTGAATAAAGGCCTAGAATGACCATTTCTGATTTGGATAGTTTAGTAGAGAGAATACACCTGTATTATGCAAAAAATCATATATTTCTAATTTATCTTGATTTGTTACTACTATTTTGCTGTCCTTTTTTTTTTTACTTCCAGCTAGCTAGCTAGTCTTGTTTTTTTACTACTATTTTGCTAATTTGAGGTTGTTGTGTTGGTATCTTTGTTGTAGGTGTTTTGTGCTCATACTGTTGTGGTTGTGTTTTTGGCTATTGTGCAAGTTTGTTATTCTTAGTTGGATTTTGTTGTCAAGGCTAGACAAAAACCTTGCAAGTTTGGTACTCTTTCATTTTATTTTAAGGCTAGATTGATCAAGCAATGTATAAATACATGAAACTTTTTCTAATATAATATTAAATTTAATTCTTTGATTAATGTTATTGTATTTTTGGTTTGTCTTTAAAATGAGGAACCCGTAAAATGATCAGATCGAGCGGTTTATAGTTTTGGCGCGCAATGGAAATTTCTTGCGTTATAGAACCGTTGCATTAAATTTAAATGACCGTTTCATTACATAAATAAATCCGCTTCAATATATTATTAAACCGCTTCATTAGATATACATAAACCACTGCATTACATGGATAAAACCGCTTCATTTGATATGTAAACCGCTGCATTATATAGATAAAACCGCTTCATTTGATATACAAACGGCTGCATTACCTTTTAGAAAAACCGCTTCATTAGACATCTAAGGCAACGGTTTTAATATCAATTGCAGCGGTTTTCAAAGTTCAAACGAAACCGCTGCCTTAGTCTAAAAAACCGCTGCATTAGGCCTAATGCAACGCCAGCAAATGAAGCGGGCGAAAACTGCTGCATTAGGTCTAATGAAGCGGTTTTATACAATAATGCAGCGGTATTGACCGTTGATTTAGGTCTTTAATTTTGTAGTGTTGGTATGGAAATCACTCATTCTCATTTCTTAGTTAAAACAAACATAGAAATAGATTTGATCTATTCCTAAACCCCATTCCCTATACCATAGGTATAGAAACAAACAAGCCCTAAGGAGTTGGGAGAAGAAAGCGAGCTAAATACCTCGGTTTACCATAGTAAAACGGAACACGATCATTCCAATCATTTGTGGCATTTATAATGTTACTAAGAGTTTTATTTTAATATATTCTCCAACATTTGTTAAGAAAGATATTAGTTTATTACTCCCTCCGTTTCACAATAGTTGTTCTTAGACAAATTTGCACATATATTAAGGTAATTTTTTTTTACCAAAATTACCCCTATCAAAAGATACTTTATAGTACTAAAAGTTGCTTTGGAAAAAGTGTATATAATTAATGTGGTGTAATTATTAGGGGTATAAGTGGAAAAATTTCTTATATGAACAATTATTGTGAAACAAGAAAAATTGTCTATATGAACAACTATTATGAAACGGAGGGAGTATTAATTTATAAATGATAAATGCTTTCTACCAAGATTTATCACTTATTGTTTTATTTCATTTTATACTTAATTGATATATACTGTACTATATAGTAATTAACACAAAAATAAAAATGGAATATTAATGTCCTTTTTACTATAAAAAAATTAATAATTTATTTTAAATAATACTATTAATTAAGATAATTACAATATTCTATTTTCGAAATTGTCATTTTTACATGATATATTTAACTAAATATCCTTTTTTAGTTATATTATTTTCAATGAACTAAATTTATGTAAATTAGACAAATTATATTTAGTTTTTTATCTAAGAGAATGCTGAGGCATTAAGTTAACAAATTAAGAGTTCTTCCAAAAAACTTTTTCTATAAATATAAAACACAAGCATAGATAATAAAGAAAAGGAAAACGGCTTTTTGTTGTAACCAGACCAAAAAAAAAGAAAAGGAAAACAATAAATAATTAATCAATTGTAGAAAAAAAAAGAATTACACTCTAAAGAAATCATCCATTGAGGAGGAACGTACGAGGAAATAAACTGTAGTCGTTAGATCTAATATAATAGAGGGCCGAGATTTATTAAAAATGGGTGCAAAATTCCTATTATGGGGTGAATAGACATGATTATATCTAATTCCTAAAATATCTCCCCCATATCATGCTCTCTCTCTATCCATATCTCTCATTCTTTCCAAATTCTGAAAAATGTTCAATATTCATTTAGTCAAAGAACATGTAACACCCCTATTTTTGCAACAATGGGTATTACCACCAGTGACCTCGGATTTTTCCCGTCCAAAATCACCCAATGCTTTAAATAATTTAATTAAACATGATTAAAGGACAATCAACTAAAAGCAAAAATTTTATTCATTAAATAGAACATTCGTTCATTACAATGATAGTTGTTTTACAATGAATGTAGCAGCGAAATATAAAGTTCATATTATAAAAGGATTAAAAAGGCGTATCGAAAATACAAGTATATTTCCCCAAGACAACTCATATGATGATGATTTGTTTGGCTTAAAATGGAAGAGCTCGTGCACCATCTTCTGAATGCTTTGCTCTATGAAAATTCCTTCCTTCATTGAACGTCGTTTAGCCTTGACCTTTTATCCTTGCATAACTCTTCTCAAACCTAGCTTCTAGCCTTTTTTTTCTTCGAAACTTCGTTGGGAGCTTCCTAGAGTTTGATATTTGTCGCAAAGGGCGAGAATACCAGGCAAAATGCGGAAATAGCGGAATTAGTCTAAGGAGACTAAGCAAGTGAGAAAGGAAATTCAGGGTGGCTTGGTAATTTCATTATTTCATCAAGGAAATAAAGGGAAGATGTACTTGAAGGTTATAATCTCTTTATGGAGCTTATAAGGACGGAAATTAGTCAATCTCGAAGAGAGAGAAACTTGGATCCGAAAAGAAGGAAACTACGAGATTGTAGTTCGTCTTAGAGTACAATTAATGTTGGGAACGTTTTATTACACATCAAGCTTTAGAAAGCCTCTCGTACTCTTTTTCGGACCTCGACCAACCTCATCATATTCGGAGCTCCAGATCGAGGAGGTGGCCCGAAGGCGATTAAGTAACAAAACCACCTTGACAAGCCCGAATAAGCATTCAGATTGGAAAGACGATCATCAAAGAACAGAGAGTTGGGTTGGTCTTCCAAGTTGTACTAATCCAACCCGGTTCATTTTAATTAATGTGCACTAGCACTTATCTTTATTATGTGTCAAAACATTTCATATCATTTATGTTTTTTAAGGGGGTGGAGGCTATGAAGGAGCCGAGTCCACTTAAAGGAACGGAGTTCCGATACCTATCTAGGGCGTAACATCCCTCCAACGAATAGGAGTGGACATAGATCATGATCCTTAAGTCGCAGGAAGAGAGGGTGTATTGCCGTACCACTCGACATTTTATATAGCGATGTTCGAGGCCAAACCCGCATCCCTTAAATCTATCTTAAATCTATTATAAATCTCGAAAAGAGATTGAAATAAGCAAGGCCAAAATAAACGGACCTAAGGTTGTATCCCAGTGAGGTAATTACTGAAACCATTCTTGATTCCTTATCTAGCTTGCTATGAAAAGCTTGAACTTCAAAAGCTATTGGCTAGACTTGTTAAAGATAACATTAAACTACAAAAGAAATTGGATGAATTGGAACACTTTATTATTGAATGTGTTGGTCTTGAAAATTGTTTCGATAGTGTGAAACTCACTGATGAGATTCAGTGTTCCCTTGCGGATAATGGTGTCCTTATGGAAGAGATAGAATCCTTAGAAACCCAAAATAATGGGTTCCTACAAAAGCTGAGTGAGAAAAATCTGATCCTTGAAGCCTCTTGTTCCCAAACTAAATTAATCCTTGCCAAATACGGCATTGGATATGAGCGTGAGTGCCAAAAAATAATGGAAAGTCTCCTTTAAATGAAAAGGAAATAAATGAGTGTAGGGCCCTAGAACTTTAGATTGAAAAATAAAAGAATGCACATTTCGAAGAGAAAATTCGTGTGTTGGAGAGTGGTGTAAGTGGAAAGACATATTACTACACTGGGAACACTGAGCATAAACTCTATGTCCAAATTGCCAAGGGAACAAGTCAAGGGTTTATAATAAGGAAACTATGGATAAGAACAAAATTCAAAGACCCCATCACAAGTACTACTTGGTGAGTACTACAAAACCTGCTAGAATTGTACTGCTCATGGGCACTACAAGGAAAGTAGTCCCAAAAAGAAGGCTCAAGCCCAAAAGAGTCAAAACGGTTTGAACAAGCAAGACCATAACATAAAGCAACATGCTATAGGTCCCATACTTGGGAACCATCCTAGGAACTTCACTCATCGCTCTAGGAGCTCTCGTGACATTAACATTGTTGAATATGTTCTTTTTGAAACTATGTTTCCCTGTAAGGAACCAGGCAAGAATCATCTTACTTGGGTTGCCAAAAACTAATTTTCTTCACATCTGGTAGTGAGGGGGGAACAACACATGAGTCATAGACAGTGGTTGCTCCAACCATATGACTAGGAACAAAGACAACCTTACGTCACTCCACACACAAGCCGAATGAGGTCATGTGTCGTTTGGCAACAAGAATAAAGGGGAAATCATAGGAACATGAGAAGTATTGTTGAACAAATCCATCAAGATAAGCAATGTCAACCTAGTGAAGGATCTAGGATACAACCTTCTAAGTGTGTCCCAAATATGTGATCAATGGAACAATGTGGTCACCTTTGACTCAAAGGAGTGTCTGGTCATCACCAAGAAGACAAACAAAATCATTCTCAAAGGAAAGAGGTCGAACAACGTCTATGTGGTGGATACAAACTTTGAGCCTCCAAGAGAGTTGTGCCTGGAGAGTTCCCACGATGATACGGAACTCTGGCACAAAAGGTTGGGACATACAAACATAAATCAAATCATGAAATTGTATCTACAAAATCTGGTCATTGTACTTCCTAGAATTAACATTGAAAGAGCCAAGATGTGTGAAGCATGCATCCATGGAAAACAGACGCGAAGTTCCTTCAAACCAAAGAAGGTGGTGAGCACAACAAGGCCCTTGGAGCTGATCCACATGGGTCTCTGTGGTCCTATGAAAACGGTCAGCCACGGTGGAAAAAGGTAGTTGTATGTGTTAATTGATGATTTTTTAAGATTTACCTAGTATATCTTCTTAATGTCCAAAGCAGATGCATTTCATCAAGAGAATGGAAGTGAGCATGGGACTAAAGCTCAAATCCATAAGATCAAACCATGGAACTAAGTTCAAGAACTCAGAGTTCCTGAAGTTCTCTAAACAACTTGGAGTTTCCCACAACTTCTCGGCACCACGCACTCCCCAACAAAATGGTGTAGTTAAAAGGAAGAACATGACCCTTGAAGACATGGCTCGAACCGTGATGCTTGAGAGTGAAGTTCCCTAAGGCCTTTAGGCCGAAACCATCTCCACAACAACCTACATTCTCAACAGAGCTATGATGAGACCCATGATCATGAAGGCCTCAGATGAGCTAATCAAGGGGAGAAATTCCAACATTTCCCATCTCAGAACCATTGGTTGCAAATGCTTTATTCATAACAATGGTAAGGACAATCTTGGGAAGTTCGATCCCAAGAGCGATGAACAAATCTTCTTGGGCTACTCCTCACAAAGAAAGGTGTGCAGAGCGTACAACAAAAGAACCAGGAAGATTGAGGAAAGCATTCATGTGGTCTTCAATGAACAATATGTGAGATTGGGAACTGATCCCCAAGGAAAGGGAACTTTGTTCAAACTCGTAAGGCAAGAAGAAGATGACGATGATGATGAGCCAAGGAAGAGAGATGAAGACTATCCTTGTGGGAATAATGTCCCACGACCAGACAACTATGAAGGGAACCAACATCAAACTGACCAAGACTTAATGGAAGTCCCTTCAACCACGGAAGAGTCTCAAGAAGTTTCCTAATCCAACACTCTTGTTCCCCAAGAAGAAAACATGCATGAATCTATCGTTCAGGGGGGAACAATGAAGAAATCCATAGTGAAGAGGTGGAAAACAACTCCTCACTTGAG
Organism: Fallopia convolvulus; assembly: GCA_964016875.1. NCBI lineage: Eukaryota > Viridiplantae > Streptophyta > Magnoliopsida > Caryophyllales > Polygonaceae > Fallopia > Fallopia convolvulus. Next base: position 11,451,023 of record OZ024721.1, read on the forward strand.
GAGGAACATCAACAAGATCTTGAAGAAGAATATTCGATGGTAGGAACTAATCTCATCAACATTTCGACAAGAAACTACCACCAAAAGAAGGATCATCCCATCGACAACATCATTACTCCATATGAAAAATGTGTGCAAACTTGTTCCTCTCTTCATAACTTTTGTGCCTTCAATGCCTTCGTCTCCATGGTGGAAACCAAAAACATCAAAGAAGCATTGAAAGATCCTAACTGGATTCAAGCCATGCAAGAGGAACTCAACCAATTTGAAAGGAACAAGGTGTGGAAGCTAGTTCCTCTTCCTAAGAACAACAACATCATAAGAACTCGGTGGGTCTTCAAAAACAAGGTAGACGACACTAGAGTCGTTGCAAGGAACAAGGCTTGACTTGGAGCACAAGGATACATGCAAGAGGAAGGGATCGTTGCAAGGAAGGGATTGTGTCTCTACTGTCTTAGTTTCTTACTCTATGTTTTATTATTCCGTTACGTAAGGGAACTATTTTGGGCAGATTAACCGCACAAACGCGTTACCTGCTAAGATGAGGGAATCCTAACCAAAAGGCAGTCACAACGCGTTACGAACTATAAATTGAGCGTAAAGTAAAAGGGAATATCAGAGAATAAGAGTAAGTAAAAGAATAAATGCGAACAAATAGTGGTATTTGTAATGCTATTGAGATTGCAAATGAATATCCGATCAATACAAACGAACTCTTGAGCAGAAAAATTGTAAAGGAATGAATTGAACTTTTAACACTTGATTTCGGGTGTGTCAGCCTATGTCCCTTCTACGTCCGCCTTGTCCTTGTTTTATAACCTCCTCTTTCCTTTGGACCGTTGGTGGAGCGCCTCGCATATCCCGGAGATTTCGCCACCAGCATGAATGAGGTAGTCGTTGAGGTGGGTGATACTGAACCCGGGATCTTCGCCATGCTTTGACTAATTCTTTGGCCTTCTTCTTTAACCAACAATTTGGGCTAATCATTTTGGGCTTTCGACGCTCTTCTGGGCTAGATTTCGGAGGGCCCAACAATACCCCCATCAAAAACTCGGGAAAACTCCCTCCACCACTTTCGTAGGGTTTTTGATTTTGTGTCTTGGAAGTTGTAGCGAATTATGTCACGTCTAATCAGCCCCTATTTATAGCAGTTATGATGGCCTTTCGAGACTTCATCTTGTGTCTTCCAGTGTCCAGGTACGTTTCCTTCTTCTCCATCTTTCGTCCTCTCCCTTTTCAATTATGAAAACATCCGACCCTTCTTCTCTATATTGTCTCGAGGCCGCCACTTCTCCTTCCCTAACTTCTTCCGAAATCCTCACTCCTTATCATCGGAGGGATAGCATTTCAGAAGACCCCCATATCTTTGCCTTTTCAGCTGGCTTTCCCTCGCATGTAGAGATATTCTTTCCCCCCTCCGGTGTTTATGCTAACTTTTATGTCAACGATTGGGTGTGCTTGTACGAATACCCTTTTCGTATCGGCCACCGTTTCCCGTTTTCTCCTTTAGTTGTCGATTTCTTGTCTACTCTTGATGTATCTCCTGGGCAATTGCTTCCCCAAGTTTGGAGACTTCTGCTTTCTGTTAATCAATTGTGCTCCTCTCGGGGTCTTCCCTTCAAAGTTGCCGACTTTTTCTTAAATTACCGCCTTTCCAAAGGCGGTCCTGGCCGTTTAACTTTGAAAACCTTCACAAATAAATCTCACCTAGTCTTTAACATATCGAAATCTGATCGGGGCTGGGCTGATAAGTTTTTCTTTGTGAGGTTGTCTTCTTTGGGGATCGATACGTCTTTCTTGAGAAGTCGTTGGCGGTCAACAGGTAGTGTTTCCCTCTTGTACTCGTTGGTCTTTACTCAAGTCTAACTACTGGTTGTTTCTTGTGCAGAGTGTCTTGCTATTCCTCAACCCCGCAAGGTGTCATCCCAAGTTATCTCCCACATCGAGACCCTTCCGTTGGAAGAAAGATCTTACCCTGAATTAGTAAAAGCGTGTCTTGCAGAGCCTGAAGATATCGAGATGTCGAGTAAGCTTGTCTTTCTTGTTCTTCCTCGTTTCAACGCTTTTTACTTCCTACTAACCCTGTTATTCTCGTGCTGTCAGGCTCAAGGACTACCAGATCAACTGTCGCGTTGTCAACCTTGGAGAGAGTCGAGGCCAGGAAGAAGAGGAAAGCGGAAACGACCTCCACTGCGGATACGTCTTTGATAGTATCCCTGCCTCCAAAAATTGTAGGCGACTCTCCTAGGGCCTCCTTATCAAAGAAAGGTGTATCTTCTCGTATGACGAATCTTCCCAACACCATGATGTCCCTGGATATGGATGCCGAGAAGTGCTTGAAATCTCTGATGCCTCTTCAAGTGGACTGCCTTCATGGTTCAAGCCATCGATCTTCTTTTCCTGAATTTCTCGGCGAAATACTAGCAGCCCAGTGGCAGGTACTTGACAGCTTTCTTCGCTCTTATTGCTAATCGTCTTGGTTCCTAATAACTCCGTATTTGTTGTTTAGGGATTCCAACTCGCTCTCGCGGCTTATGACACCTTCAAGGACTACCCTGAGCAATTGACTCAGAGTAAGATCAGCATGCAGCTTGAGAAGGATAAGTCGGTCATCTTGGGACAGGAGAAGAGGGCTCTGGACAAGAAGGTCCTTGATCTGCAGAGTGCCCTCGAGAGAGCTCTTGAGGACTCTAAGGCGTGGGAGGATAGGTTCAAGGAAGCATCAAAGAAGAGTGCTGCTCTTGCTCAAGAAGTTGAGGATACGACTGACTACTGGTCACTCAGAGCTCGTGTTGAGACGATAGAGGAGTTTGCTGCTGGGAAACACTCTTCCTGGGACGCTGTGAAAGAAAGGGAGCAGTTCGAGAACTTGTTTCCTGACGAAGCCAATGCGTCCAAGAAGTCTTCTCTTATCGACGATATAGCACAACTTACCAAAGAAGTGGCCCAGGTCGAGATGGACAACCAGAAGCCAGCCGAAAACGCAGACAAAGAATGATTCCTTTTCACTTTTTCTATTTCTCGAACTCTTATCCTACCCCCAGCATGTTGGGGCTTTTAAAACTTTATGTTTTGTTTGGCCGCTTGTATTAGGGCCTGGATGTGGACAACTTTGCACCCCGTGATGGTTTTTGGGGTTATGTTTATTTTGATAATGTTTTAGTAGTTGCTATGGCCTTGGATTTGTGTTTGTTATTTTTGCAGGTAGAACAGATTCACTGCGGGAGAGTGAAGATCAACATGTTTGCGACAGATCGACTTGTTTGAAAGAACATGTACTTGTAGTTTAATGATAGACTTTTCGTAGTATAGTGCTTTTTCATGTAAGATGCAGAGGGAGAGAGAGAATAATGTATTTGTCTGAAAGTAAATACTTGCAATTAAATTGTGAATTGTGTTACACATATTTGGCTAAACTCCTCTTGCTTTTGAGTTTTTGTTACGTGTTCTCGTCTCTTGCATCTTTGTGACTAGTCATTGTGTGCACAGCGTTGCCTGATCATAAGGCGAGGGCCTATGTTTTGGCCTGTAACGTCACAAGGCGTCCCTTGTTAGTTTTTTCAAAATCGTTGTTCTTGTGTATGTACGAAGATGTAACAATGTAATGTGAAAGGAATATATGGAATATACCTTATTTGTGACTTACGCGTTCTAGAAGTGATACAGCTTTAAATTCATCGCGTTCCAACTCTTGGGGACTACCTTCCCGTCTCGTGCCAACAACTCGTATGCTCCTTGTCCTACAATCTTCGTGATCTGATAAGGTCCTTCCAAATTTGCTCCCAACTTTCCAGCATTCAATTCCTGCGTGTTTTAAAAAACTTTCCTTAACACCCAATCTCCCACTTGGAACGCCTTTGCATTAACGCATTTGTTGTAACTCCGGGCTACCTCCTGTCTGTATGCCGCCATACGAACTGATGCCTCATCTCGTAACTCGTCCACCGTGTCTAAGTGGTGCAACAAGTTAGGGAGATTTGATTCCTCAGTGGTAAGTCCATATCGAACTGTGGGCAAAGTTACTTCTATTGATAACACGGCTTCACATCCATAAACCAAGGAGAAAGGTGTGTGGCCTGTAGCAGTCTTGGGAGTTGTTCAATCTGACCATAGAATAAGGGGTAACTCATCTGCCCATTTCCCTTTTGCCTCCTTGAGTCGCTTCTTCAAGTTGTTGATGATTACTTTGTTGCTTGCTTCTGCCTGACCATTGGCTTGGGGATAACGCGGTGTTGACATCACCAACTGAATGTTGTATTGCTGACAAAATGATCTCGTCTTATCGTTGATGAACTGGGACCCGTTTTCGCACACTATGGTGGATGGTATGCCAAATCTACTCAGGATGTTTCTTTTTATGAAAGAGATGACCTGGGTGTCTTTGACTTCTTTGAAGGCTTCGGCTTCGATCCATTTGGAGAAGTAGTCAGTCATTGCTAAGATGTAGACATGTTGTCCCGAAGCTGGAGGAAGCTTTCCCACGATGTACATTCCCCATTTCATGAATGACCAAGGGGAAGTTATGGGGTGTAACAACTCCGGAGGTTGATGTGCTATAGGTCCATGACGCTGGCACGCGTCACACTTGCGGGCGAATTTCACTGCGTCTTTGTCCATGGTGGGCCAATAATAACTCATCCTGCTTGCCTTCCTTGCCAAGTTGCGACCCCCTGTATGATTTCCGCATTCTCCATCGTGTACGTCCTGTAACACCTTCTGTACCTCTTCCTCCTTTACGCATCGGGCGTATATTCCTGATGACATCCACTTAAACAGAATGTTATTCTTAATGGGGAAAGTGGAAGCTTTTACCTTAAGTCGTCGAGCTTCTTCCTTGTCGTCCAGTAAGACTCCATCTCGTAACCACTTTGTGTAAGGAGTCACCCACGAACTGTCTTCGTCAGGATTTCGAATCTCAAACATATCTGCTTCTTTGATTATGGATGGCGCATCAAGGTACATGAAAGGTATCTTGTTGTACTCTCTTGGGTCGATTGCGGATCCGAGGTTGGCTAAGGCGTCTGCTTGCGTGTTGGCATCTCGGGGAACTTGCTTTATCTCAAAATGTTTAAAATGTTTAATGATCTCTTGAACTTTTTCCAGATACGCCTTCATCTTTGAATCCCTGGCGACATATGAGTTCGTAACTTGATTTACAATAAGTAACGAATCACAAATTACCTCAATTTCTTGTACATTCAAGTCCTTAGCAACGAGTAACCCTACTATAAGCGTCTCATATTCTGCTTCATTGTTGGTAGCTTTGAATGTACATCGAATAGCTTGGGCTATCCTATCCCCCTGTGGTGACTTCAGGACTACCCCCAATCATACGCCAATCTGATTCGACGCTCCGTTTGTATGCATCAACCACTTGCCACTTCTCGTTATATGCAACATATCTTGGGCTTCTTGTTCTGAAGTGGTAGGAGTGAAGTCAACCACAAAATCTGCCAACGCTTGAGATTTCATTGATGTCCTCGGCTCGTACATGATATCGTAACCATTTAAGTGGATCAACCATCTCGTTAGCCGACCTAACAATTCTGGCTTTGACATGATACTCTTCATTGGATAATTAGTCCTCACGATGATAGAATGACTTTCAAAATAAGGATGTAACTTTATTGAAGCCATTACCAGAGATAATACTAGCTTCTCCATGGGGGAATACCTGGTTTCCGCATCTAGCAAAGTTTTACTTACATAGTAAATAGGCAACTGGTCTCCATTCTCTTCTCGGATCAAGACGGCACTCACTGCTACTTCGGTCGCGGCCAAGTACACGTACAACTTCTCGTCTGGATTGGGTTTGGAAAGTACATGCGGGTTAGATAAATAATTTTTCAACTCTCCAAAGCCTTTTTCATGCGCTTCCGTCCATTCAAATGATTTGTTTTTCTTCAGGATGTCGTAGAACAACTTGTTTCTATCTGAAGATCGCGATATGAATCGATTCAACGCAGCTACTTGTCCTGTTAACTTCTGGACATCTTTGACGCATTTTGGCGATTGTAGCTCCATTATGGCTTTGATCTGTTCTGGACTCGCCTCGATTCCTCTCTGCGTCACTATGTATCCGAGGAATTTCCCTGACGTCACTCCGAAAGAGCACTTGGTTGGATTCAACTTCATCTTGTAACTTCGCAGGATCTCGAACGCGTCTTTCAGGTGAGTAATATGGTCCTCCGCCTTCAATGACTTGACTAGCATGTCGTCTATGTATACCTCCATTGTATCCCCCAGTTTTTCCTGAAACATCTTATTAACCAATTTCTGATAAGTAGCACTTGCGTTTTTTAACCCGAAAGGCATAACTTTGTAGCAATAAGTTCCCTGATTGGTTACGAATGCAGTTTTCTCTTGATCATCAGGATGCATCATTATTTGATGATATCCACTAAATGCATCCATGAAAGTCAAAAGTCCGTCGGATCCACCATTGCATCTATATGAGGCAAGGGGAACGAGTCTTTGGGGCATGCTTTGTTTAGATCGGTAAAGTCTACGCAAACGCGCCATTTACCATTTTTCTTCTTAACGACAACCACGTTCGCAAGCCAATCAGGATATTTTACTTCTCTAATTTTTCCAGATTCAAGTAAGGATTTTACCTCATCGTTGATTACCTGATTTCGTTCGGCAGCGAACTTACGCCTTTTCTGTTTCACTGGTGGTACCTTCTTGTTGACATTCAAGGCGTGGGTAATCACGTCGGGATCAATGCCTACCATATCCTCGTTTGACCAGGCGAAACAATCACTGTAGGACCGTAGAAACTCCACTATTTGCTCACGTAAAGTTAGTTCCAGATCTGCTCCTATTTTGATTTTCTTGGATGGTTCTAGTGGATCAAGAGCCACCTCTTCGAGCTCTGGCGTCTCCGGCTTTACATAGTAGGTGTTTGTTCTACCGTCCTTTAATTGCTAATCTGACGCCTTCCTCCCTGCTTCAAGTTGTAAGTTTTTGGAAGTCGTTGCTTTCATTGTTATGGAATAGCACTCCCTTGCTAATTTTTGTTCTCCCTTGATTTCTTGAACTCCCTATGGTGTCGGGAACTTCACGCATTGATGATAGGTAGAGGGGATAGCCCTCATCCCATGTATCCATGGCCTGCCCAGAATGACATTAAAAGGTAAAGGGCAATCAAGTACTTGGAATTTTACTTGATAGTTAACTCCTCCTGCGACGGTGGGTAAGGATATCACCCCTAATGTGTTGCGTGATTCCCCGCTGAAGCCTACTAAAGTCGTCGACTTCTTGACAATATCGTCCATCCCGAAACCTAAGTGTACAAAGCATCCAACATGAGTAACTTAGTGGAGCTTCCATTATCAACTAAGATTCTTTTGACAAGGAAATTGGCTATCGTTAAAGAAATTATCAAGCAGTCATGGTGAACTTCTTCTTCTTCGACATCGTCGAAGGTAATCGGCATCACGGCAAGACTTGTTCGTGAAGGAGCTTTAGGGCACTCTCTTCTTGTATCCCTCGCGATCCTTTTGGCTGCGGAGTACGTTATACCGCAAATTTCTGATCCCCCTGTGATAACATTAATTACTCCGGTGTGCTTCGGTGGGGGAGGCGGACTAGCTTTCTCTCTGTTGCGCTCCAGCTGCTCCTTCGCTTTTTCTAATATTAATTCTCTGAGATGCCCCCTTCGTAATAATTCGCTCACCTCCTTTCGCAACGCGATGCACTCGTCGGTCCGGTGCCCGTGGTCAAAGTGGAAATCACACCATCTAGACTTGTCTTTCTGATGCGGGGGCACGTTACTCTTTCAAGGCCATTTAACAGTATCTCCCATGGTGTTGAGGGTTCGAACTACCTTGGTTGCATCCACGCGGAAATTGTAGTGAGAGAGTTTTGGAGGTAGTCTGGGATTCTCATATCTTTCACCCTGTCTGGCTATCATTGTATTGACGGTTGTCTTGGTATGAGGTGCGGTAGGGTACGGGGCGTATCTTGGTTCTCGCCTTCCCAGTCTCCGGTCGGGTCGATGAGGACTGATTGCTTTTTCGACGAAGAGGTCATCTTCCTCTAGTCGAACATGTGCTAACGCTTTTACCTGTACTTCATCAAAATTCGAACAAGGGTATTTAGTTAATTCACGATACAGCACGGAATTACACACCGATATGCCCCTTCAGAATGCCTCCACAGCTGTAGCGGCATCACATCCTTCAATGGTCATCAGTTCCTCGTTATAGCGGTTGAGGAAAGTTTTCAGAGATTCACCCGGTCTCTGGACCAAGCGGTACAAATCACTTGATCGTTTCTTAGCTTGTCGACTGCTTGCGAACCTGATCCTGAACTTGTCAATTAACTCGGCAAAGGATGAGATACTCCCAAGAGGTAAGTGCGAATGCCAATTGAGTGCGGGTCCAGATAACGTGTTTCCGAACCAACGACACATAACAATCTCCTTCACGTCAAAAGGGATTGTTCTAATATTCATAGCCTATTTAAATGCGGCTATATCATGATCGGGATCTGTTACCCCTTCGTATTTAGGTACGTCGGGGACATGATACTTTCTGGAGATATCAACTCTTGCGATAGCGGGCACGAAGGGAGAATCGGTGTAACCATCTCTTCTTTCCATCGCTATCGGTTGAGGTGCCCTTGGGACCTGAGTAATTCAGTCTTCCAAGGCTCGTAGGCATTCCCGTAATTGGGAAACCTCAGTATCTTCCCGTATCTCCCTTAAGGAATTACCATTTACCTGATACTCGGTTATTGGCCTGACGACATCGGGTGTTACGAGACTTGGATCATCCATATCTAATCGTCTAGCGACTCCTTCCACCACATCGGTTCCTCGGGGGCGAGTCAGAGCAGATTGTACCTGGGATCGAAGCAAATTACGCTCATTAGTTAAAGTTTCAATTTGCTTCTCATATGCCTCGGTGAATTTGGCATTAGCCTCTTTCTGGCTTTCTAGGTCCTTCTGGAGAGCAATCATCGTTGATCGGAGTTCCATGATGACAACGGCATCGGCTCCTCCAACCCCTCGTTGCTCGGAAGTACCAGGGTTGCCATTGGTGTTTCTGGAGCCTTGCTCAACTCCATCCGCATTCCCGACTCCATCTATGTTCCCGGTACCATCCACGTTCCCGGTACCTTGATTGTTTGTTTCCTCATTGACCTCATGATTGTCGAGATCTCCTACGTGACTGTAGGTAGTTTGGATTCTGTCCATCTCGTTGGGAGATTCGGTTGTTGCTTTAGCGTGACCTCTTTTTGGCTAGGGCCCCACGGTGTGCGCCAATTTGTTTTGGGCAGATTAACCGCACAAACGCGTTACCTGCTAAGATGAGGGAATCCTAACCAAAAGGCAGTCACAACACGTTACGAACTATAAATTGAGCGTAAAGTAAAAGGGAATATTAGAGAATAAGAGTAAGTAAAAGAATAAAGGCGAACAAATAGTGGTATTTGTAATGCTATTGAGATTGCAAATGAATATCCGATCAATACAAAGGAACTCTTGAGTAGAAAGATTGTAAAGGAATGAATTGAACTTTTAGCACTTGATTTCGGGTGTGTCAGCCTATGTCCCTTCTACGTCCGCCTTATCCTTGTTTTATAACCTCCTCTTTCCTTTGGACCGTTGGTGGAGCGCCTCGCATATCCCGGAGATTTCGCCACCGGCATGAATGAGGTAGTCGTTGAGGTGGGTGATTACTGAACCCGGGATCTTCGCCATGCTTTGACTAATTCTTCGACCTTCTTCTTTAACCAACAATTTGGGCTAATCATTCTGGGCTTTCGACGCTCTTTTGGGCTAGATTTCGGAGGGCCCAACATGAACTGTCACTAGAAGAGTTCCCAATTGTTTAAACTAACTCAGATCTACAATCCTACAATCTCCCTATACATTCCATAACAAGCAATTCATTATTGACCAACCAAAGATATTTTGAAAGAATAGAAGATAAGTTATTATTCTCTTTGATCTCAATTTTTTTTGTGAAAGTCTCTTTGATCCCAATAAATGGTACGTGATTAATTAATAAACAATCAAATTAAATATTGATCAAACACAAACAAATTGATAATGAAATCACCGATTAAAAAATGAAATCAGGAAGAGATTACAAAGCAGTGAAAACTCGAGAGCAAACAACTAGAATTGAGTTCTCCCAAAAACTAACACAACAGACTCTAGTAGCCTAATTAACACACTAGTGATAAAAGTGAATCAGTTTACAACAAAATAAGATTTAAAGGCAAACTAGGCCTGCTATTGCACCAACACATTCTGAAGAGTTGCCGAATCGCCTCGTTCCACGCCGCTTTTTATTGAGCTTCAACTTGACGTACTATTCATAAGCACTCTTATTTCTACATAAACAATCTAATAAATAACCATTTATTTGTAATTTTATATGCATCCATGCATCATAAATACTTTATTAGCGTCATCACAAATTAATCAATGATCGATCAGCTTGTGATGATGTCGATGAACTTGTGCAAGTTCCGAACAGAGCTCCCACCAGGACCATCAGTAGCTTCTTGAGCAAGCTTCTTCATAGTCGCCATCTTCTCCCTCATCCTCGCTCCTTCCTCCCCAAACATCACCCTATCCAGCACCGCCTTTGTCAGCCGCCCACCCTCCACCTCCACACCGAACCCCCACCCGGCCACCACCCTCCTCGTGTTGAGCGCCTGGTCCGCCATCCTCCTAGGCATGCAGATCATGGGCACACCCGCCACTATGCTCTCCAGCACCGACTTCCACCCGGAATGCGTCATGTGGGCCCCGGTCGCCGTGTGGCTAAGCACAGACGTTTGCGGGGCCCACGGCACCACCTTCCCAAAGCTGCTGCTACTACTCACCCTCTCTATAAACCCTTCGGGGAGGGAGGGTTTGAACCTGTCCGGCAGTGGCCACAAGAACGGGACCTCGGCCGCCTCCAGCGCCTCCGCCAGGGAACGGAGTTCCTCGGGCGGAGGGGGATTCCCGGTGCCGAAGCAGATGTAGACGACGGAGGCCGCCGGGCGGGTGTCAAGCCAAGCAATGCAGCCGTTGGAGTCAGCGTTGACGTGAGAGGATGAGGATGACGTCGATAAAGTGATGCTGTAGGGCCCTGCTTCGAGGAGCTTATTGTCGCCCAAGATGCGGCGGAGGGCGTCGGTTGCGCCAAGCTCGAGCGGGTGGAAGGAGTTGACAGCCACCGCGGTGGCTTTTGGGAGGTGCACGGATATGGAGTGGAGGATTCGAGCGATCGGGAAAGCGTAGTCGACGCCGAGGATTTCGTGGGGCACGTCTTGTAGGGGAATGCCCGGTGGGAATCCGGGGATGTACTTATCCACCGTTAGCATTTTTCCTTTGTGGGCTTCTATGCCTGCATTTGATTTAATTTTATTTAATTTGTACCGTACGCATATATGATAAGTATAAAAGAACTTATAAAAAAAAAACTTGCCTTATACAACGTTCACATTTCTCCTTTTCCATTAATAATAGGTCATATTTCAGCACTTAAATTTTGATCAAGTTTATATATATAGTTTTTTTATATTTATGGTAAATTAATAATGAGAGTTGATTGTGTTAATGACAACGACTGAAAAAAGTTAAATCATCGAAGTGTTTTTTAAACGCTCTGACCAATTGTTATTGTAGATTATAGATGGGGCACGCTATAATCTACAACAACAATTGTTCAATAAACTCCATGTCCAAGTCTAATACCAATAAGGTAAATCACTCGATCTATACACGAACGAGCGTACATACCCTCAGGTGCGACGGCATCTCTGAGTTGATCAGTATAGACATGAGTGGCAAGGGCCGCGGAGGATGCGCTCCACAGCGACACCCACTTAACCCCTCTCTCCTCGGCGATGCCTCGGCAGGCGTATGCCATCATGGCTTCAGCCACAATGCACCCGATCTTCACTCTGGCCTCCTCCGCCGCCGCCGCCACCCCCTTCCTCAGGCTCTCCCCCGCGACATCCACAAACCTCCCTATCCTCTCCAACATCGTCACACCTTCCGCCCCCGCCAGTCCGTCGTCGACGCGCAAGACCCGAATGTTAACGCTTTCCTCGGACGATAGGGGCGACGAGAGGGTGGCGGCCGAGGGCTCGGTTGTGAGGAGGCTAATCTGGGTGTCGGGGGCGGAGGCGGCGATCTTCTTGGCGAAGACTGTTGGTGTCGTACGCTCTTTGAGTGGAGGAACTCAGCAGGGTCGGCGACTTCAGGCAGGTCGACGACTTCTTCAGCACACCAGGGAAAATGATCAATGAACGTATTGGTAACTTGATATAGGTTTGAATCGCATGGAAGCTTTCCTAAACCGATATTTCACCCCTTATTCAGCCCAAGGGAATCCGTGAAATCCGATTTGAGATAAGACAAACCCTCTTGTCCTAGTCGTGGCTGTCGATCTAGGACAAAACTTTAGAGTTTAGTATATGAACGATTGCTTCTTGTTGAGAGTGTTTTTCAGAGAGTACAACCCTACAACCTTCGACACAAAAGCCCAATGAAGCCTTTAAATAGGCATTTGGACATGCAAAACGGTTACTGGCAATTTTCCTGAGGTGGATGACCTGGACATCAGTTACTGGCAGTTACCAGCAATTCCCACTACTGCCCACTACCTCCCCACGTGTTCCCACTACCATTATACGTCTCAAGGAGCCTCTAATCTGATTAGATAACCTCCTAACAGTTACATGCATGTTTATTTGACTGATTCAACGGCGGTTACCAAGCGGTTACCCCTGAACCGTCACCAGGTCATTGACCTCACTGAAGTCGGCGACTTACAAGTCCCAACCTCAAGTTCCCAACATGTAATATACTTTGAACGTATTCAACAACCTTCTGGAACTTAGGTTCACTTACACGAACGTGCACCCCGCACACCCTAGCCCGTGTTATAGTAAAGTCGGTTCCCATTGTGTCGACGTGAATCCCGATCACACCAAACTGACGTCGGTGACTTATCAAGTGTCGATGACACTAAAATCACCAACATTCCTCCCCCATTTTAGTGTAATCCTTGATCCACAAAATAATACAAGCATTAGCCCCAAACTCATGCATAAACGAAAGTGTTGAAACGATTGAACTTCCGCTTAGTGTAATTACACATTCAAAACACCCAGGAATCATGGTGTCACTAAGGATTGAACCAATCAACCTATTTGGATGCCTCAAGATAACACACACACGAGCTTCTTACGGCTCTAAAGTCTACTTGACTCCATTAATGGTCCTTGAGTCCATATCTTCTCATGAACGTATGTGAAGCCAACCCAAGCTTCATGAAGCGACCAGAAACTTCACATCCACATAGGTAAATCCTTTAGGTCGTGCACCTACAATTGCACTTTTGCAAAGGATCTATTAAGACGTCAGTGACATCAACCTCAGTCTTGTAGGAACAGAGCACACGTTGGGGACATTAAGATGTCAATGACATCAAGTTGTGCTCTCAGCTTCTAGGTGTGAGCTTTCCACATTGAACTCGTTCCCAACTTAGATGGAAAGGAGTTGGGTATCCCACCACTAGAAACTTATACGGGTCTTAATCCCATCCCCTTTACCGACTTGGACACCAAGTCCCTTGCTAAACCCTTCGTCAAGTGGTCAGGCATATTTTGTTGTGTCCTAACAAAATCAACCGAAATCACCCCGTGCGTAATGAGCTCTCTTACCGCACTATGCCTCACGCCCAAGTGACGTGATTTCCCATTGTACACATGGCTATATGCCTTAGCCAAAGTTGCAGCGCTATCACAATGGATTGATATGGGTGAAATTGGTTTCTCCCACAATGGAATCTCATAAACCAAGTCCCTTAGCCATTCGGCCTCTTTCCCAGCCGCCGCTAGGGCTATAAACTCGGATTCCATCGTCGAACTCGAGATGCATGTTTGTTTCTTGGAAGCCCATGAAATGGCACCTCCACCTAGTAGGAAAACCCAGCCACTCGTCGACGAGTGATCCTCTTCATTGGTTATCCAACTTGCATCCGAGTACCCCTCCAACACCGAGGGTGATCCAACATAAGATAGACCAAAATTTTGAGTCCCCTTAAGGTATCGTAATACCCTTTGGACCGCATGCCAATGAAACACACTAGGATTACTAGTATACCGGCTGAGTTTCCCAACCGCAAAGGCAATATCAGGTCTAGTCGCTGACATCGCATACATCAAGCATCCAATCACTTTTGAATACTCAAGTTGCGAACAAGCTGTCCCTTTATTAGGCACAACTTCACACATGGATCATATGGAGTACTAACTGGTGCACAACCCTCGTAGTTGAATTTCTTCAACACTTTCTCAATGTAATGAGATTGTGTTAACACTAGGCCGTCCTTTTCCCGTTTAATCCTAATCCCAAGGATAACGTCGGCCTCCCCCATGTCTTTCATGGAGAACTGTGATGACAAAACTTCTTTTGTAAGGTCCACTTGTCTTTGGTTTGTACCAAAGATCAACATGTCATCCACATACAAGCAAATGATAACTCCATTTCCAGAGTCATCGACCTTGCTATACACACACTTGTCCGCTTGATTAAGTTTGAAGCCATTGGACAACACAATGTCATCAAACTTTTGATGCCACTGTTTTGGTGCTTGCTTCAGCCGATACAAGGACTTCACCAACTTACACACCTTTTGTTCATGACCGGGCATGACAAACCCTTCAGGTTGTTTTATATAAACTTCCTCTTCTAGATCCCCATTCAAGAACGCTGTTTTAACATCCATTTGATGTATAACCAAGTTGTGAATTGCCGCCAAGGCTATCAACAATCGAATGGAGGATATTCTAGCAACCGGTGCATAAGTATCAAAGTAGTCGGTCCCATACTTTTGTCTAAAACCTTGGACAACCAAACGGGCTTTAAACTTATCAATGGTACCATCTACTTTCATCTTCTTCTTGAAGATCCACTTACTTCCTAAAGGTTTGCAACCTGGGGGAAGATCAGCCAGCACCCAAGTGTGGTTTCCCATGATGGAGTCCATCTCATCATTTATGGCTTCCTTGCAGAAGGATACGTCTTGAGACCTCATGGCCTCATCAAACGTCCTTGGATCCTCCTCAACACTGTAACAATACATGTATTGAGAACCAATCTCGTTCCTTGTCCCTTCAACCAAGTAAACATGGAAATCAGGACCAAAAGTCGTGGACCTTTTCAGTCTTTTACTCCTTCTGATCTCAGGTTCTTGATTCCCTCGGAGGTCAGTGACCTCCCCCGAGTCGGCGACTCGCATCGAGTCAGCGACTCCCAATTGGGCGTTGGCCAACTCAGTGTTCTTACTAGAACTCGGAATCAAATCCTTTGGTATAAGCATTGATGAAAATCTCTTCTCATCAAAAATAGCATCTCTTGACTCTACAACGGTGTGAACCGAAATAGACGGGTTAGGTTCAATGACATAGAACCTATACGCCTTAGAGTGCTCGGCATATCCAAGAAAGATGCATTCAACACCTCTCTCACCTAAGGTCTTTCGCTTAGGTTCGGGAAGTCTCACGACTGCCC
Source organism: Fallopia convolvulus (assembly GCA_964016875.1). Lineage (NCBI taxonomy): Eukaryota > Viridiplantae > Streptophyta > Magnoliopsida > Caryophyllales > Polygonaceae > Fallopia > Fallopia convolvulus. The sequence goes on from OZ024721.1 coordinate 11,466,555, forward strand.
TACATCCCCAACCCCGAATATGATTCAGATTGGGTTTCTTTTTATACCAAAGCTCATATGGGGTCACTGACTCATTCCCCTTGTTGGGAACTCGGTTCAGTAAGTAACAAGCCGTCAACATGGCTTCACCCCAAAATCCATTATTCAAACCTGAGTAGGAGATCATGGAGTTAACCATCTCTTTTAGAACTCGATTTTTCCTCTCCGACACACCATTTTGTTGTGGTGTGTAGGGAGCTGTTGTCTCATGGATTATCCCCACGGATTGAAAATACCCGAGGTCCATATACTCGCCACCTCTATCGGTGCGCAACTTCTTGATGTTCATAGACATTTGAAGTTCAACTTCAGACTTATAAGTTTTAAACTTATCCAAAGTCTCGTCCTTAGCATGCAAGAGATAAACATAGCAAAACCGAGAGTAATCATCAATAAAAGTAGCAACATACTTCTTATTCCCCAAGGACGGAGTAGCATGAAAGTCACACAAGTCACTATGAACTAACTCAAGCAAGTCACTGACTCTATTCACATCAGGAAAAGAGTGCCTTGTTATCTTAGTAAGCATGCAAGTTCTACACTTCTCAACATTCATGTCAAAAGCAGGAATCAAACCATTCTTAGACATATCAAGCATGCGTTTATAATGAACATGACCCAAACGAGCATGCAAAAGAGAAGAGTCAAAACCCTTCAAAGGTGCAGAACCTTGTGAGGTCGCTGACCTTAGAGAGGTTCCCGACTTACGCGAAGCCTCAAACATGTAAACAGAATTCAGAACTTTATTAATACTGAGTTTAAACATGCCATTACATAGATAACCACGTCCAACAAAGACACCACCCTTCGACAAGATGAACTTGTCGGCCTCAAAGACTAAACGAAAGCCTAACTTGTTTAGGACACTACCGGAGACTAAATTTTTCCTTAATCCGGGTACATACAACACATCTTTCAGAATTAAAGTCTTCCCGGATGAAACTCCAACTCTACTTGGCCCTTGCCTAGTACTGGGGTCGTTGACTCATTGCCCATGTGCAAGACTCGTCCATCATCCACGGGAACGAAAGTCGCGAACATCGATCGGTCTCTACTCACGTGAGTGGTAGCACCTGAGTCAACCCACCAAGCAACCTCATCATCCTGCACAAAAAATGCCTCAGATATGTTAGGGACAAAATCCAAACTCGGATATGTCACTGACTCAGAAGAGTTCCTAAACATCTGACCTTGATGAGATTTCTGCCCAGCGTCAGTGACCTGAGCAGGTTGGTTGGGAACCTTTCCCTTCTTACCCTTTCCAGCAGTACAATCCCTACGAAAATGTCCAACTTTGCCACAATTCCAACAACCATCTCCTTTTGGAGTGCGTTTCTTGTTAGAACCATTGTTTGTGTTGTTGTTGGAGGACCTTTTCTTGCCCTTCCACTTGTTCCCACGGTTGGAACCTTCTTCCACCATGTTGATAGTGGAAGAACCAGGAGTCTCCTTCTCCTTGCCCTTCTCTTGCGCTCGAAGACCCTCTTCAATGCGCAAGTGGCTTCCAAGTTCCACAAGAGAAATTTCTTCCTTCTTGTGCTTAAGCATGTGCTTAAAGTCTTTCCATGATGGTGGTAACTTGTCAATAATACTTGACACCGAGATGGCTTCATCCATCTTCAAATTATGTTGGGCAAACCGCCCTAAGACATGAAGAAGTTCATTGAACTGCTCCATCACCGACCTAGCATCAACCATCTTGTAGTCATTGAAGTTACTAACAAGAAATTTCACACTTGATGCATCCTCGGCCATGTATTTCGACTCAAGAGAGTCCCATAATTCTTTGGCGGACTCCACATGTTGGTAAACATCAAAGAGTGAGTCAGACATACCATTAAGAATGTGACCACGGCATATGTAATCGTCATTCTCCCATTTGCACTTGCGCCTTATACCACCTAAGGCCTCGTCGTCGCCAACCTCTGGCATGGGAGTGGAGAGGACGTACACCACCTTCAAGGTCGTCAACAAGAAGTGCATCTTCTTTTGCCATCTTCGAAAGTCCATGCCCTCGAACTTCTCCAGCTTCTGGAACTTCGAGGTCATCTCACAATGGACGCCATTGATCTAAAATATCGGTTTAGACTGTTGGTGTCGTGCGCTCTTTGAGTGGAGGAACTCAGCAGGGTCGGCGACTTCAGGCAGGTCGACGACTTCTTCAGCACAACAGGGGAAATGATCAATGAACGTATTGATAACTTGATATAGGTTTGAATCGCATGGAAGCTTTCCTAAACCGATATTTCACCCCTTATTCAGCCCAAGGGAATCCGTGAAATCCGATTTGAGATAAGACAAACCCTCTTGTCCTAGTCGTGGTTGTCGATCTAGGACAAAACTTTAGAGTTTAGTATATGAACGATTGCTTCTTGTTGAGAGTGTTTTTCAGAGAGTACAACCCTACAACCTTCGACACAAAAGCCCAATGAAGCCTTTAAATAGGCATTTGGACGTGCAAAACGGTTACTGGCAGTTTTCCTGAGGTGGATGACCTGGACAGCAATTACTGGCAGTTACCAGCAATTCCCACTACTGCCCACTACCTCCCCACGTGTTCCCACTACCATTATACGTCTCAAGGAGCCTCTAATCTGATTAGATAACCTCCTAACAGTTACATGCATGTTTATTTGACTGATTCAACGGCGGTTACCAAGCGGTTACCCCTCAACCGTCACCAGGTCATTGACCTCACTGAAGTCGGCGACTTACAAGTACCAACCTCAAGTTCCCAATAGGTAATATACTTTGAACATACACGAACGTGCACCCCGCACACCCTAGCCCGTGTTATAGTAAAGTCGGTTCCCATTGTGTCAACGTGAATCCCGATCACACCAAAACTGACGTCGGTGACTTATCAAGTGTCGATGACACTAAAATCACCAACAAAGACGAGCATGTTGGCTGGGTGGGACGTGAACGGGAACGGGCAAAGTGCCACGTGCCGGCGTCTTGTGGTGGTGGATGCTGACATTTTTTATTTAGAAGAGAAAAGTAATTAAGTTGGGCCGTTGGGGGGAAAAGATCGAGTTGGGCACGAGGGAATACGTATATTGACAGAGAGCGTTATATAACCCTCTTTCGGTGTGAAATGTGTGTTAATTTTGTCAATTGTTTTTTAACGAGGACCCACCTTTGGTGGTAAACCCCGGATCCGTGAACTAGCCGGCAAAGCTCACGAACCAGGTAAACCGGCTTGTACCGACCGGCTCGACCTAGTGGTAGGAGTAATGGTGAGACTTGGTTTTTCACCCAAGTGTAGGGGCGGAGACAAGGATCGAACCTGGGACCTCCCAACATCCCTTCATGCCTCTTACCACTAGGCCACCCATGTGGGGCATTAATTTTGTCAATTGTTGGAAGAAACTAATCCTCCCAATAAAATGAATCGAGGGCCTTAATCTTCTTGCGGTGCTTCAGTCTTTACCGATAGATTTCATACTCAACTAGTTGAAGTACCGTGATATTCACGGGATAATTTTATTAAAAACTATACAATTCTACGATATTAATTTAAAATACTAAATATATTTAATTAATATCATAATAAATTATGTAATAGACAAATTATTATTTTTAGATTGTACTCCATATTTTAATTGAATATATTTTTAAATATTTTTTCATTATTTGTGGAGATCTTGTCCAAATTTAGGTTTAAATTATTAAAATATTGATTTACTTTTTATTGAATCTTTTTAAATAATATTTTCTTATTTTTTAGACATCAATATGTATAAAATACTTGGTTTTTTTTATAAAGATAATAATAATTAAGATATAAAGCATAATATAATTTATTAAAATATTTTTTAAAGTTAATTTATTAAAATTATATATTAGGGTTCTTATCTTTTAATCTATAATAATAAGAATGTTTGTAAATATGAAAAATATAATATAAAGATTAGTATAGAAGAGAGCATTGTCCTTGATTTAAGAGATAAAATATAGAGAAAATTATCTATGTATTATTTTGCAAAATTTAATCCATCTATAAAGTTGTTTTCCATTAAGACTGATAAATTCAATGTATTAATCAGCCTATCATCCATATTAAATTACAAAAAAACATAGATATAAAAAAAAATTAATGTAAGGTGGGGCTAGATAAGAAAAATGTAATGCAAATTTTTATCAAAATTCAATTTAAGCAAGTATTCATCAAAATTTGTAAATTTTTTCTTTTTTTTTATCAAACTTTGATTTAAGAAAAAACTAGTATGTATTCCCGTACCTTGTACGGGTTTTTCTTAAATAGAATATTAAATATATAGATTTTGATTTCTTTTTTCGTGATATATTGGTTTGATCTAATGGAAATGACGTGTAAATGTTTGTTTGTTGATACTTGTTAGCCTATGTACATATATATGTAAAATCTTATTAAAATAATTATATTTATAGATATATGGGTCATATGGCCAATAAATATTATATCTTAGCTAAAAAACGATTCTATCTAAAAATAAAAAAATTATTTTAGAATTTGTATGATAGTATAAAAAATATCTCAATGATCTTCATATCTATCATATCCAAAAATAAAAGATTGTTTAATAATGGAATTTTCTATTTTATATTCTAAAAACATGGATAAGAATTTATCATATCCAAAAATAAAATATTATTTTCTAAAAAAAAGGTGATGTGGTCCAATCTAAAAGTGACATGTGTCATTTAATAATTTTTTTAACCTCCGCTTTAGGTTATAGTTATAGTTATGACTTTAATATAAATGCATAAAAAGATAAAGAAAATATAATTTTATTAATTTAAATTAAAATTTGAATTTCTATTTATTCTTGACATTTACATATAATCTTAGTCATCAGCATAAAACTATATCTTTTTCTCAAAATAAAATTATATCAACATAACAAAATTTATTATTTAAAACTATATCATTATATAGATATAAATTTTATACTTGAAACTCAAGCCTTGTTAAAAGATAAAAAATATATATTAAGACCCTAAATCTTGTTAAGAGATAAAAATATTAAATTAATATGGAAAATATCATCTCATAGGAATTATGTATATAAAAATTATATAAATATGTTATCTATTGTAGTAAACTAATACATAATCAATAGATAGAAAATTATATACATAAAAATTTATATAAACATGTTATCTATTTAGTATATATAGTCAGAATACTATAAGTTGTTACAAAATTTATTAAATATAATGTTACATTAATTTATTCAAAAATGCCATGTGGCGCAAATTTTACAACAGACAATGTTATCTATTGTAGTAAACTAATACATAATCAATAGATAGAAAATTCTATACATAAAAAATTATATAAACATGTTATCTATTTAGTATATATAGCCAGAATAATATAAATTGTTACAAAATTTATTAAATATAATTTTACATTAATTTATTCAAAAATGCCACATGGCGCAAATTTTTCAACAGACTTGGATTCTGCTTTATAATGTATTAGGGTAGATGATACGTTATAATATAACCTAGGGATTATTTATAGTATTTTAATTAATGTATTTTTTATATAGAGTTTTATATACTTCTTCTCGGGTTTTCTTTACGGTTCTTTCCTGGGACGCTTTATTTGAACTGTTAGGGCTTAGTATTATATATACTCCTTTTGTATTCTAGAAAGTAAATCAATAACAAGAAAGCATTCATTTTGCCCTAGTTTTACTTTGTTCTCTCTTAGTTCCTAGTTCTCTCCAACGCGTCTACCGTCGCGTATATCGAGTCGTCTCCCACCTCGGAATCGATTCAAGCCTTGACCAACAAGGTTCCGATACGAATCCACACCGGGTTCGTATCACTCAACAAGTTTTCACTACTGCTGTAAAAATCCGTGGTAGGATCTCAGTCTTTGTATAGTCAACTAAACCCGAAAAGCGAACGCCTAACATCGACTGTTAAATCTAAGCCCAAACAATCACGAAACATGGTCCATAATTAATATTAAAATTAGTAAATAAAAATATGGTTCATATTAATTAAAAATCTTCATTCTTATAAATAAAAAATCAATACAATAGAAAAATTAATATAAATTTTTAAATTAAAAATATTGTCTATAATTAATTTATAAAATTATCATACATATGGATACAAAATTAATAAATAATCAATACATTACAATATACTAAAGTAGAGGTTAAAATCTATAAATATATATTAAAGTTGTACCTTTTCGAGCCATCAGAATAATTCTGGTCCCACCTCATATTTACAAAATTAATTTTTATTCCTAATATTTTAACTTTTTCCATTAAATTCTTGTTTAACTAATTAAATCTATCTTTAACATTAAATAAATATCTATTTAGTACAACAATATCTTTTGAAAACTTCCTTATACAAATATTTAAAATTAAAGATAAAAAATTTAAAAATTAAAAAAATATGTATAAATAACTTTTATCTTTTAGGGTCATATCTTTTCATGATTATATATATATATATATATATATATATATATATATATATATATATATTTCTCTTATAATAAAAAATGCTAAATACTTATAATGTTTAAAAATAATAAAAATATGTAATATAATATTTAATAGATATATTGAAATATTTGATAATCTCTAAATTAAGGTACATAGAAAGTAATAAAAAAATATAATATTTAATCTTATCTAATCTTTACTTTATTGAGCCACAAAACAAATTTGGCCTCACCTTAAATGAAAATATATTATATTTTAAAATTATTTTCTATAAATAAATCATCTTTATCTTTCATATTTTGTTATATCTTATTTATTAATTTAATTATTATTTTATGTAAATTTTATCTCTTCCATATTCTAATATATAAATATTTTTTTATTCATATGTTATCTTTTTTAAATTAAATATCTATGAAATATCAACAAGGAAAAGGAGAATTGTACATTATTTTACCTTAATAATATTTTTTATTTTTAACATTAAAATTAATAATTTATATTTAATTTGTTTTATTTGATTCCAAAAAATAAAAAAATTGTACATTGTACAAACAATAAATTACTTACATTAACTTTTATATTATATTTTTATTTTATATCTATAAAATATCGAACCATAGTCGTGCATGACACAACGGGCATAACTAGTAATATATAAAATAGAATCATATTAAACCACATCACACATTTTTTAAAATCAATCTAGTTGAAAACAAATTAAAAAAATCTTTTATTTTTAGATAGGATCATTTTTAGATAAGATACAATCAATATACTAGTTTTAAAATCATATCATTGCCTATATTAATTTTAAAGTCCCCTCCGTCCCATAATGTTTGTCCACTTTCTTTTGTAAATTACAAAGGAAAGTGGACAAACATTATGGGACGGAGGGAGTATTATTTTTTGAGAGGATATGTGTTTTAGATAATTTAAATTTTTTTAGTAAGATACATACAATTTATATAATTAATTTTCTTTAGTTTTAGATAGGAAAAGCAATAGGATATTATTTTTTATGCTATCATACAAACACTAGAATATATTTAAAACAAATTAAAAAATAATCTTTTGTTTTTAGATAGGATCGCTTTTTTGATATACAATTAATATATTAGTGTTCAAACCATATCATTGTCAATATTAATTTTAAAATTATTATTTTCAGATATGATAGTTTTTCAGATAATTTAAAAGGAATTAATAAGATACATATAATTTATGTAATCAATTTTTGTTAGTTTGAGATAGGAAAGTCAATATGATATTAATTTTTATGCTATTATACAAATACTAAAATATATTTTAAACAAATTTTGAAAAAACAATCTATCATACAAATACTAAAATATTTTTATGCTTTTCTTCGGTTTTTTCCCATATATTTGGGTCGGTTGAAACGGGTGGGTCGATCACCATGCACGGATAATGTCCAACAGACAATTGAAGTAGTCTATAGTCCATAAACTTATATACTAGTCTATTTTATATTCCAACTTTCAATGTGAAAAGAGATATTCCAACAACTGCAAAGATATATTTTAAGAGATTAAAATACTGTCTTTAGATTACATTATTATGTAGTTAGAACTTTGCTTGTTTTGATTTGTCTTAGGATAGAATTGATATTGTTTTTTTTTTTGTACTATGTAGGTCTATTGTGTGGCCACAATTGTTGTTTTCCACCAAACTCTTACCGTTAAAGCTTTCCACGCCAATTCCTCTGTGTGGCTTTTGCATGTCCACGTACCAATGCTATCAAACATGAACTATATTCTCTACCGAAACTCACATCGTATACGTACACTGTATGGGAGGTCCACTATCATCATCATATCACTGGTGAATGTTGGAACTTATTTTATGTAATAAAATAAAGTTCATAAAATGTGAATAAGAAATGCCTGATCCGTTAGGGTTGTTGGACATTAATTTAGGCTTGGTCCATTTGAAAGGCTGAAAAGAATAGGTCACGGATTTTTTTTGATTTTCTATTCAGTTGGAGAAAATAGACCACGTTCTTTGAGAAGTGGTTGGTTTTATCAGCAAATAAAAAGATAACTGCTGACTCTCATTCTGACGCCAATTGAAAAAAATCCTCCTTCTATTCTCTCTTCTTCAAAAAATAGAGTCTGAGAGTACACACTGATCGTTGGTTCGATAGGCTCCTGTTCTTGAGTTGTGCAAAGCAGGAGATCGTAGTAGTTGTATCCTGGGATTCGGAACGCTAAAGAACCGTCACACTACGGGGCGTTTTCAGAATTAAGGAAAGAGATCAATCATCTCGCCTCTACAAATCATTGGTATTTGGTATTATATTTTACATAATTTACTAAATTGTATGATCTTAATTTCCTTAATTCATGTTTAATTAGGGTTTGGAATTTCGGTTCCTACAGTGAATTTACACAAAAATGGAATTACATTCTAATAGGATTGTGCAAGTCTTCTCAGCTACTTTTTTCCCAAAAAAAAAGTCTTCTCAGCTACTCGCTGGGAGTCTCGTTATCTCAGCTACTCGCTGGGAGTCTCGTTAATTTACCGAAAATCACATCAGTGGTAAATTTACACAAGAATGGAACTAGATTTCTACCAAAAAAATGGAACTAGATTTAGTAGCATTGAGCTAGTCTTCTTTTCTTCTTTTTTTTTCGAAGAGGTGAAAATTAGGAAGACTAAGTCAGCTTAAGGCATCCTTACGGACGAGGGTCGAGACCCCTCTATGGTTGAAAATTTGATTGATACTATAATCATAATGTAGTTTTGCAATCAAATCTGCCACATAATTGATCTAGTCTTCTTAATTGGATACTCGAAGGACGTCGATCAATTTCGGTGGTCCAGTACAATTACTAATTTTGGGCCCTATATATATTATAAATGAAAAAATTACAAGCAATATGATTTTATAAACATATTTAACATTTATATTAAGCTTAGTTCTACAAGTATATTAATATCCTCATATTTTACAAAAGTACTTAATATTCTAACTTTCAACATTCATCTCCTATGATATGAACCTATTTGCTAAGGGAAAAAGTTAATAGAAATTTTTTAAAAAAAGTAGAAGTGTGTTTATCTTCTTTTTTTTCGGTAAGCTTCTTACACAAATTTTAGTATTCTGGTGGATTATTTTCCTATGCTTGTGTTAAAATGATCAAGCTATTGCTATACCTTGTTTAGTGGGAGAACTACATAAGCCGTATGCTAGCTAGCTGAGACTACACTGCCTAGTGCTTACTCGTCTTCGTCACTTCCTCCGTCAAGTTACCGTTACTTGTTTAGTTACGTTGCCTGTCATCAATGTTGTACGTTTCTATGTCACCGCAGGCAATTTAATATATATGACATACCGTGATTTAATTGTGATGGGGTACAATACAGATCATAAATAGTGATTTTATACCTTTCACTGATCTTTCTAACCGACTTTCAAGGTCTTCAGATAATGCAATCTTCACAATGCAACGTACCCAACTTTCAACTTTGATCACCACCTAAATTGACCTTCCAAATTAATTAAATACAATGAGAAGAATTGATCAATATCATATCAACATGCATTTTGAAACCAAGCAGAACCCAAAGATAAAGAAGAGAAACTAATTAAGAGAATCGTTAAATTAATCGGAGTTGATACGATTGTTGAGAGGCCAAATTGGGATTTCTTGAAAAGTGGACAAGGAAATTTAGAATTATACGTTCGAAGTTAGGTGTGCTTTAAGAACTTTGTTAATTTGATATGAGAACCACCTTTTTGGTTTGTTCGACAACGTTGTTGACAATTTTCAGTGTGAATCATATCACAAGCTTATAATAAGGGAAAAATGTAAGCTTATATCAAGTGTAAGAAGATCTCTTACACAAACACGTGTCACTATAAGAGTGGATCATCTCGACAAGAACGATGAAATGGGAAGCGTGAGGCGAGATATAATCCATACTTGCATGTATCTGCTCCAGATCGGGATGTGAACAATGCAACACCATGACTGTATGATTGGAACAACGACTCGAGGCTCAATCTTTCGCATTACAAATTCAACGTCCAAGTGACCGAGGTTGTAAGGACGTTAAGCAAAATGGGAGATGCCGTTAAATGGCCTCGGAAAAGCGATGCCCCGTAGCATAGCAAGGACACTTCAAAATGGTGCGGCTTTCACTTTGAGCATGGGCACTAGACAGATGAATGTATTGCCTTGAGAAAAGAAGTATGACAATTACTCCGAAAAGGGTACCTTAAAGATCTTATATTAGAACTAGCACGTGAACAACTTGATCCGGAAAAAGGTAAAACAAGCCCTCCCTCTCCTCCAAAGCATACATGTGTTATTAACATAATTTCAGGAGGGTTTGAAGTAGGCAGGGTAACTTATTCGGCTGCAAAAATGTGTGCTTGAGAGCGAATAATCGAAGAGCCATGGGTTATAGTCCGAAGGAACCACAACGTCATGCTCATTACCTTCGACGATGTGGATGAGGATGAGACATATCATGACTATTTGATTATCTCTTTAACTATTGTGAATTATTTGCCAAAACGTATATTGATTGACAATGGGAGTTTAACCAAATTTGTTAATGTTGGATGCCTTATATAGTAAGGACGTTGTGAAGAAGTCAACAAATTTGGTCGGATTTAGCAGGGAAGTGCGAAACACGATCGAAGAGATCACCCTTCCTACCATCGCCCGCAGAGTAAATTATCAGGTAAAATTATTGGTTCTAGATTGTCCATCACCTTTCAATGTGATTTTGGGCAAGCCTTGGATACATGGGATGAAAGTCGTCCCCTCGACGCACCATCAATATGTCAATTTTTTTTTGCCTTGGGGGATTCAAGAGATCAAAGGGGAGCAAAAGGTGGCATGAGAATGCTATTCCTTAACCATGCAAGCCACTACCTTGGGTCATACTAAAACAACCCATGAAAAGAAGTCATCAACATAGAAATTGCAAGATTATAAGATGCCAACACATTATGCTAATCCCGAAGTCCTGGAGCTAAAAGAAAAAGAGTTGGATCCTGAGAATCTGGCCCAAAAAATACGAGTTGGTGTAGAATTGTCACTATGGATACGAGAGAGAGACTTGTTGGATTCTTATAATCCTACTCAGATTGCTTTGCATGGTCTAGCGAAGACATGGTGGGTATCGATCCCAACATCATCACACACACACTCAATTGGAATAACAAGATGCCAATAATCTAATAGAAAAGACGTAAGCTCTCCCTTGAGGAAAACTAGGTAATTAATAATGAAGTAAAAAAGAATGGGAAGTGACGTGTACGCGTTGACTTTACAAACTTAAATAAGGCATACCATAAAGACCCATTCCCTTTGCCTCGCATCGATGCAATGGTGGATGCAACAATAGGGCACAAATTATTAACTTTTATGGATGCATTTAGTGGGAATCACCAAATACTAATGCATCTCGATAATCAAGAAAAGCAAAATTCTTAACTAACCAATTAATGGATTTATTGTTATAAAGTTATGTTATTTGGACTTAAGAATGTAGGTGCTACTTATCACTCATTAATTGGTTAATAAGATGTTTCCAAAACAAGTGGGGGATACCATGAAAGTCTATATTGATGACATGTTAGTAAAATTCTTGAAAGTCGGCGACCACATACGACATCTCAAAGAGGCGTTTCATATTCTAAGGCAACACAAGATGAAGATAAATCCAACGAAGTGGTCTTTTGGCGTAACATCAGGAAAGTTCCTTGGGTACATGGTGACGCAGAGAGGAATCGAAGCAAGTCCGGAGCAAATAAAGGCAATCCTAGACCTCCAATCACCGCCAATGTGTCAAAGCCACGCATAAGTTAACTAGAAGAGTGGCAACTTTAAACAAGTTCATCTTAAAGTCACTTGAAAGTAAAAAGATGTTTTACGACATCTTAAGGAAGAACAAGTCTTTCGAGTAGAATGAGGCGCATCAAAACGCATTTCAAGATTTCAAATGATACCTATCATGTCCCTAGATTCTTTTAAATCCTAAATAGGGGAACGCAATTATTTGGCAGTAATAGAAATTGGAGTCAGTACAGTGCTAGTCTAGGAAGAGAATGCAAATCAACTTCTAATATATTACGGAAGTAAAACTTTACTAGATGTCGAGACAAGGTACTCTTCTGTTGAAGAACTACCTTTCCAATGAAGATTTATATGCAAAGCCAGAATTTTCAAGTCGACTTGTTAGATGGTTGGTGCATTTGAACAGTTATGACATCCGCTATGAACCAAGTACCGCAATGAAGTCGTTAGCTTTGGCAAATTTTATGGCCGATTTCACTCCTACCCAACCTAACAACTCCGTATAAGAAGCGATGCAAGTAGATAACAACTTATCCATTGTATAGTGGTTGCTACATACTATGGAGCCTCGAACCAGGTCGAAGTCGGATTGTGGGTAGTATTTAATTAGCCATAGGAGATAGGATAGATCAATCCATGCGATGTATGTTTAAAGCCACAAACAATGAAGCAGAATACGAGACGCTCATAGCAAGACTTATTATCGCTAAAAATTTGAACGTCTGGGACATCGAGGCAATTTGTGATTCGTTACTTATTGTGAATCAAGTAAATTGTTGTTATGTTGTCAAATTTTGAAAGATGGTGTGTCAAAATTTTTTTAGGGAAATTCCGTCTGGTACCCCTGAGTTTTATACTTTTTCGGATGGTGCCCAAAAAAACTTATTCCGCAAAATAACCTCGAGTTTTTGTTCGAGTTTGCCCCATGCCCTTTTCTCATAATTTATGCCAAATTCCGTTCAGATTGATTAAAAAGAAAAAGGAAATAAAAATAAATCTAAACTACCAGGTGCCGTGATCACGGTGTCGACCGATGATGACGTCGAGAACATGATGGAGGAGTGGGAGAGGTTTTGTGCTTCTCAATCGAACAAGACCGCTCGATTGTGCCTGTTTCTGTTTTCCAACTCAAGACCGCTGGTTTCAGGATGCGCTCAATGGCGGCATGACGGTTTCCGGCGATTTAGAGCGAGGCCGATCGGAGGAATCATCAATTGTCTCCGAGGTATCGACAATTCGGAGGATTCGACCCAGACACGGATGGAGTCCAAATTGAAGCACACATTTAGGGCCGTCTTGACCGATAGCATTCCAGGTTCGGATCCGAGCTCACCGTCCCTGATGGTGACGGTGTCGTCTCCCTTCTGCTCGTCCTCGTCCGTGCCGTCGTGCGTGCCCTCATGAATCCATATAGGACATAATCTGCTCATAAAGAAAACATTAAACACTCTTCCTACAACAGAACTTCACTTCCTTTTGTACTTGTAAAAGATTCTGAATTGAAAAATGGGAGTAAATAGAAGCCAAACTTAAAACAAAAACGTGATCTCTACCACCAGAACGGATCCAGGCGTCAGAGCTCTTGACAAGATCAATCATCTCTTTCTGCCTTATATAATCCAGATTCTCCGCCACCTTCTTCTTGAAAACCACTCGATTCACACTCAGCTGCATCTCAGCGCTGAGGGTTGCGAAGAAGGGGACCAAAACGACGTCGGCTAGGCTGGAATCGAACACATTCTTTGCGAAAGACCCGGTTCGCAGATTCTCAGGGGTCATGAGATCTCCCAAGATCCAGTACTCCGCACTGTACTGCTTGATCAGTGGGCTCTCAGGGTAAGGTGGGAAACCGGGGACATGGGTCGGCGTGGGCCGGGTCAACCTGGGCCCGTGATCCGGGTCGTAGGAGACTCGGGAATCGTGGGGAAGGGACCAGTATTGGTCGAGGAGCCCGTAATTGAGGGATCTGGGGAGCTCTGCGACGTAGACTGAGATGGAATTTTGGGGATTTGGAGGAGTAGAAAGGGAAATTCGAGGTGGGTGGATGTGGTTGGTGTAGGAGGAGATGAAGATGATTGAGGAAGCGATGAAGAGGAAGACTGGAAGAGGGAGCAGATCGAGCATGGCCATGGAGTTTCACAATTTATCCCAACTTCACTTGTTTTCTTTTTTTTACTTGTGTTTATTTTTATTTCTTTTTTCTTTTTAGTCAATCTAAACGGAATTTGGCATAAATTGTGAGAAAAGGGCACGGGGCAAACTCGGACAAAAACTCGGGGGTATTTCGCGGAATAAGTTTTTTTTTTTGGTACCATCCGGAAAAGTACAAAACTCAGGGGTACCATACGGAATTTCCCAAATTTTAAACTTTCAAATTTGTAAAGTCCCTCGAGATGCTAATACAAGCAAATGCACTAGCGAATCTTAGATTAGCTATTGAACCCAAGGAATATGAAAAATTTTTTTCTTACATTTGGACGCACCATCAATAGAAAAAGATGCCGACGTGTTAGTAGTTCGGCAGGATAACTCATCGCCATCATGGGTGACACCTTTCATGAGATGGATACAAGATGGAGTTTTACCAGATGATAAAGAAGTTGCTCGGTAACTTAAGGTAAAATTGTCTACTTTTATGGCTAAGGATAACGTTCTGTTCAAATGTATGTCCTCAGGTTTATATGCAAGGTGCATGTCGTATGTCAACGAAAATAAATTGGAAATAGTGTTGAGTGATCTCCGAGATGGGGAATGTTGAAATCATGATAGGGGTTGCAATCTGGCGAGGAAAGCTAGCAGGATGAGCTACTATTGGCCCACGATGAAAAAAGATGCAATCAACTTTTCAAAGAAGTGTGACACATGTCAATGTCACGTGCTAGTCCCTCATCAACCATCGGAGTTACTCCATCCGATACCATCCCCTTGGCCTTTCATGAAGTGGGGAATGAATATCGTAGGGAAGCTACCTCCAGCATTAGGGCAACGTGTTTACATCTTGGCAATGACATATGATTTTTCCAAATGCATCGATGTAGAGTCGTATAAAGAGATCAAGGATACTCAAGTTATATCCTTTATTAAGCACAATTTCTTGAGTAAATTTGGAATCCCATCTGCCATTGTTTGTGACAACGACTCACAATTCATTAGTGAAAAGACAAAATCGTTCCATCAGTGTTACAACGTTCAGCTCGTAACGTCAACACCACATTACCCATAAGCTTAATGGACATGTAGAGGCTAGTAACAATGTGGTTATGAATAATTTGAAGAAACATCTTAAATAAGCGAATGGGCATTGGGCATATGAGCTACCACTAATTCTATGGTCTGATTATACTACTCCAAAGACAACAACAAGACATACTCCTTTCTCAGTAGTCTATGGATGTGAAGCGGTAATTCTGATTGAAGTAACAATCTCGATGACATGTTATGGTTTGACCACTAAAGAAGCCAATCGAGATAGCATGTTTCATCATCTGGACACCATTGATGAAGTGCGAGATGACACAACTATTTGCTTGAAGCATATAGACAGGGGGTAGCTCAATTACAAGAAAAATGTTTTGTTAAAGGCTTTCAAAGTATGGGAATGGGTGATAAGGAAAACTTTCCAAAGTAATCAAGAACTGAATGTTGGGAAGTTGGGTACAAATTTGGGAGGTCCATACATGATCACTAAAGCTATTGGACAACGCACCTACGAGTTAGAGTTAGCATATGGGAAACTCGTTCCAAGAAGCTGGAACGCAACATACTAAAATTTGTACCAATTCTGAATTGCCACAAAATACGTTGGAATCTACAACAAACTACGAATGAGGTACTTAAACAATTTCATGTATAAACATTAAGTATATGCTTTTATGTACTACAAATTTGGCCTTAGACGCTAGCATTATAAAACAATTGAGACAAGGTCTTCTGCTTCTTGGTGCGCTGAGAAACATGAGAGAAACCAAGTTAAATATAGTAGCCCATGATAGAACAATGTGTAAGAGGAAAAGATGCATAGTCAGAATCACAAAAACCAGTCAACTCTAGGCTAGAAGATCAAGTCAAGAGAATACCCTAGCCAGGATGTCTCTTAAGATAGTGGAGAACATGACTGACAACATCCCAATGATCAACAGTCGGACTCTAGATAAATTAAGCAAGAGTATGAACAACATAACAGATAAAAGCACGATGCCTAGGCAAAACATGATCACAATGAACAAAATGAGCTATGGGATAAGAGGTACCTTAACAAAAGAAGATCATAACTTCACAAAAGTAGATAAAGGAGACGATTGTGAAGCTTCCTATTTCCGCATATTGTTGCACACATAATCACGTAACTTCACAAAACAAGAATGATCACGGTAGAATGGAGGATATTGGCTTGAAGGACAATAGGAGGAGATTGAACCCCACTCCCTTGTCGTCCGTCTACGAATAGACATTTGAGGAGCTTGGTAAAGCAATGTCTTGAACGGTGGCAGGAGAAGATTGAACCCCACTCCCCCTATCAACTATGTGTGAATGGTCATTTGAGGAGTTAAGGATCGGTTCTTGGACGGATATAGAGGGAGACTGAACCCCACTCCCCTTATTACCCATTTGCGTTAGGATTTTAGGACTAGGTAAATCATCCAAAATAGAGGCATTTATATGATCAGGATTATGTTCAACATGGTCAGGTTGTGGAGGAGCAAGGTTAAATAGAAAATGAGATTCATATCAAGTGACATAAAACGAAGTAAAAAAAAACGTTCCACATCAATAACTACCCACCCATTTTGACCTTTTAGATAGCCCTTAAAGACACATTTGCAAGCACGAGGTGCAAATTTATTTTTAGTTATGGAATAATGGAAGCATGAGAAAGACAATCGAGTGTACACAAATGATCATAAGTGGGGGCGCCCATAAATAATTTCAAAAGGAGTTTTGTTTTCAAGCAAAGCGGTAAGAGTCCGATTTATTGGATAACCAGTAGTCAAAATGTAATCACTCCAATATTGCAAAGGAAGATTCGCATAAAAACGAATAGCACGAGCCACATTTAAACTATGACGATATTTTTGCTCAACCCCACCATTTTGTTGAGCCATCCCAACACAAGAGGTTTCAAAAACCATTCCATGTTTGTCAATAAATGATCGCATACACACAAATTCAGTACCATTATCACTTCTACATTTCTTAACTTGCTTTTCAAACTAACGACTAACCACACTGTAAAACTTTTAAATACAAGAAGCAACTTGTTTTTATTTTTCATCAAAAATATCCAAAACCTCTAGAATAATCATCAACTATAGTAAAAAATAACGAGTACCATAAATAGTTGGGCTTCGATAAGGACCCCAAACGCCATAATGAACTAAATCAAAAAAGTATAAAGCATGCAAGTTACCAATATGAAAAGATGAACGAGTTTGTTTCGCCTTATGACAACTATCACATGGGTCAAGGGAGCCATTGATTTTAATATCAGGCAAATATTTAAGTGCAAATAACGAGGGCTGGTCAAAATGGGAATGCCAAAGGTTAGGAGAGTC
Source organism: Fallopia convolvulus (assembly GCA_964016875.1). NCBI lineage: Eukaryota > Viridiplantae > Streptophyta > Magnoliopsida > Caryophyllales > Polygonaceae > Fallopia > Fallopia convolvulus. The sequence continues at coordinate 11,484,444 of OZ024721.1, forward strand.
AACCTCTAGTCGCGAAATATATATTGACAGTGCCACCATACGTAATCAATAGACTCCATTTTGTTCCTCACCCACTCCAATCAGCCTCATCTAAGCCTAGTCTTGTAAGATACATAGCTTATTAGTCAAGGTGACAATATAATATAGATGCTTCAATAATTGGGCAATGTAGATCAAATGGCAATACTAATTATGCACATAAAGAACATTATGTAGAGTAAAATCATCACTTTAAACCAAACCCCATGCGGTCTTAGCAATTGTAGACAAACCATCGGGAAGCAAAATCGTTGAAGATGGAACTTCAGTCAAATTGATCAAAAGAGAAGCGTCACTGGTCATATGAAATGAAGCCTCGATATCTAATATCCATTTAAAATAAAACGTACTCGATAATTTCGTTGAGGCCCCTAAGTGAGATGACTGAATAAGATTCAATAGAGTAGCAAATTGGTTCTCACTCAAAACTGTTCCGACTCGATCTTGAATGCCCAAAGATGTACTGTCGGTCGAGCCACTGCCCCGGTTGTTCTGTGCAACATTATTAACCCTGCCTTGGGCACGCCCTGCATGCGAGCCCCTTCTGAACCAAAATGACGATGTTGTTGGTCGCCGACTCCATCCCGATTTCCGATCGTCGACCCACCAGTCTGGGTTTTCGTGCAGCTTGTAACAAGTACGCTGCAAGTGCCCAACTTCTTCATAGTGGAAAACAACTTGGCACTCAAAATTGGTCTGCCATTTGCCTCGTCTCAAACCACAATGATCAACATTGTCGTTGTGTCTTCGTTCTTCGCTGCCAACATTCTGGTCGCATCGCTCACCTTCCCAATGATATGTCTGAACGCGATTTTATGCAGTAAAAGCCCCGTCGTCGGAAGACTTCTCTTCTCTAATTTTGGAGGCACATTGTTGGGTTTCCTCTTGAACCATCCCTATGAATACACTTTGTTAAGCTTTGGAAAGGGTTCTTGAGCCAATATGTGTGATCGGACAGTAGCAAAACTCGGGACCAAGCCGAACAAAATTTGGTGCACTTTTTCTTCCTCTCAGCTAAGCATAGCAGATCCCGACCATGAGCATATACATTATCCGCAAGAAAATTCTTCAAGTAGCCATAGTAAACGACAATTGCGTGATCATTTTGTGTACACCGAGAAAGATTGTATCTCAACTTTTGAATCTCAGGTCCATTTTCAATCAAAAGTCATTATTGGAGATCGTCCCACAACTTTTTTGACATATCAAAATATGTAATAGTCGAACACATAGACTCTACAATTGACTGTATTATCTGTTGGGCCCTCCGAAACTTGGCCCAAAAAAGAATGACAAGCCCAAGACAATTGATCCGAGTAAATCGATAGAAGGAGACGATGATGGAGCAGTCAAAGCAGGACGAAAATCTCGGATCCTATGATCGACACCAACGGCTATTTCATTAACGACGGGGGCGAGATCTCCGGGATTGGCTAAACGTTTCAACCAACGGTCAAAGTAGGGAAGAAGGGTATAAATAGGTACGAAGTAAGACAGCCGGGGGAGACATCGATACTCAAGATCACTCACGAAAGCTCAAGTCTTTTTCTAGTCATTCTACTTTGTTCTAAGCATCCATTTGTGTTGGCAGAAGATCTTCAATCTCAATCATAATATTGACCTTATTATCCTATAGCATTTCTTGCCTTTTATCTTGCTTTATTATTCGATTGTGGTTTATAACGCGTTACAAATTCTGTTTGGTTAGGACTTCTCACATTATAGCAGGTAACGCGTTAGTGCGATTATCCTGCCCAAAACAATTGGCGCCCACCGTGGGGCCTAGCCAAAAAAGGATTTACGCTAAAACAACCGCAAGATCCGTCACATGGAGGGAATCCAAACTACATACAGCCACGTAGGGGATCTCGACAATCACGAGGTCAATGAAGTGACGAACAATCAAGGCGATGGAACATGAACGGAACTGGAAACGTAGTCGGTACAGGAAACATGGATGGAACAGGGAATGGCGATGGAATCGAGCAAGGTTCTGGAGACACCAATGGCAATCCTGGTACTTCCGAGCAACAGGGAGCTGGAGGAGGCGACTCCGACGTCATTATGGAGCTCCGATCAACAATGATTGCCCTTCAAAAGGACTTGGAAAGCCAAAAGGAGGCCAATGCCAGATTCACCGAGGTATATGAAAAACAGATTGAAACTTTAACTAATGAACGCAACTTGCTTCGATCGCAGGTACAATCGGCTCCAACTCGTCCCCGTGGGACCGATGTGGTGGAAGGAGTCGCCAGGCGGTTAGACATGGATGATCCGAGTCTCGTGACACCCGATGTCGTCAGGCCAGTAACCGGGTATCAGGTAAACGGTAATTCTTTAAGGGCGGTACGGGAAGATACCGAGGTTTCCCAATTACGGGAACGCCTTCGGGCGTTGGAGGACCGAATTACTCAGGTCCCGGGGGCACCTCAACCAATAGCAATGGAGAGGAGAGACGGTTACACCGACTCCCCCTTTGTACCTGCTATTGCAAGGGTTGATATTTCTCGAAAGTATCACGTACCTGATGTACCTAAATACGAAGGGGTGACAGATCCCGATCAACACATAGCCGCATTTAAACAGGCTATGAATATTAGTACAGTCCCTTTTTGATATGAAAGAAATTGTTATGTGCCGTTGGTTCGGGAACACGTTGTCTAGACCCGCTCTCAGTTGGCATTCGCACTTACCTCTTGGAAGTATCTCATCTTTTGCTGAGTTGATTGACAAGTTCAGGATTAGGTTCGCAAGCAGTCGACATGCCAAAAAACGATCAAGTGATTTATACCGCTTGGTCCAAAAACCGGGAGAATCTCTGAAAGTTTTCCTCAACCGTTACAATGAAGAATTGGTGACTATCGAAGGATGTGATGCCGCTACGGCTGTGGAGGCATTTCGAAGGGATATATCCATATGTAATCCTGAGTTATATCGTGAACTAACTAAGTATCCCTGTTCGAATTTTGATGAAGTACAGGTAAAAGCTTTAGCCCACGTCCGATTAGAGGAAGACGACCTCTTCGCCGAGAAAGCAACGAGTCCACATCGACCTGATCGGAGACAGGGAAGACGGGACACAAGATACATTCTGTATCCAACTGCACCTCATGCTAAGACTACCGTCAATGCAACGATGTTTAGACAAGGTGACAGACACGAGAATCCTAGGCTACCTCCGAAACTCTCCTACTACAATTTTCGCGTGGATGCAACCGAAGTGGTCCGAACCCTCAACGCCATGGGAGACACTGTTAAATGGCCTCAATAAAGTTACATCCTTATTTTGAAAGTCATTCTATAATCGTGAGAACTAATTACCCAATGAAAAGTATCATGTCAAAGCCAGAATTGTCAGGTCGGCTAACAAGATGGTTGATCCACTTAAATGGTTACGACACCACATACGAGCCCCGAACAGCAATGAAGTCTCAGGCGTTGGCAGATTTTGTGGTTGACTTCACTCCTACCACTTCAGAGAATGGAGACCAAGATGTGTTGCACGTAGCAGGGAACGACAAATGGTTGATGCATACGGATGGAGCGTCGAACCAGATTAGCGTAGGATTGGGGGTAGTCCTGAAGTCACCACAGGGGGATAGGATAGCCCAGGCTGTTCGGTGTACATTCAAGGCTACTAATAACGAAGTAGAGTACGAGGCGCTTATTGCAGGGTTACTTGTTGCTAAAGATCTGAATGTGCAGGAAATCGAGGTAATCTGTGACTCGTTACTTATTGTGAATCAAGTTACGAACTCGTATGTTTCCAGGGATTCGAAGATGAAGGCGTACTTGGAAAAGGTCCAAGAGATCGTAAAGCACTTCAAACATTTCGAGATAAGGCAGGTTCCTCGAGATGCCAACACGCAAGCAGACGCCTTAGCCAACCTCGGATCCGCAATCGACCCAAGGGAGTATGACAAGATACCTTTCGTATATCTTGATGCACCATCTATAACCAAAGAAGCAGACATGTTGGAGATTCGAAGCCCTGATGAAGACAAGTCATGGGTAACCCCTTATCTGAAGTGGTTACGAGATGGAGTTTTGCCAGAAGACAAGGAAGAAGCTCAACGACTTAAGGTAAAAGCTTCCACGTTCACTGTTAAGAATAACATCTTGTTTAAGTGGATGTCGTCAGGGATACACGCACGGTGCGTAAAGGAAGAGGAAGTACAGAAGGTGTTACAGGACATACACGATGGAGAATGCGGAAACCATACAGGGGGTCGCAACTTGGCGAAGAAGGCGAGCAGGATGAGTTACTATTGGCCTACCATGAACAAAGACGCAGTGGAGTTTGCTCGCAAGTGTGACGCGTTCCAGCGTCATGGACCTATACCACACCAACCTTCTGAGTTGTTGCATCCTATAACATCCCCTTGGCCATTCATGAAATGGGGGATGGACATTGTGGGAAAACTTCCTCCAGCTTCGGGGCAACGTGTTTACATCTTGGCAATGACTGACTACTTCTCCAAATGGATTGAAGTCGAGGCCTTCAAAGAAGTTAAAGATACGCAAGTCATTTCCTTCATAAGGAGGAACATTCTGAGCAGATTCGGAATACCATCCACCATAGTATGCGACAACGGGTCCCAGTTCATCAGTGACAAGACGAGATCATTCTGCCAGCAGTACAACATATAGTTGGTGATGTCAACGCCTCGTTACCCTCAGGCTAATGGGCAAGCAGAAGCAAGTAATAAGGTGATTATTAACAACTTAAAGAAGCGACTCAAAGAAGCAAAGGGGAAATGGGCAGACGAGTTACCCCTTATCTTGTGGTCAGATCGAACAACCCCTAAGACAGCTACGGGTCATACACCTTTTTCCTTAGTCTATGGGTGTGAAGTCGTACTACCAGTAGAAGTTACTCTGCCTACGGTCCGATATGGACTTACTACCGAAGAGTCAAACCTATCCAACCTGTTACACCATCTGGATACAGTGGACGAGTTACGAGATGAGGCTTCGATTCGGATGGCGGCATACAGACATGGAGTAGCTCGGAGTTACAACAAACGCGTTAATGTCAAGGTATTCCAAGTAGGAGATTGGGTATTAAGGAGAGTCTTTCAGAATACGCAAGAATTGAACGCTGGTAAGTTAGGAGCAAATTGGGAAGGACCGTATCAGATCACGGAGGTTGTAGGACAAGGGGCCTACAAGTTGATATCACGAGAGGGGAAGACAGTCCCCAGAAGCTGGAATGCGCTGAACTTGAAGTTGTATCACTTTTGAAACGTACGAGTTCTAGTAAGGTAAATTTCATAAATTTTCTCCTTTTACATTATATCACTAAAAGTCTTCGTACATACACAAGCACAACGGTATCAAGAAAACTAACAAGGGACGCCTTGTGACGTTACAGGCCAAAACATAGGCCCTCGCCTTATGATCAGGCAACGCTGTGCACACAACGACTAGTCAAAAGATGCAAGAGACGAGAACATGTAACAGGAATTCTAAAACAAGTGGAATTTTCATTTGTAATACGATTCACAAATTTATTGCAAAAGTTTACATTCAGACAAGTACATCATTCTCTCTCTCTCTTTGCATCTAACATAAGAAGCGCTATACAACGAAGAGCCTATGGCTAAAATTTCGAGTACGTGTTTCAGACAAGTCGACTTCCCCACGAATGCGTTGATCTTCTTCAGCGTTGAACCTGCTTACCTGCAAAAGAAAATCAAACACAAATCTAAGACCATAGCAACTAGTAAAACAATATCAAAATAAAACATAACCCCATAAACCAACACGGGGTACAAAGTTGTCTACGTCTGGGCCCTAATACAAGCGGCCACACAAAACACAATGTTTTCAAAAAGCCCCAACACACTGGGGGTAGAAAAAAGAGTTTAAGAATAGAAGAAAGGAATCATTCTTTGTCTGTGCTCTCGCCTGACTTCTGGTTATCCATCTCGATCTGGGCTACATCCTTGGCGACTTGAGAAATGTCGTCGATGAGAGAGGATTTCTTTGACGCGTTGGCTTCTTCAGGAAACAGGTTCTCAAATTGTTCCCTTTCCTTAGTAGCATCCCAAGAGGAGTGTTTTCCGGCAGCGAATTCCTCAATCGTCTCGACGCGAGCCCTGAGCGACCAGTAGTCGGCTGTATCTTCAACTTCTTGGGCAAGAGCGGCATTCTTCTTTGATACTTCCATGAATTTGTCCTCCCACGCCTTGGAGTCATCCAGAGCTTTCGCAAGGGCACCTTGCAGATCAAGGACCTTCTTCTCCAGAGCTTTCTTCTCCTGTCCTAGAATGACAGACCTATCCTTTTCAAGCTGCGTGCTGATTTTACTCTGAGCCAGTTGCTCAGGGTAATCTTTAAAGGTGTCGTAAGCAGCAAGAGTGAGTTGAATTCCCTAGGCAACAAGTATGGATTAAGTAGACGTCCAGACAATCAATAGCAAGAGCAAGAAAGGGACTTGATGAATACCTGCCATTGGGCCGCCAGTATTTCGCCGAGAAATTCAGGAAAAGAAGATCGATGGCTTGAACCATGGAGGCAGTCTACTTGTAGAGGCATCAAAGATTTAAGGCATTTTTTCACATCCATATCCAAGGACATCATTGTGCTGGGAAGATCCGTCATGCGAGAGGATGTACCTTTCTTTGACAGAGAGACCTTGGGAGAGTCGCCTGTCACTTTGGGAGGCAGTGACACCATCAAAGACGTATCCGCCGTGGAAGTTGTATCCGCTTTCCTCTTCTTCCTGGCCTCGACCCTCTCCAGAGTTGACAAAGCAGCGGTTGATCTAGTAGTCCTTGAACCTAACATCACGAGAAAAACAGGGTTGACAAAAAACAGGAAACATGTGAGCTATAAAGGAGAAGAGAGGGAGACTTACTCGACATCTCGGTTTCTTCGGGCTCCGCAAAACACGCCTTTACTAGATCGGGGTAGGATCTTTCCTCCAACGAGAGAGCCTCGATATGGGAGATGACTTGATATGACACTTTGCGGGGTTGAGGAGTAGCAAGACACTCTGCACAAGAAACACTTAGCGGTTAGACTTGAATAGAAACCAACGAGTACAAAAGGGAAACACTACCTGTTGATTGCCAACGACTTCTCAAGAAAGATGTATCGATCCCTAGAGAAGACAGTCTCACAAAGAAAAACTTATCAGCCCAGCCCCGGTCAGATTTTGATATGTTAAAAACTAATTCAGATTTGTTGGTAAAGGTTTTCAAAGTTAGACGGCCCGGACCGCCTTTGGAAAGACGATAATTTAGGAAAAAGTCGGCAGCTTTGAAGGGAAGACCCCGGGAAGAGCATAATTGATCAACGGAAAGTAGAAGTCTCCAAACTTGAGGAAGTAATTGCCCCGGAGAAACATTGAGGGTGGACAAGAAATCAACAACTAGAGGAGAAAATGGAAAATGGTGGCCAATACGAAAAGGGTATTCATACAAGCACACCCAATCGTTGGCATAGAAATCCGCATGAACGCCAAGGGGAGGGAGAAACACCTCTGCATGTGAAGGAAAACCCGCAGAAAAGGCGAAAATATGGAGGTCCTCGGAAGTACTATCCCTCCAATGATAGGAGGTGAGGAAACCAGAAGATGTCAGAGAAGGAGGAAGGGTGGATTCAAGGCAGTAGAGGGAAGGAGAGTCAGAGGACGCCATAGTTGGGGAAAGAAAAGAAGACGAAGAAGCGAAAGTAGGGGAAAACGTACCTGGACACCGAGAAGCACAATTGAAGTCTTTGAAAGCCATCATAACCGCTTTAAATAGGGGCTGATTGGACGTGTTATGACTTGCTACAACTTCCAAGACACGAAATCAAAAACCCTAGGAAAGTGAAGGCGGGAATTTTCCCGGGTTTTTGATGGGGTATTGTTGGGCCCTCCGAAACTTGGCCCAAAAAAGAATGACAAGCCCAAGACAATTGATCCGAGTAAATCGATAGAAGGAGACGATGATGGAGCAGTCAAAGCAGGACGGAAATCTCGGATCCTATGATCGACATCAACGGCTATTTCATTAACGACGGGGGCGAGATCTCCGGGATTGGCTAAACGTTTCAACCAACGGTCAAAGTAGGGAAGAAGGGTATAAATAGGTACGAAGTAAGGACAGCCGGGGGAGACATCGATACTCAAGATCACTCACGAAAGCTCAAGTCTTTTTCTAGTCATTCTACTTTGTTCTAAGCATCCATTTGTGTTGGCAGAAGATCTTCAATCTCAATCATAATATTGACCTTATTACCCTATAGCATTTCTTGCCTTTTATCTTGCTTTATTATTCGATTGTGGTTTATAACGCGTTACAAATTCTGTTTGGTTAGGACTTCTCACATTATAGCAGGTAACGCGTTAGTGCGATTATCCTGCCCAAAACATTATCCACCCCATAATCATGGAGTTTACACTCCACCAATTGTCCATATCCGCCAAGTCGTCATGCTTTGTAATAGATCCATCGATGAATCCCAATTTCCGCTTTGTTCGGAGCACATTGCGAAAATATAATTCCTAATCTTGGTAGTTATTGACTTTCAAAACAAGCGGAGAGATCTTCTTCTTGTGATGATCGGACGGGTGAAGATAGAACAGAGAATTTGCGGGCCTATTGTTGGATGCCTCAGTTTTTCCATCGCCACACATGATTGAGTACAGTCAAGATCAACGTCGGCAAGAAGAACAAGAATTTTTTTGTTGATTGACGTGATTTTGCTTTGATACTAAAATAGAAAATATGGAGGCTACAAATCTGATTTTCCCATTGATCATAAACAAGCATACATATGCTTTGCTAGGGTTACAACGAGACTTGGGCTCTAAGGATTGTCTCTATATATAAGAATAGAATATTTTAAGATATGAAAAACAATATTCTAACACCTACCCTAAACAATATCATTGTTTTAGATGTTCCAAACCCACTGGATGCTTTTATTTTCCATAGTAATACTCATCACTTGTCTACCGATGTTGATGTTCTTGACAATATTTCTCACAATACTAATGCCAGTCCAAAAAACACTCCTAATCTTGCTCTAGTTCTTTGCACATTTGCAAAAACTATTCTTCCACCTGCCATGTTGTCGGATTTCCTTTGCTCCTCTTTGCGAAATTCTTCTTTTTCTCATTCTTTCTTGCCTTGTTAGAATATTTCTCATCTCATGTACTCCTTATATTAGTTCCTTCTTTAATTTTTTTCTTGTTTTTGAGCACCATTCCTATGAGCCTAAACTTCATCCAAACGTGGTTCTGATTTGAGCTAGAACCTAAATGGGGGAGGGGTTCTTGTCATGGATAAATAAAGTGAGCCTTTGGAAAATAATAATACTTGGCAGCTTACATCTCTTCCTCGTGGAAAAAAGTCTATTGGTTATAAGTGGATTTTCAAGGTGAAGTATAGGATCAATGGTGAGGTAGAAAGGTATAAAGCTCGTTAGGTGACTATGGGGTATAATCAAGTCAAAGACAAAGATTAATTATAAGTATACTTTTTCATTGGTTGATAAGTTCACTACAATACATATATTCCTAGCCTTGGATGTTGATAAAGGATGAGATTCACATCAGTTGGATAATAATGCTTTCCTTCATGGATTCCCTGATGATGAGAATGTTTTTATGCTCACATCACCTAGTTATTTTAAGGCTAAGTCTGGGATGGTATGTAGGCCGACTTGCTCATTGTATGGGTTGAAACAAGCAAGTTGGCAGTGGAAGATCAAACTCATAATACACTTGTTACATCTGATATTTTCACAATCCAAACATGATTATTTAATATTTATTAAAGCTTCTCATGGACATATGATTACCATATCTTTATTTTATGTGGATGACATGCTTCTAACTAAGTATTCCTTGCATGAATTTCAATTCAACATCTTAAAAGGGTACATGAATTTCAAGTCTGGGATGGTATGTAGGCCGACTTGCTCATTGTTAGGATGCTTAAATGTAATGGTGTTGATTTGTCTAAGCAACGAGGCACAAAGTTTTCAAGTAATGAATGAGGGTGAATTATGGACGATCGTAGGCTTGTTCGGCGTTTATTGTGTCTCAGTTTGACTCACCCTGATATATTGTACAGTCCAATAGTTGAACCAATTTCTAAGTTGTCCTCGACTACCTAAATTTCAGGTTCCTTTATATTTGATGTGATATCTTACTAGCACTTTCAACATTTCTCTGTTTCATCCAACTAAATAAAATTGCCAACCATATGTTTTTTCCCTGTCGTTCATTGATTAGGTATTGTGTGTTCATTCATTCATTATTGGTATTCTTGGATGACAAAAAAGTAGAAAACTTTCTCCAGACGATTTGTTGAAAGTGAATATTGAAGCATGTCCAGGGCTGCTAGTGTGCTTGTTTGGGTTCATGGATTACTTTTTGATCTTGGCATCCTTGTCGTGTTGCCCATTCCACTACATTACGACAATAAGACAAATAAACACTTAGCCGCTAATCCCATCTTCCACGAGAAAATGAACCATCTTAGGATCGATTTGTCAATCATTTTGTTCGGGACATGGTCCAAGAAGGATTACTTAAAAGTATATATGTGTCTATTGAACTACTATTGGAAAATGTACTTTCCAAGTTACTTGGGGCTCATCAACATTGGTTTCTTACTTCCATTAATCTTGGACTTGTCTTTCCATCACAAATCTAGCTTGAGGGAGGGTATGTAAAGTAGTAGACTGAGTTTTAGATCCGGTTTAGTTTAGATGCTTGTAGCTTAAGCTAGTTAGTTAGTAGTCGCTAATCTTAAATACTTCCTAGCTTAGTTTGTACAGCTCACAAGTCTCATTTTATGCAATCAAAACATTCCCAAATCGCTCCTCTTTTGTTCTCGATCAAGTGTTTTGGAGAGTTCAAGTGAGTCTTGATCGTTGATTTTGCAAAGGTTTATTCTAAAACGAGGATTCAATATTGTCAAATTTGAACTTACTTATTGTTGTTTTTTGGTTGTTTGCTTTGGGAACTGTCTTGAGTCCATTGATCTTTTTTAATGGGAGATATCTAGCTCTGTACCAAGATTTTAATTTTCGGAGTGAAATTGTTGAATTTGAACTCCACTATTTGATGTAATTTTTCCTTTAACTAGTTATACCCGTCGTACTACATGCATTTAATATTGAATGTAATTTTAATTTAGTATAAAAAAAATAAAAATAAATTTTATATTAGAAAAAGATTACATAAAATTTCACAATTGTTAAAATGTGAGACGAAGTCAAAATCATTAAGGTGAGCCCAATATGATTTTGATGGCTTAATGATAATTTATTTATGAAAACATATGAATAAATTATTTTACATAGAATAATTCAATTTTTTTAATTTAAAATAGACAAAAAAGAAAAAATAATGTAAATTCTTATAAATTTTTAATCAAATTCAATTCTTTAAAATCTTTTAAAAAAAAAGTTAAAAAGACAAAAAAAAAAATAGGAGTAAAGATTGAATTTTTTAAAGATAAAAAATCTTCTATATTTACATGAATAAGTCAAAAAGGAAATTAATGAAAATATAATTTAATTTTTTTATCAAAATTAAATTTGGGCAAGTAATTACCTAGATATTGAAATTTTTAATTTTTTAACCAAATTTTCATTTAAGATAAACCTTTTACATATATAGATGAAAGGATAAAGATAAAACAATTTTCTTTATTTTTAATTAAATTCGAATTAAATTTTTTTATTTCACATAAATAGATATAAAGGAATGTAATTGAAAAAGATAAATCAATATAGATAAAAATTAATTTTTTATATATAAGGTGGGGCCAAATTGTAGATTTTTAATGTGGGAATAACATGTATGAAAAATCCTAGGTGGCACATGATAAGATCTTATGTGGCATGTAGTTTATAATTTGGTAAAAAAAACATGTATGAAAAATCATAGGTCACACATGATAAGATTTTAGATAGAATCTTTAAGTTAAATAAATTATCATATAAAATATTTATAAAACCATTATACTAGGTAGAATCTTTCCTAAATTAATTTATCTTATTTTTATATTACCATAAAATAATTTCAACATTAGTTTTATATAAAATTTTACAATTGGAATCATATGAAACGGGCCAAAATTATTAAGGTGAGCGCACTATGATTTGATGGCTTAATGACAATTTATTTATGCAAAAATATAAATAAAATTATTTGAATTAAAATCATTTAATTTAAAAATCTTTTACAAAAAATATAAAAAGGTAAACATAATCTAAATTCTTGTGATTTTTTTATCAAATTCAATTCTTTAAAAAAATTTGAAGAAAAAATAAAAATATACTTAATAAAAAATGATGAAAAAATTTAAATAAATATTGAATTTTTTAATGACAAGAAAATCATTTATATTTACATAAATAATTTAAAAAAAAATTAAGGAAAAGATAATATTTTTTTATCAAAAGTCAATTTAGGCAAGTAATTATCTCGATATTGAAAGTTCTATTTTTTTATTAAAATTTTATTTAAGATAAATCTTTTAAATAAATAGATAAAAAGATAAAGATAAAATAATTTTCTTTAGTTTTAAATAAAATTCGAATTTTTTTCTTCATACAAATAGATAGAAATTTAATTGGAAAAAATAAATTAATATATCTATCTTAATATATAATATCTAATGTTCTATAATTTATTTTAATTTTAGATAAAATATTTTAGGTCTATCCTAATTCCTAATATAGTAGATAACATCTTTATTTTAGATAGAATCTTTTCTACATTAATTTATCCTATTTGTATATTATCCTAAAATAATATCAACATATATAAATTCCCAAAATAAAAAATCCTATGTGGCAAAATCCTAGGTGGCTTAACGTGAGAACGACACGTAGGAAAATCCTAGGTGGCGCAACGTGGTGGCCTTATTCTCTGCGTCTTTTATATATATACATAGATTGTCACTAGTTGTCCCCGTCGTGCCCTGCACGACTATGACTCGATATTTTTTTAGATATACTATAAAAAAATATTAATAAATAAAAATATAAAATAAGTAATAATTGTGAATTGGTGATTTATATCAATTGTAAAAAAGCATAATTCTAAATTAAAGATTTTGATAGCAAAAATAAAAATAATGGGACATTTAATATGGATTAGCAAATAAAATTGACTTGACATGTACGTATATTATCAAAAAAAACATTACTGGGAAATTATAATTGAAAATTACAAATGTAATTGGCTAGATTTGTATGTAAATTATCAAAAAAATCAAAATTGAAAATTCAAAGATATATCATAATTGAAATTTATAGATTTGGCAACAAAAAGATTCGATCCTATCTAAATATCATAATAGAAAAAATATAGATTAATAAAAAAAATTGACTTGATTTGTACACAGATTGTAAAACCGTAACTCATTTTTTCTATATATTTATTATGATTCATTTTTTTAATACCGTAACTCATCTTAGATAAGTCAAAACCATGATAATGTTGTCGAAAATATGTTAAAGATTATCTTTAGACATACATATTTTAATTCTTTTTTTAGAAAATATATTAATTGTTAAATTTTCTATTCAATTTATTCTTTATGTACATATGGTCATATGGATCAATAAGAATTTATTATTAATTTTGTAATTTAAAATTATTATATGATAAAAAGGTTCCAAACCTTATTGCTTTATATATATATATATATAGTAGATTATAACGGTTTTTCTAACCTAGCCCTAAGGGAATAGATTAAGCATACTAATGAATAAAACTAAAATCCTATTAGGAAATTAATAAACCCTTTTTAAAAAATTAGTTTATCAAAAATAAGTACAAACTTATAAAAGATTGTCATTTTTAGGAGCTTAATCTACGCCCTTGGACATAGGTTAGAAAAATTATAATTATAATATTTATTTATGAAACAACAAAAATAATAATACTTTTAAGGAAAGTTTTAACTAATAGAGATCTTAGGAAAATTAAATTGTGAATATAAAGATATCTTAAATAATAGATCTAGAAAATCTAAACTGTTATTATTAAAACATAAACTAACCATACTAATTTATAATAATTTTCACTTTAAAAATGTAACAATAATTACCTTAAATAACGAAAATAAAATAATTTCCACCAAATATTTATCCACTCTCAAATAAGGATATAAAAACTAGAATCACGCTCTAGTGAAATGCCTTCTTAGAGTAAATCATGTGGTTATATTTAAACTGTCTGATTTGAAAGAATAAATGGTTAGGATTTAATTTAAAATGGTTGCAAATAAATTGTATGGGTGTGATGCACCTGATTAAATAGAATCCAGCTAGAATTATTTTCTTAATTTCTGATTTGGTTCAAATCCCTTAATTATAGGGGAAAAATCACACTTTCCATTTGAAATATGTTCTCTCTCCTGCACAAACCATATTTTGTGCAAATCCCTTGATTTTTGATTGAATAATTATTATTCTCTTAATAAGATCTCTCTCTTCTATTCTAGTTACTATCTCTCTATCGATCTCTCTCTTTCTTGGCGACAGATCTCTCTCGGTTACAATTTCTATCCCATGGTGGCGATTTTGAAAGATTCGAAGAACTTCGATGAATTTGTTTTTCATATATAGAATTGCGATGGATTTTAGAGGCGTCGACTCTGGTGGATGAAGAGGAGGAAGAAGTGAGCGAGAGCGATACACATCGGAGGATGAAGGTGACGAAGATTACAAAAGAGGCGGCCTATTAGGTATTATTGTTGCGTTTAGATTGTTCATCCATAATGAAAAATTGGAATCGAAATTATAGATATTGATACTTGAATTTACGTTTTTTGATTAAACAATGAGGGTGTTGGATAAATCTGGCTTGTTAAGTACAAAATAGTAGAAACTTGTAGATTTATGGTTGGTATAGAGTTTGTGTTAGTTTGAGTTGGTTTTGCAATTGCGTTTTTTATGGGGAGACTATATCGACAAGGTTAAAAACACATTTTGACTTTGTTTGGATCGAATTTGAACATTTAAGATATCCAATTGGTGTGTTCGCTGATGTACGTTTTTTGTAATGCATAGATAAGAATGGTGAGGTCTCCTAAGGTAAAGAAAGACAACAAATGCGAGCGTGAAAAAGGTATGATTTTTTTACGTTAAAAAAGCATTATAGTTTAAAAGAATGTATTTTGTTATTCAAGAGAAATAAAATTGTTTTTCAAATCACGTAACATTAGAATTATTCAATTCATTGTAATGAATTATTCTATTGTTTTTACACAGAATGATGCATAACAATATAGAAGAATTCAAATATTTTTCAGAGTATTAATCATTGTTATTCATAAGCAGTGCAATGATTATTCATAGTATAACTTAATACACAGAATCACAACTTTTTCACAATATTAAAGACTGTTTTTCAGAAGCATTGTAATTGTTATTCAATAGTATAAATTATTTATGTCAATAGTCAATACATTCTAATAATATTAGTGAAAATCATTGAATAAGTTTAGCTATTCAAGATGAGCAATGTTGTTTTTCAAATACTTTCATTTAGTTATTCATATTGAATTGATATTATTGTATCCATATATGAATTGTAATTATATCAGATAAATTTTGTGTTATCATTTGTGTTTAACCGAGTTTTCAAATGGAACAGGTGGTAATGATCAACAGTTGGACATTGGAGAAAAGTCAAAGCGCACCAAGGTCCAATTTAAAAGACTTCGCACCAGGAACACGTTCCAAATGATGATAATGTTGATGTATTTGACATCGGTCCAAAAAAGAATTGTAATTCATAAGCATTGTATTTGTAATTGTTATTCATAAGCAGTGTAATGATTATTGATAGCATAACTTAATACAACGAATCACATATTTTCACAATATTAAAGATTGTTTTTCATAAGCATTGTAATTGTTATTCAATAGTATACATTATTTATGTCAATACATTCTAATAATACTAGTAAAAACCATTGAATAAGTTTAGTTATTCAGGATGAACGATGTTGTTTTTCAACTACTTTCATTTAGTTATTCATATTGATATTATTGTATCCATATATGAAATGTAATTGTATCAAATAAGTTTTGTGTTATCACATGTGTTAAACCGAGTTATTCAAAGAATCATATTGAGTTATTCAAACCTCGACTATAAATATTTTATGATTCTATAATTATTCAAACAATCAAATTGAGTTATTCAAACCTCGGCTATAAATATTATACGATTCTATACTTATTCAAACAATCATACTGAGTTTTTCAAAGACCATTATCTTACTTATTCAAAAACATAAAAATACTTATTCAACAAACAATAGCAGTTGTGCAGTAAACACTTCCAATATTACGTGATTATTCAAATCTCATATATTTTATATTCTCCTAAAAATCAGCAACTTTCTTTTTCATCTAATTGATTTTATTTTCCTATTTCCTAATTACTCATCCATCTTCCTAAAAATCAGCAACTTCCTTTTTCAATTAATTGATTTAATTTTTCTATTTCCGAATTACGCACCCCTTTTTCCTAAAAATCAGCACCTTCCTTTTTCAAATCAACGTGGATATGATTCTCTCCTTCCTTCCCCATTTATCCTATTATGCTCCCTAATTAATAACCATTGATTGGTAATAATCCAACGCCTCTCCTTTAACCACACATTGCACCCTAATTTGTATTGTATCCGAGCGCTCCCCTAAAAACTAACCATATTATTATAAATATTTTTTTAAACCTTAGTAATAATTATCCTAAACAATTCAAACAAAATAATCTATCAAATAATTTTTTTTTTGTATCTGATCTACCAAATAATTATCCGCTCCTAGTCCTAGATATGCAAGCATATAATTTTCCTTTATAAAAGTTATTTGATAGAAAGGAAACGTATTTGATAGATTAACCTACAATAATTTTCCTTTCTAAAAATTTATAGGTTAATCTCTGCCAAATAATTATCCACTCTCAAACATGGAAGGATATAAAAACTAACCATATTATTATAACGATTTTTTTAAAGCTTAGTAATAATTTTCCTTTCTAATTATCTATATTTTTTCTAAATAATTCAAACAAAATAATCCACCAAATAATCATCTCATTTATTTATAAGCTCTTTAAATTTTTTTTAATAGTAATTACCCTTTAACCATTTAGAAAAAACGAAAGAAATTAAAATTATAATTGAAATTAGGATGGAAGATGATCGGGTATTTGAAATCAGGACGAAAGAAGACGAATTCCTAGCATGACGAAAAAACATGAATTCTTGGCGAGTGGTGGTGATGGAAGACATGGATTAGGGGCGAGGTTGGATCCGACATGAGTTTGTGGACGATTTCGGCCTCTTCAATGGCATCGATAGAGAACATGAATCAACAAACTTATCAATTGCATGGACGGAGTATAGTAATTTGTAGAGAACATGAATAGAAGTTTCATTACTTTGGTGAATAGAATGTGAAGAGGATGAAAGCGAAGACTAAGATCCGTCATTATAGTGGATTAGATCTAGAAGGAGAAATTAGTGAAGTTGAACTCGAGACCAATAATGGTGAGTAACATCGACAATGTTTGTGCAAGGTGATCGGCGAGGCAGCCATAGAGAGTGTGTGCAAGGTGGCTAGGGAGACGGACATTGACTGCCTTATAAGTTCTATGGAAAATTTGATAAAGATGACAAAGGAGGAGGAAGAGAGTTCTCAATGATTTTTTTATTTAATATATTTCATTAGATTATTTTTTATTTATAATTTTAGATAAATATGACATGTAAGTGAAGGGGCAAAAATAACATGATGTGGCATATGACGTATAAAAAATGATATGACATGACTTAATATAAAGATGACACGTGGCAAAATCCAAGGTGACACATTCTTAGGGTAACATGTGGAAAAAGCTGAGGTGGTGCAACGTAGTGGCTCCAAACCTTATTACTTTTATATATATAGTAGATTTGAAATGGTGGGGCTCATCCTCCTACTCATTAGTTATTTTATATATTATTTTTGTGGAGGATATTGTCCTTATATCAATTTTGATGTATTTTAACTAAATTCAGTTATTATTTTCATATAGTTGAATTTCAGTCTTCCTTTTCTTGGGTTTAACAGGCGCATCCTTCTAACACATCCAGAGTTTGTGTGTCATCACCTTAACCCACAAATCTTGCTTGTGTGAGACTATACAAGTTCGAGGATGATGTGTCATATAAAATTGAGAGGTTTCAAGCTCAAGGTGTTTACTCTCCATTTATCATTTTTTAGAATTTCAATGATTCGAGTATTAATATTTTTTATTAGATATGATATTCAAGTTGGATTCATTTTTCTCTATTTCTTGTTTTCTAAATAGCTGTGATTTTCTTATTTAGTTTATTTCTCATACCAAGAACAATTTGTAATTAAATAAAAATACTATATGGACATGAAATCTCAAGTGCGACACTCATCAATGATCAAATTGACCAGATAAAATATATAATAAAAAATGATTTATATATAAATAGTCCTTATCAAATTGATTAAATGTATTGCGTATAAACTTGTCAACCGGATCGTTCAGGTTCAGGTTTGATCATTTCGAGTTCGTGTTGAATACAGGTTAGGGTCAATCGGATTTCCGGTCAAATCTGGTCAGATTATGAAAAGTTATCGTGCAGGTTTGGGTTGAACAACGGGTTTATAGTAATTTTACTATTAATTATTTCTAAATTATTAAATAATAGTATAAATATGTTAAAATTTATTTCTAAAATTAAAATTATATTAATATTTTAATAAATTTTACATTTATAGCCAATCAACTCGGGTTTGTTGGGTTCGTGTGGTATATTCATATGTCAGAATCAAGCTCACGTCAAATTTTGGTTTTAGATTAGTCAGGTCGGGTTTATGGGTGGGTCGGTCGGATCGGTTTTTCGAGTTCGGTGTATGTGTACCAATTTGAATGGTAAACTTTTGTAATTTCTTATAACTTACCAAAATTTGGTGATTTGAGTGATAATTTTTTACATGATCAATTTAAGTAAAAATATTTTGTGAAAATTAACTTTTCTTTTACTATCGAATTGTATGAAATATATTTTGTGAAAATTTTAATTAAAAAATTAAATTATGAAATAGCTATTTTTTATTTTATTTGAAAAATATCATATGACTTAAATATCATATCTAATCAAAATTCATATTAAATTAATTTTTAGAGATTAAATTTTTATCCAAAGCCCACAATATAATGGGTAAATTTGTAATTCATTCACTTTTTTACCTTCTTTATTTTATAGTTTGTTTTTCCTTTCTTATTCTAAAAGTAAAGATATTGATAACAAAGCATGATAAAAACTACTTAATCTTAGATAAATTGAAACCATGTTTAAAAATAAAAAATGAATATTATAATAATTAAACTTACCCCAAATTGTTTTGATTAAATATTATTGGAAAAACATAAACAACCCAAGACAATATTATTTTTGTTTTGATTAAATAACCCAAATTGTTTTGATTAAATATGCAAACTCAAAAGTTTTGCCATCCATATATTTTATAAATACAAGCTATATTAAATATTAATTTTATGTTTTATAAAGGACCTAATAGTTTAATATATGAGCTTGGTCTATAAATACGTATTATTCAAAATATTTGATATTTAGTTAAGCATAATGATAATTTATTTAATAAAATTTACAACTAAAATAATGAATATATAAACTGAAAAAATATAGTGAGTATACTTAAAGTCCAATAATTACATATGTAGATATTTTTAAAGGATATTTATATATTATGACTAATATTAAAATAAGAATAAAAAAGAAATTGCTAAGAAAAA
The DNA here is from genome assembly GCA_964016875.1 of Fallopia convolvulus. Lineage (NCBI taxonomy): Eukaryota > Viridiplantae > Streptophyta > Magnoliopsida > Caryophyllales > Polygonaceae > Fallopia > Fallopia convolvulus. The sequence continues at coordinate 11,504,299 of OZ024721.1, forward strand.
ATGTGAATAAAAAATAGATGATTAAAAATATATATTCAGAAGATAGTTGTAGATTAAAAATAAGATATATAAAGTAGTTAATTGAAAAAGATATAATTGATCTTTATAGTTAAATATTTGGAACATAGATAAGAATTGTGAGTGCGCAAACGAATTGTCTTTATAGTTAAATATTTGGAACATTTTATATCTAACAAACCTTCATATTTAGATAAAACTAGTGTAAGGGCCCGTACCTTGTACTAGTTTTATTAAATATAAATAAAATAAATAAATAGTTCAAGAGTATAAAATTTTGTATTATGGATTTATTTATTTTTCTTAAAAAATATTTTAATAATGAAATTTTCTATCCTATATTCTAAAAACATAGATAAGAATTTATATTTATAAACTAAAAAATAAAATAAATATTCTACTATTTGTAAGGCTACACTTGCTCTACACATTTACATAGCTAACCCTATTTACATAGCTAACCCTTGTCCAGTGCTTGCATAGCTAGGGTAGCTTGTTATAGTCGTTATTCCTATCTTCACCTAGGCTAACGGGGCCGGGGAAGCATAATATAATTTATCAAAATTGTCTTGTGAATTTAATTTGTTAAGAATATGCTATATAATGCAATTATTCAACGAAGACAATTTTTGTCGTATTAGAATATATTGCCTTTAAATTCGGTAAGATTTTGCGCACTCCGTTTTTTCGAATGCGCACTCTAGTCTGTGTGGATCCTAAATCCGTCCATGATTTTGGTTGCTTTTTTGTGCGGGTTTGAAATCCGGCCATGATTTTGGTTGTTTTTCTTGGGCGGGTTTAAAACCCGTCCATATTATATGTCATTTTATTGTGCGGGTTTGAAACCCGTCCATATTGGAGTGCGAAACACAAAATTGTGAGTGCGCAAACGAATTGTCATTCAAAAAAAACTTGCTTATATGTAGAGCTGTCAAAAGCTTACCCGACCCGAAAAACCGACCCGAACCGCCCGAAAAATTTAGGGTCAAGACCCGAAAATTTGAACCTGAAACCCAAAATAAACCGAACCCGATAGACCCGAAACCCGTTGGGTTCAAACCCAAAAAAACCATTGGGTTGACCCAATTTGTAATATTTTAATAATATATAATATATTTTGAAAAGTATAATATATTTTATTATTAAAATATATAAAAATAATAGATTTATTATTAAATATCATTTTTTAAATAATTTTTTTAATAATTGTAAAAAAATCAATTTTCTTGACCTGTTAGGTCGACCCGACCCGCCCGACAACCCGCAATGACCCGACCCGATTTGACCGATGACCCGTTACAACCCGAACCCGACTCAACCCGAACCCGAAATAACCGAACCCGAACCCGACCTGACTGACCCGTTTGATACCTCTACTTATATGTGATACGGGTGCCTTTTGATTATTTTTTCACTTCATTCTTGTACTAAAGCTCTTTTTGGTTTCTTTAAGGTGGATCATGAAAAAAATTATATCATGGGAATTAAGCTTGTGAAAAATACAAATTTTAAAAAATTCTTGAAAATTACTGATATGCTCTATTTAGTATAGGTTAACTCTTGAATTTCAGGCATGATTTGAGTGTATTTAGGTTAGTTTTGAGAATAATTGTCATATGAAGACCGAAGACACGATTTGGAGAATTGCAAGAGTTTTGAAGACAAGTGTTGAATTGGAGTTGTTGTTTCGACACCACTTTCTTGTAACGCTTATTTTGGGAGCTATGGTGGTCGGATGAAGATGAATTTGGTATCATTGGAAAACTAACTCGAAGAGCTACAATTCATATTTTTACTCCGAGTCGAAATTCCCATTCTAAGGTGGTCAAAACATCTTCCGAAAACATCGTTGGAATTCTGTCACGATCAGGTCCGCGATCGCGGAGAGTGTTCACCGCGCCCGCGAAAGTCCACGTCAGCAAAAAATCCGAGATCCGACTTTCCTTTCGTTTATTCTATCTTATATCTATTATTATATCTTTTAGGTTTCGGTTGTTATTTCGACTACTTAAGCTTAGTTTCGTTTTCAGTTTAGGTTCTACACATTCTAGCATACTTTCAGATATTATTCTTTTTAGTTTTATTATGGAGAACTAATTTCCTTTTGGAGTTTGTTTGATCAAGGAAGCCTTTTTATGTAATTCATGAGATTCTGGTAACTTTTCTATCCCTTGGTTAATATCAAAACTCTTGGTTTTATTTATATGATCTATGTTTGATTTGATAAGCCTGATCAACTTGTTTGATTGACTTAGATCTACTATTTGGATTAGGTTTGATTGTTGTCTGTGCAATCTTATTTATCCTTGAAACAACTCTTTTCTAGGACCGTGGACTAGAATTGAGAAAGAGTATTTAATTGTTATTTTATGCATGAGACTCGTAGCTTGATTGCATGATTTAATATCCTTCTATCCTTAATACTTTGCATGATTTGAATTAAGCGTTCTTGTTCATATCATCCTTTCGCTTGGACCGTGGACAAGCGGAAATCTTTTATAAGGATTGGAATTAACTTGGAAATTAATAGAAAAGTGGATGAATTGATGATCGAATGATTAAAAAGGTGGAATTGGTTGAATAAACTCTGCTTTTTTTGCATTGATTTAATCCCGAATATTAATTGCTTGTTTGTTTGTTTGCTTAAACTTCCAAAAACCCTTGTCTTGTTTCCTGCTGATTATTCAGAATCCCGATTCTCTTAGGTTCGACCCCTTGCTTGCTTACTATACTAGTTAGTAGAATAGGGTTATTTATTTTTTATCTTGGCAACAACGACTTTAGCTTTCAATTATTAGATTTAATTATCGTAATTGTAAATTTTAGATTTTTTTAGAGTATTGGCTGTAATTAGAGCTGTCAAAAGCTGACCCGGCCAGAAAAACCGACCCGAACCACCCAAAAACTTTAGGGTCAAGACCCGAAATTTGAACCCGAAACCCAAAATAAACCGAACCTGATAGACCCGAAACCCGTTTGGTTCAAAATAGGGTTGTCCAACGGGTCAACCCGACCGACCCGTAACCTGTAATACGGGTTACGGGTCGACCCGCTGACCCGTAAAAAAAAATAATTTTGACCCTTGACCCGACCCGCAACCCGTAAAACGGGTTGCGGGTTTACGGGTCGGGTCACGGGTCAACCCGTTTGACCCGTGACGTAAGACAGGAGAGTGGAGCCAGCGAACGGGCGAAGTGTGGAGCCGGCAAAGACATGTCAACTATCGAGAAAGAATAGAGGGCCGAAGAGTGGGAGAGAACGGAGGTGGAGCTGGTCGACTTCCGCATCGCAGGCTCCGTAAATTCATGCGATCGTCGTCGGGAGAAGCGAAAATTCAGGATTCGTAGTCAGAGGAGTCTCGTCGGCGAATATTTCTCCTCGCTCGCTGAGCTTGTAAGCGGCAAGGGCGTCATCAAGCTGTGGGATGGCTTACGATTCGGATTCGGCCTCAACTATTCCCCTTCGTCTACCGGCGACGTGAGGTGGAGCTCTTTGGCTGGGAAGGGGGCGAGATGAAGGGCGCAAGCAAGATGAAGAGGCGGCTCCATGAAAGCGGACAAATAATAAGATTAGGGTTAGTACTTTCTCGTTTGGGCTTTGGCGTTAGTTTTGGGCTTTGGCCCAAGTTATAAACTCATAATGTATAAATGTAATAATATATTATTTATTTATTTTAAATATTACGGGTTAACCCGTAACCCGATGGGTCGACCCGGAACCCGACCCGTAACTCGTAATCTAAAAAATCCTAACCCGTAACTCGTAATATGAAAAAAACTTGACCCGTAACCCGTAAATTTACGGGTGGGTCGGGTCGGGTTACGGGTCAACCGACCCTTTGGACAGCCCTAGTTCAAACCCAAAAAAACTATTGGGTTGACCTAATTGGTTATATTTTAAGAATATATAATATATTGAAAATTATAATATATTTTATCATTAAAATATATAAAAATAATAGATTTATTATTAAATATCATTTTTAAATAAAAAATATTTTAATAATTGTAAAAAAATCAATTTTCTTGACCTGTTAGGTCGACCCGACCCGCACGACAACCCGCAATGACCCGACTCAATTTGACCGATGACCCATTACGACCCGAACCCGACTCAACCCGAACCCAAAATAACCGAACCCGACCCGACCGTTCCTTTTGACACCTCTAGTTGTAATTGTTTAGAATATTATTTGTAATTTTTTAGAATTTTGTAGAATATTAGTTGTAATTTTTTAGAATTTTTTAGCATATTAGTTTTAATATTTTAGAAATATTTACATAATTATTTAGAATTATTTCGGTTATTTTATATCATAATATTAGAATATTATTAGCTTTAATTATGTTGTGATATTTAAGGTTATTTTTTAGAACAGTTTAATATATTTTAGAATATTAATTGTAAATTTTTAGAATATCTTAGAATATTATTGTTAATTTTTTAGAATATTAGTTTTAATATTTTAGAATTATTTACATAATTTTATCGAAATATTTACATATTATCGAAATCATAATATCTTAGAATATTATTTTATCGAAATATTTTAGAATTATTTACATAATTTTATCGAAATTTTATCGAAATATTTACATTATTTTATATCATAATATTAGAATAATATTAGTTTTAATTATGTTGTGATATTCAAGGTCTTTTGATATAATTGTTTAGGATATTATTTGTAATTTTTTAGAATATTTTCGAATATTATTTAGAATTTTAGAATTTTTTAGAATATTAGTTTTAATATTTTAGAATTATTTACATAACTATTTAGAATTATTTCACTTATTTTATATCATAATATTAGAATATTATTAGTTTTAAATATGTTGTGATATTTAAGGTTATTTCTTAGAATTGTTTAAAATATTTTAGAATATTAATTGTAATTTTTTATAATATTTTAGAATATTATTTGTAATTTTTTAGAATATTAGTTTTAATATTTTATAATATTTTGATATCGTAATATTAAAATATAATTAGTTTAATTTTTGAGAATTTATTCGCATAATATATGTTATTTAGTACATGTTGTGTTAATAATTTATGTTAGTAGTGTAATATAAATATAAAATAAGTGCAGATTTCGATGATATTTCATGCATAAGAAATTATATGTCTAGAGGTGGTACTGATTTTGATATTACCCCCGACCTTTTTGCGGATACTACTCCGCTCACTAGGAGAGGCTCGACCTATGAGGCAGGTCCATCCACACATGAGGGTTACCAATTTCCCTCACAGTACCCTGAGTCCCAGTACTTGTACTCACAATACCCGACCTCCCAATACTCGGACTCTCAGTACATGTCCTATCAATACCCGTCGTCCTCCCAATATCCGCCGACCTCCCATTACCCGTCGGGTTCCCAGTACCCCAGCTCCCAATACCCTAGCTCCCAGTACCCATATGAGCCGCCCATGACGCTTACGCTCTACACGGCCCCAGAGGGTTATCATATGTTGCCCGCAGACCCCCTATACAAAACATGAACCAAGATAATCCTGATCTCGAAGAAGTTGACGTGAATGACCCAGGTTACGTTCTCCCCGTGCATCCCGAGGGTGGGTACGGTGGTGGCCCTGTCGACACCTCTTTACTTACTCACTATCCCACCCATAAGGCACATTATATTTGGGACCACCAACAGGTAAGATGACATATAACTTTTTAAATTTTGTTGAAATATTTATAATTGTTACCACCGTTCAAAACTTATATATTTTTGCAATGTGATCAATGGCAGCACCCGTTGAGACTCCAACATCAAGATTGAGCACTTAAGTTCTTAGCCAAGTTGGCCAAGGAGAACCCAAATGCAGGTTGGCTAGGCTTTTTGAATCAAAGTCGCTTGGCCCATTTGAAGGATTGGAGATTCAAAGACTACGAAGAGGTGTTGGTCACTGCATTTGTAGAGAGATGGCATCCGGAAACTAATAGTTTCCATTTTTCATGGGGAGAGATTTCCATCACATTGCACGATGTCATGAAGATAATGAACCTTCCAATGGGCGGCATAAAGGTGCGATCGGGTCAGAGCGGTCATGACGATAACAGCATATGTCAGCTATTGGCTTTGATGCTAGGTGTCAACGTAGTAGATGTGAACAAGCAAATTTCCAATGGTGGCATCAACATCGCTGCACTCAAGCGGCGTATAACTGAGTTGGTCAATACTGAGGGAGCTGATCAGCACACCATCACATCTTTGTACTTGATGTTGTTGCTCGGGTCAAGCCTATTTTTGGACAAGTCTGATTCTGGGGTGCAAAACAAATTAATGCACCTTCTTGTAGACCACGGAGTGACCTCTTCATATGCATGGGGGTTGCTACTTTGGCGTGGTTGTACAAGAAACTGGGTTATGCATCCTGCACGCATGCTAAGCAAATGAGTGGGTGTCCATACCTCCTCCTTGTAAGTTTTCAATTCCCGTATTTATTTATCAAACATGCATTTATTTTTTATATGTTTTAATTTATGTAATATGTGTATCTTCTGTGCAGTTATGGATATGGAAGTATTTTCCGAAGTTTAAGGGTCGGATGAGCAGGGTACCGGGTGCGAGTGCGACCGACTTTCAATCAGAAGCGAGTCGGAACAAAGATGTGGAGCAAGTATTGGGGATACGGGAACAATTAGATGCACTGGACATGAACCAGGTGTGTTGGATGTCGTGGGGCCAAGGCCTTGACCTTACTAGGGATGAGCTTAATGACTCGCGGTACAGGGGTTTGCTCACTTACTTCGGAGATCGGGAGCCGTATATTCCTGACAGATTCCACATGCAGTTTGGTTACCACTAGTCCATCCATGTTCTAGAGGTGATCAGGCCTTTTGCGGTTAAATGGGAGGACAATCTGAACCGGTTCCAATACAAAGTCCACTTCAACAATGCTGATGACCATTGGAATTCCCGCCACCAACACTGGGTGCCCGAGGGGGACATAGCTATTTTTCCTTATGCTATGGATCAAGACTATGTGCCGTGGCTGCAAGCATGATCTCATCCATATCTGTTGAACGCTTGGGTTCCCCGCCCTGCGGTAGCACCCCACGATATCGACCCTGTCGCGGTACGTATAGTCAACACCATGTGTTTATTTAGCGTTTAGTATTTTACTTATCACATTGATGTCAATTTTGTTCTATGTAGCGCCTATCTTATTTGGAAGGAGACCTTCGCTAGTTTCGTCCATACAGAGCACTAGGCGGATGGGGGTAGAGCTTTTGGATGCCGTAGAGACGGGTGTACTTGGACAGCTGTCGCCAGCTCAACCGAACCGGCGCCCTCCTAACCCCCCCCCCCTCGCACTACCATCCTGGACGACGCAGTGATGCCGAATTTTATAGATAGTTCGTGGACAGTGTAGCGAATGCTTTTGCATATGTGCTTTTTTATTCATGTTATTTGTGTTTGGATATTAGTATTTAATGGTATGTCAAATTTCTTATTATTCATGTTATACATATCGGTAGTTGTTGTTCCTTTTCTATGATTTACATACCATTAAATTTAAAATTAAAATTAAATAATAATAATGTAGTAGCAGCAGCAACAGAAGCAGCAGCAGCAGCAGTAGTAGTAGTAGTAGTAGTAGTAGTAATAGTAGTAGTAGTAGTAGTAGTAGTAGTAACAACATCTCATAATATCGTTTTCACAAACATCCTACAAATAGAAATACAAATACCCCTACAAATACAAATACTAGCCATATTCTAATAGAAACTAGGAGGCAACCCAGCTGCATTGTAGTACCTGACGTACCGGGCCATGCGGTCATGTAAGGGAAGATCCACTCCACGAACATTATGATGATGAAATTAGGTCCAAATCTTCGCAGAGGTCGGAATGGGGGCATCGTCTACGAGCGTAACCTACAATGACAATTTCGTAAATAATAGAATAAAAGTTTTAGTATAACAAGAATATGTAAATGCATGACACTTACCGGGACATAGTGGTTCCCTAGATGAGCAATCTCCACGACGTTATTCCACACAAGACTATTGGGAGCTTCACAAGCAATCATCGGGAGGCATGTATGAGGACCACGCTCGGATAGTACGACAAGTGCACATGATGTTCGTGTTTTTAGTCTAGTTTTAGGTGTCTTTCTTAGGTTGTTTAGTTTAGTTTTAGAAGGTTTAGTGTTAGTTTTGTGTGTTTTTTGGACAAGTTTGCATATTTTGTGAAAAGTATGGAAGCTACTCCGTTTTGTGTCTTTTTGTAGGTTTTTGAAGCAGAAAGGAGTATTTTCAAGTGAAGATGAAGTCAAGTGGTGAATGGTGGAATCCCTAAAGGAAGAAAAGGAAGAGTGCATGTTAAAGATCGAGAAGAAGTTCAAGTGAAGCCATGAAAGAGTGCAAATAAACCCGAAACAGAGAGCTCGATTACCGACCTTTGAGGGTCGATACCGAGCTGAGCAAAAAGTTTTTATTCCAAAGAATTCAGCAAGTGTCTATAGACCCTGTGCAGGTCATTACCGAGGTGACCTGTCTCGGTAGAGCAGCGCCGACTTTCGGAATTTATATCTTTTATGTTGTAATCTTTTTAGTTTAGAAAGTTTTTATCTTTTAGATCTTTATTATATAACTTTTTCTAGTATAAATACCTTGTTTTAGTTCTAGTTTTTCAGGTTAGCAAGTTGTGAGAAGAACGAGATGTTAGTGGAGGTTTCGGTTCTGATTTTGATCGAGAGAGAGAAAGAAGGTCCATATCGAGTTTGTTATTGTTCTTCTTTGATTACGAGTTTGAACGTGTGGTTGTAAGACGATATTTCTTTAGTTTCAAGTAAGTTTTACTTTTCAATGTTCTCTTTTAATAAAGTTGTTTGTTTTGATTCAATGATGAGTGAGTAGTTCTCTTTTCTAGGGTCGGGGTTGAAACCCGACATAGTTGTGCATGATTGAATGAATGTGTTGATCTTTTGATTGCCTTCTATCTTTTGGATTACTTGTTTGTTCTTATACTTAGACGAGAGTCGAAGTAATTTGAGTTTATTGCTTGATCGAAAGAGAAAGTTGTGAACTTGAATGTTGATATTGTTCCATAACGAAAGTTTCGAGCTTTGGATTCAAAACAAGTAGAAAAGTGAATTGATTTATCAAAGTTGATTGATTTGCTTGTTTAGTCAACGAAAGTTGATAGATTTATCTTCAAAGGCATGATCTTTATCTTCAAACGAGTTTATATGCATGGCTATGTTGTGGTAGCCCTTGTCCTAGAGCTTTTTATCCTTTGATTTTCCTTAGTTTTGCATTCGTATACACTCGTTACCGAGGCACTAGGATCGGTACCGAGCCTGCACTTGCATTGTGTTATTTGCTCTGTTTTAGTAGAAATCCAAGATCGTTACCGACCTTGACAAGGTCGGTAGCGAGGTTTGTCGTAGCTGTTTTCTTTTATTTTGCTTTGTTTTCTTGTTTTCTTAGTTTGGTAAACAGACAACCTTGCTTCCTGTGGACGATCCTGACTTCGCTATACTCAGCGGGGTCTTGACTACAAATTTATTTGTTGTCGGGAAACCCTCTCAACAACACACTAGAATCTAGTAGCAAACGCCAATCCAACAATTGGCGTCTCCATCCAGAAGTAATCTGTACTGGCCTAATTAATCAAATCATCAATATGTGTAATATAAGGATATATAGGTGCATACGTCTCATAGTGGGTCCTCAACTCCAAAGCCATCTCCTCTCGCATCATCCTCCAATTATGTTGCCCCCACCCAATCAGATAAGCGAGTGCCCTGTACCCGCACTTACCATCTCCTAGCGCTGACGATGAATTGCCTCATGAAGTTTGGTACATGGCCACCGAAATCAACTTCAATGTGCCCTTCTACTTCAAGCGTCGAACGATATACCTCTTCACCTTCCTCTTCCTCTTCCACTTCCTCTTCCTCTTCATCTTCCCCTTCCCCTTCCCCTTCCTCTTCCTCAGGAACATGGCTACGTGTGACCTCAGGCATAGAACGAGTGTCTCTTCCGCACTGTTGAAGATGCTCCAGCCTAGTCAAGTTTCTTGGTTGGACCTTTGAGTTCTTCCTTGGCCTACCCTTCTTCTTTCTCTGGAGAGATGGCTCCATCAAATCCTCCTCCTCAGGATAATTGAGGTTTAGGTATTTTTGACCAACCTAATGTTTGACGGTAGGATCAATCTTTCCTTCATAGAAGTCTTGTATCATCCTCGTCCATATATCGTCATTTGGATCGAGAGTTGTGGGGGCCACATGTTCATCTACTCCCCTTTGGCTTTCCCACACCATTTGTTTCCAGAAATCATGAATCATCGAAAGCTCAATAGGTCTACATTGATCGATACAAGCAAGGACTTGGTGAGAGCAAGGTAGTCCACGAGCCGTTGTCCACCACGCATCGTCGCATGTTAGATGGAAAGAACTTTCCGGGTCATATAAAGCACGGACATGGGCAAACAACTCTCCAATACATATGTTGGAAACCTTCATTGGAAGGCGAGAGAAGATGGTTTTAAGCGGCTCGTCCATTTGTTTGATGGACAACGGTTCGCTCGTACGGCCCCTTTCCATCTCTCCCCTAATGGTATGCACCTGAATGTTCACCATGGCGTGCATCTTTCTCAAAACTGTGCTGAACCCCCCAACAAAAGACTCCAAATAATCCTTCAGCAAAGAGTGTTGGGACTCAACCCTGAAAAATATTTCGTTAAATTACTACCAATAGCGTTAATAACTGTTTAGGATTTCCTCGTAAGGAAGATTAATTTGCTTACCTGTTTGTGGTCCTTGTAAACAAATGGAGACGATGATCGTTGTATGCTCTAACAATGTGATCACGCCAGGGAGTAAGCCAGTTCCTCTGGGGGTACGCTAACAACAACGGATTGAGCGGATGTTGTATTCAAATCTGACCATCCCGCAGTAGAAAAAGTCGTGCCTCGTACTCTGATACACTCGTCGAGTAAAATAGTTCCCATGCTTTGTCTCCAAACCACTTCGCAGTCCCCTCAGAAAACCCGTTCGCCAGAGCGTATGCCTTGCAATTTCGCTTGATATGCACCCAACACAACAAGTGCTTGGTGTTGAGAAATAAGACCGCAACGACGTTAACCTCGGCAACATCACGATCAGTGACAACAACTTCTGGCATTTTTCCAACCATTTTGAACACCTGCCGCAATTGATATAACACCCATTCGTAGTGATCTTGAGTCTTTCTTGCCATAAATGCAAACCCAATGCAAAAAGTGTGCCCGAAGCAAGTAAACCCTACCCTCTCACACAAGGTCATGTTGTACCTAACATGATAATTAATTTGAATAAGTTAACGTGAAAAGTAAGTACGCTTTTATTATAAATACTTACATGTTTATTTTGTATGTTGCATCCTTAATAACAACATACGGAAACAGCTTCAGCAAATTCAACGACTTGGGGTGGGCAAAGAAAAAGTCAATTATCTCGTTACTTCCCTCCTCGGATCGATAATCGAGATAGTACCTGTTTTGGACAAAAAATGACAGGCTGATCACTTTAGTGTCCTTGATAGGGTTTGATAGCCAAAGGGATGCGATTGGATTGGGTCGAGGGGAAGAAGGATGAAAGCGATTAACAAAAGCAATAAATAAGTAAACAAATTGAATGTAAAGACAATAAAAATAAAGAAGAAATGTTTATCTCCTCTTATTAATTATAAACAAGTGATTATAAGATTAGATCTAGGGTTTAGGACCCTTAATCATGCGAAAAGTGCTGGGAAGACAACGGTCAGATGCTTGCAGTCCTGCTGAGACGACAAAAGTCTCCGAGAACAATGTAAACTATGAGAGCCTTCTGATTACAAGAGAGGGGATTATTGTGCACTAATGTATGTGTCTCTATATCTATAGATCTGGATCTGGCGTGGTTATGCTCTTAAATCCCTTTATATAGTAGGGAGGGTTACATAGAAATAGTTACAAAATTAAGGATACACGTTCTCCTAAAAAATAGGTAGTGGACGTTGCGGAAGATATGGTCAAAGGCAGTTGTAACTGACCCGGAGATCTCGGGATCTCGCTGGCGCTACGGGATAATCAGATGACGATTGACGTTAACAGTCTTCGGTCTTTATGACGAAGGAAGTCTTCGGTCTTTCTGACGACGATGGTCTCTCTGACGATGATGGTCTTTTTGACGACGACGGTCTTTTTGACGATAATGGTCTTTGTGACGACGATAGTCTTTGGTCTTTATGATGACGACATTCTTCGGTCTTGAAATCATACTTGGAATTTTTGGGGTCTAACAATACCCCAAATTCATCTTGGTCGTTGAGGCGAGGAGACGGGCGAGATGAATTTAAAGCCTTTCGTCGGATGCCTCATCGTCTTCTTGGGAGAAATTACATTTGGAAGTTGTTGAGCCATTAGAAATCGGGCGTCATGACGATGGAAGTCAATGGTCAAAGGTATGAACTTGATCAAAGTCGGCAGCTAAAGGCATGGACCCGACCGAAGTTGTTAGCCTCTAGCGTTGGTTCTATTGAAGTTGTGTAGCCACGGGCGATTTAACTTGATGAAAACCGTCGGCGTTGGGCGTTAACTTGATCGAAGCCGCAAGCCAATATCTTAGACTCTATCAAGGTCGTTAACCAAGTGTATAGACTTGTTGTCTTGCGATGGTGCTACTATGTAGAAACTTTTGAGTTGTGCCTTAAGAGCCGAGGGATTTCAACGGACAAAGACCCCTGCAGCAGTCGTTTGTCAACTTTTGATTTGCAGCTGCTTAAGATCAGGAGTGCTCAGCCAGGCGATGACCAGTGTCTTCCTTGGCGATAACTAGCGTCTTCTGCGTTTTGAGCGTTGTCCTCAGGGGAGTCCCTATTCTGGCGAGTATCGCCCTGGCGGATAAAGCCTTGTTTTCTAGCGATAAAAGCTACAGTTATTGGCGAGTAGCGCCCCGTTTGTTCTGGCGAAAAGTGCCTTATGATCGTGACCGATGATTTTTGTCTTCCGATTGATCGTGACCATGACTGGCGATCAGCATCTCGTGTGCTTCTGCATGACAAGATTCAAAGAACTAGGAGGGTTGGTCGTGGGTTTCCCCAACGACCCTCCGACGCTCAGTTCAGTATTTATTCGAAAGAAATCATAAAGGAATGCATAATAGTGAACTAACATGAATTTTTTAGAAATGATACGGATGAAACCTGCATTCCTTGCGATTTTGGGTGACTGGACTGTGATTGAGATTGTGATCATGACTGCTCTCGTCATCGTTAGAGGTCTCACGGTCAGAATCACTATCTGTTGAATTTTGACGGTTATCTTCTGGAGTCTTGGGATCAGATTCCGGAAGGTCATCTTTTGGGAGGTTAGATCCCTTGTCTTCTTCTAGGCGAATTTGTGCCATTGCCTTATCTTGAACATCTTCGAAGGTTGCACATGAGTACATGGTCAACTCTTTGTAGAGTTCATTGGTCGTTTGAAGACCTTGACGGAACGCTTCAATGGATGTCGAGACATCACAATTGGGGATCTTGAGTTTCACGTGAACGAAATGGTTCATGTGATCTCGGAGAGTTTCATCATACCCCTGCATAATTCGAAATAAGTCATTAGAATACTTGTCAATTCGTCGACTACTCATGAATTGAATTTTAAACAAGTCGGCGAGATTCGCATATGATTCCACGGATCCTCGTGGCAAGCTAATGAACCATCTTAGGGTTGGGCCCTCATGAGTTGCCCCAAAGCTTTTGCACATGATGGCTTCACGATCCTTTTGAGGGATGGAAGTCATCATCATCTTTTGCATGAAGATTAGAAGGTGATCGCTAGGATCATCGGTGCCGTCGTAGCTTGACATTTCTGGAACAAGAAACACCTTAGGAAAATCAACAATAGAAATGGATTCCACAAAAGGAGAAGCTTCATAGCCATCTTCGGGTTCCTTCTCGATGGGACGTGGGATTCCGGGGATCCTTGTAATCGTCTCATAGAGAAGCTTTAATCTCTCTTGTATCTTTTGCTTGATGACCTCCTCAGCGTTGAGAAGGTTGGGAGTGATACCGTCGTCTCCTGTCGGCTGTTGGACTGGGACTCCCAAAGAGGAAGTATCTCGGGTCGTCATTGTCATTCTAGGAAAGGTAACCGCTGGAGTATTTGGGACGGTCATAATCTCTTCATGGAAAGCTCCTGTGACGGTTACATTCTTGCTCGTGTGTACCTGCGATCTCAAAGACTCATTTTGAACTATTAGTTGTGCCACTTGGGCATTCGATCTGGCGGTTTCGGCTTTGAGTTCATCAAGTTCTTTTTGGAGGGCATCGAGACGATAAAAAAGGTCATCCATGGTGTACGGTTAGTGTTTGGTAGGAGGTTGATCGGTTGGATTTTAGCTATCAGCCCCACGGTGGGCGCCAAATTGTTTTGGACAAAAAATGACCGGCTGATCACTTTAGTGTCCTTGATAGGGTTTGATAGCCAAAGGGATGCGATTGGATCAGGTCGAGGGGAAGAAGGATGAAAGCGATTAACAAAAGCAATAAATAATTAAACAAATCGAATGTAAAGACAACAAAAATAAAGAAGAAATGCTTATCTCCTCTTATTAATTATAAACAAGCGATTACAAGATTAGATCTGGGGTTTCGGACCCTTAATCATGCGAAAATGGCTGGGAAGACAACGGTCAGATGGTTGCAATCCTGCTGAGACGACAGAAGTCTCCGAGAGCAATGTAAACTATGAGAGCCTTCTGATTACAAGAGAGGGGATTATTGTGCACTAATGTATGTGTCTCTATATCTCTAGATCTGGATCTGGCGTGGTTATGCTCTTAAATCCCTTTATATAGTAGGGAGGGTTACATAGACATAGTTACAAAATTAAGGATACACGTTCTCCTAAAAAATAGGTAGTGGACGTTGTGGAAGATATGGTCAAAGGCAGTTGTAACTGACCCGGAGATCTCGGGATCTCGCTGGCGCTGTGGGATAATCAGATGACGATTGACGTTAACAGTCTTCGGTCTTTATGACGAAGGAAGTCTTCGGTCTTTTTGACGACGATGGTCTCTCTAACGATGATGGTCTTTCTGACGATGACGGTCTTTTTGACAATAATGGTCTTTGTGACGACGATAGTCTTCGGTCTTTATGACGACGACATTCTTTGGTCTTGAAATCATACTTGGAAATTTTTGGGTCTAACAGTACCCATTTGCTTTAAGAAATAGAGTGAGAATTGAGTTACCATCATCGAGCTCATCTCTTTCTTCAGTATCTCATGCCGAAAAGTGTACAACTGTCTCATCGATGTTGTCATGTCCGGCCACTTTGGTCGTAAGTATGTCATAATAAATTTCGGTTCACCATGTGCGAGGGTTAATAGCCTTGCATCCTCCTTTTGCTCATCAGTTAGGCGGCCAGCAAAAGGATACCCCTCTAAACTAGTAGAAAGGTCGTGATTGTGGCAACCGCATTTCTCGCTTAGCCGCCAACAATGGGTCCTCCTGTCCCGTTGTCCAACCAACTCAAACGGGCAACCAATCTTCCTACTACGTGGTTTTTCCCTTAGATTATCACCAGCTTGTAAGGTCTGCAAAATAACTCCAGATTTCCCCTTCTTCTTCGGCTTGTACTCACCAGCCAACACACATGCTAAAAGGACCCTCGTTTCCCAGGAATTCTTAATGGTTAACACCATTTTCAAATTCTAGCATATTCCTCTAGCCCATTTTAGCATTACATTCCTATCTGGCCAATCATTATCAGACTCAAAGTGGGTAGAAACATCGGGAAACTGTAAACAATTGATTAACAAATTTAGAGCGTTAAATTATTATTTGCATATAACAAATGTTCAGTTATAACGATTATAAAATTACGATTAGGTATAAAACAATTAATTATAACAATTATAAAATTTTAACGTTAACCCATTTCTACTCAACTTATTTAACAATTATAAAATATTAAAACTACAACTTCTACCTAACTAATTTAACAATTATAATAACTATAAAAAAACCTAATAATTTCTAAATAACTATATTTAACTAATTAATCATTATTAAATAATATAACTAAAACTCAGGATTTACATACCACATCTTCATATGGCATTTTGTCTACACTATCGTCTTCACCCACGTGTTCTTCGTCGTCTTCACCCATGTGTTCTTCGTTTAGATTCGTGGCATTAGAACTAGAATGCCCATGGACGAACCCTCTAAAACGTGGCCACATTATTCTAGCTCGGAGCTTTTTATTTGCGGTGAAATTTGAGAGCAAAATATTTTGTGCGTTTGAACCCTTCATTCGTCCGGTTAAATTGCGAATTTCACCCGATGTGGTATAAATGCTGGTAGCGAAAACCGCCACATGTTCTTGTTTTTACCATAGCGGTCGGAAACCGCCACCGTTTCCTGTTTTAACCATAGCAGTACCGGTCTCCTCTACGGTTACAAACAATGTTAATTTTTTTTACCCGTTTCTCGATCGGCGATATTTTATAAATATCGGTGTCGGTACACGCCACTGCTACCATTTTACAATTTTTTTTAAATCTTAGCGATAGGTTTTACCGCTACCAAAAATCCTAGGTGTCATACAAATCTGAATGGGGCGCTCTAAACCGGCGTAAAAAAACTCTTGTTCTTAAGATATATCTTGGAATTTAGGATTGATTGAAAAACATTTTAGGTATTTTTTAGTTTGTACCAATTTTGAATTTTTCTTATAAATGTAATGTTGTAAATGAATTTTGTATGTGTTGCTTAGTATATGACCCCTGAGTTTATTTGTTGTAATGATTTTTCTAACTAGGGACCCACCTTTGGTGGTAGGTCTCGGGTCCGTGACCTAGCCGCCGGGAAAGCGCATTAATCAAATAAACCAGCTTGCACCGACCGACTCGACCTAGTGGTAGA
Organism: Fallopia convolvulus; assembly: GCA_964016875.1. Taxonomy (NCBI): domain Eukaryota; kingdom Viridiplantae; phylum Streptophyta; class Magnoliopsida; order Caryophyllales; family Polygonaceae; genus Fallopia; species Fallopia convolvulus. Next base: position 11,521,228 of record OZ024721.1, read on the forward strand.
AAGAATGGTGAGGCTTGGTTTTTAACCGAAGTGAACTTAGTGAAGGGGCAGAAGCAAGGATCGAACCTAGGACTCCCAACATCCCTCCATTCCTCTTACTACTAGGCAAGGACTCCCAACAATTTCGGATGGCGCCCCTCAATTTTTTACTTTTCAGGATGGTGTCTAAAAGAATCTTAATTCGTGTGGTACCCTCGAGTTTTTAGTTTAGTTTCCTCCATACCCTTTCTTGTAGTTTTCTTCCACTTCCTTGAAGTTTTCATCTAATTCCATTTACATTTATTTTTGGAAGAAAAAAGAAAATAAATTTACAATACCAAATCTGATATAATCTACCTTAATACATTATAAAGCAGAACCCAAGTCTGTTGTAAAATTTGCGCCACGTCTCATTTTTGAATAAATTAATGTGAAATTATATTTAATAAAATTTGTAACAACTTATACTATTCTTGCTATATATACTAAATAGATAACATGTTTATATAATTTTTTTATGTATATAATTTTCTATTTATGAATTATGTATTAGTTTACTACAATAGATACCATATTTTCATAATTTTTATATACATAAATTCCTATGAGATGATATTTTCCATATTAATTTAATATTTTTATCTCTTAACAAGATTTAGGGTCTTAATATATTTTTTTATCTTTTAACAAGGCTTGAGCTTCAAGTATAAAATTTATATCTATATAATGATATAATTTTAAAAAATAAATTTTGTTATGTTGATATATTTTTATTTTGAGAAAAAGATATAATTTTATGTTGATGACTAAGATTATATCTAATTGTCAAAAAAAAAATTCGAATTCCAATTTAAATTAATAAAATTCAAAATAATACATAGATAATTTTCTCTATATTTTATATCTTAAATCAAGGACACTGTTCTTTTCTATACTAATCTTTATATTATATTTTTCATATTTACAAACATTCTTATTATTATAGAGTAAAAAATACGAACCCTAATATATAATTTTAATAAATTAACTTTATAAAAATATTTTAATAAATTATATTATGCTTTATAGATAACCTATCCTAATTATTATTATCTTTATAAAAAACGAAGTATTTTATGCATATTAATGTCTAAAAAATAAGAAAATATTATTTAAAAATATTCAATAAAAAGTAAATTTAATATTTTAATAATTTCAATTTAAATTTGGACAAGATCTCCACAAATAATGGAAAAATATTTAAAAATATATTCAATTAAAATATGGAGTACAATCTAAAAAAATAATTTGTCTATTGCGTAATTTATTATGAAATTATATAAATATATTTAGTATTTTAAATTAATATCATAAAATTGTATAGTTTTTAGTAAAATTATCCCGTGAATATCACGGGACTTCAACTAATTTAGTATATAATATATCGAAAATAAGAGCTGCCAATTCCCCCCCCCCCCCCCCCCCTTTCCCTATTGCTATTTATTTTCTTTTTTACCCGCATCAACTTCTATTTCGCCTTTTTGCCCCACCCCTTCCATTATTCCCTTTTTTACCAATTTCATCTTCAGACCAAAATATCTCTTATCCAGGCTAGATTTCATACAAAAAAACAAATTAGAGTAAAAATCAACAAAATTATACTCTAACCCACCCTAATCAAACTAATATTAGATCAATTGCAAACCCTATAATTGTTGGAGTTTAATGCCTAGAACTTATATCCGCCCACTACCCTAAATCACGATCGTCCTAAATCGTTGGCGTCCGCCCACCGCCCACCTTGTCAATGGAGTTCGGCGTCAACCCGCGAGCTCACCCTCGGTCTCCTCGGTCGTCGTCGCCCTTCACTTTGCTGCTTTCTCACTCTTTGTGTCGTGTTCTTCTGAAAGAATAAAATTGGGGAATGATTTTTTATATTTATAGTTTAACTACAATTTGTGTAGTTTATATTTTAAATTTATTTTCTTTTTTTTCAAAAAGCAATATTACAGAATTGGATGAAAGTTTAAAGGAAGTGGAAGGAAAATAAAGAAAGGGCACAAAACAAACTAAATTAAAAACTCTAGGGTACAACACGGATTAATTTTTTGGGCACCATTAGGAAGAATACAAAATTGAGGGGTACCATACGGAATTTTCCATTATTATTTCAATGGTTTTTTTTGCCAAAAAAAACATCTTTTAAAATATTATTATTTTCAAGAAATCACCTTTTAAATTTTTTAAAGTAAAAACACTTTTTATAACACAAAAACCCAACTTCAACCACCTTAAGTTATTTTCCGGCAAAATTTTACCCTAATTGGACCAACATGTCCTTTTGAATTTAATTTTTTTTCTTTTTAATAACTCATTTATACAAAATAATTAAACAATTTAATTATTTTCAAAACAATATAAGTTGGTGTAGTTTTTATTTACAGCATCACCTTATATTTTTTTAAAAATAGTTTAATTATTTTGTATAACTGAATAATTAAAAAAGAAAAGAAATGAAAATGTTTAAAAGAGCATTATGGTCCAATTAGGCTATAATTTCGCCGGAAAATCACTTAAGGTGGTTGGAAGTGCTCGTTTGTATTATAAAAAATGTTTTCACTTTAAAAAAATTTAAAAGGTGGTTTTTTAAAAGGTCATTTCTATTGAGCACCAACTCTAAAAAGCCTACCCAAAGCCCACCCTAAACCTACACCTATATAATAATTTTTTACAAATTACCCCATGCCACTCTCATTCTCCCTTTCTCTCCCACTCAAAAACTCTCCCAAAACCCTATCAAGATTTTCCAAAATCCACTCTCAAATCTTGAAATTTCGCTCAATTTCTCGGATTTAAGGCTTGAAGATCAAACATATGAATTTTTAAGAGGTATTTCTCTTCCATTTTCATTCAAATTCGAGGAAAAATGACTTTCGTTTGAAACTTTTAGGATTTAGGTATATTTTGTTTGATATTGTTTAGATTTATGCAAATTTATGCTTTGTTATTGATTTTAATATGAAATTAGGATATATAAATCAATTCTATTACATAAATGATGCAAAAACGAGTAGTAAACTGCCATAGACAATCGGCCCATGAACGTCACCCCCATCGCATTAACCAACAGAGAGTTGTAGGTGCGCCGACTTCAAAGGTTCCATTGGCCCCATTTGTGCCGGCTCCAAAGGTTCCGTTGGACCCGGTTGCGTCGGCAACCCAATTGTAGTTTTCTTCCCGCTCATGGGCCAAGAATGCACCCACCACAGCATAGTTCTTCCATGTGGACATGAAGCCAAAAATTTCCAAAAAGGCCAAGTTGTACCTGCATAAAATGAACTTGTGAAACCTTAGACTTAAAAAGTAAAGAGTAAATATTTTCACATTACTTACTTCTTTCTGTTGTATGTGGAATCCAACAGTAAAACATAGGGAAATGCCTTGAGGAGAGATATCGAATCAGGACTGGCAAAGAACAAATTCGTAATCCTGTTGGTCTTCTCATCTTCCAAGTGTCTCACAAAGTACTTATTCTCCTTATCTTTATGGAATAATTCATGGACCGTTGTTCTACCTTCAATTAGTTCAACTCGTACACTATACCGTTCATTGTACACTTGCCTCTTGTTGGTGTAGTTCAACGGAAATTGATTCAATGCACACGCAACTTGCTTTGTTGTACAGTTGCTACGTGTCATCATCTTTAGCGCATCTTTCTTCTCTGGTGTAATCCTTCCGGCTAGTGGGTGGCCATACAAACTGGATCCAATCTTATGGTTATGAATAGTATAAAAAAACAACAATCTTCCATGCTCCTTCAGACTGCTCTTGACACTTCAATCTAAATCAACATCCACATTTCTTGTTTTCGCACCTTTCGACGGGGTGTGCTTGTCATCTCTCTCACAAGGTAGCCACGTCTTTCCAAGATGAGTCATATTTGACTTTCTATCCCGACCTATTATTATGCACATGTTATTTTGAATATCGACCTCTTTAACCTAAGAAATAGCCTCCTCTCGAGAATCAAATGATGTATCGGTGGTAAACAAATGCGAATAATCTTCCAACATCTCCTCTATGACCTCATTTGTGTGATTTGAAAAGTGTGGATGACTACTCAAAGGTGGCAATCCAAATATGACCGGAGTAGACTATACTTGCTTTGTCGGCAATGGTGCATGGGGTGGAAATACAAACATGCTTGGGTGTGATTGTACTTGCTCTGTCGGTAATGTTGCATGAGGTGGGAATCTGAACATGAATGGTGTGGATTGTACTTGCCACGCTTGCACCGGTATAAAACCCGGGAATCTAACCATGATCTGTGTAGAATGATATTGGCTCGAATGCAATGGTACATGAGTTGGGAATCCTACAACTGTTGTACTTTGTACGTAATTTAGAAATCCGAACATGGTTGTTGTGTCTGACACATTTTAATACGTACTCTCATCACTTATTCGAAGGTCATTTAGCCCAATTTATATCTCATTTTTCTCATGCAAAGTTGTAAATACATTTTGTAAAATGAGTCGTTGCGGCAAAAGTGAGACACGACCGTTATGACCAATACGACCCTAGTGTTACGGGTATGGGTGTGGCAGCCATTTAGGATACGTAAGCCCCGGTGCGTCAAATTCGAATTATATGTGAAATCTTCACTTGACATTATGAATGAGAGAATGAAGAAGAGAAGAAAGAAGGAAAGAAAAGAGATAGCAATGGAGTTTTGACTCGTTTTTCTCTTCAAAAGTGTTATAAATGTGTGTAATGAATCTTGTTAGGTAAGGTCGTTGTGCATTTAATGCTTGTTTTAAAGTTTTCGCCCTAGGTGTTACGACTACATAGTATATGGCCGCACGTAGCCGTTACGACCACGACGTCTATAGCCGTTACGGCCATGAGCGTTGCAGCCGTAATGACTATGTGCGTCGTAGCCATAACGGCTATGGCATACATGGCCATAATGGCCAAGGTGGGTGTCGTGTAGACTTGCATACCTACGCGTAGATCGGGCACCAAATAAAATCTTTGTTTTAAAAAATTCATATTTTAAAGTTTTGGAAAGAAAAAAAACATATTTCAATGATGTTTTGGGTACTTACTATTTTTTTTTATCCATGCCCAACAATTTTTCCTAGAAGTTGGGCTAGGCCCAAACCCAGAGCAGACACGTCCAAAAAAAAATAAACGGAGTACCACTATACCAGGATTACACAATTTATTTATGTATTTATTTGAAGTTGATAATTTTGTTATGATTATTCAATTTTATAGCACTAAATTAGTTTAAGGAGTGATTCCATACTCACATTAGAAGAATTATGGAGTGATGTCAAACTATCGGAATCAACATAAGAAAAGGACAACCAAGACAAGTCAAATTATAAACATAGTGTAGAGTGACAATGTCATTGCCAATACAATATTCTATAAGCAAAATATATATATATATATATATAGAGAGAGAGAGAGAGAGAGAGAGGACATCGATGGCTTAGGTATATATAGCAAGACAAGCCATTAGAGAAATCAAAGCTGATTTAGTCTACATATGTCAAAGGTACACTAAATATACATGATGATCGTCTACGTAGTTAGGAAATTCATTTCACTTTCATAATCATTTAGTATAGATTTTCTTAATAAGGAAAGGGGTTAGGGCAACCACCACTACTAGAAAACGCTGGAATAGCGACCGTAAAACAACGACAGATTACTTCGGTTGCGATTTTCGTCGCTATTTGTGTCGCATTTAGCGTCTAAAGTCGACGCTACTATCGTCCAACTGACATCGGACATTATGTTAGTCGGTATTTGAAACGGAAATAGCGACTGCCGACCAATTCGTCGCCAAAATCAGCGACAATAGTGTTAGTCGTCGCTAATATGGTGGCTAATTTAGTGTTAAGGGCTGAATTTATGGCAGAATTTGCAAGTATTAGGTCAGATTTTGGGAAGAAGGTCCATCAAGTTGAGAATTCTTTGGTTGAAAAAGTGCAACAAGTTGAGAGTTCTTAGGGAATAAAGTGCAACAAGTGGAGAATTGCTTGGGGGAGAAAGTGAAGCAATTGGAGGATTCTTTGCAACAAGTGGAGAGCACTATTGGGGATAAAGTGGACCGAATGCACAAGAGAATTGATAATCTCGTAGATAAAGAGACCTTATTTGATACAATGACAAAGGTGCTCAAGAATCATCTTTCTAGTAGTTCTTGATTTAGCTCTTATAGTTTTTATGCAAGGTTGGAACCTTATTAGTTATTTTTAATGCAAGTCTGTTTTTATACATTTTAGGACTTAGTCATTATTTTTGGTAAGACTTTATTAAGTGTGTAAGACTTTGATCTCTTTAAATATATATAGTATTGATCTTTTGTTACTGAGTATGTATGATTTTAGATTTAATGTGAAAATAAATAGGTTTCTAGCCTAATTAAAGCATATGAATCGAAAATAATTAATAAATATTAGAGACGAATATAGCGACCAAATTAGCAGCCATGTGACATATCAATAATGACTAGCGGCGAATATAGCGACCAAATTAGCAACCACTTGGCCAATAATAATGGCCAGCGACGAATATAGTGACCAGATTAGCGACCACCAACACTTTGCCAACGAAAATGGCAACTATATTAGCAACCAATGCACATAACTAATAGCACCTGGTTAATATATAGCGACCACTTTCGCGACCATCTTAGGGACTACCACTCTTATTGAGCATTAGCCACCAGCTTAGTGCCCGGTCGCATTTGTCAAGTTTAGCCGTCATATTAGCGACCACTTTTGCGACAATAGTGAGGTCTAATTTGCCAAAAACGATAACCACCATATTAGCGACGGATGTACCAACCAAGCTAGCGATGAAGTAAAAGGCCATTTTAGCAACGTAATTTGCTACCATATTAGCGACCACTTGCTTAAACACGCGTGCTCCCCCTTCAGGGACGAATTTAGCGACCACACTGTTAGACGTCACTATAGTCGGTCGCAAAATAAGTAGCCATATAGCGGCAGGCTGTTTAGCAGTGTTCTTACGGGTGGTCGCTAAATCGGTCGCCACGTCATATATCCGGCGTTAATTCTGTCTCTAAAGTGGTCGCTATTCCGAAATTTCTAGTAGTGCACTAATAGGCTAGTGGTCATTCTAGAGCATCTTGTCAGATGAGGGTCAACAAATCCGGATCAACTGCGAGTGGGATGGAGGAGACATGTCGAAAGGAACCAACGATGAATACTTTAACCTTCTATCCGACTATTTTGACAAAAAACACACCTTTTTTTATCTTGAAACTTGAAATATGTAAAAAGTAACTTATTTGCACACATTTCAAGATAAGATAGCAATATTAATTTTAGCCAAAAAGTATATTTTACACCATAGTGTAGCAAGGCTTATAAAAATTAAAAATCGAAAAGGATAATTTTCATAAATACATGTCAGAGAAATTTACCGAAAATCAGGTAGTATAGGTTATATTATCGAAAATCACCCACTTAGATACAAATTACCAAAAATCACCCATACATTGTATTCCGTCAAAAAATTATCAGCCAATGCACTTTGCCCGTTTAAGGACCCATGTGCATTGACGTTCCTTTAATGGGTAAAATGCATTGGGTGGTAATTTTTTGACGGAGTACAATATATGGGCGATTTCTAAAAATTTCTATTTAAGTGGATGGTTTTCGATAGGCCGAAATACCAAATTGGTATTAAAAAACATCACCTTTTGACATTTGGGTATTAAAAAAAGTTATTTGCACATATGGGTATTTACAAAGACAAATTTGGACATTTGGGTATTAAAAAACCAAAAAACTGCCAATTAAGTACTTTTTCATTCAAAAATTCAGTTCATGTATACAAAATCCATTTTGAATTTAGTTTTATATTCCTTTCTAATTAATAGGTACTCACATTTCGATTAAAATTTTCAAAATTGAAAATTTGTAAATGAAGCATTTACATTTCGTTAAAAAATAAAAATAATTTTTTTTTCAGAAAAAGACATGCTCAAGTTCGTACCAAATAAAACCGAAATATTTTTTGGTAGAAAAGGCCGGTCATTTAAGTCCTTTTCTACCAAAAACCTCTGGTTCACATGCACAAAACTCATATGCACTAATAAAAATTCATATTTAAAAAGTTTTAAATTGGTTTATTTGTATTTATAATTAATAAAAACTACTCAGATATTATTAAAAAATTAAAATAAAATTTCTTAATTAAGGGCATGCTCACACATTTGCTTCAAAAAAATTAACATGTTTGATGTTGCTACTTAAGTTTAGATATGTTGTGAATATATATATATATATATATATATAATATTAAGTTCTAGTAGAAAGGCCTTTAGAGTAGAAAGTGAGTGTGAATGTAATCCCTTAGATTAGAATTTTTTTAAGGGACAAGATTAAAAGAAAAATCAGCATATTATTGTGCTAAAGGTGCGTTGCATCAGATTTATCATATTGAGATTTTAAAGGGATTCTTTCTGATATTTTTTATATCAAGCCAACTATAATTCTCTCTCCCCATTTTCAATATTGGTTTTCCAAATTTCAAAATTCAATCAAAGCTTTTTCCGTTTCCATGGAGTTTGAAAAACTATTTTTTCGCCTTCCAAAAACCATATCCTATTATTCTATTTTCGATCATCTCCATTGAAAAATTCGTCGATATACGGTGCAAAATTATCAATGGTTTCATAGTTCCATCATCCTTGCAAGACATTCTCCAAATCTATAGTCGAAAGAACCATTGGTAGTACTGACGTCGTCTCGGTTCAGATCTGCAACTTTCTAGTCCATTCCTCCATATCTATGGAAAAATTTGTAAGCGGAATTAAGTACTTTTCCATTCTTTTGCTGAATTGTTAGGTTATGTGCATATGAAAGTTGTATGTACTAGAGTAATAGATTTCATTTGCAACTGCTAGGTTTTTCACTTTTTTTTAATATGGTTCTCGATCCATTAATATTGACGGGTCTATATTGCTAAAATTTTTGGACACATCGAGTTTAATATTCATCATTTTTTAAAGTGATATTCATCGAGATATTTAGATATATTCTTTATTACTATATGCTATGATTGTTATTTTTTAAAGTAAAATTTATTGAAATATTAAAAGATATTCATGATTGTTACTCCTTGTTGTAATTATTATGTGTTTTGATTATTATTTTTATTTTTAATTGGTATTGCTAATTGGTAGTCACAAATATTTGATATTTTGTGTATATTAATTTTAATATTTGACCTTTTGTGAGTGATATTCTTTGTAATCAACAAAGATATTCACAAATTTGTGTATTAATATTCATGTAATTGAAGTACGACATTCTTACCATTAAAATGATATTTAATGTTTTTCTAGGAATTTTATGTATTATTATGAATATTAATCTACTCTTATTTTTATTTGAAGGTAAAATGGTCGGAAATATCGAAGGAGGTTGAGGAAAATGGAATCTACATAAGGGCAATGTAGTATAATTATAATTTTTTTTTATTCGTGAGAATAGTACTTGGATGATCATATTCACCCTATAAGCTTATGATATTCATGTAACTAGGTGATCATATTCATCATATTAGCTAGTAATAGCTACGTAACCGGGTGTTCATATTCACTACATTAGCTAGTGATATTCATGTAACAAAGTGATCATATTCCTCGTATTAGCTAATTATGTTCGTGTAATTAAATGGTATTATTCTTATCATTAAATAGTGATATTTATATAGATTTTCGATTCAAGTTGTTGGAATTTGTCATGAATATCAAAATTATAACCAAATTAAACAAATTGCTCACAATCACATTAATCATATTCATTATAATAAAAGTAGATATTCATTGTTTATTACGTTGGTATTCACTTGTCACACTGCAAGAATGTATATTCACCATTTACCACGTTGATATTCATTTAGCAAGCAACGAAAATAAAGATAAAAAAGTAAGTGGATATTACTTCATTTTAAACAATTGGAGAGAGAATCAATATTAAAATTATGTCAATGATAATTAATTAAAGAAATAAGAAAGAGAAATTAAAATTTTTTTTTATTAATGTTCATATTTATCTCTTTATTTTTTATTGTTTTTGTCAATAAATTAACCATGATTCTATTTTTATGGAAAGTAGGTTATATGATCTTTCTATATCCATTCCTATATTTCTCACCCTATTTTAATTAAGATGAACCATCAAATCTCATCATCAATTTTCTTTGACACTACGCCTCAAATTTTCACTCACTTTCTACCACAATTTACTTTCTACTGGAACCTCCCCATATATATATATAGTGGCGATATAATCAAATTGCTCTTTTTTTTGGGTCAGGAAACGGGGTACTACCCCTGCGAATGCATTAAAACAAACGATAGCAAGGTCCCTCAAAAGAGGCTTACAAATCTGAAAGCATAAAGTTCATAAGGGGGGCAGGTGGGACAGTAACAATAGAAAAAGGAACATTTAAAGTTAGAGCCCAATTTGCCATGTAGTCTGCTGCGCAATTAGCCAGCCTTCTTATGTGCTGCAGATGAATAATATTGGCATAGCCATGGAAGAGATTTTTACATTGCTGAATCAGAGAGTAATCCGGGTGAGTAGTTAGTTCATGACCAAGAATCAGCTTCACCACCACGTCAGAATCGGACTCGATAATAGCATTGGGGGAACCGAGGGAGAGTAAGAGTTGAAGCCCATGAAGGAGTGCCCATAGTTCAGCACGAGTGGCATTACAAATACCACATTTAGCAACAAACCCACAGATAAAAACGCCATCAGTAGCTCTTACTAAACCACCAGAAGAGGCAAGACCAGGATTCCCTTTCGAAGCCCCATCAACATTTAGCATAACAAAGCCAACCTCCGGGCAAGCCCAACGAGCAGTGAACGGAGATGACACAACGTTGGATTCTGGTTTAGCAGCGAAGGCATCACGACAGTCCCAAAATAAATTAGTCACTGAGCAAACCACGGAGGTGATGCTACGAACCTCATCAACCCCATCAAACACTAGTTTATTTCTACACTTCCATGAATACTAGAGCATATTTGCAAATTGGGTGCTTAACTTATCACCCTTACAAATATTGTCAGCAATCCAATCTTGAACAGAGCTGTAATCAAAAAAATGTAGAGGCATATTGTTGCCATACAAAGCCTGCCATACCTGATGAATAGAATCACAATCTCGAAGGAGACGAAGAGGCGTTTCTGGTTCAACACAACGCGGACAAGCTTCAGAAGTAGATAAATGCCTCCTGAATCTGTAGGTGTTGCACATAAGAGCATCCTTTACCACCAAGAAGAGAAAATTCCTAACATGTTCTTGTGCAGGCAATTTCCAAATTAATTTCCAATTGAAGGTGGGCAAAGTCGGTGTCTGAATAACATTTCCCCTAATGAGCCGCATTGCAGACTTGGTTGTAAATGATCCAGATGATTTAGGAGCCCAATAAATACCATCAGGCGAGCTCTCATTATCAAAGATGAATTGAGAAGCTAACATCCCTTTAATATCATTTGGCAAATAAATATCCAAAGTGTTCCAATCCCAAGAGACACCATTCCAAAAATCAGCAACTGAACTATTGAGCAGAGAAGTCGGAACTGGAAGCAAAGCAAGATCAAGCAAAGGATTATTTGTAAGCCAAGGGTGCTGCCAGAAAAGCGTGTCTTTACCATCTCCAATCGAAAATCGTATTCCTTTAGACAGCAACTCGGAACCATGAACGATGCCTTTATACATGTGGGATGTACGCGTACCAGATTTAAATAAGTTGGTATCCAGAGCACCACCACCGTCCAGATGGAATCCCGGTCATGATACCCCTCCAAGCAAGTTTAGCTAGTATAGCGGAATTAGCATGTCTCATGGAACGAATTCCAAGGCCACCTTCTGATTTAGGCCGAGAAATACATTCACGAGATAACAAATGCATTTTCTTTTTGTCTGATGTAGAGCCCCAAACAAAACTACACACAAGACTATCAATTTGATCACAAATAGAACGTGGGATGAGTGTAGATTGCATAACATGAAGTGGGAGACTCGTAAGCACAGAATTTGCAAGAGTGACTCTTCCTGCCATGGAAAGTGAACGTGCTTGCCAACCCTGAAGGCGTGCCGAAACACGATCAAGAAGAAAATCATACTTATCCGTTGTGAAACGACCGCAAATGGTTGGGATGCCAAGATAATTACCAAAATCAGAAGAAACAGGGATCTCAAGAGAAGCACTAATCTCATCACGCGTGGAGCTGAGAACCTTCCTTGAAAACAAAACCGAGCTTTTAGTCAGGTTAACTTTTTCCCCAGACATGGAGCAAAAGAGATCAAGGCACTCTCGAAGAATAGTGGCCTGCTCAACTGTAGCTTCCCCAAAAAGAACAAGATCATCGGCGAAAAAGAGGTGAGAAAGATGAACACCACCGACCTCAACAGTTTTCCACCGACCAGCACAAACCGCATCATTTATAATATGAGAAAGCCACTTCATACACAACACAAAAAGATATGGCGAAAGTGGACACCTTGTCGGACACCACGTGACGGTTTAAAGGAACCCGCACGGTTACCATTCCAAAGAAGTTCCATGAACCTTCGGTTTGGCATTTCATTATGACATCAATGAGATGGGTTGGCAAATGAGCTAAACGAAGAGTCTCCTTCAGAAAATTCCAACGGACCCGATCGTAGGCTTTAGCTAGATCTATCTTGATCATCATGCATCTCATATTACTATGTGAAGCCAACATGGAATGCAAAGCCTCTTGAATAACAACGACATTATCAGTAATGTGCCTGCCTGGGATAAAGCTGGATTGAGTTGGTGCAATCAAATGGCAAAGAGCAGGTTTTAGTCTATTAACAAGCACCTTGGTTGCCAATTTGAAGACAACATTAAGAAGCGAGATAGGCCTATAGTGCGCCGGGGTCGTTGGATCATCGACTTTGGCTATTAAAGAGATCAACGCATTGGGAAGTGATGGTGGAAGCACCGCCTAATTTAGCAAATTAAGTACAGTGAGCGTAGTTTGTGGCCCGACCACACTCCAATAGGATTGAAAGAAGATAGCTGGGAAGCCGTCTGGGCCCGGGGCTTTATGTGGCCCCATAGATTTCAGAGCATCCCAAACCTCATTACCATGAAAAGGTTCATTAAGTGAAGATATAATAGAAAGCGATGGTGAGGGAAAGGAACTAATAATAGTAGGCCACATAGATATAGATGCTGAGGAATCATCAGTAAACAGATCTTTGAAGAATTGGAGAACCAGATTTTCAACATCCTGCTTTTGAGTAATCCAAGCACCAGTAGAGTCTTGAAGAGCCATCACACGACCAGCACTTCGGTGGACGATCGTAGAAAGATGATAAAATTTTGTGTTCCGATCCCCATCGATCAAAAACCTTGACCTCGACTTTTGGAACCAGAAGATTTGTTCTTGTTGAAGTACAAGTTCGAGCTCTTTGCAAAGATAACGTTCCAAATCAAGGAGACGTTGAGAAGCGCGATTCGCCAAAGCGGTCCTCGCCCCATGAAGACGTGCCCAAAGTTTCCTCTTGCGATGAAAAATGTTACCAAAAACGTTCTGATTCCAATGATTCAGGTCAGAAGTCAGATTGTTCAAAGCAGTACCAATATCAATACTTCCGTTCCATGTAGAAGAAAGAAAATCACTGAAGTTTTCATGAGAAGTCCAAGCACTTTGAAACCGAAAAGGCCTGTCAACAGAATGATTAATCTGTACATGTTCAATATTGAGCAATAAAGGCAGGTGGTCGGAATGAGGAGCCGACAGATGTTGAACCATAGCTTTTGGAAATAGAAGGCGCCAACTTTCCGAGCAAATAGCACGGTCGAGTCGAGCAGCACGACTAGTATGAAGAGAAGTCCCACTTTTCCAAGTAAACAGAGGCCCAGTAAAACCAAGATCCAGCAGATTAAGTCTATCCACCCAACCAGAAAAAGTAGATGACCTGGAATAACAGGCAAGCTGGAACAAACAGAATCTATTGTAAGCTGGATAGAATTCTGGTGAATCAAGCTTGGGCCAGCCACTACCCCTCCTCCTCAGCTAGGTTTGACCCACCGGGACTTTCTGATCACTCACCTGCCATCCTCAAGACCAATAGCCACTCAATATCTAAGCCACCACCTTTCCGCTTCAATAATATGTGGGTCCATCATGAGCATTTTCAAGCTACTGTGGAAAACATTTGGGGTACTACAATAGAAGGTCAGCCAATGTTTCGAATCCTGAGCAAGCTTAAGATGCTAAAAAATGCTCTAAAAAAATTTGAGAGCATCCGAATGGAGGAGCTGAACAACATTGTAAATCACAAGCGAGGGGAGCTCCTCCACATTCAATCTGAGTTGGAACAAAGGCCTCTTGACTACCAGCTCATGGAAGAAGAAACAAAAGCCCTAGAAGAGCTCAAGAACAACTTGAGAGCTCTAAAAATCACCACTACCCAGCTAGCTAAGATCAAATGGCTTAAATTTTCTGATCAATGCAGTCCCTACTTCTTCAAAAAAATCCAAACCCATAGAAACTCCTCAAAAATCTACAGCCTAACAGATGGGGAGGGTGTAACCACAACATATCCACCAGATATCATTCATAGCATTGTTGATCACTTCAAAATGCTACTTGGTAACCCCACTGCCCAAAATGTGTTTGAACCAAGGTACATTGGATTTGGTTCAACTCTTGATAGCCAATACACAACCTCTCTAATCATGGACACAAATGCTGAAGAAGCAAAGGCCGCTCTTTTCTCAATTGGTAATGATAAAGCGCCTGGCCCCGATGGCTTTGGGGCACTTTTCTTCAAAAGTACATGGAGTATTGTGGGCCCTGAAATTGTGGAAGCCCTACATGAGTTCTTCCGACATGGGAAGTTTGTCAGACAAGCCAATCACACCATCATAAACCTCATTCCCAAAACAGATGACCCAACCAACATTACCAATTACAGACCCATATCTTGTAGCTCTACACTCTACAAAACCATAGCTAAGATTCTTGCCAACCGCCTCAAAAAAACTCTCCCCCACATTGTCGGTGAAAATCAGGGAGCGTTCGTGCCAGGGCGCTCAATCAGACACAATTCTTTACTTTGTCAGGAGCTTCTGAAGCACTACGAAAGGTCCAACATATCACCTAGAAGTGCAATAAAAATTGATCTCAGAAGTGCCTTCGACTCCATTGACCACAAATTCATACTCCGAGCCCTTGAGGAGTTTGGCTACCCTAGAAAATTCATCAACTGGGTTAGTATATGTATTACAACTGTTACATACTCCATTAATATTAATGGTTCGCTTGAGGGTTTTTTCCAGGGGAAGCGAGGACTGCGACAGGGATGCCCACTCTCGCCATATCTATTTGTAATAGCGATGGAGTACCTAAACAGGATGGTCAAAGCTGCTGTAAAAAACCCGGATTTCAATTACCATCCAAAATGCAGCAGGATAGGACTTACCCATCTTAGCTTCGCAGATGATGTGATCTTTTTCTGTCGTGGAGACAAAAAATCTATCAAAATCCTTAAAGACACGGTGGATGCTTTTGGTGACATATCTGGACTTCGCTGCAACAGCTCAAAATCATACCTCTATTTGGCAGGAATTCCACATAATGAACAAGCTGAAATCGAGGCAAGCCTAAACTTCAAAAAAGGGCAACTCCCCATGAAGTATCTTGGCATACCTATGGGCTCAAAACGCCTCCCTCTCAGTGAATATAATCCACTCATTACGAAGATTACCTCAAAAATTCAATCATGGTATGCAAAAAACCTTTCTTATGCCGGGAGATTACAGCTTGCTAAATCTGTGCTTTTTAGCATGAATACATATTGGTGCAATGTGCTTGTTCTCCCTGATTCAGTCATACAGAAAATTGAATATATCATCAGAAGTTATCTATGGAATGGGAAGGAAAATGGAAAGCGGAACTTGGTCGCCTGGGACACGGTGTGCAAGCCAAAATTTTCAGGAGGCTTGGGGATAAAAGAACTCCTATCGTGGAACAAAGCATGTATCTCAAGAGCCATCTTTGAAATTGCAACACAGCATGACAATGTGTGGCATACCTGGATCAAAGCTTGCCATCTGCAAAACTCCTCAATTTGGAACCTCACAAGAAAGAGTAATGACAGCTGGTGTTGGAGTTCTATAATTAAAATCAAAGATGAGCTGTGCGAGCTCCACAGCCCGGCTGCACTTCTCACCATCATGACCTCATCTGGAGGGAAATACTCCACAAAGAATGTCTATTTCACACTAAATGAGCCACCTGCTGCAGTCCCCTGGACGAGATGCATTTGGGGCAGCCTTCACCCCCCACGATGCAGCTTTATTACTTGGCTTGCAATTCAAAGACGACTGCCAACACTTTCCAAGCTCTCGAATTGGGGGATAGTGGATGACAACACCTGTAAGCTATGTAATCAAGAGGCTGAAACAGAAGACCATCTCTGGAACCGCTGTTCTTTTACCAATTCAGTCATCAATGATGTCCATAGATGGCTCGGAATTGGAACATCTTTTAATGACCTTGACTCGTGGCTTTCTTGGCTCGATGCTGGACAAAACAAGAAGTCCCTTGCCTTTCAACTCCGCTGCAGCAGCATCACCAACATTGTCTATCATATTTGGAGAGCCCGGAACGCCGTCATCTACCAAGATCAAGCCACCACTAGCGCTGAATGTAGTGGGCGGATAATCCAATCAATGAAACAGTACACACACATGAATTGGACCAAGAACAGCACTGAACTTGATGCTTGGAGCAGCATGCTCATACCCCATTGAATGGCTTTTACCTTCTGTTTGCTTCTCTTTTTGGCACAAACTGTTAGCTTGCTGTTTTGTTGTTCTCACAAACTGATGCTTCCTTGTGAAGTTTTTTTGGACATGTAAATTCCTTTCTCTTTTCAATACACCGTAACTTTTCCAAAAAAAAAAAAAAAAAAAAAAAAAAAAAATCTCCTGCTAAAAGCCAAGGTTGGTTATTCACTCTAGCAAAATTTTCAAGGTGGTCCCATAAATCCATGCGACGAGAAGGATTAGGAGCAGCGTAAATCGCTGACAAAAGCCAGGGTTCATCCCCCCTCCGAGAGATCTCCACCGTAATATGTTGCCGATGAAGAGAGACGGGGGTCACAGTCAACTCACAGGTTTTCCATAGCAACCAAATCCCTCCCGAGAAACCATCCGCATCAATTCTTAACATACCATCGTAGCCAATACGCCTGCATACTTCATCAGCACGAACCCCGCTAATTCGAGGCTCAACCAAAGAAATAACACCAGGCCTATGAAGCCGAATTAACTCGCGCAAGGAGTTTAAAAACGTAGAGCTCCCCGCACCACGAACATTCCAAATAAGCATACTGATGTTCTTCATAGATAAACCAGCAAAAAGAAGGGACCGAAACATCGGAAACTCTGCTAGTCGATGAATGGCATCAGAAAGATTAGGAGGCATTGACACCCGACACAGGAGGGGATGAGTTTCCGTCTCCAGAGGCAGAAAGTCTACTATCATCTTGTTGGCAAGTCGAGCTAGTGTCGGGAGGAAGGGGCCTGTCCGTTGGTTCCACACAAGGTAACTTTGGCGGTGGATCACCATGTCGGGTAGGACCACTGGAATTTGGGACGACATTATGAGAGTTTGGAGGTTCAGGGGGAGGTTTGTGTGGTGTAGAAGAGTTTTGGTCGTGATGGATAGGCGGGAGGGTTTTGGGTGGAGCTGTAGATATTGCTTGTTCAGCAATTAGGTAAGATTTCTTTTTATCCACATCTTTGGAAACTACACTAGATTTTGCATTCAACTTTCCTTGTGGCTTACGTGTGGAAGATAACAAATTATCTTTGAAATCTTTTTTATCCTTTTTTTTGGCAAAGATTTTCCTGGGATCCCGACATCCTTTCCGGACGTATCCACTTGCCTAATCACACCGGAATTGCTTACCGAATCTTTTGCGATTATTTTCCCATCTATGGGCCCTACATTCGACGACGCCACCACAACAATCGGCTTGGAAGACGTAGTGGCAGTGACGCCCGGCTTGGAAACAAGTATCTGGGTTGGGGTTGGATTAGGGTTAGGTGTGGGTGTATTTTCCGCGGGGACAAGATGGGAGTCCGACTCATCATCTTCAGTGCCTAAAGCAGCAAACCTCGAACCACTAGCATTCTTACGTGAAGGTGAACCAGCATGGGCTAGGGTTTTTGGTTTCGAGATATTTGTGGGATGGCTTGTTTGTGAAGGTATCTCAACGGAGGTCTGCTCTCCATCATTAGGGTTGGATTTCAGTTTGGCTTGTGATTGAGGACGGCGTTTCCGTTTTACCACTTGCATCCATGGCCAAAAGTATCGTGGACATAAGGAGCATTAAGAGAAACCATTTGCTCATTGACGTGGTCCTGGCTTGTTGAAACATCAGCAGTAGCATTTTCATTTTCTTTCACAAGCAAAGGACATGCATCCAAGTTATGTCCAATCTTCCCACACTTAAAACAGACCATTTGCAAACCTTCATACTGAATTGGCCAAAGTCGGCCACGAAATCGAAATTTAGCAACAAGTGGCTTGGATAAATCAATTTCCACTGCAAACCTAGCGAATTGCCCACGATTTGTGTCTGCAGTAGTACGATCAATACGAATAACCGGACCAATGAGACGACCCAGTCTCTTGAGAGAGTTCTCATTAAAATATTCAATACTAAGCCTCGGGACTCGAATCCAAGCTGTAAGAAGTCGTTGTTGGTCAAGAAAGGGAACAAAATTTGGTTTCCACCGTTGTATCATAAGATAATTGTCCCCAATCATCCATGGTCCTTGTGTAAGGACATGATTCAAATCATCGTCATTTGTGAACTTCGTTATGTAATGACCATTACCAATATCAACCAGCGTGAGCTTGCCTCGCAACTCCCACTTTTTCTCCAGGTTGCGCTTGATGGTTGTGTAACCGGGCCCTTGATCAAACATGTGAATGATAAGAGATCGAGCCCACGGCCTACGTAGTTCCCGCTTTTCCTCCTTTGTAAATCGGAGCGTGGGACATAGTGGATCATCCTCTACATCCTCCGGATCATCGTCCGTATCATACAGATCCGGTCGATCATTCCATGAGTCAGAAGATGTCGGCATCATCTGGTTGACTACCCCTTTAGCCACGACATCTTTGAAAGATAATGGTGATGAGGAGGTACTAGCGTTTATGACAGCTTCATTAGGATTGTGGATAACAATCGTCGTGTTGGAGGTTTGAAAAAGGGGGTTAGTAAATTCAGATTGGTTAGTACTTATGGTAGTGGTGTTTTGGCCAGTAGTAGGGTTGGTTGTGGTGTTTTGGCCAATAATAGGGTTGGGATTGCTTTCAACACCAATCGGAAAAGGTGGCGGTGGGTCATCAACTTCCATGGCATGATCCCCCATGGGGGAAGGATCTCCACCGTCCAACGGAGAAGCCACCAAATTGCTCTTTGAAACAAACTAATGTAAATTGTATTTTCATCAATAATTTTTTTTTTTACTTTTGAATTTTTTTATCGAAATGTGAGTACTTATTATTTTTTTTTGGTAGAAATGTGAGTACTTATTTAGTACATTACAAGAAATGTACAAGAATCGAGTTTCAAAAGGTAGCAAAATATTAAATGAGTGTGTGGTGTCGCAAATCTTTGGAGACCGTAAATGACTCGAGTTGGTCTGGTCGCTCGGTTGAAGTGGCTTGGACGGCCAATTTTGGAGGCTTCTTGATGGTATGTATTTTGCAAAAGAAAATTTGTTTTGTGCAATTGTGTACTGTATAATGGTTGTATTTAGATTTATTTCATAATTATCGTAGAATTTATAAATTCATATGTAAAGTCAATATGAATAGATATGAAATGGAGTTAATAGATAAGATCACATGTTAATGAGAGATTTATGTTTACCATTAACATGTTCAGTATTTTATCGGATTGTAAACTCGTAATTATCTTTTTATCCTCCTCGTTATGGCACTAGACAGATCACAACAAGTATATACGAATAAATTAAATTTCAGGAGTTATATTGGACTGATATTTGTGTTGAAACTAAACGCTATGGAGGGTGAGATAAGAAGTGTTTGACAGGATAAAACGTCTGATGTATGTTCTCTGGCTTCTAGACTTCACAACATCCAATTTGATAGGAGAAACAAACACCGATTGCATTAATAAAACCCAATTGGTTAAAATATATAAATGCGGCTAGCCGGTGTGGGCTTGGGAAATTGATGTGTACACACAAAATAAGAAAGACGTTTTGAAGAACTTCAAATCTTTTTAGTTTGCATTCACATCTTTTTAATTTGGATGCAAGTGTATATAGAGAAGAATTGAGCACATAATTATAAAACAACAATCTTTTATTGCAAATGCAAACAACGGTAAAACAACAAGTAGAAACCACAATTGGCACGATCTCACTTTCATGGTTTCTTTTTTACCCACAAGTACCATAAACCAAACACGCCCTTAACAAACTAAATACAGCAAACGTAATCGTCGACTGCAAACAACGCGGTATTAAAACAGAAAAAGTAGAGTGAAAAGTAAAAAAACCAGCCTGGAAGAGACTAGTTCAAACGCGTGTGATTCACATCTGAATCACGCGCGTTGACCACGGCAACCACAAAAGCTTTCAAACCATCCGCGCCAGATGTCACCACCTGGTTGGATATTTTATTTCGACTTTATCTTATAAAAATTAGAGGGCGAGGACGAGGCCCGGAACCGACTTCCCGGCCCGATTGGAGAGGCGGCTCTCCCAAACGGGCTGGCAATGGTGGTGGGGCCCAGAAGACGGCTTGAGTGCGCCGTTACCGAGGCGAGTGACGGTGACGGAGGTGTTAAAGTACTCACGGACGTGGGTAATTATCCCATCAGACACGGTCCAGGCGTGGACCCAGGAGGTGGAGCGGCTGGGATCGCAGCCCTCGGCGACGACGAGGGATCCGAAGGCGGTGATGGACTGGGGGGTGAAAACGAACGGCTGAGATTCGTCGGTGCCAGTGAGGAGGCGCATCAGAAACTGGTGGGAGGGGGGACCATGGAACCACCACTCGAGGTCGGGGGCTAGGAGGGAGTGGACGGCGGCGACGTCGCGGGAGTTCAGGGCCTCATAGAGGGAGACCACCAGGCCTTTGCTGCCTTCTCCGTCCTCCAGAGCTTGCGATTGGTTAGCCAGTTCTTGGGGCCCACCTAAAAAAGCACACGCACAAGAGAAAAAGGAAAAGAAAAATGGAGATTCAACACAAGAATAGGATGGAAAGTAGATGGAGGAGATTGGGAACGAGGGTTTTGAGGTTTGGCCGGCTGTGGGGGATGAGATTTATAGGAACCTTCGGTGGGCTCCCCGTAGATTTATTATTCAATTTTCTTTAATTTTTGTAGATTCATTATCGTTAAAACAATTTCTTAAAAAGTTGAAGGAATTAAGGAAACACAGAGACTAAGAATAGAATATCTTGAAATTGAAGGTGATAATCTCATTGTCATTAAGGCTATTAATAATAATGGAGAATGTCCATGGGAGATCGAAATATTGATAGCAGATATTTTGATATCCTTACAACAGTTCATATCTGTCTCAGTCCGTCATGTGGGTAGGGACTGTAACGCTGTGGCCGACAAAATCTCCAAGCTGGGCCACAGCATCCCTACCAGACTCTTGTTGGATAACCTAGAGCTGTTAGCTCTCATCCGGAAGGATGCCCTAGGACGCCCCCGTAGGGGGTCTCCTAATCCTTAGCTATTCAAAAAAAAAAAAAAAAATTCTTAAAAAGTTGTTATCAATAGGATTATAATCTTCTGTTTTTTCTAGGCCTAAATTGACGAGAAAGTGGAACTTTTATTTATAAAAGGAAGAGGAAGTTACAAACAAGTTCTTGAATTTTCTTCCAATTATTTTTTTTTTTGGTCGAAGAATTTTCTTCCAATTTAAGCCACACGTAAGAAAATCTTTAAAAAGTCGTTATCAATAGGATTATAAATTTTATTTATTTTGTTATCTAAAACTAATAACTAAAGTCAATATTTTTTCAGAATGATTAATTAAAAGAATCTCCTTTTATATTTTTTCAGAAAGGTCAATATGTTACTATTGGCATTGTAGAGGATATTGATGACTCTTTTGGATGGTACTATAATTCATGTAAATAATGCAAAAAAAAAGAAGGTAAAACGATATGATGATGAATTTTGGTGCAATGGTTGCGAGTGTATTGTCAAATATGTGATTCCAAGGTATATAAAATACATTAAATATGTTTATGTCATATATATTTAGATTATTATATTTCATGATAGGTTTAAAGTTACTTTGGTTGTTAATGATGGAACGACCGTTGCATCATTCGTTATATTTGACAAAGATGTTCGTTAATCTAGGTTTATAAGCATATACAAGATGTCATTGATGAATCCTCTATGCCTTACTTAACACTATGTCGTTCTTTAATCAGTAAAATACTTTTATATTTTGTACTTTAATTAAAACTATGCGATTCTTTAATAAGTAAAAAAAATTATATTTTGTACTTTAATTAGCACTATGTCATTCTTTAATAAGGAAAATGTATTAAAAAATCAAGCCAACATGCTAAGGGAGTAATATTGAATGATATTACCAAAGTATTAAAAAATCATTTCAAACCATCATGACATTACAACAAAAGAAAAAATATAAAATGTTATCAATACATATACAACAATTAAATCATTAATCAAATATTCATATATAATTAATATATTATAAAGATAATTTTAAGGTTCCCGGGCAAGACCCGGGTCATAAACTAGTACAAGTCCTATATTGAGAGGAAGGAGAGGAATATATTTTTTTTGATAAAAATGAAGAGGAAGTTACAAACAAGTTACCGTATTGAATTTTTTTCCAATTGACACAAAAAAAAAGTTGTTGTTTTTGTTTTTGACACAGTTTTATGAGACTTTAATGGAATGAGATTGAGGACTTTAATGGAATGAACTTTGAAAATGGTGCCCAATAATACAAACTTTCATTCCGTACCTCTTAATAATACGAACATTGAAAAAAATAAAAATAAGGCACGAACTTTCTATGTGGTGGCGTTTAGTAGCACCGTTTTATTTTTTAATGGTATTGCTTTAAAATAAAATAATGCAATGTCACATATATGCTTAGTTGGCAAATTTAATTAATGACTAGATAAGAATCATGAAAAAAGTAATTTAGATAAAAACCCAAATTTCACTTCTTCTCTAAAGTCTCATTCTAAAATAAAATAATGATTTGTCACGTACATGCTTAGTTGGCAATAAATCATTTAAATGAAAAAAGTAATTTATATAATTTGTTATATAATTTTACAAGACACTGAATCCATATAATTTGTTAACATTTAAATAACCTGAAACCTGTTGTGTTGACCGATTTAGTATATTTATAGAATTTTTAAATTTTTTTTGAAAATTATAATATATTTTATTTTGAAAATAAATGAAAATAATATATTATATTTAAAAATTGATTTTAATAATCATAAAAAGGGATATTTTATACCCTCTGGTCAACCTGACCCGACCGAAAAACCGCTACAACTCGACCCGATTGACCCGTGACCCATAACGAAACCGAACCCGAAATGACTGAACCTGAACCGGCCCGACCCAACCCGATTGACAAGATTAGTGACTTCCTTCCTTGGCCTCCCTCGCTATTTAGACCCAAAAAGAATAATTCAACAATAGCAGTTAGGGTTTTTTATCTAAATTACCAATTTTTTTCATTATTTATTATCTAGTCATTAATTAAATTTGCCAACTAAGCATATATGTGACATGTCATTATTTTATTTTGGAGTAATACCATAAAAAAATAAAACGGTGTTACTAAACGCCACCACATAGAAAGTTCGTGATTATTTTGTTTTTTTCAAAGTTCGTGTTATTTAGAGCTAGGAATAAAAGTTTGTATTATTGAAATTTAGTGGTACATTAAATAATAATTACACAAATATATAGAAAATAATATGCAAACATTATAACTTCCTTTTATTTCAAGTATTGTGGATAAACATTAGACGGACTCGAAAGATAAGATCAAACCTAATAAATTTTTTAAAGTGAATAATTGTTTAACAATTCTGTTACCAAAGGATATAATTATTCGACATAGTATTTCTATGTAGTAGCGGAGCTAGACATTTTTAAAAGGGAGGCGATGGTTATAAATGTGAAAAATCTTAACAACAAATTATGTTATTATTAATTAGTAATTAAAACTATTATAGGTCAATATATAAAATTATAGAGACAAGTTAATAAAATACTTGAATTATATATTATACCAAGTAACAAATATAAATATTTAATTGAGTTGTTCAAGAAAATGTAAAACAATTAAGATATATATTATGATACTTTACATATTTTATAATTTTGTATCTTAAATACAATAATTTCTAATCTTAAGCCTATCTTCTTTCTTATGCATTTCTTATCCATACTATCCACGTTAATCATATTTAATAAAATACTAACTGTTATTACAATACCTCATTAAAAATGTGAACAAAAAAATATGAGAGAATGGACAAAAAAGGGAATAATGGAAGGGGTGGGGCAAAAAGACGAAATAGAAGTTGATGCGGGTAAAAAAGAAAGTAAATAGCAATAGGGAAAAGGGAGAGGGGGGGGGGGGGGGGGGGGGGGGGGGAATTGGCATATACTAAATTAGTTGAAGTTCCGTGATATTCACGGGATAATTTTACTAAAAACTATACAATTTTATGATATTAATTTAAAATACTAAATATATTTATATAATTTCATAATAAAATATGCAATCGAAAAATTATTTTTTTTAGATTGTACTCCATATTTTAATTGAATATATTTATAAATATTTTTTTCATTATTTGTGGAGATCTTGTCCAAATTTAGATTGAAATTATTAAAAGATTGATTTTACTTTTTATTGAATATTTTTAAATAATATTTTCTTATTTTATTAGACACTAATATGTATAAAATACTTGATTTTTTTATAAAGATAATATAATTAGGATAGGTTATCTACAAAGCATATTATAATTTATTACAATATTTTTTAAAATTTAATTTATTAAAATTATATATTAGGATTCTTATCTTTTACTCTATAATAATAAGAATGTTTGTAAAATATGAAAAATACAATATGAAGATTAATATATAAGAGAACATTGTCCTTGATTTAAGTGATAAAAATATAGAGAAAATTATCTATGTATTATTTTACAAAATTCAATCCATCTATAAAGTTGTTTTCCATACTAAATTTACATAACAGAGAAATAAAATATAAAGTATATTAATGTATATGAAAATTTACAAAATTCAATGTATTAATCAACCTATCATCCATATTTAATTACAAAAAAATATAGAGATAAAAAAATTTAAATGTAAGGTGGGGCTAGATAAAAAAAATTCTATATTTACATAAATAAAATAAAAAGGAAATTAAGAAAAATGTAATGTAAATTTTTATCAAAATTCAATTTAAGCAAGTATTCATCAAGATTTGTAAATTTTTATTATTTTTTTTATCAAACTTTGATTTAAGAAAAAATCTTTAATATAAATGCATAAAAAGATAAAGAAAATCTAATTTTATTAATTTAAATTAAAATTCGAATTTTTTTTTGACATATACAAATAATCTTAGTCATCAACATAAAATTATATCTTTTTCTCAAAATAAAAATATATCAACATAACAAAATTTATTATTTAAAATTATATCATTATATAGATATAAATTTTATACTTGGAGCTCAAGCCTTGTTAAAAGATAAAAAAAAAATTATATTAAGACCCTAACTTGTTAAGAGATAAAAATATTAAATTAATATGGAAAATTTTATGTATATAAAAATTATATAAATATGTTAATAATTGTGTAGTAAATTAATACATAATCCATATATAGAAAATTATATACATAAAAACTGATATAAACATGTTATCTATTTAGTATATATAGCAAGAATACTATAAGTTGTTACAAAATTTATTAAAATATAATTTCACATTCATTTATTCAAAAATGTCACGTGGCGCAAATTTTACAACAAACTTGGGTTCTGCTTTATAATGTATTAGGGTAGATATTAACTCAGAGGGAGAGAGGTGGCATCCGCCCTCCTTCTCCCCGCCAATGTTTCTAAGCTAATAGTTCTATCAATTAAGAATGAAAGTAGGGTTTTCTACTAAAAAAAAAGAATAAAAGTAGGGGATTTTGATTGATTTACTTACTCTAAAACATGCAAGTAAAGAAACTAACGAATAAACAAAGCAAAAAGGTTTGTAAAACAAGTATGGGAAAACATTCTCATTCGCAAGTATCCAGCTTTAATTAGTTTGTTGATCAATAATCTTGTCTCAAATTCTTTATTATCTTTAATTATTCTTATCTTGATCTTATGTAGATTAACAAGTAAACCATCTTGATAATTCTTATCATTAATTAATCGGCGAAATACATAAATAGATCCGAAAACTTTGACGATTTTGGCATCCATATCCCTGTATTTTGGGGGTTTCAAATAAGTCCTTATACTATAAATATTTTTGTCATTTAAACACAAAATTCCAATGTGGCAAAACGCGTGCAGATAACTCTCCTATGTGCGCGTAAAAATATTTTACAACTCTTACAAATGCTCACATGGAATACTAAAAAATTAAAAACTTGTAATTAATTAGATTTTTCTTTTTTTTTCTAATTTTTTTAGATCTCAGATTTGAGATCTGGTTCATTTGACGGTGAAGGCGGCGAGGATGTCAGAGTGTTGGCCTTGAAGGCGTAGCAGCCGGCCGCCGTCTGGGTTCCATGGCCGTTGGCGTCTTTGGGGTCTTGTACTTCACGGACTGGTGGATTGCTCCGCCATCGAGGCCTGGAAACGCCGGACGGAGGGGTGGTGCTGGAGGGCGGCGACCTGGTTGGCAATGAAGATTCCCTACCCGCCTTCTTCGTTCACATCATCCCATCGCGCATCTGTTGCAGGTGAGATTGCTGTTTCGATTCGTGATTTGTGATTTTGAAGTGTTGATTTTTGGTCGATTTGGTGTTCGAGTTGGGAATTGAGGTTTTCTACTATGGGAATTGAGGTGGGAGATTTGGTTTTGATTTTGGTTTTGTTAGATTTTATAAAATAAATTTAGTTCCTCAATTGAGATTTGGGTATTTGGGTGGGATTAATTTTTGTTCTTGAGTGGGATTTGGGTGGGAAGACTCAAGGAGGAGGAAGAAGACCGGAGGGAAAAAAAAAAGGAAAAAAGGAAAAAAAGAAAAAAAGTATATATATTTACCTAGGTGGCATCTCTATGGTATCTACTTGGCATCTATAAATCGCCTATGTGGAAAAATATTTTTACACGTCAGCGCAAGTGTATTACACGCAATTGGAACTCAAGTGATTTGTGTTTAAATGACAAAAATACGTATAGTACAAGGATCTATTTGAAACCTCTAAAGTACAAGGATATGGATGCAAAAATCGTCAAAGTTCAGGGGCCTATTTATGTATTTCGCCTTAATTAATCATGAAACAATCACAATTCAATCAACAATAGCATGAAGAATAAGGATTAAATCAGGATTCATGCCATATCAAACAACAAGTCAATATTCAACATGCAATTAATTCTCTTCTTAATACATTAGTTTAAACAACCCTGATTTAAAGAGTTTGCTACTATGAATTGAGCTTTTCAAACAGAAAACTCCATCCTAACAATAGAAAGATATACTGTTCAACTAGTTGCGCATGCTAGAAGAAATCAATAACATCCATTCAAAACATAGAATAACGAGAATTGATATACTATAAAGGATAGAATAAGAATTTAAGATCTCATAAGTTACAAATCTAAGCTTTCAACTAGCAAATGAAACTAGAAAAGTTTAGGGTACCTTTATTTGGATTTGTGGTTAGGAATGGCTTACGAGTTATGTTCGTAATTGCATATACGACGGATGTTGTGTGGTTCCGAGATGACGTTTAACGTCACGTAGCATATGTCTCGATTTAGTAGCATTCTAGTCACGGGCAACACCTTGGAGGCGTACTATCCGGGGTGTTGTCTGAGACAGTTTGGTCGCATTTGTACTATCCCGCCTCCACCTTTGCAAGCTTCATTTTTGGTGCGACGGAAAGACTAGTCCAATGCCAAGTATGCGGTTCAAGACCATTCGAATGACCAACACTGGGCATCTCATTTGGAGTATCTTATCGAGCTGCTTGTTCAATGGGTAGAGTATTCATGGCAGGTGGATCGGGACTACGTCGCATCATTTAGGGCTCGATTGCATGTATACCTAGACCTACAATCCCCAGACCAAGATGACTAGCTTCCTCCTCGACATCATTCGATATCGACGGTTGCAGATATGTTGGTAAGTGAATATTATTTTTCATTTATATATTTTTTCGGTTTAGTAGTTAGTTTAATTTTTACTTGCGTTTGGTTGGTTTTTCAAAGAGGGTGCATCACACAATGGGATATGCATGCAGATAGCTAGTTAAGTTGCCACCGGATCATTCGGCACACCCTCATCTCATCCAAATGCTAGCCATACTAGATTCTAAGGCACCACTGATCCCACCGATGTCGATCCAAGAGCCCTTGCCACCCACAACCCCAATGTTTAGGGATTCACAACATGAGGGTAGCAGCAGCAATGGTGCATCGCGTGATCCCCGAGTTTAGGAGATTTTGTATTTTTTATATTAGTGCATTGTTACTTTTTGTATGTTAGTGGATTTTAGATTTGACATACTAGTGGAATGTTACCTTTTGTATGTCATTGGTTTTGGGAATTTTGAATTTTGCACATTTTGGATTTTATTGTGTACCTTAGCAAAAAAAGTAAGGCTTTTCTTAAAAAAATTGAAACCCAAACTAAACCCTAAAAACCTCAAATCCTACAAAACCCTAACCCCTAATTAAACCCTTATTCCTAGATTCGTGCAAGCGCGAGCCTAGGGATCGCATAATTTTCCCTTTCCCAAGGAAAAAACCCACCCAAATTGTTACCCGAATTTTTGACATGGTAGTCCCTATAGCAGAGAACCCGACCGGGTTTTTCCTCAAGCACTTTCCACTTGTTTATTTTCGGATTTTAAAGTAGAAAAGTTTGACCTTTTTTGCTTTAATATGGGTGAAGAAGAGACAAAACTCTTCATCCTCTCTAGGGGATTTTATTAATAATAAGATAAATTTGGCTTAATAGTCCTCAAACAAGGGAAAGCACGACCCCTTACATCGAAAGCTTAATACTAAATAAATCCCCTTCGGCGGGCAAACAATACATGAACCTAGATACATCAACCTAACATACCCTAACTAAGCAAATATCTCTTGTTATAGACCTGCCCTCCTTCAGCACATCATCCAATGTTCAATCCTCCAGTTAAGAGCGTCGAGCCAATAGTCGACGCTAGTGTCATGAAGCGTATACCATGGAGTTGCATGTGGGGGGATAAGCGCATATCCCATAAGCCATACCTAAAAAACACAAGGATTTGTAAATTAATATTAGAAATGAACCACAAAAACAAACAAGTTTATAAAAGTGATTAAAGATGTCTCATCGATATGAAGGGGTCTGGGCGACCAACATGAGCGATATCGACGATAAATGGCGGTATCCCGTGGCCTTAGTTTCTCCCAAATATCCACAACGATAAGCATGTATGTGAGCCTCGATCCCTTGATAATAGCACAAGTGCCACTTGATAAAAAGTGGAAAATATAATATCGTGTAGTGGCATGTCTAACCAGTATCTAGACGAGCAAGGAGACTCCACATGGCCGGTATTCTCTAGGAGGTTTTGAAACGATGTAAGGCCCCAAGGAGTCAATATTTCGCAAATATCTCTATTCCGAATCAATTCTCCTTGAAGCTGCCATCAAATATTGTAGTACTTAGTTTGTCTCCGAATCAATTCACAATTCCACATTTCACCCCATGCCAGACTACGCACATTGGAGGTCCCTAGTTGCTCCAAACCGGCGGCATGGCATCAACCAAAGGTGCGATGGTGGTAGGAGGAATGGCAGTGGAAAGACACGAGGTAGAAACCGAAGGTGTAGCATCTGTGGTCCCGTTCTTATTCCTAGACCTCTCGGTTGTTCACACGGTTGGGACGATGCAGATGTATTTCCTCTGTTCCTGCTATCATTGTCTTTTTGTTTCTACTACTCCTTCTCATACTCATCCATCATGTGCTCAAGGTGAATTTTATCCCTGGTGGTCGAATACTTGTTTGGTCTAGTTGGTGTCTCATACATAGTTGGTTCAATAAGGGTTGTCTCTTCAAGATTCTCCGAATCATTGAATGTTAATGTGATATGAAACATCTGGTCTCTAGGCATGTCACCTCTTCTTTGTTTTTCCACCATTATTTTCCATGTGACGTCTTTAATACTCAGGGGTACGCATGTAAGGGCAAGTTGATCATCATCTACCAAACCATCCCATTTCAATTGTTGCCAAAAGGGACATATCTCGTCCAACATGATGGAAGAGCTCCTTATGACAGGTTGTGCAACTTGATGCTTACATGGAAGACCATGAAACTCCCTCCAAAAGTAATCATTGTCGTCCTCCTTGAGTCTATCATGTTGCAACTCTAAAACCAAGTCATAAAACATGTCTACCAACTTACAAAGGCATTGCGTTGAAACTGTGTTGCATATAGGACGAAACATCGCTCTGATCCCTAATTTCAAGGACTTCAGTTTCATTGGAAGCTCAATTTTGGATTTCTCAATGGCCGTCCTAAAATTATTAGTTTGAGATTCCATTTGGATGTGGATTCTTAGTATCATAGTGTTGAAGCCTCCTCGAGATGAGTTCAATATCTTTTTTAGCATACTTTGCAAACCCTCGACCCTAAAATACACATGTCAATGCTTAAATATTTAACTTATCCACATTATAATATTTAAAAAGAATTATCATCTTAAAAAAATATCTATTGGTTATTCTCGTTTAGAAGTGGGGGGTATGATCAGTCCAAGCACGAACTATACACTACACCACTCTGCAGGTATAGTGACCATATTTTAGTGAACACTTAAGATGGTCACTAATTAGCGACAAAGTGGTAGCTAAATCCAACAAAAAAAAATTAGCGACCTTTTGGTCGCAAATTTAGGGACCACGACCCATCTGGTCGCTAATATTGCGCGGGCAATTTTGGCCTCTGAGGTTGGCGATCACTTGGTCGCAGATGTTAGCCACCACGTGGTCGCTAAATTCTGCGACCAAGCGGTCGCCAAATTCTGGCGCCAAACAAACCAATTTTGGCGGGCATCATGCCATGGATTTGGCGACTACATGGTCGCTAAATATAGTAGTTGGCAACATTACCACCATTTCAGCGTTTGTATAGTCTCTACTATTTTCCTATATACCACCATCTCCACACATCCTCATACCTACCTTTGCACAATAAAAATTTCATAGAAGGAAGAAAGAAGCATTTGTGCATCTCAATTTCTTATAAGGAGGAATTCCGTCATATTTTTTCGATAGCTCCATTACAGGCATGTAATTAAAACTTTTTCGTTTAATTCCGTCATGTTATACTTAAATTCAAATATTATTGGTAGAAAATTTTTCGTTTAAATAATTATAAGAAATTGTGTTTTATAGTTGTTAAATCCATATAGTATATCAAATTGTTGGTAGAAAATTTTGTTTGTATTTGCGACCATATGGTCGCTATTTTGGAAGTAGCGACCATATGGTCACGAATTAGTACATAAGGAATTGATATTGTTGCCAAATATTACCGTATGTAATTATTCTTTATTTTGTCTTTGGCGACCATATGGTCGATAAATAGCAACCATATGTTCGCTATATTTGATTTGGCAACCATATGGTCACTATTTAGCGACCATATGGTCGCCAAATATAGCCTAAGATTTATTTACAATGTTATATTCATTTACATGAAGGAAAAATGCATGAATAGATGTATTTGCATACTGTAGATGTTTTTTTGAATGACCAGTTTATTGCTAGGGTTGCTCAATTTATTGAGTTCTACAAATCTATGCCGATCTATAACCCGCAAGAACTAAGATGTCCGTGTCGGAGGTGCAAGAATAAGAAACTAATTTTTGTAGGTGATGTGCACTATCATCTTGTTAAGGATAGTTTTGTTCCTCACTATTACCAGGGTTTTGCACGGGGAGACAGATGAAATGTTTGATGCATTGTTGGTTCAGTCTAGATAGAATGAAGGTTGTAGTAGTATTGATCTAGTACCATCAGTATCTGGATATGATAATTGTTGGGCCCTCCTAAATCTAAACCCAGAAGAAACGTCGAAGGCCCAACCCATCAAGCCCAGGATGCCGGTTAAGAGAGAGTGTTGAAGAATCAGTCCACGCATAGCGAAGATCTCGGAATCGGCATTTATTCACTTCAACGGCTACCACATTCATACCGGTGGCGAAATCCCCGGGATATGGCAAACACCCCACCAACGGACCGAAGGGAGAAAAGCATTATAAGATGAGGCTGAGGCGAAAAGGAGAGGGGGATCTACACAAGCATTCTGAACAAAACTAGAAGCTAAATTCATCTCTGTTTATTCATTCCATTTCCATCCGAGTGTTCTTATACATTTTTTAGAGATTTATCTACAATTACGATCATAATATACGCATTACAACTTGCTTGCTCTTTGTTTTCTATCCTTTACTTGATTCTATATCTTGTTTATAGTTCATAACGTGTTACGATTGTTTTTTGGTTAGGATTTCCCCTATTTTAGCAAGTAACGTGTTAGTGCGATTATCCTGCCCAAAACAATTGGCGCCCACCGTGGGGCCCTAGCCAAAAAGAAGTCACGCTGAAACAACTGCAAAGTCCGCCAAATGGAAGGAATCCAAACTACTTACAGTTACGTAGGAGATCTTGATAACCATGAGGTCAACGAAGAAACAAACAATCAAGGCACTGGAAACGTGGACGGTATCGGAAACATAGATGGAGTTGGGAATGTAGATGGAATAGAGCAAGGCTCCAGAAACACCAATGGCAATCCCGGTACTTCCGAGCAAGGAGGAGTTGGAGGAGGCGATGCTGACGTCATCATGGAACTCCGATCAACGATGATTGCTCTCCAAAAGGACCTAGAAAGCCAGAAAGAAGCTAATGCCAAATTCACCGAGGTATATGAGAAGCAAATTGAGACTTTAACTAATGAACGCAATTTGTTTCGATCCCAGGTACAATCAGCTCCAACCCGTCCTCGAGGAACCGATGTGGTGGAAGGAGTAGCTAGACGATTAGATATGGACGATCCAAGTCTCGTGACACCCGATGCCGTCAGACCTGTAACCGGGTATCAGGTAAATGGTAATTCCTTAAGGGCAATACGGGAGGATACTGAGGTCTCTCAATTACGGGAACGCCTTCGAGCCTTGGAGGACCGAATCACTCAGGTCCCAGGGGCAACTCAACCAATAGCGATGGAAAGGAGAGATGGTTATACCGATTCTCCCTTCGTGCCCGCTATCGCGAGAGTTGATATCTCCCGGAGGTATCATGTCCCCGACGTACCCAAGTACGAAGGGGTAACAGATCCCGATCAGCATATGGCCGCATTCAAACAGGCTATGAATATTAGCACAGTCCCTTTCGACATGAAAGAGATTGTTATGTGTCGTTGGTTCGGTAACACGTTATCCGGACCTGCACTCAATTGGCATTCGCACTTACCTCTTGGGAGTATCTCATCTTTTGCTAAGTTAGTTGACAAGTTCAAGATCAGGTTCGCAAGCAATCGACATGCTAGGAAACGACCGAGTGATTTATACCGCTTGGTCCAGAAACCGGGAGAATCGCTAAAAACCTTCCTCAACCGCTATAACGAGGAACTAGTGACCATTGAAGGATGTGATGTTGCTACAGTTGTGGAGGCATTCCGAAGAGGCATATCGGTGTGTAACCCTGAGTTATATCGGGAATTAACCAAATACCCTTGTTCGAATTTTGATGAAGTGTAGGTGAAAGCGTTAGGTCATGTCCGATTAGAGGAAGATGACCTCTTTGTCGAAAAAGCAATCAGCCCTCATCGACCCGACCGGAGACAGGGAAGGCGAGAACCAAGATATATTCCGTACCTTACTGCACCTCATACTAAGGCAACTGTCAATGCAATGATAGCCAGACAAGGAGAAAGATACGAGAATCCCAGACTACCTCCAAAACTCTCTCACTATAATTTCAGCGTGGATGCAACCGAGGTAGTCAGGACCCTCAATACCATGGTGGATACTATTAAGTGGCCTCGAAAGAGTAACGCGCCCGCACATTAGAAAGACAAGTCTAGGTGGTGTGATTTCCACTTTGATCATGGGCACCGAACCGATGAGTGTATCGCATTGAGAAAGGAAGTGAGTGAATTGTTACGAAGGGGGCATCTTAGAGAATTGATATCGGAGAAGGCGAAGGAGTAGCTGGAACGCAACAGAGAGAAAGCCAGTCCGCCACCCCCACCGAAGCACACCGGAGTAATCAATGTCATCACAGGGGGATCAGAAATTTGCGGTATAACATACTCCGCAGCTAAAAGGATCGCGAGGGATACAAGAAGAGAATGCCCTAAAGCTCCTTCACGAGCAAGTCTTTCCATGATGCCAATCACCTTCGAAGATGTCGAAGAAGAGGAAGTTCACCATGATTGCTTAATAATCTCTTTACCGATAGCTAATTTCCTTGTCAAAAGAATTTTAGTTGATAATGGAAGCTCTACTAATTTGCTCATGTTGGATGCCTTATACAGCTTAGGTTTCGGGATGGACGATATTGTCAAAAAGTCGATGACTTTAGTAGGCTTCAGTGGGGAATCACGCAACACGTTAGGGGAGATATCCTTACCTACCGTCGCAGGAGGAGTTAACTACCAGGTAAAATTCCAAGTGCTTGATTGCCCTTCACCTTTCAATGTCATTTTGGGCAGGCCATGGATACACGGGATGAGGGCTATCCCCTCTACTTATCATCAATGCGTGAAGTTCCCGACACCATGGGGAGTTCAAGAAATCAAAGGAGAACAAAAATTAGCAAGGGAGTGCTACTCCATAACAATGAGAGCAACGACTTCCAAAAACCTACAGCTTGAAGCAGGGAGGAAGGCGTCAGATTAGCAATTAAAGGACTGTAGAACCACCACTTACTATGTAAAGCCGAAGACGCCAGAGCTTGAAGAGGTGGCTCTTGATCCACTAGAACCATCCAAGAAAATCAAAATAGGAGCAGATCTGGAACCAAATTTACGTGAACAATTAGTGGAGTTTCTACGGTCCTATAGTGATTGTTTCGCCAGGGCAAATGAGGATATGGTAGGTATTGATCCTGACGTAATCACTCACGCCTTAAACGTCAACAAGAAGGTGCCACCGGTGAAGCAGAAAAGGTGTAAGTTCGCTCCCGAACGAAATCAGGTAATCAATGATGAGGTAAAATCCTTACTTGAATCTGGAAAGATTAGAGAAGTAAAATATTCTTATTGGCTTGCGAATGTGGTTGTCATTAAAAAGAAAAATGGTAAATGGCGCGTGTGCGTAGACTTTACCGACCTAAACAAAGCATGCCCTAAAGACTCGTTCCCCTTGCCTCATATTGACGCAATGGTGGACGCGACGGCAGGGCATGGACTCTTGACTTTCATGGATGCATTTAGCATATATCATCAAATAATGATGCACTTTGACGATCAAGAAAAAAATGCATTTGTAACCAATCAGGGAACTTATTGTTACAAGGTTATGCCTTTCGGGTTAAAAAACGCAGGTGCTACTTATCAGAGATTGGTTAATAAGATGTTTCAGGAAAAACTAGGGGATACGATGGAGGTATACATAGACGACATGTTAGTCAAGTCATTGAAGGCGGAAGACCATATTACTCACCTGAAAGACGCGTTCGAGATCCTGCGGAGTTACAAGATGAAGTTGAACCCAACCAAGTGCTCTTTCGGGGTGACATCAGGGAAGTTCCTCGGATACATAGTGACGCAGAGGGGAATCGAGGCGAGTCCAGAACATATCAAAGCTATAATGGAATTGCAATCACCAAAGTGCGTTAAGGATGTCCAGAAGTTAACAGGACGAGTAGCTGCATTGAACCGGTTCATATCACGATCTTCAGATAGAAACAAGTTGTTCTACGACATTCTGAAGAAAAACAAGTCGTTCGAGTGGACGGAGGCACATGAAAATGCCTTTGGGGAATTGAAGAATTATCTGTCTAACCCGCAAGTATTATCTAAACCGAAGCCAGGCGAGAAGTTATATGTATACTTGACCGTGACCGAAGTAGCAGTGAGTGCCGTCTTGATCCGAGAAGAGAATGGAGACCAGCTTCCCATTTATTACGTAAGTAAAACATTGCTCGATGCGGAAACCAGGTATTCCCCCGTGGAGAAACTAGTACTATCTTTGCTAATGGCTTCAATAAAGTTACGTCCTTATTTCGAAAGTCATTCTATCATTGTGAGAACTAATTATCCATTGAAGAGTATTATGTCAAAGCCAGAATTGTCAGGTCGGTTAACAAGATGGTTGATCCACTTAAATGGTTACGACATCATGTACGAGCCTAGAACAGCGATGAAGTCTCAAGCGTTGGCCGATTTTGTGGTTGACTTCACTCCTACCACTTCAGAGCATGAAGACCAAGATGTGCTGCACGTGACAGGGAATGGCAAATGGTTGATGCATACAGACGGGGCGTCGAACCAGATTGGCGTAGGATTGGGGGTAGTCCTGAAGTCACCACAGGGGGATAGGATAGCCCAAGCTATTCGATGTACATTCAAAGCTACTAACAATGGAGCAGAATATGAGGCGCTTATTGCAGGGTTACTTGTTGCTAAGGATTTGAATGTACAAGAGATCGAGGTAATTTGTGATTCGTTACTTATTGTAAATCAAGTTACGAACTCGTATTTTGCCAGGGATTCAAAGATGAAGGCGTACTTGGAAAAAGTTCAAGAGATCGTAAAGCATTTTAAACATTTAGAGATAAAACAAGTTCCCCGAGATGCCAACACGCAAGCAGACACTTTAGCCAACCTCGGATCCGCAATCGACCCAAGTGGATCGAAGCCGAAGCCTTCAAAGAAGTCAAAGACACCCATGTCATTTCTTTTATAAAGAGAAACATCTTGAGTAGATTCGGAATACCGTCCACCATAGTGTGCGACAATGGATCCCAGTTCATTAGTGACAAGACGAGATCATTTTGCCAGCAATACAACATTCAGTTGGTGATGTCGACACCACGTTATCCTTAAGCCAATGGTCAAGCAGAAGCAAGTAACAAAGTGATCATCAACAACTTGAAGAAGCGACTCAAAGAAGCAAAGGGGAAATGGGGCAGACGAGTTACCCCTTATCCTATGGTCAGATCGAACAACCCCTAAGACTGCCACAGGCCATACACCTTTCTCCTTGGTTTATGGATGTGAAGTAGTGTTGCCAGTAGAAGTAACTTTGCCCACAGTTCAATATGGACTCACTACCGAAGAATCAAACCTACCTAACCTGTTACACCATTTAGACACGGTAGACGAGTTACGAGATGAGGCTTCGGTTCGTATGGCAGCATATAGACAGGGGGTAGCCCGGAGTTACAACAAACGCGTTAATGCGAAGGCATTCCAAGTGGGAGATTGGGTATTGAGGAAAGTCTTCCAGAATACGCAGGAATTGAATGCTGGCAAGTTGGGGGCAAACTGGGAAGGACCATATCAGATCACGAAGATCGTAGGACAAGGAGCCTACGAGTTGATGTCACAAGATGGAAAGACGATCCCCAGAAGTTGGAACGCGATGAACTTGAAGTTGTATCACTTTTGAAATGCATGAATCGTGACAAGGTATATTTCACAAACTTTTTCCTTTCACATTATACCATTACATCTTTATACATACGACAACAACGGTTTAAAAAAAAAACTAACAAGGGACGCCTTGTGACGTTACAGGCCAAAACAAAGGCCCTCGCCTTATGATTAGGCAACGTTGTGCACACAACGACTAGTCAAAAGATGCAAGAGATGAGAACATGTAACATGAATTCTAAAGCAAGTGGAGTTTTTCATTTGTAACACGATTCACGAATTTATTGCAAGTATTTACATTCAGACAAGTACATCATTCTCTCTCTCCCTTTGCATATTACATAGAAAGCGCTATACAACGAAGAGTTTATTGCTAAATTACAAGTACGTGTTTCGAACAAGTCGATTTCTCCATTAACGCGTTGATCTTCTTTCTCCAGCGTTGAACCTGCTTTACTTGCAAAAAAGTCAAACACAGATCCAAGGCCATAACAACTACTAAAACATTATAAAAATAAACTTAACCCCAGAAACCAACATGGGGTGCGAAGCTGTCCACATCTAGGCCCTAATACAAGCAGCCAAACAAAACATAAAGTTTTAAAAAAGCCCCAACATACTGGGGGTAGGATAAAAGTTCGAGAAATAGAAAAAGCGGAAAGGAGTCATTCTTTGTCTGCATTTTCAGCTGACCTCTTGTTATCCATCTCGACCTGGGCTACTTCTTTGGCAACTTGAGAAATGTCGTCGATGAGAGAAGACTTCTTGGACGCATTGGCCTCCTCAGGGAACAAGTTCTCGAATTGCTCCCTCTCTTTCACAGCGTCCCAAGAAGAATGTTTCCCAGCAGCAAACTCTTCTATCGTCTCGACGCGAGCTCTGAGCGACCAATAGTCAGCCGTGTCCTCAACTTCTTGAGCAAGAGCAGCACTCTTCTTCGATGCTTCCTTGAGCCTGTCCTCCCACACCTTAGAATCCTCCAGAGCTTTCTCGAGGGCATTCTGCAGATCAAGGACCTTCTTCTCCAAAGCCTTCTTCTCTTGCCCCAAGATGGTCGACCTATCCTTCTCAAGCTGCATACTAATCTTATTCTGAGCCAATTGCTCAAGGAAGTCCTTGAAGGTGTCATAAGCCGCGAGAGTGAGTTGGAAGCCCTAAACAATAAACACGGAGTTATTAGGCACCAAGACGGCTAGCAATAAAGGCGAAGAAAGTTGTCAAGTACCTGCCACTGGGCTGCTAGTATTTCACCGAGAAATTCAGGAAAAGAAGATCGATGGCTTGAACCATGGAGGAAGTCCACTTACAAAGGCATCAGGGATTTCAAGCACTTCTCAACGTCCATATCCAGGGACATCATGGTGCTGGGAAGATCCGTCATACGAGAAGATGCGCCTTTCTTTGATAAGGAGGCCTTAGGAGAGTCGCATACCACTTTTGGAGGCAGGGATACCATCAAAGACGTAGCCGCAGTAGAGGCCGTTTCTGCTTTCCTCTTCTTCCTAGCTTCGACTCTCTCCAAAGTAGACAAAGCAGCAGTTGATCTAGTAGTCCTTGAGCCTGACAGCATGGGGAAAACAAGTTTAACAGGAAGTGAAAAGCGTTGAAACGAGGAAGGAGAAGAAAGACAGACTTACTCGACATCTCGGTATCTTCAGGCTCTGCAAGACACGCTTTTACTAATTCAAGCTAGGATCTTTCCTCCAACGAGAGGGCCTCGATATGGGAGATAACTTTGAGATGACACTTTGCGGGGTTGAGGAGTAGCAAGACACTCTGCACAGAAAACATCCAGTGGTTAGACTTGAATACAGACCAACAAGTACAAGAGGGAAACACTACCTATTGACTGCCAACGACTTCTCAAGAAAGACGTATTGATCCCTAGAGAAGACAATCTCACAAAGAAAAACTTATCAGCCCAGCCTCGGTCAGATTTTGATATGTTAAAGACTAGGTCAGATTTGTTTATGAAGGTTTTCAAAGTTAAACGGCCCGGACCGCCTTTGGAAAGGCGGTAATTTAAGAAAAAGTCAGCAGCTTTGAAGGGAAGACCTTGAGAGGAGCACAATTGATCAACGGAAAGGAGAAGTCTCCAAACTTGGGGAAGTAGTTGCCCTGGAGAAACATTGAGGGTGGAAAAGAAATCGACGACTAGAGGAGAAAATGGAAAACGGTGACCAATACGAAAAGGGTACTCATACAAGCACACCCAATTGTTGGCATAGAAATCCGCATGAACGCCAGGGGGAGGAAAGAACACTTCTGCATGCGAAGGGAAACCCGCAGAGAAGGCGAAGATATGGGGGTCCTCTGAAGTACTATCCCTCCTATGATAGGAGGTGAGGAAACCAGAAGATGTCAGAGAAGGAGGAATGGTGGATTCGAGGCAGTAAAGGGAAGGGGAGCTAGAAGTAGCCATAGTAAAGGGAAGAGAAAAGGTTGAAGATGAAGAAGCAAAATAGAAGGGAACGTACCTGGATACTGAAAGACACAAGATGAAATCTCGAAAGGCCATCATAACTGCTATAAATAAGGGTTGATTGGACGTGACATAACTCGCTACAACTTCCGAGACTCAAAATCAAAAACCCTGGGAAAGTGGTGGAGGGAGTTTTCCCGGGTTTTTGATGGGGGTATTGTTGGGCCCTCCTAAATCTAAGCCCAGAAGGAACGTCGAAGGCCCAACCCATCAAGCCCAGGATGCCGGTTAAGAGAGAGTGTTGAAGAATCAGTCCACGCATAGCGAAGATCTCGGAATCGGCATTTATTCACTTCAACGGCTACCACATTCATACCGGTGGTGAAATCCCCGGGATATGGCGAACACCCCACCAACGGACCGAAGGGAGAAAAGCATTATAAGATGAGGCTGAGGCGAAAAGGAGAGGGGGATCTACACAAGCATTCTGAACAAAACTAGAAGCTAAATTCATCTCTGTTTATTCATTCCATTTCCATCCGAGTGTTCTTATACATTTTTGAGAGATTTATCTACAATTACGATCATAATATATGCATTACAACTTGCTTGCTCTTTGTTTTCTATCCTTTACTTGATTCTATATCTTGTTTATAGTTCATAATGTGTTAAGATTGTTTTTTGGTTAGGATTTCCCATATTTTAGCAGGTAACGTGTTAGTGTGATTATCTTTCCCAAAACAATAATCGAATGGAGCAAATGGTCTATTGATGATGTGCACTAACATCTTGTTAATGATAGTTTTGTTCCTCACTATTACCAGTGGTTTTTGCACGGGGAGACAAATGAAATGTTTGATGCATTGTTGGTTCAGTCTAGATAGAATGAAGGTTGTAGTAGTACTGATCCAGTACCAGCAGTATCTGTATATGATAATCGAATGGAGCAGATGGTCTAATGATGG
Source organism: Fallopia convolvulus (assembly GCA_964016875.1). Taxonomy (NCBI): domain Eukaryota; kingdom Viridiplantae; phylum Streptophyta; class Magnoliopsida; order Caryophyllales; family Polygonaceae; genus Fallopia; species Fallopia convolvulus. The sequence goes on from OZ024721.1 coordinate 11,562,567, forward strand.
TTGTAATGCCCGAGCTCATTACATTGATGATCCACTCTAAAATGAGGATAAAAGGTATCAAGGAGGGCAGTATTATCGTGAAGCGCCCAATCCCGACGCACAATGTATGTACGACATGCTATCAGCCGCGAATAGGCAGTTGTGGCCTGGATGTGATGTCACCCATTTGAAGGCAACAACTAAGCTACTTAGCCTCAAGTCAAAGTTAGAGATGACGGATCGCGGATACGACATAATTTCAGGTTTCCGCGGACGCGTATGTTACCCGAAGACAACATTACCAACCACATTTTATGACACAAAAAACCTGGTCTCGGTCTCGGTCTTTCGTACGAAGCCATATATTGTTGCCCGAAATCTTGCATGATATACTGGGGTGCAGATGCAAAATTCTCCAACTACTTCTTCCTCCTCGTCAATATAACAATCGCTTGATGATGTGTCTTCTTCATCGTCTTGATGATAATCACTCGATGGCATCTCTTCCTCTTCGGACAACATTTTGTATGTAATAAAGTTTAGAATGGAGGTGTGCCGAAATGAGAATACAAGTCAGTATTTATAAGGGGAAATTTGATCATTAATGTTACCGTTGGATGTCGCGAGCTTTGGCTTCGCAGAACTGTTCACGCGAAGCCAAGGCTCGTGTCTCAACGACTACGTTTTTAAAAATGTTGTCGTTGAAGATGAGGTACGAAGGCAGGCTCCCACGAGCCTTGGAATCGTGTAAACTATTTTGCCTTGTTTTTGCAAAACCCCCATTTTACCCTACCTAAAAGTTTAAATCATGTAGTATCATCGCGAATCTTGCATTTGGGAATATTTTTGTACCGTTACAATAAATTTTGTGTGCCGAAATCAACAACCTATATTTATCGTTGTTTCCCAATTTATGTTTGAATGAATATCCTTAACATTTGTTTTATCGAAGAGAAAGCATTGTGTAGGAATATTAGTACTTTAACGAGTCGTTGACTCCTACGATGTCATCGACTTTGAGTTGATACACAACAAAATGAACAAATAGGAAAGAACGTTACCAAGACTTAAACAACACAACGATGTATAGTGGAAACACATTGTAAAACAACTATTTTACTCAGAGAAAAACCACTCCCTTCTGAACTGCTCACTCGGTCGGATTTCAAGAGTACTTAGACTCGCTCTATTGATTTCTTGAGTGTTTACAAAGCACTCCCGTGTATAAGTTGAATCCCACAACCTTGAATCATGCTCTACCTTTGTCTCTCACACCCTTTATCTCACGCTATGCCTAGGAACTCTCGACTATACCACTTGTAAGAATCCAACACACAAGTCTTCTTCAACCCAAGCCCTCTCTCTTTTCTTCTCACAAAATATACAAATTATGCTGAAGCATCTTGCTTCTAACCTAAAATAATGCAAAATTTAAGGTAGAAGGAGATGCGATTTTGTGTGATATTATTTCCTATTCGGTTAAGGAAATAACATCTCACACAATCTTACAAGATCCTTCCTAAAATAACGTTTAAATACATAAGAAATATCACACAATAATCCTTACACGTTTCTCTGAATTTTGTCATTCCTTGTGTTGATTTTCTCCTAAAATAAAATCAAACTAACCTAGATAAGATCAGTGTTTTTCTTCCTTAAATAATTTTTAATTTGTTAGCTGTTTGTGTCAGTAACTTGAACACATCATTTAATGCCGCTAACCTCCATGTAATTTTTATATTAGTGACCTTTGGAATCATAAAAAACTAAAACTTCTAACACAATGACACTTGTTACACGTGGTACATTCTTAATGGTTCCGGCTACAAGCTCTGTCGTTTTCATGGGAAATGAAGTGTGCGTAATATTCATATGCATCTTATCTTAATCTTAACAACTATAAAACTTGTCCTTATATATTTAATAAATGCATAATTTTTTATAATAATTTCAATATTAAATTACAACTTTTTGTAAAAAAAACTAAAGTTACAATACTATTTACCTTTTTTAAGGACCTTAAATTCCTTATTTCAAAATAAAATAATATAATAAACATTACTTATGTTTAGAAAGAAAATAAAAAATACAATACAATTGTCGATTATTCACAATTTTATACGCACAAGAATCGTATTAATCTAAAATTTAAAAAATAGTTAAGAAAACCTAAAAATCGGTAATAGATTAAGTATATACGGTGAAAATAATATTTGGACTGTCAGATTAGAACGGAAAAGAAATTCATATATCTTAAATTAGTATGCACTGATTAAATAGTCAAATAATATATATATATATATATGTGTGTTTTATAATATCTTGATTGGTTTTTTGTATGCAATTAATTTTAATGTTTCATAATGAAATTATTTAATATGATTAATCATATATATAATTTTTAAAAGCCTAAACATTTGAAAAATAGCAAACATGAGATATAAATTATGTCTCGTCCAACGGATGGGATAACACTCTAGTATTAATTAATGTTCATGAATAATTAATATGTATCATTTTTTGTAATTTTGTCAAGAGGCGGGTCCAATTAGGCACTATCAGTGGCCGGTGGGAACCCACGATGAAGTTGTTTTCTTGATGGTGGGGTCACATGCTTGCTTAATCACGTTTAAATAAGCGTAAGAAGTATCATTTTCTAGCTTAATCAATTGGACGTTTGTGAGGATATTTTATTTGTTTATTTATTTTTTCATATAATAGTGTGAAATTTGGTTATGGAATGTCTATTTTGATTAGCATATCCTTTTTCTGTCTATAGGGCTTTTTTTGTAAATCCACTACCGGCGCGAACGAACAAAAAGCAATATTTTATTAAATGTGATAACAAAATCTATGTATATATATAAAAGACGCAAGAAATAAGGCCACCACGTTACGTCACCTAGGATTTTTTTACGTGTCGTTACCACATTAAGTCACCTAGGATTTTGCCACATAGAATTTTTAATTTCGAAAATTTATATATATTGATATTATTTTAGGATAATATAGAAATAGGATAAATTAATCTAGAAAAGATTCTATCTAAAATAAAGATGTTATCTATTGTTAAATCTTAAGTATTAATGTTAAATATTTGATATGATAATTTATTTAACTTAAAAAGATATATCTAAAATAAAATAAACTATAAAAGCATTAAATATTTTGCCCCACCTTATATTTCAAAAATTAGTTTTTATCTATATTAATTTATCTTTTTCAATTAACTTCATTTATATGTATTTATGTGAAATAAAAATTATAATTCGAATTTAATTAAAAATAAAGAAAATTATTTTATCTTTATCTTTTTATCTATATATGTAAATGATTTATCTTAAATTGAAATTTGATAAAAAAAAAATTAAAATTTTTCAATATCTAGGTAATTACTTGCCCAAATTGAATTTTGATAAAAAAATACATTATCTTTTCATTAATTTCCGTTTTGACCTATTCATGTAAATATAGAATATTTTTTATCTTTAAAAAATTCAATCTTTACTCCTATTTTTTATCTTTTTTTATTTATTATCTTTTTATTTAAAATATTTTAAAGAATTGAATTTGATTAAAAAATTATAGAATTTACATTATTTGTCTTTTCTTATCTATTTTAACTTTAAAAAATTGAATTATTATTTTTAAAATAATTTTATTCCTATATTTTCATAAATAAATTATCATTAACCCATCAAAATCATATTGGGCTCACCTTATTGATTTTGGCTCCGACTCACATTTTAACAATTTTGAAATTTTATGTAAACTTTTCCTAATATATATATATATATATATTTCTTTTTATTTTTTTACTAAATTAAAATCACATTCAATAAATAAATTAAGAATTAAATTCATCTAGTCGTGCAGGGCACGACGGGGTATAACTAGTTGTTATACTATAAAAATTGGGAAAATAAGGGTTTTTCCAACTGGTAGTGTCTGCTAGTCCAAATGTATACAATTTTACAAATGAGAAATTCACTTGTTACATAAATTGTTCTCCATTGTTTGAAAGCATCGGGGTCTTACAGAAATAATGTTAAGCCATTGAGTTTATGGTGTGAATCAAAGATAATTAGCTTCTCTGAAGTACATATATTTGAGTTGGCTATATTGCCAACAATTTATCCTTGTTATTTTAGCTACAGATTTGTTTTTGGATAGATTTGAATCCAATGTTATAATGGCATGAAGTATTGGATCTCGAGTCCTCTCAAAAAAAAAAGTATTGGTTCTCGAGCAAGAGCATTATTGAGGAAATAGTTGAGGCTATTATAAGTTTAAAAATACTTTCCTTAACTATAAACATTATCGTACGTCCGCTAAGACCATAAACTGTCAAATGTATACTGCCATGCTTTTGAAAGTTGAAGTATCGTATAGAATTATCACTATACATGATAAGACAACGACCTCGTCAATTAGGTGACAATAAAAACTTTCTTCCTTTCTTCTCTTATTATGATTCATAAAAAACATGAAATAATAAAACGCAGAATTTAAATTGTTTCATCAACTAGGGGACATTTGGTATGTGGGTATGATAAATTATATGTGGGTTTGAGGAATGGAAATTCAATGTTCAGTGTTTTTGCAGGTTTTTAAAATTGAAATTCATATATACCTCATACTATTTAGGTATGGATTTCTCATACCTCACCTTAGAGGTGGGTTTGTATCTCATTCTCACTTTCCTCTATTATTATGACTAAAGTAAAACATTTTTCCATCAAATCCTAACTTATTTTAAACCCACTTTTTCAAATTTGGGTTTCCAATCGTACAACCATCCAACCTAATAGCTCATTCCATACTCATACCCAAAATTATACCTGTTGGGACGGTGTTGGGAACTCTAGTTTCCAACATCGGAACAACGATAGCATTCTCCAGTTTTGACAATGACAAACACCATATGGGAACTCACGCGTTACATCCAAGTATTTCTAAGGAACACAGGTCCAGTGAAGAACTCCAAAGGAACACATGCATACATGACGAAGAGTTCCCCTCGAAGGAACTCTGAAGACGACAGTTCCCTTCACATGGGAACTCACATGTGCAAGCAAAGACCAGTCAGCGAGATTCACGGGATCTTGTCTCAAGACAAAACAAACGCTCAGTCCGAGGAACAGACTGCAGCGGTTGATCCAACGACCCGATGGCTTCTCAAAGTTGAATCAATTCAAATTGTCACATGTGAAGGACAAAGACTTGACACACAAGACAAAGGGCATTTCAGACACAAATGAAAGTCAAGATTGAAGCCCAAGTATTGACAAGTATAAAGTCAAGTGAATAATGCTAAGACAAAGCACTTCTCCCAGAACTCACTCATACTCACAAAGAAAGAAATAAAGAAGAAGAGAAGTCCCCGACGGCGAGTGTGTGATCTCGACGACGGTGAAGTCAAGTTCCCAAGAGCAAGGGAACTGTGACAATCATGGTGTAAGGTTTGATTTACTTGTCTTAGTTGAGTTGTTGGCCTAGGAACTCGGTTGAGAAGATTCATTAGTGTTGTTAGAGTTAGGTAGAACTCCTAGGAACAGAGAAGTTTGAATCTGGCCTATTGTAACTAAGGAACAATCAATAATACAAGTAAGTCATTCAAACCAGGATACAGATGAAGAAACAAGGGAACAGGTTGACATCTCACACATCCGAACCAGGAACTACCACCAGAAGAGGGATCACCCCATCGACAACATCATAACTCCCTATGATAAAGGCGTACAGACTCGTTCCTCCCTCAACAACTTATGTGCCTTCAACGCCTTTGTCTCAATGGTGGAGCCCAAGAGCATCAAGGAAGCTCTAAAAGACTCAGACTGGATTCAAGCCATGCAAGAGGAACTCCACCTGTTCAAGAGGAACAAGGTGTGGAAACTGGTTCCTAGGCCCAAAAACAAGAACATCATAGGAACAAAATGGGTCTTCAGAAACAAGCTTGACGACACTGGGGCTGTAGCCAGGAACAAAGCCCGTTTGGTTGCTCAAGGCTACAGACAAGAGGAGGGGATCGACTACGATGAAACCTTCGCACCCGTTGCAAGAATTGAAGCAATTCACCTCCTCATAGCCTATGCAGCCCACAAAGGATTCAAGTTGTATCAAATGGATGTCAAGACGGCGTTCCTAAACGGACATCTCAAGGAAGAAGTCTACGTGGCACAACCACCAGGATTTGAGGATGAGCACTTCCCAAACCACGTATACTTCTTGCAGAGGGCCCTATATGGTCTCAAACAAGCTCCCAGGGCATGGTACGACAGTTTCACTCAATTTCTTTTGTCTCATGGATACCTTCGTGGTTCCATAGACAAAACTCTCTTCATTAAGAAAGAATCAAATAATATTTTAATTGTTCAAGTATACGTTGATGATATTGTGTTTGGTGCTACTAATGAGATTCTTGTTGAAAAGTTTAAAGATTTGATGAGTAGCGAATTCGAAATGAGTCTCATAGGGGAACTCACGTTCTTCTTGGGACTTCAAATATCCCAAACCAAGGAGGGAACAAGGATCCATAAGCAAAAGTACATCAGAGAAATGCTTGTGAAGTATGGAATGGAACACTCCAGGCCCATCGACACTCCCATCTCACCAAACTCAAGGCTCAACGCAGATGAGACAAGTATAAGTGTAGATCAAAGGAACTTTTGAGGTATGATTGGGTTTCTTCTTTACTAACTGCTAGTCGACCCGACATCATGTTTTCAGTGTGCCTATGTGCACGCATTCAGGCTAACCCTAAAGAATCACACCTGAAAGAGGTGAAGAGGATTTTCAAGTATCTCAAAGGGAACGACAACTTGTGCCTTTGGTATCCAAGGAACAACTCCCTTGAGCTAGTTGCATACTCCGATGCAGATTTTGATGGGCACTTAGTTGATCGAAAAAGCACCTTCGGAATGGCCCAGTTCCTAGGATCATGCATAGTCTCATGGGGATCAAAGAAGCAAAACTCCATGGCACTCTCCACAGCAGAAGCGGAGTACGTGGCTGCCGCTAGGGCTGTCAAAATTTGACCCGACCCAAGAAACCCGCCCGACCCGCCCGACTCCGAACCCGACCCGACCCGAGAAAAAGATAAAAAGTTTTATACCCGAGGCATGTTTGACCCAAACCGGTTTGACCCGAATCCGAAAAAACCCGAACTCGAGATTAACCCAAACCCGATTATACCCGAATGGACTAAGCCGGATGCAACCCGATATCCGATGCTACCCGACCCGAAGTCATCCGAAAATCCGAAGTTACCCGACCTGAAACCATCCGAAAATCCGAAGTGACCCGACCCGAAACCATTCGAAAATTACATTATATTTTAAAATATTAATGATAGTGAATATTTATTATAACTATGTTTTAATTTAAATGTTACATTAAATATTTAGACACTAGAGTAGTTAAACTACAAAAAATCATCATTTGATATATGGTTTGAATCAAAATTCGGCTTACCCGAAATCAGATTAACCGGAAATTCGGTCAAAGTCGAAATCCAATTCACCCAAAATCCGAAAAACCCGAAACCCGACTCACCCGAAATCCGACTAAATCCGAAACTAACTAAACCCGAAACCGGACTTATCCGAAATCAAATTGAACCGAAAACCGAATGACCCGACCGAAATTGACCCGAAACCCGACTTTGCCCGATTAATTGAGCACCCGACCCGAATTGATCCAACCCAATTTGACCCGATTTTCAAAATATCTGAATTTGACCCGAATCCGAACTTACCCGAAACTGAATTGACCCGACCCAAACCCGACCCGACCCGCCCAATTGACACCCCTAGCTGCCGCCTCCAACTCCAGGATTACGGTATGTCCTTTGGCCCTGTTCCTATTAGATGTGATAATACAAGTGCCATTAACATATCCAAAAATCCTGTGCATCATTCACGTACTAAGCTAGCATATAGACATTAGGCATCACTTTCTACGTGACAATGTGGAACATGGGAACATCTCTATGGAACACTGGAGAACTGAAGAGCAAATTGCGAACATTCTCACTAAAGCTTTAGATAGACGTCCCTACCAGCGTCTCCAGATGCTTCTAGGGATGATAACTCTAAACCGAACAAGTCCCTGTTTGTTATTCCCTCAATGCCTGGCTAGTTTACATTGATTTGCATGATAGGGAACACTAGGAACAATTGCTTTCATTTTGCCATATTACTAGTCTAGAGCTTTTAATGTACATCTGGAAGTATATTTCTTTCGGCCCAAAATGATCAACTAGAGTTCCCTTTAACCCTCATTACAAGCCACCATGACGGTTGATCATAAAACCAACACTAAGCCAAGAGCTAGACAAACGCTTCTCATGAGCCAAACTCCTTATCCCTTTATCGAGTTGTAATTGTCTGGTTCCACTTTGAGTTCCCAAGCCTGACAAAGAACTTGAGTGTGAGTTCCCTTAACCACTCCACTCAATCTAACCTTTTAAAAGATCATGGGAACTGGTGCACGAAATAATCATAAGCAAGGGAACACTGCATTTTCTGAGAAGATGAAACGTCACTTGGGATGCGGGAAATTGTGTCAGAATTCGAAGCATTATGGGCCAAGCGTTTGAATTTCTCGAAGAAATGTCCCTTGGAAGAAAGCGACGCGTGTCATAAGCGTGCGATGGAAGTTGAAACACCTCTCTGCATCTATTGGCCAACGGTTATCGAGGTTACTCATCTTTCCCTTTCTACCCCTCTCCCTCTCTCACATAAAAACCCTCGATTGCCATTTTTGGGAGCTTCCTCAATCTCCTTCTCTCTGCAACTCTCTCCCTCTGAAATTACCTTCCATTCCTTTTCAAGCAAAACTCCAAAACTTTCCTCTTTCCCATGGCTCCAGTGCACCCTAATGACCTGATCCGTCAATGGATCGAGACTAGTTCAAAGACTCTCTTCATCACCATGCTTCGCGAAGCCGATAGCGAACCTGACCTTGTCCTTCGTCAAAACATGTACAAAGCCCTCCATTACTATGTTCTTCCTTACATCCATAAAGAAAGAACAAGCTCCTCACTTCTCGAGTTTGAGGTTCTGGGACCACCCGCCTCTCTACCGGCAGCGCAAACCCAAGCCTTGCCCTCCTCCACCGATACCCTTTCTCTTCCTCCGCCACCTCCTCCTCCTCAACCTCTTTCCGTCTCCTCCTCCGGGACCGCCATCGTTGACAGTGTCGGCCCCGAACCCCCTACATCCAAAAACCCTAAATCCAAGAATTCCAAAAAACGAAAAGACCACAACCCATCTTCTTCTTCCGATCCCACCAAGGAAAAGAAGAAGTCTGTCTTCAACCTGGACGAGGTTCTCAATCTTTCTCGTCCCGACTCCTACGCCGCACCACCACCTCCACCAATCTTCTCACAAACTTCCTCTCTACCACCTCCCTCGGATTCTAGGAACTCTCAATCCCAGAATCAACCACCACCGCTTCCCTCTCACACCAACCCCGTCTTTGGGAACTCCAGTCCCAAAGACTCCCTCCCCACCTCCTCTTCTCTTCCCACTCTTGAGGGAACTCTCAACCCATCCACCTCACAACTCAAAGTTCCCACGCCTCCTACCTCTCCTCCCACAAAAACTCCCTCTCATCCAAAATCTCCTACTCACCACTCACCTCCTCCTCCTTCCACAAAAAGGACCTCCCCCACACCTTCGGCCAAGCAACCCATAGACCTCGATTCTGACGAAGATGACCTACCCATCGCAGAGGTTGCTCGCCGAAAAGCAAAGAAAATGGTACCCATTGTCATGGGATCTGCCGAAGAGAATGCTCACCTCGACGCTCTCTAGGCCGAGCTCACCAACATCATCAATCAGCCTTCCTCCTCCACGCGCCCGAGACTGATAGGCGCTCAAGATGAGGCCCTAACAGCAGAGGAGGAGGCCTCCCTCAAGGAAGGGAACCCAGCACCGGCTGATGGTGCTGGGACAAGTACTGGTCATCAAGAAGGAGATGACGAAGAGGACATGGGACTGTCCTCAGATGCTAAAGGGACCTCGGCAGATGGTGCTACCACTGAGGTACTTGACCAAGAAGTCCTTGAGAAAGAGCATACTGTATCTCTTGAAGAAGAAGAACAACGACGCAAACTGGTGGTTTCGGAGGGCGCTCCCAAAGAAAGGGACCCTCCCCTCATGATCGAATCGGCTGCATCCCCCCATCAGAAAAGAAAGGCTGCCACCTCCAGGGGGAACAAGAAGAAGAAAGGGAAGGGAACTGTCTCAAAGCAGGTTCCCATAACTGAAGATCGCAAGCTCATCGCCCCACTCATTCTCAACAAGGCCCAACTCTAAGAAAAAGGACTTGGGGAACTTTGGGACCTCATAACAGCCGAGGGGTGGGACCACGTGTGCAACACTGTTGTGAGCGTCGACCCTGCCCAGGTGCGCCTCTTCTACAACAACTTCGTCATTCATGACGAGGGCACCAAGGGAACTCTCTCCCTCCAGGGCGACGACTTCGTCTTCACCGCCTCCACGATCCGCCATAAGCTACAAGTCCCTGTTAAGGGCTTCAGCTCTGTTCCCATTAAGACCTGTGGAGAGTTTGACAGTGAGGTCATCTTCAATGATATCTACGAGGACCGTGTTCCCAAGACTGGAACACCCACTCACAACCTGTTCCTCATAGGCCAACTGGCTCACCAGTTCATCATCACCGTTGTGATCCCTCGACAGGAGAAGCGTCACTACATAAACATTCAAGACGCCATCCTTCTCTATCACTTCCTCCATAAGATGCCCATCAATCTTCCCTGCATCATCCTTGGGCACATGGAGAAGTGCATGGCCTCGATCTCTCACTCTCTGCCCTATGCCGGTCTGATAAAAAAGCTGATGATCAAAGAAGGGCTTTATGACGCTGATAAGGAAGAAGTGACCATCGGAAGGGAACTGGACCTTTTCGTGGTCCAAAAGATGCGTCACTCAGAGCAAGCTGAGGATCAAGAGGCACTCCCCTCTGGCGACGGCCCACGGGTTGGGAACACCCAAGTGTTAATGCACATCATAGCCACTCTCGAGCATATGGCAGGCACCCTTCAGAACATCTTGTCTGTTATGACCCAACTGCGTGATAATTCTGTTCCTCGGGCCCCATGATCTCCCCTTTTCTCTTTCTTAGCCCTGTTTTCTCCACAAAAGTTATGTGTTCCTTTTGTACATTCAACTGCTCAAGTAATATAAATGGTTTCTAGTATGATTGTGTGTTCCCTTATTTCTTATTTATGCTTCTCTGTTTTCGATGATGCCAAAAGGGGGAAGGACAAAATGTGTGAGATGAGTCTTATTCTGAGTTATCATAGAATATGCTTTTGCTAAGGGGGAACTATCGCATATAATGCTAAGTAAAAACTTTTTGTTTCATAGAAGTGGCTCTCTAGGATCTCACACAATCTCACATAGGAACTCTGTTGCATGTCATACTTTCACTCTTTGAAATACTTGGTTATTTTTTGTGATGGGTTTGTCATCATCAAAAAGGGGGAAATTGTTGGGACGGTGTTGGGAGCTCTAGTTTCCAACATCGGAACAACGATACCATTCTCCAGTTTTGACAATGACAAACACCATATGGGAACTAACGCGTTACATCCAAGTATTTCTAAGGAACACAGGTCCAGTGAAGAACTCCAAAGGAACACAGGCATACATGACGAAGAGTTCCCCTCGAAGGAACTCTGAAGAAGACAGTTCCCATCACATGGGAACTCACATGTGCGAACAAAGACCAGTCAGCGAGATTCACGGGATCTTGTCTCAAGACAAAACAAACGCTCAGTCTGAGGAACAGACTACAGCGGTTGATCCAACGACCCGATGGCTTCTCAAAGTTGACTCAATTCAAATTGTCACATGTGAAGGACAAAGACTTGGCACACAAGACAAAGGGCATTTTCGGACACAAATGAAAGTCAAGATTGAAGCCCAAGTATTGACAAGTATAAATCCAAGTGAATAATGCTAAGACAAAGCACTTCTCCCAGAACTCACTCATACTCATAAAGAAAGAAAGAAAGAAGAAGAGAAGTCCCTGGCGGCGAGTGTGTGATCTCGACGATGGCGAAGTCAAGTTCCCAAGAGCAAGGGAACTGTGACAATCAAGGTGTAAGGTTTGATTTACTTGTCCTAGTTGAGTTGTTCGCCTAGGAACTCGGTTGAGAAGATTCATTAGTGTTGTTAGAGTTAGGTAGAACTCCTAGGAACAGAGAAGTTTGAATCTGGCCTATTGTAACTAAGGAACAATCAATAATACAAGTAAGTCATTCAAAATCCTCTAAGCGGAGGTAGAGGTTTACCCACACAACTAGTTGGTTGTCGTGGGGTTCCTCTATAAGGGAACTGTGTCCATTGCATTCTGTTTACTTGCTCATATAGAACTTCCTTTGCCTTGGGAACAACCTAACTGCTAGTTCCCAAGCTCTTGCTAACACTTAACGATCCAACAACACCAAACACTCAGATCTCTAAATCGTAACCCTAATTTCTCAAACCACTAAATGTCTAAAATGTTAGTCATTGTATCTATAAATAGTCAAATATCTCTCAGCTGTCAATGTATCATTGATACATGAAATTTGCAAGACAATAAAACTATTAATAATTGGCATGTTTTAACAAATTTAATTACGATTTTTCTAATCTATGTCCTTTTAAGCTCCTTAAAATGACAAGATTTTATAAATTTATATCTATTTAGGATTAAATAGATTTTGTAAAAGGGTTCACTACCTTCCTAATAGGGTTTTAGTTCCCTCTATTAGTATACTTAACCTATGCCCTTAGGGCATAGGTTAGAAAAACCGATCTAATTATAAGTACTTATTTGTATTAAAAATAGTAACTCTAATAATTTCAAAAGAAACTTACAATATCAGATTTGCAAAAAATCACCGGCTAAATATCTCATATTGTCGTAAATCATGCACCCCACTCATACAATTGTTTATTCTAAGTCACCCATTAAATTCATTTGGTTAACAATTAACCACCCTGAGCCATCTTCATCCAATCCTCCGTTAACTTGTATGTAGTTAATATTTTTCCCTTGGTTCTTTAATAAAATTACTATTTTACCCTCGTTTTGAATATTTTTTCTATATGTGGAGTGTAAGTGCGCTTCCGGGATCATGGCCGCCTAAAACATAAGAGGCTAGGTGATGGATGCCACATCTATGATCATCCACTGTTCCCATCCACTCTCCTCGACACCATCTACCACTCCATTGAAAAATCCAGCCACAATTTTCGTCCATCCTCAAGATCTCTATCCCAATTGATGTTTCGCGGAGGCGGTTTTTTCCAAAGACGTTGCCCAAGAAACATAATAGTAGAAAAATTGGAGAAAGTTTAGCAATGACGATGAAATATAATAGTGCTTAAGTGGATATGAGAATCAAATTCGGCGATGCAAGGGAGCGGAAATTGTTAGATCGATTTGTGGATCGGTGGATGCAGAAGATATGGTCAAAGGCGGTTGTAATTGACCTGAAGATCTCGATATCTTGTTGGCACTGCGGGATAGTCAGGTGACGATGATTGTCTTTTTAAAAACCTCTTCCTACCCGAAACCTCTAAAAAAACTCATCTTCTTAAAAACCTTATTTTTAAGGTTTTAAATAAAAAACATTCTTACTAGAAATCCTCCTCCTACTTGAAATCTCTAAAAAAATCTTCATCTTCTTAAAAAACATATTTTATCGAACAAAGTCTTAATACAGAGTATATGCCAAACGAGCCCTCACTGGGAACGGATTTGAGGAGCATAGCATCGTAATTTTACCCACGTACGTACCATTCAACTTTTACTTGCATTCTATAATTTTCTATCCATCTTCTGTCATGGAGTATATGTCGAGTGAACATGTTTTTTGTATAAAAGTTGGTCGTTTATTGTTATATATGCAAACCTCGAGTTTTTTTTTGTCTTGGGAAACCTCGAGTTTTTTTATGCCTAGCTAGGTATATGACTAGTAGATCGAGTCATCTTGGTTAGGGGGCTTTGAATGTAGTTGGGTTTTACTTCCCCTAAGTGAGTGCGCTTTACTTGATCTTGGGCTTTTGTGAGTATTTTACCACGAGCCTGTTCATGGTTGGGTTCTTAGTGAGACTTGGTTTACAAGTCTTGCTTTTGTATATTCTTAATTCTATATATTTACCAATTCGAGAGAGTTTGGGTCTGTCGTTTGATTAAGATTAGAATTAAGGACTCGTTAGGTGTTTGTTGAGTAAAGGAAATGGTTAAGCGCATGAATCTAGTCTATTTTTAATTTATGGTTCATTGATCAAAATGGTAACCATTACCCCTTCTCCTTCATTTTTTATGTAAAACTTGAGATAATGCTCCCCACCCCCTTAACATGAGGTAACCATATCACCTATTCTCCTCTAACCATGACAATAGGGGCCATATCCGATTTAACGCTCTCTTTTGTTTGCGCTATCGTCGGTGAGCTTGAGTTTCGGCCTTTTCGGCTCTCATCTCGACTTGGTCACTCGATGGCCAAGTCGCCTGGTCACCCGCCTGTGACGACACCCCCTCCCTCGGGGATGGAAGTGGACAATGTCCATGGGTCATCTACCCAACCGAGGGTTCCCGCTTTGCATGGAACACAGTTCCCAACTCTGGAAAATGCTGCAAAATCCTTTCGCGACACGGTAACACGAAGCGCTCAACAACCGACTTATGATCCTTTGGCTTCCCTAGAGGAAGAACGACCAGATTTGTATGACACAGATGACGATGTCGCCCCAGAGGAAGAGGATCCGGACTGCCCTACTGTGTGTCTCACAGCTCAAGAGAAGCGAAGGCTTCGGGCTCCATGGTCACGTGCTTTGATCGTTCGTATGTTCGATAAGGGCCCGGGTTACAAATTACTCAAACGAAGCTTGGAAATCAAATGGGCTCTGAAAGGTTCCTTTTCGCTGATTGATGTGGGTAATGATCGGTATGTGGTTCGTTTCACAAATGGTGATGACTACGATCACGTGCTCTCCCAAGGACCTTGGATGCTAGGAGATAACTATCTCATGATTCGCCGCTGGACACCGGAATTTTGGTCCACTAGCGATACTGCCTCGGTGCTTACGGTATGGGTTCGCATCTCTGGTTTAGGCTTGGAATACTTTGATGAGCAATGTCTGCGTTGCTTGGGCGAGAAAATTGGAAAGGTTGTACGTGTGGACAAAACTACTAAGGATGCTGAGAGGGGTCAATTTGTTCGCTTCGGGGTGGAGATTGACTTGAATAAAAAGCTTCTGTCAAAGTTGTTCTTTAGAGGCCGTATGTGGAGAATCCAGTACGAGGGTTTACGCATGGTTTGTTATTCCTGTGGCAAAATCGGACACACAATGGATGTTTGCCCTTCGAGACCTGAGCCTGCCATGGTGCCTCCAAATGCAGAGAATAATAACGGGGATCATCAAATGACACAAGCCTCCTCTGCTCAGCCCACTGCTATCCAGGCTAAGAATAATGATGAGCCTACTTTTGGTCCATGGATGCAAGTCAAGAAACCAGTTCGCCGGCGTAATAATTCGTCCCAAGTTACCGCTCAGGGGTCAGCGCACCGCCCATCGAATACCACCGCGCCACCTAATGCGACCCCGTTACCAAGCAGCGGTGCTACATCGTGAAATCAACAGCAGCTCCCACAAGCGAAAACTAATCCTAGGCCGACGGGAAAAGTCGGGTCACCGGAGAATACAGGATCGAGATTTGCGGCACTTAGTATCTCTGAAGAGATTTCTTGCCCAGAAAAAGCGCCAACTGTGGTGCCCATTTTGGATAAAAATCTTTCTGTTGAAATTATGCGTAGTCAAGCTGAGTCGTTGACCGAATCTTCAAAACTTCCTAGTAATACATCAAAAAGGAAAATCAAATCTTCCACAACTAGGAAAGCGCAGGATCCGTCCGGTTCGAGATTTCACCCGTTTTATAAAAGCGCCCCCCCCCAAACAGTCCAGAATATTTCGGTTGGGACCAAATCTTCGGATTTTCTATCCATTAACTGAGACAAGCAAAACGCTGCCGTATCAACTGTGAACCCTAATGTGCCAATCACGCCACCGAGTTCGGTTACTGTTTCTTCACGCCCACCCATAGCAAATAAGCAATCTCTTTCGATCAAGAAACAACTTAGAGAGGCAACTCGCAAAGCTGCAGAACCAAAGACACACCTGGTGTCAAGTCACGTCATAACCCCGGTGCATGATGGAAATTCCCACGGTGCAGGTTCAACGGGTTTGGACCAGGCAAAGTTTGCTGGTCTCCAACCACCGGACGGGGCCGTTCCAAGTGCTAGCCTCCCGCCTGGCGAACAAGATGGTGATCGAGTTGTTACCATTGGTGACGGAAATGAATCCGATCCTATGCAGGGTGTCAATACCCCAGGAAATCCAGGCAGCAATTCAGCGCTTCAGTGATTCTGCTTGTGCTTTTGCTACCAAGATGACATTTAATTCTTTGCCGATTTTTGGTTACCTAAACTACTCCTTGTTTTCCATGATTAGACTCAACTTTCTTATCTGGAATGTTCGTGGTGCTGGTAGTGCACATTTTCTGGCTACAATTCATGAACTTATTCGCCAACATCGTCCGCATGTTTTGGCTCTTGTGGAACCACATATAAGTGGGGAATAGGCGGATACGGTCTGCCAGCGTATTGGGATGGATGGTATTCTTCGGATGGAAGCGGAAGGTTTTTCTAGCGGAATTTGGTTACTCTGGAACTCATCTGAGGTAAGGGTTGACCCGATCTCTCTACAACCTCAGCATATTACAGTTGAGGTCTCAAGAGTTGATGAGGACCCTTGGTTATTCTCTGCTGTTTATGCTTCTCCGAATGCTATTACTCGCATGGCTTTATGGCAGGAGCTTGAATCTTTTGCTCGATCGCATAATCGGCCTTGGGTCCTTGCGGGCGATTTCAACGCCACACTTAATGCGAATGAACGTACTTCGTCCTCGGTGGGTTCTACTTCGAATTCGAGACAGTTTCGAGAGTTTGTGGATGAACTGGATTTGATTGATCTTGGCTTTTCTGGTACTCCTTTTACTTGGCATACGGGAAACTCAGTTCGTACTCACAAGGCGGCAAGATTGGATAGGGTTCTATGCAACGAACTTTGGCGCCTTAATTTCCCTGAGGCTTGGGTCTTGCACTCTAGCGCTCCCCATTCTGATCACTGCCCTTTGATTCTCCAATTACATAATAATCATGAGCAGGCGCGTAGAAAACGCCCCTTTCGGTTCCAAGCGGCTTGGGTTTCGCATGATCAGTACCAAGATTTTGTTGCTTCTAGTTGGGATAATTCCTTACCCTGCATGGAATCCTTTCATTCTCTTTCCATTAAACTCCAAGATTGGAATAGAGAGGTTTTTGGCAATATCTTCCATCGCAAAAGGCATATTTGGGCGCGATTGGCAGGCATCAAAAGGGCAAGGGCACGTTATGTGTCTCAAAATCTTATTAATCTCGAGGCCCAACTCACAAAGGATCTGGAGATTGTTCTTGAACAAGAGCAAATATTGTGGTTTCAAAAGTCAAGAGCTTCTTTTTTACTTGAGGGAGATCGGAATACAAGATTTTATCATCTTTCGACTGTTATTCGGCGTCGGGCAAACAAGATTGAAAGGCTCCAAGACTCATCTGGTGCTTGGGTGGATAATAAGATAGCCCTTCATAATCTTGTTATTTGTTTTTTCGCCGATCTTTATACTGAGGAGTTGCAACGTGATCCAGAGCCTGTCTTGCCATTTCAGATCAACCACAGTTTCCCTATTTCTGCGGGACTTGCAAACTCTTTCTCACGGCCTTTTGAAGCTATTGAGGTATGGGAAGCTCTTAGTGTGATGGGTCCGTTTAAATCGCCTGGTCCGGATGGGTTCCCAACAGTGTTCTACCAGAAAAGCTGGTAGAACACTGCTGGGTACTTAATTTCCTCAATCATAACATCTTAGAGTCGAATTTCTGTGATGCTCTGCTGGTTCTCTTGCCAAAGGTGGAAAACCTGGTCAGCCCTGCTCAACTTCGCCCCATTTCGCTGCTAAATGTCGTGTTTAAAATCTGCACGAAAATGATAGTTCGGAGATTGAAACCTTTCATTGATGATCTCGTTTCGCCTATGCAGTCTAGCTTCATTCCGGGTAGGCAAATTGTGGATAATATTGTTGTAGTTCAGGAAGTGCTTCACTCTTTTCATGATCGAAACAATGCCGGGAAATGGATGATTATTAAGGTTGAATTGGCCAAAGCTTACGATCGGGTTAGGTGGTCCTTCTTGCAAGAAATTCTTTCCGAGGCTGGTTTCCCGCAAAAGTTGATTGACTCTATCATGGGTTGTCAAACTCATGGGAAAACAAATGTACTTTGGAATGGTGAATCAGTTGGTTCTTTTAATCCCTCTCGTGGGGTTCGTCAAGGGGATCCGCTTTCCCCGTATTTATTTGTGTTATGCATGGAACGACTCTCGCATATTATTCAATCCGCAGTGGAGACGGGTTTTTGGTCCCCAATGTTAATCAGGGGCGTCCCCTTATCCCACCTCTTCTTTGCTGACGATCTGTTATTATTTGTTGAAGCTAATTCTTCTCAAGCTTCAATTATTCAAGCTTGTCTTGATAAATTCTGTTGGCAGTCGGGGGAACGTGTCAATCAGGATAAGAGTTCAATTTTGTTTTCCCGGGTCGTGATTCACTCATCTGCAGTGGCAATTAGCAATCAGCTGAATATTCCTCTGACCACGGATTTGGGGATGTATCTGGGCGTCCCTACTCTCCACGGCCGTATTATGAATGCCAAGTTCCAATCTCTGCTGGATAAGATCACTACAAAACTCCGGGGCTGGCAAGCAAGATCTTTGTCTTTGGCGGGCCGGGTCACTCTTGCAAATTCAGTATTGACAAGTCTGCCTGTGTATATGATGCAATCAACTTTAATCCCTCGTTCTGTATGTGATGAAATAGATAAAAAGGTTCGAGGTTTTATTTGGGGTTCTCAAAATGAGCAGCGGAATATCCACCTTGTCTCTTGGGAAAAAATTACGCAGCCTAAGAAACATGGGGGTCTGGGTGTTCGTTCTATGCGCGACTCAAATACAACTGCTTTGGCAAAGTTGGGGTGGAGAATGGTGCAGGAGCCGGACAGGCTTTGGAGCCGTGTTATACGGGGAAAGTACTGTAACAATCAGTTAGACATGGATATTTTTCAACGTCGCCCTCACCAATCTTACAATTGGAAGGGGCTGGTTCATGGGAGCCAATTACTGTCTAAAGGTGTTCGGACGGCTGTTGGAGACGGGAGTCGCACCCTCTTTTGGGTTCACAACTGGCTTAAGGATCGTCCGCTTTCTGATTTTGCTCTACAACCGCTTTCTGATGAACATCTTGGCAGCACTGTTGCAGAGTACTGGAATGAGAACTCCTGGGATTGGGCACGTTTTGCTTCTCTTCTACCAGGACAAGTTCGGGCTGAACTCGCGGCTATTGTGATTCGATCTGGGGAAAATGCTCACGACAGGTACTTTTGGGGTGCATCACCATCGGGCCTCTTTTCCACTGGTTCTGCTCGTGCTCTGTTGCAATCTCCTGTCACAACCCCATCACATTCGGTTTGGTCTGATATTTGGCGGTGCCCGTCTCAGCAGAGGGTTCGCCAATTTTTGTACCTTGCATGCCATGATGCTTTCCTTTGCAATGCCACTCGAGTGCATCGGGGGCTTGCTTCCTCAGATGCTTGTCCTCGTTGTCAATCCTCGGAAACAGCTCTCCACGTTTTACGGGACTGCTCGGCTGTCGTTAAAATATGGGAACCTTGTTGTCCTTTGTTGGTTACCAATGCTGAATTCTTCGAGGTTTTAGACATCAAGGATTGGATACGTTCGAACATCAGAGCCCGGAATCACCAAAGCTCCTTATTCGCTTATATTGCTTGGTATATTTGGAAGGCTCGTAACAATTTAATCTTTAAAGCTACTGATCAGTTGGAGAGTGTTCCTTTGGTTGCTACACGCTCGACATCAACGTTCATGAGCTTAGCTGCTGAGGCTCGGAACAGAATAGTGAGACCTGATGTGATTTCTACTGCATATCCATCTGTTTGGACGCCGCCGTGTGTTGGGTGGGTCAAATTGAACGTCGATAGCGCCTCCAAGGGAAACCCGGATCCATCAGGCGGGGGAGGTGTGTTTCGTGATCGTACGGGATCTTGCTTAGGTGCTTACACTTTTCGATGTGGCTCGACAGTGGCTCTCACGGCTGAGCTATGGGCTATTTTCTATAGACTCCGTCAGGGTTTGGATTTGCAGCTCAGTCACTTAATTCTTGAATCGGATTCGGCCGTGGCTTGTAAGTTGATCAATGCCCCTGAATTGCACAATCACCCTGACTTCCATATAATTGATAGATGCCGACAACTCATTCTTTCCCCGGATTGGCATGTTCGTGTTCAGTTCATTCCTCGGAAGCTCAATAATGTGTCGGATTGTTTGGCTAATTATGCTCTTACTTTAGACAATTCTTATGTTTTTTTATCAAGTTCCTCCTGTTTGTATTCTGCCCCTCTTGGGCATTATGAACACTTCTTAGGCTCTCTTATAAGTTAATAAAAGCTTAAAGGGCTTTGCCCTCCTTTGCACCAAAAAAAAAAAAATTCTCCTCTAACCATTACCCCCTTCCCTCATTTTTCTTGCCAAAAAGAGAGAATCATTATCATTTTACATATAAATTTGTTTCCTTTCCCTTTCCTTTCCTCCTTGTTATACCAAACGGGGGCTAATATCTAGCTAATTTAAGTTTATTAAGTAAATGAGAAAGAGTTCAATTATATAGTGTATTAATATGCGTGTAACCAACTAGTTAATTAAACTTTAGGGAAATTCCGTATGGTGACCTCGATGTTTTGCGAACTCCGCGTAGTACAAAAAGTTTTTCGAAATTCCGCATGGTAACCTTGAGGTTTTACAAATTCCGCGTGGTAGCCTCAAATTATTATAAAGGCTAAAAGTATTTCAAATATAAGCACCTTATTTCTTAATTGCATAAAATTAGTATATTTTTAGTTTTTTTTAAAACTACCTAATCTTTTTTTTTAAACAACTTAATTAGGGGGAGTATCACTTAATGGCCATGCACATACTTCTTATTAGGTGGTTTTTTAAATGATAAGTTTTTTTAATTAATGCACCCACTCTTTTTTAAAAAAAAACTCTCCCTTAAAATGTTAACTTTTACAAAAGTTACAAGTTTATATTTTTTTAGAGAAATAAAAATGGTAGATTTTTTTTCCAAAATTACATGTGATTTTGATGATTGCTAAAGGATATTGTTTTATAATACAAATTTGAAAAAGTGATTATTTTATAAGAAAAAAAATTGGATTTAAAAAAAAAATATTTAGTGCCATGAAAAATAAGTAAAAATGAGAATATTTATAATTTTTTTCTAAAAACTTTAAAATTAGGCAGTTTTTTAAATAAGATTAGGTAGTTTTTATAAAAATATGGTGATTTTATTTAATTAAGTAAATAATGTGGCTAAATTTCAAATACTTTTAGTATTTTATAATACTTCGAGGCTACCATACGAAATTTGTAAAACCTTAGGGTTACCATGCGGAATTTCGAAAAACCTTGTGTACCATGCGGAATTTGCAAAACTTCGAGGTCACCACACGTAATTTCCCTAATTGAACTTTATGTACATGTGAGATTGTGAGCTAGGGGCACATTTTGTAGGGTAATTTTGATTTTGAAACCAATAAACCAAGGGAAAAAAGACTAGGTAGAGGTAGCTTTTATTTTAAGAACTGGTATTTAAACCGGAAATCAGATTATAGTGTACAAGCTAGCAAGTAGCAAGCATAACTTTTTTTTACATTCAACCTGAGTCACCTGACTCGTCACCGGCCTCACTCAACTTTTGACCGATTTTCACCGACTTTACTCATCGTTTGTCGGATTCTCACTCGATTAACTTATTGCGTTACGTGACTAGGGTTTGCCGGACATGTTACATAAAAAATTGATATCATGCATAGAATATGATCGTAAATGAGAGTTGCATATATTTGCATCATGCAACAATTCGTGCAGATCTTCTGACGAATTTTTCATTACAAAGATGCCATCTTGCAACATAGCTCTAACAAAAAGACAAGTTTTTATTTTTGAATTATTGAGGATCGAGTGCCAACCGGCTTCCTTTTGTCAGTGATCGATCACGTACGTCTGATACACCCCATATCGACCTACCCTAGAAAGGATTGATCGAAAATTTGCCATTTTTTGGGCCTACAGGCTACAGTTAGTTAATTGAGTTTGTTACGTATTATTTTCTGTAATTTTGTCTTTTACTGTAGTTAATAATTAAGAAAAAAGGAAAAACGTTATACTCCGTATTAAATGTCATCTTTTATTCAAATATTATTTTAATAATTATAAAAATTAATACTTTGGACCCCAATGAATTAATCTGAATCCACACCATAACCTAGCATATATAATTCTTCCCACAAAAAAAACCTAGCATAATCCGGATATATTTGACCTATCATCTAATTGACCTAAAAATACTCACTTTGAATCTGACCGACCGAATTAACCCATAGATCTAATTAAATATTACGGAGTACAATAGACTTGCAAACATATGTACATGGCATCAACAACATACTATAAAATTTATGCCCCAACAACATCAATTAATTACTGGTTTGCACCAAAAAAAAATCATCAATAAATTGCCTAAATTCCTAATCGTAACTTATGTGCGGCAGTCAACCTGAATACCAAAACAGAGACTGAAATTGACGATACAATAATCGTACTCGCCCTTCAAGGAGACCGATGCATGAACTATAAATTAACAAGTGGACACTGAATGCGATTGCCACCGGTTATACAATAGACGTGTAGTCCTGTACTGTGTGCTTCACAACTTGCTCCGATCCAAACTTCAACCAGTAATCTGCACCTTTTGATTTTTTCCTTACCTGCTCCATCATCCTCCAAGATTTTCTCTTTCTGATACCTGATTTCAGCCGTCCGATTGCGAATCCTAGATGGGCCCTACATACACGCACTTCTATATATACTAGTGGACCCTCACTTTCTTCTGCCCAGTCGATCCTCTACGTGAATGAATCCAAAACAAGCAAAATGCCAACGGTTTGTGTTCTTTGAACGAGTCTTGTAGGAGTTTGTTGAGAATGCGTGTGTGAGATACTTGGAGCTTTTGCAAGATGACTACTGTATTCCAATTCCACCTACCTCCCCTAACTCTACTGTTTTTGCAATGAGAGCCACAAGCGTCTTTTTGGGGTGAGCCACAAGCGTTTGAAGTTCGTCTTCGTTGTCCGACCATTTCACGTTGGGTTGAATTCTGCTATTCTAATCCAGCTAGATTGTATTATGGAGAACACACCTTATGGTCGTCTCAAGGGGTGCAGCAGGGTGATCCCCTTGGTCCTTTGCTTTTTTCTTTGGTCTTACAACCCATGGCTTGTAAAATCAGAGACGCCTTTGATGTATGTCTTCAAGCGTGGTATTTGGACGATGGCACGATTATTGGTGACACCTTGGTGGTGGGGAAGGTTTTGCAGTTGATTATGGAGGAAGGGCCTCGTTTAGGGTTACATCTCAACGTGGGAAAAACTGAAGTTTTTTGGCCTATTGAAGACCCTCGTAGTAGGCTTGTGGGTGTCTTTCCCCCTAGTATTGCTCGACCTTTGCATGGGGTTAAGTTGCTTGGTGGTCCTGCCAGTTCCAATTCTTTTTTTAGTGCTGAGCTTGTGATGCAGAGGGTGACCAAGACCATTATGCTCATGGATAAAGTTGCTAAGCTAAATGATCCTCAGTGTGAGTTGTTGTTACTTAGGGCATGTACCGGAGTTTCTAAACTCTACTTTGCTTTGCGTACTTGTCCTCCTGATATTTTTGAGGCGGCTCAGCGCACATTCGATGAGGCTCTTCGATCTTCCTTGGAGCGTATTGTTACTGCTTCGGGACCTGGGTTTGGCGATTGGCAATGGCGACTTGCCACCTTACCTTTTGCGTTTGGAGGGCTTGGTGTTTATTCTGCAGGTGATGTTCGCCATTATGCTTTTCTTGCTTCTCGGTTACAATCAGCCGGTTTGCAAACAACCCTTCTTCAGAATGCAGGCATTGTTGGTCATGGTCATGCTTTTGATGATGCATTGAGTCTGTTTAATAGAAATGTGGAGTCTGATCGTTTGAGTAATCCTAGTGAGGTCGCTGCCCCTAAACTCATGAAGAAATTGGCAGATATATATTTCACAAAGGTTACTGCTTCTGCAGAATCCACCTTTTCTTTATCTCCTCGGCAATTGGCTTTGTGGAAATCGCAACAGGGAGATCACACCTCTATTTGGCTTCGGGCGGTCCCCATCTCGGGTTTGGGATAAACGATGAATGCTAAGACTTATCGCTGTGTGTTGTGTTATCGGTTGGGTGTTCTTTTGTTCTCTATTTCGACTCCATGTTCTGCTTGCTCCAGGGTTTTTGAGGGGGATATCTTTGGTGATCATGCGGTGTCGTGTGCTGGTATTGTAGGTATTAAACATCGTCATAATGTTGTTCGGGATACCCTTGTTGATATTTGTTATCGGTCTGGGATTTCGGCAAGGAAAGAGGTAGATATTGGACTGTCTGGCGGGAATGACGAATCTCTCCGTCCTGCAGATGTGTTACTCTATTCTTGGGATCGAGGTCGTGATGTATGTGTTGACTTGACAGGATCGTCTCCTTTGACACAATCCGGTTTGTCTGACTTTGTTCCGGGACGAGTTGTGGCTGATGCGGCTAATCGAAAGAGGGTCAAATATGAAGCTAGTTGTCGGGCTTTTGGTTATGGTTTTCTTCCTTTCTCCTTTTCTTCTTTGGGGGAACTGGATAAGGATGTTGTAGCATTGCTGAAGCGGGTTCAACAGTTTTCTAAGACTCAAGACATTGGGGCTCGTGCTGCTGCTCATATCTTCACCAGAATAGGCTTTGCTATAGCTAGGGGAGTGGGGGCCCAGATTGTATCTCGGCTTCCCACTAATTTTATGTAATTTGTTTGACTTTGTTAGTTATTTTCAATATAATAATAATAATAATAATAATAATAATAATAATAATAATAATAATAATAATAATAATAATAATAATAATAATAATAATAATAATAATCTATCACTATATATTAAAGCCTATCTCTTTTCGAGCTACCAAAACGATTCTGGCCCACCTCATATTTACAAAATTAATTAATTTTTATTTCTAATATTTTAACTTTTTCCTATTATATTCTTCTTTAACTATTTAAATCTATCTTTTAACATCAAACAAATATCTATTTAGTATAACAATATCTTTTGAAACTTCTTTATACAAATATTTAAAATTAAAGATAACAAATTTAAAATATTTTAAAATAAGTATAAATATCTTTTACCTTTTACCATGATGTCTTTTCACGAAATTATTTATAGATTTATTTTTTTGATAAAAAAATTTAATGATAAATACTTATAATGTTTAAAAATAAAAAATAGGCAATATATATAACTATATATTAAATTTGTACCTTTTCAAGTCACTAGAACGATTCTAGCCCCACCTTATATTTAAAAATTAATTTTTATTTTTATTATTATAACTTCTTTCTATTAAATTCTTTTTAACTATTTAAATTTATCTCTAGAATAAAAAAAAATATCTATTTAGTATAACAATATTTTTTGAAAGCTTCCTTATACAAGTTTTTAAAATTAAAAATAAAATATTTAAATATTTAATAAATAAAAATATTTAATGATATATCTTTTGACTAATTTATTTATAGAAATATAGTGATTTTATTTTATAAAAAAATTAATGATAAATATTTAACTTTTTTAAAATTAATAAAAATGGATAATAAAATATTTAATAGATATTGAAGTATTTGATAAACTCTAAATTTACTTACATGAAAAGTAATAAAATAAGAAAAATATAATACTTTATTAAAAAATTATATACATTCTATGAATAATAAATTACTTATAATAAAGTTTATATTATATTTTTATTTATTTATTAATATCCTATTTATAATGTTTATAAAGTATCGAATCGTAGTCGTACATGGTACGAAGGGTAAAACTAGTAAAAATAATAATAAGATGAGTTTTATCGGTTATAATATACAAAATTCGATTTCGTAATATGGCCTCTATGATGGTGAATCGGGGCACCCCGGTTTGATTCATGAGGCTCTCCGATTTTACGCTAGTGGTGAATTTGATCGGAACGAATTTAAAAAAAAGAAGATAAATACTAGTGTTACAGTAGTGGTAAAACTTAAAAAAAGTAGTTTTCTCGTAGAGGTAGCAAAAACCGCTACCGATAAATTGTAAAATTAAAACCATTGCGGTTTCCGCTACCGCCACATAGACTTTTGAGGGTAAAACGTGTTTCACATAGGCAATTTAACAACAGTGGGGGCAAACATTTTTCACTGCCTCAAATCCGATTAACATTTCACCGTCTCAAAAATCACTACCTCGTCAATGTCGTGTTTTTGGTCTTTTGTTTGAGAGCGAAGAAATTCTCGTCCGAATCCGATTAATTTAAATGAGGAACACGTGGATGAGGATGGCGGTGGAGAGGGAATTCCCTATAATGGAAATCTAAACGAGGTGCATCAAAATGAACAAGTGGTATGTAATATATTATACAATTAATTTTTAGTTTTATTATTTTATAGTTGTCATATTTAATCATTTGGTATATTTAGTTGAGTAGATTGTAATTTAGCTCTTAATTCATTATTCAATTGCGTCAAGTTTCCTAATTTTTAATTTTTTAGCTACTTTGAGTCTGATAATGAGTGGTCAAATCGGAATATTATGCTAAAATGGGCCAGAGGAATAGGGTGGAATTCAAACATGGTGTTGACCATTAAAAACTCTTGGGATACGAAGGTCCTTTTAGCATGTGCGTTGTCTGGTGATTATAAGCCAAAGAAGAAGGAAAAATCTGGTGTTATTGTGCAAACCATACAAGTCAGTGATGATCTACGTGAAAAACCACGTACTAGAAAGAGTGAAATTCGATCGCCACAATCACGACCTCCCCAACATTTTGGAGGGGTATGCTTTCACTAGCCACATGACCGAGGAGCAAAAAGAGGATGCAAAACAATTAACTCTTGCCCATGGGGACCCAAAGTTTGTTATGAAATAGCTATGTCAAAAGTGGTCGAAAATGACAACATCGATGAGGCAGTTGTACAGTTTTTGGAATGAGGTCTTGAAAGCAAAGAGAAACGGAATGACAATAACTCAATTGTAGGATCGTTAGTACGTCTAGGTTGTCGACCTCAACTAAGTCGTCAACCTCTTAAGTAAATCCAGCGTAAATGAACTACAGGAAAGACTTACTTGAACACGAAGTTTTTATAGTGGAAACACTTGTTTGATTAACTCAATCAACCAAGTGTAAAAAACACTCCCTTCCAAGTTCTCGCTTGGAAGGATTAAAAGCCGTAGCTTAGTTTATTGATCTTTTGGACTAGTTATACGAACACCCTGGATCTAGACCTACTTCCCAAGTACTCTAGAACTCGTTGTGAACTGAGTAACTACAACCCGCACTAAATCTAACAAAAGCCTACGTCTTCCTCTCGAACTCTCGTTTCTTTCTTAGCACAAAATGGAGTATGAGTTCGTGCTCTATCTAACCTAAAACCTTAGATTAAATACACACAAACTAGGTCAGATAAGAGAGAATAATATCTTTTAATTTGGTTATGGCAAGATATTATTTCTATTATCTTTACAAAATCATCCTAAGCATATAAAAGGATTACAATCAATAACGACTTAGGATAAAGGCATAAACGGCTTATAATATAATCTGCATAAGATCTTTCCTAAAACAAGTTTATACTATCCAAACTACCAAGATCTCACGCGTCTTCAAGATCTCCGAGATCTGCCTTCAACACACGTCGACGACCTGACTGACGTTGGCGACTCTTTTAAAAGACTCGAGGTCGTTCACGTGACAGACGTTTGGAACCATCAAAATCAAAGCCTCCAACTTTTCTAACAAATTCCCCCTTTTTGATGGTGACAAACTCTTTTATCCTGTATAATCAGAGCAGTACGAAAACTCGAATAGGATATGCAATAATATTCAAGTTAGCCAAAAGTTCCCCCTAAGTTGGATAACCCACATGTAATTCAGCATAAAAACTCCCATTATTTTATCTACCCCCAGCCTTTTCCCCCTTTTGGCATCATAAAAAAGATCAATCTAAATAATCAAGCAAAAAGAGATAATCAAACAAGGGTAAATAGAAAATTATCCAACAAACATACGGAATCCATAGCAACAAAAACAAATTAGTCTTAAACCTGCAACACATAGAAGGCACAAACACATAGATGAAACTGAAAAGATGTTTTTGAGATAGTAGATGTGCAAGGAAAATAAAGGGAACTGGATGTCGGCTACTCAAGCTAAGTCACTGACTTGATCAGATCATCGAGCGCAACAGATAAGTCATGAACATCAGATTTCAGCGTAGACTGATCACGCAGGAGTTGGCCAACTTTCTCAAGAAAATCCTGGTTTTGACGTTGGAGCTCAACTAACAGCTTCATAATTGTACCAGGTTGTTCACCTTCTCTCCCCATAGCATGAATGCCTAACTTAGCATCTTCCATCTCAGCATCAGAAACCACATCCTTGCCTGCATCCCTTGACACCCATTTATCATCAACCAGTTTGTAGCCCATCTTGCGAACAATGTCAGCATTTAGAAGACGAACGTGATCCACTTCTTTCCCAGCCTCATAAACCTCATGATAAAGAAGCACTTTGTTGACAATGGAGCAGTATGGGAGAGCATGTGTGGAATTATCCTTCACAGATTCCATGTGTAGAAGCACTAAGCGAGCAAAGTTGACAGGTTCCTTGTCGAGAATTTTATCCATGACAAGAATGTCTTGGATCATAGCAATGCTCCTCTTTTGTTCCCGGGGAATCAAGTTGCTGATCACCCAAGTGAAAAGAACCTTCCTTTCGGCACTCATGAAGTTGGTGGCAAAGGAACCACCATCCACGTAATCGACCTCTGTGACCTTTTTGAGCAGCTCAGCCGAATCAACATCTTCAGGCCATGCACCTCGATGATATTCAGCAAATCCCTTGTGCGGCACTTGCAAAAGAGTGGCTAACTCCATGCTCGACAGGGTGAATTTCTCACCATGTAACTCATAATGGCCCATGGTCCTCTTCTCTTTGTCTTCTACAGTCAACGACCTATAGAACTCTTTCACCAACTCTGGATTAAAACTTTCCTCCTCATGAAATAGATGAGTCCACCCTTGATGAGACAACAACTCAGAAACTCCTTGTAGACCAGTGGAATTGATGAACTCATCGTCCATGATGAGTTCCTTGACAAAGTCACGACCAGCCATGTTACTTCCTTCGCCTTTGATTTCTTTACTGCCCTTTTTAGGTTTGCCACTTGCAGCGAGTCGTCCACTTGACAGAGTGGGCATCTTTTTACTCTTTTTCGACTTAACAGTTTTCTTGGAGACAACAGAGTCTCCACCTTCAGATCCAACTAGCATTGGAGATACTTCCCTTCCTCTCTTTCTAGTAACCTTAGCACTAGACTCTCTAGTCTTAGGTTTTCTAGATTCCTTAGTTATCACCACATCATCTTCATCGGACTTTTTAGACTCAAACAGTTCTCTAGCGATTTCTTCTTTTGATTTTACTTTAGAAGAAGATGCAACAGATTTGAGTAGAATGAGCTTAGGATCACTAGGAATACCTTGTTCAGAGTCATCGTGTCCTTCGATGTTGAGAGGCTGAAGCGGTGAGTTTGGATTTTCAATGGAGTCGTTCACCTTGCTTGGGTCAACGACTTGTTCTGGGTCATTGACCTGGGCATCAGTTCCCGCTAAAAGCACAATAGTCGTCTTCTCCGTGACGACTGGTTCAGAAATTTTATCTTTGGACTCCATAGCCTCAATTGATTTTACTACTTCTTGGACATAATCGAATTCTCCTTGCATGCCTTGGGTCTTAGAACTCTCAACCTCAAGCAAAATCTCAGTTTTCTCTTGCTCATGCTCTCTGGGTTTCGGGGAATTGGGTATAGAGATTTGTGATGGGGCTAGGGTTTCTGGTAGGGTTTGAGACGGAGGGATTTCTTGAGAAAGTGGGAGAGATTCAACTTGATTTGGAGAGGATGGTCCTGGTTCTTGATTTTGTGTGGATTTGGGACCTTCAAGCATCAATGGTGTGGCTGGTTTGTTAGCGGTTTGAATGGCTGCTAAGAGCAGAGCCAAGGTCTGGGGATCCACGATTTTCCCAAGCTTTAGGGCTAGGGTCCGTGGAGATTCTGTACCACGAATGGGGGATGAGGGGTTAGGGTTTGACGCCATTGATGATGAAAAGGTTTAAGCTTTTTGGTAGAGAGGTTGAGATAAAAAGCAAGAGATTTGAGAATAATTGCAGGAGAGAGAGCGTACCTTTTCAGTGAGAGAGTCTCCGTATTTAAGCTTAGACTGAGTTGATGTGATTGAAACTAGATCTTCCCAAGATCTTTATTCAATGCAACTGAAAGGGCAAATTTCCTTTGGCAAAAGATCTTCAAATATTTGAAAAGATACCATTGGAGAAAGGTGATTTTTGTCTTACTCTGAAACTGACGTTCTCAACCTGTTCTACGTCAACCACTTAACCATAAAAAATTCCAGGTAACTGACATTCCTCATATAGTGCACAGTCACTAACCTCACTCAAGTCGCCAACATCCATTGAAAAGAGAATACGCCTGGTTCTTTGGGGTTTTGCACAGGGGTGCCAAAGAGAACCAGGGGAAATAATTTATGTAGCTTTGTCAATCATGCAGATAAGTCTCCGTTTATAACAAAACATTCAGAAAAAGGCTCATAGAGACTCTCTAACATGATAGGCTAGGGCAGGCTGTAGAGTCAACCGTCATTTGAGCTTGTAATGAGGGTTAGGAACATCAGGTTTGGACTCTTTTGGGCTCAAAGAAAGGTTTCAACATGTAATTGATGCAGAACTCAAGAAGAAAAGAATGAAGACATAATGATGTGCATGGTTCATGAGTATGTAACATGGAAACATTCAAATTTAACAGCTCAAGATCATAAAACTTTTGAATCATAAATAGATCATCTAATCTAGTCAATCATTGAGGGATCATAGATGGGAAATAGATTATTTTAGGGAAATCATACCTAGCTCCATGCGGAACTGTACAAAGGGTTCACGATTGAGAGCTTTAGTGAATATGTCAGCACGTTGTTCACCTGTTCGGCAGAAATCCATGGTCACCAACCCTTTCTCGACACAATCACGAAGAAAATGATGTCGAATCTCTATGTGCTTGGTTCGTGAATGTTGTACAGGATTTTCTGAGATGTTGATGGCACTTGTGTTGTCACAGAGAATAGGTATGCCATCATACTCTAAGCCAAAGTCATGAAGTTGTTGCTTGAGCCAAAGAAGTTGGGTGCAGCACACAACAACGGCGATGTACTCGGCTACTGCAGTAGAGAGAGCAACTGAATTTTGCTTCTTGGACCCCCATGACACCAGAAATGGTCCAAGAAATTGAGCCATCCCTGAAGTACTCTTACGATCAATTTTGTTCCCAGTAAAATCAGCATCCGTGTACTCGACTAGACCAAAATCACATGAGGTTGGGTACCATAGGCATAAGTCATCGGACCCTTTGAGGTACCTTAGAATCCTCTTGATAGCTTTGAGATGCGATTCTCTTGGATCAGACTGAAATCTTGCACATAAGCATACGCTGAACATGATGTCTGGTCTGCTTGCCGTGAGATAGAGTAGAGAACCTATGATGCCCCTATACAAAGTCTGATCAACCTTCTTTTCATTTTCATCTTTTCCTAGAGAAGTGATGGGAGAGATAGGTGTGTCAAAGGATTTTGAGTTGTCCAATCCGAACTTCTTGACACACTCCCTGAGATACTTTTGTTGATGCACTCTTGTTCCTTCCATATCTTGAATGACCTGAAGTCCTAGAAAAAACTTAAGTTCACCAACCATACTCATCTCAAATTCACTGGCCATGAGGTTAGCGAACCTCTTCACAAGTTTTTCATCAGTAGAGCCAAAGATGATGTCGTCCACATAGACATGTACAACCAGAGTGTACTTTCCTTCTTTGAGAAGAAAGAGTGTCTTATCCACCTGTCCTCGAACATATCCATGTTGGAGCAAAAACTGAGAAAGCCTGTCATACCAAGCTCGAGGTGCTTGCTTCAAACCATAAAGAGCTTTGTCGAGTTTGAATACATGATCTGGGTAAGTGACGTCTTCAAAACCCGGGGTTTGCTCTACGAACACTTCTTCCTTAAGAAACCCATTCAGAAAGGTTGTCTTAACATTGATTTGTTGAAGCTTGAAGCCATGATGGGCTGAATAAGCTATCAAGAGACGAATTGCCTCAAGACGTGCTACAGGAGCAAAAGTCTCATCATAATCTATCCCTTCTTGTTGGTTATATCCCTTAACCACAAGTCTTGCTCTATTTCTCACAACGTTTCCAGAATCATCAAGCTTATTTCTGAAAACCCAACGTGTTCCAATCACAGTTCTATCTTTGGGTCGTGGAACTAGGTGCCAAACCTTGTTTCTCTCAAATTGATGAAGTTCTTCTTGCATAGCACACACCCAATCTGGATCTCTTAGAGCTTGATCCACATTTTTGGGTTCCAGAACAGAAAGAAAAGCGTTGAAAGCACAAAAATTCTGAAGTGAAGAACGTGTCTGAACACCTTTGGAGTAATCTGAGATGATGTTGGTCACTGGATGAGCATCTTTTTGCTGATAGTTTAACTGAAGCTGAGTGAGGTCAACTATCCCATTGTTGTGACCTTGATTAGTGTTAGGATTTTCAGTCTCTGCAGCTTCTTCGCTTGGATCAGACTCATCATCACCAGATTCTTCAATATTTACATTATCTTCCACAGCAGGCATGTCAGAATCATCTACGTTGTCCACCTGAGTCGAGTTAACAACCTGTTGAACTTGATCAATTTTCTCAATGCTAACTTCTGACTCTTCACACAGATGAAAACCTAGATCTCCTTCCTCTTCATCAACAATAGAGCTGCCTCCCATGGTATTCTCATCAAACACCACATGAACACTCTCTTCAACTTTCTTAGTTCTTTTGTTAAACACTTTGTAGGCTTTGCTATGCTAAGAATAGCCTATGAAGGTTCCTTCATCACTCCTAGCATCCATCTTGCCAAGACTATCTTTGCCATTATTATGTATAAAACACTTACAACCAAACGTACGCAAGTGGGCAACGCGGGCTTTCTTCCTCTTAAAAGCTCATATGGTGTTTTCCCAAGAAGGGGTCGCACCATAGCTCTGTTTAGTACATAGCATGCGGCATTGATAGCTTCTCCCCAGAAATTCCTTGGAAGTCCACTCGAAATCAACAGCGTTCTTGACATGTCTTCCAAAGTTCGATTCTTTCTCTCAATAACTCCGTTTTGTTGAGGGGTTCTTGGGGCTGAAAAATTATGATTTACACTATTTTCTTTGCAGAACTCCAAAAACTGAGCATTCTCAAATTCAGTGCCATGATCAAATCGAATAGAGATCAAAGGTACGTCAAGCACCTTCTCTGTAAGCTTAACCCATGTACTGAATTCTTCAAACACCTGGTCTTTAGAAAACAAGAAAAATATCCAAGTATAACGTGAAAAGTCATCAACAATGACATAGACATATCTATTACCTCCTCGACTTCTCACACGCATTGGCCAACACAGATCCATATGAATTAACTCTAGAGGATTAGAAGTACTTACCTCTCTTTTTGATTGAAAAGAGGATCTGACCTGTTTTCTTTTCACACAAGCTTCACACACTTCATGTTTAATTTGGTCAATCTTAGGTAATCCACGTACCAGTTCCTGATTGTGAAGTTTGCGGATAAGTTGTAAACTTGCATGGCCAAAACTATTGTGCCAGAGGTTGGCAACGTCTTCGACTACTTGAAAACACAACTTTTCTTCAGGTAAGAGCCAGGGAACAACTTTATAAAGATTGTTTTCACAGATTCCCTTCAGAAGAGTCTTTCCTAAGCTATCATCAATCACTTGACATCCAAGAGAATCAAAGACAACTTGATAGATATTGTTAGCACACAGTTGAGAAACACTTAACAGATTGTATCTAAGACCCTTGACATAGCTTACGTTGTTAACACAAAAGTTCTTAGAGATTCTTACCTTTCCAATACCCAAAACTTGACCCTTACTGTTGTTACCGAAGGTGATGTTGCTACCTTCTTGTTGATGAAGTGAGATAAATGACTCAAAGCTTCCCGTCATATGAGTTGAACATGCACTGTCGAAGAACCAGGGACCGCTTTCTCTCACTTCATTCTGCAAGGTAAAAGTCAGTTTTTACGAACCCAGAGTTGTTTAACAACTCTTCTGGGTTGGGCAACGTAATGATTTGCAGAACATCTTTCATTGTAAACTCTCTCAGGGTCTATGGTTGGCTCACGCTCATGAGCTTCCCAAAATCCGTAAGATCTGCTATCCCTTTTCTTTTTCATGCACTCATGTTGAAGATGCCCCTCTTTTACACAATACCAGCAAGTTTTATGAGACTTAAGACCGACATACTTGCTATACCCAGGATAGATTGGTTTGTTATGAATACGAGCATGAAAATCAATTTTTGATGGTTTCAAGTTCTCGACTTGTTTCATCCAGATTTTGTGTGCTTTCTGGCCTGAAAACCAAGGTCGTTTACCTTTGCCAGAATTTTTCACATCTGATGTGGAGCAACTTGCATTGTTGTCGCACATAGGTGCTTTACCTTTAAGTTCAAGTGGACACAAGGCTTTCAAATCTTTAGGCACATAGGAATATCCAAGTCCAGGTCTTGACGTTACAAAAGTTTTTGCATACTCTTCAGCAGTTTTCTTAGCTACAAACTCCTCTATCCATTTCTTTTTATTAGACTCATTAATGTTCTTTTCTTTTTCGAGGTCACTAACTTAGCATTACCAAGTTTAAGCATGAGATTTTCTCCTTCAAGGTCTGTGACCTTCTTTTCTAAGTCATCCACTTCAGATTTAAGATTATCACAGGTTTTGCAAGCAATAGACTCAGAAATAAAAGACTTTTTCTCTAACTTAGCACATTTAAGAGACCAACCATGATTATGATCCATTAAGTTAGAGATATTTTCTTCTTTTTCTTCAAGTTTCTCACTGAGTTGGGTAACCTGAGTTCCCAACTTCTCGATGATAGCATGCAATTGTTCTTTAGATTTATTGGATAACATAGACAAGAGTTCAGAATTATATACCTCTGTTGGAGCATCTACAACCATGAGACACATGTCTCCTTGTTGACTTGCTTCATCTTCAACATCAGAATCGTCCCAAGTAGCTAGCAAAGCATTCTTGTCACCTTCAGACTTTCTCCTGACACAGTTTCTTGCAAAGTGTCCTTTTCTCGAACAATGATAACATATCACGCCCTTCATGTCTTTGACAGGTTCGGTTCCTTTAGCTGGAGTTTTAATGTTGCGATTCCAAAACCTTTTCATGGCTCTTGAGATGAATGCAACTTCTTCGTCACCGTCAACTTGATCATCATCACCTTGAGCAAGATCGAAGGCCCTTTCAACTTTCAAGGCAATGTTCTTGACCTTGACAGTTTCAAGGCGATCATCTCGCCTTTGCTTAATTCCTCCATACATAGTCAACTTTCCTATGACATCTTCCAAGGTGAGTGTTTTAGTCTCACTATTGGTTAACATCGCAGCAGCTGCTTCATTCCATTTTGCATTGAGTCCTTGGATTAAGTTTTTAACCTGCTTACACTGAGGAACTTTTTCACTAAGAGACTCAAGTTGGCTAACCACAGCTTGAAATCTTGAGGGATAATCACCCAAGGATTCATTCTTTTCTTGACTCACTCCTTCATACTCCCTTTCCAAAGCAATGATGCGATCCTTCTTCACATCATCATTACCTTGGTGGAGCCTTTTGAGAGCATCCCACTTCTGCTCAGCTGTCTTGTATTGGACAACCTTCTTCAAGTCTCCAAGAGTTAGAGCATGGTGAAGAACCTTCTTAGCACGAGCATTCTTCTCTAACTTCTTGTAGTCAGCATCATTATAGTCTTCCTTTTTCTTTTCTCCCTTTCCGTCAGCAGTGAGAAAAGTCAAGAACCCATCTCTATGACTTTCCAGAGTTGTCCATCAAGCGAGCAGATGCGAGTCTCCATTTGCTCGACCCACCAATCGTACTCACCAGCTTTGAGCACTGGTGGCTTCCAGAATGAATCATTGATTGCAGTATTCGTTGAAGTCATCTTTCCTGTGAAACAATAAGTACTAAAACAAATCTAGAGCCAAGGCTCTGATACCAATTGTAGGATCGTTAGTACGTCTAGGTTGTCGACCTCAACTAAGTCGTCAACCTCTTAAGTAAATGCAGCGGAAATGAACTACAGGAAAGACTTACTTGAACACGAAGTTTTTATAGTGGAAACACTTGTTTGATTAACTCAATCAACCAAGTGTAAAAACCACTCCCTTCCAAGTTCTCGCTTGGAAGGATTAAAAGCCGTAGCTTGCTTTATTGATCTTTTGGACTAGTTACACGAACACCCTGAATCTAGACCTACTTCCCAAGTAATCTAGAACTCGTTGTGAACTGAGTAACTACAGCCCGCACTCAATCTAACAAAAGCCTACGTCTTCCTCTTGAACTCTCGTTTCTTTCTTAGCACAAAATGGAGTATGAGTTCGTGCTCTATCTAACCTAAAACCTTAGATTAAATACACACAAACTAGGTCAGATAAGAGAGAATAATATCTTCCAATTTGTTTATGGCAAGATATTATTTCTATTATCTTTACAAAATCATCCTAAGCATATAAAAGGATTACAATCAATAACGACTTAGGATAAAGGCATAAACGGCTTACAATATAATCTGCATAAGATCTTTCCTAAAACAAGTTTATACTATCCAAACTACCAAGATCTCACGCGTCTTCAAGATCTCCGAGATCTGCCTTCAACACACGTCGTCGACCTAACTGACTTTGGCGACTCTTTTCAAAGACTCGAGGTCATTCACGTGACAGACTGACGAGGTATTTTCGTGGTCGTTTATACCTATCAAAGAAACCTTAGCTTAACCAACTCAGTAGAGCGGCAAGTAAGGAACGATCCCACAAAGACTCGTATAAATGTGTTATTGCTTAAGTGCTAAGTAAATAATATGGGGGGTTTTATTGAATGAAAATCTAAACTACTATGCAAAATTAGAAGTAAATATGAATGCAAAAGATGGTTTAAATCAATTAAGGAACAAGCGTGTTCAACTAGTTACATCCATCATAGATATGTGTATTGATCATTGATTCTTTCGATTCTCAATTCCCTTGAATAATCTATTGTGGATTATACACCTACTAAGGATTATGACCCAAACTTTATAAATAGTTGAAAGAACTAACAGTCTAAGCAACCCTAATCATTTAACAACCTAAAACAACGTCTAGATTCAATTAAACAACAGCTTTACGAATCGAGTTATCAATAGAAACAAACACTTAGAGCAAACAGACATCTAAGTTATTTGTGGATTTATTCCCTTCTACAATTGAAAAGCCCGAACGCGTCCAAACAATTATAGATGCTATTTTATCTAATCAACCCCGAACGGGCATCAATCAGATTAGTTGTAAATTAACCTAGAAATTCTATTAGGTGATCAATCTAACAAAATCCCAGAATAATTCTGATTCAATTAAGCACAGGGAATAAAACCTATTCAAGTTGATGAGAATCAATCAAACCTCACAATATTATGCAATCTATGATTTCAATAACTAGTCAAACACAAGAGAAATTAGCAATGCATAATTAAATTGAAATCAAACTTACAAAGGTTCAAAGGTTCTTGCTTGAGAGAAAACCCTAGCCTCCAAAAGTTATCCAAAAGTTATGACAATGATAGATAGAGAAAACTAAAAACAAGGTTTAAATACCCCAAAGATATCCAAGATAAATTATCCCGAAATTACATTAAACTAGTCGGAAAAGACCTCATAAAGTCCAACCCGAGGCCCAAAACACGCGGCCCAACTCTCACTCAGATCCATCCCGACCACGCTTGTTTACCTAAAGATCTGCAAAACCGAACAAAACAAGCGCAAACCCTGAATTTCCTTGAAAACCTAAAAACCTAAAAACTAAGCTAAACTAAGCTAAAACCATGCAATATAAACATAAATATGCATCCTAAACTATACCTAAATGCAAGCTATCATAGACGTTTGGAACCATCAAAATCAAAGCCTCCAGCTTTTCTAACATCAATTCTCACTCCATTACTTGAAGTCAAATGAGTATTATCTCGATTATCAAATCGAGGATGGAAGCAATGAGATACATGATTTTTTCTTTGTCCATCAAAAGTCATTGGTTTTGTTGAATTTGTTTTCGTATGTCGTGATTATGGACGCTATATACAAAACGAACCTATAAGTATTTCACTGCTGGAAAACGCGTCTGTAGCCAGAAAATATTTAGCCACAAATTTTGGCGAGGGTAATTTGGGTGGCAACGGCCATATGTTTAACCACAAATATTTCTGTTTGCGGTAATATGGCAATGTAATATAGAGTTGTGGCTAGTTTTGGGGCCGAATAGCCCCGAAAAGTGAGCGCGGCTAGATTTGGTTGTAGATTTCTGGCCATATTGTCATGAAAACAAGCTCGTGGCTTACGTTAAGGCCCAATGGGCGCGAATTTCTTGCGCAGCTAGATTCATTTCTAGAGTAGTAGCTAATTAGCCACGAAAAAAGATTCGTGTGTATATTCAGGACAAAGTCTGGAGCTAAGTACCCACATACTAGTCGTGGCTAGGTTTGTGGATATTTGTGTGGGTAATTTGAATCATTGACTGATAAATGGTCCTTCATTTCTTTAGAATTTTTAGAAATAACCACAAAACTAGCCACGAGTTCTTATTTTCGTGTCTAACATAGTTTGTTTGGAAACATCTGCGATAACAATCACGAGATTAGCCACGAATTCTTTATTTCGTGAGAAATCTGCAGAAATAACCACGAGAGTAGTCACGAGTTCTTAGTTTCGTGTCTAACTTTGTTTGTTTGGAAAAAATTGCAGAAACAGTCACGAGATTAGCCACGAGTTCTTCATTTCATGAGAAATCTGCAGAAATAACCACGAGACTAGTCACGAGTTCTTCATTTCGTGTCTAACTTTGTTTGGAAAAATTTGCAGAAACAGTCACGAGATTAGCCACGAGTTCTTCATTTCGTGGTAAATCTTCAGAAATAACCACAAGATTTCAACGAAGGAAGAGGAGAAGAGTACGTTTGGATTGGGCTGCTCCTCCATATGGGCCGAGTACGGTGATCCAAAAAACGGGCCCATTTCTTTTGACTCCCAAGCCCATCAAATTTTCTATTACCTCACAAGCCCATTCCACTATAAATAACAATTATTTTAAAATTTTAATAAATATTACCCATAGGCCTTTATAAAAAAATATTTATTAAAATAAAATATCAATCATGCTCACCTAGGAAATTAATAATTTTTAATAAATTATAAATGACTTCCTAGGAAATTAATAGTTTTTAATAATTTTTAATTCTTATGAGAAATCGTTATATTCATTTAGAATCGTTCATTCTTATGAGAAATCGTTATATTCATTTAGAATCGTTCATTCTCATGAGAAATCGTTATATTCATTTAGAATCGTTCATTCTTATGAGAAATCGTTATATTCATTTAGAATCGTTCATTTATTGAGAAATCGTTATATTCATTTAGGCGGGTTCATTCTTATGATTTCTAGAAATCGTTATATTCATTTAGATTCGTTC
Source organism: Fallopia convolvulus (assembly GCA_964016875.1). Taxonomy (NCBI): domain Eukaryota; kingdom Viridiplantae; phylum Streptophyta; class Magnoliopsida; order Caryophyllales; family Polygonaceae; genus Fallopia; species Fallopia convolvulus. The sequence goes on from OZ024721.1 coordinate 11,602,558, forward strand.
ATTCTTATGAGAAATCGTTATATTCATTTAGAATCATTCATTCTTATAAGATATTGTTATATTCCTTTAGAATCGTTTATTCTTATAACAAATCATTATATTCATTTAAAATCGTTCATTCTTGTAAGAAATTGTTATAGTCCTTTAGAGTAGTTTATTCTTATAAGAAATCGTTATATTCCTTTAGAATCATTCATTCTTATATGAAAATGTTATATTTCTTTAGAATCGATCATTCTTATAAGAAAGCGTTACTTTCATTTAGAATCGATCATTCTTATAAGAAAGCGTTACTTTCATTTAGAATCGATCATTCTTATAAGAAAGTGTTACTTTCATTTAGAATCGATCATTCTTATAAGAAAGCGTTATATTTCTTAGGGTTTAAGATTTAGGGTTTAGGGTTTAAAGTTTAGGGTTTAGGGTCTAGGGTTAGGGTTTAGGGTCTAGGGTCTAGGGTTTAGGGTTTAGGGTTTAGGGTCTTATAGGAAATCATTATATTCCTTTATAATCATTCATTCTTATAAGAAATCGTTATATTTCTTTAGAATCGTTCATTCTTATAAGAAAACATAATATTCACTTAGAATCGTTCATTCTTATAAGAAATTGTTATATTCATTTAGAATCATTCACTTATAAGAAAACGTAGAAAGTGTTATATTCACTTAGAATCATTCATTCTTATAAGAAAATATTGTATTCACTTAGAATCGTTCATTCTTATAAGAAAACATTGTATTTACTTAGAATCGTTCATTCTTATAAAAAAAACGTTATATTCACTTAGAATCGTTCATTCTTATAAGAAATCATTATATTCCTTTATAATCATTTATTCTTATAAGAAATCGTTATATTTCTTTAGAATAGTTCATTCTCATAAGAAAACATAATATTCACTTAGAATCCTTCATTCTTATAATAAAACGTAGAAAATGTTATATTCACTTAGAATCATTCATTCTTATAAGAAAATATTGTATTCACTTAGAATCGTTCATTCTTATAAGAAAACATTGTATTCACTTAGAATCGTTCATTCTTAGAAGAAAACGTTATATTCCTTTATGATCATTTATTCTTATAAGAAATCGTTATATTTCTTTAGAATCGTTCATTCTTATAAGAAAACATAATATTCACTTAGAATTGTTCATTCTTATAAGAAATTGTTATATTCATTTAGAATCGTTCATTCTTATAAGAAAACGTAGAAAATGTTATATTCACTTAGAATCGTTCATTCTTATAAGAAAATATTGTATTCACTTAGAATAGTTCATTCTTATAAGAAAACATTGTATTCACTTAGAATCGTTCGTTCTTATAAGAAAACATAATATTCACTTAGAATCGTTCATTCTTATAAGAAATTGTTATATTCATTTAGAATCGTTCATTCTTATAAGTACACGCCAGGGGTTCGGGGGCGGAGCCCCCGACAACACCAGGGGTCCTAGGGGGCGGAGCCCCCTAGTAGGGGGTTCGGGGGGCAACGCCCCTCGACGGTGGTCTCGCTGACCGGTCAACGAGTTGGGGGTCCTGGGGGCAACGCGCCCCTGGCAGGGTTGGGGGCAGCGCCCCAAAAAAAAGGTATACAATGTTTTATGTATTGAAGATTTATTTTATTATCATGTTAGATTAATATCGGTTTATATATAAAATTTTCAATTTTACTCTTTTAATTATTGTACTTTCTAGATAGGAAAGTGTATATATATAGGAAAGTGTTTGATTATTTAGATTATTTGTATATAGAAAAGTGTATTTAGTTAAATATTTTTAAAAAAAATAATTGCTAATTTAATCATCTAAAACATTTGGTTTAGGTGTGAAAAAAAAGGAAATTTTTGATTAAAATGTTTTGGGCGGGCTATAAATATTACAAGGAGGGAAAATTTGATGTAAAGAAATTTTGGGCGGGCTAAAAATATTACAAGGAGGGAAATTTTAGTTTAAAATTTTTTAGGTGGGTTGAATATTGTGGGCCTCTTCCTTATTGATTGAAAAAAGTTCTAAAACTCAAACCCTAACTGTGAGCCGCACATATCTCTGACCTCCTCCTCCGCCGCGCACATATCTCTAAACCCTAAACTCGCCTCCTCTCACCAAATGGAGAGAATCAGGAACGAGAGAGAATCAGGAACGACGACGGACTCGTGGAGAAAGAATTCGGATTCTTCACCGCCAGCATATCTTCTCCCCCTTGTCAAAGTCCACATATTCATCTCCAAATCGAGGGAAGGAACCCTAGAGAGAATCAGGATGGGAAGACGGGGTCGGGGAGAAAGAATTCGACTTCTTCACCGTCGGCATATCTTCTCCGCCTTGTCAAAGTCCACAAATTCGTCTCCAAATTGATCGATTTGAGCTTCTGCTTCTGAATTGAATTTTTTTTCCTAATGTCTTTTTGTCAATCGAGGTTCTTATTTCTCATTGAGATCCAAACTGATCGTTGTGTAGTTTTTCACTTGCAGGTGAATGTTCCATTCATCTGCTTCGAAAGACAAAGAAGAAGGAGAGATGGCTACGAAAGCCTCCACTTATTCAACTTCAACCCGCAAGAGTAAACAAAAGAGGTCAAATCTTAGTGACCCCACCTCGGTTCGACCTGATACGCATGGCTTCCACCAATGTCGACAAGCTTGTACGTCTCCTTTTTCCTCTACACATTTGGGCTTCAGCTTGTATGTCTCTAGTGACGCTGAATTTTGTTTGGCATCTATTTAAAATTTCTGTTCAGGTTTTAGATTAGGGGCCCTTTGTCTTTTGGTTATTAATAAGTATCCAAGCTCTATAGTCATCATAAGTATGTTGTCCACTTAAGTTGTTAAAGTGATTTGTTTCTTCTTTAATTGAATGGATGAGAGTGTTGTTAAAATGATTTGTTGCTGCTGGCAGCCAGATATAGCATGCTTGTGATTTCTATAGTGTTGTCCTTCTTGCTGTTAAAACATTATATAAAACTACAAATGACAAGAACCATGTTGCTTTTTTAGTATCCCTAAAAATGAACCTCTTGGTTCTGCTGGCAGCCAGATAGGCCAGATGAACTTGCACGGAGGGAGAGTTATCAATGTCAAAGGAGCTCGTGTTCAGGGGATTCTAGCAATGTCACGATCAATAGGTACACATGCTTGTAAACTCAAGAAATACAATGCTTCTATCGAATATCACATGCGTTTTTCTGTTTTTTGCTGTTGCTCTTTGTTTGTCACCGATCTAAGTTTCTTAATAATATGACTCGTAATTTCTGTTTACTAGTGTAGTTTTGGATTCTTTCTTCAGAATGGAATTTTGGAGTGATAATAAGATTCTGCAACTTTGAGGCTGTCATTTTATGTGTGGGATTGGTTTTTAGAGTTTGAAAAACTAGGATGACTATTTTTGTTGATAGAAAGATGTGTGATTGAATTTTCGGTTCTGGGTGGATGAAGCAATTCCTATAAATGGTCCATTTTAGTATGTGTTCACAATATATTGTCCATTTTCATGGGCTGGTCAACTCCTCCCTCTACTTATCTATTTCTCTGCCTAGATAACACTACTTGTTTCTCTTTCTCCTCTCCCTATATGGTGTGATTTTGTAATATGTACTCATTGTGTATGGCACAAGTTTGATTTTTTAATGGCTATTGACAAGCTTAGGAAACCAGATTTGTTGTTTTTTGCAAGATAAGGAGCAGTTCTGTTGCTGGTGCTTTGCGGAAGCATTCTCAGATTCATGGAGAAAAACAATATGTTTGCACTATGAGGGATGTGGAAAGGTAACAGTTCTGTTGCTCACTTCTAATTGGTTGATCCTTTTTAGTGATCAATGAACTATATGTGTGCACATATATTGTTATTTGTGTATTTACATATCTATCCTTGCAGAAATTTTTGGATAGCTCCAAGTTAAAGATACAACTTCTGATTCATACTGGAGAAAGAGATTTTGTTTGCCATCATGAAGGATGTATAAGGTGATTATTCGGTTCCTCTATATCTTTTTGTCAAGTGGATTTTATAGCATCAAGGGGCAGTTAATACTATAATTTGAATCTTTATATTTGTGCAAATATGTGTAACCTTTGGGGTGTTCCCTTTGTGCTATGGATTACTCGACATTTCGACCTGCATCCCATTCGTTTTCTGATTTTCGTTTTGAATGAATCTGGTTGCATGGCTGTTTCCTAATTCTTGTGTGAAAATGCAGGGTTTCTCTTTAGATTTCATCTTGAGATCACATATGAAGACCCACTCCCAAGAAAATGTTGGTGTTCCACCTTTCAATATTTCAATATGCAAGTTGAAGGTGGCTATCTTTGTACTCTTCTTAGTTTTAGTTTTAGAAAATGTTTGTATCAAACATACGAATTCTGCACCTCTAAGTTTGTGGTACTCTGGTTGAGCTTGAGCAACATGACTCGTTTGCTGTTAAATATGATTGCTTCTGCTGAAATGCGTTATGACTCAAATAATGATGTATTATGTCATTTTTAATTACTTCTTGCATTGTTTGCTTTTTTTTTTCTTTTGATGTCCAATTTTTTGTATACTTTACTATTGCTTTGACTAAACTAGAGAACATTAGAGAGAAATTAGCATATATATTATGGTATAATATTTTTTTCATTTTTTTTTAAATGCGTAAATATTTAACCACAAAATTTGAAACAAAATAGATTCAATGCAAATTTCAAGGCTAAATGGCCATGGATTTTCCCACTAAATAGATTCATTGCGAGTTTCAAGGCTAATGGCCACGAATTAGGGGCAATAGTGAGTTCAAATTCGACTCGAATTTAGGTACAAAATACATTTGTAGCTAAAATTTGATGGTGATGCACTCAAAACCAACCACGAAATTCAATTCTGGCTAATGTGGTTGAACATGACTTTCGTGGCCAATAGCCACACATTTAGCAATGAACTAGTTCGTGGATATTATTTGCAGCTAAATAGCCACAAAACTAGAATTATGTGGTTCTTTTCCAGAGTGATATTTAGCCTCGCGCGTTTTAGCCCCAGGGCACCTTTCGAAGGGCAATCCGTTGGGGATGTTGTGGCTAACGTGATTTCGTGGTTATTTTTGTGGCGAAAATCGTGTCTATTTTCCTGGCTACAGACGCGTTTTCCAGCAGTGTTTATAATAAAGCGTCTTGTACTTAGTACATTAAGTTTTTCCCATAAAATTATTCAATTTAATTGATATTGTAGGTATAACATGCCCTTGAGTGATATGGTAAGATTTACTTGCATCGGACATACTTTTAGCATTCGTTTTGCATTTATGGAAAGGGAGACCCAAGCTCACTATGAATCAGTATTATTTCAGTTGTAGGAGTTGTTCCAAATGATTGAAAAAATGTTTTGTATTGGACAATCGTTTCCCCATATCCACGCTATAAATGACCCAACTAGTGGACACCGTCCGCTATGTGACGATGTGTGGTGGACGTCAGCCTGTGGACTACCATGCCCTCACCAAGTCCTTGTCTACATCAATGAATGCATGCCTATTAATCTTTCAATGATTCAGGATTTTTGGAAGCAACATGTGTGGGAAGGCCTTAAGGGAGCAGATGACCATGTGGACTCTACAACCCTATCAATAGATGATGAGATTTGGACAAGAATGATACAAGACTCCTATGAAGGCAAGATAAATCGTACCATCCTCCACCAAGTTGGCTGAAAATATGTGGACCTCAATTATCCCAACGATTCCACTCTGAATGAGCCACAATGTAGGAAAAAGAAGGGCATGCCAAGGAAGAACTAAGGCCTTGTTTCACTTTGAGTGGAAAGGGATTTTTGAGTGAAAAGTGATTTTTAGTGTCTTGAAAAACGTAAACAGTAGGGCGTTGCACGAATTTCAAGAGTATTAAAAGTAGTTTTTGGATAGAAAGGGGTTTTGTATGGAAAGTGAAACAATGCCTAAAATGTCTAACCAAGAAACTTGACTAGGCTGAAGCATCATCAACAACGTGGAAGAGGCACTCATTCTATGCCCGGTGTCGCACTTAGACAAGTTATAGACGAAGTGGAAGAGGAAGAATGAGAAGGAGAAGTTGAAGAAAAAGGACAAAAAGAGGAAGAATATGGATATCGTCCGATATGTGACAATTCTATAGAAGAAGGATACATTGGAGTGGATCTTGGTGTTCATGTTCCCCCTTCATGATTCCATTCATCGTCAACGCTTCTAACGTCCTAAGAGACGGTAATGACAAGTGCAGGGCATTTCCTCATTTGATGTGGTGGGGTAGGATAATTGGAGGAGAATGCAACAAGAGATAGTTTTTGAGTCGAGGAGGCACTAATAGACGTATGCAGTTGTGTACTCTTATATCACTCAGATTGACGAATTGATTAGAAACATTAACACATACTACTTTTGGATGGAGATGCCAATGGTCGGCTTGGCATTCGCTAATAGATTTTAGTTCACACTTGTCATACTATCCGAGCGTGGTCCTCTCACATCACTACAACAGAAATGTGTTTTAGCGAGAAAAAATTTCCTCGCTAAAAGTGAAGATTTTGTCGCTGAAAGTGTTTGGGGAGGAAATTAATTTCCTCGCCAGTTCATCGCAGAAAGCTTGTCAAGGAAGGGTTTCAACGAGGAAAAAATATTTTCTCGAAGAAGACTTTTCGCGATGACAATAAATTTTCTCGGTATTATAATTTCGCGACCATTATTTTCTCGCAAAAAGGCATACAGTTTCGTTGCCAAATGTGATGAAGGATTATTAGACAATTGTCTTTAAATATTATTGTCGACCAAATAAATTTTCTCGCTAATTCTTTTATTTCCTCGTTAAAAATGGCTTCTAAATAAAATAATATAAATAAAAACTATTTAAAATAATATTCCCGACGATTTTTTTCTCGAGATATTTACTTTTAGCTAGAAAATCTCCTTTTTAGCGACGATTTTTTCCTCGTTATTTATACCCTTTTAGCGAGAAAATATTGTCTTAGAATTTTCTCGTTATTGTCCGACCTTTCATTATTGAACTAATTTTATTGCTAAATGTATCCTTTTAGTGAGAAAATGTATTATGGTCGATATAAGGAGATGTTTTAGCAAGAAAACTTGATAAAATATTATAAAATCTACAAAATATAAAGAAAATGAATACTATAATTTTAATATAAATAATTATGATTCAATTATATATTAAAAACCTAATAAAAAATAACTTAATAGAATATATAATACATATTTCTAGCATAACTAGTAATTGTACTAATAAGTGCAAACTAAATTCCAAATTAGAAATGAGCTAAAAGTCTTTAACTGTCAAGTGGTTGGTTGTGGAAATTTCCATAAACTCTTTAAATTTCTTGGACTTCTCTTCCAATGCATTATTGATTGAGAATGCTTTAGCTAGTGTAGGTCGACGTCCAAAACCACAACCTTTGATGTAGCTTGCTTTTGCTCCAAGAACTTTTTTGCAGACTTCGTCATCAATCATTGTGGGAGTTCCATCTTCACTAGTTATCTCTATTCGCATCAGTATCATATGATCTGCAAATCGAGAAAAGTGTAACAATACACTATGGGAGCAATAACTATAATTCGTAAGGGAAAAAGGAAAACAGATGAACAAGGAAAATCCTGATATGGTAATCATCAATCAGAGAATTGCAAATCCTTGACTTCAGAACACTTAATTTACAACAGAACAGTACGAACATGGAAAATCCTATATATTAGAATTTAATTTACAACAAAACAGCATAAACAAGGAAAATCCTATATGTTAGTTCCAATAAAACACATAAATCTGCATAAAAAGGGTAAATGATATAAACAAAGGAATGAGAACTTGATTTCACATGAGGCTAAATGAACACTCAAATTTAAGGTTTCATAACCAAGATAGCAATCCTTATTCCAAATATCAAGCGAAGGCAATTTTGTTGACAAGTGACAATAGAAAATCATATTTCTAACAAGCAGAAATAACAAAATATTGATGAATAGGATCAGGATTCTGAAACTGAAGGTATACTAGCTGAATTTTAAAACTGAAAAGTGAAACAAAAGTCCCACATATTAAAGTTAAAGAATAGTAAAGACAATACCACAAAAGTTGTCTTTATATTATAGTTAAAAGAATAGTATGCTTGTCCAAAAAACCTAACACCAATCCCAAATCCGGACTCAGCAAAATCAGATGTCAAACGCCCAATCCTCTACCTAATTCAAAGTTAATTATAGACCATAACTAGCATAGATTCATTGCAAATTTTAAATAATTAGATTGATCCTTAAGTTTTAACATTTCTAAAATAGTATTTTTATATTCGAAAAAAGATATTAAATAATTTTTATAGATGATAACATATTTAAATTTTTTAATATACTAAATCCAATGATTTTTCTTCATTTTTAATAAAAATAACTAAAGTTCATTAATCTATAGCTATATATTAAAGTTGAATCTTTTCAAACCACTAGAATAATTATGCACCAACCTCATATTTAAAAAAAATTATTCATATTATTCCAATTTTTCCTATTAAATTCTTTCTGTCTATTTAAATCTATTGTTAACAGTGTTAACTTAACACGAAATCATCATAACATATTTAAAATAAAAAAAATAAGGATATCTTTTGAAAAATCCCGTATAAAAATATTTAAACAATAATGTTAAATATTTAATAAATAAGGATAAATATATTTTATCTTTTAGCATGATATTTTTTACGAATTTCTTTATAGATATATGTTGATTTTCTTTTACAAAAAAAGTAGTGATAATTTTTTTTATAGATATATGCTGATTTTTTACAATAAAAATACATATATGTAAAGTAATAAAACAATATGGATAATATAATATTTAATTATATTGAATATTTAGTTTATTTAGACACTATAATAATTTTTTGCACCGCCATAAATTAAATTATCAATATTCTACCTATTTTTCATAAATAAATTATCTTTTTTCTTTCATATTAAATTGTATCTTATTTATTAAAATAATTTTTAAATTTTTAAAATTTATATATTCCATATTTTAAAAGTATATATCTTTTTTGTTTTATTTTTTCATATTTTATCTCCTTTTTTAAAATTAAACTTATTTTTTAAAAATGTTAAGGAAAAGGAAAATTGAGAATTATTTTATCTGAATAATCTATATTTATTCTCAACTTTAAACTGAATAATTTAAATTTTATTTTTTTCTTTGATTCTTAAACAAAATAATTTTTGAACTTGATAGAAACAACAAATTACTTATATTAAATTTTATATTATATTTTTCTTTATGAATATCATATTTATAATATTTCTAAAAAACTATGAGGTCATAGTCGTGCATGACACGACGAGTACAACTAGTATCATATCCTTATATATTAGGATAAATTTGTTATGATTTTTTGAGCATTAGAATTTTATTCAAAGTAAAAATGAACTAGTTGAAGTCTAGTGATACCGATATTACCTTAAACCATAACCCTAAACCCCGACTGTAATTCATGACCATAGACCCTAAACATTTAGTTGTTTTGAGAAGTTGTTTTTAATCAAAGAAATAAAAATAAAAAAGATATATTCTCTATATTAAAGATACAATATAAAGGAAAACAATAATTGATTTAATACATAAGATTTAATTTAATATGAAATTTAAAAATAATTTATTGATTGAAAATTAAATTAGATTTGATTTATTGTGAATTGGGGCAAGAATCAAATAGATGGGTAAAAAAGGAAAAAAATTAATATATATGGTTATTCATACTTTAAAAGGCAATGATTTTTAAAGTAATCTTTTAAATTTACACAAACAGAATAAAACGGCAATTTGAAAAAGAATATGTAATTTTTTTTTATCAAAATTCAATAGAGACAAGTAATCCCGAATCTTTAATGAGATAAGATAAGTTTTTCTTATTATTTTAATACACCAAAGCTGTAGCAATTTTTGCCCCCGTATTGCGCCACATGACCCCTTATTAAAATAATAATTTAAAACGATTCTTATTAAATTAAATTATGATAAAAATTATAGATAGTATAATATTTTGATAAAAATTATAAATAAATTTTAAGAATTTTAAATATATTTTAATAAATAATAAATAATTTAACATGAAAGAAAAAGATAATTTATTTATGAAAAATACGTAGAATATAATAAATTTAATTTATGTGGTGCCTATTCTACTAGCTAAATAAACTAAATATTGGATATGACTAAATATTTTATTATCTATAATTTTTAATTACTTTCCTTGTACATAAACTTCCAGACTATTAAATATTTCAATTTAATAGAAATCTTTTAATTTAATAAAAATCTTTTAAAATATTTAATTTAATAAAGAGGTGATGTGGCACAACGTCATAGAAGAAATTGCTACCACTTTAGTTATTAATAATAGATAGATTTAAAATTATGAGTTTTCAATATTAAATTTTTAGATTCTTTTATGTTAACTTTCTATTCAAAAGCATAGCAACGTTTTTAATTAGTATGAACCATATCTTTAATCATGTATTTTTCTATAAAATTTTAGATTTTTTATATTAATTTTTTTTATTTATAAGTATGATAACTTTTTAAATTAATATTGAGCATATTTTTCATATTAATTTTGGATTTTTAATATTAATATTCTATACATAAGAATGAAAACTTTTTAAAAATTTCCATCCATAAATATGTTGGGTTATATATATATATATATAAATGTTCTATTTATAAATATGACAATCAAATGTAATTTTTAATTAATATGAACCATGTTTTTAATTGTAGTATTAGTATTAATTTTCTATTCATAAGTATGTTAACTTTTTAAATTTTCTATCCATAAGCATGTTGATTTTTATATACTAATTTTCTATTAATAAGTATGACAAATTTTTAATTAATATCGGTATAGATATATATGTTGTGGACCTTGTACTTTACCAGATCAAATTATGGATACAAATAGCGATGAATCAAAATATTTGTCATAGCATGTGGTGTTTAACAAGGAATATAAGTTTCTCTCTAAAGTGAAGTCAAATGTAACGAGGAATCATTAAATTCCTTGCAAAAAGCCACATTTAGCGAGGAAAATAAAATGTTCGCTAAAAGTGAAGTCACATTTAACGAGAACGCATTAAATTCCTCGCCAAAAGCAACATTTAGCGAGGTAACTAAATTTCTCGCTAAAAGCAACATTTAGCGAGAAAAATAAATTTCTCGCTAAAAGTGAAGTTACATTTAAAGTGGAATCATCAAATTCCTCGCCAAAAGCAACATTTAGCGAGGAAAATAATTTCCTTTTCTCGCTAAAACTGAAGTCACATTTAAAGAGAAATCATTAAATTCCTCGCTAAAAACCACATTTAGCGAGGAAAATAAATTTCTCGCTAAAAATTTGGTCGCAAAAAGGTATTTCTGTTGTAGCGACCTCTCGATGATTGCGAGTGATGCTCTAGATAGTCTTGTACTCCCGTGTGGAATGACATTGTGACAATTGCTCATCTTGGGAACCACCATGTCCCGGTAAGCCTAATTTGTTACCTCGTTTTATGATTGAATATTGCTATGGTTTTTATTGTATTATTTACAAAATTATTATTATAGGAGATAGGATGATCAAAGGGGATGATCATAAGATTCGAGTCTCTCAGTGCAAGGTAAAGAAGAGAAAGTGGTAAGAAGGAGATGTGTGGAATGATAAAGATAGATGGAAAAGCAACCTTCCTTGGGAGATATAACTCACTCCTTTGAGAGGTTGAGGGATCAAGCCCTTTCAAGATATGATACAATTGGAAGAGGAGAACTCAAAGGGAGGAGGCTTGATATTACATGCAAGCACTCAACAAAAGAACTCAAGAACGACTGAAAGAACACTTCTTTCTTTTTTATTTCAATTCAAGATGTTTTACAACTAGGAGAGCACTTATTTCTTTTTTATTTCAATCCAAGATGTTTTACAAAGTTATTCTACTGTTAGAACTCTTTTCCCTAAAATTTTCGGTTATATACCGATTTGCACCTTTATGTTTAATGAACCGGTTTGTCCCGGCTAAGATGCTTGTACTTAAGGCCCTGTAGTGGCTTGTTGAAAAATCAATCGAAAAATCAATCTTCTTCTTCCCTGATTTCTCTGATTCTATCAAATCCCTGAAGCTAAATATTCTCGATGGATTCCAAAGCTTCAAGTCAGCTTTTACCTTCCCCAAGCTGACTTCTAGACTGGTCTTCACCTGATTTTGAGTTCATTTCTGAACTTCTATTTGGGATTTTAACATTGGTATCAAAGCACACTCTTGCAACCATGGTGGAAACTTGCAAGGAGACGATCTTGGAATTGGCTAGGAAGATTCAGGCCTGCATTCAGTATCTTCCTAGCCAACATGATCCCTCATTTACAAATGCATACCAGGCAATTTAATCCTACCAATATAGGAGAGGCCGCTAGATTGGCCAAATTACAGGAGAACTCCTTAACCTTAACTCCACAAAAATACCAAAAGACCCCAAAACACCTACCAAAACCTCTTTAAACGCTCCTTTCAGAATCCAAATCATAAAACATCTCCCCTTCTACCAACTTCACCAACCAACAAAATTACACCCAACTACATTTCCCTACTTCCACCAAAACTAGCCAATGACAAATTTACCAGTAAATAAACCTACGATAAAATGAAGGAGAGGAGAAATAAATGGACGTGCATGCTTTGTGATGACTCATAAACCCTTGGGCATAATTGTAGACGAAAGAAGTCTCAATTTTATGTGATGGAGTGTGAAGATGATGTGACTGATGAGCCTTGTGATCAAATAGGAGCTGAGATTGATGGTACACTAGAGGAAGGTGATAATGCAATGCCTCAATTTTTAGTCAATGCTCTGAATGGATTAGCTAACTTGAACCACACGAGGGCAGTTTGATTTTATGGCAAGAAAAATTACACACCATGACAAACTCGGGGAGCACTCATAACTTTCTGGATTTGGGTATGGTTCAAGAGATATGGTGTAAGCTCGAGGCTGTTAAGACACTCTTTATTTCAGTCGTAAATGGGCAGAAGATGGCCTCAAATTTCAAATGTGCTCACTTCACTTGGGCATTGCAAGGCTATACTTTTACCACATGGGTTAGAACATTGCCTCTAGATTGTTGTGACTTAGTGTTGGGTATCCAATGGCTCACTACCATGGGACCAGTGCTATGGGACTTTGCTAAGATGAGGGTCGAGTTTACACTCAATGGTACAAAGCATTTTATCTAATGATTGAGTAATTCAGGGTGTAAAGTGGTCAAGGAGAGCAGCCTCAACAAAATCATCTTAGGAGTTGATAGGGATTTACTTATCGACAAATTAGCGCCGTTGCTAGGGAAACAACAGTGCTTTGTTTGATTACTTGTGGGTTTGGGAATAGCCCAACCCCGTTTTTATTTCTAATTTGTTTTTTTTTGTTTGTTTTCTCAGCATATGCAAACATGAAGACGTCTGCTTGAATTTGATCAAACTGATTACTATTCTGAGCCCGAACGTGTTCTTCATCGTAGGAGACGAGAAAATTGCACCATGGCCGTCACACCTGAAGAGATGGCTCAACAGATGACTGCCCCGCACAGACAGATGGAGGCATTACAAGCTGATAGAGATCAATTGCAGGAACAATTGAATACTATTCTGAAGAATACCAAGCAGTACATGCACCCAGAATTGAGGGTGCCATAATCAGCAGTTGTGCTTCCCGAGATAGAGAAGGCCTTTGAGATCAAATCTCAATTTATATCCTTGATAAAAAGGGCTCAGTTTGAGGGGAAACCCACTAAGTGCCCTATGGAGCATATTCGGAATTTTATTGATTTATGTGATACCATTGCTGCTGACGATGTTTCACTTTCAATTAAGGGCCTTTAAATGGTCTCTTGCAAGAAAGGCCCTGAGTTGGTTAGAGAGCCTACATCCTAGATCGGTTAGGACGTGGAGAGCTAGCCTTGCATGACTTATTCATGACAAAGTTCTTTCCTCCAGCCAAAACTACGAAGTTAAGAAAATGCATCACCTCTTACCACCAACTGCCTAATGAGACCTTTGTGGAAACACGGGAGAGATTCAAGGAGATGCTGAGGTAATGCCCCACCCATGGACAACCACAATACGTTCTTCAAGAGATATTCTTTCAGGGAATAAATGCTGAGACAAAGAACCTCATCAACCTGCACACTACTTGCGGTTTTATAGAGATGGGACCCGATGCAACATGGGCATTGCTGGACAAGTTGACCAACTATGATGCCATGTATGGGATCCAGCAGCCGACCCAACCTTAAAAGCGTCTCTACGTTCCAAACAAAGACGACGTTGATCCTGATGTAAAAATCAGTTCTTGCAGTACGAGATCAACCGTCTAAAGAAACAAGTAAGTTTTCTGAAAACCTCTCAACAATGTCTTGAGTGTGGCTCACATGCCCATAATACATATGTTTGCACTAACATTGAGCAAATTAGAGCCGCTGAGACATATGCTGAAATGAATTACATGAGAGGTCAATATAGAAATTCTCCTAATAATTATGACAGGCCGAACAACTATCCCACTTGAGGAAACTCCAATCAAGGTCAAAACTATACACCCCCTCCACTGGAAAGACGACCCACACCCTACAAACTTCCAAGTTATCAAGAGCCACCTTCATGGGTACAAGGTCTACAAGAGGGTATTAACGGAGTCCACAACAAGATCGATGGAGTCCATTCTGACCTAAAAGGCGTACATGTACAATTGGGAGAGATTGAAACATGGAGAAAGAATGTCAACTCCCAATTAGGAAACCTGGCGGCGCAAATTCCGAGACCTCATGGTCAACTACCGAGCAGCCCCGAAGAGAACCCGAAGGGCCAAATTGCAGCTGTTCACATCCGAAGCGAAAAGACACTACCGAACCCGAGGCCAAGGAGAAAGCGCCCGGTACCGACGAAGATGCTCCCGAAAGGATTGATAAGGAACCCCTCAGGGTCGATACCGAACCTCAAACACTCGGTACCGATGCTCCACAGGTCATTAACGACCCCAATCCAGATAAGTCTTTGCCCTCGACCATTCTCTTAGTCCCAGGGTCGATACCGACCCTTCTACAACACCAATCGACCCCCCTTGTCGAATCGGTAGTCCCACCTCTCGAGCTCGTTTTGGTTCCGAGACCGGTGAAGACTCTTCCCTTCCCTTCTAAAAAATCTAAAGATGCAACAGAAGGGAAGTTTCGGCGTTTTGCTATGATTCATCAGGGCTTGAATATTTCCATTCCATTTGTTGAAGCCCTAAGCGAAATGTAGGCTTATACAAAATTCTTGAAAGATATTCTTAGCAGGAAGAGGTCTATATCCGAGCTGACCGACGAGGTCTGATCTTTGGAGCTCCTTGAAAAACTAGGCAACCCAGGTAAGTTCGCTATTATTATTGGTATTGGAGCTTACCGGTTTAAGGCTCTATGTGATCTAGGTGCCAGTGCGAGTCTACTATCGTTATCAATCTAGTCTAAGGCCAACATGGGAACACTGGCATCTATAAACATGCGGTTATACATGGCGGACGGATTCTGTGTCAAGCCTATTGGGGTTGTGGATGGTTTTCCAATTCATGTGTGCAAGTTCTTTGTCCCAAATGATTTCATTGTCATGGAGATGCCCGAAGACCCGGTGGTGCCTATCATTTTAGGGAAGCCATTCTTAGCCACAATTGGAGCCATAATTGATGTTAGGAGTGGACTCCTAACCTTTGATATTGGGGATGAGGTGATAGAATTCCGTTTTAACCCCACCATGAAAGAAACCAATGAAGCCGAGGTCAGGATGCTCTACACCCACACTGACTACACTGAATGTGGGGACCCAATCGAGAGGCTGTTGGCTTTTGATGCATTCTTGGGCAGAAGTTGGGCAGAGATTGATCCTGCAGTATCGTTACCGACATTTTTGGCAGGAACAGGTGTACAGGTAAGTTCTGCAGCATCGATACCGAGCACCACTACCTCGGTACCGAGGCTCTTGGCAGGCAAAATCGAATCAGTACCGACCCCCTCTGGGTCGATATCGACCCCTCTGACAAAAGATGGAAAGCTTCTAGCGTTTGATTACCTCAAGGAAGTTCTGAAGACAAAGCATGAAGAACCCATTCTTATCCCGGCTAAGCCTACTCCAACGCTCAAGCCCCTTCCAGACTCCCTCAGGTATGAATTTCTTGGTCCTAACTCTACCTTCCCCATCATTACCAATGCTCAATTAAAAGATGAGGAAGTAGAGAAGCTGATTTTTGTACTTAGGACCCATAGAAAAGCCATTGGCTACTCTTTGGATGACATAACTAGAATATCCCCTTCATTATGCATGCATATGATCTACATGGAGGATAATCACAAACCCACAATAGAGCATCAACGTAGGTTGAATCCTAACATGAAAGATGTGGTGAAAAAGGAACTTTTCAAACTACTTGATGTTGGGATAATTTTTCCTATATCGAACAGCCAATGCGTTAGTCCGGTCCATGTAGTCCCTAAAAACGGGGGAATGACCGTCATAGAGAATGAAAAAGGAGAATTGATCCCCACTAGGACCACAACTAGTTGGCAGATGTGCATAGATTATAGGAAGCTAAATAGTGTTACAAGAAAAGATCATTTTCCGCTTTCTTTCATTGATCAAGTTTTAGAACGCTTAGCCCAACATGATTAATTTTTTGTACTTAGATGGCTATATCGGTTTCTGGCAGATTCCCATTCACCCTAATGATCAGGAGAAAACAACATTTACTTGTCTCTATGGGACCTTTGCTTATAAAAGAATGCCATTTGGGCTTTGAAACACCCCTGTAATCTCCAAAGGTGCATGATGGCTATCTTCTTAGATATGATAGAGGACATAGTTGAGGTTTTTATGGATGACTTTTCTGTATATGGTTCTTCATTCGATTCTTGTTTAGTTAATTTGACTAGGGTGCTTAAAAGATGTGAAGAAACCAATCTTGTGCTTAATTGGGAAAAATGCCATTTCATGGTCCAAGAGGGGATAGTGCTAGGACACCTCGTCTCTAAGAGAGGGATTGAAGTAGACAGAGCCAAAATTGAGCTCATTGAAAAACTACCTCCTCCCTCTTTTGCAAAATACGTTAGGAGTTTCTTAGGACATGTTGGCTTCTATAGATGTTTCATTCAAGTTTTTTCTAAGATAGCTAAAACTTTGACTAACCTACTAATGAAAGATGTAGTGTTTGAGCTATCTACAAAATGTCTTGAGGCTTTTCACAGGTTGCGAGAAGCACTTGTCTCTGCTCCTCTTATACAGTCCTCGGATTGAACCCTGCCATTTGAAATAATGTGTGATGGCAGTGACTATGCTGTCGGTGCGATATTAGGTCAACGGAAGGATAAAAAGCTCCATGCCATTTATTATGAAAGTAAGACGCTTGATGAGGCGCAGAGTATGTATACAACGACGGAGAAGGAATTCCTTACCGTGGTATTTGCATTTGAAAAATTCCGCTCTTATCTTGTTGGACCTAAAGTGATTGTTTACACTGACCATGAAGCCGTTAGATATTTAATGGCTAAGAAGGATGCCAAACCTAGGCTACTTCGATGGATGCTCTTATTTCAGGAATTCGACCATGAAATCCGAGACAAGAAGGGAGCAGAGAACATGGTGTCAGATCACCTATCTAGGTTTCCAGTTGAACACATCACAGATTCCAACAATACTGTACCAATCAATGACTCCAAACCGGACGAGCACCTCATGCTGAACGAGGTCGAAAATTGCAGAAGGCTCGTTACCAACCCTACATGGGTCGGTATCGACCCATCACCAAAGTTGGAACACGCTGTGCACACTGATATCGAGCCAAAAACCATCAATACCATGGTAGGACAGCTCGATACCGAGCCAAAAGAGGTCGATACCGAAGATATAACTGAAGCCAAAGGGTCGATAACGACCTATCCAGGTTCAGTAACGACCTATCTAGGTACGTTTTCTCACTTTATTTCAATACCTCCCAATTCAGACCCTTCCTCATCTCTTTCTTCTACTTCTCTTCATTCTATTCATGTTATTAGAGGGTCAAAGACCCCGTGCTTTGCGGATTTTGCTAACTACATTGTAGGGCGCGTAATTCACGAGGGCTAGACTCCACAAAAGAAGAAGAAGTTTCTACATGATGTAAAACTGTACTATTGGGATGATCCTTACTTGTTCAAGCAAGGAAGTGATCACCTCTTTAGGCGTTGTATTCCAGAAGAAGAGATAGAGAGTGTGATCCGTCAATGTCACACTCTCCCTACCGGTGGCCATGCAAAAGGATTCAAAACCATGGCGAAGATTCTTCAAAGTGGTTTCTATTGGCCAACCATTTTTAGGGACGTACAGGAATATGTGACTTCATGTGATGAATGCCAACACTCTGGAAACATCACTTGGAGGCATGAGAACCCGCTAACAGGGATTCTAGAGGTCGAGCTTTTTGACATTTGGGACATAGACTTTATGGGACCCTTTCCCTCATCGGGCCCCTATAAGTATATCGTTGTCGCGGTTGATTATGTCTCTAAGTGGTTGGAAGCCATTGCTACAAGGACCAATGACGCCAAAACCGTGGCCAAATTTATGAGTTATGGTGGTTCACACTTCATAGAGAGTCCTCATGAGTGATGGTGGTTCACACTTCATAGAGAGGAGCTTTGAAACTCTCTTAGCTAAGTATGGGGTATCACATCGGGTGGCAACACTATAACATCCCCAAACTAGTGGCCAGGTTGAAGTTTCAAATAGGCAGATCAAGAGCATCTTGGAGAAGACGGTCTCCCACTATAAGAAGGATTGGTCATCAAAGCTTGATGATGCTTTATGGGCTTACTATTCAGCTTACGAAACACTTTTACGCACTACTCCCTACAATCTAGTGTATGACAAGTCGTGCCATTTGCCAATCGAGTTGAAGCATAAGGCATTATGGGCTCTCAAGGAGCTCAATATGGTCGTCGACATGGCTGGAGAAAAACGATTCATGGACTTGCAAGAGCTAGAGGAGTTGAGGCTGAAGGCATACGAGAACGTTGAGATCTACAAGGAGCGTACCAAGCGATGGCATGATAAGATTTTGGTGCCCAAAACATATGAAGTAGGCGACAAGGTACTCCGCTTATTTCCAGGGAAGCTGAGGTCAAGATGGAGTGGGCCATTTGTGGTCCACCACATTTACCCCCATGGAGCGGTGGATCTAGTAGACAACAATGAAGCCATCTTCAAAGTCAATGGACACAGGTTGAAGAAATTCTTTGAGCAAGCCGACCCGGAGGAAGAAATTAGAGCCACTTGGGCTCTTACATCGTCGAACAAGGTAAGTTCGTCGGGATAACGACATTAAAAATAGCGCTTGTGGGAGGCAACCCGATTTAGTTTTTCCGTTATTAGATCTTTTTGTTAGCTTTCTTTTGACTTCTTTTTAGAGTAGAGTTAAGTTTGCGGAATATAATGTTTTTTTCTGAAAGTGCTACAAGAGTCGGATTGCCCAAACATACCGAACCTCACAGGGTCGATACCGACCCTCATTGCAAAAAATCTAAAAACCCGTGCCGACGCCAGGTAAGTACTTAAACCTAAAATTTCTTTGTTTCTCCTTCACCGCGCATCCTTCACCAAAAAAAACCAAACACACCCTCTTGCTCTCAAAACCACCATTGCCATCATTCTCACCCCAAAATCTTGCTATCGCACCACCACCTGGACCACGTCCCACACTAGTTTTGCAATTCGCGCATCCCCACCCCGGTACCCAGCAAACTCCACTTTTGTTCGTTACCGATTCACATACCCTCGTTACCCTCAGAACCATTTGATTTTCTTTCTTCATTCTTGGATCTTTGGTATGTTTTCTCCACCCTAAATCTTAAATTCAATTATGCTTGAGAATTCATGGTGTTTTCGGATTGATTTTCATGCCTAGATATAGATCTAGTTTGAGATGTTCATGCTTGATTTGTGCCTCTTTACTTTGATGTCGGTGTGTTAATTTAATGAGTTTAGTGTGCTTCTGTTTGGAACGCAATTCCTTTATATTATAAAAGCATGAGGCTACTTGTTCTTGATTTGACATGCTTTACACCATATTTTTGGGCAATTTTGGTATGATTAGATAGGGTTTTGAGTAAGTATGGGGTTATGAGTGCTTGATTGTTTGGTATTGTTTGGATTAATGTTTGAAAGGCCTCTAAAAGTGTCGAATGGTTTGAAATCGAGGCCTTGGCCCTCAATTTTGGGTTCAAATTCTAGAAACACAGGTCGAACCGACCCTTGCAGGGTCGGTATCGACCCTTTCTGACCCAATCCACAGTTTGATGCTTGACTGGCTCGGTACCGACCCTCCCCCAAAATGTTCAAATTTATGCAAGAACCTGATTTCAATTCAAGTGTGGGGTTCTTTGGTGTATTATTGTCATGAGTGGATCTTATCTTGGTTTGTTCGTGTTTCTACAAGTTTTTGCAATGGCAAGTTCAAGCCAAGCTGGCAAGAGAGCGGGTAAGAGAATCAAGAGGCAAAATCCATCTCCTTCTCCATCTCCACCACACATGGATCATATGGTGTTGAAGATCGCCGAGCAACGAGAGATCTACGACATTGTCTTCAACAAACCTCACCATAGGAGGTGGTTTTCAAGGGTCGAAGGGAAACAATTGGGAATTTATGAGGACCTCAAGCACGCCTTCTCAATCCTCGGTGTGGCTCACCTCCTAAAGTGGGATGAAATACCTCACTACTCGGCCCTCACCTCTAAATTTGTGGCCACTCTGCATACCCAGTTTAGAAGTAAGAAGTCAGTGGGGAAGATTAAATTTAGGCTCGGGAATGGGGATTACGAGCTTACCATCTCTGAGTTCAACACTCTTCTTCGCTTTCCTAACCCCTCTCGTGAATACTCAGCACCAGATGACTTCAAAGTTGCAGAAACATGGGGTTACATCATAGGGGAAATTAGTATAGTGGTAAGTATTCCCGCCTGTCACGCGAGTGACCCTGGTTTGATCCCCGACAACGGCACCAATTTGTTGATAGGGATTTACTTAACAACATATAAATCTGTAGTCAAGACCCCACTGTGTATAGGGAGTCAGGATCATCCATGGGAAGCGAGGTTGTGTTTAACTACTATTCTAAAAAGCAAAAGAACGCAAAACGGAAACAAGAAAGATCAACCAAATACGACTTCGAACAGGTCGGTATCGACCTTGTCAGGGTTGGTATCGATGCTGGTTTTAAACTGAAACGAAGCGAACAATGTAGAGCAACACAAGTTTGGTACCGACCAAAAGGGAGTCGACATTAAGGTAATCTGGGAATAAAAACGAACTTCAAATAAATGAAAAGCTCTAGGACAAGGGTCTACCACAACATAATCATGCAATCGGGATAATGTGAATCAGGAATATTATGCCTTGAGTACAAAGTTATCAACTTCCGTTGATTAAAACAAGCAAATCAATCAACTTTCATAAATTAATCCACTTTCTACTTATTTTTTTATCCAAAGTTTGTAACTTTCGTTATCAAACAATATCAACATTCAAGTTCGTAACTTTCTCTTTCGATTAAGAAACAAACTCGAATTACTTTGAATTTCGTCAAAGCATAAGCACAAAACAAGCAGAGAATAGATAGAAGGCATTCAATCATTCATCACACATCATTCATGCACAATCATGTCGGGTTTTCAACCCCGATCCTTGAAAAGAGAATTACTCACACATACTTAAAGTAAAGCCAATTAAACACTTGAATAAAGACATTACTTTGAATCAAAACTAAACTTACTTGAATTAATAATACTTCTTGTCTTAGAAAACAACTAGAAATCACAAACTTCTTCTCCATGTATCCTTACGAACAAACTAAAATCAGAAGAAAAGAGAAAGATACGTGCTTCTTTCGAACCTCAGGTCTCTCTCCCCCAAAAATCCAATCTCCCTAAAACTAAGGATAAGACAAGGTATTTATACTACAAAAGCTGTCTAAAAAGTTTCCATAAAGATAGAACTTTCTAAAACTAAAATATTACGAAATAAAAATATAAAAAATCGAAGTCGGTTGTGCCTACCGACACAGGGGACCTCGGTGTCGACCCTGTCAAGGTCGGTAGACTCCTCCCGAACTCTCGTTGGCTTTGTCTTTGCTGCAAGCCTCGGTACCGAACCCACAAGGTCGGTAACGAGCCTTTTTTGACTTGTTTCTTTGTATTTTTCACATCTTCTTTTGGATTTCCCGGGGTCTCTTCGAACGTCTTCAATTCTTCCTTAGCCAGTTATAATCCTCTATCTCCTCGCTATCCTGATGTCTCCAGAATACTCCAATTTTTGCTCCAAAAACCTATAGAAAATACAAAAACAGAGTAGTTTCCATACTTTTCTCAAAATATGCAAACTCATCCAAAAAGACACAAAACTAACATAAAAACACAACTAAACTAGCTAAACAACCAAGAAAAACACTTAAAAACTAAGCTAAAAACATGAACATGATTAGGCCATCCCCAAGTTGCTTTGATTCAGGCCTACATTCCAGCTGAAACAAATAGGGTTGAATTAAGATATGAGACCAAACCACGGTTCTTCCACATTTCCAATAATCGGGGTGACTCTACTAAGAATTCTGATGTTCAAAAACTCCAACTACATTTGTTGATCTGTTCCATAAACCCACAAATTTGCCTCCCTTGAGAGATGGATTCAATCATAGGATCCCACTAATACCAGGGTCAAATCCAGTAAACAAGAGGTCGTACAAGTATGCTACCTTCCAGAAAATATAATAGATAGTATGATCTCGGACATGCTAAACCAAGAAATCATACATGATAGTTCAAGCCCTTATGCCTCTCTAGTGGTGCATTTGAAAAAGAAAGATGGTACATGGAGGCTTTGTGTAGACTATAGGGGGTGAATAGCCAAAATGTCAAGGACGAATATCTAATTCCCCTTTTGGATGATTTGTTGGACGAATTGGGAGGTTCCAATTACTTCTCGAAGCTTGATGTGAGAGCAGGGTTTCACCAACTAAGAATAGAACCTAGTGACATATACAAGGGATGATAAATCATGTGTTTAGAGAGGTAGCAAGGTTGTTCTATTATTTTTTGACGACATCTTGATTTATAGTAAAGATTGGAAGGAACACTTGCATCATCTACAAATTGTGTTCACCATACTCAAAAATCACCAACTTCACTTGAAGCCCTCTAAATGCACCTTTGGGGCTACATCAATTGAGTATCTAGGGCACTTTATATCTCAAGATGGGGTGACCACAAACCCAAGTAAAATCAAAGCAATACAAGACTGTCCAGTTCCTGTATCTCAAAAACAGTTAATGAGCTTCTTGGGGGTGGCTAATTACTACATGTAGTTTATAAGAAATTACATCATCATCGATAGACCCTTAACAATATTGTTAAATAAAGAGGGGTTCAATTGCAACAATGAAGCTTCGTTAGCATTTGCAACTCTAAAATCAGCTCTAATTACAACTCATGTCCTAGCCTTGCCAGATTTTGAGAAAACCTTCGTAGTGGAGACATATGCTTCCAATACAAGTATAGGATCAGTTCTTATGCAGGACAAGCATCCCATCTACTTTATCAGTAGGGCATTAGGACCTCGACACCAGTCACTTTCAGTCTATAAGAAAGAACTAATGGTCGTGGTATATGTTGTGTAGACTTGGAATGCTTATTTGGCACACAAACCTTTTATCATTAGGATTGACCAGAAGAGCTTAAAATACTTGCTAGATCAAAGAGTATCCACAACATTTCAGCACATGTGGTTGTCTAAAATGATGGGTTACTCTTTTGAAATTTAATATAAGCAAGGTAGAGAGAATGTTGCTGCTAATGCCTTATCAAGAGTGACTAGCTCCCATCTGCTCCAAATCACTTTGTCTCAGATGCATCAATCACTTTATGAGGATATAAAGGCAGCTTGGCAACAAGATCATACCCTCTTGAAAATCATAACAAAACTACAAGCTGATAGTAATTCCCACCAGAAGTTCACATATGTAAATGGTGAACTCGAGCACAAAGTTAAGCTGGTGGTGGGGAATGAGCCCAATCTAAAACTACACATCCTCAATTGGCTCCACAACTCATCAATTGGAGGCCACTCAGGCCGAGTTTCCAATTCGTATAGAGTTAAATCTTTGTTTTTCTGGTCTGGGATGAGTAAAAAAGTGCATCAATATGTCCGAAATT
Organism: Fallopia convolvulus; assembly: GCA_964016875.1. Lineage (NCBI taxonomy): Eukaryota > Viridiplantae > Streptophyta > Magnoliopsida > Caryophyllales > Polygonaceae > Fallopia > Fallopia convolvulus. The sequence continues at coordinate 11,626,834 of OZ024721.1, forward strand.
ATGAAACTTGTCAAAGGAACAAGTGTGATTTTGCTGCCTCACCAGGATTGCTTCACCCTCTTCCTACACCTGAGGGCATTTGGCAATCAATTTCTTTGGATTTCATAGAATTCCTACCTCCATCTTTCAACAAACACACTATTCTAGTGGTGGTGGACATATTCAATAAAAGTTCTAATTTCCTCTCCTTATCTCATCCATACAGAATACTTGAAGTTGCTTAGTGCTTCCTCGATAATATATTCAAGCTCCATGGAATGCCCCTCTCTATTGTGAGTGATAGAGACCCAATCTTCCTTAGCAAGGTGTGAAAGGAGATTTTTAGAGTCAATGGTGTCGACCTCAATTTATCTACTGCCTACCATCCATAATCTGATGGCCAATAGAAATCACAAACAAGACTTTGGGGATGTACCTTAGATGCATGACAACAAATGCTCCTTACACTTGGAGCAAATGGTTGCCTTTGGTCGAGTGGTGGTATAACACCACCTATCATTCCTCCTTCAAACTACACCATGCGAGGTCCTTTATGGCCAACAATGTCCCATCGACCTTCCATACTTACCAAGTGAGAACGAATCCATGATTGTTGACAGAAGCATGCAAAAAAAGGGAGGATATAATTAAGATGCCAAAGTTTCATCTTTTAAGAGCACAAAATGGGATGAAACAATATGCTAATGCCCATAGATCAGATGGAGCCTTCCAAGTAGGAGACTACGTCTATTTGAAATTGCAGCCATATAGGCGATCCACTCTCAAGGGCTGCATCCCACACGTTGTCGCCATGGTTCTATGGCCCCTTCATTATCGAAGACAAGATCAATCCAGTAGCCTATAAGCTAAATTTACCTTCTACAACTGCAATTCATGATGTCTTTCACATGAGTCAGCTCAAGTTGTATCCCAATCCATCTGTCGCAGGCTCCACTTTGCCTCAATTTCTCCTTTATGTTGGCCAACTTAAAGAACCAGAAGCTATCATAGATAGGAAAATGGTTAGGCGATAGAATGCAACTGCTACCAAGGTCCTTGTGAAATGGAAGGGGTACCTTGAAGATCAAGCTTCGTGGGAATTCTATTCGGATTTCCTCACCAAATTTACTGAATTCAAACCTTGAGGACAATATTCTTCTCGAGGAGGAAGGAATGTAACATGATTTCCCTTGATTACTGTTAAGACCCCAGGAGAGTTAATTCTTCTTGTTTTAGTACTCTTTTCCCTAAAACATCCGGTTTTGTACCAATTTGCACCTTTATGTCTAATGAACTAGTTTCTCCTGCTAAGATGCTTGTACTTAAGGCCCCGTAGTGGCTTATTGACAATCTTCTTCTTCCCTAAATTCTCTAATTCTATCAAATTCTAAATCTGAATATTCTCGACGGATTCCAGAGCTTCAAGTCAACCTTTCCCTTCCCCCAAGCCGACTTCTAGACTGGTATTCACCTAATTTCGAGTTCATTTCTGAACTTCTAATTGGGATTTTATCTTGCTATTACATGCAAAATATAAAGGTGAAACCCTAGCTTTTTCTTGTGGCGGTGGTGATGGAGGAAGAGTTACAACTCTAGTTCTAGTGGTGCCTTGAGCACAACAATACAAGATTTGGCTTGCAATTGATATTTCTATGATATAAAGAAGCCCTGTTTTGTGGTCGAAGAAGGCAAGGTGTTCGTCGTTGGCATGAGTGGAGAAGGACGAGAAAAAGCTAGAATGATTTGCAATCAAATCTGGAGTAAAGTTCTCAAAAACACTATTCTTTTGAGTTTTGATGTTATAAAATTGTAATACCTTGAGTTGTGGTTCTAAGCTGATCATATAGAATGATTCCTTTGTTTTTATGATGGATTGTGGCAAGGACTTAAATGTGATGATGTTTCATATGAGAATGTTGTTGGAACGATGTTGGGACCTCTGGTTCTAAACATCGGAACAACGATACAGTTCTCCGAGTTTTGATAATGACAAACGCTATAAGGGAACTAATGTGCTTCGATCAAGTATTTCTAAGGAACACAGGTTGAGCAAAGAACTTCCACGAATGACCAAAGATCACAGAAGCACACAATGAAGAGTTCCCATGAAGGGAACTCTGAAGATGAAAGTTCCCATGTAATGGGAACTCCCAGGAATGACCAGAGAATACAAGTTTACATGATGAAGAGTTTCTCCCAAAGGAACTCTGAAGAGGACAGTTCCCATGACATGGGAACTCACATGTGAGGACAAGGACCGATCAGCGCATATCACGGGATCCTGTCTTGGACAGGATGAAGGCACAGTCTGAGGAGCAGACTGTCACGATTGATCCAACGGTCCGATCATTTCAAGAAGTTGACCTAGTTCAAATTGAAGTCACATGTGAAGAAAGTACAAGTTGGGCATCAAGCAAAGGGCATTTCGGACACAAATGAAAGATGCGACTAAAGCCCAAGTGCACTCTAGTATAAAGCCAAATGAATAGTACTCGGATTGAGTACTTCTCCCAGAACTCACAAATACCCACAACAGAGAAAGAGAAAGAAGAAGAGAAGTCCCCGGCGGCGAGTGTCTGATCTCGACGACGGTGAAGCAGAGTTCCCAGGAGCAAGGGAACTGCGATTCGGTGTAAGGTTTGAGTTACTTATTTAGTGATTGTTGTTCGCTTAGGAACTCAGTTGAGAAGATTCATTAGTGTTGCTAGAGTTAGGTAGAACTCGTAGGAACAGAGAAGTTTGAATTTGGCTGTTTGTAACTAAGGAACAAATCAATAATATAAGTAAGTCATTCAAAATCCTCCAAGCGGAGGTAGATGTTTACCCATACAACTAGTTGGTTGTAGTGGGGTTCCTCTATAAGGAACTGTGTTCACTTTGTCCTTTTAATACTTGCGATATTTTCTTCCGCTGCCTTGGGAACAGCTTAACAACCAGTTCCCAAGCTCTAAGCTAACCGGTTACGATCCAACAATTGGTATCAGAGCAAGGTCCCTCTAGATTTGTGTTAGCATCGCAGGCTTCAAAATGGCTCACGAACTAACCCAAGTCGGTCACAACAACAGCAAGCCACCAAGGCTCATCACTGGTAGATTCGAAGTATGGCAACGCGACATGAAAAATTGGATGCGAAGCCAGGACTACCAGGCTTGGTGCGTTATCGAGAAAGGGAACTTCAAAATTGATCCAGCGATTGAGAATGACCTTTCCAAATGGGGGCCAAATGAGTACAAGTGTATGGAGGCCAACTTCAAGGCCATACAGTATCTCAAGAACGCTATGACAGTGCAAGACTGTGATAGGGTGGCAAATCTAGACACAGCAAAGGAAGCGTGGGAAGCCATCCAACAAATGCACATTGGGAACTCAGACCTCTGAGAAGATCTTCAAATGAATGCGAGGAGAGAGTTCTTCAATTTCCAAATGGAAATGGGAGAATCCGTCGATAGCTACCAATCCCGTTTTGAGGGACTTTGCACTAAGATGGCTGGTCTTGGGATCACCAAGGAGGAAATCACTGATAAAATGAAGGTTCAACAACTCTTCAACGGACTGACTGGAGAGTGGGCAAATGAAAGAACTATGTTCAAGGAGAACCCTGAAAACAGAACTCTTATGCTTCACCAGGTCTTTGGAAAACTGGTGGGACATGAGAAAAGGAAGATAGATGACAAGGAGCAAAAGAGGGCACACCAAGGGATCGCCCTTAAACTTGAAAAGGTGCTCAAGTCTGTTCAAGAGCAACATGAAGAATCCGAAGAAGAAGAGGATGAGGAACTAGTCCTCGTAACAAGGGCCCTTCGATCATTCTACAAGGGAAAGTTCAAAAAGGGAAATGGGAACTCACAGAAAGGACAGAGTTTGCAAAGAAAAACTGAAGAGAAGGATCTTTCGGACGTCACATGCTACAAATGCTACAAAAAGGGAAACTTCGCAAAGGAGTGCCCACTGGGAGCTGACGACCGTAAGCAAGGCAAGAAGGCCTACATCGCCACCTGGGACGATAAAGAAGACGAAGATCCCGAATCTTGGGCATCACCCGACATGTGCACAACCCAGTGAGGTAACTACTGAATCCGTTCTTGCCTCCTTGAATAACTATGAAAAACCTGAGTTGCTTAAAATTCTTTCAAGCCTTGTTAAAGACAACATTAAATTGCAAAAGAAGTTGGAAAAATCGGAACACACCAATGCTGAACTAGTTGGTCTTGAGCCATGTCCCAACTGTGTGTCCCTTCTAGAAAAACTGCAGTCCTATTTGTCTCACATTGTAGAACTTGAGGATGAGCTTAAAATCCTAGAAAGTGATGAAATACCCTTCTACAAAATCTGAGTAAAGCAAAAGGGAACTCTAAAGCCTCTAGTTCCCAAACCAAGTTTGTCCTTGCCAGACACGGAATAGGATATGAGTCAGAGAGCCCTAGGAAAGGGAAATCCCCTTTGAGTGAAAAAGAGATAAACGAGTGTAGGGCTCTAGAGCTTCAGTGTGAGAAACAGAAAAATGCACACTTGGAAGAGAAAATCCGTGTTCTGGAAAGTGGGGTGAGTGGAGAAGTAGATTATTACACGGGGAACACTGGACACAAGTTCTATGTTCAAATAGCTAAAGGAAACAGGTCTAGAGTGTACAACAATGAAACTATGGATAGGAACAGGATACAGAGACCCCATCCTAAGTACTACCTAGGAGAATACTATAAGACCTGCTGGAACTGTGGTGCTCATGGGCACTACAAGGAAAGATGTCCCAAAGCTAAGTCCCAAGCCTAGAGAAACCACGAGTACTGGAACAGGCAAAATCAACAAACCAACAAGCCTACTAGAGTTCCCACTAAAAGAAACAACCATAGGAACTTTGACTATAACAAGTACTCTAATGATATTAACATTGCTGATTATGTGCCACTTGAGACTGTCTTCCCTTGCAAGGGACCAGGCAAGAGTCATCTTGCCTGGGTCCTCAAAAACTAACTTTTCTTGTAGGTGGCAGTGAGGGGGAACAGCACATGGGTCATTGACAGTGGATGTTCCAACCACATGACCGGAAACAAAGACAACCTCACCTCACTCCACCCAAAGGCCGAAGGAGGTCACGTGTCCTTTGGCAACAAAAATAAAGGAGAGATCATAGGAACAGGGGAAGTGCTACTCAACAAATCAATCAAAATCAGCAACGTTAACTTGGTGAAAGATCTGGGATTCAATCTCTTGAGCGTCTCTCAGATATGTGATCAAGGGAACAACATCGTCACCTTTGACTCAAAGGAATGTCTAGTGATCAACAAGAAGACTAACAAAATCATCCTGAAAGGAAGAAGGTCCAACAACATCTATGTGGTGCATACAGACTTTGAGCCAGCAAGGAAACTGTGCCTGGCAAGTTCCCTTGACGAAACGGAACTCTGGCACAAGAGACTGGGCCATGCAGGTGTCAATCAAATCTTGAAGCTTTATCTACATGATCTAGTCATTGGCCTCCCACGAATCAACCTTGAAGGAGTCAAGATATGCGAAGCATGTGTTCGTGGGAAGCAGACCAGGAGCTCGTTCAAACCCAAGAAGGTGGTCAACACTACAAGACCATTGGAACTAATACACATGGATCTCTGTGGTCCCATGGACACTGAAAGCTACGGAGGAAAAAGGTACATGTATGTCTTAATTGATGACTTTTCGAGATTTACATGGGTGCTTTTCTTGAGATCAAAATCAGATACCTTCAAAGAGTTCGAGAGACTGATCAAGAAAATGGAAGTGAGCATGGGAATCAAGCTCAAGTCACTCAGATCTGACCACGGAACTGAGTTCAGGAACTCAGAGTTCTTAAGGTACTGCGACAACAACGGTGTATCCCACAATTTCTCAGCTCCTCGGACTCCTCAACAAAATGGTGTGGTGGAAAGGAAAAACAGAACTCTAGAAGACATGGCAAGGACCATGATGCTAGAGAGTGGAGTTCCTCCAAGCTTCTGGGCTGAAGCCATCTCAACAGCTACTTACATTCTGAATCGAGCAATGACAAGGCCCATGATCAAAAAGACATCCTACGAGCTGATCAAAGGAAGAAAGCCAAACATCTCTCATCTAAGGACCTTCGGATGCAAATGCTTCATCCACAACAATGGGAAAGACAACCTTGGCAAATTTGATCCCAGGAGCGATGAAGGGATATTCCTGGGATACTCTTCCCATATCAAGGCGTACAGGGTCTATAACAAGAAGACCAAGAAGATAGAGGAAAGCATCCACATCATCTTCGACGAGAAATCTGTAAAGATGGGAACAGAGGTCCAAGGAAAGGGAACTCTGTTCAAGCTGGTCAGACAAGAAGAAGACGACGACGAGGATGAACCAAGAAAGAGAGATGAAGACTATCCAAGTGGGAACAATGCCCCACAATCAGGGAACAATGAAGGAGATCAAAACTCCACAGATCAAAGCTCCTTTGAAGTTCCCTCCTCAACAGAAGAACCACAAGATGCTTCGAACTCTCATGTTCCCCAGAATGAAAACGTACCAGAATCTAGTGTTCAGGGGGAACAATGAGGGAACTCCGAAGAGAATCCTGCCGAAAGTCCCAGCGAAGAAGCTGAACATAACTGTTCTCCTGAGGAAGAGGAGACTCGAGACACAGATGAAGAAGAGTCAAGGGAACAGGTTGAAGTCTCAAACATTCGAACAAGAAACTGCCACCAAAAGAGAGATCACCCTATTGACAACATCATCACTCCATATGACAAAGATGTTCTAACTCGCTCCTCTCTCAATAATTTTTGTGCCTTTAAAACCTTTGTCTCACTGGTGGAACCAAAAAGCATCAAAGAAGCCCTTAAGGACCCAGACTGGATTCAAGCCATGCAAGAAGAACTACACCAATTTGAGAGGAACAAGGTGTGGAAGCTAGTTCCTAGGCCAAAAAACAAGAATGTCATAGGAACTCGATGGGTCTTTCGGAACAAGCTCGATGATACTGGGGTCGTAGCTAGGAACAAGGCTCGATTGGTTGCTCAAGGCTACAAACAAGAAGAGGGGATCGACTATGACGAGACCTTCGCGCCAGTTGCAAGGATCGAGGCCATTCGTCTTCTCATAGCCTATGCAGCCCACAAAGGATTCAAGCTCTACCAGATGGATGTGAAGACGACCTTTCTAAATGGGCACCTCAAAGAAGAAGTATACGTAGCTCAACCCCCAGGTTTCGAAGATGAGAAGCTACCCAATCACGTCTACTTCCTGGAGAGGGCCCTCTACGGACTCAAACAAGCTCCTCGAGCATGGTATGACAGGTTTGCTCAGTTCCTTTTGTCTCATGGATACCTTCGAGGTTCCATAGACAAAACCCTTTTCCTTAAGAAAGAGTCCAAGGATATCTTGATTGTTCAAGTTTATGTTGATGACATTGTGTTTGGAGCAACTAACGAAACTCTTGTAGAGAAATTTAAGGACCTCATGAGCAGTGAGTTTGAGATGAGTCTCATAGGGGAACTCATGTTCTTCCTGGGACTCCAGATATCTCAAACAAAAGAGGGAACAAGGATTCATCAACAGAAATACATCAGAGAAATGCTTGTCAAGTATGGGATGGACCACTCAAGGCCCATCGACACTCCCATCTCACCAAACTCCAGGCTAAATGCCGATGAAACAGGGGTAAGTGTCAATCAAAGGAGCTACAGAGGTATGATTGGCTCTCTCCTATACTTAACTGCTAGTAGGCCTGATATTATGTTCTTAGTGTGCTTATGTGCACGTTTTCAAGCTAACCCCAAAGAATCACACCTAAAAGAGGTGAAGAGGATTTTCAGGTACCTCAAAGGGAACGACAACTTGTGCCTCTGGTATCCAAGGAACAGTTCCCTTGAGCTCATTGCTTATACATATGCAGATTTTGCTGGGCACCTCGTTGATAGAAAGAGTACATCAGGAATGGCCCAGTTTCTTGGGTCATGTTTAGTCTCATGGGGATCTAAGAAGCAAAATTCAGTGGCACTCTCCACAATTGAAGCAGAATACGTGGCTGCCGCATCATGCTGTTCCCAAGTACTATGGATCAAGTCCCAACTTCAGGATTACGGTATGTCATTTGGCCCAGTTCCTATACTATGTGATAATACTAGTGCCATTAACATTTCCAAAAATCCTGTGCATCATTCTAGGACTAAGCACATAGACATTAGGCATCATTTTCTACGTGACAATGTTGAAAATGGGAACATCTCTATGTAACACTGTAGAACGGAAGAGCAAATTGCGGACATTCTCACCAAAGCTTTAGACAGACGTCCCTACCAGCGTTTTCGAATGCTTCTGGGGATGATAACTCTAAACTAAACAAGTCCCTGTTTGTCTCTCCCTCAATGCTTGATTAGTCCAACTAGAAATGCATGATAGGGAACTGTAGGACTCAGTGCTTTCATTTTGCCATATTACTAGTCTAGAGCTTGATATGTATAGAGGAACATTATCTCTTTTGGCCCAAAATGATCAACCAGAGTTCCCTTTAACCCTCTCTACAAGCCACTATGACGGTTGATCATAAAACCTACCCTAAGCTAAGGACCAGACAAACGTTTCTCATGAGCCAAACTCTTTATCCCAAAATCGAGTTGCAATTGTCTGGTTCTCTTTTGAGTTCCCTAGCCTCACAGAAAATTGAGTGTGAGTTCCCTTAACCTCTCCACTCAAAATGACCTTTCCAAAGATCATGGGAACTGATGGGCAAAAGCAGGGAACACTGGATCTGAGAAATGAAACGTCACTTGGGAAACGGGAAATTGTGTCAGAATTCGAAGCATTATGAGCCAAGCATTTGAATCTCTCGAAGTGACTTCCCTTGGAAGAAAGCGACACGCGTCAGAAGTGTGATACGGAAGTTGAAACGCTCCTCCACATTCATTGGCCAACGATTATCGAGGTCTTTCTCAACTTCCCTTTCTACCCTCGTCTCTCTCTCACACATAAAAACCCTACTTACCACTTTTGGGTTCCTTCCTCCTCATTCTTCCCTGTCATTCTCTTCCTCTGCAACTTTGCCTCCTCCCTCTTTCGAGCAAACTTCCAAAAATCTTCTCTTTCCCAAACTGTTCTCAAATGGCTCCAGCCCATTCTTATGCCGAGATGAAGGCATGGATTCAAGAACATCCTAAAGCCTTTTTTCTCTCTATGATGGACGACATCGAGAAAGAGCAAGATGAAGCTCTTCGCGATGTGCTCATCGAGGGACTTTACAATTATGTAAGTCCCTTTCTTCCTCCTCCCTCGGCAGCGCAACTCCCAGCACTGTCGATCTCCACTCTTCCACCTCCCTCTTCCTCCGAGATTGTCATCATCGACAGTTTCGGATCTGAACCCCCTTCCAAACATGAGAAACCCAAACAATCCAAATCCAAACATCACTCCTCAAAATCCAAACACAAATCCTCCAAACGCAAACATTCTGAGATCTCTTCCTCCCCCCCTTCACTCCGAAAAGAAGAAACCTCACTTCAAATTCGAAGAGTACCTTAACTGCTCCAAACCCACCTCCTGTGTCGCAAAACCCCCACTCATTTTTCCCCTTCCTTCCACCTCTGGGAACTCTCAATCCCAGCACCCACTTCCACCACCTCCTGTTCAAACCGATTCCACAACTTCCCCTTCTTCTCTCCCCATTACTGAGGGAACTTCCAACCTACCTCCCTCTTCACAAAAGACCACTCCTCCACCATCCTCCTCCCCCAGAGTTCCCCCACCCACCTCCCCCATTGCCAAATCACCCATCCCCCTTTCTGCCCCTGGGACCTCAAGTCCCAAGGCTCAAACCCCTATTCCTCCTCCTTCCACTCCCAAGGTCCCAACTCCACCAAATTCTCCTCTACCTCCCTCTTCTCCCAACACACTAAAACTCCCTTCCCCACCACCTTCGGCCCAAAAAACAATCGACCTCAATTCTGATGAGGATGATCTCCCCATTGGAGTCATCGCTCGCAAAAAGTGCAAGGAACTGCCGCCCGTATTCCTGGGAACTGCTGGAGGAAGCCCAACTCAAAGCCCTCGAAGAAGAATTCGAAGGCGCACTCAAAGGGCCTTCCGAAACCCAAGGGGACAAGCTCCCCGAAAAAGGGAACCCAGCACCAGCTGACGGTGCTGGGCCAAACAGTCGTCATCAGGAAGACGACGAGGAGGAAACAGGGCTGACCTCCTCCGAGGATGAAGAGACCTCCAACGATGACGCTGAGGACCATGAGGAGGCCACCAATGCCACAGAGCCTACTGGCATCCCAACTCCCGGACACCAAATGGTGGTGTCGGCAGAGGTCCCAGAGGAAAGGACCCGCCCGCTCATGATCGAAGCGGCTGACCCCCCCTCAGCAAAAACGAAAGACTACGGTCTCTAGGGGGAACTCCAAGAAGAAAGGGAAAGGAACTGTGCCCTAGAAAATTCATATCTCTTAGAATCGCAAGCTCCTTCCCCCCCTCATCCTCTCAGAAAAACAGCTCACCGATGAAGGGCTAGGGCAACTATGGGACCTGATCAAGGCCCAAGGATGGGAACACATGTGTAGTGAGGCCGTGAGTATCGATCCCTCTCAGGTGCGCCGATTCTACAACCATTTTGTGGTCCACGACAACGGCACCAAGGGAACTCTTTCCCTCGAAGGCGATGACTTCATCTTCACCACATCCACAATCCGCCTTCAACTACAGGTCCCCGTCCAGGCCTCCAGAAACTGACCGCCAAAAGCTGGGGCGACTACGACAGCGAGGTGATCTACAACACGATCTATGAGGGCCGTGTTCCCACCACTGGCACCTCTACCCATCACCTGTCCCTCATTGCAAAGCTGGCCCATCAATTCATCATAAACATGGTGATCCCTCGCCAGGAGAAGCGTCTTGTTATCAACATCCCTGATGCCATTATCCTCTACCACTTCCTCCTCAAAAAGCCCATCGATCTTCCTCGCATAATTCTCGGGCACATGGAGAAGTGCATGGCTTCCAAGTCCCACTCCCTCCCTTACGCTGGCCTTATCAAGAAACTCTTGCTTAGAGAGGGCCTCTTCGACACCTCCAGGGAAGAGGTCACCATAGGAAGGGAACTGGACATCTCTGTGGTCCACAAAATGCGTCACTCTGAGCCAGTAGAGGAACAAGAAAGGCTGCCATCTGGTGAAGGCACCCAGGATGGGAACACTCCAGTGTTGGTGCACATTGCCAACACTCTCGACAAGATGGCCAGGAACCAAGAAAAGATTGCAAGGGACCAAGAACAAATCGCTAGAGGCCAAGAAAAGCTGGTCCAAGTCTTGACACGGCTTTGTGATGCCCTGTTCCCACCAAGCCCATGATCTTTTCCTTCTTTTTCCTAGCCTCAATGTTCCCACAAATATTGTCTCTTGTGTTCCTATGTACATATTTCGCTTAAGTAATGAATGGTTTTTAGTATGATTGCGTGTTCTTTTCCTTCCTTATCTATGTGTTTACTTGTTTTCGATGATGTCAAAAGGGGGAAAGACAAAAAATGCGAGATGAGTTAAGTTGAAAAGATATCATAGAATATGCTATAGCTAAGGGGGAACAATTGCATAAAAAGCTAAGTACGAACTCAGTGATTCACAAGAAGTGGCTCCCTAGGAATACGCGTAGGAACTCATCTGCATATCATGCTTTGAAATACTTGTTGATTTTTGTGATAGGTTTGTCATCATCAAAAAGGAGGAAATTGTTGGAACGATGTTGGGACCTCTGGTTCTAAACATCGGAACAACGATACAGTTCTCCGAGTTTTGATAATGACAAACGCTATAAGGGAACTAATGTGCTTCGATCAAGTATTTCTAAGGAACACAGGTTGAGCAAAGAACTTCCACGAATGACCAAAGATCACAGAAGCACACAATGAAGAGTTCCCATCAAGGGAACTTTGAAGATGAAAGTTCCCATTTAATGGGAACTCCCAGGAATGACCAGAGAACACAAGTTTACACGTTGAAGAGTTTCTCCCAAAGGAACTCTGAAGAGGACAATTCCCATGACATGGGAACTCACATGTGAGGACAAGGACCGATCAGCGCATATCACGGGATCCTGTCTTGGACAAGATGAAGGCACAGTCCGAGGAGCAGACTGTCACGATTGATCCAACGGTACGATCATTTCAAGAAGTTGACCTAGTTCAAATTGAAGTCACATGTGAAGAAAGTACAACTTGGGCATCAAGCAAGGGCATTTCAGACACAAATGAAAGATGCGACTAAAGCCCAAGTGCACTCTAGTATAAAGCCAAATGAATAGTACTCGGATTGAGTACTTCTCCCAGAACTCACAAATACCCACAACAGAGAAAGAGAAAGAAGAAGAGAAGTTCCCGACGGCGAGTGTCTGATCTCGACGACGGTGAAGCAGAGTTCCCAGGAGCAAGGGAACTGCGATTCGGTGTAAGGTTTGAGTTACTTATTTAGTGATTGTTGTTCGCTTAGGAACTCAGTTGAGAAGATTCATTAGTGTTGCTAGAGTTAGGTAGAACTCGTAGGAACAGAGATGTTTGAATCTGGCTGTTTGTAACTAAGGAACAAATCAATAATATAAGTAAGTCATTCAAAATCCTCCAAGCGGAGGTAGAGGTTTACCCATACAACTAGTTGGTTGTAGTGGGGTTCCTCTATAAGGAACTGTGTTCACTCTGTCCTTTTAATACTTGCGATATTTTCTTCCGCTGCCTTGGGAACAGCTTAACAGCCAGTTCCCAAGCTCTAAGCTAACCGGTTACGATCCAACAAATGTGATACTCAAAAGTATAAAGAAGGTTTAACACGTTCGATTGGATTAAGCTGGATATGTTTATTGCTCAGCATAATGGGGAAGAATCTGTTTTTTAGATGAGAGGTTCCTTTTTTGGAGATCTTGCACTATCCTACGCTGAAAATTTGATCGTTGCTCAAGTAGAATACGATTGTTGAACGAATTTTGTTATTTGATGCGTGAATGATCAAGTTTTTTGAGTTGATGGCGCTGAATTAGATTGTTGAATAACTCTCTATTGCAGACATGTCTAATGTATACACGGCTTGCAAAAGATTTTTGTCAACAGAGATAAGTTCAGAATAACTATGTTTCTTGGATTTTTTTTATTACACCACTATCATTGGATTGGTTGCAGTAATTTTTATTAAGAGAGTAAGGAAGCACACAAATGGAATATTTTCCTCCGGTTTATTAATGAAGCTGTACACTATATACTTACAAGAAAAGCTTGTTGACTATTCTAGCAATGAGCAACTAGCTAAAAAGGAAGGACATAAAACCAAGCTAATTTTAAGGGGAAGATAACGTACATATCTAAAACTTCCTAACAACAAATATATAGACCAAAATACAATATTAACTTAATTTCCAAACTAAAGGATCTCCAATACTCCCCTAAAGTTGGAGTATGCTAATCGAGAATGCCAACTTGCTGAGCAGATAATTGAAATATTAATTTTCCAAAGCTTTTGTGAAAATGCCGGCCAACTGATCAAGAGTTCGAACATGCGACATTAAAACTTGTCTAGCGATAACAAGACCTCGAACAAAAGGATAATGGATTTTGAAATGTTTGGTGCGTTCATGAAATACAAGATTGGATGTTATGTGAATAACGGATTTGCTATCACGCATCAACTGCATACGGATTGTATGAAACACACCAAGTGACCACAAAAGTGACTTCAACCAAATTAATTCAGTACATGCCAAATCCATTGATTTGTACTCCGCTTTGGCTGAGGATATGGAAATCGTAACTTGCTTCTATGTTTTCCACGAAACCAGGGAGACACCCAAAGTAATGAAATACCTCATCAATGACCGCCGAGTAATTGGGCTCGCCACCCAATCTAAGTCTTAATGAGTCACTAGTGTTAGAAGACGGAAGTTTGAGTTTTGATGGTTCCAGAGTCAGTGACCCTATGTTTGCAAGTCAAGTCGGCGACTTGGCAAAGTCACTGACATGAACAGCTGGCGAAGCAATTTATTTATGGAAGGAACGCACAGATCATGCGCGTTCAACTGAAGACAGCTGTGTTGGTTTATTTTAGGAGAAGATCATCAAAAGAATGCTAAAATCAAGATGAAGATAATTTGTTTCTCCTAGAATATCTTAGTGTGCGTATGATTATATATTTGGAAAGATTTGTAAATGATTGAGTGAATATTGTTTTCCTAATCGAATGGAAAATAATATTCATGAGATCTCTCTTACCTTAGTTTAAATACTCTTGTGTTTTAGACTAATGGCAAGTGTCTGAGCATAATTTCACAATCGTGTGTAAGAAAGGAAGAGAAGACTTGTGCGAGAGATTCGTACAAGTGGTGAGTCAAGAGATCTTAGGCATAGCGTGAGATTGAGAGTGTGAGTGCAAAGGTAGAGCGTGGTTCAAGGGTGTGGGATTCATTCTTGTACACGGGAGAGCTTTGTAATCACTCAAGAAATCAATAGAGCGAGTCTAAGGACTCTTGAAATCCGACCAAGTGATAAACTTGGAAGGGAGTGGTTTTTCTCTAAGTAAACTAGTTGGTTTACGAAGAGTTTCCACTATACATCGCTTGTCAGTGACTGTTGGTAAACGTTTATTTTACTGTGTGATTATTCCGCTGCTTTGTTACTCAAAGTCGACGACTTCGTAGGAGTCGCCGACTCGTCCTAGTACTAACGATCCTACAATTGGTATCAGAGCCTAGGCTCTAGATTGTGTTTTAGTACTATTATTGCAGGAAAATGACGTCCACCAACACCTCTGTGAATGACTCTTTATGGAAGCCTCCAATCCTCAAGGTTGGAGAGTATAACTGGTGGGTTGAACAGATGAAGACCCGTATCTGCTCGCTTGATGGTCAGCTTTGGAAAGTGATTGAACTAGGTCCAGAAACTTTTCTTGGAAAAGATGGAAAGACTGAAAAGACCACAACCGAGTACGATGATGTTGATTTCAAGAAGCTCGAGAAAAATTCTAGAGCAAAGAAAGTGCTTCATCATGCTCTCACTGATGGTGACCTCAAAAAGGTCATCGGATACAAGACGGCAAAAGAAATCTGGGATGCTCTTAAAAGACTTCATCAAGGCAATGATGATGTAAAGAAGGACAGAATTATCAGTCTCGAAGCAGAGTATGACAATATTTTCCAAGCAAAAGGAGAATCTCTTCATGACTATCATTCCAGATTCCAGACGATTGTGAATCAACTCGAGTTTCTTGGTGAAGAGATTCCTCAATGGAAACTCACAAACAAGTTGATCTCAGGGTTGAACAAGAACTGGGATAGTATTGCTGCGTCTCTCCTTACTCAAAAGGAGACCAAGTCATTGACCCTGGAGGATCTCGTAGGACAACTTACCATGTATGGAGGCATTCAACAAAGAAGTGTTGAAAGACTGGACTCGGAGAAAGTAAAAAACATTGCTCTCACAGTTGAGAGAGCCTTTGACTTAGCTCAGGGAGACGATGACACTGATGGAGTAGATGAAGATGTGGCTCTCATCTCTAAAGCCATGAAAAGACTGTGGATTCGAAACAAAGCTCCCTTAAAGAATCCAGAATCAACTAAAGAAGGGAAGGATATGAAGGATGTCATTTGCTATCAATGTCAGGGTAAAGGACACTTTGCCAAACATTGTCCAAAAAGAAAAAGTGGTGAAGTTGGTAAAGGCATGATGGCAACTTGGGACATGTCTGACGATGATGATGAGGTGGCACCAACAAGAGGGAAATGTTGCATGGCCATTGAAGATAAGTCTTCCCAAGAGGTAAATGACTCTGAACTTACTTCCTTTTTAGCCAAAAAATCCAGAGAACAGCTGGTTTCTATCATCGAAAAGCTTGGAACTCAGGTCACTGAGTTAAGAGAAAAATTAGAGGAAAATGAAGAAACAATCTCCAATCTCTTCGATGATAACAAACTCTGGTCCTCTAAAGCAATTGAACTTGAAAAGACTTCATCTCCAAAATCAGTAACTTGTGAATTATGCTCAAATTCAGAGAATCAAGTCATTGACTTGCAAAAACAAGTCAATGACCTGGAAAAACAAGTCACTGATCTAGAAGGTGAAAGACTTATGCTTAGGCTAGGAAATGCTAAGTTATCTAAAGAACTTGATGATTCAAAGGCTGATGATGAGACTAAAAGAAAGAAATGGCTAGATGAGTATGTTGTTGAAAAGGCTCAAGAGGTCAGAAATGACTATAAAAAGAAGTTTGTGAAGGAGGTAGACAAATCTGGAATTGGTTTTGTTCGTGCACCCAATACTCAGGGTATCAAGGCTGCTCCCCTTTTGTCTAAAGGTAAAACCCCTATGTATAGTGACAATGCAAGTTGTTCTACACATGTGGTGGCTAAGCCTGACAAAGGGAAGCAACAGTGGTATCCTGATCAAAAGGTGCACAACATATGGCAAAAACAAGTCCAGAACTCAGCTCCGTCACAAATTAATTTTCAATCTCGCATCAACAACAAACCCATCTATCCGGGCTATAGCAAATATGTTGCCCTAAAGTCTCATAGAACATGTTGGTATTGTGGCAAGCCTGGTCACTATCAACATGATTGTCACAAAAAAGCAAGAGATGATGAAAATGCAAGGTCACAGACTTAGAGTGCTAGTCATGACATATCCACTGTCACTGACTGTCCTCCAGAGTCTGTGTGTGCAAGTTGTGATAAATGTTGGTCAAAAACTGTTTATGTTGCCAAACCCAGAGAAGTCAAACAACTCTGGGTTCGTAAGAACTAATCTTTTCAATGCAGCTTGAAGTGGGTGACCAAGAGCCCTGGTTTATTGATAGTGCATGCTCAACTCATATGTCGGGAAACCCCAGGGATTTCATCTCACTTCAAGAATACAAGGGAGGTAAGATTACCTTCGGCAACAACAGTAAAGGTTGTATCTCAGGTATTGGTACGGTAAGATTCTCTGATAAGCTAACCATAGACAATGTGAATTTAGTTGATAATCTTAGTTTCAAGTTACTGAGTGTTTCCCAAATCTGTGCTAATGGAAAATATCAAGTTGTCTTTGATAAGATTGGGTGTCAGGTACAAGAGATTAGCTCAGGCAAAATTCTTCTGAGAGGGGTATGTGAAAACAATCTATATAAGGTGGACCCCTGTTTTGAGCCTGAAGAGAAACTGTGTCTTAGAACAGTTTCAGATGTCGCCGACCTCTGGCACAAAAGGTTTGGTCATGCAAGCTTTCAACTTCTTGACAAACTTCATAAGCAAGAACTGGTTAGAGGACTGCCCAAGATTGATTCAAACAAGCATGAGGTTTGTGAAACTTGTATGAGAGGTAACCAAGTAAGATCATCATTCAAATCCAAAAAGGAAGTAAGTACCACTAAATCTTTAGAGCTCATTCATATTGATTTATGTGGTCCCATGCGAGTCCAAAGTCGAGGGGGAAATAGCTATATTTTTGTCATTGTTGATGACTTTTCACGGTATACTTGGACTATTTTTCTATCTTCTAAAGATCAGGTCTTTGAAGAATTCGAAGCATGGGTGAAGGTGGTTGAGAAAAAGCTTGGAGTTTCTCTAGTGTCAGTTAGATCAGATCATGGAACAAAATTTGACAACTCTGAGTTTCTATCCTTTTGCAAGAAAAATGGCATAAGTCACAACTTCTCAGCGCCAAGAACTCCTCAACAAAATGGCGTGGTTGAAAGAAAGAATCGTGCCTTGGAAAACATGTCAAGAACCATGCTTATCTCAAGTGGTCTTCCAAGGAATTTCTGGGGTGAAGCCATAAATGCATCTTGCTATGTGATGAATAGAGCTATGCTTCGACCACTTCTTGGAAAAACTCCATATGAGTTGCTTAGAGGAATTAAGCCTAGTGTCGCCCACTTGCGCACTTTTGGATGTAAATGTTATGTTCACAACAACGGCAAAGATAGTTTGGGAAAATTTGATCCAAGAAGTGATGTTGGCACTTTTGTAGGATATTCTCCTCATAGCAAAGCCTACAAAGTGTTCAACAAAAGGACAAGGAGGATTGAAGAAAGTGTTCATGTGGTGTTTGATGAGAACACTATGGGAGGATCGATGATTGAGGATCTTGATGATGGTGATCAAGGATACAATCTGGTTCAAGACGACTCTCTTCCAGTTTCCACAAAAGAATCAACAGTCAGTGACAATTCTGAAGTCACCGACTCAGACAATACAGGGGGCAGGAGTCAAAGTCAAAATTCAAGCGACAGTGAGTCTGATAATGAGAAAACTCCTGAAAGAAGCTCAAGCGTGGAGAACTCAGAAGAAGATTCAGAGAAGACGCCTCAGACTCAAGTCAGCGACCTCACAGAAATACAGATCCGAAATTATCAACAGAAAAGTGCTCATCCTGTCACCAACATCCTCACTGATTTCTCCAAGGGTGTGCAAACCAGATCTTCTTTGAACAATTTCTTTGCTTTCAATGCTTTCATCTCAATGTTGGAACCTAAAAATGTTGAACAAGCATTGAAAGATTCGGATTGGGTTAGTGCCATGCAAGAAGAACTTCATCAATTTGAAAGGAATAAGGTATGGCATCTGGTTCCAAGGCCAAAAGACAGATCAGTGATTGGAACACGATGGGTGTTCAGAAACAAGCTGGATGATGAAGGAAATGTGGTCAGAAATAAAGCAAGTCTAGTAGTTAAGGGATACAATCAGCAGGAGGGCATTGACTATGATGAAATGTTTTGCTCCAGTAGCTCGTCTTGAGGCTATTCGATTACTCATTGCCTATTCTGCTCATCATGGTTTCAAGTTACAACAAATGGATGTCAAGACTGCATTCTTGAATGGATTTTTAAAGGAAGAAGTGTATGTTGAACAAACTCCGGGTTTTGAAGATGTCACCCACCCGGATCACGTCTACAAACTGGACAAAGCACTCTATGGATTAAAGAAAGCCCCACGTGCTTGGTATGATCGGTTGTCTCAATTCTTGATTCAACATGGGTATGTTCGTGGTGAAGTAGACAAGACTCTCTTCTTGCTGAAAGAGAGAGGACACAGACTTGTTGTTCAGGTCTATGTCGATGACATCATCTTTGGCTCAACAGATGATAAGCTGGTTAAGAAGTTCGCTGACCTCATGTCCAGTGAGTTTGAAATGAGTATGGTCGGCGAACTCAAGTTCTTGTTAGGACTTCAAGTTGTTCAAAATGAGGATGGGACACGAGTTCATCAACAAAAGTATCTTAGAGAATGTGTTAAGAAGTTCGGTCTGGAGAATGCTAAACCGTTTGATACTCCCATGTCGCCGACTACCTCACTTGGAAAAGATGACAAAGATCCAAAAGTCAATGCTACTATGTATCGGGGTATGATTGGTTCATTGCTCTATCTTACTGCAAGCCAACCAGATATTGTGTTTGGAGTCTGTCTATGTGCTAGGTTTCAAGCCGATCCAAGAGAGTCCCACTTAAAAGCTGTTAAAAGAATCATTCGGTATCTTAAGGGGACTGACAATCTGTGTTTATGGTATCCAAGAGGATTTGATTTTGAGCTTGTCGGATACACAGATGCTGACTTTGCTGGAAACAGGGTTGATAGAAAAAGCACTTCAGGGATGGCTCAATTTCTTGGACCTTGTCTTGTCTCATGGGGATCTAAAAAGCAAAATTCTGTGGCTCTATCAACAACAGAAGCAGAGTATATCACGGCTGCAGCTTGTTGTTCACAACTTTTGTGGATCAAGCAACAAGTCAGTGACTATGGTGTGAAATGTGAGTCAGTGCCCATACTATGTGACAACACCAGTGCCATCAACATCTCAAAGAATCCGGTGCAACATTCTAAGACAAAACACATTGAGATAAGGCATCACTTTCTTCGAGATTGTGTAGAAAAGGGCATGGTCACTATGGAATTCTGTAGAACAAGTGATCAAAGAGCGTACATCTTCACAAAGGCCTTGAATCGTGAACCTTTTGAACAACTCCGCATGGAATTAGGTATGATCTCTCTTCAATTATCTGTTTCCCTACATGAATTCCCTCAATGATTGGCTAAAATTGATTGCTATGCATAAGTCTTGAAATCATGCTTTTATGGTATAATTCTTAAACATACTTGATAGACATCATATTTAGGAAACCCATGCATTTGACTGTCGATGACTTTCATCATATTCTGTATATGTGCAACCTTTTTGAGCTCTTTGTTTAGCCCAAAAGAATCAACCTGATGATCCTAACCCTCACTACAAGCCCAAATGATGGTTGGTTCTAATGCTTGTCCCTGACCTATCATGGTTTGAGAGTCTCTATGAGCCCATTTTGAATTTCTTTATAAAACGGAGACTTATCATCATGATCGACAAATCCTCAACAATAAAATTTTACTTGGTTCTCTTTGGCACCCCTGTGCAAACCCATCACCAAGTAAGCTCTTAAAAGAGTAAGTCATGAGTGGACAAAAGTCACGGATATACGAAAGAAGCAGTTTTGAGGTAGAAGTCGCCGACGTGCTCAAGGTCAGTGGCTGCAATTTCTGGCGCTAGAAAAGGATCATGGCTTAACAATATCGTTTGAAATTGGAAAGTGTACTTCAAAAGGGAGGATTGAGAAGATCTTGTGATTTGACAACTTCCTTAATGATGGAAGTGGATTCCTTTATTATGCCTCAACCGTCAAACTAAAAAGGTACGCTCTTCTAAAATCCTTCTCTTTCTCTCGACTTCCTCTCTCTCTCTCGAAACCAAAACCCTCAAACCTTAATCCTTCTCCAATGGCGTCTCCATCCAACTCCGACATCCGTGCTTCTCCCAAGACCAAAATCGACAGTCCTGAATCGGCAAAGAAGAAAATTCTCGCCCTCTTTGGTGATGATTTTCTTCGAGCTCTTTTATCTGGAGAATCGTCTTCCTCCACTGTCCCACCAACCGCCATGGAACCTCCATCCCAAAAGCTCATTCCTCCACAGAACCAAGATCTAAGCCCTTCTCTTCCAAAATCAACTCCCTCATCACCCGTTACCACCGAAAACCCCCAAAATCTCCTTCCTCAAATCGAAACCGAAACCCTAACCACTTCACCAGAGTCTGGAAAAATGCGCCAAACGGCGCAACCAATGGTTTTTCCAGAAACTGGTGAATCCTCCTTACCCAAATCCCCAAACCCAGAGATTGTAGAGGAAGAGAGAGCGAAGACTCCGATTATGGAGTCGATGGAGTTTGAGGAAACAGAGATTGTTGTCGGGTCGTTTGGAGAAGAGAAAGAAGAAGAGGCTGCTGAAAAGGAGAACCAACGGCTATCTCCTCAAGGGAAGGCTGTCAATGACTCCTCGAAAGTCATTGACCTTGATGCTGATGCTGAGAATGCTGACAAGGTGGCTGACAAGGATCCCTCTCGAAAGGAATCAAAAGACAACTCTGAAGAAGGTACTCCCTCTGATCCCATCTTGGTTTCCAAGAAACCCATTTATGGTGAATCTGTTAAGAAAAATCTGGAAAAAGACCTCTTTGGAGATGACTCTGAGTTGCTCAAGGACGAAGAGATAGAAATGCATCCTCCCTTTCGTCCTAAAACTAGATCTGCTAGTGCTAGAGCCTCAGCAATGGCTCTTAAAGCCAAAAAGGGCAAGGGGTTGGAAACCCCTGAGGCTGCCTCAGAGGGAGGTGACTCTTCCTTTTCTGAGAAAGTCACTAGGAAGAAAAGGGGAAGATCTCCTAAGTCTGCTGTTGGGTCCAGTAAAAAGAGTAAGAAAACAAGTGTGAGCATTGATATGTCGTCTAGAGATTTCACTAAGGATCTACTGTGGGATGAAAATTTCATGAAGGAGTTCAAACTGACCAAGGTCCTTGACTGGTTGAAAAAACAGAAGTGGGAGAAGTTAATCCAAGGGGAACATGATTACAATCCATTGATGGTTAAGATCTTTTATGAAACTCTGGTCATTGAAGATACAGGGAACATGACCATAGGTAGGTACACCATAGACAAGAAGACGTATTCCTTTACAAGCAAGGATGTCAGTGACATTCTGGAGATTCCTCATGAAGGTTTTGCTGAGTACTACAAAGGAGGTTGGCCTGAAGGGGTTGATGACCGTGAGATCATCAAAACTGTCACTAACAGTGATGATAACTTCACGAGCCCTTACCTGGTCAACAAGATGGGAATAGAGAAGAAGGTAATGTTCAATTACCTCATCAGCAACCTACTGCCAAGGGAGCTTAAGAGGAACGCTGCTTCTATTCAAGATCTGCTGGTCGTGGACAAGATAATCAGAGGAAAGAAGATTAACATGCCACGTCTAATGATGCTTCACATGAAGCATGTGCTTGAAAATGCCAAGCATGCTCTTCCTTACGGAATGCTGATTGCTCTGCTGATGTATGAGCACAAGGTCTATGTGGATAGTCATGCTGATGTCCTCAATACTAGAGTTCTCAACAAGGAGATGATCAGAAAGTTTGGCTGGTACTGGGTTGATGGTCAGTGGGTACTGAAGTCATCTGATGTCAGTGACAAAGGGAATCAAGAAGAAGGACCAAAATCTGCTCCGGTGAATGATGAGCTGAAGGAGATTAGGGAGCAAAACATGATTCTGAAGGGGATGATGGAAAAGCTTCAGAATATGGTCGGCAATGCACTGTCAAAGTTGGATGCATTAGATGAGAGGCTCAATGACTTTGGATCCTGATGTCAGTGACTGTCGTGCACTCGACCTTCTCTATCCCTTTCTTTTTTTCCTTGCCATATTATTCCTCCACTCTTAAAAGACCTCTTTAGTTCAATTTGGTTGTAACGTACTTCTGGATTGTGTGTGTCTGCATCGTACTCTTATTTTGCCATGGTGGATGACTATTTATGACTGTTTTGATATTATGCTTTACGTTTCTATATTTGCCTCTGCTTTCTTTTCTTGTTTTAGCAGTCTTTTTGATGATGCCAAAAGGGGGAATTAACCGGGGAAATAGATTTATTAGGGGGATCAAAATACTGAAAACATGTGGTTACTAAGCTTAGGGGGAACTTTTATGGCTTTTGTGTTTTGCTCTATCTACTATACTGTTTTGTATGCTGGATATTTTGTTTATCAGAACAGGTTATTTGTCACCATCAAAAAGGGGGAATTTGTTAGAAGACGGAAGTTTGAGTTTTGATGGTTCCAGAGTCAGTGACCCTATGTTTGCAAGTCAAGTCGGCGACTTGGCAAAGTCACTGACATGAACAGCTGGAGAAGCAATTTATTTATGGAAGGAACGCACAGATCATGCGCGTTCAACTGAAGACAGCTGTGTTGGTTTATTTTAGGAGAAGATCATCAAAAGAATGCTAAAATCAAGATGAAGATAATTTGTTTCTCCTAGAATATCTTAGTGTGCGTATGATTATATATTTGGAAAGATTTGTAAATGATTGAGTGAATATTGTTTTCCTAATCGAATGGAAAATAATATTCATGAGATCTCTCTTACCTTAGTTTAAATACTCTTGTGTTTTAGACTAATGGCAAGTGTCTGAGCATAATTTCACAATCGTGTGTAAGAAAGGAAGAGAAGACTTGTGCGAGAGATTCGTACAAGTGGTGAGTCAAGAGATCTTAGGCATAGCGTGAGATTGAGAGTGTGAGTGCAAAGGTAGAGCGTGGTTCAAGGGTGTGGGATTCATTCTTGTACACGGGAGAGCTTTGTAATCACTCAAGAAATCAATAGAGCGAGTCTAAGGACTCTTGAAATCCGACCAAGTGATAAACTTGGAAGGGAGTGGTTTTTCTCTAAGTAAACTAGTTGGTTTACGAAGAGTTTCCACTATACATCGCTTGTCAGTGACTGTTGGTAAACGTTTATTTTACTGTGTGATTATTCCGCTGCTTTGTTACTCAAAGTCGACGACTTCGTAGGAGTCGCCGACTCGTCCTAGTACTAACGATCCTACAACTAGACATAATGAGTTATGCCGAGACAAAAATAATCCTTGTTCTAGATTACACTTGTCACTTGATGTAGTGTAAGAGTTGTAAAGAGGCAAGCCAAATGATCTATTCTGGGAGTTTTCATAAATTAAGATAACACGTGAACCAAATAACAAAGTTTGAGGCAAGTGATCATTAATAAATTAAATGACCCACAAGACGGAGAAATTAAGGCCGCTCGTTTGCGCACTCCTCTTTTTATGTTGCGTACTCAGCTATGGGCAGATTCATAATCCGCACAAGAAAATCCGGTTTTTTACCGAACCATGGACGGATCCTAAACCCGTACAAAAAACGACACCGGTTTTCGTTAAAAAACCGGCTTTATGGACAGATTCCGGATGTGGCCAAAAAAAGCCCCTTTGGGCGGGTTCCCGGCACGCCCATAATGGGCTGGTTTGAGACCCGCACATAAAAGGGTATTTTGGAAAAACGGCCCCTTTGGGCGGGTTCCCGGCACGCCCATATTGTGCGGATTTAAAACCCGCACATAAATTAGGGTTTCAACCGACATAACACGTCTTTTATACAGCGGCCGAGTTTTTTACTATTCAGTTTTCAATTGTTAATTCCGCTAAAAAAGAGAGCATATACGACAAAGTGCATTCTCGTGAGATGTCGACTTCGAGTAGCGGGTCCACAAAGACGTCATCGTTTAGCGGGTCATCCTATTCGTCGGATTCAACCTCTTCCGTGGGCAATCTTTCTCTTCCCGATAATGAATTGGTTAGTATATGTTGAATCCTTAAATTATAATATATCTGTTTAGTTTATACTTTATTGGTTGTCGGTCGATTTTAGTTTAGGTTGAAACTTGAAATTATTGGTTGTCGGTCGATTAGTAGCGTCGTGTCTAATTTGGAGTATGAAATTTAAAATTTATTTCGTAATGATGATGATGATCATATTTTATTTGATTTTTTTTAATACTTGCAAGTTCGTAGTTATTACATGCCTAGTTTAAAGGTTTTCGGTTTTATTCATAGGTTTGTCCGTATAGTGAGCATGTTGATCACACGGAAGTCGACTTCTCTACGTACTTTAATAACAATGATGGATTTGATACAATGGAAGATTTGAGACAATGAGTTAAAACTATCGGTCTTGGTATGTCTATGATCATAACGACCAAGTCGTCCAAACACGATAAGATCATTTTACAATGTTCAAGGTCGGGTAAGTGTAGATCGGGGAGGAAGAATGAGGTGAAGAAAGCACGGGATTCGATGAAGACCGAGTGTCCGTTTGAGTTGCATGGGTTGTTTAGGAAAGGGAATTCATATACACCCTCTCGTTGGACATTATCGGTGATAAGAGGGTTCCATAACCATGAGCTTCCCCCGGATTTGCAAGGGGTTAGGGGTGCACATCGTCTTAGTGCGGAGGAGCGCAACCACATAATACTTGCTAGTACGTCGGGTACAAAGCCTAAGTCCATCTTTTTGGAACTTATCCAAAAGAACCCCGAAAGCTTACTATCGAGGACACAAGTCTATAATTTCAAGGCGTCTCAAAGGAGGATTTCAATGGGTCAATTGAATGTGACAAAATACTCCTTGGTGTGGTTGAAGGAGAAGGGATACTTCACCGACACGATGAGCGGGAGGCAAAAAGATGGGGAGTTGGCGGTGAGCGCGTTGTTTATTAGTCGTCCTGACTCACGATATTTGTTGAGGATGTTTCCGAATGTCGTTATCATGGATTGCACGTACAAGACCAATAGGTATGTCATCTCGTTTATGTACCACGTTTTTGTTATTGAGTTGTTTTAGTGATCATTAATTCTTTATATATAACTATTTGTTGCCAATGTCTAGGTACGGATGGCCTTGTTTGGAGTTTGTAGGGATGACATCCACAAACTTGACGTATTGTATTGCTATTGTCTTCATGAGGAAGTAGAAGACGGAGTACTTCAAATGGGCACTCTTGTGATTGAAGTTCTTATTCGGCAACCAAAAGCCACGTTGTTTCACGTCGGATAGAGAGCTTGGAGCATTGAAGGCGGTGAAGAGTGTCTTCAAGGTCCCCCACTTCTTGTGTCAAGTCCACGTGGCTCGGAACGTGAGGGCATATGCAAAAACACAAGATATAGACCCGGAACGATTCACTAGTAGCCTTCGTCGAGTTATGAGGTCACACATCGAGGAGGAGTATGAGGCCCGACTTGAACATTTTCGGAATATATGGAACGGCAAAGGTGGAACCGGTTTGGTGTCATATGTTGAGAAGACATGGTTCACTCCGCATAAGGAGAAGCTAGTGAGTGCGTGGTCCGATCATATTCTACATTTTGCAACAAGAACTACTAACCGGTAACCTTACCCTCCTATCATTTTTGTTCAATATTATTTATCCGATTTTTTTGTATATATATATTTATTTATTTTTATCTTATAGGGTTGAGGCTCAACAATCTATGCTAAAAGACATGTTGCAATCTTCCGTTGGAGGCTTTGACACGATCATACAACACTTGGATAACATGTTTATGGATCAACTTCGTCGAATCCAAGAGGAGATGGGAAGGAGTAGATCGGTGACACCGGTTGAAATACTAGATGGGCCCGAATGGAAGAAGGTTTTCTTCGACCGCATAGTGAGAAGGTGTTCGAGAGAATGCATTAAATTACTATTGCAACAAGTACAAAGAGCGAAAGATGGGGACATATCCGACGAAGTGAGTCCTCGAGACCGTTGGTGGAGTACCTCTATGGGATTGCCTACACCCCAAACGATCAAGGGATATGTTAAAGAAGGCATCACGTTGGTTCCCGATGAAGTTGATATATATTGGAGTTTAGGGTTTAGTGTTTTGATTTTTGATTTGGAACACGCCTATACGGGCTTTCTCGTATTAAATAAAAATAACTAGTGCGGGTTATAAATCCGCACAAAATGTTAATGTGTTTATGGATGTCATTTAACTTCTAAATACAACCATGTTGTCCTTCAATCATCAAATAATCCTTCCAAGCCTCACATATCTTAGTTGCAACTAACGAACCACTCATTGAGAATTCTTAAACCATTATTCAACGTGATAGTGGACTTTATCGGTTGATGGATTCTCGTTGTGCTGAGTAGCTAGGGCAAATGATGTATATGAGTTGAACCATCGTAAGCAATGTCTAGTAGAAAGCGTCAAACGCCACTATAATCTCATCGTAAGCAATGTATAGGAGAAAGCGTCAAACTTCATATATCACTTTAAAATCTCATGTTTAACTATCAAACCTCATGTCTAATTTCATATATTACTACTCTTAGACTCAATCTATTCATGTTTGTTTTGTATGGAAAGTGGCATAGGAGGTCTTGAACCATTTAATTAAGCTCATGTATATTTTATTTCGATCTTATATTGAATTTATATACCTTAAAACTCTAAACCATAAACCAAAACCCTAAACCCTGTTGTGCTAGTTTTAAACACGGCCAATATGGGCGGGTTCACAACCCGCCCATACAATGACGCTGACATGGCTAATATGGCGCCAATATAGGCTGGTTCAAAACCCTCCCATGGCGCCAATATGGGCTGGTTCAAAACCCGCCCATGGCGCCAATATGGGCGGGTTCAAAACCCGCCCATGGCGCCAATATGGGCGGGTTCAAAACCCGCCCATGGCGCCAATATGGGCGGGTTTTGAACCCGCCCATATTGTGTTAAAAATTTTGTTAAAATAATTTTTTTATTTTCCTTTCTAAATTATAAATATACCCACTTTTTGTGTTAAAATTTCAAATTAAAAATTTTCAAATTAAATTTAAAGCAGAACCAAGTGTGTTGTAAAATTTGTGCCACGTGACATTTTAATAGAATTAGATTTTCGTTATCTTTTTAGGGTTAATGACTAAGATTATATGTGATATCCCTATTTTTTTATTTTTAAATAAAATATGACTATTTTTGATTAATTATAATTAAAATAAAATTGGTTTAAAACAATTCATACAACGTAAACAATCCAAAATCGTCGAAATCGTCATAACATAATCTAAAACAATCCATACAACATTAACAATCCAAAACTAAATCCAAAAAACAATCCAAACTAAATAAAAAAAACAATCCAAACAACAATCCGAATACAAAATAACATAAATGTCAACACAATCGATCAGCCCAATCGGGGTCGTTTTCCGGGTCAGCCCAACCCCGGACCTCTCTCTCAGCCTCCTCTCTCGCAGCCTCCTCTCTCGCCCGCTCTTCCGCCATCCTAGACGACTCCCCTCGTTCCCAAATGGATGGGACACGATCCTTGCGCTCGGCCGACCTCGACGACTCCGGCGGCCTCTGCGATGCTCGACTCAAAGGGGGAGCAACCGGTGTAACGTCCAGCCCACAGAGACCTCCCAAGTAAGGTAAATCAATCTGAGCAAGCCCCTCTATGGCCGAAAGCACGTGTGCCCTAATCAGCTGGAAACGCTGCAATATAAAACGACATATGCAATTAGATCATATTTATATACACAACTCAAAAGTAATTCTTAGATAATATAAACACACTCACCCTGTGAAAATCGACAGCCGGAAGAGGGGCTCGAACGATGCGAGGCTGAACGGGCGCCCTCGGACACACATACGAATGCGAGATCTGCAAGAACCAGTCCAAGTACTCGTCGTCGACATCCCACGGAGTGACAGCACGTGGCGACGTGAGGATGAATGGACAAATGTGGTCCATAACTGTACCCCATCCGTAATACTCGTCGTCGAAGTCGAGGATGTACCTTGACTTCCCCTTAAGAGACCACGGGCAATGAGAGACACGTGGTACGGTAACGTCCAAAGGTCGACTCTGAACTCGTCCCCACTGCCGCACGCATCTCTCGGGCATGTACGGCTCATAGATGTCGAGGTATCGGATGGTGCCCCGATACCTCGACGTCGAATACTGGACATCCAGGTCAACCCGAGAATAGGGGGTCCAACAAACCTGAAATATAAAGAAATGACGTCGGGAAACGTAAATTTAAAAATAACGATTCATTAAAAAAATATAAGAACGGATACGTACATCCTCCGGTCAGTAACAGTTGAGGATGCGCCGATAGTAGATCGACGTATCGTACGTCTGTAACTTTGTGCGATCGACCCGATAGCGACATGCTCTCCTCTCATCGTCCTCTGCTCCAGGCAACGGGTTCGGGTTGCCAGGGAAATAGATGAAATACATCCATATCCACATCTATGGCACCCCGAAAAAAATAAAATCAGTTCACTTTACGAATATTTCGAAAAGACATTTTCAATCAAAACTACCAAATACCTGAAGAAGATATGAGCAACCCGTCATCTGAGCTACCCCGGCCCGTGAAGCCTCCCCGAGATTGCAGTAGAGAAATGTCAACGTGCCGACGCCCCATGCAGTCTCGACAACCCGACCCCAATCCTCAAACAACGCCAACATATCAACATCTACGTTGTTCATGGATTTGTCCACGAACAAGCTGGTGGACAAGTAATGCCACAGAAAACCGGCAGCTATGCACTCTGGCGGGTAGTCCGAAGCCATCATCACAAGTAATTGATCGAAGAAATCTCGGCTGTGTAGATGACCATCCCTAAGGTCCTTCAGGAAGTCACGCTGGCCGGGGAACACATAGTCGTCCGTCGTGCCAAACATATACTCAACCATATCAACACACTCAGCAGAGGAGAAAGTGTGAGCTACCTCGTGCCCCTCAATTGGCAAACCGAGGATGATGGCAACGTCGTGGAGCGTAATCGTCATCTCGCCCCACGAAAAATGAAAGTTGTTGGTCTCTGGATGCCAACGCTCTACAAAAGCAGAAATGAGGCTATGGTCGACTTTGCCGAAATCGAAGTACGATAGCTATGTCAGGCCGGTCTGTCGAATCATCCATAACCACGAACCCTGTGCAACATCAACGTCGGCGGACGGAATGTGAGGCCTCCATTGGGCAAACTCCTTCGGTCTGATGTGACACGTAATACGTCGAACAAGTCCGTCCATGTCGTTCCTAAACGGGCCGAGTGACTTCCAAATCAAGTCGGCGATGTGTGTATGGAAATCCCGTAATACAGATATATCGTCGATCCCATACGGTGTCTGCTCGGGCAAGTCGGCCTGTGGAGGCTGGGCCAGTGGAGGCTGGGCCTAAATTATTAAATAATTAACATATTATTAATTATTTAATAATTTTGCCTCTTTTATTTTATTTCCCACAAATTAATCATAATTTTTATTATTTTTATTTACGATTGTTACCACATAAAAATAACATTCTAATCTAATAAATACAGTATTTTTACGTTACGATTTCTAATTTCTATCATACAATTTTTCACTATAATACAATTTCTAATATAATATATATATATATATATATAAATTATTTCTACGGTACGATTTTAAAATAAAATATATGCATTTCATATATTTTATTTTATATGCATCTCATAAATAAAATAGATGCATTTCATATAATATAAATTCTAATCTAATATGCATTTCATATATATTTCACTAAATAAAGTATATGCATTTTATATAATATAATTTCTAATCTAATATGCATTTCATATATATTTCGCTAAATCAATTATATGCATTTCATAAAATATAATTTCTAATCTAATATGCATTTCAAATATATTTCTCTAAATAAAGTATATGCATTTTATTTAATATAATTTCTAATCTAAAACATATATAATTTTTAATTTCTATAATATAAAGGACAATTTCTAATAATTTACAATTTTCATATGCATTTAGTATTATATTTTTCTAAATAAAATATATCTAACATGCTTTTCTTAAATAATATATAAAATATCAATATAAATCTATATATACTAAATAATAAATAAACAATACATTTAAATCTAAATATACTATATATTCAAAATATATTTTAAAATTACCTCATGAGTCGGTCTCCTCTGACGCACCGGGCGACCTGGATCCGCAACCTCCGTCGTCTTCGACCCGCTCGGGCCCACTCCCACCTTCATCTCCTCACCCACCGTCGGATCTCGAGATTCATAAAGCGCAATTTCCTCCGTCGTCTGCGCCAGGTCCTCCGCTCCAGCCACCGGTGCTCCGCCGGAGACGTGGGCGGAACCAAGACCCGTCGACGGTTGAGCGGATCCGGACTCCGCCGAAATACCCACGTCTCCTGTCGCCGTTGCTCCGCCGAAACTCTGGACGGAATCGGGACCCGTCGACGGATGGGCGGAGCCGGAATCCGCCGAAATATCAAGCCCACCGACACCCTCGTTCTCTCCCGCTCTTTTTTCCTCCATGAAAACTTGAAATTCGTGTGTTTTGGTCGGAAATTTAGGTTGAACTTCGATGGTCGTTTTCGATCTTTGAAGAAAACAAAATGAAGAAGACGAAGATGAGGCGTCGTGCGGCGCCTCTTATTAAGCATCTTGTGCGGGTTTGAAACCCGCACAAGGTTTGACCTAATTTATGCGTCTCCTAGGCCCGCACAAATTGGTCCGGTTTAGGGTCAATTTTTGGACGGGTTTCGGATCCGTCCAAGAAAACCCGATTTTTACTTATTTTTTCGACGGTTTTAGGATCCGCCCAAAAAAAGCCGGTTTTTAAAAAAATATTATGAAAAATCTTCGGCCGGTTTCGGATCCGCACAACCTTGAGTGCACAACCTAAAAAAAAGAGTGCGCAAAAAATTGCCGGAAATTAATCGAGATTATAATACGGAACAGTGGATATTGTATTCAGTGAAAAAGCTTTGCTAGGAAGCCATGGAAACAAATGAAGGAAGAAGAAAATGAATTCATTGATTCTCTCTCTTGTCTGTTACAAAGACACCCGCTTGCTATAACCTAAAACATACTTGGCTATGCCACGTGGACTTACAAGAGTAGTGATGAAAAGGAAACGGTCTAAGCCCAACATAAGTGATGAGCAGCCGCGGAAGCTTTGACTAATAGAGAATAATTAAGTTGGTATGAACACACAAGATTTAACGAGGTTCGACAAAATGTCTACGTCCTCGGGGTGGTAGGTTTCTTACTATACGAAGGAATAACACCGACAACTTGTACAAGCCACAAGTTTGTCGTATATAAGAGTATATTAGTTTTCAAAGAAAAATAATCTCTCTGTGTATATCTCTCTTTTCTTTTGCAAGATGAAAAAACTAACATTTTTCTCTCGTATTTTCTTTTTCTCTTTGGTTTTCTGAAGATGATTTGATGATATCAAAAAACTTCTCTCTTTGTGTTTATATAGGAGATGCAAATATGAAAAATAGACTTTTCTATTTTTCAATGTCTTTTCATTACCACTAGCTTCTCCTCTTTTCCTCTTCTAAATTTGTCTCATCCACAAAATAGCATGCTTACAATTCTCCACCTCGTACACAATTTGAAAAAAGCCTCAAATTTTGGACGAATAAGAGAATAAACTCTAGTATGCATACTAAGCTTCGCCATCTCGGCTACATCATTATACTCATGACTGCCTACGTATCCACAGACCGAGATCAAGCCAATCGTAGTTCTACCTGTCCTCCATATAGTCTCCACCTCACCTATAACCGCCCCGAAGGACTATGCCCCCTCTCGGGCAATTTAGCATGGGACAATCTGAAGCAGTTCCAAGCAGTGTTGAAACTTACTGCCTATCACAACCTTGGTTAACATGTTTGCAGGGTTTTCGTTTGTATGTACCTTCATAAGAGAAATATCACTATCCTCTCTGACATCACGAAAAAATGATACCTGACATCAATATTCTTGGTACGAGCATGATGAACCTGATTTTTAGCCAAATGAATCGCACTCTGACTATCACACCACAGATCCACACTATCATGTGTCATTCCCAAGTCACACAAAAGACCTTTCAACCATAATGCTTCCTTCACTCCCTCTTCCATAGCCATATATTCTGACTCTGTAGTTGAGAGTGCAACTGTAGCCTGTAGTAATGATCTCCAACTTATCGGAGCACCATATATCCTGAAAACATAACTAGTGGTTGATCTCCGTTTGTCAATATCACTTGCATAGTCCGAGTCAACAAACCCGCTAACTTGACATGTCTTTCCACCAAAACACAATCCAACATTAGTAGTACCCTTTAGGTACCTTAATATCCACTTAACTGCTTCCCAATGTGTTTTACCAAGATTCGCCATGAACCTACTAACAACACTAACTGCTTGTGAAATATCTGGTTGTGTACACACCATAGCATACATTAAACTTCCAACTGCACTTTTCTGGTCGTGTACACACCACTTGCATATGGTACATTATTCATGTATGCTTTTTCTTGTGTTGTAACAGGAGATTGCCTACCAGAGAGCTTGAAATGTTGTGCCAATGGAGTCACCACTGACTTCGCATTTTGCATACCAAACCGATCAATAACCTTCTGAATGTAACTTTTCTGATTCAAGAACAAATGACAAGTATTTCGCTCTCTTCGGATCTCCATACCCAATATCTTTCTAGCAACGCCCATGTCCTTCATATCGAACTCTTTACAAAGTTCGATCATCAACTTATTTATATGCACCATACTTCTTGAAGCAAAAAGCATGTCATCCACATACAATAAGAGATAAATATAATCACCTCCATGAAGCTTTTGAATGTAGACACAACAATCATAATCACTTCTTGAGAAACCATGCTTTCACATGAGAGAGTCGAATCTGTTATACCACTGTCGAGGCGACTGTTTTAATCCATATAAGGATTTCCTCAAGCGACATACCTGACTCTCCTTTGCCTCTACTTTGTATCCTTCTGGTTGATACATGTAGATGTATGCTTTACCCCAGGAGAAAATATCTAATTGTAGTCCACACCTTCTTTTTGTGCAAAACCCTTGGCCACTAATCTTGCCTTATATCTTGTACCACCGAGCTCAGATGAATCTGCTTTTCTTTTATACACCCACTTACAACCAATAGCAGTCTTTCCCTTAGGCAAAGGGACTACCTCCCATGTCTTGTTCTTATGAAGAGATTCTATCTCTTCCTCCATAGCTACCAACCATCTCTCTTTATCAATATCTTTGATAGCTTGTTTAAAGGTGAGAGGCTCATCAGTCTCCACCGAGAGTGCATATGCAACTAAGTTTAACTGCCCATAGTGTTTCAGAGGTTCATCAAAACCATACCTCTGAACCGGTTTACAAACCCGCCTTGGCCTAGTTGAAGCCACGGTCTCTTGTTGTTGTTGTTGTAGTACTTGTGCATTTTCCTGCTGAACCTCCTCATGTTCTAGCTCATCATCTTCATGACGATATGTGTCAAGATGAGATTCCTCTTGATCATGACTAGAATCTGGTTGATCCTCATATTCTTCTATCTCAACTACTTGAGATTTTAACGCTTTAACATCACCACCTTTGGGTATCTCAGCTTTTGATAAAGCTGCCATGGTGTTCTCATCAAAAATAACATCCCTGCTGATTACAAACTTAGAATCTTCTAAACACCAAAGACGATAGCCCTTGACTCCTCTTGCATATCCTAAGAAAATTGCCTTCTTAGCCCTATTATCAAGCTTGTTATCTTTGACATGATAATAAGCGATGCATCCGAATACTCTAATTCTTCCATAATCTGCATCTTCTCCCGACCATACCCTAAAAGGAGTATCTCCATCCAATGTTGAATGTGGAGATCGGTTCACAATATAAGCAATCGTGGCAAACGACTCCGCCCACCATTCTCGACCCAAACCAGAATTGGAGCGCATACATCTAGCTTTCTCAAGTAGTGTGCGGTTCAGTCTTTCTACAACTCCATTCTTTTGTGGTGTGTCTCTAACCGTCCAATGTCGAACAATGGCTTCTTCATCACAAAACTTCTTGAAAGCACCATCTGTGTACTCTGTGCCATTATCAGACCTCAATGTTTTCAACTTTCTATCCGTTCTGTTCTCGACCATTGCTTTCCATTGCTTGAATGTCTCGAATACCTCATTCTTATGCTTAAGAAAATACACCCAAACATATCTTGAGTAATCATCTATAAATGAGACAAAGTACCTGGAACCACCTTTGGAAGCAACTTTAGCCGGACCCCAAACATTTGTATGAACATAGTCTAATATCCCTCTGCTTTTATGGTTGCTTGTTGAGAATGAAACCCTGTGTGCTTTTCCATACACACAATGCTCGCAAAATTCCATGCAAGGCTTCTTTATATTTTTCAACTACTAAGCAAATTTAGACCTTTTTCTGACATATGACCAAGACGCATATGCCAAAGTCTAGTATATTCTGTTGGATCCCTCTTACTTTTACTACTTCCAATCACTACATCTCCTGTCACTATATTGCCAACGAGATGGTACAAGTTTCCTTGACGAATTCCCTTCATCACCAACAAAGAACCACTAACAACCTTTAGAACCCCGTTGTCTCCCATAAACTTACAACCTCCCGATTCTAATGCACCTAGAGAAATCAAATTCTTTCTCAAATCAGGGACATGCCTTACATCCATTAATGTTCTAACAATTCCATCACGCATCTTGATTTTGATTGTACCGATGCCCACTGTCTTACAACCATGGTCGTTACCCATCAAAACGGTTCCACCATTCAAGGATTTATAAGAAGTGAACCACTTCCTGTTTGGGCTCATATGATAAGAGCATCCAGTATCTAAAATCCAATTGCTTGAATTTTCAGATGTTTCGTGACTGATAGAATAACATTCCACGTCCCAATCATCAGAAGCAATGCTAGCTTCTTGCTTTGCATTTTGATTTCCCTTATGCTTGTTGTTTTTGTTCTTCCCTTGTACCCGTTTATTTGGACAATCCTTCTTCCAATGCCCAAGCT
Source organism: Fallopia convolvulus (assembly GCA_964016875.1). NCBI lineage: Eukaryota > Viridiplantae > Streptophyta > Magnoliopsida > Caryophyllales > Polygonaceae > Fallopia > Fallopia convolvulus. The sequence continues at coordinate 11,662,554 of OZ024721.1, forward strand.
CACCACACTTGTAACTACGAGTCTTTGCTAGAGGTCTAGATTTTGATCTAGACTTTTCCCTCTTGCTATTTCCTCGGTCATTACCCCTTCCTCTTGCAAACAAACCTTGTGCATGTTCATTGCTCGCACTAGTCATACCACTAGTGGCCACCTTCTGTAGATCATCAGCGAGAAGCGCTGTTCTAGTTTCATCCATGGTCAGTGTCTCGCCCAAAACCATTAATGTTTGAACAAGATTCTCGAATGATTTCGGAAATGAAAGCAGAAGCATAAGAGCTTGATATCCATCTTCAACGTTCACATCAATATCCTTCAAATTTGAAATTATCCTATCAAATTTGTTGATGTGATCACGGAGTGAAATTCCTTCCTCCATCTTGCAAGTATATAACTGTGACTTGAGATATATTCTGTTTGTAAGAGTCTTCATCATGAAATTTGTCTCCAACTTCACCCACATACCTGACGCAGTTTCCTCGTCATCAACCATAAATGTGACATCTCTTTCAAGACATAGGATTATGGCAGCGCGTGCTTCTATATCGAGCTCATCCCAATCACTATCCTTCATATCTCCGGGTTTCTTATCCTTACCCAACAACGCCTTGTGTAACTTTTGAGATATTAACAGATTCTTCATCTGCATTCTCCAATAGGAGAAATCATTTTTCCCATTGAATTTCTCAATCTCATACTTTCCAACTTTAACAATTCCGCTCTTAGAAGCCATTGATTTCAAAATTGGACCTTGAACGCCTTAGACTTTTTATTTGGCTCTAATACCAATTGATGATCAGTCGCGGAAGCTTTGACTAATAGAGAATAATTAAGTTGGTATGAACACACAAGATTTAACGAGGTTGGACAAAATGTCTACGTCCTCCGGGTGGTAGGTTTCTTACTATACGAAGGAATAACACCGACAACTTGTACAAGCCACAAGTTTGTCGTATATAAGAGTATATTAGTTTACAAAGAAAAATAATATCTCTGTGTATATCTCTCTTTTCTTTTGCAAGATGAAAAAACTAACGTTTTTCTCTCGTATTTTCTTTTTCTCTTTGGTTTTCTGAAGATGATTTGATGATATCAAAAAACTTCTCTCTTTTTGTTTATATAGGAGATGCAAATATGAAAAATAGACTTTTCTATTTTTCAATGTCTTTTCATTACCACTAGCTTCTCCTCTTTTCCCTCTTTCTCTTTTTCCTGTTCTAAATTTGTCTCATCCACAAAATAGCATGCTTACAATTCTCCACCTCGTACACATTTTGAAAAAAGCCTCAAATTTTGGACGAATAAGAGAATAAACTCTAGTATGCATACTAAGCTTCACCATCTCGGCTGCATCATTATACTCATGACTGCCTACGTACCCACTGACCGAGATCAAGCCAATCGTAGTTCTACCTGTCCTCCATATAGTCTCCACCTCACCTGTAACTGCCCCGAAGGACTATGCCCCCTCTCGGGCAATTTAGCATGGGACAATCTGAAGCAGTTCCAAGCAGTGTTGAAACTTACTGCCTGTCACAACCTTGGTTAGCATGTCTGCAGGGTTTTCGTTTGTATGTACCTTCATAAGAGAAATATGACCATCCTCTCTGATATCTCGAAAAAAATGATACTTGACATCAATATTCCTGGTACGAGCATGATGAACCTGATTTTTAGCCAAATGAATCGCACTCTGACTATCACACCACAGATCCACACTATCCTGTGTCATTCCCAAGTCACACAAAAGACCTTTCAACCATAATGCTTCCTTCACTCCCTCTGCCATAGCCATATATTCTGACTCTGTAGTTGAGAGTGCAACTGTAGCCTATAGCAATGATCTCCCACTTACCGGAGCACCATATATCCTGAAAACATAACTAGTGGTTGATCTTCGTTTGTCAATATCACTTGCATAGTCCGAGTCAACAAACCCACTAACTTTACATGTCTTTCCATCAAAACACAATCAAACATTAGTAGTACCCTTCAGGTACCTTAATATCCACTTAACTTCTTCCCAATGTGTTTTACCAGGATTCGCCATGAACCTACTGACAACTCTAACTGCTTGTGAAATATCTGGTCGTGTACACACCATAGTATACATTAAACTTCCAACTGCACTTGCATATGGTACATTATTCATGTATGCTTTTTCTTGTGTTGTAACAGGAGATTGCCTACCAGAGAGTTTGAAATGTTGTTCCAATAGAGTCACCACTGACTTCGCATTTTGCATACCAAACCGATCAATAACCTTCTGAATGTAACTTTTCTGATTCAAGAACAAATGACAAGTATTTCCCTCTCTTCGGATCTCCATACCCAATATCTTTCTAGAAACACCCATGTCCTTCATATCGAAATCTTTACCAAGTTCGACCTTCAACTTATTTATCTGCACCATACTTCTTGAAGCAATAAACATGTCATCCACATACAATAAGAGATAAATATAATCAGCTCCATGAAGCTTTTGAATATAGACACAACAATCATAATCACTTCTTGAGAAACCATGCTTTGACATGAAAGAGTCGAATCGCTTATACCACTATCGAGGCGACTGTTTTAATCCATATAAGGATTTCCTCAAGCGACATACCTGATTCTCCTTTCTCTCTACTTTGTATCCTTCTGGTTGATACATGTAGATTTCGTCATCTAAATCTCCGTGCAAGAAGGCTGTTTTGATATCAAGTTGTTCCAACTCAAGATCACCATGAGCAACAATGCTCAAAAGCACCTGAATAGATGTATGCTTTACCATAGGAGAAAATATCTCATTGTAGTCCACACCTTCTTTTTGTGCAAAACCCTTGGACACTTATCTTGCCTTATATCTTGTACCACCGAGCTCAGATGAATCTGTTTTTCTTTTATACACCCACTTACAACCAATAGCAGTCTTTCCCTTAGGCAATGGGACTACCTCCCATGCCTTGTTCTTATGAAGAGATTCTATCTCTTCCTCCATAGCTACCAACCATCTCTCTTTATCAATAACTTTGATAGCTTGTTTAAAGGTGAGAGGCTCATCAGTCTCCACCAAGAGTGCATATTCAACTAAGTTTAACTGCCCATAGTGTTTCAGAGGTTCATCAAAACCATACCTCTGAACCGGTTTACAAACCCGCCTTGGCCTAGTGGAAGCCACGGTCTCTTGCTGTTGTTGTTGTAGTACTTGTACATTTTCCTGCTGAACCTCCTCATGTTCTAGCTCATCATCTTCATGACGATATGTGTCAAGATGAGATTCCTCTTGATCATGACTAGAATCTGGTTGATCCTCATATTCTTCTATCTCAACTACTTGAGATTTTAACGCTTTAACATCACCACCTTTGGGTATCTCAGCTTTTGATAAAGTTGCCATGGTGTTCTCATCAAAAATAACATCCCTGCTGATTACAAACTTTGAATCTTAATCTTAGAATCTTCTAAACACCAAAGACGATAGCCCTTGACTCCTCTTGCATATCCTAAGAAAATTGCCTTCTTAGCCCTATTATCAAGCTTGTTATCTTTGACATGATAATAAGCGATGCATCCGAATACTCTAAGTCTTCCATAATCTGCATGTTCTCCCGACCATACCCTAAAAGGAGTATCTCCATCCAATGTTGAATGTGGAGATCGGTTCACAATATAAGCAACCGTGGCAACCTACTCCGCCCACCATTCTCGACCCAAACCAGAATTGGAGCGCATACATCTAGCTTTCTCAAGTAGTGTACGGTTTAGTCTTTCTACAACTCCATTCTGTTGTGGTGTATCTCTAACCGTCCAATGTCGAACAATGCCTTCTTCATCACAAAACTTCTTGAAAGCACCATCTGTGTACTCTGTGCCATTATCAGACCTCAATGTTTTCAACTTTCTATCCGTTCTGTTCTCGACCATTGTTTTCCATTGCTTGAATGTCTCGAATACCTCATTCTTATGCTTAAGAAAATACACCCAAACATATCTTGAGTAATCATCTACAAACGAGACAAAGTACCTGGAACCACCTTTGGAAGCAACTTTAGCCGGACCCCAAACATTTGTATGAACATAGTCTAATATCCCTCTGCTTTTATGGTTGCTTGTTGAGAATGAAACCCTGTGTGCTTTTCCATACACACAATGCTCGCAAAATTCCATGCAAGGCTTCTTTATATTTTTCAACAAGCCTTTCCTACTAAGCAAATTTAGACCTTTTTCTGACATATGACCAAGACGCATATGCCAAAGTCTAGTATACTCTGTTGGATCCCTCTTACTTTTACTACTTCCAATCACTACATCTCCTGTCACTATATTGCCAACGAGATGGTACAAGTTTCCTTGACGAATTCCCTTCATCACCAACAAAGAACCACTAACAACCTTTAGAACCCCGTTGTCTCCCATAAACTTACAACCTCCCGATTCTAATGCACCTAGAGAAATCAAATTCTTTCTCAAATCAGGGACATGCCTTACATCCATTAATGTTCTAACAATTCCATCATGCATCTTGATTTTGATTGTACCGATGCCCACCGTCTTACAACCATGGTCGTTACCCATCAAAACGGTTCCACCATTCAAGGATTTATAAGAAGTGAACCACTTCCTGTTTGGGCTCATATGATAAGAGCATCCGGTATCTAAAATCCAATTGCTTGAATTTTCAGATGTTTCGTGACTAATAGAATAACATTCCACGTCCCAATCATTAGAAGCAATGCTAGCTTCTTGCTTTGCATTTTGATTTCCCTTATGCTTGTTGTTTTTGTTCTTCCCTTATACCCGTTTATTTGGACAATCCTTCTTCCAATGCCCAAGCTCACCACACTTGTAACTACGAGTCTCCGCTAGAGGTCTAGATTTTGATCTAGACTTTTCCCTCTTGCTATTTCCTCGGTCATTACCCCTTCCTCTTGCAAACAAACCTTGTGCATGTTCATTGCTCGCACTAGTCATACCACTAGTGGCCACCTTCCGTAGATCATCAGCGAGAAGCGCTGTTCTAGTTTCATCCATGGTCAGTGTCTCGCCCACAAGCATTAATGTTTGAACAAGATTCTCGAATGATTTCGGCAATGAAAGCAAAAGCATAAGAGCTTGATCTTCATCTTCAACCTTCACATCAATATCCTTCAAATTTGAAATTATCCTATCAAATTTGTTGATGTGATCACGGAGTGAAATTCCTTCCTTCATCTTGCAAGTATATAACTGTGACTTGAGATATATTCTGTTTGTAAGAGTCTTCGTCATGAAATTTGTCTCCAACTTCACCCACATACCTGACGTAGTTTCCTCGTCATCAACCATAAATGCGACATCTCTTTCAAGACATAGGATTATGGCAGCGCGTGCTTCTATATCGAGCTCATCCCAGTCACTATCCTTCATATCTCCGGGTTTCTTATCCTTACCCAACAACGCCTTGTGTAACTTTTGAGATATTAACATATTCTTCATCTGCATTCTCCAATAGGAGAAATCATTTTTCCCATTGAATTTCTCAATCTCATACTTTCCAACTTTAACAATTCCGCTCCTAGAAGCCATTGATTTCAAAATTGGACCTTGAACGCCTTAGACTTTTTATTTGGCTCTGATAGCAATTAATGAGCAGCCGCGGAAGCTTTGACTAATAGAGAATAATTAAGTTGGTATGAACACAAAAGATTTAACGAGGTTCGACAAAATGTCTACGTCTCGGGGTGGTAGGTTTCTTACTATACGAAGGAATAACACCGACAACTTGTACAGGCCACAAATTTGTCGTATATAAGAGTATATTAGTTTACAAAGAAAAATAATCTCTCTGTGTATATCTCTCTTTTCTTTTGCAAGATGAAAAAACTAATGTTTTTCTCTCGTATTTTCTTTTTCTCTTTGGTTTTCTGAAGATGATTTGATGATATCAAAAATCTTCTCTCTTTGTGTTTATATAGGAGATGCAAATATGAAAAATAGACTTTTCTATTTTTCAATGTCTTTTCATTACCATTAGCTTCTCCTCTTTTCCCTCTTCCTCTTTTTCCTCTTCTAAATTTGTCTCATCCACAAAATAGCTTACTTACAATAAGAAATAGGCCCAATACACCCCACGGCCCCACCTCAAGATGGAGGTGCATCTTGTAACCCCATCTTGGGAAGAACTTGGCGAATCTGAGAACCTGGAAGTGCCTTTGTTAAGAAATCTACGAGCTGGTTTTGACTAGAACAATATTGTAGAGTGATCAATCCCTCAAGCAATTTTTCCCTGGTGAAATGGCAGTCCAAATCAATGTGTTTCGTCCTCTCGTGGAAGACAGGGTTTTTAGCAATATATATGGCGGCCTGGCTGTCGCATTTGACTGGTATGGGAACCACATCATCAACACAAAGTTCACTGAGCAACCTGCTAAGCCATGCTAATTCAGCACACACCCTCCTTAGTGAACGATATTCTGCTTCTGATGATGATAAAGAGATGCTTAGTTGTTTCTTTGATTTCCATGAAATCAAGTTTCCTCCAAACATTACCACAAAGCCACTAACTGATTTTCTTGAATGAGGGAAAGTGGCCCAGTCTGCATCACAGAAGGCTTGGAGATGAAAATTAGAATTGTTGTTGAATAACAACGCCTTTGAATGTGTGCCTCTAAGATAAGACAACACTTGGTATGCTGCATTGAGATGAGGCTGCCTTGGTGACTGGTTGAACTGACTCAACACTTGGACTACATACACCAAATCTGGTTGTGTGTTGACTAAGAAATTAAGCTTGCTTCTACCAAAAAAGAAAAACAAATTAAGCTTGCCAACAAGTCTCCTATAAAGAACGGGATCTAATAATTCTTCACCCTCTGTTGGAAGAAGTTTGAGACCAGGATTAAGAGGAATGGCAACATTGTAGGATGAGTGAAGAGGAAAATCATGGAGCATTTCTGAAATGAATTTCCTCTCGCTCATAAGAATCCCCTGAGAAGTATGGATAAATTCAATTCCAAGAAAGAAATTCAGCAATCCAAGATTCTTAATGCGAAACTCCGAGTGAAGGTGCTTCTTTAGAGTGGTTATCTCATTCATATTGTCACCAGTGACTAGCACATCATCAACATAAACGGGAACAAACACTACTGAGCTGGTTGTCTTTTTATGGAAGAGTGAGTAGTCATTCAAAGATTGAATGTAACCCCGAGCTCTCAAGAATGAGGATAATTTGGCATACCACTGACTTGAGGCTTGTTTGAGGCCATAAAGAGATTTCTTCAATCGACATACCATGGAGGAACTTTCAACAAGTAATCCAAGAGGTGGCTTCATATAGACGTCCTCATGTAGATCCCCATGCAAGAACGCATTGTTAACATCTAATTGGTATATAGGCCAATTTTTCTTGATAGCAACTGAGATCAAAGTCCTCACAGTTGTCATCTTAATGACAGGTGAGAATGTTTCATTATAATCTACACCCTCCTTTTGTGTAAATCCCCTCATAACTAGTCTAGCCTTGTGCCTCGCAATTGTACCATCAACTTTGTCTTCACCTTGTAGACCCATTTATAACTGGTTGCTTTCTTTCCTTGGGGTAACTGAACAATATCCCAAGTGTTTTTCACTTGTAATGCCTCAAACTCATCCTGCATTGCTGATTGCCAAACTGCATATTTTCTAGCCTCTTCATAAGAATATGGTACACATTCTGAGTTGAAATCTGAATCTGTGATGCAGGTTGGAAATCTAATTGTTGAAGTTAAAGTGAGACCACAAAAGGCTCCTGTCTCAACTACATTTTGAACATACATAATCACCCATGTATGAAGGATGATGATGATGATCCCTGCTAGAACATCTGACTGAGGGCTCAGGAACAGTAACTGATTCAGAATTAATAGCTGGATTGAGTAGTTCAGATTCATGAGATTCTGGTGGAGGGTTTTAAAGGGTATAAAGTCATCATAATTGCTAGAGGGAGGTGTAGAGAACAAGGAAGAATTGGAAGCTTGAAAAGCATCATTATGCTATGGAAAAATCTCTTCAGGGAAGACTATATCTCTAGAAAGGAGGATTTTTTGTTTTTCAAGATCAAAAACTTTATAAGCCTTTTTCCCATATGGATATCCCAAGAAGATGCAAGAAGTGGCTCTTGCTTGGAATTTGTCTCTTCCTTGTTTCAAAGTGGACACAAAACAGAGGCATCCAAAGCTCCTTAAGTGGTCATATGATGGTGGCTTGTGATAATGGATCTCATAGGGGCTTTTATTGTTAAGAAGTTTGGATGGCAGACGGTTGATGATATTGGTTGCAATCAAGATGCTCTCCACCCAAAATCTGAGAGGTAGCTTAGATTAAAACATAAGAGATCTTTCTATCTCAAGAATGTGTCGGTGTTTTCTCTCTACTACCCCACTTTGATGTGGAGTCGCCACACAAGAGGTCTGATGTAAGATGCCCTTGGAGATCAAGAAATGGTCACTTCAATTGTATGTCAACATGGCTGTAGAAATGGTCACTTGTTACCTTATTTTCCTCAACTTGTTTGAGTTCCCATTGAGGTTTAGGAACTGAAAAATATAGGTCATGATTGGCTTCACCAACCTCCACGGGCATCCCCATGGAAGGAGCCTGCAAAAGACATTTTGAGGGTGTGAACATAACTGTGCATTATAAATCTTTGACCAATTTTCCCACAGAAATCAAATTGCATTTAAATGTAGGAACAAGCAAAACATCTTTCAGCATCCGTTTAGGCAAGACTTGCACATTCCTAGCAATTTCAACTACTATAGTGGCTTGATTTGGCAAAGATATCACAAAAGGTTTTAACAATTTCTGTTGATTCTCAATCAAATTTGCATCAAACACATATGACAACTAGCCCCACTATCTATGAGCCAAGATGTCTTATGAAACAATTTGGAGGTGAAGGTTGTACATGTGAAGCCAACAAAGTCATCACAAGTGGCATCTTTTCCTTTTGAGTGCCTGGAATCTAGCAAGCTCAACAACCTAGCAACCTAATCAACACTCAATTCCTTGACAACCTTACCACCAGCAGAATTCTGAATCTGAGCATTGCCTGCAAAATTTTCATCTAGTCCTTGCTTCTTCTTCTTGTAATTTGGTGGAAAGCCAATAATGAAATAACACTTATCCACGTTGTGTTTTGTTTTCATGCAATTCGTACAATAGGGTCCCTTTTTGTCATTAGCATTCATAGAGGCAGATTCATTGAAAATTTGTGACCCATTCTGAATGTCACACTGTATTTCTTCCTGTAACAGCATGCCATATGCCTCATTTATACCAGGCAAGGGTTTCAACATTAGAATTGACCCCCTGATAGTAGTATATCATTCATTAAGTCCCATTAAGAAGTCTATGAGATGTTGATCTTCCTCATGCATCATGATCTCTTTAACAGAACCACAAGTACACTTGGGATATCTCTGAAAACTATCCAATTCATCCGAAAGTGTTCTTAATTTAGTAAAATATGTTGAGATAGAAGTTGAACCTTAAGTGAGTGATTGTAACTCATGTCGAACAGAATAAAGCTGAGCACCACTAAGTTGACTGAAGTGTGCAATCAATTTCTCCCAGATCTCCTGCGCAGTATCTATGTATAGCACACTTCGCCGAATTTCGGGGCTCAACGTGTTGAGAATCCAAGACTTGACCATGTCATTGCATCTAGCCCAACGATTGTGCGTGTCGACTTTTGGTCTCTACAATGTTCCATCAATGAAGTCGGTTTTCTTCTTTGCTGAAAGTGCCATCCCCATAGACACTCGCCACTCACTAGATTCAATTCCATCGAATGTCTGTGTGACCAAATTGAGAGCTAGATTATCATAAGAAGCAAGGAAAAGAGGATTGTTGTGGTCTGGGGTTTCTATGACTCCCTCCTTCGTGATTTTCGTTTCTGGAATCGGACATTATTATGGAATGATTCCGACCTCAAAGGAAAGATAAAAAAGCGGAAAAGAAGGATTTTAGCTCGGATTCGGAATCCGGTGCTCTGATACCATGTCAAAATCCGAGGACCGAAAGAAACGGGTGACGTGTCTGGAAATTTTAACCACTTAGCATATAAAGTTGGATCCACCCTTTTAACTCAAAAGCTTAAGCCATTGGGTTGGGTTTCACTCTCCATTATATGCTAGTGGTGTTTGGTATTGTTTTCCAATATGGGATTGCTTTTTGTTCTCAAACACGCCCCCCTCAAGTGGTAACTAGCCTGGCCTAGTTACCACTTGAACAATTTTTTGTTTAGTTTTTTTCAATAGGGTCTAGCATCTCATTCCCTTTTTAGATAGCACACAATTTTTCGTTTAGAAACAGGTGATTAGCTGCTCATTATACACCCAAATTTATACCAGGAAAATCGGATTCGGACCGAACTCGCTCTGATTCAATGTTGTATTCATTGAAAAAACTTTGCTAGGAAGCCATGGAAACGAACGAAGGAAGAAGAAAATGAATTCATTGATTCTCTCTCTTGTCTATTACAAATGCACCAGCTTGCTATATGTAACACCCCTATTTTACAACATTGGGTATTACCGCCAGTGACCTCGGATTTTACCGTCCAATGTCACCCAAGGCTTTTAGAATGATATTGAACAATAAAAATGCGGAAATAAACATAATTCATAAAAAAGGTGCTCTCGAGAGAGACTTTTGTTCGTACAAATCGTCTTACATTGTGATAACAAAATGATGTTCGACAATAAAACATATAAAAACTTGTTCTTGGGTCATAAACAAAATTAACTCAAAATGATATGAAAAGTACATCTTGAAGGTCCTAGGTTCTGACATAATTCGCGAGGGGCGAGAATATGCCAGACAAACATGCGGAAAAGAAGAATTAGTCTAAGAGACTAAGCAAGCGGGAACGGAACTTCCCAAGGGCATTTTGGTAATTGAGCAATATCGAGGAAGATATTATCGGGTTGTGTCTTAAGGTATGGCTTCATTTATGTGGGTTTTAACGGTACGAAGAAGAACATATCACAAGCGGAGATAGCTCGTAAATCGAGAGAAGAGCTATGAGATTGTAGACTTCTTTTAGGATAGAAAGTATGTTGGGAACGTTATTAATTCAAGCAAGTTTAAAAACCTCTCGCACCCTGAGCGGACCGAGAGCCGGATCGATCATTTGAGACCGGTCCGGTTTTGATGTCTCTTACATGTGCATTGGCACTTATCTTATATCGTGACGAAAAGATATTGATTATATTAATGATTTTTAAAAGGGGGTGGGGTTGTTGTTGAGGAGGGTTTCTTGACTCGGGACAACAAATAAATTTATAAGTCAAGACCTCGCTGTGTATAGCGAAGTCAGGATCGTTCCACGAGAAGCAAGGTTGTTTGTTTATCGACTACTAAAAATCAAACAAAAGCAAGCAAAACACTCACAAGCAGCCTCGTTAACGACGTTGTCAAGGTCATTAACGAACCACCGTAGAAAAAAAAACCAAAACTAACGACCTAAACAGTTCGGTACCGAGCCTACAAACTCAGCAACGAATATCACTTCAAAAGAATTCAAATAAAATAAAGATCTAGGACAAGGAATACCACAACATAGTCATGCATATAAACTCGTAAGAAGATAAGATCATGCCTTTAAATAGATAAATTCATCAACTTTCGTCGACTATTGAGTAAATTAACCTATTTTCATAAACCAATCCACTCAATTGTTTGTTTTGGATCTAAAGCTTGAAACTTTCGTATTCAAACAATATCAGCCTTCAAGTCTATAACTTTCTCTCTCAATCAAGTTAAAAACTCAAATCACCTTGAATTTCATCTAGGTCTAAGCACAACAAACAATCTCAAAATAGATAAAAGGCAATCAACACATATTCTTACTCCTCAAACATGCATAACTATGCGGGGTTTAACCCCGACCCTAGAAAAGAAGACTACTCACTACTCATAACTAAGAAACAAATAAATTCAACAAAAGAAATCATTGAAAACAAAACACTACTCAAATTAATAGGAAATATCGTCTTACAGAAATTCAGAAGAAACCGAAAAAATACAAGCACCGAACCAAAATCACGATTAACGACCTCGGTAACTCTCGTCCACCGAACCTTCAATCTCGACTCCGATCCTCTCTCTCTATTCTCGGCTCTTCCTCCTCTCTTCAATCGATCTCCCCCTTTTTCCTAGGCTAATAAGAGGGCTATTTATACTAATAAGGCTAAAAACTAATAAGGCTAAAAGATAAAAACTTTCCTAAAAAGATAGAATTAAAATCCTAAAAGATGGAAATAAAATCTAGAGAGATAACAAGACGTAAAATACATAATATAATAACCCTAAAATCATAAAAAGATACTCTACCAACACGGAAATAAATTCCCGCACAGGATCGGTGAGTTACAGAATCAAACTCTCGAAATCTTCATCTCGTGGCCTCGTTAACGACTCCTTACAGCCTCGTTAACGAGCCTGGGTTTGGCTTTCTTCCACACTTTATCTCCAGAAACTTAGGCTTCGACTTCTTCGTCTTGCATTCTTCCGTCTTTCATCATAGCACTCCAAATTCAGCTCCAAATAGCATCTTTTCCTCGCTAAAACCTACAAAAAGACACAAAACGGAGTAGCTTCCATACTTTTCACAAAATATGCAAAACTATCCAAAAACACACAAAACTAATCCTAAAACTACTAAAACTAAGCTTAACAAACCAAGAAAACATACTAAAAACTATACTAAAAATACGAACATCAAAATACCCCATACTTAGACTTGCTTGTCCTCAAGCAATCACTAAACAATATACCAAAACCAAACTACATACTCATCAAGACATAGCCATCATCTAAAAAGCAACATCAACACATAGAAAAATAACAAATGATTATAAACATCATCACACATATATGCACCAAATAGACATAAGAAAATACAATCCAACCTCACAAGGATAATGTGTTTCTCTCAACTCTCATGTGTTTAAGCTTATAGATTCAATCTCTCAACTCATCTTATATACAAAAACTCATAGAAATTGGAACTTATATCACCAAACTCTCCACCCAAGATTTGTCAAAACAAGCAAAAATCATCAAGAGAACTTAGGCTCAATGAAAAACTTCATAGAAGCTTCCATTCGGTCAGGTTGTAATGGGGCTTGGTAAAGAAAAATAGGCATGGAAATATTTTGGTCATGGGGTGCTAATAATATCCGGAAATCAAAGACTCCTAAAAACTCTCACACACTCCAAAACTCTCATAAACATATACCAAACTCACTCTCAATATGCACACTCATTTTCACTCACCCAATATATCCTAGAAAGCCTCATACAAATAATAAAAAGAATCTCTGATATTATCTCTATAAACACATGCACTTCAAACTTCTTTTCTTTTTCCCTTTTTTTTCGCGCTGCCTCGTTAACGAACCACTTCAGGATCGTTAACGAGCTTCATCATGTACTCCTCCTTTTCCTTAACAACTTGCTTTCAACCATTAACCTTATTTCTTGCAACTTTTGCTATCAAGAGATCTTTCTTTTACAACTATTAAAAACAAGAGACTTCCAATCTACCCTTCCCAATAATTCCTCAATTTCAAACCAAAACATAAATATTGCACTCAACAAAACATACCTCTCCAATCTAAGTCCTAATCCCCGGTTAGGGTCAAGCTTATCTCGGCTAGGGAACAATTTTGTGGAGCTAAAAATAAAAGGCTTCAGGCTCAAATTGGCTTTAAAAAGAAGAATCATGTAAGGTAAGATAAGGATAAATAAGGCTATAAAAATAAGTTCTCTATCATCTGATTTTCACAAGTAATGAACTATAAATCTTATACGGGTCTCAAGTAATAGATAACCATCATAATTCCAAGAGCTAATATGCATATAGAGAGTAAATCACACTAAAAAGAAGAGGGAAATTTGATGTTCTCCCTATAAGGCCAAAAATAACTCACAAGGTCAATTTAGTTGGATTGCATCACTTATGCTATAAAGTATATGTGCTCAATTTCATCAAATGCTATTCCTTCTAAAAACACAATTTTCATATTAAGAATCCGGCTATACTATCAAAGACATGCTTGCAAGGAATTACATGATCATGCTAGCAATTACCATCATAGAACCTAAGAAAGGGATATCTATCACTTCTAAACTCTCTTTTTTTTTCAATTTTTTCAATTTTTTTCCCGATTTTTTTATATAGAACGAAACTACTTAAAACAAATAAACACACAAGACACATAAGATAACAAGTTGTCTACTTTCTCTCACCCCATACTTAAAATTACAGTGTCCCCACTGTAAGAAAAAATAAGAAGAAGGAAAGAAATAGAAAAGAAAACAAAACAAAACAACAAAAACAAAATAAATAATAAAAAAAAGACATAAAAACTTACAAAGACTCAAAAGTGGAAAACAAGGAAAACGTCTTCTTCAAGATGAATCACTGGTTTGGTGGAGGAAAGTAATGCTCGAAGTTCCCCATGAAGTCGTACATCGTCCTCCAACGCTCTGCATCCTCTACCTCTCTCTGGCGATGCCTCTCATCCTCCATCGACATGCGAGCGGAATAGACGGTCTCCCATCTATCCATCCTCCTATGAATGTGGTCCTGCTGAAGGTTGAGTTGCTGCATCCGTGCAGAAAGATCCTCGGCCCATGGTGGTGGCATGCTCGATCCAGTGTACTCGGGTTGAGGGGATGGTGGGTAGTGAGGTTGGAAGTGGTCTTGGTACAGCACCGGGTTGTATGGTATCAAACCATAGGAATGAGGGTCGGTAGGAGCTGGCGGGGGATCGGTAGTTGTCCTCGGGACCTCGTTAACGAAGTTGGGTGCCTCGTTAGGAATGTAGGAAGAAGGCTGGAAATGGTCGTTAACGAGTCTGGTAGGCTCGTCAACGAGGATGTTGGTGCCCAAAACTTCCGTGTCGAGGTCGTTATCCTCGAAGTTAAGCTCTTTCGTGCCTCCCTCTGTGTCGGCCTCTTCAGGGTCTTCGCCAACTACCTCGGTATCCTCATCTTCATCTCCATCTTCATCCATACCATCTCCGTCTCGCTCGAACCTCGTCTCACACGGCCGAAGTGATAGCTCATCCTCCGGCTTGGGCTCCAACGGGTAAGCATGACCCGTCCATACCTCGTACCAATTTGGTACGTAGAGTAGCTCCAACATGTCAAGGGTAGGTGTAACGATGCGGTCTTGCACTTTCACTCTGAGTCCTCTCTCGGCTTGGATGAAAACACTAGAGCTATACCAATAGCTTTTGTTGAGGAGTTGTGCATGAGCCGGCGTGTAGCGAGTAAGGTCGACTCCCAAGTTTGTAGCCAAGAGACTAACCAAGTTTCCACACCATACTTCTTTGGACTTGGTTGATTTTTCAATGTAGTAGAGCCACTCATACCCCAAATTCAAAGGGTCGGGCTCCTCGAAAAGGATGGTGCGAAGACAAGCAACTTCCATTCCTGTTGGCCTGTTCAACTCTCTCTTTGGCCAAAATATAGCGGCTAGGACTCGAAGAATGATCCTAAAAATGGGGTTGATGATGCTTGCCCCGGATAGTGCCGCTGCGGAGGGCTCAACCTCCCCGGTGATGTAGCTCCAAGTCCTTGTCACTTTGTAGTTCTTCAAACTGTAATCTCTAGAAGGATTTGGGAGCTCCAGAATAGCATTGAACTCTGCCATGGTGTATTCTCGGCTCACATTACCGAGCCTAAACCTGATGCGTCCCGCCGAAGTCTTTGACGGGAAACTCGTCTCTAAAGTGGCCAAGAACTCGGATGTGAGGGCCGGAAAATATGGTACCGTCTCCTTCTTCAGCAAGTGAGGCACACCGAGAATAACAAAGGCCTCCTTGACATCCGTATAAATTCCCATTTTCTTGGCACTCGTTCTTGAAAACCACCGAGTGTTGTGATCTTTGTTTAAGATGGCATTGTATCGGTCCGCTTGCCCTTGAGTACGCAAGATCACATTGTCCATGTGAGGTGGAGATGGGGACCTCTGGTTCCTTCTCTTCTTCTGAGATCGGGTAGCAGGTCTGCTGGAACTTGCCATGTGATCTACAAAACAATCATGATTTTCCAAGATAAGATCCACTCAAGTTAGGTTAGGCAAGAGACCCCATACTTGGTCTCGAAATAATCCTCGGATTTATTCGTTAACTACCCAATTGGGTCGTTTACGAATCTGGACTGGTAAATGAACTTTGAATTTGCGCAGGGTCGTTAACGAGCCTGGGTGGGTCGTTAACGAGCTGCCGAGAGCCAGTTCATAGAATTCCGGGCTTTATCAACTTTAAAAATCAAGCTATAAATCAAGCATGCACTCCTCTATAATCCCTCACAAGACACACAATCGGATATGTGCACCCCATACTTGCTAAATTACCCATCCCGAACATGCTAGATTTGCCCAAAATTAACATGGTGAAAATCAAACTCAATACCTAGAACTAAAAAGATTCATGCTTTTGTAAATCAAATCTTGCAATGGAGAATCTAGCATGAAGAATCTTTCCTAGATTGATAATCAACTAAGCACAACCATAATGCATGAGCAAAATCTAAACATGAAAATCGGTCCTCTCTATAAACACAATTCAAGACATGAAATTTCTACCCTATAAACCATGAATCATGCAATCTCGAGTTAGGGTTTAGAAATCATACCGGAGAATCGAGAATTTGAAGAACAAGAGGTCGGAATTGGGTGGTTAACGAGCTTGGGTCTCGTCGGTGGGAAAACGAGATTCCGGGCTTCGGTAACGATGGCGTCTCCGACGGTCGGTGGAGTGAAGGATTCCGATCGGTGGTGAGGGGATTCGGTGGAGGTTTGAGGGATTTGGAGTTTGAGATTGTGGGTAGGATTTTTGAGGGTTTGGGAAGGGTTAAATAGTAGGGGGTAGAATTAGGAGAGAGGGTAGGTAGTGGCGGTGGGGGGGGTAAGAAATAGGGTAGAAGATAGAGGATAGATTAGGGTTAGAAAAACTTACCTGGCCGAGCCGGTTCGCCAAACCGGGTCGTTAACGACCCTGGGTGGGTCGTTAACGAGCTACCGTAGCCTCCTTGTGTGATTTTCGAGCCCCTTTTCTGCATCTTGTTAGCTCTTTATTTTATCCTAATTTCTATCCTAGAAACTATTAAAAAGAACTCAAAAGAAAGCTAAGAAAAAGAATATAAAAAGAAAAGAAAAAAATCTAATCTAATTCTATACTAAAAGCGGGTTGCCTCCCATAAGCGCTATTTTTTAACGTCGTCAGCCCGACGTACTCCTTGGCTAGTCTGACGTTGTAAGAGCCATAGTGACTCTAATCTCTTCATCCGGGTCGGGTTGCTCATTAAACTTCTTCAGCCAATGGCCATTAACTTTGAAGATTACACCTTGGTTATCGATCAACTCTACCGCACCGTGAGGATAGATGTGATGAACCACGAATGGCCCACTCCATCGTGTTCTAAGCTTCCCTGGGAAAAGCCGAAGTATAGAGTTGAAAAGAAGTACCTTATCACCAACTTCATAAGTTTTGGGCACTAATTTCTGATCATGCCACCGCTTGGTGCGCTCTTTGTATATTTCAGCATTTTCGTACGCCTTCAGCCTCAATTCTTCTAATGCTTGCAAGTCCATGAATCTTTTTGCTCCTGCCGCATCGAGGTTCATGTTGAGCTCCTTAAGAGCCCATAATGCTTTATGCTCCATCTCAACCGGTAAATGACATGCCTTGCCATACACTAGATTATAAGGAGTGGTGCGTAGAGGCGTCTTGTATGCTGTTCTGTATGCCCATAGAGCGTCATCCAATTTGGAAGACCAATCCTTCCTAGAATGGGACACTGTCTTCTCTAATATGCTCTTTATTTGCCTGTTTGAAACTTCAACCTGACCACTGGTTTGGGGATGATATGGTGTTGCCACCCGATGGGATACCCCATACTTAGCCAAAAGTGCTTCAAAGCTCCGCTCAATGAAATGGGAACCGCCATCACTAATGAGGACTCTTGGAACGCCGAACCTGGAGAAAATGTTGATCTTGATGAACTTAGCCACAGTTTTAGCGTCGTTAGTCCGTGTAGCAACGACTTCTACCCACTTAGAGACATAATCGACTGCCACAAGGATGTACTTGTAGGGGCCTGATGCGGGAAACGATCCCATGAAGTCTATGCCCCATACATTGAATAGCTTGACCTCTAATATCCCGGTTAGCGGATTCTCATGTCTCCAAGTGATGTTGCCTGAGCGCTGGCATTCATCGCATGCTGTCACATAAGCATGTACATCTTTAAACATGGTTGGCCAATAGAGACCACTTGAAAGAATCTTCGCCGTGGTTTTGAATCCTTTTGCATGGCCACCTGTAGGAAGCTTGTGACATTGACAAATCACGTTCTCGACCTCTTCTTCTGGGATACAGCGTCTAAAGAGGTGATCGCTTCCTTGTTTAAACAAGTAAGGATCGTCCCAATAGTACTGTTTTACATCGTGGAGCAACTTCTTCTTCTTTTGTGGGATCAGTCCTTCGGGAATTATGCCTCCTACAAGATAGTTAGCAAAATCCGCGAACCAAGGGGCTTTTGACCCTCTAACAACATGAAATGATGTAGAAGAAGTAGAGGTAGAAGGAGAAGAAGGGATTGAATCAAATTGGCTGAGTTATGGTTCAGAAATCTTACCTGAGTGGATCGTTATTAGACCAGTGTGGGTCGTTAACGAGCCTGGAGCTGTTATTATATCCTCGGTAACGACCTCCCGTGGCGTAGTAACGATCTGCTCAACTGTTGTGTCGATGCTCCTTGGACTTTTGCCCGCATGGTTAATGCATTCCAGCCCCGGCGCCTCGTTTAACGAACCTGAAGGGGTCGGTGACGAGGGTTTTGTTGAGTTCAACCTCGTTCAGCAGGAGGTGTTCGTCAGATCTGGAGTCATTTATTGGCACCTCATTGTTGGAATCAGTGATGTGTTCAACCGGTAATCTGGATAAGTGATCCGCCACTAGGTTCTCTGCTCCCTTTTTGTCTCTTATTTCGTGGTCAAATTCCTGCAGCAAGAGCATCCAACGAAGCAACTTAGGCTTGGCATCCTTTTTGGCCATTAAGTATCTAACGGCCTCATGGTCAGTGTAAACAATCACTTTTGATCCAACTAGGTAGGACCGGAATTTTTCAAAGGCAAATACCACAGCAAGGAATTCTTTCTCCGTTGTGGTATACTTACTATGCGCCTCATCTAGCGTCTTACTGGCGTAATAGATGGTGTGGATTTTCTTGTCCTTCCGTTGTCCTAAGACTGCGCCAACTGCATAGTCACTGGCATCGCACATAATCTCAAAAGGTAGTGTCCAATCCGGGGACTGCATGATGGGGGCGGTCACGAGGGTAGCTCTTAACCTGTAAAATGCTTCAAGACATTCTGGAGACAGCTCAAACACTACATCTTTCATTAGTAGGTTAGTCAAAGGTTTAGCTATCTTAGAAAAATCCTGGATAAATCGTCTGTAAAAGCCAGCATTCCCTAGGAAACTCCTAATGTCTCTTACAGAAGAAGGAGGAGGTAATTTTTCGATAAGCTCAATCTTTGCTTTATCTACCTCTATTCCTCTCTTAGAGACAAGATGCCCTAATACTATCCCCTCTTGTACCATGAAATGACACTTTTCCCAATTTAACACAAGATTGGTTTCTTCACATCTCTTAAGCACTCGTGCAAGGTTAGCAAGACAAGAATCAAATGAAGAACCATAAACAGAAAAGTCATCCATGAAAACCTCTACAATCTCCTCTATCATATCCGAAAAAATGGCCATCATACACCTTTGAAATGTGGCAGGGGCGTTGCAAAGCCCAAATGGCATTCTTTTATAGGCAAAGGTTCCATAAGGACATGTAAAGGTTGCCTTCTCCTGATCATCAAGATGAATGGGAATCTGCCAAAAACCGCTATAGCCATCTAAATAACAGAAATAATCATGATGGGCTAAGCGTTCTAACACATGGTCAATAAAAGGAAGCGAAAAATGATCTTTTCTAGTAGCACTATTAAGCTTCCTATAATCTATGCACATACTCCAACTAGTGGTGGGCCTAGTCGGAATAAGCTCTCCCTTTTTGTTTTCTATGACAGTCATCCCCCCTTTCTTTGGAACTACATGGACCGGACTCACCCATTGGCTGACCGATATAGGAAATATGATCCCAGCATCAAGTAATTTAATGATTTCCTTTTTAACCACATCTTTCATGTTAGGATTTAACCTACGTTGATGCTCTATGGTGGGTTTATGATTATCCTCCATGTATATCCTATGCATGCAAAGGGAAGGAGATATGCCAGTTATATCATCTAGGGAGTAGCCTATGGCTTTCCTATGCATCCTAAGCACATTCAGTAGTTTTCCTACTTCCTCATCTTTTAATTTAGCATTAATGATGACCGGCAAAGTAGAATTAGGACCAAGGAATTCATACTTGAGGGAGTCTGGAAGGGATTTAAGTGCTGGGGACGGTTCAGCTGGGATTAAAATCGGTTCTTCTGGTTCCGTCTTCAACACCTCATCGAGGTATTCAAATGCTGAAATTTCATTGTCTTCGGCCAAGGTCGTTAACGATGTTGGTGGGGTCGTTAACGAGCCTGCTTCGTCTGCCAGTAGAGTCGGTACGGAAGCTGGTGAACTTGTTACCAAAACTGCAAGAGCTATTTCCGCCCATCGTTGCCCTGAAACTTCATCATCTGATGCCAACCTTCCAATAGGGTCTCCACATTCAATGATCTCCTTGTGGGTGTAGAGCATCTTGACTTCGGCTCTATCAGTCTCCTTAGTTGCTTGTTTGGATCGGAATTCCGTCACCTCATCCCCAATTTCGAAAGTTAGGAGTCCTCTCCTAACATCAATTATGGCTCCAGCTGTGGCGAGGAACGGTCTTCCCAAAATAATAGGCACCATCGGATCTTCGGGCATTGCCATAACGATGAAGTCGTTTGGAACAAAGAACTTGCCCACTTGAACCGGAAAGTCTTCTATCACCCCTGTTCGTTTGATGCAGGATCCGTCTGCCATGTAAAGCCGCATGTTGATGGGCTCTAATGGTCCCATATTGGCTTTAGACCAGATTGAGAGAGGGAGTAAACTGGCACTGGCTCCCAGATCACATAAAGATTTGAACTTGTGGTCGCCTATTCCAATCGTTATTGCAAATCTCCCTGGATCTCCTAGCTTTTCTGGTAGAGCTATAGATCTGACTTCATCTTGCAGCTCTGTAATGGATCGTTTCCTGCTAAGAATATCTTTCAAGAATTTTGTGTAAGCCGACATTTCTCTTAGGGCCTCAGCAAATGGGATAGAAATATTAATGCCCTGCAGAATCTTTACGAAACGCTTGAACTTACTCTCAGTAGAGTCCACAGATTTCTTAGTGGGAAATGGAAGAGACTTCACCATCCTCGGAACCAAGTTAGGCTCGAGGGGTGATGCTACCGGGTCGACACTCGGGTCATTAGGTACGCTCGGCGGGTCGTTACCGACCCTGATGGGGTCGTTAACTACCCTGGGATTGAGAGGAAGGCTCGGTTTAGAAAACTTACCTGGGGTAGGGTCGTTAGGTACCCTCGGAGCCTCGTCACCGTGGTACACTGGTTCGGTAATTTCCCTTGTTGGCTCGTTACCGAGGGTATCCGTGGTGTCCTCTTCCTTCTTGTCCTCAGCTTGGACACGCTCCGGCAATGTCTTTCCGCTCCTAATATGCACTGCTGCTATCTGTCCTTTAGGGTGTTCTTCGGGACGTCCCGAAAGTTGCCCTTGTGGTCTCGGAATCTGTGCAGCAAGGTTCCCTAGTTGGGAATCAACATTCTTCTTCCATATATCGAACTCTCCACATCTTTTATTTTGGTGGTTAAGGTTAACTTGAACTTCGTTGACCTTGTTGTGGACCCCATTGATGCTTTCCTGTAACCCTTGTACCCAAGATGGCGGCTCCTAATGGCCTGGAGGTCGATAAGGCGCAGGTCGTCTATCTGGTGGAGGTGCTGCATAGCTTGGATTTGGATTTTGATTTCCCCACGTCTGATAGTTGTTCGACCTGTCAAAATTACTAGGCTGGTTCCTGTATGGGCCTCTCATGTAATTCATCTCAGCAATTGTCTCAGCGTCTCTTACCTGCTCTATGTTAGTGTAAGCAGAAGTACTATGGGCAGCAGAACCACACTCTTGACAAGATTGAAAGGATTTCAGCAAACTTACCTGCTTCTTCAGGCGGTTGACCTCATCTTGTAGAAACTGATTTTTAACATCTGGGTCAACTTCTTCTCGGTTAGGCACGTAGAGACGTTTCTGAGGCTGGGGAGTCTGCTGGGTTCCATACATGGCATCGTAATTGGACAGCTTATCCAGCAATTCCCACGCAGCTGTAGGGTCCATCTCTATGAAACCGCACGCTGTATGCATGTTGATGCGGTTCTTGGTCTCCGCGTTGATACCCTGAAAAAAGATTTCTTGCAGAACATATAAAGGTTGCCCATGAGTGGGGCACTGTCTAAGCATCTCTTTGAATCTTTCCCATGTTTCAACAAAGGTCTCATTAGGCAGTTGGTGATAGGAGGTGATGCGTTTCCTCAACTCCGTTGTCTTAGCAGGAGGGAAAAATTTTGTAAGAAATTGATCATACAAGTTCTTCCAAGTCCTGATAGACTTAGGAGGTAGGCTCTCCAACCAGCTCAAGGCCTTTCCAGCAAGAGACCACCTGAAAGCTTTTAATAGAACATATTCCATAGAGACACCTTCAGCAGCTATGGTGTCACATAAGGCAAGAAAATTTCTAATATGCTCCATAGGGCACTCAGTGGGTTTCCCTTCAAACTGAGCCCGTTTAATTAGGGATATAAATTGAGACTTGATCTCAAAGGCTTTATCTATCTCCGGAAGCACGATTGGGGACTCTGGCACCCTCAGTTCTGGATGCATGTACTGTTTGACATTCCTCGGATAGGCATTCAGCTCTTCTTGTAGACGAGCATTTGCAGCTCGTTGACGCTCAGCCTCGGGGGCAGCGCCTTCCTTCTCAGTTTTTAACGCCTCGATCTGTGTTTGGAGGACTTCTAACTGACGAGCCATCTCTTTAGGTGTGGCCATGGCTCGGTTTTCTCGACGTCTAAGGTGCAGGGAACGTTCATGTTCAGAATAATAACCAACGTTATCAAATTCGAGCCTTCGACGTCCTACCGGCATGCGCTGAGAAAACAGACAAAGAGAACAAAAATTAAAAACAAAACGGGGTCGGGCTATTCCCGGACCCACAGATAAACAAACAAACGCGTTGCTTCCCCGGCAACGGCGCCAATTTGTTGAGGAGGGTTTCTTGACTCGGGACAACAAATAAATTTATAAGTCAAGACCCCGCTGTGTATAGCGAAGTCAGGATCGTTCCACGAGAAGCAAGGTTGTTTGTTTATCGACTACTAAAAATCAAACAAAAGCAAGCAAAACACTCACAAGCAGCCTCGTTAACGACGTTGTCAGGGTCGTTAACGAACCACCGTAGAAAAAAAACCCAAAACTAACGACCTAAACAGTTCGGTACCGAGCCTATAAACTCAGCAACGAATATCACTTCAAAATAATTCAAATAAAACAAAGATCTAGGACAAGAGATACCACAACATAGTCATGCATATAAACTCGTAAGAAGATAAGATCATGCCATTAAATAGATAAATTCATCAACTTTCGTCGACTATCGAGTAAATTAACCTATTTTCATAAACCAATCCACTCAATTGCTTGTTTTGGATCTAAAGCTTGAAACTTTCGTACTCAAACAATATCTGCCTTCAAGTCTATAACTTTCTCTCTCAATCAAGTTAAAAACTCAAATCACCTTGACTTTCATCTAGGTCTAAGCACAACAAACAATCTCAAAATAGATAAAAGGCAATCAACACATATTCTTACTCCTCAAACATGCATAACTATGCCGGGTTCAACCCCGACCCTAGAAAAGATGACTACTCACTACTCATAACTAAGAAACAAATAAATTCAACAAAAGAAATCATTGAAAACAAAACACTACTCAAATTAATAGGAAATATCGTCTTACAGAAATTCAGAAGAAATCGAAAAAATACAAGCACCGAATCAAAATCACGATTAACGACCTCGGTAACTCTCGTCCACCGAACCTTCAATCTCGACTCCGATCCTCTCTCTCTATTCTCGGCTCTTCCTCCTCTCTTCAATCGATCCCCCCCTTTTTCCTAGGCTAATAAGAGGGCTATTTATACTAATAAGGCTAAAAGATAAAAACTTTCCTAAAAAGATAGAATTAAAATCCTAAGAGATAGAAATAAAATCTAGAAAGATAACAAGACCTAAAATACATAATATAATAACCCTAAAATCATAAAAAGATACTCTACCGACACGAAAATAAATTCCCGCACAGGATCGGTGAGTTACAGAATCAAACTCTCGAAATCTTCATCTCGTGGCCTCGTTAACGAGCCTGGGTTTGGCTTTCTTCCACACTTTATCTCCAGAAACTTAGGCTTCGACTTCTTCGTCTTGCATTCTTCCGTCTTTCATCATAGCACTCCAAATTCAGCTCCAAATAGCATCTTTTCCTCGCTAAAACCTACAAAAAGACACAAAACGGAGTAGCTTCCATACTTTTCACAAAATATGCAAAACTATCCAAAAACACACAAAACTAATCCTAAAACTACTAAAACTAAGCCTAACAAACCAAGAAAACATACTAAAAACTATACTAAAAATACGAACATCAGTTGTACGGCCCGAACCACCAAGGGAAAACTCGGTTCCCGACACTTAGCTAGAGTGTCACTCATCCCTCCTTGTATTCGGAGCGGGCATGGATCATGATCTTGAAAGTCGTACTTTAAACGCATAGGCATACGACTTAGTAAATTATATAGAGGCGTCGGGTTAATCCCGCGCCCCTCACTAGTTCGTTCGAACCGTTCTTTTAACGAGACCGTAAACAATCAAGGCCACAACAAGGCTAGCATAATAGTCCTATCAAGTATTAAATAACGGAATAATGCTAACAGTGGGGTCATTATATCTAACAATCGATAATCCTAGGGGAAATGAATTATATACGGCTACAAGGGGAAATTTTACTTGCCTTTGCTTTCACGAGTATAGACTAGTGAGATGACGGAAAGTGTTGATCACGACTCGGAACGAAATCTTGACCTATCGACACGGAATTTACAAACGATCTTTAAATAATAATTTCCTTTAATTTCTTTTAAAGTTTGAAATTCTCTTGAATATTTATATTAGGAGAATTTCATTCTAAATTATTATAATAATAATTTAGGTGGGGCTAAATAAAATAATAATATTCCTTTATTATTATTTTAACTTTGTAATATCCTTTTATTCTTATAAAATCCTTATTCTTAATATTTAAACACTTTCATACTTGGAAACCAACAATATCCTTATTTAAAATATCTCAACTTATTGTTATTATAATATCTCTTTATTTTCCAATAACATCCATAATAATAAAATATTTTTTTCTCATCAAAGAATATTTTATTAAAACATGATCTTAGTAAAAACCTTATTTAAATATATGAGTAGGGCTCGGGTGTTTTATTTGCTTAGGGTGAGAACTGCGATCAAATAAGAGCCATACGATTACATGACATGGATGGTCCAGATTAAAACAACCTGGCTCAGCAAACAAATTTAAAAAATAGAAAGTTCATTTAAAGTGGCACGGAAATGTAAATTTGTTTAAAATATAAGGACCACCCTAAAATACCCCTACACCCCAAACTCACCCCATTCCTTGGATCTGTCACACACTTTCTCAATTCTTTCTCGATATTTCGAATTCCTCTTTCTCTTTCGCACTCTCATAGAAAAGATTCAATTTTGTGTCGTCATCGATTCATTTGCGATCGGTTCTATTTATTGTCGCCTCCTCCTCGTCGGTTTCTTCTTCCTCCTCTTCTGACCGGTGAATTTTCTATCTTCTTTATCACTTTTTCTAGTTGGGATTGCCTCTATCAGATCTGTTCATGTTTTTTTTCCAATATCAGTTCAAGATGTCCAAATTTCAATAATTGTTGTTTAATTAGCTTCTTGAAAAATTGGTTCTTTTCACTATTTGATTGTTGAAGTTTTGGTTCATGGATTTAGACTTGGATTTTTAGGATAACGAGAGTCTAATATACTATGTTTGTTGTTCTCATGGTAAAGAAATTTGAGATAATTGTGTAATTAAACTATCATTAAAAGAAGAGGAAAGCATCACTGTGGTGGATTTCATCAATTTGGTGTGTGTTGTAAGCATGCAGTGCTTCTACTAGTCTCTTTATCTTACATATTTTACTTTTACAAAAGTTCTACTTCCTTTTTATATGGGATATGAGTATATGACCAATTTATCAACTATTAGATATTTGATTTTTTTTACATAAGCTCAAATGATTCTTCTTCTTAGATCTTGATATGATTTTTACATATTAATGTTTTTTCTATGATATCATCAGTACTGCCTTAAAAGGACTAGCTAACCTAACAACTGGAATTCTTGTGAAAGTACACATTCTAGGACCAATTAAAAACAAGGCTCAACTATAATTTCTTAATGATAATGTCTTCTAGTGATATATTCTCTTATATTGTTAAGTAGTTCTCCATCATTTACTTTGAATTCTTCTATTAGCTTATCTTGCTAAATGAAGGGAAACTCATTTGTGTGCTCACTCTAATTTTGATCCGTGACTATTTAGTTGTTTTATGCATTTGATACTATAAGCTACAATCTTGTTAAATTAGTATTATGGCATTATGCCTTGTGTTTTCATATATTTGTTTGTTTTATGTTTCTCTACTGTCGTATGTTCTTTGATATTATTCTTTAGAAATGTGGCATATTGAATCCAAGAACATGGGAATAAAATGGTCAATGGTTGATCATAGTGGTTCATTTAGTGACTCACTATTAGTGGTTCATGGCTTGTGATTGAAATCCTTTAGGTATATTTTCCGTTTTGGTTAAGCTTTGTGTTTGTGTTTGGGTAGTTGATGTTCGTGTTTTTGATATAGTTTTTAGTATGTTTTCTTAGTTGTTTAGGGCTAGTTTTGATAAGTTTAGGGTTAGTTTTGTGTGTTTTTTGGATGGTTTTGAATATTTTGTGAAAAGTATGGATGCTACTCCGTTTTGTGTCTTTTTGTAGGTTTTAGCATGGAAACGGTGCTTTTTGAAGCTGAATTTGGAGTGCTATGGTGAAGGATGGAAGAAGACGAGATGAAGAAGTTGAAATTCAAGCTTTTAGAGTTGAAATGATGGAGAAGTCAAAATCCAGGCTCGTTAACGAGGCTGTGAAGGGTCGTTAACGAGGATACGAGATAGAGTTTTTCGAGTGTTCGATTCTATGACTACCGATCCTGTGCGGGAATTTATTTCCGTGTCGGTAGAGTATTTTTGATGAGTTTTAGGATTATTATATTTTATTTTAAGTCTTGTTATCCTTCTAGGTTTTATTTTTATCTTTTTAGAGTAGGTTTCTATCTTTTAGGAAAGATTTTATCTTATATCCTTATTTATTTAGATAGCTTTATTAGTATAAATACTCTTCTTTATAGCCTAGAGAGAGGGTGGCAAGTAGAAGAAAAGTAGGAGACGAGTTTGGAAGAGCCGAGAGAGAGAGAGAAGAGACGGTGGACGAGAGTTACCGAGGTCGTTAATCACGAGTTTCGATTTAGTGTTGTTTGTTTTTTCGGTTTCTTCTGGATTCTGTAAGACGATATATTCTTATTAATTTGAAGTAGTTGATTCGTTTTCAATGTTTTCTTTTATAGAAGTTGTTTATTTCATAATTATGAGTAGTGAGTAGTTTTCCTATCTAGGGTCGGGGTTGAAACCCGGCATATTTATGCATGGTTTGATGAGTAAGATGATGTGTTGAATGCCTTATATCTATTTTTAAGATTTCTTGTGAGTTTATACCTAGATGAAAGTCGAGGTAATTTGAGTCTTAACTTGATCGAGAGAGAAAGTTGTAAACTTTAAGGTTGATATTGTTTGAATACGAAAGTTTCAAGCTTTAGATCCAAAACAAGTGATTAAGTGGATTAATTTATGAGAATAGATTAATTTACTTACTAATCAATGAAAGTTGATGAAATTATTTATTTAAAGGCATGATATTTATCTTCTTACAAGTTTATATGCATGACTATGTTGTGGTGACCCTTGTCCTAGATCTTTTTTTATTTGAATTCTCTTAGATCATATTCGTTACTAGGTTCGTAGCCTCGGTACCGAACCTGTTTTAGGTCGTTAGTAGTCTACCCTGGTTCGTTAACGACCCTGACAAAGTCGTTAACGAGGTTGGGCGTGTGTGGGATTGTGTTGTTTTATTTGTTTTATCTTCGTTTAGTAGTTCGATAAACAAACAGCCTTGCTTCTCGTGGAACGATCCTGACTCCCCTATACTCAGCGGGGTCTTGACTTATAAATTTATTTGTTGTCCAGAGTAAAGACCCGTCAACAGTAGCCTATTAGCTCAAATGGTAGAGCAATGTGCATGTGCACATAGATGTGGGTTCAAATCTCACATAGGCTAATTCTATAAACGCTTTATATACTTTGGTTCATTATAACTCTTCTTCCGGTTCAAGATTTTGTAAGCTCGGGTTCATAATAGTTCATCTTACAGTTCATGTCTTTTGGGTTGATGACATGTGTTCTTTTGGTTCATATTAAATTAAATTTTGGTACGTTCATAATAGTTCATCTTACAATTCATGTCTTTTAAGTCATACATACTAGTTGTAATTTTGGTTCATGACATTTGTTTTTTGGTTCAAAGTACATTAAAGTTTGGTTCATGAGTTTTTAAATTTCAATTTATACTTGTAGGTTGATTGAATACTACCTATGATTTTTACATTGTTATTACAATAGTTAACTAGAAGCAGTGAAAATCACTACAGGTGCTACGCAATGGAAAGGGTCCATTTGAGAAAACAATGTAAAAGATTGATCGTTGATTACTTACACGGATCATAGAATTAATTACACGGTTAATAGTGTTCAACATGAAGGTTCATAGTGTTCGACATAAAGGTTGATATTGTTCAACATGAAGGTTCATAGTGTCCAACATGAAGGTTCATGGATTTTAAATAATCAGTTCATTTAACATAAAAATGCATAAAATTTGTAAAGAAGACATTTAGCTCATTAGGTTCGATGTGAAGTAAAAAACAACCTTAAAAGAAATTACAATGTAGCAAAGTGATTTGTCAAAAACAAAGTAACATAAAAATAGAAAACTTAATCCCCAACACACATAACAACTACTAAAAAGACAAATAGAGAATTGGAACTTCAATGTTCAATCTTTACAATGAAATAAGAACAATCTTCTGATAAGTGAATAATGTAGGTGTCACTAGCTTCATCATGATCATCCAATGGAACTCCATCAAGATTCTCATCATTATCAAGACCCTTTAATGAAACTCTATCAATACTAGCATCATTATCCGAATGAGACAAGTTAGGATTATCGGAGCTTGATGAACAAGCTACAATAAAAAAGGAAAAAATTAAGCTAATTTATAAGCAACATGGAACACACAATGAACAATAAAAATGTGGAAAAAACGTTTTTCTTTGGTTCACAAATATTATCATTACGGTTCATAATATTAGACTATAAGTTTCATTGAAAATCACAACGCGGTTCATGTAAATAACAATAGTATTTGACATAAATTGTATCGAATTTGGTCATTTTTGGTGGATTTGGAAACCAAATGACCAATATCTATTAGTTTACTTCAAATGTTAGGATGACCGGAGCTTGATGAACCCCATCAACACTAACATCATTATCAAGACCCTTCAATTGAACCACATCAATACTATAATCATTATCCGAATTAGACAAATTAGGCTGACCGGAGCATGATGAACAACCTACAATAAGAAGGGAGAAAAAGAAGAGATCTAGAAAAAATGTGCAAACTACCGCTTTTCAGTTGGTTCACAAATATTGTCATTTTGGTTCATAATATTAAACGGGAAGGTTCACTGAAAATAACAATGTGGTTCATATAAAAAAGAATACGAATTTTAAGTGAATCGATCTAACAAAGTTCACAAAGATACTAAATGCTTATTCAAAACAATATCCTACTAGTCAATATGGATAACTAGGCATAAACATATACACAAAAGCATCATATTTAACAAAGCATACTAAGCATCATATGCAAACATTCATTTTATCCACAAGGGGGAATTTGAACACTAAAACATCATCAATACATTAAAAAGTCTTGCAATTTGTCCACATTATCTTCATATTCACTACTTAAAACATCAAAAACAATATTCCAAGAAAAATTAGCAAAACATGCTCATTGAGACATTTTATCAAACACTTTGTGGACAATCAAATAAGCATACAAATTTTAATTCTAGTTTCTATAAAATTTTGTTTCCAATCCCAAAACCAAGAGTACAACACATTTCTCCATGATCTCAAGCAACAAAGAACCATAAATAACAACAAAATTAGGAATAATTTGAGAGCAACAAATCATCCACCAAACTAAACTCTTCTTAAGTATTCTTATAACCACTTAACTAAATTCATCGTGCCTTCAATTTGAAGTAGGAGTATAGATCGAACGAAGGGGAGATCGGAATTGAATGAGGGATCGCATGAAATCGTCGTCGTTCACCAGTCGCGAAAGAGAGATCGCACGAAATTGCCTTCGTTCATCAGTCGTCATTCATAGGAAGAGAAATTTAGGGGTGAAAGGTAAAATTAAAAAATAAAAGAATAATAAAATGACAAAAGTGCCCTTCCTGCTTTAAAAAAATAGAGGAGTGTGAGTGTGGATAGCAGCCCATCTGGACCCTTAATCTCACAAAATCAACGGATGAGAGTTGTTCTCATTTCTTAGGATAAGAATTGTTCTTATTTGATCCCCAATCTTAAATATATAAACCATATTAAATAGAGATAAAATATTACTAGGCCACTTTCTTAGTATTTTCCATAAATAACACTTTCTATTTACTTTATAAAGTAAACTTTCCATAAACTTAACATAATATTAAAATATTCTTACTTACCTTATTAACATATATCTTCCCATATCTTTAGTTTATATAAATTATATGATCATGTCTTAGAAACTTATCTTGTAACCATAAATATATAATTATGATCACTAGAACAAAATATATTATCTTTTCTATTTTTAATTATCTTTTCATACAAGACAACTATTATAACTTAGCACTATTAATATCATATTATATATTAACTTATTATCACAATTACCATAGTTATTTAAATAAAGTTTATATCTTTTAGAAATCTCTACACCTAGAGACATGTCAGTTAATATTTTATTATATAACAATTTATTATCATATCCACTATAGTCATTAAATAAAATTATAACTTTAGAAATCTCTACACTTATAGATATGTAATATTAGTATTTTATTATATAATAATTTTTTTATCAAATCTATCATCATTATAAAATAGTTCATATGTTTTTAAATTCTCTACACTTAAGAGGTATATTATAAAATCATATTTCTTTATCTTATAATTCTTCTAACAAGGTATCTTTTAATAATAGAAAGCTACAAACTTTAAACTAGTAACTTTATATAAAAAATACTTTTACAAGGATTCTTATTATTATTTATTATAAATCATGTCTTGCAAAAATATAACATGATATAAAATGAGGAATTATCCAATATACTTTATTTATTTGATTTATCTCTTCTTCTCAACTAACAAGATCTCAACTCATATTTTCTTATTAAAATATTCTTATATGCTAACAATAACTTGATTTATTTAATTCTACTAACACACTCTTTTAATAAACATGAGTTAATTAAATTAATAAAAATAAAAGGATTAAAGGTTATACCCTATAATTTGTTTTCTGTATTACAGAATACAGAGGATGAGGAGGCAGGGGAGGGCGACGATTAGAGCGGCGACACCAGGGGGTCCTCGGCGGGGGCACGACGACGCGCGGGAGTGCTCGGCGAGGGCTCGACGGCGCTTCGGTGGGCTGTTGGTGGCCGGTGGTGCACACAAGGGAGGAAGGAAGGCTCTTTGGTGGAGCTTTGAATGGGAAAAACTAGAGCTTGAAGGCTGATTTTTGAACTAAAATTGAGAGAGTTTGCTAAGAAGAGAGGAGGATTGTAGAATGTGTGAGCTTGAAGGAGGTATAGGGCCCTTTATATAGGCAAAGGAGGGCAAGCTCTCAATCCATGACAACGGTGATGAACCAATGGAGAAAGGGATGATGATCATCTATTGGGCAATTGTGTGCTAGTTGATGGTGATGAGATGATGATGCACCAAACTAGGTCTTGCAAGCAAAGGAGAGGGAAGAGAGGCATGCAATGGCTGATTTTTTTTCAATGTCAATCACATCAGACATCAACCTGATGTCTCTAGGAAGAAGAAGATCAATATTGTTATAAAATTAAAAGGGTGGGGTAAATGAGTAG
Source organism: Fallopia convolvulus (assembly GCA_964016875.1). Lineage (NCBI taxonomy): Eukaryota > Viridiplantae > Streptophyta > Magnoliopsida > Caryophyllales > Polygonaceae > Fallopia > Fallopia convolvulus. Next base: position 11,695,086 of record OZ024721.1, read on the forward strand.
AAAGTCACATTGGTCTAGCAGATTGAGGAAAGGGGCGTGTGAGAGGGGTTGCAAGAGGTCTCGGGTTCAAGTCCCGACTCTTGCATCCTTTTTATTGAATTTTCATTGTATTTTTACTAGCTTGTTGTACCCCTTTTTTTATTTAATGAAAAACCGACATTATGAAGCATTACTTTTATTTAAATGCGTTTATTTATTCATAACCCTTATAATGCATTCTTTAATTTTATTTGACTTAATTTACTTAAGAATCTTTTTTTTTGTTAAGAGATATAAGGGTTATTATATTATATTATGAATTCTCTTTTATATAGAGAAAAGGATTATAAATATTATATTATAATGGTTTAAAACCTTGGAATATTGCGGATATTACACTATAAACTAGAACATACTTGACTTTGCCATGCGGGCTTACAAGAGTAGTGGTGAAAAGGAAATAGGCTAAGCCCAACATAAGAAATAGGCCCACTAGTGGAGGACTTACCCAAATCATGATTGAGGTTGTGGGAAATCTGAGGGTTTAGCACCTAGCAAGCCAAAATCGCTTAAGATCTCATAGGCATATTTGTGTTGGCAAAGAAATATCCCACCCCGATTTTGAGCAATTTTGATACCGAGGAAGTATTTGATGGAGCCGAGATCTTTCATATGGAAACAATGATGATGATATGACTTGAAACTAGAAATGGTGCTAGCATGTTGTCGGCAACAGGAAGATCATCAACGTATATAAGGATTTCCATCTCAATTGACCCGTGTTTGTAGTGGTGGAGCCAGAACTTTTCAATAGAAGGGTCACACATACAATAATATATTATATTAATAATTCTAATTAAAATAGTCACAAAAGGTTCAATAATACAAAATGCTAACACTCTATTTAGAGTATCTACGAAGGTAACTAAGGTAAATCCAACCTACGAGTTTTCATACTTTGGAAATACTGAAAAATAACTTCATTATCAATGCTAGTAAATATATCCTTCTCAATATAGCACACTAAAGAATCAGTGAGAAAGCCATCTCCCATCTTCTTATGCAAATCTGTCTTTATGATATTCATTGTAGAGAAAGTTCTTTCCACTGAAGCAGTGGCAACCGACAACACTAAAGCCAACTCAATAAGGCGATATACTAAGTGAAAAGAAGTGTGGATTCTTGCTTCAACCATCTTCAAGCAACATCTCCAATACTTTATAGAGTAGAAATTTTTTCATTTCCTCTCATATCATAAATCCACATGTTCAATTGTTGTTGAAGCTCCAATTGATCAAACGTTGAAAAATCTTGAGAATAAAGTTGTGCAAATCTAAGTAGTTTTACCTCATTGAAGTTAGAGAATGAATTCTTCGGATCAAGGCATGAAATACATGTGAGTAACTCTATGCTTGACTCACTAAAACGATCCTCCATCTCAAGACAAATTTTGTCAATAACCTACAAGTGTAGCCTTTTATTAATAAAAATTAATAAAAAAAATAAAAAATAGTTAAAAGTTGATTGAAAAATAATAAAGTACCTCATGAAATATGTCAAATCGAAAGTGTTGGGCATATGTTATAACATCTCTAGACCGAAAACGTCCTTGAACATTATCTGCCATGTTAGGAAGGACAATATGATTCTTGGCACAAAAGTCGTTGAAATTTCTTAAGAGGTCATCCCATCCCTTATCCCTCAAATCTTTCAATTTCCTTTTAGTTTTTTGAACTAAACTCATGGAATCAATAATATCTTGATCCTTTTGTTGTAAGAATTGTGACAAAGCATTTGTCAACCCCAATACTATATTCCTCAAGTGAGCAACAAACACAAATTTATAACTATCCATTTTTTCGGCCAAGCTAGCGGCAACTTCTCGAGTTTTCGTTTCGGTTCCATCATGATATATGTTTTTAAGAACATGGAGGGTTGAGGACCACGAAGATAAAAGACGAACAACAGTTGTATATTATTGTGTAACTCTCGGTCGAACTAGAGTAGTTTCTTGACTCAATCCTCTCCCATTAGAAAACTCACCATTTTCTAAGTTCTCCACCATCACTTCATGTTGTTTTTTCGAAACTCGTCTTTTCTTTTGCAAGAAGCGCCAACCATGTTCATGATCATAGACAAGTACTCAAAGAAATCACTCACACATTGATTCATGTGTGAAACTGCCACAACAACTAATTAGAGTTGGTGAGCAAAACAATGAATATACCTTGCACTTGGATTTTCATTTAATATAAGTCTTCAATCCATTAAGGTCACCTCTCGTATTTGAAGCTCCGTCATATCCTTGACCTCGCACCTTAGAGATAGATAACCCATGTTTAACAAAAAAGCCATCAAACCACCTTTCAAAGACAATGCGGTAGTGTCATCAACATGCACAACTCCAAGAAATCGTTCCATCACTAGTCCCTTGTTGTTTACATATCATAAAACAATATCCAATTGCTCTTTCACCGAACCATCCCGAGGCTCATCAACCAATAAAGAAAAGAACTTGTCTCCAATATCATTGATTATGACTTTTGTAGTAATTGATGCACATGATTTGACAATTTCCTTTTGAATATGTGGAGAAGTAAGTTGGTGATTTGCCGGTGCTTTCTCGTTCACTACCTTCCCAACTTCATAATTGCGCAAGCTATAGCAATGGAGAATTTGTAGAAATTTTCCCCTATGTAAGGAGTTCACATACTCATTATGTCCCCGAAAAGCTAACCCTTGTTCAAGTAGCAATCTAACAACATCAACACTTGCAGTCCAATGGGGCGGTATGCGGCATTCAATTCTGGAACTTCAGAAAATACCTTTATTGTAAGGCTTTGTCTTTGATCTATAAATGCAAAAAATAACGTTCGAGCATCATTGTGTGTACTACCAATAGCTCCCAGAGTATGAAAACTCGTAGGTTGGATTTGCCTCGTTTACCTTCGTAGACACTATAAATAGATTGTTACCATTTTGTATTTTTGAACCTTTTGTGACTATTTTAATTAGAATTATTAATATAATATATTATTATATGTGTGACCCTTCTATTGAAAAGTTATGGCTCCGCCAATGTTTGTGACCAACGTGAAGGTTTTGGTGTAATCAATACCTTTAATTTGTCGATTTCTAAGCACCATCGACTAAGCTTTATAATGCTCAACGGATCCATCAACGTGATGTTTGATCTTGAAGACCCACTTGCATCCTATCAGACGTTTGTTAGGAAAAGAGTGGGAATCTCCCATGTCTCATTTAGGGTAAGAGGTGCAAGTTCTTCGTTTATCGCATTATGTCATTCCGAGAATTGGACCGCCTCAATTTAAGATTATATGGTTCATGAGCGACTATTAAAACAACTAGGAACTACACATGGGACTTAGAAAACGATTCACAAGTTACATAATTTGATAGGGGATAGATGAAACTTGAAGATGATGTTGGTGTCGATGATCTCGAAGAACAAGGTGCGCGTTAGGTCGATGGTTGTATTGCAAACAAAATCTTTGAGAAGAAATAATTGTTGCTTGGGACGTGCACTTGGCTAAACAACATGTTCGTTAGGACTAGATGCCGAGTACGACGGTGATGGAAGATCCCCCTGTCGCTTGATGCTACGAAAATAGGGGAAGAAGGAAACTCTAGTGAAGAGGACGACTCCGATAGCAAATAAGAAGGAGAGTAGTCTGGCTCGTGTTCTTGTGAGAATCCATTAATGATATAAGAATAAAAAGTAGTTGGAGATTGGGGCTGAGATATTGTCGTTGATGTATCCACCATAGCATAAGGAAACAAATATTTACTTCTTATCCAAATCAAATAAATGTCAGCCTTTCTTTCCATATGGATGATAACTTGCATATAGTTAGTATTTAGATTGTATAATTAGATTTGTTTTTCTTTGTTTTTAGATAGTTTTAGTGTAGTTTCTTAGCTTTTTGGTATTGATAGAAGATTCAAATTATGCACTCGTTTTGTGTTATATTGCAGATCCAACGATAGGCGAGTGTAGACTGGATGGGATTCATTTGATTCTAGTGGAATAATTAGGACAATTGGAGGTTAGAAGATGGAGCTAATAGGGATTAAGACAAGGAACATAGGATGTGAAAAGCGCGGCTTGGGGCAAAGTGATGCTCGACTAAGCAATTGAGGATGTGCCCGAGCAATTTTTGCAGAAACATAAAGCCAGGGCAGAAGAGAAAATGTATGGCCGCGCAATGTGGAGCCAGCCCAAGCAATTCTCTATGTCGCATGAGGCATTCTACTGTAACACCCCCATTTTATCCACTTATAATAGGATGTTACCGCCGGCGGACTCGGACTTTCCCTTCCAAGGCCGTTGAGGCTTAAGTGACCGAAATGAATAAAGACATGTTTAAACAACATAATCTGATAAAACAGACTGTCTTATATTCATAAACATGGTTACAAGAATTTACGGCGGAATACATAAAACATGAATCGTTTATGGAATTACTTTCAAAATCCTGGAAACGTTTGTGTGGAGACAACACGTCTTCCAAAACATCCTTTTGTTCTTCTTTCCTTCCTTTCCCGACCTCCTTTCCTTTCCATCCTTCCATGGTTTTCAAGCTTGAACTTCTTAAGTCTTTTTCCTATAACCTGATATTTCCATAGAAGACACAAATACCAGCCGGACGGAACCGGGAAGAAACAAGGGTATTAGTCTTCCAAGAGACTAAGCAAGTGAAAGAATAGGGCTTGGTTCTCATGAAAAGTCTAGACATGTGGCATCGGAATCCGAACAACAATCGGTCGATGATCCAACAACAAGCATTTTCAGGAAGCAGTTTAAAGAAATAATAGAATTCAAGATTAAGATAGGACACCAAGTAGGTGGCAAATTTATGAGACCTGCTGGGAACTATGCTACCACACATACAAGAGTCAAAAACATCCGGCTCTTATCCGGACCACAACTAAGTTTATTTAATTATAGTGCATTGGGCACTTTATCTTCTCATAAGTCATAAAACTATTCACTTTAGTTAAAGACTTTTAAGTTGGCTCGCACACAGCCGGAATGCGAAGGACAATATTTCAGACCTCGTATATTAGTGCACTTAGCTAGAGTGCAAACACCCCTCTTATCGATAGAGCAGGTAGAGTCATGACCCGAGGTATTAAGGAGAACAGTAGGCACATTGCGCGTCACTACTTTGTACACATAATACAGAGGTTAGGAGCCGATACCAAGTATACCTCCTAATAGGAGTCGATACCAAGTATACCTCCTAACAAGTTATAAAGAGATATACGAGTCAAAACCCGCTATCCCTGGAGTAGTATTAAGGAGAACAGTAGGTACATTTGCGTCACTACTTTCTACACATAATACATATTTTATAAAGAGATTAGCGACTCTAAACCCGTAATCCTTGTTCTAAAATTATTCACAACAAAGAGATCTCAAAGGAGAATCTCCAATCACATAAGAGCACAATCAACCGCCCTAAATAGTACTAACAGTACGAATAATAATATGAACTAACGAACAGTCGTTAAATCTAAGCAGAAAATAAACCTAATTCCGATTATTTAGCAACCAAGTGTTCCCAACAATTAAAAGATATTAAACGGAAATAGAAATTCGCGTTTAATAAAAAGGGCAAGAGAGAACCGTCCACTTGCCTTAGAAGACGTGCTCAACGTCCTTAGCAATTCAACAGTAATCTTTATCACCCTTCTGTCAAATATAACAAAAGATTTCTCAACGACGAGCTCATGGATACACTTCTTAGTTGTATTCTCAACTCCTACAACTTCCTAATCGATAAACGATTTGATTCCCGAATATCGATCCATAAATAATCTATAGTTATCATACTTTAAGGAGCCATCTTGGCGAAATTATAACTAATTATCCGCTTTGATTTTGAAACAATTTTATAAATAAAAATTGTTCATTAGTAACGGTTCTTAAAGGTGACCAAATCTCGAATCAAACGGATTAACAACGAATCCTGAGTAATTATCCGAAGTCCCTTACCTGCCAATCGATGTCAAAACTTGTATTCGCTATAACTGACGATCCGGACGTCCATTTCACGAGCGGTTTGAACCTGTGAGACCGTATCAACGTCAAGATTATAAAAACCATAAATTTAATTATCAAAGCGGAACCGAAAGGTCCTTACGGTGGCTCCGCAACGAACCCGCTAATTAATTTCGATTGTAAATACCTTCACTTGAGCCCATGGCTCGATAGTGACTCGATCCCCGAGCCCAAGGGTGGTTGAGTATGGCCCGGAGGCAGCCCTCACAGTGGGTGGTGGTCGGAGGGACTGGTAATCGCTGACGACGACGTATGGCGAGGCAAGAAGACAGCCGGCGTGATGAACTTCTTCTCCCGCATCCACGTTCTGACCTGCTTTCCCTCTGGTTTGGTTTTACAGCAGCAGCAACGAGTCCAACAAGGAGGAAGAAGAAGAGGTGAGGTAGGGGAAAGGAAAGATTTGCAGCGGTGGAGAATTCGAGTCTCCCGATCCGTCGTCGTCCTGAACTCTCTCGAACCCCTCCTCTGTTTCATTCAAAGTTCGGGCCCCCTTCCCTAACTTTATCTCTTTGGTTCCTTCTTTAGTAATGCAAGATGAGGCGGTTTAAAAACACAACCTGTCTCAGAACAGAATTCTCGTTAAAGCGGTAAAATTATGTACCTCGGATGGAAAAACTTAATAAATACAAAACGTCTCGTAAAATATGTAGACCAATAAAACCAATTTTCCATGATTTTATCTTGCTACCTTCAATTTTTAAGACTTTCGTTTTGTATTTTAAAACCTTTACAGTACATAATTAAAAAGACGGCTTATCCAATAAACATTCTTTTTCCACTGAAAAATCCTAGAATTCACACCAATCCATAAAATCTTTATTTATGATTTTAGGATATCACCAAAAAATTTCTAGGATTTAGATTCCGACAAAAATATTGGATTAAGCGTTAAAACGGACAAAAAGGTTAAAAGGATATTCGAGAAAAATTCAAAAATATCCTTAAAAATCACAGTTATTACATTTACCGACTCTTAGATGACGTGTTTGGATAGTTTTACTATATTTTTGGATATTTTGGATGTTATCTTTCTATGTTTATGTTGGAGATATTTATTACTTTTAGTTTTATCTTTTTATTATCATCACAATTACAATTTGGAGAAATAGGGTTTGTTCTTAAGAGCTTTTTCCACAGAAGACTTTGAAATCTAACTGTATGTTTTTAAGTTTGATTATGTCTAGCTAATTTCCTTTGTGTTTAAATAGTCAATTGAAGTTGTAGATTACTAAATAATGTGAGGTTCAATTGATTCTCAATAATCTTAAATAGAATTTATCCCTTTGCTTAATTGAATCAAAATTGGTCTAGGGTTAGATTATCGACCTAATAAGATTTCTAGATTAATTTTCAACTAAACTAATTATAAACCGGTCAGAATTAATTGGTTAAAGTAGGATGTATACTTGATTAGGATCAATTGGCCTGATTACATATAGAAAAGGATAAAATCACAAGTCACTTAGATTTCTGGTTGCTCTAAGTGGTTGTTTCTATCAATACTTGAATCTTCACGTTGTTTTTTAACTAAATCTAGAAGGTCTTCTAAGTTTAGCAATATGAATTTATTTTTTATTAGGCACAATGAATTTAAGCATGTCAATATAATCAAATAAAAAACCCCAAAATTGAAATTGAGATTCAATGTTAAAACCGAACATAATCCGACTAAATGAATTCAAAATGTAGCAACTAACTCAACAAAAAACACAAAATATGAGAATAGTCAATCATACACTTTCAATTAAAAGCCTAAATTTACCACCACTTATTGTTGAAGAAATCCTTAATGAGTCCAACAACTTAACTTAATACATAAGTCTAACGAAATTTTATCTTAAAACCAATTGACAATAAGAGGAGTAGTTGTTGCAAGAACTCGACTTTTCTCGCTTCATCTGGTTAAGAAGGGCAAGTGGGATAACTAATTTTACAAACTAACTTTTATATTTACGTGGAAAGAGATTTTATAAGACTAGATATATTATGTGCGCACATTGATTACTTATCTCTCTTATACATTTAGTTGTTCCTTGATCACTTGAATGATTTGCAAATGAGGGGGTGGAGGTCTATTTATAGGAAAAGCTTTCCATCTTCCTTGGCTAAGGAGGAATCAAGATATCTCTAGCCCAAGTTACAACTAAGAAATTCTAGAGCCTTCTACTCTAAAGTTCTTCATATATGCCTTTATATCTCTAGAATGCTCCATACTACTATAGAAGCTTCCATAACCATCCAACATCTTCTAGAATCTTCCATAATCTTCTGACATCTTCTAGATTCATCCATAACGTTCCTGAAACTTCTAGAAGCTTCCGTAGCCTTCTAGAAATTTTCACAATCTTCTAGATCTCTCTAGTGGAGACTAGATGATCATATTATTTTATTCCACCTACTTCCAATCAAGGAGGGATTTTCACTTGTGGGTAGAAAGGGCTTTTTGAGTGAAAATTGATTTTTAGTGTCTTGAAAAACGTAAAAAGAAGAGAGAGTTGCACGGATTTCAAGACTATTAAAATTAGTTTTTGGGTAGAAAAGACTTTTGTGGGGAAAGTGAAAATTTTCCGATGTAGGATTCACAATTCACCCAACAATCGTAACTTATTGCTAGAGGTGTGTCCGGTTCCTTGGAACTAGGGAACAGAACCGGAAAAATACCGGTGGTTCTAGAACCGGATTCCGGTCTCGGTTTCACGTTCCATGGAACCAGAGAACCAACAGTTCCGGAACCAGAACCGCTTGTTCCATCCCTTTTAAATAAATAAAAAAATACCGATGGAAACGGGGAACCGCGATCGCGGTTTTGCATTTTCAATTGTTTTTTTATTTTTTTAAGGTTGGAAACCGGAATCAGAAACCGACTCGGAACCGGAAAAAATCGGAATCGAACCGGAATAAAGGAACATGAGGGTTCCCGGTTCCGGGGTCCGGAGGAAGAACCGAACCCACCTCTCTAGTTGTTGTTCCTCGATGAGCTACTCGCAGTCGTGACGTACTATAGCATTCCAACACTCTACAAGAGACGATGAAAGCATCAATAGTTGGACTTCCCGTAGCCAAACTATAGCATTACAAGAGAAATTCCTTTTGATGCCCGTGAGTTTTCGTCTTTTCCTTTTGGTGTACAAAAAAATAATTTATTCCTCTTGGTGCCCCTTAAAATTTTATATATTCTTCTCGTAGCCAAACTATTACTCCCTCCGTCCCATAAAGTTTGTCCATTATTCCTCTTTGGGCGTCCTACAAAGTTTGTCCATCCTTTTAACTTTTCTCTTATATCAAACTTTTATTAGTATATTACCCCTATCCAATCTCACATTTTATCCACACTATCCAATCAAAAATATATCTCAATACCTTTTTTTGTCATTTCTTTTCTCTTTCTCTTTTTACCCATCTTTACCCATCACTATCACACACTCTCTCCTTTTCTCATTGGTTACTTTTTCTTCCTTTTCTTCCTTTTCTTCATTTTAATATGTATACAATATTGGTTTATGGACAAACGTTTTGGGACGGAAGGAGTATAAAAAAGTACACTCTGTTAGAAATTCCGTCTGGAAAACAAATTACACAAAAATAGACGGTGGGCTGGCGGAGCGGCGGAAAAATTCAACCCCTTTGCCATCCAGGTACCACCAGTCAGGCAATCATATTAACGTACGAGCTACTACACCAAGCACGCTTTTGCATATGAACTGGAATCTATTTTGTTTAAACTCATTTTAAATTGACTAATGGCACTTGGAAACTTTCTCTACAACTTGCAGACAAAGAGACGTCACTTTTTCTCATCATTTTTTATGAATGATTTGATCATTCTATTCCAGAAAATATTTGAAAGTGTAGAAGCATAGTTAAAGAGAGAGATTTAAAGATGGGTTCTGAAATGAGTTCTAATTGAAAATTTGTGTAAAAAATTCAGATCTGAAATGCCATTTTATAGGTGCTCTAATAAGAGAGAGATTTAAATTGGAATGAAATTCAATCTATAGAAACTGCGTTGAATGCCATCGAAGCTTCGAACTCCAAGAGTCAATGTTGCAAACACTCGTTTCGGGGAAGACGAAGGCTAAGTTGGGTTTAAAATAAAAAATATTCCCGTAAAATCCAAAAGCACGAATGACATAGTGGTTTATATGTGAGTTTTGTATCTAGATGTCGCGGGTTCGAATTCTACTGTCTCTAACTTTTTTTTCTTTTTAATAGATCGGATACGGAAAGAACTATGTACAAATCTGAGGGGCACCAAGAGAAATAAATTATCTTTTTATACACTAAAAGGAAAAGACGAAAATCCAGGGGTACCAAAAGGAATTTCCCAAATTACAAATTAGGATGAGATTTATCCTTTTTTTTAACTAAAAATGGATAATGCCATCTCATTCACATAAAAAAAGGCAATAGTCTATTTAAATCCTTAATACATTAAATTATAAATAATTTAACGTAAATTTCACCTGGTAACCCTTTGATTAAGTCAATTCATGTGGTACCCAGTTATTTTTTTGAATTTCGCGTAGTAACCCTATACTTTTAAAAAATTTCACAGCATACCCAATTGTTAACTTTCAACTGAAAATGTTAAGTGTGTAAAAATATACAAAGATTTTAGGCATCTGTTATCCTCTTCCTCATTTGTTCAGCTATGACAGAAATTTGCTTCACTTTACCAGTACGTTAAGGTCGAAAATGATGGACGAGTTTGACGAGAACGGTTGCGCTAAATGGAAGACAAAGCATGGTGGGCAACAAGGTGGCATGGAACAACTTTGCTTAGTGTACAACTCGATTAAAAGTCGAATTGGATCTTCGATGGAAATAATAGACAATGTAGTGCCTTGTCCGATTCAGGTCGGAAATAAATGATCTCAATTCTTCAAAACCACAATGAATTTGATCCAATTAAAAATCAATCCGGTTAAATGTAAACAAAATCACTTAGTAATTAAAGACCATAAACACACTAAATCGGTTATCCACCAAAATTGAACTGCAACATTCTATACCTTTATAGATAACACACACATTGTTCAGTGTGCAAACTAGCATCTACCAACACGGCAACACATAAATCCTAGCAAGAGATATGGAGCCCAAGTAGAAATTTAAGGTGATGCACGATTAAGCCCTTGATTTTTAAAACTCTAAATGTTATGAATTTTAGCCATTGAACTTAAAACCATAAGTTTCTAAATTTGACAATTTGGGAAGAGGAGAAGAAAGCCTGGTATAACCCACACTAAATGTTTTCACTCACTTTAACGATTTTAGTCAGAAGTTAACGTTTGGGTATGCTGTGAAATTTTTAAAAAGTATAGGGTTATTATGCGAAATTTTGAAAAATAACTGGGTACCGCATGAAATTGTCTTAACTAGAGGATTAACACGCGAAATTTCCGTTTGGACCGTCAATTTAATGCATTAAGTTGCATTAAATAGTATTAAATCATGCATTTAATGTAACTTAATGCATTAAATTAAGCTATTTAAACGGATCATTAATATATTATATTGGGTGATTGAAACAAAGGCGTACTCCAAAATTAATACGAAGTTTTGTGATCGATAATCTTCCAACGTGTGGACCGGGCAGTTCATTCTTTTACACTGTTATGCTACATGGATTCAAAAGTCTTCTGATACGGAATATTCAATAAGTCTTCCAACGTGTGGAATGGGCGGCTCGATTTCATAGGATTTTTTTCTTTGCTCCACTACATTTTTCAAGATCTATTGTTTTTCAGGTTCCTTTCATGAGAGGCTAGTAAGTAGTAAACACTAACCAACATTTAGTTGTAAATATAAATTATAACCATAATAATAAAGTCCGATAGACAGTTAAGCTAGAGATCGTGCGTGCAATAAGCTTAAAATACAAGTCTAATGGGTCCCATATAAGTAATAGATGAAATAACTCATCTAATTTTGAACAATTGTTAGATGTGTATGATATATTATTACTTGAAATTTAAAAATTATTGTTTGTGTTTGATCAATTGTTATTGATTGTTGAACTTGACTTCTTATATATAGCTAGATTTAAATGATCGTGCATTTTTTGTTTAGTATCATATCTAGTTTATAATTTTAATAGTACAGGTTATGTTAATATTTCATTCAGATTTTAGGATTAGAGCATTATGGCGGGTTGGCATGTGTGATGTTCCCTTGTGCTAGTTTCTATTTTTACTAATTTTTATTACTCCCTCCGTTCATTAAATTAAAGATGATGTTTTAGGGTTTTTTTCTTGTTCCAAAAAATATGATGTTTTAGCTATTTATGTACCCATGTTTTCACTATTACCCTTCTATAAAATAGGTAAAAAAGCCTAAAAATCAAAAATTTGGATAACGCTTTCCATTAGAAAATCTTGCGTATCTCCTCAAAAAAAAAAGAAAAAAAAAGAAATTATATGTATCTCATACAATCCCGCCAACTTCACCAAAAAAAAGAGAATCCCGACAAGACATATATGGACAGAATTGTTCTCCGACTGAGAGACTCTTCAGTCTTCACGTTGGCAATTATTCTTGCAATTGGTAACTGGTAATTGCCTTTTTTTGTTATCTTCAACAATTTGATAATCCAAACTTGTAGTCCTACATAGTAGTCATGTGTAGAGACTTTTGCTACGTAAAGAATTGGAGACAAAAAAAAAATTGGAGTGCGGCAATTGGAATTTGAAACCCACAAAACATAACTACAGTAATTTAAAATTAGCCCAACTAAGGTAAAAAAAAAATTAAACTTAATTAGAATATTCATTTAGGAAGTTTCAAGTAAAATGAATTTTGATTTGGAAGTAGTAAATCTAAACCAAATCAGAATATATTCTATAATTTGCATTTAAGTAAAAGTAAGGAAATTGATAAAAGGGTAATTGGATCAAATTAGGTACTTTCTTAATTTTTAGGGTTTAGGATAAAAATCATGTTTTAATGAACGGAGGGAGTATCTTTTATATTAGTCCAGCGGAATTCCATCCTAAAACTAATTGGCAATAAAGTAATCCGCTGAATTAGGGTTGAACATATTCTAACATGCCCCCACAAATACAACTGGGAAAATGGGCCCAGTTAAGACTTGACAACACAACCATTGTTGGAAAACGCGTCTATAGCCAGGACCGTTGGCCACACGATAAGCCACAAAGTTAGCCAGGAAAAAGGTTTCGCCACAAAAGTAGCCACCAGTGTTCCCATGACGAAAAATTTGTGGTTAAAACGCTCGCGGGTATAACATAGCGTGAAAATTAGCCACAAACTTTTGATTCGTGCCTATATAACCACAAGATTGGGTACAAAAATCAAGTTCTGCTAAATACATGGTATAGCCAGAGACACTTTGTGGCTAAGTTTGAGTCTATTTTACCAAAAAGTTAGTTTCGAAGTATTTTTCTAGCTAAATTCGCGAGAAATAAGTCGTGTTCATCAACCACATGTCGTGGCCATTTAGTATCAAAGTCTGCCTCGAATACATTTGATGGATAAAGTTGTGGCCTTTAGCATGAAATTGGCTACGAATTGGCAGAACGTTTAACGACCAATGTTGTGTCAAAATTTGTGGCTATATTATTACGTATTACAAAAAATCATAATATTATGATCCACCATTATATTTTTAATGTATCAAATATATAATATAATAATAACTCATTTCATAACTATATGCATCAACATTTTAAAGAAATTGCACATCTCAAATAAACAAAATGCACAATTTAAGTAAACTATCTTACAACCCATTTTCACAAGTATACAAAATTGTTGATAAAAATACAAGAAGCTTCATATATACGAAAAAATATGCCTAGAACAAAAAATATACATATATACACACTAAATCTTGATTGATGATGCCTTTGATTAAAACTTGACTTCAACAACATATACCTTGTGAAGCACCTACACCAAAAAAGAGTCCAAATTTAACAACTATGCAAAAAATATTTAGCCAAAACAACTAAAGTTAACAATCTCAATCGAAGCTTGTAAGAGAATAGAAATTGTATCCTTCACATCTATGGCTAGAGTGCTGATAGTTGTATCCTTCACATCTCTATGCAAGTGCTCAACCTGTAATATCCCTCATTTTTATAAAGAGTAAAAATGTAATTTTATATTTTTCTTTAATATAATAAAATATTTATATATTTTAGTTCACAAAGTTATAATGCTATAACATTTTAAATGTTATAAAGTTGTTTATAATATAAGGTCATATTAAAGGTTACAAAAATTACTCCTTATATTATAAATGTTAATTATGAACCATAAGAATTATGATTTTACGATTATTATAATATGATAAAATGTAACCATTAATAATATGTGTCTTATATATTAATTAAAATTATAAAAAAAATAATTATAAGCATTAAAGCTCATATAAAAATGTCATAGTATATTTCTAAAACCTATTGTAAATACGTTTTGGTAAAGCTAATCAAATAAATTATTTTTTTGGGAAGTTATAATATTTAAAAAATATATATATATATTATATCCCTATAGATTATTTTAACTGTTAATTTTTATTAAAAGGATAAATTTGTGAATACTCTAGTTTATCTAAAAAAAATGGGATTGCTCTCCCAAGGGTCGAACTCACGACCTTCTCCCACACACACATACAAGAGAACCGGTTGGGCCAATTTGACATTTAAAACCAAATAGAAACGGTTTTGTATTTAACCATTCAAATTCCGGTTCATCTTCAACCTCCGTTCAAATGAACGACGCTTCGATTGTGCTCTTCAATTCGATTCTATCCAGAATTCATAGCAAGGGAATGGTAATCGATCGGGTTCCTAGGATAAATTCGAATTTAAGAAGGGAATTCAATCTAGGGTTTAATTAGGGGGAGTTAAAGGGCTGAAATTTTGTTATAAAAGGGGATTCTTTCTTGTCAATCCCACATCCAAATCAGTCTCAAATCGCAATCTGTAAACAAACAAAGAGTGAAGGTCGGAGTTTTGGGCTGTTTTGCTGTTCGGATTTTTGCCGAAAATCGCCGAAGGTCGATCCCGTCGCCGCTGAACCGAAATCAGGTACGACAGAGGGGTGGTGCAGGAGCGGGTGAGTTCGCCGCCAGGGCTCGTTTCCCCGTCCGCCGGCCGAGCACCGTCCGCCTTTGCTGGTTCTTCATTCATTCTCTCTGTTCGATTTTGTTGTTGTGGTTGTACTGCCATGGCAGCGATGGTGTGTGGTGGAGATAGTGCTGCTATCCGTTCTTTCTTGTTCAGTAGATTGGTCCAGGATTAGGCTAAGAAAAAATAAAAAATAACAATAATAAATATGATAGTAGGTTTCACATATAAAAAAAAAAAATATATATATATATATATATATCTACATAGTACATGTTAACATGATCAAGTTGGTTACGTAAAGGGAAAAACATAATAATTTCTTTTATTCCACTAAATTAGTCATGGGTATTCTACTAAAGCCATGTTTTATGGGTTTTTTTTATATAAAATTTAATAGGTTTATGGGTTTATTTTTAAGAAGTAAGATTTAAGAAGTTAATGGGTATTTAATGGATAAGAAAAATAATAATAATAAAAAGAATCAAAACAACTATGTATATTAATACGGGATCTCGGTTGGTTAAAAATATATATAAACAATGCTACTAATGGAATAGGTGATCAAGGCATTTAGCCTAAATCGTTTGTTTTTCTTAAAAAAAACGATTTGTTAAATATTAAAAAAAAAACAAGGAATGTTTTTAATAGGATTTAATTTGTTATATATCTATATCATAAGAAATTGAATATTTGAAGATAAGGTTTGTTTTAAAGACATAAATAAATATAATTTTCACGACATAGTCATTATATTAATAAAAAGGATAATATTAATATAATATGTAACTTTATAATTTTTATAAACTTAAATATTGTGTAGTTCCTTAAAAGTCAACCTTTTCGAATGAACAAAATAAATTGACGAAAATTTATTTTGTGGTTGACTAAAACAGGAACAAGTCGAGGTAGTAATCGCGAGTAATTTATTCGATCGTAATCCGTCTAGGCCAATTTCAAGGCAAGTGGTTTGGGTTCGATTTCCATATAAAATTGTTTATGCATCACTCGTTTTATCAAGCGTGTTACATATCTTATTATATGTTTTCTTGTGCCTTAAACTGTTTTATGACTATGTTGGGAACTCTTGTATGAAATAAAATGAATATAGGATTTATATTGTTCTAGATTTAATGACGTTATTTCTAGTCGTACTTAGGTTACGCTAGATGGACTGTAGGGCCGTTGCCTTGTGATATGTGTGCCTAGATGAGTAGGCTTGTATGTGCGTACTTTATTGTATACGCGTCGAATCATTCAACTTTATTCTTGAGCCGATGCTCTACTTGTAAGACCATGGTCAATACCCGCTCGCTCGATGAGGGGTGATGGCATGTAGCTCGTGTTAGTCTGGGTTCGCCACCCAACCTTTGAGAAATTCCGTGGGGTCGTAACCCACATCCTTCTTACTTAAAAAATATGCTTAATTCCAAGTGGAACGATATTGTGATCATTAAAATTGGTAGAGATTAAATAGGCGCCGGATGGCGACCATTAAAATGATAGGAAGGCTAGTACAAAATGGAATGTCATCCTTACTCTCGGATTCCGTAATTCTCTGGCTCCAATCTGAATTCGCACAACACGTATGCGGTGAGGTTGGTAGAGGGAAACGTGATCAACGAGGGGTTTAATCACCCACCTGACCAAATGTGTGAAACCCAAGTTCCCAACATAAGTAAATCTTTCCTTATAAACCGAGACTCACCCTTGGGTGACGTTCTCATTTCGTTTCTTCGAATCATAGTTTTTCCTAGGAGGTACGAGGTCCGAGGATGGGTCCGACTTTCATTCGGTACCCGACATCCCAACTCGTCTCTTCCTAAAAATCGAACCACCTTCCAAAACCCCATTTGCGTAGTCTGTCACAAGACTAACCGACCGTATATTTTCCTTGCATGGTCGGCTGGTGTCCATCGCATTTATCGTCGTGACACATCAGGAGTGGAGTTCTACGTCAAGGACCACGAGAAGCAAGCTTGAGGAGCAGATAGAGTGAAGGTGATTAGCTTGGAATAAGTTTTAGAATAATTTTAAGGGTCGAGGTTTCAAGTTGTGGGACCCTTCCCATTTCAACTTTGTATCCGTTCAAGTTTATTCAAATATTGTATTCGACTTCCACATCCTTTATATTTATATAAATCTTCCGCATTTTAAAGTTTTTGGTTAAGTTTTGTAATTATTGTAAGCCTTGGGTGACTTCGAGAGTTTAATCTCGAGTTCACTGGCGGTAATATCCCTGTATAAAAAGGGGGGTGTTACACAACCCCTAGAAGGAAAACAAAGCACTAAATGAAGGGACAGAGAAAATTCTTTTGAGACACATACATAAACTATCTACTAAAAAGAATATATTACATACCAATTTCTTCAACTTCGTATGAAGCTTCATAAACATACCAATTTCTTCAACTTCGTATGCGGCTATTTTTTATGGAACATGCACAAACACCTTCTGGCGCTTTTGTGTAGCATTCTGCAACAACATTTTAGTTATCTATTAATATTGAGGACATACTATCAAGAAAAAAACTAGTTTGAAGGTAGCATTGTAATTAGATCATAGCATTAAGATAACATATCAATGACGATTTTCCAAATAATGGTTGGTACATATGATAATCATTTAACTGTGGTCCAAATGAATCAAAATTGTAAAGTGCCTAATGTTGCAAAAGACAATAAGCTGGGATTACCTCCTTAACCTCTTCGACAACACAATAAGCATTAGTAGGAATTCCCAATTCCACAGGTTGGACATCAATTATCACCCTAGCTGTCTCAGTAAACCTTAAAGCACAAACCTTATGTTGGACATGGGAACCTGTCAAAGTCAGTGGATCAATTTGAAAGGAAGCTCCCAGGAAGGAAGCACAACCCAAAGAAAACCCATTTTAAGAGCATTCTCGATAACCTGGATTTCTCTTTTACGGTCTTCGTTTAGAGTACGGAGTCTGCCCAGAGTTATTGAAGCATATGGAAGAGCAACTCCAACACCTGTGTATATACAATACCCGCAGAGAATAAGATAAAGAAGAATAGAAGAACACACTTAAAGAATACCACATAAAGAAAAAGAAAAAGAGCATAGAGAAACTCCATACCCTAATGCTTTCAAAAACATTGACAATATCATAGATGTGACGTCTCTCAACCCCTTTCATATCAAAATTTAACGAATTAGAACACTCGTCTCAAACAAACAAACAAAGAAAGTAAAACCGTGATAAAATCAAATCTGATACCTAATTTGATAGCGGCATCATCCAATCCAATCGATTCGTTGTCAAGACGGTTATACAACCGTAAGAAGCTACCTAAAACAGGAGATCTAAGGAGGGAAAGAAGTTGTCCGTGATAACCAAGCGGAGAACCGGAGCAGGTTGACCATCGGAGAAGGTTCGTCAGGGACAATTGGCTATTTTGCTCTTAAATAAACTATTTTGTTTAACAAGGCGGGAAGAATTCGACCTCTCATTTGCACTTATTTCGCTCTTTTCTTCTTTCTATAGAAATTAGAAGCCCCAAATTTAAAAAAAATTGGGGCTCCGTCGATAAGATCTGGGGAAGTAAGAAGATGGCAGATCCGCCGTGTATGGAGCTCCGTCGACAATGACACCACACGAAGACTGGAGATCTGCGGGAGCGTGGTATCGGGGCTAGGGTTCCATCTTGGCGAAGAAATCGAAGTGGCTCCGTCATGAGAGAGGAGTTGTCGAGTATGGAGAAATGAGAGAGACGAGTGGAGCGTGTTCTTAATTAGGGTTTGAAGGTGTAGACTTTAGGGCTTGATAATATGGGCCTCATTTCCCGCCTAAAATTTCATTTCCCGCCTACCGATTATATTTCCCTCCTAATTATTATAATCCCGACCAATATTTTTTTTCATCATTTTTTACATAATTTATGAAATAATTTTAAAGCCTATATTATAAAATTATGAAAAGAAATATATTTAAAATCCCAGATCATAAATTAGGAAAATAAATTTGCGTAATTCATGATATAATTTAAAATTTAAAATAATAATATTATAATATACAACAACAACATCTACCCAGTTGGATCCCGGTGTGAGCGGGATCTAGGGGGTCGAGATGTACGCACCCTTACCCGGACGGAAAGTCGGGAGGGTATTTTTGGCGGGCCCAACGCTAAAAAGTAAAAAGGGGGAAAACACCAGATAAAGACGAGCGGAAGGGGAGTAAAAAACAAAACGAAAAATGCACTCAAACCAAAACGGGAATGAAAGTAAAACTAGAAAACAAATAATATTATAATATATTTTTAAAAATATATATAATAATTTATGAAGTCTTAAATACAATTAATATATATTGAGGCCATATTGCTTTCATAAACACAAAAAATAATTTATGAACTCTTAAACACAAATAATATAAAACATTGTATACCTTTTTTTTGGGGCGCTGCCCCTAACTCCGCCAGGGGTGTCGCCCCCCGAACCCCCTACTAGGGTCTCCGCCCCCTAGGACCCCTGGTGTTGTCGGGGGCTCCGCCCCCGAACCCTTGGTGGGTGCTTATCAACATCAAGCATATGAAGATTATCATAGAGGTTTACGTTTTGTTAATTTTAAACTTTAACCATAACATGTGAACTAATTAGGTTTTGTTAATCTTAACCAAACTCTAGTCATTAAACTTCAATCCTTTTATACTAAAGCCTAATCATTTATCTCTAAGAATGAACGATTCTAAATGAATATAATGATTTCTTATAATAATGAACGATTCTAATTAAATATAACGAGTTCTTATAAGAATGAATGATTCTAAATGAATATAATGTGTTCTTATACGAATGAACAATTCTCACATTTTCTTATAAGAATGAACAATTCTAAATGAATACAACGTTTTCTTATAAGAATGAACGACTCTAAATAAATATAATAAGTTCTTATAAGATTGAACGACTCTAAAGTAATATAATGATTTCTTATAAGAATGAACGACTCTAAATGAATATAATAATTTCTTATAAAAATGAATGATTCTAACTGAATATAATATTTTCTGATAATAATCAACGATTCTAAAGAAATATAACGTTTAACTATAAGCATCAATGACTCTAAAGTAATATAACGTTTTCTTATAAGAACAAACGACTTTAAAGAAATATATCGTTTTCTTGTAAAAATGAATGATTCTAAATGAATATAATGGTTTCTTATAAGAATGAATGATTCTAACTAAATATAACATTTTCTGATAAGAATGAACGACTCTAAAGAAATATAATAATTTATTATAAGAATGAACGACTCTAAAGGAATATAATGATCTCTTATAAGAATGAATGATTTTAACTGAATATAATGAGTTCTTATAAGAATGAACGATTCTAAATGAATATAATGAGTTCATATAAAAATGAATGATTCTAAATGAATATAATGATTTCTTATAAGAATAAACGATTCTAAATGAATATGACGTTTTCTTATAATAATGAACGACTCTAAAGTAATATAATGATTTCTTATTAGAATGAACGACTCTAGAAGAATATAATGTTTTCCTATAAGAATGAACGACTCTAAAGGAATATAACGATTTCTTATAAGAATGAACGATTCTAAAGGAATATAACGAGTTCTTATAAGAATGAACGATTCTAAATGAATATAATGAGTTCAGATAAGAATGAATGCTTCTAAATGAATATAAAGATTTCCTATATGAATAAACAATTCTAAATGAATATAACATTTTCTTATAATAATGAACTACTCTAAAGTAATATAATGATTTCTTATTAGAATGAACAACTCTAAAAGAATATAAAGGAATATAACGATTTCTTATAAGAATGAACGACTAAAGGAATATAACATTTTCTTATTAGAATGAACGATTCTAACTGAATATAATGAGTTCTTATAAGAATGAATAATTATAAATAAATATAATGATTTCTTATAAGAATGAACGATTCTAAATGAATATAACGTTTTATTATAACAATGAACAACTCTAAAGTAATATAATGATTTCTTATTAGAATGAACGACTCCAAAAGAATATAACGTTTTCTTATAAGAGTGAAGGATTCGAAAGGAATATAACGAGTTCTTATAAGAGTGAACGATTCTAAAGTAATATAACGATTTCATATAATAATGAACGATTCTAAAGTAATACAACGTTTTCTTATAAGAATGAATTATTCTAAAGAAATATAATGATTTCTTATTATATTGAACAATTCTAAACAAATATAACGTTTTCTTATAAGAATGAATGATTCTAGAGAAATATAATGATTTCTTATTAGAATGAATGATTTTAAAATATTCATATTATTTACTTTAAACATTTCCTTACAAAATATTAACCTAAATTATATATTTATACTTATATGTATTTCAATATTACTATAAATAAAATGCCTTATTACTTGTACATATCCAAAATATTATTAATAATTTTATATAATTTTACTTTTCTCAACTTTTTATATAAAAACAAGAGTTTCCTCTTCTTCTTATTATAAATTATATCTTTCTTAGAATCTCCAAGCAACTTCATATACATGTTTAAATACCCATAAAAAATCATAATCTCATTTTTAAAATTCACATTGAACTTCCTAACTTTATTCAAAATTACCCAATTAAAACCTTACTGTAAATTCTACTTAATTCCATCCATTTAGTCTTATAGGGAAATACCCATTTAAAAATATCCATTTAAAATTCCCATTGAACTTCGAGTCTTCGGAATGGCATTTTCCCATTATTCTACTTTTATCTTTTGTAATTATTATTTGTATTTGCTTTGCGAAATAAAATAATCCATTCCATTGTTTGTAATATTTACTTTTTAATAGAAATAACTTATAAAGAGAAAATAATAGGGGTCCGTTCGGCGGGCTTTATTTTGAGCTTATACAGCTTTATTCAAGCTTATGGTAAAAAATAAAGTCGTTATGATCTGTTCGGTAGTGGGAGTTGATGATGATTATTGTAGCTTATGGGAGTTGATGGTAGTTTATATTTCACCCAAAATTTAATCTACCCCTCCCAGCCTTATCCAACCTTATGGAATTTATTTCCTTCGATTGCCCTTCCCTAATTTAATTTTAGAAAATTTTAAAATTAATTTTCTCTTTATAAATTTATAAATATATCCTTTTTGGTAATTTTACATCCATCTCTTATAAAATCAGTCTCGATCAATTTAGTTTACCGAACACCTACATAATTTTTCACAAAAATAAGTTAATAATTTCAACTCCTAAAATTAACTTGTAAAATCAGCATCAACCATTAAATCAGTATCAACATCAACATCAACTCGTATCAGGCTTGAAGTGCCGAACAGACCCTAGGTTTCCTAAAATTATACTTACCCCAAAAATATATTATTTAGTTAAAAAATTTAGTGATGAGGTATTTTTCAGTCGTTTACCTATCAAAGAATCCTAACTTAACCAATCTGAGTAGAATGGTAAGCAAGGGTCGATCCCATAGAGACTCGTGTATTAATGTTATTACTTAAGTGCCAAGTAACTAAAGATGGGGGGTTTTTATGAATGAAATTCTAATCTATTATGCAAAATAAAACTAACTATGAATGCAAAGTTTGATTGTAAATATGTATGAGAGAAATATGTTCAACTAGTTAAATCCATCATAGATATGCTTATTGATCATTGATTATCTTGATTCTCAATTCCCTTGAATAATCTATTGTGGATTATACTCCTACTAAGGATTATGACCCAAACTTCATAAATAGTTGAAAGAACTAACAGTCTAAACAACCCTAATCATTTAACAACCTAAAACAACGTCTAGATTCAATTAAACGACAACTTTACGAATCAAGTTATCAATAGAAACAAACACTTAGAGCAAACAGACATCTAAGTTATTTGTGGATTTATTCCCTTCTACAATTGAATAGCCCAAACAGGTCTAAACAAATATAGATGCTACTTTATCTAATCAACCCCGAACGGGACTTGATCAAATTAGTTGTAAATTAACCTAGAAACTCTATTAGGTAGCTAATCTAACAAAACCCTAGAATAATTCTGAATCAATTAAGCACAGGGAATAAAACCTATTCAAGTTGATGAGAATCAATCAAACCTCACAATATTATGCAATCTATGATTTCAATAACTAGTCAAACACAAAGAAATTAGCAATGCATAATTAAATTAAAATCAAACTTACAAAGGTTTAAGTTTGCCTCTAGAGAGAAAAACCTAGCCTCCAAAAGAAAAGTTGATCAAAAGTTATGAAAAATAAAACTAACATCAAGTATTTATATGACTACTAAAAATATCCCTCAAAATATCATATCTTAACATATATCTCGGATACAATTTAGCCCAATTGAACAAATACCCAAAGCCTAAATCAAAACTCAGCCCAAAACACTTGCTCGTTGAAAAACTCCGATTGCGCGGCTTCGTCCCGCAAAAGAGCGGCCGCGCATTCTCTTTACCATCCCGCGCACTTGCTCGCCAGTTGAGATTACGCGGGCACATTGCTCGGCTTCAACCCGAGCTTTTGACTTGTGCTTGGCCTTGCCTTGGCTCTTCTCCTAGCATGTCCTAGCTTCCTTAGCCTCGTTTGCCTCGTCCATCACCACCATGATCCATCTGTACTCACCCCGCTGTTGCTCCTGAACCTAAAAACCTGTAAAACCGCGCAAACCAGCGCATAATACCCGATAACACAAAAACCTAAAAACTACATAAAAACTAACCTAAAACTAACTAAAACATATATAAAACATGAATCTAAACTACTCCTATATGCAAGCTATCAAATTCCCCCATGCTTAACCCTTGCTTGTCCTAAAGCAAGACATAAATCCAATCACGCCATAGAAATGCAATCTTACATCCATCTCAAGTCAAACAAGCATTTCACATATAATCGAAAACCCAACCAAGACTTCCTAGCATGCATTATAGTAAGCAATAAGTAAAGACTATTCATTCATTCTAGACCTCACCAAGGTATATGTGTTTGCACTCTAACTCTCATGTGTTTAAGGACGTGTTTCACTCAAAATCAACCATGAAAACTAGACTACCATATGCTTGCATCAGAGTTCTAAATCTCCACCGCTGGGGATCAAATACATAACAAAAATCAAGAGGTCTTTTTAAGGCTTGTAATGGGGCCAAGGTAAAGAAAAATTAGGAAGGAATCATATTTGGCTTGTGGTGCTAAATCCGGGATAAAGAACTAATCTAAACCCAAAACTCAACACTTTTTCATAACACTTCCAACTTCACTCTACCAACTCCTTACATTAACACTTAAGCACTTTGCTTCTCTTTTATTTTTTTTTCTTGCCTCTTCATCTCTTTTCTCGCTTTGCTAATGAAGACTACACATAATTCAAGCAATTTTTTTTTCTTTTGCTTTGCAACATAATTCATCTTCATTTTTTTTTCACTTTGAAACCCAAGAGTTTTATTTCCTCTTTTTCCACCTTTTCCTCCAACTCCCCCATGCTTACATCAAACTCACACAAAACACAACATAACCTAAAGTCCTAAATCCCGGATTATGGGTCAAGCTTATTAGGCTAGGAATCGTTTTGTGGAGCTAATAAAAATAGGCTTAAGGCTCAAATTAGTGGGGTGTCAAAAACATGAATCTTGTAGGGTAGGAAGGGAAATAATAGGCTATAAGAAACATTGCCTCAATCATTTTAATGTCATGCATCCAATCATATAAGCAGTCTTGACAAAGAGTATTAACGCAAGTTCTAGAGCTAGATAATCATGGTGATACACTCAAAAATGTAGAGAACAAATATATCATGAAAGGCCAAAAATATCTCACAAGGCTAATTATTGTCTAGAACTTCAAAATGAATCTAAAACTCAAGCTAAATACATGCTCCATCCTATAATCAAGGTAATCAATCAATGATCATGCTCATATCATATCAACTTCAGCAAATCATGAAAATCATGGGTTAGAACTTATACTTAACTTAGAAACACAAGAGTTATCAAACAATGGGGAAATAAGAACCTAAATGAAATATTTTTGTATTTTTTTTCAAATTTTTCTGATTTTTTTCATTTTTCAAGATTTTAATCAATGCATGCAAAAATTTTAAATATGACCTAATCTAATGCAACTATATGCAATGCAAAAAACAAATAATTTCCTTCCCCCATGCTTAAAACATACTTTGTCCCCAAAGTATAGTAAAAAGTAAAGGAAGAAGAAATACTCACAAAACTCTAGTGATCCGGGTAATGATGGTAATCCAACGGTGGTGGTGAAGGCTTCTTCGGGTTATCAATCTTTGGACCTGAGATATCTAATACACAAACAAAACTACCTAAAAAGCAAAAGATTATGACTGAAAGACAAAACTACTCTAAGCCTTGGGTTGCCTCCCAAGAAGCGCTTGTTTAACGTCATTAGCTAGACGTAAAAGGATATCAAGAAGGATACGAGTTATGGAATTCGATCTCCTTCCCATCGAATCCCATCTTCAGTGTGCCTTGCGGTATGTCAATTCTTGTATTTGCAGTCTTCAAGAATGGTCGTCCTAGCAACATAGACATCTTTCCAGCTCCCATGTCCATCACTAGAAAGTCAGCCGGAAATTGCAATGAATCCACTGTGACCCATACATCTTCAATTTTTCCTTTGGGCCTCACAGTGGAATGATCATCCAACTCCACTATGGTTCAGGTCTCTTTCAATGGTCCCATACCGAGTTTCTCATATAAGGATGAAGAAATTACATTGACGGATGCACCTAAATCAATCAAAGCTTCATTCACCTTGGTGCTTCCAATCATGCAAGGAATGGTGAACATGCCAGGGTCACTGCACTTCTCAGGCAAACGCTTTTGAAACACAGCAGACACATGTTCTTTTTCTTTAAGTTGCTTCTGACTTTTCTCCTTCTGTCCCCTTTTCAGAGTGCACAACTCCTTCAAAAACTTAGCATACCGAGGTACACTCTTAATCAGATTCAGCAACGGGACATTAACTTTGCATGTACTGAAGACCTCGAACAGCTCTTTATCATTCTTCAATTTCCGGGTTTCTTTCAAGGCTTTCGGAAAGGGTGGGACAGGTACATAGGCTTTCAGAATAGGTGCAGACGTATCTCCCAACTCGCCCAGAATGCGCGGCTTCGCATCCAAATGCGCGGCCGCGCTTTTCTCCTCGATCCCGCGCAATCCCAACTGGGACTGTATTGCGCGGGATGCACATTGCACGGCCGCGCTTTTAGCAGCCAGGCCGAGCAATCGGTCTTCGTTCTGTTCCTCGGTTTCTGTAACCTTGCTCAGCTGATATACTTGTCCCGCCTTAGAACCACCATAAATGGAGATAAAACTGACATTTTCCCTCGGGTTAAGTTCTGTCTGAGACGGTAGCTTACTTGAATCTCTAGCTTCCAGTTTACTCACTGCCTCAACAATCTGACTAACTTGGTTCTCCAAATTCTTTATACTAGACTTGGTTTCCTGTTGAAGCTGAGTTAGAGAACCATGCATTGTAGAAACTGACTGAGTCAACTGTCGGACCATCTCCTCTGTGGACATAGCATTCTGATTCACTCCCTGAGCCTGAGGTTGGAAAGGCGGTCTGTACTGAGCTTGGCCACCTTGATGGTTGAACTGTTGATTGCTAGAATTACCATACCGCATATTAGGATGATCCCTCCAGCCTGGATTGTAGGTGTTGGAAAAGGGGTCATACCTCGGCCTAGGTGGTCTATATCCTCCCACTGCATTCACCTCAGCATTCTGATCTTGAAGTGTAGGGCAGGAATCAGTGGGGTGCATGTTATCAAAGCAAATTTCACAAGACTTCACCTATTGTCTACCACCTTGCTGCAACAGCTGCTTCATCATCATTTTCAACTCAGTGACTTCATCTTGGATCCTTGTATTAGCCACCACAGAATTTGCAGCTTTCGAGCTAGTCTCTCTTTTGAACTGTCTTGTGCCCTCAGACAGTTGTGTGAACAGGTCAAACGCAGCAGCAGGAGTTTTGTTGAGAATGTGACCTTGGCAAGCTGCATTGACCATTCTTCTCTCATCATCCAAGAGGCCATTAAACAGATATAAAATCAGGTCTTGGTCAGTGTAGCCATGGAAAGGACAGCTGGCTATCAACCTCTTGAATCTCTCATAGTATTCGTACAAGGACTCACTGGCTTCTTGTTCAATATTACTGATTCGCTTCTTCAGATCATTGAGCCTTGTAGCAGGGAAGTACTTCTCCAGAAAAGCTTCTTTCATCTTAGCCCATGTATCAATACTTCCCGGAGCCAAGTAGTAAAACCAGTCTTTAGCCTGATCCTTGAGAGAAAAGGGAAAGGCTCTCAGCGCGATCTGGTCATGAGTCACATCAGCAGGCTTCATGCTTGAGCACACATCATGAAATTCAGAAAGATGTTTGTTGGGGTCTTCACCACTATGCCCATGGAATGAAGGCAAAAGGTGGATCAACCCGAATTTCAGCTCAAACTTGACTCCCTCAGCAAGAGCAGGAAATTGCACCGCCAACGGTTGTTGTGCCAGATTCGGTGCAGTCAACTCTCTCAATGTTCAATCACCCATCTCGACGGATTCAGCAGATTCAGATTCCGAGTCAGAGTCTTCAAGAAAGAATGGCAATGCCTGAAAGTGATTCCGGATTTCTTCCTTAGCTTGAACAGTGTCCTGTCAATATCTGGATCAAACAACAGGGGAGATGAGTTAGTAGCACGGGTATGAACCATATAACAAGTTCACACCCAAAACAGCACAAAAGTAATAAACACAAATAGCGACGAGTCCCCGACAACGGCGCCAAATTTGATGAGGTATTTTTCAGTCGTTTACCTATCAAAGAATCCTAACTTAACCAATCTGAGTAGAATGGTAAGCAAGGGTC
Source organism: Fallopia convolvulus (assembly GCA_964016875.1). NCBI lineage: Eukaryota > Viridiplantae > Streptophyta > Magnoliopsida > Caryophyllales > Polygonaceae > Fallopia > Fallopia convolvulus. The sequence goes on from OZ024721.1 coordinate 11,723,159, forward strand.
GATCCCATAGAGACTCGTGTATTAATGTTATTACTTAAGTGCCAAGTAACTAAAGATGGGGGGTTTTTATGAATGAAATTCTAATCTATTATGCAAAATAAAACTAACTATGAATGCAAAGTTTGATTGTAAATATGTATGAGAGAAATATGTTCAACTAGTTAAATCCATCATAGATATGCTTATTGAACAAATACCCAAAGCCCAATTGAACAAATATCATATCTTAACATATATCTCGGATACAATTTAGCCCAATTGAACAAATACCCAAAGCCCAAATCAAAACTCGGCCCACTTGCTCGCTGAAAAACTCCGATTGCGCGGCTTCGTCCCGCAAAAGAGGGGCCGTTCATTCTCTTTACCATCCCGCGCACTTGCGTGGGCACATTGCTCGGCTTCAACCCGAGCTTTTGACTTGTGCTTGGCCTTGGCTTGGCTCTTCTCCTAGCATGTCCTAGCTTCCTTAGCCTCGTTTTCCTCGTCCATCACCACCATGATCCATCTGTACTCACCCCGCTGTTGCTCCTGAACCTAAAAACCTGTAAAACCGAGCAAACCAGTGCATAATACCCGATAACACAAAAACCTAAAAACTACATAAAAACTAACCTAAAACTAACTAAAACATATATAAAACATGAATCTAAACTACTCCTATATGCAAGCTATCATTTAGCTAAACAATTGCTTATGAATTTTAGAAATATAATATGATATTTCTACATAAGCTTTATTACTTATATTTATTGACTTATAATTTTAAATAATAAATAAGACTTATCTTATTCATGGTTACATTTATCATATTATAATAATCATAAAACCAAAATTGTTATGGTTCATAATTACTATTTATAATATGAAGTAATAAACACGAGTTAATTAAATTAAAAAAAATTACAGATATTTGATTGATGAAGACCCGAAAACCTTGTCCCCCTTTCTCTCCAACCCTAGCCCGAAAACACATCAGCCGCCAACAATCTAAGAACCCTAAATCTACAATCAAAAGCTTAATCGAATTTTTTCTCATTCCTATCTTGTTTCAAATCCTTTCCAATGATGATAAAAATCAATACAAAGCTCCAATTTGGGGATTTTTGTCGCGATTTACCACGGTCTCTCAGAAGGCGATGGTTGTTCACAAGAGGGACTTCCGTCCAACCGACAGCGGCTTCGAGGCACCCCGACTGATGATCCTTGCCCCTGCTGCTAGGTGGTGGCAGCGTGGCATAAAGGGGGTGCTTCCTTTCTCTGAGCAAAGGTCAAACTAGAGGCTAGGGTTGGCAAAGTTACGGTTCTATGTGGGATGATTTTTCTCTGGTTCTTTGGATGACAAAGGAGGGGGTTCTGATGGCCTCTTTCTCGAGGTGTGGAGGTCGAAGGCTGGTCAAGGAAAGGGGCTACAGCCCGGCCTTTGGCCTCGCGAAGAGCAAAGTGATGAATGTTCAAGAACCAAGTTGTACTGCTTTGTTCCTTTTCTCTTTTTTGGTAATGCTACTTTTGTAATTTTGATTTGTTGTGCTTCTCAACCCAATATATGGAGGGGTTGGGGCCTCTTTTCCCCCACTCTCTCTCTTCTTGTTCTTTCCTTTCGTTGTTACACCTTCCCTGATTGTTGCAATTTTTTGTTTTGGGTCTGGGGTCTAAAGTCCTCGAATTTAGAAAAACAAGATGAAGACATGAAAAAAAAACAAGAGGTCTTACAATAAGACTCTAATTTCTGATCCATTATTCTCTAAAGAACAATATGAGAATGATCCTAATCATTCTCAACATGAACCTATGCCTACCATGGTGAATGTGACCTTAAAGGGTGGCGAGATCAACAAGCCTATTGAGACAGGACCCTTGGGGTAAAAAAAAAGAAAGATCCAAAATAAAGATTGATATGTTGTCTTGTCTTGATCAACTCTCCGGAATTAGAGAAAATATCCAACATTTGAAGGAAATTTTACTCCTTGCTTTTGTGCTTGGGGACTCCTTTGAGAAGAATAGGCTAAGGCAGAAACGTCGGTTTGGTTCTATGAGGAATCCATATATTGCCCGAACTAAAATGACAAAATCTAAAATGAGGAAGGACATGATATGCTCTTTTGGTTCGCATATATGTAATGCTCATTTTAGTCTGTCCTACAAAATAACTAATTGGAATTATGAAATGAACAAAAGGTGTGGAATAATATCTACCCATTTAATGGAGGAATTTGTTGTCTTAGGGTAATGTATGGTAATTTGTGTGTAATGGGATTTATTGATGTGTTGGAAAGACTTTGTAATGGGTGTTTTTATTGCAATGAAATGATGGCTAAACCACTTGCTACCTTTTGTGGTGCTATAGTATGTGGAATTTGGTATGAGAGTGGTTTAGCCATAATTTTTAAGTTAAGACTGGTGCAACCTTTGTTTTTTTGGTGGCACTTCTATATGACTATGGTTGCTTATGTTTACACCTTGTTCCCCTTATATTATCGTGCTTGCGTGTATCGAAAACATAGATATTATAGAGAGAAAATGATGATAAACTCAGCTTCTTGGAATAGAACTTGGTCTAACCAAATATTTAAGGTGAAACTTATAATACATGCTAAAATGTATTATGTCTTCGCTAATTGTAAATACTTGAAAATGTTGAGTATTATCTGCTTACAGAGATTTTTACAGAGTGCTGACTATCTAAAGCTATCTATCCATGGAAAAAATTGATAGCAAGCATTTAGGAATTAGTTTTAGGGCATATTTATGTTTAAATCTTAGGTAGTTGCATGCGTTTTGTGTGGTTTTTGTAGTTTTTGCATTTCGGTATCTACTCTTTTGTTTGTGTGTTTTAGGTCATTTTGAGGAGCAAGGATTGGTTAAGTTGAAGGATACAAGATTGGAGATATTCAAGTGTCTTTTCCAAGGATATTGAAGCCACTTTCTGATGATCATTAAGGTCCAAGAAGTTGTGGAAAAGAACGCTTAAATCCAGGCTATCTATTGGAGTTGTTGTTTCGACACCACATTCTTTCGATGCATCGTTTAGGAGCTATGGTGTTCAGATGAAGATGAATTTGGTACCATTGGAAAGTTAACTCGAAAAGATACAATTCATTTTTTTACACTTAGTTCAAATTCCAATTCTAAGGGGGTCAAAACCACTTCCGAAAGTACCACCAGGATGTCGGGATAAGACCCGCGACCGCGGTTCACCAACCCGCGCCCGCGGTTTCACGGTCAGAACAACATCGTCTCAGTTGGAAAAATCGCGCCCGCGGTTCAATACCCCGTGCCCACGGGTGTCAATGACGGCGATCCGAGACAGAGATTTTCTTCTATCTTTTATTATCTTGTTTCCTATCTTATTATTTCGTGTTTTTAGAGACTATTTAAGCCTAGTTTTTAGCCTTTGTTTGGGACATCTATATCTCTTAGACCTAGTTTTCTATTATTCTAGTTTGTATTTTCTCTACTATGGAGAACTAAAACCTTTAGTTCTATTCAAGTTGAAGCTTTCAGATTCAAGTTTATTGTGAGATTCTACAATTCCGGTTTATTTCTACATGTTAATTCAATTCTCTTGTGCTTATTTAATATTAATTGTATTGATTTCTGCTTGTCTGGCCAACTAGATGGAATTGATATTCTCTATTGCTAGATCTAGGTTTTCTCGTAGCAAAACCTAATCTTTGTAGCAACTCAATATTTTAGGACTCGTTGGACTAAAACCATTGAGAAAGAGAATTGATTGCATGCTTATTGTTTGACTCATTGGAATTCAATTTGCATGTATCCTGCATATCCTTGCTCTCATTACTAGTATCATTATTATTCATGATCGTTTCATGTTTGTTTTGATATTAAGTATTTACATGACCCGTTGGCTTGCTTATTATATATGATTAGGATAGGAATAAACAAAGGAAATAACTTGTTTGAATCAATGATCAATAACTTGATGAAGAAAGTGGATACTTGAATAGGATTGTTTTCCTAAATTGATAAAAACTCAACCTTTATTCTGTTTAGTTGCTTGCTTTGTTTATTTCAATTACACAGTCTTAGATTAATAATAAAAAAACCCCCCTTTATTACGGAATTGAGTTGATAATAATATTACTTGGCATACAAGTGTCTCTTGGGTTCGACCCCGACTTACCGACTATACTAGTTGTATAACTTGGGATTTATTTTTGATTTGGCACGACGACTTTAAGCCAGTAAAAAATAACCTTAAAATTCTCAATGATCTTTGAAAATATGCTTATTTGTATATCTTTCATACACTTTTGTGGATTCTTTGTAGAATTGGTTTTGTCAGGATGAATGAGGAACAACAAATAGAAGAAGAAAGAAAGAGGAATTTGGATCAACAAATAGAAGTGAAATGTATGAAAAAGTGGAAATATAAGGAAGTTAAATGGAAGGATTTCAAGACAAAAGACTTCAGAGACATATCAAAAATTGGAGATATAGTTGGTGGAATATTAAGATAAAAACTAAGTACTTATTAGGTGGTCTAACTATGTTCATCATGAACATGGTCACACATCAGCATATAATGGTGATTAAAGAAAATGTTATTGAACTTTGTCGTAGTAAATTGCTGTCAGAGGACTGGAAAGATGAGGTTAAGAAAGCAATTGTTACTTGTTTGTATCTGGTCTTCAATCCTTCTTTAGGAAACATCAGAACACTTGATATAAAAGTAAAATTCATGCATCTGAGTTCGAACTCCTCCATAAATTACAAGGTGGCCTGGTTTAATCGTGAATATATAATTTGGTTATCATGAAGATTGGATTTTGGAATTTTAGGGGGATAGGTCGAAAATCTTTCTGGCCAGAGATAGATTCATTTTGTAAGATTGAAAGGGTACAAATCATGGCAATTGTAGAAACAAAAACTGACAAATTGCCAAGTGATTAGGTTTGGAGACGAGCGGGGTTTGATAATATCGTATGGTCTCCTTCTGTTGGACGTGCAGGGGGCATTGGAGCTCTTTGGAAGGACCATCAGTTCGTTAATGAACAAATTTCCGTACTAATCCAAGAACCAAGGTACACTATTCCAAAATATTATAATGTTATTACTAAATATGTTGTGGCTTTATGTCTTGCTTACGCCCCATCGAATGCGAGGAATAGAGATATGTTTTGGAATTAGTTAATAACAACACTACAAAATATTAATCTCCCTATTCTTATTATTGACGATCTCAATGAAATCCAGGAACCTAGTGAAAAAGGGGGACGCATACCAAAAACCAAGTCGATTTCAAAGACTTATAAACTTTAAAAATTATTGTCTCCTTGAAGATATCCCTTTTGTAGGGAATATCTTCACATAGAGGAAAAAAAATGAAAACGATAACATCTATGAAAAATTAGATAGAGTATTGGTGAGTAATTGCATCCTACAGTGGTTGCCAAAGATTAATGCAAAGAACCATGCCTTCACTAGTTCAGATCACTGTAAAATCTATGTAGAGCTAAGCAACGAAGGAATGAAAAAAGCTCTCCCTTTCAAATTAAAGAAAATGTGGATGTATAGAAAAGACTTTTGAAATGTGGTTAAACAAGCCTGGAGGGTCCAATTCCCGGGATCTAATATGTACCAACTTGTTAAAAACACAACTATTTAAACAACATGCTAACAACTGGAATAAACGAACACTAGGAAATGTATTTGAACAACTAAAAAACATTGAAGAAAGTCTAATTGAGCTAAAAAAAACATTATTATCTTGCCACAAAATTACGACATACCAAAACAAATGTGACTTCTGAATAAAAAAAGAATCTATTTTAAACTATCACAAAACATATTGGAAACAAAGAGCAAAGACAAAACACATAAAGCTTGCCGATGCAAATTCTGGCTACTTCCACAAAGTTGCGACTGGGCACAAGAATCGGAAAATTATAAAACAAATCACAACCAATGAAGGTACGCTAATTACTGGAATAGAAAACATTCGTGATGAAATAAGAAATGACTTCAAAAGAAGGTTTACAAAAGAACTGACAAATTTAAATGGTCCTCAAGAATACTTCAACTTAATATCCAGGGAAATAACGACCGAGGATAATGAAATGTTAGTAAAGCTTGTTTCTATGAAGAAATTAAAAACGCGGTCTTGGGACTAGGATTTGATAAATCTTCGGGACTTGATGGCATGACATCGGAGTTTTATAAGTGATATTGGGACATCATAGGCCCATCGGTAACCAAAGCGATCAAAAGCTTTTTTCACTCGGGAAAGATACTTAAGAAAATCAACCATACCTTCATAACCCTTATACCAAAGATAGAGAACCCAAGTTCGAGTAAGCATTATCGACCTATGAGTCTTTGTTCAATAATATACAAAATTATTTCCAAAATTATAACAAAACGAATAAAAAAGGTAATAAGAAAAATTATCCATCCTCTGCAAGGGGCCTTTGTTGCTCACCGGGTTATCGAGGACAATGTGCTAATAGCTCATGAGATCTTCCAATTGTTTTGAAATAGTAAATCAAAGGATGGATGGGTTACAATGAAGTTGGATATGGAGAAAGCTTATGATAGAGTGCATTGGGCCTTTCTCTTCAAAGTACTACAAAGATTTGATTTTGACGAGAAATTCATTGGACGGATCAGGAATATGTTTGCTCAGTCTCACTATCGGTTCTTGTTAACAATGGATCGACTGAACCCTTCCTCCCTGAAAGAGGACAAAGACAAGGCGACCCGCTATCACCATTCTTATTCGTAATTCCAATAGAAATTCTTTCACGAAAACTTCTACTCACCTACAAAGTAGACAAGAAGTCGATTGGATTCCCTGTTGCGAGAGGAGGGACACGAATTCCTTTTATGGATTTTGCAAATGACATAATCATATTTACTAAAGCATCACAAGGATCATGCATAAAGGTGAAAACGATTATTAATGAATTTTTTAGGATATCGGGACAAAAGGTAAAATATAACAAATCAACATTTCAAGGTTCAAAGAATATGAATGCCCAACAAAAAAACCAAGTTAAACAAGTACTTGGAATAACAACAATGACAGACATTAAAAAATACTAAGGTTGCCTAATTATAAGTGATGTCTCTCTATTTGGTGGTGTTTTCATATGTGATTTCCTTTGTAAATATGTTTCTTTTTCCCCTTTTCTTGTGCCTTTTGTTCCTTTTTAGCCTAGTTCCCGTATTTCTATGAGATTCGGAGACTACGCACATTTTATGTGTTTTGTAGGTAATTTGGCATGAATCGAGGATCGATTTGAAGGAGGGTCGAGACATGGAGCAAAGGCCGAGCTAAAGCGGGAAAGAGAGAAGCAAGCCATGAAGAAGAACAAGAGAAGCCAACAAAGAAGAAGGTGGAACGAGGTCAGGACCGAGTTGCAACCAACCTCGGGCCCGACTTGAAGTTTCAACCTCGGACCGACATGCACAGTAACTCGGGCCCGAGGTCCTCCGTGTCGGTCCAAGTCGGTCACCGAACTACTTGGGCTCCAAGGCACGAAATTGTGAACTTCCACTTTTGCCCCTCATCTAATCTATCTAAAAGGGGGTTCTCTCTCTCACAATAGGGGTTCTCTCATACACACAAAGAGAGGGGCTCCCCCACATACACACAAGAGGGGGGGGGGGGTTCCAAGGGAGCCAAGAGGATTCTTGGAGAGCAAGGAGGAAGGAGAGGAGAAGGAAGAGAGAGAGAATCGGCCAAGGAGAGGGAGATTTGATAGGTTTGTTGGTAGATTTGCTTTGATTTGCTTTGTTCTTGTGGATTTGAAAACCCTTGATTGGAATTTGTGGATTGCTTTTGATTTGAATGAAACTTTGCTTTGTTTTGAGATTGATTATGATGATTGCTTTCCCTTTTGATTTGTTTGCTTTCTTTGTTTGCCTTATGGAGTAGATCTCCTCGATCTTGGGTTATGGGGGAAAACCCTAGCTAGGTTTGGGCTAGAAACCCCAATTCCATAGCCTTGAGTGTTTGATCTAAGGAACCCACTCTACATAGAGCTACAATTCCTTGCGAAAGTCGGGAATCAAGGCTTGAGATTGAGAAAGTAGCGAAAGTGAACATGTGTCAATCTCAAGACCTTGCTTCGAAGGGGATTTCCCCAATGATCGATGTGTAGAAGTGGTTGGAACGAGGGCGAAAGCACTCGATCCTAGTCCGATCATCACTCATTGCTTGAATTGGGGTGGATAAGCCTTAATCTACTAGAGAAGGAACCCAAAAGCCCAAGATCTACTTCTAATCCTTGAAGTTCGACAAACCCAGCTACCTCGGGCCCGACTTACCCTACGTCGGTCCCGACTTCCTCTTGTCGCCAACATCGGGCCCGACGTGACCTCTGTGTCGGTCCCGACTGTTCTCTTTGTTTTCCTTTGTTTTAAGCTCTCTTTTCCAGCTTCCTAGTGTCTAGGCACATCAATCGAGTAGACTTCCCGAGTGTTCGACACCCACCACGTGCTACAACGGGGTCGGGTTATAAATTGTATCTCTAGACCCTCGCACACCGTGAGAGAGCGATCAAAAAGATTGGCGCCGTTGCCGGGGAAGTCTAAGTGCATTGAGTGCCAATTTGGTGTATGCTAGCTCGTTCCTCCCGAGGAACACTTGAGCTTGAGTTTGTGAGTGATCCGGAAAGTATTCTCAAAGAAGCCCGAAGGAGGAAAAGGATGGAGAATCAAGCTCTCCATGTTGATGAGGAGTTGGCTCAACTTAGGGCCGAAATGGCTAGATTGCAACTTGAGAGGGACAATCAAGAGGAGGTGGCAAGAAGAGAACGGGAGCAACGGATGGGAGCCGAGGCTCAACTCAACGCTCTACCCCGGAATGCACGCCAATACATGCATCCGGAGTTGAGGGTACCCGAGCCGGCTATTGTGCTTCCCGAGGTTGCCAAGAATTTTGAGATCAAGACGCAATTCATCTCCCTCATCAAGCGTGATCAATTCGAGGGCCGTCCACATGAGTGTCCCATAGAGCATGTTAAACGATTTGTGGATATATGTGAGACGATCTCCACCGACGAGGAGACATTGGAGTATGTGCTTCTAAAGGCGTTCAAATGGTCACTTGGGGGCAAGGCCACACATTGGCTCGAGAGCCAAGCTCCTAGGTCAATCACAACTTGGAAGACACTCTATGACGCTTTCTTGATGAAGTTCTTCCCGCCCTCAAAGACAACCGAATTAAGAAGGAAGATTGCAAGCTTTCAACAAGGTCCGAATGAGCCCCTCTTCGAAGCATGGGACCGTTTCAAGGAGATGTTGCGCCAATGTCCTACTCATGGCCAACAACCATATGTACTTCAAGACATCTTTTTCCAAGGCATCAATCCGGTAACGAAGGACAAGCTCAATCTCCACACCGATTGTGGGTTCATAGACTTGACACCGGATCAAGCTTGGGAGCTACTTGACAAGCTATCCGATTATGAGGCCTTGTATGGGGTGAGTCAAGCTAGCAAGGAGGTGAAAGTTCAAGGTGAAGGTGCAAGGAAGTTATATGATCCAAGGGGAGAAGACATTGATAGGGATGTGAAGCTCCAATTCCTTGAAGGTGAAGTGAGCAAGCTTAAGAGGCAAGTCCACTACTACAAGCAAAATGCTAGAGCTTGTGAGGAGTGTGGATCCTTTGCACATGCTACACAAGTTTGTCCAAATGAGAGCCAAGTGCGCTTGGCCGAGCGAATTGAGGAGGCAAACTATGTCCGAGGAAATTTCGGTGGAAGAGGCAATTTCAACAATGGTGGCAATGGCCGGTGGAACAACGGTCAAGCTCAAGGCTACAACAACAACTTCAACCAAAACGAGCCAAGGGCGCCACCACCACCATATAGACCACCGGGATTCAATGAGTTACAAACATTTGCTCAAGAGATGAGAGATGGGTTCAAGGAGATGAGGACCCAATTCAATGAGTTTGGTGCATGGAGGAGGCAAGTCGACAATCAATTTGCTCAAATTGCAACTCAAGCCCCGAGAGAGAATGGAAGACTTCTGGGCCGACCCGAGGAGAATCCTCGAGCTCAAAACAATCAAAATGAAGTCCGGGCAATTGGATTGAGAAGTGGCCGAAACCTACCCGAGCCACACGTGCCTAAGAAGAATGAAGAGAGTCGGACCAACTTACCCAGCAAGTCGGGTCCGACATTCCCCGAAGTCGACCCAGCAAGAAGATCGACTCCTTCACCACGGACCGAGGTCGAGAGCAACTCGGGACCAACGTACACAGACCTCGATCCAACTCCTCTGCCCAGGACCGAGATTCACAACATCGGGCCCGATATGGTGCCCAAGTCGGTCCAACCAGAAAATGTTGCAAGTGAAGTAGGGAAGTCCAAGGAGGTTGATCCAAGCAAGATTCAAGGTGCAATGATTCTTCCATATCCCTCAAAGAAACCGAAAGATGTTGTTGAGAACAAGTTCAAGAGGTTTCTCAAACTCTTGCAAGGCTTGAACATCTCTATCCCGTTCACCGATGCATTGAGTGAGATGCCATCCTATGCCAAGTTTTTAAAGGAGATTTTGAGCAAGAAGAGGTCCATAGTTGAAATGCAAGATGAAGTCAAGACCTTGGAGTTACCACAAAAGCTAGGAGATCCCGGTCGTTTTGCTATCACTATTGGTGTGGGGTCTCAAAACTTCCAAGCCTTATGTGACCTTGGGGCAAGTGTTTCGGTGATGCCCGCTAGCATTTGGAGAAGAGCAAATTTGGGTGAAATGGAGCCGGTCGATATGTCCCTAACTATGGCCGACGGTTCCATCATCAAGGCTAAGGGAATATTGGATGACGTTCCGGTGCGAGTTGGAATGTACTTTGTCCCCGATGATTTCGTGATCTTGGACATGCATGAGGATCCCTTGGTCCAAATAATCTTAGGAAGACCATTCTTAGCTACGGCGGGGGCAAGATTTGATGTCAAAAACGGCAAGGTTTCCTTTGAGATTGGTGAAGAAAAGGTCGATTTTCACTTCAACAAGGCCTTGAATGAGCCGGACGCCTTGGCTATCCTCAAACTTGAAGAGAGTGCTAAGAGAAAAGGTGAAGAAGTGGAAGTTGCTAGAGAGGTCGTTGTGTTGAGAAGTGATGAAGGGTTCAATAAACAAATACAAGCAAGGGAGTTGTTGGAGCAAATCGAGGATCAAGATGAGTCAAGGATCAATGCTAGCCCAAGGAGAAATGAAGAGTATCCTTACTTATATCCTTTTGATGTTGGTGATGACCACAATTCTTCCCAAACTTTTGATTCCTACATTTGTTTAAGTGATTTGAAAGATGACTTAGGAGATTCCTACATTTGCCTTAGTAACTTGAAGAATGAATTGGTAGAATCTCCTAGGAATTCTTTGGATAACTTTGGTGTAGGAAAAGAGGAACATGATGGAGCAAGTAAGGAGGAGAAATCTCACCCGTTGGAGGAGTATGATGAGATAGGCCCGAGATCGGAGAACCATGCCTATGTAGACCATCATTGGTGGTTTTATGGGTATGAAGGGAATGGGCATAACAATGGCAAGCAATTCACCGTGTTTCACCCGCCATAAGGTTGAGGTTAGGAAGTCAAGCTAGTGACTCTAAACGAGCGCTTCTCGGGAGGCAACCCGAGCTAGTAGCTTTCTTTTCATAATTTTAGTTTGATTTTTCTTAGTTTAGCCTAGCTTTTCCCTAACCAATCTCTATCTAGTGTTTTGTGGATTTATGGTGTCGTGCATTCTTCAAAGTTGTGTAGGATTTGAGGTGAAATATTTAAATGGAAATATGGGAAAGAAGTTGCAAGAGGATGGAGTAAAATTGGTGACCCGAATACTCCCACATCGAGCCCAGGTAAGTCGGGCCCGCCATAGGGACGTCGGTCCATGAAGTCGGTCCAACTCGATTTGACTAGTTGGAATGCCAATTTTGACCTTGACCTAATTTGTCCTTTTCCCCCATTAAATACTATTCCCCACCTACCTATCATCTTCATATCAACCACCATTCCCAAAATACAACCCCTCTCCCTCAAAAATTCTCAAAGTCGGCCGCCCCCTCCCCTTCCATACTCGATCCACACACTTCTCTTCTTCATCTCGATCCAACCATAAAAAGACCTCCCTAACCCGATTCCAAATAGAAATTCCGAGTTCAATCTCGTTCTTCATTCCCCATCTAGATCTAGATCTAGGAAATTTGAGTTCTAAGTTGCTTATTTGTTTAAAAGTTCAATACTCTTCGAATCCGGTATGTGTTACTCGATCTCTACTTATTTCTTTGAAGATTTTGTGCTTTCATTGCGTAGATTGAGTAATGCCATGTTTGATTGAGAGCTTGAGCTTGAGCATCAATGGTGGAGTTGCATGATTTGTGAAATTGAGCTTTAAAGTTGTTTATGCATGCTTAGATCCATTTAGAACTTCGATTAGGGATGTTTGATGGTTGAATTTGAAATTTAAGTGCATGATAGAGTGATTTGGGTTGATTTAAGGCTAGAAGTCGAAGCATGAATTAGGTCGAGATCGAAGTGCCCAGGAGAGTCGGGCCCGAGTTGTGGAAGTCGGTCCATCAAGTCGGACCGAGGTTGAGGATGTGTCGGGCCCGACATAGGTTGTAAGTCGATCCATGTTGTTTTTGGCCCTCTTCTTGTGATATCATGTGGATTCATGTGTTTCATTGTTGGCTATAGCCTAATCATGATGTAGTATGATCATTTGCTTAGCCATTGTTAGAAGATATCCATGATGATTCATGTTGGATTGTGATGCATGTGTTTAGAGACTAAGTATGGAGTTCCCTTGTGTTGATGTGTTGTTGTGTGTTGATGAGTGCTTTTGTTGAGTTGTATGGAGTTTATCTTGGACCCTTTTGTTTGGTTGGATGTGTGTAGGTACCATGGAGACTAGAGCTTCATCATCTTATGCGGAAAGGCCGAGGAAGAAGTCCAAGAAGTCAAGGAAAGAGCCAAAGTTGGATGATGTCTACTTGGAGGATGATGAGCAAGTTGAGAGTTATGCAAGGTATATGGCGCTTGAGCATCACACAAGGTGGCTTGATTGGGACGCCGTGAGGAAGATGGACATGGATCAAGCTCTTCCAAGGTGCTACTCCCATATCGGTCTCAATGGAATGCTAAGGTGGGACAACACCCACTATCCCGCCCTCACCTCGGAATTCATGGCCACTTTTGAATGCACTTATGATAATGTGGAGGATGAGGAAGGGGCGATCACTTTCCAATTGGGCAATGAGGACCACAATCTCTCTCTTAGGGACTTGGCTACCTACTTCGGGTTTCCATGCCCAAGAGAAGAGACCAGCATCGACAATGAGAAGGTGAACCAAGTGTGGCGTCATGTGGCCGGGACGAGCGAGATGAGAAAGGGTGCCTCCACAACCGAGATTGCTAGCCCTCTTTTTCGGGTCATGGTGCGAGTCTTGGGGTGCGCAATCTATGCTCGTCATGAGTTGAGCAAGCCGATGAAGGAAGAGATCATGTTGCTCCATGAGATGCTCTTCAACACCGAGAAGCCCATGAACCTTGCATGGGAGTGGGTCAAGATGGTGCGAGGCTTCCAAAGCTCCTCTTGGATCTACTTCGGTGGGATGATAGCAAGGCTCGCCATGCGTCTAGGAGTTGATCTTGACAAGTATTCTCCGGCTCCGAATGGTGTGGACTACATGAACATGAAGTATTTCAAGAAGGCCAACATCATCAAAGAGAAGCTCTACATGATTTCCTTGGCCCCTCACTCAAACTATGATGGTGTGTCGATCCGGTTAGTGCACTACCTCTATGACCTTTCTCGGTATCAAAATTGGTACCAAGTGTGGGCCGGCAAGCCACATTCATTTGGTGACCCCGAAGGTGCAAGAGAGGGGCGGCGACAACAATCTCAACACATTCGGTTTACCTCCCCTCCATCTACACCGGATTCCGACCAAGACAACTTCGTGTTTGCACCTCGTGGGGAAGACATGGAAGTCGATCAAGAGCAAAATGAAGAAGATGAGCGCTTCCAAGGTTTGATGGCCAACCTCCGAGCCACGCACCAAGCTCCAACACTGGCGGACCGAGGTACACACCAAGTCGGGCCCGACTTCCCTCAACGTCGGTCCACTTCATTCCATGGTGGTGAGGTCCCGAGGCATTATGAACGAGGAGAAGGGAGCGGTGCAAGGCGAGAGCAATTCCAAGGTGGTGGTTATGAAGGCTATGCCCAATGGTACGGTCCGGGAATGGTGTTTCCCGAGCAACAACAAACCGTGGACATGTCCTTCTTAGCCAACCAAATGGCTCATCTCCAACTTCAACAAGAAAATGTTCTCCAAGAGGTCCATCAAGTGAATCTCCAACAACAACAAATGTACCAACAACAACAACAAATGCTTCAACAACAAAGTTCTTTCCAAGCTAGCCAACAAGAGATGAACCGGGCCCTCGGCTACACTAGACGAGAGGTAGAGGAGCTTAGGGAGGTGGAAGACCAAAGGTGGCGGGTCCAAGATAGCTACAACACATGGATGAGCGGGAACTTCCCTTCCCGTGAGGACCAATGGACACGCCCGGAGCCTCAACTTCAACCACCACCACAAGACTTCTACCAAGAGCAAGTGTACGAGAGGGAGCGGCAAGCAAGGCTCCAAAGAGGACGTAGACGTGACAACCCCTTCGATTGATCCTATACATGCCATTGAAAAATAAGAAATTGTGAGCTTTTCATACTCTTCTCTCTTGCTTTTAAGTTTTGATTTCCTTGTTTGATGGGGACATCAAAATTTTAAGTATGGGGTGGGGGTAAGTGTGTTCATGATTTCACTTGTTTATGTTTGTTTATTATTTTGAGGATATTTAGTTTGTGTTTCTAGTTTGTGTTTGGGATGTTTGTTTCTTGGTTTGTGGTTTGATGAAAAACATGAATGATTAATTTGGTCTTGAATGGATGAGTTTTTGGTTTTAGAGAAATTTTTGCAAAAAAAAAAAAAAATCCATAAAAATTGACAAATTGTGTTAAAAAACAACAAAAAGATTTTGTGTTTTGTAGGTTTTTGACTAGAAATTCCCATCTTAGATTGCCAAAATAAAAGCTAATGATGATGTGAGCATGTAAATTCCTTTGCATATTTTTGGATAGTTTAGCCTCTTAAATGATGTTGCTTTTGATGTGATCATGATATCTTGCTTGTTTTATTGAACATGTGAGTTCTAGGATGAGTTCTTATGCAACTAAGTATGAGTGACCCTTGTGAGATTGATTTTTGGCCATTTTAGGGATGCTTGTTCATATTTGCATATCCCTCATTTTTCTTGTGTGATTAGCTCATTCATGCTTAGTAAAACTTGCTATTGCGGTGTTTATCTATTTTCCAAGACCGTCATGAGACTTGTCCTAGCATTGTCACATTGATTTTGAACTTTATTCTTCTAGTCACATAAATGTTCCATATCCTACCATGAAGTTAATCCTTTGTTTGTAGCCCCGTTCTAGCCTAAGCCTTTGTTTGAAACTCCTCAAAAATATTATTCCTAGCCTTATATGACTTGACCCTTATGGGATTGGACTTTAGAAGAGAGGTTGGGATTGTATTTGAAGAGTTGAGATTCTCTTGGGTTTAAGGGCAAAAGAATGGTGTTATGAATCATGTGGGTAGTGCATCTTTGTTATACAAAAACGAAAAAGAAAGAAAAGGAAGAAAGAAAATGTTGGAAATGTAAAGTGGAATAAAGCAAGGAGCTTAAGTGAAGAAAATGGTCCGACCGAGTTACAAGCAACATCGGGCCCGATGTCATAAGAAAGTCGGTCCAAATGTAGAAAGTGTTGAAAATCCAACAAAAAGCATAAGAGCAAAGATGAAGTGGAATGTTAAGTGAAATTTTGGGTTGAAAGGAAAATGTTAAGTCTTTTGGGTGAGTGTGAAAGCAATTGTGGAATTTGGTGAAGTTGGTGAGAGTTTAGGTTGTTCAATCCCCATTGAAAGCACCACGAGACCAAATAATTCCCACCTTGAGAAATACCAAAAGCCCCATTACAACCCGGCCGAATGGAACCTCTTTGAGGACCTCCATTGAGCCAAGTTCGAAATTCTTTGTGTACTTTGCATTAGGCATCTCTAGGTGGAGGAATTGGTGATATTAGCTTCAATAGTAAAGTCCTTACTTGCAAGATTTTTGAGCTTGAGTGTTCATTGCTAAACCCAAACACATGATGAGTGATACACATTCACATATCCCTAAAGTGAGGCTTAGTTGCATTGACTTTATTCCTTGGAACACTTAATCATGTGTGATGATGTAATCTTGCTTGAATATCGATCACTTGTGCTTAAAATGTGTTTTCACACGAGGCTTTACTTGAAGATTATGTTTCGGTCTTGCTTACATTGTTATTGCTTGAGGACAAGCAAGTTTAAGTATGGGGTATTTTGATGTCTCTCTATTTGGTGGTGTTTTCATATGTGATTTCCTTTGTAAATATGTTTCTTTTTCCCCTTTTCTTGTGCCTTTTGTTCCTTTTTAGCCTAGTTCCCGTATTTCTATGAGATTCGGAGACTACGCACATTTTATGTGTTTTGTAGGTAATTTGGCATGAATCGAGGATCGATTTGAAGGAGGGTCGAGACATGGAGCAAAGGCCGAGCTAAAGTGGGAAAGAGAGAAGCAAGCCATGAAGAAGAACAAGAGAAGCCAACAAAGAAGAAGGTGGAACGAGGTCAGGACCGAGTTGCAACCAACCTCGGGCCCGACTTGAAGTTTCAACCTCGGACCGACATGCACAGTAACTCGGGCCCGAGGTCCTCCGTGTCGGTCCAAGTCGGTCACCGAACTACTTGGGCTCCAAGGCACGAAATTGTGAACTTCCACTTTTGCCCCTCATCTAATCTATCTAAAAGGGGGTTCTCTCTCTCACAATAGGGGTTCTCTCATACACACAAAGAGAGGGGCTCCCCCACATACACACAAGAGGGGGGTGGGGTTCCAAGGGAGCCAAGAGGATTCTTGGAGAGCAAGGAGGAAGGAGAGGAGAAGGAAGAGAGAGAGAATCGGCCAAGGAGAGGGAGATTTGATAGGTTTGTTGGTAGATTTGCTTTGATTTGCTTTGTTCTTGTGGATTTGAAAACCCTTGATTGGAATTTGTGGATTGCTTTTGATTTGAATGAAACTTTGCTTTGTTTTGAGATTGATTATGATGATTGCTTTCCCTTTTGATTTGTTTGCTTTCTTTGTTTGCCTTATGGAGTAGATCTCCTTGATCTTGGGTTATGGGGGAAAACCCTAGCTAGGTTTGGGCTAGAAACCCCAATTCTATAGCCTTGAGTGTTTGATCTAAGGAACCCACTCTACATAGAGCTACAATTCCTTGCGAAAGTCGGGAATCAAGGCTTGAGATTGGCAAAGTAGCGAAAGTGAACATGTGTCAATCTCAAGACCTTGCTTCGAAGGGGATTTCCCCAATGATCGATGTGTAGAAGTGGTTGGAACGAGGGCGAAAGCACTCGATCCTAGTCCGATCATCACTCATTGCTTGAATTGGGGTGGATAAGCCTTAATCTACTAGAGAAGGAACCCAAAAGCCCAAGATCTACTTCTAATCCTTGAAGTTCGACAAACCCAGCTACCTCGGGCCCGACTTACCCTACGTCGGTCCCGACTTCCTCTTGTCGCCAACATCGGGCCCGACGTGACCTCTGTGTCGGTCCCGACTGTTCTCTTTGTTTTCCTTTGTTTTAAGCTCTCTTTTCCAGCTTCCTAGTGTCTAGGCACATCAATCGAGTAGACTTCCCAAGTGTTCGACACCCACCACGTGCTACAACGGGGTCGGGTTATAAATTGTATCTCTAGACCCTCGCACACCGTGAGAGAGCGATCAATAAGCGGTAAGGTTAACAAAGATACTTTTAAAGAATCCATCGAAAATGCTCAAAAACAACTAACTAAATGGAAAGCAACTCCCTGTCCCAAGAAGGTGGAGCAACCATAATTCGGTCAAATTTGGCTACAAAGTGATGTCCACCTTTTTAGTCATGTTTTAGGGTGTGTTTTAGTGTCTTTAAGTCTTTTTCTTTAGTTTTGTGTTTTGTTTTAAGTCATTTGTGTGCATTTTCGTATTTTCTTAAGATATGGAGTCTACATAAGCATTGGTGGTGTTTTGTAGGTTTTTAGAAGCTGTTTGGAGCGCTTTTCAGGAAAAGAGTGAAACTGAGGAGAAACACTTAAGAAAAAGATCAAGGAACGAAGTCCATAATGTCATTGAAGATCAAGTTTGAGCTTGGAAAGAAGTAGAGAAATTCTTTACAAAGACGTAGGAAAAAGAATCGAGTCAAACAGAGGTGTAACGAACCCGCTACAAAAGTTTTACTCTAGGCAGTTTTTAGTGTTGAAAAGGCTCGATACTGAGGCATATAGGGTCGGTACCGAGGGTCTTGTGTCGGTGGCGTGTCTGAGTCGACGCATTTAAATGATTTTTTATCCTATTTCCTTTTATATTATTAGATAGTTTTAAGGAATATATCTTATTATAAGATTTATTTCCTTATAGATAGATCTAAGATATATTAATTTCTCTATAAATATTCTTGTCTAGCCTCTATTTTACACACACACGATTGAGGAGGGGAATTTGGAGGGTAGAGAGAGAGATGAGCCGTGTGGGAGAGAGGAGAGGACGAGATTTGTGGAGTTACTTGAAAGACAAGTTTTTGTTTGGATTCAAAGTTGTAAGCTTTCTTTCTTAATTTAATTGTTTTGCTTTCAATTATGATGATGTGTTAGTAGTCTCTATCCATAAGGTTGGGGTTGAACCCAAAAATGGTTGTGCATGCTTGTTTATGATCATGTCTTGATTGTTTTTATTGCATGAATCTATTCTCTTGTTCTTAATCCTTGAAACGAAAGTTGAAGGGAATTTCTCATTCATAGTTGAAGCGAAAGCGGAAACTTTGAATCAGAATAGTCAATTTAGGGTTTTGAAGCAAAAGCGGATCTATCCTAATTGAAGTAGATGAGATTAGATAGTAAGTTTATTGAGTGAATGAGAGTTAGTTGATTTACTTGCTTAGGTAGACGAAAGCTGACACCTTTATGTGATAAAACATGATATTTATGTTTCATAGAGTTGGCATTGCATGATTATTGTTGTGGTGATACCTAAACCTTAGAGTTTCTCTTCCCTTGCCAAATTCCCTAGATTTAATTCATTGCTTGCGTGACAAGTAACATAACTTAGCACTGACTATCTCCCATGGACGAACTTGACTCTTCTGTACTCAGCGGGGTCTTGATTATAAATTTATTTGTTGTCAAGAAACCCTCTCAACAAATTGGCGCCATTGCCAGGGAGATTTCAATAGTGTCAAGTGTTGTTCTTTTAGCGTTTTTATGGACTTTGCAGAGTCGGTACCGACCTTGTCGGCAAACCCAGTTTTTCTTCTTTCTTTTATTTGTTTGCTTTTAGGATCCCTGTCGACAAATAGTTGTTTCTTTCTTTTTAGTTTCTGTTTCACGGGATCACTGCAGGCTCGATACCGACCCCGTGGGCCTCGGTATCGACCCTCCTCCGAGAACCCGTTTTGCTTTTGATTTCGTTTTTGTTTTTGTTTTTGCTTACAATGTATGCCAGCTGAAGGACGCCGAGTTGTCTCTAATCCAGTAGTAGTGATAGCTTGCATTTAGGTAGTGTTTAGGATGCATATTTATGTTTATTTTGCGTGGTTTTAGCTTAGTTTAGTCTAGTTCTCAGGTTTTTAGGTTTTCTAGGAAATTCGGGTTTTGCGCTTGTTTTGTTCGGTTTTGCAGATCTTTAGGCAAACAAGCATGGAGGGGATGGATCTTAGAAGACTATGGTGAAGTTTGATGAAGCTTAGAGTGATACAAATGAAGATTAGAAGATTTAAGGACCAAGAAGTTGTGGGAAAAGAACGCTTACATCCGGGCTATGCATTGGAGTTCTTATTTCGACACCTCTATCTTGCAATGCTTGGTTTGGGAGCTATAGTGCTCGGATGGAGCTGAATATGTTATCACTGGAAAGATAATTCAAAGAGCTACAATTTATATTTTTACTCCGAGTCCAAATTCTAAATCTAAGTGGGTCAAAACAGCCTCTGAAGTGACGCCTGAATGCTGAACTAAGGGAAAAGCGCGGGATGACAATTGCTCGGCCGCGCAATCCTCATGCAACCCGCGCAATCGGTGTTTTCTACGCGAAGAGGTTTTGGGCTTGACTTTTGGGCCTAGGGTTATATCTGTCTGAGTATAGCTTAAAGATAGATCTTTTTGAGGATTATTGGGAAGACATACATAAACCTTATGTTAGTTTATTTTATGGGAACTTTTGGGATCAACTTTTGGAGCCTAGGGTTTTCTCTCAAGGAAGAACCTTTGAACCTTTGTAAGTTTGATTTTAATTCAATTATGAATTGCTAATTTCTTTTGTGTTTGACTAGTTATTGAAATCATAGATTGCATAATATTGTGAGGTTTGATTGATTCTCATCAACTTGAATAGGTTTTATTCCCTGTGCTTAATTGAATCAGAATTGATCTAGGGTTTTGTTAGATTGATCACCTAATAGAATTTCTAGGTTAATTTACAACTAATCTTATTAATGCCCGTTCGGGGTTGATTAGATAAAGTAGCATCTATAATTTTTTGGATCCGTTTGGGCTATTCATTTGTAGAAGGGAATAAATCCATAAATTACTTAGATGTCTGTTTGCTCTAAGTATTTGTTTCTATTGACAACTTGATTCGTAAAGCTGTCGTTTAATTGAATCTAGACGTTGTTTTAGGTTGTTAAATGATTAGGGTTGTTTAGACTGTTAGTTCTTTCAACTATTTATGAAGTTTGGGTCATAGTCCTTAGTAGGAATATAATCCACAATAGATTATTCAAGGGAATTGAGAATCGGAAGAATCAATGATCAATAAGCATATCTATGATGGATTTAACTAGTTGAACATACTTCTCTCATATTGTCATAACCCATATTTGCTTTCATACTTAGATTTATTTTGCATATTAGATTAGTTAGTTAATTAATCATTCATAAAACCCCCATACTAGTTACTTGGAACTTAAGCAATAACACATTTTCACGAGTCTTTGTGGGATCGACCCCTTCTTACCATTCTACTCAGATTGGTTAAGTTAGGATTCTTTGATAGGTAAAACGACTGAAAAATACCTCATCAAATTTAGCGCCGTTGCCGGGGACTCGTCGCTATTTGTGTTTTTACTTTTGTGCTATTCTTGGTGTTGTGAACCTATCTTACGGTTCATAACACCCGTGGTACTAATCTATGGCTTTGTTCGATTGTAGACAACTGCAGCATGAACACTTCCATGACTATTTTTCAAGATTTCAAGATCATGTGTTTCAACTTGGTGCTTGGGGATTACAGTATAGTAATAGAGAGGTAAACATGGGAGTTATCAATGGTATGAATTTTGAGACAAGGGGATTGGCCGACTACATGAGCAATAAGAGGCTTTTATACATGGGATCTGAGGAATGCTGGGATTTCTTATGTTTCATGAGCCATCAGAGCTTTTTAGTCGAATCATCTTCTCAACCACCTCAGCTGGTTGATAAGTCTCTTGAGGACATAATCAGGGATCTCTCAAAAGGGGTGGATACTATAATCATGGAGCACTGTGAGTCATGTTCTTCAAGTTTTCATTCCACAATCTCATGTCCATTTGAGTTGTGGGGAAATGGTGGTGGAATCACATTAGAGTTAAACAATCATGAGTCAAACACCCAGATGCAAGTTGAGGAGCAATCTAAGACACTTGATGTGGGTTATGAGGATGAATTTGATGCCCAATATGAAGTCACACCTATAAGGCAAGTTGAGCAGATCTTCACAGAGCCAAAGGAAGTTTGTGCTGGCATAGAAATTCTTACAAAGCCTAGGGAGCCTGAGTCATCTTCACTCACGTGGAGTAAATTGCTTGAGGGTTTTACGGTTTTGGAAGAAGACTCTTTTGTCGACCAAGATGACTTCTTTGCTGATGAAGTAGACAACCATGAGGGAGAAAATCAACATGATACACCTGTTAAAGCTCCCGTTGTCATGGTGTACCCGATGTTAGGCCTTGACATCCCATGCTTCAGTTTCCCCACCTTCTCACATCAGGAGCTTATGGAGTTCCAAGATGAGGAGCCAAGTCTACAACACAAGTTGAAAGATGGAGAATATATGGAGTTCATGCTGGATAAAAGTGGTATTGCTGACAAGTGCTTTGATTCATATTGTAAGTATTTTCTAAAGCCACCACTTGTGCTGAATTTCTTTGAACAAATGCCACCTCATGAAAATTGGGCACACATGTTTGATAAATTAAAACGGTCTTTGAATGTTATATTATGCTTAATTGATTTATCAATGTGTTACTTATGCTTTTCTTAGATGTGTGCACAGGGCTTTGACATCTTATTAAGGGCATTGACAATGTCTAATCTTGTCAACCCATTCTAAGGGTCAAGCTAATGACATTAAATAAGCGCTTCTTGGGAGGCAACCGAATGCTTAGATAGATTTCTTTTTCAGTTAATCTTTTTCTTTTTAGGTAGTTTTGTTTGTGTGTTAGATATCCCCGGTCCAAAGATTGATAACCCGAAGAAGCCTTCACCTCCACCGTTGGATTTCCCACCGCATTGCCCGGATCACTAGAGTTTTGTGATTATTTCTTTTTCTCTTTACTTTTTACTATACTTTGGGGACAAAGTATGTTTTAAGCATGGGGGAAGGGAATTACTTGTTTGCATTGCATGTAGTGCATTAGATTAGGTCATATTTTAATTTTTGCATGCATTGATTAAAATCCTGAAAAATGAATGAAAAAAAAATCAGAAAAATTTGAAAAATACAAAAATATTGAATTTAGGTTCTTATTTCCCCAATGTTTGATTCCTCTTGTGTTTCAAAGTTGAGTATGAATTCTAACCCATGATTTGCATGATTTACTGAAGTTGATATGATATGAGCATGATCATTGATTGATTACTTTGACTATAGGATGGAACATGTATTTAGCTTGAGTATTTGATTCATTCTGAAATTCTAGACAAAATTTACCTTGTGAGATTTTTGGCCTTTCATGATATATTTGTTCTCTATATTTTTTGAGTGTATCACCATGATTATCTAGCTCTAGAACTTGCGTTAATACTCTTTTTCAAGGCTGCTTTATATGATTGAATGCATGACATTAAAATGATTGAGGCAATGTTTCTTTTAAACCTATTATTTCCCTTCCTACCCTACAAGATCCATGTTCTTGACACCCCATTTCTTTTAAGCTTTAAGCCTATTTTTGATAGCTCCACAAAATTTTCCTAGCCTAATAAGCTTGACCCAGGATCCGTGATTTAGGACTTTAGGTTTTGTTTTTGTTTTGTGTGAGTTATGTGTGTAAGTATGGGGGAGTTGGAAGAAAAGGTGGAAAAAGAAGAAAAACAACTCTTGGTTGAAAAGTGAAGAAAAAAATGAAGACGAAAAGTATGTTGCAAAGCAAAGAAAAAGTTTAGTACAATTGTATGTAATCTTCATAAGTGTAAGAGAAAGAGTTGAGGAAGAGGCAAGAAAGAAAAAAAATAGAGGAAACAAGTGCTTAAATGAAAGTGTATGGAGTTGAAAAAGAAAGTTTGGGAGAAGTAAGAAAAGAAAGTGTTGAAGTTTGGGGTTAGGATTAGTTCTTTATCCCGGATTTAGTACCACAAGCCAAATATAATCCCTTCCAAATTTCTCTTTACCTTTGCCCCATTACAACCCTTAAAAAGACCTAATGATTTTTGTTATGTGTTTGATCCCCAACAGTGGAGATTTAGAACTCTGATGCAAGCATATGGTAGTCTAGTTTTCATGGTTGATTTTGAGTGAAACACATACCCTTAAATACTTGAGAGTTTGAGTGCAAACACAATTACCTTGGTGAGGTCTAGAATGAAAGAATGGTATTTGCTCTATGCTTGTTATAATGCATGTTAGGAAGTCTTGGTTGGGTTTTTAATTATGTGTGAAATGCTTGTTTGATTTGAGATGGATGTATGATTGCATTTCTATGGAGTGATTTGGATTTATGTCTTGCTTGAGGACAAGCAAGGGTTAAGCATGGGGGAATTTGATAGCTTGCATTTAGGTAGTGTTTAGGATGCATATTTATGTTTATTTTGCGTGGTTTTAGCTTAGTTTAGTCTAGTTCTCAGGTTTTTAGGTTTTCTAGGAAATTCGGGTTTTGCGCTTGTTTTGTTCGGTTTTGCAGATCTTTAGGCAAACAAGCATGGAGGGGATGGATCTTAGAGGACTATGGTGAAGTTTGATGAAGCTTAGAGTGATACAAATGAAGATTAGAAGATTTAAGGACCAAGAAGTTGTGGGAAAAGAACGCTTACATCCGGGCTATGCATTGGAGTTCTTGTTTCGACACCTCTATCTTGCAATGCTTGGTTTGGGAGCTATAGTGGTCGGATGGAGCTGAATTTGTCATCACTGGAAAGATAATTCAAAGAGATACAATTCATAATTTTACTCCGATTCCAAATTCCAACTCTAAGTGGGTCAAAACAGCCTTTGAAGTGACGCCTGAATGCTGAACCGAGGGAAAAGCGCGGGATGACAATTGCTCGGCCGCGCAATTCAGAGGCTAAGCCGCGCAATTCCAACTGAGGGATGATTGTGCGGGATGACAATTGCTCGGCCGCGCAATCCTCATGCAACCCGCGCAATCAGTGTTTTCTACGCGAGGAAGTTTTGGGCTTGACTTTTGGGCCTAGGGTTATATCATATCCGAGTATAGCTTAAAGATAGATCTTTTTGAGGATTATTGGGAAGACATACATAAACCTTATGTTAGTTTATTTTATGGGAACTTTTGGGATCAACTTTTGGAGGCTAGGGATTTCTCTCAAGGAAGAACCTTTGAACCTTTGTAAGTTTGATTTTAATTCAATTATGAATTGCTAATTTCTCTTGTGTTTAACTAGTTATTGAAATCATAGATTGCATAACATTGTGAGGTTTGATTGATTCTCATCAACTTGAATAGGTTTTATTCCCTGTGCTTAATTGAATCAGAATTGATCTAGGGTTTTGTTAGATTGATCACCTAATAGAATTTCTAGGTTAATTTACAACTAATCTGATTAATGCCCGTTCGGGGTTGATTAGATAAATTAGAATCTGTAATTGTTTGGATCCGTTTGGGCTATTCATTTGTAGAAGGGAATAAATCCTTAAATTACTTAGATGTCTGTTTGCTCTAAGTATTTGTTTCTATTGACAACTTGATTCGTAAAGCTGTCGTTTAACTGAATCTAGACGTTGTTTTAGGTTGTTAAATGATTAGGGTTGTTTAGACTGTTAGTTCTTTCAACTATTTATGAAGTTTGGGTCATAGTCCTTAGTAGGAATATAATCCACAATAGATTATTCAAGGGAATTGAGAATCGGAAGAATCAATGATCAATAAGCATGTCTATGATGGATTTAACTAGTTGAACATACTTCTCTCATATTGTCATAACCCATATTTGCTTTCATACTTAGATTTACTTTGCATATTAGATTAGTTAGTTACTTAATCATTCATAAAAACCCCATACTAGTTACTTGGCACTTAAGCAATAACACATTTACACGAGTCTCTGTGGGATCAACCCTTGCTTACCATTCTACTCAGATTGGTTAAGTGAGGATTCTTTGATAGGTAAGACGACTGAAAAATACCTCATCAAATTTAGCGTCGTTGCCGGGGACTCGTCGCTATTTGTGTGTTTACTTTTGTGCTATTCTTGGTGTTGTGAACCTATCTTACGGTTCATAACACCCGTGGTACTAATCTATGGCTTTGTTCGATTGTAGACAACTGCAGGATGAACACTTCCATGACTATTTTTCAAGATTTCAAGATCATGTGTTTCAACTTGGTGCTTGGGGATTACAGTATAGTGATAGAGAGGTAAACATGGGAGTTATCAATGGTATGAATTTTGAGACAAGGGGATTGGCCGACTACATGAGCAATGAGAGGCTCTTATACATGGGATCTGAGGAATGCTGGGATTTCTTATGTTTCATGAGCCATCAGAGCTTTTTAGTCGAATCATCTTCTCAACCACCTCAGTTGGTTGATAAGTCTCTTGAGGACATAATCAGGGATATCTCAAAAGGGGTGGATACTATAATCATGGAGCACTATGAGTCATGTTCTTCAAGTTTTCATTCCACAATCTCATGTCCTTTTGAGTTGTGGGGAAATGGTGGTGGAATCACATTGGAGTTAAACAATCATGAGTTAAACACCCAGATGCAAGTTGAGGAGCAATCTAAGACACTTGATGTGGGTTATGAGGATGAATTTGATGCTCAATATGAAGTCACACCTATAAGGCAATTTGAGCAGATCTTCACAGAGCCAAAGGAAGTTTGTGCTGGCATAGAAATTCTTACACAGCCTAGGGAGCCTGAGTCATCTTCACTCACGTGGAGTAAATTGCTTGAGGGTTTTACGGTTTTGGAAGAAGACTCTTTTGTCGACCAAGATGACTTCTTTGCTGATGAAGTAGATAGCCATGAGGGAGAAAATCAACATGATACACCTGTTAAAGCTCCCGTTGTCATGGTGTACCCGATGTTAGGCCTTGACATCCCATGCTTCAGTTTCCCCACCTTCTCACATCAGGAGCTTATGGAGTTCCAAGATGAGGAGCCAAGTCTACAACACAAGGTGAAAGATGGAGAATATATGGAGTTCATGCTGGATAAAAGTGGTATTGCTGACAAGTGCTTTGATTCATATTGTAAGTATTTTCTAAAGCCACCACTTGTGCTGAATTTCTTTGAACAAATGCCACCTCATGAAAATTGGGCACACATGTTTGATAAATTAAAACGGTCTTTGAATGTTATATTATGCTTAATTGATTTATCAATGTGTTACTTATGCTTTTCTGAGATGTGTGCACAGGGCTTTGACATGTTATTAAGGGCATTGACAATGTCTAATCTTGTCAACCCATTCTAAGGGTCAAGTTAATGACATTAAATAAGCGCTTCTTGGGAGGCAACCGAATGCTTAGATAGATTTCTTTTTCAGTTAATCTTTTGCTTTTTAGGTAGTTTTGTTTGTGTGTTAGATATCCCAGGTCCAAAGATTGATAACCCGAAGAAGCCTTCACCTCCACCGTCGGATTTCCCACCGCATTGCCTGGATCACTAGAGTTTTGTGAGAATTTCTTTTTCTCTTTACTTTTTACTATACTTTGTGGACAAAGTATGTTTTAAGCATGGGGGAAGGGAATTACTTGTTTGCATTGCATGTAGTGCATTAGATTAGGTCATATTTTAATTTTTGCATGCATTGATTAAAATCCTGAAAAATGAATGAAAAAAAAATCAGAAAAATTTGAAAAATACAAAAATATTGAATTTAGGTTCTTATTTCCCCAATGTTTGATTCCTCTTGTGTTTCAAAGTTGAGTATGAATTCTAACCCATGATTTGCATGATTTACTAAAGTTGATATGATATGAGCATGATCATTGATTGATTACTTTGACTATAGGATGGAACATGTATTTAGCTTGAGTATTTGATTCATTCTGAAATTCTAGACAAAATTTACCTTGTGAGATTTTTGGCCTTTCATGATATATTTGTTCTCTATATTTCTTGAGTGTATCACCATGATTATCTAGCTCTAGAACTTGCGTTAATACTCTTTTTCAAGGCTGCTTTATATGATTGAATGCATGACATTAAAATGATTGAGGCAATGTTTCTTTTAAACCTATTATTTCCCTTCCTACCCTACAAGATCCATGTTCTTGACACCCCATTTCTTTTAAGCTTTAAGCCTATTTTTGATAGCTCCACAAAATTTTCCTAGCCTAATAAGCTTGACCCAGGATCCGGGATTTAGGACTTTAGGTTTTGTTTTTGTTTTGTGTGAGTTATGTGTGTAAGTATGGGGGAGTTGGAAGAAAAGGTGGAAAAAGAAGAAATACAACTCTTGGTTGAAAAGTGAAGAAAAAAATGAAGACGGAAAGTATGTTGCAAAGCAAAGAAAAAGTTTAGTACAATTGTAAGTAATCTTCATAAGTGTAAGAGAAAGAGTTGAGGAAGAGGCAAGAAAGAAAAAAATAGAGGAAACAAGTGCTTAAATGAAAGTGTATGGAGTTGAAAAAGAAAGTTTGGGAGAAGTAAGAAAAGAAAGTGTTGAAGTTTGGGGTTAGGATTAGTTCTTTATCCCGGATTTAGTACCACAAGCCAAATATAATCCCTTCCAAATTTCTCTTTACCTTGGCCCCATTACAACCCTTAAAAAGACCTCATGATTTTTGTTATGTGTTTGATCCCCAACAATGGAGATTTAGAACTCTGATGCAAGCATATGGTAGTCTAGTTTTCATGGTTGATTTTGAGTGAAACACATACCCTTAAACACTTGAGAGTTTGAGTGCAAACACAACCTTGGTGAGGTCTAGAATGAAAGAATGGTATTTGCTCTATGCTTGTTATAATGCATGTTAGGAAGTCTTGGTTGGGTTTTTAATTATGTGTGAAATGCTTGTTTGATTTGAGATGGATGTATGATTGCATTTCTATGGAGTGATTTGGATTTATGTCTTGCTTGAGGACAAGCAAGGGTTAAGCATGGGGGAATTTGATAGCTTGTATTTAGGTAGTGTTTAGGATGCATATTTATGTTTATTTTGCGTGGTTTTAGCTTAGTTTAGTCTAGTTCTGAGGTTTTTAGGTTTTCTAGGAAATTCGGGTTTTGCGCTTGTTTTGTTCGGTTTTGCAGATCTTTAGGCAAACAAGAATGGAGGGGATGGATCTTAGAGGACTATGGTGAAGTTTGATGAAGCTTAGAGTGATACAAATGAAGATTAGAAGATTTAAGGACCAAGAAGTTGTGGGAAAAGAATGCTTACATCCGGACTATGCATTGGAGTTCTTGTTTCGACACCTCTATCTTGCAATGCTTGGTTTGGGAGCTATAGTGCTCCGATGGAGCTGAATTTATTATCACTGTAAAGATAATTCAAAGAGCTACAATTCATATTTGTACTCCGAGTCCAAATTTCAACTCTAAGTGGGTCAAAAAAGCTTCTGAAGTGACGCCTGAATGCTAAACCGAGGCAAAAGCGCGGGATGACAATTGCTCGGCCGCGCAATCCTCATGCAACCCGCGCAATCTGTGTTTTTTACGCGGGGAAGTTTTGGGCTTGACTTTTGGGCCTAGGGTTATATCATATCCGAGTATAGCTTAAAGATAGATCTTTTTGAGGATTATTGGGAAGACATACATAAGCCTTATGTTAGTTTATTTTATGGGAACTTTTCGGATCAACTTTTGGAGGCTAGGGTTTTCTCTCAAGGAAGAACCTTTGAATCTTTGTAAGTTTGATTTTAATTCAATTATGAATTGCTAATTTCTCTTGTGTTTGACTAGTTATTGAAATCATAGATTGCATAATATTGTGAGGTTTGATTGATTCTCATCAACTTGAATAGGTTTTATTCCCTGTGCTTAATTGAATCAGAATTGATCTAGGGTTTTGTTGGATTGATCACCTAATAGAATTTCTAGGTTAATTTACAACTAATCTAATTAATGCCCGTTCGGGGTTGATTAGATAAAGTAGCATCTATAATTGTTTGGACCCGTTTGGGCTATTCATTTGTAGAAGGGAATAAATCCATAAATTACTTAGATGTCTGTTTGCTCTAAGTATTTGTTTCTATTGACAACTTGATTCGTAAAGCTGTCGTTTAACTGAATCTAGACGTTGTTTTAGGTTGTTAAATGATTAGGGTTGTTTAGACTGTTAGTTCTTTCAACTATTTATGAAGTTTGGGTCATAGTCCTTAATAGGAATATAATCCACAATAGATTATTCAAGGGAATTGAGAATCGGAAGAATCAATAATCAATAAGCATGTCTATGATGGATTTAACTAGTTGAACATACTTCTCTCATATTGTCACAACCCATATTTGCTTTCATACTTAGATTTACTTTGCATATTAGATTAGCTAGTTACTTAATCATTCATAAAACCCCCATACTAGTTACTTGGCACTTAAGCAATAACACATTTACACGAGTCTATGTGGGATCGACCCTTGCTTACCATTCTACTCAGATTGGTTAAGTTAGGATTCTTTTATAGGTAAAACGACTGAAAAATACCTCATCAAGTAGAATCTGAATCCGAGCGATCCTTCCACCACCAATTAAGAGAACGCAAAGCAATGGAAACCACTAAAGAGATGGCTCAACAGATGGTCGCTGTCCAGAGGCAGATGGAGGTGTTACAAGCTGATCGAGACGATGTTGCTGATACCGCTGAACGTGAACGAGTAAACGTTGAACGTCACCGAGAGGACAATGCTCGTCTATAGGAGTAGTTGAATTCCTATCCAAGGAATGCCAAGCAGTATATGCATCCAGAACTGAGGGTGCCAGATTCCGCCATTGAGGATCCTGAGATGGAGAAGACTTTTGAGATCAAACCTCAACTCATATCCTTGATCAAAAGGGCTCAATTTGAGGGAAAACCCAGTGACACTATTGGTGCTCAATTTGAGTGCTTAATAGAACATATTAGAAATTTCCTTTATTTATGTGACACTATTGGTGCTAACGGTGTCTCCTTAGAATATGTTCTATTAAAAGCTTTCAAGTGGTCTCTTGCAAGAAAGGCCCTGAGCTGGTTAGAGAGCCTACCTCCCACATCAATAAAGAAGTGGGAAAGAATGCATGAAGTGTTCATGACAAAGTTCTTCCCACCTGCCAAGACAACAGAGTTAAGGAAACACATCACCTTCTACCACCAGCTGCCTAATGAGACCTTTGTGGAGACATGATAGAGATTCAAGGAGATGTTGAGACAGTGCCCAACTCATGGGCAACCACAATATGTGCTTCAAGAGATCTTCTTCCAAGGGATCAATGCTGAGACGAAGAACCGCATCAACCTTCACACTGCTTGCGGTTTCATTGAGATGGATCCCAATGAGGCGTGGGCGTTGCTCGACAAGTTGACCAATTACGATGCAATGTATGGAGTACAACAAGGCCAGCAGCCCCAACGAAGGCTCTATACACCGAATAGGGACGAGGTAGACCAAGAGGTGAAGCACCAGTTCTTGCAAGATGAGGTCAATCGTTTGAAAAAGCACGTAAGTTTTCTTAAATCATCTCCATCTTATCTATAATGTGGGTCTCAATCCCATACAACTTTTGCTTGCACTAACTTGCAACAAGTATGTGCTGCAGAGGCATATGAAGAAGCTAACTACATGAGGGGTCCATATAGGAACCAAGGTAATACTTTTTATGCAGGGAGGAATAACAATCAGCCCACCTGGGGCAACTATGGCCAAGCGAGCCAACGTCCTCAACAAGAACAAAAGGTTCCTCCTTACAGACCTCCGAGCTATCACAGGTACCTTCATGGGTACAAGGGCTACAAGAGGGCATCCATAGCAAGATTGATGGAGTCCATAGAAAGATTGATGGAGTGCAAGCCAACCTTAACAATCGGTTGAACGGTCTCGAAACTTGGAAGAAGTGCATTGACTGCCAACTGGGCAACCTTGCTGCACAAATTCCAAGACATCAAGGGCAACTTTCAGGCCGACATGAGGAAAACCCTAGAGGACAGATTGCAGCATTACACTTTCGGAGCGGAAAGCAACTGCCAGATCGTCTTGAGGCCAAGGAAAAAGAGCACGACAAACAAGAGAATACTCCACCCAAGCTCGTTACCGACCCCAGCAGGGTTGATATCAAGGCTCAACCACTTGATACTGAGTCTCCCCAAGTCGATATCGAGCCATCCAGGAGAAGTAAGTATTCTTGACCGAGCTCTCAATTCGGTACCGACCCCACCAAGGTGGATACCTACCTTTATCCTACACCGATCGACCCTCTTGTCGATTCAGTAGGACATGGATCTGGGTCTCTCTCTATCCCGAGTCCATCTAAAACCCGTCCTTTCCCGATTAAGAAAACTAATGATGTCACGAAAGGAAAATTTAAAGGATTTGTCAAAATTCTTCAAGGGTTAAATATTTCTATTCCATTTACTAAATCCCTTAATGAAATGCCTGCCTACACTAAATTTTTGAAAGATAGTTTGAGAAGGAAAAGATCTATCTCAGACATGTAAGTGAAGTCTGATCTATAAAGCTTCCAGAAGAACTCGGTGATTTGTTGAGAGGGTTTTTACTAACAACAAATAAATTTGTAGTCAAGACTCCACTGAGTATAGGGAGGTCAGGATCGTCCACGGGAAACAAGGTTGTTTGATTACCGAACTACGAAAATGAGAAAATAAAGCAAAAAAAGATAAATAAGGCTACGACAGACCTCGGTACTGACCTTCTCAGGGTCGGTAACGATGCTGGGTTTCTACTAGAACTACGCAGACAACACAAAGCAACTGCAAGCTCAGTACCGACCTGTGTACCTCGGTAACAAGTCTGATCGAAGTTAAAAACGGAGGAAATTAAAATGATAAAAATAACTAGGACAAGGGCTACCACGACATAATCATGCATACAAACTAATGTGAAAGATAATTATCATGCCTTTAAGATAAATCTATCAACTTTCGTTGACCTAAACAAGCAAATCAATCAATTCACTTCTCTACTTTGTTTGAATCCAAAACTCAAAACATTCGTTATCGAACAATATCAAGATTCAAGATTACAACATTCTCTTTTGATCAAGCGATAAACTCAAATTACTCCGACTCTCGTCTAAGTATAAGCACTAACAAGTAGATAAAAAAATAAAAGACAATCAAAACATCAACACATTCATTCAACCATGCACAACTATGTCGGGTTTCAACCCCGATGCTAGAAAAGTAAACTACTCACTCATCACTAAACAAACAACTATATTGAAAGAAAACATTGAATTAAAACTTACTTGAAAATATAAAAATCTCGTGTTACAATCAAGCTCGATCTCAAGGAAAAACGAAGAACACAACAAACTCGACCTCTCTCTTGATCGATCGAACAAGTCAAACTAGCATCTTTCCCACAATCGAACTCCAAACTCTCTAACTAACGAATCCCCCCTTAAACTAGGCTAGAACAAGGGTATTTATACTCGAGGAAACTATCTAATAAAGATCTAAAAGATAAAAACTTACAAAACTAAAAAGATTACAAGAGAAAAGATTGATTTTCCAAAGTCGGTGCCGTTTTATCGACAAAGGCCACCTCGGTAACGACTTGCATGAGTTCGGTACACACTTGCTGAATTCCCCCAAATAAAAATCTGTTGCACAGCTCGGTACCGACCCTCACAGGTCGGTAACGAGCTCTCTAATTCGAATTTTTTGTACTTTCTTCATACCTCTCTTCTCTTCTTCTATGCAATCCACCATTGACCACTTGACTTCAGCTTGCTCAAAATTGTTCCCTTCCGCTTCAAAAAGCTATAAAAAGACACAAAACGGAGTAGCTTCCATACTTTTTATAAAATATGCAAACTTATCCAAAAACACACAGAACTAACACTAAAACTCACTAAAACTAAACCAAAAAACCTAAGAAAAGCACTTAAAACTATACTAAAAACACAAACATCAAAATACCCCAGACTTAGACTTGCTTGTCCTCAAGCAATCAACATACAATAACCCAAACCAAACATCATGCTTATCAAGCAACAATGTTCATCTAAAAAGAAACATCAAAACATAGCAAAAATAGCAAATGACTATTAACGTCATCACATATATATAAGCACCAATAGACATAAGCAACTACAATCCAACCTCACCAAAGATAAAGTGTTTCACTCAATTCTCATGTGTTTAGGCTTTTACATTCATCTCTCAACTCAATCTTATATGCAAAAACTCATAGAAATTGGAACTTATATCACCAAACTCTCCACCAAAGATTTGTCAAAACAAGCAAAAAATCATCAAGAGAACTTAAGCTCAATGAAAAACTTCATAGAAGTTTCCATTCGGCCGGGTTGTAATGGGGCTTGGTAAAGACAATAAGGCGTGGAAATATTTTGGTCATGTGGTGTTAATAATATTCGGGAATCAAAGACTCATAAGAACTCACATAATTCCAAAACTCTCATAATAACATACCAAACTCACTCAAACATTAAAACACATCTCTTCACTCACCTTTTAAATTTCTAGAAAGCCTCATAAAAACATAAAGAATCTCTGGTTTAAACTTTATACACACTACACAACTTCCTTATTCTTCCCTTTTTCTTTCTCTTTTTCTGCATTTTTTCTCTTCTCCTCTTGACTTGCCTCGGTACCGACCTGAGAGGGTCGGTAACGAGCTACACTTTTACCTCCTTTTCTCATTTTTCCCTCTTCAAACCATTGGTACCGAGCCCACACAGGTTGGTATCGATCCAAGCATTCTTTTCCTTCCTCTTGTCTTTTGTGCATCCTTTTTAACCAAGAGATCTTTTTACAATAAAACCAGACAAGAGACTTCCAATCTACCCCCACCAAAACCCTTATTTTGAACCAAATCATCTCTTTTGCACTCTACAAAAATCATACCTCTCCAGCTACGTCCTAATCCACGGATATGGTCAAGCTTATCTCGGCTAGGGAATATTTTGTGGAGCAACAAATAAAAGGCTAAAGCTCAAACTGGATGTCAAAAACAAGGATCATGTAAGGGTGGATAAGGATTAATAAGGCTTATGACAAATAAGTTCTCTATCATATGACTTTCACAAGTAATGAACTAAAAATGTTATACAAGTCTTGAGAAATAGATAACCATTACAATTCCAAGAGATAATATACATAAAGAGAGTAAATCACACGAGAAAAATCAAGGCTAAAAATAACTCACAAGGTCAATTTTTTTGTGTTGGGTTGCAACTATTCATGCTAAAAGTTATACATTCTCAATTTCATCAAATGCTATTCCTCTAAAAAAACAATTTATCATACGACACAGGATATACCATAAAAAACATGCTGAAAGGAAATTACATGGTCATGCAAGCAATTAACTATCATAGAACCAAAAGACAGGGTACTCATCTGCTCTAAAATCTTTTTGGATTTTCAAATTTTTCAATTTTTTTTTGTGATTTTATTTTTTTAAAACAAAAATAACTAAGACAAGAAACAAAACAAAGCTAAAGATACAAAACAAAGCAAAGACAACGAAACAAGTTTTCTTTCCCTCCCTACCCCATACTTAAAATTACAGTGTCCCCACTGTAATAAAACAAAACAAAAGAAAAGAATAGGGAAAAGAAAGAAACTCACAAGATAACCAAAGAAGCGGAAGAAACATCCTTAAAAGTTGAGATCATCACTGAGGTGGTGGAAACTGGAGCTAAAAGTTTCCCATGAACTCGTACATCGTCCTCCAACGCTCTTCATCAACCGTCACACGCTGCTCCATCGTCCGCAAGCGAGCGCCAGCTTGTTTATGTCTTGCATCCTTAAGAGCCATGCGGGCGGAGTACACACCCTCCCAACGATCCATCCGTTGAGTGAGCTGTGTCTGTTGCAGGTTTAGCTGCTGCATCTAGAAGGACAAATCTTCAGCCAAGGGAGGAGGAACATTTGAACAATAGCTGGGCTGGGGCGGTGGTTGGTAATGGTCATGGGGCTAAAAGTGGTCGTGATAGATAACCGGGTTGTAAGGCACCAATCCATACGATTGTGGCTCGGTAGGTGGAGGAGCAGGCTCGTTACTGAAGTTTAATGCCTTAATATTGACCTTGAAATACTCATTATCGAGCCTAGGTTGCTCGATACCAAGGTCGGTGTGCTCGTCAAGTACCTCGGTACCGACCACATCGTCCTCGTTATCGAGCTCCTCCGAGTTGCCTCGTCTTCTTCCATAGTAGCTCCATCTATATCATACCTCATCTCACATGCCCTCAATATCGACTCATCCCGAGGTTTCTTTTTCAAAGGGAACGAATGAGACGTCCAGGCTTCGTACCAGTTTGGCACATAGAGCAACTCTAGCTTGTCTCGCATAATCATCACCACCTGTCCAAGCACCTTAGTGGCGACTCCATCGTGGACTCGATGAAAGATGCTGGGAGAACACCAGTATTTTGTATCCAGCTTCTATGGAAGATGTGGAGTGTAGTGCGTGAGGTCGACACTGAGCTCCTCCGCCAAAAGACTCACCAAGTTTCCACACCAGACTTCCTTTGAAGAGGCCCCGTGCCTCTCTACATATTTTAACCATTCGTACCCCAAATTCATGGGGGCGGGGTCCTCGAAAAGAATAGTACGGAGGCATCCAACCTCTGTCCTCGTCGGCCTTGAAAGTTCCTTTTTGGGCCAAAAGGTGGCGCCCAAGACTATGAGAATGATCTTGAAGATGGGGTTGATGATGCGTACCCCTGGAAGTGCCGATGCGGAAGGATTGATCTCCCCGGAAATATAGCTCCAAGTGTCAGTGACCTTGAAATCATAGGGAGCCTTGTAATCCCCAGAGTGGTTGGGGAAATCGAGGACACGGTTGAACTCGGCCATTGTGTACTCATGGTTGGCATTGCCGAGTCAGAACTTAATC
Organism: Fallopia convolvulus; assembly: GCA_964016875.1. Classification (NCBI taxonomy): domain Eukaryota; kingdom Viridiplantae; phylum Streptophyta; class Magnoliopsida; order Caryophyllales; family Polygonaceae; genus Fallopia; species Fallopia convolvulus. The sequence continues at coordinate 11,759,712 of OZ024721.1, forward strand.
TTCTCGACCGATGTCTAGGATTTAAAACTCAATTGTAGAGTGGGTATGAACTCGGCGGTGAGGTCCGGGTAGTGCGGGGTTCCTTCCTTCTGGAGTAGATGCGGTATCCCGAGAATGGAAAAGGCGTGCTTGACATCCTCGTAAATGCCACTAGCTTTGGCACTTGACCTTGAGAACCAACTAGTGGTCTTTCTAAAGGATAGAATCGAAGACTGCTCGTTGGTCCCGAGTAGGGAAAATTACCACGTCCATTTGTGGAGGAGAGGGAGATCTTTGAGTCCTCCTTTTCTTTCCGGCTCTGGAGCTGGCTCGGCTAGTTCTTGTCATTGGTACTTGAAAACGCCATAAATATCCAAGGTAATATCCATTCAAACCAACAAGTAAAAACCCCATACTTGCACTTGGAAATAGCCTCGACTTACCTTGGTACCGACCCAATTAGGCAACGAGGTCTCTGGGGTTCGCTCTGGTTCTGGACAATCTTAGGTCGTTATCGACCCTCACAGGTCGATAACGAGCCTGGACGAGAATAATATGTGAGCAATTCTGAATCTCAAATCCCCATTCTTTCGACAATTTTGCACCATTTCAAGCACGATTCCCCATAAAAATGCACAATCAAGAACATGCAACCCCATACTTGCTCAAAACCCTATCTAATCATGCCAACAATTACCAAAACTCATGGTGAAAAATCATGAAATTCAAGAACAAGTTACTTCATGCTTTCCTTATCAAAATTCAATGCAAACTAAGCAAGAAGAACCAAAATTAAATCAAGAATAATCACCAATCGTAGGACAATCAAGAACGAGGACAATATAGACATGCAATTTGATTTCACACAAGATCTAGATATAAAGACTACCCAAAATTACCATGAATCTTCAAGAAAAAAGTTAGGGTTTAGAAATCATACCGTAGATTATAGAAATTGAAGAACAAAAATCGGAATTGCAAGTGAACGAGGGCTTGAATGCTCCAGTAACGAATCACAAGCAATTGCTTCGTTATCGAATGGGTTGCGCGATCGAGGAATGAGGTGCGGTTTTTACAACGGTGAGAGAATCCGAGTGGGGTTGATTGAAATTTTAAGATTTTGGGTGGGATTAGGTGTAGATTTGGAAGCTTTGAGAGTGTTTTTAAATAAGGGCAAGAGGCGGTGTGAAGGATGAGGCGAGGTAGAAGATAGAATTAGGTTTAGGAAACTTACCTTGCCCGCGTGTTGCTGGATCCGTGTTTCGTCTCAGGTCGGTACCCACCCTCTCAGCTCGGTACCGAGCCTAGGCGACTCATTTTCTAACGCCTTATTGAGCCCGACTTCTGTAACATGTTAGCTCAAGGAATATCCTATCCCGTAAACTTCTACAATACTAAAAACTCAAAAGAAAGCTAAGAAAAAGAACTATAAGAAGAAAAGAAAACCGAACTAAAACAAAAGAAAAACTAAAACCGGGTTGCCTCCCGTTAGCGCTATGTTTAACGTCGTTATCCCGACGAACTTACTTGGCTAATCTGACGATGTGAGAGCCAAAGTGACTCTAATCTCTTCTTCCGGGTCCGGTTGCTCGTAGAACTTCTTCAATCGGTGGCCATTAACTTTAAAGATAGCGCCATGGTTATCGATCAACTCTACTGCTCCGTGCGGATAGATGTGGTGAACCACAAATGGCCCACTCCATTTTGTCCTTAGCTTCCCAAGAAATAAACGGAGTCTAGAGTTGAAGAGAAGTACCTTGTCACCAACTTAATAAGTTTTGGGCACCAATTTCTGATCATGCCACCGTTTGGTACGCTCCTTATAGATCTCGGTGTTCTCGTATGCCTTTAGCCTCAACTCCTCTAGTGCTTGCAAATCCATGAATCTTTTTGTTTCGGTTGCGTCGAGGTTCATATTGAGCTCTTATAGATTCCATAATGCCTTGTGCTCCATCTCCAATTGATGTTACCAGAGTGTTGGCATTCATCATATGATGTCACATAGTCTTGTACGTCCTTAAAAATGGTTGGCCAATAGAGACCACTTTGAAGAATCTTCATTGTGGTTTTGAATCCTTTTGCATGGCCACCGGTAGTAAGTGTGTGACATTAACGGATCACACTCTCTATCTCTTGTTCTGGAATACAACGCCTAAAGAGGTGATCACTTCCTTGCTTGAACAAGTAAGGGTCATCCCAATAGTACTGTTTAACATCATGGAGAAACTTCTGATTCTTTTGTGGGGTTAGTCCCTTGGGAATTACTCCTCCTACAATGTAGTTAGCAAAATCCGCAAACCTAGGGGCTTTTGACCCTCTAATAGCATGGATTGATTGAAAAGAAGTAGAAGCAAGAGATGAAGAAGGATTTGAATTGAAAGAAATCAGTTCAGGTTGAGACAAAGTACCGGACTGAGTCGTTACCGAGTCTGATTCGGTCGGTATCGATCTTGGAGCTTCTATATTCCCATCGGTAACGACCTCTTGTGGCTCGGTATCGAGCCTCCCGATTATGGTATCGATGCATCTTGATTTAGTGCCGATGTGATCGACGCCCTCCAACCTCGGTGATGGCTCGGTACCAACCCCTCCAGTGTCATTAACGAGGGTCTTGTCGTTTCCAACCTCGTTCAGCATGAGGTGTTCATTTGGTCTAGAGTCGTTAATTGGCACTTCGTTGTTGGATTTGGTGATGTGGTCAAGTGGCAACTTGGATAAGTGATCTGCCACCAAGTTTTCTGCTCCCTTTTTATAACTTATATCATGATCAAATTCCTACAATAAGAGCATCCAACGGTATCCCAGGTTTGGCATCCTTTTTTACCATTAGATATCTAACAGCCTCGTCGTCAGTATAAACTATCACATTTGAACCAACAACATAGGAATGAAATTCTTCGAAAACAAATACTACAACAAGGAATACCTTCTCCGTCGTAGTATACTTACTCTGCGCCTCATCAACCGTCTTACTCGCATAGTAGATGGCATGGAGCTTTTTGTCCTTCAATTGTCCTAAAACTGCGCCAACAACATAATCACTAGAGTTACACATAATCTCAAAGGGCAAGGTACAATCTGGGGACTGCATAATAGGGGCGGAAATAAGGGCTTCTCTTAACCTGTAAAATGCTTCAAGACAATCTGGAGACAACTCAAATACTACATCTTTCATTAGTAGGTTAGTCAATGGTTTAGCTATCTTAGAAAAGTCTTTGATAAAACATTTGTAAAAGCCAGCATGCCCTAGAAAACTCCTAACGTCTTTAACAGAAGAGGGAGGTGGTAGTTTTTCAATAAGCTCAATTTTTGCTTTGTCTACTTCTATCCCTCTTTTACAGACGAGGTGTCCTAATACAACTCCCTCTTGAACCATAAAATGACTTTTTTCCCAATTAAGTACAAGGTTGGTTCTTCACATCTTTTAAGCACACATGCAAGATTAGTAAGACAAGTATCAAAGGAAGAACCATACATAGAAAAATCATCCTTAAAGACCTCTACTATGTCCTCTATCATGTCAGAAAAAATGGCCATCATATATTGTTGGAACAGTAAAATGAAGCGGAAAATGATCTTTTCTAGTGGCAGTATTGAGCTTCCTATAATCAATGTACATCCTCCAACTAGTTGTGGTCCTAGTGGGGATTAGCTCTCCCTTTTCATTTTCAATAACTGTCATCCCCCCTTTTTTGGGACTACATGGACCGGACTAACCCATTGGTTGTCCGATATAGGAATTATGTTCCCAACATCAAGTAATTTAATGATTTCCTTTTTAACCACTTCTTTCATATTAGGGTTTAACCTATGTTGATGCTCTATGGTGGGTTTATGATTATCCTCCATGTTTATCCTATGCATGCAAAGTGAGGGGGATATGCCAGTTATATCATCTAGGGAGTAGCCTATAGCTATTCTATCTGTCCTAAGCACAGAAAGAAGCTTTTCTACTTCCTCATCTTTTAATTTAGCATTGATGATGACAGGGAAAGTAGAATCACGACCAAGAAATTCATACCTGAGAGAGTTTGTAAGGGGCTTGAGCGTTGGAGAAGGCTCAGCTGGAATGAGGATAGGCTCTTCGGGTTCCATCTTCAAGACTTCTTCAAGGTATTCAAATGTCGAGGTCTCTTCATCCTCGGCCAAGCTTGGTACCGAGTTATCTTTATCTGCCAGGAGACTCGGTACCGAGGTAGATGGGCTCGGTATCGAGACTCCAGGAACTATCTCGGCCCATCTTCGACCTAAGAATGTATCACTTGCCGACAATCTTCCAACAGGGTCCCCACATTCGATAAATTCATTGTGGGTGTAGAGCATCTTAACTCCGGCTCTATCTGTCTCTTTCATTGTAGGGTTGAACTAAAATTTCACCGCCTCATTCCCAATTTTGAAAGTTAGGAGTCCCCTCCTAACGTCAATTATGGCACTGGCTGTGGCGAGGAATGGTCTCCCTAAGATGATAGGCACCACCAGATCTTCGGGCATCTTCATGACTATGAAATAATTGGGGACAAAGAATTTGCCCACTTGTATCGGAAAATCGTCTACAACTCCTATTGGCCTAACGCATGAGCCATCTGCCATGTATAGCCGCATGTTGATTGGCTCCAATGGTCCCATGTTAGCTTTTGACCAGATCGACAATGGTAGGAGACTTGCACTGGCACCGAGATCACATAAAATCTTGAATCGGTGGGTGCCAATCCCGATAGTGATAGAAAATCTCCCTGTGTCACCTAGCTATTCCGGAAGGATAATGGATCGGACCTCATCTGTCAGCTCTGTTATTGACCTTTTCCTTCTAACAATGTCATTCAACAAATAGCTTTCCGGAAGGATAACGACGCCAGATTGTTGAGAGGGTTTTTACTAACAACAAATAATTTTGTAGTCAAGACCCCGCTAAGTATAGGGAGGTCAGGATCGTCCACGAGAAGCAAGGTTGTTTGACTACCGAACTATGAAAATGAGAAAATAAAACAAAGTAAAATAAGGCTACGACATACCTCGGTACCGACCTTGTCAAGGTCGGTAATGTGCTGGGTTTCTACTAGAACTACGCAAACAAGACAACGCAACTGCAGGCTTGGTACCGACCTGTGTACCTCGGTAACGAGTTTGATCGAAGGTAAAAACGTAGGAAATTCAAATGATAAAAACAACTAGGACAAGGGCTACCACCACATAATCATGCATACAAACTAATGTGAAGGATAATTATCATGCCTTTAAGATAAATCTATCAACTTTCGTTGACCTAAACAAGCAAATCAATCAATTTTCATAAATCAATTCACTTCTCTACTTAGTTTGAATCCAAAGCTCAAAACTTTCGTTGTCGAACAATATCAACATTCAAGATTACACATTTCTCTTTCGATCAAGCGATAAACTCAAATTACTCCGACTCTCGTCTAAGTATAAGCACTAACAAGTAGATAAAAGAATAAAAGGTAATCAAAACATCAACACATTCATTCAACCATGCACAATTATGTCGGGTTTCAACCCCGATCCGAGAGAAGTAAACTGCTCACTCATGATTGAAACTAAATAAACAACTATATTGAAAAAAACATTGAATTAAAACTTACTTGAAAATATAAAAATCTCGTCTTACAATCAAGCTCAATCTCAAGGAACAATGAAGAACACAACAAACTCGACCTCTCTCTCGATCGATCGAACCAGTCAAACTAGAGTTTTTCCCACTATCAAACTCCAAACTCTATAACTAACGAATCCCCCCTTAAACTAGGCTAGAACAAGGGTATTTATACTAGAGGAGACTATCTAATAAAGATCTAAAAGATAAAAACTTACCAAACTAAAAAGATTACAAGATAAAAGATTGATTTTCCAAAGTCGGTGCCGTTCTACCGACACAGGCCACCTTGGTAACGACTTGCACAGGGTCGGTAGACACTTGCTGAATTCCCCCAAATAAAAATCTGTTGCACAGCTCGGTACCAACCCTCACAGGTCGGTAACGAGCTCTCTGATTTGGGTTTTTTGTACATTCTTCATAACTTCTCTTGGACTTCACCGGGATCTTTAAGACGTACCTTTATTCTCTTCTTCTATGCAGTCCACCATTGACCACTTGACTACAGCTTGCTCAAAATTGCTCCCTTCCGCTTCAAAAACCTATAAAAAGACACAAAACGGAGTGGCTTCCATACTTTTTATAAAATATGCAAACTTATCCAAAAACACACAGAACTAACACTAAAACTCACTAACACTAAACCAAACAACCTGAGAAAAGCACTTAAAACTATACTAAAAACACACACATCATGATCCAGGTAAGTTTGCAATTTCAATAGGTATTGGAACTCACCGTTTCAAAGCTCTATGTGATCTAGGTGCTAGTGCCAGTTTATTACCATTGTCTATCTGGACCAAGGCTAACATGGGACCACTGGAGCTTGTTGATATGAATCTCTACATGGCGGACGGATCTTTTGTAAAAGCAATTGGAGTCGTTGACGATGTCCCTATCCAAGTTGGAAAATTCTTTGTCCCAAATGACTTTGTTGTTCTAGATATGCCAGAAGATCTTGTGGTGCCAATCATTGTTGGAAGACCATTCTTAGCCACCGCAAGAGCACGTGTAGATGTCATGAAGGGACTTCTCATGTTTGATATTGGAGAAGAGAAGGTTAAATTTCATTTCAATCCGGCCGTGAATGAGGTTGCTAGTTGTAGTACTGAGGAGTTTACCGACCCACCACGGTTCGGTACCAACCCCTCTCTGAGTATAGAAACGGGGAAATACAATGAACGCACACTAACTGAGGAGCCTACCGACCCCCCGTAGTACGATGCTAGAGATAGATTCATGAACAATACCGAGGCACTCCTTGACTCAGATAGGTCAGTAACGACCCCCTACACCTCAGTACCGAGCCCTTTTTGAACAATCAAGGTAAGTCTTCTTATTCTGGTTTGATCAATTCTGGTCATGATCCTTTTTCCCATCCTTGTTCTATGTCAAAAGCTACTGTTAGTAATAGGAAGGAGTCAAAACCTCCTTGGTTTTCAGATTTTACTAACCTTGTTGTAGGATTACCGAGCATACTTATTGATGATAGAGGGCCAAATATTTTGGAAAGAAGCTTTAAAGCTTTTTAATCTAAGTACGGGGTTTCTCTTGATCCCTACGATACTGGGTGGAAACTGCCTTGATCCGCCAAGGTAACTTCGTTAGGCTAACGACGTTAAACATAGTGCTTACGGGAGGCAACCACCTTTTTGTTTCCGCTTTTAGTTTTTGCTTTCTTAGTTCTTTTTTCTAGCTTTCTTTTGACTTGTTTTTAGATTAGATTAGTATATTAAGGATAGAAGTTTTTCTAAAGTGATTCAGACACAATGATGTGGAAGAAGTGCTACACAAAGAAGCAACATACTCGGTGCCAAGAGCAACAACGAAGAAATTGGTGTACAACAAGTTCGATATCCACCTCCACAGGGTCCGTACCAACCTCTACAGAACCGAGAAAATTCAACTCCTCAAGTGATTAATGGTTTCAAACAGCTTCAGTTTTATTTTGTGAGTTCCCTTTTCTTTTCCCTTTATTCTTTCTTTATTTTAAACAGTGAGGACATGTAGGATCGTTAGTACGTCTAGGTTGTCGACCTCAACTAAGTCGTCAACCTTTAAGTAAATGCAGCGGAAATGAACTACAAGAAAAACTTACTTGAACACGAAGTTTTTATAGTGGAAACACTTGTTTGATTAACTCAATCAACCAAGTGTGAAAACCACTCCCTTCTAAGTTCTCGCTTGGAAGGATTAAAAGTTGTAGCTTGCTTTATTGATCTTTTGGACTAGTTACATAAACACCCTGGATCTAGACCTACTTCCCAAGCACTCTAGAACTCGTTGTGAACTAAGTAACTACAACCCGCACTCAATCTAACAAAAGCCTACGTCTTCCTCTCGAACTCTCGTTTCTTTCTTAGCACAAAATGGAGTATGAGTTCGTGCTCTATCTAACCTAAAGCCTTAGATTAAATACACACAAACTAGGTCAGATAAGAGAGAATAATATCTTCCAATTCGGTTATGGCAATATATTATTTCTATTATCTTTACAAAATCATCCTAAGCATATAAAAGGATTACAATTAATATTGGCTTAGGATAAAGACATACACGGCTTACAATATAATCTGCATAATATCTTTCCTAAAACAAGTTTATTCTATCCAAACAACCAAGATCTCACGCGTCTTCAAGATCTCCGAGATCTTCCTTCAACACACGTCAACAACCTGACTGACGTTGGCGATTTTTTTCAAGGACTCGAGGTCGTTCACGTGACAGACGTTTGGAACCATCAAAATCAATGCCTCCAGCTTTTCTAACAAATTCCCCCTTTTTGATGGTGACAAACTCTTCTATCCTGTATAATCAGAGCAATACAGAAACTCGAACAGGATATGCAATAATATTCAAGTTAGCCAGAAGTTCCCCCTAAGTTGGATAACCCACATGTAATTCAGCACAAAAATCCCATTGTTTTATCTACCCCCAACCTTTTCCCCTTTTTGGCATCATCAAAAAGATCAATCCAAATAATCAAGCAAAGAGAGATAATCAATCAAGGGTAAATAGAAAATTATCCAACGTACAGACCGAATCCATAGCAAACAAACAGAATAGTCTTAAGCATGCAACACAGAGAAAACAAAAACACATAGTTGAAACCAAAGAGATGTTTTTGAGATAGTAGATATGCAAGGGAAAATAAAGGGAACTGGACGTCGGTTACTCAAGCTAAGTCACTGACTTGATCAGATCATCGAGCGCAATGGATAAGTCATGAACATCAGATTTCAGCGTAGACTGATCACGCAGGAGTTGGCCAACTTTCTCAAGCAAATCCTGGTTTTGACGTTGGAGCTTAACTAACAGCTTCATAATGACACCATGTTGCTCACCTTCCCTTCCCATAGCATGGATGCCCAACTCAGCATCTTCCATCTCATCATCAGAAATCACATCCTTGACGGCATCCCTTGACACCCATTTATCATCAATCAGTTTGTAGCCCATCTTGCGAACAATGTCAGCATTCAGAAGACGAACGTGATCCACTTCTTTCTCTGCCTCATAAACCTCATGATAAAGAAGCACCTTTTTGACAATGGAGCAGTATGGGAGAGCATGAGTGGGATTATCCTTCACAGAGTCCATGTGGAGAAGCACCAACCGAGCAAAGTTGACATGTTCCTTTTTGAGAATTTTATCCATGACAAGAATGTCTTGGATCATGGCAGTGCTCCTCTTTTGTTCCCGGGGAATGAGGTTGCTGATCACCCAAGTGAAAAGAACCTTCCTTTCGGCACTCATGAAGTTAGTGGCAAAAGAACCACCATCAACGTCATCGACCTGTGTGACCTTTTTGAGCAACTCAGCAGAATCAGTTTCTTCAGGCCATGCACCTCTATGATATTCAGCAAAACCTTTGTGCAGCACTTTCAGAAGAGTGGCTAACTCCATGCTTGACAAGGTGAATTTCTCACCATGTAACTCATAATGGCCCATGGTCCTCTTCTCCTTGTCCTCTACAGTCAACGACCGGTAGAACTCTTTCACCAACTCCGGATTAAAACTTTCTTCCTCATGAAATAGATGAGTCCACTCTTGATGAGACAACAACTCAGTAACGCCTTGTAAACCAGTGGAATTGATGAATTCATCGTCCATGATGAGTTCCTTGACAAAATCACGACTAGCCATGTTACTTCCTTCGCTTTTGACATCTTTACTGCCCTTTTTAGGTTTGCCACTCGTAGCAAGTCGTCCACTTGACCGAGTGGCCATCTTTTTACTCTTTTTCGACCTAACAGTTTTCTTAGAGACCACAAAATCTCCACCTTCAGAACCAACTGGCATTTGAGATACTTCCCTTCATCTCTTTCTAGTAATCTTGGCACTAGACTCCCTAGTCTTAGGTTTTCTAGATTCCTTAGTTATCACCACATCATCCTCATCAGATTTTTCGGACTCAAACAGTTGTCTAGCAATTTCTTCTTTCGATTTTGCCTTAGAAGAAGATGCCACAGATTTGAATAGAGAGAGCTTGGGATCACTAGGAGTACCTTGTTCAGAGTCATCATGTCCTTCGATGTTGAGAGGCTGAAGCGGTGAGTCTGGATTTTCAGTGGAGTCATTCACCTTGCTTGGGTCAACGACCTATTCTGGGTCATTGACCTGAGTATCAGTTCCCGCCAAAGGCACAGTAGTCGTCTTCTCCATGACAACAGGTTCAGAGAGTTTATCTCCGGACTCCATAGCCTCAATTGACTTCACTACTTCTTGAACCGAGTCAAATTTCTCTTGCATGTCTTGAGATTTGGGGCTTTCGACTCGATGCAAATTCTCAAACTCAACTTGCTCTTTCTCTGCAGGATTGGAAGAACCTGGCAAGGATTTTTGTGGAGATGGAGGGATAGTTTCATTGAGGGTTTGGGTGGATGGAATTTCTTGAGCGATAGGTAAGGATTCGTTGTGATTGAGAGATGAAGGACTGGGTTCTTGAATTTGTGTGGACTGGGGACCTTCAAGCATCAATGGCGTAGAGGTCTTGTTGGCAATTTGAATGGCTGCTAAAAGCAGAGCCATGGTTTGGGGGTCAACAAATTTCCCGAGTTTTAGGGCTAGGGTTCGTGGGGATTCAGTGCCACGAATGGGGGATGAGGGATTAGGGTTAGGGTTCTGGTGGGATGCCATTGGAAAAAGATCGAAGCTTTTTTTTGTTTCGGAGGAGAGGTTCAGAGAGATGAAAAAGCAAGAGATCGAGAATAATTGCAGGAGAGAGAGCGTACCTTTTTGGTGAGAGGGTCTCCGTATTTAAGCTTGGACTGAGTTGAAGTGATGGAAACTAGATTTTCCCAAGATCTTTTATTCAATGCATCTGAAAGGGCAAATTTCCTTTTGCAAAAGATCTTCAAATATTCAAAAAGATACCGTTGGGAAAAGGTGATTCTTGTCTTACTCTGAAACTGACGTTCTCAACCTGGTTTACGTCAACCACTTAACCAGCAAAAATTCCAGATAATTGACATTCCTTATGTAGTGCACCGTCACTAACCTCACTTGAGTCACCAACATCCATTGAAAAGAAAATACGCCTGGTTCTTTGGGGTTTTGCACAGGGGTGCCAAAGAGAACCAGGGAAAATAATTTATGTGGATTTGTCAATCAAGTAGATAAGTCTCCGTTTATAGCAAAGTATTCAGAAGTAGGCTCATAGAGACTCTCTAACATGATAGGCTAGGGCAGGCTGTAGAGTCAACCATCACTTGAGCTTGTAATGAGGGTTAGGTACATCAGGTTTGGACTCTTTTGGGCTTAAAGAAAGGTTTCAACATGTAATTGATGCATAACTCAAGAAGCAAAGAATGAAGACATAATGATGTGCATGGTTCATGAGTTTGTAACATGGAAACATTCAAATTTAACACCTCAAGATCATAAAACTTTTGAATCATAAATAGATCATCTAATCTAGTTAATCATTGTGGGATAATAGATGGGAAATAGATTAGTTCAGGGAAATCATACCTAGCTCCATGCGGAACTGTACAAAGGGTTCACGATTGAGAGCTTTAGTGAATATGTCAGCACGTTGTTCACCTGTTCGGCAGAAATCCATGGTCACCAACCCTTTCTCGACACAGTCACGAAGAAAGTGATGTCGAATCTCTATGTGCTTGGTTCGTGAATGTTGTACAGGGTTCTTTGAGATGTTGATGGCGCTTGTGTTGTCACAGAGTATAGGTATGCTATCATACTCTAAGCCAAAGTCATGAAGTTGTTGCTTGAGCCAAAGAAGTTGGGTGCAGCACGCAGCAACGGCAATGTACTCAGCTTCTGCAGTAGAGAGTGCAACTGAATTTTGTTTCTTGGACCCCCATGACACAAGACATGGTCCAAGAAATTGAGCCATTCCTGAAGTGCTCTTACGATCAATTTTGTTCCCAGCAAAATCAGCATCCGTGTACCCGATTAGACCAAAATCACATGAGGTTGGGTACCATAGGCATAGGTCATCGGACCCTTTGAGGTGCCTTAGAATCCTCTTGACAGCTTTGAGATGCGATTCTCTTGGATCAGACTAAAATCTGGCACATAAGCATACACTGAACATGATGTCTGGTCTGCTTGCTGTGAGGTAGAGTAGGGAACCTATGATACCTCGATACAAAGTCTGATCAACCTTCTTCTCATTTTCATCTTTTCCTAGAGAGGTGATGGGAGAGATAGGTGTGTCAAAGGATTTTGAGTTGTCCAATCCGAACTTCTTGACACACTCCCTGAGATACTTCTGTTGATGCACTCTTGTTCCTTCCATATCTTGAGTGACCTGAAGTCCTAGGAAAAACTTAAGTTCACCAACCATACTCATCTCAAATTCACTGGCCATGAGGTTGGCGAACCTCTTCACAAGTTTTTCATCAGTAGAGCCAGAGATGATGTCGTCCACGTAGACCTGTACAACCAGAGTGTGCTTTCCTTCTTTGAGAAGAAAAAGTGTCTTATCCACCTGTCCTCGAACATATCCATGTTGGAGCAAGAACTGAGAAAGCCTGTCGTACCAAGCTCGAGGTGCTTGCTTCAAACCATAAAGAGCTTTATCGAGTTTAAAAACATGATCTGGGTGAGTGACGTCTTCAAATCTAGGGGTTTGCTCTACGAATACTTCTTCCTTAAGAAATCCATTCAGAAAGGTTGTTTTAACATCCATTTGTTGAAGCTTGAAGCCATGATGAGCTGAATAAGCTATCAAGAGACGAATTGCCTCAAGACGTGCTACAGGAGCAAAAGTCTCATCATAATCTATCCCTTCTTGTTGGTTATATCCCTTAACCACAAGTCTTGCTTTATTTCTCACGACGTTTCCAGAATCATCAAGCTTATTTCTGAAAACCCAACGTGTTCCAATCACAGTTCTATCTTTGGGTCGTGGAACTAGGTGCCAAACCTTGTTTCTCTCAAATTGATGAAGTTCTTCTTGCATAGCACACACCCAATCTGGATCTTTTAGAGCTTGATCTACATTTTTGGGTTCTAGAACAGAAAGAAAAGCATTGAAAGCACAAAAGTTCTGAAGTGAAGAACGTGTCTGAACACCTTTGGAGTAATTTGAGATGATGTTGGTCACTGGATGAGCATCTTTTTGCTGATAGTTTAACTGAAGCTGAGTGAGGTCAACTACCCCATTGTTGTGATCTTGATCAGTGTTAGGATTTTTAGTCTCTGCAGCTTCTTCGCTTGGATCAGACTCATCATCACCAGATTCTTCAATATTTGCATTATCTTCCAGAGCAGGCATGTCAGGAGCATCTACGTCATCCACCTGAGTCGGATTAACGACCTGTTGAACTTGATCATTTTTCTCAAAGCTAACTTCTGATTCTTCACACAGATGAAAACCTAGGTCTCCTTCCTCTTCATCAACAATGGAGCTGCCTCCCATGGTATTCTCATCAAATACAACATGAACACTCTCTTCAACTTTCTTAGTTCTCTTGTTAAACACTTTGTAGGCTTTGCTATGCTGAGAATAGCCTACGAAGGTTCCTTCATCACCCCTAGCATCCATCTTGCCAAGACTATCTTTGCCATTGTTATGTACAAAACACTTACATCCAAACGTACGCAGGTGGGCAACGTTGGGTTTTCTTCCTCTTAGAAGCTCATATGGTGTTTTCCCAAGAAGAGGTCGCACCATAGCTCTGTTTAATACATAGCATGCGACATTGATAGCTTCTCCCCAGAAATTCCTTGGAAGTCCACTTGAAATCAGCAGCGTTCTCGACATGTCTTCCAAAGTCCGATTCTTTCTCTCAACAACTCCGTTCTGTTGAGGGGTTCTTGGGGCTGAAAAGTAATGATTCACTCCGTTTTCTTTGCAGAATTCCAAAAACTGAGCATTCTCAAATTCAGTGCCATGATCAGATCGAATAGAGATCAAAGGTACGTCAAGCACCTTCTCTGTAAGCTTAACCCATGTGCTAAATTCTTCAAATACCTGGTCTTTAGAAAACAAGAAAAATACCCAAGTATATCGTGAAAAGTCATCAACAATGACATAAACATATCTATTACCTCCTCGACTTCTCACGTGCATTGGCCCACACAGATCCATATGAATTAACTCTAGAGGATTAGAAGTACTTACCTCCCTTTTTGATTGAAAAGAAGATCTGACCTGTTTTCCTTTCACACAAGCTTCACACATTTCATGTTTGATTTGATCAATCTTAGGTAATCCACGTACCAGTTCCTGATTGTGAAGTTTGCGAATAAGTTGTAGACTTGCATGGCCAAACCTATTGTGCCAGAGGTTGGCAACGTCTTCAACTACTTGAAAACACAACTTTTCTTCATGTAAGAGCCAGGGAACAACTTTATAAAGATTGTTTTCACAGATTCTCTTCAGAAGAATCTTTCCTGAGCTAACATCAATCACTTGACATCCAAGAGAATCAAAGACAACTTGATAGATATTGTTAGCACAAAGTTGAGAAACACTTAATAGATTGTAGCTAAGACCCTTGACATAGCTTACGTTGTTAACACTGAAATTCTTGGAGATTCTTACCTTTCCAATACCCAAAACATGACCCTTACTGTTGTTACCGAAGGTGATGTTGCTACCTTCTTGTTGATGAAGTGAGATAAATGACTCAAAGCTTCCCGTCATATGAGTTGAACATGCACTGTTGAAGAACCAGGGACCGCTTTCTCTCACTTCATTCTGCAATGTAAAAGTCAGTTTTTACGAACCCAGAGTTGTTTGACAACTCTTTTGGGTTGGGCAACGTAATGATTTGAAGCACATCTTTCAATATAAACTCTCTCAGGATCTATGGTTGGCTCACGTTCATGAGCTTCCCAAAATCCATTAGATCTGCTATCCTTCATCTTTTTCTTGCATTCATGTTGAAGATGACCTTCTTTTCCATAATACCAGCAAGTTTTATGAGACTTAAGACCGACATATTTGCTATACCCAAGATAGATCGGTTTGTTATTAATACGAGCATGAAAATCAATTTTTGATGGTTTGAAGTTCTCAACTTGTCTCATCCAGATTTTGTGTACTTTCTGGCCTGAAAACCAAGGTCGTCTACCTTTTCCTGGGTTCCCCAGATCTGATGTGGAACAACTTGCTTTGTTGTCGCACATAGGTGTTTTACCTTTATGCTCAGGTGGACACAAGGTTTTCAAGTCTTTAGGCACATAGGAATATCCAAGTCCAGGTCTCGAAGTTACAAAAGTTTTTGCATACTCTTCAGCAGTTTTCTTGGCTGCAAACTCCTCTATCCATTTCTTTTTATTAGACTCATTAATATTCTTTTCTTTTTCAAGGTCATTGACTAACTTAGCATTACCAAGTTTAAGCATAAGATTTTCTCCTTCAAGGTTTGTGACCTTCTTTTCTAAGTCATCCACTTCAGACTTAAGATTATCACAGGTTTTGCAGGCAATAGACTCAAAAATTAAAGACGTTTTCTCTAACATAGCACATTTAAGAGACCAACCATGATTATCATCTATTAAGTTAGAGATATTATCTTCTTTTTCTTCAAGTTTCTCACTGAGTTGGGTAACCTGAGTTCCCAACTTCTCAATGATACCTCTGTTGGAGCATCTATAGCCATGAGACACATGTCTTCTTGTTGACTTGCTTCATCTTCACCATCAAAATCGTCCCAAGTAGCTAGCAAAGCATTCTTGTCACCTTCTGACTTTCTCCTGACACAGTTTCTTGCAAAGTGTCCTTTTCTCGAACAATGATAACATATCACATCCTTCATGTCTTTGACAGGTTCAGTTCCTTTAACTTGAGTCTTACTGTTGCGATTCCAAAGCCTTTTCATGGCTCTCGAGATGAATGCAACTTCTTCATCACCGTCAACTTGATCATCATCACCTTGAGCAAGATCGAAGGCCCTTTCGACTTTCAAGGCAATGTTCTTGACCTTGACAGTTTCAAGGCGATCATCTCGCCTTTGCTTAATTCCTCCATACATAGTCAACTTTCCTATGACATCTTCCAAGGTGAGTGTTTTAGTCTCACTATTGGTTAACATCGCAGCAGCTGCTTCATTCCATTTTGCATTGAGGCCTTGGATCAACTTGTTGACCTGCTTCCACTGAGGAAGTTTCTCACCAAGAGACTCAAGTTGGCTAACCACAGCTTGAAATCTTGAGTGATAGTCACCCAAGGATTCATTCTTTTCTTGACTCACTCCTTCATACTCTCTCTCCAGAGCAATGATGCGATCCTTCTTCACATCATCATTACCTTGGTGAAGCCTTTTGAGAGCATCCCAGATCTGCTTAGTCGTCTTGTACTGGACAACCTTCTTCAAGTCTCCAGGAGTTAGAGCATGGTGTAGAACCTTCTTAGCACGAGCATTCTTCTCCAACTTTTTGTAGTCAGCATCATTATAGTCTTCCTTTTTCTTTTCTCCCTTTCCATCAACAGTGAGAAAAGTCTCAGGACCCATCTCTATGACTTTCTAGAGTTGTCCATCAAGCGAGCAGATGTGAGTCACCATTTGCTCGACCCACCAATCGTATTCACCAGCCTTGAGCACTGGTGGCTTCCAGAATGAGTCATTGATTGCAGTGTTCGTTGAAGTCATTTTTCCTGTAAAAAGAAGTACTAAAACAAATCTAGAGCCAAAGCTCTGATACCAATTGTAGGATCGTTAGTACGTCTAGGTTGTCGACCTCAACTAAGTCTTCAACCTTTAAGTAAATGCAGCGGAAATGAACTACAAGAAAAACTTACTTTAACACGAAGTTTTTATAGTGGAAACACTTGTTTGATTAACTCAATCAACCAAGTGTAAAAACCACTCCCTTCCAAGTTCTTGCTTGGAAAGATTAAAAGTCGTAGCTTGCTTTATTGATCTTTTGGACTAGTTACATAAACACCATGGATCTAGACCTACTTCCCAAGCACTCTAGAACTCGTTGTGAACTAAGTAACTACAACCCGCACTCAATCTAACAAAAGCCTACGTCTTCCTCTCGAACTCTCGTTTCTTTCTTAGCACAAAATGGAGTATGAGTTCGTGCTCTATCTAACCTAAAGCCTTAGATTAAATACACACAAACTAGGTCAGATAAGAGAGAATAATATCTTCCAATTCGGTTATGGCAAGATATTATTTCTATTATCTTTACAAAATCATCCTAAGCATATAAAAGGATTACAATTAATATTGGCTTAGGATAAAGGCATACACGACTTACAATATAATCTGCATAAGATCTTTCCTAAAACAAGTTTATTCTATCCAAACAACCAAGATCTCACGAGTCTTCAAGATCTCCGAGATCTGCCTTCAACACACGTCAACAACCTGACTGACGTTGGCGACTCCTTTCAAGGACTCGAGGTCGTTCACGTGACAGATGTTTGGAACCATCAAAATCAAAGCCTCCAGCTTTTCTAACAGGACACTGTTTGGTTTAAGTATGGGGTATGGGAAAAGAAAACTCAGTTTTTGGTCTTTGTTTGTGTTTTTAAGATTGATAATATTCCACTTTGATGTCCTATGATATGCTTTAACTTGCTTGATCATGTAATTCCTTTAGCATGTTTGGATAGCTTTATGGCTTTACCTGAATCATGTTGGAAATTTGTTTTTATGTGGAAATTTAGCATGTGATGAAATTGAGCACATATGATCTTAAGTAGAAGTAACTTTAAATCCAAAAAAAAATTGCTACCTTGTGAGTTGTTTTTGTCCTTGTAAGGAGAACATAAAGACCGCTCTTCTTTTCTTGTGTGATTTACTCTCCTTATGCATATTATCTCTTGTTATTGATATGGTTATCTATTTCTCAAGACCTTTATGAGATATTAGTTCATTGCATGTGAAATCATATGATAGAGAACTATTTTTCATGAGCCTTATTAATCCTTACCTACCTTATTATTATCCACTTTTTGAAGCCAATTTGAGCCTTGAAGCCTTTTATTTTTAAGCTCCACAAAATTATTCCCTAGTCGATATCAGCTTGACCCTATCCAGGGATTAGGACTTAGTGTTGGTCATTATGATTTTGTTGAGTGAGTTGTATTGGTTTAAGAGTGGGGTAATATGGGTTGGGTATTTGAAGATCTTGCAATTTATCATGTAAAAGAAGTTTGGCTCTCTGAATGCACTTACAAAAGAAGTGGAAAGAAATAAGGGGAAAAATAAAAAAATGCAAAGTCGTTACTGACCCCAATAAGGTCGGTACCGAGCCCCCTCAGATAGAAAATAAAGATCATGAAAAATTCGAAAAAGAAAGAGTTGAATAGTAAAATGCATGAGCCAAATTTTCCTTGTTGTTTTAAGCAAGACTAGTTGGGATATAAAAGAGGTTGAAGAGTTAAGTTTGTGCATAAAGATGAGTGAGGTTTGGTATGTTGTTTTGTGAAGATTTGGCGAGATGTGTGATTTTTTAGGAGTCTATATTCCCGGGTATTATTAGCACCACATAGCTAAAATATTTCCACGCCTTATTGTTTTTTACCAAGCCCCATTACAACCCGGTCGAATGGAAACTTCTATGAAGTTTTTCATTGAGCCTAAGTTCTCTTGATGATTTTTATATGTTTTGACATCTATGGTGGATAGTTTGGTGATATAAGTAACAATGACTATGTTGATTTTTGCATATTGGATTGAGTTGAGAGTTCTTATTATAAGCTAAAACACATGAGAGTTGAGTGAAACACATTACCCTTGTGAGGTTGGATTTTTAAGTTGATTTTCCTTGAGGTTGCATATATGTGTGATGGCATTAGATTCACTTGTCTATCTATTTCTACTTGAACTTTGATGTTACTTTTTGATAAAGGCATTGACTTGATATATGTGTTGATGGTTTTGGTTCTTGTCTTGTTGATTACTTGAGGACAATCAAGTCTAAGTATGGGGTATTTTGATGTCCGCCTTTTTAGTCATGTTTTTAGGCTGTGTTTTAGTGTCTTTAAGTCTTTTTCTTTAGTTTTGTATTTTGTTTTAAGTCATTTGTGTGGATTTTCGTATTTTCTTAAGATATGGAGTCTACATAAGCTTTGGTGGTGTTTTGTAGGTTCTTAGAAGCTGTTTGGAACACTTTTGAAGAAAAGAGTGAAATCGAGGAGAAATACTTAAGGAAAATCTCAAGGAACGAATTCCATAAAGTCATTGAAGATCAAGATTAAGCTTGGAAAGAATTAGAGAAATTCGTTACAAAGACGTAGGAAAAAGAATCGAGTCAAACAGAGGTGTAACGAACCCGCTACAGAAGTTTTACTCTAGACTGTTTTCAATGCTGAAAAGTCTCGATACCAAGGCATATAGGGTCAGTACCGAGGGTCCCATGTCGGTGGTGTGTCCAATACGGCGCATTTAAATGATCTTTTATCCTATTTCTTTTTATGTTATTAGATAGTTTTAAGGAATATATCTTATTAGAAGATTTATTTCTATATAGATAAATCTAAGATAGATTAGTTTCTCTATAAATACTCTTCTCTAGCCTCTATTTTACACACACACGATTGAGGAGGGGAATTTGGAGGGTAGAGAGAGGGAGAGGAGCCGTGTGGGAGAAAGGAGAGGACGATATATGTGGAGTTACTTTGAAGTAGACCTGTCAATCGGGTCGGGTCATGCAGGTTTGGGTTAGGTCATTTCGGGTTCGGGTTGAGTCGGTTTCGGGTCATTACGGGTCACAAGTTAAACTGGGTCGGGTCGATGCGGGTTTTCGGGTGGGTCGGGTTGACAAACGGATCAAAAACATAGAAATTTTTATGATTATTAAAATATATTTTTAATTAAAAAATAATATTTAATAATAATACATTATTTTTATGTATTTTAATAATAAAATATATTATATTTTTTCAAATAAATTTTATATATATACTAAATTGGTCAACCAAACGGGTTTCGTGTTTCAACAAAACAGGTTTCGGGTTCTATCGGGTTCGGTTGATTTCGGGTTTTGGGTTCAAATTTTCGGGTCTTGACCCTAAAATTATCGGGCGGGTCGGGTCAGGTTAGCGGGTTTTGTCAGCTTTTGACAGCTCTACTTGGAAGAAAAGTTTTTGTTTAGATTCAAAGTTGTAAGCTTTCTTTCTTAATTCAATTATTTTGCTTTCAATTATGATGATGTATGAGTAGTCTCTCTCTCTAAGGTTGGGGTTCAACCCAACAATGGTTGTCCATGCTTGTTTATGATCATCTCTTGATTGTTTTTATTGCATGAATCTATTCTCTTGTTCTTAATCCTTGAAACGAAAGTTGAAGGGAATTTCTCATTCATAGTTGAAGCGAAAGCGGAAACTTCGAATCAGATTAGTCAATTTAGGGTTTTGAAGCGAAACCAAATCTATCCTAGTTGAAGTAGAAGAGATTAGATAGTAAGTTTATTGATTGAACGAGAGTTAGTTGATTTACTTGCTTAGGTAGACGAAAGTTGACACCTTTTTGTGATAAAAACATGATCTTTATGTTTCATAGCGTTGACATTGCATGATTATTGTTGTGGTGATACCTAATCCTTAGATTTTCTCTTCCCTCGCTAAATTCCATAGATTTAATTGATTTCTTGCATGACAAGTAACATAACTTAGCACTGACTATATCTCGTGGACGAATCTGACTGTTGATAGGGTGATTTCTTGACAACAAATAAATTTATAGTCAAGACCCCGTTGAGTATAGCGAAGTCAGGATCGTTCCACGAGAAGCACGATTGTTTGTCTATCAACTACTAAAAATAAGAAAAACAAAGCAAAACAGGCAAAAACACCTACGACCAACTTCATTAACGACTTTGTCATGGTCGTTAACGATCCTGGAAAACCTACGAACACAGAATTACTAACAACCTAAAACTCAAGTTCGGTACCGAGGCAAAGTGAACTCGATAACGAATGATTCGAAAGCAAACAAACTACTCCAATAAAATAAAAGATCTAAGGTTTACCACAACATAGCTATGCATAAAAACTCATAAAAAGATAAAGATCATGTCTTTGAAGATAAATTCATCAACTTTCGTTGACTAACAAGCAAATCGATCAATTCTCATAAATCAATTCACTCTATCACATGTTTTGAGTCCAAAGCTCGAAACTTTCATTAACGAACAATATCATCATTCAAGTTAACAACTTTCTCTTTCGATCAAGTTAAGAACTCAAATTACCTCGACTATCGTCTATTCATAAGCTCAACAAGCAAATCAATAGATTAAAGGCATCAAAACATCAACTTATTCATTCAAACATGTACGACTATGACGGGTTTCAACCCCAACCCTAGATAAGAAAACTACTCATTACTCATGATAATAAAGCTAACAACTTTAATCAAAGAAGACATTGAAAACAAACTAAACTTACTTGAAATTTATAAGAAAAACATCGTCTTACAAACTTCTGTAAAATCCGAAAACAAAGAATAACACCGAGCAGATATCTGATTAACGACCCTAAGCTGTTCTCTCTCGATCGAACCTGGATCGAGATCTTCTCCCACTCGGAACCTATCTATTAAAAAGGATAATAGATAAAAACTTACCCTACTTAAAAGATAACAAGATAAAAGATATAAGATAAAAGATAACAAGATAAAAGATAAAAGATATAAGATATAACAACCGACACGGAACCGACACGAAAACAAGGGTTTTTATACTAAGAAACTATCTATTAAAAAGGATAATAGATAAAAACTTACCCTACTTAAAAGATAACAAGATAAAAGATATAAGATATAACAACCTAAAGTCGGCTACGCCTCTACCGACACGGAACCCTCGTTAACGACCCCGCACAGGGTCGGTAGAGATCACAAACTCCTCTCAAAAAATTCTATCTATTAGCCTCGTTAATGACTTTCACATGATCGTTAACGAGCCTCTATTTTGGCTTTTCTTCGACTTCTTCTCGTCTTTAACTTGGACTTCAACTTGATCTTCTTATGCAAATCTCTTCCTTATCTTCATGTCTTCCATCCTCAATTACAAGACCTCAACTCAGCTCAAAAAACACTCTTTCCCGCTAAAAACCTACAAAAAGATACAATACGGAGTAGCTTCCATACTTTTCACAAAATATGCAAACTTATCCAAAAACACACAAAACTAACTCTAAAAACTAATAAAACTAAACTAACCAAACTAAGAAACACACCAAAAACTAGACCAAAAACACAAACATGCTGAAATGTTGCCAAGAAACCCTCTCAACAAAAGCCTAACTACGTCATGCAAAGCCTTATGTTGCCAAGTGGTATCCATGCTGAAATGGACAGAATTAACAGGGGTTTCTTCTGGAAAAAAGATAGACAATACAAACCTCTAGTGGGATGGGATAAGATATGCAAGCCAAAGACAATGGGTGGATTAGGAATCAGGAAGACTAAACATATGAATAAGGCATTACAAATGAAATTACTCTGGAAGATTTTAGCAAAACCAAACAACACATGGGGGCAAATAATCACCCAAAAATATCTGAGAAGTGATAATCTTTTTTCATACAAACTAAAATCTAGTACGTCTTGGCAATGGAAAAAACTCATAAACCTTAGAGAGGAATTTTATAAGAAATCATTTGGCAGATTGGGGATGGAAGAGCGGTTAATTTCTGGAAAGACAATTGGAATTTGGGAGGACCCTTATGTAACCATGGTAGAGATCCATCATATATTGATGAATCTTCTAAGGTGGCAGATTCGATCTCCAATGATCACACATGGAAAGTAAGCAAGTTACAACAGGTTTTACCTAACGACATTGTTGAGCAGATACTGTCAACTCTGATTCCCAAAAACCACATTCAGGATAGGCTTTACTAGACCCCGAGTAAGAACAGTTGGTTTTCTACCTCTTCACCTGTAGAACTAATCACAAATATCGAAAGACAGACACCAAGCATAAATAATTGGATTGTGAAGCTTGGCATATATCCAAAAGTTAAAATTTTCATCTGGAAAGTTGACAACAACGGACTTCCTACTAAAGCGAGGCTACGTGAGAAACAAGTTGTGACACCTGGTGGGTGCGCATTGTGTGATTGTACACATGAAGATACTACCCATTTAATAATCAAGTAAGCTCAAGGTACAAAGTATTACAAAACCTCGAGAACAATATTAAGCGAAATTTATCTTCTACTAAGAAAAAAGGATTTCTCGATTGTAGCCATGATATGGTGGAGCATATGGCATCAACGGAATAAATTAATTTTCCAAAATGACCAATGTGAGGGCATCCCCGACCTAGCGCGGTATATTCGAACACAAATATCAAATTGGGAGAAGGCAAAACAATGGTCAGAAGATGAAGAGAGACAATGGACTCTAAAACAACATAAGAAGAATAGAAGACTACAACCAAGCAAAAGTTGGAAGAAACCTGAAGAGGGGTTTGTTAAAATTAACTTTGATGCCTCCATCATTATCAGGAACCATTATGGACAAGTGATTGATTTGATGACACGAAACTTTGGAAAAATATCAGCTATTAAAGTTGAAGCCTTAGCGTTGAGAGAAACTATAAAAGAGGTCAAAAATAGAAACCTGGTGAACTTAGAAATTGAAGGAGACAATTTACAAGTCATTAATGCCATTAAAGGGAAAAGTCAATGCCCTTGAGGGATTGAACTAATAATTGATGATATCATGGTCTCCATCCATGTAGGCGAGGACATTTCAGTAAACCCTATTTTGAGAGATGGTAATGATGTGACCGACAAAATTGCTAATCTGGGTCACAACCTCCCCATCGAGATCATCATGAATCATCCTGAACTTAACGTTCTCATCCGAAAGGATGCTCTAGGACGCCCACCGTGACGTTGGGCCTCCTAATTCTTACCTAATCAAAAAAAATATGAGACAATAATTTTTGTAATCTTTAATATGGTCTTAAACTTATAAACTAACTTTATAACATTATAACTTTAAGAAATAAAATATGTAAATATTTTATTACATTAAAAAAATATAAAATTACACTTTTACCCTTTATAAAAACAAGAGATATTACAACGAAAATCATATATTATAGCTTCGTAAAATCAAAAAAATTATAAGCTTTACGAAACCGGTTTATTTATATTTTCATGAACCCTAAAACAAGGTGAATTAGACAATTTTAATTAAAATCGAAAAAAACCAACCGGGCTGAAGATGACTTTGTTACGTGGGAGAAATTAAATACAATTCTTTCCCTTATAAGTTTGAAAGAGTTGCTAGCACAACTGGTTTGGGTGTATTTGGGATTGGGTTGTGAGAGGTTGTGGGTTCTAATCTTGAGGATAACAATCGCCCAGTTTTTACAACCTTCCCTTTTTTACAACCTTCCCTTTTCACTTATATCTAGAACGGAGATTCATTTGTTAGGAACAAAAATAAGAACTCGTGGCTACTCTTGTGGCTATTTTTGTAGATTTCTCATGAAATGAAGAACTTGTTGCTAATCTCAAGAACTCGTGGCTAGTCTTGTGGTTGTTTTTGTAGATTTCTCACGAAATGAAGAACTCGTGGCTAATCTCAAGAACTTGTGCCTAGTCTTGTGGTTGTTTTTACTGATTTCTCACATAATGAAGAACTCGTGGCTAATCTTGTGACTGTTTTTTGCATATTTTTCCAAACAAACTAAGACACGGAATGAAGAACTTCTCTATCCATAAATGAAGAACTCATTCGCGTCATATTGGCCACAAACTTAGAATCGAATCTAGCTACGTAAGCATTCGCGTCAATATAGGCTCAACTATAGCCGGAAATCATATGTTCATGACTCTATGGCCACAAATTTAGAACCGAACTTAGCTACGTGATTATTTCCCTACAATTTTCCCACAAATGTAGAACCGAATTTAGGTTCATAATATATTCGCGTCAATATGGTCGTAGCTATAGACACAACCCATATTTTCATGGTTATATGGCCACAAACTTAGAATCGAACTTAGCTGCGTGATTATTTTGCGACAATTTTCCCACAAATTTAGAACCAAATTTAGCTTCGTAATATATTCGCGTCAATATGGCCGCAACCCATTTTTTCCTGGCTATATGGCCACAAACTTAGAATCGAACTTAGCTTTGTGTATATTTCGTGACAATATTCCCACAAATATAGCCCCAACCATGAATTTCATGGGTAAATAGCTAGAAAATTTGAGGTTTGTAGGGGGATTTTGTGGCAGTTACACACAAACTTAATCACACAGGAATTTCCTAACTATATGCGCATTTTCCAGTATTGAACAGGGCGGGCCCAAGATCGAGAGAGGCCGTTAGGCAAATGGCTTTGATACCATATTGAATTCTCCAGTGGGTCGTTGGTACTCATGAGCGTTAGAGGTTTCATTGATTTTTTTAATATATAAAGTCGAGATCTACCCTTTTTACCCAAAAGCTTAAGCTAATGGGTAAGTGCTTCACCCTATTTATATATTGGTATTTTTTCTTGTGGTTTTCCAATTTAGGATGGAACTTCCAATCCCAACCTCTATTTCATCACGCTCCCCTCAAGTGCAACTAGCCTGGTCTAGTTGACACTTGATAAGCCCTTAAGGACGGCTTAGCCCTCGATCGAACGGGCACTTCACCCTAATTAAATTTTTGCCTTAAGGTTGGCTAGACTGCCAGGGAACGACCCCAAGAACGGACCTATGCTCTGATACCATATTACCCTAGCGGATTTCCATCCTAAAACCAATTGGCAATAGGAGGAGTAATGCGCTGAGTTATGGATGGACATATTCTAACATTTTATATAGGATCGTAACAAGCAGGAATATTTCAATAAAAGTTCCCTTACGCAACGGAAAAGCAAAAGCCGTTTGCATAATGTAAACGGCCAGTAAATATAGGCACGATTCCTTATAGAGGGACTCCACTTCAACCAACAAGTTGAATGGGTAAACCTCTACCTCCATTGAAGAAATTTGAATGAGAACTTTATATAAACCGTAGTTCCTTAGTTACAAGATGTAGATTCGAACATCTCTATTGCTAGCAACCACCAAATCCTATCAATACTAAAGAATCTACATATCTAGTTCCTAAGAATACCACAACGATTTAAACAAAGCAATCAAACCTCGCAAGTTCCTGGTGCAGTTTCCTTTAGCACCTGAACTGACTCCTACGACGATATCAACTTCATGCACTAGCCATCGTCGAGCTTCTTGACCTTCTTCTTGTTGTTGAAATCTTCCTTGTTGCTCTGGATCTCTCTTAGTCTTTCGTAACTCTCAAGTGGGTACTATTCACGCGGTAAGTGATCCAATTTGACCTAGCTTGATCACTTTCTTCTTATAGTGATGGGTCCTTTGCAAATTACTCTTCTATCCGTTTTCACTTGGGACGCAAGACATAGCTCTTAATGACCAGCGTGCCCCTGAGAGATATTTTCTCTTTAAGACGTATTTTCCCTTTTTCACTTGCCGTCCAAGTTTGTTTCATAAAGACCATTTTGACCTTCTGATATGCTACGCATGCATGAACCACTTCTAAGGTGTTATGCATTATTTCTCTCGTAATTCCTGTATGACTTTATATTTCTTGAAATACTTGGATTTGGACCCTAAAATAATGGGCTAAATTCCAAGGTGGGGCCACAAAGATATGAAGAGATCGGAATGAATTAAAGACATTATTCACCATTAATGGAGCATTAAACTGCATGGAGGAAATAAAGGAGTAAAAAAGAGTTGTTAGAACGCATTAACTACACGGCGAAAACCACGGATGCCTTAAAAGCCTAACGCGTTGACGATTTAGCAAAAGTGGTAATTAGTCAAACTAGGTGTTGGAAGAAATTAATAACATGGCGAGATTCTCGGGATTGATACTCATAAATGACTAGAAGGTGAGCCTATAAAAGAGTAGGAAGAACATCAACAAAGGCACTCTCTCTCTCTCTCTCTCATTACGACAAAACAATCTACATACAATTGTATTTTTATTCTTCGATTATTCATCCACGATCTCAAAAGCTATTTTGCTCTTCATCTTCTCATTGGCATACCCATCAATTATCCTTCGACATCTGAATGGAATCATAGTGAAGTTTATCATCGTTATTTTATATTTTTGTCTATTTATTTCGATATCTATTTATTTATCAATTAACATGTCTACGACTTACAATTGGTATCCAGAATCGTAAGGAGTAACTCGCAACAATGCAATTGCAATCTTATTTCACTATTTTGAATTCATATCTCTTTCTCTACTTGTTTACTAGTTCATTTGCTATTTCTCTTCGTGAATCTCTTATTATTTGTGAATTAACGTGTTTAAACTAGTCTTTGACTAGAATTCCCTCATTATAGTAGATAACACATGTACGTATTAAATCTGCCCAAAACACTTAGATGAAAGTTTAATTCTGGATGATGTTTGTTATCATCTAAACTAATGGGGAGAATAATTGTTGCGGTGTTAGTTCCTAACATCGATTCAACAATTTCCCCATTTTTATTGATGACAAACCCATACAAACATTTAAGTGCAAAAGTAAGTGATGTGGTTCGTCAAGCATAGTTTAGGCATAAGACAAAACAACATGATATTTGTAGATACTTGGTTCCCCCTGAGATGGAAACGCAACTTCATTTATTTTTATTTTTAGTGGACAATTCCCCCTTCGCAAAGGAATTAATTTGTATTCTCTTAAACAATGCATCATTGCATTTTTTTCATTTCCCCCCTCTTGACATCATCGAAAAGAGTTGAACATAAAGCATAGGAACAAAGAAACAAAGCATGATCATTTCAAAATAAGATCAATGGCATTCATAGAATCATCATACATGCAATGGAAACATAAAATTTAAACATGAACAACAAAGATTCAAAGATATGCTAGGGAGTTTGGTGGGGGCTTGTTCAAGGATTGGAAGAAGAGGGAAGCTTCTATTGAATGTCAAGGAGGAAATCCAATAGCCTCTCATTGACAGTGCAGATCTTGGAGGTGAGGGAGCATAGCCGGTTGAGAGCTTAAAGAACATCAGTGCTTTCCTTTTCCTCTAGGAATAGATGTTGATCGGATTCCTCTTCATACACTTCTTGAGAGTGATTCATCCTCAGGATGTTGGACATGTCCATCTCGTCCAATTTCCTCTTCTTCTTGTTGGGGATGATAGATGTCATTCTTCAGCATTATTTCCTTGACTAGAGCATCATAGGGAAGATAAGGAGTGGTTTTGGAAACACATTTGCCAATCTGGCCAAAGATGATCCTAGGCAGATTGATGTTTTCCTTCCTTGGGAACATGTCCAAGAGAATAGCATCGTTGGTGTTCAGTTTAGTTCGCTTCTCCTGCCTTAGAATCACCACCCTAGTGATATAGTAGTATGTCATTTTTCCTAGTTGACTCAATTCATGAGCCGTGACTTCCTTCCCTTGAGTTGGAATGTGTCCTAGAAGCCTCTTAAGAATCACTTCCCTTCCATCTATATCTTACCATGGCTTCAGAGGGAGAGTGTGGAAACCTTCAATAGGAACATAAAGGATCTTTCGGATGAGGGAGAAGGTGATGGTGAACTCATCTTCCTCAAAGGTGCAACGCACCATTGGATTTTCTGAAGTTCCCTCAGTGAGCTTGAACTTGGAGTAAAAGATCTTGATTTGAGAGGGATCCACTTTGGCAGGATTGGAACAGAGATTGTCCCATTGTTGAAAGCAAATCAAATCTTTTAGTTCCTTGAAGTAGTTATCCTCCAGAAACTCCTTGGTGACTATCAGAGGAACTAGTTATCTTACTACCCTATGTAATTAAGCTTAATTGATCATTTATTATCGTATGTTAGAATACAGAAGTTATCTTACTAAATGTGCTTTCTAATATTTTTTGGATGATTGTAGAATACAAAGCATGAAGCGAGATGCCGACACAAGGTGATGTGTATAGCTATGGGATCCTCTTGCTAGAGATGTTTACTAGAAAGAGGCCCACTCATGGGATGTTCAAAGATTATTTAAACCATTTGTATTGTAAGATGAATTTGCCAAGTGGAGTGATAAATTTCTTAGATCCTGCCCTACAAGATCTTTCGGAAGCCAAGGAGTCCACTTTTAACCCTAAAGATCAATATGGGGATGATATGTGCATAAACAATTAAAAGAATAATTTTTTAAATAAAAGAAGGCACATAAGTATTAGTTTTTCATGATATGGTTAAAATTGTTAAGCAAGCGGCCATTTAATAATCTTTAGTAAAAATTATGGAGAAGATTAAAACTTTCATTAATTTAGAAACTAAAAGGAAACAAGTAGTGATCTCTAGGATGACGAGTCTGGGGAATGACTAAAAACGTTTTCGGATTGATAGTTTTTCCGATGTTTTAACAGTTACCACCAGGTTTTGGTTGTTTTCAAGGAATTTCAAGGTGGTTCTCTCACATTCTAATTTCACTCTTTCTTTCGTTTCTCTATATCATCATGGATCCTTCCCATGGAACTGTTCCATCTTTTTCCCCTCTTCCTTTCTTTTCATAGTGGTTTTGTTAGAAAAGATGGAAGCTTTGATTTTGATGGTTCCAAATGTCTACCACATAAACGACCTTGAGTTTTTGAACAGAGTCGCCAACGCTAGTCAGGTCGTCAACGTGTGTTGAAGGCAAATCTCGGAGATCTTGAAGACGCGGGAGATCTTTGGAGTTTGGATAGTATAATCTTGTTTTAGGAAGGATCTCAGGAGGATTATATTGTTAGCCGATTATTGCCTTTGCCCTAAGCCATATTTTACTGTAATCTTATCTTATGCTTAGGATGATTTTGTAAGGATAAAAGAAATAATATATTGCCATAACCGAATTGGAAGATATTATTCTCTTTTATCTGACCTAGTTTGTGTGTATTTAAGCTAAGACTTTAGGTTAGAATACTCATGAACTCATACTCCATTTTTGTGTTAAGAAAGAAAGAAAACGAGAGTTCGAGAGACGTAGGCTTGTTAGACGGGTTGAGGGTTGTAGTTACTTGGTTCACAACGAGTTCTAGAGTGATTGGGAAGTAGGTCTAGATCCAGAGTGTTCTTGTAAACAATCCAAAAGATCAATAAAGCAAGCTACGGATTTTAATCCTACCAAGCGAGAACTTGGAAGGGAGTGGTTTTTACACTTGATTGATAGAGTTCATCGATCAAGTGTTTCCACTATAAAAATCATTGTGTGCAATTAAGTCTTTCTTGTAGTTTATTTCTGCTGCATTTACATAAGAGGTCGGCGACCTAGACGTATTAACGTTCCTACAATTGGTATCAGAGCTTGACTCTATATCTGTTTTAGTACTTCTAATTTACAGGAAAGATGACTTCAACAAACACAACTATCAATGATTCGTTTTGGAAACCACCAGTGCTCAAGGCTGGTGAGTATGATTGGTGGGTCGAGCAAATGGAGACCATATTTGCTCACTCGATGGACAACTCTGGAAGGATATCGAGATGGGTCCTAAAACCTTTCTCACTGCTGATGGAAAGGAAGAGAAAAAGAAGGAGGACTATGATGATGCTGACTACTAGAAGCTAGAGAAGAACGTTAGTGTTATGAAGGTTTTTCACCATGCTCTAACCCCTGGAGACTTGAAGAAGGTTGTCCATTACAAGATAGCTAAGCGAATCTGGGATGCTCTTAATAGTCTCCACCAAGGAAATGATGATGTGAAGAAGGATCGCATCATTGCTCTAGAAAGGGAGTATGAAGGAATGAGTCAAGAGAAGAATGAATCCTTAGGTGACTATCACTCAAGATTTCAAGCTGTGGTTAGCCAACTTGAGTCTCTTGATGAAAAACCACCTCAATGGAAGTGGGTTAGCAAGTTGATACAAGGGCTACTGCGTTGCTAACCAACAGTGAAACCAAGTCACTCACCTTGGAAGACATCATCAGAAAACTGACCATGTATGGAGGAATCAAACAAAGGCGAGATGATCGCCTTGAAACTGACAAGGTCAAAAACATTGCCTTCAAAGTAGAAAAGGCTTTCGATCTTGCTCACTATGATGATGATCAAGCTGATGGTGATGATGAGGTTGCACTCATCACAAGAGCCATGCAGAGGCTTTGGAATCGTAATGGCAAAATTCCTTCCAAAGGGACGAAACCAGTCAAAGACATGAAGGATGTCATTTGTTACCACTGCTCAAGAAGAGGACATTTTGGAAGAAATTGTGTCAAAAAGAAGTCGGAATGTGACAAAACTGTTATGTTGGCCACCTAGGATGATTCCGATGTTGAGGATGAAGCAAGTCAACAAGGAGAAACATGTCTCATGGCTATAGATGTTCCAAAAGAGGTACAAAATTCTAAACTTTCGTCTATCTTGTCTAATAAAACTAAAGAACAGTTGCATGCTATCATTGAGAAGTTGGGAACTCAGGTTACCGAACTTAGTGAAAAACTTGATGAAAAAGAAGACACCATCTCTAATTTAATGGATGATAATGAAGGTTGGTCTCTTAAATGTGCTAAGTTAAAAAAGAAGTCTTTGGTTTCTGAGTCTATTGCATACAAAAGTTGTGATAATCTTATAACTGAAGTGGATGACTTAGAAAAAGTAACAAACCTTGAAGGAGAAAATCTCATGCTAAAACTTGGTAATGCTAAGTTGGTCAATGACCTTGAAAAGGAAAAGGCAAGTGATGAGTCTAAAAAGAAAAAATGGATAGAAGAGTTTGTTGCTAAAAAAGTCGTTGAAGAATTCGCTAAAACTTTTGTAACTTTAAGACCTAGACTTGGATATTCCTATGTTCCTAAGGATTTGAAAACATTGTGTCCACCCGAACCTAAAGGTAACACACATGTGTGTGACAACAAGGGAAGTTGTTCTAGATAAAAGGTGGGGAAACTAGGCAAAGGTAAGCGACCTTGGTATTCAGGACAAAAAGCACACAAGATTTGGAAGAAACAAGTTGAGAACTTGAAACCATCAAAAATTGACTTTCAAGTTCTTATTAACACAAACCGGTCTATCTTAGGTATAGAAAGTATGTTGGTCTTAAGATTCATAAAACTTGCTGGTATTGTGGAAAAGAAGGTCATCTACAACATGAGTACAAGAAAAAGAAAAGGGATAGCCAATCTTATGGACTTTAGGAAGCTTATGAACGTGAGCCAACCATAGATCCAGAAAGAATCTATAATGAAAGATGTTCTGAAAATCATCACGTTACCCAAACCAGAAGAGTAATTTTGTTAAACAACTCTGGGTTCGTAAAAACTGACTTTTACCTTGCAGAATGAAGTGAGAGAAAGCGGTCCCAGGTTCTTTGATAGTGCATGTTCAACTCATATGAAGGGAAGCTTTGAGTCGTTCATCTCACTTCATCATATAAAAGGTAGCAACATTACCTTCGGTAATAACAGTAAGGGACAAGCCATGGGTATTGGAAAGGTAAGAATTTCTAAGAACTTTTGTGTCAATAATGTTAGTTATGTCAAAGGACTTAGGTACCATCTTCTAAGTGTTTCCCTATTGTTTGCTAACAATATCTATCAAGTTGTTTTTTATTCTCATGGATGTCAAGTAATTGATGTTAACTCAGGTAAGATTCTTCTGAAAGGAAATTTGTGAGAACAATCTGTATAAAGTTGTTCCATGGCTCTTGCCTGAAGAAAAGTTCTGTTTTCAAGTGATCGAAGTCGTTGCCAACCTCTGGCATAACAGATTTGGTCATACGAGTCTACAACTTATCAACAAACTTCGTAATCAGGAATTGGTACGTGGTTTACCTAAAATTGATCCAAAAATGTATGAAATATGTGAAGCTTATGTGAAAGGGAAACATGTTAGATCTTCGTTTCAATCGAAAAAGGAGATAAGTACTTCTGAACCTTTAGAATTAATTCATGTTGATCTTTGTGGACCTATGCGTGTGAAAAGTCGAGAAGGTAATAGATATGTCTATGTTATTGTTGATGACTTTTCACGGTATACTTGGGTGTTTTTCTTATCTTCGAAAGACCGGGTATTCGAAGAATTCAGTGCGTGGAGGAAGTTGACAAACAACGTGCTTGGAGTACCTTTTGTTTCAATCCGATCAGATCATGGCACATAATTTGAAAATGCTCAGTTCTTGGAATTTTGCAAAGAAAATGGTGTAGGTCACAATTTTTCAGCCTCAAGAACTCCTCAACAAAATGGTGTAGTTGAGAGAAAGAATCGAACTTCGGAGGATATGTAGAGAACTCTGATGATCGCGAGTGGTCTACCAAGGAATTTCCGGGGAGAAGCCATCAATGTTGCTTGTTATGTGCTAAACAGAGCTATGGTGCATCCTCTTCTTGGAAAAACACCATATGAGCTTTTAAGAGGAAGAAAACCTAACGTGGGTCACTTGCGTACATTTGGTTGCAAAATTTTTCATACATAATAATGGCAAAGAAAATCTGGGTAAAATGGATGCTAGGAGTGATGAACAAACCTTCGTAGGCTATTCTCAACATATCAAAGCCTACAAAGTCTTCAACAAGCGAACTAGAAAAGTAGAGGAGATTGTGTATGTTGTGTTTGATGAGAACAGTATGGGAGGAAGCTCTATTGTTGAAGAAGATGAAGGAGATCTGGGTTTTCATCTTTGTGATAAGTCAAATGTTCGTGTTGTCGAAGTTGTTGAGGTTCCAAAGGTTGTCGAACCCGAACAGGTGGATGACCCAGATAATTTTGACATGCCAGCTCTAGAAGAAATAGAAGAAAATGAAGATTCTGGTAATGTTGAGCCTGATAAAAGTGAAGAAACTGATGAGATTGATAATGCCAACACAGAGTAGGATCATAATAGTGAGGTGGTTGACCTCACTCAGCTTCAGTTGCACTATCAGCAGAAAGATGCTCATCAGTTTGAGAGAAATAAGGTTTGGCACCTAGTTCCACAACCCAAAGATAGAACTATGATTGGAACACGTTAGGTATTCAGAAATAAGCTTGATGATTCTGGAAACGTTGTGAGGACTTATGGTTAAGGGGTATAGTCAACAAGAAGGGATAGATTATGATGAGACATTTGCTCCCGTGGCACGTCTCGAGGCAATTCGTTTATTGATTGCTTACTCAGCTCATGAAGGATTCAAGCTTCATCAAATGGATGTTAAGAGTGCCTTTCTGAATGGCTTTCTTAAAGAAGAAGTTTTTGTATAACAAACCCCAGGCTTCGAAGACGTCACCCACCCGGATCATGTTTTCAAACTCGACAAAGCACTTTACGGATTGAAGCAAGCGCCATGAGGTTAGTATGATAGGCTCTCTCAGTTCTTGCTACAACATGGATATGTTCGAGGAAAGGTGGATAAGACTCTTTTTCTTCTTAAAGAGGGAAAGCACACTCTGGTTGTGCAAGTTTACGTTGACGACATCATCTTTGGTTCTACAGATGATAAACTTGTGAAGAAGTTCACCAACCTCATGGCTAGTGAATTTGAAATGAGTATGGTTGGTGAACTTAATTTCTTCTTAGGACTTCAAGTTGTTCAAGGAAGTGAGGTTACAAGAGTGCATCAACAAAAGTACCTCAAGGAGTGTGTCAAGAAGTTTGGCTTGGATAATTCAAAATCCTTTGATACACCTATCTCTCCAACTACTTCTTTAGGAAAAGATAAGAATGAGAAGAAGGTTGACCTGACTTTGTTTCGAGGTATTATAGGTTCACTACTATACCTCACGACAAGTAGATCGGACATTATGTTTAGCGTATGCTTATGTGCTAGATTTCAGTCCGATCCAAAAGAATCTCATCTTAAGGCTGTTAGGAGAATCCTACGGTATCTCAAAGGTTCTGATGATTTGTGCTTATGGTACCCAACCTCTTGTGACTTTGGTCTAGTCGGGTACACGGATGCTGATTTTGCTGGGAATAAGGTTGATCGTAAGATTACTTCTGGGATGGCTCAATTTCTTGGACCATGCCTTGTATCATGGGGGTCCAAGAAGTAGAATTCAGTTTCTCTCTCTACTGCAGAAGTTGAGTACATCGCCATTGCCGCGTGTTGCACCCAACTTCTATGGCTCAAGCAACAACTTCATGACTTTGGCTTGAAGTATGATGGCATGCTCATTCTATGTGACAATACAAGCGACATTAACATCTCAAAGAATCTTGTACAACACTCATGAACCAAGCATATCGAGATACGTCATCATTTTCTTCATGAATATGTTGAGAAAGGGTTAGTGACTATGGATTTCTACCGAACAAGTGAACAACGTGCTGACATATTCACTAAGGCTCTCAATCGTGAACCCTTCGTACAGTTCCACATGGATCTAGGTATGATTTCCCTAAATTAATCTAATTCCCATTTATTTTCCCTCAATGATTGGCTAGATTAGATGCTCTACTTATGATTCAAAAGTTTTATGATCTTGAGGTGTTAAATTCGAATTTTTCCTTGTTACATACTCATGAACCATGCACATCATTATATCTTCATTATTTGCTTCTTGAGTTATGTCTTAAGTGCATATTGAAACAATTATTTGAGCCTAAAAGAGTCAAAACCTGATGTTCCTAACCCTCATTACAAGAACAAATGACGGTTGACTCTACAACCTACCCAAGCCTATCGTGTTAGGCAATCTCTATGAGCTTACTTTTATGTGTCTTGAGATAAAAGGAGACTTATCTACATGATTGACAAATCAACATAAATTATTTCCCATGGTTCTCTTTGGCACCCCTGTGCAAAACCCCAAAGAACCAGACGTATTCTCTTTACAATGGATTTTGGCAACTTGAGTGTGGTTAGTGACCGTGTATCACATGGGGAACGCTAGCCGTCTGAAAAGCTTTTCTGGTTAAGTGGTTGACGCAGGACAGGTTGAGAACGTCAATTTCATTGTAAGACTAGAATCACCTTTCTCCAACGATATCTTTTCAAATATTTGAAAATCTTTTTGCCAAAGGAAATTGCCTTTTCAGTTGCATTGATTAAAGATCTTGGGAAGATCTCGTTTCTATCTAATCAACTAAAATTCAAGAATAAATATGGATAAGGCTTTCGATTAAAAGGTACACTTTCTCTCTCGTGCATTATTTCGCTCTCTTGCTCTTCTTAATCTCTCTGCAAACCTCTTCTCTCCCAAAAAGTTCAAAGCTTTCTCCATCAATGGCGTCAAACCCTAACTCTAACCCCTCATCCCCTATTCTTGGAACTGAAACCCCATGAACCATATCCCTCAAGCTCGGGAAAGTGGTTGATCCACAGACCCTAGCTTTGCTTTTTGCCGCCATTTGAAACGCTAACAAACCTGTATCTCAATTGTTGCTCGAAGGTCCTCAAACAACCCAAACTCAAGAATCGGGCCAATCCTCTCACAATCCTACCGAATTTCTCTCGAATCCTCAAGAAAACCCTCCAACTCATATCTCCATAGAAAATCTTCCCCCATCTCCACAAAAATCTTCACCCAACTCTCCCAATCCCGAAGAGAAAGAGCAAGTCAAGTCCAAAATTTTGTGTGGAGTTGAAAGCCCTAAATCTCAAGACATGCAAGAGAAATTCGATTCTGTCTAGGAGGTTGTAAACTCGATCGAGGCTATGGAGTCTCAAGAAGTTGTTTCTGAACCAGTCGTTGAGGAGAAGACGATCTTTGTGCACTTGTCGAGAAAAGACTCTTAAGTCGATGACCCTGAACAGGTCGTTGACCCAAGCAAGGTGGACGACTCAATTGCGAATCCAGACTCACCTCTCATGCCTCTGAACAAGGTACTCCTAGTGATCCCAAGCTTTCTACTTTGAAAGGTGTTGCATCTTCTTCTAGGGTCAAATCAAAAGAGGAAATTGCTAGGCAACTATTTGACTCTGAAAAATCTAATGAGGATGATGTCATGATTACTAAGGAGTCCAAGAAACCAAAGATTAGGGAATCTAGTGCTAAGGTTACAAGAAAAAGGGGTCGAGAATCGAATCCCATACCCGTTGGATCTGAGGGTGGTGACTCAGTGATGTCTAAGAAAAAAGTGAGGTCTAAAAAGAGTAAAAGGGCACCCACAAGGTTGAGTGGATGATCTTAGTGAGCAGGTTTTTATGGAACAACCCCCGGGATTTGTTGATTCTCGTTTTCCAGGGCATGTATGTCGGCTACATAAAGCTCTTTATGGCCTCAAACAGGCACCTCGGGCTTGGTTCAGCAAGCTCAAGGCTTTTCTTCTTCGGTTTGGCTTTCATGCTTGTCAATCTGATTGCTCATTATTTGTCTTGCGCACTAGCCATTGCATTATGTATGTTCTTATTTATGTTGATGACTTAATAATCACTGGGAGCTCTCCTTCTGTTATTGGTGATTTCGTTGCTCGACTTCATTCGGCTTTCCCTTTGAGGGATCTTGGTTCTCTTCATTATTTTCTAGGCATTGAAGTCACTCGCTGTGATAAAGCTCTTTTGTTATGTCAACAGAAATACATTCGTGATTTATTGGTCCGTGCTAAAATGAAGGATGCCAAGCCTATCTCTAGCCCGGCTGATCCTCATTCTCGGCTCACTCTAGATGGTGACCCATTTCCTGATCCGACATATTATCGTAGCATTGTTGGCGCTCTACAGTACGTTACTATCACTCGCCCTGAGATTTCTTTTGTTGTCAATCGGGTATGTCAATATATGCACGCTCCTACTGATTCTCATTGGGCAGCTGTTAAACGTATCCTTCGCTACTTAAAGGGTACGTTGAATCATCGCCTTCATTTACGCTCGCCATCTGAGTTCTCTCTTGTTGCTTTTTCTGATGCCGGTTGGGCTGCTGACATTGATGATTGTCGGTCTCAATATGGGTTTGCCATCTACTTTGGTGGAACTCTTATTAGTTGGACCTCTAGAAAACAAAAGGTTGTTGCTCGTTCCAGTACTGAGGCTGAATATAGGGCCATTGCTAATACAGTGACCGAACTTAGTTGGTTACAACAATTGCTGCTTGATCTTCAACAACCTCTTAAGGGGTGATATCCGCTTTTTAGGTAGGTTTTTAGTGTCTAGATATATTAGATTTAGTAGGTTTTTGTGCTAGAGTCTTGTGTTTTTTAGTCTTTTTGCTTTAGTTTTCATATTTCTTTGAGATTCGGAAACTACGCATCTTTTATGTCTTTTTGTAGGAGTTTTGGAGCTTGAAAGAAGAATTTGAAGCATTGCAAGAGGAGGTGGACAAGCTTAAGTAAGTGCTTAAGTAAAGTCATTGAAGATCAAGTTTGAGCTTAGAAAGAGATAGAGAATTTCATTATTAGAACATAGGAAAAAGAATCGAGTCAAACGGAGTTGTAACGAATCTTCTACGCAAGTTTTACTCAAGCACGACCCAATCAAGATTCAAGCTCTCAGGCAAGACCCTATAAGGGTCGTGCAAGACCCTATTGGGGTCGTGCTAGACCCATGGAGATTACCAAGTCTCAGGACCGACCCCTTGGGGGGTCGTGCACGACCCACTTTCGGTCGTGCATGATGCCGACTCTCCCTTATTCCGAGATCTTTATGGATATATTCTATCTTTTATTTTAGGAAGTAGTTTTATCTTGTTTCCTAGTTTAATTAGGGCTCCTTTTCCTCTATAAAAAGGGGGACTCTCTCTAGTTTTTATGATTCGTTCTTTGAGGAGATTAAGGGGAAGACTTGGAAGACAAGTTGGAGAAAATTGTAAGATTTCTTTCTAGTTTATTTGCAATTTTCGGTTTTATTAATCAATCATGTTTGCGTTTTAACTCACCATGAGTGAGTAGTCTTTTTAGATTCTAGGGTTCGGTGAAAACCGAACACAATCATGCATGTCTAAACTTGAATTCATGACTTGAATGCTTGAAGATCATATCTGTCTATCTTGTGCTTAAATCCTTTGCGAAAGTTGAGGCATGTCTTGCAATTAACCTAAAAGCGAAAGTGTAAAGTTGATTGCTCTAATAGGATTATTTGCGACAGTTGATATTCCTAGGTTGAAAGATAGATAGAAAGTTGTTTAATTTGCGACAGTTGATTGAATAACTTGAATTGTTTGCGACAGTTGACTTTTCTATGATCTAGATTGCATGATAGTTGTGAATTCTCGTTAAAAGCATGTGTGATTATTGTTGTGGTAGCCCTAGCCCTAGGATTTGCCTTTTATATTTGATTTAAAACTTGTTGAATTGCATCGATCTCGACCCCAAAAGTCGTGCTCGAGCCTTGACTTGTTGCTTTCTTTTGTGTTTTGTCCATATTTGTTTTGCTTTTTGTAGTTTATCAACTGATCTTTAGCACTATTCTCATTCCCGTGGACGAACCTGACTCCGCTATACTCAGCGGGGTCTTGAATATAAATTTATTTGTTCAAGAAACCCTTCAATAAATTGGCGTCGTTGCTGGGGAGTGATCAATAGTGCCTAGTCTAGTTGATATTTGGGTTTGGGACTAGCCCTTACCCTTTTGTTTTTTTTTATTTTGTTTTCTTTGTTTTTGTTCGCAGTATATGCCATCTCGTTCTTCCCGGAGAACTCTTGAGATTGACTACTACAGCGAACCTGAGAGGTCCTTCTATAGACGTTTGAGAGAACAACGAGCAATGGGCGACACTGAGACTCTTGCTCAACAAATGGAGGAACTCCGCACTCAGATGTAGCGCTTGCAAGCGGACCGAGATACTCAGGCCGCCAATGCGCAGCGATTCCAGGAGCAACTGAACGCTATCCCAAGGAATGCCAAGCAATACATGCACCCAGAACTGAGGGTGCCCGAATCGGCGATAGTGCTCCCAAAGATCGACCGCAATTTTGAGATTAAATCTCACTTCATATCCTTAATTAAGCGTTCTCAGTTTGAGGGGAAACCCACTGAATGCCCAATGGAGCATATTAAGAACTTTACTGATTTATGTGACACTATTGCTGCTGATCGTGTCTCATTTGAATATGTTCTCTTGAAGGCGTTTAAGTGGTCTCTTACAGGAAAAGCTTTAAGTTGGTTGGAGAGTTTGCCACCGAGGTCAATTACATCATGGAGAGAATTGCATGATTTATTCATGACCAAGTTCTTTCCACCGGCAAAAACAACGGAGCTTAGGAAGCGCATCACCTCCTACCATCAACTTCCCAATGAGACGCTTGTGGAGACATGGGAACGATTTGAAGAGCTTCTACGCCAATGCCCTACTCATGGGCAACCTCCCTATGTACTCCAAGAAATTTTCTTTCAAGGCATTAATGCGGCTACCAAGGATCGCATTAACCTTCACACTGATTGTGGGTTCATTGAGATGACTCCAGATGAGGCATGGGCGCTATTGAACAAGCTAACCAACTATGATGCCATGTATGGAACCCAACAATCTAAGCCCACAAAGAGGAGGTTGTATGAACCACAATCCGAGGTGGTTGATCAGGATGTGAAAGTCCAATTCATGCAAGATGAAATCAATCGTCTGAAAAAGCAAGTAAGTTACTTTAAATCTTTTTCATCTTGTCAAGAATGCGGGTCTTCCACCAATACTACTTCCAATTGCACTAACTTGCAGCAAGTGAGAGCCGCTGAGGCCTATGAGGCGAACTACATGAGAGGTTCCTATCGGAACCAAAACATTTATGCAGGGAGGAACAATGCTCAACCATCTTGGGGCAATTCCAATTATGACCAATTCAAGCAACCCCAACAAGAGCAACGTCCCCCTCCCTACCATTCTTCGGGTTATCAAGAGCCACCATCATGGGTGCAAGGGCTGCAAGAAGGAATCAATGGCGTCCGAACCAAGATCAATGGAGTCCAGAACGAGATCAACGAAGTACGAGCTGAGCTTACCACACAAATGAAAGGTGTTCATGCTAGGTTGGGAGAATTTGATTCATGGAGGAAGAATGTCGATTCCCAACTTGGCCAGCTAGCGACTCAAATCCCGAGACCTCATGGACTACTCCCGGGCCGCCCTGAGGAGAATCCTAGAGGCCGAGCAAGTGATGGTGAAATCCGAGCCATGCACTTAAGGAGTGGCAAAGCTTTGCCCGAGTTAACCAGGAACCAAGAGGAGGAACAAGCCTCAGGACCGACCCCCTTAGGGTCGTGCACGACCCCCCCAAGGGTCGTTCCTGAGGAGGCTATTAACGAGGAAGAAGAGGTGATCGATCGTCCAAGGGTCGAGCTCGACCACCCTTCGCCAGGTAAGTCTTCTAACCATTCTCTTTCCATTCAATCTCCATCTAAAGTACTTCCTTTCCCTTCTAAGAAACCCAAAGACTCAATGGAAGGTAAGTTCAAGCGCTTTGTTAAGTTGCTTCAAGGCTTAAATCTTTCCATTCCTTTCGTTGAGGCTTTGAATGAAATGCCTGCTTATGCTAAATTCTTGAAGGAGATTTTATCTAGGAAGCGATCAATCTCAGAGCTGCATAATGAGGTCCATTCCATAAAGCTCCCTGAAAAACTCGGTGATCCAGGTAAGTTTGCAATTTTAATTGGTATTGGAACTCACCGTTTTAAAGCTCTATGTGATCTAGGTGCCAGTGCTAGATTATTACCATTATCTATCTGGACCAAAGCTAACATGGGACCACTAGAACCCATCAATATGAGGCTATACATGGCGGACGGATCCTGTGTAAAAGCAACTGGAGTCGTTGAGGATGTCCTTGTTAAGGTTGGCAAATTTTTTGTCCCAAACGACTTCATTGTTCTAGACATGCCTGAAGACCCTGTGGTACCAATAATTCTTGGAAGACCATTCTTAGCCACCGCAGGGGCACGAGTTGATGTTAGAAAGGGGTTCCTCACATTCGATATTGGGGAGGAGAGGGTCGAGTTCCGTTTCAATCCCGATGTGAATGAGACCATTGTTGTAAAGAGAGTTAACGAAGGGCCTACCGACCCTCCATGGATCGGTAACGACCTTTTCCTAATATCCGAAATGAGCAAATTCAAAGAGGTCACACCCACTAAGAAGCATAACGACCCCCCATGGTGGGTCGGTACCGACCATTCTCTGAAAAATCACAACGTTGTGGGCGACAGGCACGATACCGAGGCATTCCTTGATCCGGTGGGGTCAGTAACGACCCACATACCCTCGGTAACGACTCCTCCTCAAAGTAACAAAGGTAAGTCTTCGTGTTCTTATCCAATTGATTCTGATCATGATCCTTTCTCCTATTCTCGTTCTATATTAGATCCTACTGTTAGTCATATGAAGGAGTCAAAACCTCCTTGGTCTTCGGATTTTACTAACCCTGTTGTAGGACTTCCAAGCGTTCTTATTAACGATAGAGGACCAAATATCTTGGAGAGAAGCTTTGAAGCTTCTCCATCTAAGTATGGGGTTTCCCATGATCCCGACATAGCTGGATGGAGGCCGCCTTGATGAGCTAAGATAAGTTGTCAAGCTAATGACGTTAAACAAGCGCTTTCGGGAGGCAACCCGGTTTTTAGATTAGATTTATTATTATTTTATTTTATTTATTTTATTTTATTTTTAGATTAGATTTTTCTAACCTTCCTTAGACTAGGATAGAATACTTTTGTTTGGAATAGAGTTTTGTGGGTTTTGCAGGGTCTTAAGCTTCGAATATGAGCTCATAAAGACGGGAAAAGGCGACTTTACAAAAGGAGCAATTCAAAGGAACTATTCGACCACTTCCAGGGGGGTCGAGCACGACCCCATATGGGTCGTGCACGACCTTGACGTGCATTTTCGATATTGTCCTTCTCCATTGAGGTTAACCATGATGAGCTCCACCTCCCTTCCAAGCTTCCAAGAGTTCTTTGTGAGTTTCTTCTTCCTTTCTCTTTACTTTTTCATATCATTTTCATGCATGGGGACATTGCATGATTTAAGTATGGGGTAGGGGAAGAAGAAACCTCACATGTCGTGTATAATTGAGTCTTTTTGTGTTAGCTTTGTTTGTTACAGTTAGTTTGTTTTGTTAAGAAAAAGCAATGAAAAATTGAAAAAAATTTGAAAAATGTCGAAAAACCTAAAAATATTTGCTTATTTGTTTTAGGATAGAAGAATGCTCCATCTTAGATGTCCTATGATGAGAATTAAGTTTCATGCTTATCATATAATTCCTTTGGCAAAATTGGATACTATAGCCTAAGTCTTGAGAAATTGCTTTTTGATTGTGAAAATTGACTTGTGATGAAATTGAGCATATGTGTCTTAAGTAGAAGTAGTTGCAATCCAACAAAAATTTATGCCTAGTGAGGAATTTTGGCCTTATAGGGAGAACATAAAAAAATCCCTCTTCTTTTTATGTGTGATTTGCTCTCTTTGTGTATTTATCTCTTGTTATTGATATGGTTATCTATTTCTTGAAGCCGCTATGAGTTCGTTCATGCATGTTGATTATGATTAAGAACTTATTTTTCATAAGCCACTTTTTATAATCTCTTGTTACCTACCTTATCAATATCCTCTTTTTGAAGCCAAGTTGAGCCTTAAGCCTTTTATTTTTTTAGCTCCACAAAATTATTCCCTAGCCAAGAAAAGCTTGACCCTATCCGGGGATTAGGACTTAGTATTGGTTGTTATAGTTTTGTTGAGTGAGATTGTTTGGTTCAAATGTGGGGTAATTATGGGTTGGGAAAAGTTTTAAAACAAAATCTTGCAGTTTGTTATGTAAAAGGAGTTTGGTTCCCTGAATGCACTTACAAAAGAGTTGAAAAAAAAGATATCGATATCAATCTCCCATAAAAAAAATGAAAATCATAAGGGAGGAAAAGAAAGAAAGAAAAGTGTTGAAAGTGAATAATGTGCATGAGCCAGATTTCCTTAGTGTTTATAAAGCAAGATAAGTTGGGATATCAAAGGGGTTGAAAGAAGTGGGTTTGAGCATAATATTTGAGTGAGTTTGGTTATCTTTTGAGAGTTTTGGTAAATGTGAGTTTTTAGGAGTCATTGATTCCCGGAT
Organism: Fallopia convolvulus; assembly: GCA_964016875.1. Classification (NCBI taxonomy): domain Eukaryota; kingdom Viridiplantae; phylum Streptophyta; class Magnoliopsida; order Caryophyllales; family Polygonaceae; genus Fallopia; species Fallopia convolvulus. The sequence continues at coordinate 11,803,593 of OZ024721.1, forward strand.
TTTATTAGCACCACATGACCAAAATATTTCCCTACCTAATGTTATTACCAAGCCCCATTACAACCCGGCCGAATGAAAGCTTCTATGAAGATTTCATTGAGCCTAAGTTCTTATGATGATTGATGTGTTTTGACTTCTCTAGGTAGAGAGATTGGTGATATAAGTCTCAATGATAAAGTCGATGTTGCATAAAGATTGAGTTGAGAGTTGATTTAATAGCCTAAACACATGAGAGATGAGTGAAACACATTAAAATCCCTTGTGAGGTTGGATTGTGATTGTCTATGCTTGAGACTCATACATATGTGAAGACGTTAAAATTTCTTGTCTATCTTTTCACTTGTATTTAAAATGCTTTGACAAGGGCTATGCTTGAAGATTATGTTATTGGTCTTGATTTTGTATGATTATTGCTTGAGGACAAGCAAGTCTAAGAATGGGGTATTTTGATATCCACTTTTTAGGTAGGTTTTTAGTGTCTAGATATATTAGATTTAGTAGGTTTTTGTGCTAGAGTCTTGTGTTTTTTAGTCTTTTTGCTTTAGTTTTCATATTTCTTTGAGATTCGGAAACTATGCATCTTTTATGTCTTTTTGTAGGAGTTTTGGAGCTTGAAAGAAGAATTTGAAGCATTGCAAGAGGAGGTGGACAAGCTAGGAGGGAGCCATAAGTGAGGAGCTAAGGAAGAAGGCCAAAGAGGAATGAAATCATGAAGAGAAGATGAAGATTAAGTGCTTAAGTAAAGTCATTGAAGATCAAGTTTGAGCTTAGAAAGAGATAGAGAATTTCATTACTAGAACATAGGAAAAAGAATCGAGTCAAACGGAGTTGTAACGAATCTTCTACGCAAGTTTTACTCAAGCACGACCCAACCAAGATTCAAGCTCTCAGGCAAGACCCTATAAGGGTCGTGCACGACCCTATTGGGGTCGTGCTAGACCCATGGAGATTACCAAGTCTCAGGACCGACCCCTTGGGGGGTCGTGCACGACCCACTTTGGGTCGTGCATGATGCCGACTCTCCCTTATTCCGAGATCTTTATGGATATATTCTATCTTTTATTTTAGGAAGTAGTTTTATCTTGTTTCCTAGTTTAATTAGGGCTCCTTTTCCTCTATAAAAAGGGGGACTCTCTCTAGTTTTTATGATTCGTTCTTTGAGGAGATTAAGGGGAAGACTTGGAAGACAAGTTGGAGAAAATTGTAAGATTTCTTTCTAGTTTATTTGCAATTTTCGGTTTTATTAATCAATCATGTTTGCGTTTTAACTCACCATGAGTGAGTAGTCTTTTTAGATTCTAGGGTTCGGTGAAAACCGAACACAATCATGCATGTCTAAACTTGAATTCATGACTTGAATGCTTGAAGATCATATCTGTCTATCTTGTGCTTAAATCCTTTGCGAAAGTTGAGGCATGTCTTGCAATTAACCTAAAAGCGAAAGTGTAAAGTTGATTGCTTTGACTAATTCTAATAGGATTATTTGCGACAGTTGATATTCCTAGGTTGAAAGATAGATAGAAAGTTGTTTAATTTGCGACAGTTGATTGAATAACTTGAATTGTTTGCGACAGTTGACTTTTCTATGATCTAGATTGCATGATAGTTGTGAATTCTCATTAAAAGCATGTGTGATTGTTGTTGTGGTAGCCCTAGCCCTAGGATTTGCCTTTTATATTTGATTTAAAACTTGTTAAATTGCATCGATCTCGACCCCAAAAGTCGTGCTCGAGCCTTGCCTTGTTGCTTTCGTTTGTGTTTTGTTCGTATTTGTTTTGCTTTTTGTAGTTTATCAACTGATCTTTAGCACTATTCTCATTCCCGTGGACGAACCTGACTTCGCTATACTCAGCGGGGTCTTGAATATAAATTTATTTGTTCAAGAAACCCTTCAACAAGGGGCGTCCTGTGCTTCTCTGTGATAATATGAGTGCCACTTTTATGACTCGGAATCCCGTTGTCAACAATAAGTCTAAGCATATTCATATTGATTTCACTATGTTCGGGAATTAGTGGAAAACTCGGAAAACATTAGGCTGCGAGTGGGAAACCTAAAAATACTGATGTGGAAATCAAGGGTGAGGGAAGTAATATGGTTGAGCGTGAGTTTGTGAAGGAACCCGTCATGGATGATGAGTTCATCGAGTCAACTGGATTAAAAGGTGTTTTTAAGTTGCTATTGTTTCAAGGCTGGAACAGTCTGTTTCATAAAGAAGAGAAGTTTAACCCTGGGTTGGTTAGAGAGTTCTACAGATTGTTGACTGTAGAAGACAGGGAGAAAACAACCATGGGTCATTATGAGCTGAATGGTGAGAAGTTTACACTGTCGAGCTTGGAGTTAGCCACTCTTCTAAAAGTGCCGCACAAGGGTTTTACTGAGTATCATCGAGGTGCATGGCCTGAGGAAGTGGATTCGACCGAGTTGCTTATGAAGGTTACACAGGTCGATGACGTCGAAGGTGGCTCCTTTGCCACTAACTTGATGAGTGCTGAGAGGAAGGTTCTCTTTATATGGGTAATCAGCAACCTGATTCCCCGAGAGCAAAAGAGGAGCACTGCTATGATCCAAGACATTCTTATCATGGATAAAGTTCTTAACAAGGAACATGTCCACTTTACTCGATTATTGCTCCTCCATATGGAATCTGTCAAGGATAGTACTCGACATGCTCTACGCTACTTCTCTATCATCAAGAAGGTGATCCAGTATCATTGATGTTCGTGTTTTTAGTCTAGTTTTTGTTGTGTTTCTTAGTTTGTTTAGTTTAGTTTTAGTAGTTTTTAGAGTTAGTTTTGTGTGTTTTTGGATGAGTTTTCATATTTTGTGAAAAGTATGTAAGCTACTCCATTTTGTGTCTTTTTGTAGGGTTTTTAGCAGAAAGGAGCACTTTTTGAGCTGAGTTGGAGTGTTGTGGTGGAGGGTGGAAGATATGAAGATAAGGAAGAGATTGCGTAAGAAGATCAAGTAAAAGTACAAGTTTTAAGTGAAGAAGAGAAAAGCCAAAACAGAGGCTCGTTGACGATCCTATGAAGGTCGTTAACGAGGCTAAAAGATAGAATTTTTGGAGTGGAATTTGTGATTTCTACCGACCCTGTGCGGGGTCGTTAACGATGACTCCGTCGGTAGGAGGCATAACCGACTTTAGGGTTGTTATATCTTATATATTATATCTTGTTATCCTTTTAGGGTTAGTTTTTATCTTTTAGGCTTTTTAATAGATAGCTTTCATAGTATAAAAACCCTTGTTCTAAGTTTAAAAAAAAAGGAGTCGGATTGTTTTTAGGAGAAGTCGAGTAGGAGGACTGCGTGTTCGGTTCGATCGAGAGAGAGAGAGAATTTAGGGTCGTTAGTCAGAATTTTTTTACTCGGTGTTGTTGTTTTGTTTTCGAATTCTACTGGAGTTTGTAAGACGATATTTCTCTTATTTAATTCAAGTAAGTTTTGGTTTTGTTTTCAATGTTTTCTTTTGTTGAAGTTATTTGTTTTGTTATGATGAGTAGTGAGTAGTTTTCTTATCTAGGGTTGGGGTTGAAACCCGACATAGTTATGTATGTGGATGAGTGAGTAGATGTTTTGAATGCCTTTTATCTATTTTTAAATTGCTTGTTCTGTTTATGCTTAGGCGATAGTCAAGGTAATTTGAGTTCTTAACTTGATCGAAAGAGAACGTTGTTGACTTGAAGGTGGATATTGTTCGATTACGAAAGTTTTGAGCTTTGGATCCAAAACAAGTGATTGAGTGAATTGATTTATGAGAATTGATTGATTTGCTTGCTAATCAGCGAAAGTTGATAAATTTATCTTTTAAAGGAATGATCTTTATCTTCTTATGAGTTTATATGCATGGCTATGTTGTGGTAACCCTTATCCTAGATCTTTTATCTTTATTGAGTTAGTTTCTTTTGTTTAGTAATATTCGTTATCGAGTTCCCTTGTCTCGGTACCGAACCTGTGTTTTGGTTCGTTATTCGTGCTCGTAGTTTTTTTTCAGGCTCGTTAACGACCCTGACAAGGTCGTTAACGAAGTTGGTCGTAGGTGTCTTTGCCAATTTTGCTTGTTTTTCTTATTTTTAGTAGTTGATAGAAAAACAATCCTGTTTTCCGTGGAACGATCCTGACTTCGCTATACTCAGCGGGGTCTTGACTATAAATTTATTTGTTGTCAAGAAAACACCCACCAACAAATTGGCGTCGTTGCCGGGTTAGAACCAATGTTCGTTTGTTTATCTCTGGGTCGGGGAATAGCCCGACCCCGTTTTTGTTTTTATTTTTTTTTCTTTGTCTGTTTTCTCAGCATATGCCAGCAGGACGTCGCAGGCTCAAATTTGACAACACCGGTTATTATTCTAAACATGAGCGCACCTTTGACCTTAGACGAAGAGAAACGCGAGCCATGGCTACACCTGAAGAGATGGCTCAATCTTGTCAAGAATGTGGCTCTTCTGCCCATATTACTTCTTCTTGCACTAACATAGAGCAGGTAAGAGCCGCTGAGACATATGCTGAAGTGAACTATATGAGAGGCCCATACAGGAACTAGCCTAGTAATTTTGACAGGTCAAACAATTATCAGACGTGGGGAAATCAAAATCCGAATTCCAACTATGCAGCGCCTCCACCTGATAGACGACCTGCACCATATCGACCTCCAATCTTCCAAGAGCCACCATCATGGGTACAAGGGTTACAGGAAGGCATTAACGGAGTCAATCACAAAGTTAACGAAGTTCAAGCCAATCTTAATAGCCAATTAAAAAGATGGGGAGAATTCGATGTGTGGAAGAAGAATGTCGACTCCCAATTAGGGAACCTTGCTGCACAGATTCCAAGACCACAACGGCAACTCTGGGCCGACCCGAGGAAAACCCTAGAGGACAGATAGCAGCGATGCACCTTAGGAGCAGAAAGACACTACCGGAGCGTGTTCAAGCTAAAGAGAAGATCCCCAGAACTGATAAGGAAGCCACGACTCAGATCTATAACGAACCAGAGAGGCTCGTTAACGAACCTGAATACCTTGGTAACGATGATCCTAGAGTCGTTAACGAACCAAGTCCAGGTAAGTTCCCTATTCAGAGCTCCTCTTTCAATCCCAAGCTCGTTAACTACCCCACTAGAGTCGGTAACAATCCTCCGAATGCACCAATCGACCCTAATGTCGACCCGTTAGCAGCACCTCTTGAGCCCGATTTGGTTCCGAGAACGGTGAAGTCTCTTCCTTTTCCTACTAAGAAATCTAAGGACTCTATTGAGAGCAAGTTTAAGCGTTTCGTTAAGATTCTCCAAGGCTTAAGTATTTCTATCCCATTCGTTGAGGTCCTAAGCGAAATGCCGGCTTACACCAAATTCTTGAAAGATATTCTTAGGAGAAAAAGATCCATTACAGAGCTGCAAGATGAGGTCCGATCCATTGCTCTATCAGAGAAATTAGGTGACCCAGGGAGATTTGCTATAACAATTGGCATAGGCGACCACCGATTCAAAGCTCTATGTGATTTGGGAGCTAGTGCCAGTTTACTCCCTTTATCAATCTGGTCAAAAGCCAATATGGGACCATTGGAACCTATAGACATGAGGTTGTATATGGTAGACGGGTCAAGTGTAAAAGCTACAGGAGTCGTTGATGATTATCCCATTCAAGTTGGGAAATTTTTCATTCCAAACGATTTTATCGTCCTCGACATGCCCGAAGATCCTCAAGTCCCCGTCATATTAGGCAGGTCATTCCTTGCCACAGCAGGTGCCAAGGTAGACGTACGGAAGGGACTACTCACCTTTGATATTGGAGAGGAACGTGTAGAATTCAGCCTTGACCAAAACGCCAACGACCCAACTACGGCCGCACAGATCGAGTTATCCCAGCCAGAACTCGACACTTCTATTTCTAATGACTCTCCTCCAACCAATAAAGAAGACATGAATAAAACTCAGATTTCTACCAACCCTCCTTGGTCCAGTACTGAGTCCCTCGTGTAACACTATGATGGAGGAGTCGTTAGCACATGCTCGGTAATGACTCCGACAACCTCGGTGTCAACATCATTTCCAATAGAAAAAGGTGAGTACTTTAACCATGAAATCACTATTACTGGTTGTGATTCTTCTTCATACTCTATTCCTACACCGTATCCCACTATCTGTGCTATAGAGGAGTACAAACCACCTTGGTTTTCAGATTTTACTAACCCTTGTGTAGGAATACCGGGCATATTGCTAGAAGATAAATGACAAAATTTAGTGACACGAGCCGATAATGCCTACAAAGCTAAGTTCGGGGGCCCTCAAAACCCTGACGTAGCTGCAAAGGAACCACCTTGAGCCGAGGTAAGTACGTCGGGCTAACGACGTTAAAAATAGTGCTTACGGGAGGCAACCCGGTTTTATTTAGCTTAGTTTCTCCATTATTTTAGATCTTTTTCCTAGCTTTCTTTTGAGCTTTTAGTAGTTTAGAAGTTAGCAAGATAGAATTGTTTTTGGGCTAACGTGATACAAGAGTTAGGCTCGGAAAATCACTGAAAACAGGTCACGCAGCCTCGTTAACGACCCCACCCAGGGTCGTTAACGACCCAGTTTGGCGACCCGAATTGGGAAACGGGCAGGTAAGTTTTTTTAACCTAATCTATCTTCTATCTCTTACCATGTGATATTCATGTTTTTAGTCTAGTTTTTAGTATGTTTTCTTAGTTTGTTTAGATTAGTTTTAGTAGTTTTAGAGTTAGTTTTTTATGTTTTTGGATGAGTTTGCATATTTTGTAAGAAGTATGGAAGCTACTCCGTTTTGTGTCTTTTTGTAGGTTTTGAGCAGAGGAAGAGCACTTTTTGAAGCTGAATGGAGTATTATGGTGGAGGACGGAAGTATACGAAGATAGAGAAGTCGAAGTCCAAGTTTATAGAGTTCAAGAATTGAAGAAAACCAAATCCAGACTCGTTAACGAGGTTGTGAAGGGTCGTTAACGAGGCTTAATGATAGAATTCTTCGAGAGATCTTATGTCTACCGACCCTGTGTGGAAATCTATCTTGTTAATTCCGTGTCGGTAGGGTTTTTAATGAGTTTTAGGGTTATTATATTTTATGTTTTATGTCTTGTTATCTTTCTAGATTATCTTTCTATCTTTTTAGGTTAAGTTTCTATCTTTTAGGAAAGTTTTTATCTTCTAGCCTTTTTATTAGATAGATTTATTAGTATAAATACTCTTCTTTCTAGCCTAGAATAGGGGGTGAAAACCGAAAGATAGAAGATTGAAGAGGACGATATTATTGGAGATCCGAGATTGACGAGGTTGAGAGAGAAGACGAGGAGAAGATATTCGAGCCAGGTTCGATCGAGAGAGAGAATTAGGATCATTAGTCGAAATTTCTCGTCGGTGTTGTTCTGTGTTTTCGGTTTCTATAAGATATTGTAAGACGATAATTTTCTTATTAATTTGAAGTAGTTTTTGTTTTCAATGTTTTCTCTTATTCAAGTTGTTTGTTTTATAGTTATGATTAGTGAGTAGTTTTCCTATCTAGGGTCGGGGTTGAAACCCGGCATAGTTATGCATGTTTGATGAGTAAGTTGCCTTTTATCTATTTTTAGATTGCTTGTTGTGTTTATGCCTAGATGATAGTCGAGGTAATTTGAGTTCTTAAATTGATTGAGAAAGAAAGTTATAGACTTGAAAGTTGATATTGTTCGATTTACGAAAGTTTCGAGCTTTGGATCCAAACAAGTAATTGAGTGAATTAGTTTATGAGAATAGATTGATTTGCTTGCTAGTCAGCGAAAGTTGATGAATTTATCTATTTAAAGGCATGATTTTTATCTTCTTACGAATTTATATGCATTGCTATGTTGTGGTAACCCTTATCCTAGGTTTTTTTTCCTTATTTGAATTTTCCTCGTTACATTCGTTATTGAGTTCGTTGCCTCGGTACCGACCCTGTGTTTGAAGTCGTTAGTAGAGTTATCCAGGTTCGTTAACAACCCTGACAAAGTCGTTAACGAGGATGGTCATAAGTAATTTGTGTTGTTTTGCTTTGTTTTTATTTCTTTGTAGTTGGTAAATAAACAATCGTGCTTCCCGGGGAACGATCCTGACTCCCATATACTCAGCGGGGTCTTGAATATAAATTTATTTGTTGTCAAATCACCCTATCAACAAATTGGCGCCGTTGCCGGGAAGCAACAGTGTTTGTTTGTTTATTTGTGGGTCTGGGAATAAGCCTGGCCTCGTTTTTGTTTTTAATTTTTGTTTTCTTTGTTTGTTTTCTCAGCGTATGCCAGCTGGACGTCGAAGGCTCGAAATTGACAACACCGATTATTATTCGTAACCCGAACGCTCCTTGCATCGTAGACGCAAAGAAAACTAAGCCATGGCTGCACAGGAAGAGATGGCTCAACGAATGGAGGAACTCCAAAGGCGAATGGAGGCGTTACAAGCTGATCGAGACGCTGCCGCTGCCAAGGCCGAGCGTCAACGAGTCAACAGTGCTCGTCTACAGGAAGAGCTGAATGCCTATCCGAGGAATGCCAAAGAATATATGCATCCAGAACTGAGGGTGTCGGAGTCTCCAATTGTGCTTCCAGAGATAGAAAAACCTTTTGAGATAGAGTCTCAATTTATATCCTTGATCAAACGGGCTCAGTTTGAAGGGAAACCTACTGAGAGCCCTATGGAACATGTTAGAAATTTTCTAGATTTATGTGACACCATAGCTGCTGAAGGTGTCTCACTTGAATATGTTCTGTTAAATGCTTTTAGATGGTCTCTTACTGGAAAGGCCATGAGCTGGTTGGAGAGCTTACCTTCTAAGTCTATCAGGACATGGCACTAGTAGAAAAAAGGGTTTTTACCACGGTTCTTGTGTAAATATTACCACGATCGCACATTTACCATGGTTCTCATTATTATCTCAGTTCATAAACCGTGGTAAATATTAGACCCGTGGTAAAATATACGTGTAGTAAATTTGTTTTAGACCGTAGTAAAACGACATCATTGTAAATGCACTAGAACCGTGGTAAATCATCACAACCACAGTAAATACATAACGTGGTAAAATTATACCCGTAGTAAATTGTGTATATGAAATACATCGATTAGAAAGTAAAATGTGGTAATTGTGTATATTTTTTAAATGCAAAATTATTTATAATAATTTATTATACAATATACTCAAATGTCATAGTATAAACATTTTACACCAATTTAAAGTAAACAAACTTTCCAAATGCATTAAGTAATGTCACAATGTCATACAAAATATCGAGGAAAAATCTACTAATTAACAAGTACTACAACTAAAGTTTAAATATCCCACAAATAAATCACTAACTACACTATGAATCTCTGCACATATGTTACCCATTGATCACGAATCTCATCTATCTTTTCTTTTGCATATGTCATGGATCCACCTAATTCTGGATAGTACTGTCATAATAAGCAAAAAAAAATGATTAGAAATCATTTAAAAATGCAATACAAATAACAGATTAAATGTTGAAATACCTTTTCTGGGATAGAGTCTAGTCCACTACTGATAATCTCGTACATATAACGGAGAACATAATATCCACAGTCTATATTATTTCTCTGCTTAGGACACTGCATAAATTATTGTCATAAATCAGATCAAGTAGTTTAATCAAATTTAATAGACTCTCTAAGAGTTGCAATCAAACAAAAACAAGGAAGGATGATAGGTTTCCCGTCAATGAGATAATGCTCATCTTTTACAGTTTAGCTAACCATTTTTCTAAGAAAAACATCATAGTATGTTCAGAATACTACTGACTTTGTTCCAAATAGGAGCATTTGGACCTCATTTTCTCTCACTCAGCTCACACTTGTAAGCAGTTTGAGCAAAAAGATATATATATATATATATATATATAGTATTAGGTTCTAGTGATACTAGCCTTTAGGATGCTACACAATGACGCAATAGGAGCCATAGGATCAAATAAATATGGACGGTTTAGATTGATTGTACAAATTAGTGTAGAGGTGCAACATATGGGATAATATGGACCACCGTAATTTTAGGCCCATATTGATTTTGTGGTGATTTTCTTTCCAAAACAAATTAACCAGATTCACATCCATATCTCACCGAACGTCAGTTTCCAATATTTCGCTCTCTCTTTCGGTATTCCAAATGTCTCCCATATGCCGACGATTTTGAGTTGTTGAATCATCTCCGGGATTAATCTCCGATCGTCTTCTCCAGGCGAGTTTGCTGAGTCGATTATCGATCTTCCTCTCCCGCTTTGAAGTTACCGGTCATCCCCTGAATCGAAGTAAGTTATCGGTTGAGTCGATTATCCATTTCGTTTTAATAGATCTGGTTTTTCTATAGTATTTTTGATGATTTTCAATGGTAAATTTTATTATGTTAATTGATCTAAATCTCTAAATTAATTGAGCTTTTTCTTGTGTTTTAGTGATGGTAACAAGTCAAATTAAAAAACAAAACAAAACATCCATCAGAGTAAGCTGAGTAATTGAAAGAATTTAATTCTACAGATTGGATTTGGAGTACCATGTTGAAACTCATCCTAATTTATGCATGTTTTGTTTCAGATTCGTGTTAGGGTTTGTTTTTGTGACCAACTTCATATTTAAATGGCACCCAAAAGAAGTTCAAAAATTGCTAAAAGTAATATCCATGATCGATTGGTGTATCTTTGTACGAACTGAATGTATCTCGATTTTTTTATGGTTGTCGCTGAATCGATTGGTGTATATACACAACTTTACTTAGCTGTATACATGCTAAGCTTTGTTTTGTATACACGATTTTTTATGGTTTTCGTTGAACTAATTGGTGTATATACACGACTTTACTTAGTTGTATAAATGCTAAGCTTTGTTTGTATACATATTTTTATGTATTTACATGTAACGTTTATATGATTTTAATTTATATATTCACGGTTTTATTGTATATTTACATTGTAATTATTGGATGTATACACGGTTATAACTTAATTATAAGCATTTGCATGGTAATCTTATTTTGTATGCGACAATGCACTACATGACTTTAATTTACGTATACACGGTTTTATTTACATATATACATGATAATATTCTTCTTTATGCATGATTTTGCAAAATAATATTTTTTGTATGCATAAATTTAATTTACATATGTATTGTTCTAATTGGGCTACATACATGATTTATTACATGTATATACATGGTAATGTGCTTCTTTATACACGATCATGTGCAGATTATGGCATTTACGACTTGTGCAAAAACATGATGCCATGAGAGATCAAATCATTCTGACCGATTGGATGTATAAGGGGAATATGTTTAGATTTGTCTTAGGCTACCATGGTGTTGGAAAGAAATTGTTAAAAGGCGGTCGATGAAAACAAGGAGCTTGTTAAGAATGGAGAAACTACATTGGAAAAGAGTTATGTTCATTGTATAAGGCCTTCTACAGTTTTTAGTATAATATACACTAATGTTGCTTTGTCATTACTTGTATAAATGAAGCCGAAGAAAAATGAGACGGAATGTAAATTCATGTATATAGATAGTCACAAGCATGTATATATACTCAAAACCATGTACATATGTGTTCTACCATATACACAATTGCAATCCATAATTGCAAATATAAAACATTGAATATTGAAAAATAAAACTATGTATATATATACTCAAAACCATGTATATACGTATTCGAGCAAATTATTACATGAATTTGATTTCATCATTGCTCAAATCTAAAATCATGAATACAGACACGTAATATCATGAATCATATGTTCAATATAATGTAAACACTCGATACAGATCCTGAATAATATGTTCAATATCATGTATACACTCGATACAGATCATGATCATCTATATAAAAATTACAACCATGTATATACATAACGGGTTTCATGTATATGCATACGCGAGGTTTCTAAAACGTGAGAATGGAAACTGATTTTATGGTTGCTAAAATTACGGGATTTTGTAGATTTGAAATTAAAATGGAAATTGTAAGATTGGATGGAGAAAATCACGTAATATCATATTTAATTTCCATTAATTTTTTTGCATATTTAAGATATTGTAGTTATCTATCTCTCTAGGTAGTTATTGCATACAAAAGTCCCCATAATAAGATTCATACTCCCTATAATTACCACCGTAGATTAGGCTCAATCTAACGCGCTATATTGCGTCACAAGGTAGCAATATAAGAACGGTCTTATTAAAACCTACCCCTCTCTCTCTATATATATATAAGTGAATAGTTTAATGGCTTCCAATCCAAGAATTCTCACTCACTGGCCTTGGGCTCCTCTTGGCAACTTCAAGGTTAATTAATTTCCCCTCTTTAATTTAATTATCTCAATCTCTCATTTCTTCTGAGCAGCTATCTACTTACATCCTCACCGTTTTACAACTCAATTAATTGACATGCCATCTAAAAATGAATCAAAAGACAATAATATAACACATATTCAATTGAGGAGAACTCTTACAAATTACAATTAAATAAATGAATCATTAGATAATTTTGTACAATCCAAATTTTTAAAGATCTATGTAGAGAAAAAAAGATTAGTATCACAATTTTATTAAGAACAAGCAATTATATAAAATGATATATATAACCTCTTACATGTCAACTATATTTTTATTTTTTAATGCCCATTTTTGGCTTTCCTCCAATTGAATCAAGCCAAAAAACCGTTTTCTTAAAAGGATGAATTGCACATAGCATCCAATGATTCCTACATAATATACAAATTTTAACCTTTATCTAGTTTACATAGATATTCAAATAGAAAATGAATATATTTAACTTGGAATAATAAGGAGCAAAAACATTTGATTTCTCTTTGCATTTTTCATTCCATGTACATAATATACAAATATTAACCTTTATCTAGTTTACATAGATATTCAAATAGAAAATGAATATATTTAACTTACTTTGAATAATAAGGAGCAAAAAACATTTAATTTCTCTTTGCATTTTTCATTGCATGTACATAATATACAAAGCTTGCTGGTTTCGCATTTCTGCAACTTTCTCAGCTTGTTTCCCATTTGGTATCGACAAAGGAATTTCAGCTATTTTTTGTGGACACAAAAATCCAAAGTTTGATAGTGAATTCTTATCTGGATAAGTGTCCAACAAATACCTATAAGATAAAGAATATAGGAATAAATGGATGATGAAAATAACTTACCCAATGTACACATATATATGTGTTGCTTGAATTTTCTCCTGAAAGATCCATTGAAAAATCTCATCCTTACTAACAAACATAAATTCAGCATCAGTCATGAAATTTTTATGAACAGGAATAGAGATTGTTCCTATTGTTCGAGCAATCTTAAACATCATTTCCAAAGTATTGTTCGAGCAATTTTTTTTTAAAATCAAATTTGATTAAAAAATTATAAGAATTTATATTATTTTCATCTTTTTATCTATTTTTATAAAAGATTTTTAAAATTGAATGATTCTACTTAAACTAATTTTTTTACATTTATCTATAAATATATTATCAATAAGCCATCAAAATCATATTGGACTTACGTTAATGATTTTGACTCTCTCTCTATATATATTTTAAATTATATTTTTATATGAATATCCAGTTTATAATATTTCTCAAAAGAATTTTAAAATTTATCATAATCGTGCATGACACACAACTGATTAATTCGAAGTACAAAACTGTAAAGATTAATTATTGAATTGAAATCAATGTACACGTACACATAATTAGTATCAATATTAACATTATTGATACTAGTTTTACCCGTCGTACCATGTACGACTACGATTCGATATCTTATGGACATTATAAATAGGATATTAATTCGAATAAAAAAAGGATATTAATACATAAATAAAAATATAATATAAACTTTAATATAAGTAATTTATTGCTCGTAGAATGTATATAATTTTTTAACCAAATATTATATTCTTCATATTTTATTACTTTTCATGTACATAAATTTAGTGTTTATCAAATATTTCAATATATCTATTAAATACTTTATTATCTATTTTTAGTAATTTTAAAAATTATAAATATTTATCATTATTTTTTTATAAAAAAAATCACTATATATCTATAAATAAATTCGTCAAAAGATATATGCTAAAATATTTATATTTATTTTAAGGTATTTTAAATACTTTATCTTTAATTTTAAATACTTGTATAAGGAAGCTTTTAAATAATATTATTATACTAAATAGATATTTGTTTGATGTTAGAGATAAATTTAAATAGTTAAAAAGAATTTAATAGAAAGAAGTTATAATATTAGAAATAAAAATTATTTTTTTAAATATAAGGTGGGGCTAGAATCGTTATGGTGGCTCGAAAAGGTACATCTTTAATATATAGTTATAGATATTATAATTTTCCTATCTTATAAGATCTTGATAGATATTTACTAAAAAAATAAGAAAAATATCTATAGAAGATAGATAGTAGATAGATATCCGATTTTTGAGAAACAATATTATTGGAACAATATTTTTTGAGTGTACGGGTCATAAAGATTATTGGAATATGATAGAAATCAAAAAAAAAAAAAAAAAATAATAAGAATGAAAAATAAGGCTTTTTATATGGGATGGGGCCAGAATCGTTCTGGTGATTCGAAAAGGGACAACTTTAATATATAGTTATAGATATCACTGCACACACACGTAATCATTAATGCACACAATTGATCTTATAAATATAAAATTGAATTGCAATAAATATATAATATTAACTAGATGCAGATTATGCTCTCTAATATGAAAGTTCATTAAAATATAATTGAACGCTGTGTGATATACGTTCTCCATATATACACACGTACAGATCGATCAAGTACTAATTATTATTTTAATAAATCAAAACTTTGTAATTTTAAACTTACAATTTAAACTTTTTCACGACTTTGATCGTAACAGTAAGCAAGCCGGGTACGCTCTCCACGACTTAGATCGCAACAGTATAATATTCAATCCCTTTTTTCTTCTAATTAAATAGCCATATGTGTTAGGATAATTAGATATATGTGTTAGAATAATCTAGATCACATATATATCTTTTATGTGCTCTACGTAGATAGTCAATCCTTTTTCTTCTAATTAATTAGCCATATGTGTTAGAATAATCTCCATCACAATATATCATTTATCTGATCTAGGATCTAGGTAGATATCTATATTTGAAGTATATCTCTTAACAAATTATATACTTGGAGCATAAATCGTATTAAAAGATATATATCCTAATATAAAATTATGCACTTGAAGAACAAGTCTTGTTAAAAGATATGTCCTAATATAAAATTATATACTTGTAGAACAAGTCTTGTTTAAAGATATATACTAATATATCTAATTATAATTTAATGACATTATTAAAAGAATAGGTTAAAAATTATTTCTATCCTAAAATATCTAAAATTTTACCATTTCTTAAATAATTATTTTATATATTGCACCAAAATAAATATTTATCCTAATATCTAATTAAGATATATATAATGGATATATAAAAATTTTAATTTTTAAAAGTTAACTATTTTTTTAATTCAAGACATATTTTAATTTACCCAAATTTTCATATTTATATATATTTAATATATAATTATGTACTATGTTCTTTTCGATCAATAAATTTTCATATATATTTAGCAAGTCATCACATTTATCACGGTTCTTATTCTATAATTAATTACGGTTTATATTTGACCATGGTAAATTAACTATCTATTTACCACGGTTACAAAGTTTTAGTGGTAAATTGAATACTAAATTATCAAGGTTATTCAATAACCGTAGTAAATTTGCCACTTTGCGTTTATTAACCGCGCTAGCACCAGACCGTATTAAAATCATAGAAGTATACATCACGGTTACCTTAAGAACGGAGGTAATAAGTGACAGATTTACCACGGTTTATATTTACCACGGGTGCTCTATGAACCGAGGTAATTTAACCATATATGTCACAATTACCACGCTATGACACGGAACCGTGGTAAATCTACCGTCGCCAAAACCCCTTTTTCTACTAGTGTGGAAGAATTTGTATGATCAATTTCTTACAAAATTCTTCCCTCCTGCCAAGACAACGGAGTTAAGAAAACGCATCATCTCCTATCACCAGCTGCCTAATGAGACTTTTGTTGAAACATGGGAAAAATTTAAGGAGATGCTTAGAAAATGCCCTACTCATGGACAACCTTTATATGTGCTCCAAGAAATCTTTTTTCAGGGTATAAATGCAGAAACAAAGAACCGCATCAACATGCATACAACATGCGGTTTTATAGTGATGGAACCCATGGTTGCATAGGAATTGTTGGACAAGCTGTCTAACTATGATGCCATGTATGGAACCCAGCAATACCCCAGCCCCAGAGGCGTCTCTACATGCCTAACAAGGAAGAAGTTGACCTAGATGTCAAAAATCAATTTCTGCAAGACGAGGTCAACCGCCTGAAGAAGCAGGTAAGTTTTCTGAAATCCTCTCAATCTTGTTAAGAATGTGGCTCTTCTGCCCATACTACTTCTACTTGCACTAACATAGAGCCGGTAAGAGCCGCTGAGACATACGCTGAAGTGAACTATATGAGAGGCCCATACAGAAACCAGCCTAGTAATTTTGACAGGTCAAACAATTATCCAACATGGGGCAATCAAAATCCGAATGCTAACTATGCAGCGCCTCCACCGGATAGAAGACCTGCACCATATCGACCCCCAGGCTATCAAGAGCCACCATCATGGGTACAAGGGTTACAGGAAGGCATTAACGGAGTGAATAACAAGGTTAACGAAGTTCAAGCCAACCTTAACAATCAAAACAAACGATGGGGAGAGTTTGATGTGTGGAAGAAGAATGTCGATTCCCAACTAGGAAACCTTGCTGCACAGATTCCACAACCACAGGGACAACTCCCAGGCCGTCTTGAGGAGAACCCTAAGGGACAAATAGCAGCGGTACACCTTAGAAGCGGAAGGACACTACCGGAGCGTGTCCAAGCTAAGGAAAAGGGCCCTACGGCTGAAGAGAACGCCACGGTCCAGCTCGGTAACGAGCCAGCGAGAGCAGGTACCGAATTAGCACACCAAGGTGACGAGGCTCCCAAGCTCGTCAACGACCCTAATCCACGTAAGTTTGCTGATATGAGATCTTCTCTCAATCCCAGGATAGTTAACGACCCCCTTAGGGTCGGTAACGATCCTCCGAGAGCTCCTAACGACCCTAGTGTCGACTCGGTAGCATCACCTCTCAAGCCTGACTTTGTCCCGAGAATGGTGAAATCTCTTCCTTTTCCTATTAAGAAATCAAAGGACTCTATTGAGAGTAAGTTCAAGCATTTCGTAAAGATTCTTCAGGGCATTAATATTTCCATCCCATTCGCTGAGGCCCTAAGCGAAATGCCGGCTTACACGAAATTTTTGAAAGATATTCTTAGCAGGAAAAGATCCATCACAGAGCTACAAGATGAGGTCCGATCTATTGCTCCATCAGAAAAGCTAGGAGACCCAGGGAGATTTGCCATAACAATTGGCATAGGCGACCATAAATTCAAAGCTCTATGTGATTTGGGAGCCAGTACTAGCTTACTTCCACTTTCAATTTGGTCAAAAGGCAACATGGGACCACTGGAGCCAATTAACATGCGATTGTACATGGCAGATGGCTCTTGTATCAAACCAACAGGGGTTGTAGAAGACTTTCCGGTTCAAGTGGGCAAATTCTTTGTTCCAAATGATTTCGTAGTTATGGCAATGCCAGAAGAACCGGTAGTTCCTATTATCTTGGGGAGACCGTTCCTCGCCACAATTGGAGCCATAATTGATGTATGGAGGGGACTCCTAACTTTCGAAATTGGGGATGAGGTGACGGAATTTCGGTTCAAACAGTCAATGAAGGAGACCGATAGAGCCAAAGTCAAGATGCTCTACACCCACAATGAGATTATCGAATGTGTAACACCCCTATTTTACAACATTGGGTATTACCGCCAATAACCTCGGACTTTCCCGCCCAAAGTCACCCAAGGCTTTTAGAATGATATTGAACTCATACAAATGCGGAAAATTAACATAAACGTTACATAAATAAACGGATGCTCACGAATGAGACTTGATTCTTTAATTGAAGATGAAATTGACCAAAAGAGGAATTTTATTTATTGATAAGAACTTTCGTTCATTACATTGAGGGTCGTTTTACAAAAGATGAAGCAGCGGAAAGTAAAGCCGTTTAAAAGGGTTTAGAATACGTAATCTAAAATTACAAGAATGTTTTCCCAAGACAACTCATGTGATGATGATTTGCTTGGTTTTTAAAAAGGGAAGAGCTAGTGCACTATCTTCGGAATGCCTTGCTCTTATGAGAATTCCTTCCTTCCTTCCTTCGATGTCGTCTTGCCTTGACCTTCAATCCTCGCCTAACGTCTCTCGTACCTTCTAGAATTCATCTTCAATACTTCAGTGTATATTCCTACAGTTTGGCATTTGTCGCGAAGGGCGAGAAATACCATGCAAAAATGCGGAAGTATGGGAATTAGTCTAAGGAGACTCAGCAAGCGGGAACGGAACTTCCCAAGGGTATTTCGGTAATTCATCAATATTGAGAGAGATATTATGGGGTTGTGTTTAAGATATGGCTTGTTTATGTGAGGTTTAATCGGTACGAAAGAGAGCATATCTCAAGCGGAGATAGCTCGATAATCGAAAGAAGAACTACTAGATTGTAGACTTCTTTTAGAATTGAGATTATGTTGGGAACGTTATCAATTCATACAAGTTAAAAACCTCTCGCGCCCTAAGCGGACCGAGAGCCAGATCAATCATTTGAGACCGGTTCGGTTTTGGTATCTTAAATGTACCTTGGGCACTTATCTTATAGTGACGAAAAGTATTCAATTTCATTAATGATTCTTTAAAGGGGGTGGGGGCTAGGATGGCCCGATCCACCAAGGGGAAACCCAGTTTCCCGACACTTAGCTAGGTGCGCTCATCCCTCCTTGCAATCGGAGCAGATAGGATCATGATCCTGAAAGTCGTACTTCAAACACGTAGGCATTTACGACTTAGTAAGTTTTATAGAGGCGTCGACTACTTTCGCGCCCCTCACTAGTTGTTCGACATTGACCTCTTAACGAGGTCGTAAACAATCAAGGCTACAACCAAACTAGCATAAATAATCCTATCGATAATAAAGAACGGTCTAACATTGGGGTCGTTATATCTAACAATCGATATTTCCTAGGTTCCTTTTTGTTACTTAGCACACAAGTTGTTTCCAACATCGAGAATTTCACGGAGATGGATATATATATATATATATGGTTACAAGGGGAAACTCCACTTGCCTTAGCTTTTACGATTGTGTACGAACGAACGAACGAACGGAAATCGTCGACTTTACTCGAAACGGAGACTCGACCTATCGACACGAGAGGTACGAACGAACTTTAATAAGAATTTCTTTAATTCTTCTAAAGTTTTGAATATCTCTTATATTCTTTTTATAAGAGAATCACTTACTAAATTATTATAATAATAATTTAGGTGGAGATGAATAAAATAATAATATTCCTTATTATTATTTTCTGTTGGTAATATCCTTGGAAACCAATAATTTCATTATTTAATTTATTAAAAATATTCTTTTAATTTCACTTGCTAACTTCTTAATAAAAATAAGCAAGGACAACCTTATAAAAGCATATGGTATAATATTCAACCTAAAAAGGTATATTGAAATTTATAATATTCTCAGGATTATAAAAGTCCATTATATCCTTATTAAAATATCTCAACTTAGTGTTATTATAATGTCACCTTTTTATCAATAATATCCATAATAATACTTAAAATATTATTTTCTCATCAAAGAATTTTTTATTAGTAACATTATCTTAGTAAAGCCTTCTTTAGATATATAAATCATATTAAATAGAGATAAAATATTAATAGGCATTCCTTCTTAGTATTTCCATAAATAGAACTTTCTATATACTTTATAAAGTAAGCTTTCCATAACTTAGCATAATATTAGAATAATCTTACTTACTTTATTCACATATATCTTCCCATATCTATAGTTTATATAAAAATATGATCATGTCTTAAAAACTTATCTTATAAACGATAAGTATATAATTAGTATCACTAGAACAAGATATATTATCTTTTCTATTTTTAATTATCTTTTCATACAAGGAAACTATTATAACTTAACACTATTAATATTATATTATATATTAACTTATTATCACAACTTCCATAGTTATTTAATAAAGTTTATATCTTTCAGAATCTCTACACCTAGAGATATGTCATACTAATATTTTATTATATAATAAATTTTATTATCATATCCAACATCATTATAAAGTAGTTCATAAGTCTTTAAATTCTCTACACTTAGAGATATATTATTAGATAATAGCCCTTTATCCTATAATCTTCTAACTAGGCATTTTAATAATAGAATGCTTCAAACTTTAAACTAGTAATTTTATATAAAAATACTTTTACATGAATTATTATTATTATTATATTTTCCTCTTATCACCAAATCTTATTAAAGACATGTAACCACCTTATGATATAAAAGGTATTAATATATCATATTATATTATACTTATTCTAGTACTTTATTTATTTAATAAATTCTCAAGTATTATGTTAAACAAATTATCTCATACTTTTCCATATGAATATCTTATCAAAATGTATTTGAGTTTATAATATACTCTTTTAAAAGTCATGTAATCACTTTATATATAATAAAAAGTATTAAGATGATAATTTCTATCATCTTGCTCAAATCCTATTATTCATTAAATTATGCTCCAAGTAAAGTAAACCTATTATATATATTATACTTTTCAAGTATATAAACTCATATTTTAAATCCCATGATTTTATTTAACAATCTTCCCATATCAATTATATTGTATTTCTTTATATAGAAATAATGTAAATTAACTAATATATCTTTTTAGTCTTCAACTTATTCTTATTAAATTATCTTATGATAAAATATCTTGTTAATATTATTTTCAAGCTTATAAAAAGATTTAAGAGACATACAAGTCTATTTTCTTTTTAATATAGTCATATTTTAATAACTCCTTTTTATCATAAAATATTCCTTTAATCATTTAAAATAAAAACACAACCAAGTTAATATATATATATATATATTTAAAATCAGCCTTTATATGGTCAAAAGTTATTTATATTATTCTTATAATTCTATTGGAATTTATTTTAATGTCTTGCCAACATTATTTCCTATATTAATAATCCACTTATGATATTTATTCTATTTATTTAAATATATATATGTAATTATTTTAAAGAGATAGAAATTAAAATATGAGTCGAGAATTTATACCGAGCGAAAACGAGACGGGTTTGGGCTCGGAAATCGAGATGGGCGAAATTGGGCATGGATCTCCTTTCTTCCTTCAATTAAAAGACTGATGGGCCTAATAAAATTTAAATGGGCCTTTTTCTTATTTTTGAACCAGTCCATAAATCAAAATAGGCCCAAACTCAACCCTTCTCCTTCTTCCTTGCTATTTCACGTGTAATTGAAGAACACCAGCAGCAACATCACGAGGTGGACGAACAGCGGCAGCGGGACTCCCTTGGTGGCACCGGCGGTGGATGGTGGCGCGCGTGGTGGTCGGCCGGCGGTCCGGCAGGGAGGGTGGTGGTCCGGCGAGTGGAGAGGAGGGAAGAACAAGGTTTTGTGGAATTTTCTACAAAAAAATCAGATTTGGGGAAATTTTGATTTGGGGCTTTTAGGCTTGAAATTAGAAAGAAATTGAGATGGAGAATTAGGGAATTTGTTGTGTGATTTTAACCCTTGCTCTCACCCCTATTTATAGTGGTGAATTGAAGCTTTGAGGCTCCTCCCATGGTGAGGTGGAGGGAAGCTTGTTCAAGTGGAGAAAAATTGATTGGGGGAAGGGGGTGGTGGTGCATGGAGTTTGATTGGATGAAGAGGAGGTGGAGGTGGAGAACGATTGGAGAAGAGAGGAGGTGAAGAATAATGGGATTGGTTGTACGTCAAATCACCATTTTGGTCTTTGAAATATTTGAAATAAGGGAATAAATTAAAAAGTTTCCCTTGAAAGACAAGAAAGTCTTGAGAACGTAGCGGAATGAAGTATGTGTGTGTTTATGAGGAAAAGCAAGAGGTTTTGGGTTCGAGTCCCTACTCTTGCCCCTTTTTATTTGCCTTGTTTCATATTTTTGCCTCCTTGTAATTATTACATTAATTCTAAATTCTAAATTTATATTAATCTATTTTATTTGAATAACTTTTACACTTTAATAATCCTTTATAACATTTTTATAATTTATTAAGAAAATTATAAAAATAATTAGACTCTCTTTTTAAGAGAAAATATTTAAATAGATATCCGACTTGTTTAATATATTTAATAAAAGTCTTTAATGGTCATTTGTGCTAAACTTTTACAACCTCTTTATAATTTAAAAAATATAAAGATTATTAAGTTCTCTACTTTATAGAAGAGAAAAAAAATTATCGGGTTGAAATCCGTTTTATTATATTCAAAATTTAGCGGATATTACAGAATGTGGGGATCCTATTGGAAGATTGGTGTCGAATGATGAATTCTCCGGTCAAAGATGGGCTGAGATAGCCCCTGCAACATCGGTAACGAACCTCCCAACTTCAATACCGATTCTCTTGGCGGAAGAAGCAAGCTCGTCAACGACCCCAACAGCATCGTTAACGACCTTGGCCGAAGACAATGAAATTTCAGCATTTGAATACCTTGAAGAAGTGTTGAAGACGGAGCCAAAAGAACAGATTCTAATCCCAGCTGAACCTTCTCCAGCACTTAAACCTCTTCCGGACTCCCTCAGGTATGAATTTCTTGGTCCTAATTCAACTTTTCCTGTCATTATCAATGCTAAATTAAAAGATGAGGAAGTAGAGAAACTGCTAAATGTGCTTTGGATGCATAGAAAAGCCATAGGCTACTCCCTAGATGATATAATTGGCATATCCCCTTCTCTTTGCATGCATAGGATATACATGGAGGATAATCATAAACCCACTATAGATCATCAACGTAGGTTAAATCCTAACATGAAGGATGTGGTCAAAAAGGAAATCATTAAATTACTTGATGTTGGGATCATATTTCCTATATCGGACATCCAATGGGTGAGTCCGGTCCATGTAGTTCCAAAAAAAGGGGGAATGACTGTCATAGAAAATGAAAAGGGAGAGGTTATTCCAACTAGGACCACTACCAGTTGGAGGATGTGCATTGATTATAGGAAGCTTAATATTGCTACTAGAAAAGATCATTTTCCGCTTCCTTTCATTGATCAAGTATTATAACGCTTAGCCCAGCATGATTATTTCTGGTATTTAGATGGCTATAGCAGCTTTTGGCAGATTCCCATTCATCCTGATGATCAGGAGAAGACTACCTTTACATGTCCTTATGGAACTTTTGCTTATAAAAGAATGTCAATCGGGCTTTGCAACGCCCCTGCCACCTTTCAAAGGTGCATGATAGCCATTTTTCCAGATATGATTGAGGAGATTGTATAGGTCTTTATGCATGATTTTTCTATTTATGGTTCTTCATTCGATGCTTGTCTTGCTAACCTTACGCGTGTGCTTAAAAGATGTGAAGAAACCAATCTTGTGTTAAACTGGGAAAAATGTCATTTCATGGTTCAAGAGGGGATAGTGCTAGGACATCTTGTCCTTAAAACAGGGATAGAAGTAGATAAAGCAAAAATTGAGCTCATTGAAAAAATACATCCTCCCTCTTCTGTAAAAGACATTAGGAGTTTCCTAGGGCATGCTGGTTTTTATAGACGCTTTATTCAGGATTTTTCTAAGATAGCTAAACCTTTGACTAACCTACTAATGAAAGACGTAGTGTTTGAGCTGTCTCTAGAATGTCTTGAAGCATTTTATAGGTTAAGAGCAGCCCTCGTGTCCGACCTTATTATGCAGTCCCCGGATTGGACACTACCCTTTGAGATTATGTGCGACGCGAGTGACTATGCAGTCGGCGTAGTCTTGGGACAACGGAAGGATAAGAAGCTCCATTCCATCTACTACACAAGCAAGACGCTTGATGAGGCGCAGAGTAAGTTTACCACAACGGAGAAGGAATTCCTTGATGTGGTATTTGCCTTTGAAAAATTCCGGTCCTACCTTGTTGGATCAAAAGTGATTATTTATACTGACCATGAGGTTGTTAGATACCTAATGGCCAAAAAGGATGCCAAGCCTAGATTGCTTCGTTGGATGCTCTTACTGCAAGAATTTGATCATGAAATAAGAGATAAGAAAGGAGCAGAAAACCTATTGGCAGACCACTTATCCAGATTATCGGTTGAGCATATCACCGAATCCAACAATGAATTGCCAATCAACGATTCCAGGCTAGACGAACACCTCATGCTGAACGAGGTCAAATTCAATAGGGCCCTCGTTACCGACCCCTTTAGGGTCGGTAACGAATCACCGAGGCTGGAAGTAAGATTTCACGATGGCAAAAACCCAAAGGGTATCGACATAACCGTCGGGCAGTTCGTTACCAGGCCACAGGAGGTCGTCACCGAGGATAATATTACAATTCCAGGGTCGTTAATGACCTGCATAAGTCTAGTGACGACCCGGTCAGATAAGATTTCCAAACCAAAACTCATTCAATTCGATTCAATCCCTTCCCCCCTGCTGCTTCTACTTCTTTTACGTCAATTCATGTTGTGAGAGGGTCGAAAGCCCCTTGGTTCGCGGATTTGGCTAACTATCTTGTAGGAGGCATAATCCCGGAGGGACTAACCCCACAAAAGAAAAAGAAGTTCCTCCACGATGTAAAACAGTACTATTGGGACGATCCTTACTTGTTCAAGCAAGGAAGTGATCACCTCTTTAGGCGCTTTATCCCAGAAGAGGAGGTAGAAAACGTGATCTGTCAATCTCACACACTCCCTACCGGAGGCCATGCAAAAGGTTTCAAAACCACGGCGAAGATTCTTCAAAGTGGTCTCTACTGGCCAACCATGTTTAAAGATGTACAAGCTTATGTGACAGCATTTGATGAATGCCAAGGCTCGGGCAACATCACCTAGAGACATGAGAACCCGCTAACCGGGATACTAGAGGTCGAGTTATTCGACGTATGGGGCATAGACTTCATGGGACCTTTTCCCGCATCAGGCCCCTACAAGTATATCCTAGTAGCGGTTGATTATGTCTCTAAGTGGGTGGAGGTCGTTGCTACAAGGACCAACAACGCTAAAACCGTGGCCAAGTTTATTAAGACTAACATTTTTCCCAGGTTTGGCGTTCCAAGAGTCCTCATTAGTGACGGTGGATCTCATTTCATTGAGCGGAGCTTTGAAGCACTTTTGGCTAAGTATGGGGTATCACACCGGGTGGCAACACCATATCATCCCCAAACTAGTGGCCAAATTGAAGTTTCAAAACGGCAGATAAAGATCATATTAGAAAAAACAGTGTCCCGTTATAGGAAGGATTGGTCTTCTAAATTGGATGACGCTCTATGGGCATATAGGACAGCATACAAGACGCCGCTATACACCACTCCCTATAACCTAGTGTATGGCAAGGCATGCCATTTACCGGTTGAAATGGAGCACAAAGCATTATGGGCTCTCAAGGAGCACTACATGAACCTCAACGCAGCTGGAACAAAACGATTCATGGACTTGCAAGCACTAGAGGAGTTGAGGCTTAAGGCGTATGAAAATGCTGAAATTTACAAAGAGCGCACCAAGCGGTGGCACGATCAGAAACTAGTGCCCAAATGATATCCGCTTTTTAGGTAGTGTTTTTAGTATCTAGATAGATTAGATTGAGTGGTTTTCGTACTTGAGTTTTATGCTTTTGAGTCTTGTTTGCTTTAGTTTTCATATTTCCTTGAGATTCGGAAGTTACGCATTTTTTGTGTCTTTTTGTAGGAGTTTTGGAGCTTGAAAGAAGAGTTTGGAGCATTGCAAGAGAAGATGGAGATTAAGCGCTCAAGTAAATTTATTGAAGATCAAGTTTGATCTTGGAAAGAGATAGAGGAATTCGTTACAAGAACATAGGAAAAAGAATCGAGTCAAACGGAGTTGTAACGAATCTTCTACGCAAGTTTTACTCAAGCACGACCCAACCAAAATTGTGAAGCTCTCAGGCACGACCCTATGAGGGTCGTGCACGACCCTATCAAGGTCTAGCTCGACCCAACTAAAATTACAAAGCCTCAGGACCGACCCCTAGGGGGGGTCGTGCATGACGCCGACTCTCCCTTATTCCGAGATCTTTATGGATATATTCTATCTTTTATTTTAGGAAGTAGTTTTATTTTGTTTCCTAGTTTAATTAGAGCTCCTTTTCCTCTATAAAAAGGGGGGCTCTCTAGTTTTTATTATTCGGTTCTGGGGGGAGATTAAGAGGAAGACTTGGAGGACAAGTTGGAGAAATTTGTAAGACATCTTTGTTTTTATTTGAATTTTCGGTTTTGTTTCTATGATCATGTCTTCTTCTTTCTTTTCCATGTGTGAGTAGTTTTTCTTAGATTCTAGGGTTGGGTGAAAACCCAACACAATCATGCATGTCTAAACTTGAATTCATGACTTGAATGCTTGAAGATCATATCTATCTATCTTGTGCTTAAATCCTTTGCGAAAGTTGAGGAATGTCTTGCAATTAACCTAAAAGCGAAAGTGTAAAGTTGATTGCTTTGACTAGTTCTAATAGGATTATTTGCAACAATTGATATTCCTAGGTTGAAAGATAGATAGAAAGTTGTTTAATTTGCGACAGTTGATTGAATAACTTGAATTGTTTGCGACAGTTGACTTTTCTATGATCTAGATTGCATGATAGTTGTGAATTCTCGTTGAAAGCATGTATGATTGTTGTTGTGGTAGCCCTAGCCCTAGGATTCCCTTTTTATATTTGATTTAACTCATAGAATTGTCTCGATCTCGACCTCACCAAGGCCGTGTTCGATCCTAGCCCTCGTTTGTATTCGTGTGTGTTTGTGCCCCCTGCGTGTTTGTTTTTGCTTTTCTTAGTTTATCAACTAATTTTTGGCCCTAATCTCATTCCCGTGGACGAACCTGACTCTGCTATACTCAGCGGGGTCTTGAATATAAATTTATTTTTTCAAGAAACCCTTCAACAAATTGGCGCCGTTGCCGGGGAGTGAGCAATAGTGCCTAGTTTAGTTGATATTTGGGTTTGGGACTAGCCCTTACCCTTTTGTTTTTTTTTTAATTTGGTTTTCTTTGTCTTTGTTCGCAGTGTATGCCATCTCTTTCTTCCCGGAGAACTCTTGAGATTGACTACTACAGCAAACCTGAAAGGTCCTTCCACCAACGTTTAAGAGAACAACGAGCAATGGGCGACGCTGAGACTCTTGCTCAACAAATGGAGGAACTCCGCGCCGAGATACAGCGTATACGAATGGATGGAGATGCTCAGGCTGCAAATGCACGGCAGGCTCAGGCGCAACTGGACGCTATCCCGACGAATGCCAAGCAATACATGCACCCAGAACTAAGGGTGCCCGAATCGGCGATAGTGCTCCCGGAGATCGACCGCACTTTTGAGATTAAATCTCACTTCATATCTTTAATTAAGAGTTCTCAATTTGAGGGGAAACCCACTGAATGCCCAATGGAGCATATTAAGAACTTTACTGATTTATGTGACACTATTGTTGCTGACCGTGTCTCATTTGAATATGTTCTCTTCAAGGCTTTTAAGTGGTCTCTTGCAGGAAAAGCTTTGAGTTGGTTGGAGAGCTTGCCACCAAGATCTATTACAACGTGGAAGGCTTTGCATGATCTATTCATGACCAAGTTCTTTCCACCGGCAAAGACAACGGAGCTTAGGAAGCGCATCACCTCCTACCATCAACTCCCCAATGAGACGCTTGTGGAGACATGGGAACGATTTCAAGAGCTTCTACACCAATGCCCTACTCATGGGCAACCTCCCTATGTTCTCCAAGAGATCTTCTTTCAAGGCATTAATGCGGCTACCAAAGATCGCATTAACCTTCACACTGATTGTGGGTTCATTGAGATGACTCCAGATGAGGCATGGGCGTTATTGACTAAGCTAACCAACTATGATGCCATGTATGGAACCCAACAATCTAAGCCAACGGAGAGGAAGCTGTATGAGCCACAATCTGATGTGGTTGATCGGGATGTGAAGTTCCAATTCATGCAAGATGAGATCAACCATTTGAAAAAGCAAGTAAGTTACTTTAAATCTTCTTCATCTTGTCAAGAATGCGGGTCTTCCGCCCATACTACTTCCAATTGCACTAACTTGCAGCAAGTGAGAGCCGCTGAGGCTTATGAGGAGGCAAACTACATGAGAGGTTCCTTTAGGAATCAAAACAATTATGCAGGGAGGAACAATGCTCAATCATCTTGGGGCAATCCAAATTATGACCAATACAAACAACCCCCTCAACAAGAGCAAAGTCCCCCTCCCTACCGTCCTCCGAGCTATCAAGAGCCACCATCATGGGTGCAAGGTCTGCAAGAAGGAATCAATGGCGTCAGAACCGAGATCAACGGAGTCCGAGCTGAGGTCCAGATTGGGATCAATGGAGTACGAGCTGAGTTGAAAGGTGTTCATGCTAGGTTGGGAGAATTTGATTCATGGAGGAAGAACGTCGATTCCCAACTTGGACAACTAGCTACTCAAATCCCGAGACCTCACGGACAACTCTCGGGCCGTCCCGAAGAGAATCCTAGAGGCCAAGCAAGCAATGGGGAAGTCCGAGCCATGTACCTAAGGAGTGGCAAGGCGTTGCCCGAGCCAACCGAGCATAAGGAGAAGGAGCAAGCCTCAGGACCGACCCCCTCAGGGTCGAGCACGACCCCCACAGAGGTTGGACCTCTCAGGACCGACCCTGTCACAATTCCAGTAGGGTCGTGCACGACCCCCTTAGGGTCGTGCAAGACCCTCTTAGGGTCGCGCACGACCCCCCCAAGGGTCGTTCCTGAGGAGGCTATTAACGAGGAAGAAGAGGCGATCGACCCTCCAAGGGTCGAGCTCTACCATCCTTCGCCAGGTAAGTCTTCTAACCCTTCTCTTTCCATTCAATCTTCATCTAAGGTACTTTTCCCTTCTAAGAAGCCCAAAGACTCAAGGGAAGGTAAGTTCAAGCGCTTTGTGAAGTTGCTTCAAGGCTTAAATCTTTCCATTCCTTTCGCTGAGGCTTTGAATGAAATGCCTGCTTATACTAAATTCTTGAAGGAGATTTTATCTAGGAAGCGATCAATCTCAGAGCTGCATAATGAGGTCCAATCCATAAAGCTTCCTGAAAAGCTAGGCAATCCCGGTAAGTTTGCTATTACAATTGGTATTGGAGCTTACCGTTTCAAAGCTTTGTGTGATCTAGGTGCTAGTGCAAGCTTGCTTCCACTTTCAATTTGGTCCAAGACCAACATGGGACCACTGGAGCCTATTGATATGAATCTGTACATGGCTGATGGATCTCGTGTAAAAGCAACTGGAGTCGTGGACGATATCCCTATCCAAGTTGGAAAATTCTTTGTCCCAAATGACTTCATTGTGCTAGATATGCCAGAAGACCCTGTGGTGCCAATCATTCTTGGAAGACCATTCTTAGCCACCGCAGGAGCAAGAGTTGATGTAAACAAGGGACTTCTCACATTTGACATTGGGGAGGAGTGGGTTGAGTTTCGCTTCAATCCCATTGTAAACGAAGTTGCTAGTTGCCATATTGACGAGCCTACCGACCCCCCATGGGTTGGTAACACCCCTTATTTGAAGGAAAACAAGGTGGGAGATGGATCAAGGCACAACATCGAGCCACTTCCAAATCCAACAGGGTCGTTCACGAGCCCCTACACTTCGGTAACGAGCCACTTCTCGGATGATCCAGGTGAGTTTTCTTGTTCTTATCCAATCAATTCTGATCATGATCCTTTCACCTATTCTCGTTCTATATTGGATCCTACTGTTAGTCATATGAAGGAGTCAAAACCTCCTTGGTTTTCGGATTTGACTAACCCTGTTGTAGGACTTCCAAGCATACTTGTGGATGATAGAGGACCGAATGTCCTAGAGAGAAGCTTTGAAGCTTTTCCATCTAAGTATGGGGTTTCCCATGATTCCGACATAGCTGGATGGAGACCGCCTTGATGAGCTAAGATAAGTTGTCAAGCTAATGACGTTAAACAAGCGCTTACGGGAGGCAACCCGCTCTTTAGTTAGTTTTAGTATTTTTATTTTTATTTTATTTTATTTTAAGATTAGGTTCTTTTTCTAAACTTCCTTAGACTAGGATAGAATACTTTTGTTTGGAATAGAATTTTGTGGGATTTTTGCAGGGTCCTAAGCTTTAACCACTCCATCTTCACCATGATGAGCTCCATCTTCTTTACAAGCTTCCAAGAGTTCTTTGTGAGTTTCTTCTTCCTTTCTCTTTACTTTTTCATATCATTTTCATGCATGGGGACATTGCATGATTTAAGTATGGGGTAGGGGAAGAAGAAATCTCACATATGTTGTACATAATTGAGTCTTTCGTTTGTTTGTTTGTTAGTTTGTTTTATTATGTTGTACATAATTGAGTCTTTTGTTTGTTTGTTTGTTAGTTTGTTTTATTAAGAAAAAAAAAGCTTTGAAAAAAATTGAATTTTTTTTTGAAAAATGTCGAAAAATCCAAAAATATTTGCTTCTTTGTTTTAGGATAGAAAAATGCTCCATCTTAGATGTCCTATGATGATAATTAACTTTCATGCTTATCATATAATTCCTTTGGCATATTTGGATAGTATAGCCTAAGTCTTGAGAAATTGCTTTTGATTGTGAAAATGGACTTGTGATGAAATTGAGCATATGTGTCTTGAGTAGAAGTAGTTGCAATCCAACAAAAAATTTACCTAGTGAGGAATTTTAGCCTTATAGGGAGAACATAAAAAATCCCTCTTCTTTTCTTGTGTGATTTTCTCTCTTTATGCATCTATCTCTTGTTGTTGATATGGTTATCTATTTCTTGAAGCCGCTATGAGATCGTTCATGCATGTTAATTATGATTAAGAACTTATTTTTCATAAGCCAGTTTTTATCCTTTCTTTTACCTACCCTTACATTATCCTCTTTTTGAAGCCAAGTTGAGCCTTAAGCCTTTTTATTTTTAGCTCCACAAAATTATTCCCTAGCCAAGATAAGCTTGACCCTATCCGGGGATTAGGACTTAGTATTGGTTGTTGTGATGATCTTGTTGAGTGAATTGTTTGGTTCAAGTGTGGGGTAATATGGGTTGGGTAAAGTCAAAAGTCTTTTGGATTGTTATGTAAAAGGAGTTTGGTTCCCTGGATGCACTTACAAAAGAGTTGAAAAAGAAAGAAAGAAATGGGCGGATCTCCCATGAAAAAAAAATGAAAATAAAAAAGGGAGAAAAAGAAAGCAAAGTGTTGAAAGTGAATAATGTGCATGAGCCAAATTTCCTAAGTATTTGTAAGCAAGATAAATTGGGATATAAAATAGGTGAGTGAAAGAAAAGTGCTTAAAGATAAGAGTGAGTTTGGTTATCTTTTGAGAGTTTTGGTATTGTGTGAGTTCTTAGGAGTCTTTGATTCCCGGATATTATTAGCACCACATAGCCAAATATTTCCCTACCTAATGTTATTACCAAGCCCCATTACAACCCGGCCGAATGGAGTCTTCTATGAAGATTTCATTGAGCCTAAGTTCTTATGATGATTGATGTGTTTTGACTTCTCTAGGTAAAGAGATTGGTGATATAAGTCTCAATGATAAAGTTGATGTTGCATAAAGATTGAGTTGAGAGTTGATATTAATAGCCTAAACACATGAGAGATGAGTGAAATACATTAAAATCCCTTGTGAGGTTGGATTGTGATTGCCTACGCTTGAGAATCATACATATGTGATGATGTTAAAATTGCTTGTCTAGTTTTTCACTTGTGTTTAAAATGTTTTGAAAAGGGCTATGCTTGAAGATTGTGTTATTGGTCTTGATTTTGCATGATTATTGCTTGAGGACAAGCAAGTCTATGTATGGGGTATTTTGATATCCGCTTTTCAGGTAGTGTTTTTAGTATCTAGATAGATTAGATTGAGTGGTTTTCGTACTTGAGTTTTATGTTTTTGAGTCTTTTTTGCTTTAGTTTTCGTATTTCCTTGAGATTCGGAAGCTACGCATTTTTTGTGTCTTTTTGTAGGAGTTTTGGAGCTTGAAAGAAGAGTTTGGAGCATTGCAAGAGAAGATGGAGATTAAGCGCTCAAGTAAATTTATTGAAGATCAAGTTTGAGCTTGGAAAGAGATAGAGGAATTCGTTACAAGAACATAGGAAAAAGAATCGAGTCAAACGGAGTTGTAACGCGGTACTTTTAGTATAGTTTAGTTTTTCTTTTTAGATCTTTTTCCTAGTTTTCTTTTGAGTTTTTTTCTAGTAGTTTAGAAATAGAAGGATAGAATATGTTTAAGCTAACAAGATGCAGGAGATGGGCTCGTAAATCACTCAAGAAGAGGCTACGGAGGATCGTTAACGACCCAACCCAAGGTCGTTAACGACCCGGTTTGGCGATCCGAATAGGCGAAATGGGCAGGTAAGTTTTTTTAACCCTAATCTATCTTATATCTTACCATATCCCGCCCCTTTCACCCCTTCCCCTACCTCTAGCCTCTCCCATAAAACCCTTTCCAACCTCCCAAAACTCCACTCTCAATCTCTCCATCAAAAAGCTTAAATTCTCCAAGAATCCTACCGATTTTCTCACCACCGATCGGAAATCTCACCACCACCGAACTTCGGAGCCCCACCCTACGTTAACGAGTTCGCCGCCCTTGCTTTGCTTATCGACGAGATCCGAGCTCGTTAACCACCCAAATTTTCGATCTTTGTTCTTCAAATTCTTGTTCTAACGGTATGATTTCTAAACCCTAACTCTCTATTTGCATGATTCATGGTTTACTGGGTCGAAATTTCATATCTCGTAGCTAGTTCATATAGAAGATCGAATGGCATGTTAACTGTTGCTCAACGATGTTATTTCCTGATATATTGGTAGTTGATCTTTATTTCTATGGGTTGTTCTTGCTTGATTTTCCATTGATATTTGATTAAGAAAAGCATGAACTACTTTGTTTAGGAATTGTTTGATCTTCACCATTAGTTTCTTGGGCAATTTTAGCATGTTCGGGATAGGTAATTGAGAAAGTATGGGGTGCAAACACCCGATTGTGTGTCTTACGTAGGATTATGATTGATTCATGCTTGATTCATGGCTTAATTTTGGAGTAATTTACACTCGAAAATTCGCAACTGGTTCTCGTACAAGCTCGTTAACGACCTGCCCAGGCTCGTTCAGGACCCTGCGTATTATCAAATAATAAAAATCAGTCTAGATCTATTACCGACCCCAATTGGGTCGTTAACAAGGCTTTCCGAGAGCTACCTCGAGACTAAGTATGGGGTCTCTTGTCTATTGATTTGAGTAGATCTTATCTTGGAAAATTCGTATTTTTTTGTAGGTCCACATGGCAAGTTCTAACCGAGCCGCAACCTGCCCCCAAAAGAAGAAGAGGAATCAACGGTCCCAATCTCCACCCCGCATGGACAACGTGATCTTGCGCACTCAAGGACAAGCGGACCGCTACAATGCCATACTAGACAACGATCACTATACTAGGTGGTTCTCGAGGTCGAGTGCTAAGCAAATGCGGATCTATGATGTTGTCAAGGAGGCCTTTGCTATTCTCGGTGTGCCTCACTTGTTGAAGAAGGAGAATGTACCACACTTCCCGACTCTCACATTCGAGTTCCTAGCGACTCTAGAGACAAGATTCCCGACGAGGACTTCGGAAGGACGAATCAGATTTAAGCTCGGTAACGTGAACCATGAGTTTACTTTGGCGGAGTTCAATGCTATTCTTGAGCTCCCAAATCCTTCTCGAGATTACAGCCTAAAGGACTACAAGGTGATAAGGACTTGGAGCTACATTAAAGGGGAAGTAGATCCTTCCAATGCAACATTATCCGGGGCAAGCATCATCAACCCCATTTTCGGATCATCCTTCGAGTCCTAGCCGCTACATTCTGGCCTAAGAGAGAGTTGAACAGGCCGACAAGGACAGAAGTTGCATGCCTCCGTACCATCCTATTCAAGGCACCCGCCCCATTGAACTTGGGGTATGAATGGCTATACTATGATGAGCAGTCGATCAAGTCGAAGGAAGTTTGGTGCGGAAAATTGGTTAGTCTCATGGCGACCAATCTTGGAGTTGATCTCACCCTCTACACACCGGCCCATGCACAATTACTCAACCAGAACTATTTGTTTAGCTCCGGTATTTTCACTCAAAGTCGGGATGGGTACACTACTAAAGTTCTTGGCCGAGATGTTGCACCCACCCTGGATAAGCTAGAGCTGCTGTATGTACCAAATTGGTACGAAGCATGGACGGGGCATGCATTCCCGTTGGAGCCCAAGCCACAAGATGAGTTAACGCTCCGACCATGTGAGTCCTGGTTCGAAAGAGAGGGAGAATAGATGGAAGTAGAAGATGGGACTAAAGAAGAAGCTACTGAGGGAGGTACAGAAGAGCTTGACATTGAGGAAGAGGACCTCGATACAGAAATTTTGGGCAACAATATCTTCGTTAACGAGCCCATAAGGGTCGTTAACGACCATTTCGAGGCCTCTACCGATGCTCCTAACGAGGCTCACAACGTCGGTAACGACCCCCCGCAGCAACCTATCGACCCACAATCATATGGTCTCATGCCTTACAATCCGGTAATTTTTCAAGACCATTTCCAACCTCATGACCACTATCAACCACCTCCTCAGCCCGAGTACATTGGATCGAGTATCCCGCCTCCATGGGCCAAAGATCTTTCTGCTCAGATGCAACAACTTAACCTTCAACAGACACATATTCATCGGAGGATGGATAGATGGGAGAGTGACTATTCTGCTCGTACGGCGATGGAGGATACGAGGCATAAGCGGACAGAGGCGGAGGATGCAGAGCGTTGGAGGATGATGTATGCCCTCATGGGGAACTTCGAGCATTATTTTCCACCACTTGGGCGCTGATTGAGTTTGAAGAGTGTTTTCTTTTCTGCTTTCAGGATCTTGTAAGTTTTTCTTTAGTTTTTCTTTTGTTTTCGTTCTTTTGTTTTCTTTTGTTTTCTTCTTCTTATTTTCATTACAGTGGGGACACTGTAACTTTAAGTATGGGGTGAGAAAGGATAGAAAAGTTAGTGTCTTCTTAAAATTTAAAAATCAAAAAAAATTGAAAATTTGAAAATCACAAAAAGAGAGAGTTTTAGAATTGATAGATACCCTTTTTCTTATGGTTCTATGATAGTAGTTGCTAGCATGATCATATAATTCCTTGCAATCATATCTTTGATAAATATAGCCTGATTCTTGTTTTGAAATAGTTTTTTTATGAAGGAATAGCATATGATGAAATTGAGCATGTATACTTTTTAGTATAAGTGATGCAATCCAACAAAAATTGCTACCTTGTGAGTTGTTTGTTTTTGGCATTATAAGGAGAATATTAAAAAAATCCCTCTTCTTTTCTTGTGTGATTTACTCTCTATATGCAGATTATCTCTAGGAATTGTGAAGGTTATCTATTTCTTGAAAGCTATATAAGATTGATAGTTCATTACATGTCAAATCATATGATGGAGAACTTATTTTCTTTAAACCACTTTTTATCCATTTTTTTACCTACCTTATCATTATCCTCATTTTGAAGCCAAGTTGAGCCTTAAGCCTTTTATTTTTAGCTTCACAAAATTATTCCCTAGCCCAATAAAGCTTGACCCTATCCGGGGATTAGACTTAGTGTTGGTTATAACTTTTGTTGAGTGAGTTGTATTGGTTCAAATGAGGGGTAATTTTGGGTTGGGTATTTGAGATTTTGCAATTTGTCATGTAAAAGGATTTTGGTTCCCTGAATGCACTTGCAAAGAAAGTTATGAATGAAAAAA
Organism: Fallopia convolvulus; assembly: GCA_964016875.1. Taxonomy (NCBI): domain Eukaryota; kingdom Viridiplantae; phylum Streptophyta; class Magnoliopsida; order Caryophyllales; family Polygonaceae; genus Fallopia; species Fallopia convolvulus. Next base: position 11,839,658 of record OZ024721.1, read on the forward strand.
TTCGGTACCGACTTCCCACAGAAAAAAATGATGAAGATGATAAGGGAAGAAGAAAGAGAAAGAATAAGAGCTGAATAGTGAAAGTGTGCATGAGCCAAAATTTCCTAAACTGTTTTTGAGCAAGATTAGTTGATATTTAACGGGTTGAAGCATAAGTGTGCATAATGAAGAGTGAGTTTGGTATTCTTTTATGAGAGTTTAGGATGTATGTGAGTTTTTAGGAGTCTTTGATTCTCGAATATTATTACCACCAAATAGCCAAAATATTTCCACGCCTTATTGTTATTACCAAGCCCTATTACAACCTGGCCGAATGGAAGCTTCTATGAAGTGTTTCATTGAGTCTAAGTTCTCTTGATGATTTTTATGTGTTTTGACAGATCGTGGGTGGAGAGTTTTTGGTGAAATAAGTTCCAATTTTTATGAGTTTTTGTGTATAAGATGAGTTGAGAGATTGAATTTATAAGCCCAAACACTTGAGAGTTGAGTGAAACACATATATCCCTTGTGAGGTTGGATTGTATTTTCTTATATCTATTTGGTGTATATACATGTGATGACATTAATAGTCATTTGTTGTTTTATTCTTTGTGTTGAAGTTGCTTTTTTAGATGATGGCTATTTGCTTGATGAGCATGATTGTTTGGTTTTGATTATTGTTTAGTGATTGCTTGAGGACAAGCAAGTCTAAGTATGGGGTATTTTGATATTCATGCTTTTAGTCTAGTTTTTAGTATGTTTTCTTAGTTTGTTTAGATTAGTTTTAGTAGTTTTAGAGTTAGTTTTGTATGTTTTTGGATGAGTTTGCATATTTTGTAAGAAGTATGGAAGCTACTCCGTTGTGTGTCTTTTTGTAGGTTTTGAGCAGAGGAAGAGCGCTTTTTGGAGCTGAATGGAGTATTATGGTGGAGGACGGAAGGATACGGAGATAGAGAAGTCGAAGTCCAAGTTTATAGAGTTGAAGAATTGAAGAAAACCAAATCCAAACTTGTTAACGAGGCTGTGAAGGGTTGTTAACGAGGCTTAGAGATAGAATTCTTCGAGAGATCTTATGTCTTCCGACCCTGTGCGGAAATCTATCTTGTTAATTCCGTGTCGGTAGGGTTTTTAATGAGTTTTAAGGTTATTATATTTTATGTTTTATGTCTTGTTATCTTTCTAGATTATCTTTCTATCTTTTTTAGGTTAAGTTTCTATCTTTTAGGAAAGTTTTTATCTTCTAGCCTTTTTATTAGATAGCTTTATTAGTATAAATACTCTTCTTTCTAGCCTAGAATAGGGGGGTGAAAACCGAAAGATAGAAGATTGGAGAGGACGATATTATTGGAGAGCCGAGATTAACGAGGTCGAGAGAGAAGACGAGGAGAAGATATTCGAGCCAGGTTCGATCGAGAGAGAGAATTAGGATCGTTAGTCGAAATTTCTCATCGGTGTTGTTCTGTGTTTTCAGTTTCTACAAGATATTGTAAGACGATACTTTTCTTATTAATTTGAAGTAGTTTTTGTTTTCAATGTTTTCTCTTATTGAAGTTGTTTGTTTTATAGTTATGATTAGTGAGTAGTTTTCCTATCTAGGGTCGGAGTTGAAACCCGGCATAGTTATGCATGTTTGATGAGTAAGTTAATGTTTTGAATGCCTTTTATCTATTTTTAGATTGCTTGTTGTGTTTTTGCCTAGATGATAGTCGAGGGAATTTGAGTTCTTAACTTGATTGAGAAAGAAAGTTATAGACTTGAAAGTTGATATTGTTCGATTTACGAAAGTTTCGAGCTTAGGATCCAAACAAGTAATTGAGTGAATTAGTTTATGAGAATAGATTGATTTGTTTGCTAGTCAGCGAAAGTTGATGAATTTATCTATTTAAAGGCATGATTTTTATCTTCTTACGAATTTATATGCATTGCTATGTTTTGGTAATCCTTTTCCTAGGTTTTTTTTCCTTATTTGAATTTTCCTCGTTACATTCGTTATCGAGTTCGTTGCCTCGGTACCGACCTTGTGTTTGAAGTCGTTAGTAGAGTTATCTAGGTTCGTTTACGACCCTGACAAAGTCGTTAACGAGGTTGGTCGTAGGTAATTTGTGTTGTTTTGCTTTGTTTTTATTTCTTTGTAGTTGGTAAACAAACAACCGTGCTTCCCGTAGAAGGATCCTGACTCCCCTATACTCAGCGGGGTCTTGAATATAAATTTATTTGTTGTCAAATTACCCTGTCAAAAAATTGGCCCCGTTGCCAGGGAAGCAACAGTGTTTGTTTGTTTATCTGTGGGTCTAGGAATAGCTCGACCCCGTTTTTGTTTTTAATTTTTGTTTTCTTTGTCTGTTTTCTCAGCGTATGACAGCTGGACGTCGAAGGCTCGAATTTGACAACACTGGTTATTATTCAGAACCTGAACGCTCCTTACATCGTAGACGTAGAGAAAACCAAGCCATAGCTACACAGGAAGAGATGGCTCAACGAATGGAGGAACTCCAAACGCGAATGGAGGTGTTACAAGCTGATCGAGACGCCGCCGCTGCCGAGGTCGAGCGTCAACGAGTCAACAATGCTCGTCTATAGGAAGAGTTGAATGCCTATCCGAGGAATGCCAAAGAATATATGCATCCAGAACTGAGGGTGCCGGAGTCTCCAATTCTGCTTCTAGAGATAGAAAAACCTTTTGAGATAAAGTCTCAATTTATATCCTTGATCAAACGGGCTCAGTTTGAAGGGAAACCTACTGAGTGCCCTATGGAACATGTTAGAAATTTTCTAGATTTATGTGACACCATAGTTGTTGAAGTTGTCTCACTTGAATATGTTCTGTTAAAAGCTTTCAAATGGTATCTTATTGGAAAGGCCCTGAGCTAGTTGGAGAGCTTACCTTCTAAGTCTATCAGGACATGGAAGAATTTGTATGATCAATTTCTTACAAAATTCTTCCCTCCTGCCAAGACAACGGAGTTAAGAAAACGCATCACCTCCTATCACCAGCTGCCTAATGAGACTTTTGTTGAAACATGGGAAAGATTTAAGGAGATTCTTAGACAATGCCCTACTCATGGACAACCTTTATATGTGCTCCAAGAAATCTTTTTTCAGGGTATAAATGCAGAAACAAAGAACCGTATCAACATGAATACAACATGCGGTTTTATAGAGATGGAACCCACGGTTGCATGAGAATTGTTGGACAAGCTGTCTAACTATGATGCCATGTATGGAACCCAGCAATCTCCCCAGCCCCAGAGGCGTCTCTACATGCCTAAAAAGGAAGAAGTTGACCCAAAAGTCAAAAATCAATTTCTGCAAGACGAGGTCAACCGCCTGAAGAAGTAGGTAAGATTTCGAAAATCCTCTCAATCTTGTCAAGAATGTGGCTCTTCTGCCCATACTACTTCTGCTTGCACTAACATAGAGCAGGTAAGAGTCGTTGAGACATACGCTGAAGTGAACTATATGAGAGGCCCATACAGAAACCAGCCTAGTAATTTTGACAGGTCAAGCAATTATCCAACATGGGGCAATCAAAATCTGAATGCTAACTATGCAGCGCCTCCACCAGATAGAAGACCCGCACCATATCAACCTCGAAGCTATCAAGAGCCACCATCATGGGTACAAGTGTTACAGGAAGGCATTAACGGAGTGAATAACAAGGTTAACGAAGTTCAAGCCAACATTAACAATCAAAACAAACGATGGGGATAGTTTGATGTGTGGAAGAAGAATATCGTTTCCCATCTAGGGAACCTTGCTTCACAGATTCCACGACCACAGGGACAACTCCCGGGCCATCCCGAGGAGAACCCTAGGGGAAAAATAGCAGCGGTACACCTTAGGAGCGGAAGGACACTACCGGAGCGTGTCCAAGCTAAGGACAAGGGCCCTACGACTGAAGAAGACGCCACGATCCAGCTCGGTAACGAGCCAGCGAGAGTAGGTACCGAATTAGCACACCAAGGTGACGAGGCTCCCAAGCTCGTCAACGACCCTAATCCAGGTAAGTTTGCTGATCTGAGCCCTTCTCTCAATCCCAGGCTAGTTAACGACTCCATCAGGGTCGGTAACAATCCTCCGAGAGCTCCTAACGACCCTAGTGTCGACTCGGTAGCATCACCTCTCAAGCCTGACTTGGTCCCAAGAATGGTGAAATCTCTTCCTTCTCCTATTAAGAAATCAAAGGACTCTACTGAGAGTAATTTCAAGCGTTTCGTAAAGATTCTCCAACGCATTAATATTTCCATCCCATTCGTTGAGGCCCTAAGCGAAATGCCAGCTTACACGAAATTTTTGAAAGATATTCTTAGCAGGAAAAGATCCATCACAGAGCTACAAGATGAGGTCCGATCTATTGCTCTACCAGAAAAGCTAGGAGACCCAGGGAGATTTGCCATAACAATTGGCATAGGTGACCATAAATTCAAAGCTCTATGTGATTTGGGAGCAAGTACTAGCTTACTTCCACTTTCAATTTGGTCAAAAGCCAACATCGGACCACTGGAGCCAATTAACATGCGGTTGTACATGGCAGATGGCTCTTATGTCAAACCAACTAGGGTTGTAGAAGACTTTCCGGTTCAAGTGGGAAAATTCTTTGGTCCAAATGATTTCATAGTTATGGCAATGTCCGAAGACCCGGTAGTTCCTATTATCTTGGGGAGACCGTTCCTCGCCACAGCTGGAGCCATAATTGATGTTAGGAGGGGACTCCTAACTTTCGAAATTGGGGATGAGGTGATGGAATTCCGGTTCAAACAGTCAATGACGGAGACCGATAGAGATGAAGTCAAGATGCTCTACACCCACAATGATATTATCGAATGTGGGGATCCTGTTGGAAGATTGGTGTCGAATGATGAATTCTCCGGTCAAAGATGGGCTGAGATAGCCCCTGCAACATCCGTAACGAACCTCCCAACTTCAATATCGATTCTCTTGGCGGAAGAAGCAAGCTCGTCAACGACCCCGACAACATCGTTAACGACCTTGTCCGAAGACAATGAAATTTCAACATTTGAATACCTTGAAGAAGTGTTGAAGACGGAGCCAGAAGAACTGATTCTAATCCCAGTTGAACCTTCTCCAGCACTTAAACCTCTTCCGGACTCCCTCAGGTATGAATTTCTTGGTCCTAATTCTACTTTTCCTGTCATTATCAATGCTAAATTAAAAGATGAGGAAGTAGAGAAACTGTTGAATGTGCTTAGGATCCATAGAAAAGCCATAAGCTACTCCCTAGATGATATAATTGGCATATCCCCTTCTCTTTGCATGCATAGGATATACATGGAGGATAATCATAAACCCACTATAGAGCATCAACGTAGGTTAAATCCTAACATGAAGGATGTGGTTAATAAGGAAATCATTAAATTACTTGATGTTGGGATCATATTTCCTATATCGGACAGCCAATGGGTGAGTCCGGTCCATGTAGCTCCAAAAAAAGGGGGAATGACTTTCATAGAAAATGAAAAGGGAGAGCTTATTCCAACTAGGACCACTACCAGTTGGAGGATGTGCACTGATTATAGGAAGCTTAATAGTGTTACTAGAAAAGATCATTTTCCGCTTCCTTTCATTGATCAAGTATTATAACGCTTAGCCCAACATGATTATTTCTGTTATTTAGATGGCTATAACGACTTTTGGCAAATTCACATTCATCCCAATGATCAGGAGAAGACTACCTTTACATGTCCTTATGGAACTTTTTCTTATAAAAGAATGTCAATCGGGCTTTGCAACGCCCCTACCTTCTTTCAAAGGTGCATGATGGCCATTTTTTGCAGATATGATTGAGGAGATTGTAGAGGTCTTTATGGATGATTTTTCTATTTATGGTTCTTCATTCGATGCTTGTCTTGCTAACCTTATGTGTGTGCTTAAAAGATGTGAAGAAACCAATCTTGTGTTAAACTGGGAAAAATGCCATTTCATGGTTCAAGAGGGGATAGTGCTAGGACATCTTGTCCTTAAAACAGGGATAGAAGTAGATAAAGCAAAAATTGAGATCATTGAAAAACTACCTCCCCCCTCTTCTATAAAAGACATTAGGAGTTTCCTAGGGCATGCTTGTTTTTATAAACGCTTTATTCAGGATTTTTCTAAGATAGCTAAACCTTTGACTAACCTACTAATGAAAGACGTAGTGTTTGAGCTGTCTCTAGAATGTCTTGAAGCATTTTACAGGTTAAGAGCAGCCCTCGTGTCCGCCCCTATTATGCAATCCTCAGATTGGACACTACCCTTTGAGATTATGTGGGACGCGAGTGACTATGCAGTCGGCGCAGTCTTGGGACAACGGAAGGATAAGAAGCTCCACGCCATCTACTATGCAAGCAAGACGCTTGATGAGGCGCATAGTAAGTATACCACAATGGAGAAGGAATTCCTTGCTGTGGTATTTGCCTTTGAAAAATTCCAGTCCTACCTTGTTGGATCAAAAGTGATTGTTTATACTAACCATGAGGTTGTTAGATACCTAATGGCCAAAAAGGATGCCAAGCCTAGATTGCTTCGTTGCATGCTCTTACTGCAGGAATTTGATCATGAAATAAGAGATAAGAAAGGAGCAGAAAACCTAGTGGCAGACCACTTATCCAGATTACCGGTTGAGCATATCACCGAATCCAACAATGAATTGCCAATCAACGATTCCAGGCCACACGAACACCTCATGCTGAACGAGGTCGAATTCAACAAGGCCCTCATTACCGATCCCTTTAGGGTCGGTAACGAACCATCGAGGTTGGAAGTAAGAGTTCACGAGGGCAAAAACCCAAAGGGCATCGACACAACCGTCAGGCAGTTCGTTACCAGGCCACGGGAGGTCATCTCCGAGGATAATATTAAAATTCCAGGGTCATTAATGACCCACATAAGTCCAATGACGACCCGGTCAGGTAAGATTTTTGAACCAAAACTCATTCAATTCGATTCAATCCCTTCCCCCTGCTGCTTCTACTTCTTTTACGTCAATTCATGTTGTGAGAGGGTCGAAAGCCCCTTGGTTCACGGATTTTGCTAACTATCTTGTAGGAGGCATAATCCCCGAGGGACTAAACCCACAAAAGAAAAAGAAGTTCCTCCACGATGTAAAACAGTACTATTAGGACGATCCTTACTTGTTCAAGCAAGGAAGTGATCACATCTTTAGGCGCTGTATCCCAGAAGAGGAGGTAGAGAACGTGATCCGTCAATGTCACACACTCCCTACCGGAGACCATGCAAAAGGATTCAAAACCACAACGAAGATTCATCAAAGTGGTCTCTACTGGCCAACCATGTTTAAAGATGTACAAGCTTATGTGACAACATGTGATGAATGCCAACGCTCGGGCAACATCACCTGGAGACATGAGAACCCGCTAACCGGGATACTAGAGGTCGAGTTATTCGACGTATGGGGCATAGACTTCATAGGACCTTTTCCCGCATCAGGCCCCTACAAGTATATCCTAGTAGCAGTTGATTATGTCTCTAAGTGGGTGAAGGTCATTGCTACAAGGACCAACGGCGCTAAAACCGTGGCCAAGTTTATTAAGACTAACATTTTTCCCAGGTTTGGCGTTCCAAGAGTTCTCATTAGTGACGGTGGATCTCATTTCATGAGCGGAGCTTCGAAGCACTTTTGGCTATGTATGGGGTATCACACAGGGTGGCAACACCATATCATCCCCAAACTAGTGGCCAAGTTGAAGTTTCAAACCGGCAGATAAAGAGCATATTAGAAAAAACAGTGTCCCGTTCTAGGAAGGATTGGTCTTGTAAATTGGATGACGCTCTATGGGCATATAGGACAGCATATAAGACGCCTCTACGCACTACTCCCTATAACCTAGTGTGTGGCAAGGCATGCCATTTACCGGTTGAAATGGAGCACAAAGCATTATGGGCTCTCAAGGAGCTCAACATGAACCTCAATGCAGCTAGAACAAAACGATTCATGGACTTGCAAGCACTAGAGGAGTTGAGGCTTAAGGCGTATGAAAATGTTGAAATTTACAAAGAGCGCACCAAGCGGTGGCACAATCAGAAACTAGTGTCCAAAACCTATGAGGTTGGCGATAAGGTACTTCTTTTCAACTCTAGACTCCGTCTATTCCTAGGGAAGCTAAGGACAAGATGGAGCGGGCCATCTATGGTACATCACATTTATCCCCACGGTGCGGTAGAGTTGATTGATAACCAAGGCACAATCTTCAAAGTTAACGGCCACCAATTGAAAAAGTTTAATGAGCAACCCGACCCGGATGAAGAGATTAGAGTCACCATGGCTCTTACAACGTCGGATTAGCCAAGGTAATTATGTTGGGCTGACGACGTTAAAAATAGCGCTTACGGGAGGCAACCCGATACTTTTAGTATAGTTTAGTTTTTCTTTTTAGATCTTTTTCATAGTTTTCTTTTGAGTTTTTTTCTAGTAGTGTAGAAATAGAAGGATAGAATATCTTTAAGCTAACAAGATGCAGGAGATGGGCTCGTAAATCACTCGAGAAGAGGCTACGGAGGCTCGTTAACAACCCAACCCAAGGTCGTTAACGACGCGGTTTGGCGACCCGAATATGCGAAACGGGCAGGTAAATTTTTTTTTTACCCTAATCTATCTTATATCTTACCATGTGCCGCCCCTTTCACCCCTTCCCCTACCTCTAGCCTCTCCCATAAAACCCTTTCAAACCTCCCAAAACTCCACTCTCAATCTCTCCATCAAAAAGATTAAATTCTCCAAGAATCCTACCGATTTTCTCACCACCGAACTTCGGAGCCCCACCCTACGTTAACGAGTTCTCCGCCCTTGCTTTGCTTACCGACGAGATCCGAGCTCGTTAACCACCTAAATTTTCGATCTTTGTTCTTCAAATTCTCGTTCTAACGGTATGATTTCTAAACCCTAACTCTCTATTTGCATGATTCATGGTTTATAGGGTCGAAATTTCATATCTCGTAGCTAGTTCATATAGAAGATCGAATGGCATGTTAATTGTTGCTCAATGATGTTATTACGTGATATATTGGTAGTTGATCTTTATTTCTATGGGTTGTTCTTTCTTGATTTTCCATTGATATTTGATTAAGAAAAGCATGAACTACTTTGTTTAGGAATTGTTTGATCTTCACCATTAGTTTCTTGGGCAATTTTAGCATGTTCGGGATAGGTAATTGAGCAAGTATGGGGTGCAAACTCCCGATTGTGTGTCTTACGTAGGATTATGATCGATGCATGCTTGATTCATGGCTTAATTTTGGAGTAATTTACACTCGGAAATTCGCAACTGGTTCTCGTACAGGCTCGTTAACGACCTGCACAGGCTCGTTAACAACCCTGCGTATTATCAAAGAACAAAAATTCCATATCTGTTACCGACCCCAGTTGGGTCGTCAAAAAAGCATTCTGAAGCTTCTTCGAGACCAAGTATGGGGTCTCTTGTCTATTGATTTGAGTAGATCTTATCTTGGAAAATTCGTATTTTTTTGTAGGTCCACATGGCAAGTTCTAACCGAGCCGCAACCCGCGCCCAAAAGAAGAAGAGGAATCAACGGTCCCCATATCCACCCCGCATGGACAACGTGATCTTGCGCACTCAAGGACAAGCGGACCGCTACAATGCCATACTAGACAAGGACCACTATACTAGGTGGTTCTCGAGGTCGAGTGCTAAGCAAATGCGGATCTATGATGATGTCAAGGAGGCCTTTGCTATTCTCGGTGTGCCTCACTTGTTGAAGAAGGAGAATGTACCACACTTCCCGACTCTCACATCCATGTTCCTAGCCACTCTAGAGACAAGATTCCCGACGAAGACTTTGGAAGGACTAATCAGATACAGGCTCGGTAACGTGAACTGTGAGTTTACTTTGACGGAGTTCAATGCTATTCTTGAGCTCCCAAATCCTTCTCGAGATTACAGCCTAAAAGACTACAAGGTGACAAGGACTTGGAGCTACATTACAGGGGAAGTAGAGCCATCCAATGCAGCATTATCCGGGGCAAGCTCATCAACCCCATTTTTCGAATCATCCTCCAAGTCCTAGGCGCTACATTCTGGCCTAAGAGAGAGTTGAACAGGCCGACAAGGACAGAAGTTTTATGCCTCCGTACCATCCTATTCGAGGCGCCCGCCCCATTGAACTTGGGGTATGAATGGCTATACTATGTTGAGAAGTCGATCAAGTCAAAGGAAGTATGGTGCGGAAACTTGGTTAGTCTCTTGGCGACCAATCTTGGAGTTGATATCACCCTCTACACACCGGCCCATGCACAATTACTCAACCGGAACTATTCGTTTAGCTCCGGTATTTTCACTCAAAGTCGGAATGGGTACACTACTAAAGTTCTTGGTCGAGATGTTGCACCCACCTTGGATAAGATGGAGCTGCTGTATGTACCAAATTGGTACGCAGCATGGACGGGGCATGCATAGTTGTTGGAGCCCAAGCCACAAGATGAGTTAACGCTCCGACCATGTGAGTTCCGGTTCGAAAGAGAGGGAGAAGAGATGGAAGTAGAAGATGGGACTGAAGAAGAAGCTACCGAGGGAAGTACAGAAGAGCTTGACATTGAGAAAGAGGACCTCGATACAGAAATTTTGGGCAACAATATCTTCGTTAACGAGCCCACAAGGGTCGTTAACAACCACTTCGAGGCCTCTACCGATGCTCCTAACGAGGCTCACAGCGTCGGTAACGAATCCCCGTAGCAACCTATCGACCCACAGTCATATGGTCTCATGCCTTACAATCCGGTAATTTTTCAAGACCATTTCCAACCTCATGACCACTATCAACCACCTCCTCAGCCCGAGTACATTGGATCGAGTATCCCGCCTTCATGGGCCGAAGATCTTTCTACTCAGATGCAGCAGCTTAACCTTCAGCAGACACATATTCATCGGAGGATGGATAGATGGGAGAGTGACTATTCTGCTCGTATGGCGATGGAGGATACGAGGCATCAACAGAGAGAGGCGGAGGATGCAGAGCGTTGGAGGACGATGTATGCCTTCATGGGGAACTTCGAGCATTATTTTCCACCATTTGGGCGCTGATTGAGTTTGAAGAGTGTTTTCTTTTCTACTTTCAGGATCTTGTAAGTTTTTCTTTTGTTTTCGTTCTTTTATTTTATTTTGTTTTCTTCTTCTTATTTTCAGTACAGTGGGGACACTGTAACTTTAAGTATGGGGGGTGATGCGACCTTGCCTAGGCTCGGACCCGATCCCGGCTAGCCCACGACTCCCTAGGCCTTGGCGACCCCCTTGGCGTAGGACTTAGTCATATATTATGTATTTTCCTTTTTTAGCATATTTCTATTTATGTCTTTCTAGATTTAGTTGTTGCTATTTTTCGTATTACTATTTATGTTTTATGGGCTTTTGGACGTTGGGCCTTGCTTGCATGCAAATCCTAGTCCATTAAGCCTTGTGCTTGTTAGGGTTTCGAGAGCCTCCTCTTTATAAGGAGCTCTCGGGCTCATTTATTATTCAGCGCACATTTTAGGGTTTAATAGAGTCGAGGTTGTCTCCTTATTTCTCCCTTTGTGCTTGCGTCGCCACCATTATTCTCAATCAATTCGCTCTTGCTCTCGTGTTCGAACAACACTCGATCAATCCAACGTTGAATCGAGTACCTCAAAGCATTCCGCTGCGTACTTCCGAGACCTACTAGTCAAACACCACAACGATCCGTCGCATCCCATACGAGGAACGCATCAACTGGCATCAGAGCCACAGTTTGAGTAAGTCTCACGTCTTATAAGTCTCTCTTTTCCGATCTATTTCACGCAATTCCACTCCATTCATATGTCAAAAAAATCACAATTTTTTTTACCCTAGCATAACCTGATTTGGATCAAGTCTTATTTGATTCATTATCGGCCTTCAATATATATTAATTTCTAGTTCGAATGCCCAATACAAATTGTTCGCTTTTGGCTTGCCTTGCATGATTGAACACTGCTCGCATATATCGGATATCACTCGTGCTTATATCTTGCCATCAATTAATTCATTTCAATTTATCATTGCATGTGATGGTGGTATTCTTTCCATCAATTAATTCTTTCCAATTCATCTTTGCATGTGCCGAATGATTCTATCCCATTTTATGATGATTTGGTGCATTAAATATTTGCACTAATCGGATTTTGGGTGCTGGAGATTTAAACAATTCTATTGGCCCTCTTTCTCATATATTTGCCTTTTTAGTTGCAATCGGTATAAAAATTCAGATTTGCAATATCTCTTGTGATATTGTTTTTGGAGCATTTCGGTTAGTAACCGAAATAAAAAAAACAGTTTCGGTAAAAAAGAAAATTCAGAACCGAAAAAAAGAAGAAGCTATCCTTAGCCACCTGTTCGCACACGTCTTTTCATTATATGCACACATGTTGGTCATTGATCTTGAGGTGTGAGTGTCAAATTTATTGCTCTCATTCGTATTGCTTATGCCTTAACCGCCTCACGCATAAAAAGCTCGCCTTGACCTATTGCGTGATTATTTCGGTTTTTGAGTACTTATATTGATTGTGAGTCTCTATACCATTGGTTCGCTTTTACTCTCGTCTTGTCATGTCTCATACAGGACTTCACCGAAGACGCTTTACCGGGTATGATGACCCCGAGGCGTTTTTGGATTGGGCAAAGCACATGGCCAACTACTTCGGCCAACGAGACTACGACAAATTTGAGCGATGTGACATTGCCATTGGTTGCTTCACAAGCTACGCTCGGGATTGGTTTGAGCAATTGGAGGAAGATCGATGGTATAGGAAGCGGCCCCCAATTGAGACATGGTGTCAACTTGTGTACTATATGGCTCGAGACTTTGCGCCTAATGTGGACGTCGTAGCCTTTCAATAGTATCTTTTGAGGCGCATGGCCAAACAGCGAGAGATGTACAGGTTCGACACGGCGAAGGAACTAAAGCGAGCATCGTTGGACACAGGTCATTTGCCATCAACACCATTGCCCGTGGTCACGCCACGGCTGCCCAAGTCTACCGCGTCCGCCGACGTGCCGGTCGTGCCACCCGTGGCCATGGTCGAGGCCTTCGAGGTGCTAGCCGAGCCTGTTGGCACGCCCATGGCCGCGCCACACATGGTTGTGGTCGAGGAAACCGAGGAGTCAGTCACGCCTTTGGTCTCACCCATCACCACACCGCATGTGCCCGTGGTTGAAGCCACCGAGGAGCCACCCGAGTATGTTGGCACGCCCGTGAACTTGCTGATCTTTGAGTCGATACCCAAGTCCGCTCCGACACCATAGTTGATTCCAATGCTGGCGCACATCGAGGTCACCACGCCTTCTGTTTCGAGTCCCGATCTTGAGGTCGAAGACGCGCCGCAATCGCTACCAACACCAGCACCTTTTTTGGACTTGTCTTCGACGTTGGATTGGCCACTTCCCATGCCCTTACCTTCGTTGTCTGGCGCCGAGTCCGAGATCCAGTTTGAGCCTACATCGACCCCGTACATATTGAGTTTCGAGAAGACCGAGGTCGATGACAAGCTCCACTTCTTTGCTATTTTGGTCGCCTTTTCCTTCACCAACTCGAAGCGAGGACGCTTCGAATCTAAGCGGGTGAGAATGATGCGACCTTGCCTAGGCTCAGACCCGATCCCGGCTAGCCCACAACTCCCTAGGCCTTGGCGACCCCCTTGGCGTAGGACTTAGTCATATATTATGTATTTTCCTATTTTAGCATATTTGTATTTATGTCTTTCTAGATTTAGTTGTTGCTATTTTTAGTATTACTATTTATGTTTTATGGGCTTTTGGACGTTGGGCCTTGCTTGCATGCAAACCCTAGTCCATTAAGCCTTGTGCTTATTAGGGTTTCGAGAGCCTCCTCTTTATAAGGAGCTCTCGGGCTCATTTATTATTCAGCGCACATTTTAGGGTTTAATAGAGTCGAGGTTGTCTCCTTATTTCGCCCTTTGTTTTTGCGCCGCCACCATTATTCTCAATCAATTCGCTCTTGCTCTCGTGTTCCAACAACACTCGATCAATCCAACATTGAATCGAGTACCTCAAAGCATTCCGCTGCGTACTTCCGAGACCTACTACTCAAACACCGCAACGATCCGTCGCATCCCATACGAGGGACGCATCAGGGTGGGAAAGGATAGAAAAGTTAGTGTCTTGTTTGTTTAGTGTCTTATGTGTTTTAAGTAGTTCTTTATTTCTTAAAATTTAAAAATAAAAAAAAATTAAAATTTTGAAAATCACAAAAAAAAGAGTTTTAGAATTGATAGATACCCTTTTTCTTATGGTTCTATGATAGTAGTTGCTAGCATGATCATATAATTCCTTGCAAGCATGTCTTTGATAAATATAGCCTGATTCTTGTTTTGAAATAGTTTTTTATGAAGGAATAACATATGATGAAATTGAGCATGTATACTTTTTAGTATAAGTGATGCAATCCAACAAAAATTGCTACCTTGTGAGTTGTTTATTTTTGGCCTTATAGGGAGAATATTAAAAAAATCCCTCTTCTTTTCTTATGTGATTTACTCTCTATATGCATAGTATCTCTTGGAATTGTGATGGTTATCTATTTCTTGAAACCTATATAAGATTGGTAGTTCATTACATGTCAAATCATATGATGGAGAACTTATTTTCTTTAAACCACTTTTTATCCATTCTTTTACCTACCTTATCATTATCCTCATTTTGAAGCCAAGTTGAGCCTTAAGCCTTTTATTTTTAGCTTCACAAAATTGTTCCCTAGCCCAATAAAGCTTGACCATATCCGGGGATTAGACTTAGTGTTGGTTATAATTTTTGTTGAGTGAGTTGTATTGGTTCAAGTGAGGGATAATTTTGGGCTGGGTATTTGAGATTTTGCAGTTTGTCATGTAAAAGGATTTTGGTTACCTAAATGCACTTGCAAAGAAAGTTGAGAATGAAAAAAATCGGTACCAAGTTCCCACAGAAAAAAATGATGAAGATGATAAGGGAAGAAGAAAGAGATAGAAAAAGAGCTGAATAGTGAAAGTGAGCATGAGCCAAAATTTCCTAAAGTGTTTTTGAGCAAGATTAGTTGATAGTTAAGGGGTTGAAGAATAAGTGTGCATAATGAAGAGTGAGTTTGGTATTCTTTTATGAGAGTTTTGGATGTATGTGAGTTTTTAGGAGTCTTTGATTCCCGGATATTATTAGCACCACATAGCCAAAAATTTTCCACGCCTTATTGTTATTACCAAGCCCCATTACAACCTGGCCGAATGGAAGTTTCTATGAAGTTTTTTATTGAGCCTAAGTTCTCTTGATGATTTTTATGTGTTTTGACATATCTTTTGTGGAGATTTTTGGTGATATAAGTTCAAGTTTTTATGAGTTTTTGTGTATAAGATGAGTTGAGAGATTGAATTTATAAGCCCAAACACTTGAGAGTTGAGTGAAACACATATATCCCTTGTGAGCTTGGATTGTATTTTCTTATATCTATTTGGTGTATATACATGTGATGACATTAATAGTCATTTGTTGTTTTCTTCTTTGTGTTGAAGTTGCTTTTTTAGATGATGGCTATTTGCTTGATGAGCATGATTGTTTGGTTTTGATTATTGTTTAGTGATTGCTTGAGGACAAGCAAGTCTAAGTATGGGGTATTTTGATATTCATGCTTTTAGTCTAGTTTTTAGTATGTTTTCTTAGTTTGTTTAGATTAGTTTTAGTAGTTTTAGAGTTAGTTTTGTATGTTTTGGGATGAGTTTGCATATTTTGTAAGAAGTATGGAAGCTACTCTGTTTTATGTCTTTTTGTAGGTTTTGAGCAGAGGAAGAGCGCTTTTTGGAGCTGAATGGAGTATTATGGTGGAGGACGGAAGGATACGAAGATAGAGAAGTCGAAGTCCAAGTTTATAGAGTTGAAGAATTGAAGAAAACTAAATCCAAACTCGTTAACGAGGCTGTGAAGGGTCGTTAACGAGGCTTAGAGATAGAATTCTTCGAGAGATCTTATGCCTTCCGACCCTGTGCGGAAATCTATCTTGTTAATTCCGTGTCGGTACGGTTTTTAATGAGTTTTAGGGTTATTATATTTTATGTTTTATGTCTTGTTATCTTTCTAGATTATCTTTCTATCTTTTTTAGGTTAAGTTTCTATCTTTTAGGAAAGTTTTTATCTTCTAGCCTTTTTATAGATAGCTTTATTAGTATAAATACTCTTCTTTCTAGCCTAGAATAGGGGGGTGAAAACCGAAAGATGGAAGATTGGAGAGGACGATATTATTGGAGAGCCAAGATTGACGAGGTCGAGAGAGAAGACGAGGAAAAGATATTCGAGCCAGGTTCGATCGAGAGAGAGAATTAGGATCGTTAGTCGAAATTTCTCGTCGGTGTTGTTCTGTGTTTTCGGTTTCTACAAGATATTGTAAGACGATAATTTTCTTATTAATTTGAAGTAGTTTTTGTTTTCAATGTTTTCTCTTATTGAAGTTGTTTGTTTTATAGTTATGATTAGTGAGTAGTTTTCCTATCTAGGGTCGGGGTTGAAACCCGGCATAGTTATGCATGTTTGATGAGTAAGTTAATGTTTTGAATGCCTTTTATCTATTTTTAGATTGCTTGTTTTGTTTATGCCTAGATGATAGTCGAGGTAATTTGAGTTCTTAACCTGATTGAGAAAGAAAGTTATAGACTTGAAAGTTGATATTGTTCGATTTACGAAAGTTTCGCGCTTTGGATTCAAACAAGTAATTGAGTGAATTAGTTTATGAGAATAGATTGATTTGCTTGCTAGTCAGCGAATGTTGATGAATTTATCTATTTGAAGGCATGATTTTTATCTTCTTATGAATTTATATGCACTGCTATGTTGTGGTAACCCTTGTCCTAGGTTTTTTTTTCTTATTTGAATTTCCCTCGTTACATTCGTTATCGAGTTCGTTGCCTCGGTACCGACCCTGTGTTTGAACTCATTAGTAGAGTTATTCGGGTTCGTTAACGACCTTGATAAAGTCGTTAACGATGTTAGTCGTAGGTAATTTGTGTTGTTTTGCTTTGTTTTTATTTCTTTGTAGTTGGTAAACAAACAACCGTGCTTCCCGTGGAACGATCCTGACTCCCCTATACTCAGCGGGGTCATGAATATAAATTTATTTGTTCAAGAAACCCTTCAACACCATGCCACCTCTTTTCCCCTACCTCTAGTCCCTCCTATAAAACCCTCTCCAAAACTCCCAAATCCCACACTCAGATCTCAATCCCAAGCTTAAAATCCCAAACAAATTCCACCGATCCTTTGCCCACCACCAATCGGTACCTAGCGCCACCACCGAAGCCCCGGAATTCCACCCCATTAACGAGACCTCCATTCTCGAACTCGTTACCGACGAAGTCCCAAAGCTCGTTAACCATCCCGAATTAAATCTCGTTCTTCAAATTCTTCAATTCAATGGTATGATTTCTAAACCCTAACTCTTTATTTGCAAGATTCATGACTTCTTGGGGTAAAAATTTCATATCTTGATCTTGCTTGAAGTGGTTGAAGTCCATGTCTATTTTACTCAATAAGTTTATTGCTTCTTATATTGGTGCTTGATCTTGATTGATGTTGGTTTGTTCTTGCTTAATTTTGCATTGAAATTTGTTATTCGAAAAGCATGAACTAAACTTGTTCTTGAATTGAGTTGATCTTCACCATGTGTTTGTGGGCAATATTGACATGTTCGGGTTGGGCATTCAAGTAAGTATGGGTGCATGTGCTTGATTGTGTGTCGTAAGTGGGATTGTGTTTAATCTATGCTTGATTAATTCGAAAATTATGGAGTTTAGAACTCGGAATAATACACGAGTGTTCTCGTCCAGACTCGTTAACGACCTGTTCAGGTTCGTTAACGACCCTGCTATATGTCCAGTTCGAAACGCAAGTCCAAGCTCGTTAACGAGCCTAATTGGATCGTTAACGAGGAAAGTCGAGAGTATTTCCAAGGCCAAGTATGGGGTCTCTTTTCAAATGATTTGTGTGGATCTTATCTTGGACAATTCATGTTTCTTTTGTAGGTCCATATGGCTAGCACTAGCAGAGCTGCAACAAGAGCCCAAAAGAAGAAGAGGACTCAACGGTCCCCGTCTCCTCCCCGCGTGGACAATGTCGTACTGCGCACTCAAGCACAAGCCGACCGCTACAACGCTATCTTAGAGAAGGACCCCTACACTAGGTGGTTCTCGAGGTCGAGTGCCAAGTCAATGGGGATATACGAAGATGTCAAGGAAGCTTTTGCTATTCTCGAATTGCCGCAATTGCTGCAGAAAGAAAAGACACCTCACTTCCCAACTCTTACTTCCGAGTTCTTGGCTATTCTTGAGACTAGCTTCCCAACCAAGACCTCGGCAAGACGGATACGATTCCGGCTAGGCAATGTCAACCATGAGTGCACTATGGCAGAGTTCAATGCCTATCTCGAGCTCCCTAATCCTTCTCGAGACTACAAGATCAAGGACTACAAGGTGACAAGAACTTGGAGCTATATTTCCGAGGAAGTTGAACCTTTTGTTGCATCACTTTCCGGGGCAAGCATCATCAACCCCATATTCCGGATCATTCTCCGAGTCTTGGGTGCCACATTTTGGCCCAAGAGAGAGTTGAATAGGCCAACAAGGACGGAAGTTGCATGTCTCCGAACCATACTCTTTGAGGATCCCGCCCCATTGAACTTGGGGTACGAGTGGTTACAATATGTCGAGAAGCAAGGGAAGTCAAAGGAAGTGTGGTGCGGGAATTTGGTTAGTCTCTTCGCAAAAAATCTCGGTGTCAACCTCTCCCTCTACACGCCGAACCACGCTCAATTGCTTGACAAAAACTATTGGTTCGTTTCCAACATCTTTGTGCGGACAGAGAGAGGGCACGCTACCAAAGTTCAAGGCCAAGATGTCCCGCTTACCTTTGCCAAGATGGAGCTACTTTACGTGCCAAATTGGTACGAGTCTTGGACAGTCATGCATTCCCGTTGGATCATAAGCCTCAAGATGAGACATTGTTAAGGCCATGTGTATCGAGGTTTGCTAGGGAAGAAGACGTCATGGATGAAGACGATGATGAGACGGAGGCAGGCACGGAAAAGCTCGATATCGGGGATGCCGACCTCGGTACCGAGGTTCTGGGCGACACTAACAGCTTCATTAACGAGCCACCCAAGGTCGTTAACGACTACTTCGAGGCTACTACCGATGCACACAACTTCGGTAACGACCCCCCGCCGCCGCCTGTCGAGCCACACTCTTATGGTCTTATGCCTTATAATCCGGTAATTTTTCAAGACCACTTCCAGCCTCACAACCACTACCAACCACCTCCTCAGCCCACCTATGCTGGATCGAGTATCCCACCTCCATGGGCCGAAGATCTCTCGTCTCAGATGCAACAGCTTAACTTACAATAGACACATCTCCACCAGAGGATGGATCGGTGGGAGAGTGTTTACTCTGCTCGTATGGCTTTAGATGATGCGAGGCATCATCAATGGGAGACGGTTGAGGCGGAGCGTTGGAGGACAATGTATTCTTTTATGGGGAACTTTGAGCGCCGCTTTCAACCACCAGGGCGTTGATTCAGCTTTTGAGAGTTGTTTCTTTTCTGCTTCAATAATCTTGTAAGTTTTTCGCTTGTTTTTCTTTTTCTTTTCTTTTCTTTTCTTTTCTGCTGCTTAGTTTTGTTACAGTGGGGACACTGTAATTTTAAGTATGGGGTGGGAAAGAGAAGAAAACTTGTGTCTTGTTTGGTTTTGTTTGTCTTGTTTGTTTTAGTTGTTCTTTGCTTTAAAATCACAAAAAATCACAAAAAATTTGAAAAATTGATAATTCCAAAAAGAGTTTTTTCTTAAAAAATTGATAAATATCCTTTCTTTTGGCTCTATGATAGTAGTTGCTAGCATGATCATATAATTCCTTGCAAGCATGTCTTTGATAGTATAGCCTGATTCTTGATGAAATTGTTTTTATAGAGGAATAGCATTTAATGAAATTGAGCATGTATACTTTTTTGCATAAGTAATGTAATCTAACAAAAATTACCCTTGTGAGTTGTTTTTGGCCTTATAGGGCGAACATTTAAAAATCCCTCTTCTTTTCTTGTTTGATTTTACTCTCTTTATGTATATTATCTCTTTGAATTGTGATGGTTGTCTATTTCTTGAAACCTATATAAGATTTATAGTTCATTACTTGTGAAAGTCATATGATAGAGAACTTATTTTCATAAGCCCTATTTATCCTTATCCACCCTTACAAAATCCTTCTTTTTGAAGCCAATTTGAGCCTGAAGCCTTTTATTTGTAGCTCCACAAAATTTTCCTAACCGAGATAAGCTTGACCCTATCCGGGGATTAGGACTTAGATTGGAGAGGTTTGTTTTTGTTGAGTGAAAAGTTGTGTTTGGTTCAAAAATCAAGGGTTTTGGGAAGGGTAAATTGGAAGTCTCTTGTTTTGACTTATAAACGATCTCTTGGTAAGAAAGGATGCATGAAAGAAGATAAAGAGTCGTTGAAGAAAGAGAACGAGTAGATGATATGGCTCGTTAACGACCTAGTTGGCTCGTTAACGAGGCTATTCGATTAAAGAGGAAA
The DNA here is from genome assembly GCA_964016875.1 of Fallopia convolvulus. Classification (NCBI taxonomy): domain Eukaryota; kingdom Viridiplantae; phylum Streptophyta; class Magnoliopsida; order Caryophyllales; family Polygonaceae; genus Fallopia; species Fallopia convolvulus. Next base: position 11,860,214 of record OZ024721.1, read on the forward strand.
AAAAGAGCTGAAAGAAATAAAAAAAGGGAAGAAAGAAGATGAAGAAAAAAAAAGGATGTGCAATTGTGTTTAAAGATAAGCCAGAGATTCTTTTGAGTTTTTATGAGACTTTCTAGGATATATTGGGTGAGTGAGAATAAGTGAGCGTAAAGAAGAGTGAGTTTGGTATTGTTTTTATGAGAGTTTTTGGTATGTGTGAGTTTTTAGGAGTCTTTGATTCCCGGATATTTTTAGCACCACATAGCCAAAAGTTTTCCACGCCCTATTGTCTTTACCAAGCCCCGTTACAACCAGACCGAATGGAAGCTTCTAGGAAGTTTTTCATAAAGCCTAAGTTCTCTTGATGCTTTTTGCTTGTTTTGACAAATCTTAGGTGGAGAGTTTGGTGATATAAGTTCCAATTTCTATGTTTTTTTGCATGATGAGTTGAGCGATAGAATTTATAAGCCTAAACATGTGAGAGTTGAGTGAAACACATATATCCCTGGTGAGGTTGGATTTTATTTGCTTATGTCTATTAAGTGCTTATATATGTGTGATGACGTTAATGGTCATTTGCTTGATGAGCATGTTTGTTTGGTTTTGGTTATTGTTTAGTGATTGCTTGAGGACAAGCAAGCTAAAGTATGGGGTATTTTGATGTTCGTGTTTTTAGTGTAGTTTTTGGTGTGTTTCTTAGTTTGTTTAGTTTAGTTTTAGTAGTTTTTAGAGTTAGTTTTGTGTGTTTTTGGATGAGTTTGCATATTTTGTGAAAAGTATGGAAGCTACTCCGTTTTGTGTCTTTTTGTAGGATTTTTAGCAGAAAGGAGCGCTTTTTGAGCTGAGCTGGAGTGTTGTGGTGGAGGGTGGAAGATACGAAGATAAGGAAGAGAGTGTGTAAGAAGATCAAGTAAAAGTCCAAGTTTTAAGTGAAGAATAAGTCGAAGAAAAGCCAAAACAGAGACTCGTTAACGATCATGTAAAGGTCGTTAACGAGGCTAAAAGATAGAATTTTTAGAGTGGAATTTGTGATTTCTACCGACCCTGTGCGGGGTCGTTAACGATGACTCCGTGTCGGTAGGAGGCATAACTGACTTTAGGGTTGTTATATCTTATATATTATATCTTGTTATCTTTTTAGGCTTAGTTTTTATCTTTTAGGCTTTTTAATAGATAGCTTTCTTAGTATAAAAACTCTTGTTCTAAGTTTAAAAAAAAAGGAGTTAGATTGTTTTTAGGAGAAGTCGAGTAGGAGGACTGCGTGTTCGGTTCGATCGAGAGAGAGAGAGAGAATTGAGGGTCGTTAGTCGTATTTTTTTTACTCGGTGGTGTTGTTTTGTTTTCGAATTCTACTGGAGTTTGTAAGACGATATTTCTCTTATTTAATTCAAGTAAGTTTTGGTTTTGTTTTCAATGTTTTCTTTTGTTGAAGTTATTTGTTTTGTTATGATGAGTAGTGAGTAGTTTTCTTATCTAGGGTTGGGGTTGAAACCCGACATAGTTATGTATGTGGATGAGTGAGTGGATGTTTTGAATGCCTTTTATCTATTTTTAAATTGCTTGTTGTGTTTATGCTTAGGAGATAGTCGAGGTAATTTGAGTTCTTAACTTGATTGAAAGAGAACGTTGTTGACTTGAAGGTGGATATTGTTCGATTACGAAAGTTTCGAGCTTTGGATCCAAAACAAGTGATTGAGTGAATTGATTTATGAGAATTGATTGATTGGCTTGCTAATCAGCAAAAGTTGATAAATTTATATTTTAAAGGCATGATATTTATCTTCTTATGAGTTTATATGCATGTCTATGTTGTGGTAACCCTTGTCCTAGATCTTTTATCTTTATTGTGTTAGTTTCTTTGCTTTAGTAATATTCGTTATCGAGTTCCCTTGTCTCGGTACCGAACCTGTGTTTTAGTTCGTTATTCGTGCTCGTAGTTTTTTTTTCCAGCCTCGTTAACGACCCTGACAAGGTCGTTAACGAGGTTGGTCGTAGGTGTCTTTGCCTGTTTTGCTTGTTTATTTTATTTTTAGTAGTTGATAGACAAACAACCGTGCTTTCCGTGGAATGATCCTGACTTCGCTATACTCAGCGGGGTCTTGAATATAAATTTATTTGTTGTCAAGAAAACACCCACCAACAATCATGAGGTTTATGAGGCTGATGAAGAGGTGGAACATGTCCGCCACCTGAATTCTGAAATCGTTCACAAGATGGTCTACAAACTGATTGATGATCAATGGGTGTCGAAGGATGGATGAAAGGATGTGGTTTTGGATGTTGATATGGAATATGTTGAGTTGGGCATCAATGTTGAAGGAAGGGAAGGTGAGCAACCTGGTGCTATTATGAAGATGTTAGTTGATCTCCAACGCTAGAACCAGGATTTACTTCAGAAGGTTGGGCAACTCTTAAAGGTCACAATGAGCTCAAGGTTGACATTCATGACTTATCTATTAAGCTTGATGACCTGACTAAGTCAATGACTTAGCTTAGTGGCCGACATCCATTTTCCTTTACTTTTCCCTAGCACATCTACTATCTCAAAAGCATCTCTTCGATTTCTTATGTGTGTTTTTGCTTTCTCTATCACATTGTTATGACTATTTTGTTCTGGTTATTGTGGATTTTGTTTGTACGTTGGATAATTTCTTAATTTCTTTATTTACCCTCATTTGATTATTTTGTTCTTTTTTATGATGCCAAAAGGGGAAAAGGCTGGGGGTAGATAAAATAATGGGAATATCTATGCTGAATTACATGTGGGTTATCCAACTTAGGGGAAACTTTTGAAAAACTTGGTATTATTGCATATCTTGTTCAATATTTGTTCTTGCAATGTTTATACAGGATGAAAGGAGTTTTTCACCATCAAAAAGGGGGAATTTGTTAGAAAAGTTGGAAGCTTTGATCTAGATGGTTCCAAATGTCTACCACATAAACGAACTTGAGTCTTTGAACAGAGTCGCCAACGTCAGTCAGGTCGTCGACGTGTGTTGAAGGCAAATCTCGGATGAAGACGCGGGAGATCTTTGGAGTTTGGGTAGTATAATCTTGTTTTAGGAAAGATCCTAGGTGGATTATATTGTTAGCCAATTATTACCTTTGCCCTAAGCCATATATTACTGTAATCTTATCTTATGCTTAGGATGATTTTGTAAGGATAAAAGAAATAATATCTTGCCATAACCGAATTGGAAGATATTATTCTCTTTTATCTGAACTATTTTGTGTGTATTTAAGCTAAGGCTTTAGGTTAGAATACTCACGAACTCATACTCCATTTTTGTATTAAGAAAGAAAGAAAATGAGAGTTCGAGAGACGTAGGCTTGTTATACGGGTTGAGGGTTGTAGTTACTCGGTTCACAATGAGTTCTAGAGTGCTTGGGAAGTAGGTCTAGATCTAGGGTATTCTTGTAAACAATCCAAAAGATCAATAAAACATGCTAAGGATTTTAATCCTTCCAAGCAAGAACTTGGAAGGGAGTGGTTTTTACACTTGATTGATAGAGTTCATCGATCAAGTGTTTCCACTATAAAAATTATTGTGTGCAAGTAAGTTTTTCTTGTAATTTACTTTCGCTGCATTTACTTAAGAGGTCGACGACTTAGTTGAGGTCGACGACTTAGTTGAGGTTGGTGACCTAGACGTACTAACGATCTTACAGGTTTACACTCAGGTCTTCTCATGGATCCATCTATCTTATAATGCAAACATGAAAATTGAAGTTAGTCTTGGCGATTCCACACTCCTGTTGTCCCGATTTGATCTCTATCTATAGAGATTTTATATAATTGGCTGTCCAAATTTGGTCTTGATATATGCGATATTAGTTTCAATCTCTTTGTGTTCTAACTCTCACTTCTCAATGATAGAAAATGATTTTTGGATGGGCGTCCTTAGGCTTTGGTCTAGATCCAAATTCATGATTTGGTTCTTGGCTTGAGAAATGCTTCCATTGCAAAGGAAATTAGATTAAGATGCATGCCCACCTTTTGTTTTGTTTGTGGTAAATTGGGACATGTAATCAATAATTGGAGATTTGAGGGCATATAGAATATCTAAAAGGGTTCGTTTCCATATGGTGCGTGTTTACGAGTGCTAATTGTTGTGCACCGCCCTTGCAAACCAATTCTAACAAAGAAAAGGTTTGAGAATGAGATTGGCTTGACAACTTCTTGGCGTTGTCCATGTCCTCTTGTGCTTATTTCCTTGATTTTGTGCCAATGTTATCTCTCTCAAGTCCTCCCGGTACCAGTTCTTCTATTGTGGTTGCAATGGTGACAAACACGGTAGGCCAAGTGAGTTCTTTTTCTAGTTTGATGAATACGGCAGGTAAGTCTTCTTCTATTGTTATTGTTGTATCTGATGTTTCTACATAGTTGAAAACTGATATACAATATCCAAAACCTCCCAAATTATCACTACCATATTTGGATAATGCACTTGCTTGTTTTAACTATATATTGCATATTGCTAATGCTCAATCAAATGTTGGCATGGTTTTTAATATAACTGAGGGGGCTACGTCTCCTATTGTATGTTCTTCACAACCTCCGTCTATTATGGAAATTAAACACAAATCTAAGATTGCTACATTGAAGATTAATGACACTAGCTCTTCTGATTGACTTGATAAACATTTTAAACTTTCATCAATGGATGATGTTGATAAAACTACCCACCAAGTAGAGAGTGTCATGATAGCTTCAATTCCATATCTTTTTTCCGTTGATGATAGGTTACTTTCCACTAAGGCAAACTTACACGAATTCTTAACACTAACTAAAATTCTCAATAAACATGAATGAGCATCTACCCAAAATAGAAGTTTAAGGCATAATATATCACCTCTACCGAAAACTAAGATCAAGAGAGGCTGGCTCTCCATGCTTGGAATTTAATCTATCGAGCACATATTCCTCTTTCCTTTGGAACTTGTCTTGCCTTTATATGTTTCCCTAGGCATTGATTCATGTCTATAAGAAAACTTCCCACTAGGTTTTACCAATAACTTTTGTATGCATCTCTCTTTGGAATATATCTAACTTTGCAAAAAAAAATATCAATTATGTAGGATCCACTTACTTTTGTACTGGGGGCTACTCATTCTTATATAAATCTTTTTTTTTTATTTTGGTACGGTTGTAGAAGATACTCGACATATTGTAGCTTTCTATTATTTTTCTAGTTGTAGACATGTCACTAGACATGAGAATGTTGTGACTTTTTATGTAACTCGTTTATGGCCTAAGTTGGGACTTGAGTAATTATTTGGTTTATCTACTTCATTTGGAATACTTGCTTTAGAGGAGTTAGATTTATAATAATAATAACACAATATTCTTTCTCAAAAACTAAACGGGTAGAAAAGGTTAAACCCCCAAACCCATATTAATAATTTGTTCATTTGAAACATATAGCATATATTATTGTTAGTATATTAGTTACATAGTTGACCTAACTTTTCACACAAGACAGTGTACCTGTATATATTATCAATGAATGGAAAGGCAATCCTAAGTGGGATTTTACATTCTAGCATGGTATTACGAGCCTAGACCTAACCTCTTCCCTTCCCTGCACCTCCATTTTCTTTACTAGCTATGCCACTCTCTCTTGGTTGCTCGCTTTCTATCTTGTTTAGCGGGTGTCGTCTCCTTTCCCCACACCACTAATTGATCCTTCAAATCGGTTTTTCCCACCCAAATACCGCACCCCTTGACTTCTTCTAACCCCCCTCTCATCCTTTACACATGGTCGATGATGAAGGTAAAATATTGTTCTTATCCAGTTCCAAGATGTCGAGTGTCACTGATCTAAAATCGCAATTGTTGGCCTCAGCGTTGTCTCCTTTATTTAGGTTGCTTAAGGTGCCTTTTCACTCAGCGTTCATTGTCTTAAATATCAAAAATCTTATTTCGCTAATTCTTGAAGTCTCCAACACAAAGTACAAATCTTGGGTGGAAATATTTCACGTTGCAGCTCATGCTCACAAGGTTCTCAATCATATTGATCCATCAGTATTGTCCTCGAAAAACATTGATGACGAGTTATGGAATCAGTTAGATGCCATTATTCTTCAATGGATCTATGCAATGACCTCGTCTGAATTGCTTCTTACGATTCTCGAACCAAACTCATCGGCTCTGTCGGCGCGAACGAGAATGAAGAGCATCTTCCACGATAATAAGACCTCTCATGCAGTCTATCTTCAAAGTGCATTTGCATGGTGTCGCCTTCAATCCTTCACCTTGGTCTCGAGGTGCACTTAATGTTTATTCTCCTATATCTTAGAGGCAGATGGTTATTCAACTAATTTTCGGCTTGTCTCCAGAATATGATACAGTCGCGAGTCTAATTCAGCAAACTGGTCCATTCTCGGACTTCTCCAAGGTGTGCTTCATGATTTTTCTTAAAGAGACTCATCGTAAGAAACATGAAACCCACTGACCAAAAAGCCAACCATACCTCCTTCTTAGCCAGAAAACAATGAGTGTGGCATAGGCAATAATTGTCGTGTGCACGACCGAGGTTGCGGGCGTGATCATGAAAATGTAGCCATCCACTTCCAGTGAACACCTTTTGGGTGGATGTCTATCCGGGCCCAGAACAACATTAACAATTGAACTCCTAGACCTTTTTAGTATGAAACTAATTGTTGTGTCCCTATTTGTCTATTCGGTATCAAGACATTTTCAGCCCGGCACCTCAGCCACTTGCCTAATAAGAACATACAATTTTCTCATATCCAATTTTCTCATATCCTTCTTACAAGTTTCAACCTACAATGGATTTGACTCAAGCGTTCAACACAATAACACTTTATTTGTTTGATAATAGGTGGTACATGGACACAGGTGCAATATCTCACATGTCTAACAACCAAGGTGACATTTCTTCCTTTACTTCTCGATAATCGTTGGAAATGGAAAGCATATACCAACCATGGGTCTTGGAACCGCTCAAATCCCCAGAACTAATAAACCCTTATACCTCCAAAATTCAGCCTTGGTCTACTCCTTGTGTCTTCTTGGTCTACTCCTTGACTCGATTTCAGCTTTTTTTATTTTCCTTCCTCCTAGCTCGTTGGCAACTCATGGGCCCTCCAATCTTGTTACATCTCCACGGTCAAAAATGGAATCGAGCCCACAACTTAGTTCCCTTGTCCTGAGCCTATCTCCATCTACCCCGAGCCCATCATCACTAGCCCTAATCCCCGCTTCCCCTTCTCCGAGCCCACCACATATCTATACATCACAAAATACACACCACATGACCACTAGAGGGAAAGCCAGTATTTCAAACCCCCGAACCATATTTGATCTTTATACCATTTCCACGAAACTCGTCCCTTCCTTTCTCCATTACCAACCTCTCACAAAATAGCCCTCGTTGATCCAATTTCGATATGTTGCTATCAAAGATGAGTATCGAGCTCTTATTAGTAATGGAAATTGGGAATTGGTGCCTCATCCACCAAAGGCGTATGCTGCATGTGGCTTTTTCGTCTCAAATTTCGCTCCGATGGGCCCTTGGAATGATACACGGCCCACTTGATTGTTAACGGACACTCGCCAGAGATTGGTATTGATTATGATGACACTTTTAGCTCGGTTGTTAAGCCTACAACCATCCAGACTGTTTTTCATTTGGTCGTGTCTCATTCTTGGTCGATTCTTCAACTCGATATCAGGAACGTGTTCCTTCATGGCTATCTTAAGGAGACAGTTTATATGTTACAACTACACGGTTTTATTGATTCTACTAGGCCTAAGCTTGTTTGTCTTTTATGTAAGTCATTTTATGGCCTTAAACAAGCCCCTAAGGCCTGGTAAAGCGGTTTGCATCCTAATTATACACCCTCGGCTTTATTGGTAGCAAATTTGACTCGTCCTTATTCATTTTGCGTCCATGCAGTCTACTGTTTATTTGCTTCTCTATGTTGATGACATAATCATCACTGCCTCCTCTAATTCTCTTCGTTAGGATATCATTTCCATGCTCAGTTGGGAGTTTGCAATGTCTGACTTGGGACCCCTATTAATTTCTGGCCATTTCTACTCGCCCATCGTTTCTCAATATGTTCTTGACTTAGGGTAAATATGCTCGGGAGATTGTTAATCGGGTTTCCATGACGTCTTGCAACTCTGTTGTCATACCTATTGATACGGGTTCAAAATTGAGTGCTAATGTCAGTCCTCTTGTCGTCAATCCTACACTTTACAAGAGTCTTGTCGGCGCTCTTCAATATCTCATTTTTACTTAGCTTGACTTCACTTATGCAGCTCAGCAGGTTTGTCTCTTTATGCATGAACCTCGTGAGCATCACTTGACTGCATTAAAACACATCATTCGCTACATTCATGGCACTCTTGATTATGGAATCACTATTCAGCCTACGGCTTCTCATGCTCTTATTGCTTATAAAAACGTTGACGGAGCCGGATGTCCGAACACTCGCCGCTCCACGTCCAGTTATTGTGTCTCTTGAACACGCACCCCTCTATGTTCGGCTTCAGCACTAGGTCGAGAGAAATGCAAGTCTAAAGTTTCTAATTCTCACATGTGTAGTGAAACACATGTCTAAAGTTTTTGCAATCAATTCACTTTCACAACATATATGCTACTAACAGGGGAAATCCTCAAAAAACACCCTAGAAAAAAAACTTAGTATTAGTACAAGCTAAAAGCCACATAACAACTATAATATATGAAATAGTGCAAAACCAAGTCTCGTAATCACTTGTTGGGTTAATTTGATGATACGTTAAATGATTTCTCTAACCTATGCCCTTGGCACATAGGTCAAGCTTCTAAAAAAGGCAATATTTTATAAGTTTATACTTATTTTAGATTAATTATTTTTTAAATGGTTCATTAATTTCCTAATAGCGTTTTAGTTTCCATCATTAGGGCATAGGTTAGAAAAATCGTACATTAAATGTAAGGTATTGCAATGAGTATGAAGGGTTATTATTATCTTTTGATGATGTACAATTGTAAGCAAAATGCATAATTCTGGTAAGATTCAGAGTAGCCTGAGTACTACTTGGACTAGCCTAGCTAGAGCACTCGTAAACAGATGAGAACTGGTTTATTAACCAATTATAAGAAAGAAGGACAAACTGTCGCCATTGACGCTCGAACCTAAGACCTCTTGCACGTGACCATGCGCACATGCATCCATAGTCCGTTTACGAACTCATCTCTCATAATCTCTGTAAACTATTGCACATTTATGGCATAACTTTACCCAAACCATAATCTCTCATGTATCAACCAGAACCCAACCCTATATATACCTACCAAAAAGATTTGCTGCCCATACCGTTGATGTACAATTTGTTCATAATTCTTAATAGTAATTTATTTATATCTTTTACTTTCTCATCCAAGTGATCCAACTAATTCTTAATGATTTTACTTTTACTTTAATCCCTGCAAATCAAATTTATTGTTGACGAATAGATTATTCAAAGTTATAAAATCAATTTACATATAGTTAACTAATTTTTTTACTATAATTTTTGCAGGGCACGTTATAAATACTAGTTTTACCCGTCGTACCATGTACGACTACAATTCGATATTTTATAAACATTATAAATAGGATATTAATAAATAAATAAAAATACAATATAAACTTTAATATAAGTAATTTATTGTTCGTAGAATGTATATAATTTTTTAATCAAATATTATATTCTTCCTATTTTATTACTTTCATGTACGTAAATTTAGAGTATATCAAATATTTCAATATCTATTAATTATTTTATTATCCATTTTTATTAATTTTAAAAATTTTAACTATTTATTCATTACTATAATTTTTTATAAAATAAAATCACTATATTTCTATAAATAAATTCGACAAAAGATATATGATAAAATATTTATATTTATTTTTAAATATTTAAATATTTTATCTTTAATTTTAAATACTTGTATTAGGAAGTTTTCAAAAAAATATTGGTATACTAAATAGATATTTTTTTGATGTTAGAGATAAATTTAAATAGTTAAAAAGAATTTAATAGAAAGAAGTTATAATAATAGAAATAAAAATTAATTTTTTAAATATAAGGTGGGGCTAGAATCATTCTGGTGACTTGAAAAGGTACAACTTTGATATATAGTTATAGATATTACCTATTTTTTATTTTAAACATTATAAGTATTTATCATTAATTTTTTTATTATAAAAGAAAAAAAAATATATTTATAAATAATTTCGTGAAAAGATATTTATACTTATACTTATTTAAAAATATTTTTAAATTTGTTATCTTTAATTTTAAATATTTGTATAAGGAAGTTTTCAAAAGATATTGTTATACTAAATAGATATTTGTTTGATGTTAAAGATAGATTTGAATAGTTAAAGAAGAATATAATAGGTAAAGTTAAAACATTAGAAATAAAAATTAATTTTGTAAATATGAGGTGTGGCCAGAATCGTTCTCGTGGCTCGAAAAGGGATAGCTTTAATATATAGTTATAGATATCTAACTGGATTATTCATAATCAATCAATCAATCAATTTCTATCTATCTATTACTAATAACTAAAGCCAGAGCAATTTCTGCCACCACGTTGCGCCACATCACCCCTTTTTTAAAATAATAATTTTAAATAATTAATTATGCAAAAAAAAATTATATCCAAGTAAACATAAAGATAAAATAATATTTATAAAAAATTTTCCCCAAATAAACATAAAAAATAAAATAATATTAGTAGATTTGACCAATATAGATAAAAAAGGCATTATATTTATTATATTTGTAAGAGATAAGAAAAAGTATGTACACGTGATCACATATATATCTTAGAAATAAAAATACTCATATCTATCTTTAACTAATTAACTATATATTTAGGTTGTAACTTTTCTAGCCACCACATTAATTTTGGCCCCACATTATATTAAAAATCTATTTATATTATTTTTTTCCAATTAAATTCCATTCTATTTATTTATGTGGAAAAACTGATTCAAATTTTAATTAAAAATAACGAAAATTATTTTATCTTTATATTTTTATCAATTTATAAAAAAAATATTTATCTTTGATAAAAAAAAGTAATTTTTTTTCAATTTCTACCACTACATTGCACCACATCACCCCTTTATTAAAATAATAATTTTAAATAGTTAAGCATGCAAAAAATTATCTCCAAGTAAACGTAAAGATAAAATAATATTTATAAAAATTTATCCCCAAATAAACATAAAGATGAAATAATATTAGTAGATTTGGCCATTGTAGATAAAAAAGCAGATTATATTTATTATATTTGTAAAAGATAAATTAAAAAAAAAAGATAAGAAAAATTATGTCAATGTGATCAAATATATATCTTTGAAATAAAAATAGCCATCATAACTATATAGTAAAGCGGAGGTTTAAAAAATTATTAAACGATACATGTCGATTTTAGATTGGAACATACCACCCCTTTTATTAAAACCAATCGTTGGCAAAATAATTAAGTTTAATATAAAGATAGTGTAATGTACGCACAATTATATCACTATAATCAATGGATAGAAAATCTCATTCTTAATTTTAAAAAAAATAATCTTTTATTTTTTGATACGATAGATAGGAAGATTATTAAGATATTTTTATGCTATATATTGTACAAATATTAGGATATTTATTTTATTTTTAGATAGAATGCGTATGCTAGGTTTAGATAATTAAGTTTAATATAAAGATAGTGTAATGTACGTACAATCTTATATCACTGTATAATTAAGTTCATTTTTAACGGTCCCATGTATATAATAAATTGATAAGTTTTTATCTTATTACTTATCTATTTCATAATTAAATAAATTATCATGTTTTTTATATTAATTTCATTCATAATACTAATAAAATATTATTGTTTCAAATAAACAACTTTTTACATGATTCTCAAATAATAAATATATTTGAAAATATTTTATTATTAATATTTTATTTAAGAAAAACTCATACAAGGTACGGAAATACATACTAGTATATTATAAAAGCTGACCGTTTTCGATCCACCACTTTGATTCTGACCCCACGTCATATTTAAGAAATCAATTATTATTTATATTTATTTTATTTTTTCCTATTAAATTTGTTTAACTATTTATGCAAAAATTGTTTTTTTTATAAAATCAATTCCATCTTTTATAAGTTTTATCTTCAAAATTCTATCAACGAATTGATTGATAATGCATAGTCGTATACTTATCAAAACATAATGTTTAATAAAATATACATATCACAGATTCACAATTCTATCTTATTTCCTTTTCCTATCTATAACTATATATTAAAGCTGTTCCTTTTTTAGCCACCAGAACGATTCTGGCCCTACCCCATATTTAAAAAAACTTATTTTCCATTCTTATTATTTCTTTTTTTATTTTTTATTTCTATCTTATTCCAATAATCTTTATCTTTTATAGATTGTACACTCAAAAAATATTGTTCCAATAATATTGTTTCTCAAAATCGGATATCTATCTACTATCTATCTTTTATAGATATTTTTCTTTTTTATTTAGTAAAAATCTATCAAAATCTTATAAAATAGGAAAATTATAATACATCAAACAAATATCTATTTAGTATAACGATATCTTTTGAAAACTTCCTTATACAAATATTTAAAATTAAAGATAATAAATTTAAAATATTTTAAAATAAGTATAAATATCTTATATCTTTTAGCATGATGTCTTTTCACGAACTTATTTATAGATATATTTTTTCTTTTGTAATAAAAAATTAATGATAAATACTTATAATGTTTAAAAAGAATAAAAATAGGTAATATCAATAACTATATATTAAAAATGTACCTTTTCGAGCCACCAGAACGATTCTAGCCCCATGTCATATTTAAAAATTTTAATTTTAATTTTTAATATTATAACTTCTTTCTATTAAATTCTTTTTAACTATTTAAATTTATCTCTAACATCAAACAAATATCTATTTAGTATAATAATATTCTTTGAAAGCTTCCTTATATAAGTATTTAAAATTAAAGATAAAATATTTAAATTACCTTAAAATAAATATAAATATTTTAGCATATATCTTTTGAAAAATTTATTTATAGATATATAGTGATTTTATTTTATAAAAAAATTAATGATAAATATTTATAATTTTTAAAATTACTAAAAATAGATAATAAAGTATTTAATAGATATATTGAAATATTTGATAAATACTAAATTTACGTATATGAAAAGTAATAAAATATAAAAAATATAATATTTGATTAAAAATTTATATACAGTCTATGAGCAATAAATTAATTATATTAAAGTTTATATTATATTTTTATTTATCTATTAATATCCTATTTATAATATTTATAAAATATCGAATCATAGTCGTACATGGTACGACGGGTAAAACTAGTCTATAACTATAACTATATATTAAAGTCGAACCTTTTCAATCCACTAGAACAATTCTTCTCCCACCTTATATTTAAAAAGTAATTTTGTATTCTTATTATTTATAAATTTTTCTTTTAAATTTTCTAAAAATCTATCTAATTTTTATAAAAACTAACGTTATAAAAGAAATTTTCTTTTTGGGTTATTTATGTAATATAAAAAAAATTATCTTTTAAAAAATTCTATATTAATTCATATTTTTTTTATCTTTTCTTATTAATTATCTTTTTAACTTTTTATTGAAAAGATTTTAAAGAATTGAATTTGATTAAAAAAATTATAAGAATTTACATTATTTTTGGACTTTTAATTATTTTGTAAAACATGTATAAAATTTAATGATTCTAATTAAAATAACTTATATATATATATTAATAAATAAATTATTATTAAGGTATCAAACCTATATTGGATTCACCTTAACAACTTTGGTTGTGCTTGACATTATATTGGATCACCTTAATGATTTTTCTAATAAATACATTATTTTTATTCTTATATTAAATTAAAATATTATTCATTAAATAAATTAAGTATTAAATCCATATAGTTGTGCACGGCATATCGGGTATAACAACTTAAACCTATTTATGAAATATTGTCAAGGAAAAAGAGCAATGTAGATTATTTTATCTTAATAATCTATGTTTATCTTCAATTTTAAACTTAATAATATAGATTTCATTTGTTTTATTTGATTTCAAAAACAAAATAATTTTTATATATATTATTGGCAATATATTACTTACAAAATAATCTTTTTTACGACGTTTTTGTTTCTATACCCGGAATCGGGTTGGAATGAGGTATCGGGTTGGGATAGGAATCACCCATACCTTAAGTTTGAGGTGGGTATGAACTCTAGTGTATTTTTTTGGTATGGAAATCACTCATTCTCATCCCTTAGTTAAAACAATCATTGGAATAAGTTTGAGTCATGCCTAACCCCATTCCCTATACCATGGGTATAGAAACAAACAAACCATTATAATATATCTAAAAAAATAGCAAGTCATAGTCGTGCATAACGGTACAACTAGTATTCAATGATATTTGCCCCGTGCATCACTTTACTATTGCTAAGAAAAATCGTCTATAGTGCTGTGTATGTCGGTTAGTCGTCATCGTTGATTCAAAGTCTTATCAATGGGATTAAATCCCGCTGCTAGTTTTCTCAACGTGCTCGAAGGTTTTCTTTTAATTGACGGGTAGAGACGAAGACCGAAGAGTAACCTGCTTTTTATTGACGACGAGGACTTTCATTGATTCATTGAAACCGGCCAGTATAGTAGACCCCTGACAAGTATATAAATATGGAGTTAAGATTTATCCTCATACAAGTGTAACATACAAGTGTTAAACACAGTGAGTTTCTGATTTGTGAAAATGGGATACTTGCGAGCTTGGGTGATGGGTGGTGGGACATTTATCCTCGTCCATTTTGTCATTTCCTTATCTTTCTTCTCCTCAAAGATGGGCGTAATGGGTAGGACTTGGAATGAAACCGATAGGTTGGCCTTGCTTGAATTCAAGGCCAAGATTACTGATGACCCTCTTGGGATCATGAGCCTATGGAATGATAGCGCTCATTTCTGTGATTGGCACGGTGTTAAGTGTGGCACACGCCACCAGAGGGTCGTAGAGCTGAACATGCATAATCTGAAGCTCAAAGGCACCATCTCACCACATATTGGCAACTTGAGCTTTTTGCACGCCCTGAGACTTCAAAGCAACAGTTTCATTCATCAAATTCCTTCGGAGATTGGCCGTCTTCGGAGATTGCAAGAGCTCAAGTTGGGTGGTAATAAACTTGGCGGTAAAATCCCACCTAATCTAAGCAACTGCTCAGAACTAAGGTATCTGCTTCTTACCGCTAACACATTGGAGGGAGAGATTCCCTTAGAGCTTGGCCTGATGTCGAAGCTTCGGCATTTGAGTTTGTCATATAACAATCTAGTCGGTAACATTCCAACAAACTTGACGAGTCTTAGTCAACTTACATTACTTGCTTTGAATGTTAATCATTTGTCTGGTGAAGTGCCCTCTTCTCTTTTCAATCTCTCTTCCCTAGAACAACTTGATATTGGAAGTAATCATCTAGGAAGGCGCCTTCCGCCCGACCTGTTTCTCACACTTCCAAATCTGCAATACACATCTATTATGAACAACCAATTCAGTGGCCGTATCCCTGTTTCGTTGTCCAATGCTTCAAATTTGCAGGATCTTGAATTGACACAAAACAAGTTTACTGGGAAGGTGCCTTGTCTAGGAAATCCGTACATGCTTTCATTTTTTAGCGTCGCGGAAAACAACTTAGGAAGTGGGGATGGAGCACAAGATGACCTGAATTTCCTTTGTTGTTTGACCAATGCTACTACTCTATACTACTTGGATATACAATCTAACAACTTCGGAGGAGTGTTGCCGAGTTGTATCATCAACCTCTCGTCCAAACTGGCCCATTTTGTTATGAATAGGAACTCTATATCCGGAACCATACCACAAGGTATTGGTAATCTCACAGGCCTCCAAGCTCTAGACTTTTCATACAACTCATTCACTAGTACAATACCGCCTACTATAGGAAATCTAAGAAACCTAGTCATATTATATCTCAATTATAATAGCTTTTCTGGTCGGATCCCAACCTCTTTTGGAAATTTGTTGGAACTGAACCAGCTTGTCTTGCAAGACAATAGCCTCGAGGGCACAATCCCCTTGAGTCTACGAAATTGCTCTGCCTTGCAGATTTTGGTCCTTGAATTTAACAATCTCACAGGTTTCATCCCTCCACAATTGTTCACTATCCCTTCCTTGTCTATCCATTTTTCTGTTTCTCATAACCAACTAACTGGCCCCCTCCCAGAAGAGGTAGGAAAGTTGACTAACCTAAACAAGTTGGATGTGTCTTCAAATATGCTATCTGGTAAAATTCCTCAAAGTATTGGAGAGTGTGTGAGTTTAGTGAATCTGTTTATGGGTGGTAACAATTTCCAAGGTCCCATTCCTTCATCTTACAGCTCATTGAGAGGTCTACAACAACTAGATCTTTCTTCAAACAATTTATCAGGCCCGATTCCTCAATTTTTCACATCCTTTGTTGCTTTGACCATGTTGAGCCTTTCCTTTAATGATCTTGAAGGAGCAGTGCCAAAGAAGGGCGTGTTCACGAATTCTAGTATAACATCACTCCAAGGAAACAACAAGCTTTGTGGAGGAATACCTGAGTTTCACTTGCCTGAATGTAGTAGCTCTAGCTCCCTTGAAAAGAAAAAGTGGAAATCTTCAACCAAAGCAAAGATCACCATTGCCAGTGTAGCAGGATCTATAGTTGTGGCTTTAAGCATGCTACTTCTGTATGTTTTAGGAAAGAAATGGAGACAAGGCCGGGGGGAACATAACGTTGGACCTTCAGAAAACCCGCCTTTAGCTTTTCAATTTGTTTCTTATGGAGATCTCCATCGAGCCAGTAATGGATTCTCTCAAGGAAGCCTTATAGGGGAAGGCAGTTTCGGGCGTGTGTATAAAGGAGTTCTTGGTGAAGGAGGGCATGTTGTTGCAATTAAGGTGCTAAACCTCAAGCAACGCGGTGCAAGCAAAAGTTTTGTAGCCGAGTGCCAAGCGTTGAGGAACATTAGGCACAAAAATCTGGTTAAGCTACTCACCGTATGTTCAGGAATTGATTATCAAGGCAATGAATTCAAGGCCTTGGTATATGAATTCATGTCTAACGGGAGCTTAGAAGATTGGTTACATCCACCTGCTACAAGGGACGATGAAGTTGTTCATGAGCAAACACCACCAAGAAAGCTAAGTCTTTTTAAGAGACTAAGCATTGTCATTGATGTTGCTTCTTTATTGGAATATGTCCACCATGAATTTGGATCTCCCCTAGTTCATTGTGACATCAAGCCAAGCAACATTCTTCTTGATGGTGATCTATCTGCACACGTCAGCGACTTTGGCCTTGCCAAATTTCTCTTAGATATGGGTATCATCCGCAATAACACCGAACCCTCGAGTTCAATTGGAGTTAGAGGAACCATTGGTTATGCCCCCCTAGGTAAATAAGCTCAATTGATCATTTATCATTATTCTTATACTAAGATTGATTAAATTATGCTACGTGTGCTTTCTCATGTTTTTGATTGTAGAGTATGGAGCAGGAGGCGAGGTATCGACCCAAGGTGATGTGTATAGCTATGGGATCCTCTTGCTAGAGATATTTACTGGAAAGAGGCCCACACATGAGATGTTCAAAGATGGTTTAAACCTTCATTTGTACTCTAAGATGGCTTTGCCAAGTGGAGTGATCAACATCTTAGATCCTTCTCTACAAGATCTTTCAGAAGCTGAAGAGCCCATTTTGAATCCCAAGAGATCAGCAAGAGTCATGGATTGTTTGGTGTCAGTGATTGAAATTGGAGTTGCATGCTCTGTTGAAGCACCTGCGGAGAGAATGGACATGAGAATGGTCACAAAAAAGCTGCAAAAAATCAAAGATGTTATATCCAGAGGAACGAACTATTAAGAACTAGTTCAAATATCCAAAGGCAATTATAACATAAAGCATTCATTTACTTTGGCAGTGGGTTTTCTTTTCTTTCCTAATGACTTGTGAGTTTATTGAAACCTAACTATTCTAGTTTTTATTTTTGAAGTCATGACCTTTGTGTACTCTCTTATTAATATTGGTTGTTCATCTGAGAGTGTTATATCACATATGTTAGCGAAATACAAAAAAAAATGATCCTTTGGGAACAGTTTCCTGGGTAGCGAAAATTAAACAAAACAAAACAAGCAACACACAAGTTCTTTCCAATCAAGTCTACCGATTTGATTATTGAAGAATGAACTTACGAAGGGCCAATACAAGTTTCTAGACGTATACACTTTGGGTTAGGAAGAGACGGACTATATACACTATAAATACACTTTGGGTTAGGACGAGATGGTTGTTACTTAACAAGGTTGGAATTTGACTTTTTTTTCAAAAAAAAAATTCTCTTACCCTTCTCTCTAATTTGATCAATGAGTTTACAAGACTGGAGTCGTAGAGGTCGATATTTTACTCCCCCTTGAATGGTTTTTTACTACAAATCGTTTGTAAATTCTTACTCTACCAAAAAGGCAAGCATACACAATGAACACCAAGTCACCAACTTTAAATTATCATTGGGAAGTGTCACAAATTTAACCATATCCAAGAAAGGTGTTCATCGATGCCACTGTCTTTCGGTAAATATTAACACCATACCAATATATGATCACAAACATAGCTGATCGAATATATTAAAAGAGAACAAAAAAAAAAGCAGATTACCACAATGAGACCGTTAACCAGTACGCAATGTGCAGCCAATCGACACAACATAAGCTCAATGACCCAATCGATTAGTAAACCATAACAAATGCAAAAATATTGTCCCAAAACCAATCCATAACACATGTAGAAGAAGAGTTCAATCTCAAACTCCATGAGAGGTCATATCATGGTATGATCACTATGGAAGAAGAAGAAGAAGAAGAAGAAGAAGAAGAAGAAGAAGAAGAAGAAGAACTTGCAATAAGACACAACATGATGAAAGAATTAACTTATGTGAGATCCTCCTCCTCCAATTCCTTCTCCTTCAAATTTTCCTTCACCCTAAGGAGAAGGGTTGTCTTCCAAGCATCCTGTAAAGCAAATCATATCAATCAAGAACATATGAACAATTTGTACAATACTTTAAACAACTATCAAAGAAGTATGATACTATGATTAGTGGTAATGATCCCCTTAGCCAAATCAAAATATGGCAAGAAATGGCGATAAGAATCAACATGCTTTGCCAGCTGATACAGAAAAATAATTTAATCCTCAACATATCCAAATTTGAGAATCAACATGCTTTTTGTCAATACAGAAAAATATTCACTTCAAAAGAGGAGTCTTAAATTAAATCACACGTCAACCTCTGAAAACAATCTCAAGATCCAAATTTGAATAATGCAGAAAACATACCAGTGGTGTCATGCTATCAAATTCTTTAACAACATCAGTGAACTTTGCAATATCGCCTTCATCAATTGCAGAAGCCAGGTCCTGTGAGTAAAGAAAGAAATACGATGAATAGCTACCCATGTCATAAACAATCCAGATATCTTGCTGAGTCTCAGATTTATAAAAGTTAAAATGATAGATGAGAAAATAGTTGGAAGATATTGACAAAAAGGAATAAAGAACGAAGTAATTCAGAGAAGCAAGAACATACTGCCAGAAATTTGTATTCACGAGACCCAGAAAATGAAGGAATCATACTCTGCATAAGCAAATAAAATAATTTTAAGGCTAATAAATAAAGCAGGAAAAACTTAAAGGCTCATAAACAATGTGAAAACTAAAACCTGATATTTCTCCAACGCATTGGATATTGAAACAACATCGCCTTTACAGAGATGGCAGATTCCCGCATTGAGAAGGTGGCCTTTGGCTCCATACTTGAGCAAGTTATTATTAAGCGATTGTTGTGCTATGTCTTCATAGATCTCAATAGCGATTGGATATCTGAAGAGAGATGCATATAAATTAATATGCTTATACTTTACATTTTTATCACCCTCCCGACTTCCACTCGAGTCAAGGGTGTGTACATCTTCAACCCCCCAGATCCCGCTCATACCGGGATCCCACCTGGGTAGATGTTGTTGTTTACATTTTTATCACTCAAATATTTTTTTATCTCCCTAGATGAAGGATTGAGAAAGACAGCCGGACAATTTAGGCTCGCATTATAACGAAAAAAAAGGCCCTTTATCTTCAGCCTTGTTACCATAATTGCCTCAGCATCTTAGGAATTTTTTTAGGCTAAAACTGCAAAGACACATACAGTTGGTCATTTATATCATACAGGGAAAGCCTACTCTCCTCTATGCTCTATCATGGGCGGAACATCCATGATTAATCAAGTATGGGATTCTTATTATATAGCATATTCTATTGCTTATGTAAAAAGAACAGCATTAGCCATTCTTCTCTGAAAAGAAAATAATTAATCAAATACATATACTGACTTACTGTTCCAATTGGGCAGCAAATTGTGCAATTTTTAGCTTGCATTGGTTAGCAGAGGTAGTCACTTCTTCACTTTGGAAGAGATCAGCAGATTTTTCATAATAGTTCATAGCCTTCTCCAAGTTTTCATCAGACTCGTACATCTCAGCAATTTCCTGTACATGAAGTCAAGTATCAGCCAGAACTTTGTAAGTGCTTTCTTTTTAGTCAAGTATCAGCCAGAATTTTGTAAATGCTTTGTTTTTTTATTAAAAAAAAAACAGAGAGAATGTAATGAGCAAGGAAATAGGGAATTCAGAAAAAGTGGTCTACAGATATCAAACCATCTCCCTAAATCTAACATTTCCCATTTTATTTTATCCAGTAAACAAAAGAGATTCCATTCCTTTCTCAAACTAAAGCGGACTAACTTCTATCAAGTTTTCTTTTCAAATTCAAAAGTATATTCCATCTCCTTGTATTCTCTCAGTGGCACACTGGCACCTATACTTGTGAGGAATTGAGAATTAAAAAGAAAATTGTCACCGAATATAAAGGACTTTTGAGCTCAATAAACAATAAAGGATTCACCTTGTAATATCTCGCACCCATATTGAGTCTTCCAAGTTCAAGGAAAAGATTGATTGACTGCTCCAAGCAAGACACAGACTCTGCAAAAGCATTTAAGTCACAAAAAAATTAGTTAGTGTCATTCAAAATAAACTCAGATACTAAAATAAAAATACAGATCTGATCTCTTAGAAATAATACTCACTCCATGACTATTGTCCTAAAAATATACATACAAATCAAAAATGGAAATAAGGAAGTCTTTAATTTCAGGAAATGTTATCAAACAAATCACAAAGTTCTGAGTCATATCTTTAAATTCCAAGTATTATTCCCTCCTGTTCTGGGACCATATATATTGCCAGTTAGCTTCATAACTGAAGATCTTGGGGCTTAACAAAACTTGTTGATGAATAGAAGTAAAATTCACACAATCAAAATTGATATATGTTTAACTGAACAACAGTATTAGATTCATACTCACGAGCACCATAAACATGCCCCTCTGCATCAAGGAATCTAAATTGGTATCGATTAAAATGCTTACAACAAATATATAGCAATGCAAAGATTGGTACAAGGAGAAATATGCTGATGAACTGTAAGTTTCTTTTTGTTCCTTTATTTTATCAGATATCATAATAGATTGTATTTAAAAATTTTAGATCACAAGAATAGGGTTAGTTCCACTATATTTGTTCAAGTTCAATGAACGCTATCACATAAATGCAACAAAAAGATGTATCATTTTTCAAGTTCCTGCATTAGAGACTATTAAGGATCATTATAATGTTGAATACTTCATACCTGTTGTTGATACTTTCTTATACGCACGGGCAGCCTCAGCATAAGCATTGGCAGCTTCATGTTTGCTATCAAGCTGCATATGTAAATTACCAATCACCATATTAGTTTTGTGCATATAAAATATAAAAAGGAGCCCAATCAAAGCTTGCACGAATCAGTTACCCTCATATGACAGTTCGCCAATTTCACATAAACTTCACCGGCTTTATCCCCTGAAAAATATACGTTCCAGATCATTACAAATAATCTTTTGGCCTGAGCTATTAGGGACCTTTTTTTCCTTTTCATTTACCACCAAAAAAAGGCAAGCAAAAACTGCACATCTGATCAAATATGCATATAAACATATCACCGAATTTCCTGATCCACTTTTTACAATGCCAGAAGGTATGATTTGTTGCTCATAACAATACAACAGATAAGCATCATTGATAGCAGCACAAACGAAATTTTCAGTACTGAAATCACCTGAAATGAATTTGGAAATCAAAAATGATGAAACCCATATTTAATCTAAAGTCTAAACTAATTCAGGAATCAAGAATGTTTCCTTAATCCTAATCAATCTCAACAAGTCAAACCTCAAGGAATCCACATTCGGAAACTAACCAATACTGAAATCAAAGCAAAAGAATTCGGCAATCAATCATGATGAAAGCCATATCTAATCTAACCTAATTCAGAAATCAACAATGTTTCCTAAATCCTAATCAATCACATCAACTCAATTCGGAGACAAAACTACGGGAAACAAGTAATCAAATTTAATCAATTTTACGAGTGCGATCATGGATCTTTCAATAGAGAAACCCTAAGCGTGCAAACTAAAAACAGAAATTCAATCAAATGCTCCCAATAACCACGCAACCAGACTGGATTTGGGAGAGAACAAAGAAAGAGACAGATCGATTACAATTTTTGGCGAGCTTATAGCAATTAGCTGCTTTCTCGTACAAATCGGCAGCATCTTCGTGCTTGTTGCCGAAAAGTCCCCAACCGGTAAGCTTTTTCTCGGCCTTCCTCTCGAACTCTTCACCTCTCGCCGACTGATCACCCATGGCCGGCCGATACCCCTAGATATTTTCTCTCTCTTCCTCTTCTCCTTCAACAACTCTTCTCTTCAGCTTTCGATTTCAGGCCGAGACTTGTTGACGACTGCACGTTGTTATTTTTTTTTATTTAATTAAAAGAAATGTAGGTAAATTTGAACAGTATTCCAACCAAAGGTTACGTAGTTGCATAAACATTTTTATGCTGAGGTTTGGTCAAGGAGTTAAAATGTGATAACACCACTACTGTTTTTCTTTTCACTGAAAGATGGGTCTTATCCCTTAATATGGTCATTCGTTTGCGCACTCGTTTTTTTAGTTGCGCACTTCGATATGGGCGGATTCATAATCTGCACACAAAAAACTGGATTTTTGCCAAACCATAGACGGATTCAAGACCCGCCCAAAAAAGGGCCCTATGGACGGGTTCCCGCCCAGAAATCTGGTCGGGTTCCCGACCCCAAACCAATCTCGCTTGTGAAAAAATCCCATATGCGGGTTTTAAACCCGCACATGGAACGGTAATATTGTGCGGGTTTTAAACCCGCACAAGAAACGATATTTTTTGAAAAAACGGTACTCTTGTGCGGTTTCAAAACCCGCACATGAATGTCGTTTTTACCCGACAGAAAGCATCTTTTTTACAGAGTCCTTGTGTTTTTACTATTCACTTTTCAATTAATTTCACTAACAAGAGAGCATATACGACAAAGTGCATTCTCGTGAGATGTCGAGTTCGAGTAGCGGGTCCACAAAGACGTCATCGTTTAGCGGATCATCATATTCGTCAGAATCAACCTCTTCCATGGGCAATGTTTCTGTTCCCGATAATGAATTGGTTAGTACATGTTGAATCCTTAAATTATAATATATTTGTTTAGTTTATACTTTATAGTTTGCAATTTCTTTGGTTGAAATTCGAATTTATCGATTTTAGTTTAGGTTGAAACTTGAAATTATTGGTTGTCGGTCGATTACTAGCCTCGTGTCTAATTTGGAGTATGAACTTGAAATTGAATTCATAAATGATGATGATGATCATATTTTATTTGAATGTTTTTAAATATTTGCAAGTTCATAGTTATTACGTGCCTAGTTTAAAGGTTTTCGGTTTTATTCATAGGTTTGTCCATATAGTGAGCATTTTGATCACACGGAAGTCGACTTCTCTACGTACTTTAATAAAAATGATGGATTTGATACAACGGAAGAGTTGAGACAATGGGTTAAAACTATCGGTCTTGGTATATCTATGATCATAACGACCAAGTCATCCAAATACGATAAGATCATTTTGCATTGTTCAAGGTCGGGTAAGTATAGATCGGGGAGGAAGAATGAGGTGAAGAAAGAATGGGATTCGAAGAAGACAGAGTGTCCGTTTGAGTTGCATGGGTTGTTGAGGAGAGGTAATTCATATACACCCTCTCGTTGGACATTATCGGTGATAAGAGGGTTCCACAACCATGAGCTTCCCCCAGATTTGAAAGGGGTTAGGGGTGCACATCGTCTTAGTGCGGAGGAGCGTAACCACATAATATTTGCTAGTACATCGGGTACAAAGCCTAGTCCATCTTTTTGGAACTTATCCAAAAGAACCCTGAAAGCTTACTATCGAGGACACAAGTCTAATTTCAAGGAGTCTCAAAGGAGGATTTCAATGGGTCAATTGAATGTGACACAATACTCCTTGGTGTGGTTGAAGGAGAAGAGATACTTCACCGACACAATGAACTGGAGGCAAGAGGATGGGGAGTTCGCGTTGAGCGCGTTGTTTATTAGTCATCCGGACTCACGACATTTGTTGATGATGTTTCCGAATGTCGTTATCATGGATTGTACGTACAAGACCAATAGGTATGTCATCTCGTTTATGTACCACGTTTTTGTTATTGAGTTGTTTTAGTGATCATTAATTCTTGATATATAACTATTTGTTGTCAATGTGTTAGGTACGGATGGCTTTGTTTGGAGTTTGTAGGGATGACATCCACAAATTTGATGTATTGTATTGCTATTGTCTTCATGAGGAAGGAGAAGACGGAGTACTTCAAATAGGCACTCTTGCGATTGAAATTCTTATTCGGCAACCAAAAGTCGTGTTGTCTCATGTCGGATAGAGAGCTTGGAGCATTGAAGGAGGTGAACCATGTCTTCAAGGTCCCCCACTTCTTGTGTCAAGTCCATGTGGCTCGGAACGTGAGGGCATATGCAAAACCACAACAAATAGACCCGGGACGATTCACTAGTAGCGTTCATCGAGTTATGAGGGCACACACCGAGGAGGAGTATGAGGTCAGACTTGACCATTTTCGGAATATATGGAATGGAAAAGGTGGAACCGGTTTGGTGTCATATGTTGAGAAGACATGGTTCACTCCGCATAAGGAGAAGCTAGTGAGTGTGTGGTCCGATCATATTCTACATTTTGCAACAAGATCTACTAACCGGTAACCTTCACCTCCTATCACTTTTGTTCAATATTATTTTCTCCAAATTTTTGTATATATATATATATATATATATGTATATTTATTTTCGTCTTATAGGGTTGAGGCTCAACACTCTATGCTCAAGGACATGTTGCAATCTTCCGTTGGAGGCTTTGACACGATCATACAACACTTGGATAACATGTTTATGGATCAATTTCATCGAATCCAAGAGGAGATGGGAAGGAGGCTAGTAGATCGGGGGCACTGGTTGAAATACTACATGGTCCCGAATGGAAGAAGGTTTTCTTCCAACGCATATTGGAAAGGTGTTCGAGAGAATGCATTAAATTGCTATTGAAACAAGTACAAAGAGCGAAAGATGGGGATATATCCGACGAAGAGAATCCTCGAGATCGTTGGTCGAGTACCTCTATGGGATTGCCTACACCCCAAACGATCAAGAGATATGTTGAAGAAGGCATCTTGTTGGTCCCCGATGAAGTTGATATATATTGGAGGCATGTTCGGTGGGAAGGTTTGGGGGCAAATGATCGATTGTCAGACGATTGGATCAAAGTTTCGTACGAGAAGAAGATATTAGGGAAGTTTTGGTCCAAGTTGCAAGCGGGGGAATATTCCCAAGTACACTATCTTCAAGGTCTCCCAAAAGGTGGTGGAGTGTGAAGACCCCCGTTCGGCTTGTTTGCAAGAGCCCTTGGGGGGTGAAGCCGATAAGGGAAGGCAAAGGGGGAGTGAGAAGAAGAGTAGTACTAAGAGGGGGAAGACATGGGAGGAGTACATTGACGAAGAGAATAGTGAAGGCAAGGAGAAGACGATGATGAAGAGGAAGAGGGAGGAGGAGAAGAAGAAGGAAATGGAGGAGGAGAAGAAGAGGAAGGAGGAGGAGAAGAGGAATGAAAGGGAGGAGGAGAAGAAGAGGAAGGAGGAGGAGAGGCAAAAGAGGGATGAAGAAAAGAAGAAGAAGAGGGAGGATGAGAAGAAGAAGGGAGAGGAGGAGAAGAAACGCACTACCATTGCGTCGCCTAAGTCGACGTATGACCTTGATTTTGATTTGGGTCATGACATGATTTACCTCTTCATGTTTGAATACATATCCTAGGTCCAAAATGTAGAGGGTGATGGTCATTGTGTGTATCGATCACTTGTCGTGTTACTTGGTGAAAATGAAAGTAAGTACACGGAGGTTCGGTTGACTCTTTCGAGTTTCATTGTAAAAAATCAAAATAAATTAGATTTGGTGTACGAGGAACATGGTGGAATAGCAAGGCTTGTTCGGGAAGCGAGCATGACAACATCCCCATGCCCTCGAGAGGGTTGGATGGTAGTTCCGATGATGGGGTTGGTGTTTGTGACTTTGCACCAAGTGGTCGTCGTCGTGTTGAGTAGATATGGGCCGCACACATGCCTCCCATTGTGGGCCTTGCAAGGAGTCGAGCCTCCTTTGACGGTATATGCTATGACACTTGTTGGGACCCCCAAAAATGGACATTTTGTACATGTATGTTTTCTTGACCAAAAGCTCGATTTTAACTTAAATTTGTTAGCATATTTTGATAATGTTATATTGTGTGCAGATTTGGTTGAAAAACGATGATTGTCCTATCCCCCCCCCCCACTTCACCTAGGCAATAGACAACGTACAAGTAACCGAGTGTGGATGGATGGGAAACGCACCACCGCTACGAGAGCCGAATGCAAGACTATGTGGTTCGACGAGCGAGTTTAGGACGAGAGCCTGTATTAACTTAGGATTGTAATTATTGTTATATATTATAGTTACACTTTTGACTACTACTTAGTATGTAAAAACGAAATATTTTTTAATTAAATAGAGCGTCGTCTTTTGTATATTAAAATTGGTCCCGGAAATTCTACATGGAAAGTTGAAAGTTAGAAAACGGGGGCCAAAACACGACCGAGTTTTTTCCGCCCCGGACCGCGTATCTCACCGTT
Source organism: Fallopia convolvulus (assembly GCA_964016875.1). Lineage (NCBI taxonomy): Eukaryota > Viridiplantae > Streptophyta > Magnoliopsida > Caryophyllales > Polygonaceae > Fallopia > Fallopia convolvulus. Next base: position 11,887,528 of record OZ024721.1, read on the forward strand.
TTGCTCACAGGCGCAGAATTGCCAAAACACATAAATGCCCAAATGGGCGGATTTGGAACCCGCCCAAGCTTTACATTCTGGTTGCCTTGGGCGTATTTGTAAGCCGCCTATTTGGACGGATTTGGAACACGCCCAAACGGGCTTTCTCGCATTAAAATTTAATTACTTGTGCGGGTTATAAATCCGCACAAGATGGTAAGATGTTTATGGATATCATTTAACCTATAAATACCTCCATGGTGTCCTTCAATCATCAAATAATCATTCCAAACATCACATATCTTAGTTGCAACTAACGAAGCAGTCATCGAAAATTCTTCAACCATTATTGAACGTGATAGTGGACTTTATCGGTGGATGGCTTCTTGTTGTGTTGAGTAGCTAGGGCGAATGATCTACATGGAGAGTTCAACCATCATAAGCAATGTCTAGGAGAAAGCGTCAAACGTCACTATAATCCATTTCCGGTTTATCACAAATTTCATATGTCACTTTCAAAACTCATTTCTAACTCTCAACGATTAAGGTCTTCAACCATTTATTTACTTCTCTTAGACTCGATCTACTCATGTATGTTTTATCACTTAATAAGGTCTTCAACCATGTATTTAAACTCATGTATGTTTTATTTCAATCTTATTTTGATGTTATATACCTTAAAACTTTTAATTATAAACGAAAACCCTAAACCCTGTTGTGCTAGTTGTTGAGAGGGTGATTTCTTGACAACAAATAAATTTATAGTCAAGACCCCGCTGAGTATAGCGAAGTCAGGATCGTTCCACGGGAAGCACGGTTGTTTGTTTATCAACTACTAAAAAAACAAGAAAAACAAGTAAAACAGGCAAAAACACCTACGACCAACCTCGTTAACGACCTTGTCAGGGTCGTTAACGAACCTAGAAAACCTACGAACACAAAATAATGAACTAAAACACATGTTCGGTACCAAGACGAATGAACTCGATAACGAATATTACGAAGGCAAACAAACTAACTCAATAAGATAAAAGAATCTAGAACAAGGGTTACCACAACATAGCCATGCATATAAACTCGTAAGAAGATAAAGATCATGCCTTTAGAAAATAAATTCACCAACTTTCGCTGATTAGCAAGTAAATCAATCAATTTTCATAAATCAATTCACTCAATCACTTGTTTTGTATCCAAAGCTCGAATCTTTCGTTAACCGAACAATATCAACATTCAAGTTAACAACTTTCTCTTTTGATCAAATTGAGAACTCAAATTACTTCGACTATCGTCTAAGCATAAGCACAACAAGCAATTTAAATAGATAAAAGGCATTAAAAAACATCAACTCACATATCCAAACATGCACAGCTATGTCGGGTTTCAACCCCGATCCTAGATAAGAAAACTACTCACTACTCATTATAATAAAGCAAACAACTTTAATAAAAGAAAACATTGAAAACAAACTCAAAACTTACTTGAAATTAATAAGAAAATATCGTCTTACAAACTCTTTTAGAATCCGAAAACACAGAACAACACCGAGTAGAAATCCCACTAACGACCCTCATCCTCTCTCTCGATCGAACCGAGCTCGCTATTCTCTTCTACTCGACTTCTCCTAAAACGAATCTGCCTCCTCTCTTCCACTCGACTTCTCCTAAAACGAATCTGCCTCTTCTCTTCCACTCGACTTCTCCTAAAATGAATCTGCCTCTTCTCTTCCACTCGACTTCTCCTAAAACGAATCTGCCTCTTCTCTTTCTAGGCTTAGAACAAGAGTATTTATACTAAGAAACTATCTATTAAAAAGCCTAAAAGATAAAAACTTACTCTACTTAAAAGATAACAAGATATAAGATATAAGATATAACAACCCATAAGTCGGCTAAGGTTCTATCGACACGGAGCCATCGTTAACGACCCCGCACAGGGTCGGTAGAAATCACAAACTCCTCTCTAAAAATTATATCTTTTAGCCTCGTTAACGACCTTCACAAGATCGTTAACGAGCCTCTGTTTTGGCTTTTCATCGACTTCTTCTCCACTTAAAACTTGGACTTCGACTTGATCTTCTTATGCAATCTCTTCCTTAACTTCATGCCTCCCATCCTCCACCACAAGACCTCAGCTCAACCCAAAAAGCGCTCCTTTTTGCTCAAAATCCTACAAAAAGACATAAAACGGAGTAGCTTCCATACTTTTCACAAAATATGCAAACTCATCCAAAAGTACACAAAACTAACTCTAAAAACTACTAAAAAAAAGCTAAACAAACTAAGAAACATACCAAAAACTAGACTAAAAATACGAACATCAAAATACCCCATACTTAAGCTTGCTTGTCCTCAAGCAATCACTAAACAATAACCAAAACCAAACAATCATGCTCATCAAGCAAATAGCCATCAACTTAAGAAGAAACATCAAAACATAGCAGAAAATAGCAAATGACTATTAACGTCATCACACATATATAAACACTTAATAGACATAAGCAAATACAATCCAACCTCACCAGGGATATATGTGTTTCACTCAACTCTCAAGTGTTTAGGCTTATAAATTCAATCTCTCAACTCATCTTATATGCAAAAACTCATAAAAATTGGAACTTATATCACCAAACTCTCCACCTAAGATTTGTCAAAACAAGCAAAAATCATCAAGAGAACTTAGGCTCAATGAAAAACTTCATAGAAGCTTCCATTCAGCCGGGTTGTAATGGGGCTTGGTAAAGACAATAAGGCGTGGAAATTTTTTTGGCTATGTGGTGCTAATAATATCCGGGAATCAAAAGACTCCTAAAAACTCACACAACACCAAAGCTCTCATAAAACAATATACCAAACTCACTCTTAACATTATGCACTTATTCTCACTCACCCAATATATCCTAGAAAGTCTCATAAAACTATTTCAAAGAATCTCTAGCTTTACTCTTAAACACACATGCACATCTTTTCTCTTTTTTTTTCTTTTCATATTCATATATTCTTTCCTTTTCAGCTCTTCTTTTTTTCTCTCGAATAGCCTCGTTAACGAGCCAACTAGGTCGTTAACGAGCCATAACATCTACTCGTTCTCTTTCTTCAACAACTTTTCTCTTTTGTGCATCCTTTCTTACCAAGAGATCTCTTTACAAATCAAAACAAGAGACTTCCAATCTACCCTTCCCAAAACCCTTGATTTCGAACCAAACATAACTTTTCACTCTACAAAACATACCTCTCCAATCTAAGTCCTAATCCCCAGATAGGGTCAAGCTTATCTCGGCTAGGGAAGTAATTTTGTGGATATAAAAATAAAAGGCTTTAGGCTCAAATTGGTTATCAAAAGAAGGGAATAATGTAAGGGTGAATAAGGATAAATAGGGCTTATAAAAACAAGTTCTCTATCATCTGACTTTCACAAGTAATGAACTATAAATCTTATATAGGTGATACGCTGGTTTTAGTACAGCATAATTCTGTATTTTTATTAGGATTTTCTGAGTGTTTTAGGTTAGATTAGGATTATTATCTGTAATATCAGAAGAGCCTACAATTGAAGATTTGGAAGACAGAAGTCCTAAAGATCGAGTTGAAGAAGTACAGAAGACAAGATCTGCGCCCTCGGGTTGGACCCAAGCCCGCGGTGGCGAGAAGTTCGAGACAATAGAGTAACGCATGAACCGCGCTCGCGGTTCGAGGGGTTTCTGCGGCCGAGGAGGGCTGAGGATCCGCGTCTGCGGTTCTGAACCGCACCCGCGGATTTTGGGGTTTCAGCGCCGACTTTGTTTCGCTTATTTTATCTTTTATTTATAATTATATCTTAGGGTTTCACATTTATTTCTATTATTTAAGCTTAGTTTCGTTTTCACTTTAGGGTTACACATTCTAGCATACTTCCTTGTTTGATCAAGGAAGCCTTTTTATGTAATTCGTGAGATTCTGGTAACTTTTCTATCCCTTGGTTAATATCAAAACTCTTCTTTTCATTTATATGATTATCAATTGATTTCTCTTGGTGCGCAACTTGTTGAATTTGATTGATATTCTACTGTTTGGATTAGTTTGATTGTTGTCTGTGCAATCTTATTTATCCTTGAAACAACTCTTTTTTAGGACCGTGGACTAGAATTGAGAAAGAGTGTTTGATTGTTATTTTATGCATGAGACTCGTAGCTTGATTGCATGAATTAATATCCTTCTATCCTTAATATTTTGCATGATTTGAATTAAGTGTTCTTGTTCATATCATAATTCTTCTTGGACCGTGGACAAGCGGAAATCTTTTATAAGGATTGGAATTAACCTGGGAATTAATAGAAAAGTGGATGAATTGATGATCGAATGATTAAAAAGGTGGAATTGATTGAATAAACTCTGCTTTCCTTCAATTGATTTAATTCTTAATAATATTTTCTTGTTTATTTGCTTGCTTAAACTTCTAAAAACCCTTGTCTTGTTATCTTCTAATTGTTCAGAATCCCGATTCTCTTGGGTACGATCCCTTACTTGCATGCTATACTAGTTTGTAATTTTGGGTAATTTATTTTTGATCTTGGCAACAGTGACTTTAGCCGAGTCAATAGGTCTCAAGAAATAGATAACCATCACAATTCCAAGAGATAATATACATAAAGAGCGTAAAATCACACTAGAAAAGAAGAGGGATTTATTATGTTCCCTATAAGGCCAAAAAACAACTCACAAGGTAGCAATTTTTGTTTCTTGGATTGCATCACTTATGCTAAAAAGTACACATGCTCAATTTTATCAAATGCTATTTCTCTATAAAAACAATTTCATATCAAGAATCAGGCTATACCATAAAAAAATGCTTACAAGGAATTATATGATCATGCTAGCAACTTACTATCATAGAACCAAAAGGAAGGGTATTTATCCATTCTAAAAACTCTTTTTGTAATTTTTCAATTTTCAAATTTTTTTGTGGTTTTTGATTTTTCTCAAAGCAAAAGACAACTAAACAAACAAGACAAACAAAACAAACAAAGCACACACGACAAAGAAAGAAACAAGTTTTCTTCCCTTTTCCACCCCATACTTAAAATTACAGTGTCACCACTGTAATAAAACTGAGCATAAGAAAAGAAAAGAAAGAAAAAAATGAAAAAAGAAAAAGAAAACTTACAAGATCATTGAAGCAGAAAAGAAACAAGTCTGAAAAGCTGAATCAGCGCATGGTGGTGGAAACCGACGCTCAAAGTTCCCCATAAAATCATGCATTGTCCTCCAACGCTCCGCCTCAATTGTCTCCCTTTGCCGATGCCTCGCATCATCTAGAGCCATACGAGCAGAGTAAACACTCTCCCAACGATCCATTCTCTGGTGGAGATGTGTCTTCTGCAAGTTAAGCTGTTGCATCTGAAATGAAAGATCTTCGGCCCATGGATGTGGAATACTCGATCCAGTGTAGATGGGCTGAGGAGGTGGTTGGTAGTGGTTGTGAGGCTGGAAGTGGTCTTGAAAAATTACCGGATTGTAAGGCATAAGACCATAAGAGTGTGGCTCAATAGGCGTTGGTGGGGGGGTCGTTATCGAAGCTGTGTGCCTCGGTAGTGGCTTCGAAATAGTCATTAATGACCCTGGGTGGCTCGTTAACGAAGTTGTCAGTGTCCCCCAGAACTTCGGTACCGAGGTCGTCGTCCTCGATGTCGAGCTCTTCCGTGCCTCCCTCCCTTGTTGCCTCCGTCTCATCATCATCTTCATCCATAACATCTTCATCTCGAGCAAACCTTGAAACACATGGATTCAACTACGACTCATCTTGTGGCTTATGATCCAACGGGAATGCATGACCCGTCCAAGACTCGTACCAATTTGGCACGTAAAGAAGCTCCATCTTAGCCAAGGTACGTTGGACAACTTGGCCATGAACCTTGGTAGCGTGCCCTCTCTCGGTCCGTACAAAAATGTTGGAAACGAACCAATAGTTCTTGTCAAGCAACTGAGCATGGTTCGACGTGTAGAGTGAGAGGTTGACGCCGAGGTTTTCCGCCAAAAGACTAACCAAATTACCACACCACACTTCCTTTGACTTGATCCCTTGCTTCTCAACATATTGTAACCACTAATACCCCAAGTTCAACGGAGCGGGATCCTCAAAAAGTATGGTTCGGAGGCATGCAACTTCCGTCCGTGTTGGCCTGTTCAACTCTCTCTTGGGCCAAAAGGTAGCAGCTAGTACTCGGAGAATGATCCGGAATATGGGGTTGATGATGCTTGCCCCGGAAAGTGCTGCAACGGAAGGTTGACTTCCCCGGAAATATAGCTCCAAGTTCTAGTCACCCTCAGCCTCTCTCTCGATCGAACCAAGCTCGCTATTCTCTTCCACTCGACTTCTCCTAAAACGAATCTGCCTCCTCTCTTCCACTCGACTTCTCCTAAAACGAATCTGCCTCTTCTCTTTCTAGGCTTAGAACAAGGGTATTTATGCTAAAAAACTATCTATTAAAAAGCCTAAAAGATAAAAACTTACTCTAATTAAAAGATAACAAGATATAAGATATAAGATATAACAACCCATAAGTCGGCTAAGGTTCTACCAACACGGAGCCATCGTTAACGACCCCGCACAAGGTCGGTAGAAATCACAAACTCCTCTCTAAAAATTCTATCTTTTAGCCTCGTTAACGACCTTCACAAGATCGTTAACGAGCCTCTGTTTTGGCTTTTCTTCGACTTCTTCTCCACTTAAAACTTGGACTTCAACTTGATCTTCTTATGCAATCTCTTCCTTAACTTTATGCCTCCCATCCTCCACCACAAGACCTCAGCTCAGCCCAAAAAGCGCTCATTTCTGCTCAAAATCCTACAAAAAGACATAAAACGGAGTAGCTTCCATACTTTTCACAAAATATGCGAACTCATCCAAAAGCACACAAAACTAACTCTAAAAACTACTAAAACAAAGCTAAACAAACTAATAAACATACCAAAAACTAGACTAAAAACACAAACATCACTAGTTTAAAACCCGACCACCATAGGCGGGTTGTGAACCCGCCCATTTTTTGAAAAAAGAATCGCCAAAACTGGCGCTTATGTGGCCAAACATGGGCGGGTTATGAACCCGCCCATCACTGGCCCCAGAACCACAAAATTTACGCTAGATTTGGTAGGCCAGATTCGACTAAGGCGATATTTCGTAGGCCAGATTTGGCGCAGATTTCGTACGCCGGATTTGGCGCATATGTGCGAAAATAATCCAATACAATCCAAAATCAACAACATGTGAAAATAATCGAAATCGTCATAACATAAACAATCCAAAACAACAACCCAAACTAAATCAAAACAACAATCCAACGATCCAAACAAAAATAACATAAATGTCAACACAATCGATCCGCCCAATCCGGATCCTTGTCAGGGTCGGCCCAACCTTGGACCTCTCTCTCAGCCTGCTTTCTCACCTGCTCTTCCGCCATCCTACACGTCTCCCCTTATTCCCAAATGGATGGGACACGACGACTCTCGACTGACCTCGACGACTCCGGGGTCCTCTACGATGCTCGACTCAAAGGGGGAGAAACTGGTGTATCGTCCAGCCCACAGAGACCTCCCAAGTAATGTATATCAATCTAAGCATGCCCCTCCATGACCGAAAGCACATGTGCCCTAATCAACTGGAAACGCTGCAATATAAAACGACATATGCAATTAGACGTAATATAAACACAATTCAAAAGTAATCGTAGATAATATAAACACACTCACCCTGTGAAAATTGACAGTCGGAAGAGGGGCTTGAACGATGCGCAGCTGAACGGGCGCCCTCGGACAAACATACGGATGCGAGATCTATAAGAACCAGTCCAGGTACTCGTCGTCGACGTCCCACGGAGTGACAACACGTGGCGACGTGAGGATGAATGGAAAAATGTAGTCCATAACGCTACCCCACCCGTAATACTCGTCGTCGAAGTCGAGGAAGTACTTTGCCCAACCCCTAAGAGACCACGGACGATGAGAGACGCGTGGTACGATAATGTCCAAAGGTCGACTCTGAACTCGTCCCCACTGTTGCACGCATCTCTCGGGCATGTACGGCTCGTAGATGTCGAGGTATCAGATAGTTCCCCGATACCTCGACGCGGATACTGGAGATACATGTCAACCCGAGTAGACATGGAAATGGGTCGGGTCGGGTGCGGGTGGATTACTTCCACCACCCAACCCGCGGTTGTAAACCGCCCACCCGACCCGGTATTTTCACCCGAAGGGTTCCACCCGAAACCGACCCACCCAAAAGTCGTCGGTTTTCGGGTTGGGTCGGGTCGTGTTTTTTTTCAGGTGTTATAAAAAGTTAAAATTTTTAATTTTCAATCATAAATTAACCTTAAGTTTTTTTGTTCAACGGGTCAACCGATGACCCGTAAGAAAATAAACTAAAATTAACGGGTCAACCGATGACCCGTAAACAAAATAAACTAAAATTTAAACCTATTTATATAGGGCCTACCCATTGGATTAGCCAAAAAATAGATTTAATTAGAACTCTCATAGCCCGTCTCTATGGTTAGACTTCAAACACTTAACCCTCTCCTCCTCTCCTATCGTTTTTTATAAGCTCCTCTTCTCATTTCCTTCTACCAAATTCTGATGTAGGACAAAAAACCGGGTGGTCGGGCCGGGTGGTCGGGTCGGGTGATCGGGTCGGGTCGGGTGAGGCTATACCCGAAACTGTACCCGCTCCATTACCCGCTCATCCGTTTTTAATCGGGGTTTTTCGGTTTTTTCGGGTCGGTTTTTCGGGTACCCATCAGGTGCGGGTGAAATTGCCAAGCCTAAACCCGAGTATAGGGGGTCCAACAAATCTGAAATATAAATAAATGACGTCGAGAAACGTAAATTTAAAAATAACGATTCTTTACAAAAATATAAGAACGGATATGTACATCCTCCAGGCGGTAACAGTCGAGGATGCGCCGATAGTAGATCGACGTATCGTGCATCTGTAACCGTGTACAATCGACCCGATAGTGACAGGATCTCCTCTCATCATCCTCTGCTCCAGGCAACGGGTTCGATTTGCCAGGGAAATAGATGAAATACATCCATGGCCCTTCCTCTGGCGGGTCCTCGAAAGCCATTATCAAAAGTAAATGATCGAAGAAATCGCGGCTATGTAGATGGCCCTTCCTAAGGCCGTTGAGTAAGTCACGCTGGCCGGGTAGCAAATTTTCGTCCGTCATGCCAAACATATACTCAACCATATCAACGCACTCAACAGAGGAGAACGTGTGAGCTACCTCGTGCCCCTCAATCGGCAAACCGAGGATGATGGCAATGTCGTGGAGCTTAATCGTCATCTCGCCCCACGGAAAATGAAAGTTGTTGGTCTTTGTATGCCAATGCTCTACAAAAGCAGAAATGAGGCCATGGTCGACGTTTCCGAAATCGAAATCCAATAGTTATGTCAGGCGGGTCTGTCAGTCATCCATAACCATGAACCCTCTGCAACATCAACGCATGCCGACGGAATGTGAGCCCTCCATCAGGCAAATACCCTCGGTCTGCTATGACATGTAATACGTCGAACAGGTCCATCCATGTCGTTCCTAAACGGGCCAAGTGACCTCCAAGTCAAGTCGGTGATGTGTCCATGGAAATCCCGTAATACATATGGATCGTCGAGCCCATACGGTGTTTGCTCGGGCAAGTCGGCCTGTGGAGGCTAGGCCTCTGTTCCCCAACAGAATTTACAACCACCTCATCCAAATAAATTTTAGTCGGGTCGGATGGAAAAGTATCAGACTGCGGAGGGTCGGACTGGGGCGGATGTGAGCATGACGACGACGGCTCATTCGGAGCCTCTACCGTCCCAACAGAATCCCGGTTAGCCTCTATCGTCCCAACAAAATCAGCCATCATATCCTCGAACTCAATCGGTGGGGCCTCATCATGGAGAGGCTGATCCTCTCCTGTCGCATCAGAATCAGGACGAGCATCGGCTCCGAGGTCGATTCTTTGTGTTGCCTCTTGCGACCCGAAGCCGTGACAAAACGACTCTCAGGTCGTCTACCATTAGCTATAGACTGTCGAATGTGTTCTACTGCCTCCTGTTATTTAATATATTATTACGATTTCAAATTTCTATCATACAATTTTTCACTATAACATAATTTCTAATCTCATAAATATATTATTTCTATAAGGTAATATTTTTAATTTCTATCAATAATTATATAATCGAATAATCTAAAGTTGTTGTGTAGGATGTTGCCGTTCAAGAAAAGTGCGGCGATGGACAATGACACGAAATGCACAAATATATAATTTTTAATTTCTATAATATAAAGGACATTTTCTAATAATTTACAATTTTAATATGCATTTAGTATTATCTTTTGCTAAATAAAATATATCTAACATGCTTTTCCTAAATAATACATAAAATAGCAATATAAATTTATATATACTAAATAATAATAAATAAACTATAAATTTAAATCTAAATATACTATATATTCAAAATATATTTTAAAAATTACCTCATGAGTCGGTCTCCTCTGACGCACCGGGCGACCCGGATCCACAACCTCCGTCGTCGTCGACCCGCTCAGCACCACTTCCACCTTCATCTGCTCCGCCGCTGCGCTCCTCTCCACAACCGTCTCCTCACCCACCGTTGGATCATTGTGCGCCACCTCCACCGCTCATGCCATCGGTGCTTCGCCGGAAACCTGGGCGGAATCGGGACCCATCGAAGGTTGGGCGAATGTGGAATCCGCCGAAATAGCCACCTCTTCTGCCACTGGTGCTCTGCGAAAATCTGGGCGGAATCGGGACTCGGTGACGGTTGGGCGGAGCCGGAATCCGCCGAAATAGCCAGCCCACTAGCACCCTCGTTCTCTCTCGCTCTTTTTTCATCCATGAGAACTTCAGATTCGTGTTTTTGGTCGAAAATTTAGGTTGAACTTCGATGGCCGTTCTCGATCTTTGAAGAGGACGAAATGAAGAAGACGAAGACGAGGCGCCACGCGGCGCCTCTTATTAAGCATCTTGTGCGGGTTTCAAACCCGCACAAGATTTGACCTAATTTGTGCGGGTCTTAGACCAGCACAAATTGGTCCGATTTTGCCTCAATTTTTGGACGGGTTATGGATCCGTCCCAGAAAACCCGATTTTTCCTTATTTTTTGGACGAGTTTATAATCCGCCCAAGAAAACCCGGTTTTTTAAAAAAATTATGGGAAATCATGGGCGGGTTTATGCTCCGCACAACCTTGAGTGCGCAACATAAAAAAAGAGTGTGCAAAAAATTGCCGCTTATTATTCATAATACTTAGGCTTACATATCCATACTAATGTTCTTCTCCAAATCTAGAATACGTTTAAGACCCTCAGGCGGGTTCTCAAATAAAGTGAATTCTCCTTCATAGTATCCACTAGCCCTTGAAAGCCAGTCAACGGCTCGATTTGCTTGCCTTCAAATGTACTTCATTCTTACATTCCAGTCAGTCAGTCGCACCAAGTCCCTGCACTTCGAAATGATGGTTCAGTGAGGAGAGGGACGAACCCCATTGGCCATGATTGCGTCAACGACTCCCCTAGCATCAGTTTCCACCTCCAGATTCTGAATTTGCATTTGTCTAGCAATAGTCAACCCTTGCAGCAGTCCAACAGCTTCTGCCAATGCAGTCGACTCCCCCTTATCCGGACTGAATATCCCTTCATGTATTCTCCGCCGTGGTCACGGATCAGGCCTCCTGCTTGCACAAAATTAGCCCCTTCAGTAAATGCGCCATCAGAGTTGAGCATCAGCCAGTGCGTTGCAGGAGCTTTCCACCAGTCCAAGAATTCCCCTTTGATGCTTGCAGTAGTGTTTCTAGTTTGCATGAGTTTGCGATACTCCCGTGCACGGTCAAGCACAAATTGATGCTTGGGGTCGTGAGTGTCAATGAGTGTGCCAAAAATCCTTCCATTTCGCCATTTCCAGCACCACCTAGCCCATATGCAAAGGTGGTGGACCAAGAATCACTTCGGCTTAGCTCAGTCCGAAACCATGTATGGAGATCTGCAGCAAAGAAGTTCCTCTTCCTATTATCCTTGAGCAAATTCTCCCAAATTTCTCAAGCACCATGACAGTCATGGAGTATATGAAGCGTTGTTTCCGGGGTTCCCATACAGACATCACAAGAATCAGAGAAGTTGAGACGCCTCCTTCTTCGATTTGTATTGCTCAAAATTGAGTCATGAGCAACCAACCACATGAACACATGAACCCTCTCAGCAACTTTAAGCTTCCAAATCGAGCCCCGGTTAACACCATCATGATTCTCTTCTTCATTCTTGATGATCACCATAGCTGATCTTGTTGAGAAGTTACCTGACGCCTCTGGAGTCCAGTAAAAATTATCACTAACCTCCTTCGATGCAATTCTAAAGCCATCAATCTTCATGAGAGCATCAACAGGGAATTTGTCAGCAAAAGCTCCCCAATCCCAGGTACCGTTCCCCTAGTATTCAGAAACGGTCTTCACAAGCTCCTCTTCTATAATCTCCTCGGTAGCCAAATCAACCAAAGGTCTGTCTCCAGCCCACACATGATCCCAGAAGAGAGTTTTCCTTCCATCACCAATTTGAGTTCAAACCCTGGCGAGAAGATGGGATTTCGCTTTCACCACCCCCTCCAGAGATTCGAGGCTCCTGATTTGTGGTTAAACATATCCATGTCTTGTCGTCCATGGCAGTACTTGCTTCTAACTACCCGAGAGAAGAGTGATTCCGAGTCAGTTAGCAGCCGCTACCCCATTTTTTCCATCAGAGCCGAGTTAGCTTGGCGTATGCTCCTCATTCCTAGTCCACCATTTTGCTTATCAAGTTTGACTGCGTCCCAATTCAAAAGATGAATTTTCCGCTTCTCATTAGTGGAACCCCAAATGAAACTTTGAGTATTCTTTTCAATGGCGTCGCAAACGTACAAAGGAAGATCAACCGTTTGCATAGTATAGTATGAGACACTCTACAAAGCAGATTTCGCAAGAGTAATTGCGACCTTCCATGGAGAGAAATCGAACCTTCCATCTCATGAGTTTACTATCAAGTCTATGCAAAATGTGGCGGAACATCTCTTTGGAGACTCTCTGTTTACTCATAGGGACGCCCAAGTACTGGCTAAGATCATCAGTCATAGGAATTCCACCCTTCGCGCATATATCATTAGCCAAATCCTCGGGTGTACTATTGGAGAAGCACACCATGGATATTTGTAAACTAACCTTTGCACCAGATGCTACAGAGTACTTGTTTAAGCAGAATCTAATGACCTCCATTTGTTGCACCGTAACTTCTCCAAAAAGGATCAAGTCATCAGCAAAGAAAAGATGCGATAACTTCAGTCCTTCGGGAGATAGAATAATCGACTTCCAAGCTCCAGAAGCAACAACCTCCTGAATAATATGTTCGAGCCTCTCCATAAACAGCACAAATGAGTATGGAGATAAAGGATCGCCTTGTCAGACACCTCGACTTGGCACAAATCTGTCTCCGAGTTTCCCATTCTATAGCACACGCATAGTGCAAGATTCCACGCAATTCATGATGGTGTGTATGGTTTGACTAGGCAGTTGAGCTTCCATCATAGTTTCATTGAGAAACTCCTAGTGAATTCTATCGTAGGCCTTCTCCAAATCAATCTTGACAGTCATTATCAGGGTCCCTCTTTCATTTCGCATGGAATGCATGACTTCTTGGGTGATCACTATATTATCCGAGATTTATCGTCCCGACACAAAGCTTGTTTGGGTTGGCGCCACCAAGGATGTCATGATTGATTTCAACCGGATAACAAGCACTTTGATGGGTATTTGTAAAGCCACGTTGCATAGGCTGATGGGTCGAAGTTGATGCACTGTTTCCGGACATTCCACTTTCGGAATGAGGACGATCAAGGTCTCATTTATTGCGGTTGGCACCTCGTTTCCGCGCAAGATGTCCAAGACAACCATCACAACTTCATTCTTCACCACTTCCCTTATTTCGTTGGTAGAATTTAGCATGGAATCAATTCGGGCCCAAAGCCGTAAACGGACTCATACTATCAACTGCAGCTTTGATCTCTTGAGCATCAAAATCCCTTATCAGATCCTCGATTTGAGCGGTGCTTAAGCTAGGGAATGAGCCCTGTGGCACATCAAAAGGACTAGCAGCATCCATCTCCTCATAATACAGTTGTTGAAGATGCTAAGAGACGATGCGTTGCATGACCTCCTGGTCCCACACCCAAGTTCCATCTTCAGTAACAAGGTCGTCGACTCTGTTATGCCTTCGTCTCACAACCACACTAGCATGATAAAATCTAGTGATTTTGTCCTTATCAATAAGTGCATCAGTTAGAGCTTTTTGCATCCAAAAAATATTGTTTTGGTCAAGTACATCAGCAAGCTGCACACGGAGTTTCCTATCAAGATCAAGAAGTCCATTGGTTGGCCTCGTTCCGAGAGCCCTTTGTGCTTCTTCAATCCGTCACCATAGTTTATCGCGCCTCCTAAAGGGATTTTCGAAGACATTCATGTTCCATTCATCAATATGAAAATCCAAATTGGAGAGTGTCGAGCAAAGTTGTGCCCCTATGTCCCAATATGATGCCATAAAATATTGGAACTCATTATGGGCAAACCGCACCGCCTGAAATCGAAATGGTTTCGTAAAAGTCGTGGTATCTTCATGCCCCTTAGAACTAAGTAATAACGGCATGTGCTCCGATTGGATTGCAGGAAGGTGACAAATTCATCCGTGCTCAAACTGACTTCTCCAACTGATATTACATAATCCCCGGTCAAGGCGAGCACTGGATCTTGTGGCCGGGTCCCGTCTTCGGTTCCAAGTAAATTTTGGCCCCGAAAACTCCATGTAAAGCAGCTCCATTTCCTCCTCGATCCATCGGTTAAAGTTGAAGGATCGGCGTCTGGCCTCTTCCGAGTCACCAGTCCGCTCCTCCATGGATCGAGTCTCGTTATAAACCCCCCCATCAACAACCACAACATAGTAGTCATGTCTTTGAAGGCTTTAAGTCTTTCCCACAACGCAGCCCTCGTAGTCGGACTCGGCCTCGCGTAGATACCAGAGAGAAGCCAAGCACTCTCCCCAGCCCATGTCACCTTGACTGTTATGACTTGAGCATGCAAATAGACTCTCTCAATCTAAACTCTTTGTCTCCTCCAGAAAATCCAAATACCACCACGGAACCCAATTACATCTGAGCACATGATTTCGCCGAAGCCAATCCTTCTACAGAATGCTTCTGCTTGTTGTCCGCTAATCTTGGTCTCAACCAAAATTAGGATTGTTGGCTCATGGGACTACACCAGGTCTTTGAGAACATGGAGGAAATCCCTACTATCTGCCCCTTGCACATTCCAAGCAATGATTTTTAAGTTGGGAAGCATAATAGAAAACCACTGGAAAAGTGAAGGGTCCTCAACCACAAGACTTTCAATTATGTTGGAGCTCAATTGAGCCCATGACGGTATCATCATCTTGTACACTATTGGCTACCTGATGTACCATGGGATACTCTTCTTCAGTTTGATCATCCATTCGGACGTCCACCCCTGAATTCTTCCCACTCTCCGAGTGTCCGTCATGATCATCCACCGCCATTGAGCCATCGAAAGAGTCTCTCACACTTTCAGTTTCTCTCTTGTGTCTTGCTATTTCGTCTGGCGGTCTGGTTGCTTGTGAATGATTCTTTGAGTTTTTAAAATTTGCGGACTTCCATAACGAACGCAAAGAAATCATCTCCTTGTTATTCTCTCTTTCTGATGGTCCCCTGTTATCCTCTAATATCGTATGACTCTCTTTAACTTTAACAATTTCCTTTTCTGTTTCCTTAATATCGGTCGCCATTCCATCATGTTCATTCCCGCTCATTCTGCTTTCCTCTATAACTTCCTTTCCTTTTTTTACGTAGATCACCTTCCTCTGCAGCTCCACTTTCCAACGAGCCCTCAGTTCTCAATTCTTTTTTCTTTAGAAGCTTTTTATCCTTCTTTGATTAAGCCTCTAATTTCTTATCTAGGAATCCCTGGAATTGCGCATCAGTTTTGTCCGAGATTTGCAAATCTTCATCACATAGGGTTTCCTCCTCTATGGCTATGAGTTGGAACCGAGATCTAGTGGGCCCTTCTTTGTTCGTGTGGGGTCCTTTCTGGTGAGCCGAATTAGTCTCTTATTGTGGCTCGACCCGGTCCGGTTTCCTGTTTTTCCGATCCCGCCACTTCCTGCGTTCTTTTCAATGTGTTCCCCGACGGCTGCCTTTCCTCGTTCGCCGTCCAGACGGCTGGCCTGACCTTCTTTGGGTGCTCTTGGACTGAAAGTGCCTTTCGCCACCATTTATTCCCCAAAATCCTCCACGGTTTCCTGGTACTTTTGTATTGTGTGCCTGTTGCTCTCTTCTATGGTCGTGTTATTTGTATCTTTTTTCAATTTCGGGCAATTCTCCTTGGCATGGCCTATCCTTCCACACTCAAAGAAGATATTCCTTAGTCCCTCATACTGTATTCTCCAAACTCTACCATTCATCCAAACTTTCGACGTCAATCTTCTTGAGATATCTAGTTCAATACACAGTCTTGTGTAGCGTCCAAGTTCTACTGCACAAGTTGTTCTATCTATTTTGAGAACTTTCCCCAACCTTGCCCCCACTTGTGTCAATATATCCTTGTCAAAGTATTCCATAGATAGTTGCGAAATACGGATCCACACAACAACAAGTTTCAATTGTTCCTTCTCACCAATGAAATTAGGCTTCCATCGTTGGATTGTGAGATAACTTTCACCTATCATCCATGGCCCATTTGCAAGAACGTTGTTCAAGTCATCCTCATTGCTAAATCGGACGACATAGAATTCGTTCCCAACATCAATCATGGTTACTTCGCCTTTCAGTTTCCATTTTGCCAACAAACTACTTCTCAAGTACATGTAGCCTACGCTTCGATCCAGTACTTTGATGATGATAGCATTCTTCCAAGGTTGCCTTATCCTTTTCTTTTCCTTCGCTGATAGAATCATGGGGCAGTTTGGATCTGGATCATCCGGCATGACATCATCACAGGTCTCGTCATCTGAGTTATTATCTTCCCAGAAGGGGTTATTGTATTCCACAATCATTCCTTCTGTTCTTGTCCCTACCACCAAGTCTTTGTAGGATATGTTTGCTCTCTTTCATGGTGAGCCATTCATGTTCGATTCCAGCATGGGAAAATCTTTCTCATTCATAATTCCTGGTTCTGGTAATCCATTCCCTCATTTCATTTTTTTGTTGTTTCGTGGTTCACGTCGAGGGGATTCAGGCCCCTTGTGTTCCACCTCCACCGGCGGTGGGTCAAAAGAGTCGGAGTGGATAGAGAGCGTTTTGATAAGTTCACCGAACAATTTTTAAAACATGTTGATTGTGCCGTTTATGTAATTTAAGTAAGTGTTTATATAAAACCACTACTGGGTTGCATATAGTTTTCTCATACGGAATGTCAATCTAGAACATCACTAGTGCAATACCCCTATCCTATACACGAAATTTTAGTTTTCGTACCCTACACGAAATTTTATAATATTATTGTATAACTTATTTGTTAAATTTTGATTAAATTGATATAAGCAAGAATATCTTTAAAAAACTATACGTTTCTTATCTACAAAAAAAACTATTATTTTTAAAATAATTATTGAAAATTGATATAGCCAACATTTTATCTAAATAAATTATTCAATCAATAAATAAAACTAGTATATTAATTATTTTAATTAATATGCGAATATAATTAATTAAAAATAATTCAATTAATTTCAACCAATTAGATTGATTTAAAAGAGATGGATGATTTTATTCAATGTGTGACCGTTTTAAATATTATTTTAACCTCATAGTAATGATGATGTGTGATCGTTTTAAATATTATTTTAAAATCCACTTTAGTATATATTAATGATGATTTAACATTTAAGAAATTCTTAAAATATTTTATGATAAAATTTTTTAATTTTAACATTTAAATGTAACAAAAGTAGAGAAAAAATAAAGATGATTTATTTGAGGCTTTTTTATATAAAGCTATAATATGAAACCTGGCAATATTAATATAATAAAATCCATAGAAAATGACTGAAATAGATATCAACAATGGAATTCAAAATACATGGAGATTGCCGTCATAAAGCAAACAAATAAAAACTGATTAGAAAACCTCAAATTAAAAACTAAGCACGAAACATGTGAAAGGGAAAAAACATTACAAAGTAAGAACGAAATGAATTTATAATAATATTAAGAAAACAATTACTTAATTTAGAAAAAAGGTGAATAAATAAGAAATACTTATATAATACATTCGTTGTAGTATTATATTGTTTATTATTCTTGTCACATATTAAGATCTTTAATCTCTTCTCATTAGTCATCAGGGACGGTCGGAGGATTTTCTAGAACGGGGCACAATCTATATGGGTCGGGAAAGTAGGGTTGCTGCGATACTAGTGACATCATTTTTGAATTTAACAAAACTAGAAAAAAAGAATAATTTATACTAAGGAAGAGAAGTTAAAAAGGGTAAGAAACATTATAGAGAAAACATATTCAAAGTTCTTAAAAAATACCAACAAAACTAAAAAATGAGAAAATGTTAATTTATACTTAATAGTGCGCCAAATAGCAGAATAAGAGGTGGGACCGGGGTAAGAGGATTAACAGATCCGGCGGGGTTCCCAAGGTTAAACTCGGGGCCCATTGTCGTACCCATCTCAAAAAACAAACAAATCCCTACCTTTGGGAACCTCGAAACCTCGACAACGAGGTCTAAACCTCGTTGCTCAAAAGCTGACACCCCCACCCCGTCTAAATCACTCAGCGGTCACCGCTCCTCCAACCAATAATCAGCTGCCTCAGACTTGACCAATCAAAAGGCTTGATCTCGGGCGTCCCACATCGAGCAAGCACCAAAACTCGACTCCTCAAATCTCTATAAATAGAGGAGAACCTCGTAGGTAGCAAGGGGTCGAAAAACATCTTGAACTCAAGAACTATCTTGCTCGTTGAAGATCGACGTGTTGAAACATCGTTAAAGACCACACTGTAGACAAGTGAAGGTCTACAAAAAGAATTCAAGTCACCCCAAAGAATCCCCGCCTTAGTCAAAGATCTCGCTGTATCACCTCACAGATCACAACCAACGCGTGCTAAAGCGACTCCTCGACCTCGTTACTAGAGCTCGATACATAAGCCTGTGGGTGATAGAATCTCGTTGTAACTAGGTGATCTCAAACCTTGTTAGATCGAGATCTCGAACACTCTAAGAGAGATCTAGGGCATAATCACTGATTGTAATCTCATTAATTGTAACCTCGTGATCTGTAATCTCGTATTAAGGATATAAATAAAAGAGCAAGTGTTTGCACAATCGAATGAAAGTAATCTCATTTCTTGTCTTCTAGCGCTGGTTTATCTCGGGTTTCATCACTGGTGCCGTTTGTGGGAACCTCTTCATCCTAAGCAGTTTCCCGATTTGTGCAAACCTTGGCTTTTGAATCCCTCAAAATGGCCTATCCAAACAACTTCTTCCCCCAACACCCCAACAACATGCCCGAAACCTCGCAATGGATGAACGCGGGACCACCACCGGGTTGTCCGTTCGGAGTCCCTCTGAGATGGGCGTACAACGCGCCACAAAACCCTTACCCGTTCCAGGGGTACGAGTCGGGCGGTGCTCCCCCGAACCCATATCCCTACCCGGGCTATGGGCAACACCGACATGGCTTCGCCCCTTCATACGTCTCCGTACCCTCCCTAGGCCAACCCCACTCTGAGTACGTACCCGCGTACGTCCTCGAGCATGTGCAAGGGCACGAGACGTCAACCAACGACTCGTCAACAAAGAGGCCTCCCCGGGACCCATGCAGATCTCGAGGTCCCACTCCCGTCGCTCGAGGATGCAGGACCCGGAGTTGTCCGAAACAGCGGGGAGTGCGATGCACACCATAAAGCCGCGATCGCAACATCACCACGTTGAGGCCGGCAGCCTCTCCCCTTTTGTGGACGAGATTCAAAGCGCGCCTATGCCCAAGGGTTTCCATAGACCACAGCGGGGCTTTACGACGGCGCGGCAGATCCGGAGGAGTATGTGAAGCATTTCGTTGTCCAGATGAATGTCAACTCCTACAACGACGCCATCTTCTGCCGCGTTTTCCCGACCACCCTGGAGAAGGCCACAATGACGTGGTTCATAAGTTTCAAGATTGGGTCTATGGCCTCGTTCGCTCAATTGTGTGAGTCCTTTATCGCACACTTCAACGGTTCGAGGAAGCGCAAGAAGAACATGCCGGATCTCCGCGGTATCGAGTAGGGAGAGGGCGAGTCGCTGGGCACCTTCTTCATGAGGTTCACAACCGCGGTGGCAGAGATCGCACACATCGACGAATCGTCGGTGCGAGATACCCTCATGGGCAACCTATGCCAAGGGGCTTTCAAGAATTACATTTTCCTGAAATGCCCGGCGACGTACGACAGCCTATGCGCCGGATCACGACCCAAGTGTATGCCGAAGACGCCGCCAACCAAAGCTCACGACCGAGGACCGACAAGGAAATCGTTGCCGAGGCTAAGGGAAAGGCAAAGGTGGGCGCACCGGCCGCAAGGGATGCGTATGTAACGTAGGCCCAAAACCCCATCAACAACAACAACAACAACAACATGAACAACAACAACAACAGAAACAACAACAACAACAACTGCAATAATAACTGCGGTGGTGGCGGTGGGAGTTGGAACTGCTTCGACGGGAGGCAACGAGGTTATAGGGGCAAGGGCGCCCCTTCGTATAACCCAAATGAGAAAGGGAGCGTCAACCCCGCCTCGGGAGCGAACACCGCACCGCAAGGCCCAGGTCAGGCCAGAGCCAACAATGTCGAACAGCAGGCTCCCGCGAATCAGGCACGGTCCGGACAGACGACGACGCCCTAAGGGTATATTCATACCATCTCGGGTGGACCTTCGTTGGCTGCATCAAGCGAGGCGGAAAGGAAGAGGTACGCGAGGGCAAGCCATCATGAGCCCTCGGTATTCAGCGTCGCACATACCTCGCAGTCCCACGTAGGGCTGGCCTTCACCTCTGAAGATGTCGAGGGTCTACACATGCCACACTCAGACCTTTTGGTGGTGCATGCTCAAGTAGGCTCAAAAATGGTGAAGCGGGTGCTGGTGGACACGGGGTCCTCCGTGGATATCATGTACTACGGCACTTTCGAGCAGTTGGGCATCTCCGAGACCTCCCTAAAGCCCTTGATGTCTCTCTATTTGGTGGTGTTTTCATATGTGATTTCCTTTGTAAATATGTTTCTTTTTCCCCTTTTCTTGTGCCTTTTGTTCCTTTTTAGCCTAGTTCCCGTATTTCTATGAGATTCGGAGACTACGCACATTTTATGTGTTTTGTAGGTAATCTGTCACGAATCAAGGATCGATTTGAAGGAGGGTCGAGACATGGAGCAAAGGCCGAGCTAAAGCGGGAAGGAGAGGAGCAAGCCATGAAGAAGAACAAGAGGAAAGCCAACAAGAAGAAGGTGGAACGAGGTTCGGACCGAGTTGCAACCAACCTCGGGCCCGACTTGAAGTTTCAACCTCGGACCGACATGCACAGTAAGTCGGGCTCGAGGTCCTCCGTGTCGGTCCAAGTCGGTCACTGGACTACTTGGGCTCCAAGGCACGAAATTGTGGACTTCCACTTTTGCCCCTCATCTAATCTATAAAAGGCCCTCTTGTCTTCTAATTTGGGGGGCTCTCTCTCACACAAAAGGGGGGAAAGGAGGTTCCCTCTCATACACACAAAAGGGGGGGTTCCAAGGGAGCCAAGAGGATTCTTGGAGAGCAAGGAGGAAGGAGAGGAGAAGGAAGAGAGAGAGAATCGGCCAAGGGAGGAAGATTGATAGGTTTTGGTTGATAGATTAGCTTTGCTTTGTTTTGATCTTGTGGATTTGGAAACCCTTTGATTGGAATTTGTGGATTGCTTTTGATTTGAATGAAACTTTGCTTTGTTTTGAGATTGATGATGTTGATTGCTTTCCCTTTTGATTTGTTTGCTTTTTTTGTTTGCCACATGGAGTAGATCTCCTTGATCTTGGGTTATGGGGGAAAACCCTAGCTAGGTTTGGGCTAGAAACCCCAATTCCATAGCCTTGAGTGCTTGATCTAAGGAACCCACTCTACATAGAGCTACAATTCCTTGCGAAAGTTGGGAATCAAGGCTTGTGAATGGCAAAGTAGCGAAAGTGAACATGTGTCAATCTCAAGACCTTGCTTCGAAGGGGATTTCCCCAATGATCGATGTGTAGAAGTGGTTGGAACGAGGGCGAAAGCACTCGATCCTAGTCCGATCATCACTCATTGCTTGAATTGGGGTGGATAAGCCTTAATCTACTAGAGAAGGAACCCAAAAGCCCAAGATCTACTTTTAATCTTTGAAGTTCAACAAACCCAGCTACCTCGGGCCCGACTTACCCTACGTCGGTCCCGACTTCCTCTTGTCGCCAACATCAGGCCCGACGTGACCTCTGTGTCGGACCCGACTGTTCTCTTTGTTTTCCTTTGTTTTAAGCTCTCTTTTCTAGCTTCCTAGTATCTAGGCACATCGATCGAGTAGACTTCCCGAGTGTTCGACACCCACCACGTACTACAACGGGGTCGGGTTATAAATTGTATCTCTAGACCCTCGCACACCGTGAGAGAGCGATCAACCCTACACTGGGAAACTCACCTCCTTCTCAGGGGACGAAGTCGACGTCGCGGGTCTTATAGATCTCTGGATGACGCTGGGCACTGGTTCGACGAGGCGAACCGAGATGGTGGAATTCACTATGGTATACCTGCCCTCGGTGTATAATGCAATCATCGGCAGAGTATCCTTGATGAAGTTCCAAGCGGTGGTGTCTATCGACCACCTAAAGATGAAGTTCCCTGTCGACGGCGGGGTCGGAGAAGTGAAGGGCAACCAAGAGGAGGGTCGCGTTTGCAATGAGACCTTTGCGAAACAAAAATGCCCAATGTTCATGGTGGAGTCTCCCGGCGAGGCTGATCTCAAAGTCCAGGACTTCACGGTCCCCATCCTAGAGGCAGAGAGAAGGGTGGTTACCCCCTTCGAGAATGAAGCCGAGAAAATCTACCTGTGAGAATGTCTCTCTAGGAAATCAGCAACGTCGCTGGAGACGTTGCTTTCCAAATCCCGCAACGTGTTCTCCTGCACCGCCAAGGTGCTCCGCGGCGTCCCGTGAACCGTGGCCCAACACTCCTTGAACGTCGACATTACCACCCACCCCGTGGTACAAAGACGAAGGAAGATGAATGAGGAGAGGGCAAACGCCGCGAATACCGAGGTGGGGAAGCTGCTGGCCGCGGGGTTTATCCGCGAGGTCCAGTACCCTAGAGGGTTGTCCAACGTTGTGCTAGTCAAAAAGGCCAGCGACAAATGGAGAATGTGCGTGGACTTCAAGGATTTCAACAAGGCCTGCCCCAAAGACAACTACCCCCTGCCCTCGATCGACGAGCTGGTCGAATCAGCCGCAGGTCACGTGGTCTTGAGTTTCCTCGATGCGTACTCAGGATACAATCAGGTCTTGATGAGTCCGCGCGACGAGGAGGAGACGTCCTTCATCACGCAGCGAGGGACCTACTGCTACAAGGTCATGCCTTTTGGCCTAAAGAACGCGGGGGCAACTTTCCAGCGCCTCCTAGATCGGATCTTTAAAGATCATCTGGGGAGGAACGTGTCGGCCTACGTTGACGACATTCAAGTCCGAAGCAAAACCCCCGAGGAACATCTGGTCGACCTCGCAGAGGTCTTCGCAACACTAAGGTGCAACCGGCTCAGCCTGAACCCCGAGAAGTGTGTATTCAGGGTGTCGTCGGGAAAGTTCTTGGGCTTCATGATCAGCGAGCGCGAGATCGATGTGAACCCCGCCAATATTGAATCAATTCTCTCGATGAGGTTGTCGCGATCACGTACTGAGGTACAACGGCTCAACGGCGCCGTAAACTACCTGGGGAGGTTCTGCTCCCGTTTGGCGGACAAGTCTCTACCCTTCTTCGCGGCCTTAAAGAAAAACGACAAGTTTGTTTGGGATGGGGAGCTAGAGCTCGCCTTCTATGGATTAAAGGCATTCTTACCAAAGCTCCCCACATTGTCACCTCCAATGGAGGGTGAGGACTTGCAGCTGTACGTGGCCGTAAGCCCGAAGACAGTCAGCGCGGTGCTAACCAAAAAGGCTATGCACCCGGTCTACTTCATAAGCCGCGTGCTCCAACCTGCGGAGCAGCGATACTCCCCGATAAAGAAAATGACCCTGGCTGTTCTAACCACCGCGAGGCGTGTGCGCCCTTACTTGCACGCACATCCTATTCAGGTCCTCTCCGACCTCCCACTTCGGCAAATCCTCCATCAGCCCGCCCTCTCGGGACAGATGAAGAAGTGGGCAGTCGAGCTCTCCGAGTCCAACATCAGCTACCTCCATAGGACTGCAATGAAGGGGCAGGCCCTCGCCGACTTCATAGAGGAAGTCACCTTCCCCGAAACTGATACAAGCTCGGAGGAATGGAAGTTCTTTGTTGATGGCTCGCGGTGTGACGCCGGGGGTGGGGCTGGCGTATTTCTCCCCGGTCCCTCAATCGAGACAGAATATGCCCTTAACTTTGCCTTCGACGCCACCAATAATGAGGCCAAGTATGAG
This sequence comes from Fallopia convolvulus, assembly GCA_964016875.1. NCBI lineage: Eukaryota > Viridiplantae > Streptophyta > Magnoliopsida > Caryophyllales > Polygonaceae > Fallopia > Fallopia convolvulus. The sequence goes on from OZ024721.1 coordinate 11,912,228, forward strand.
GCCATGATATCCGGGATAGAAATGGCGCTCCTTAGTGGGGCCCGCAAGATCAGAGTTTACACTGACTCCGAATTGGTGGCGAGGCAGCTGAACGGAAAATATGGCACCCGAACGGGGTTCCTGTCCATGTACCGAGAGAAAGTTAAGGCCTTGGTTTCTTGCCTAGAAACCAAAGCGGATGCACTCGAGAGGTTGGGATCGATTCTCCCCTTGGAAGTAGGAAATCGCGTGATGGTGGAAAGAAAGCTCTCACGGAGTGTAACCAGCGAGGTTCTCTCCGTCACCAACGGGGACTGAAGGGTTCCAATCACGCGATATGTGGAGAGCTGCGTCCTCCCTGACGATCCCGCAGAGGCTAGAAAGCTTAAAATGCAGGCAACTCGTTAATGCGTCATCGGCGACCGACTCTATCGTTGGGGCTTCGCAGAACCCAACTTGCTATGTGTGTCGGCCGAAGCCGCAAAACACATCCTATTTGAGGCACATGAAGGGGTCTGCGGTGGCCACCCCGGGTGGCGCACCTTGTCACATAAAATCGCCCATTTAGGGTATTTTTGGTCCACCCTCAGGCAGGACGCGAGGGCATACGTCCAAAAGTGTAACGGGTGCAAAAAGCACGGGAACCTCCAACACGCCCCAACGTCACGCCTGCGCTCGATCCATGCACCCTGCTCCTCGCGATGGACATCCTAGGGCCATTCCCCAAGGTTGTGGTCCATGTATAATACATACTGGTCATCGTCGATTGTTTCACGAAGTGGGTTGAGGCAGAGGCGATGGCAAAGATCACAAGAACAAAGGTCTCCAACTTCCTATGGAAGAACCTCGTGTCTCGCTTTGGGGTCCCCATGAACATCATGACTGACCATGGCCCCCAATTCGACTGCGAGGAAACGCGGACCTTTTGCTCCGAGCTCGGCATAACCCTCAAATTCTCCTCCGTGGCCCACCCCCAGTCCAACGACCATGTGGAAAATGTCAACGCCCGCATCCTGTCCGATCTAAAGAAGCGACTGGGCATTGCGTAAGGTCGCTGGGCGGAAATTCTCCCGCTCGTCCTATGGACATACCGGACCACCGCGCGTCGCGCTACATGAGAAACACCTTTCGCTCTGACCTACCCGCGCTGGTCCTCGTAGAAACCTTAGTCCCTTCAGCAAGAGTCTTCGACTTCGACGAAAAAGAGAACGAGGCCAACCTCAAGATAGAGATGCTTTTCAGGGACGAACATCACGAGACCGCGGCCCTGCGCTCTAAAGAGTACAAACGACGTGTGGCGGTGTATCACTACAAGAAGGTTAGGCCCCGGGTTTTGGTCACAGGTTGCCTCGTTTTGAGGCATACCGAAGGTGGCAAACTGGATCCAAATTGGGAGGGTATATACCTCCTCGGAGAAGAAGTCGCGCCCGGGGTTTCAAACTCAAAGATAGCGAGGGGCGCACTCAAAGCAAAACATGGAATATCGCTCGGCTCAAAAGATATTGAATGTAAACTCTCTGAACTCTCGCCGTTTCCAAAAATTTTGTGAATAAAGGGTTATGCAATGTTTTCCAAATATTGTCTCAAACATGAAAACCTCGTTGCACGGCCACGACCTGCGTAATTCCACCCCTCGCTTTCCGCTTGGGGTTGGAGATTCTCGGTTTTAAGAGCATAATTCCACCCCTCGCTTCCCGCTTGGGGTTGGAGATTCTCGGTTTTAAGAGCTTAAGCCCACCCCTCGCTTCCCGCTTGGGGTTGGAGATTCTCGGTTTTAAGAGCTTAAGTCCACCCCTCGCTTCCCGCTTGGGGTTGGAGATTCTCGATTTTAAGAGCTTAAGTCCACCCCTCGCTTCCCGCTTGGGGTTGGAGATTCTCGGTTTTAAGAGCTTAAGTCCACCCCTCGCTTCCCGCTTGGGGTTGGAGATCCTCGGTTTTAAGAGCTTAAGTCCACCCCTCGCTTCCCGCTTGGGGTTGGAGATTCTCGGTTTTAAGAGCTTAAGTCCACCCCTCGCTTCCAATTTGGGGTTGGAGATTCTCGGTTTTAAGAGCTTAAGTCCACCCCTCACTTCCCGCTTGGGGTTGGAGATTCTCGGTTTGAAGAGCTTAAGTCCACCCCTCGCTTCTTGCTTGGGGTTGGAGATTCTCGGTTTTAAGAGCTTAAGTCCACCCCTGGCTTCCTGCTTGGGGTTGAAGATCCTCGGTTTTAAGAGCTTAAGTCCACGCCTCGCTTCCCGCTTGGGGTTGGAGATTCTCGGTTTTAAGAGTTTAAGTCCACTCCTCGCTTCTCGCTTGGGGTTGGAGATTCTCTATTTTAAGAATTTTAGTCCACCCCTCGCTTCCCGCTTGGGGTTGGAGACAACCAAAACAATCATGCGCGATCCGAGTGAGGCTCGTGATCGCGGCATATAATCTATCATGCGCGATCCGAGCGAGGCCAGTGATCGCGGCATATAATCTATCATGCGCGATCCGAGCGAGGCTATTGATCGCGGCATATAATCTATCATGCGCGATCCGAGCGAGGCTCCTGATCGCGGCATATAATCTATCATGCGCGATCCGAGCGAGGCTCGTGATCGTGACATATAATCTATCATGCGCTATCCGAGCAAGGCTTGTGATCGCGGCATATAATCTATCATTCGCAATCCGAGCGAGGCTCGTGATCACGGCAGAACGAACACCCGATATGTCTCGAGCAAACCACAAGTCTTGCGGTGCTCGGACCATGGGGTTGGATCGGGATATAATGAGCTCCTGGAAAATACGCCACACAACCATAAGCAAAAGAAGGAAAGAAAATTGCATAAAATAGGGCTGCAAAGGCCAGAGTATCATAATTACAGACCCCAGCGGGGCCACCAAATACTTAAAAACAAAAAAAACACAAAAATTACAAGGACAAGCACCCTTCACTCCTTCTGGGTCTCGACAGCGAGATCCATGGGGACTTGGCGAACGGGGGAGGCGATGACCACTACGGGGTCTGCGTCAGGCGCCTCGGTGCTCTCATTCGGCGCATCCCTGCCCTTGTTGTCGAGCAAGAACTCGCATTCTCCCTTGGGCTCTTCCTCTATTTCCTCACCCATGGTCAGCCCATACTTGGGGATAAAGAAGGCGATGTGAGGGTCGATGTGCCCATACTTCGCAACCGCCTGGTTTACCCCCACGCGGATGGCCTGCCGGTACATCTTGTCAATGTTGCTTAACAATTGTTCTTTGTACTCGGCAAACGACACGTACTTGGGGCCCGCAGCCTCCACCTCCTCATTAAGCTCATTGACGTGTTGTAGAAGGCTTCTGATCTCCTCCTCGGCCTTCCGGAGCTCCGACTGTTTCTCCCTAAAAAACTTGTGCTCCACGGAGAGTTTTCTTCGGAGCTACTCAACCTCGCCCTGTAAACCCCCAGCAGGGTCCTTTGCCTTGCTCTCACCCTCCCTCGCCTTCGCCTCCCCGTCCTTCACCCTTGCCACCGCTTTGGCCTCGTCCCTCGCCGCAACCTCCGCGGCCTTAACCCGCTTCCTGGTCTTAGCGAGGTCTCTTTCCTGCTTCGCACACTCCTTTGTGAGGGCCTTGAGCACCGCCTCCATCTTGTCCATTCTCTTCTGGAGGAGGGCGAGGCGATTGCAGTTATAATTCTCGAAGAAGGTGTGCTGAAAAGTCAAAAAGTATGTTAGAAAAAAGCATGAAACTTACGAGCGAGACTTACAGGCGCAAGACATACCATCGCCGAGTAGAGGAGGGCCTCGTCATTGAGGGCTTCCTCGGAGAGGTTGTTCGCCCACGCAACCTCCTCTTTCCAGTCATCCCGGTTCCAGTTCCTAAACACGCCCCGGGACGGCCTAGGGCAGTGGAACTTCGCGAGAGAAGGACCCTCGGTGTTGAGGGCCCGCCCCTCGAAGTTAAGGCTGGGGATGACCTCCTTCCCCAAGGGTCCACGTTGGTTGTCCCCCTTTTGTTTCTTCTTTTTCTCTCTGCGGGGGGACTCTGCATCCTTTCTCTTCGACCCGGCTCCGTCACTGGATCCTCGGGGAGTGTGGGAGGACGTTCTGGGAGCATCTCCCTTGGGTGGCCCCCCTCAAAAATCTTAAGCCTTGCGACCTTCGTAGAGGCTGTCTCCTTCGGAAGCGAGGTTGGCGGCCTCGCCGGGGGAGCCGGTGCCTTTACCACGGGGCCCGAGAACACTCCGCGGCCAAGGCTGCAGGTTTCTTTCCCTGCGCTCTCGAGGCTAGAGCGTTGAAGAGATCCACTGCAAAAAATATAAACAAAAGGAACAAGTTAGATAAAAAGAATAGGGGGAGATCATCGTAAACAATCAAAGAATGCATGATCCGAGCGAGGCTCATGATCGTCACAAACAATCAAAATCGTGTGATCCGAGCGAGGCTCGTGATCATCCCTAACTAAGCGAGGTTCAGGCTGCTATGCGTAGCCTAAGACAAAAACAGAAAATAATAGGCAACTCAAGAGTTAAGAAAAAGATGAGGTACCCTCTTCGCCCTCGCGGGGTGGAAGGGTAAGGCTCAGACCAGCCTGCTCAAGCCTGCCTTGTGCTAGGTACTCCCAATATGGTGCCTGGCGCACCGGTGCAAACCGAGCCTTAAGCTCGGTGACGTTCTGCGTGCCCTTGGGCCGGACGAAGTTATTCGGAGCCGTGGGGAAATTGAGGTACCTCCCAGTGGGATCCCGGACCAAAAACCATTTATCCTTCCACTAACCGACGTTCGACGGGGTAGTGGTGATCTTTAGCCTGGGCAAACTCAGGTTGATGAGACAGGATTCGTGTTCTTACCTCGTCATGAATAGGCTTGACATGACCTCCAGGTCCGGCCCCTCCCCGAGCTCGCAACTTCGGATGGTGTACGCACACAAAAGCCTCCACGCGTTGGGGAACAGTTACGCAAGGTAGACGTGCATGGCCCACAAGAAATTGACAATGTGCCGGGCTAGCGGTAGGCTGAAGCCGGCCTGACGGCTAGGCAAGTGTACGACCACACACCTCTCGTACAGCGCCAAGGAGCAGCCTTCCCCTTCGGGAAGCGCTAGCTCAACTCCCTCAGGCCAAGGGAAATCCTTTGCGATCTTAGCGAGGTTTTCCCGCTTCAGGGATGTCGGGACCCCCTCGGCCAGATAGATCCCCCTTGAGGGATTCGGGCTCATAGGTATCCTCTCCTCGAGGATTGGAGGAATACTCGACACGGAGTCGGTGATGTGCTCCGCGAAAAAGCTCGCTTGGTCGTTGGAGTCAGACGACCTCGCAGCAGACCTGGCAACCTCCTCGTCAGAAATTGAAGACGAAGCCATTTCAACCCCAGAAGACGTGCGTAGTCGGGGAAAGCACGAGCTAACAGAAATGTCAAAGTCGCTAGAAGAAGGGTCGCTAAAAACAAGCGAAGGGGACCTCGGGTTCTGAGAATCACTGGTCTCGACACTCCCTACGGTCTCAGAAAGCTCCTCGTAAAACCTCTCTTGAACCTTGAATGCGAAGCCTGGTGGGGGGCTCGAAGAAGTTCCTCTAGGCATGAAAGAGCAGCGTCTAGGCCATGAAAGGCGAACACCTAGAAAAGAAGAGGTTTTGAGACATCGAACAAAGCCACGAAAGAAAGAAAATGCAGGGTGATAACAGGGAGGGGGTACGTGGCACCCTAGGGCTACTCTGACAGATAGGACGGCCCAAGAGGAATGTGAAACGCCAAAAGTCGGAAACGAAGAATGGAAGCCATCGGTTGAAAGGCCAAACGTCCCTTCAATCAAACATCATGACATTTGGCTTTCTGAGGAACTCGAAATTCGAAAATGAGGTCGGCGAATAAGCTTGACCGTCAGCTGACGCGCCGAAAGAAAAGAGTTCGTCAAAACAACCAGCACCGCCCTCGCCCCCTCCGTTTCGCCGCTGTAACACCGGCGCGAAACGCTAGAAAGCCACTGTCTCCCACTAGGGCACGAAGCGATGAAAGAGAGAAAACACCGAAAGGAGAATCAAGAGCGTCGCCAAAGCACCAGCACTGCCCTCGCCCCCTCCGTGACACTGGCTCGAAATGCCAGAGGACGACCGTCTCCCACTAGGGCACGAGACGGCAAGAGAAGGAGAAGAACGTCAAAAACGCAAAAAGGAGTCGGGCACTTACTTGTTTGAAGATTTACGCGAAAGAGGCAGTGACGTTCCCGGAAATTGTCGAGAAACCGTCGACTGCTTGCCGGAGATCGGAACAAAAGAGAGAAAAAGCATGCTTGAAGAAGAAGATGAAGATGAAGCGTTAAGGGGCGTAGAGGAGACGCTTTTATAGAAAGCGAACTTGGGCCTCTCCCCACTCCCAAAAGAGCTTAATGGGCCTAATCCACCTTAGAGGCCCATTAATGAAATACGGGGGAACAGGCCCGGAGGTCGTCAAGCACATAAACGGAGAAAAACCCAAGTGTTGGGCCTCGCAAAAAGAGTTCGCCAAACCCCTGACCTCGCTACCCGTGTCCCTGAAACTAAAAGCCTCGCACCACGGATCCAAGGAACCGGATGTCGCGCAAATATGACATGCGGATCTCGGGACGAGACCGCCAGGCCATGGGGTTGTGATGGTGCGCAAAATAGCAGAATAAGAGGTGGGACCGGGGTACGAGGATTAACAGATTTGGCGGGGTTCCCAAGGTTAAACTCGGGGTCCATTGCCGTACCCATCTCAAAAAAGAAACAAATCCCTACCTTTGTGAGGCCTCGAAACCTCGGCAACGAGGTCTAAACCTCGTTGCTCAAAAGCTGACACCCCCGCCCCGTCTAAATCACTCAGCGGTCACCGCTCCTCCAACCAATAATCAGCTGCCTCACACTTGACCAATCAAAAGGCTTGATCTCGGGAGTCCCACATCGAGCAAGCACCAAAACTCGACTCCTCAAATCTCTATGAATGGAGGAGAACCTCGTAGGTAGTAAGGGGTCGAAAAACATCTTGAACTTAAGAACTATCTTGCTCGTTGAAGATCGACGTGTTGGACCATCGTTAAAGACCACGCTGCAGACAGTGAAGGTCTACAAAAAGACTTCAAGTCACCCCAAAGAATCCCCGCCTTAGTCAAAGATTTTGCTGTATCACCCCGCAGATCACAACCACCGCGTGCTAAATCGACTCCTCGACCTCGTTACTAGAGCTCGATACATAAGCATGTGGGTGATAGAATCTCGTTGTAACTAGGAGATCTCGAACCTTGTTAGATCGAGATCTCGAACACTCTAAGAGAGATCTAGGGCATAATCATTGATTGTAATCTTATTAATTGTAACCTCGCGATCTTCAATCTCGTATTAAGGATATAAATAAAAAAGCAACTGTTTGCACAATCAAATAAAAGTAATCTCATTTCTTGTCTTCTAGCGCTGGTTTATCTCGGGTTTCATCAATACTAAGTGCTCATTTGGTAAAACACAGAAAGTGTATTTCCTAGGAAATTAAATCATGTAGAGTTAAATTCTAGGAATTAAACTTCATGGGAATTGTATAAAACTGTTTGATTAAAAATATTTTTGTATGAATTCAATTTCTACATTTCGTTTGGTTGGATTTGAAAATTCATGGGAATTTACATGAATTTTCTATCATAACTTCATTTATGAAATGTGATTGGTTAATTTATGGGTAAATACTGATTTTACAATTAGTTAAATTTATAAGAAAAATAATTAGCAAAAAAAAGAGTGGAAGTAGAACTTACCTACCTTCTACATGGTAATTGTAGTGAGTTCAGATCTCTCACGAATAAGCTTACAGCTCGGGTACACTCATGGACTTCCAGAATGCTCTCCTATGCGGGACGTAGAGAGCTTATCAAGTCTGTTTTAAATGGTATTTGCAACTTCTGGTCAAAAGTCTTTATTCTTCCAAAACAAGTTCTAGGGCTAATTCAAACAATCATTAGAAATTTTCTTTGGAGTGGTGATGCTAATGGGAAGAGAAATTTTGTTGCTTGGAAGGATATTTCCAAACCTTTTGATGAGGGTGGTCTCGGAATTAAGGAGATACTTGCATGGAACAAAGCACAAGCAGCAAAATACATGTTTGATATTGATGTTGGGGCTCCTAACATTTGGAGCCAATGGGCGAGGTGTAATCTCGCTACCAATGGGAGTATCTGGATCTCATTGGCTAAACCCAATGATTCTTGGAATTGGAAAGTACTGATGAATGTTAAAGAAGAGCTGAGTCAACTGAAGCTTCGGCTCGGTAGTGTCGAATGGGAGAAAATATGGCATGCATGCAACTCAAAACATATCAGCATTAGCCTATATAACCACTGGAGAAACAAAGGGAATTCACATCATGGTGTCCGATGATCTGGCGGTCCCCGATTATTCCAAGATGCTCTTTCACTATGTGGCTTGCTATGAGAGATAGAACTCCTAACATGAGCAGGTTGCATGACTTGGGTGTTGTTGCTTCGAATTTATGCCCGCTTTGTAATTCTTCCACAGAAACAACTCTTCACACTTGATTTGAATGTAATTTCTCTCGAGCTGTCATATCCCATGTGATGAACTGGACGGGTTTTTAGATCCACCTTGATCATCTTCACACATGGCTCTCCTGGTTCTCCATCAGCAAGAGGCAAAAGTCGCCTACTTCAAGCTCCACAAAACTGCCTTCACAACCGCCACTTACGAAATCTAGATCCATAGAAACCTTATGTGTTTTCAAGGCCAAAGAGAAAATCCGTATGAGTGTGCGCTCAAAGCCATCCAGCTCACCAATATTCGAGTCTGTGGAAGATTTAGAGATGTTAAGAACTCCCTGAATTTCTGGCTTGATAGATAATCCATTATATTTAGTCTCTTATTGTCTGAAGCCTTTTGTGTGCTTATGATGTCGAGTTCTAATATTTCGGTAACCTTGAACTCATACGAACTTCTCCTGATGCGAGGTTTATATTCTCTTTCTTCTAATGGAAATTACCTTTTCCAAAAAAAATCATGAGAACTAACCTTCCTATGATTTTTAATTGACTTTTTCCTTACCAAACACATATATTGAATGACACTTCTTATGATTTTGCAAATCATGTGATTTTAACAATAAACCAAACAAGCACTAAGAAAAACAAGTGAAAAGGATAAAAATATTCAACAAAAAGTATCAAACATAATTCAAACACTGCACCTTTTACTAGTAAATTGATATAAGGCCCAAGCCTTTAGAAGCGCTATCTCATGCCAACCCAAGGACTTCCCAGGAGGTCACCCATCTTGGTACTACTCTCGTCCCTGCACATTTCACTTCTGAGTTCTTTGTCCTCACTCGAACCCAGAAAAGGAAGAGCTCTTGTTGATATTGGGAGCACCTCAATCCCTTATAAATTATTGGGGTGTTACAATCTCCCCACTTAAACACTTGATGTCCTCGTCAAGGCCCAAGAACCGCCCTCACAGTCGAGTGACCGCCCACTGGACCAAGCCAACTCGTAACCTAGAGTCGACTCTGATACCATTTGTAAGGCCCAAGCCTTTAGAAGCGCTATCACATGCCAACTCAAGGACTTCCCATGAGGTCACCCATCCTAGTACTACTCTCATCCCTGCACTCTTAACTTCTGAATTCTTTGTCCTCACTCGAACCCAAAAAAGGAAGAGCTCTTGTTGACATGGAGCACCTCAATCCCTTATAAATTATTGGGGTGTTACAATTGAAGACTAGACTAATTGGACTACTTAACACTTGTAATATAGTATTAATTAAAAAACTATATATTTTACAAAAAAAAAATTGGTCAAAAGGGAAGTAGGGTCGGCCCCACCCCGATCGGTCCATATTAGTCCCTCTTAATGTTGCAAAATAAAGTTGACGATCAGCGAAACACAAATATTAAGATATTACAAGAGATTGACCTCGATTTGAATATCGATATCACATGTATAATATTTATTGATCGGATAATTTTTTAACGTACTACCTGTTGGGCCTCCCCAAAATTCAGCCAGAAAAGACAAGGCCAACACAAGAATGTTAGCCCGGATCATTCGCTAGCAAAAAGGGCCGAAGGGACACTTAGGACATGGCAGGAATGAGTCGTTGGAAGGAGCAATTAAGGTGTGACGGAAATCTCGGATCTCATAATCATCCTGCACAAATGGCTAATTCATTGATACCGGTGGCGAGATCTTCGGGATACGCTGAGCACTCCACTAACGGTCCAAACCGAAGAAAGGACTCTAAAGCAAGGGTGAGACGGCAATGGAGGCACGATCTACACAAGCACTCAGAGCAAAATTAGAAGCTTAATATACTCAATCTGTTTTCTTTCAAGTGTTCGTCTGTGTTTTCGAGAGATTCATCTACAACTACGATCATAATACAAACATTACAACTTACTTGCTCTTATTTTTATATCCTCTACTTGATTCTGCATCTTGTCCGTAGTTTATAATGCGTTACAATCGTTTTTGGTTAGGATTCCTACATCTAAAGTAGGTAACACATTTGTGTGGTTAATCTGCCCAAAACAATTGGCGCCCACCGTGGGGCCCTAGCCAAAAAGAAGTCACGCTAAAACAACTGCAAAATCCGTCAAATGGAGGGAATCCAAACTACCTACAGTCACATAGGAGATCTCGACAACCATGAGGTCAACGAGGAAACAAACAATCAAGGTACTGGGAACATAGATGGAGTCGGGAATGCGGATGGAGTCGAGCAAGGTTCCGGCAACACCAATGGCAACCCTGGTACTTCCGAGCAACGAGGAGTTGGAGGAGGCGATGCCGATGTCATCATGGAACTTCGATCGACAATGATCGCCCTCCAAAAAGACCTGGAGAGCCAGAAAGAGGCCAATGCCAAGTTCACCGAGGTATACCAAACACAGATTGAAACATTAACTAACGAACGTAATTTGCTTCGATCTTAGGTACAATCAACTCTGACCCGTCCCCGAGGAACCGATGTGGTAGAAGGAGTCGCTAGACGATTAGATATGGACGATCCAAGTCTCGTGACACCTGATGTTGTCCGACCAATAATCGGGTATCAAGTAAATGGTAACTCCTTGAGGGCGATACGGGAAGATACTGAGGTTTCCCAATTACGGGAACGCCTTATAGCCCTGGAGGACCGCATCACTCAGGTTCCGGGGGCACCTCAACCGATAGTGATGGAAAGAAGGGATGGTTATACCAATACTCCCTTCGCGCCCTCTATCGCAAGAGTGGATATCTCCCGAAAGTATCACGTTCCTGACGTACCTAAGTACGAAGGGGTAACGGATCCCGATCAACATATAGCCGCATTCAAACAGGCTATGAATATTAGCACAGTCCCTTTTGACATGAAGGAGATTGTTATGTGTCGTTGGTTTGGGAACACGTTATCCGGACCCGCACTCAATTGGCACTCACATTTACCTCTTGGGAGTATCTCATCTTTCGCTGAGTTAATTAACAAGTTCAGGATTAGATTTGCATGCAGCCGACATGCTAAGAAACGATCAAGTGATTTGTACCGTTTGGTCCAGAAACCGGGTGAATCTTTGAAAGCTTTCCTCAACCGCTATAATGAGGAATTGGTGACCATCGAAGGATGTGACGCCGCTACAGCTGTGGAGGCATTCTGAAGGTTCATATCAGTTTGTAATCCCGAGTTATATCGTGAATTAACTAAATATCCATGTTCGAACTTTGATGAAGTGCAGGTAAAGGCGTTAGCACATGTTCGGTTAGAGGAAGCTGACTTCTTTGTCGAAAAAGCAATCAGCCCTCACCGACCCGACCGGAAACAAGGAAGGCGAGAACCAAGATACGCTCCATACCCCACTGCACCTCATACTAAAACAACCGTCAATACAACATTCGCCAGGCAGGGCGAAAGATACGAAAACCCCAGATTGCCTCCCAAACTTTCCCATTACAACTTCTGCATAGATGCAACCAAGGTAGTCCGAACCCTCAACACCATGGGGGATACTGTTAAATGGCCTCGAAAAAGAAACGTGCCCCACATCAAAAAGACAAGTCTAGATAGTGTGATTTCCATTTTGATAATGGGCACCAGACCGATGAATGCATCGCGTTACGAAAGGAGGTAAGGGAGTTATTACGGAGGGGGCATCTCAGAGAATTAATATCAGAAAGAGCGAAGGAGCAGCTGGAGCACAACAAAGAAAACGCTAGTCCACCGCCGCCCCCGAAGCACACTAGAGTAATCAACATTATCACAGGGGGATCAGAAATTTGCGGTATAACGTACTCCGCAGCTAAAAGAATCGCGAGGGATACAAGAAGAGAGTGCCCTAAGGCTCCGTCACGAACAAGTCTTGCTATGATGCTGATCACCTTCGACGATGTCGAAGAAGAGGAAGTTCACCATGACTGCTAAATAATTTCTTTAACGATAGCCAATTTTCTTGTCAAGAGAATATTAGTGGATAATGGAAGCTCTACTAATTTACTCATGCTGGATGCCTTGTACAGCTTAGGTCTTGGGATGGACGACATCATTAAAAAATCTACGACTTTAGTGGGATTTAGTGGTGAATCACGCAACACGTTGGGAGAAATATCCTTACCTACTGTTGCAGGAGGAATAAACTACCAGGCAAAATTCCAAGTACTTGATTGCCCTTCACCTTTTAATGTCATTTTGGGCAGGCCATGGATACACGGGATGAGGGCTATCCCTTCTACTTATCATCAATGTGTGAAGTTCCCGACGCCATGGGGAGTTCAAGAAATTAAGGGGGAACAGAAATTAGCAAGGGAATGCTACTCCGTAACAATGAAAGCAACGACTTCCAAGAATCCACAACTTAAAACAGGAAAGAAGTCGTCTGATTAGCAACTAAAGGACTGTAGAACAACCACTTACTACGTATAGCTGGAGACACCAGAGCTTGAAGAAGTAGCTCTCAATCCACTTGATCCGTCAAGAAAAATCAAAATAAGAGCGGACTTGGAGCCAACTTTACGTGGACAATTGGTGGAGTTCCTACGGTCCTACAATGATTGCTTTGCATGGTCAAACGAGGATATGGTAGGAATAGATCCTAACGTGATCACTCACGCCCTCAATGTTAATGAAAAAGTACCACCAATGAAGCAGAAGAGACGCAAGTTCGCACCCGAACGAAATCAGGTAATCAACGAAGAGGTAAAATCCTTACATGAATCTGGAAAATTAGAGAAGTAAAATATCCTAATTGGCTTGCGAACGTGGTTGTTGTAAGAAAGAAAAACGGTAAATGGCGCGTTTGCGTAGACTTTACCGATTTAAACAAAGCGTGCCCTAAACACTCATTTCCTTCGCCTCATATCGATGCAATGGTGGATGCGACAACAGGGCACGAACTTTTAACTTTCATGGATGCATTTAGTGGATATCATCAGATAATGATGCATCCCGACGATTAGGAAAAAACCGCATTTGTAACCAATCAGGGAACTTATTGTTATAAAGTTATGCCTTTCGGATTAAAAAAACGCAGGTGCTACTTATCAGAGATTGGTTAATAAGATGTTTCAGGAAAAACTGGGGGATACAATGGAGGTGTACATCGACGACATGTTAGTCAAGTCGTTGAAGGCGGAGGACCATATTACCCACTTGAAAGATGCATTCCAGATCCTGCGGAGCTATAAGATGAAACTGAACCCAACCAAGTGCTCTTTTGGAGTAACGTCCGGGAAATTCCTAGGATACATAGTGACGCAGAGAGGAATAGACGCAAGTCCAGAACAGATCAAAGCCATAATGGAGTTACAGTCACCGAAGTGTGTCAAAGATGTCCAGAAGTTAACAGGACGAATAGTTGCGCCGAACAGATTCATATCGCGATCCTCTGACATAAACAAGTTGTTCTACGACATCCTGAAGAAGAACAAGTCATTTGAATGGACCGAAGCACATGAAAAGGCCTTTGAAGAGTTGAAAAATTATTTATCTAATCCACATGTACTCTTCAAACCCAAGCCAGATGAGAATTTATACGTGTACTTGGCCGTATTCGAAGTAGGAGTGAGCGCCGTCTTGATCCAAGAAGAGAATGGAGACCAATTGCCCATTTACTACGTAAGTAAAACCTTGCTTGATGCGGAAACCGGGTATTCCCCTATGGAAAAATTAGTGTTATCTTTGATAATGGCTTCAATAAAATTACGTCCTTATTTTGAAAGTCATTCTATCATCGTGAGAACTAACTATCCAATGAAGAGTATCATGTCAAAGCCAGAATTGTCAGGTCGGTTAACAAGATGGTTGATCCACTTAAATGGTTATGACATCATTTACGAGCGAAGAACAGCAATGAAGCCTCAAGCGTTGGCAGATTTTGTGGTTGACTTCACTCCTACCATTTCAGAACAAGGAGACCAAGATGTGTTGCATGTAACAAGAAGTGACAAGTGGTTGATCCATATAGACGGGGCGTCGAATCAGATTGGCGTAGGATTGGAGGAAGTCCTGAAGTCACCACAGGGGGATAGGATAGCCCAAGCTATTCGATGTACATTCAAAGCTACCAACAATGAAGCAGAATATGAGGCGCTTATAGCAGGGTTACTCGTTGCTAAGGACTTGAATGTACAAGAAATTGAGGTAATTTGTGATTCGTTACTTATTGTAAATCAAGTTACGAACTCATATGCTGCTAGGGATTCAAAGATGAAGGCGTACTTAGAAAAAGTACAAGAGATCATTAAACATTTTAAACATTTTGAGATAAAACAAGTTCCCCGGGATGCCAACACACAAGCAGACGCCTTAGCCAACCTCGGATCCGCAATCGACCCAAGAGAGTACAACAAGATACCTTTCGTGTACCTTAACGCGCCATCTATAATCAAAGAAGCATATATGTTTGAGGTTCGAGAATCTGACGAAGACAACTCGTGGGTGACTCCTTACTTAAAATGGTTACGAGATGGAGTCTTACCAGACGACAAGGAAGAAGCTCGACGACTTAAGGTAAAAGCTTCCACTTTCACCATTAAGAATAACATTCTATTTAAGTGGATGTCATCAGGAATATACGCCCGATGCGTAAAGGAGGAAGAGGTATAGAAGGTGTTACAAGACATACACGATGGAGAATGCGGAAATCATTCAGGGGGTCGCAACTTGGCAAGAAAGGCAAGTAGGATGAGTTATTATTGGCCCACCATGAACAAAGACACAGTGGAGTTCGCCCGCAAGTGTGACGCGTGCCAGCATCATGGACCTATACCACATCAACCTTCGGAGTTGTTACATCCCATAACTTCCCCTTGGCCATTCATGAAATGGGGAATGGATATCGTTGGACAGCTTCCTCCAGCTTCAGGACAATGTGTCAACATCTTAGCAATGATTGACTACTTCTCCAAATGGATCGAAGCCGAAGCCTTCAAAGAAGTCAAAAGACACCCAGGTCATCTCTTTCATAAAAGAAACATCCTGAGTAGATTTGGAATACCATCCACCATAGTATGCGACAACGGGTCTCAATTCATCAGCGACAAGACAAGATCATTTTGCCAGCAATACAACATTCAGTTGGTGATGTCGACACCACGTTATCCTCAAGCCAATGGTCAGGCAGAAGCAAGCAACAAAGTGATCATCAACAACTTGAAGAAGCGACTCAAAGAGGCAAAGGGGAAATGGGAAGATGAGTTACCCCTTATTCTGTGGTCAGATCGAACAACCCCTAAGACTACTATAGGCCATAAACCTTTCTCCTTGGTTTATGGATGCGAAGCCGTGTTACCAATAAAAGTAAATTTGCCCACAGTTCGATATGGACTTACTACCGAGGAATCAAATCTACCTAACTTGTTGCACCATTTAGACACGGTAGACGAGTTACGAGATGAGGAATCAGTTCTTATGGCGGCATACAGACAGGGGGTAGCTCGGAGTTACAACAAACGCGTCAATGCAAAGGCGTTCCAAGTGGGAGATTCGGTATTAAGGAAAGTCTTTCAAAACACGCAGGAATTGAATGCTGGCAAGTTGGGAGCAAATTGAGAAGGACCTTATCAAATCACAAAAATCGTAGGACAAGGAGCCTACGAGTTGATGTAGCGAGATGGGAAGATAGTCCCCAGAAGTTGGAACGCGACGAACTTAAAGTTGTACCATTTTTATAAATAAAAAACGCATAAGTCGCAATAAGGTATACTCCTTAAACTTTTTCTTTTCACATTATATTATTACATCTTTACACACACATGAGACAACAACGGTTTCGAAAAAACTAACAAGGGACGCCTTGTGACGTTACAGGCCAAAACATAGGCCCTCGCCTTATGATCAAGCAACGTTGTGCACATATCGACTAGTCAAAAAAGATGCAAGAGACGAGAACGTGTAATGTAAACTCTAGAACAAGAGGAGTTTCACCAAACATTTGTAACACGATTCACAATTTTATTGCAAATATTTACCTTCAAACAAATACATTATTTTCTCTCTCCCTCTACATCTTACATAAAAAAGCGCTATAAAACAAAAAGTTTATCGCTAAACTACAAGTACACATTTTTATAAACAAGTCAGTCTTTCACAAACGCGTTGATCTTCATTCTCCGACAATAAACCTGTTCTACCTGGAAAAAAGACAAACACAGATCCAAGGCCATAGCAAATACTGAAATATAATAAACATAAAACCCGAAAAACCAACAGGGGGTATAAGTTGTCCGGGCCCTACAACAAGCGGCCAAACAAAACTTAGAGTTGTAAAAAGCCGCAACATACTGGGGGTAGAATAAGAATCCAAGGAATAAAAGAAGAAAAAGGAAATCAATCCTTGGAAATTTCTTCAGCTGGTTTCTGGTTGTCCATTTCCACCTGGGCCACTTCTTTGGGAACTTGTGAAATCTCGTCGATAAGAGAGGATTTCTTGGAGGCACTAGCTTCATCAGGGAACAAGTTCTCGAATTGCTCTCTTTCCTTCACAGCATCCCAAGAAGAGTGTTTTCCTGCAGCAAACTCTTCTATTGTCTCGATGCGAGCTTTGAGTGACTAGTAGTCAGTCGTATCTTCAACCTCCTGATCAAGAGCAACACTCTTCTTCGATGCTTCCTTGAACCTGTCCTCCCATGCCTTGGATTTTCCGAGAGCTTTCTTGAGGGCGCTCTGCAGATCAACGACCTTCGTTTCCAAAGCCTTCTTCTCCTGCCCCAAAATGACCGATCTATCCTTCTCGAGTTGCGAGCTGGTCTTACTCTGAGCCAATTGCTCGGGATAGTCCTTGAAGGTGTCAAAAGCCGCAAGGGCAAGTTGGAAACCCTGGGTAACGAGTATATAACTATCATGAATCGTGAATCTTAACAATGAAAATGAAGAGAGTTAATGAATACCTGCCACTGAGCCGCCAGTATCTCG
The DNA here is from genome assembly GCA_964016875.1 of Fallopia convolvulus. Taxonomy (NCBI): domain Eukaryota; kingdom Viridiplantae; phylum Streptophyta; class Magnoliopsida; order Caryophyllales; family Polygonaceae; genus Fallopia; species Fallopia convolvulus. The sequence continues at coordinate 11,929,543 of OZ024721.1, forward strand.
CCGAAGAAGTCAGGTAACGTAGACCGGTGTCCTGAATCTCGAAGGCAGTTCACTTGAAGCGGCATTAGGGATTTCAGACATTTTCCGGCGTCCATGTCCAAAGACATCATAGTGCTAGGAAGGTCTGTCATTTGAGAGGATACATCCTTCTTTGACAAAGAAGCCTTAGGAGAGTTGCTTGCAACCTTGGGAGGGAAAGCTACCGCCAAGGACGTATCTGCAGTAGAAGTCGTTTCCTCTTTCCTCTTCTTCCTGGCTTCGACTCTTTCCAAGGTTGATAATGCGGAAGTTGATCTAGTAGTCCTTGAACCTGACAGCATAGGAGTAACAGGATTAGCGGAAGGTAAAAACGATGAAACAAGGAAGAAGAAGAAAGAAAAGCTTACTCGACATCTCGGTATCTTCGGGTTTTGTGAGACACGCCTTTACCAACTTTGGGTATGATTTGTCCTCCAACGGGAGAGCCTCGATGTGGGAGATAACTTGGAACGACACCTTGAGGGGTTGAGGAGTAGCGAGATTCTCTGCACAAAAAACTACCAGTGGTTAGATTTGAGTAAAAACCAATGAGTACAAGAGGGAAACACTACTTGTTGACCGCCAATGACTTTTCAGGAAAGACGTATCGATTCCCAGAGAAGACAATCTCACGAAGAAGAATTTATCAGCCAACCCCGGTCAGATTTCGATATGTTGAAGACTAGGTCAGATTTATTTGTGAAGGTTTTCAAAGTTAAACGGCCAGGACCACGTTTAGAAAGGCAGCATAGACACTAGAAGGAGGAAAGAATACCTCTTCATGCGGAGGAAAACCTGCAGAGAAGGCGAAGATATGGGGGTCTTCCGAAGTACTATCTCTTTGGTGATAGGAAGTGAGGAATCCGGAAGAGGTTAGGGAATGAGGAATGGCGGCTTCAAGATAGTAAAGAGAAGAGGAACTAGAAGTTGCCATAATGAAGGGAAGAAGAGAGGTTGAAGAAGAAGAAGCAAAGTAGAAGGAAGCGTACCTGGACACCGAGAAGCACAACTGAAGTCTTAGAGGCCATCATGGCTGCTATAAATACGGGTTGATGGGACAGGTCTCTACGCGCTACAACTTCCGAGAAGCTAAAATAAAAAACCCTAGAAAAGCGGTGGAGGGAGTTTTCTCGGGTTTTTGAGGGGGTATTGTTGGGCCTCCCCAAAATTCAGCCCGAAAAGACAAAGCCAGCCCAAGAATGTTACCCCGGATCATTCGCTAGCAAAAAGGGCCGAAGGGACACTTAGGACGTGGCAGGAATGAGTCGTTGGAAGGAGAAATTAAGGTGTGACGGAAATCTCGGATCTCATAAACATCCTGCACAAACGGCTAATTCATTGATACCGGTGGTGAGATCTTCGGGATACGTTGAGCACTCCACTAACGGTCCAAACCGAAGAAAGGACTATAAAGCAAGGGTGAGGCGGCAATGGAGGCACAATCTACACAAGCACTCAGAGCGAAATTAGAAGCTTAATCTACGCAATTTGTTTTCTTTCAAGTGTTTGTCTTTGTTTTCGAGAGATTCATCTACAACTACGATCATAATACAAACATTACAACTTACTTGCTCTTATTTTTATATCCTCTACTTGATTCTGCATCTTGACCGTAGTTTATAACGCGTTACAATCGTTTTTGGTTAGGATTCCTACATCTAAAGCAGGTAACACGTTTGTGTAGTTAATCTGCCCAAAACACTACCCACCAAATTGAAATGAATATCAAAACGGACTTAGAAAGATGTATAAGACTATAAGAAAATATAAATCACCATTATAATTATGTAAAATTAGTGTCTAATTTTCACGATGTATGGTATTTTGCATATGGTATCTTAGTTTATGGTCTTTTGCATTTATGTGAAATTAATTTCATGTAATTTGGATGAAGATTAAAAGGAATTAAATTAAAGGTAGAATAAGGATTGAAACATTATAATACCTGGTTGAGAATTGATAGATTCGGATTTATTTTCCTGCTTCAAACTTCGTGTTTTATTTTTCGCAATAAAGCATACATTTTTTTAGTCATTGATGTTGGCATACGATATACTCCATATCAATAGGATGAGCCTCTTCCTCTTCTATAACACTTGTACCTTAATTGATAAGAATTCTTGTAACTCCTATATCAATAAATTCATCCTATAAATAATTGATAAGAATTCCTATAACTCCCATATCAATTAATCCATCCTAATTAATTCCTTAATTGATTATATTTATTTATTTCACAAATAAACAATATTCCTTATTATTAAAAACATCTAATATGTCTTAATAATTTACCACCTTACCCGTTTGATCTTGTCCGTCAACTCTAAGTGTGTGACCTCATAGGACCCGATTATAATAGCCATGGATTTAACCCGTTTAACCCCATTAATCATAGTTGGCTTCTAGCAAAGCACTGCGACTCCTAAAATAATCGGATTAAATTATCTCTGTTAATTGTCCTATCCAAGTTTTATGATACGTAGATGCAGTGCAGTGGACCATCAGGGTCGGTAACAGGGCCGAAAGGCTCGGTAACGAGACCGTCAGGGGCGACAACGTCGGTAACGGGACCTGTTAGGGATCGTTGACCTCCAGCTCACTTTACGAATTATTTAGTTAATTAATTAATGTAATTCTTAAATAGAGTTTTATAAACTCTATCTCGGGTTTTCTTTACAGTTCTTTCCCTGTACACTTTTATTGAACCGTTAGCGCTTAGTATAAATACCCTATGTTATTATGCTTTTCATTAGTCAGAATTATGCCCTAATCTTCCTTTCTCGCCTCCCTCCTTCTCGTCTGTTCTTTTCCTCGGCCGCAGGCCATTCACAGTTCTCCCTCAATTTGATTACTACTTGTGCAGGCTAATTACACCTTGTATCAACTAGTGCTTTCATCGTTGAACACCTTACTATGTCGAACGAAGAATAAACTTCAAATATAACAAGCGGTGAAAATGAGATCTATGACCTGTTACAGAACCTATCGGTCGAACTTTGCCAGAATCGTCGGGAACAGGAGGTTCAATGTCGGTGATTAGATTAGGTTTTCCATATATTGGATATCCGAAACATCATCAACGATCAAACTCGAGGGATTTACGCCGAAAATCCTTTTGCTAAACCGCGGCAGAAAGCGCCGGAAATCACGCCGCAGCAGCAGCCACCGCATGTACAGCCCCATGTAATGCCATCAAACTGTCGATCGATGTGCGAAGAACAACTGCACTTGGAGGGTTATTCGAAAATTCGGATCGATGCTCCACGCGCGAAGAACAAGCTTATTTCGATTATTTTCATACGTCGGATATTGATCGTTTACAATTGGTCGAAATGCTCTTTGATCACCCGACATCTGATTGGTTCCGATATAAATTTCGGAATAATTGTAATCGGACGTGGCCTGAATTTTTTGTTGCGATGAAACAATGCTTAGATTCACATCACTATCAGGACTATGTCGGCCTCCTTGCTAAACTTCAGCAGAAAACTACTGTTCTTGATTATCATGCTGAGTTTGAAGCCTTGTTGAATAAAGTAGATGGGCTTTCCGAGCTGACATTAATCTCGTTATTTAAAGCATGCCTAAAATTACCGGTTCAACGTGAATTGAATTTACGCAACCCACTGACATTAGCACATGCTTTTGAACTAGCCGGAGAGCTTGCCACTTCTTACATGGACATGGTTAATGGGATTTCGGCACCACGTCGTGGCTGGCAAGCCGCGGGCTATAAGACGGGTGGAGCGAATAGCTCGAACAGCGCATCCACCCCAATATCGGTAGCCGGTCCAATGCCTACACTTCCAGGGCTGAATTATGCTACCTTGCCAATCAAGCGCCTTTCCGTCGTCGAACGCGAAGAGCGTACAAAAAAGGGTTTATGTTGGAATTGTGAAGAGAAATATGCTCCATGCCATCATTGTAAACATCGTTTTCTTTCTTTTTAAGGCAGTGATGGCAAAGACGAGGATGATAATGTAGCCACCGAAGATTCTAATTTGGCCGTGATGGGTGATGTATCCAGTATTCATTCAATGGATGGGCTTGCTAATCCTAAATCACTGAAAATTATGGGCTTCATTACTGAGGTTACAGTTCGGGTGTTGATTGATGGAGGTAGTACTCACAACAGCTAAACAGCTTCGACTACCTTTGGCAAAAATCTCTCCGTTTCGAGTTTAGGGTTAGAATGGGTCATCTATGTTATGCACCCATCAGTGCTCGACCACTCCATTAAAGTTGCAGGGTCACTCATTCTCTATGATCTGTTTGTATTGGAGGTGCATGGACCTCAGGTTGTCCTCGGCGTGCGGTGGTTACAAACTTTGGGAAAGGTTTCCCATGATTATGCTAAGTTGTTGATGGAATTCTCTTGGCAGGGGAAAGTGGTGACATTGCAGGGGGAACGACAAGCACCACGTCTGATTTCTTGAATACTATATAGTCTCTTTGTGCGTCTGAGTCCGTTGCCGATTGCTTTGAGATTTTACCCCTTACAGAGGGCGACATGATGCCGTGCCTGATGCTATTAATTTTCCCTCTAACATCCACCCCGATATTCGGGAGGTATTACAGCTCGACGAGAGCATTTTTCGTTTTCCGGTGGGGTTACTGATGTTCGTGTTTTTAGTCTAGTTTTTGGTGTGTTCCTTAGATAGTTTAGTTTAGTTTTAGAGTTAGTTTTGTGTGTTTTTGGATGAGTTTGCATATTTTGTGAAAAGTGTATATGGAAGCTACTCCATTTTGTGTCTTTTCGTAGGTTTTTAAGCGGGAAAGAGTGATTTTTGAGCTGAGTGGAGGTCTTATGGTGGAGGATGGAAAGCATGGAAGAAGAAGATAAAGATTGCATGGGAAGATTGAAGGAAGTTTCATGTTAAAGTCGAGGAGAAGCTGAAGAAAAGCCAAAACAGAGGCTCGTTAACGATGTTGTGAAGGTCGTTAACGAGGCTGAAAGATAGAATTTTTCAAAGGGTATTAGTGATCTCTACAGACCCTGTGCGGGGTCATTAACAAGGGTCCCGTGTCGGTAGAGGCGTAGCCGACTTTGTGTTTTTATATCTTTTATCTTGTTATCTTTTTAGTAGAGTAAGTTTTTATCTTTTAGCCTTTTTAATAGATAGTTTCTTAGTATAAAAACCCTTGTTCTAAGCTTAGGCAAGGGGGGTGTCATATTAGTTTTAGGAGAAGTCGAGTAAGGAGAAATACCGAAGCTGAGTTCGATTGAGAGAGAGGGCTTAGGGTCAGTGATTGGATTTTTGCTCACTGTTCTTAAGTGTTTTCAGAATTCTACAAAGTTTGTAAGACGATATTTTCTTAGTAATTTCAAGTAAGTTTAGTTTGTTTTCAATGTCTTCTTTGATTAAAGTTGTTTGCTTTATTTCCATGAGTAGTGAGTAGCTTTCTTATCTAGGGTCGGGGTTGAAACCCGACATAGTTGTGCATGTTTGAATGAGTAAGTTGATGTTTTGATTGCCTTTTATCCTTTTAAATTGCTTGTTGTGCTTATGCTTAGACAATAGTCGAGGTAATTTGAGTTTTTAACTTGATCGAAAGAGAAAGTTGTTAACTTGAATGATGATATTGTTCGTTAACGAAAATTTCGAGCTTTGGATTCAAAACAAGTGATAGAGTGAATTGATTTATGAGAATTGATTGATTTGCTTGTTTGTCAGCGAAAGTTGATGAATTTATCTTTAAAGGCATGATCTTTATTTTCTTATGAGTTTTTATGCATAGCTATGTCGTGGTAACCCTTTTCCTAGATCCTTTTTATCTTATTGAAGTAGTTTGTTTGCTTTCGAATCATTCGTTATCGAGTTAACTTACACTCGGTACCGAACCTGTGTTAGGTCGTTATTTGTTTTGTGTTCGCTAGTTTTCCAGGTTCGTTAACGACACTGACAAGGTCGTTAACGAGGTTGGTCGTAGCTGTTTTTTCCCATTTTGCTTTGTTTTTCTTGTTTTAGTAGTTGGTAGACAAACAACCGTGCTTCCCGTGGAACGATCCTGAATTGGCTATACTTAACGGGGTCTTGACGATAAATTTTATTTGTTGCTGAGTAAAACCCTTCCAACAAATAGGCACCGTTGTCGGGGAAGCAACAGTGTTTGTTTGTTTATTTGTGGGTCTGGGAATAGCCCGACCCCGTTTTTGTTTTTAATTTTGTTTTCTTTGTTTGGTTTCTCAGCGTATGCCAACAGGACGTCGCAGGCTCGAATTTGACAGCACCGGTTATTATTCGAAACCTGAACGAACGTTGCACCGTAGACAGAGAGAAAACCGAGCCATGGCTACACCTGAAGAGATGGCTCGACAGATGGAAGCACTCCAGATGCAAATGGAGGCGTTACAAGCTGATCGAGATGCCGCTGCTGTCGAAGCTGAATGTGAACGAGTGAACAGTGCTCGTTTACAAGAAGAACTGAATGCATATCCGAGGAATGCCAAGCAATATATGCATCCAGAACTGAGGGTGCCGGATTATGCAATTGTGCTTCCAGAGATAGAGAAGACATTTGAGATTAAATCTCAATTTATATCCTTAATAAAGAGGGCTCAGTTTGAAGGGAAACCTACTGAGTGCCCTATGGAACATATTAGGAACTTTCTTGATTTATGTGACACTATAGCTGTTGAAGGTGTCTCACTTGAATATGTTCTTTTAAAATCTTTTAGGTGGTCTCTTACTGGAAAGGCCATGAGCAGGTTGGAGAGCTTATCTCCTAAGTCTATCAGGACTTGGAAGGCTTTGTATGATCAATTTCTTACAAAGTTCTTCCCTCCTTCTAAGACAACGGAGTTGAGAAAACGCATCATCTCCTATCATCAGCTACCTAACGAGACCTTTGTAGAGACATGGGAAAGGTTTAAAGAGATGCTTAGACAATGCCCTACTCATGGGCAACCTTTATATGTGCTCCAAGAAATCTTTTTCCAAGGGATCAATGCAGAAACGAAGAACCACATCAACACACATACTGCGTGCGGTTTTATAGAGATGGATCCCACAGCTGCATGGGAACTGCTGGACAAGGTTTCCAACTACGATGTCATGTATGGTACCCAGTAGTCGCCCCAAAAACAAAAGCATCTCTACGTGCCTAACAAGGATGATGTTGATCCTTGTTAGGCACGTAGAGATGAGGTCTACCGCCTTAAGAAACAGGTAAGTTTTCTAAAAGTCTCTCAACCTTGTCAAGAATGTGGCTCTTCTGCCCATATTACTTCTGCTTGCACTAACATCGAGCAGGTAAGAGTCGTTGAGACCTATGCTGAGGTGAATTACATGAGAGGTCCATACAGAAACCAGCCTCATAACTTTGACAGGCCAAACAACTATCCAACGTGGGGCAATCAAAATAGGAACTCAAACTATGCAGTGCCTCCACCGGATAGACGACCTGCGCCATATCGACTCCCGGGCTACCAAGAGCCACCATCCTAGGCACAAGGGTTACACGAAGGCATTAACGGAGTCCATAACAAATTCAATGAAGTCCATAGCAAGATTGATGGCATCCAAGCCAACCTTAACAACCAAAACAAAAGATGGGGAGAGTTCGATGTGTGGAAGAAGAATGTCGACTCCCAGCTAGGGAACCTCGTTGTACAGATTCCAAGACCACAAGGGCAACTCCTGGGTCGTCCCGAGGAGAACCCTAGAGGACAAATAGCGGCGGTGCACCTTAGGAGCGGAAAGACACTACGGGAGCATGCCCAAGCTAACGAGAAGAGCCCCGAAACTGACAAGTAAGCCACGGCTCAGATCAATAACGAGCCAGAGAGGGTCGTTGCCAAACCTGAACAATTTGGTAACGATGCTCCCAGGGTCGTTAACGACCCTAGTCCAGGTAAGTTTCCTATTCCGAGCTCCTCTCTCAATCCCAGGCTCGTTAACGACCCCATCAGGGTCAGTACCGACCCTTCGAATGCACCAATCGACTCTGTTGTCGACCCGATAGCATCACCTCTCGAGCCCGATTTGCCTCCGAGAATGGTGAAATCTCTTCCTTTTCCTACTAAGAAGTCTAAGGACTCTACTGAAGGCAAGTTTAAGCATTTCATTAAGATTCTACAGGGCTTAAATATTTCTATCCCATTCGCTGAGGCCCTAAGCGAAATGCCGGCTTACACAAAGTTTTTGAAAGACATTCTTAGCAGTAAACGATCTATTACAGAGCTTCAAGATGAGGTCCGATCCATTACTCTTCCAGAGAAATTAGGCGACCCAAGGAGATTTGTTATAACAATTGGCATAGGCGACCACCGATTCAAAGCTCTATGTGATTTGGGAGCCAGTGCTAGTTTACTCCCTTTGTCAATCTGGTCAAAAGCTAATATGGGACCATTGGAGCCTGTAGACATGAGGTTGTACACGGTGGACGGGTCAAGTGTGAAAGCCACAGGAGTCGTTGATGATTATCCCATTCAAGTTGGGAAATTTTTCATTCCAAATGATTTTATCGTCCTCGACATGCTTGAAGATCCGCTAGTCCACATCATTTTAGGCAGGCCATTCCTGGCTACAGAAGGTGCTAGGGTAGACGTGCAGAAAGGACTCCTCACCTTCGATATAGGAGAGGAACGTGTAGAATTCAGCCTTGACCAAAACGCCAACGACCTAACTACGGTCGCACAAATCGAGTTGTCCCAGCCAGAGCTCGATGTTGTTGATTCTAAAGACCCTCCTCCGAAAAAACAGAGAGGACAGGAGTTTAATCGGGACTTCTACCGACTCTCCTTGGTCCAGTACCGAGCCCCTCATGCCACATTATGATAGAAGATTGACAGTGCAGGCTCATTAACGACCCCGACAATGTCGGTATCAACTTCATCACCAACAAATCAAGGTAAGTACTCTAACTATGGATTCACTATTAATGGTTATGAATCTTCTTTATACTCTGTTCCTACACCATACCCCACTATTTATGCTATAGAGGAATCGAAACCACCTTGGTCTTCGGATTTCACTAACCCTTGTGTAGGCATACCGGGCATATTGCTAGAAGATGAAGGACCAAATTTAGTGACAAGAGCTAATAATGAGTACAAAGCTATGTATGGGGTCCCTCAACACCTTGACATAGCTGCAAAGGAACCACATTGAGCCAAGGTACGTATGTTGGGCTAACGAAGTTACAAATAGCGCTTACGGGAGGCAACCCGGTTTTTAGTTTAGTTTAGTTTTTTTCTTTCTTTTTAGAACATTTCCTGGCTTTCTTTTGAGTTTTTAGTTGTTTAGAAGTTGGCAAGATAGAATTGTTTGGGGCTAACATGATATAGGGAGTTGGGCTCGGAACAATACTGAAAAACAGGTCACACAGGCTCGTTAACAACCCCACCCAGGGTCGTTAACGACCCATTTCGAGACCCGAACATCGGACACGACAAGGTATGTATTTTTAACCTAGTTCTATCTTCTATCCATTCTACCTATGCCGCCTCTTCCCCTACCTCTTGCCCTTCCTATTTAACCTAGTTCTATCTTCTATCCATTCTACCTATGCCGCCTCGGTACCGAGGTTTTGGGCAACAATGACAGCTTCGTTAACGATGCACCCAGGGTCGTTAACGACTAATTCGAGGCTACTATCGCGGCACACAGCTTCGGTAACGACCCCCCACAGCAGTCTGTCATCCCTCAGTCTTATGATCTTATGCCTTATAACCCGATGATTTTTCAAGACCACTTCCAACCTCAAGATCACTACCAACCACCTCCTCAAGCCACCTACACTGGATCGAGTGTTCCACCTCCATGGGCCGAAGATATTTCATTTCAGATGCAACAGCTTAACCTACAGCAGACACAGCTCCACCAAAGGATGGAGCGGTGGGAGGTTGTCTATTCCGCTCGCATGGCTCTAGATGATGTGAGGCATCAGCAGGCGAATGCTCGTTGGAGGACTATGGAGCAAAGGGTGACGGTTGATGAGGAGCGTTGGAGGACCATGTTCGAGTTTGTAGGCAACTTTGACCGCCAGTTTCCACCACTAGGGCGCTGATCCAACCTTTGAGAAATTGTTCCCCTTCCGCTTTAGTTGTCTTCTAAGTTTTCTTTTTCCTTTTTCTTTCTTTTCTTTTCTTCTGCTTAGTTTTATTACAGTGGGGACACTGTAATTTTAAGTATGGGGTGGGAAAGGGAAGAAAAACTTGTTTGTGTGTCTTGTTTGTTTGGTATGTTTTGTCTGTTTTAGTTGTTCTTTTTCTTAAAGAAAATCAAAAAAAATTGAAAATTCTAAAAAAGAGTTTTTAGAATAGATAAATACCTTTCTTTTGGTTCTATGATAGTAGTTGCTAGAATGACCATATAATTCCTTGCAAGCATGTTTTTGATGGTATAGCCTGATTCTTGATATGAAGTTGTTTTTATAGAGGAATATCATTTGATGAAATTGAGCATGTATAACTTTTAGCATGAGTAATGCAATCCAACAAAAATGCTACCTTGTGAGTTGTTTTTAGCCTTGTAGGGAGAACATCATAGATCCCTCTTCTTTCTTGTGTGATTTACTCTCTTTATGTATATTATCTCTTGGAATTGTGATGGTTATCTATTTGTTGAGACCTGTATAAGATTTATTAGTTCATTACTTGTGGAGGTCAGATGATAGAGAACTTATTTTAATAAGCCTTATTTATCCTTATCCACCCTTATCATGATCCTTCTTTTGATAACCAATTTTAGCCTGAAGCCTTTTATTTTTAGCTCAACAAAAATTGTTTCCCTAACCGAGATAAGCTTGACCCTATCCGGGGATTAAGACTTAGATTTAGAGAGCTTTGTTTTGTAGAGTGAAAAAGTTATGCTTGGTTCAAATAAAAGGGGTTTTGGGAAGGGTAGATTGGAAGTCTCTTGTTTGATTTGAAAAAAAAGGTCTCTTGGTAAGAAAGGATGCACAAGGAGAAAAACAAGAAAGAAAGTTGTTGGTTTAAAAGAAAGGAAACGAGTAGATATTGTAGCTCATTAACGACCTTGTTTGGCTCGTTAACGAGGCTGTTCGAGCTGGAAAAAAAAGAGAAGAAAAAGTGAGAAGTGATGAAATATAAATGAAGAAAAAAGGAGGAGAAAAGTGAATGTGCATTTGTGTTTAAAGTTAAACTGGAGATTCTTTTGAGTTTTTATGAGGCTTTCTAGGATATAAAGGTGAGAGTGTGTGTATAATGTTAGAGTGAGTTTGGTAAAATCTTTTATGAGAGTTTTGTTATGTGAGTTTTTAGGAGTCTTTTGATTCCCGGATATTATTAGAACCACATAGCCAAAATGTTTCCATGCTTATTTGTTTTTACCAAGCCCCATTACAACCCGGCCGAATGGAAGCTTCTATGAAGTTTTTCATTGAGCCTAGTTCTCTTGATGATTTTTGCTTGTTTTGACAAATCTTAGGTGGAGAGTTTGGTGATATAAGTTCCAATTTCTATGAGTTTTTGCATATAAGATGAGTCGAGAGATTGAATTTATAAGCCTAAACACTTGAGAGTTGAGTGAAACACATATATCCTTGGTGAGGTTGGATTGTATATGCTTATGTCTATTAGTCTATATATATATGTGTGTGATGACGTTAATAGTCATTTGTTATTTTCTGCTATGTTTTTCATGTTGCTTTTGAGTTGATGGCTATTTGCTTGATGAGCATGATTGTTTGGTTTTGATTATTTTGTAGTGATTGCTTGAGGACAAGCAAGCCTAAGTATGGGGTATTTTGATGTTCGTATTTTTAGTCTAGTTTTTGGTGTGTTTCTTAGTTTGTTTAGTTTAGTTTTAGTAAGTTTTAGAGTTAGTTTTGTGTGTTTTTGGATGAGTTTGCATATTTTGTGAAAAGTATGGAAGCTACTCCGTTTTGTGTCTTTTTGTAGGTTTTTAAGCGGGAAGGAGCGCTCTTTGAGCTGAGTGGATGTCTTATGGTGGAGGATGGAAAGCATGGAAGAAGAAGATGAAGATTGCATAGGAAGATTGAAGGAAGTTTCAATTTAATGTCGAGGAGAAGCTGAAGAAAAGCCAAAACAGAGGCTCGTTAACGATCCTGTGAAGGTCGTTAACGAGGCTGAAAGATAGAATTTTTCAGAGGGTATTAGTGATCTCTACGGACCTTGTGCGGGGCCGTTAACGAGGGTCTCGTGTCGGTAGAGGCGTAGCCGACTTTGGGTTGTTATATCTTTTATCTTGTTATCTTTTTAGTAGGGTAAGTTTTTATCTTTTAGCCTTTTTAATAGATAATTTCTTAGTATAAAAACCCTTGTTCTAAGCTTAGGCAGGGGGGTGTCATATTAGTTTTAGGAGAAATCGAGTAAGGAGAAATACCGAAGCTGAGTTCGATTGAGAGAGAGGGATTAGGGTCGGTGATTGGATTTTTGCTCAGTGTTCTTAAGTGTTTTCGGAATTCTACAAAGTTTGTTAGACGATATTTTCTTAGTAATTTCAAGTAAGTTTAGTTTGTTTTCAATGTTTTCTTTGATTAAAGTTGTTTGCTTTATTTCCATGAGTAGTGAGTAGTTTTCTTATCTAGGGTCAGGGTTGAAACCCGACATAGTTGTGCATGTTTGAATGAGTAAGTTGATGTTTTGATTGCCTTTTATCCTTTTAAATTTCTTGTTGTGCTTATGCTTAGACGATAGTCGAAGTAATTTGAGTTTTTAACTTGATCGAAAGAGAAAGTTGTTAACTTGAATGATGATATTGTTCGTTAACGAAAGTTTCGAGCTTTAGATTCAAAACAAGTGATAGAGTGAATTGATTTATGAGAACTGGTTGATTTGCTTGTTAGTCAGCGAAAGTTGATGAATTTATCTTTAAAGGCATGGTCTTTATCTTCTTATGAGTTTTTATGCATAGCTATGTCGTGGTAACCCTTGTCCTAGATCCTTTTTATCATATTGAAGTAGTTTTTTTGCTTTCGAATCATTTGTGACCGAGTTAACTTACGCTCGGTACCGAACCTGTGTTAGGTCGTTAATTGTTTTGTGTTCGCTAGTTTTCCAGGTTCGTTAACGACCTTGACAAGGTCGTTAACGTGGTTGGTCATAGCTATTTTTGCCCATTTTTGTTTGTTTTTCTTGTTTTAGTAGTTGGTAGAGAAACAACTGTGCTTCCCGTGGAACGATCCTGACTTCGCTATACTCAGCGGGGTCTTGACTACAAATTTTATGTTGTTGAGTAAAACCCTTCCAACAGTTACCACCCCAACGCCCGTGGGATCATCGAATTCACCTACATAGGGACTCTAAACCGGTGAATGTCCGGCCTTACGGTTATCCTTATTTTCAAAAAATAGAAATTGAGTGGCAAGATCAGAATGCACACTTCGGATATTTACAAGACCCCTTTTCGGACTCATGATGGGCATTTTGAATTTCTAGTCAAGCCATTTTGGCTCACCAATGCCCCGTCGACTTTTCAGGCCGCCATGAACCAGATATTTGCCGCCTATTTACGTCAGTTTGTCAATGTTTTCTTTGACGATATCTTGATTTATAGTTTGTCCATGGCAGTTCACATCCGTCACCTAGACACAACTCTTCAGATATTACAGCAGAACAACTTCTTTGTCAAGAGCTCCAAATGTTCCTTTGGTACCACGAAAGTTGAATACTTAGGACATATTCTGTCGGCAGGGCAGTTGCTAGCCGACTCGGCCAAATTAGAGTCCATGGCTAATTGGCCAAAACCAAAGATAGTTCGGCAACTTCGGGGATTGCTGGGCCTGATAGGCTATTATCGTAAATTCATCCAGCATTATGCCTCCATCGCAACCCCTTTGATTGTCCTCCTACAGAAGGATAAGTTCGTTTGGTCCACTAGTGCTGACGACGCTTTCAGTCGACTTAAGTCAGCTATGTTGCATCCGTCCGTTCTTTAGTTACTGGGTTTTACTTCTTCTTTTGTGGTGGAAACTGATGCTTCTAATGCTGATATTGGGACAGTGTTATTACAACATGAGAAACCGGTAGCTTTTTTCAACCAGACCTTGGGCGTTCGGCGTCGTGGTTCTTCTGCATACCACCGCGAGTTATTTTCTATTGTTATCGCCGTCCATAAATGGCGTCAACACTTGTTGGGACGGGAGTTCCTTATACGAACTGAACAGAATAGTTTGAAAGAGCTACTCTCTCAGGTGATCCAGAACCTTGATCAACAATTTTTCATTCAGAAACTTATGGGGTATAAATTTAGGATTCAATACAAGGCGGGGTCTAATAACAAAGCTGCAGACGCCTTATCCCGTTGCATGATTGATGTCGAATTATCTTTACACCAATTTTTTGCTTATTCATGCCCAATGCCGGATTTATTGCAACACGTGAGACGAGAGATCGAATTCGACTTTGGCTGATTTAGTTGAGTTGCATAAGTCGTTTGCTGAGGGTACTTTAGAACCCCCATTTCGAGTACACGATGGTGTTATTTACTATGGTAATCGGTTGATGTTAAGTAAGTTTTCTGCCCTTAAAGCCGACGTCCTGCACGAATTTCACACGTCCCGAAGCGCCGACCATCCGGGGGTGGACCGCACTTTTCGTCGGGTAGCAGCGATTTTCTTTGGGCATGGTATGCGTAAAGAAATTAAATAGTTTATAGATTCTTGTCTTGTCTGCCAACCCACTAAGTATAGTACAAAGAAGCCGGCAGGTCTACTACAACCTTTACCGATTCCGCTGCAAGTGTAGGACTCTATTTCCATGGATTTCATTACCGAGCTTCCACCATCACGGGGCTTTTCTACAATCTTGGTGGTGGTAGACAGGTTGACTAAATATGCTCATTTTGGGGCATTGGGCGCGTCTTATGATGCCATGAAGGTGGCTTCGGTGTTTGTGGAGATTGTGGTCAAACACCACGGCATACCACCGTCGATCTTGTCTGATCGAGACGTTATTTTTACTAGTATGTTTTGGAAGGTGTTTCATCGCTTGAGTGGTACTACTTTACAACATAGCACGACCTACCATCCTCAAACGGATGGTCAAACAGAAGTTAAAAATCGGGGCCTTGAACAATACTTACGAGCTTTCACTCACACTCGCCCGTCACACTGGGCGGTATTTTTACCATGGGCCGAATTGGCTTTGAATTGCTCTTTTCATGAAGGCTTGAGAATGACTCCGTTTCAAGCTCTCTATGGTAGGGAACCACCTTCGCTCCTTCGCGCTACACAGCCATCGTCGCAACATGCTTCGGCGTTGGCCATTGTCCAGGAGTGCACTCAGCTCCTTGAATTGTTGCGGGCGAATTTACAGAAGATGCAACAACGTATGAGTGCCCAAGCGAACTCTCATAGGCGCGATGTCGAGTTTAAGGTGGGTGATAGGGTGTTGTTGAAATTACGGCCATATCGCCAACACTCAGTGGCCATCCTTTGTCCACAAAACTTCCTCGTAGATTTTATGGACCGTTTGAGGTACGTAATTCAGCGTATAAGACCCGTTGCCTATCGGTTGGCGTTGCTTGAGAATGCCAAAATCCATAATGTGTTCCATGTGTCGTTGTTACATCCTTTATTCCCAATGGATCGTGCCCGATGCAGCCGACTTTTCCTGAGGTTTTTGTGAATGATCAGCTTGTGTCTCGTCCCGTATGTGCCATTGATGAACGCCAAGTTTTGGTGAATGTTGTTCCGCAGCTTGAGTGGTTAATAGTGTGGGAGGATGGGTCTCAAAAGGATGCCTCTTGGGAACCGCTTGATCAGGTTTGTTTTTCTTTTTCCGTGTTACGCATTGAGGACAAGTCGCTTCTCAACCGGGGGGGGGGGGGGGGGAATTGATACACATCAGTGCATCGCCAAGGTCAGTAACGGGGCCGAAGGGCTCGATAATGAGACCGTCAGGGGCGGCAACGTCGATAATGAGACATGTTAGGGATCGTCAACATCGAGCTCGCTTTACGGATTATTAGTTAATTAATTAATGTAATTCTTAAACAGTTTTATAAAATCTTTCTCGGGTTTTCTTTATGATTCTTTCCTGGGACGCTTTTATTGAACCGTTAGGGCTTAGTATAAATACTCTTATGTTATTATGCTTTTCATTAATCAAAATTATCTTATGCCCTAATCTTCCTTTCTTGCCTCCCTCCTTCTTGTTTGTTCTTTTCCTCGGCCGCATGCTCAATTTGATTACTACTTGTGCAGGCCAATTATAGCTTGTATCATTTTAGTCATTGCACTTTAAATTAAAAGACACAATTCCTTCAAAAATGTGTCCGGTCTAGTCTAACCCATAATTTTTCGGATTTGGATGGGATGAAATTGTAACCTGTGATAGAGATGGACATTAGGGCAGGCTGGCCGGGCCAGCCCACAGGCCAGCCGGGCCAAACCCGTCCGGGCCCAGGTTGGGAAATTGTATCCTGGTCTAGTCGGGCCCATACCATCCCAGCTCAGCCTGGCCCGGCCCGAAAAATTTACAAGTAAAAAAATAAAAAATAAAGGTGCGGGTCTGATTATACCAGCCCAGCCCGCTCCAATACCTGGCCTGTCCTGGGTCCGATTTCTCTGGCCCGACCCGGTTCCATGTCCAACCCGTGTGACAACAAAAAAATTAAGGACCATAGACCGAACCGTCAGCCGGTGCGCATAATCTGATTTTGCAATCCTACTAAGATGAAATCGATCGTTGTTTGACTTGTCTCGTTGAGCAGCATCATGTTCTAAACACATCATTATTTATTTATTTATTTATTTTGGTGGCAAAGTTGGGACGAGCCCCTTTATTCCATAACAGTAACAAACTTTTTACATTAGTGCTCGTAATGATATCAATATCTACAATAACCTTACCATTCTCTGGAACCTCTTGGATCAAACACGAAGAACTACCCAGCCATAGTATACTTTTGTTTCGCAATCCAATGCGTAATTAAATTCATAAACTCACCATTAAAACATTTTGAATCATACGTTTCCGATTAAACCCTCGTTGTCTTATCTGCTTGGCACGCCAAAACCTCAGTTTGTAGATCTCCTACTACTACTGTTTCCAGCTCAAATTACGTCCAGATACATTATATTCCATCATTTTGCACCCCACTTAGCAACTAATTATGTCCATGTTCATTACTCGTATTATATATAGTAACCTTTTCAATTCTTCACCGTGGCCGCATAAAATGCAAGTGCGTGAATACCCTTCAAATAATGTACTTTCCGATCTTCCGTTCAACTAGATGCATGGGTAAACTCGGAAAAACACCGACCCTTTTAGATTCTTTTGGAAATTTCACTCTAGGACCTTTTGAACCATGTAATTGCACATCCAAGCAACAATATTTATTTTTCACATAAAAACCTCGAATCCGAAAGTGGTAATTATTGGATTTATTTATATTAAATGTTTGATTTGGCTATGAATGCATATATATAAGTAGATTTAAAGTGTGTTTGAATTACCATATTTTGTACATTAAGTTATTATTTAATACAACTTATTATAGTAAGCACCGTAATATAAAGACATCCTATTTAGCATGTTTTTCCGCCAATATATACTTTTCCAGTTCAGATAAACTTGTAGTTCTGGAATTTGTCTTAAAAATAAAAGACTAAATTGGGAGGGTTGTGCCAATTAAGAGTCTTTGCAATACCCGGTCCGTGTAAAACGACTTTAGCCGATGGAACTGGGCGAGAGATTAAAAAAAATGGTCTCAAAAATTAAAAAGGTACGACATAAAAATCGTCGATTTTGTTAATCTTTCACCTTCTCTGGTCGATTCATGTAAATATTTTTGAATTAGTATAGATATTATTAAAAAAAATTGATTAAAATATATCAAATGATAAACTAAGCTAAGAATGAAAAATTTAATTAGATAAGGGAGTAACTCTGACTAATTTTATAATTAGTTGTATTATTGGGTATCATGAGTAACAAGTAGAGCTGTCAAAAGCTGACCCGACCCGAAAAACCGACCTGAACCGCTCGAAAAATTTAGGGTCAAGACCCGAAAATTTGAATCCGAAACCCAAAATAAACCGAACCCGATAGACCCGGAACCCGTTGGGTTCAAACCCGAAATAACTGTTGGGTTGACCCAATTTGTTATATCTTAAGAATATATAATATATTTTGAAAATTATAATATATTTTGTTATTAAAATATATAAAAATAATAGATTTATTATTAAATATCATTTTTTAAATAAAAAATATTTTAATAATTGTAAAAAAATCAATTTTCTTGACCTGTTAGGTCGACCCGACCCGCTCGACAACCCGCAATGACCCGACCCGATTTCATCGGTGACCCGTTACGACCCGAACCCGACTCAACCCGAACCCGAACCCGACCTGACCGACCCGTTTGACAACTCTAGGACTAACAAGTAACACAAGTGCACAATCTTATCTATAGTCCTCAATTGTAAATATTCAGAAAAGAGGTCCTAATATGAAATTTCGCGTTCCATTAATATTTATATCAAGTCCCCCGGCAATAAAGCCCACTTGATGAAGAAGGCGACAACCAAAATAAAAGCTTAAATCTCACCAATCAGAGCGCGCTACACCGCCTTCCAATTTCCCGACGGCGGCCGATAACATGAAACCGGCGGCATCCAGCAACTCCCACGCCACAGCGCTGCTCCTTCCGGAAGTGGATCCGATCCGGTGGAGCAGAGAGGGTGACGAGAAGAAGAAGTCAACGGCGCCGTCGTCGGTGGCGGGGGCGGTGTTCAATGTGTCGACCAGCATAATCGGCGCCGGAATCATGTCGATTCCGGCGACGCTGAAGGTGCTGGGGGTTGCGCCGGCGTTCGCGATGGTGGTGGTGATCGCTCTTCTGACGGACATCTCGGTGGAGTTCTTGCTCCGGTTCACGCAATCCGGTGTTTCGCGGACGTACGCTGGCGTCATGGGCGAGTCGTTTGGACGGCTGGGATCTGCTCTCGTTCAGATTTCTGTGATTATCACTACTTGGGGTTGTTTGATCGTCTACCTGATTATTATAGGTAATTGGTGCTTTTAATTTTGCAATTAAGAGTTGGATCGTGCATTGTTAGTTTGATCTTCTGATCCCCACTCGTAATTAAGGACAGATTCAAAAAAAAAAATTATTATCAAATGAGCTGTTAGTCTCTTATAGATGATCGTATTGTTTGTGATCAATTTGATCAAGATTATCGATTGAGATAGCTTTCAAAACTAGTCTATACTCTATACAGATTCATCTTAATTAGTGGAATATGTGATGAATTGATGATTTCTAGCTACAAATGTTAGAAAATGTTATATTATTATGCCTAAGGCCAAATCTACACACTATTTAATTTGTTAGAACTCTTAATTTAGGATTTAAATATATATATTTTTTTTTCTAAAATTTATATTTTCTAAGGACATAGGATAGAAGAAAGTTAATTATTGCTCTTTCAAGATAATGATGTATTAATTTAACTTTATCTTTAATTATTAATAGATATGCAATTATTTGCTAGATTAACAACATGTTTTGTATTTAAACGTTTGTTCTAAGTAGATAATATTGACAAGCATCATCAAATGCCTGATTAGATTGAGATGAGACCAAAACACGAACTTCAGGTTTCTTCCATAATCTGACATCAAGCTCATTATTTTAATGACAAGTAGAAGTCTATAGAAGTAACTAGGAAATTAATCGACCACCTCTGTCAATTATGTTTGAGTTGATTCAAATCAAACATTTTCAGTTTTCTTTTGAGTTCTAGTAATCTTGAACTATATATAGTTTAAAAGGATATCATATTCCTAATCCTGAAATTCATATTGCAATTTGCAGGAGATGTGGTATCAGGAAACCAAGACCACATGGGAATATTGCAAGAATGGTTCGGGTACGAGTGGTGGAATGCTCGCGCCTATGCTCTTCTTTTCATGGTCGTCTTCGTTTTGTTGCCTCTTGCCTTTCTACGCCGCGTTGGTAAGTAGTTTTGTTCAGGTCACACCAGGCCATTTAATGCATTATAACATATGGATGAATAAATTGTTCATGTAAGAGCTGTACTCTTACGTACATAAACAATTTCCGAAAACATATATGCTAGTTCTATATGGAATTTTTGTTTGTTTGAATTTTGAGCACTAACACTTATTTTTGAATATCGGCTGCTTGTTAATATTACCAGATTCATTGTGGTTCACCTCAGCAATAGCAGTTCTCCTTGCTCTAATATTCGTTATCATCAGCATATTCATGGCAATCACCGCGCTCTTGCAAGGAAAAACCGAAAACCCGAAACTCCTACCCGAATTCAACAAGCAAACTTCCTTTTTCGACCTCTTTACCGCCATCCCAGTCATTGTCACCGCCTTCACATTTCACTTCAACGGTGAGAAAACCAACCACCAAATATCATATCTATTATAACTTCCTCTTACTAGATTCAAAACATAAAAACTAACATCATTACTTAATTTGCAGTTCATCCAATTGCATCAGAGCTCAACAAGCCATCCGATATGGTACAAGCAGTTCGAATCTCACTCATACTTTGTGCTTCAATATACTTCTCTGTCGGGTTCTTCGGTTACCTTCTATTTGGAGACTCTATCATGGCGGATATATTGGTCAATTTTGACAAGAGTTCAGCTGATTCAAAGATTGGCTTCTTGCTTAATGACGCCGTTAGGCTGAGCTACGCTCTTCACTTGGTTTTGGTGTTTCCTTTGATCAACTTCTCATTAAGATCAAACATAGACGAGTTTCTCTTCCCAAGGAAGCGTATTTTGGCAGACGACAACAAGAGATTCGTGTGCATTACTTTCGTGCTCGTTTTGGTTACGTACCTAGCTGCCATTGCCATACCAAACATATGGTACTTTTTTCAGTTCATTGGCTCAACTACAGCAGTTTGCTTGGCCTTCATTTTCCCTGCCGCCATCACCTTAAGGTAATACTCTCTCTTCTTTTTTGACTAAGGCTTTGTTTGGCAGACCATTTGATAATTACATTTTCCTAGTTATAACATGTTTTTTTTTGGTAAAAATCTATGTTACCTGCAAACTCTAGTAGGATAGTGTTTCCTGTTATCATTGTGTCGAAAACTCATTTGATAATTACAATACGTATCTCTTAGGCCATGATGTTTCTGACAAGTTTTATTTGACTATAGCTTATAAGTTTTGGATATATACTTGTTTATCAAATATTGAAAGGGCCAGGTTCTAACTTGATGAATATGGTGTTCTGTTTGGCTGATGGCAGGGATATACATGGGATATCGACAAGGCGAGACAAAGCGATTGCTGTGATAATGGTAGCTTTGGCAGTAGTGACAAGCACAATAGCCATTGCAACTAATGTTTATAACTTGGGAGGAAGCAGTTCATAGGAATTTCTTGGCCCATTATTTGTGTAATTGTATATGCTGTAATGAGTACGCTGTGCAATTTTGTGTTGTCTATCTAGTGTGGTTATTAGGTAGAAAATCCATTTTTAAAATACAATTTCAACTCTTTTTTTCTTTTTTCTAGATGTTGTTTGGTGTACGTTGTGCAATTTTTGTGTTGTCCATTAGTCTATTACTAGTGTGTTTTAGGAACAAACAAGGTAATGAGTACTGGAGATTGCTTTTATACGATAATGGAAAATGCCTATGCTCACGCAAGTAAAAGATCAAGTTATATGAAATATAGATAGTCACTAACTAATTAATGGCTACTAGCCCACACTAATAGAACATGGTAATCAAATGTATTCCCACTAAGTACTAGTTTTTAGTTGTTAATTAAAAACTACCTTTATTTTATTTTTTTATTACAAAGTTCCGAAAGTGAAGTACACAAAAAAGATCGAAGAGATTTACAAGCTAGATAATTCCGATCCATCTTTGTGTACAATACATTGGTATAATTAGAGATGATGATTACATTAAAGTCTATGTTATAGTGCAAGATAATGTATTAGGATGAGTATCTAATTGAGATCATGAAAAATGTTTCGACTTTTGTAAAAATAAACTGAAAATGTTTTTGGCTTTAAAAAGGAGGAAGATGTGTGAAATAAATGTTGACTCTCATCTAATTACTAGTAGTGTCATAATTAGCCATATGTGAGACAAAATTAATTCTTTTGATATGAGTTTCGGTATTGTCTTGTTTTACTCGTTTGGATTTGTCATTATTGCTGATGTGAAATAAGTGGCTACTTCTTGGGCTCCGAACATAGCTAAGGCACAAACACTTCTCTTTGGTTTGCAGCTGACTCATTCTCTTAGCATACATCATATTATTGCAAAGTCAGATTCTTTATCTATTATCCATTGCATTCAAGCTTCTAAATCAAACTTATCTTATTTAGGTACTATATTGAGCACTTTATTCGATTCTTTTTTGTTGTACTCATATAGGTAGACATGACAATTGTGTATCTCACTTTATCACACGTTTGTATCTTAATTCGGACATGAACAAGTCGTTGTAAATGATATTCCGCCATGTATAATTGACTTGGCTGAATTGAATATTTAATGTATTAACACTTTGCTCTCAAAAAAGGATTCATATAACAACTACATAAACTAGATAAATATATGTATGCATTGAAACTAATTATATGAGTATGTTGATGCAGTTGTTAGAGGTAAAGAGTGTGGAATCGGTGTGGTTGGCAGTGATCCGGGCGGGACGGTGACTTTTGCAGAAGCACAGCGTATCCAAAATGGCTCAGGTATTGATGTAGCCGAGGCAGAGGCAGCTTTGTGGGGATTGAAGATCGGGCTCTCTGTGGGAGTTGATAGAGTGATCTTGGAATCAGACTCGAGCAGACTGATTCAGTTGGCAACCAAAGGCTCAATTCCTTTGACACCGTGTGGGGACATTGTTGCTTTGGCTCTATAAACAAGTGAGATGTTCACTTCTTGTGAATGGGTTTATTGCCGTAGGAATGCGAATAAGGTAGCCGACTGGCTTAGTCGGTGGAAACTTGTCGGAACCTTTTATTATTTCTAATTATGTTTATCTTCCTAGTGAAGTGTATGATGTTGTTGTAAAAGACTTGTTTGATGGTTAATGAAGAATTTATTTATCAAAAAAATAAAAATAGAGTGGAGACAAGAATCAAACCTGAAACTTCTCAACATTCTCTCATACCTTCGAACTAGGTCATTCATTGTTGGTGAAAATATAAAGAATGACTAGTTTTTTCAAAACAAAAAAGATAAATTATTTTTGATACATCTTGATGCAATTGGACTAAGTTTTGAAAAGTTCGTTTCTTAGTTCATAACATGGACCTATCAAATGGGCTTCCATTCAGGCCCATTCTTTCAAAAGTCTTGTGCTAATATGGCCGATGTGATTCAAAAAAATGGATTTGAGTTTAAACAGGTATATTGTATATAGTATTTGTATTTTGTATATCCAGGGACCAAAACCCTTCTCCCCCGGTAACCGGTGAAAAATAGTATCTGGTGTCCTTTTTTTTTTGTTTTACTGTGATATTGCCAGGTGAAAAAGTCAATCTATACTCTCTGGTAAGAGTAATTGACGGTTCGCAGAAGCCCAACTGGACTATATAGTCTGTTAATTCTAAGTAGAAAATAATTTAAAAAATTAATATGAGACACGATCTACACTAGTAGATGACCAATACAAATGCAATGTTCTCTTAGCGTTGAACAATGAACATACAATTTTTTTATATTTATTTATCCATTCATCTACTGTTTCTGATATAGATGGCCCTTCAGCCTTGAGCAGAAGAATAATACGAGTACATCAAATGAACATCATCTATTCCTTTATCCTAAGTCGGTTGCTTTGTCTTAATATAATGTTTGAATTTTCAATAATTGAGCTTTTTTAATGATCATCTTCAAACATTTCAATTGATGTTGATTGCCTTCTAGATCTATTTATCAATCATTTATAATTCTCAACATTTAATATCGTGGAAATAAAGAGTCCCACCTCAGTAATTTGGAGAAGTTATGCCCAATATAAAACTTAAGCTTGACCGATTATTTCTTGTTTTTTTTTTGGTAGAAGACCGATTACTTCTTTAATTTATCGTCAACTAGTTTTAAGATAAAAGTCTACCGACCTTATGTGTTAATCCTATTGTGCATATGTCTATGCGAGTCAGAAACAACTTAGTATATAAGCTCGACAAACATACACTCCGTTCATTAATTGGCCAATCGGACATTAACAACTATATTTTCTAAGTTGATATTTAATTACAAGCTAGATGCATAACTAAAAGCCGGCCTTGTCATTCAATATTGCATTGTGAAGAATAATCAAAATTAACACCTAGTTATACAAACAAAGCCGTTTTACGTACGTATGAACCCTAAATTTCATACACGAAATGAAGCAAAAAGCCAGCCTGAAAAAGCATATGTAAGCTATATAGATAGGTCATTTTCGCATTTCTTCAATTACAAAGATACCTTTCCTACACACCCGGGATGCTATATCATCATAGTACTACCACTTTCTAGTTTGTGCTATCAAACTTAAAAGTGTATGAAAATTTTGAAAACTACTGATAAGTGTACAAAATTGACAAGCCTCTCTAGGCTTCATTTCATCAACCTGTGATCTCCCTTCCATTAATATTATCCAAAAATCTGGCAACAACGTGTCTGAGTTCTCCAAAGGAAGTCGATAAAAACTACAAAAGAAAACAAAACAACAAGGAAATAAAATGTCCTGTTTGCATTGCAAGATCGAGCTGTGACATACCTTTTTTATTTTAATTTTATTTCGTTGCAGATTTATTTAATTGTTTTTATTTCTTGCTTTTGTGTTGTCTAATTGTTCCCATGCAGCTAGCTCGTGGATTGTGCTACATGTGAATAAAAGGGACAAAGGAGTTCTCTGTATACTCTCCCAAAATCTCCTTTTGTTTTTTAACATTTTAAAAAATATTTTTATTTGTGTACTTATTTTGTTTATAATTATTTTTCTAATTATATCTCTTTTGGAATTTCTGGTTTTTTTTTTGGTTGGTTGGGTCGAAATCATATCATCATGTTTGGTAGCTAGTATGAACAAAAGCTTAATCCCGTGACTCAGATATGTTTGCCTTGCATTGTCTCAACTATTGTTGGCCACAGAGAGACGAAGAAAGAGTTGTTTGATTTATTATTTATTAGGGTTTCAGGGATAGAGATTAGTGATAATTTCTGATATATAGAACACAATTAGGTGATGTCACAACAGTTTATGTAGTCAGTACTTGGCACGCGGAGAAGAGACTTGTTTAAATATAAGCCGTGTTTAATTTGGATTTGATTACTATCGACATATGCTAATACAGGTAATTAAAATGTTGTGATTATGATTAAAAAGAATACGGAGTAGTTAACAATACATGTGCTAATTTTTTTTTTCTAGGACTCACTCATTCCAACTTGAAGAATAGTTTAAATATTAATTCTATATATAACAACATGTAATTAGGATATAGAGAAACTACCTGTTGTTGAGAAATGATTGTTGTGGAAAAACTGATGTAAGTCGTTTTTTATATTCATCCTGCTGTTACATATATTTAATTTGACATATGTGATATTCGAATTATTGAATATTCAAACTAATTGCTAGCTATATTCAAACATTTTACAGTATTAAAATGTTATTCATATATTCAAAACTATATGCCTTCATATTCAGTATTCAATACCAAACATTTAAATCCTTGATTACTTATGTTCAAACTAATTGGTATGTATATTCAAACATTCTTGCAGACAATCCTACCAAAACGATGGTCAAATCCATTTATGTGTCATAATACACTAGTTAGCAAATAGCAACTAGTAGCACACTCAACAAGAATGGATAAGGGAGTGTTAATACAAGGGATCTACCTAAAAAAATCCTCCCAAACCAAACAAACTACAACCAACAAGAGAAAACCAAATAAAACAGAGAATAATAGCTAAAAAAAACAACTCAGATCAATTGAGACCTAATGCCAAGATTACCTAGTAAGGTCCATAGAGGTCACATCCTTATGCAAGCAACACTTCTTGTCCTCTCTATAGACAAACACAGAAAGAAGAAATTCACGTCCGTTTATGCGTCATAATATTTTAATTAGCAATTAAAAAGTCTCAACAAGAAACTCTAAAACACAAAGTTATATTGAGGAATAAAAAGTTGGGTTTGAAATAATTTGAATATATATGACTGAGTCGAAATAAATTACATAACAAAGTTGAGTTTAACTATAATATATAAATAAATAAATCTATGAAATAACGAGGGGGTGTCACAAAAATCGCTATCAGAATACATACAATGATTAATGATGCATGGGTGAGGAGCCTAGTCTAGCGGTTAAAAAATATGCATGTACTCCAGTGCCATTGAGAGAAATTGAACCAATGATCTATATAATACTAGAATTGCATATATTTCCTAAACATTTGGGGTGGGCTACAACAAACCCTAGTCCACCCCTAGATCCGTGTCTGCATCGGCGAACAGATGAGAACTGAAATGGTTCTAAGTTATTAAATTTCAAGGCTTTGCCGTCCGTGAGTGTCGAAGCGAAGACCTCTAGGCTAGTCTCAAGTAGTACTTGGGCTACCCTAAATCTTACCCGATAAAAAAAATGATGAATGATGCATCTACATTGTCCTCGGGTCCCAACAAATCTTCCTTCTACTTGTTGAGCATGATTTAATAATCTATTCATGCTAATATGCCTGATCTTATGTACCAATATATAATATTCTAATTTCAAATATCTAAACATTTTCAAACAATTTATTACTATACTGTAATTGTTTAAAATAACTTACAACAACAACAACAATATTTACCTAGTGGTACTTTCCTTACGGAAAATTTGGGGGGTCAAGATGGAGACACTCCTGGCTTAGAGCTACGGGGAAGCGACCAAATTATTTTGTACAGAAATACTACTAATTAAGTGAGCAGAATTTCATTTTGTGAACTATTTTGTGCATGGAATTAGTGACCCATCTTTAATTTACTAGTTTTTAGTCTTTAGTTTAATCAACAAAAGTCACATTTATACATATGTGAAACTTCAAAACTTATGAGCTATTTTTTTATCAAAAAAATTATGAATAGTTTTGGATGACCTTTTCAGAAATGTTCTTGCAACAATAAGGTGGTTAGAAAAATCTCTGGTACCTCCCACTTTCTTGCAACTACCACACCTTCACATGCATACAGAAGTTTTTTCTACTGGTACTAAATTTATGTACTTCATATTTCAATTTATTTTTCAAATTTTCTCATGTTTCAGCCTATCTCCGTTACTCCATATCCCATCCCCCCCCCCCAAATCCATTATTTTTTTTTTTGGTCAATTAGTGTCATTGGCGTCAGTCATATATTTTTTTCCTTCTCCTCTCTTTATATTTAATATTTTTTATTGTTTCTGTTCCTATAACTAAAATTTGGACAATGGATGTGGATGCTCTAAGGTTAACATTCAAGTTTCAAGTGGGTGCGGAAGGTTCCTGATCAACATCAACGTATTGGCTTCCATTCCTAGGTTACATATGCATAGCCTATGAATAGAAGCCGAGAGCCCCTTTAATAGAGGAGGCATCCATCTAGGTTAAAACAAGGGAAAATGTTAGAAGATCTGGTTTTGATGGTTTCAAAGGTCAGTGACACAGAAGTTGCATGGAGAGTCAACGACATCAAGTTCTTATGAAGAAGTCACTGACAAAGGATAATTGGTAAGAAACTATTGTTGAAAAGTTGTGTTTTGATGGTTCCAAGGAAGTCAGTGACTTCAAAGTAGTAAGGTGAGTCGACGACTCGACAAAGTCACTGACACGACCAGCTGGCAGGAAATCTATTTAAGGAAGGAACGTACAGATCGTGTGCGTGTATTTGCAGACAGCTGGGATGTTTATTTTAGGAGAAGATCATCACAAAAGAGTGCTAAAATATGAAGAAGATAATTTGATTCTCCTAGAATATTTTATGTGTGCGTCCATGTTATATTAGGAAAGATCTTGTAAGATTGCGTGTGATGTTATTTCCTTAACCAAATAGGAAATAATATTACACAAAATCACACCTTATTCTAGCTTAAATACTAAGTTGTTTTACGTTAGAAGTAAGGACTTTCTTGCATAATTTGTATATCTTGAGAAAAAGAAAGAGAGAGTTCTAGGTTGAAGAAGACTCGTGCGTGGGATTCGTACGAGTAGGGAAGAAGAATTGTGCGTGAGATTCGTACAAGTGGTGTAGTCAAGTGTTCTTAGGCATAGCGTGAGATTGAGAGTGTTGGGACAAAGGTAGAGCGTGGTTCAAGGTTGTGGGATTCAACTTGTTCACGAGAGAGCTTTGTATCACTCAAGAAATCAATAGAGCGAGTCTAAGGACTGTTGAAATCCGACCAAGTGAGAAGCTTGGAAGGCAGTGATTTTTCTCTAAGTAAACTAGTTGGTTTACGTAGAGTTTCGCTTGTCATTTACAGTTTGGTAATATCTTTCTTGTTTGATTATTCTGCTGCTTATTTCAATGTCACTGACTTTACCAAAGTCGGTGACTTCTACTATTAGTCAAAGTCGACGACTTCGCAGGAGTCACCGACTCATTTAAGTACTAACGATCCTACAATAGGTATTAGAGCTGAGGCTCTAGATTGTGTTTTTAGTACTTTTCTTACAGGAAAATGTCCTTAACCAACAATGTTGTCAGTGACTCCTTCTGGAAGCCTTCAATCCTCAATGATAGTAAGAACGACAAGGACATGAAGGAAGTGATTTGCTATAAATGTCAGGCTAAAGGACATTTTGCTAAGCAATGTCCTAGAAGAAGAACTGGAGAAGTTGGCAAAGGAATGATGGCGACTTGGGATATGTCTGATGATGACGATGAGGTGTCGCCGACAAGAGGAGATTGTTGTATGGCCATTGAAGACAAGTCATCCCAAGAGCTAAATGAATCTGAACTCTCTTCTCTTCTTGCTAAAAATTCTAGAAAACAGTTAGTTGCTATCATCGAAAAGCTTGGAACTCAGGTCACTGAGTTAAGAGAAAAAGTGGAAGAAAATGAAGAAACCATTTCCGACCTCTTCGATGATAATAAACTCTGGTCTAGCAAAGCTATCGAACTAGAAAAGATTTCTTCTCCTAAGTCAGTGACTTGTGAGTCTTGCTCTGACTCAAAGTCTCGGGTCGTTGACTTGCAAAAGCGGGTTGAGGATCTTGAAAAGCAAGTCGCTAACTTAGAAGGAGAAAGGCTTATGCTTAGGCTTGGTCATGCTAAGTTGTCCAGTGAGTTAGAAAATCTTAAAGTTGAGGATGAGACTAAAGGAAAGAAATGGCTGGATGAGTTTGTTGCTGAAAAGGCATAAGAGGTCAGAAATGACTATAAAAAGAAGTTTGTGAAGGAGGTAGACAGATTTGGAATTGGCTTTGTCTGTGCACCCAATACTCAGGGTACCAAGGCTGCTCCCCTTGTGTCTAAAGGTATAACCCCTATGTGTAGTGACAATGCAAGTTGTTCTACACATGTGGTGGCTAAGCCTAACAAAGGGAAGCAATAGTGGTATCTTGATCAAAAGGTGCACAACATATGACAAAAACAAGTCCAAAACTCGGCTCCATCACAAATTGATTTTCAATCTCGCATCAACAACAAACCCATTTATCCGGGCTATAGCAAGTATGTGGCCTTAAAGTCTCATAGAACAGGTTGGTACTGCAGCAAGGCTGGTCATTACCAATATGATTGTCACAAAAAGGACATGGATGAGAAAAATGCTAGGTCACGGACTCTAGATGATAGTCTTGACAAACTTGTTGTCGCTAACTGTCCTCCAGGATCAGTTTGTGCTAGTTGCAATAAGTGTTGTCCTAGAAATTACTTTGTTGCCAAACCCAGAGGAGTTAAACAACTCTGGGTTCGTAAGAACTAATTCTTTCAATGCAGCTTGAAGTGGGTGACAAGGAGCCTTTGTTTGTTGATAGTGCGCGCTCAACTCATATGTCGGGGAACCCCAGGGATTTCGTCTCACTTCAAGAATACAAAGGAGGTAAGATTACCTTCGGCAACAATAGTAAAGGTGGTATTTCAGGTATTGGTCAGGTAAGATTTTCTGAGAAACTGACTATAGATAATGTGTACTTGGTTGAAAATCTTGGTTTCAAGTTATTAAGTGTGTCTCAGATATGTGCTAATGGAAAAATTCAAGTTGCTTTTGATAAACAAGGTTGTCAGGTGATAGAAAGTCTCGGGAAAAATTCTTCTAAAAGGGGTGTGTGAAAACAATCTCTACAAAGTGGACCCTTGTTTTGAACCCGAGGAAAAACTGTGTCTTAGAATAGTTACTGATGTCGCCGACCTCTGGCACAAAAGATTTGGTCATGCGAGCTTTCAACTCCTTGACAAACTTCATAAGCAAGAGCTAGTCAGAGGACTACCCAAGATTGATCCCAACAAGCATGAAGTTTGCGAGACTTGTGTGAGAGGTAAGCAAGTAAAGTCATCCTTCAAATCCAAGAAGGAGGTAAGTACCACTAAACCCTTAGAGCTTATTCATATTGATTTATATGGTCCCATGCGAGTCCAAAGTTGTGGAGGAAATAGCTATATTTTTTTCATTGTTGATGACTTTTCACGTTATACTTGGACAATTTTTCTGTCTTCTAAAGATCAGGTCTTTGAAGAATTTGAAGCGTGACTGAAGGCTGTTGAGAAAAAGCTTGGAGTTGCTCTTGTGTCTGTTAGGTCAGATCATGGAACGGAATTTGACAACTTTGAGTTTCTGGTTTTCTGCAAGAAAAATGGCATAAGTCACAACTTCTCAGCGCCAAGAAGTCCTCAACAAAATGGCGTAGTTGAGAGGAAGAATCGTGCCTTGGAGACCATGTCGTGGACCATGCTTATCTCAAATGGTCTTCCAAGAAATTTCTGGGGTGAAGCCATTAATGCATCTTGCTATGTGATGAATCGAGCCATGCTCTGTCCACTTCTTGGAAAAACTCCTTATGAACTGCTTAGAGGAGTTAAGCCCAGTGTCGCCCACTTACGCACTTTTGGATGCAAGTTCTATGTTCACAATAATGGCAAGGATAGTCTGGGAAAATTCGATCCAAGGAGTGATGTTGGCACTTTTGTAGGTTACTCCCCTCATAGCAAAGCCTACAAAGTGTTCAACAAGAGGACAAGGAAGATTGAAGAGAATTTTCATGCAGTGTTTGATGAGAACACGATCGGAGGCTCGATGATTGAGGATCATGATGATGGTGATCAAGGATACTATCTGGTTGAAGATGATCTACTTCCATTAGCTGCAATAGAAAAGAATCAATAGTCAGTGACAATGTTGGTGTCACCGACTCAGACAGAACAGGGGGAAGTGATCAAGATCAAAGAGCAAGTGACAATGAGACAGATGATGAGAAAACACCTGAGAAAAGCTCAAGTCTAGAAGACTCTGAAGATGACTCAAAAAGAACGCCACATACACAAGTCGGCGACTTGACAGATCTACATGTCAGGCACTATCAACAGAAAAGTGCTCATCCTGTCACTAACATCCTCACTGATTTCTCAAAGGGTGTGCAAACCAGATCTTCTCTGAACAACTTCTTTGCTTTCAATGCTTTCATCTCAATGTTGGAGCCCAAAAATGTTGAACAAGCGTTGAAAGATTCGGATTGGGTCAGTGCCATGCAAGAGGAGTTCATCAGTTTGAAAGAAATAAGGTTTGGCATTTGGTCCCAAGGCCAAAGGGAAGATCTGTGATTGGAACATGATGCGTGTTAATAAATAAGCTGGATGATGAAGGAAATGTGGTCAGAAACAAAGCAAGGCTAGTAGTTAAGGGATACAATCAGCAGGAGGGCATTGACTATGATGAGACATTTGCTCCATTGGCTCGTCTTGAGGCTATTCGGTTGCTCATTGCCTATTCTGCTCATTATGGGTTCAAACTACAACAAATGGATGTCAAGACTGCATTCTTGAATGGATACCTAAAGGATGAAGTCTATGTTGAACAGACTCCGGGTTTTGAAGATGTCGCCCACCCGGATCATGTCTACAAAATGGACAAAGCTCTTTATGGATTAAAGCAAGCACCGCGTGCTTGGTATGATCGTTTGTCTCAGTTTTTGATTCAACATGGTTATGTTCGAGGAGAAGTAGACAAGACTTTGTTCTTATTAAAGGAAGGAGGCCATACGCTGGTTGTTCAGGTCTATGTCGATGACATCATATTTGGTTCAACAGATGATAAGCTGTTGAAGAAGTTCGCTGACCTCATGTCTAGTGAGTTTGAAATGAGCATGGTCGGTGAGCTCAAGTTCTTTTTAGGACTTCAAGTTGTTCAAAGTGAGGACGGGACACGAGTTCATCAACAAAAGTATCTTAGAGAATGTGTTAAGAAGTTTGGTCTCGAAAGTGCTAGACCTTTTGACACTCCCATGTCGCCGACCACCTCACTTGGAAAATATGACAAGGATCCAAGGGTCAATGCTACTATGTACAGGGGTATGATTGGATCTTTGCTCTATCTTACTGCGAGTAGACCTGATATTGTTTTTGGAGTATATCTATGTGCTAGATTTCAAGTTGATCCAAGAGAGTCCCACTTGAAAGCCGTTAAAAGAATCATTCGTTATCTTATGGGAGCTGAAAATCTGTGTTTATGGTATCCACGAGGATTTCATTTTGAACTTGTCGGCTACACATATGCTGATTTTGCTGGAAATTGTGTTGATAGAAAAAGCAATTCAGGGATGGCTCAATTTCTTGGGCTTTTCCTTGTATCATGGGGATCTAGAAAGAAAAATTATGTGGCTCTTGATAGATTGCATTTAGGTATAGCTTAGGATGCATATTTATGTTTGTTTTGCATGTGTTTTAGCTTATTTTAGTGTAGTTCTTAGGTTTTTAGGTTTTCTAGGGAATCGGGTTTTGCGCTTGTTTTGTTCGGTTTTACAGATCTTTAGGTAAACAAGCGTGGACGGGATGGATATTAGTGGACTATGGAGGAGTTTGATAAAGCTTAGAGTGATACAAGTGAAGATTGGAAGAACCAAGACCCAAGAGCTTTTGTGAAAAGAACGCTTCCGGGCTATGCATTGAAGGTCTTGTTTTGACACCTCTATCTTGCAATGCTTGGTTTGGGAGCTATATTGGTCGGATGAAGCTGAATTTGATATCATTGGAAAGCTAACTCGAAGAACTACAATTTATATTTTTACTCCGAGTCGAAATTCTAACTCAAAGGGTGTGAAAATAGCCTTCGAAGTGTCGCCTGAAATGCTGAGCCGAGAAGTGCCGCGGGCTGGGATACAGTGTGCGCAGCCGTGCCACCCTAGGAATGCCCATGCCATCTGTTCCCGTGTTAGAGAGTTGGGCCGCGAGTTTTGGGTTTCGAGATGGGCTTAAGATAGATCTTGACCGACGTGTTTTATTGTATTTCGGGATATTTTTATCTTTGGATATCTTGTGGGGTATTTAAAACCTTGTTTTTAGTTTTGTCTCTCTATTGTCATAACTTTTGTCAAACTTTGGAGGCTAGGGTTTTTCTCTCTTGAGGCAGACTTTGAAACCTTTGTAAGTTCGTTTTTAATTTAATTATGCATTGCTAAATTTCTTTGTGTTTGGCTAGTCATTGAAATCATGATTTGTATATAGTTGTGAGGTTTGATTGATTCTCAACAAACTTGAATAGAATTTATTCCCTGTGCTTAATTGAATCAAAACTAGGATTTTGTTAGATTGATCACCTAATTGAATTTCTAGTTAAAACTGAATCTGATTAATTACCGGTCGGAGTTAATTTGATCAAGAGTATACTTTAATCAATTTAGTACCGGTTGGACTAGTTGGTTGAAGAAGGGAATAAATTCACAAGTCACTTAGATGTCTGGTTGCTCTAAGTGTTTGTTTCTATTGATAACTTGAATCGTTATGCTGTTGTTTAATTGAATCTAGAAGTTCTTCTAGGTTGTTAAATAATTAGGGTTGTTAGACTGGTAGTTCTATCAACTAAATCTGAAGTTTGGGTCTTAATCCTTAGTAGGGTCATTATCCACAATAGATTATTCAAGTGAGAAGAGAATCAAGAGAATCGATGCTCAACAAATCAATATCATGATGGATTTAACTAGTTGAACACGTTTGTCTCTCATATATTTAAATCATTCTTGCATTCATATTTATTTTTATTCTTGCACAGTAGTTTAGATAATCGTTCATAAAAAAACCCCTTTAGTTCTATTACTTGGCACGCAAGTAACGCACAAGTACACGAGTCTCTGTGTGATCGACCCTTACTTACCATTCTACTCAGTTTGGTTAAGTTAGGATTCTTTGATAGGTATAAACGACCACGAAAAATACCTCATCAGCTCTATCAACGGCAGAAGCAGAGTACATTACAACTGCGGCATGTTGTTCTCAACTCTTATGGATCAAGCAAAAAGTCAGTGACTATGGTGTGAAGAGTGGGTCGGTGCCCATACTATGTGACAACACTAGTGCAATCAACATCTCAAAGAACCCGGTGCAACATTCAAAGACAAAACATATCGAGATAAGGCATCACTTTCTTCGAGATTGTGTTGAAAAAGGCATCGTCACTATGGAATTCTGTAGAACAAGTGATCAAAGAGCAGACATCTTCATAAAAGCCTTAAATCGTGAACCCTTTGAACAACTCCGCATGGAACTAGGTATGATCTCTCTTCAATGATCTATTTCCCTACATGAATTCCCTCGATGATTGGCTAGAATTGATTGCATTGCATGTTGACGGGCCTTTACTCTGGACAACAAATAAATTTATAAGTCAAGACCCCGCTGAGTATAGGGGAGTCAGGATCGTTCCACGAGAAGCAAGGTTTGTTTATCTACGAACTATAAATAATAAAAATCGGACAAAAACAAGCAAAATACTCACGATCAACCTCCTTAACGACTTTGTCAGGGTCGTTAACGAACCAACGCAAACAACTAACTAACAATAACGACCTAAACAAGTTCGGTACCGAGACTACGGACTCAGTAACGAACATGATCTAGAAGAATTCAAATAAAAACAAAGATCTAGGACAAGGGTCACCACAACATAGCCATGCATATAAACTCGTAAGACGATAAAGATCATGCCTTTAAATAGATAAATTCATCAACTTTCATTGACTAGCAAGTAAGTTAATCTACTTTCATAAATTAATTCACTCAATCACTTGTTTTGGATCTAAAGCTTAAAACTTTCGTATTCAAACAATATCAACCTTCAAGTCTATAACTTCCTCTTTCAATCAAGTTAAAAACTCAAACTACCTTGACTCTCATCTAGGTATAAACACTACAAGCAATCTCATAAATAGATATAAGGCATTCAACACATCATCTTACTCATCAAACCATGCATAACTATGCCGCGTTTCGACCCCGACCTTAGATAAAAAAACTACTCACTACTCATAACTAAGAAACAAATAAATTCAAGAAGAGAAAACATTGAAAACAAACAACTACTTCAAATTAATAAGAAAAATAAACGTCTTACAGAAATTTGGAAGAAACCAAAAAAACACAAAACCGAATCAAAAACTGCGATTAACGACCTCGGTAACTCTCGTCCACCGAACCCGATCTCAATCTCCGACCCTTTCTCTCTCTCGGCCCTTCTTCTCCTTTTTCTGCCTTACTTGTCACCCCTTCTATAGGCTATAAAGAAGGGTATTTATACTAATAAAGCTAGAAAATAAAAAGGCTATAAGATAAAAACTTTCCTAAAAGATAGAAACCTATTCTAAAAAGATAGAAATAATATCTAAAAAGATAACAAGACCTAAAATAAAACATAATAACCCTAAAACTCATCAAAAACACCTCTACCGACACGAAATAAATTTCTGCACAGGATCGGTAGGTCATCACTAAGATTTCTCGAAAAACCTATCTCGTAACCTCGTTAACGAGCCCTCACAGCCTCGTTAACGAGCCTGGATATTGACTTCTCCATCACTTCAACTCTAAAAGCTTGACTTCGACTCTCTTATCTCGCATTCTTCCGTCTTTCACCATAGCACCAAATTTAGCTCCAAAAAGCACAGTTTCCTTGCTAAAACCTACAAAAAGACACAAAACGGAGTAGCTTCCATACTTTTCATAAAATATGCAAACGTATCCAAAAAACACACAAAACTAACCCTAAACTTATCAAAACTAGTCCTAACAAACTAAGAAAACATACTAAAAACTATACTAAAAACACGAACATCAAAATACCCGATACTTAGACTTGCTTGTCCTCAAGCAATCACTAAACATAAATCAAAACCAAACAAACATATGCATCAAACTATAGCCATCATCAAAACATATAGAAGAAAATAGCAAATGACTATTAATGTCATCACACACATATGCACCGAATAGACATAAGCAAATACAATCCAACCTCACAAGGGATATATGTGTTTCACTCAACTCTCAAGTGTTTAGGCTTATAAATTCAACTATCAACTCAATCTAATATACAAAAACTCATAGAAATTTGAACTTATATCACCAAACTCTCCACCCAAGATTTGTCAAAACAAGCAAAAATTCATCAAGAGAACTTAGGGGGCTCAATGAAAAACTTCATAGAAGCTTCCATTCGGCCAGGTTGTAATGGGGCTTGGTAATAACAATAAGGCGTGGAAAATATTTGGCTATGTGGTGCTAATAATATCCGGGAATCAAAAGACTCCTAAAAAATCAAACATACACAAAACTCTCATAAGACAATACCAAACTCACTCTTCATATGCACTTTATCTTCACTCACCCAATATATCCTAGAAAGTCTCATAAAAACAACTAAAAAAAAATCTCTGATTTATCTATCAAACACACATGCACTACTTACTTTTTTTTTTGCGCAGCCTCGTTAACGAGCCAACATGGTCATTACCGAGCTTCATCGTGTACACTTCCCCTTTTTGTTAACAACTTCCTTTTGTGCATCTTTTGCTATTAAGAGATCTTTCTTTTTACAACTTTAAAAACAAGAGACTTCCACTCTACCCTTCCCATCAATCCCTCAATTTCAAACCAAATATAACATTGCACTCAACAAAACATACCTCTCCAAACTAAGTCCTAATCCTGTATAGGGTTAAGCTTACATCGGCTAGGGAACAATTTTGTGGAGCTACAAATAAAAGGCTTCAGGCTCAAATTGGTTGTCAAAAAGAAGGATCATGTAAGGGTGGATAGGGATTAATAAGGCTTATAAAAAATAAGTTCTCCATCATCTGATTTTCGCAAGTAATGAACTATAAATCTTATATAGGTTTCCAGAAATAGATAACCATCACAATTCCAAGAGATAATATGCATATAGAGAGTAAATCACACAAGAAAAGAAGAGGGAATTTTTTAATGTTCTCCCTATAAGGCCAAAAAAAAACTCATTGGGTAGCAATTTTTGTTGGACTGCATTACTTATGCTAAAAAGTATACATGCTCAATTTCATCAAATGCTATTCCTTCCTAAAAAAAGCAACCTTAAATTAAGAATCCGGCTATATTATCAAAGACATGCTTGCAAGGGATTATATGATCATGTTAGCAACTAACTATCATAGAACCATAAGAAAGGGATATCTATCAATTCTAAAACTCTTTATGGATTTTCAAATTTTTCAATTTTTTTCGATTTTTATGGAACAAAGAACTACTTAAAACAAATAAAACACATAAGTTAAACAAGACACAAGACAACAAGTTTTTCTAC
This sequence comes from Fallopia convolvulus, assembly GCA_964016875.1. NCBI lineage: Eukaryota > Viridiplantae > Streptophyta > Magnoliopsida > Caryophyllales > Polygonaceae > Fallopia > Fallopia convolvulus. The sequence continues at coordinate 11,967,240 of OZ024721.1, forward strand.
TTTCTCCCACCCCATACTTAAAATTACAGTGTCCCCACTGTAAGAAAAAAAAAAGAAGAAGGAAAGAAATAGAAAAGAAAAACAAAAGAAAATAAGAAAAGAGAAAACAAAAACTTACAAAGTCATGAAGTAGAAAACAAGAAAAACTTCTTCAAGCTGAATCAACGGTTTGGTGGAGGAAAGTAATGCTCGAAGTTTCCCATGAAGTCATACATCGTCCTCCAGCGCTCTGCATCATCCGTCTCTCTCTGGCGATGCCTCTCATCCTCAAGTGTCATGCGAGCGGAATAGACAGTCTCCCATCTATCCATCCTCCTATGAATATGGTTCTGCTGGAGGTGAAACTGTTGCATCTGAGCAGAAAGATCTTCAGCCCATGGGGGCGGGATACTCGATCCAGTGTACTCGGGCTAAGGAGGTGGTTGATAGTGAGGCTGGAAGTGGTCTTGGTAAAGCACCGGGTTGTAAGGTACGAGACCATAAGAGTGAGGGTCGATAGGGGGCTGCGTGGGGTCATTAGATGCTCTTGGCAGGTCGTTACCGACCCTGTGTGCCTCGGTAGGAGCGTCGGTAGAAGCCTCAAAGTGGTTGTTAACGACCCTGGTGGGCTTGTTAACGAAGACATTGGTACCCAGAATTTCTGTATCGAGGTCTTCGTCCTCAAGGTTGAGCTCCTCTGTACCTCCCTCAGTAGCTGCCTCTTCAGTCTCATCTTCTTCTTCATCCATTGCTTCTCCTTCTCGCTCAAATCTTGTCTCACACGGCCTAAGTGATAGCTCATCCTCCGACTTGGGCTCTAACGGGAATGCATGCCCCGTCCATGCCTCGTACCAATTCGGTACGTAAAGTAGCTCAAACTTGTCTTGAGTGGGCTCGACATTTCGGCCTTGCACTTTAGTAATATACCCATCCCGAACTTGAGTGAAAATACCGAAGCTAAACCAATAGTTCTGGTTGAGCAGCTGAGCATGGGCCGACGTGTAGCTGGTGAGATCGACTCCAAGATTGGTCGCCAGGAGACTAACCAGGTTCCCGCACCAAACTTCCTTTGACTTGGTTGACTTCTCTACATAATAAAGCCATTCGTACCCCAAATTCAATGGGGTGGGCTCCTAAAAAAGAATAGTGCGAAGACATGCAACCTCCGTCCTTGTTGGCCTGTTCAGCTCTCTCTTTGCCCAAAATGTGGCGGCTAGGACTCGGATATTGATCTTGAATATGGGGTTGATGATGCTTGCCCCGGATAATGCCGTAGAGGAGGGCTCTACCTCCCCGGTGATGTAGCTCCAAGTCCTTGTCACCTTATAATCTTTGAGATTATAATCTCGAGATGGATTTGGGAGCTCTAGAATAGCATTGAACTTCGTCATAGTATACTCTCGGTTCACATTGCTGAGCCGAAATCGGATGCGTCCCGCCAAATTCTTCGTCGAAAAGCTCGTCTCAAGAGTGGCCAGAAACTCGGATGTGAGAGCCGGAAAGTGTGGTAAATTCTCCTTCTTCAACAAATGAGTAGGACCAAGAATAGCAAAGGCCTCCTTAACATCCTCATAGATCCCCATGGCTTTAGCACTTGACCTCGAGAACCACCGAGTGTTGTGGTCCTTGTCTAGGATGGCGTTGTATCGGTCCGCTTGCCCTTGAGTGCTCAAGATCACATTATCCATGCGAGGTGGAGATGGGGACCTCTGATTCCTCTTCTTCTTTTGGGCTCGGGTAGCGGCTCTGCTTGAACTTGCCATGTGATCTACAAAACAATTACGACTTTTCCAAGATAAGATCCACTCAAGTGGATTAAGCAAGAGACTCCATACTTGGTCTCGAAATAGCCCTCGGGATTATTCGTTAACTACCCAATTGGGTCGTTAACGGTTCTGGACTGGTTTTTAAGCTTTGAAGATACGCAGGGTCGTTAACGAGCCTGGTCGGGTCGTTAACGACGTATCGAGAACCAGTTTGCAGAATCCGAGTGTTATTAACTTTTAAAATTAAGCCATGAATCAAGCATGCATCCTCTATAATCCTACACTAGACACACAATCAGGTATACGCACCCCATACTTGCTCAATTGCCCATCCCGAACATGCTATAATTTGCCCAAAAATTAACATGGTGAGGATCAAACTCAATTCCTAGAACAAGAAAATTCATGCTTTTCTAATCAAATTATTGCAATGGAGAATCTAGCATGAATAACCTTCCCTAGATCGAGAATCACTACCAATGTACTTAATAAAACCCGTAGGCAAGAATAAACATGCAATTCGACCCTAAAAACCTCCTCTATAAACATAATCAAGATATGAAATTTCTACCCTACAAACCATGGATCATGCAATAAAGGGTTAGGGTTTAGAGATCATACCGGAAGATTGAGAATTTGAAGAACAAAGATCGAGTTTGGATGGTTAACGAGCTTGGATCTATTCGGTGGGAAAACTGGGGCGGCGGGCTTGGGTAACGAGGCGTTTTCCGAAGTTCGGTGAAGGTGGGGTTCCGATCGGTGTTGAAGGGTCTTCGGTAGAATTTTGAGGGAATTGGAGCTTGGGATTTGAGAATTTGAGAGTAGGATTTTGGGAGTTTTAGAAGGGTTAAATAGGAGAGGGTAGAAATAGGAGGATGGGGTAGGTAAAGGCGGCTAGGGTAGATAGAAGATAGGGTAGAAGATAGAAGATAGGTTAGGGTTAAATAAAACTTACCTGCCCGAGTCGGTTCGCCAAACCGGGTCGTGAACGACCCTGGGTGGGTCGTTAACGAGCCACCGTAGCCTCCTTGAATGATTTTCGAGCCCTTCTCCTGCATCTTGTTAGCTCAAAAACTATCCTATTTTTCTATCCTAAAAACTACTAAAAAAAACTCAAAAGAAAGCTAGGAAAAAGATCTAAAAAGAAAAGAAAAATCTAGTCTATACTAAAGGCGGGTTGCCTCCCATAAGTGTTATTTTTAACGTCGTCAACCCGACGTACTTACCTTGTTCAAGGTGGCTCTTTTGTAGCTATGATGGGGTCTTCAGGTACCCCACGCTTAGCTTTGTAGGCATTATTTGCTCGAGTCACTAAACTTGGTCCTTTGTCCTCTATCGGTATGCCTGGTATTCCTACATAGTGGTTAGTGAAATCCGAAAACCAAGGTGGTCTGGACTCCTTTGTAGCATATACAGTGTGGCACGGTGTAGGAGCAAAGTATGAAGAATAATCATAACCAACATTAGCGAATTCATCGTCAGAGTACTCACCTTGATTATAGCCTTGCATGTGGGCTTCGGTGATGGGCTCATGAGATTCGGTAGGGACTTGTGTGAAATTCTCGTCCGTTTTGGTAGTTGGAGGAGGCTTGGTAGGGTCAGCTATGTCGAGTTCTGGTTGGGTCAACTCGATCTGTGCTACCGCAGTTGGATCATTAGCGTTTTGGTCCAGGCTGAATTCCACGCGTTCCTCTCCAATATCAAAAGTGAGGAGTCCTTTCCGCACATCGACCCGAGCACCTGTTGTAGCTAAGAATGGTCTACCTAAAATAATGGGGGCGTGAGGATCTTCAGGCATATCGAGAACGATGAAATCATTCGGTATAAAGAATTTCCACACTTGAATAGGATAGTCGTCCATGACTCATGTGGCTTTAACACATGATCCGTCTGCCATGTAGAGATTCATATCTACAACCTCTAGTGGTCCCATGTTGGCTTTTGACCAGATTGAGAGAGGAAGTAAACTAGCACTGGCTCCCAGATCACATAAAGCTTTGAATTTGTGGTCGCCTATGCCAATTGTTATGGCAAATCTTCCTGGATCTCCAAGCTTTTCTGGCAGAGCAATAGATCGGACTTCATTTTGCAATTCTGTGATGGATCTTTTCCTGCTAAGAATATCTTTCAAGAATTTTGTGTAAGCCGACATTTCGCTTAGGGCCTCAGCGAATGGGATGGAAATATTAATGCCCTGAAGAATCTTTACGAAACGCTTGAACTTACTCTCAATAGAGTCCATAGATTTCTTAGTGGGAAATGGAAGAGATTTCACCATTCTCGGAACCAAGTTAGGCTCGAGAGGTAAAGTTACCGAGTCGACACTAGGGTCGTTAGGTATTCTCGGCGGGTCGTTACCGACCCTGATGGGGTCATTAACTACTCTGGGATTGAGAGGAGGGCTCGGATTAGAAAACTTACCTGGACTAGGGTCGTTAGGTACCCTCAGAGCCTCGTCACCATGGTGTGCTGGTTCGGTATTTGCCCTCGCTGGCTCGTTACCGAGCTGAACCGTGGCGTCCTCTTCAGTCTTGTCCTTAGCTTGGACCCGCTCCGGTAGTGTCTTTCCAATCCTAAGGTGTACCGCTGCTATCTGTCCTTTAGGGTTCTCTTCGGGATGGCCCGGAAGTTGCCCTTGTGGCCTCGGAATCTGTGCAGCAAGGTTCCCTAGTTGGAAATCAACATTCTTCTTCCATAAATCGAACTCTCCCCATCTTTTATTTTGGTGGTTGAGGTTGGCTTGAACTTCATTAACTTTGTTGTGGACTTCATTAATGCTTTCCTGCAAACCTTGTACCCATGACGGTGGCTCCTGATGGCCTGGAGGTCGATATGGCGCAAGTCGTCTATTTGGTGGAGGCGCTGCATAGCTTGGATTTGGATTTTGATTGCCCCACGTCTGATAGTTGTTCGACCTGTCAAAATTACTAGGTTGGTTCCTGTATGGGCCTCTCATGTAATTCATTTCAGCAATTGTCTCAGCGGCTCTTACCTGCTCTATGTTAGTGCAAGAAGAAGTACTATGGGTAGAAGAGCCACACTCTTGACAGGATTGAGAGGATTTCAGAAAACTTACCTACTTCTTCAGGCGGTTGACCTCATCTTGTAGAAACTGATTTTTAACATCTGGGTCAACTTCTTCTCGGTTAGGCACGTAGAGACGTTTCTGGGGCTGGGGATTTTGCTGGGTTCCATACATGGCATCATAATTGGACAACTTATCCAGCAATTCCCATGCAGTCGTAGGGTCCATCTCTATAAATCCGCATGCTGTATGCGTGTTGATGCGGTTCTTGGTCTCGGCGTTGATACCCTGGAAAAAGATTTCTTGAAGAACATATAAAGGTTGCCCATGAGTGGGGCACTGTCTAAGCATCTCTTTGAATCTTTCCCATGTTTCAACAAAAGTCTCATTAGGCAGCTGGTGATAGGAGGTGATGCGCTTCCTCAGCTCCGTTGTCTTGGCAGGAGGGAAAAATTTTGTAAGAAATTGATCATATAAGTTCTTCCAAGTCCTGATAGACTTAGGAGGTAAGCTCTCCAACAAGCTCAGGGCCTTTCCAACAAGAGACCACCTGAAAGCTTTTAACAGAACATATTCAAGTGAGACACCTTCAGCAGCTATGGTGTCACATAAATCAAGAAAATTTCTAATATGCTCCATAGGGCACTCAGTAGGCTTCCCTTCAAACTGAGCCCGCTTAATTAAGGATATAAGTTGAGACTTAATCTCAAATGGTTTCTCTATCTCCGGAAGCACAATTGGTGATTCTGGTACCCTCAGTTCCGGATGCATGTATTGTTTGGCATTCCTCGGATAGGCATTCAGCTCTTCCTGTAGACGAGCTTTGTTAACTCATTGACGCTCAGCCTCGGCAGAAGCGTCTTCTGTCTCGGTTTTCAATGCCTCCATCTGGTTTTGGAGGACTTCCAACTGACGAGCCATCTCTTCAGATGTGGCCATGGCTCGGTTCTCTCGGCGTCTACGGTGCAAGGAACGTTCAGGTTCTGAATAATAACCAGCGTTGTCAAACTCGAGCCTTCAACGTCCTACCGGCATACGCTGAAAAAACAGACAAAGAAAACAAAAATTAAAAACAAAAACGGGATCGGGCTATTCCTAGACCCATAGATAAACAAACAAACTCGTTGCTTCCCCGACAACGACGCCAATTTGTTGACGGGCATTTACTCTGGACAACTAATAAATTTATAAGTCAAGACCCCGCTGAGTATAGGGGAGTCAGGATCGTTCCACGAGAAGCAAGGTTTGTTTATCTACCAACTATAAATAATAAAAATCGAACAATAACAAGCAAAATACTCACGATCAGCCTCGTTAATGACTTTTTCAAGGTTGTTAACGAACCAACGCAAACAACTAACTAACAATAACGACCTAAATAAGTTCGGTACCGAGACTACGAACTCGGTAACGAATATGATCTATAAGAATTCAAATAAAAACAAAGATCTAGGACAAGGGTCACCACAACATAGGCATGCATATAAATTCGTAAGAAGATAAAGATCATGCCTTTAAATAGATAAATTCATCAACTTTCATTGACTAGCAAGTAAGTTAATCTACTTTCATAAATTAATTCACTCAATCACTTTTTTTGGATCTAAAACTTGAAACTTTCGTATTCAAACAATATCAACCTTCAAGTCTATAACTTCCTATTTCAATCAAGTTAAAAACTCAAACTACCTTGACTCTCATCTAGGTATAAACACAACAAGCAATCTCAAAAATAGATATAAGGCATTCAACACATCATCTTACTCATCAAACCATGCATAACTATGCCGCGTTTCGACCCCGACCCTAGATAGGAAAACTACTCACTACTCATAACTAAGAAACAAATAAATTCAACAAGAGAAAACATTGAAAACAAATAACTACTTCAAATTAATAAGAAAAATAAACATCTTACAGAAATTCGGAAGAAACCAAAAAAACACAAAACCGAATAAAAAACTGCGATTAACGACCTCGGTAACTCTCGTCCACCGAACCCAATCTCAATCTCCGACCCTTTCTCTCTCTCGGCCCTTCTTCTCCTTTTTCTGCCTTACTTGCCACCCCTTCTATAGGCTATAAAGAAGAGTATTTATACTAATAAAGCTAGAAAATAAAACGGCTATAAGATAAAAACTTTCCTGAAAGATAGAAACCTATTCTAAAAAGATAGAAATAAAATATAAAAAGATAACAAGACCTAAAATAAAACATAATAACCCTTAAACTCATCAAAAACACCTCTACCGACACGAAATAAATTTCCGCACAGGATCGGTAGGTCATCACTAAGATTTCTCGAAAAACCTATCTCGTAACCTCGTTAACGAGCCTGGATATTGACTTCTCCATCACTTCAACTCTAAAAGCTTGACTTCGAATCTCTTATCTCGCATTCTTCCGTCCTTCACCATAGCATTCCAAATTTAGCTCCAAAAAGCACCGTTTCCTTGCTAAAACCTACAAAAAGACACAAAACGGAGTAGCTTCCATACTTTTCACAAAATATGCAAACTTATCCAAAAAACAAACAAAACTAAGCCTGAACTTATCAAAACTAGTCCTAACAAACTAAGAAAACATACTAAAAACTATACTAAAAACACGAACATCATTGCATATGTCTTGAAATCATGCTTTTATGGTATAATTCTTATCATTCTTGATAGACTTCATATTTAAGAAACCCCATGCATTTGACTTGTCGATGACTTTTACTTCATTCAGTATGTGTGCAACCTTTTTGAGCTCTTTGTTTTAGCCCAAAAGAACCCAACCTGATGATCTTAACCCTCATTACAAGCCCAAATGATGGTTGATTCTATTGCCTGTCCCTGACCTATCATGTTTTGAGAGTCTCTATGAGACCGTTTTTTTTTTGAATTTCCTTATGAAACGGAGACTTATCATCATGATCGACAAATTCTCAATATAATGCTTCATACTTGGTTTTCTTTGGCACTCCCTGTGCAAACCCAACGCCAAGTAAGTTGTTTTAGAGAAAGTCATTGACTCGGCTAAATTCGTTGTTGCCAAGATCAAAAACAAATAACCCTATTCTACTAACTAGTATAGTAAGCAAGCAAGGGGTCGAACCCAAGAGAATCGAGATTCTGAATAATCAGCAGGAAATAAGACACGAGTTTTTGGAAATTTAAGCAAACAAACAAACAAGCAAATAATATTTGGGATTAAATCAATGGAAGGAAAGCAGAGTTTATTCAACCAATTCCACTTTTTTAATCATTCGAACATTGATTCATCTACTTTTCTATTAATTCCCAGGTTAATTCCAATCCTTATAAAAGATTTCCGCTTGTCCACGGTCCAAGCAGGATTATGATATGAACAAGAACGCTTAATTTAAATCATGCAAAATATTAAGGATAGAAGGATATTAATTCATGCAATCAAGCTACAAGTCTCATGCATAAAATAACAATCAAACACTCTTTCTCAATTCTAGTCCACGGTCCTAGAAAAGAGTTGTTTCAAGGATAAATAAGATTGCACAGACAATAATCAAACTAATCCAAACAGTAGGATATCAATCAAATTCAACAAGTCGCGCGCCAAGAGAAATCAATTGATAATCATAAAATTAAGCACAAGAGTTTTGATATTAACAAAGGGATAGAAAAGTTATCAGAATCTCACAAAATACATAAAAAGGCTTCCTTGATCAAACAAACTCCAAAGGAAATTAGTTCTCCATAATAAAACTAAAAACTGGAATAATCTCTGAAAGTGTGCTAGAATTTCTAACTCCTAAACTGAAAACGAAACTAAGCTTAAATAGTAGAAATAATAACCGAAACCTAAAGATATAATAATAGATATAAGATAGAATAAACGAAAGGAGTCGGCGCTGAAACGCCTAGAACCGTGAGCGCTGATGCAAACCGCGGGCGCGGTTCTAGTAGATCTCCTCGGCCGCGGATGCTCAACGAACCGCGAGCGCGGTTTGAATCCGCGGGCGCGGTTTTTCTGACAGCATTCTGGTATCAACTTTGGAGGTGATTTTGACCCACTTAGAGTTGGAATTTGAACTCGCCGTAAAACATGAATTGTATCTCTTCGAGTTAGCTTTCCAATGATACCAAATTCAGCTTCATCCGATCACCGTAGCTCCCGGAATAAGCGTTATAAGAAAGTGGTGTCGAAACAACTCCAAATCAACACTTGTCTTCAAAACTCTTGCAATTCTTCAAATCGTGTCTTCGGTCTTCATACGACAATTATGCTCAAAACTAACCTAAACACACTCAAATCATGCCTAAAATACAAAAGTTAACCTATAGTAAACTAGAGCGTATCAAATTCCCCCATACTTAAAACTTGCTCGTCCTCGAGTAAGCTCAAATTAAATCTAACAAGAAATCCTATCAAAGATCCACAGGAAGTAAAGGGAAATATGAAAAATCTAACTCTCAACTCACAACCCAAACCCAAGTATAGAAATAATGAGCAAAGACATGATAGCTCAAGCACACACCTCACCAATACAAATTATAACACTCATGCTCTAAAAAGTGTAGAGCAACCTAGGATCTACCCGACATCTAAAATGTAATCCCCAGACCCCAAAGTAGAATATAATCCTAAACACTTTGATTTTACCACTCATTCTACTTAGGCGCCCTTTCGGGTTTTCACCTAATCACTCTTTTCATTTTTCTTAGGTGTGCTCACAAATACTCACATCTCTCATAACCTCATATTATCCCAGCCTAATGCTGGTCCGGGTTACCTGCTTATTACCTGAGCCGCCCTTTCGGGTTTTCAACTCATCCCAGGATTTTCTATGCTTTTTTTTCTATTTTTATGGCTTTTTCTTTTTTCTTTTTTTTAAAATTTTTTTTCTCTATACAAAACATGGAACAAAAATCCCATAAAAATAAAGAAAAATAAACTAAAAAGCAACTATCTATGATAGGCGTAGTGAGTACTTCCTCCCCCATACTTAAATCCTTCATTGTCCTCAAGGAAGTAAAGAGAAAGGAAATAAGCATAGAAGAGGAAAATCAGAAGACTCACATACAAAAGAAGATATGGAAGAACTATTCAAAGGCTTGGATGAACAGCTCGAAAATCTCCAGATGATCCGTCGTCAGGAAAAACCGCGGGCGCGGGTCCGGAACCGCGGGAGCGGGTGGTGCTCTGATCGTGAAAAAATGGTTAGAGAACACGATCAAAAAAACTGAACACGAACTCACAAACGAACTCTAAATCTCGCCTTAAGCATTAATGTAGTATGAGCCTTGAAAACGAAATTCCCCAATACTTGAGGATGACCATGGGAGATAGAAGAAGATGGAAAAGATAGAAGGATGGAAAATAGAAGGTAGAATCTCGGGGGTTTCACCCAAAAGCCTTTTATTTCAGGGGTTTCACCTGAAAGCCTTTTTTTTTGGATGAACCGAAAAAACCTAATTTCGTCTGGGCCGACCGCGAGCGCGGATAAGGGCCGCGGGCGCGGGTCGAGCCGCGCCTCGGCTGGCGCTTTCTTCGAGATGGAAATATTATACATGCGAGTTAGCCTGACAAAACCAAAACAAACTAAAACTAAAACTAAACTAAAAATACAAAAATAAAAGAAAAGAAAAACTTACCTCGGGTTGCCTCCCGAGCAGCGCCCTTGTTTAATGTCGTTGGCTCAACGTCGTTGGCTCGGGGGTTTCACCCAAAAGCCTTTTATTTCAGGGGTTTCACCTGAAAGCCTTTTTTTCGATGAACCGAAAAAACCTAATTTCGTCTGGGCCGACCGCGAGCGCGGATAAGGGCCGCGGGCGCGGGTCGAGCCGCGCCTCGGCTGGCGCTTTCTTCGAGATGGAAATATTATACATGCGAGTTAGACTGACAAAACCAAAACAAACTAAAACTAAAACTAAACTAAAAATACAAAAATAAAAGAAAAGAAAAACTTACCTCGGGTTGCCTCCCGAGCAGCGCCTTTGTTTAACGTCATTGGCTCGACGTCAACCTATTATCTCAAGAGTCGGACATCTTCAAAGCCCGAAGCATCAAATCAAAATTTGATGCTAATATCCCTGAAACGCTAATTGAACAGAAAAAAACAAAACCGATTCCCCGACAACGACGCCAAAATTTTACTCGGCTAAAGTCCTTGTTGCCAAGATCAAAAATAAATAACCCTATTCTACTAACTAGTATAGTAAGCAAGCAAGGGGTCGAACCCAAGAGAATCGGGCTTTTGAATAATCAACAGGAAACAAGACAGGAGTTTTTGGAAGTTTAAGCAAACAAACAAACAAGGAAATAATATTTGGGATTAAATCAATGGAAGGAAAGCAGAGTTTATTCAACCAATTCCACTTTTTTAATCATTCGATCATTGATTCATCTACTTTTCTATTAATTCCCAGGTTAATTCCAATCCTTATAAAAGATTTCCGCTTGTCCACGGTCCAAGCAGGATTATGATATGAACAAGAACACTTAATTCAAATCATGCAAAATATTAAGGATAGAAGGATATTAATTCATGCAATCAAGCTACGAGTCTCATGCATAAAATAACAATTAAACACTCTTTCTCAATTCTAGTCCACGGTCCTAGAAAAGAGTTGTTTCAAGGATAAATAAGATTGCACACACAACAATCAAACTAATCCAAACAGTAGAATATCAATCAAATTCAACAAGTCGCGGGCCAAGAGAAATCAATTGATAATCATAAAATTAAGCACAAGAGTTTTGATATTAACCAAGGGATAGAAAAGTTACCAAAATCTCACAAAATACATAAAAAGGCTTCCTTGATCAAACAAACTCCAAAGGAAATTAGTTCTCCATAATAAAACTAAAAACTGGAATAATCTCTGAAAGTGTGCTAGAATTTCTAACTCCTAAACTGAAAACGAAACTAAGCTTAAATAGTAGAAATAATAACCGAAACCTAAAGGTATAATAATAGATATAAGATAGAATAAACGAAAGGAGTCGGCGCAGAAACGCCTAGAACCGCGAGCGCTGATGCAAACCGTGGGCGCGGTTCTAGTAGATCTCCTCAGCCGCGGATGCGCAACGAACCGCGAGCGCGGTTTGAATCCGCGGGCGCGGTTCTTCTGACAGCATTCTGGTGTCAACTTCGGAGGTGGTTTTGACCCACTTAAAGTTGGAATTTGAACTCGCCGTACAAACATGAATTGTAGCTCTGCGAGTTAGATTTCCAATGATACCAATTTCAGCTTCATCCGATCACTGTAGCTCCCGAAATAAGCGTTACAAGAAAGTAGTGTCGAAACAACTAAAAATCAACACTTGTCTTCAAAACTCTTGCAATTCTTCAAATCGTGTCTTCGGTCTTCATACGACAATTATGCTCAAAACTAACCTAAACACACTCAAATCATGCCTAAAATACAAAAGTTAACATATTAACTAGAGCGTATCAGTCATGGATTGTGCAAAAGTCGCGGACAGATGAGAAGGGTAGGTTGTGAGATATGGGTCGCCGACTTGATCAAGGTTAGTGACTGTGAAAATTGGCGTGTGAATCACATCAGAATATTAAGAAGATCAGTTTGCTTTTGGAAAGAAATTTTTCTGAACATAGCTTGATTTGATTGAAGTGATACTTTCCAATTAAGAAAAAAAACAATTTCCTTTGTTACCCTACCTCCATCCTCATCCAAAAGCTTCATGAACCTAAATACAAACCAAGAAACCCTAATCGTGTCACTTGAAACTGGAACGTTGCGCCAAACGGCGCAACCGACAGCGTTTCCGGGATTGAGTGACACACCCAAAAAGGGATGAGGAAAGTGTTAAAGATGATTTGGAAAAGGAGTTGGTTAAAACTCAAAATTTGGAGGCAATGGAGTTGAAAAATCTAAAAAGAAGGAAACAAGGGCTCTAGTTTTAGAGCATGATCTGGAAGGATACGAGAAAGAAGAAGGTGATCAAAGAGTAACCAAGGAAAAAGAAGAAGTCGGTGACTTGAGAAAAGTCGCTAACAAAGAAGACTTCGGTGATGTCAATGACAATGTTTTGGAAGAGGTCACACCTTCTAAACAACCTATAGTTTTATATGAAGAAGGTACTCTTTCTGATCCTAATGTTAAAATTTATGGAGTTTGAGGAAAGGCTTGCTTGTTTCGATTCTGAGTCACTGACTGCTGCATGTCCATGACTCTCTCTCTATCCCTCTCTTCTACCCTTACCACATTATCTCTCCAGTTTAAAAGACTTCTCTTTTTAGTTCAATTTGGTTGTACTGCATTTCTAGACTGTTTGTTTTTGCATCGTACATTATCTCTTGCTTTGGTGGATGACTATCTATGACTGTTTTGATATTATGTTTTAAGTTTCCATATTTGCCTCTGATTTCTTTTCTTGTTTTAGCAATCTTTTTGATGATGTCAAAAGGGGGAATTAACCGGGGGAATAGATTTAAAGGGAGGGATTGATGTCCGCTTTTTAGGTAGGTTTTTAGTGCCTAGATAGATTATATTTAGTTGGTTTTAGTACTAGAATTTTATGTTTTTGAGTCTTTTTGTTTTAGTTTTCATATTTCCTTGAGATTCGGAAACTACGCATCTTTTATGTCTTTTTGTAGGAGTTTTGGAGCTTGAAAGAAGAGTTTGGAGCATTACAAGAGAAGATGGAGATTAAGTGCTCAAGTAAAGTCATTGAAGATCAAGTTTGAGCTTGGATAGAGGAATTTCGTTACAAGAACATAGGAAAAAGAATCGAGTCAAACGGAGTTGTAACGAATCTTCTACGCAAGTTTTACTCAAGCACGACCCAACCATAAATCATGCTCTCAGGCACGACCCTATCAGGGTCGTGCTAGACCCAGCCACAAATCCAAGCCTCAGGACCGACCCCTTGGGGGGTCGTGCACGACCCATTTGGGTCGATCATGGTGCCGACTCTCCCTTATTTCGAGATCTTTTGTGATATATTCTATCTTTTATTTTAGGAAGTAGTTTTATCTTGTTTCCTAGTGTAATTAGGGCTCCTTTTTCTCTATAAAAGGGGGGCTAGACCTTCTAGTTAAAGGGGGAGTTCTAGTTTTTGGCTTTTGGACGTTTTTAAGTGGATTGAGAGGAAGACTTGGAGAACAAGTTGGAGAAATTTGTAAGACCTCTTTGTTTTTATTTGAATTTTCGGTTTGTTTCTATGATCATGTCTTCTTCTTTCTTTTCCATGAGTGAGTAGTCTTCTTAGATTCTAGGGTTGGGTGAAAACCCAACACAGTCATGCATGTCTAAACTTGAATTCATGACTAGAATGCTTGAAGATCATATCTATCTATCTTCTGCTTAAATCCTTTGCGAAAGTTGAGGCATGTCTTGCAATTAACCTAAAAGTGAAAGTGTAAAGTTGATTGCTTTGACTAGTTCTAATAGGATTATTTGCGACAGTTGATATTCCTAGGTTGAAAGATAGATAGAGAGTTGTTTAATTTGTGACAGTTGATTAAATAACTTGAATTGTTTGCGACATTTGACTTTTCTATGATCTAGATTGCATGATAGTTGTGAATTCTTGTTGAAAGCATGTATGGTTGTTGTTGTGGTAGCCCTAGCCCTAGGATTGCCTTTTATATTTGATTAAGTCTAGCTAATTTGCATCGATCTCGACCCACCTAAGGTCGTGCTCGAGCCCTTGTGTGTTTGTGCCCCTTCTTGTTTGTTTTGCTTTTAGTAGTTATCGACTAATCTTTAGCACTATTCTCATTCCCGTTGACGAACCTGACTCCGCTATACTCAGCGGGGTCTTGAATATAAATTTATTTGTTCAAGAAACCCTTCAACAGGGATCTAAAAACTGAAACCATGTGGATATTAAGCTTAGGGGGAACTTTTTATGGTTTTTGCGTTTGCTCTTTATACTATGATGTTGTGTGTGTGTTCTAAGGATCTTATCAGGACAGGTTGTTTGTCACCATCAAAAAGGGGGAATTTGTTAGAAGATCTGATTTTGATGGTTCCAAAGGTCAGTGACACAAAAGTTGCATGGAGAGTCAGCGACATCAAGTTCTTACGAAGAAGTCACTGACAAAGGATAACTGGCAAGAAACTATTGTTGAAAAGTTGTGTTTTGATGGTTCCAAGGAAGTCAGTGAATTCAAATTTTTAAGGCGAGTCAGCGACTCAGCAAAGTCACTGACATGACCAGCTGGTAGGAAATCTATTTAATGAAGGAACGTACAGATCGTGTGCGTGTATTTGCAGACAGTTGGGATGTTTATTTTTGGAGAAGATCATCACAAAAGAGTGCTAAAATATGAAGAAGATAATTTGATTGTCCTAGAATATTTTATGTGTGCGTCCATGTTATACAAGTGGTGTAGTCAAGTGTTCTTAGGCATAGCGTGAGATTGAGAGTGTTGGGACAAAGGTAGAGCGTGGTTCAAGGTTGTGGGATTCAACTTGTTCACGGGAGAGCTTTTTATCACTTAAGAAATCAATAGAGCGAGTTTAAGGACTCTTGAAATCTGACCAAGTGAGAAGCTTGAAAGGGAGTGGTTTTTCTCTATGTAAACTAGTTGGTTTACGAAGAGTTTCCACTATACATCGCTTGTCATTTCCAGTTTGGTAATATCTTTCCTGTTTGATTATTCCGCTGCTTATTTCAAGGTCACTGACTTTACCAAAGTCGGTGACTTCTACTGTTATTCAAAGTCGACGACTTCGTAGGAGTCGCCGACTCGTTTAAGTACTAACGATCCTACAGAAAAAGAAGCGGACTAGGGTTGGATGCAATCTAGGCCCAACGTCCAACTAGCCCATAAAAGGGTGTTACTAAAAACAATACTAATACTAATACTAATAAAAATGTCCCAAATAGAAAGAAGTACTAAAATTGGCAATAAAAGATATAGGTCATGGTCAAGGTGTCGAGAGTGTCACGACATGGCCATTGTCGGGGTCGCATCTGCTATCCATAGTATTTGAGAAGCTAAAACTCGGCTAAAGGGTAAACTGAAATTGGGGATAAAGTATATGAGACATGGATGAAATTTTTAGGCAATGTCATGACCTTTTTGGTAATTGTTAGCTTGTCAGCTTGGGCTTTCTACTTTGTAAGCTAGGGCTTACAACTTTTATAGAGGGTTTACAAATTGTTAGCTTGTCAGCTTGTGCGCCTCTTAGATGTACTTAGGGGACTTTTTATAGAGGGTTACCGAATGTCGATTTGTAACTATTTTGATCTCCTTGTCACACAATTGTTCGACACTTGTACATGATTCTTGTAAATCCTTTGAAAATCTAGTACAATTATCTTTTCCAGAAAAACATTACGCCGTCTAGGAGCAAGATATGACATTCTGCATAGTAACCCTGAGATATGACATTATATATGAGGTGTACTAAAGTTTAACATAATTTACGGGGTAAGCTTGAAGTATAAATAAGAATCACAAAGTAACCTTATGGTTTAAACGAAATTTGTCACATAACCAAAAATTTATGATTAAATGTAATTATTAACTTTATTTAAAAAAAAGTTAAAAGTTATAAAATTGATAAAATAAGAAAAATATATAAAACGAAAAAAATTAAAAAAAACGTAAAAAATAAAAAAAATAAAAAGAAACTGAAAAACATTAAAAAACTAAAAGAAAATTATAAGATTCTTAAAATTTAATCTTATTTATTATTATAATATAAAATGTTGTAGTTAATAATTTTATTTAATTTTATCTAATATTTATTTTTATATTATAAATTAGTTAATTTGAGAAACTGATATTGGGAGGGTCTTCCCCAAAATGGGGCCATGAAGTACTCGGTCCGGATGTAGAGTGGTGTCTGACCGATCGAACCAGGCGAGCCAAAAGGCAAGACCAAAAAAAAGAAGTTTCTTAAAACAATTATTGATTACCATTCACTCATTCAGCCATTGACCAATGAAATTTTCAATTATTTATATTTTTACTCGTCAAATAGTTAATGTAATTATAAAATATTAAATTATTTACATGATCAAAATTTACATTCTTCATAAATTTTTATTATTTTTATTTAAAACTATTTATGCAAAATAAATTTGTTAACGCGAAAAAAATTGACTATAGTTAATTAAATTATTTATATTCTGAAGACTTTCTCTTATAATCAAATTATTTGATCCTTATTTATTAAATAATGAAAATTTACATTTTTTTGATAAAAAATTCTAAACCTAGATAATTCGGAAAAATATTTATGTTAATAGCTTTATAGTTGATTAATTTATAAGGTAAGAATATAATAAAAGTTGGAAGAAATTAAATTAAATTATTAGTTGATATTAAGGCACTGAATAAGATTATATTTTAAGATTGTTAAGAAAATCATTTTTATAAACAAAGTTAATGATTGAAGTTAATTTTAATCTGTTTGTCATTTGATGAACTTTTTATAAATCTCAAGGTTATTATGCGGAGTTCATAGAAACCTTAGGATTATCATGTGAATTATGTCAAATTTTGGTACTACTCATGAATAACATCAAACTTCAAGGATACCACGCGAAATTTCCGAAATATTTACATATTACAAAAATAGCTCAACAGAATGATTATTTGAACATTATGCAACAATTAATGTATAAAATAAATTAATTTTTTATTTTTAATAAACAATCAATTCATTCATGTTTAGGAAAGTTACAAACCTAGAAACCCCTAGTGATTACATCAGGGCCTCTCTATATCAATACCCAGTGATTACAACAAGTTGATGTTTTCTAGAGCATTAATATGATATTACTCGTGAGATATGTCAATACATATATTGAATTCTATCCTGGATAAAACTAAATTATTAGGGTTGGAGCTTGGTACTGTATTATGTGATTAAGATTGAAATGAAGGTTACAGCTATTCCTTATGATCAATTACAATATTGCATTATAATTATAATTATAAAAGGAATGACAACAAATTGGACGGAATATTAATTGATATGTTAATTTCCACAAGTGCGAGGACAAATTTCAAGGTTGCTTTCTTTCACTTCTTTCTTAATGTATATACACATGGAATGCCAACAACCAAAAGCATATATATCGACCACTAGCATACAATTCAACGTGACATTCGCTGTGCATTCTTTAAGTTTAGACTTGGCAATTTGATCAATATATACCAAAGTTGCTCTTGTTAACGATTAATTTATATTTTTATATTTGAAATATCTAAAAGGTTACGGAAGCGTTAAGAAGACATATGAAGATTGTAAAAGCTTTTAAAAAAATCAAGAAGGTTGTTGAAGCTTTTATAAGACGTCACAACTTTATGGAAGATTTAGAAGATATTGGAACGTTATGGAAGCTTTTAGATAAGTCTAGGCAATTAGAGAACTCTCTAGACATGTGGAGAGAGTTGCAAATATATCTAGAATGCCTTAGATTATTCTAGATTTGTAAGGAAACATTTAGATGGGAAGGATCTAGACTAGTTTAGATGTAACTTAGTCTAACATTCTCTAGAATTCTCCTTTGTCATGTAAAGGGGGTGACATTCCTATAAATACACCGCCACCCCCTCATTTGCATCCAATCCAAGGGCCTCGGCTAAATCCACCAGCCATAGAGGATTTTTCGCCACGTGAAGTGACATTGTGTCAGACATAGATTCGGCCCTACAGACTGGTTCTATGGAGAACCGTCATTGAAAGCCGGTTCTATCACGTCTTCACCAAATTAAATTTAATATGTAAGTAAATTAATTTATTTTAATAATATTTCTTATATATGAATAAATTAGTTTACTTTAAATATTTTGTATAGTTAATATGTAATTTAATATGGATGAAAACTAAAAATGTTATATAATGGTTAAACAAACAAAGTCAAGACAAGTTGATTGATTACGGAAATACATCGAAATAAAAACTAAAGCATACATTGAAATAAATCTAGAAAAAACTACGGTCTTGACTCGAATATCCGTGTGGATAACTCCCACCAAAATGCATGCTCCGACGGTGAGGTTGAGGATCTTGACTTGAGCCTTCGTCGAGTGTATAGAAACGACTATGATAACTGTTGTGACGGTGAGGTTCAGGAGAAGGCTGCCATGGTGGGGGAACTTGCCTAGGAGGGGGCACTTGAGGAGGAGGTGGAATAGGAGTTTGTGTCAAAGCATCATAAATGTGTGTCCACATTGGCCTCAACTCGGGGTACCGGTCCAAGACATGCATATTGTCCGTTATGTAACATTTCACATAGTTGTGGGCCTATATATTATATAAATCATATAAGATTTATAAGATTAGAGAATAAATAATGTACAATCAAATAAATATAGCAAATCAATTAAGTTATAAGGAAATTACAAAATTTATTTATGTACCACAATGATGCTATTGCCTACTTGAGGCATTGGGGGTCTTTGGTATGGATTGAATCGGTATGTAGGAGACGATCTAAGCACCTTCGTGTGAGAGCGTGGCTCGAACCAATCCATATATCCGGGAGCTACATCCTATCCATGAGAACCGCGGGGCAAGTCCAAAATAGAACTTTCTATGTGTTCATCAGTAACCACCCAATTGCAATAAACATTACTGTATTCAATCTTTTTTTTTAGGCTTTGGCCCCCTTTTAGCGGTCTTTGGTGGGATGGGATTCGGAGGAATGTGCTGTATAAATCCATATTGTCGGGTGCACCTCCAAGGCATGTACACTTCTTGGACGTTGTGATATTGGATCACTCCATGATATAAGGAGGAACGATATGCTTGATGGAAATCAGGTGATGCATGAAATGACATCCAAACAACCTATACATGAAATTGTGAGCCGTAAATAATGTAAAAAGTGAATATATAAACTACAAAATTTCATAAAAAGTTGCTAATACCCGGTCAACTATGTACCGATCCAACACTTCACGAAAATGTTGCAGTCTACTCTTTTCATCAGTCGACAATCTTCGATCTGCACCTCGGCGCACTCCTTGGACCATTGAAGCAAATATAGGATTTGTTTGGCGAATTACGTCTACATTCATTTGGCCTCTAAACTCCGGAAAATACCACCATATCCAGTTCTAAAATACGAAATAAATATTGTTAGGCCATGAGTGATTATGAAAAGGAATTAATTGTAGGGTATCGAATACTTACATATAGTAGAACGAGACAACCAACCACACCCTTTGTTTCGGCTCGAGTTTCCTTCCCCATTTGGTTGTACAATTGTGCAAGAGTCCACGCACCCCATTCATAACTCGACATTCCATGCCATCTGGCAACCAAATGGTAGTTGCCTCTTGTGGTTGTCTTGTCTGTCAGCAGGCCCAAGGCTATACAAAGGCCCAAAATTGTGGCAGAGATGTTTTCGGGTTGTACTGCATCGAAGTTGCCCTCTGACAACCAATTTACCATTGTACTTGAATTTATCCCTCCCTTCTCTATTTGCTTTTTCTTGAAGTCTAACAAATCTTGCCCGTACAATAAAGAGAAATATTCCACAGCAACATCCTTATCATATATAGGGAGATTCTCATTACCTTCAATGGAGATCCCTAAAATGAATTTGACATCATGGAGGGTGATTGTCATTTCACCCCAAGGGAAGTGGAAATTGTTGGTATCCGGATACCATCTCTCCAAAAATGCATTAATGAGGGCGTGGTCAACACCAGTCC
Organism: Fallopia convolvulus; assembly: GCA_964016875.1. NCBI lineage: Eukaryota > Viridiplantae > Streptophyta > Magnoliopsida > Caryophyllales > Polygonaceae > Fallopia > Fallopia convolvulus. The sequence continues at coordinate 11,987,626 of OZ024721.1, forward strand.
GTGGGATTTCGATTAAATGCATCAAACCCGACTCTAATATCATGTTGTACCACGGTGTCTTGATGCTACTCCTTAGTAATGATTGAAATAGTTCTAGACTCTTGCCATGGGAGTGAATTTTGGACTCTTTCACATGCTAAAATTAGAACATATGATGGGCGATTGGAAAACATGTCTTCAAGGCTTAGCGCTTTTGCTTTGCAATTGCTCTTGATGTGCATCCAACACAACAAATGATGGGCGATTGGAACACATGTCTTCAAGGCTTTAATCAAAGCTAGCTCACGATTAGTCATTATAACTTTTGGCCTCTTACCCGCAACGGCACAGAGGTGGCTCAATTCGTTCAATACCCATGCATAGTGGGTGGTGTTCTCTTGCGCCATGAATGCAAATCCAATGTTGAAGGTATGACCAGTGCAAGTGAAGCCCACCAACTCAAATAGAGGCATTTTGTAACTATAAGATAATAAGATATATACATGGTAATTAGAATCAATATATACACAATCATAAATAAAATAAAGAATTGAGATTAGTAGCCAAATCTTACACATTCGTCTTGTACGTGGTGTCCATGATGATGACATATGGAAACATTTTCATCAAATGACTCGAAAGTGGATGACCAAAGAACAAATCTTGTATCTCGTCAGTTCCATCTACCCTTCTATGTGACACAAAATAACCCTTTTCATCCAAGAAACTCAATGTCGTTTGGGTTACCGTCTTCTCCCCAATCTCTTGACTCCAAATTCTAGACCGGTAGTTGTATATTTGTTTCCGAATGATCATACAACCTTTGTACTTTTATTATATGAATGCCCATATCTGCTTGGGAAGAACGTATGCCAATGTTAGAGTTCTCACATCCTCCTTCATCTCATCCGTCATTCTTCCAGCATATGCATGGCCCAATAAGGTCGTGCCAACATCGTGATTGAGCTTTGCCCATTTGACCGTCAACTTCCATGTTTCATTTGGTTGAAGGAGCCCGTGCAACTCAAATGGGCAATTGCACTTCTTTGACACATATATTGGATCTGTTTTTCTAGGTTTTCCTGGAATCAACTTCTTTTTTTCCTTGTATACACCCGCATTCTCGCAAGCTAATATAACCTTTTTGGGCCATGAATTTTTTATGGTCAAGACCATCTTCAATAACTTTCCGACAGTACGTGCCCATTCCAACATAGATTCACGATTATACCACTCTTCATCACACACGAAGAATCGAGTGTAATCATCCTTATCCTATGACATTTAATAAATTTTAAACACGTTTCGTAAATTAAAGAATAAATATATCTATAAACTAATATAATGAACATTAGGAAAATATAAAAAAACAACTATAAAAGTTATTATAGTAACAACTCACTAATATTAATCTTAAGTACATTTTACTAATATTATGAACTATGACAATATATCAAAGTCAACTATTTTAACTAACATAATTATCTAATATTAATTTTAAGAATATTATAATACATTAAATTCTACAATAAATCTATAAACTAATACTAACGACCAATAATAGATAATTATAAAAATGACAATATAACATGTCAACTATTTTAACTCGCTAATATTAATCTTAAGTACATTTAAATAATATTAAGAATATTTATGTACATACATCTTCCGTAGATGCATAATGAGGGTATGCTTGATCCGGAGGAAAGCACGGGAAACCTTGGTCCGATGGATAAGTCGTGTGACCTTGCTCCGACGGATAAAAAGGATAGCATTGCTCTAATTGATGAGGAAGCTCCGGTGGTAGAAAGAAGTTTGGATTTTGAAAAAGATTACTTCCCAACAAATTTGATAAATAAGCATCATTCCGACCCAGATTTGGGATTTCATTTTGAGAAAGCTCGAATGGTGGAAGATAATATTGCTCGTTTGGATTTTGAAAAGGAGTAATATCCAACAAATTTGAGAAATTCATTGGAGCATTATTCTAATCCGGATTTGGGACTTCATCTTGAGATTCTTCGGGTGGTTGAAGATTATTGAAAATATTAAAAAGAGAATCAAGACATGTTGAGAAAATTACAAGAAGAAAATGAAGGAGGAATGAACAAGAAAATGGGTTTATATAGGCAAAAAAATTACTATCCCGAAATTCACTATCCCGAAATTTACTCTTCCAGATTGCCAACTTAGCAATCTGCGTTTTTTCTCCACCGGATTGTCAGCGTGGAAATCTAGGGCAATTTTTTGTGCGGTGGAGATCCGGTTTTCAAAGCCGGTTCCCCATACAACCGGTCTGCAAGACCGGTCCTCTCCTGACACATATGTCACTTCTTGGGGCGAAAAAGCCTCTGTGGTTGGGGGATAAAGCAACAACCAATTCAAGTGATTCAAGCAAGAGCGTAATCAGGCTTGAGAGTGAAGTTGAGAGGTGTGAGTATGTCCCATCTATAAAAGAGTGTCGAGTTACCCGTGTAACATATTTTTTACATTCACTATATAGTACAAAGTCATTTTTGTGTCGATGGATTTTAGTGAGAGTACAAGTGTCCTAGGAGGGTCGATATTCCAAAAGTAGCATCACTACTAGGTTGTGGAGGATAGCAGTGTTCATGAAGCTCACAGGTAGAACACATTTTTGGAAGGACCTCTTGTTGGCATGATGGCGTCTAGCGTGTCGAGGATATTCGAGATCACACACTTTGATGGGAAGATTAACTCCACGTTCTGGCAGAGTATGATTCAAGACCTTTTGGTGTAGCAAGATCTTGATCATGCGTTAAAAGAGGAGAAGCCTCGCTCCATGAGCTAGAAGGAATGGAGCAAAATCCAAAAGAAGGTCATGGGTACAATCTGGTTGGTGTTAGCTCCCGAGATCAAGTTTAGTGTGTTGGATGAGACAACGCCGAACGCGTTGTAAGAGAAGCACGAGAGCATTTACGCGTTGAAGTCGTTGACGAACCGATCATGTTTGATGATGGAGTTGTACCTGCTCAAGATGGAGGAAGGAGGTAATTTTCATGAACACATTAATTCATTTAATCAACTAGCATGCCAATTAATGAATTTCGGCGATAAGATTAAGGACGTTGTTGTTATTAGCGTCATTGCCGAAATCCTACAAGTTCCTAGCACAGACTTTAATTGTAGGAAGATTGACTCTCACTCTAGATGAGGTGATGGTTGCTTTGAGAGAGAGTAAGAATATGATGAAGAATGATGCTACCGATGTTGGAGGAGATCGCATACTAGTTGCGAGGGAGCAAGAGCGACAGAGACATTAGTCTAGAGGGCGAGGTGACCCGAGATGGATAGCCAACTCACATCAAATTCGAGATTGGAGTGACGTGGAATGCTATTATTGTGGGGAGATGGGTCACACACAATCAAGATGTCTTCAGGTGAGGGAGGACTTGAAGAAGTTGAAAGAGTTGTGGAAGAATATTGGTGACTCCGACATGAATGTGGTTAGTGATGTCAAATATGGAGATGTTTACTTAGCAACGAGTGAGGAGGTTGCTAAGTCCAAGTTGCTGATAGATAGGGTCGCTTCAGGTCACGTGTGTAGAGATCAAGCATTATTTTCCACCTTAAAAAAGGATGAAGAGTTTGGTCACATCAACTTAGTGGGAGAACATAAGTTGAAGGTTGAAGGTACCGAAAGTGTGACAATGAGGCTTAGCAATGGTACAAGCCATACTCTTCATGGTGTGAGGTATGTGCCTTCAAGCAAAGTTAATATTATGTTGTTGGGTATGATGCTGTTAGAGGGATATAGGTTTGTCGGTACATACAAGTGGTGTAAGGTGTTCTAAGGGTGGCGCTTGATTATGTGGGGATGGAAGAGCATGAAGAACATCTACATCATAGAAGGGCAACTTATGAAGAGTACATAGTTTAGAACCGAGAAGTCGAAGACAATAAGATTTTCAATATTTGAACATATGAATTAAGGAAGAAATTGTTATAAAGATTAATTCATATTTTCATATTTGAAAAATCTAGAAGGCTATGGAAGCTTCTAGAAGACACAAGAAGGTTCTAGAAGCTTCTAGAAGAGTTGAGAAGGTTGTGGAAGATTCTAGAAGATGTCAGAACTTTATGGAAGGTAATAGAAGACATTTGAATGCTATGGAAGTTTCTAGATAAGTTTAGGCTATTAGAAAACTCTCTAGACATGTGGATAGAGTTGTAAATATATTTAGAATGCCTTAGAATATTCTAGACTTTTAAGGAAACATCTAGATGGGAAGGATTTAGACTAGTTTAGATGAAATTTAGTCTAGGATTCTCTAGAATTTTCCTTAGTCATGTAAAGGTGGTGACAATGCCTATAAATACACCCCCTCATTTGCATCCAATCCAAGTGATTCAAGCAAGAGTGTAATTGAGCATGAGAGTGAAGTGTGAGAGGTGTGAGTGTCCCATATATAAAAGAGTGTTGAGTTACACATGTAGCATATTTTGTACTTTCACATGTAAAATTGTGTCTTTGTGTCGATGGGTTTCAGTGATGGTACAGGTGTCCGGGAGGGTCGATTTCCCAACAGTTTCCATGTGTATATAGTGTTGTTTCTATATTTTGAAATTTTTATAGGTCCATATCCTATCCCACAACAAGTATACAAGATTAGTTGTAGTATCGAGGTGTCGAACTTAGGGACTAAGTAGTACAAATTGGTGTCTAATTAGTAGACTAAGTCGTAAAAATAAAAAATGAATTGAGAAGTTATCGTGAGTGAAGAAAGAAGATTAAACAAACTAGCTTGAGCAGTAGAAAATCAATAATGAAAAGCTTCTAAGGACATGAATTACAATAATAATACTTTAGTAGACTCAAAAAGATAAATACATGAACTCAGTTTGTCTTTTTTGAAGGTAGCTATTGTTGAAAGGGTTTCCCGACAACAAATAAATTTGTAGTCAAGACCCCGTTGTGTATAGGGAGGTCAGGATCGCCCACGAGAAGCAAGTTTATGTTTGATTACTGTTCTAAAAAACGGGAAAGTACGGAAATAAAATAAAGCAGAGAAGAAAGCAAAGACGAAGCTACGATCACGTCGGTACCGACCTGGTCAGGGTCGGTATCGATGCTGACTTTCGACTCAAACAGGACAACTATCACAGACAAACGCATGTTCGGTACCGATCTGGCTACCTCGATACCGATGCAAAATAGAGTATTACGAAGGTGTTTTCGAATGAGAAAAATATCTAGGATAAGGGTTTACCATGACATAGTCATGCATTCAAGATAGTGCGAATGATAAATAACATGCCTTGAAGATAAACCTATCAACTTTCGTCGATTTATGCAAGCAAATCAATTGACTTTCATGAATTAATTCACTTTTCTACTTATTTTTTATCCAAAGCTTGAAACTTTCGTGATCGAACGATATCAACATTCAAGGTTACAACTTTCTCTTTCGATCAAGCAATAAACTCGAATTACTTCGACTTTCGTCTAAGTATAAGTGCAAAACAAGTAGATAAAAGATAAAGGCAATCAAACATTCATTACACATTCAATCATGCACAACTATGCCGGGTTTTCAACCCCGACCCTAGAAAAGCGAACTACTCACACATGATTGAAATGAAGCAAACAATTGGATTGAATGAGAACATTATATGAAAACAAAACAAAGCTTACTTGAATTAAAAGTCGAAACTTGTCTTACAATACAATCTTCTTCCCCAAGAAAACTTCAGAAACAAACCAGGACTAAGAAAAACAGAGAAGAGGATCGTGCCCTTTTCAGTCTCACGTCTTTCTCTCTCTCTCTCTTCTCCTCAACGAATTAAAAACGTCCCTTAAACTAGGTTAAAAACATGGTATTTATACTAAGAGAATCTATCTATAATGTTTCCAAAAGATAGAACTTTCCAAACTTAAAAAGATTGCGAAATAAAAAGATAGAAATCTTAAAGTCGGCGCGCCTATCGACACAGGGGACCTCGGTGTCGACCTGTCAGGTTCGGTAGGTATCTTGTTGAATTCTTCACGATTTGGCTCTGCTGCACACCTCGGTATCGAACCCACAGGGTCGGTATCGAGCTGTTTTCTTGGTTTCTTTGTACTTTGTCATAGCCTCTTTTCGATTTGTCGGGATCTTTAAAGCGTCTTCTTCCTTCCTCGTCTTTGACCATGCTCCACCATCATCCTCTTGATCTCAACTTCTTCGAAATGTTCCCTTTTTGCTTTGAAAACCTACAAAAAAACACTAAAACGGAGTAGCTTCCATACTTTTCACAAAATATGTAAACTTATCCAAAAACACACAAAACAAACACTAAACTCAAGCTAAAAAACTAAGAAAAACTCGTAAAAACCATACTAAAAACACGAACATCAATACCCCATACTTATGCTTGCTTGTCCTCAAGCAATCACTAGACATAAACCAAAACCAATCAACATGCTCATCAAGTAATATCCTTCATCTAAAAAGCAACTTCAAAGCATAGCAAAAATAGCAAATGACTCTTAACGTCATAACACATATATATGCAACTAATAGACATAACCAATCATAATCCAACTTCACCAAGGATAATGTGTTTCACTCGACTCTCATGTGTTTGGGCTTGTAAATTCATCTCTCAACTCAATCTTATACGCAAAAACTCGTATAAATTGGAACTTATATCACTAAACTCTCCACCAAAGATTTGTCAAAACAAGCAAAAATCATCAAGAGAACTCAGGCTCAATGAAAAACTTCATAGAAGTTTTCATTCGGCCGGGTTGTAATGGGGCTTGGTAATGACAATAAGGCATGGAAAACTTTTGGCTATGTGGTGCTAATAATATCCGGGAATCAAAGACTCCTAAAAGCTCACATACATCAAAAAACTCTCATAAAAGAACTTACCAAACTCTTATTTTTTTTCTTGTGCACATTCTTTTTCACTCACCCATTAAATCATAGAAAGTCTCATAAATATAAACATAAAGAAACTCTTGGTTTTGAACTTCAACATACTTGCACATTTTTCTCTTCCTTATTCCTTTCTTTCCTTCTTTTTTTTTCTGCATTTTTTCTTCACTGGTAAAGCCTCGGTACCAAGCCTGAAGGGTCAATATCGAGCTGTAATTTCTTCTTTCTGGACTACTTCTGGAGAGCATCGGTACCAAGCCCAAATAGGTCGGTATCGAGCTGAAAATTTCCTTCTTAACTCCCCTTCTTTTGTGCTCTTTTTCATCCAAGAGATCTTTTTACAAATCGAAACAAGAGACTTCCAATCTACCCCAACCAAACCCTTTATTTTTGAACCAACATATATCTTTTGCACTCAACAAAAACAACTCCTCTCCAACTAAGTCCTAATCCCCGGATAGGGTCAAGCTTATATCGGCTAGGGAATAATTTTGTGGAGCAACAAACAAAAAGGCTTAAGGCTCAAATTGGTTATCAAAAACAGGGACAATGTAAGGGTGGATATGGATTAATAGGGCTTATGAAAAATAAGTTCTCTATCATATGATTTTCACAAGTAATGAACTAAAAAAAATCTTATACAGGTCTTGAGAAATAGATATCCGTCACAATTCCAAGAGATAATATATATAGAAAGTAAATCACATATGAAAAATCAAGGCTAGAAAATAAAGCTCACAAGGTCATTTCTGTTGGATTGCAACTACTCATGCTAACAGTCATATGTACTCAGTTTCATCATATGCTATTTCACTATAAAAACAATTTCATCATGAGATTCAGGCTATACTTATCAAAAACATGCTAAAAGGAATTACATGCTCATGTAAAGTAAAAGCAATCATTGAACCATAAAATCAAGAGTACTCATCAGTTCTATAATCTTTTTGGAATTCTTTTCAAAATTTTTTTTTTGTGATTTTTTTAAAAAACGAAATTTTCTTTTCCCTCCCTACCCCGTACTTAAAGCAACTATTAAGGAAAACAAACTAACACAAGAACATGAAAACACACAAAGACAAACAAATTTTCTTTTCCCTCCCTACCCCGTACTTAAACATTACAATGTCCTCACTGTAAAAAAATCAATGTAAAGCATAAGAAAAGATAGGGGAAAAGAAAATTAACTCACAAAGTGGTTTGAAGCATTGGAAACATCCTTGAAAAGAGAGATCATCAGCGGTTCGGCGGTGAGAAGTAGTGCTCCATGTTGCCTATAAACTCAGCCATTGTCCGCCAATGTTCTTCATTAACTGTTACGCCCTGCTCCATTATCCTCTAGCGAGCATCAGCCCGCTGCTGACGCACATCCTCAAGTGCCATGCGAGCTGAATAAACATCCTGCCAATGATTCATCTGTTGATATAATTGAGAATGCTGCAGATTCAGCTATTGCATCTGAGATGACAAGTCTTGTGCCCACTGTGGTGGAGCGTTAGAACCGGAGTAATCGGTATGGGGCGGCTGTTGGTAATGGTAGTGTTGGGTAAAGGGAGCATATGGCACGATACCGTATGTTGGTGGCACGGTAGGGTGCTGAGCAGGTTCGGTATCGAAGTAGAAACCCTCGGTATCAGCCTCGTAGTACTCGGTACCGAGGTCAGGATGCTCGGGACTGATGTTGGCCGCATGTGCTGGAGCCTCGATACCGACCTGGTGGTGCTCGGTACCGACCTCCTCTGCAGGGGCTGGATCATCTTCTTCGATGGCGACCTCCTCACACTTATACCGAGTCTTGGATATCCGCAATGTAGGCTCATCTTGAGGCTTCTTGGCCAAGGTGAATGGTTGAGATGTCCAAACTTTGTACCAATTGGGCAAGTATAATAATTCCAGCTTCTCTCGAGTGACTCGCACGGGCTGTCCGTGAATCAGGGTGGCGACTCCTCCTCCCTCGCATCTTTGAAAAATACCGGAAGACAGCCAGTAGCTTGTGTTCATCTTCTGTGGACGGTGTGCACTGTAACATGATAGATCGATGTTGAGAGCTATAGCCAAGAGGCTCACCAAGTTGCCACAATGAACTCCTTGTAAAGTGGCCCCATTTTGCTCCACATACTTCAACCATTCATACCCTAGATTCATAGGAGCGGGGTCTTAAAAAAGAATTGTACGGAGGCATCCAACCTCCGTCCTTGTCGGCCTAGAGAGCTCCCTTTTGGGCCAAATTGTTGAGCCCAAACTCTTGAGAATAATGCGGAAGATGGGGTTGATGATGTGTGCCCCGGGGAGTGCAGGAGTGTTGGGATTGATTTCCCCAGAGATGTAACCCCAAGTTTCCGTGACCTTGAAGTCATCCGGCGCTTTGTAGTTTCGGGAATGGTTAGGAAAACTGAGAAGTTCGTTGAACTCTTCCATAGTGAACTCATGATCCTCATTGCCTAGCCGAAACTTGATCCTCCCCGGAGATGTTTTGGTCTTGAAGCTAGTGCGGAGAGTGGCCACAAATTCCGAGGTGAGGGCCGGATAGTGAGAGACTTCTTCATATTTGAGGAGCTGAGGCACACGGAGGATGGAGAAGGCATGCTTAACATCTTCATAAATGCCTGATGACTTTGCACTGGACCTTGAAAACCATCTTGTATGATGAGGTTTTTCTATGACAGAGCTGTAAATCGACCATTGGTTCTCGGTCTGCAATATGACATCATCCATTCTCGGTGGAGATGGAGATCTTTGGGTCCTCTTCTTCTTGTTTGGCCTTGGGTTAGCTCTGCTTGAACTTGCCATTTAAGTACCTGAAATATCATAAACAGCTAAGGTAAAATCGACTCAGACAAATCAAACACCGAAGAAACCCTATACTTGCATTGAAACCATACTCAAATGTAACAATTGGCTATTCAAATGGGGTTCGGTACCGAGCCTGAAGGGTCGGTACTGAGGTCCCTGGATTCCATCTTGTTCTGGGTGAGTGACAGGTCAGTACCGACCTTCACAGGTCGGTATCGACCCTGTTTCCAAAATGTCGCACAAAGGATTCCGAGTCTCTAACCCCCCGAATTTTGACAATAGGCACATCTCAAGCAAGATTCCAAATCAAAATCACAAAATCGAGCACTTACAAGCCCATACTTACTCAAAGCCTATATAATCATGCCAAAAATTATGGTGTTAATCTTGCAAATCAAGAACAAGTAACCTCATGCTTTGTATAATTGAAAAGAGTTGCATTCTAAACATAAGGGAACGAAAATCAATAGACTTATACACCATCATGAAGGCAAAGAGGAAAGAATCAATTAACCACATGCATTCTCGGATCTTATATAGATCTAGGAATGAAAAACCACCCAAAAATTACCATAAATCCTCAAGATTGCTAGTAGAGAGTAGGGTTTGAGAAATCATATTGTAGTTTTGAAGATTTAGAACCGAAAATTCAAAGGGATTGAGAGTAACGAGGGTTGGGCCTCGGTAACGAACAAACTAAAGGTTTTGCTCGGTATCAAAAGAGGGTTGCTCGATTTGGGATGAATGGTGGAGTGCGTGGATTGAGCGGTGGAATGCGTGGCTAGATCTCGATGGATTGGTGGAGATTGGTGAGTGATTTTGCTTGGGAGCATTTTTGGCAGTTTGGAAGAGGCGGCATGGAAAAAGAAAGGCAAGGAGAAGTTTTTAGGTTAAAAAAAGCACTTATCTGCCGCGCGTGGTTTCTGGGTTTTCACAGGTCGGTACCGAGCCTGTCGCGACTCTTTTCCAGCGTCGTTATCGACCCAACTTCTGTAACACTTTGGCCAAAAACATTCTATGCCGCAAACTTCTACTCTACTAAAAAACTTAAAAGAAAGCTAACAAAAAGAACTATAAAAAGAAAGAAAAACTAAACCAGGTTGTCTCCCGTAAGCGCTATTTTTTAACGTCGTTAGCCCGACGAACTTACCTTGGCTAGTCCGACGATGTAAGAGCCCAAGTGGCTCTAATCTCTTCTTTCGGGTCGGCTTGCTCATAAAACTTCTTCAGCATGCGTCCATTGACTTTGAAGATGGCTCCATTGTTATCTACTAGATCCACTGCTCCATGAGGGTATATGTGGTGAACCACAAATGGCCCACTCCATCTTGATCTTAGCTTCCTTGGAAATAAGCGGAGTCTAGAGTTAAAGAGAAGTATCTTGTCACCAACTTCATAAGTTTTGGGCACTAATTTCTGATCATGCCATCGCTTTGTACGCTCTTTGTAGATCTCGGCGTTCTCGTACGCCTTTTGCCTCAATTCCTCTAGTTCTTGCAAATCCATGAATCGTTTTTCTCCAGCCACATCGAGGTCCATATTGAGCTCTTTGAGAGCCCATAACGCCTTGTGCTCCATCTCGACAAGCAAATGGCACGTCTTGCCATACACTAGATTGTAAGGAGTGGTGTATAGAGGTGTCTTGTACGCCGTTCTGTAAGCCCATACAGCGTCGTCCAGCTTAGATGACCAATCCTTCCTTGAGCGGGAAACCTTCTTTTCTAGGATGCTTTTGATTTGTCTATTTAAAACTTCAACTTGGCCACTAGTTTGGGGATGATATGGTGTTGCCACCCGATGTGATACCCCAAACTTAGCCAAAAGTGCTTCAAAACTCCGATCTATGAAATGTGATCCGCCATCACTAATGAGGACTCTTGGTACTCCAAACTTGGGAAAAATGTTAGTCGTAATAAACTTTGCCACGGTTTTAGAATCATTGGTCCTTGTAGTAGCGGCCTCCACCCACTTAGAGACATAATCAACCGTAACAAGGATATACTTGTAAGGGCCCGATGAAGGGAAAGGTCCCCTAAAATATATGCCCCACACGTCGAATAATTCAACCTCTAGTACTCCTGTTAGCGTGTTCTCATGTCTCCAAATGATGTTTCTAGTGCGTTGGCATTCATCACATGAAGTCGCATAATCCTGTACGTCCCTGAAAATAGTTGGCCAATAGAGACCACTTTGAAGAATCTTCGCCGTGGTTTTGAATCCTTTTGCATGGCCACCGGTGGGAAGTTTGTGACATTGACGAATCACACTCTCTATCTCTTCTTCTGGAATACAGCGCCTAAAGAGGTCATCACTCCCTTGCTTGAACAAGTAAGGATCATCCAATAGTATTGTTTAACATCATGGAGAAACTTCTTTTTCTTTTGTGGGGTTAGTCTCTCAGGAATTACGCCTCCTACAATGTAGTTAGCAAAATCCGCAAACCAAGGGGTTTTTGACCCTTTAACAATATGAATAGATTCAAAAGAAGTGGAAGAAAGAAATGAAGAAGGAATTGAATTAAAAGTAATGACTTTAGGTTGAGAAAACATACTTGGCTGGGTCGTTACCGAGTCTTGTTGGGTCGGTATTGACCTTGAAGTTTTATTATTCCCTTCGGTAACGACCTCTTGTGGCTCGATATCGAGCTCTCCAGCTACGGTATCGATGTGTCTTGATTCGACCCCGGTGTGATCGGCGTCCTCCAGCCTCGATGATGGTTCGGTACCAACCCCATTGGGGTCGGTAACGAGCCTTCTGCCATTTTCGACCTCGTACAGCATGAGGTGCTCATCCGGTCTGGAGTCGTTGATTGGCACCGCATTGTTGGAGTCGGTAATATGTTCAACTAGCAACCTAGATAAGTGATCCTCTACCAAATTTTCTGCTCCTTTTTTATCTCGGATTTCGTGATCAAATTCCTGTAATAAGAGCATCCAACGGAGTAGCCTAGGTTTGGCATCCTTTTTGGCCATTAGATATCTAACGGACTCATGGTTAATATAAACTATTACTTTTGAACCAACAAGGTAGGAACGGAATTTTTCGAAAGCAAATACCACGACGAGGAATTCCTTCTCTGTCGTAGTATACTTACTTTGCGCCTCATCAAGCGTCTTACTTGCATAATAGATGGCGTGGAGCTTTTTATCCTTTTGTTGTCCTAGCACTGCGCCAACAGCATAGTCGCTGGCGTCACACATAATCTCACAAGGCAGGGTCCAATCTGGGGACTGTATGATAGGAGCGAAAACGAGGGCTTCTCTCAACATGTGAAAAGCTTTAAGACATTCTAGAGACAGCTCAAACACTACATCCTTCATCAGTAGGTTAGTCAAAGGTTTAGCTATCTTAGAAAAATCTTGGATAAAACGTCTATAGAAGCTAGCATGTCCTAAAAAACTCCTAACGTCTTTGACAGAAGAAGGGGGGGTAGTTTTTCAATAAGCTCGATTTTAGCTTTATCTACCTCTATCCCTCTTTTTGAAACGAGGTGTCCTAGTACAATTCCTTCTTAAACCATAAAATGACATATTTCCCAATTAAGCACAAGGTTGGTTTCTTCACATCTTTTAAGTACACAAGCAAGATTAGCAAGACATGTATCAAATGAAGAACCATACACAGAAAAATCATCCATAAAGACCTCTACAATGTCCTCTATCATGTTAGAAAAGATAGCCATCATGCACCTTTGAAAGTGACAGGGGTATTACAAAGCCCAAATGGCATTCTCCTATATGCAAAGGTCCCATAGGGACATGTAAAGGTTGTTTTCTCCTAATCATCAGGATGAATGGGAATTTGCCAAAACCCGTTATAGCCATCTAAGTAACAGAAATAATCATGATGGGCTAAGTGTTCTAATAATTGATCAATAAAAGGAAGCGGAAAATGGTCTTTCCTTGTGGCACTATTGAGCTTCCTATAATCAATGCACATCCTCCAACTAGTTGTGGTCCTTGTGGGGATTAGCTCTCCCTTATAATTTTCAATAACGGTCATTCCCCCTTTTTTAGGGACTACATGGACCGGACTAACCCATTGGCTGTCCGATATAGGAAATATGATCCCAGCATCAAGCAATTTAATGATTTCGTTTTTAACCACCTCTTTCATATTAGGATTTAACCTACGTTGATACTATATGGTGGGTTTATGATTATCCTCCATGTAAATCTGATGCATGCATAATGAGGGGGATATGCCGGTTATATCATCTTGGGAATAGCCGATGGCTTTTCTATACGTCCTAAGCACAGAATGAAGCTTCTCTACTTCCTCATTTTTGAGTTTAGCATTGATGATAATGGGAAAAGTAGGATTAGGACCAAGAAATTCATACTTGAGGGAGTCTGGAAGGGGCTTGAGTGTTGGGATAGGCTCAGCTGGAATAAGAATGGGCTCTTCGGGCTCCGTCTTCAAGACTTCTTCTAGGTAATCAAACGTCGAGTTCTCTTCATCCTTTGTCGAAAGGCTCGGTACCGATCCAGAGGGATTCGGTACCGAGTTGATTTTGCCTGCCAGGAGACTCGGTACCGAAGTAGACATGCTCGGTACCAAGACTGCAGGATCTGTCTCGGCCCACCTTTGTTCTGAGAATGCATCAAACGCCAACAGCCTATCGATAGGGTCCCCACATTCAATGAAATCGTTGTGGGTTTAGAGCATTTTAACTTCGGCTTCGTTGGTATCCTTCATTGTGGGGTTGAAGCGGAATTCTACTACCTCATCCCCAATTTCAAAAGTTAGGAGTCCTCTCCTAACATCAATTATGGCACCGGCTGTGGCGGGGATCGGTCTCCCTAAAATGATAGCCACCACCGGATCTTCGGGCATTTCCATAACAATGAAATCATTTGGAACAAAGAATTTGCCCACTTGTACTGGAAAGTCATCCATAACCCCCGTAGGCTTGACACAGGATCCGTCCGCCATGTATAATCGCATGTTAATAGGCTCCAATGGTCCGATGTTGGCTTTGGACCAAATTGACAATGGTAGAAGACTTGCACTGGCGCCTAAATCACATAAAGCTTTGAATCTGTGGGCTCCTATCCCAATGGTGATTGCAAACTTTCCTGGGTCGCCTAGCTTCTCTGTGAGCTCTAAAGATCGAACCCCGTCTGTTAGCTCCGACATAGATCTATTCCTGCTAAGGGCCTCAGCGAATGGTATGGAAATATTTAAGCCCTGAAGAATCTTAATGAAATGCTTAAACTTTCCTTCTGTTGAGTCCTTAGACTTCTTAGTAGGGAAAGGAAGAGTCTTCACCAATCTCGGAACCAAAGCGGGCTCGAGAGGTGGTGCTACTGAATCAACAACAGGGTCGAGTGGTGCTGCAGAAGGTTCGATACCGACCCGAGTGGGGTCGGTATAAAACCTGAGACTAAGGGAGTGGCTCGGTGTCGAGGACTTACCTGGATTGTGGTCGTTAATGAGCTTTCAAGCATCGGTACTGAGGGTGTTAGGCTCGGTATCGATCCCTTTTGGCTCGTTATCGATCTCGGCCGGAGTAGTTTCTTCGGTACCGAGTTCTTTCTCCTTGGCCTCAGCACGGTCTGGTAGTGTCTTTCCGGTCCGAAGGTGTACGGCTACTATTTGTCCTCTCGGGTTCTCGTAGGGGCGGCCCGGGAGTTGTTATTGAGGTCTTGGAACTTGTGCCGCAAGGTTGCCAAGTTGGGAGTTGACGCTTTTTCTCCACGAATCAAACCCTCCCAATTGGGCATGTACACCTTTCATTTGATGATTGAGGTCAGCTCGGATTCCATCAATCTTGTTGTGGATGCCCTCTTGTAGGCCTTGTACCAATGAAGGTACCTCTTAATATCCTGGTGGTCTGTAAGGAGGAGCCTTCTATTCTTATGGTGGGGGTACCTGATTTTGACTTGGATTGTAACCTCCCCAAATGGGATAATTGGTTGGCCTATCATAATTATTAGGTGGGTTTCTGTATTGCCCTCTCATATAATTCATTTCAGCATATGTCTCAGCGGCTCTAACCTGCTCAATGTTTGTGCAAGCAGAAGTACTATGAGATTGAGAGCCACATTCTTCACAAGGTTGAGAGGTTTTCAGAAAACTTACCTGTTTCTTTAGACGGTTGATCTCATCCTGTAAGAATTGATGTTTAACCTCGGGATCAACTTCATCTTTTTTGGGAACGTAGAGACATTTTTGCGGTTGGGGTAATTGTTGTGTCCCATACATGACATCGTAATTGGTCAATTTGTCCAGCAACTCCCATGCAGCAGTGGGATCCATCTCAATAAAACTGCAAGCAGTGTGCATGTTAATGCGGTTCTTTGTGTCGGCGTTAATCCCTTGAAAGAAGATTTATTGGAGCACATATGGTGGTTGCCCATGAGTAGGGCATTGTCTGAGCATCTCCTTGAATCTCTTCCACGTCTCCACAAAGGTCTCATTAGGCAGCTGGTGGTAGGAGGTGATACGTTTTCTTAACTCCGTTGTCTTGGCAGGAGGAAAGAACTTTGTCAAAAATTGATCATACAAAGCCTTCCAAGTCCTGATAGACCTAGGAGGTAAGCTCTCTAACCAGCTCAGGGCCTTTCATGTGAGAGACCACCTGAAAGCTTTTGACAGAACATATTCTAAAGAGACACCGTCAGTAGCAATAGTGTCACATAAATCAAGAAAGTTTTTAATATGTTCCATAGGGCACTCAGTAGGTTTCCCTTCAAACTAAGCCCTTTTTATAAAGGATATGAATTGAGACTTAATCTCAAAATTCATCTCTATCTCCGGAAGCATAATTGCTGATTCTGGCACCCTCCGTTCTAGATGCATATATTGTTTGGCCATCCTTGGATAGGCATTGAGTTGCTCATGCAGACGGGCATTGTCTTCTCGTTGCCGTTCGGCCTCTGCAGCTGCAGCGACTCTATCAATTTGCACGGCATCTATCTACATCTGGAGAGCAACCATTTGTTGTGCCATCTCTTCAGGTGTCATGACCATGGCTTGGTTTTCTCGTCTTCTGCGATGAAGGACGAGTTCGGGTTCAGAATAGTAATCAGTGTGATCAAATTCAAGCCGGCATCAACCTGATTGCATAAGTTGAGAAAATAAACAAAAGAAAACAAAGTTAGAAATAAAAACGGGGTCGGGCTATTCTGAAACCCACTAGTAATCAAACGCAGCATTGTTGCTTCCCCAGCAACGGCGCCAATTTGTTGAAAGGGTTTCCCGACAACAACTAAATTTGTAGTCAAGACCCCCCTGTGTATAGGGAGGTCAGGATCGTCCACAGGAAGCAAGTTTATGTTTGATTACTGTTATAAAAAAATGGGAAAGTACGGAAATAAATAAAGCAGAGAAGAAAGCAAAGACGATGCTACGATCACGCCGGTACCGACCTTGTCAGGGTCGGTATCGATGCTGACTTTCGACTCAAACAGGACAACTAACACAGATAAACGCAGATTCGGTACCGATCTGGCTACCTCGGTACCGATGCAAAACAGAGTATTACGAAGGTGTTTTCGAATGAGAAAAAGATCTAGGATAAGGGTTTACCATGACATAATCATGCATTCAAGATAGTGTGAAGGATAAATAACATGCCGTGAAGATAAAGCTATCAACTTTCGTCGATTTATGCAAGCAAATCAACTGACTTTCATGAATTAATTCACTTTTCTACTTATTTTTATCCAAAGCTTGAAACCTTCGTTATCGAACGATATCAACATTCAAGGTTAAAACTTTCTCTTTCGATAAAACAATAAACTCGAATTACATCGACTTTCGTCTAAGTATAAGCGCAAAACAAGTAGATAAAAGATAAAGGCAATCAAACATTCATTACACATTCAATCATGCACAACTATGCCGGGTTTTCAACCCCGACCCTAGAAAAGCGAACTACTCACACATGATTGAAATGAAGCAAACAATTGGATTGAATGAGAACATTATATGAAAACAAAACAAAGCTTACTTGAATTAAAAGTCGAAACTTGTCTTACAATACAATCTTCTTCCCCAAGAAAACTTCAGAAACAAACCAGGACTAAGAAAAACAGAGAAGAGGATCGTGCCCTTTTCAGTCTCACGTCTTTCTCTCTCTCTTCTCCTCAACGAACTAAAAACGTCCCTTAAACTAGGTTAAAAACACGGTATTTATACTAAGAGAACCTATCTATAAAGTTTCCAAAAGATAGAAATTTCCAAACTAAAAAAGATTGCGGAATAAAAAGATAGAAATCTTGAAGTCGGCGCGCCTACCGACACAGGGGACCTCGGTGTCGACCTGTTAGGGTCGGTAGGTATCTTGCTGAATTCTTCACGATTTGGCTCTGTTGCACACCTCGGTATCGAACCCACAAGGTCGGTATTGAGCTATTTTCTTGGTTTCTTTGTACTTTTTCATAGCCTCTTTTGGACTTGTCGGGATCTTTAAAGCGTCTTCTTCTTTCCTCGTCTTTTACCATGCTCCACCATCATCCTCTTGATCTCAACTTCTTCGAAATGCTCCCTTTTTGCTTCAAAAACCTACAAAAAAAACACTAAAACGAAGTAGCTTCCATACTTTTCACAAAATATGTAAACTTATCCAAAAAACACAAAACAAACACTAAACTCAATCTAAACAACTAAGAAAAACTCTTAAAAACCATACTAAAAACACGAACATCAGCTATATAAGGTAATTACTAAGTCCCTTTGAATGATAGCAACGTGCCTAAGCCCAACCAACATCTGCTCGCACGAGTTGTCAAGTGAAATCTAGACCATTTAGCACTTAGAATTTAAGATTAATCAACTTAACATTCACTCTCGCGACTTGTTAACCCAACCAAACCTTAAGGTGTTGGTGATTTGTCAAAAGTCATCAATCCCATTGTATGTATGTGTTGAGAAAGAGTCACATAGGAATATCGATTGAGAAGATCAACCTTTGATACAAACCATGATTTGTTAGAGGATTGAAAGTGTTCAAAGAAAGGGAAAAGATACCAAGACATGCGCCGAAGCCTAGGCACGGAACCTTATGTTCCAAAGGCGCAACATGGCCACGACATTGAGTAAGGGCGCACCCATGCTTGGCTGGTGACGCGGCACGAGCTCGACGCTTGGTAGAGGCGCGCCTATGCTAGGGTTGTGGCATAGCACGATCTTAGTGCACGGTTGGGGCGCGCCTATGCCTGGGTGTGGCACACCGGTTGCGCATGATGGTTGGAAGCTAAATGTGGTGTTGCGGCGTGCCTATGGCATGGCACGAGGTGTCGGGCACTTGTCTTGATGTTCAACCAAGCTAGGTTTTATGCTTTGAGCAAGGAAAGAATGTAAGTTAGCTTTGTGCATTATCATATGAATGAATGGTAGCTCCTCTAAGCTTGGTGAATGTATTAAACAAGGACCAAAGCATAAGAATAGCTTCGCACATAGTTATTGATACGCTATACTTTAGTATGGTTAACTCTTGTATTTTAGGTATGATTTGAGTGTGTTTAGGTTAGTTTTGAGCATAATTGTCATATGAAGACCGAAGACACGATTTGAAGAATTGCAAGAGTTTTGAAGACAAGTGTTGATTTGGAGTTGTTTCGACACCACTTTCTTGTAACGCTTATTCTGGGAGCTACGGTGATCGGATGAAGCTGCATTTGGTATCATTGGAAAGCTAAGTTGAAGAGCTACAATTCATGTTTGTATGGCGAGTTCAAATTCCAAATCTATGTGGGTCAAAACCACCTGCAAAGTTGACACCAGAATGCTGAAACGCAGGATCCGCGCCCGCGGAAATATTCCGTGCTCGCGGATCGAAGGGATTCCGCGGCCGAGGTGACGAGCAGATCCGCGCCCGCGGATTATTTCCGCGCTCGTGGATCGAGGATTTTCAACGCCGCCTCTGTTTCGTTATTTTCTATCTTTTAGTATTTTTATATCTTAGGGTTTCGGACTTATTTTCTACTATTTAAGCTTTGTTTCGAGTTTCACTTTTAGGTTGAACACAATTGTAGCATACTTTTACTTTTAGGTTTTTATTTCAGTATTATGGAGAACTAACTTCCCTTTGGAGTTTGTTTAATCAAGGAAGCCTTTGTATGTAATTCGTGAGATTTTGGTAACTTTTCTATCCCCTGGTTAATATCAAAACTCTTGGTTTTATTTATATGATCTATGTTTGATTTGATAAGCCTGATCAACTTGTTTGATTGACTTAGATCTACTGTTTGGATTAGGTTTGATTGTTGTCTGTGCAATCTTATTTATCCTTGAAACAACTCTTTTCTAGGACCGTGGACTAGAATTGAGAAAGAGTATTTGATTGTTATTTTATGCATGAGACTCGTAGCTTGATTGCATGAATTAATATCCTTCTATCCTTAATATTTTGTATGATTTGAATTAAGCGTTCTTGTTCATATCATCGTTTTGCTTGGACCGTGGACAAGCGGAAATCTTTTATAAGGATTGGAATTAACTGGGGAATTAATAGAAAAGTGGATGAATCAATGATCGAATGATTAAAAAGGTGGAATTGATTGAATGAACTCTGCTTTTCTTCCAATTGATTTAAACCTTAATAATAGTTGCTTGTTTGTTTGTTTGTCTGAACTCTCAAAACCCCTGTCTTTGCTCTTGCTGATTGATCAGAATCCCGAGTCTCTTGGGTTCGACCCCTTGCTTGCTTTCTATACTAGTTAGTAGTTTAGGGTTATTTATCATTGATCTTGGCAACAACGATTTTAGCCGAGTCAATTATGAAAGCTAGAAAGGAGTTTGAAAGCTTCAAACTAGCTTTTAAGTTAGCTCTATAAGCTTAACTTAGTTCCTAACTCAAGGAACTAACTTGGAAAGAAGCTCATCTAGCTAGGGTTTAGCTCAAATAGCTTAAAAGTCAGCTCAACTAGCTGAAACTCATCTCAAGCCAGCTCAACTAGCTGGATGTCAGCTCAACTAGCTAAACGTCAGCTACACTAGCTAAGTGACCTAGCTTGGTACCTAGCTATGCTAGCTTGACCTAGGCCATGGTAGGCCAGCCCATGGGGCGTGGCATTGGGCTAGGATGGTCCGATCCTATGGGTTGATTTTGGGCCAAATGGATTGCCAACTTGGGCTTGGTTTTGGGCTTGACAATTGCATTTCCTAAAGCAATTTTGGAACAACTTCATGGACCTTTCTAGGCTGAATTTTGGACGGAATTTTGGGCTCATTTTTTAAAGAAAGAAATTGTTTTATTATTGTATACCTAACTCCATGAATTTTGGGCTCATTTAGGGTTCCCTTGGCTGCCCATATAAGGAGAGGAAGAGAGAGGAGTTTGGATAAGGATGAAGGTAGTTATGGAGAGAGGAATCTCCTAACCAACTTCCTAGATTCTCTCAACTTCTCTAACTCCTCTAACTACTTTGTAACCGCCCTTTAACAGATTTTGGACAACCTTGTATTTGTTTATAAAAGACCATGGTAGGCGTCCATGTTGGGATACAAGTGAAAGACCAAATTGATGGATTAAGGAGTGGTTCTAAGCGAGTGTCTTCACGAAAAACGAGCATGTTTGTGGTGGCAATCATGGATCAATTCTCTCAAGTGAAGATCAAGGAAGAGTCTTAAGATTCGAACAAGTTATGTGTCTTCTTAATGGAAATCATTTTGCCAACCTTTTCCATTGTCGTTTTGTTGGAACGTTTTATCTCGCAACAATATTGTGGAATACCCTTGGCATGGAATAATGGCAATATTCGTTGAAGGAAAGCTCGATCTAATTGAGTGACTGATTGCCATTATCCAAGACTTCTTTATAAAATGTTTTAAATAGTCGGTGGTGATTTCCTTTATGGTCTACACCCAACGAGATTACCCTTCAGGGTCTACTCACGAGACTACCCTTCAGGGTCTGCTCAAACCGCCTTGATTATCCTTTTGGATCTACAAGGGTTGACTCTACTTCAACTTAACTTTGCAAATATTCTATTCTATTTATGATAGAATAAGGCCCATTAGGGTTTATTAGTATTATGGGCTTGGACGTTGGGCCTAGTATGCTTACTAGCCCTAGTCTAATCCCATATAGCTTCTATGGTTTCTTGAGCCTTCTTCTATATAAGAGGCATGACTCCCATTGTATTCTTCACATCATAATAAAATAGCCAAGCTTATAGTAGATTCGAGTTTCCTCCTATCCTTTGCCCGACATCACCAAACCTTCCAACCCCTTTCCGTCTCGTTGGTCCTCCCTTGGGTCAACACCTCTTATCTTTGCCTCGCCCACCCTCGTTCCTACGAGCATTAGAAGCCCGCGAGTCCATAACGTTGGACTCGTACCTATCCGGTTACTATTGTCAAAGAAGATCCGAGCATTTCGAGGCTAGATCCGCCCTTCGTGGACTGAAGACGAGTAGGTTCACATCAATTGGTATCAAAGCTTAGGTGGTTTGAATGATTCCTTCTCCGTCTTCACAACCAAATTGGAAACCTAAACCCTGCGAAAGACAACTTCGATTACTACCCAGATTTCAACCACAAATAAATTCATTTTTCTGCATTTTTTCCATAATACTATAGATCGTTTTTATACGAGTTGGGGCATATAAAATTTGCCCAAATCGGACTTCGTTTGCCCCTCCAAAGGGCCGAAACATGATCGGCGCGCGTTCACACACCCACCTGCGACGAAGGTTCCTTGCCCTAGTATGAGGTTGTGCTCATCGAAGATCTTGCCAAATCAAATCCGAGATTTTCCCCTTTTTGGTTCGGCTATTTTGAGGCATATATTTAGTTGATTTGTATTGATTTTATTTTGTTTGATTTACTTCCCGTTTCTAAAGGATCTTAATTATAAACGATTTTCTATTTATTTCTATCTTTTTATTTTTTATTTTAGGTTAGTATTTATTATTTTTATATTGTACGTGAATCTTTCGGATTGTGAAAGATCTTTAGTAGTAAAAAAAAAAAGAAAAAAAATGAAGGGTCGAGCCATGTCTTGGACCGCTTCGCCAGTTTGTGACGATTCAGACTCTTGGGATCAGCCACATCGACGAGTCAACACTCGTCCCTATCGGCTGCTCCCCAGAGACCACCCGGATTGGATCCCACAATACCGCATCTTCGAGAATCGGGCCCGCTACTACGAAGAAACTCCTTTATCTCGACATCGTTCCTACGACTGAGATTGGAGTCCGCCTTCTCGGTGCCCACATGAAACTCCTTGACCCCAACATCATTCCTATGATGAGCAAGAGTGGAGTCCGCCTTCTCGGCGCCCACGCGCTCGAGTACACAACGAGGGCTCTCGCGCTAAGCATCCAGCCTCGGCGCACCATGTGCCAAGACCGGCCCGTTCGGCTAAGCCCTCTCCCTCTCCCGTGGTCGAGAGTCCCAACATCGAGGACAAGTCCGTGGCCTTAGAGCGCCAGATGGTTGAATACATGGCGCATTACCATCCCGCACCCTTCTCAATACTTGTCCCGACACCTCAGCCATCATTGGCGCTGATGTCGAGCGAGCCCATCATCGAGACCGTCCCGGCGCCTCAAACACAACCGGCACCCGTGCCGAGTAATGTTCTAAGCAATGTGCCGAGCAAGCTAGTCCTGATCGAGGATCCCACACCAGCGACGTCGATGCAAATGGTCGAAGTCCCGCCTTAGCTTGATGTCAAGCCCTCACCTACTACGGCGCCTTCTTTTATTGATCCTACGACGTTGGACCAACCGATCACCATGACCTTGTCTTTGCTATCTAACGTCGAACATGAGCCCATACTCGAGCCTGCCCCTGTGTCGATACCGTATATTTTACTCTTCGAGAAAACTCACGTCGATGGCACGACTTTGATGAGACCGACATCGTCTTCCCTAGCCTCCACCACATTGAAGCGAGCACGCTTCGAATCTAAGGGAGGGACGATGATGCGACCCTACCTCGACCAACCCGAGATGGCCTAGACCTTGGAGACCCCCTTTGATTAGGACTTAGTCTCATTTATGTATGTATTATATTAATTTCCGTCATTTACATTCCGTCTTTGCTATTTTGGGTGTGTGGTCTCTTATGCTTAAGAGACCGGCCCATTATGGTAAAATGAGACTAATTAGGGTTTGTTGTACCTTTCCCTTTCTAGCATTTACTATTATTAGTATTATGGGTTTGGACGTTGGGCCTAGTATGCTTACTAGCCCTAGTCCACTCTCATCTAGCTTCTAGGGTTTCATGAGCCTTCTTCTATATAAGACGCATGACTCTCATTGTACTCTTCACCTAAGAATGAAATAACCAATCTTATAGTAGAGTCAAGTTTCCTCCTATCCCTGGCCCGACATCACTAAACCTTCCAACCCCTCTCCGTCTCGTCGGTCCTCCCTTGGGCCGACACCTCTTACCTCTGCCTCGCCCCACCCTCATTCCGACGAGCATTAGAGGCCCGCGAGTCCATAACGTTGGACTCGTACCTATCCAGTTACTATTGTCAGAGAAGATCCAGGCGTTTCTAGCCTAGATCATCGTGGATTGAAGATGAGTAGTTTCACATCAATGTCTCTATTTGGTTCAGAACCCTTTGAAAGAGCTTTGTTACGATTCCAAAGTCTCTTCATAGCCCTTGTTATGAGTGCTACCTCATCATCGGCATCGACTTGATCTTCTTCAGTCTGAGCAAGATCAAAAGCTCTTTCCACTTTCAAGGCAATGTTCTTAACCTCGTTAGTTTCAAAGCGATCATCTCGCTCTTGTTTGATTCCTCCGTACATAGTCAATTTTCCGATGACATCTTCCAAGGTTAGTGACTTGTTCTCATTGTTAGTTAGCAACGCAACAAAAGCTTCATTCCATTGAGTTAAGCCCTTGGATCAGTTTGCTAACTTGCTTCCACTGAGGAAGTTTCTCGCAAGAAACTCATGTTGACTAATTCCTTTTCTTGACTCATTCCTTAATACTCCCTTTCCAGAGTTATGATGTGATCCTTCTTCACATCATCATTCCCTTGGTGAAGTCGTTTGAGAGCGTCCCAAATTTCTTTTGTCGTTTTGTATTGAACGACTTTTTTCAAGTCTCCAAGAGATAGAGCATGGTGGAGAACCTTCTTTGCACAAGCATTTCTCTCCAACTTCTTGAAGTCACCGTCAGTGTAGTCCTCCTTCTTCTTCACTTCCTTTCCATCAGTGGTAAGAAAGTTTCAAGGCCCATCTCGATCACCTTCCAAAGCTTGACTAATTCCTTTTCTTGACTCATTCCTTCATACTCCCTTTCAAGATTTATGATGTGATCCTTCTTCACATCATCATTCCCTTGGTGAAGTTGTTTGAGAGTGTCCCAAATTTCTTTTGTCGTTTTGTATTGAACGACTTTTTTCCAGTCTCTAGGAGATAGAGCATGATGGAGAACCTTCTTTGCACAAGCATTTTTCTCCAACTGCTTGAAGTCACCGTCATTGTAGTCCTCCTTCTTCTTCACTTCCTTTCCATCTATGGTACGAAAAGTTTCAAGGCCCATCTCGATCACCTTCCAAAGCTGTCCATCAAAAGAAAAAATGTGGGTTTCCATTTGCTCGACACACCAATCATACTCACCACCCTTGAGCACTGGTGGTTTCCATAATGAATCATTGATTGATGTGTTCGTCGAAGCCATCTTTCCTATAAACACAAAGTACTAAAGCAAATCTAGAGTCAAGGCTCTGGTACCAATTGTAGGATCGTTAGTATGTCTAGGTCGCCGACCTTAATAAGTCCTCGACCTTAAGGTATATACAACGGAAATTTATAACAACAAAGACTTACTTGACACAATGATTTTTATAGTGGAAACACTTGATCAACGAACTCTGTTAATCAATCGTGAAAACCTCCCTTTCAAGTTCTCGCTTGGAAGGATTAAAAGTTGTAGCTTGTTTTATTAATGCTCTCAAATATGTTTACAAGAACAATCCGGAGCTAACCCTACTTTCCAAGTATGCTAGCACTCGTTTGAGCCAAGCAAAACCCTATTCTCAATCAACTATCAAGCCTACGAACTCTCTTCTTCTTTCGAACTCTCGAACACTTTCTTTTTCTCTTTCACATAATATAGAGTATGAGTTCGTACTATCTAAACCTAATCTCTAGGTAAATATAGACGAAAACTAGGTCAACTAGAAAGTTATTATCCTCCAATTCGGTTATGGAACGATATGATAATATATTTCTAGTCATGCAAATATCATCCTAAGCAAATAAGATAATACAAGAAGATATAGTGTAGGGCATAAGGCAATCAACGGCGCCTTATCCAACATAGAACAATCCGGATCCTTCTTTGTTTGTCGTCAATTCACGTCGGGGACGTGACTCACATTGACAACTCGTTTCACAAACTCGAGGTCAACCGCATGACTTACGTTTGGGACCATCAAAATCAAAACTTTCAGCTTTTCTAACAATGAGCAAACCAAGCAAATATGTGATAGACTGATAGTACCATCCTATAAAGCTTTGCTTGTTCCATCATGTATTCTACCTATAATATGAATTGATATCAATAAAATATGGTTATAAATACGTGAATATAAGCTTTGTATTATCTAGATATTATTGGTGTTATGCCAATCGAAAAAACAGTTCTTTTTTTTGTTAAATTATATGACATTTTACCTTGTTGCTTTCCATATTAATACCTTACTTATAATACAATTGAATCATAATTTTAATATATAAGTTATAGTTGTAAATAAAATGACGTGATCAACTAGTATATATATATATGTTGAGACGGTGTTGGGAACTCTGGTTCCAAACATCGGAACAACGACATCAGTCTCCAGTTTTGAAAATGACAAACTCCATATGGGAACTAACGTGTTACATCCAAGTATTTCTAAGGAACATCAGGTCTACTGAAGAATCTCCAAGAATGTCAAAGGAACACAGTAATACATGACGAAGAGTTCCTTTCAAAGGAACTCTGGAGAAGACAGTTCCCATCACATGGGAACTCACATGTGCAAACAAAGACCACTCAGCGCGATTCACGGGATTCTGTCTCTAGACAAAACAAGCGCTTAATCTGAGGAATAGACTGAAGCAAGTGATCTGACGGCCTGATTGATTCTCAAAGTTGACTCAATTCAAATCAAATCACATGTGTAAGATAAAGACTTGGCGTGCAAGACAAAGGGCATTTTGGACACAACGAAAGTCAGGATTGCAGCCCAAGCAAGGACAAGTATAAAGCCAAATGAATAGTGCTTGGATAAAGCACTTCTCCTAGAATTCATATTCACTCACAAAGAAAGAAAGACAAGAGAAGAGAAGTCCCCGGCGGCGAGTGTGCGACCTCAACGACGGCGAATCCGAGTTCCCAGGAGATAGGGAACTGTGACATTGAGCAACAAGGTTTAAGGTTCGATTTGTCTTATGCTTAGTTGAGATGTTCGCTTAGGAAGAAGGTAGATTACTAGTGTTACTAGAGTTAGGTAGAACTGCTAGGAACAGAGAAGTGTAAGTCGTGCCTATGTAACTAGGGAACAATCAATAAGATAAGAAGATCATTCAAAATCCTCCAAGCGGAGGTAGAGGTTTACCCACACAACTAGTTGGTTGTTGTGGGGTTCCTACATAAAGGAACTGTGTCAATTGCATTCTGTTTACTTGCTTGTTATATTACTTCCGTTGCCCTGGGAACAACCTAACTGCCAGTTCCCAAGCTCTTACTAACGCGCAATGATCCAACAATTGGTATCAGAGCAGGAACGCTCTAGATCTTCTGTGTTAGTATCGCAGGTGTTACAGGATGGTTGAAGAACTCACTCAAGTTGAACATGGGAACAACAAGCCTCCAAGGCTTATCACCGGAAGGTTCGAGAACTGGCAACGCAACATGAAGGATTGGATGCGAAGCAACGATTTTCATGCCTAGTGTGTGATCGAAGTAGGGAACTTCGAAGTAGACCCAACCATTCGCAACGACTTCACCAAATGGGGACCAAATGAATGGAAGTGCATGGAGGCAAACTTTAAGTCAAAACAATATCTCAAAAATTCCATGTCAGTGCAAGATTGTGACAGAGTGGCAAATATCGAGACAGCTAAGGAGATGTGGGAAGCCATCTAGCAAATGCACATTGGGAACTCTGACCTCAGAGAAGACCTCCAGATGAACGCCAGAAGGGAGTTCTACAACTTCCGAATGGAGGTGGGGGAATTAGTCAACAGCTGCCAATCGCGCTTCGAAGGACTATGTACCAAGCTCGTGGGGCTTGGGATCACAAAGGAAGAAATATCTAACAAAATGAAGGTTCAACAACTCTTCAACGGCCTCACTGGTGAATGGGAGAATGAGAGAACCATGTTCAAAGAGAATCCTGAAAATAGGACCCTCATGCTTCACCAAGTCTTTGGAAAGCTGGTGGGACATGAGAAAAGGAAACAAGACGATAAGGAGCAAGAGAAGGCACACAAGGGAATTGCCCTAAAACTGGAAAAGATGCTCAAGTCAGTTCAAGAACAACATGAAGATTTTGAGGAAGAAGAAGACGAGGAACTCGTCCTTGTCACAAAGGCCCTTCGATCCTTCTACAACAAGGGAAAGTTCAAAAAGGGATATGGGAACTCACAAAAGGGGCAAAGTTCCCAAAGAAAGCCAGTTGAGAAGGACCTCTCGGACGTCACATGCTACAAGTGCTACAAAAAGGGGCACTTTGCAAGAGAATGCCCACATGGAGCTGACGACCGAAGGCAAGGGAAGAAGGCCTACATCGCCACCCGGAGCGATGATGAAGACGAAGATCCCGAATCTTGGGTACACCCAGACATGTGTGCAATGGCTCTAGGAGAAACCATTGGGGAACAACCCAGTGAGGTAACCACTGAATTTGTTCTTGCTTCCTTAGCTAACTATGAAAAACCGGAGTTATTAAAACTACTTGCTAGTCTTGTTAAGGATAACATAAAATTGCAAAAGAAGCTAGATGAATGGGAACACACAAACGCTGAGTTAGTTGGTCTTGAATCCTGTTCCAATTGTGTGAAACTGATTGATAAGCTTCAGTCCTACCTATCCCACATAGTGGCCCTTGAGATGAGCTTAAGACCATAGAAAGTGACAAAAATGATGTGTTGCAAAAGCAAAGCAAGGGAAGTGAGAGTCCTGAAGCTTCTAGTTCCCAAACAAAATTTGTCCCAGCCAAACATGGGATTGGGTATAAGTCTGAGTGCCCAAAGAATGGGAAGTCTCCCTTAAGTGAGCAGGAGATAAATGAGTGTAGAGCCCTAGAACTCCAATGTGAAAAACAAAAGAACGCCCATCTAGAGGAAAAGATACGTGTCCTGGAAAGTGGGGTAAATGGAGAGAAGGACTATTACACTGGGAACACTGGGCACAAACTCTATGTCCAAATAGCCAAGGGAATGGGATCCAAGGTCTACAATAAGGAAACCATGGATAGGAACAGGTTACAAAGACCCCATCCTAAGTACTACCTAGGAGAATACTATAAGACTTGTTGGACTTGTGGTGCTCATGGGTACTACAAGGAAGGCTGTTCCAACGCTAAAGCTCAAACTCAGAAAAATCACGACCATTAGAACAGGCAAAACCAAAAGACCAACAAACCTGCTAGAGGTCCCACTCATGGGAACCAACATAGGAACTTTGCATATGACTCTAGGAACTCTCGTGGTATTAATATTGCTAATTATGTTTTATTTGAAACTGTCTTTCCTTGTAAGGGACCAGGCAAGAGTCATCTTGCATGGGTCATCAAAAACTAACTCTCTTTGTAGGTGGCAGTGAGGGGGAACAGCACATGGGTCATTGATAGTGGTTGTTCAAATTATATGACTGGGAACAAAGACAATCTCACCTCACTCCACACAAAGCTGAAGGAGGTCATGTGTCCTTTGGCAACAAGAATAAAGGAGAAATCATAGGAACATGGGAAGTACTACTCAACAAATCAATCAAGATTAGCAATGTCAATTTGGTGAAGGATCTAGGATACAATCTCCTGAGTGTATATCAGATATGTGATCAAGGGAACAACGTTGTCACCTTCGACTCGGAAGAATGCTTGGTCATCAACAAGAAAAAAAAAACAAAATCATTCTAAGGGGAAGGAGGTCCAATAATGTTTATGTGGTAGACACGGAGTTCGAACCACCAAGGAAACTGTGCCTCGCAAGCTCCCATGATGATATGGAACTCTGGCACAAAAGGCTAGGCCACGTAGGCATAAATCAAATCTTGAAGCTCTACTTACAAGATTTGGTCATAGGCCTTCCACGAATCAACATTGAGGGAGCCAAAATGTGTGATGCATGTGTTCGTGGCAAGCAAACTAGGAGCTCCTTCAAGCCAAAGAAGGTGGTGAGCACGACAAGGCCATTGGAGCTAATCCACATGGATCTCTGTGGTCCCATGGAAACCACTAGTTATGGTGGAAAAAGGTACATGTATGTTTTAATTGATGATTTTTCAAAATTTACTTGGGTTTTTTTCTAGAGATCAAAATCAGATGCATTCAAGGAGTTTGAGAATCTAATCAAGAGGATGGAAGTTAGCATGGGATTAAAGCTCAAGGCTCTCAGATCTAATCATGGAACTGAGTTTAAAAACTCGGAGTTCCTAAGGTATTGTGGCAACAATGGTGTATCCCACAACTTCTCAGCCCCTCGCACTCCTCAGCAAAATGGCGTGGTAGAAAGGAAAAACAGAACTCTGGAAGACATGGCTCGAACCATGATGCTCGAAAGTGGAGTTCCCGAAAGCTTTTGGGCTGAGGCAATCTCAACAGCTACATACATTCTGAATCGAGCCATGATTCGTCCCATGATCAAGAAGACATCATATGAATTGATCAAGGGAAGAAAGCCCAACATCTCTCATCTCAGGACCTTTGGATGCAAATGCTTCGTCCACAACAATGGCAAAGATAATCTTGGGAAGTTTGACCCAAGAAGTGATGAAGGGATCTTCCTAAGGTACTCCTCCCAAAGCAAGGCGTAAAGAGTCTACAACAAGAGAACCAAGAAAATAGAGGAAAGCATTCATGTCATCTTCGACGAACAATCTGTAAAGATGGGAACAGAGTCCCAAGGAAAGGAAACACTGTTCAAACTGGTCAGACAAGAGGAGGAAGACGACGATGACGAGTCGAGAAAGCAAGATGAGGATTATCCAAGTGGGAACAACGTCCCACAACCAGAGAACAACGAAGGAGGTCAAAACTCCACGGATCAAGATTCCTTCGAAGTTCCTTCCTCAACAGAAGAGCCTCAAGATGCATCCAACTCTCTCGTTCCCCAAAATGAAATCATACCAGAGTCTAGTGTTCAGGGGGAACAACGAGGGAACTTTGAGTAAAATCCTGAAGAGACACTCAGTGAAGAAGTTGAGAACAATTGTTCCCATGAAGAAGAGGAAACCCAAGTCACAAATGAAGAAGAGACAAGGGAACAAATCGAAGTCTCACACATTCGAACCAAGAACTACCACCAAAAGAGGGATCACCCCATGACAACATCATTACTCCCTATGACAAAGGAGTAGAGACTCATTCACCTCTCAACAACTTCTGTGCCTTCAATGCCTTTGTCTCACTAGTGGAACCAAAGAGCATCAAGGAAGCTCTAAAGGACCTAGACTGGATTCAAGCCATGCAAGATGAACTCCACCAATTCGAAAGGAACAAGGTGTGGAAACTGGTTCCTAGGCCCAAGAACAAGAACATCATAGGGACTCGATGGGTCTACAGAAACAAGCTTGACGACACTGGGGCTGTGGCTAGGAACAAGGCTCATCTGGTTGCTCAAGGATACAGGCAAGAGGAGGGAATCGACTACGATGAGACCTTCGCACCAGTTGCAAAAATTGAAGCAATTCGTCTCCTCATAGCATATGCAGCCCACAAAGGCTTCAAGTTGTATCAAATGGATGTCAAGACGACGTTCCTAAATGGACACCTCAAGGAAGAAGTCTACGTGGTGCAACCACCAGGATTTGAAGATGAGCACTTCCCAAACCACGTATACTTCTTGGAGAGGGCCCTATATGGCCTCAAGCAAGCTCCCAGGGCATGGTACGACAGGTTTGCCCAATTTCTCTTGTCTCATGGATACCTTCGTGGTTCCATAGACAAAACTCTCTTCATTAAGAAAGAATCAAAAGATATTTTAATTGTTCAAGTATATGTTGATGACATTGTGTTTGGTGCTACTAATGAGCTTCTTGTTGAAAAGTTTAAGAACTTGATGAGTAGCGAATTCGAGATGAGTCTCATAGGGGAACTCACGTTCTTCTTGGGACTTCAAATATCTCAAACCAAGGAGGGAACAAGAATCCATCAACAGAAGTACATCAGAGAGATGCTAGTAAAGTATGGGATGGAGCACTCCAGGCCCATAGACACTCCCATCTCACCAAACTCAAGACTCAACGCAGATGAGACAGGTATAAGTGTAGATCAAAGGAACTTTCGAGGTATGATTTGGTCTCTTCTCTACGTAACTGCTAGTAGACCCGACATCATGTTTTCAGTGTGCCTATGTGCACGCTTTCAGGCTAACCCTAACGAATCACACTTGAAAGAGGTGAAGAGAATTTTCAGGTATCTCAAAGGGAACGACAACTTGTGCCTTTGGTATCCAAGGAACAGTTCCCTTGAGTTAGTTGCATACTCAGATGCAGATTTCGCTAGGCACTTGGTTGATCGAAAGAGCACTTCTGGAATGGCCTAGTTCCTAGGATCGTGTCTAGTCTCATGGGGATCAAAGAAGCAAAACTCAGTGGCACTCTCCACAGCAGAAGTGGAGTACGTGGCTTCCGCCTCATGCTGTTCCCAAGTTTTATGGCTTAAGTACCAACTTCAGGATTAAGGTATGTCTTTTGGCCCTGTTCCCATAAGGTGTGATAATACAAGTGCCATTAACATATCCAAAAAATCATGTGCATCATTCTCGTACTAATCATATAGACATTAGACATCACTTTCTGCGTGACAATGTGGAACATGGGAACATCTCTATGGAACACTGTAGAACTGAAGAGCAAATTACGAACATTCTCATTAAAGCTTTAGACAGACGTCCCTACCAGCGTCTCTGGATGCTTCTAGGGATGATAACTCTAAACTGAACAAGTCCTTGTTTGTTATTCCCTCAATGCTTGGCTAGTTTATATTGAAATGCATGATATGGAACACCAGGAACAATCGCTTTCATTTTGCCATATTACTAGTCTAGAGCTTTTATTGTACAATTTGGAACTCTACTTCTTTTGGCCCAAAATGATCAACCAGAGTTCCCTTTAACCCCCATTACAAACCACTATGACGGTTGATCATAAAACCAACCCTTAGCCGAGAACCAGACAAACGCTTCTCATGAGCCCAACTTTTGTCCCCTTATCGAGTTGTAATTGTCTGGTTCCCCTTTGAGTTCCCTAGACTCACAAAAGAACTTGAGTGTGAGTTCCCTTGTCCACTCCACTCAACTTGACCTTTTAAAAGATCATGGGAACTGGTGTTCAAAAACGATCACGAGCAACAGAACATTGGTACTTCTGGAAAGATGAAATGTCACTTGGGAAACGGGAAAATGTGTCAGAATTCGGAGCATTATAAGCCAAGTTTTTGAAACGGTTGAAGTTACTTCCCATTGGGAAAGCGACACATGTCACAAGCGTGCTAGAGAAGGAGAAACGGCACTTCGAGTCTATTGGATGCCAGTTACCGAGAAACTTTGCCTTTCCCCTTCTACACATCTCCTTCTCTCACATAAAAACCCCTCGATTGCCATTTTTAGGACCTTGTTCAACCTTCTCACTCTGCAACTCCTTCTCTCTGCAACTTCTTTCCTCCCTAAAACAAGCAAACCTCCAAAAATCCTCACCCATGGCACTTGTCCATCCAGACCACCGTATCCGTGAATGGATCGAAACCAGTTCTAAAACCCTCTTCATTACCATGCTTAGCGAGGCGGACAATGAAAAAGATCATGCCCTTCGCCAAACCCTCTACAAAGCCCTCCATGAATACATTCTTCCTTATGCTCTTCGAGAATGCATCGGGGTCTCGTCTCTTGAGTACGAGATACTAGGGCTAGTTCCTTCCCTTCCGGCAACACAAACCCTATTGTTGCCTTCCACCACCACATCTTCTCAATCCCTTCCTCCTCCTCCTCCTCAACCTTTGTCCATCTTTTCTTCTGGAACTGTCATCTACGACAGTTTCGGTTCTGAACCTCCTTCTTCCAAATCCTCAAAATCCAAACCCTCAAAATCCAAAAAACGCAAAGACAAACATACCTCCTCCTCTTCCGACCTCCCAAAAACAAAAAAGAAGAAATCTCTTCTCAACATGGACGAGGTTCTCAATCTCTCTCATCCCACCTCTTTCGCCATCCCTCCTCCTCCTCCACCTCCCTCACAAACCTCCTCTCTTCCACCTTCTTACGATTCTGGGAACTCTCAATCCCAGAATCCTCTACCACCACCACTCTCCAACCCTACTCCCATCTCTGGGAACTCTAGTCCCAGAGATTCCATTCCCACTTCCTCTTCCCTTCCCATTGTTGAGGGAACTTCCCATCCATCTTCTTCAATCCCCAAAGTTGCCCCACTTCCTCTTCCCTTCCCAGCACCGGCTGACAGTGCTGGGACAAGCCAAGGCCTTCCAGAGGAAGAGGCCAATGAGGACTTAGGAATGTCCTCCGAAGATGAAGGGAACTCGGAAGATGGAGCTGCCACCGAGATCCTTGACCAAGAGGGCCTTGAGAAGGAACACGCTGAGGCCCTCGCAGAAGATGAACAAGGACGCAAAATGGTGGTGTCGGAGGGTGGTCCCATGGAAAGGGACCCTCCTCTATTACTTTAATCAGCTGTCTCTCCCCAGCAGAAACGCAAGGTTGTGGCCTGTAGGGGGAACAAAAAGAAGAAGGGGAAGGGACCTGAACCAAAGAAGCTTACCATCACCGAGGACCGCAAGCTTATCCCTCCCCTCATACTCATTAGGCACACCTCCAAGAGCAAAGGCTCGGGGAACTCTGGGACCTCATCAAGGCCCAAGAGTGGGAGCGCGTGTGCAACACTCCCATGATCGTCGACCTTGCCCAAGTACGCCTCTTCTAAAACAATTTCGTCATTCACGACGAGGCTACCAAGGGAACTCTCTCCCTCAAAGGCGACGACTATGTCTTCACTGCCTCTTCGATTTGTCACCAACTACAAGTCCCTGTCAAGGGCCTGGCTGTTGTTCCCATCAAAACCTGGGGCGATTTCGACAAAGATGTCTATGAAGGCCGTGTTCCAGAGATCGGTACTCCAACTCACAACCGCTCCCCATCGGCAAACTGGCTCACCAGTTCATCATCACGGTTGTGATCCCACGACAGGAGAAGCGTCATCAAATCAACATTCAAGACACGATTCTTCTCTATCACTTCCTCCACAAGATGCCCATCAATCTCCCTTGCATCATCTTTGGGCACATGGAGAAGTGTATGGCCTCAACCTCCCACTCCTTGCCCTACGCTGCCCTGATCAAGAAGCTGATGATCAAGGAAGGTCTCTATGACGCTACAAAAGAAAAAGTTACCATTGGAAGGGAACTGGACCTTTCTGTGGTCCAAGAGATGCGTCACTCAGAGCAAGTTGAGGATCAAGGGGCACTCCCCTCAAGTGACGGCCAAAGGGTTGGGAACACCCAAATGTTGATGCACATCACAGCCACTCTAGAGAACATGGCAGGAACTCTTCAGAATATCTTATCTGTCATGACCCAGCTGCGTGACAACTCGCTCCCCAGGACCCCATGATCTTCCATTTCTTTTCCCTTAGCCCTGTTTTCCCCACAATATGTAATATGTGCCTATTGTACATTAATTGCTTAAGTAATATAAATGGTTTTTAGTATGATTGTGTGTTCCCTTCTTTCCTACTTATGCTTTTCTATTTTTGATGATGCCAAAAGGGGGAAGGACAAAATGTGTGAGATGAGTCTTCTTATAAGTTATCATAGAATATGCTTTTGCTAAGGGGGAACTGTATGTACAAAGGTAGAGCGTGCTTCAAGGTTGTGGGATTCAACTTGTACACGGGAGAGCTTTGTAACACTCAAGAAATCAATAGAGCGAGTCTAAGGACTCTTGAAATTCGACCAAGTGATAAGCTTGGAAGGGAGTGGTTTTTCTCTAAGTAAACTAGTTGGTTTACGAAGAGTTTCCACTATACATCGCTTGTCATTTACAATTAGGTAATATCTTTCATGTTTGATTAATTATTCCGCTGCTTATTTCAAGGTCACTGACTTTACCAAAGTCGGTGACTTCGACTGTTACTCAAAGTCGACGACTTCGCAGGAGTCGTCAACTTGTTTAAGTACTAACGATCCTACAATTGGTATCAGAGCCAGGTTCCTAGATTGTGTTTTTAGTACTTTTATTACAGGAAAATATCTTCAACCAACACTGTTGTCAGTGACTCTTTATGGAAGCCTTCAATCCTCAAGGATACTAAGAACGACAAGAAGGAAGTGATTTGCTATAAATGTCAGGCTAAAGGACATTTTGCAAAGCAATTTTCTGGAAGAAGAACTGGAGAAGTTGGCAAAGGAAAGATGACGACTTGGGATATGTCTGATGATGACGATGAGGTGTCGCCGACAAGAGGAGACTGTTGTATGGCCATTGAAGAAAAGTCATCCCAAGAGGTAAATGAATCCGAACTCTTTTCTCTTCTTGCTAAAAAGTCTAGAAAACAGTTAGTTGCTATCATCGAAAAGCTTGGAACTCAGTTTACTGAGTTAAGAGAAAAAGTGGACGAAAATGAAGAAACCATTTCCAACCTCTTCGATGATAATAAACTCTAGTCTAGCAAAGCTATTGAACTTGAAAAGATTTGCTCTCCTAAGTCAGCTACTTGTGAGTCATGCACTGATTTCAATTCTCAGGTCACTAACTTGCGAAAACAAGTCGATGACCTAGAAAAGCAAGTCACTGACTTAGAAGGGGAAACTCTTATGCTTAACCTTAGAAATGCTAAGTTGTCCACTGAGTTAGAAAATCTTAAAGTTGAGGATGAGACTAAAAGAAAGAAATGGTTGGATGAGTTTGTTGTTGAAAAGGCTCAAGAGGTCCGAAGTGACTATAAAAAGAAGTTTGTGAAGGAGGTAGACAGATCTGGAATTGGCTTTGTTTGTGCACCCAATACTCAGGGTACCAAGGCTACTCCCCTAGTGTCTAAAGGTAAAACCCCGATGTGTAGTGACAATTTAAGTTCTTCTACACATGTGGTGGCTAAGCTTGACAAAGGGAAGCAACAGTGGTATCTTGATCAAAAGGTGCACAACATATGGCAAAAACAAGTCCAGAACTCGGCTCCGTCACAAATTGATTTTCAATCTCGCATCAACAACAAACCCATCTATCCAGGCTATAGCAAGTATGTGGCCCTGAAGTCTCATAGAACATGTTGGTACTACGGCAAGGCTGGTCATTACCAATATGATTGTCACAAAAAGGACAGGGATGAGAAAAATTCCAGGTCACGGACTCTGGATGATAGTCGTGACAAACCTGTTGTCGCTAACTGTCCTCCAGGATCTGTTTGTGCTAATTGCAATAAGTGTCCTAGAAATTACTTTGTTGCCAAACCCAGAGGAATTAAACAACTCTGGGTTCGTAAGAACTAATTCTTTCAATGCAGCTTGAAGTGGGTGACAAGGAGCCTTGGTTTATGATAGTGCGTGCTCAACTCATATGTCGTTGAACCCCAGGGATTTCGTCTCACTTCAAGAGTACAAAGGAGGTAAGATTACCTTCGGCAACAATAGTAAAGTTGGTAATCAAGTATTGGTCAGGTAAGATTTTTTGAAAAACTGACTGTAGATAATGTGTACTTGGTTGAAAATCTTGGCTTCAAGTTATTAAGTGTTTCTCATATGTGTGCTAATGGAAAAATTCAAGTTGTTTTTGATAGACAAGGATGTCAGGTGATAGAAAGTGACTCGGGGTAAATCCTGCTGAAAGGGGTGTGTGAAAACAATCTCTATAAAGTGGACCCCTGTTTCGAACCCGAGGAAAAAGTGTGTCTTAGAACAGTTATTGATGTCGCCGACCTCTGGCACAAAAGGTTTGGTCATGCGAGCTTTCAACTCCTTGACAAACTTCATAACCAAGAGTTGGTTAGAGGACTACCCAAGATTGATCCGAACAAGCATGAAGTTTGTGAGACTTGTGTGAAAGGTAAGCAAGTGAAGTCATCCTTCAAATCCAAGAAGGAGGTAAGTACCACTAAACCCTTAGAGTTGATTCATATAGATTTATATGGTCCCATGAGAATCCAAAGTCGTGGAGGAAATAGCTATATTTTTGTCATTGTTGATGACTTTTCACGGTATACTTGGACAACTTTTCTGTCTTCTAAAGATCAGGTCTTTGAAGAATTTGAAGCATGGATGAAGGTTGTTGAGAAAAAGCTTGGAGTTGCTCTTGTGTCTATCAGGTCAGATCATGGATTGGAATTCGACAACTCTGAGTTTCTGATTTTTTGCAAGAAAAATGGCATAAGTCATAATTTCTCAGCGCCAGGAACTCCTCAACAAAATGGCGTGGTTGAGAGGAAGAATCGAGCCTTGGAGACCATGTCGCGGACCATGCTTATCTCAAGTGGTCTTCCAAGAAATTTCTGGGGTGAAGCCATTAATGCATCTTGCTATGTGATGAATCGAGCCATTCTTCGTCGACTTCTTGGAAAAACTCCTTATGAACTGCTTAGAGGAGTTAAGCCCAGTGTCACCCACTTATGCACTTTTGGGTGCAAATGCTATGTTCATAATAATGGAAATGATAGTTTGAGAAAATTCGATCCAAGGAGTGATGTTGGCACTTTTTTTAGGTTACTCCCCTCATAGTAAAGCCTACAAAGTATTCAACAAAAGGACGATGAAGATTGAAGAAAGTGTTCATGTCGTGTTTGATGAGAACACGATGGGAGGCTCGATGATTGAGGATCATGATGATGGTGATCAAGGATATTATCTATTTCAAGATGATCCACTTCCAGTTGCTACATCAGAAAAGGAGGCAGTAGTCAGTGACAATGCTAGTGTCGTCGAATCAGACAGAACAGGGGGAAGTGATCATGTCAGTGACAATGCTGGTGTCGCCGACTCAGACAGAACAGGGGGAAGTGATCATGATCAAAGAACAAGTGACGATGAGACAAATGATGAGAAAACTCATGAGAGTTGCTCAAGTCCAGAAGATTCTAATGAAGAGTCAGAGAGAACGCCACATACTCAAGTCAGTGACTTGACAAATCTACAGGTCAGGAACTATCAACAGAAAAGTGCTCATCCTGTCACTAACATCCTCACTGATTTCTCAAAGGGTGTTCAAACCAGATCTTCTCTGAATAATTTCTTTGCTTTCAATGCTTTCATCTCAATGTTGGAGCCTAAAAATGTTGAACAAGCGTTGAAAGATTCAGATTGGGTCAGTGCCATGCAAGAGGAACTCCATCAGTTTGAAAGAAACAAGGTTTGGTATTTGGTCCCAAGGCCAAAAGGAAGATCTGTGATTGGAACACGATGGGTGTTCAGAAATAAGCTGGATGATGAAGGAAATATGGTCAGAAACAAAGCAAGGCTGGTAGTTAAGGGATACAATCAACAGGAGGGCATTGACTATGATGAGACGTTTGCTCCAGTGGCTCGTCTTGAGGCTATTCGGTTGCTCATTGCCTATTCTACTCATCATGGGTTCAAACTACAACAAATGGATGTCAAGACTGCATTTTTGAATGGATACCTAAAAGAGGAAGTGTATATTGAACAAACTCCGGGTTTTGAAGATGTCGCCCACCCGGATCATGTTTATAAACTGGACAAAGCTCTTTATGGATTGAAGCAAGCCCCGCGTGCTTGGTATGACCATTTGTCCCAATTCTTGATTCAACATGGTTATGTTCGAGAAGAGGTTGACAAGACTCCGTTATTGTTGAAGGAAGGAAGTCATACATTGGTTATTCAAGTCTATGTCGATGACATCATCTTTGGCTCAACAAATGATAAGTTGGTGAAGAAGTTCGCCGACCTCATGTCTAGTGAGTTTGAAATGAGCATGGTCGGTGAGCTCAAGTTCTTTTTAGCACTTCAAGTTGTGCAAAGTGAGGATGGGACACGAGTTCATCAACAGAAATATCTTAGAGAATGTGTTAAAAAGTTTGGTCTTGAAAACGCTAAACCGTTTGATACTCCCATGTCGCCGACTACCTCACTTGGAAAAGATGACAAGGATCCTGAAGTCAATGCTACTATGTACAGGGGTATGATTGGATCATTGCTCTATCTTACAGCAAGTAGACCCGATATTGTGTTTGGATTTTGCCTATGTGCTAGATTTCAGGCCGATCCGAGAGAGTCCCACTTGAAAGTTGTTAAGAGAATCATTCGGTATCTTAAGGGGACTGACAATCTATGTTTATGGTATCCAAGAGGATTTGATTTTGAGCTAGTTGGCTACACAGATGCTGATTTTGCCGGAAACTGTGTTGATAGAAAAAGCACCTCAAGGATGGCTCAATTTCTTGGGCCTTGTCTTATCTCATAGGGATCTAGAAAGCAAAATTTTGTTGCTCTATCAACGGCAGAAGCAGGGTACATTGCAGCTGCAGCGTGTTGCTCACAACTCTTATGGATCAAGCAACAAGTCAGTCACTATGGTGTGAAGTGTGGGTCCGTGCCCATACTATGTGACAACACTAGTGCAATAAACATCTCAAAGAATCCGGTGCAACATTCAAAGACAAAACACATTGAGATAAGGCACCACTTTCTTCGAGATTGTGTAGAAAAAGGCATGATCACTATGGAATTCTGTAGAACAAGTGATCAAAGAGCAGACATCTTCACAAAGGCTTTAAATCGTGAACCCTTTGAACAACTCCGCATGGAACTAGGTATGATCTCTCTTCAATGATCTATTTCCTTACATGAATTCCCTCGATGATTGGCTAGAATTGATTGCTTTGCATATGTTTTGAAGTCATGCTTTTATGGTATAATTCTTAGCATTCTTGATAGACATCATGTTTAGGAAACCTCATGCATTTGACCTGTCGGTGACTTTTACTACATTCAATATGTGTGCAACCTTATTGAGCTCTTTGTTTTATCCCAAAAGAATCAACTTGATGATCTTAACCCTCATTACAAGCCCAAATGATGGTTGATTCTAATGCTTGTCCTTGACCTATCATGTTTTGAGAGTCTCTATGAGCCCGTTTTGAATTTCCTAATGCAACGGAGACTTATCATCATGATTGACAAATCCTCAAAATAATGCTTCATACTTGGTTTGTTTTGGCACTCCTTGTGCAACCCCAACGCCAAGTAAGTTCTTTAAAGAGAAGGTCATGGATTGTGCAAATGTCATGGACAGATATATGTGTTGATATGAGAAAACAGGTTTTATGGTCGCCGACATGAGCAGGGTCAGCGATTGTGAAAATTGGCGTGTGAATCACATTAGAATATTAAGAAGATCAGTTTTTCTTGGAAAGAAATTTGTCTGAGCATAGCTTGATTTGATTGAAGTGATACATTCCCATTAAGAGAGAACAAGTTCCTTTATTACCATACCTCCATCCTCATTCAAAAACTTCATGAACCTAAACACAAACCAAGAAACCCTAAGTGTGTCACTTGAAACTGGAACGTTGCGCCAAACGAAGCAACCGATAAGCGTTTCCGGGATCGAGTGACACACCCAAAAAGGGAGGAGGAGAGTGCTAAGGAGGATTTGGAGGCAATGAAGTTGAAAAATCAAAGAAGAAGGTGATCAAAGAGTAACCAAGGAAAAAGAAGAAGTCGGTGACTTGTGAAAAGTCACTAACAAAAAAGACTCCGGTGATGTTAACGACAATGTTCTAGAAGAGGTCACACCTTCTAAGCAACCTATAGTTCTATATCAAGAATGTACTCATTCTGGTCCTAATGTTAAAAATTTATGGAGTTTGAAGAGAGGCTTGCTTTTTTTCGATTTTGAGTCACTGACTGTTGCATGTCCATGACTCTCTCTACCCCTCTCTTTTACCCTTACCACATTATCTCTCCAGTTTCAAAGACTTCTCTTTTTAGTTCAATTTGGTTGTACTGCATTTTTGGACTGTTTGTTTTTGCATCGTACATTATCTCTTGCTTTGGTGGATGATTATCTATGACTGTTTTGATATTATGTTTTAAGTTTCCATATTTGCCTCTGATTTCTTTTCTTGTTTTAGCAATCTTTTTGATGATACCAAAAGGGGGAATTAACCGGGGGAATAGATTTAAAGAGAGGGATCTAAAAACTGAAACCATGTGGATATTAAGCTTAGGGGGATTTTTTTATGGTTTTTGCTTTTTGCTTTTTATACTATGATGTTATGTGTGTGCTTTAAGGATCTTATCAGGACATGTTGTCTGTCACCATCAAAAAGGGGAATTTGTTAGAAGATCTGGTTTTGATTGTTCCAAAGGTCAATGACACAGATGTTGCATGGAGAGTCAGCGACATCAAGTTCTTATAAAGAAGTCATTGGCAAAGGATAACTTGCAAGAAACTATTGTTGAAAAGTTGTGTTTTGATGGTTCCAAGGAAGTCAGTGACTTCGAGTTTGCAAGCCAAGTCGGCGACTTGGAAAAGTCATGGCAAAGTCATTGACATGACCAGTTGGCGATGAAAACTATTTATGGAAGGAATGCACAGATCGTGTGCGATTGTTTGCAGGACAACTGGGGCATTTATTTATGCAGAATATCATCACAAAAGAGTGTTAAAATCATAAGAGGATGATATGATTCCATTGAGATATTTTATGTTTACGTAAATGTTATATTAGGAAAGATCTTGTAAGATTGCGTGGGATGTTATTTCCTTAACCGAATAGGAAATAATATCACACGAAATCACACATTATTCTAGCTTAAATACTGCATTGTTTTAGGTTAGAAGTAAGGACTTTCGTGCACAATTGTATATCTTGAGAAAAAGAAAAGAGAGAGTTCTAGGTTGAAGAAGACTCGTGCGTGGGATTCGTACGAGTAGTGAAGAAGACTTGTGCGTGAGATTTGTGCAAGTGGTGAGTTCGAGCGTTCTTAGGCATAGCGTGAGTTTGAGAGTGTAGGTACAAAGGTAGAGCGTGGCTCAAGGTTGTGGGATTCAACTTGTACACGGGAGAGCTTTGTAACACTCAAGAAATCAATAGAGCGAGTCTAAGGACTCTTGAAATCCGACCAAGTGATAAGCTTGGAAGGGAGTGGTTTTTCTCTAAGTAAACTAGTTGGTTTACGAAGAGTTTCCACTATACATCGCTTGTCATTTACAATTTGGTAATATCTTTCCTGTTTGATTAATTATTCCACTGCTTATTTCAAGTTCACTGACTTTACCAAAGTCGGTGACTTCGACTGTTACTCAAAGTCGACGACTTCGCAAGAGTCGGCGACTCGTTTAAGTACTAACGATCCTACAGGAACTAACGCATACAATGCTAAGTAAGAACTTATTGTTTCATAGAAGTGGCTCTCTAGAATCTCACATAGGAACACGGGTGCATGTCGTGCTTTCACACATTGAAATACTTGGTTATTTTTGTGATGGGTTTCTCATCATCAAAAAGGGGGAAATTGTTGAGACGGTGTTGGGAACTCTGGTTCCAAACATCAGAACAACGACATCAGTCTCCAATTTTGAAAATTAAAAACTCCATATGGGAACTAATGTGTTACATCCAAGTATTTCTAAGGAACACCAATTCTACTGAAGAATCTCCAAGAATGCCAAAGGAACACAGGAATACATGACGAAGAGTTCCTTTCAAAGGAACTCTGGAGAAGGCAGTTCCCATCACATGGGAACTCACATGTGCAAAAAAGACCACTCAGCGCGATTCACAGGATTTTGTCTCAAGACAAAACAAACGCTCAGTCTGAGGAACAGACTGAAGCAAGTGATCCGACGGCCCATTGATTCTCAAAGTTGACTCAATTCAAATCAAATCACATGTGTAAGATAAAGACTTGGCGTGCAAGACAAAGGGAATTTTGGACACAACGAAAGTCAGGATTGCAGCCCAAGCAAGGACAAGTATAAAGCCAAATGAATAGTGCTTGGATAAAGCACTTCTCCCAGAATTCATATTCACTCATAAAGAAAGAAAGGCAAGAGAAGAGATGTCCTCGGCGGCGAGTTCCCAGGAGATAGGGAACTGCGACCTCGACGACGGCGAATCCGAGTTCCCAGGAGATAGGGAACTGCGACATCACTGCTGGAAAACGTGTCTATAGCCAGGACCGTTGGCCACGCAATAAGCC
Source organism: Fallopia convolvulus (assembly GCA_964016875.1). Lineage (NCBI taxonomy): Eukaryota > Viridiplantae > Streptophyta > Magnoliopsida > Caryophyllales > Polygonaceae > Fallopia > Fallopia convolvulus. The sequence continues at coordinate 12,031,573 of OZ024721.1, forward strand.
ACAAAATTTGCCAGAAAACAGCCTTCGCCATAGAGGTAGTCACCAGTGTTCCCAGGACGAAAAGTTTGTGGTTAAAACGCTCGCGGGTATAGCATAGCGTGAACACTGCCCACAAACTTTTGAGTCGTGCCTATTTAACCACAATATTGGGTACGAAAATCGTGTTTTGCTAAATACATGGTATAGCCAGAGACACTTTGTGGCTGAGTTTGAGTCTATTTCACCACAAAGTTAGCGTCGAATTATTTTGCTGGCTAAATTCGGGAGGGATAAGTCGTGTTCATCAACCACCTATCGTGGCCATTTAGTCTCAATATTTGCCTCGAATTGATTTGGTGGATAAAGTAGTGGCTTTTAGCATGAAATTTGGCTACGAATTGGCAGAATACAATTCATTGCCAATGTCGTGGTCCTTTAGCATGAAAATTGGCTACAAAATGATTGAGCGGATTTAATAGCCAATGTTGTGGCCTTATTGTATCAAACTTAGCCTCGAAACCATTTTGTGTCAAATTATGTGGTTATAAAAATCAGTGCAATCCACCTATTTAATTGCAATATTAACCTGCACCATGTAATATTAAATATATGTACCATATGCATCACATAAAACAAAAATGGTTTGATCATCAAACCATGTGGCATATGGCCAAATCCAGACATCAACCTGCACCTATTGTTTTCAAGTACCACCAACAACCAAATATCCAAATATCAACCAACAACCAACCAGCAAAACCTCCACCTACCAACAATCAACAATCTAAAACCTTACAACAAATCCAAATATCCACAATGGCATCACCAACAGCCATAAGTTTCCCAAAATGCACCACCACAACTAAAGACCTTAAATTACCATGGAGAGAGAGAGAGAGAGAGAGCTAATTGCTAGCAATGTGTTCCATCAACTTTTCAAGCATTCCTTCCAAATCCTTGTTTTGGCTTTGAATTTCTTGATTCTGAGCTTGAAGAGCCTTCATCTGGTCCTGCATTTCCTTCATCTCGTCCTTGAGATGCTTAATAGATGGTTGTGGGTGGAAAAGGCTGGAGGAAGGAGAAGAAAAGCATGCATCAACCTTGCCTCTGCGAAGGAGGGCTATACCGTGCTCAGCAAATGCGAAAATCTTCCGATCTTTATGGCCCTTAGCAGCTTTGATCCACAGCTCTATCATCTTTGTGTTTGACAATGGTTGACCCGATGCATTGTTCAGTTGTTCCTCAGCATTGAGCCTTTCAAACTCAACCTTGAATAGAATGAAAATGCATTAAAATGAAGATATGAAAGCAATATATGACTATAAGAACAAGCTGAAAAAACAAATGTAAAATAAACAAGTATGCAAGATAGAGCACATTGCATTCACAAACAGATATCATTCACAAAAAGTTTGTGGTTAAAAGACACATAAATTGGATTCACATATAGCATGATAGATTCACAAATTGACACAAGATAACAACAGATTGGATTCACAAACGTCTCTATCTTTGGCACAAGATAGATCACATATAGCATGAGCACCGAGCACATACCTTATAGAAAATTGCATTCATAAACATGACTTGCTAACTAAGGGAGCATTACACATGCAAAATAATACTAAACATGACTTGTAGTATTTCCATCATTCCTGTAGTATTTCCATCTTCAAAATATAGTAATCATGATTTGCTAACTAGGAAAGGAAGTCAACAGTACATCCCATCATAAAATGCAACCATAAAGCAACCATTAAAGCCATATTTTGACAATAAATGTCAACCAAATGAGATGTGTAAATGAGCCAACCATAAAGCAACCATAAAAGCCATACTTTGAGAATAGATTTCAACCCAATCAGATTTGTAAATGATAAGGAATATTCAGCCTAATACTTACAATGATAGTAGTTGGGCGTTCACCAACGGTTCCATCTTTGGTTGACCACAACTTCTTTACAACCTCAGAAATCATAGGCATGGTACCCGACTCACCACCCTTGAAAAACAAAGAGTAAAATTGAGTTCAACATCAAAAGAAAAGAGAAGTAATATGTGAAACTGGATTGCAATTACCATCATTTCCATCCACTTTATGAACTTGCCAAAAACCCCTCAGTATGGTCCAAACTCGAGTGATTTCTTTGAACTCCTGTTCTCCTTATTCACCTTAGCTTGGCGCACCAATTTGGGATCAGTTATTTACAAGGTCATCATCCTTGTCCTGTGCCTGCTCGCTAACCAAGTTGGTTGGACATTTTTAGCACGCGCATTCTTGAAGACATTGCTAAGGTGCTTCCCAATTTGGTGTAGAAAGGCATCCTTCATCAGCTCATTCGTCTCCCTCCAACAGAAATACCTCTACATTAAGAAACAAGAAATAAGATAGCGTTTGTTTCATTAAATTAAAGAAATAGAAGGCATGTTACATCATATTTTCCTTACTAGGATTAGATCACAATAGAATCTCAGCAATAGATATCAAACAAAAAGTTTGTTTCATTAATTTAAACAAGAATTAGGCTGATTTAAACTAAAACGTATTGTTCTTTCATTTTTAAAGAGAAAGAAAGGCAGAATTTTCAGCAATAGATATCAAACAAAAGATTAATTTCTAACTTCAAACAAAAGATTACCAAGATCTCAATCATATTTTCCTTACTAGAATTAGATCACAATAGAATCATGCTATCATGTACCAAAGATATCAATTTCAGCCAAGACTATAATACATATCACACAACTAATCAGCTCAAATAAGATAAACAGATCACCTAGCGATATCACACAACGATTTTGCATTTTAAGAAGTAGAAAATAACCTGAAACTCTTGAAACCACATGGTCTGCACATGTTTTGGCACTCTAGATATACTGGTCCAAGGACCTCGATAATGGCCATGGACGATTTCCTTAGCCTTTGCAAACGCTAACTTTTTTGGTTCAAAGTCGCTACAAAGAATTAGATAAAGTTATTATTAATCTATAAAATGAAACTTAGGATTAATAGAGAGTTGTTTTAGAACTGACCGATTGCCTTCCCCAACAATCCATATAAGCTTTTGTTGTGTGCCTTGTTCCTCTCCTTCTTCTTGCTCTCTTTCTTCTTGCTCTCTTTCTTCTTGGTCTCCTTCTTCTTGTCCTCCTTCTTCTTGCTCTCTTTCTTCTTGTTCTCCTTCTTCTTGTCCTTCTTCTTCTTGCTCTCCTACATCTTGTTCTTCTTCACTAACCTCCTCTTCTTCCTCAGCATCTTCCTCAACTTCTTCCTCAACTTCTTCCTCAAGGTCTTCTTGAAATTCTTCCTCAAGTTCATCCTCAACTTCCATACGAACCCCAGGCTCATTATCCACATTGAAATCATCTTCATGTTGGTCATAATTTTCTTCCTCAACTGGTAGTAGGGCTGGTGGAACAACTTTCTTTGTACGAAGTTTGGGAACCGGGATAGGAGTTCTTGAATGAGCATTTATAGGAGCCCTTGAAGGGTTGAGTGCTCGTCGGACAGGAGGGGTATTCTTTGGAGGAGTTGGTGGGAAACTTTTTAAAGGAGCTGGTGGAGAAGTTTTTGAAGGAGCTGGTGGGGAAGTTTTTGAAGGAGCTAGTGGGGAAATTTTTAAAATGAGCCATTAAACGTGCAACAGGTTGTGCAACAGCTTGTTGTGGAAGGGCTGCAGTTGTTGTTGATTTTTTAAACCTGTGGCTACTACGAACAGGGAGCTGGAGGGGTCGTTTCAGAGGAGGTCTTCTAAGGCTTAAAGAACCCTGCTCTGGAGAAGAAAGAGGTGGACCATGCGCAAAGTTGCAGCTAGTAACCCCAGCACGTCCACAAGCTGTGCTTCGAAGGTGACGCATGATGAACTAAATCAGAGAAATACAAGGAAACATAATTAGAACTCAAATATATTTAGGGTACGCAATTGAATGCATGTTTGTCTAGGAAAAAAAAAGCATGCAATTGATGAATGCCTAAAGTGAGTCTAGAATTAAAATGTCACAAATTATTAGAACTCAAGTATATTTAGGGCATTCAATTGATCATGTTTGTCTAGGAAAAAAAGAGCATGCAATTGATGAATGCTTAAAGTGAGTCTAGAATTAAAATGTCATAAATTATTAGAACTCAAGTATATTTAGGGCATTCAATTGATCATGTTTGTCTAGGAAAAAAAGAGCATGCAATTGATGAATACCTAAAGTGAGTCTAGAATTAAAATGTCACAAATTATTAGAACTCAAGTATATTTAGGGCATTCAATTGATCATGTTTGTCTAGGAAAAAAAGAGCATGCAATTGATGAATACCTAAAGTGAGTCTAGAATTAAAATGTCACAAATTATTAGAACTCAAGTATACTTAGGGCATTCAATTCACCATGCAATTGAATGCATGTTTGTCTAGGAAGAAAGGAGCATGCAATTCATCCAAGAAATTAAAAAATAGAAGAAATAGGGAGAGAGTAGGCACTTGTAACTTTACTGAATGAATTGAAGGAGATAGGGTGGGTTGTCCAGGAAGAATCCGGCAAAATAAAAAACCCATGAAATCCCCAGCATTAAGGACCCATGAAGAGAGAAAACAGAGATGAATTAAAAAGAGTCAAAGTTAAGCAAGAGCAAGGGAGAGAGGGAGAGAGACTTACCAATCGGTTGCCTTGAACAAAAGCGAGCTTGCTCTGAAAAAACACCAAAAATGGTAGTGAGAGCCCAAAATCAAACATCCATTGTATCAAACTCAAAGGAAAGGAGAGATGACTTACCAATCGCCGGATGCCTTGTCCAAAGGGCTGCAATAAGCTTGCTTGAAAGAACACCAAAAAAGTTAGAACGAAACCCTAGATTTGAGCAACCCTAGAAGGAAAGGAAGGTCGAGAGTGAGAGAGGCTTACCAACGCCGGTGAGATCAAACAGAATCGCTAGGGAGCACCGCCGCCACTGAGCAACTTCTCTGAAAACTTCTCTAAAAGCACAGTATGAGAGAGCAGCGAGAAGAAGAATGATGGAATGATGCTAAGTGTTAGGGTTTCGAATGGAATGAATTTCACTAACGGGCCTACCAAAAATCAAATTCCCTCTTAGCCCAAAATTTCCTCTTAGCCCAAAATTCAAATTCCCTCCCAATTAAACCCGAAATTAAAAATTCCCCTCTCAAACCACAATTTGCCTCCTAAATTTCCCTCCTAAATGCATTATTCCATCCTACATCAATTTTTTCCTCCTACCTCAAAATTGTCCTCTTAAACCAAAAATCTAGTTGGTAAAATGAGCAAATAATTACATATATAGATTATAGAATGAGGGAAAAGGAATTACCAATCATATTGTTCGAAACTTGAAGATGATGGAAAATCATCTTCTTCATTGTCATTTTCAATATCGAAGCTATCATCGCCACTTTCCACATCGTATGCTTCCTCATGCAATGACACTGGATCATTAAGATTTGTAGGTAAAGATTGAATTGTCGACCCTACGAAGTCATCAATCTCAAAGTCATCCGGTTGTAATGGTTCAAAAATGGTTGGTTGTTTAGGATTGTTCTCTGCCCATCGTTGCTCAACATTGACTCTTGGCTTTGTCTTACACACATATCTCCAATCTGCACGACTTCGGGGTGTGCCAGGGTAGTCAAGATAGTAAACTTGGATGCATTGTTGAGCAAAGACAAAAGGATCATGGTTGTTGTAACGTCTCTTCACATTAACCTCTTGGAAATGGTAATCTGGATGGACTTTTGTCCCATTAGGGCTAGGGTCAAACCACAAACACTTGAACATGACAATCTTCTTACACAGCATCCCAGTGAACTCAAACTCCAAAATCTGTTCTATCAACCCAAAGAAATCTGATTGTGTATCACCATTACAAGCTTGCACACACACACACCACTATTCATGGTCAACTTTCCTTCTCCGCGTTTCAACGTTTCAAATTTATAACCATTGATGCAATATGATGGCCAGGACAACACCTTTCGGGATGGCCCCCAAGCTAAACTATTTATCAAATCATGATCCTCAAGTGGGGGTGTAGGGCATTTGCAACTAAAACCTACAAAACATAGACACATATATTGACCATATACACGCATGATGTTAGAATTTTGTATTGTTGACACAATATGAACTAGTACTTACAGTTTCATGAAACCATGTACAAAAATAGTTGGCAAGTCCGTGCGGATCTCCTTGGCCTTCAGTGTGTTGAAATTCTCTGCATATGGAAAGAACAACATAAGACTAGTACTTCAAAGTTTCCCTAAAGTAACATATATATATATATAAGTTTAATTGACTTACTCGACATAGGAGTCGACCTCTCTACAATTAAGTAGGATGTAAGTATGTGTTGCATGAAAATCCGTCTCATCGGACAACCAAATAGCATTGCACTTTCCACTTGCACGTCCCGGATGGTTGAAAATTGAAATTTGAGGATGCACACTCACCTCATCCGTGGTGGTTTTCTTTCTCTTATAGGAGTCTTGATAATGAGGATAATGTTGAGCAAAACTTGTTATCTCCTCAAACAAATATGATTCCACTATGGACGCATCCACCTTTTACGGGTTCATCATGTTCCCTTTCAACGTGAATAATAATCTTTCAACTGGATACATCCATCTGTTCTGTACAGGACTCCCTAACCTTGCCTCGTATGGTAAATGAACAATGAGATGCTTCATGCAATCAAAGAACGATGGTGGAAATATCCTTTCCAATTGGCATAATAAAAGAGGTGCAGTCCGTTCTAGATCCTCAATCATTTGTTTGTCAAGTGTAGATGAACATAATGATTGGAAAAACAAGCTTAACTCCGTCAATGGCCCCCACACACCCACGGGAAGAAGTTCTTTGAAAGCAGCTGGTAGAAGTCGTTGCATGAACACATGGCAATCATGACTCTTCATTCCTTGTAGTCTACCCTCTTCCAATTGCACACATCGACCAATATTAGAGGCATAACTGTCCGGAAATCTCAAGCTCTGTAACCAAATAAGCAGCGTTGTCTTTTTGGGCCTATCTAATGGATAAACTGCTTTTGATTTTGGGCCCTTGTGATCATCCTCCACTTGGAGCTCTGGGCGATGACAATAAAAGCGTAGGTCCTTCCTTGAGCTCAGGTTGTCCTTTATCTTACCCTTAACATCCAATACAGTGTTAATCACATTCTCAAACACATTTTTCTCAATATGCATGACATCAAGGTTGTGACGGAGCAAATTATGCTTCCAATAAGGAAGCAACCAAAATATACTTTTCTTCGTGAACTTATGAGTTTCACCATAACCATCAGGATATTGAAGTGGACTCTCCATGGCGGTCGGAAAATCGTGATCACGTTCCCACACCTCTTCACTAGACAAATACGGAATAGGAGGCTCGTCCTCCTTTCGCCCTTTGTATAAGTTTCTCCTGTTGGTTCGGAATGGATGATCTAGTTCCAATATACACCTATGAGAATCAAACCATGAAGGCTTTCGTCCATGGTGTAATCGAAAGGATTTTGTGCTCTCCATGCAATGAGGACAAGAATAAATACCAGCAGTACTCCACCTAGATAACATCCCATATGCTGGGAAGTCATTCACTATCCACATAAGTGCAGCACGCATCCTAAAGTGCTGCCCCGTAGAGACATCAAATGTTGGCACACCCGTTTTCCACAATAATAACAACTCATCAATCAACGGTTACATACAAAAATCTATTAACTTCTTCAGATTTTTTGGACCTGGAACAATAGTGCTTAAGAACAAATAAGGAGCCTTCATGCACATATCTGGGGGTAGGTTGTAAGGGGTGATAATCACCGACCATGTCGAGTAGGTCTTGCCAAACTTACCAAAGGGGGAGAATCCATCTGAACACAAGCATAATTTCACATTACGAATCTCCTTGGCAAAATTAGGATAGGTTTGATCAAAATGCTTCCAAGCCTCGGCATCAAACGGGTGACTCATATATCCTTCATCTGCTTGGTGCTCAGCATGCCAACGCATCTTTGAAGTCGTTTCCTCCATAGCGTACCATCGTTGTAACCGTGGGATCAATGACAAATATCGTAACACTTTATTGGGTATTGGCTTTCCTTTTTGGGACAAACAAGATTGATACCTTGGACTGTGGCAAAATTTTCACTCAAATGCATCGACATCATCCTTCCAAAACAACATACAACATTGGGGGCATAGGTGTATCTTTTGTTGGGGCAATCCTAACTCTCTAGTCATCTTCTTCTGCTCATAGAAACTTTTTGGGAAGTTGTTGACCCTTGGCAAAACCTCATTGACTTTTTGAAGTAGTGCACCACATCCAGCATGGAACAAAACTTGGACCAGCTGCATCAAACACCATTCTTTGGGTGGGATTCAAATTATCAAACAAATGCATCCCGATCCCAAAGAGATTCATATCACTAGGATTTGAGGTGGAAGACAACTCCTCCAAAGGGGGCGCATTGGCAAATGGTGAGTCTCCATGTGCAGTCCACCAATAATAACTGTCAACAAAGCCTTTTCTAAACAGATGAACGCGAACATTATCTACATCCTCAAATCGCCCATTCTTACATTTCAAACAAGGACATTTTATCTTATCCCCATCCATGAAATGCTTTTGAGATTTTTCAAATTCAAGAAATCTTTGAACACCATCAACAAATTCGCTATTGTAACCACCACCACCAGGAAGCCATCTATCATACATCCAATCACGATTCTCCATCGATAATTCTGTAAATTTGTCCAAACAAACTTAAGTTAACATTAACAAAAAAGCAAAACCCACAAATATATACTAAATACCCTAAATCTAAAACTTGTAACACTAAAACCTCTTTGCAACTAACTTACCTGATCCAAATCAGATGTGCACCTCTTAAATTATCTTCAAAATGTGTAGAGTATTATCTTCAAGATTTGAGTTTGTTTTTTTTAGCAAAGAGAATATTGTTGAGAGGGAGAATTTTGAGAGAGAATGAGCAACAAGTGGTGAGAATGAGGTTTTTGACGAATCATAGGCAATGGTAGTTGAGAATTGAATGAGGTTGGTACGAGGAGCATTTAATGAAAATGCAAGTTCAAATTAGCCAGGAAAATGGCCACGAATACATTTTGGGCTCACTAAAAAGGCCAGATGCAATCGGCCCATATGCTTGGATTATATGTTAGGGTTTCCCAGCCCAACCCGGTGGAAGACAACTCGAGCGGCCTTCATCTCCCTCACTCTCCCAAATTTTAGGGTTTCATCTCCATCATTGCCATTCTCCATCTCCCTCTCCCTCTCCCTCACGAGCCGCCCGCCACGAGCGCCATCTCCCTCGCTCGCCATTGGTTTTGCCTCTCTCCACCGGCTACACCGTCGACCAGATCGGCGCGCAACACCGTCCACCACACTAGCAACGCCTTCGACCAGATCGCCTCTCTCGCTCTCCTTTTTCTCCAACTTCTTCATACTGGTATGAAACTTTAATTGAAAATGCAATTTGATATTATTATGTTACTTGGTTGAGCATTAAGAATCTGGATTTTGATTGCAAATTTGCTAGTATTAAGAATTTGGATTATTTTGTTGCAAATGAAATTGCTTGAAAATTAAGTTTTGATTGAAAATGCTCTTCTTCATACTGGTATGTGATGGATTTTGATTGCAAATTTGATAGTATTAAGAATCTGGATTTTTTGTTGGAAATGAAATTGCTTGAAAATTAAGTTTTGATTGAAAATGCTCTTCCTCACCATTTTTGTTGGTTAGGACTTGGGAGATGTATATGAATTTGGATTCCATTTCCTCATGTTTTCGGTTTAAACAGTTGCTCTCCCTTCTTGTTTCTTTCTTCTACAACTAAGTGTATTTTTCCCACACATTGGATGTATGTTGGTTGATGTATATGAAATTTGATTAATATTGGTTGATGTCATGAGTATACCAGTGCACCTTACTTCTCATCTCTCTAGGCCTTGGAAATTGTCAATGGCCTCTATGTTTGTTTTTGCATATCAAACATCCATGAAATTGTCAATGGCCTCTATGTTTATCTTATCCCCATCCATGAAATGCTTTTGATATTTTGCAAATTCAAGAAATCTTTGAACACCATCAACAAATTCGCTATTGTAACCACCACCACCAGGAAGCCATCTATCATACATCCAATCACGATTCTCCATCGATAATTCTGTAAATTTGTCCAAACAAACTTAAGTTAACATTAACAAAAAAGCAAAACCAACAAATATATATTAAATACCCTAAATCTAAAACTTGTAACACTAAAACCTCTTTGCTACTAACTTACCTGATCCAAATCAGATGTGCACCTCTTAAATTATCTTCAAAATGTGTAGAGTATTATCTTCAAGATTTGAGTTTGTTTGTTTTAGCAAAGAGAATATTGTTGAGAGGGAGAATTTTGAGAGAGAATGAGCAACAAGTGGTGAGAATGAGGTTTTTGACGAATCATAGGCAATGGTAGTTGAGAATTGAATGAGGTTGGTACGAGGAACATTTAATGAAAATGCAAGTTCAAATTAGCCAGGAAAATGGCCACAAAAATGGCCACGAATACATTTTGGGCTCACTAAAAAGGCCAGATGCAATCGGCCCATATGCTTGGATTATATGTTAGGGTTTCCCAGCCCAACCCGGTGGAAGACAACTCGAGCGGCCTTCATCTCCCTCACTCTCCCAAATTTTAGGGTTTCATCTCCCTCATTGTCGTTCTCCATCTCCCTCTCCCTCTCCCTCACGAGCCGCCTGCCACGAGCGCCATCTCCCTCGCTCGCCATTGGTTTCGCCTCTCTCCATCGGCTACACCATCGATCAGATCGGCGCGCAACACCGTCCACCACACCGGCAACGCCTTCGACCAGATCGCCTCTCTCGCTCTCCTTTTTCTCCAACTTCTTCATACTGGTATGAAACTTTAATTGAAAATGCAATTTGATAGTATTATGTTACTTGGTTGAGCATTAAGAATCTGGATTTTGATTGCAAATTTGCTAGTATTAAGAATTTGGATTTTTTTGTTGCAAATGAAATTGCTTGAAAATTAAGTTTTGATTGAAAATGCTCTTCTTCATACTGGTATGTGATGGATTTTGATTGCAAATTTGATAGTATTAAGAATCTGGATTTTTTGTTGGAAATGAAATTGCTTGAAATTAAGTTTTGATTGAAAATGTTCTTCCTCACCATTTTTGTTGGTTAGGACTTGGGAGATGTATATGAATTTGGATTCCATTTCCTCATGTTTTCGGTTTAAACAGTTGCTCTCCCTTCTTGTTTCTTTCTTCTACAACTAAGTGTATTTTTCCCACACATTGGATGTATGTTGGTTGATGTATATGAAATTTGATTAATATTGGTTGATGTCATGAGTATACCAGTGCACCTTACTTCTCATCTCTCTAGGCCTTGGAAATTGTCAATGGCCTCTATGTTTGTTTTTGCATCTCAAACATTCGTTTCAATTGATGACATGTAAAATGAAGTTAGTTTGATTGCTATAATATGTTGGTTGAGGAGGACCATCTCTTTGTTCATGCCATTTGTGTGTCAATTGTTTATATTTGGACCACTTTTTCCACTCATGATTTTGTCAATTACGATTGATACATAAGATTAAGTTAGTTTGATTGCTATTACGATTGATTTTGTCAATGTCCGCTAAATGAAGTTAGCTTGATTGCTATAATATGTTGTGATACATATTTTGACCACTTTTCTTTCACCATTTTTCCACTCATGATTTTGTCAATTACGATTGATATTGTTCCATTTCCTTTCTTCACAGATTGTTGCAATGCCAATGAACTGGAATCATGACCAAGAGATGATCTTCCTCAAAATTGTTTTAGAGCTTAGTCCTCCCCTTGATGATCCCACCCCCTAACTGGGTTGATGTCCACCAACGATTCAAGGCTGAGACTGGGTGTTTGTCCACGAGAATCACTGCGCAATCAAGGTATAACCCCTATTATAGGCTTTGGAAGATATGGAGTCTTTTCCAACAAAAGAAGGGGGGTCTCATGTGGAATGAAAGTACCTGGCAAATTATTGGTCACGACGAGTGGTGGGCGGAGAAATACAAAGTAAGTGAAAATTCACCTTTTAACTTAATATAAACTTGTACTCTACCCCCTCCTAAATAATACCAAGTTTACACTTCTCCTTTAGGTACAAACTTTCATCTTATTTAGCAAAAGTAATACAAGGTCATATTTAGAAAAATAATACCATACTTTCATTTTTTAAGTGTACGTGACTATATCATCTAGTTACTTTTATTCCTATTTCTTGATTGACTATGGTCGGTATTTGTGTTTATTTAAGACTTAACTTGTAGAGTTAGAGAAGTTGTGGGCTTGTGACATCTTAATGTCGAGTAATGAATATTCTGCTAGAACGTATCCTAAACAAATTTATAGGTTCAACTAGTCATTGATCACTTCAAGCCTATTGAATCTAATGAATGATGTTTGTTTTCAAGGTCATAATTTTACCTTACTTATCATCTAGGGTTTACTTTGTCAAATGTAATAGAAGAGATTTTAGTATTGGACATTTGCTTTCATTTTTTAAGGTTTACTTGGACTTGTGTTCCATTCTGTATTTTTTTCATTTTTTAGACACTTAGTAGGTTTAATTTGTCTTTTGTTCCATGGTGTTCTGTTATCTTTTTTAACTTGTAAATATCTTGTATGGTAGGAGTGCAAAGCTTACAAGTTTTTCAGGAAAAATGCCATGGATCCTTATATGAGTACTCTTTTGAACAAAATCTTTTATTGTCGAACCATGGAAGATGAAGATGTCGAGCTTTACCTATCTAGTGACGATGATGAGGACGTAGGTTGTAGCAAAGAAGAGGAAGAGGAAGAGGAAGACATTTAGAGGATTGTGTTGGTTTTAGTGATTTTAGGCTTGTAGTTTGTTTGTATGCCTTAACTTGGTTGTAGTGACATTAGAGGATTGTGTTTGAATCTTATTGTGTTTGAATCTTATTGTGTTGAAGCCATTTGTTAGGATTGTGTTGAAGACATTGAAATTGTGTTAAGATTGTGTTGAAGACATTTGTTAAGATTGTGTTGGACATTTTATGCATTTATATGGGAGCTTTGTATGTGCATTTTTAGGCTAAGTTTTGTATGTGCATTGTTTGAGTTTTGTATGTGCATTTTTAGGCTATGTTTTGGCAAATTTTTTATGTGCATTGTTGGGTTTTTTAAAATTCTTGTTGTTTATTGTCTTACGATTTCTGATAGAAATTGAGGATCCGAGCTACTAGGTCCTTGTGCAGTTGTTGTATAATTTGGGGTCTTTATGTGGTTTTTGAATAATAGGTTTCAAGATTTCTTTTTTCTTTTTTTGCTTAATTAATAGATTTTTTTATCATAGTTATGGCCACAAACTTAGAATCCAACTTAGCTGCATGCTTATTTTCGTGATAATTTCCCCATAAATTTAGAACCAAATTTAGCTTCAATTCGTAATATATTCACGACAATATAGCTCCAATTATAGCCATAACTCATGTTTTCATGGCTATGTGGCCACAAACATAGAATCGAACTTAGCTGTATGATTATTTCGACAAATTTCCCATAAATTTAGAACCGATTTTAGCTTCGTAATATATTCGCGCCAATATAGCTGCAAGTATAGCCACAATCAACATTTTCATGGCTATATTGCCACAAACTTAGAATCGAACTTAGCTGCATGATTATTTCCTGACAAATTGCCCCGAAATTTAGAATCGAATTTAGCTTCGTAATATATTCGCGTCAATATAGCTCCAAGTATAGCCACAACACTTATTTTCATGGCTATATTGCCACAAACTTAGGATCGAACTTAGCTGCACGATTATTTCGTGACAAATTGCCCACAAATTTAGAATCAATTTTAGCTTCGATATAAATTCGCGTCAATATAGCTTCAAATTTAGCCACAACATATATATTCATGTCTATATGGCCACAAACTTAGAATCGAACTTAGCTTCATGCTTATTTCGCGACAATTTGCCCATAAATTTAGCCCGTTTTTAGCTTCGTAATATATTCGCGACAATATGGCCACAACTATAGCTGCAACCCTTATTTTCATGGCTATATGGCCATAAAATTAAAATCAAACTTAGTTCTGTGTTTATTTCGCGACACTATTCCCTCAAATGTAGCCCCAACCGTGAATTTCATGGGTAAACAGCCAGAAAATTTGAGATTTGTGGGGGATGTTGTGGCCGTTACCAGTGACGGACGCAGAAATTAATTTGAGCAGGGGCACAAGTAAATATAGTTGTTGCCGTGAAGGTGTCAAGCGTGGAATCCGTCTTAGTAGCACACTTTGTCCCTTCAATCGTAAGCTCATTTTAGGTTCTATCGTTTCCGATATTCAACACACCCGAAGTTAACATTTTTATCAAAACGACGTTGTTTTGGGATTGCACGACGACTTTATAGCCCTGATTAAAAAATTAATGTATTCGCTCTAACTCGACGAATCCTGATTGATATAAAAATAATATTAAAAACCTCAAAGAAGCTAGTGGAACTACAAAGGAATTTTGATCATTGGAAACAAGAAACACAAAATTAACTAGTTTAAATTTTGAAAATAAAATTTAAGAGCCCATCTTTTTTTTTTGTGAGGGCACTGCCCATGAAAGACGAACCGGGGACCTCTGGGTACTACCCTTGAGGCTTAACCATTTGACTAGATGCCCGAAGGCATTTAAAAGCCATCTAAACTTTCCTCTAATAATCAACCTTTGAATAAACTTTCCTCTAATAAGACTATGGTGTACCATGTACATAATTATAATACGTAACAAAATATTATTTCATAGATAATTGTAACTCAATTACAAACCGAAAAAAATATAGGAACACATATAACTCAAGTGCAACTCGGACGGAAGTGGGGGCACCGGCCCCCGCCGGCCCCCACTTGAGTCCGTCACTGGCCGTTACACACAAACATAACCACACCCAAATTTCCTGGCTATATTTTTCTGGCTATAGGCGCGTTTTCTAGTAGTGCATTGAGCAACAAGGTTTAAGGTTCGATTTGTCTTATGCTTAGTTGAGATGTTCGCTTAGGAACAAGGCAGATTACTAGTGTTAGTAGAGTTAGGTAGAACTGCTAGGAACAGAGAAGTGTAAGTCGTGCCTGTGTAACTAGGGAACAATCAATAAGATAAGAAGATTGTTCAAAATCCTCCAAGAGGAGATAGAGGCTTACCCACACAACTAGTTGGTTGTTGTGGGGTTCCTCTATAAAGGAACTGTGTCAATTGCATTTTGTTTACTTGCTTGTTATATTACTTTCGCTGCCTTGGGAACAGCCTAAGCTCTTACTAACGCGCAACGATCCAATAAAAACACTACTCGTATATAGCTTGATATAAAAAGAAACAAAAACATTCTTTCGATCAACTAGTCTTTGTTTTTTAAAATGTGTAGTTCCATCATATATCCTACAATGCGGGAAGGCCTACTATTAATAGTAATCATATATATCAAATAGAAGAAGCTAGTATGTCCATCTGGGTAATTAATTAGATCACATCAAACTTTTAGTTGCTTAGTTGGAAACTATATATAATAGAATAAGACCCGTGACATAAAAATCAAAGTACGTTGGAATCTCGATCAATACCCCTCTTTTGTAATGAGGTAGCTAATATATGCTTTCTTGCACATATGAACAAACAATGGAACGCGTTTTTGTAGGAAAGAAAGCTTGTCAATATGCAAATATCGAAGATTGGTATCGACGGTGAATGAACGATCGGAGACAAAGGCGGGGGGAGATGGTAGAGAGGACAAAAGAGAGAGGGCTAAGGAAAATTGGAAGGACTCAAATGCCAAAATATTAAAAACCCCGTGAGGAGTGTTTGGAGACATTCGTATATGTGCATAGAGCATAGGCTTCTCTATGTACATGTTGTGTTGTGTTGTGTTGTGTTGTGATCACGAGACTACTTCTTGATGATGATCCCTTCTCGATCAAACTGCTTAGATAGATAGGATATGCATTTCCTCTTTTGCCCTCCACCCTTCTCTTTCTATTTCGAGTCATTTTTCCTAGCTCCATTCTATTTTTATATCCATTTTTGTTTCCCATTTCTCGATCTCTTACGATTGAGGATTGATTCATTTATTATTTTTCATACCATCCATTCTTTTCCCATTATATTTGGTGGGTTAGTTCTTTTATTACTAATTGACTGGACATATATACTGAGTTTATGTGCGTATGTGCTCTTGTACATGATATCTTAGCGAGTTCGATCCTGGGTTTGTTTCGTAGTTATAAGGATTTTGAAATGTCACCGCTCGTTGTTTGGACTAGATATAAAGAGATTGAAATGCTAGATCCATTGGTCAAGTGTCAATTATGTTAGGCTAGCTAGTTACACTTGTGAGAATATGTTGTTGAAATGGGACTTATAATTTATTAGATCCTTTTGATGAATGTCAATTATTGTATCGAAATGGAACTTTTGTCGAACGACAAAATAGTTAAAGTCATCATTTCAAATTTTGAGGACTAAGAATGTCTGGTATATAAGGTCGATGGACAATTCCTTTTATTCCCAATTAATTTTAGGAAGGAACCTAACTGGGTTCATATACTAAGATTATATGCGCATTTGGGCTTGTACGTGCACAACTCTAGTGTATCAGCTATGGACTTTCACCTTATTTTTTCAGTTGAAAGAGAGGTTGCACTATCGTATGTTTATTTATTGGAGAGATCGTTGCCCCGAGTCATCTCCTCTCTAGCATGGTTGTTCGTTGTCCAGAACTAGTCCATTCACCTCCATCATGTGGTAAGGGAAGTGTGCATGGTCGTTGATTCCTTTGCTAGTTTAGCCTTTCCTTTTCCTTTTTGTTTTCATGTATTGTTTGACCTGTCTACAGATATTTTATCTTTTCTATAATAATTTAGGGGTCGGGCTATCGTCTTCTTAATTAACATTTAGCCCTTCCCCTAATATTGTTCATAACTAACAAATAAACGGTCTTTCTAACCGATGCCCTAAGGGCATAGGATAAACATACCGATCTTGGAAATTAAAACCCTAAAAGGAAATGTCTAAATCCTTAGGAAAAAAAAGATTTAAATCGCTAAATAATTAAAAACAACAAATCTTTCCAAAACAAGATACTAAGGGCATAGGATAGAAAAACCGATAAATAAATATCTGACACTAGAGGTGTCAAAAACTGGTCCGACTCGAACCGCCCGAAAATTTTAGGGTCAAGGGCCGAAAATTTGAACCCAAAGTAATCCGAACACGATAGACCTGAAACTCGTTGGGTTGAAACCCGAAATCCTTTGGGTTGACCTATTTAGTATATTTATAAAATGTATAAATTTTATTTTAAAACTTATATTATATTTTATTATTAAAATACAAAAATTAATATATTATAAGTAAAAATTATTATTTAATTAAACATTCATTTTAGTAATTATAAAAAAAAAATCAATATTTTTAACTCGCTGGTCAATCCGACTCGTCCGAAAACCCGCAACAGCCCGACCCGATTGACCCGTCACTCTTAACGTTCCGAACCCGAAATAACCGAACCGAAACCCGACACGATTGACAGGCCTACAAGACACAGTAGGTAAAATCTAGAGGTAAGGAAGAAGCATGAGAAGCAAAAAGAATCCAATAAATAAGAGGAAAACTTGATAATCCAATCTATTATCTACAACATAAGACTAGAAAGGGGATGAGCTTTGCTAGGTAGCGACTGCACCACTAATTGTGATTCAGTACATCTCTAATCTCCCTTGTGACATCGAGCGTACGTACTCTCTCTTTCTTTTTAATCGAGGACTGAATGTGAA
Organism: Fallopia convolvulus; assembly: GCA_964016875.1. Taxonomy (NCBI): domain Eukaryota; kingdom Viridiplantae; phylum Streptophyta; class Magnoliopsida; order Caryophyllales; family Polygonaceae; genus Fallopia; species Fallopia convolvulus. The sequence goes on from OZ024721.1 coordinate 12,049,425, forward strand.
TGAATGTCACTTGTGATCATTTCGAACAAACAAAAACAAAAACAAAAGAAAAAATAAAAGGAAAAGAAAAAAGCAGGCAAGCTATAGCTTGTGAGTTGTGATTAATTTAAGTACGTGCTGTAAGAATCACGTACTGAATCAGACCACCCGTGTTACATATAATACCTTGTACATGCATAAATATCACATGTGATAAGCAACAAAAGTTTGGACGTTTTCATGCAGTAGAAATTTTTTATAATTATTACAAAATAAAAAAAAAGGGGGCAATCAAGTAATTTCACACAAGAAAAAGACCAATTTCCACATAGCTGTCCATCAAACTGGGTCACTTATCTCACAAGTGAGAGACTGAGAGGTGTTGATTTGGAGTCTTTTTAAACAGCCTCTCGCTGAGGTGAGAGGAGGCTATAACACAAACTAAAAGAGGGGAATTGAATTAAAATGGTATCAAGAGAGCACAAGAGAGCGACTCTGCATGAGAATCTGCAACTTCTTCGATCCATTACTAACTCTCATGCTGTAATTTCCCTTCTTCCATCAATTCGATCTCTGCGATGCCTTTTATCTTCTTCTTCTTCTTCTTCTTACTTTCCTTTTGCCCCCCATATTAATTATATTCCTTCTTCAATCTTTATACAGATCGAAGAAGGAATATATAGTATAGATTGTAAAAACAGATTAGGTTTTCATGTATTCGCCACCATAACTATGATTTTTTATGGTTCAATTTCCATAATCAAGTCTCTTGATGATGTTGCTTTCTTAATTTGTAATATTTTTCGCCTTTCTTTGATTCCTCGATATATCGATGATCCGAGAACCCTAGCTCTAGAGCAAGAAGTGCCCTTATAGCTAGCTAGCTCAATCGTAGAGGCTTTAGTCTTACGATATCATTGAATCAATATTATTTCCTTCTTGGTTTCAAATATACAAGTTTAATTGAGAAATATGTACTAGTACATAAACCAACATAACCTTACAGAATTATTATTATTATTAGCCAGATTCATAAGACACAATTAACTATTGATTCCTAGCTAGATTGATCTACATACATATTAGTTGAAAAGTATTATCATTCATATATATATTTTGTTGGTGCAGGTAAACAAGAAATCGATAATAGCCGACGCGTCCAATTACATCGAAGAGCTCAAGAACAAGGTTGATAGACTTAATCAAGAGATTAATATGAGCAGTAGCACTTCTCAATCTTCAACGACTAGCTTCAATCAAGATGCATCCCTACCTGAGGTATATTTATGTACATAACTTTATATAAATGATACATAATGGATGATATTGAGGTATTCATTCATGTGTATATATAAATATGTTTGTATATGATCATGATCAGGTCACAGTTGAAGCCATGGAAAAAGGATTTTTGGTGAATGTGTATGCCGAGAGGAGTTCTCCTAGCCTTCTTATAACGGTTTTAGAAGCGTTCGAAGAGATCAACCTCACTGTTCTTGAGGCGTCGATTTCTTGCGTCGATAGCTTTCGTTTCGAAGCAGTTGGTGGAGAAGTAAGCATTGAGTATACTGAATTGATTAACATGTAGTTAATCAGTTATGTATATTGAATTGATTAATATGAATATAGACATTCAAAATCATGAATACAGACTGCTCACACGGTTGTATAGTAAAAGTCGTTATACTTGAACTTAATATATTAAATTTGATTACATATATGTACATATAGCTAGATACCCCGCCCCCTCTTTATTAAAGTTGTGATATATACCAATTATATATTTCATTATGGGTTAATTGTTTGTGCAGAATGAAGAGCAAGGAATTGATGCGCAAGTAGTGAGACAAGCAGTGTTGCAGGCTATCAAGAATTGGACCGAAAATGGTGATCAACAAGGGTGAATCATCAATTAATCATATCAATTAATTAGCTAGCTAGATAAATCAGTATTATGTATCCCTACAAAACAAAGGGAGGTCGTGAAAGGAAAAGGAAGAAAAAGAGAAAGGGTGTTAAAAACACTCTTGATCGATCGATCATCTCTAGCTAGGTTCGACGAGCAAGTTAAGACAAGAACGATGCAACATTAGGAGTTGTCTTTTTTTCCTTAGTCCTTTGTAATCTCCTACTACGTGTGAATTGGAAGATGCAAAATGCATTCCACTATAAGCCTCAACTTAAGGCAGCACATTATGGTGATCAAAGAGATGTAAAAGAAAGAGGGAAAGAACCCTAGTTTGATCAATCTAGCTAATGAAGAATTCTTTGAGATTATATATCTACGATTAGTTACCTATATATCATGCATGGATCAATTGCATATCATGATTCTCAAAGTAGCTGGTTTATATAGTATATGGATATAAAGTGTATATAATATGACTATGAATCATATGATTCAATCTTGTATGAAGTTATAGCGGAAAATGGAGCAATTGACTAGGTCTATGATTTGACGCAATCTATAATACATATATAATTTTGTGTACATGGCACATTTAATGCACTTAATATTAATTTCTAATTGTTTTTTCACCTTTAATATAATTTACACTAAATAGATAAATTTCTGTACAAAACCACATTTATTGCCAAATTTATTACATAATATTTATTTTTATGAAAACTTATCATTTTAAATAAATAAAATAATTCTACATAGCTTAGTGGTAAAGAATCTTTCAATTACCTATAGATCACGGTTCAAATCTTGACAACTATTTGTTTTGGTAAATAACACGCTCTTAGTTTTGAATCGTTGATATATTATGTCATATGTACCATATGCATTGTCAATTACACCATTACATAATAAGGTAGGTAGATCCTTTTATTTACTTTTAGTTTTAAGGCATAATTATAATTAGTATATAATATATTATCATCCTTTCATGGTAACTGTGATTTTGCTGCATATATTTATATACACTTATTATTTAATCATTAATATATTATTTTTTAGGCACCATTATTTATAGGCAATTATAGTATTATAGATTTACACTATTATATAATAAAACAAATTGCTTTAGATTCACCTTAATTTTTATTTTTAAAATTTATAACATTAAAATGTTATGTAAGATATTAAATTTATGAAAAACATCTCACTCATATTATATCGATTTTATTATATGAATATAAAATTTTGGCTCAATGGTTGAAGCTTTGACAATTTTATTGGATGTTTAAGGTTTGATTTTTCCAATATTAATCACTTTGGATAACTTTTTTATCACAATCAAAAGACCCCATACAAAAGACTAAATTCAATTTAAATTTGATATTAAAATATGTGAATGATATATAAAAACTTTATTATGCTTATAGTACAATTGCACATAAGTGTATGAAAAATGATATATGATTTTGATAATTAATTAATTATACATCAATCTATTTGATTATATGTAGTTATAAGGTGACTCATATTTTTTTCAAATATTTAAAACGTTTTGTTATAATTAATTTATATAAAAAATTATAGTTTTTATTAAACATAGGAGCTAAGTTGTATTGGAAAAATACACAAAACAATGTAAATTAATGTATTAACCAATATATGAATTTTGATAAGTATACACCAATCCATTTGATTACATGCTGTTATAAGGTGATCCAAATTCTTTCAAACAATCAAAACGACTATACTATATTTTTTTTAATTTCATGTAGTGTTATTAGATATAAGAGTGCATTTAAATTTTTAGTTGAATCTCTTTTTATTTAGCCTACACTTGCTAAAGGATCAAATTCAATTTTAGATGGATAATTAAGAGAATGTCAAATGATACAATAAGGCTATATATAATAGACGAATCATTCACAAAAAAACTAAATAGATTTATTATACCCCCTATCATGAATCTTAATGGAAAATTTTTGAAAGCGTTACTAGATTAATCCAAATCACTAAAACTATAATCTTACAACATGCGAAGTTATATATCATCAAAACAAAATAAATATTTTTTTATTGATGTCTTGAAATATTTAAAATCCTTTTATTTAAAGTTGGAGGATTTGCGCCATAATTGACTATCTTAATTTAAAATAGTTAATTTTGCAACCTTTGATATTTCAAATAACAATAATAACATTTGACATTTCAAATAACCTTTGATATTAGATACAAAACACAACATCAAACACAACTATTGACATTATAGCTAACAAAACATAATATAAAATTTTATTTCTATCTTTTTCTTTCTCACTATATATGTCTTTTTTTTTGTATAAAAGCATCATAATTTCATCCGCTATGAAGCGAAAAATAGAAGTCAACCCTCAAATTGCAAGAAAGATTGATCGAATCGAAACACGAATTGGGAGGGGGAGAGTGAATGTGAGAACGCAAGACATGAAGGTTTTTGTTGGATAGTAGTTAGGTTTGCACAAAAGTACTTTTTTAAAGTTCAAATTTCTACGATTTTTATTAAATTAATTATTTTTTATGTGATTTGTAATATTTTTGTAAATGCTTGCAAACATCCATGCATTTTAAATAGTAAAATATAAATTTTGCCCCGTCCAACGGACGGGCTTGACTTGGCTAGTTTATAGATAGATTCTCTAAAATAATTACTTTTCGAAAATAATAATGACGCAGTTATATATCTGGAGACAAAACGTGAATATACTAATTTTCACTTAATTTGTGTTTAGGTTAAATTATCTTAATTTAATCAATACTAAATTTATCTTAAATTTTATAATTTTTTTTATTAAATTTATTTTTATTTTACAATATTTTTTCTAAGAGTGGGACAGCCACCCCTCTGATTATGTCCTAACGATCATGATGATTTAGGTAAGCCAATTATTTCTGCTTGCCATCCTGAATATTTTTATGTTTACCAAAAAAAATGAATATTTTTATTCTGAGTCGACAATATAGCGAGCTAGATTGAAGTTACAAAAAGATACGGAGTATTAACATACCATTAGATTCAATTGGAAGACGATGTGATCAGTCATCGATATATATGATTGTCACAGAGATCACTACTGCCCACTGGGAGTGATATGATTGTTTTCTAGAGGAATCAAACTGTCGTAGATTAAAACTATTGTCCAGTTGTCCAAATTACATGGCATCTTTTTCCGTGGAAACTATTAATCAATACGAAATTTCAAAGACATCCACAACTGATGATCGTTATGAATATAGCTTGAGAACGTCATTTGGGCTGCAAAGCTCTAAGACGTAAATTGGGCTCGTCTCATTGGACTGAGGTTTGGCCCAAAATTGTTTGTGGGCCTTCCAGCCACAAGCGTAGCCCAAACAGACTGTCCAGTCTAGCTGTCATGGACTCTTAATAGGGCTGGGCAAATTACCGAGAAATACTGAAAAGTCGGTTAACTAAACCGAATTTTTTAAGACTTGTCGGTTTGGTTACGGTTAAAAACATTTATGGTTGGTAAACTGATTAACTAATACTATAATATAAATATTTTTAATGAAAATTCTTTTGGTATCACTGGGGTTTTGGGTTTCCCTATTTGTGCCCCAGATATAACACTTTTTCTTTTGGCATCCCTAGGGTTTTGACTTTTTCAGATGGTGCTCCTCTTTAGTTCGAATTGATCAAATTCAAGTCCACCATTGTGTTTTTCACCCTTAAATTAGTAGGGTTTGAGGCTTTGTGGATTGTGGATTGCATGTCAATTCCATTGGTCGACCTTGAATTCGAGGCTTGACATAGAGAGATCAATAACCAACAAAAGAAATTAGTAGGAATGCTATTACTCTTGATGAGAGGACAAAATCTCAACGTGAGCGTAAATCAAATGGAGTTTTGATTAAAACGCCTTCTAGATTGCTTAAACGTAATTTTGATGCTTCAAAATAGTCAAACTCTACCAGTACTTTTGGTAGTTTTCTTATTCGTGACTTTGATAGTACTATTCTAGGTTCGAATAGGTTTTTTTTCTTCCCTCTATGTCTATTTTGAAGGTTGGGGCTCTCTCACTTCTTGAGGGAGTTAAACTTATTTCTACTATGAATATTTTGAAGCTTATTACTGAAGGTGATAATTTAATTGTTAATTCTTTAAAGTATATCTGGAAAGTTTTTTGGGAGAAATTGCTACTAGTATTTCTAATATCAAGAATTTTATTCAATTTTTCCAAAGGTTTTGTTGTTTCATTGTTACAAGGTATTTTACAAATGTTGCTGATTTCCATGCCAGAAGACACGTCAATGTTTGATCCTTCAAAATGTTGTTTCAAGTTTGATTTCTACAATGACGAATGACACTCCCTCGCCTTCTCAATTGCGTTCAAATTTTAGTCAATGTTATTTGTTATTGGATTTTTTAAAGATCATCCACAATGATGATTTAAGTTGACCTTGTAATAGAAGGGTAGCCTATTGTTAAAAAAAATAGATTGCGAACCCCGTGCGATTTTAAAAATATTGTTGATTTTCTAGCTAGAAGATACGTCAATGTTTTGATCCTTCATAATGTTGTTTCAAGTTTGATTTCTGCAATGAAGAATGACGTTCCCTCGCCTTCTCATTTGCATTAAATTTTTAGTCAGCATCATTTATGATTGGATTTCTTAATGATCGTCAGCAATGATAATTTAAGTTGGCCTTGTAATAGATTAGTAGCCTATTGTTAAAAAAATACCAATAGTATAAGGATTGTAGTTTGAGGGCATCAATGTGGGCCTAAAATAAATATCTCAAATTGGGCTCATATAGGACTGTTATGTGGCCCAAACTTTCGTTTGGGCCTTCAACCATAAACATAACCCAAACAAATTGTTCCATGTTGTTGTCATGGACTTGTAACCAGGTTTAGGCAGTGTGCCTGTTCTGAGTATGAAACTTTACACGGCTCATATAAGTCGATCGTTTGTAAAAGTAGTACGGACATGAAAAATGAGCACGTACATATATGATTTTATTGACTAATCAACCATTACAATATAGGCATAAGCTTGTAACACATGGTGAAAAATGATCATGTCACAATCACATGTATATAGGCTAACCGTAGAGACAATTATTACAATTTAATTAATTGAGGCTTATACATTGAAAAGTTGGTTAAGCAAATGATTTAATTGATTTAGGCACTTAAGAAAATCAGACTATTATTTGGATCAACCATTATTGAAGTTAACTTTAGGTGGGTCAGTTTTTAATTATGTACGCACATCCATTCCAATATTAAGGTGAAAACAATTGTACCCATGGCATGTCCATGCCAGTTGAAGTAATAAAAAGCAGTCGATAAAACAATAATATATATAATAAATCAGCTCAATTAATATAGAGTAAAGTAGTTGAGTTTATAAAACTTGTATACACATTACATCTGATCTGGACCATTATATAAGATCCCAGCAAATTAAAAAGGACGGATCGAACACTCATACTAAGTTCATTGATCGAACGGCATCCAGATAGCAAAGCGAGATGCATGCATTAATTAATAATTAAACTGACGCTGAAATTAAGCAGTAGAAGAGGAGGAGGCGGTGGAGTTGGGGAAATGATCAGGTGCGGTGGCCTTCTCGTAGTAATGGTAGGCTGCGGCCCCTGATAGGACAACCAGTGTCAGTGCCTGCGCGTGCATCCGCGCGTGGATCAACTTCAGAGACGGCTTCAGCGCCGATTTAGGTCGCGAATTATACGCCAATGATGCTCCCACTGCCGACGCCCAGAACGCGCCTGCAACCATTAACTTGATTCAGTAATTGCAAAAATTCAAAATGCACAGAAAGAAAGCAGAGGAAGAAGAAGAAGAAGAAGAAGAAATGTGTGTGTACCAATGCTGGTGAGCTTGTGCTCCAAAACCCAAGACTGCAAGGCCTCCATTTGTGATTTGCGAAGGAATTAAAGTGACACAGAGGTGTGATTGTGAATGTTAGTTATGGAGATTGAAGATGGAAGGATGAATTTGAAAATGAGAAGGGGAGGAGGGGGATTATTTATAGTGGATTGGGAAAGTGAAAATTTGAGTATAATAATAATAAATAAAAAAAGAGGGAGGGAGATTCGATTGGAGAAAACCGGTGGCGTGGGTCTGCAAACAGCAGGAAATGGCAAATGGGGAGATTGAAATTGTGGGTAAATGGATTGGTAAGACTGAAACCACCTGCTCACGTGTTGTGGAGAGAGGGTCTCTCCAAGCTGATGGTTTTTTGTGTGATGTGATATCAACAAAATATATACCTGCTACATTGGAACTCTAAACACCTTACTCATACTATCATACCATCATACAAATATGCTATAAATATCAACAAAGTGCCAATAGTTTAAGATAACGTTACTTTATCTCTATCTTTCTAATGCTGGTCCATTTTCTGAAATTAACTCGAGTTTGTGATAAAGTCCGGGAGTCATGAGCCTGTTATCCCCAACGAACCTTTGATCCGTTGAGCCTTCCGGATCACTATAACCGAGGACCGATGAGTTGAGGTCGTGTGAATAACGGACCTATTATACAAGCTCAATGAAGTTCCAATCCAAAATCATATAACAATAGGTGAAGTAATTTATGGACTTTGTAATATGCATTTTCAGTCCCTAAGTTTTCCATGTGAACCTCTGAACAATTTGTTGCTGCATGTATTCATCCGTAATCAAGTTTGTTGTCCATACAAAATTTAAGTAATTTTGAGATGGAATACAATACTGAATAATTTTACCACCTTATACATCCCTTGACCATAATCATTGTTTTTCTGAATTATTGCAATTAAAATTTAATTATGTGCATTCAGTTATCTTGGGAGAATTATGGCCCAAACATGTTACTCGTGTACAAATACGAGTCAAATTATTCAGTTTCAATCCCTGCGTTTTAAAATTAGACAGATAGACAGATATTCAAGAATGAAATCAACCATATACATGTGTATCAATAATTGCTTATTTACAGACAAACAGGAGAGAAGTATGCACGTGCTCTCAACTACATGTATAAATTACTAAAGGATCTCTCTGGCCAGTTATAAGATGCAAAAAGCATCATCAGTATTCAACAGTCACATTGCACTCGTACTACACATCTCAAACACAAGGATTCATTCCAACAAATATAAGCTTTCATCTATAAATCAAATGTAGGAGGTAAAATTAAACAGAGCTAACTCATATTAGGAAAGTGTTAATTGACTAAACGAATTTAACAATACTAATACCCATATAACATGTTATGTCCATAGCAACAAACCCAGAAGGATATAGTAGTTTAAACACTAGACAGTAAGAGCCCATATGATACAGCTTTGATATTGCACATTTAACATACCAGAAAGGGTTAAACTCTGAAGGTAATTCTTCATATTTACACAGGAACTTCACAAGGGTAAGGGTAATTGTGGGGGGTTTCTACCAGGGATTTAACTACACAAACCTCATTTACTGATGTGCACTCTCATGTCAAAAACTATACAGCAAAGTTAAAGTGGTGAAGAAGCTGCCATTTTTTTTATAACCAACAACATCTCATCCTTTTTTCTAGTCTGAGTCATTTGCTTTGGCTTCCTCCACAGGAAGCTCAAATGCATCGATATCTGCATAGTAAGCTCTGAGCTTTTCCACTTCTTCCTTAGGCATAGCATCCACTGCAGCTTTTTGCTTAGACTTGCCACGAGATTGTTTCTGTAATCCCCCACAAAGTAAAATCACATGTTTTAGATAATGCTGTTTGTCCATGGAGATGAAATTTGCATTAATGCAGCAGGGAAGAACACTCGCAACCATGCTTTAATAGACAGATATTATATGTATTGAAACTAATGGACACAGCAGAGGTTTGTCAACTAGAAGCCAAGTTTCATAAGTAAAATTATTTTTTTCCCTCTCCACAAGAAAACGTGAGGGAAGAGGACATGTAATCTACAGGTTACCACTACTGGAGCAGAATGTGTGTAGCAATCTTGGGTGCCTGGAACAATTACTAGTTGAGTATTTTATATCCATGCAGAAGGAATTGAAGAACACTAAATGAACTGATAAAAAGATTTTTAGAAAAGATCCATAGGCACAGCATTCTTGGCTTAAGAAACTACAGCTAGAACCAGAATTTTAATGCCATGTCTTTTCTTACCTTAGATAATTTAGTGGGTAGCTACTAACTAGGCATGGTTAAAAATATTTAAGCATACATAAATCACACTGAACCAACTCTTATGTCACATTGAAACACTACTTGCTTCACCAAATCAGAAAGTTATGCCAGAACAAACATCAGAATGAATGAATAGGCCAGATAGTAGACTTGAGTACAAAGGACTGTTTCACCTTAGGCACTGATAATGAATCTTTGTACATTCCAGATTTCCCATCTCCTCCGCCGTCATCAATTTGCTTCCTGTATTAGATAAAAGAAATTCAGATGAACAAGATAAACAAAAGCAATCAAAACATTATAACAGGGTGAACATGATTATGTAAATTTACCAATGACTTTTTTGAGTTATATGCTATACACTTTTTGAAAATTGCATAGTAAAGCTAAGGATGATATTACAAATAAGGGTTTCATTTTTCCAATACTAAGCAATCTGGAAGAAGGATCTCATTCCACCACTATGCTAAAATCATTTCCAAGAGAATGTTGATATATGTTTCTTCAGTAATATATGAGCTATCATCCTGATATCACCCCCATAACCTTTATTTGTAACATATTTGATCTAATAATAGGATCAAATCCAATCAAACTAACCCCTTCCTTACATCATCCATGCCCCCAAGTCTGAAATAGAATGAAGAAAGTCTGAAATAGAATGAAGAGTCAAATCAGATTACTGCCTTTCATGGGAATGAAACTACTGTAGGTCCTCAAAACTTCAATCAAGAGGGATGTCGTTGTGAGAGTAGTCTAGATTACAAGACCAGGCTAGCAGTTTAGAAATCTACCCTTTATCTTTGAGCCTTGTAAGAGGAGGGCAGCTAACAGGCTCAGAGATCTTCAAGCTTCTTAAATTTCTAGCCCCAGGAACTCTTTTTCGCGTGTATACTGTTCTGCACCTGGATGGATCTAGATAACCAGTACCAGTAGAATGAGAAGTGTATCTTTTCAGTTGAAAGCAACTTTTAGTGAGTAACGGCTAGTCGGTTACCATATTACAACATAGCAAGAAACATAATATAAATGAACCACTCAAATTAAATACTGTAATCTATAAGACAAGTATAACAACAATGTTATAGTAGCCAAGTAGCAAGGCATATTAGGATAAGACCAAGAAGAAAAACCTCCAAAAATACTAATATATATGTCATATCAATGTACAAGCAAAGCATGTAGATTGGTTGAGAGATCTACCAACTGTGAAACTAAATTTAAAATTTGAAACAGTTGCACCTCTGTGAACATCTTAAGCACAATGACAATAACCTCCAATCCCATTTATAAACACTTGCTAGAGACAAATTTCTTCTAGCCTTTTGAAACATCAAATATTAATGCAGTACCTTCAAGCTTAACGCAAATATCCAAGACATTAAACTTTACACATCTTAAGCAAAAGAAGAATCAACATTCAATCTTTCTTACATACATTGATATTTATAACAGCCAAAAAATCAGGAAAAAAAAAACCCTGACAACATGCCACCATTCATCACTTCAGGATAATTAAATAAACAAGAAAGGGAGGTACAAACCTGGCACAGTAGCAGATGATAGTTTCATAGTCAATGGGGATACAGGATCAAATTGGACAACTGTTGTATCTTCAAGAAGTGCCTTGCCCTTGTCCTTCCTCCTTTTTGTTTCCTCATTTTCATTACCATGTATCCCAAATTGGACAACTGTATCTTCAACAACTGCCTTGCCCTTGTCCTTCCTCCTTTTTGCTTCCTCATTTTCCCTACCATCTAACACAATTTGGACAACTGCATCTTCAACAAGCGCCTTGCCCTTGTCCTTCCTATTTTTTGTTTCCTCATTTTCCCTGCCATCTAACACAATTTGGACAACTGCATCTTCAACAAGCGCCTTGCCCTTGTCCTTCCTCGTTTTTGTTTCCTGATTTTCACTACCATCTAACACACAATAAACACAGGTCACAGTTGTTTTCTGAATTTCACTAGCATCTAACAAAAAATACATAGAAAAGAATTCCAAATTTCAACACCACCGCCCTTGAAAAAGGGATTTCAAGATAGGGAACAAAACATTACACACAGCTAAACCCTATTTATCTGCAAACACAGAACAAGACTCCCGGAAATACAATAAGCTCATGAACTTCCGAATCCTGATAGAAATCAGCTTTACGGAACTCAAATCAAGCTTATTATTAAACCCCTATACAAGAAATTTGGTTTCGAGTGGGAGAATTTCAGATAATAGGGTTTCAATACAATACAAGTCTACTCAAAATCCTCAAACAGAGAAAGCTACAACTGAAGATTCTCAGATAACAAATTAGGGTTTCGAGAACAAATTAACCACGTAATTATGCGTTAACTACTCTAATCAACAAAAATCAAGTAAGGAACCGAGAGCTTACGGGAAGCAGACAAGAGAGCGGAACGAGCGCTTGTGGAGATGGGGGGGTTATTGGAGCCAGTGCTCGTGTTGGATTTGAGCGAACCAACAGGAGCTTCATTATCGTTCTCGGAGAAGCTAGTCGGCGGCTGCGTGAGTGCAGATCTCAGCGACGATTTCCGGCGAACGGCTTGAGTGCGGGTGGCGATAGTATTGGTGCAATCGGAAAGGGGCTTCCTCTTCAAGGAGCTTCTCTGAGCTGCCATTACTTCTAGTGAAAAACTCTGCTTCTGTACTTTCTTCGCGATAAAAAATAACGAAGGTTAGTTTGCTGCCTCGCTGGATTGCAGTAGAAGATTCATCGACTATGGCGGCAAAACGGACGTTTGTTTTACTGTGTTCTTGGATGGAGAATTATTGGGCTTTTGAAATGAATGGGCCATTCGGCCCAATATTAGTGAACATATTATGAAAGTAATAATTTTATTTACTTGGGCCACCCCGGTAGGAATTGGTACAATTTTCATATCACCTGGCCCTATCAAAACAGCTAAGATTCCTGATGATTTTTATACGTACGATCACCTGGCCCTATCAATATATACGTAAGAATCTTTCACATGATCATTGGAAATTATACGTAAGAATCTTTCACTTGATCATTGGAATCGTACGTATGATCATACACAAGATCCCTGATGATTTTTAACGCGAACATAATGAGATCCTACATAAATAAGAATCTAGCTACGTTTGGATCAGCTTTCCTTTTGTAAATTGTTACATCGCTGGAATTATTGCATCGAATCCATGATTTTATCAGCATTACTTAGTCGGGCTAGTGGTAGAATAGGAGCTAGTCAACTTCGAATCCTTCAAATTATAACTTTTATAACGATATTAAATATTAAGAGGGTCTCCTCCTCCGATATAGACCATGAAACACCCGACCTAGATGTAGAGTGACGCTAGATGATTGAACGAGGCATGTTATATGACACCCACCAAGAGAGCTTTGAAGGAATGAAAATCAAGAAGACATTCAACACCAAGAATCATCTGTAATCCATAGAGAAGAATTACAGAGAGAGAATTTGATATCCACGAAAACTTACAACTCAAAAGGGCTAACCAATTATCTTATCAAACTTAATTATGACATTATGCTGGTATTACAAGGTGTACTCTATTATTAAAGAATATTACTAAACTGACCCCATACTTTCTCACTTACAAATAACACTCGACTCAATAAAAACATATTCATTTGTTGAATTTGGACAGTGTGAATGATAGAAACGAATATTATTTCAACATCATAGAGATTAAATAAACTTGACAATGATTTAGACGCATTATTAATGTCACTTTATCATAATTATGTATCGAGTATAGATAAGAAAAGTAGAATACCATGATTGATGTATAAACTATAGATTCGAAGCTATGATATGTCCTAATTCCTAACCATGCAATTTGCTACTTGATGGGCTTTAACCTCTCAAAAGCAAACGATTCATTAGTGGATCCCTACCAATTAAGTACCAACCAACAATCCATGTATTATGTATATCATCATTCATCATTGTTATTGCACAAAAATTCACCTTCAATATACTAATTGATTGCTCCCTCCTTTGCCTTCCGCTCCAACTGCTTCCCTAACCTAGAACCAGCAAAACAATAGACAAAGGGAGCGGAGACCCCCTATTCCACCTCCAATTCCTAAATCAGAAAAGCAATTGTCAATTGAACGTCAAGGTAAAGGACAAGACTTGCTAGCGAGCTCAGCGAATATAAGGTGATCATCACACATGGCGATGACATGTATTTATAATGGAAGAGAGAGGGTAGAGGGCCGAAATATCTACCCCCTAGGGCATGCCCATCTACCTTGTCACCCAAGCAAGCGGTATCTTGCTCCCCACTGCAAGCGTAAATTCTATCTTTCGATTAAGATATAATCTTCCATTATAACGAATAACAACCATATTTAATTTTATATAAAAATACTTAAAGTTATAAAAAAAGCATAATAAATAAATACATTTATGGCGGTAGATACAACAACAACAGCATCTAGAACCCGATATGGAAAACGGGATATGGGGGGTCGAGTTGTACGCATCCTTATCGTGACTCGAAGTCGGGAGGGTATCTAAGTTGAGCCCAAAGCAAAAGGTGAAAAAGGAGGGAACAAAAAGATGAAAAGTAGGGAAGCAAAAGCGAGAGAGAGAGAGCAAGTACTCTAGAAAACCCAGGAAACTTAAACTATAACAGAAAAACTAAAACGAAGAGAAATAAAGAGAAATAAAAGATCAAGACACTCCCTCTATGTCGTCACCACTACCGCTCCTTCACTGTAATCTTCTCCCGCCATTGGTCTCTACACAAATCCATATCTACCGAGACTGCCAAAACTGCATGTGAGGTCTTGATTTATGGCGGTAGATAGAGATAATAATTATGGCGATTAATTATACCCGCTCAAAAATGCCCCACTTACATATTAGGTACGTTAGATTGAACGTAACTAAGACGTAAGGTACCATAGGTCTTACAAGAAAGTGGCCATGTAGATTAGTCGATCGGGTTCCCCTTACGCACGTTTTCGTATATTCATATATTCTATATTCGTATATTCGTACATCCATGAGCGAATATCATGGCATCCTTTGCTCCTTTACATACACACATATGTAGAAGTCTGTTAGTGTGATGAACTAACGTTGCACTCTTTTTTTTTATGCAAGACTCAAGCTAATGCAAAAACTGACTTTTAATAAAAATAAACGTGAATGACATGATCTTAAGGACTGAACTAATGAATGACAAGTAAAAATTTAAGGGCCTCATCAAAACTACATGTAAAAAAGGGTGCCCTATTTACATGCATTTCCTAATCCCGAGATCCTTGCGTTGGGAAAACGGGTAACCGTGATCGTGCCTGCGCAGGCCACGGTCGCGATTCTTCTTCTGAGGAGGAACGACTTCAAACATAGATTTGCGATCGCAAGACAATGGTCCACAGGCGCGGTCTTCAACTCCACGGTCGCGGCTTGGTGATCCGCGGTTTTTCCCCAGAGATGGGGTCTTGCTCTCTGGCCCAAATCCGCGGAAGGGCCCGCGGTCGCGGTCACGCTCCTGGTCGTTATCGCTTGGCTTGTCTTCAAACTTCTGCATAAACTCTGTCTTAGGGCGACTTCCTTTAGAGCATATACGCTCTTCAAGCTGAGTAGCCCAAACTCGGACTATAGCTTCTTCATCTCTAAACTGTATCATTTGATGAAGGGTTGAAGGCGCACTACTCCTATCCCATGAATCCATGGCCTTCCCAAAATCAGATTGTATGGGCCAGGTACCTTCGACGATCAAAAACTCAACCGTCGTCACTTTTCCAGCCAAGCTGACATGTGTCTTGTACATTCCAAGTGGGAACGTCGGATACCCTCCAAGTCTTATGAGTTGCATCTTGACCGGAATCAAGTCTTCATTTTTCTTTCCAAGGAGCCTAAAGACATCATAATACATAATATCAATTGAACTCCCTAGATCCACTAAGGCCCGACGCACCTTAAAGCCTTCAAGCTTGACTGCTAAGACTAAGTGGTTGTTGTGTGGGATTTGGACTGACGCAAGGTCCTTATCCCGAAAGACCAAACCGTCCACCATGGGCGAGGACGGGGGCCGTGACTCGGCCTGCTGGACTTGATGTTCGTGTTTTTAGTATAGTTTTTAGTATGTTTTCTTAGTTTGTTAGGACTAGTTTTGATAAGTTTAGGGTTAGTTTTGTGTGTTTTTGGATAGTTTTGCATATTTTGTGAAAAGTATGGAAGCTACTCCGTTTTGTGTATTTTTGTAGGTTTTTAGCAAGGAAAGGTGTTATTTGGAGCTGAATTTTGGAGTGCTATAATGAAGGACGGAGGAATACAAGATGAAGAAGTCGAAGTCTAAGTTTTTGAAGAAGAAGTGTTGAAGAAGCCAAGCCCAGGCTCGTTAACGAGGCTGCGAGGGCTCGTTAACGAGGTTACGAGATAGAGTTTTCGAGAGTCGGATTTTTTGACTTACCGATCCTGTGCGGGAATTTATTTCCGTGTCGGTAGAGTGTTTTCTATGAATTTTAGGGTTATTATATTATGTATTTTAGGTCTTGTTATCTTTCTAGATTTTATTTCTATCTTTTAGGATTTTATTTCTATCTTTTTAGGAAAATTTTTATCTTTTAGCCTTTTTATTTTCTAGCCTTATTAGTATAAATACCCTTCTTATTAGCCTAGAAAGGGGGGAAGAAAATAGTAGAGAGAAGAGGAAGAGCCGAAGGAGAGAGAGACGAGTCGAAGATCGAGAGCTCGGTGGACGAGAGTTACCGAGGTCGTTGGTTGTGGTTCGATTCAGTGTTTTGTATTTTTCGGTTTTCTTCTGAATTTCTGTAAGACGATTATTTTTCTTATTAATTTGAGTAGTATTTTGTTTTCAATGATCTCTTTTGTTGAATTTAATTGTTTCTTAGTTATGAGTAGTGAGTAGTTTTTCTTTTCTAGGGTCGGGGTTTAAACCCGGCGTAGTTATGCATGTTTGATGAATGAGATTATGTGTTGAATGCCTTCTATTTATTTTTGAGATTGTTTGTTGTGCTTAGACCTAGATGAAAGTCAAGGTGATTTGAGTTCTTAACTTGATTGAGAGAGAAAGTTATAGACTTGAAGGTTGATATTGTTTGAATACGAAAGTTTCAAGCTTTAGATCCAAAACAAGCAATTGAGTGAATTAGTTTATGAAAGTTGATTAATTTGCTTGCTAGTCAATGAAAGTTGATGAATTTATCTATTTAAAGGCGTGATCTCATTTTCTTACAAGTTTTTATGCATGACTATGTTGTGGTACCCTTGTCCTAGATCTTTGTTCTTATTTGAATTCTCTTAAGTAATATTCGTTACTGAGTTCATAACCTCGGTACCGAACCTGTTTAGGTCGTTATTTTTAGTCATTTTGTTTGCGGTGGTTCGTTAACGACCCTGACCGTTAACGAGGCTGCTTGTGAGTGTTTTGCTTGTTTTTGTTTGATTTTTGTTATTAGGAGTCGGTAAACAAACAACCTTGCTTCTCGTGGAACGATCCTGACTCCCATATACTCAGCGGGGTCTTGACTTATAAATTTAATTGTTGTCCAGATTAAAGGCCCGTCAACAAATTGGCGCCGTTGCCGGGGAAGCAACGAGTTTGTTTGTTTATCTGTGGGTCTGGGAATAGCCCGACCCCGTTTTTGTTTTTAATTTTTGTTTTCTTTGTCTGTTTTCTCAGCGTATGCCGGTAGGACGTCGAAGGCTCGAATTTGACAACACTGGTTATTATTCAGAACCTGAACGTTCCCTGCACCGTAGACGCCGAGAGAACCAAGCCATGGCCACACCTGAAGAGATGGCTCGTCAATTGGAAATCCTCCAAAACCCGATGGAGGCATTGAAAACTGAGAAGGAAGGCGCCGCTGTTGAGGCTGAGCGTCAACGAGCTAACAATGCTCGTCTACAGGAAAAGCTGAATGCCTATCCGAGGAATGCCAAACAGTATATGCATCCAGAACTGAGGGTGCCAAAGTCCCCAATCGTGCTTCCGGAGATAGAGAAACCCTTTGAGATCAATTCTCAATTTATATCCTTAATTAAACGGGCTCAGTTTGAAGGGAAACCTACTGAGTGCCCTATGGAGCATATTAGAAATTTTCTTGATTTATGTGACACCATAGCTGCTGAAGGTGTCTCACTTGAATATGTTCTGTTAAAAGCATTCAGGTGGTCTCTTGCCGAAAAGGCCCTGAGCTGGTTGGAGAGCTTACCTCCTAAGTCTATCAGGACTTGGAAAAACTTGTATGATCAATTTCTTACAAAATTTTTCCCTCTTACCAAGACAACGGAGCTGAGGAAGCGTATCACCTCCTATCACCAGCTGCCTAATGAGACTTTTGTTGAAACATGGGAAAGATTTAAAGAGATGCTTAGACAATGCCCCACTCATGGGCAACCTTTATATGTTCTTCAAGAAATCTTTTTTCAGGGTATCAACGCAGAGACCAAGAACCGCATTAACACGCATACAGCGTGCGGTTTTATAGAGATGGATCCTACAGCTGCATGGGAATTGCTGGATAAGCTGTCCAATTATGATGCCATGTATGGAACCCAGCAGACCCCCAGCCTCAGAAACGTCTCTACGTGCCTAACCGAGAAGAAGTTGACCCGGACGTTAAAAATCAATTTCTACAAGATGAGGTCAACCGCCTGAAGAAGCAGGTAAGTTTTTTGAAGTCCTCTCAATCCTGTCAAGAGTGTGGTTCTTCTACCCATAGTACTTATGCTTGCACTAACATAGAGCAGGTAAGAACCGCTTAGACAATTGCTGAGATGAATTACATGAGAGGCCCATACAGGAACCAGCCTAGCAATTTTGAAAGGTCGAATAACTATCAGACGTGGGGCAATCAAAATTCAAATCCAAGCTATGCCGCGCCTCCACCGGATAGACGACCTGCGCCTTATCGACCTCCAGGCATCAATGGCGTCCACAACAAGGTTAATGAAGTTCAAGCTAACCTTAACCACCAAAATAAAAGATGGGGAGAGTTTGATGTATGGAAGAAGAATGTTGATTCCCAACTAGGGAACCTTGCTGCACAAATTCCAAGGCCACAAGGGCAACTTTCGGGCCGTCCCGAAGAGAACCCTAAAGGACAAATAGCAGCGGTACACCTTAGGAGCGGAAAGACACTGCCGGAGCGCATCCAAGCTAAGGACAAGACGGAAGAGGATGCCACGATTCAGCTCGGTAACGAGCCAGCTAGGGCAAGTACCGAACCAGCGTACCATGGTGACGAGGCTCCGAGGGTACCTAACGACCCTAATCCAGGTAAGTTCTCTAATCCGAGCCCTCCTCTCAATCCCAAGGTAGTTAACGACCCCATCAGGGTCGGCAACGACCCACCGAGCATACCTAACGACCCTAATGTCGACCCGGTAATGTCACCTCTCGAGCCTAACTTGGTTCCGAGGATGGTGAAATCTCTTCCATTTCCCACTAAGAAATTTATGGACTCTACTAAGAGTAAGTTCAAGCGTTTCGTAAAGATTCTTCAGGGCATTAATATTTCCATCCCATTCACTGAAGCCCTAAGCGAAATGCCGGCTTACACAAAATTTTTGAAAGATATTCTTAGCAGGAAACGATCCATTACAGAGCTGCAGGATGAAGTCCGATCTATAGCTTTACCAGAAAAGCTAGGAGATCCAGGGAGGTTTGCAATAACGATTGGCATAGGCGACCACAAGTTCAAAGCTTTATGTGATCTGGGAGCCAGTGCTAGTTTACTCCCTCTCTCAATCTGGTCCAAAGCCAATATGGGACCACTAGAGCCCATCAACATGTGGCTTTACATGGCCGATGGCTCTTGCATCAAACCAACAGGGGTGGTAGAAGAATTTCCGGTTCAAGTGAGCAAATTCTTCGTTCCAAACGATTTCATTGTTATGGCAATGCCCGAAGATCAGGTGCTGCCTATTATCTTGGGGAGACCGTTCCTCGCCACAGCTGGAGCCATAATTGATGTTAGGAGGGGACTCCTAACTTTCAAAATTGGGGATGAGGTGACGGAATTCCGGTTCAAACAGTCAATGAAAAAGACCGATAAAGCCGAAGTCAAGAGTCTCTACACCCACAATGAGATCATCGAATGTGGGGACCCCGTTGGAAGATTGGTGTCAAATGATGAATTTTCAGGTCAAAGATGGGCTGAAATAACCCCTGCAGTTTCGGTAAAGAGCTCCCCGGTCTCGTTACCGACTCTCCTGGCAGAAGAAGCAAGCTCGTTAACGACTCCATCAGGATCGTTAATGATCCTGGCAGAAGACAATGAAGTTTCAGCATTTAAATATCTTGAAGAGGTGTTGAAGACGGAGCCAGAAGAACCGATTCTAGTCCCAGCTGAACCTTCTCCAACACTCAAACCTCTTCCGGACTCCCTCAGGTATGAATTCCTTGGTCCTAATTCTACCTTGCCTGTCATCATTAATGCTAAATTAAAAGATGAGGAAGTAGAAAAACTGTTGAATGTGCTTAGGATGCATAGGAAAGTCATAGGCTACTCCCTAGATGATATAATTGGCATATCCCCTTCCCTTTGCATGCATAGGATATACATTGAGGATAATCATAAACCCACTATAGAGCATCAACGTAGGTTAAATCCTAACATGAAGGATGTAGTCAAAAAGGAAATCATTAAATTACTTGATGCTGGGATCATATTTCCTATATCGGATAGCCAATGGGTGAGTCCGGTCCATGTAGTCCCAAAAAAAGGGGGAATGACCGTCATAGAAAACGAAAAGGGAGAGCTTATTCCAACTAGGACCACTACCAGTTGGAGGATGTGCATTGATTATAGGAAGCTAAATAGTGCTACAAGAAAAGATCATTTTCCGCTTCCTTTCATTGATCAGGTATTAGAACGCTTAGCCCAGCATGATTATTTCTGTTATTTAGATGGCTATAGCGGTTTTTGGCAGATTCCCATTCATCCTGATGACCAGGAGAAGACTACCTTTACATGTCCCTATGGAACCTTTGCCTATAAAAGAATGCCATTTGGGCTTTGCAATGCCCCTGCCACCTTTCAAAGGTGTATGATGGCCATCTTTTCAGATATGATAGAGGAGATCATAGAGGTTTTCATGGATGATTTTTCTGTTTATGGTTCTTCATTTGATGCTTGTCTTGCTAACCTTGCATGTGTGCTTAAAAGATGTGAAGAAACCAATCTTGTGTTAAATTGTGAAAAGTGCCATTTCATGGTCCAAGAGGGGATAGTACTAGGACATCTTGTCTCTAAGAGAGGGATAGAGGTAGATAAAGCAAAAATTGAGCTTATTGAAAAACTACCTTCTCCTTCTTCTGTAAGAGACATTAGGAGTTTCCTAGGGCATGCTGGCTTTTACAGATGATTTATTCAGGATTTTTCTAAGATAGCTAAACCCTTGACTAACCTACTAATGAAAGATGTTGTGTTTGAGCTGTCTCCAGAATCTCTTGAAGCATTTTACAGGTTAAGAGCTGCCCTCGTGTCCGCCCCCATTATGCAGTCCCCGGATTGGACATTACCCTTTGAGATTATGTGCGATGCCAGTGACTATGCAGTTGGCGCAGTCTTAGGACAACGGAAGGACAAGAAACTCCACGCCATCTATTACGCCAGTAAGACGCTAGATGAGGCGCGGAGTAAGTATACCACAACGGAGAAGGAGTTCCTTGTTGTGGTATTTGCCTTTGAAAAATTCCGTTCCTACCTTGTTGGATCCAAAGTGATTGTTTATACTGACCATGAGGCCGTTAGATACCTAATGGCCAAAAAGGATGCCAAGCCTAGATTGCTTCGTTGGATGCTCTTACTGCAGGAATTTGACCATGAAATAAGAGACAAAAAGGGAGCAGAGAACCTAGTGGCGGATTACTTATCCAGATTGCCGGTTGAGCACATCACTGAATCCAACAATGAGGTGCCAATAAACGATTCCAAACCTGACGAACACCTCCTGCTGAACGAAGTCGAACTCGACAAGACCCTCGTTATCCAGATTGCCGGTTTAGGGTCGTTAACGAGGCACCGAGGCTTGAATACATGGATCACGAAGATAAAACTCCAGGGTGGATCGACATATCAGTCAGGCAGGTCGTTACCAAGCCACGAGAGGTCGTTACCGAGGATAACACTATATCTCCAGGATCGTTAACGACCCACTCAGTTACGGTGACGACCAGGTCAGGTAAGATTTCTGAACCAGAACCTACTCGATTCGATTCAATTCCTTCTCCTCCTTCTACTTCTTCTTCTTCGATATCAATCCATGCTGTTAGAGGGTCAAAAGCCTCTTGGTTCGTGGATTTCGCTAACTATCTTGTAGGAGGCGTAATTCCCGAGGGTCTAACCCCACAAAAGAAAAAGAAGTTCCTCCAAGATGTAAAACAGTACTATTGGGATGATCCTTACTTATTTAAACAAGGAAGTGATCACCTCTTTAGACGTTGTGTCCAAGAAGAGGAGATAGAGAACGTGATCCGTCAATGTCACACACTTCCTACTGGAGGTCATGCAAAAGGGTTCAAAACCACGGCGAAGATTCTTCAAAGTGGTCTCTATTGGCCAACCATGTTCAAGGATGTACAAGCTTATGTGACAGCATGTGATGGATGCCAACGCTCAGGCAACATCACTTGGAGACATGAGAATCCGCTAACCGGGATATTAGAGGTCGAGTTATTCGACGTATGGGGCATAGACTTCATGGGACCTTTTCCCGCAGCAGGCCCCTACAAGTACATCCTAGTGGCGGTCGATTATGTCTCTAAGTGGGTAGAAGCCGTTGCTACAAGGACTAACGATGCTAAAACTGTGGCTAAGTTCATTAAGACTAACATTTTTCCCAGGTTCGGCGTTCCAAGAGTCCTCATTAGTAATGGTGGTTCTCATTTCATTGAGCGGAGTTTTGAAGCACTTTTGGCTAAGTATGGGGTATCACATCGGGTGGCAACACCATATCATCCCCAAACTAGTGGCCAAGTCAAAGTTTCAAATAGGCAAATAAAGAGCATATTGGAGAAAACAATGTCCCGTTCTAGGAAGGATTGGTCTTCCAAATTGGATGACGCTCTATGGGCATACAGGACAGCATACAAGACGCCCCTGCGCACCACTCCTTATAATCTAGTGTATGGCAAAGCATGTCATTTACCAGTTGAGATGGAGCATAAAGCATTATGGGCCCTTAAGGAGCTCAACATGAACCTCGACGCGGCAGGAGCCAAAAGATTCATGGACTTGCAAGCATTAGAAGAATTGAGGCTGAAGGCGTATGAAAATGCTGAAATTTACAAAGAGTGCACCAAGCGGTGGCATGATCAGAAATTAGTGCCCAAAACCTATGAGGTTGGCGATAAGGTACTTCTTTTCAACTCTAGACTCTGATTATTCCCAGGGAAGCTTAGGACACGATGGAGTGGGCCATTCATGGTTCATCACATCTATCCTCACGGTGCGGTAGAGTTGATTGATAACCAAGGCGTAATCTTCAAAGTTAACGGCCACCGACTGAAAAAGTTTCACAAGCAACCCGACCCGGACGAAGAGATTAGAGTCACTATGGCTCTTACAACGTCGGACTAGCCAAGGTAAGTACGTCGGGCTGACGACGTTAAAAATAACGCTTACGGGAGGCAACTCGTTCTTAGTATAGACTAGATTTTTCTTTTCTTTTTAGGTTCTTTTTCCTAGCTTTCTTTTGAGTTCTTTTTAGTAGTTTTTAGGATAGAAAATAGGATAAATTTTGAGCTAACAAGATGTAGAAAAAGGGGCTCGAAAATCACTCAAGGAGGCTACGGTAGCTCGTTAATGACCCACCCAGGGTCGTTAACGACCCGGTTTAGCGAACCGACTCGGGCAGGTAAGTATTATTTTAACCCTAAACCTATCTTCTATCTTTTACCCTATCTTCTTCTTACCCTAGCCGCCGCTACCCACCCTCCCCTCCTATCTCTACCCCCTCCTATTTAACCCTTCTAAACTCTCAAAAATCCTACCCTCAAATCCGAAACTCCAAATCCCTCAAAACTCTACCGAAGACCTTCACCACCGATCGGAATTCTCCACTCCACCGACCGTCGGAATCGCCCACTTTACCGAAGCCCGGAACCCCATTTTTCCCACCGACGAGATCCAAGTTCGTTAACCACCCAAATCCGATCTTTTGTTCTTCAAATTTTCAATCTTTCGGTATGATTTCTAAACCCTAACTCTTTATCGCATGATTCATGGTTTTTAGGGTAGAAATTTCATATTTGGATTGTGTTTATAGAGAGGGCCGATTTGCATGTTTGAATTTTGCTCATGAATTTTGGTTGTGCTTAGTTGATTCTCAATCTAGGAAAGGTTATTCATGCTAGATTCTCCATTGCAAAAATTTGATTAAGAAAAGCATGAATTTTCTTGTTCTAGGATTTGAGTTTGATCTTCACCATGATTAATTTTGGGTAAATTTAGTTCGGGATGGATAATTGAGCAAGTATGGGGTGCGTATACCCGATTGTGTGTCTAGTGAAAGATTATAGAGGATGCATGCTTGATTCGTGGCTTGATTATTGAGTTAATAACCATCGGAATTCTGTGAACTGGCTCTCGGCAGGTCGTTAACGACCCGCCCAGGCTCGTTAACGACCCTGCGTAGTCTCAAAGCTTCAAACCAGTCCAGATTCGTAAACGACCCAATCGGGTAGTTAACGAATAATTCCGAATATTATTTCGAGACCAAGTATGGGGTCTCTTGCCTATCTATTTTGAGTGGATCTTATCTTGGAAAAATCATGATTGTTTTGTAGATCACATGGCAATTTCAAGCAGACCCGCTACCCGAGCTCAGAAGAAGAGGAGGAATCAGAGGTCCCCATCTCCACCTCGCATGGACAATGTGATCTTGCGCACTCAAGGGCAAGCGGATCGATACAATGCCATCCTACACAAGGACCACAACACTCGGTGGTTTTCAAGGTCAAGTGCTAAAGCCACGGGGATTTATGTGGATATCAAGGAGGCCTTTGTTATTCTCGGTGTGCCTCATTTGCTGAAGAAGGAGAATTTGCCACACTTTCCGGCTCTCACATCCGAGTTTTTAGCCACTCTAGAGATGAGTTTCCCGACGAAGACTTCGGCGGGACGCATCCGGTTTAGGCTCGGTAATGTGAGCAGAGAGTACACTTTGGCAGAGTTCAACGCTATTCTGGAGCTCCCAAACCCTTCTAGAGAGTACAGTTTGAAAGACTACAAGGTGACAAGAACTTGGAGCTACATCACCAGGGAGGTTGAGCCCTCCACAACGGCATTATCTGGGGCAAGCATCATCAACCCCATATTCAGGATCATCCTTCGAGTGCTCGCCGCCACATTCTGGCCTAAGAGAGAGCTGAACAGGCCAACAAGGACGGAAGTTGCTTGTCTTCGCACTATCCTTTTTTAGGAGCCCGACCCTTTGAATTTGGGGTATGAGTGGCTCTACTATATAGAGAAATCAACCAAGTCCAAGGAAGTATGGTGTGGTAACTTGGTTAGTCTTTTGGCTACAAACCTTGGAGTCAACCTTACTCGCTACACGTCGGCTCATCCCCAACTCCTCAACAAGAATTATTGGTATAGCTCCGGTATTTTCATTCAAGCCGAGGGAGGATTCAAGACAAAAGTTCAAGACCGCATTGTTGTACCAACCCTTGACAAGCTAGAGCTACTTTATGTACCAAATTGGTACGAGGCGTGGACGGGTCATGCATTCCCATTAGAGCCCAAGCCGGAGGATGAGCTATTGCTTAGGCCTTGTGAGACAAGATTCGAGCGAGAAGGAGAAGGGATGGATGAAGATGAAGATGAGGATAACGAGGTAGCTGGAGAAGAAACTGAAGAGGCTGACACAGAGGGAGGCACAGAGGAGCTTAACTTCGAGGATGAAGACCTCGATACAGAAGTTTTGGGCACTAACGTCCTCATTGACGAGCCTACCAGGCTCGTTAACGACCATTTTCAGACTTCCACACATGCTCCCAACGAGGCACCCAGCTTCGTTAACAACCCCCCGGGGACAGCTACCGACCCTCCGCAGTCTCCTATCGACCCTCACTCCTATGGACTCATGCCATACAATCCGGTGCTTTACCATGACCACTTCCAGCCTCACTACCCACCACCTCCTGAGCCCGAGTACACTGGATCGAGTATGCCGCCACTATGGGCCGAGGATCTTTCTTCACAGATGCAGCAGCTTCACCTCCAGCAGGACCACATTCATAGGAGGATGGATAGATGGTAGACTGTCTACTCCGCTCGCATGACGATGGAGGACGAGAGGCATCGTTAGAGAGAGGTGGAAGATGCAGAGCGCTGGAGGACGATGTACGACTTCATGGGGAACTTTGAGCACTAATTTCCTCCACCGAACCATTGATTCAGCCTGAAGAAGAAGTTTCCTTGTTTTCCACTTTTAAGACTTTGTAAGTTTTATGTTTTTCTTTTTCTTGTTTTATTTTTGTGTTTTCTTTTCTATTTCTTTCCTTCTTCTTATTTTTCTTACAGTGAGGACACTGTAATTTCAAGTATGGGGTGGGAGAAAGTAGAAAAACTTGTGTTTTTTGTGTCTCATTTGACTTATGTGTTTTGTTTGTCTTAAGTAGTTGTTTTAAGTAGTCTTTGTTCTATGAAAATTTTGAAAAATTGAAAAAAAAATCGAAAAAATCTTTAAAAAAAAGTTTTAGAATTGATAGATATTCCTTTCTTAGGTTCTATGATAGTAGTTGCTAGCATGATCATATAATTCCTTGCAAGCATGTCTTTGATAGTATAGCCGGATTCTTGTTATGAATTTGTTTTTTTTAGAAGAGATAGCATTTGATGAAATTGAGCACATATACTTTATAGCATAAGTGATGCAATCCAACAAAAATTAGCCTTGTGAGTTATTTTTGGCCTTATCGGGAGAACATCAAAAATCCCTCTTCTTTTCTTGTGTGATTTACTCTCTATATGCATATTATCTCTTGGAATTGTGATGGTTATCTATTACTTGAGACCTATATAAGATTTATAGTTCATTACTTGTGAAAATCATATGATGGAGAACTTATTTTTCATATAGCCCTATTAATCCATATCCGCCCTTACATTATCCTTCTTTTTGACAACCAATTTGAGCCTAAAGCCTTTTATTTTTAGCTCCACAAAAATTGTTCCCTAGCCGAGATAAGCTTGACCCTATCCGGGGATTAGGACTTAGTTTGGAAAGGTATGTTTTGTTGAGTGCAATGTTATGTTTGGTTGAAATTAAGGGATTATTGGGAAGGGTAGATTGGAAGTCTCTTGATTTTAAATTGTAAAAAAAAAGAAAGATCTCTTGATAGCAAAAGATGCACAAAAGGAAGTTGTTGAAAAAGAGGGAGAATACACGATGAAGTTCGTTAACGACCCTGAAGTGGTTCGTTAACGAGGCAGCAAAGAAAAAAAGAGAGATATATGAAAAAAAATAAAGAGAAGAAAAAGGGAAGAAGTTTGTAGTGCATTTGTGTTTATTTAGATGAATATCAGAGATTCTTTTTGTTTTTATGAGACTTTCTAGGATATATTGGGTGAGTGAATAAGTGCATAAATGAGAGTGAGTTTGGTATATTGTTGTTTTGAGTGTTTTGATGTTATGTGAGTTTTTTAGGAGTCTTTGATTCCCGGATATTATTAGCACCACATAGCCAAAATATTTCCACGCCTTATTGTCTTTACCAAGCTCCATTACAACTCGGCCGAATGGAAACTTCTATGAAGTTTTTCATTGAGCCCCCTAAGTTCTCTGGATGATTTTTGCTTGTTTTGAGAAATCTTGGGTGGAGAGTTTGGTGATATAAGTTCCAATTTCTATGAGTTTTTGTATATAAGATGAGTTGAGAGATTGAATTTATAAGCCCAAACACTTGAGAGTTGAGTGAAACATATTATTATCCCTTGTGAGGTTGGATTGTATTTTCTTATGTCTATTTCATGTATATATGTGTGATAACATTAATAATTATTTGTTATTTTTCTTCTATGTGTTGATGTTGTTTTTTTAGAAGATGGCTATGTCTTGATAAGTATGTTTGTTTGGTTTTGATTTATGTTTAGTGATTGCTTGAGGACAAGCAAGTCTAAGTATGGGGTATTTTGATGTTCGTGTTTTTAGTATATTTTTTAGTATGTTTTCTTAGTTTGTTAGGACTAGTTTTGATAAGTTTAGGGTTAGTTTTGCATATTTTGTGAAAAGTATGGAAGCTACTCCGTTTTGTGTATTTTTGTAGGTTTTTAGCAAGGAAAGGTGTTATTTGGAGCTGAATTTTGGAGTTCTATAATGAAGGACGGAGGAATACAAGATGAAGAAGTCGAAGTCTAAGTTTTTGAAGAAGAAGTGTTGAAGAAGCCAAGCCCAGGCTCGTTAACGAGGCTGTGAGGGCTCGTTAACGAGGTTACGAGATAGAGTTTTCGAGAGTCTGATTTTGTGACTTACCGATCCTGTGCGGGAATTTATTTCCGTGTCGGTAGAGTGTTTTCTATGAATTTTAGGGTTATTATATTATGTGTTTTAGGTCTTGTTATCTTTCTAGATTTTATTTCTATCTTTTAGGATTTTATTTCTATCTTTTTAGGAAAGTTTTTATCTTTTAGCCTTTTTATTTTCTAGCCTTATTAGTACAAATATCCTTCTTATTAGCCTAGAAAAAGGGGAAGAAAATAGTAGAGAGAAGAGGAAGAGCCGAAGGAGAGAGAGAGACGAGTCGAAGATCAAGAGCTCGGTGGACGAGAGTTATCGAGGCCGTTGGTTGTGGTTCGATTCAGTGTTTTGTATTTTTCGGTTTTCTTCTGAATTTCTGTAAGACAATTATTTTTCTTATTAATTTGAGTAGTATTTTGTTTTCAATGATCTCTTTTGTTGAATTTAATTGTTTCTTAGTTATGAGTAGTGAGTAGTTTTTCTTTTCTAGGGTTGGGGTTTAAACCCGGCGTAGTTATGCATGTTTGATGAGTGAGATTATGTGTTGAATGCCTTCTATTTATTTTTGAGATTGTTTGTTGTGCTTAGACCTAGATGAAAGTCAAGGTGATTTGAGTTTTTAACTTGATTGAGAGAGAAAGTTATAGACTTGAAGGTTGATATTGTTTGAATATGAAAGTTTCAAGCTTTAGATCCAAAACAAGCAATTGAGTGAATTAGTTTATGAAAGTAGATTAATTTGCTTGGTAGTCAATGAGAGTTGATGAATTTATCTATTTAAAGGCGTGATCTCATTTTCTTACAAGTTTTTATGCATGACTATGTTGTGGTACCCTTGTCCTAGATCTTTGTTCTTATTTGAATTCTCTTAAGTAATATTCGTTACTGAGTTCATAACCTCGGTACTGAACCTGTTTAGGTCGTTATTTTTAGTCATTTGTTTGCGGTGGTTCATTAACGACCCTGACAACGTCGTTAACGAGGCTGCTTGTGAGTGTTTTGCTTGTATTTGTTTGATTTTTGTTATTAGGAGTCAGTAAACAAACAACCTTGCTTCTCGTGGAACGATCCTGACTCCCCTATACTCAGCGGGGTCTTGACGTATAAATTTATTTGTTGTCCAGAGTAAAGGCCCGTCAACAGTGCTGGACTCTCATCACTTCGAGCTCATGGCATGATCTCCTGAGATTGCTCCTGGTTTCATCATCTTCATGTTTGTATGTCACCGAGATTGTTTGAATGACTTCAATTTGCTTCTTTCTCGGCTCTTCCTTGTCTTCTAGCTTGTCTTCATTAATGTACTCACGCATGTACCCTTTTTGTATCAAGCTTTTAAGAAACTTGTTAAACAGCTCACATTCTTCAGTCATGTGCCCTGTATTCTGTGATACATGCAGTATTTCCGACTTCGGGAATCATCTCCAGTACATTCACCCTTCGGCGGGTAATGGATCCTTATATTAATTTTAAAAGGAAACTTATATTAATTTTATAGATCCTTATCTACAAGATACAAAATCGAACTTCTCTATTGTTTGCAAGCACCAAATTCAAACAATACAATCGAATTAAGCTATCATGTTCCTAAGTCTGCTAAACACAATTAATAAAAGTGCTCGAACCTCACTCGTTCCTTGTTTGGTTCCCTTCAGCACATGAACAACCTTCCAAGTCGATGTTGAGCTCACATTCCTTGACTTCGTTCTTCACAAATGGGTTGTTGGTCGTTGGTTTCTCTCGAGTTGCTCTTGGCTCTCTCTTTCTCTCAGAATTCCTTGCATCCTTCTAGGGATTATTGTTCGTTCAGATCAGAGAGCTACTTGACCTAGATCAATTGCTTTTCTCATATAGTTCTGGCTTCATTGACAAATGACACATTTGTCCTTTTGTTCTCGAGGAGCACGATTTTGTTCAGATGATCAGCGTACCCCTAAGGAGCATTTCTTTATTATGACGTTTTTATCTTTTTGTGCTTGCTGCCCAAGTTTGAAAAAATAGACCATTTTGTCCTTCATTAACTTGTCACGTACTCTGGTTGGTATGGGGAACGATTCTCTTGCTTTTCCTGTAAAACTATATCATTCTTGAAATCACTTAAATGGGTCAAGCTTATTAGGCTATGGAATCATTTTGTGGAGCTTAATAAAAATAGGCTTCAGGCTCAAAAGAACAGGGGTGTCAAGAACATGGATCGTGTAGGGTAGGAAGGGAAATAATAGGCTTATAAGAAACATTGCCTCAATCATTTTAATGCTATGTATTCAATCATATAAAGCAGTCTTGACAAAGTCATAACACAAGTTCTAGAGCTAGACAATCATGGTGATACACTCAAGAAATGTGAAGAACAAATATGTCATGAAAGGCCAAAAAGAAAACAAACCTCACAAGGCTAATTTTTTCTTTTGTCTAGAACTTCAGAATAAATCAAATACTCAAGCTAAATACATGCTCCATCCTATAATCTAAGGTAATTAATCAATGATCATGCTCATATCATATCAACTTCAGTATATCATGCAAATCATGGGTTAGAACTTATACTTAGCATTGAAACACAAGAGGAAACAAACAATGGGGAAATAAGAACCTAAATGCAATATTTTTGTATTTTTTCAATTTTTTTCTGATTTTTTTTTTTCATTTTTTTTAATCAATGCAAGCAAAAATATAAACATCCAAATGCAACTACATGAACTAACTATAACTAAGCTCTCATGACAAAATAAATAATCCCCTTCCCCCATGCTTAAACATTACTTCGTCCCCAAAGTAATAAAAACATAAGAGTAAAAGAAAACTGACCTTATCACAAGAACTTGTCAAACTCGGGAATCTACTCTGATGGTGGTGGTGGTATGAGCGCGGGGGCACCTTGACTTCCTCGGACCGCGTGTACCTGTTTTCCGACTTTACCTACAACTAAGAACAAAAACAAACCGAAAACCACACAAAAACACACCAAAAGCAAAACTATTTCTATAAAAACAAATAAAAACTAAAAACAATGCTTGGGTTGCCTCCCAAGAAGCGCTTTTTTAACGTCATTAGCTTGACTCTTAGCATGATTAGACAAGATTAGACATTGTCAATGCCCTTAATAACCTGTCAAAGCCTTGCGCACACAACTCAGAAAAACATAAGTAACACAATGATAAATTAAAGATGCATAATATAGCTTGCAAAGACCGTTTTAATTTATCAAACTCGTGTGCCCAATTTTCATGAGATGGCATTTGTTCAAATAAATTCAATAGAAGTGGTGGCTTTAGAAAATACTTACAGTATGAATCAAAGCACTTGTCGGCAATACCACTTTTATCCAGGATGAACTCCATACATTCTCCATCTTCCACCTTGTGTTGTAGACTTGGTTCCTCATGTTGAAACTCCATAAGCTCTGGATGTGAGAAGGTGGGGAAACTGAAGCATGGGATGTCAAGGCCTAACATAGGGCACACCATGACAACAGGAGACTTAATAGATGCATCATGTTGTTTTTCTCCCTCATGGTTGTCTACTTCATCAGCAAAGAAGTCATCATTATCGACAAAAGAGTCTTCTTTCAAAACCACAAAACCCTCAAGCAATTTACTCCACATGGGTGAAAATGACTCAGGCTCCCTAGGCTCTGTAAGAATCTCTATGTTAGCACAGACTTCCTTTGGCTCTGTGATGATCTGCTCAACTTGCCTTATAGGTGTAAATTCATGTTGGGCATCAAATTCATCTTCATAACTCACATCAAGTGTAGTAGATTGCTCCTCAACTTGAATATGAGTGTCTGACTCATGATCGTTTGACTCCGATGTGACTCCACCTCTCCTTTCACACAACTCAAAAGGGCATGAGGTTGTGGAATGAAAACTTGAAGAGCATGACTCACAGTGCTCCATAATTAAAGCATCTGCCCCTTTGGAGAGATCCCTGATTATTTCCTCAAGAGACTTATCAACCGGCTAGGGTGGTTGGGAAGATGAATCGACCAAAAAGCATTGACGGCTCATGAAATAGAAGAAATCCCAGCATTCCTCAGATCCCATATATAAAAGCCTCTCATTGCTCAAGTAGTCAGCCAATCCCCTTGTCTCGAGATTCATACCATGGATAACTCCCATGTTTACGTATCCATCACTGTATTGGAATCCCCAAGTACCAAGTTTAACCACATGGTCTTGAAATCTAACAAAATAGTCATGGAAGTGTTCATCCTGCAGTTGTCTACATTCAAACAAAGCCATGGATCAGTAGAACGGGTGTTATGAACCGTAAGATAGGTTCACAACACCAAAAAAAATAGTAATACTAAATAAACACAAAGAAATAGTCGAGTCCCCGACAACGGCGCCAAATTTGACGAGCACTTTTACGTCGTTATAAAAGCACTGACAAAGAAAATTCCTAACTTCCTAACCTTAGTAAAGTGGAAGTAAGGGTCGATCCCACAGAGACTCGGATTATTTGTATTTAAGTAATATTACTAAACTAAAAGGGGGATTTTGTGGTTATAAACTAAAATCTAAGTAATTAAATCTAATTAAAACAAAGCAAGCAAAGTGATTTGAGATTCAAATATGGGGAAAAGCGTCCAACTAGTTTCGTATCCATTGCATACATGAGATTTGATCCTTGATTATCCCTATTTCAATTTCCCTTGACTAATCTATTGTGAATTTATGAATTCAAGCTTAATGTGGTTGTTAATATACACCGTCTTTAACAACCTTTTAACCAATTAACCTAGAAAACCTTCTATGTCAGATTGATCATGCAATTTAGTTCAAAGCATTCAATAGAAACAATAATCATGAATTCCACCGTCTATTCATGACGTCTTGTGACTAAATTCTCCGCCTTTGATTAACCTTATTCCACCGTCTATAAGTTTAATCAAAGGATTCATCCATGAATAATCAAATTCCACCGTCTATTTAATTATTCTAGTTGTAATTCAACCTAGAAGTAGAATAGGTGGCCAATCTATTATAATCCTAAGTGAATTTGATCGATTAAGCACGGAGATATTCAATCTAGTCAAGGCAAACTAAAATAATTCAAATCTCACAAACAATCATGCATACAACTTCAACTAACTAGTTGGACATGAGAAAATTAGCTAGACATTGTCATTGAAGAAAAATAAAACTTACAAGAGTTGAATTGATCTTCAATTGCAAAACTAGGGTTTTGTCTCCCACAAATCTCCAATTCAAACTTAGAACACAAGCAATAGATAGCATAATCCCCTAAATAAAACTTAAAAGAAAGTATTTATACTATGTCTAAAAATATCCAAAAGAGATATTAAAGTCGGCCCACAAGATATTACGGAGCCCAAGTCAGCCTCGAGCAAATGCGCCGGAGCGCGGTTTGACACACCCCAGAGCGCGGTCGCGCTCTCCCGGATCTTCCCGCGCTGACGCCGCAACAACTCTGGTGACAATTCAGAGGCTGTTTTGACCCCCTTCGAGATGGAATTTGGACTCGGAGTAAAAATACGAATTGTAGCTCTTCGAGTTAGCTTTCCAGTGATACTAAATTCAGCTTCATCCGACTACTGTAGCTCCCAAACCAAGCATTGCAAGATAGAGGTGTCAAAATAAGACTCCAATGCATGACCCGGGTTTAAGTGTTCTTCTCACACAAGCTCTTGGGCCTTAACTCTTGATTTTTCCTTCGGTTCTTCTCTTCAATGCTCACCAAGCGTCCCGAGGTCCGTCCTTAGCCTCACACCGACCATCTTCCACCCTCCAACCTATAATAAAGCATACAAACGCATAGATTCCAAACTAAACCGAAATAAACCTAAACTACAACTTAAAGTAAAATTCTAGATAAACATGCTTAAAACAGGAATAAAAACATGCTCTAAGACCTATATCTATATGCTCTATCACCCAGCCTCGCCACCAGGCCCGATCCGGCCTCCCAACCACCGCCCAGCCCCGCCACCAGGCCCGATCCGGCCTCCCAACCACCGCCCAGCCCCGCCACCAGGCCCGATCCGGCCTCCCAACCACCACCCAACACCGCCACCAGCCCCGATCCGGCCAGCCAACGACCACCCAAGCCCACCACCGACTCCGATCCGGCCGCACAACCACCACATGGCCCCACCACCGACGCTCCGGCGACATCCGATGCTCCGACGGCATCCGGAGCCCATTTTGTTCGTATCCGGATCCGCACCCGAGCGACGTTTACGGCTGAGGTACGTTTTAAATTCATTACGAAATTTTATATTTTTGTAAAATTTCGTAATGAATTATTAATCAAATTTTAGGTATTAAATTTCGTTCATATAATTGAGTAAATCAATTTGATAAATCAATTTGGCTTATTTAGTAATATATTTGTTTACTATTCAAATTCCTAGTTATATTTAGTTTTTGTTATTGTTATTAGTTGTTTAATTTAATATATTTGTATTAATTTAGAGTTACATTTAGATTTTGAATTATTAGCTATGAACTTGTAATTAATATAAGTAGATAAGTATGACCCTAAAAAATGATAAATAATTAAATTAAGTAGATAAGTATTTTTTTCAAGATAAATAAGAAGATAATCTAACTTTGACCGTAAATTTTCAACTTGGAATTTTTTTGACATGATTTGTAAGATATTTAATTTTAGTAAAAAAATAATATGAACTTGTAATTAATATGAACTTGTAATTTTTTTGACATGATTGATATTTCAACTTGTAAATGATATGATTTGTATCATATGAACTTGTAATTGATATTTCAACTTGGAATTTTTTTTACATGATTTTTTTGACATTTAGATTTTGAATTATTAGTTATGAACTTTTAATTAATATAAGTAGATAAGTATGACCCTAAAAATATGATAAATAATCAAATTTTAGTAAGATATTTAATTTCATAATTTTTTTACTATTCAAATTCCTATTTATATTT
Source organism: Fallopia convolvulus (assembly GCA_964016875.1). Lineage (NCBI taxonomy): Eukaryota > Viridiplantae > Streptophyta > Magnoliopsida > Caryophyllales > Polygonaceae > Fallopia > Fallopia convolvulus. The sequence continues at coordinate 12,084,891 of OZ024721.1, forward strand.
AGTTTTTGTTGTTGTTATTAGTTGTTTTATTAAATTATTTGTCTTAATTTAGAGTTATATTTAGATTTTGAATTATTAGTTATGAACTTGTACTTAATATGAATTCATAGTCGTAGGTTGAATTCTTGCTTTTAAAAAAATAATTAGAGTTATATTTAGAGTTTGAATTATTGTTTTATTCATTTTTCATTACAAACGTAATGAAAACTGAAATAAAATTAGTAATGATAAATGAGTTTTTGGTTCGGATTTTGAATTCCGACAGAAACGACGAATTCATTAGTTGAATTCATATTCATAGGGTGAATTTCTAATTTTACATAAATAAAAGAAAAAAAAATTAATAGAAAACTTACTAATTTAATTTGAACTTGTCACCTAAAGGACGTACACACTAGCTTGAGCGCCGTCCTCCTTGATAAGAGGAGGAAAAAGGAGGCGCCCAAGCTCACGTGCGCCGAGATTGCACGTGCGTTACTTGCCGGAGTGCCGCCTACCGAGAAGAAGCGGATAGCTAGTGATCCGAAGTTGACGCATGCACCAGAGATAGATGTAGACCCCTCCGTCGAGGTGGAGGTGGATATTACAGAGGAGCTCCTGCGGGACGACTTGCCAGATGACGTCGCAGGGGACGACCTGCCCTTCACGGAGCAGGACATACAGTTTGATGCTCCCGTGGGTACAGAGGAGGATTTGTCGGTTGACGATTACCACATATCTGAGGCCACAATCTCTATTTCACCTCCCACCACGACCCATGTCCCGCCACCGCCACCGGTCTTTTCCTGTCCTCCACCTACTTCTTCGACTGATCCTACTACATCCGTGGCGGGACCCTCAGCTCCTCCTCTTACATCCATATTTCCGTCTCCCCCTTCTCCCGTTCCAACAGCACCCATCCCTCCTCCCGTTTCAGCATCCCACATACCTCCTCCCGTTCCAGCAGCACCCATCCCTCCTCCCGTTTCAGCATCCCACATACCTCCTCCCGTTCCAGCAGCACCCATCCCTCCTCAGGTTCCAGCTGGGTCTGCCCCTCCCCCCGTTGCGGAGGGACCCTCGCCCCCCTGCACCAGCAGCAGGGGCTGCTCCTGAGGACCCTCCCGCTGCGGAGGGCGAACCGGGAGGTCCTATTGACGGCAGCCTGTTGACGACGTATTCCACACACGTGGCTCGCAGGATTTGGCTCGACCGTGACGTACGTAAACTTTTCCAAACTACGAGTAATTTTCGAAAGCAATGTTTAGTTTTTCTAACTCACGCTTGTTTTCCTCTTTTTAGTATCTCCATGTTACTAGAGTGTGGTCTAGGAACTTGGCTCCTTTACGCTCGTTTCGATAGTATATGCATGGAGGCCCCGATTGTTGGTGGGGCCTCGCACAGTGCAGCGGTCTCACCGGGCTGATCGGTCTGGAGTTTGGCGCGACGGACCACATTCTCATCTCTGCATTTTGGGAGCGTTGGTATCCAGAGAGCAACACCTTCCACTTCTTGTGGGGCGAGATTACTATCAGCCTCCATGACATGCACCGCATTTTCGGGGTGCCTATAGATGGAGACGCTCTGGTACCCCATATGGATCCGTTGCAGCTCGAGGCTCGTTTAGGAGATTTGCTCGGCCTCGATCCACAGACAACACATGCTTGGAAGACACGGGCCCCGAACAGCGCCATCGCAGTTATTCTGTCGGACATGTTTAGGGGCAGGCGAGCCGCATCCCCAGCGACCATTGCCACTATGTTTCTATGGTACTTTCTCGGGATGACGTTATTCGTTGACAAGTTCGAGAATTATAACAAGACGTGGATATTGGGGTTCCTATTCGACCACGAGAGGACTGGTCGATATGTTTAGGGGCGGGTTTAGTGGCGGGGGTGTATCGTGAGCTCGGCATGACGTTGTGCGCCGATGCTAGGGGATGCTCGGGTTACGCTCTTATTATGAGGGTACGTGCTTCGGCCTAAATATTTCATTCTTCGAATTTGGTTGGATTCAATATCTTATTGAGTATTGTTTCAGACATGAATCATGAGTTATTTCGAGCACACCCAGGATCGGATCGAGTTGGCTATGGAGACGCTAGTTGACCCTCGTGCAGCCGCACGACAACCTAGTGAGCGGACCCCCAGCCGAGACACGGCTAGGCTGGATACGCTGCGGCGGCTTCTAGACACGATCCGTGCAGAGGAGGTTAGACTTCGAAATCAACCTGACGTACATTCTTTAGTGTGAGTGCGACGATTGATGATTTGTATTCCGCTTTGCAGATTCATTGGACGCCGTGGGGCAACGAGCTGGATTTTGATGGCGCGTATCGGGTGTCTCGCTATAGGGGCGTCCTGGTACTTGATAGGGTACAGGAGGTGTACCATCCAGAGAGGGCGTTGCGCCAGTTTAGTCGCATCCAAACCGTCCCTCCTCCACCATTGGTGCCTACGATTGTGGTCCAGCATGAGGCGATTCAGAACCGCCCATACATTGTTTCATATGATCCGGAGGACCTTCACTGGACACAGCGTATGGAGCACCTGATCGAGTTGGATGTGCAGCGTGCCGAGTATGCATGGCAGGTGGAGGAGGGCTACTTGGCATGGTTTAGGGCCCGATCTCACGTGTACGTCGACCCGACTTCGCCGCACCAGGATGACCCCCGTCCTCCTGTGCCTCACCCGATACCGGCAGTTTCTAACAGGATGGTAAGAACATATTTTTTTTAGTTGTATGTTTAAGTTGATATTTGAGTGTAAAAACTAATATGATTTGATTTTATTTGCGCAGAGGGTACAGCACGCAGCGGGATATGCTCGGAGCCAGCTACTGCAGATGCCTCATGATCATCCGGCTGCGCAACATCTCAGGCACATGCTCGACATCCTAGATTCTGACGCACCGCCTCCCCCACCGATGCCCACCCGACACTTCTCGGATTCAGTGCACGAGCGCGGCAGTGGCAGCGACACCTCGCATGAGCGCCAGACTTAGATGCTTTCATATTACACATACATTAGCACTTTATGTATATATTTTTGGTGGTTTTGGATTGTTGGTTTCATTTCACATTACTACTCTTGATTTCGGATGTTTTGTATGGTTTGGATTGTTGTTTTTGGATTATATCCATTATTTTACAAGATGTGATTAATGCATACAATTATTGTAATAATATGTAGGGTTTAGGGTTTAGGTTTAGGGTTTAGGGTTTAGGGTTTAGGGTTTAGTAGTCATCATTAAGATAAATTGACGCCATGCGGAACTGGGGAATGCTCTTCATTAAGATAAATTGAGCTTAGTAGTCATCAAACAAGGGAAAGCTCGACCCACTTACATCAAAACATCTTTAAAAAGTTCATAAATCCCCTAAACGGGGCACACAATACATGAAATATGAAAACATGTTCTTCTTAATAAAGTACATATCCCATAACAATCCATCTTGCCACAAGACTGTCCTAAGCAAATGTCTCCGGATCCCGACCGATGTCCCTTCGGCAAGCCTTCCAATGGTCAATCCTCGGGGTAAGAGCCTCGAGCCAGTAGTCGGCGCTAGGGTATGGAATTGACGCCATGCATGAGGAGGTGGGGGGGGGGGGATAGGCGTGTTCCCCGTAAGCCATACCTGAAAAGAAATGTTATGTCACATTTACGAAAGCAAGATGTACAAAAACAAAAAACTTAAAAAAAATGATTACAAATTGGCAACGGTAAACACGTGTGGGAGCCTCGATCCCTCGATAACAACACAAGTGGCACTTGATAAAACGTAGAAAACACAAGGCCGTGTAGCGACATATCTAGCCAGTATCTGTTCGCGCAAGGAGACTCCACATGGCCGATCTGCTCCAAGAAATCAGCAAATGATGTAAGGCCCCTAGTGAACAAGACTTCATACATATCTCTGTTAAGCATCAATTCTGCCTGAAGCTCCCATCGAATACTGTAATACTCCTCCTCTTGCCTCCCCAATACGCAAGCAAGGGACCGAAAACCACAATGACCGTCTCCCATCACGTCTCTAGCATCATCAATGAACGGAAATACAAAACTATCCACATTACCCATGCCAAAGTTAACCCTGCGCCATTTGACACTCGTCGAGGGGCCACGGTGGCTTCCATCGGCGGGGGTAGCGGTTCTAGGAGGCGCGGTCGCAACCGGAGGCGTATCAACTCCAACTCCGGTCCGTTTCTTATTCCTAGATACTTTAGGTCGTTCGCGTGATCGGGATGGCGGCGATGTATTTGCTTTGCTCCAACTGTCGTTGTCTTTCCGTCTTTGTTGCTCCCTCTCGTACTCTTCCATTACGTGCTCAAGGTGAGTTTTCTCCCAGGTGGTTGAATACTTGTTGGCTCCATCTAGCATCTCGTAAGGTATCAGCTCAATAAGGTTTGTGGCTTCAGGATGCTCTGAATCTTTGAACGCTGATGTGATCTGCAAATACTAGTCTCTACGCATCTGACCGCTATTTCGCTTTGCCACCATTTCGTCCCACGTTGGGTCTTGAATGGTCAAGGGTACGCAGGCAAGGGCAAGATCGTTGTAATCTCTAAGGTCATCCCATTCGATCTGTTTCCAAAAAGGATGTATCTCCTCCAGCTCGATGGGTACTTTAGTTATGATAGCGTGTGCAACTCGATGATTGCATGGAAGACCGTGACATTCCCTCCGAAAGTAGTCGTGGCACTCCATATCGAGTGTACCCTGCGTCAACTCGATTGCTATATCATAATACATGTCTAACAACTTACCTAGGCATTGCCTTGAAACGTGACCGCGTATAGGACGAAACAACGCTTTGAACTTATTCGCTAGTAGTCTGTATTTTGTTGGTTTCTGTATTCTGGTTCTCTCAATGGTTGTCCTCAAAGTGTTGGTTTGAGATTGCATCTGGATGTGAATCCTTAGTATCACGGTGTTGAAGCCTCCTCGAGATGAATCCAATATCTTTTTCAGCACAACGTGCATCCCTTCGACCCTAAAAACACATGTCAAAGTTTAAATGTTGAACGAATACACTTTCTAATATTCAAACTGAATTCAAATGCTAAAAATGAAATTACCTATTGGTGGTTCTCGTCTGAAAGTGGAGTGTATGATCGGTCCAAGCACGAACTATGTTCTTCTTGAATGGATTAAGCCACACCTTCTCCACGTATGCAATAAGCGTCGGTCACCATCTTCTCTTCAATTCTACATACCTTTCTTCAAATGTCGCCTCTGTGGTGGACGAAAAGAGCACCCAACAAGCGTTTGCAAACCCGCGTGACAACTCATGTGGTTTTTCAGCGTTCGCAAACACCTTTAGGTCGTACGCCAGAATTTTGTATCTAATGTGCACCCAACACAACAAATGTTGGACTCTGCCCCCGAAAACTTGACTTATCGCCTTGATTAGAGCCTGCTCGCGATCTGTCATGATTGCATTGACCTGGACTCCAAGCTCATCGTACACGCCTTTCAATTGAGTTAACACCCACCTATAACTAGCGACATCTTCGTTTGAAATAAATGCAAACCCGATGCTGAATGTATTTCCGGTGCAAGTGAAGCCAACCATCTCCAATAAAGGCATGTCGTACCTAGCACAACAAGTTATTTTAAACATTTATACTGGAAACATACTAATCAAGTCGATTACAGATTAAAATAACATACCTATTGGTCTTGTATGTGGAGTCCATAATGACGACATAGGGAAACATCTTCAGGATGCGCAGACTCGTGAGGTGCACAAAAAAACAAGGCATTCATAACATCAGAACCCCTTACTCGTCTTGGATGGACAATGTATCCTCGGTCTTTCAAGAACTTCAAAGACCATTGTGTCACCGTCAATTCTCCATAATCCTCAAGAAGTAGCTTCTCCCTCATATTGTAGATTTGTCTAATTGAGGTCACATTTCCCGGGTACCTTGACCTCAACTCTTCAAGTACCATCTTCGGGGCGGCTAGATATAGGAACTTCTCTTTCACAAACTCCTTTTGCTCAGTTGTCAATCGGCCCGCATATGGATGAGCTAGCAAACTAGTGGGGAGGCGATGATTGTGTTGTCCGCACTTTACCGTTAAGACCCAGCCATTTTTTCCCTTGAGGCGGACCCCATTCAATTCAAACGGACATCCACACTTCCTGGTCGGAGTATCGGTAAGTGGCTTATAAATGCTCCTATTTTCCGGTCCGGGCAACACCCTCTTGCCACATCTATATCTACCGGCTAGGTCACAAGTGAGTATGATCCTGTTTGGATTTGAGGTTTTTATGACTAGTACAAAATTCTTCGAAATTGCAATTTGTCTAGCCCAATCAAGCATTTCTCTTCGATCACTCCACAACCCATCGTAGTGGAAAGCAATAGAAAAATCTATTCCGACAACCTATGATTTCAAAATGTAAAAACAAAATATTATAAATTACACTATCCTAACTTTCAATAGAAAAGCCTAAACAGAATATTTGGATTTGAGGTTTTTATCCTAAAAACATAATATTATGGTTTCTTTGAAAAATACCTGTTCTGGCTCCCTTGATGCATCGGAATCGGTTCTGTAGTCTTCTCCTGGTACACCTTCCTCATCCTCATCTATGAAACTATCGATTGACGATGAATCTTCCTCCTCGGGATGATAATCGCTCGATGACGTATCTTCTTCTCCTGACGACATTTTTAAGTAATGATGCGGAATGAATGTATGCCCCAACTATGAGAATCGAAATGGGTATTTATAGGGGACAATTCGACCGTTTTTTTTACCGTTGAGATCCGCGCAACGAGGCCTTGCGCCAGTCCAACGACACTTTTTCAAATGTGCCGTTGGATTGCGCACAACACCGTTTCGCGCACAACATCGTTGTGCTGCTCCGCGCAACCGCGTTTCGCGGCTCTTGGCCCCACACTCCAGAAACCCTCTTTTTTATATTTTTTATTCCGGAATTACCCCTTCCGCGCAACGGTAATTCGCGCGCAACGGCGATACGCGGATATCTGTGTGCAATTAAAATTTTTTCCGTGTGTATAAATCAACAGCCTTTCTTATTTGCTTACTAATACACGCGCCCATCCAACAAGCCTAGTAATAGATCGATTTCGTAGTAGAACGAAATTTTATATGCGAGGAAAATGGAGTTCCGATCCAATAATTTCCCACTAGCTTAGACAACGGTACATCTCAAATAATAAATGAATATTTCATGTCCAGTTAATGTCGTTGAATGCTGGACACATGCAATAAATGCCATAGCAATATCACTTCTTTATATACTGTACATGGGGATCGATCTAGCTAGCTATTTATGTCATGAAGTAACTAGTCCTAAAAGTAAACATTTGATCCTATTATAATGTTAGCTATAAATTAAGTTCTCAGTCAGGAAGCAGGTAACAAATTAAATTTAATAAAAAAAAACAATTGTACACGTACAGTTAACCAAATTAACTAGTATACTATATTTACTATACACATTTACAGAAAAATCCCCAAAGTAACAACATGCTTGCAACAATAATGATTTTGAACAAGTAAGATCAAAAAGGGGGCAAAAAACCTTCCTACTAAATATATCTGATCTAAAAAAAAAGATACACATATATCTCTAATAAACACTGAACTAAGGATTGTTTAGAGACGATCAACAATATTATATATCTACACGACATCAATTGATTTCTCATGATCAATTCCATTAGTAGCACCACCATTTACCATCTCAACACTCACAATTCTATCATTCTCTCCTCCATTCTTACACTTACCCCCCTTCACAACCCCCAACTTCACCAAAATCTCCACCGTCCAATCCCATGCATGCAACACAATGTACGTCCCAATCCCACCAATCAAGCCATATGCAATAGAGTACGTCATGGGCATGAGAATGAGCGTCACGAAGGCCGGGATCGCCTCCCGCATGTCGGCCCAATTGATCTCGACCACCGCTCGCATCATGAGCACGCCAACGAGGACGAGAGGCGGGCCCACCGCCCAGGCAGGGATGGAGGCGAGGAGGGGTGTTAGGAACAAGGCCAGGAAGAAGTAGAAGGCGGCGGTTAGGGCGGTTATACCGCTCCGACCGCCTTCTCGAATCCCTGTCGAGGACTCGATGAAGGCGGTTACTGGAGAGGTACCGAGGAGGGACCCGACTATGATCGAGAGGGCGTCGGACATGAAGGCGAAGTATTGGCCCTCGAAGTCGCCCGTGGCCTCGTCCACGAAGCCCGCGAATCGGGCCATGGAGTAGAGTGTGCCCGTTGTGTCTAGGATGTCTACGTAGAGGAAGGTGACTAGGGCTACCCAAAATTGGCCCGTTCCTGTTTGCGTAACAAAAGTAACTTAAAAGAGGTTAATTTATCACGTGAAGAGCAAGAGTGAAGAATTGTACCATACTGTAAAAAAAAAATTGTAAGTGATTTGACAAGTCTAACTATTTGATCTGAACATTTATGGCTGTAGTCCAATAACTTTCACTTCATACGTACACATATAGATTGAAATTATTGTCCAACGTACACCCATAAGAAACAAAAGAGCCCAATAAATATAGAATAATTAAACCTCACTATATAATCAAACTCAAAATGACCCCAAGTAATAAATTTGGATGTTAAAATTCACATGACTGATAATTCAATCATAGAATTATATGTTAAATTAAAGTAGGTAGAGAAATTTGCAGTTTATCTTTGGAATATTGAGCCCAGAAACAATTAGTGAATTCATTTAAAGGTGCAGATATCACCAGTTAGAATTCATTTCTATGAATGGCATGGACAATTTAAGAATTTAGATTATACAGTACCACTACCAGGCAAATAGGATTATCATTAAATTCCACATAAATATGGTCATGAATTAAAAATATTGCCAGAGGTTGGCCTTTTAAAAAAGGTAGATGAAGATTCGATTGATTGGACGAAAATTAAAATATAGTGCTAGTTGAAAGCGAGTCATCACGAACTGCCAAAAGACAAAGTATTTTATTCCTCGAAGCTTCTCCCTAATTAATCCCACCAACCTTTCTTAAGCAATACACGGCTCAATCTGAATGTCCTAAGTCGTCCTAACAACTAACAAGTTTAACACTAGTTGATCAGAATCTTCTACTTCTTAACTTAAAAACTATATATTAATCCAAGCCTTTATAAAACTCGACCAACTTGAAAACAAAATTGAGTACTCTTTCAACTAGCTTGGATCAAAAGAAAACATTCTATCCAACTTTATGATAAATACTACTAAAAACAAAAGGAACGAACCCCTTGACGGCCACACATCCTCCAAATTAATTAATAATACCAACAACCCAATAAGTACAAAATTATATACTCCCAAATTGTCATTTTATATATTTTATCTTGTACTAATATCATTAATTCCAGAAAGGCCAGTCAGTAGTACACACAAACTTATAAAACCCCCCAAGAAAGAACGAAAGAAAGAAGGTTACCAATGTGCTTAAAGCTCAAGGCCCCAGCCGTGTTCTTGATCACGTGCACGTCAACCACCTTCTTAAAGTACTGAAACGCAGCGTTTCCCGTTGCATCGTCCGGAAACGCCGTGACTTGGGTGCCTCGAAACCACGACACTCCCGTCACGAACACGATCCCGTAGATCATCGCGCCTTTCACGTCTTTGACGAGGCAATACGCTATTATCACGAACCCAACTATGCCCAGCCACAGCGTCGCGCTCTCCATCCTCCCGTGCAAGCACTCTACGGCTGGAGATGCCGTCGCCCCCGCCATCAACGCCACCGTCCCGTTCGCCATCTCCGTCACCGAAGCCACCGATGTCTGGGCCCAACTCGGGCACCCGCCTAGCGTCACCAGCGTCGATGGGCTGAAACCAACTAGCCCAATTCCCTGCCAATTTCAATTAGTTTTTAATTTTCAATTAAATTTATTCTTTTGGGAAAAAAAATGTCAATTTAAGTCATGGGAATAAAACCAAAGAGGGAAAACAAACAAAAAATGTCGAATCGAAATAAAAAAACAAACTGGCCGATGCGATAGCTAAAAGATGGAAAGCAGGTGTTTACCAGAAATTGTCGAAATTACAAATCACAACTTTAAATTAGTTTTTTTATAGTACAATTTAAATCTAAATTAATTAATTTATAATTAAGCCGTTACTTAATCTAGAAACTAAATTCTGAAAAGATAATTTTAAAATCTTTAAAAGTTTTTTTAAAGAAAAATCCAAAATAAAATTAGTTAATTTTTGGTGCTTAATTACCTGGTTGTTTTGGAGGCCGATGAAGGCGAGGAAGAGGCCGATGCCGGCGGAGGAGGAGATCCGGACAGGGCGGGGGACGAGCTTGGCGAGCTTGGTGCGAAAGCCGACGGCGGAGACGAGGAGGAAGATGACTCCCTCCATGAAGACGGCGGCGAGGGCGGAGGAGTACGGGATGGAGCCGGAGCCGTGGAAGCCGACGACGGTGTAGGCGAAGTAGGCGTTGGCGCCCATCCCGGGGGCCAGCGCCAGCGGGAGGTTGGCGAGCGCGCCCATGATCACGCACCCGATCAGCGACGACGCCGCGGTGGCCACGATCAGGTCGCGGCGCACCTGGTCGAGGCAGGCCGAGTAGCCCGGGTTGACCGGATCGAACTTGCAGGACTCGTCCGGGTTGATGACTCGGAGAGTGGGGCCGGAGCAGTTGGAGAGGGGGACCGTGGCGTCGGAGCAGAGCGGGAGGCAGTCGGAAACGGAGCAGGTGGCGCCGGAATCGGAGAGGATGGAGGCGTTGACGGCGAGGATGTAGGCCATGGTGAGGAACGTGGCGGTGCCGGCGCGGAGCTCGGTGGTGAAGGTGGTGTTGCGCTCGGCGAGCTTGAAGTGCTTGCCGATCCGGGAGGAGGCCACGTAGGAGTTGAGGCGCGCCACCGTGGAGCGGCGGCGGCGGACGGTGGCGGGGGTAGTATCGTCCATTTTAGGGAATTGTGTGGGGAGGAGAGATTCCGTGTGGGAAAAAGGGATCTGTTTTTAATATGGGAGGGGAATGAAGATCCATGTGCCATCTGAAAGCTGGGTCTTGCTTGATTCTTTTATAGCCTTGTCACACGATAATGTTATGAACTTTTTTATTTTTATTATTTATTTTTGTATTTATGGTAATCTAACGAAATTGAAATATTCCATGATGCCCTTTTTTGATGAAATGTTTTTGCCAAAGGATAAGAACAAATTGCAAGATATTTGTACTTTGGAACCAAGAATCGTGCAACAAAAGTTGGACAATGATATTTTCATAATTAGGGAAATATTCCTGTACGTGTCTACATGTAATATGAATGGATCATCGAATTTAATTCTGCTGTGAGAAAATTTTAATTTAGTTTTTTTTAAGAAATTTTTAAAAGAAAAGATAAGAGAATTTTTTGCTATAAATTGGGGAAAAGTAAAGTAACCGTTGTACAGTTGCTCCATCATGCTTGGTTTATTCACGTTTCCACCCAGCTGGACGTACTTCTTTAATCAAATTTGTAAACATATAATTGGTGTGACAAAAGTTGTAAACGTTGTTTCTATGACCAACGTACGTACTCTAAACGTCAAAGTGTTTACACTGACAAATATATTAAATCAAGTAACTAGAAAAAAAATGAGCATAAAATAAAATTAGTTTAATTATAAATAATATTAGCGGTAAAGTGAATTAGGAGGTCAAAGAAATTAGGCGAGCAAATAAAACGGGCATGGGCATGATATATAATTGGCAATCAAAAGGGAAGAAAAAGGGGAAAAAATAATGTTGATCACGTTTGTAAAATGGAGCTAGATACAGAGATACAAATGTGGGCGGTTTTGATTACGGTCGCCAAGTCAAACCACATGGTGGGGCCCAAACTTGGAAGCTAACGGAGAAGTCTGGTAGTCGCAATCGCCAAGCCGCAAGTAGTGGGCCCGCCACGCACCTATACTACGTAGCCATTGCGATATAACGGTGCTCAAGGAGTTTTCATACTTGAACTTAAGCCGAGGGTTTTAGTAACGCACTGAAAATTAAATAAATACTAGCCAAGTCAAGCCCGTACGTTGGACGGGACAAATTTTATATTTTAATATTTAAAATGCATAGATGTTTGCAAGCATTTATAAAAATAATACAAATCACAATAAAAAAAAAATTAATTTAATAAAAATCATAGAAATTTGAACTTTAAAAAAATTCTTTTGTGCAAAAGTATTTACCATCCACCAAAAACCTTCATGTCTTGCGTTCTCACATTCACTCTCCCCGTCTCAATTCGTGTTTCGATTCGATCAATCTTTCTTGCAATTTGAGGGTAGTCTTCTATTTTTCGCTTCATAGTGGATGAAATTATGATGCGTTCATACAAAAATGAAAGACGTATATAGTGAGAAATAAAAAGATAGAAATTAAATTTTATATTATGTTTTGTTAGCTATAATGTCTACAATTGTGTTTGATGTTGTATTTTGTATCTAATATCAAAGGTTTATAATTTAATGTGTAATATCAAATGTTATTATTGTTATTTGAAATATCAAAGGTTGCAAAATTAACTATTTTAAATTAAGATAGTTGATTATTTTGCAAATCCTCCAACTTTAAATAAAAGGATTTTAAATATTTCAAGACATTAATAAAAAAATATTTATTTGATTTTGATGATATATAAATTCACATGTTGTAAGATTATAGCTTTAGTGATTTGGATTAGTCTAGTAACGCTTTCAAAAAATTTCCATTAAGATTCACGATAGGGGTATAATAAATCTATTTTTTTATGAATGATTTCGTCTATTATATATAGCCTTATTGTATCATTTGAAATTCTCTTAATATCCATCTAAAATTGAATTTGATCCTATAGCAAGTGTAGGTTAAATAAAAATAGATTCATCTAAAATTTTAAATGCACTCTTATATCTAATAAAACTACATTAAATTAAAAATATATAGTAAAGTCGTTTTGATTGTTTGAAAGAATTGGATCACCTTATTAAAGAATGTAATCAAATGGATTGGTGTATACTTATCAAAATCATATATTAGTTAACACATTAATTTATATTGTTCTGTGTATTTTTCTAATATAACTTAACTCATATGTTTAATAACAACTATAATTTTTTTATAAAATAATTATAACAAAACGTTTTAAATATTTAAAAAAATCATATATCATTTTTCATACACATGTGCAATTTGTAGTATAAGCATAATAAAGTTTTTATATATCATTCACATACTTTTAATATCAAATTTAAATTGAATTTAGTCTTTTGTAGGGGGTCTTTTGATTGTGGTAAAAAAGTTATCCAAAGTGATTATTTGAATAATCGAACCTTAAACCTCCAATATAATTGTCAAAGCTTCAACCATTGAGCCAAAATTTTATATTAACATATAATAAATCAACATAATATAGTGAGATGTTTTTCATAAATTTAATATGTTCACCTAGTACATAACATTTTAATGTATAAATTTCAAAAATAAAAAGTAAGGTGAATCTAAAACAATTTGTTTTATTATATAATAGTGTAATAGTGTAATTGACTATACACAATGGTGCCGAAAATATAATATACCAATGATTAAATAGTAAAGTATTTCAATTAAATAAAATATATGCAACAAATTAACAATGGCCAATAAAGGATGATAATATATAATAGTATATATCAATTATAATTAAGCCTTAATACTAAATGTGAATAAAAGGATCTACCTTGTTATTTAATAGTGTAATTGACAATGTATATGGTACATATGACATAATATATCAACAATTCAAAACTAAGAGTGTGTTATCTACTAAAACAAATAGTTGTCAAGATTTGAATCGTGATCTATAGGCAGTTTGAAAGATTCTTTACCACTAAGTTATATAGAATTATTTTATTATTTAAAATGATAAGTTCTCATAAAAATAAATATTATGTAATAAATGTGGCATTGAATGTGGTTTTGTACATAAATTTATCTATTTAGTATAAATTATATTAAGGTGAAAAAACAATTAGAAATTAACATTAAGTGCATTAAATATGGCATGTACACAACTTTATATATATATATATATATATAGTATAGATTTAAATTGAATAGTTATGAAGGTTGAATAAATTTGAATAACATTAGTTTAATACCGTGTGTGTAAGTATTTGTTCACACTTGATGAGAGTCATGGGATGAATAAGAGAACCCAAGTTGACTTAGAGAACGACATGAACCTCAACCCGTTTGACACGCTGCTGAATGTAATAGGGTTATGATGCCTAACTAATAAGATTTCCATCAAAGATGACAAATTATAATGAGAAACAAAGATCTAATGGATTAAAGATCAATACCTTTTAAGGTAGTGCTGTTTATCGATTCAAAACTAAACCAAATCAAAAATAAAAAAACAAGCTTAACCTAGTTGAGATTTTGGTGAATTGAAACCCGATCAGACTTAATTTGGTTTTGGACCTTTTGGTTTTCATTTTGTTTGCTCTTTCTTATTCAGTTCAAGACGAAGGATCAAGGATAAAGAGTGTTTAATTTTATTTATATAAAATATGGTTTAGATCAATATAAACAGAACTGAAACCGAACATCTAAAAAATCAAAATGTAACCAAATTGATTCAGTTTGGTCGCTATAGGTTAATTGTTATTAAGATTACTAAAAACATAAATAATTAATATTATATTGAAATAACTATGTCATATATGTAGACAAATATTAATTTTCTTAGTTGTGCACTTCTTGGTTGCGGTCTTCCCTGCTCTTTTTGTGGCGCCTTATATTATATGTTCATTGCCCTTTTGTTGTTTTTTCATAGTTCATTGCCCTTTTGTTATTTTTTCGTAGTTCATTGCCCTTTTATTGTTTTTTATAGTTGGCTTTTAGAGTCCTGATGCTTGCTTATGTTGATTTGTCTAACTGTCGGATTTTTTGGCCACTCAATCTATTAGATTTATTTAGTACATCGAATTTATTTGCTTATAAAAAATATTAATTATGTCAAAAAACTATTTAAAGGAAACCTCTAGTAATTTTGGTGCAAAATTATTAGCAAATATTGAACTAGTGTTTTTATGTGCAAAATTTAATTAACAATTCACGCATCACATGCTCCCATTTATCAAGGCAACAATTTGACATACCATAAATTTTCCAGGATAGCGGCTTTCTGAGCAAAGTCGCTGACCGGAACAAAGACTTTCTGAGCAGAAGCTGTTGCCCAGGATAGCGGCTTTCTGCATTTAAATTCTAAAAAATAAAGCTATCGGATTGTTTAATGCTGGAATTAGCAGCCTACAGTTATCATCCAGCTGAGACAATATTGAGAAAGAACCATCACTTACTTATCTTTGTTGAAAATGTATGCAATTAATTTAATTTGAGTCCAAAACACCATATTTGGAGGGGTTTTGTCTCTTCACGAATTAAAGTTCAGAAATCCCTAGTTGAGAATTGTCCCATCTACACTAATATCCATTCATACGGAAAAAAAATTGCCCTAATATTGCCCAAAATTTCTAAAATTAAGAGCAAAAATTTCACCTACTTCCTCAAAATCAAAGCTCCGGGCAATCAACAAGGCTTGTGGCATTATGCCGAGCGAGCAACATATCAGAGAACGTCGAAAAAGCAGATGAAGAAGAAGGTAAGGAGGAGGAAGAAGATTAATCCAACGATCCAAAATCACTGCACAACTCACTGATCTCATCAATCATATACGGAAGGAGCGAAATCTGACGACTCAAATAAGTGCAATCCTTCTTGAAGGGGTCCTTGAAGCCGCCGACGCCAACGATACAAGCGATGTCGTTGATGAGGTCGTGGAGCAACCGCGTTTCGTTGGTGCCGGCGGGGCTTGTACCGTCCATTTGCAAATGGGTCGTTTTTTAATAAAAAAAGGTTGCAGAAAGTCGTTGTCCCGATCAACGACTTTGATCCCAATCAAATCCGCCAGCTTATTTTCGGATTTTTTTTAAATGGCTTATTTCGAGAATAAAAATTTCTTAAGAACTTACATTGGAAAAAAATTCGATAGAATTTACTCCCTCTGATTCACAATAGATGGTCTTTTGCTATTTTTCACCCATTTTAAGGTTAAGTTAAAATAGAAATAAGAGAAATTTATTACCTTAGATTTTAATGATCATATATATTTTCAATGCAATTTTAAATGAGGATTTTATTGAAACTAGAACAAAATAAATAACTTATGTTATTTTTAGAATTTTTAGTATTAATTGAATAAAAAATATTAAATATTATAAATATATATTTAATTTTAACCTAAAAAGCCCACTACTACATAAATCGGAGGGAGTAGTTTGTAGTCCATGCCACTCAATGATCAAAAAGTTCAAGTTGAATTCTAGAAAATACCATTACTATTATTAATACGTACGTACGACTTTATTTTGCATTATTTATAATCAAAGTTTTCAATAGAATTTTGTGTCGGTAACTTGAACATTTCGCATACTTAATTAATTGGTTGACCGATCGATGTAAATTAATTTAAAACTAATAATATTTGTTTTGTTCATTTTTTGTGATTTGTCGATTGTTAGCCACATATGTCAATTTGAAGTGTGTACTTATTTTCTCCGTCTTACTATTCTTTTTTAATTATGATTTAACATATCATTGAGGAATCTACTATATATATATATAAACAATAAGGTTTGGAGCCACCACATTTTACCACATCAGATTTGTCCACATGTTGCTTCTAGAATACGCCACATCGGTTTTTGCCACGTGTCGTCTTTTCCTTAAACCATGTCATGTAATTTTTGACACGTCATATGCCACATCGTATTATTTTTACCCCGTCACTTACATGTCATATTTAACTATAATGATAAAAAATAATTTCCTTATAAAAAATATTTTATATAAATAGATAATTACAACCCTATATATTTTGATAAATCTATGCTTTTTTAATCAAAATACTTCCTTATGAGAAGTTTGGTCAAAATACTTTCCTTTTATTGCAACTCACAATTTGAAAATTTACCATAATATTTATGAGCATTGTATATATTATTCTCATTATTTGAAAAATTACCATAACATTTTATGAGTATTGCACATATAATTCTCATACTTTAAACTTAATAATGTAAATTTAATTTATTTTATTTGATTTTAAAAAATAAAATAATTTTTATACATATTACGATCAAGACATTATTACATTATATTTTTGTTTATTAATATTTTTTTATAGTATATCTAAAATATATCGAGTCATAGTCGTGCATGACACGACGGGGACAACTAGTATAATTTAAGAGGGATATTGATATTAGATGTAAAAATATAAGAGTATATGACCAATATTCATACTTTATGTTTGGTGAATTAAGATAAGTATATATCAAAGGATATCAATTTGATAATCTGATATCAGTTTTTTTTCAAGTTATAATCTACTATATATATAAAAGCAATAAGGTTTGGACCCTTCTCATTACGTCACCTAGGATTTCGCCACATGTCGATCTTATATTAAACCAACTCATATTTTTACACGTGTCATTTTTTTATAATTTAGACGTCTTTATAAATATTCTATGTCATAGTCCACATGTAAAATTTTTTACATATTACTCATATGTTATGTACACATCATATTGCACAAATCATATTCCATGTCATAGTCCAAATGTCAAAATTTTTTACAATAATTTTTTTTTTGGAAATTTAGTTACATATTTCGAGAAATTTACATATAGAAATATTTTTTACCATATCTTTATAATCCTAACAACTATCCAATATAATCTACCAAAAAAACTCCTATAAATATATACCTAGATCTTATCCTATAATATTTTTAAATTACAAAATTAATAATAGATTGTTAATGATCCATATATATGATATGATCACATATGTAAGTACATAACGAATATATTAACAAAAAAATTAACAGTTAGTTAACCTATTTTCTAGCAAAATAAAAATTGATTCGTAAAAAATTATTTCCATGAAATTGACATAAAAATATGTGTTATGTATTTTATAGGATAAGATTTTAACATATCTTCATTATCCTAACAACTCTCCAATATAATATAAAAAACTCACATAAATATAGACCGAGATCTTATCCTATAATATTTTTAAATTACAAAATTAATAATAAATTGTTATTGGTCCATGTGAGTTTGGTTCAAATGAGACAAGTTCTTATCATGAAACGTGAAACGAATGCACTTTTCATAGTTCATAGTGCACTTTTCAGACAAAAGTGCATTGCTAAATACAAAAAATGCAATACGAAAATGCACTATAAAAAGTGCACTGCAAAGTACGTATAGTGCAAATCCGAAAAAGTGCACTCTGAAATAGGAAAAGTGCGTTATAAACTAGGAAAAGTGCACCCGTTTCAGGATAAGAGTTCGTTTTAGGATAAGAGTTCGTTTCATTTGAACCAAACTCTGATCCATATGACAATATGTACATAGCGAATAAATTGAACAGAAAATTTAACAATTAACATATTTTCTAAAAAAAGAATTAGAATAAATATGTCTAGAGTTAATCATAACATATTTTTGACAACCTTATCATTGTTTTAACTATTCCAATATGATACGGTATTAAAAAAATGAATCATAATAAATATATAGAAAAATTGAGTTAAGGTTTTACAATCTATGTACAAATCAAGTCAAATTTTTTTTGTTAATCTATATTATTTTCCTTTATGATATTTAGATAGGATCGAATCTTTTTGTTGCCAAATCAATAAATTTCAATTATGATATATCTTTGAATTTTTAATTTTGATTTTTTTGATAATTTACATACAAATCTAGCCAATTACAATTTTAATTTTCAATTATAATTTTCCGGTAATGTTTTTTGATAATATACGTACATGTCAAGTCAATTTTATTTGCTAATCCATATTAAATGTCCCATTATTTTCATTTTCTCTATCAAAATCTTTAATTTGGAATTACGCTTTTTTTTACAATTTATATAAATCACCAATTCACAATTATTATTTATATTATATTTTTATTTATTAATATTTTTTTTATAGTATATCTAAAAAAATATTAAGTCATAGTCGTGCAAGGCACGACGGAAACAACTAGTTTTTTCCTAATACAATTAATTTCATCATGTATCTCTCTGGTTGGCACCTAATTTGTAGGACAAGTGGACTACTAGCTTAGGTTACAACTGGTTCCTTGAAAAATATATTAATCGTTCTTATGTGGTATGAGGTCTCTCATCTGTGCATTTGGTATATGTTTAATTAGTGCATCACTTAATTCAGTAGAATTTAATTTACTGCAAGTTAATATTAAACAAATTAATTCAGGATTAGTTTAACAATTTTGAAATCAATTATCAAGTCTTGCATTGGCGTATAATATTTTTAATTAGGAAAATTCCCATTAGTGTCCCTTGGTTTTTAGGATTTTTCTATTGATATACCCCAAAAATATTTATTTTTTGCAATTGGTACCCCTTACTTGTTGATTTGTACGTTCCATGCCCAAACTTATCTGAAACATTAATTTCTTAAACATTATATGCAACAACATCCTAGTGGAGTCCCGCAAAGACGGGATCTGAGGAGTCAAGATGTACGGACCTATACACTGAATTAGTCGAAACAGTGTTTTCGATAGGCATAAAAATCCCAAGACAAAACAAAACAACCAAGTACACAACACCAAACACGCACGCCCAAAGAGGCAGAAATTCTAGCCCAACCAAAAAGGAACAAACAACAAAACATCAAGGAAAACATGTACGACGACACAAAAGCAACCTCAACGCTCAAGGACCCACCACAATACAACTAACGCGCAAACATGAAAAACAAGCTTAGAACTCGAAAACTTAGCCCTCAACACCCCAAACCATACCCAAATAGGGCGGCCTACTCCATGCATACCCCTCACACCTAGAAGCCCACCCTCTTTACTAAACATCCTCTACTCGAATACTATCCCTCCACAAGGCTCAATCTTGGGCCATGTTCTTTAAGAGGACCAAGAGAGTAAGATCATGCTTGATAACACAAGGGCACTCCTACTCCTCTTTATGTGTTTAAACCATTAGAGTCTCCATTCACGTAACTTATCCTTAATACTGTCCACTCCAACCTAGTTGTGAATGATCTCGTTCATGATCTTATCCAATAATATATGTCCACACATCCTCCAAAGCATCCTTATCTCGGTCACTATCAACCTTTGTTCTTGCACCTTAGTAATTGGACAATACTGTGAACCTTACAATAGAGCGGGCCGAATGACTATTTGATAAAATGTTCCCCTGAACTTGATGGGCATTTTGTCACACGACACGCTTGATTCTCTTCTCCGATTTTATTATCCCGCTTGGATTTCATTTATTAGATTTGCCTCCAACCCTCCATCATCCTACGCGTAAGATCCAAAATATTTCGACCTCTCCCTCCTTGGTACCATCGTTTCACCGAGCACCACTTCTTCCCCACCCTCGCACGTCCCTCCAAAGTTGAACTCTACATACTTTGTCTTTGTCCTATTCAGTTTAAAGCCTCGAGATTCGAGAGCCTCTCTCCACTGCTTTACGGTGCTTCCAACTCGTACTCTCGTTTCACCCACCATTATTGAATCGTTAGCAAAAAGCATACACCATGTGACCTCTCTTTATATCTGCCCCGAGAGCATGTCCATCACTATCGTGAAAAGATATAGGTTTAAAGCCGACCCTTGATGCAAACATGTCTATACTGGAAAGTAATATGTTTCTCCACTAAGGGTGCTTACACTCTGATGTCCGCCTTTTTAGTCATGTTTTTAGGGTGTGTTTTTTGTGTGTTTGAGTCTTTTTCTTTAGTTTTGTGTTTTGTTTTGAGTCGTTTGTGTGGGTTTTCGTATTTTCTTGAGATATGGAGTCTACATAAGCTTTGGTGGTGTTTTATAGGTTTTTAGAAGCTATTCGGAGCATTTTTTAGGAAAAGAGCAAAACTGAGAGAAAACAGTTGATGAAGCACTCAAGAATGAAGAGAAGATGAAGATTAAGCGCTCAAGTAAAGTCATTTAAGATCAAGTTTGAGCTTGGAAAGAGATAGAGAAATTCGTTACAAGAACATAGGAAAAAGAATCGAGTCAAACGGAGTTGTAACGAATCCGCTATGGAAGTTTTCCTCAAGGCTGTTCGAAGTGCTGAACAGGGTCGTTAACGAGGCTCTCAGGTCGTTAACGAGGCATCTCGTAGCGTAGCGGAGATCCGAGTCGGTGCTTTTAATTGTACTTTTATCCCTTTCCTTTTATGTTATTAGATAGATAGAAGGAATATATCTTATTAGAAGATTTATTTCCTTAGAGATAGATCTAAGACAGAATAGTTTATCTATAAATACATTTGTCCCCTCTTTAGTTTTCTTATCATTCAAGTTAGAGGAGGAGGAGGAGAGAAGACGATTGAGAGGAGGCGAGAGGAAGAGATGAGTTTTTTGTGGGGAAGAACTATCGTTGTGGATTCAGTTGTAAGCTTTCTCTTTTATTTAATATAGTTGTTTGTTTTTAATTATGCTTTGTGAGTAGTCTTCCTCTCTAAGGTTGGGGTTAAACTCAACAATGGTTGTGCATGCTTGTTTATGATCGTGTCTTGATTGTTTTTATTGCATGAATTTATTCTCTTGTTCTTAATCCTTGAAACAAAAGTTGAAGGGAATTTCTCATTCATAGTTGAAGCGAAAGCAGAAACCTTGAATCAGAATAGTCAATTTATGGTTTTGAAGTGAAAGCGGATCTATCCTAGTTGAAGTAGAAGAGATTAGATAGTAATTTTATTGATTGAACGAAAGTTAGTTGATTTACTTGCTATGGTTGATGTGATAAAAGCATGATCTTTATGTTTCATTAGCGTTTGGCATGCATGATTGTTGTTGTGGTGATACCTAAACCTTAGAATTCCTCTTTCCCTTGCTAAAAACCCTAGATTTAATCGATTACTTGCGTGATAAGTAACAGAACTTAGCACTGACTTTCTCCCTGTGGACAAACCTAACTCTGCTATACACAGCGGGGTCTTGATATAAATTTATTTGTTGTCAAGAAACCCTTTCAACAAATTGGCGTCGTTGCCGGGGAGATTTCAATAGTGCCAAGTTTTGTTCTTTTTACGTTTTTCGGGACTCGGTCGAGTCAGTAACGACCCCCCAGGATCGGTACTGACCCTGCTGTGCAACCCGGTTTTTTGTGCTTTTTTGTTTATTTTCTAGGATCTCTGTCGAGTCGTTACCGACCCTATCCAGGTCGGTACCGACCCTGTCAACAGGTAGTTGCTTCTTTCTTTTCAGTTTTTTGTTTTACGGGATCGCTACAGGCTCGATACCGACCCTCTGGGCCTCGGTACCGACCCTCTTCCGAGAACCTGTTTTGCTTTTTGATTTCGTTTTCGTTTTTGTTTTTGCTTTCAGTGTATGCTAGTTGAAGGACATCGAGTTGTCTCTAATCCAATAAAGTAGACCCTGAACTCGAGCGTTCCCTCCACAGGAGATTAAGAGTACGCAAAGCAATGGCTACGCATGAAGAACTAACTAAGCAGATTGCTGAACTCTGTTTAGATATAGAAGAGATCCAGAGAGAAAGGGAAACCATAGCTGCTGAGGCATATGAAGAAGCTAACTATATGAGAGGTCCATATAGGAACCAAGAAGCTAACTATATGAGAGGTCCATATGAAGAAGCTAACTTCCTCAACAAGAACAGAGGGTTCCTCCTTATAGACCTCCGGTCTATTAAGAGACGCCATCATGGGTGAATGGACTCTATGAAGGGATCAATGGAGTGATGAATTAAATTAATGGAGTCCAAGCAAACCTTAACAATCAAATAAAATGGTGGGGTGAGTTCGAGATCTGGAAAAAGAGCATTGACTCGCAACTTTGTAACCTAGCTGCACGGATTCCAAGACCTCAAGGGCAACTTCCGGGCCGACCCGAAGAGAACCCTAGAGGACAAATTGCAGCCATACACCTCAGAAGTGGCAAGGAGTTGCCAGATCGAGCCAAGTCTAAAGACACTGAGCACGGAAACGAAGATGATGCCCCGGTCAAGCTCGTTACCAACTCCAACAGGGTCGATAACGAGGCTCCCCAGCTCGATACCGAGTCATCCATGCTAGGTAAGTCTTCTGAACCGAACTCTGAGTTCGTTACCGACCCTTCTCCTGCACCGATAGACCCTCTTGTCGATTCGGTGGAGCCTCGATCCGGGTTTCTCTTTATCCCGAATCCGTCAAAAACTCTTCCTTTCCCGATTAAGAAGTCTAATGATGTTACGGAAGGAAAGTTTAGACAGTTTGTTAAGATTCTTCAAGGGTTAAATATTTTAATTCCATTTACTGATGCCCTTAATGAAATGCCTACCTATGCTAAATTTTTGAAAGAGATTTTGAGCAGGAAAAGATATATCTCAGAGCTGCATATTGAGGTTCATTCCATAAAACTCCCTGAAAAACTCGGTGATCCAGGTAAGTTTGCAATTTCAATTGGTATTGGGACTCACCGTTTTAAAGCTCTATGTGATCTAGGTGCCAGTGCCAGTTTATTACCATTATCTATCTGGACCAAAGCTAACATGGGACCACTAGAGCTTGTTAATATGAAACTCTACATGGCGGATGGATCTTTTGTAAAAGCAACTGGAGTCGTTGACGATGTCCCTATCCAAGTTGGAAAATTCTTTGTCCCCAACGACTTCATTGTTCTAGATATGCCTGAAGACCCTGTGGTACCAATCATTCTAGGCAGACCATTCTTAGCCACCGTAGGGGCACGTGTAGATGTCAGGAAGGGACTTATCACGTTTGATATTGGAGAAGAGAAGGTCGAGTTTCAATTCAACCCGATCATGAACGAAGTGGCTAGTTGTAGTATTGAAGAGTCTACCGACTCACCTTGGCTTGGTAACGACCCTTCTCTGAGTACAGCAACGAGCAAAATCAAGGATGTCACATCTACCGAGGAGCCTATCGACCCCCCATGGGTCAGTAACGACCCCTATGTGATGGACTACGAAGCTAAAGGTGGATCCAGGGACGACATCGAGCCACTTCCAGATCCAGCAGGGTCGTTAACGACCCACACAACCTCGGTAATGAGCCATTTCCCGAATGATCCCGGTGAGTTTTCTTGTTCTTATCCAATCAATTCTGGTCATGATCCTTTCTCCTATCCTTGTTCTATATTAGATCCTACTGTTAGTCATGTGAAGGAGTCAAAACCTCCTTAGTTTTCGGAATTTACTAACCCTGTTGTAGGATTATCAAGCATACTTATTGATGATCGAGGACCAAATATTTTGGCGAGAAGCTATGATTTTTTCAGGCTAAGTATGGGGTTTCTTATGATCCCTCGATACTGGATGGCAGCCGCCCTAGGTAAGGCAAGGTAAGTTCGTCGGGCTGACGATGTTAAAAATAGCGGTTACAGGAGGCAACCCGCTTCCGCTTTTAAGTTTTTATTTTCGTTTTTGCTTTCTTAGTTCTTTTTGCTAGCTTTCTTTTAACTTGTTTTTAGCTTAGATTAGTATAGTAGGGATAGAAGTTTTTCTGAAGTGACTCAGGTACAAGAAGTTAAGAAGTGCTCAAATAAAGAAGAATTGGTACACACATACAGCAAGCTCGATATTGACCTTCACAGGGTCGGTACCGACCCCAACAGAACCGAAAGAAAATATCACCTCCTCAGTGATCAATGGTTTCAAATAGCTTCAAGTTTTATTTTGTGAGTTCCCTTTTCTTATCCTCTTTATTTTTATGTCTTTGCTTTAAACAGTGAGGACACTGTTTGGTTTAAGTATGGGGTATGGGAAAAGGAAACTCAGTTTTGTGTCTTTGTTTTTTTTTAGGATTGATAATATTCCACTTATATGTCCTATGATATGCTTTAACTTGCTTGATCATGTAATTCCATAGCATGTTTGGATAGCTTTGCCTTAATCATGTTGAAAGTTGTTTTTATGTGGATATTTAGCATGTGATGAAATTGAGCACATATGATCTTAGGTAGAAGTAACTGAAATCCAACAAAAATTGCTACCTTGTGAGTTGTTTTTGGCCTTATAGGGAGAACATCAATAAATCCCTCTTCTTTTCTTGTGTGATTTACTCTCCTTATGCATATTATCTCTTGTCATTGATATGGTTATCTATTACTTGAAGCCTTTATGAGATATTAGTTCATTGCATGTGAAATCATATGATGGAGAACTTATTTGTTTTACTCACTTTTTATCCTCTTCTTTTTACCTACCTTATCATCATCCTCTTTTGATAGCCAATTTGAGCCTTTAAGCCTTTTATTTTTAGCTCCACAAAATTGTTCCTTAGCCGAGATAAGCTTGACCCTATCCGGGGATTAAGACTTAGTTTGGAGAGAATTGTTTTGTTGAGTGAAATGTGATGTTTGGTTCGATAATCAAGGATTTTTGGGAAGGGTAGATTGAAAGTCTCTTGTGTTAATTTGTAAAAAGATCTCTTGGTAAGGAAAGGATGCACGAAAGAAGAAAGAGTTGTTGAATAAAGAGAGAATGAGTAGATGATGAAGCTCGTTAACGACCTAGTTGGTTCATTAACGAGGTTATTCGAGAGTGAAGAGAGAAAAAAAAGAGCTGAAAGAAATACGAGAAATATAAAGAAAAGAGAGAAAAGATGCGCATTTGTTTTCGAAAGATAAGCCAGAGATTCTTTTTAAGTTGTTTTATGAGACTTTCTAGGATATATTGGGTGAGAAAGTGCATAATGTTTGAGTGAGTTTGGTATGATTTTCTTTTATGAGAGTTTTGGTATGTGTGAGTTCTTAGGAGTCTTTGATTCCCGGATATTATTAGCACCACATAGCCAAAATATTTCCACGCCTTATTGTTTTTACCAAGCCCCATTACAACCCGACCGAATGGAAGCTTCTATGAAGTTTTTCATTGAGCCTAAGTTCTGTTGATGATTTTTATATGTTTTGACATCTCTGGTGGAGAGTTTGGTGATATAAGTAACAATGACTATGTTGATTTTTGTATTTTGGATTGAGTTGAGAGTTGTTATTATAAGCCCAAACACATGAGAGTTGAGAGAAACACATTACCCTTTGTGAGGTTGGATTTTTAGTTGCTTTTGCTTGAGGTTGCTTATATATGTGTGATGACGTTAGATTCACTTGTCTATCTATTTCTACTTGAGTTATGATGTTGCTTTTTGATAAGGGCATTGACTTGATATATGTGTTGTTGGTTTTGTTTCTTGTCTTGTTGATTGCTTGAGGACAAGCAAGTCTAAGTATGGGGTATTTTGATGTCCACCTTTTTAGTCATGTTTTTAGGGTGTGTTTTTTGTGTGTTTGAGTCTTTTTCTTTAGTTTTGTGTTTTGTTTTGAGTCGTTTGTGTGGGTTTTCGTATTTTCTTGAGATATGGAGTCTACATAAGCTTTGGTGGTGTTTTATAGGTTTTTAGAAGCTATTCGGAGCATTTTTGAGGAAAAGAGCAAAACCGAGAGAAAACACTTGATGAAGCACTCAAGAATGAAGAGAAGATGAAGATTAAGCGCTCAAGTAAAGTCATTGAATATCAAGTTTGAGCTTGGAAAGCGATAGAAAAATTCGTTACAAGAACATAGGAAAAAGAATCGAGTCAAACGGAGTTGTAACGAATCCGCTATGGAAGTTTTACTCAAGGCTGTTCGAAGTGCTGAACAGGGTCGTTAACGAGGCTCTTAGGTCGTTAACGAGGCATCCCGTAGCGTAGCGGAGATCCGAGTCGGTGCTTTTAATTGTACTTTTATCCCTTTCCTTTTATGTTATTAAATAGATAGAAGGAATATATCTTATTAGAAGATTTATTTTCTTAGAGATAGATCTAAGATATAATAGTTTCTCTATAAATACACTTGTCCCCTCTTTAGTTTTCTTATCATTCAAGTTAGAGGAGGAGGAGGAGAGAAGACGATTCAGAGGAGGCGAGAGGAAGAGACGAGTTTTTTGTGGGGGAAGAACTATCGTTGTGGATTCAGTTGTAAGCTTTATCTTTTATTTAATATAGTTGTTTGTTTCTAATTATGCTTTGTGAGTAGTCTTCCTCTCTAAGGTTGGGTTAAACCCAACAATGGTTGTGCATGCTTGTTTATGATCATGTCTTGATTGTTTTTATTGCATGAATTTATTCTCTTGTTCTTAATCCTTGAAACGAAAGTTGAAGGGAATTTCTCATTCATAGTTGAAGCGAAAGCAGAAACCTTGAATCAGAATAGTCAATTTATGGTTTTGAAGTGAAAGTGGATCTATCCTAGTTGAAGTAGAAGAGATTAGATAGTAAGTTTATTGATTGAACGAAAGTTAGTTGATTTACTTGCTATGGTTGACGAAAGTTGACACGTTTATGTGATAAAAGCATGATCTTTATGTTTCATTAGCGTTTGGCATGCATGATTGTTGTTGTGGTGATACCTAAACCTTAGAATTCCTCTTTCCCTTGCTAAAAACCCTAGATTTAATCGATTACTTGCGTGATAAGTAACAGAACTTAGCACTGACTTTCTCCCTGTGGACGAACCTGACTTTGCTATACACAGCGGGGTCTTGATATAAATTTATTTGTTGTCAAGAAACCCTTTCAACACACTCATCAACACACTATTATACATATCTTTCAAAATTCTGATGTATGTCCCATACACCTCTTTTACCTACAAACATTCCTATATATAATATCCCTTGACACCCTGGCATAGACTTTCTTCAAGTCACAGAAATCATATGGAGGTTTCTCTTCCTCTCCTTAAATGTCTCTATCATCACATGTAAAGGCCTCCATAATCAACCTTCTTGGCATAAAACCAAACTGATCCTCAAAAACGCTAACGAGCTTCCTTAACATCCTATCGTTTTGAAATTAAAATAGATACCCCCGTTTGTACTTTTCTCGTCAACTTCACTTCAACACCAGCATCCCTGCTAATGAGGGCTTGGTGTTCTTTTGATGACACTCCTACTTCTCTCCAACAAAATTCACCAATTTTCCCAATGATCCCGATAAATTTCCACCTTTACCTATACATGGACAGACCATATTTCCATTGAGAAGATGTGAGAGATTTAGTCATCAACCTCGGAGGATGCAAGATCATGTTTGTTCTAAAGGACAAGCCTATACCAATTCCATTTCAAAATCCTTTCTTGCATATACTTTAGATAATCCTAATCTTTGACACGGAGTTTATCACCTCCTTTACTCAAGAAACCAACATCTACTAGTTGATTTACTTTGGACAGAGGGTATATATAAAATAAGAATTGTCAACCTTAGAACAAAACCACAAACATGCATGGATATTGACTTACTTACCTCTTGTAAAAAAATAGCATAGGTTACAAATGGGTCTATAAAGTTAAATTCGAGCAAAATGAATTAGTTGGGAGATACAAGGATAGTTTGATAGATAAGGGTTGCAACCAAATTAAAGGGAAATATCATAAACATACTTTCTCTCCATTGACAAAGCTCACTATATTATGTGTCATATTAGTAGTTGCTACTATCAAAGGTGGAATTTACATCAATTTAATGTAAATAATGTACTTTTGCATTGTCATCTAGATGAATGTAGGTGTACGTGTTACTACTAGAGGGATATTCAGTCTCACAATAGACTCTATGTCCTCAAAGTTTTCTATAAGACCTAAAACAAGCATCGAAGTAGTAAAATACATCATTAACAAGATGTTTGCTAAAGTTTTGATTATTTCAATCTAAACAAGATTATCCTTTGTTCATTAAGAAGATTCTTAAGAGATATTATTACCTCTAGATTTACTCCTAAGTGGAAATGATGACCAAGAAAACATCAAGGTTAAGTTAGCCTACCTTTCACAAACCTTTCACCATAAAAGAAATTGGTAAGGTATTATACTTCCTTGGCATTGAAATTGTGAGAAGTAGCCAATGTACTTTGCCACATCAAAAAAATACATCCTTAATATTATCAAGGATTATCAAATACAAGATTGTAAACCAAGTCCATTTTCTCTACCATGGGGCCTCAAGTTATTCACTAGTCAACAACAACTACTACCAAATCTTGAAAGGTATAGAAGATTCATTAGGCGGTTATTATTTCTCAACCTTTATCATCTGATTTATCATATGATGAGCAACATCTAATTAGTCAATTCATGATAGATTCTAGCTATAGGGAGCCTTATATGGGTGCAACCGTGTATGCTATTAGATATCTTAAAGATCAAGCCAATATTGGACTTCATTTTCTTGGTTCTTCTACAATTGATCTAGCTTCTAGCATACAATATAATGGCCTTAATCGGGGGAACTACTCGTTCAACGCACATTCTCTAACAAGCTACTACATTTTTCTTGGATTTTCTTTAATTTCTTGGAAGACCAAGAAGCCAAAATCAACCTCCAAGTCCTCTATTAAATCAAAATACAAAGTATTTCAATAACAACCAGTGAATCGTTTGGCTTCATGGTCATTGCAGTTTCTTTATCGATTCTCTTGAACTGACATAACAAGGTAGCACAATATATTGCAACAATCCCTATCTTCCATGAGAGAACAAAACATAAAAAATTGACTGGCATTTTATTTGAGAGAAGGTTTAAGAGAAGACCATTCAAATTAGATTCTTACATCGATTTGGTTAACCATTTGCCTATTTGGTTTTTGACCTTTTTCCTTGCTATAAATAACATTTGTAAAACGAGGGTTAATTCCTAGATATTCACTATATTTCCTCTTTAGTCAAAGCTGTCATCACAAATGATTTTCTCACATTTTACAGCTCATTATTCATTCAGTATGAATACCTCATTGTTCGATCTCTATTGATTCAACTTATTTTCAAAATCTATTATTTGAGTTTGCCCTAAACTATCGAAGATCCGATAGATCAAGTTAAGCTCACGCATAACTCAAACAAAAACGCAAAACAAAAGGAAAAACTGAAAAGAACACGAGAATTGGTAACCCGTTTCGGATCTAAAGAATCCTACATCCGGAGAATCTCAACAAGGAAGATCCGGCCCAACATATGCACTAGATCAAAGCTCATATATGTTGTTCAAGTACAGACCAAACATCAAGCGGCAAAGCTAAACAACCAAACAAGAAAAGGAAGAAGATCGGAGAACAGAAAGTAAAAGCAAGCTAGGGATCGACATCGAAAGGGCTTCGGCCCCCTTTCACGACTGCGAGGCAAGGACTTCGTCTTCAGACCACCAAGGAACTGCGACGATGAGGTGTCGCCAGCGAGTGTTCCTTCTCCCTCCTTCTCTCTTTCTTTCTCTCTCTTTATCTTGATCTAGGGTTTGCACCGCTGGAGTTGAATGAGCTCACCAAGAGACAGACGAGCTTAAATAGCTAGGTCACCAGGAGGAGCTCTCAAACGATGTGTTTCAATAAAACACACCGTCTTCTCAGATATGGTCCAAGATATCTTCATGGCCTAAGGCAAGCAAATGGGCCAGTGCACACTTAATTAGATTCTCATCAAACACATAAACCCAAGCTAGCTACCTCCAACAATGTTCAACTCAAGAAGGCCACAAGCCGGTTCATGGTCTAACTCGAACTATAAAATACACCTGAACTCGATTCCTAGTTTATCTAAATCCACCCTACTTAAATACATGATAACAAGTACAAGAATCCTCAACATAGGAGGATTAGAATACAACAAAAACCAATGTACATAATTTAAATATTTCACACACATCATGCATATGAGCGATCTTGGAGATAGGTCGGGCCATATCATGATCTATATGTCCAAGAGAGAAGATTTGAGTGATTATATTGACAATCTATAACTATATATTAAAGTTGTTCCTTTTCGAGCCACCAGAACGATTCTGACCCCGCCCCAAACCTTATTTTCCATTCAAATTATTTCTACTTTTTTATTTTTTTTTATTTCTATCTTATTCTAATTTAAATCTAATTCTTATATAAACAACATTCTACTATATTATTAATAATTAAAAAAAAAGTTATCTAAAAATTATCTACTTATGTTTCATTACGTT
Organism: Fallopia convolvulus; assembly: GCA_964016875.1. Lineage (NCBI taxonomy): Eukaryota > Viridiplantae > Streptophyta > Magnoliopsida > Caryophyllales > Polygonaceae > Fallopia > Fallopia convolvulus. The sequence continues at coordinate 12,115,924 of OZ024721.1, forward strand.
CAAAGATGACTTCTTTTTTTTTTAATAATGTTCTATTGTATTTTGATTTTTATTTTTCTATTATATTTTTATAGATAAAGTTATCTATCTATCTATTAGAGATATTTTTCTTATTTTTTTAAGTAAAAATGTGTCTATTTCTTATAAGGTACGAAAATTATAACTATATATCTATATATATAATATAACTATACAAGTATTAGGATATTTATTTTATTTTTAGATAGAATGCATATGCTAGGTTTAGATAATCTATAATCTATAAATATATATTAAAGTTGTACCTTTTCGAGTTACCAGAATGATTCTATCCCCACCTCATATTTAGAATATTAATTTTTGTTTTTATCATTATAACTTCTTTCTATTAAATTCTTTTTAACTATTTAAATTTATCTCTAACATCAAACAAATATCTATTTAGTATAATAATATTTTTTTAAAGCTTCCTTATACAAGTATTTAAAATTAAAGATAAAATATATTTTAAAATAAATATAAATATTTTAGCACATATATTTTGACGAATTTATTTATAGATATATAGTGATTTTCTTTTATAAAAAAATTAATGATAAATATTTATAATTTTTAAAATTAATAAAAAATTTAAAAAAATTTAATAAGAAATTTAATAGATATATTGAAATATTTGATAAATTTTAAATTTACATACATGAAAAGTAATAAAATATGAAGAATATAATATTTGATTAAAAAATTTACTTATATTAAATTTTATATTTATCGAATCGTAGTCGTACATGGTACGACGGGTAAAACTAGTATATATAACAACAATATTGTTTTAGTATAGTTTCGCCGAGGTGGGATGCGCCCCTTATCTAAAATATAATTTAAAATATTCATCACTAATAAGAAGATCAACAAAGTACCAAATAAATTAGTACACATATGCACCACTTGTCTCTTTTTAATAGAGATTCTCCTCATAATTAAAAATAATGTCTTCGAATCTGAAAAAATAATTTTGGATACACCGTTTATAAACATTAGAAAAAAAACATTTGGGGAAATGATAAAAAGGAGAAATCGAATACCCACACATCCACATATATACATCACCAGCACCAGCTTAACATCTAAAACGTCCAGCAACATATTTCAAGTCGTTGACCATTAATCATCTTAAGTTCGCGATTGATTCTCAATATTGGAGGAGGGAAAAGGGCAAATGCCAGCTTTCTGGGTTTGTTTCATTTGAGTTGGAACCCACCATTTTTAATTTACTAAAATGCGATATTAAGAGGGGGACAAGATTGTATGTAACATCTTAATCATGTAAATTCTTGTTTTTTTTTTTCATGTCTGAAATTTATCCAACATTAACCTAAATTTTCAAATTTGCAGTATCATTTGGTTCGAAGAAAACCGAAAATATGGCTAACTTTACCCACTTCCAGTGGAATTTTCAAAAAAGAAAAAAGTTTTTTTTTTCCAACTTTTTGTCCAAGATCAGAAATTCATAGTCCTTCAATCGGTCTTGTTCACAACAAGTTTGTTAAAAACTCTATAAGTAAAGTTAATAAAATCCTAAATAAAATTAATAAACTCGTCGAAAAAATTAAAAAAAATTATAAGTTAAGATGGAAAGATAGGCGTGAAATTTGTATTTAACAATGAGAATCTCCTCAACTCTATCCTCAACTCTATCCTCAACTCTATCCATGGAGTTTTTTTCCACTGAAAATTTTCAAACTTAATTTTTATTTGTGATTATAGTTACCCAAGAAAATTTTATACATGAAAAAAATAAGACTCGCGGAAATACATATATCCGCGTGCTATAGTTGTGAATACAATTGTACATATACGAAATGCTTTATCAAAATAGCAAATTGATCAAATCCAATATTACATTTATGCATATTTTGCAGAAAAAAAAACCTGCACTTTTGGTTTTTTAATGTGTCTTGAGGATATATATTAAAACTTTGTTACCCTAACATAAACCCATACAAAGTGTAAATTTTTAAATAAATTAAATCCAATATAATCCTTCCTGATTTGGATTAAGGTATAGTTTGAAAAATTATATTTAGTTTATTAAAGATGACTTAAAATTAGAAAGTACTGCAATGAGGTGTTACTTGAGCGAGCAGGAGTTAAATCCCAAGGAAAAACGACTAGGATTGTGTGGAGATTTAATGTTTGTCGCGACAAGGGCGGTATGATATAGATAGAATTTTATCTTTATCAAAATTTAGGGCTTATAAAGATATTGTCTTAGAGTTATATTTACTTATCCACAAATTTTAGTAAAAATAAACCCTACAAAAAAACCGATTTCCTCATGATGGTTATAATACTATTGATTACTTTGCTTAAATTTATTTTTAATTAGTATTTGGTTCACTTTTTAGCTATGTTGAACTTGAAAGGCACAAAATGATGATTACATTAAGACAACATAGATGAATTAATTTCATTACCTCGTCAACAATAGCACCAAAGAAGAAGCAAGCTAGCAATATATATATATATATATATATATATATATGATCGTTGATAATAATAATAAAAATGCATGTTTGTTTGAGGAATTTATTACTACTAACAAAGAATGGAGACTTGATGTTCTTCGTCGTCTTCTCCCACCTGACATTGTTGAGATGATCACGTCAATACCAATCCCTGAAAACCATATAAGGGACCGACTTTATTGGGCACCTAGCAAAAACGGGTGGTTTTCAACTTCTTCGGCCGTAGAGTTGATCGCCAGAACAAAACATCAGAACACCTTTGCTTGTAATTGGATATGGAAACTAGACACTTACCCGAAAGTCAAAAACTTCTTGTGGAAAACGACCCGGAATGGTCTACCCACTAAGGCTAGACTATTGGAAAAGAATATATCTACTCCCCCAGGCTGCCTAATGTGCTTTAACACATATGAAGACACAAACCATCTATTAGTAGAATGTCCGCATACCCAAAAAATAGTACGGAGTATAAACACCAAAACAGGAATGATACTACGGAATTATGATGCCAACAACAAAACTGTGACAACAATAATCAATGAACTATACCAAAAACTAGGAAAAGCAGAATTTCAAGAACTTGCAATTACTTGATGGTGCATCTGGCACCAAAGTAATAAATTAGCATTCCAACAGACGCCGAATGACTTCATCCAGGATTTAGGAAAACATGTCAAAAACCAAATCACACAATGGGAAATATCAAAGAGATGGGTCGGTGACGAGGACTCCCCGCAACAAAAAAGAAGAATCTCAAACCCAAAAAAAAAGAAAACCCAAAAATGGCAAGCACCCCACATAAACACCTTTAAACTAAACTTTGACGGATCAAAAGTCAACATAACATCGGCTACATCAGGATTCATAATTAGGGATCACATTGGGCAACCGATTAGCCTTGGAACTACAAAGTATGGACCAATATCCGTGGTCCAATCGGAAGCACTAGCACTTAGAAATGGTATTCGAGAAGCAAGAAGACTTAGTATTCGAAACCTTGAAATTGAAGGGGATAATCTCACAATTATTAATGCAATTAAGGGCGTTTGTCAATGCCCATGGGAAGTTGAAATGCTTATATCAGATATTTTAGCCTCTTTGCAGGGGTTCGATACTTTCCCAGTGAACCATGTTGCTAGGGATTGCAACGCTGTGGCTGACAAAATTGCGAAGCTGGGCCACAGCTCCCCTAGTAACATTCTGTTGGATAATCTAGAGTTGCAAGCTCTCATCTGCATGGATGCTCTAGGACGCCCCCCTTAGGGGTTTCCTAATTCTTACCTCATCAAAAAAAAAACAAAAAACAAATGCATGTTTGCTTTTTATATAAAGCTAGCATGTTAATCAATCATCAATATACTACTAAAGTCGAATCCCTCTATCCTACGTGTCGTCGTCTTAACTATGCCACGTAGGCGTTTTAATTTTTCCATTTACCTCTTTGCCCTTCGTTTATTTAAGTATTTACAATTATTATATTATAATAATATTCTTTATATTATTAATGTAAAATTATATTTAGAAATCTTAAAAATTGGCAAGCTGTGTTAGGAGCATAATCCATTATGGAATAATTTTATTGAATATAATAATTTGACTGATATACAAGTATATTAAGAGATCTTAAAATTTGGCAAGAAACATACTCTTCATTATGAAATAATTTTTTTAATATAATAATGTTACTACAATCATATTTAGATATCTTAAAATTTAGCAAGTGATAAAAACATAATCTTTATTATGAAATATTTTTAAAATATTAATATAATAATATTACTATTTTTTAGAAATATTATGAACATAACTATTATATTTGAATTATTTTAAAATGATGATTAATATTTAATTTATAATATTAAATCATATATATATATATATATATAATAAATCATATGCAACTATGCAAGACATGTGTATAAAAACCATCTTTTTCAATTATTATTTTTGGATACATACAATTTATTTTCCTAATCAATTATTATTAGTTTTATATTCTAGAAAAACTTAAATAGAAGATTTTATTAAATTAAATTATTTAAGCTAACTTGATCTATTATTCAATTTTGGAAATTAATGATAAAAAGTATTCTAGAATCTAGAAAGCATTTAAGTTTATCTTATTTATGTAAATTAAAAGCTAATTTATATTTAAAGATCGTGATTATTTATCGTTAGATAATTAATGTATTTGAAAAAATAATTATTAATTTTTTTATCAAACCCGTACAAGGTACGGAAATATATGCTAGTATACATATAACTAAATTGTAGATATATACACTTTTTTAAGGCATATATATATGCAACCTATTAAAAGTGCTACTTATTCCACCAAAAAAATTAAAAGTGCTACTTGTAGTGGGACTAGAACGTGCCCATGCCATTTCCTCCCTACTACTTAATTATGATCATGATTCATGATCCTTCATCAAAAGCTTATTATATAAAAGTTGCGTGGGGGCAACCTATTAAAAGTTTCTTCTTGAACTCTTCGTAAGAGCATGCAATGTTTTCTTATTAAGTTAAATCAAGTGATGTCTTATATATTTGTTGGATCGTGACGCGTTAGTAACAAGTCAGGGAACTAGTAATGTTCCCTGGGCAGCGGAAATAAACAATAAGAACACAGAATTTAGAGAGGAAAACTTTCTATCCGACCAACAAGTCGTAGAAAGAAAAAACCTCTACCTCTGAGACTCCTTCTCAGAGGATTTTCAATAGAATACCTTTATTAAGTTTCAACGATTACAAGGCAAGTCAAGTTCCCTGGTAACTAAGGCACCAACCAAAGTTCAACCAACTAGACTTCTACAACCCTAAGCGTAAACCTAAGACAAAGTAAACTACCGACTTACTTGTGGATTCTTCACCGAAAAAGCCACACACTTGTACACTTGAAAAGCTCTCTCTTCAAGTTCGTCGTCTTCAACCACACCTTTTAACCCTAGCTAAACCTAGATAATTATAAGATAAGTTAAGTGTGATCTCACACGTAATTCTTGCCTAATTACGCTGATATTCCACTTAACAAATCCCACACAATAAGGAAAAAGATTGTTTGTGATTTCGGATCCTCAACCATGCCGATTCTTCCCAAAACCGAATGATCTCGGATTTCCCTAGATAAGATCGTGTGAATATTGATCTTATCTTCTCTTTTATCTCCTCAAGCAACCGCCTACAGCTGTAGATCTTCGTAGAAGATTGCTCGCAGAAGATATGGTAACTTGCCATTTATAGAAAGCCGCGTTCCTTCTGAGACGCGCTTCCTAAATCTGTCACTCGTTCCCTCCATCGTTCCTCACAATGTTCCGTCACTCGTGACCATGTACCTGTTTTCCTGAAACACTTACATGTAGAAGCAAGTTATATCAACTAAGTTTGTTATCATCAAAACTAAGAGAAACCATGGAACAACCATTGTTCCAACAATTTCCCCCTTTTTGATGATGACAAACCTATACAAAAATGCATGTCTAGAAACCAATAGAAATATAGATCAGAAAAGAAATTTCCTGTATGGTTCCCCCTTAACGAATGCACTGTTGTTCTTACTCAACAGAGTTAACAACATATTCCCCCTTAGCCAAAGTTCCCTCTGTATTTCCTGGATAGAATGCATCTTTGCATTTTTCTTAACTTCCCCCTTTTGACATCATCAAAAGATCAACAATCAAGCAAAAAACATAGAGCAAATGAACAAATTCAATTGAAACTTAAACCATTCATAAGCAAAAGACAGTTATTATTATAGATAATTGTTGTAGGGGTCACAACCAGAGAAAACATAAAAAGATACAAGTCTTAACATCCAAGGAACAAAAGAAACATTTTAAACTGGGAATAGATAGGCTAAGGAACTAGAGAGGGTCCACGCCATGGTTCGGAGGAGGTGGAATCAGCAGCAGATGTGAAGGATCTGAGATGGTAGGGGAGGAACGCTCTTTCTTGCCTTTCGCTTGCCACGACTTGAAGGCTTGACCCATCCTGGTCGCTTAGTCACGGGCACAAATTCCACCTTTTCTTGATCCAAGTTTTCCTTCGGAGGCGAGTTCACCTCTTCCTTCTCCGTCTCATCCTTGCTCTCCTGTACCTCCCCTGTTTCAGCAGGCTTGTCGGAGGGGTTTTCTGAGGGAACCTTAGATGGATCCTTCTCAGATTTCTTAGCCAGAATCTCGTTCTCCGATGAGAACTTATCAACGACTACCACACCAGTGTCGGAGATAGCATCAAACTTGGTTTCGAGTTTTGAGATTGGGGAGGGAGAAGAAAGCTTGGCCTTTTTGAGAGATTCGAGTTGGGCTTGAAGGGTTGCGATCTCAGAAGCATCGAGACCGTCAAAGTTAAGGATTGGGGTGTTTGAGGAGGAAGCCATTGTTGCAGAAAGGATAAAAGATTGAAGCTTTGAGGAAGATTAGGGTTTGAGAGATAAAAGCAGAGGTGCGGTAAGAAAATAATGACCGAGAGAAGGGATTATAAAGCCCACCTCTTTCCTTGTTGATAAAGATCATGATCTTCCCAAAGATCTTCTATCCAAATCTTAACGGCTAAGAGTTGCCATAATGATGAATTTTCACCGCCATTAAGTCTCGACTGCGCAGACGTCCTATCGTTCCCTGCAAAATTACTGTGCAACGGCTGGAAAATTTCAAACGAGCAGTCACAACGGCTATATCTTAACTGCGTTCCCTGCGTTGATTCACGTCTGTTCTTTTGCAGAAAAATCTTCAATTGTAATCAAAGACGTTCCTTTAATGTGACACTAATCTCAACCACTAGTTCCATACCTCGTTACCATGAGTGGATAAAAGGCTATGTTTGAACAGAAAAGGGACAAGAGACGTTCCATTCAAACCTTTTGTGGGCTAGGAATATTTTTGTCATCCAAACAATTATTCTCCGTTTCAAGGTAATATAGGGGGTTCATAGGGAACGTTTGTTTGGACCAGGCTTGGGAACAGTTTATAACCAACCATCATTTCGGCTTGAAGTGAGGGATAAAATAGATCAAGTTGGTTATTTTGGGCCAAAAGAAAAATCTTGGATTTAAGGAATTTAGTTTCAGTTCCTTGTAGCATGTAACACTTAACAATTTCTAATATATACAACATCTATGCATAGAGGAAGGATATAAGCCATTAGAAAACTTGTCAAATGATACGTCGTTACCTGAGATGTTACCTCTTTAGTCAAGCACTAAGGGAATAGAGGACCGGGACTTGTTTACACCAAGGAAATCATTCCTAGTAACATCCTTAGATGCTCATAGGGTTTTCTGTCCAAAGCCTTGGTAAAAATATCTGCCACTTGATTTTCAGTCCTACAATGATCCATCTTGATAAAACCTTTTTCAACATTATCTCTTAAGAAATGATGTCGAATATCTATATGTTTGGTTCTAGAATGATGCACAGGATTCTTGGAAATATTTATTGCACTTGTATTATCACATAAGATAGGAATAGTTCCAAGAGACATACCAAAATCCACCAGTTGTTGTTTTAACCACCATACCTGGGAACAGCAGGCGGCTGCTGCGACATATTCTGCTTCAGCCGTTGAGAGAGCAACCGAATTTTGCTTCTTCGATCCCCAAGATACCAAGCAAGGCCCAAGAAATTGAGCCATTCCTGATGTACTCTTCCTATCTACCAAGTGACCTGCAAAATCTGCATCCGAGAATCCGACAAGTTGGAACGAGTTGTGTCTTGGATACCATAGACATAACCCATCGCTCCCTTTCAAGTATCACACAATTCTCTTTACTTCTTTCAGATGTGTTTCTTTAGGATTAGCTTGAAATCTGGCACAAAGACACACACTGAACATAATATCTGGCCGACTGGCCATTAGGTACAATAGGGAACCAATCATTCCACGGTACATCGTTTGATCAACATCTACACCATTAAGATCAGCATCAAGACGAGTATTAGGAGAAATAGGGGTATCAAAACTGTTAGTGGAATCCATACCATACTTCTTCAATATTTCTTTGATGTACTTTTGTTGATGTACCTTTGTTCTCTCATCACTTTGTACCACTTGTAGACCAAGAAAGAATGTGAGTTCACCGATCATGCTCATCTCGAACTCACTGCGCATTAGGTTCTTGAAGCTTTCTACAAGATTAAGGTTAGTAGAACCAAATATAATATCATCGACATACACCTGAACTACTAAAACCTCACCGTATTGTTCCCTTAGGAACAATGTTTTGTCAATCACACCACGTCTATAACCATTGGTTAACAGAAACTGAGCGAATCTATCATACCAAGCACGAGGAGCCTGTTTAAGACCATAGAGAGCCTTATACAGTATATAGACATGATTAGGGTGATCAACATATTCAAATCCTGGAGGTTGCAGCACATAAACCTCCTCTAGTAGGTACCCATTCAGGAATGCTGTCTTCACATCCATTTGATACAATTTGAAACCCTTGTGAGCAGCATAGGCGATTAGAAAACGGATGACTTCTATTCTTGCAACAGGAGCATACGTTTCATCGTAGTCAATCCCTTCTTGTTGATTGTACCCTTTTGCTACAAGCCTCGCCTTGTTCCTTGTGATAGCTGCAGTGTCATCAAGTTTATTCCTGAATACCCATTTTGTTCCTATAGCCATTTTGTGCTTTGGCTTGGAAACTAATTTCCATACCTTGTTCCTCTCAAACTGATGTAGTTCCTCTTGCATAGCAACTATCCAGTCAGGATCTTTTAATGCTTCCTTCACATTTTTGGGCTTTGCAAGAGAGATAAACGCATTGAAAGCACAAAAGTTCTTAATAGAGGAACGAGTAAGCACACCTTTGTCGTATGAAGTGATGATGTTGTCAACAGGATGATCCCTCTTTTGATGATAGTTTCTGACTTCAACCTGAGTGGGATCTATTCTTGACTCCTCTTGTTCCTGTTGGCTTGTCGTTCCCTGAGATGTTCCTTCCCCATGATCTTCCCCAAATTCTTCATTTTGTGAAGTATCATCTTCAGGAACTTGAGCATTTTCTGTGTCATCTCCATCCAAGTCAGGACTTGGAGGCATAACATCGTCATCTGGAGCTTGTGCATTTGAATCTGGAGCTTGTGCACTTGTATCTGGATCGACTTCATCATCTGAATCTGAATCTAGAACCTTCAGTACATCCTCGTTACTAGATAGGTTCCCTCCATTTTTGGACTCGTCAAAGACAACATGAATGCTTTCTTCAAACTTCTTAGTCCTTTTATTGAACACCTTGTAAGCCTTGCTGTTGGATGCATATCCTAGAAAGATGCCTTTGTCACTCCTTGGATCAAACTTGCCTAGCTCGTCTTTTCCGTTGTTGAAAATAAAACACATGCATCCAAAGACTTTCAAGTGGGAAATATTTGGCTTCCTGCCCTTGATTAGTTCATATGGAGTTTTAGAGAAGTTGGAACGTATGGTGACTCGGTTAGTGATGTAGCTAGTGGTACCAACTGCCTCATCCCAAAAGGACCGAGACAAGTTACTTGCCAACATCATAGTACGAGCCATGTTTTGAAGTGTTCCATTCTTTCTCTCTGCTACGCCGTTTTGTTGAGGAGTCCTTGGCACTGAGAAGTTCTGAGACACTCCATGTTCAGCACAGTATCTATGGAACATGGAATTCTTGAACTCTGTTCCGTTGTTAGACCTGATGGACTTCAATTTCTGCCCTGTTGATGTTTCTACCTTCTTGATCCAGCTTTTGAACGCCATGAATGTCTCATCTTTTGAACCTAGAAAGAGAGTCCATGTATATCTAGTAAAATCATCAACAATAACAAAAATGTACCTGCTACCACCGTGACTTCTCACCCACATGGGACCACACAAATCCATGTGTACCATCTCAAGAGGATGAGAGGTGCTAACTGACAACTTCGGCTGAAAAGATGATTTGCTTTGTTTTCCCTTCACAAATTCTTCACACAAGCTTTCCTTTTCTGTAAGAACTTTGGGAAGTCCTATCACCAGACTTTGTGAGTAGAGTTTGTGAATTCCTCGATGATTTGCATGCCCAAATCTCCTATGCCAGAGATCAGTCTTGTCAGCTACTGTAACAAAGCAAAGTTCTTCTTGTGGTTGGAAACTTGAGTCGACAAAGTACACATTGTTGCGTCCCTTTCCCTTCAAGACCACACGATTTGATTTCATGTTCTTGATCAAACAGCCATCTGAGGTAAACGATACCTCGTTGTTCCCTTGGTCACAAAGCTGAGCAATACTCAACAGGTTGTAACTAAGATCTTTCACCAAGCTTACGTCTTTCACGCTGGTTTTATCATTTAGCTTGACTTCACCTGTTCCAATGATTTTTCCTTGATTGTTGTTGCCAAAGGAAATGTTTCCTCCAGCATTGATTTGAAGTGAGGACATAATACTCTCGTTCCCTGTCATGTGACATGAACACCCGCTGTCAAGGATCCAGCGGATGTTCCCCCTCACTTCAACCTGCAAAAAGAAATCACGTTTTAACGACCCAGGCCTGCTTAACCTTCCCGGGTCGGTTAGCATAGCTCACAGAATGATAAATTTGAGAATGAACTAAAGTAGCTTTCTGTGGACTATTTGAACTAGAAGCAGTATTTGAGGGATCAACATGATTTTTCCCTTTGACAGTTTTAGAATCTTGCTTCTTTTGTGGTTGTGGAGCCAATTTCTTTTTGTTCTGATGAGATTTGTCATGCCCTTGATTTTTCTTACCAGACCACTGTTTCTTGTCGTTCCCTATATTCTGGTTTTGAGCCCTTTTGTTTGACATCTCTAATCTAACCTTACAGTCTTTTTGAACATGACCTCCCCCACCACAGTGATGTGGTTTAGGATGTGGTTTAGGGTTTAGGATGTGGTTTCTGTAGGGTACGTTCCTTTGCACATTACTTAGAAGAGACTCTATGCTGGTTCCCTTGAGACTGTTTTAGGTATATTTTATGAGCTGTTTTTCCAGAATACCACTCAGAGTTATCATTCAAATTACTTTCAAGAATCTTGACTCTACTCTCTAGATGAGTGACCTTATCTCTAGTGGATTGATGTTCCCTAGCTTTTCTTTCCATTTTCTCTTCAAAGGTAAGGTCATCAGGAGGATATTCAGATTTATTTTTACTATAACCAATACCACACCTGGCTGGATTAAACTCAATCTGAGTTCGTTTACTTAGCTCACACTCTAATTCTTCCCCTTTGAGTTGGTGAACAAGCAAATCTGACCTAAGTTCGTTATTGGTTTCAGTTAGAGTCTTAATATCTTTCTTTAAATCTTCTAACTCTGAGCAAGGAACAACGCTAGTAACAGTAGTTTTGATAATTTTTCTTCAAGATTTTGACATTTTTCATCAGAAGCTTCTATTTCATCTTGCATCTTTAAGTTATCTTCAAAAAGCTTTTTGACAAGGATGACAAGATCAGATTGTTTAGCATTCTCTAAACTAGAAAGAAATTGTTCAGGAGTTACCTCTTGGTCGACATCTTCAGTTTTCAGAGTCATGGCACAGACCTTTGATTCTGATTCATCATTTGAGTCAAGATCCCATGCAGCGATGTAGGCCTTTTTCTTCTCGTTCCCAGTGTCGTTACCTTTGGGACAACTCTTTGCATAGTGACCATTTTCTTGACAGTTGTAGCAGGTAACTTCCTTGATTTCCTTCTTCTCGAAGTTGACCCTTTCCTTCATGGCACCTTGCTTCTTGCCTCTCTTGTAGAAAGATCTCATTGCTTTGGTTATGAGAGCTACATCAGAATCCTTTTGTACCTCATCATCATTTCCAGCAGTGATATTTTCAATGGCCTTCTCCACCTTAAGAGCAATACCCTTGGTAGAGCTTGAGGAACCATTGTTATCTTTCTCATATCACTCATAGTCAGTCAACTTTCCAAAGATCTCATGAAGTTTGCAAGTCTTTGTTATTGGATTTTCCTTGAGGAGTCCTCTAGTGACCACATACTTGGGACCTAGGGCATCAACAATTGTAGAGACTTTCTCAGCATGTTTGATAGAATGCCCAATTCCAAGATGATTAATGCGATTGACCAAGCCTTCAAACCGAGATTGGTATGTGGCAATGATTTCTCCATCTTTCATCTTAAAATTGTAGAATTCCTTTTTGGCGTCTTTCTGATGGCTTTCTTTCAGATCTACACTGTCGATATGCATTTGCTCAATGGCTTCCCATGCATCCTTAGCAGTTTCACAGTTGACAACTCTTAGAAGATCTTCAGCACCCAAGGCATTGTTTAGCAGCATTTGTGCCTTGTAGTTCTTCTCCATTCCCGTCCATTCTGTTGGCCCTGATAGCTTGCATATAGGTAGTATTTAGGATACATGTTTACGTTTCTTTTGCGTTGCTTTTAGGTAGTTTTAGTTAGTTTCTTTAGTGTCTTAGAGTGTCTAGGAGTTTTGGGTTTTTGCACTTGTTCTATGTTGTTTTACAGGTCTTAAAGTGAACAAGTGTGAAAGAAATGGAAACCGGGGAAAGAGCGCTTGAATTCGGGCCATCCGTTGGAGTTGCTGGTTCGACACCTCTGTCTTGTGAGGGTTCGTTCGGGAGCTATAGTAGTCCGATGAAGTTGATATTGGTATCATTGGAAAGCTAATTAAAAGAGCTACAGTTCATGTCTTTACTCCGAGTCCAAATTCCAACTCGAAGTGAGTCAAAACATCCCCCGAAGTGTGACCTGAGTTCTGAACCGAGGTGCTGGCGGCACCCGCCGCCAACCCAGCGGCGCCCGCCGCCTCTGACAGCCGCGTGATTCAAGTGATGCCACGTGTTTTATTGTTATTGATCCTTCCTATGTAAGCTTTAATCCGATATATATGTATTTTTGGATAGACTTTTTAGACTTAGTTTGATATATTAGGTTTTAGAGAGTTGCATCTCTCATTCATAGACTATTATCATATTTTTCTTTTAGAGTTTTTAGTCTTTCATGGAGAACTAAGCCCTTTTGCTTAGTCAGACAATTGAAGCATCGTTTTGATTAAAGTTGTGAGATTTCTAATTCCTTATCTATTGCTTGGGTTTAATATTATCTCTTGCTTGAATGTTTATGATTTATTTCAACAGTTTCTAGCCTGATCAACTAGGGTTTGTTGTTATTGGATCTATTGCTAGATCTAGAGTGTTACTGGTTGAGCATCTCTAGATTGAAGTAGCAACTGCATCGTACTAGTATCTGGTTGTGCTAGTTTTATGCAGAAGAGATTTGATTTGCATTCTAGGGTAAAAGCTGGTTGTTTTATGCTAGAATTGTATCCTATTATATTCCTATCCTTAATGCTACTATTAAACTGAATCATTGATGGTTTCATGGTTGTTTAATTAGTTAGAACTAATAGTATCTGGTTGTGCTGTTAGTTAGAATTGAAAGGAATTGGAAAATCCATTGCATGTGATATTGAGGTAAAATCAATGATCAACTTGTCATACGATTGTGGATATTTGTTTGCCTAAGCTATCTTCCTAATTATAATTTTTCATAATCTTTTATTGCTTTGTTAGTTTTGCCTTCTTAGATTTAGTTACAAATACAAAAACCCCTTTTGTTACTTGTTTGACACAAAACTCATACAAAACGATAAATCTGTCTCCCTGTGGATTCGACCCGGACTTCCTGAAGACTACGGTTCTTAGTTAGTTTGGACTCTTTTGCATAGCCGTGATTTGCACGACCATTTCACGCCTATCAAATTGGCGTCGTTGCCGGGGAGGCAATAATTGTCTTTTTGTGTGATTTTTGTGCCAATTTTGGTGTGAACCTATCTTATGGTTCACACCCGTGCTACTAATATTTCAAATCCTTTGTTTGATCCAGAAATTGAACGGAATTTGTTTAGAACTCGCCGAGCTGTGCGTGCATTATTACAAGAGTTTGAAGCAATGGGTGATCAACGAGTTACTCTTGAGAGCTTGACAGCTCCTAATCTGAATCAGCCTACACGTGCAGTGCAATTCCCAACCCTTGGTGATGGGGTGAAGTTTGAGCTCAAGACAGGAGTAGTACATCTACTCCCAAAATTCAACGGAACTCCACTTGAGGATCCTATTCAACATCTTGATGAGTTCCTTGATGTTTGCACCAGCATGTGTCCCTCTGATATCACTGAAGAACAAATGAGGCTGAGAGCGTTTTCTTTTTCTCTGAAGGAATCCGCTAAAGACTGGTATCATGCACTACCTCCTGGAAGCGTTACTACTTGGGTGAACTTGAAGAAGTTGTTTCTGGACAAATACTTCCCTGCAATCAAGTCTAATCAACTCAAGAAGCAGATCTGTAACATAGAGCAATTCCCCAATGAGTCGCTTTATGAATATTTTGAGCGCTTCAGGAAGCTGATAAAGAGCTGTCCCTACCATGGTTATGCTAATCATGATCTTATTCTCTATCTCCATGGAGGACTCTGTGAGGAAGACAGGCGATTGGTCAATTCCTCTTGTGGTGGAAACATCATGAAAAGAACCTATGAAGAGGCTCTAGACATTTTTTCTACGCTGGCTGATGAGTCTAGGCAATATACTTGAAGAGGTTCTAAAAACCTGTCAGCCGCCAACTCTCACTCTAAAATTGATCAAGCTGATTTTGATGTGCTGAAAGAAGAAGTGAGGCGGTTGAATTTGAAGGGTACTGCTCAACAGGTTAAGGCTTGTGGAATCTGTAATGACGCCTTTCATCCTACTGATTCATGTCCTACACTACAAGAGGAGGTGAATGCAGTTGGAGGGTACCAAATGAAGCCAAGAAATGATCCCTATTCAAACACTTACAACCCAGGCTGGAAAGATCATCAGAACTTCAGGTGGAGAGAGCCTGAGTCAACGCAGCAATAGGATCAGTTTCAACAAGCTAAACCATATGTGCCAAGGCCTCAAGGACAGAATCACAATGCATCCCCTTCTATGGAAGACATGATGACGATGTTGATGCAAAGTAACCTCACTCTTCAAAATAGTATGACTCAACATCAAAATAGTATGACTCAACTGGCTAAAAATCAAGTCAAATTCCAAGGTACTACATTAGCAAGCATTCACAACTTGGAACGACAGATGAGTCAAATCTCTGAAGCTATAAGCAAACTGAAAGCAAGAGATTCGAATAAGCTCCCTCTCAAACAGAAGTCAACCCGAATATTCGGAATGTTAGTGCCATCATGTTAAGGAGTGGGAGACAACTTGAGGACAGAGAAGTGGACGAATCTGAAGAAGGCGAAGGCGGCGACCGCCGCCAGGCTAGCGGCACCCGCCGCCAAAACAAAGTTGGCTAAAACAAATTGGAATTAATTAGCGGCGACCAAGAATTAAATGGCGGCACCCGCCGCCCAGATGACGACGACCGCCGCGACGGTTCTCAAATTTCCGAAAAATACGGCGACCGCCGCCCCCTGGCGGCAACCGCCGCCAGCCCGCCGCCTCTCAGAAATTGATTTTTTCCCTTCTGATGTTGCTCACAGCCCATCTGTAGATGCCTCAAATGTTGAGAAGGCTTCTAAAACTCTTGTTTTTTCTGAATGGAAGCCCGTGGCTCCATTCCCATCTGCATTAAAGCGTACAGAGCCATTGAAGCAAGACAAGGACATATTTGAGATGTTCAGAAAAGTTGAGGTCAACATGCCCCTACTAGATATGATCAAGTCAATTCCTCGTTATGCTAAGTTCTTAAAGCAGATGTGCACTACAAAGAGGATTCAGGATGAGAAAAGCAAGAAAAAGGTGAAGGTGACCGAACATGTCTCAGCAATATTTCAAAAGCACTTACCCAAGAAATGCGGGGATCCAGGTATGTTCACTATCCCTGTAACTATTGAAGGTACTAAATTTGACAAGGCTATGTTAGATTTAGGTGCTTCCATTAATGTTATACCTTCCTCTCTCTGTGAGTCTATGAAACTGGGACCTATTCAGCCAACTAATATTTCTATTCAGTTAGCTGATAAGTCCACTGTGCGTCCTATAGGAGTGGTAGAGGATGTTTTGGTTATGGTTGATAATCTTACTTTTCCTGCTGATTTTTATGTGCTTAATATGGAACATGATAATCATGCAATCCCTATTCTGTTAGGGAGACCCTTCTTGAAAACAGCTAATACCAAAATAAATGTGAGTACTGGTTCACTGACAATGGAATTTAATGGCCAAATTATAAATCATAATATCTACGACGCCATTAAATCTTCATCTAATAATCATTCTGTGTATGCTGTTGATGTGCTTGAGCCTGTTGTGAAAGATATTCTTGTTGGAAACCACCTAGATGATATGAAATCTCTTGTTGATTCTAGTTTGGATTTCACTTTATCACCTAATATGCAGGACATTGTTAATAAGTTGGATGCTTACTATAAGCTTCCTCCTGAATTTTTGGGACAAGCTCCTTTACCACTTACCTTGCCTAGCAAGAAGCTTTTGTCTTCTATTGTGCAGACACAGGTAGTTGAGTTGAAGAAACATCTAGAGCGCATAGGGCAACCCCCTCCGCCACCCTTGCAACCTCCGTCGTGACCACCACCGTTCCCTGACCCAAATTAGTTGTTGGTTTGTAAGTTTTTCACTTTCTCTTTACTTTTACTTTACATTGGGGACAATGTAAGATTTAAGCATGGGGGAAGGGAATTACTTGCTTTGCATTCATGTAGTTGCATTAGATTAGGCATGTTTACTTTATATTTTGCATTGATTAAAATTCTTGAAAAAAATGGGAAAAAAATCAAAAAATTCATAAAAATATAAAAATATTGCATTTAGTTTCATATTTCCCCATTGTTTGATTCTTCTTGTTTCTCTAAGTTGAGTACGAATTCTAACCAATGATTTGCATGATTTGCTGAAGTTGATATGATATGAGCATGATCATTGGTTAATTACCTTGATTATAGGACTGAGCATGTATTTAGCTTGGGTATTTGATTCATTCTGAAGTTCTAGACAACAATTAGCCTTGTGAGATATTTTTGGCCTTTCATGATTATATTTGTTGTCTACATTCTTGAGTGTATCACCATGACTATCTAGCTCTAGAACTTGCGTTATGACTCTTTTTCAAGGCTGCTTTATATGATTAAATGCATGACATTAAAATGATTGAGGCAATGTTTCTTTATAAGCCTATTATTTCCCTTCCTACCTTACGAGATCCATGTTCTTGGTACCCCATTTGTTTTGAGCTTTAACCCTATTTTTGATAACTCCACAAAATTTTCCTAGCTAAATAAGCTTGACCCGTCCGGGATTTAAGACTTTAGTTTTTGTTTTTGTTTTGTGTGAGTTATGTATAAGTATGGGGGAGTTGGAAGAAAAGGTGGAAAAAGAGGAAATATAACTCTTGGTTGCAAAGTGAAAAAAGTGATGAAGATGAAAAGTTTGTGCAAAGCAAACGAAAAAGTTCAGTTTAATTGTTAGTAGTCTTCATAAAGCAAAGAAAGAGTTGAAGAAGAGGCAAAGAAAAAAAGTGAAGAAAGAAACAAAGTGTATAAAAATGTGTATGGAGTTGAGAAAGAAAAGTTTGGGAGAAGTAAGAAAAGAAAGTGTGTTGAAATTTTGGTTTAGGATTAGTTCTTTATCCCGGATTTAGCACCACATGCCAAATATGATCCCTTCCAAATTTCTCTTTACCTTGGCCCCATTACAACCCTTAAAAAGACCTCTTGATTTTTGTTATGTGTTTAATTTCCAACGGTGGAGATTTAGAACTCTGATGCAAGCTTATGGTAGTCTAGTTTTCATGGTTGATTTTGAGCGAAACACCTAACCTTAAACACTTGAGAGTTTGAGTGCAAACACAATTTACCTTGGTGAGGTCTAGAATGAATGAATGGGCTTTACTTTTTGCTTATTATAATACATGCTAGGAAGTCTTGGTCGGGTTTTTGATTATATGTGAAATGCTTGTTTGACTTGAGATGGATGTATGATTGCATTTCTGTGGTGTGTTTTGGATTTATGACTTGCTTGAGGACAAGCAAGGGTTAAGCATGGGGGAATTTGATAGCTTGCATATAGGTAGTATTTAGGATGCATGTTTACGTTTCTTTTGCGTTGCTTTTAGGTAGTTTTAGATAGTTTCTTTAGTGTCTTAGAGTGTCTAGGAGTTTTGGGTTTTTGCACTTGTTCTATGTTGTTTTACAGGTCTTAAAGTGAACAAGTGTGAAAGGAATGGAAACCGGGGAAAGAGCGCTTGAATTCGGGCCATCCGTTGGAGTTGCTGGTTCGACACCTCTGTCTTGTGAGGGTTCGTTCGGGAGCTATAGTAGTTCGATGAAGTTGATATTGGTACATTGAAAAGCTAATTAAAAGAGCTACAGTTCATGTCTTTACTCCGAGTCCAAATTCCAACTCGAAGTGAGTCAAAACATCCCCCGAAGTGTGACCTGAGTTCTGAACCGAGGTGTTGGCGGCACCCGCCGCCAACCCAGCGACGCCCGCCGCCTCTGACAGCCGCGTGATTTAAGTGATGCCACGTGTTTTATTGTTATTGATCCTTCCTATGTCAGCTTTAATCCGATATATATGTATTTTTGGATAGACTTTTTAGACCTAGTTTGATATATTAGGTTTTAGAGAGTTGCATCTCTCATTCATAAACTATTATCATATTTTTCTTTTAGAGTTTTTAGCCTTTCATGGAGAACTAAGCCCTTTTGCTTAGTCAGACAATTGAAGCATCGTTTTGATTAAAGTTGTGAGATTTCTAATTCCTTATCTATTGCTTGGGTTTAATATTATCTCTTGCTTGAATGTTTATGATTTATTTCAACAGTTTCTAGCCTGATCAACTAGGGTTTGTTGTTATTGGATCTATTGCTAGATCTAGAGTGTTACTGGTTGAGCATCTCTAGATTGAAGTAGCAACTGCATCATACTAGTATCTGGTTGTGCTAGTTTTATGCAGAAGAGATTTGATTTGCATTCTAGGGTAAAAGCTGGTTGTTTTATGCTAGAATTGTATCCTATTATATTCCTATCCTTACTGCTGCTATTAAACTGAATCATGGATGGTTTCATGGTTGTTTAATTAGTTAGAACTAATAGTATCTGGTTGTGCTGTTAGTTAGAATTGAAAAGGAATTGGAAAATCCATTGCATGGGATATTGAGGTAAAATCAATGATCAACTTGTCATACGATTGTGGATATTTGTTTGCCTAAGCTATCTTCCTAATTATTGTTTTTCATAATCTTTTATTGCTTTGTTAGTTTTGCCTTCTTAGATTTAGTTACAAATACAAAAACCCCTTTTGTTACTTGTTTGACACAAAACTCATACAAAACGATAAATCTGTCTCCCCGTGGATTCGACCCGGACTTCCTAAAGACTACGGTTCTTAGTTAGTATTCCTGCACTAACACACAATCTAGAGCAAACCTGCTGATGTCCGCTTTTTAGGTAGGTTTTTAATGTCTAGATAAATTAGATTGAGTTGGTTTTAGTACTAGAGTTTTATGTTTTTGAGTCTTTTTGCTTTAGTTTTCGTATTTCCTTGAGATTCGGAAACTACGCATCTTTTATGTCTTTTTGTAGGAGTTTTGGAGTTTGAAAGAAGAGTTTGGAGCATTGCAAGAGAATATTGAAGATTAAGCGCTCAAGTAAAGTTATTAACGATCAAGTTTGAGCTTAGGAAGAGATAGAGAATTTCGTTACAAGAACATAGGAAAAAGAATCGAGTCAAACGGAGTTGTAACGAATCTTCTACGCAAGTTTTACTCAAAGTTGTTCAAACAAGGCCTCAGGAACGACCCCATGAGGGTCGTGCATGACGCCGACTCTCCCTTATTCCGAGATCTTTATGGATATATTCTATCTTTTATTTTAGGAAGTAGTTTTATCTTGTTTCCTAGTTTAATTAGGGCTCCTTTTCCTCTATAAAAAGGGGGGCTCTCTCTAGCTTTTATAATTCGTTTTTGGGAGGATATTAAGAGGAAGACTTGAAGGACAAGTTGGAGAAAATTGTAAGACATCTTTGTTTTTATTTGAATTTTCGGTTTGTTTCTATGATCATGTCTTCTTCTTTCTTTTCTATGAGTGAGTAGTTTTCTTAGATTCTAGGGTTGGGTGAAGACCCAACACAATCATGCATGTCTAAACTTGAATTCATGACTTGAATGCTTGAAGATCATATCTATCTATCTTGTGCTTAAAGCCTTTGCGAAAGTTGAGGCATGTCTTGCAATTAACCTAAAAGCGAAAGTGTAAAGTTGATTGCTTTGACTAGTTCTAATAGGATTATTTGCGACAGTTGATTTTCCTAGGTTGAAGGATAGATAGAGAGTTGTTTAATTTACGACAGTTGATTAAATAACTTGAATTGTTTGCGACAGTTGACTTTTCTATGATCTAGATTGCATGATAGTTGATTAAATAACTTGTATGATTGTTTTTGTGGTAGCCCTAGCCCTAGGGTTCCCTTTTTATATTTGATTTAACTCATTGAATTGTCTCGATCTCGACCTCACCAAGGCCGTGTTCGATCCTATCCCTCGTTTGTGTTCGTGTGTGTTTGTGCCCCCTGCGTGTTTGTTTTTGCTTTTCTTAGTTTATCAACTAATCTTTGGCCCTAATCTCATTCCCGTGGACGAACCTGACTCCGCTATACTCAGTGGGGTCTTGAATATAAATTTATTTGTTCAAGAAACCCTTCAACAAATTGGCGCCGTTGCCGGGGAGTGAGCAATAGTGCCTAGTTTAGTTGATATTTGGGGTTTGGGACTAGCCCTTACCCTTTTGTTTTTATTTGATTTTGTTTTTGTTCGCTGTATAAGACATCTCGTTCTTCCCGGAGAACTCTTGAGATTGACTATTACAGCGAACCTGAGAGGTCCTTCCATAGACGTTTGAGAGAACAACGAGCAATGGGCGACGCTGAGACTCTTGCTCAACAAATGGAGGAACTCCGCACTCAGATACAACGCTTGCAAGCGGACCGAGACGCTCAGGCCGCCAATGCGCAACGATTCCAGGAGCAACTGAACGCTATCCCAAGGAATGCCAAACAATACATGCACCCAGAACTGAGAGTGCCCGAATCGGCGATAGTGCTCCCGGAGATCAACTGCACTTTTGAGATTAAATCTCACTTCATATCCTTAATCAAGCGTTCTCAATTTGAGGGGAAACCCACTGAATGCCCAATGAAGCATATCAAGAACTTCACTGATTTATGTGACACTATTGCTGCTGACCGTGTCTTATTTGAATATGTTCTCTTGAAGGCATTTAAGTGGTCTCTTGCAGGAAAAGCTTTGAGTTGGTTGGAGAGTTTGCCACCAAGGTCAATTACAACGTGGAAGGCTTTGCATGATTTATTCATGACCAAGTTCTTTCCACCGGCAAAAACAACGGAGCTTAGGAAGCGCATCACCTCCTACCATCAACTTCCAAACGAGACGCTTGTGGAGACATGGGAACGATTTCAAGAGCTTCTACGCCAATGCCCTACTCATGGGCAACCTCCCTATGTTCTCCAAGAGATCTTCTTTCAAGGCATTAATGCGGCTACCAAGGATCGCATTAACCTTCACACTGATTGTGGGTTCATTGAGATGACTCCAGATGAGGCATGGGTGCTATTGAACAAGCTAACCAACTATGATGCCATGTATGGAACCCAACAATCTAAGCCCACATAGAGGAGGTTGTATGAACCACAATCCGAGGTGGTTGATCGGGATGTGAAAGTCCAATTCATGCAAGATGAAATCAATCGTCTGAAAAAGCAAGTAAGTTACTTTAATTCTTCTTCATCTTGTCAAGAATGCGGGTCTTCCGCCCATACTACTTCCAATTGCACTAACTTGCAGCAAGTGAGAGCCGCTGAGGCCTATGAGGCCAACTACATGAGAGGTTCCTATAGGAACCAAAACAATTATGCAGGGAGGAACAATGCTCAACCATTTTGGGGAAATTCCAATTATGACCAATTCAAGCAACCCCAACAAGAGCAACGTCCCCCTCCCTACCGTCCTCCGGGTTATCAAGAGCCACCATCATGGGTGCAAGGACTGCAAGAAGGAATCAATGGCGTCCGAACCGAGATCAACGGAATCCAGAATGGGATCAACGAAGTCCGAGCTGAGGTCAATGGAGTACGAGCTGAGATCAATGAAGTCCGAGCCGAGGTCAATGGCGTACGAGCCGAGCTTACTATGCAAATGAAAGGTGTTCATGCAAGGTTTGGTGAATTTGACTCATGGAGGAAAAATGTCGATTCCCAACTTGGACAATTAGCTACTCAGATCCCGAGACCTCACGGACAACTCCCCGGGCCGCCCTGAGGAGAATCCTAGAGGCCGAGCAAGTGATGGAGAAATCCGAGCCATGCACTTAAGGAGTGGCAAGGAGTTGCCCGAGCCAAACAAGCAAAAAGAGAAGGAACAAGCCTCAGGACCGACCCCCTTAGGGTCGTGCAAGACCCCCTTAGGGTCGTGCAAGACCCCCTTAGGGTCGTTCCTGAGGAGGCTATTAACGAGGAAGAAGAGGTGATCGACCCTCCAAGGGTCGATCTCGACCACCCTTCGCCAGGTAAGTCTTCTAACCCTTCTCTTTCCATTCAATCTCCATCTAAAGTACTTCCTTTCCCTTCTAAGAAACCCAAAGACTAAACGGAAGGTAAGTTCAAGCGCTTTGTTAAGTTGCTTCAAGGCTTAAATCTTTCCATTCCTTTCGCTGAGGCTTTGAATGAAATGCCTGCTTATACTAAATTCTTGAAGGAGATCTTATCTAGGAAGCGATCAATCTCAAAGCTGCATAATGAGGTCCATTCCATAAAGCTCCCTGAAAAACTCGGTGATCCAGGTAAGTTTGCAATTTCAATAGGTATTGGAACTCATCGTTTTAAAGCTCTATGTGATCTAGGTGCCAGTGCTAGTTTATTACCACTCTCTATCTGGACCAAGGCTAACATGGGACCGCTGGAACCCATCAATATGAGGCTATACATGGCGGACGGATCCTGTGTAAAAGCAACTGGAGTCGTTGAGGATGTCCCTGTTAAGGTTGGCAAATTTTTTGTCCCAAACGACTTAATTGTTCTAGACATGCTTGAGGACCCTGTGGTGCCAATCATTCTTGGACGACCATTCTTAGCCACCGCAGGGGCACGAGTTGATGTTAGAAAGGGGCTCCTCACATTCGATATTGGGGAGGAGAGGGTCGAGTTCCGTTTCAATCCCGATGTGAATGAGACCACTGTCGTAAAGAGCGTTAACGAAGGGCCTACCGACCCTCCATGGGTCGGTAACGACCTTTTCCTAAGACCCGAAATGAGCAAATTCAAGGAGGTCACACCCACTGAGAAGCATAACGACCCCCCATGGTGGGTCGGTACCGACCATTCTCTGAAAAATCACAACGCTGTGGGTGACATACACGATACTGAGGCATTCCTTGATCCGGTGGGGTCAGTAACAACCCACATACCCTCGGTAACGACTCCTCCTCAAAGTAACAAAGGTAAGACTTCTTGTTTTTATCCAATTGATTCTGATCATGATCCTTTCTCCTATTATTTGTCTATATTAGATCCTACTGTTAGTCATATGAAGGAGTCAAAACCTCCTTGGTCTTCGGATTTTACTAACCCTGTTGTAGGACTTCCAAGCGTTCTTATTAATGATAGAGGACCAAATATCATGGAGAGAAGCTTTGAAGCTTTTCCATCTAAGTATGGGGTTTCCCATGATCCCGACATAGCTGGATGGAGGCCGCCTTGATGAGCTAAGATAAGTTGTCAAGCTAATGACGTTAAACAAGCGCTTACGGGAGGCAACCCGCTCTTTAGTTATTTTTTTTTTAGATTAGGTTCTTTTTCTAACCTTCCTTAGACTAGGATAGAATACATATTTTCGGGATAGAATTTTGTGGGATTTTTGCAGGGTCCTAAGCTTCAACCACTTCATCTTCACCATGATGAGCTCCATCTTCTCTCCAAGCTGCCAAGAGTTATTTGTGAGTTTTCTTCTTCTTTTCTCTTTACTTTTTCATATCATTTTCATGCATGAGGACATTGCATGATTTAAGTATGGGGTAGGGGAAGAAGAAATCTCACATGTCGTGTATAATTGAGTCTTTTTGTGTTAGCTTTGTTTGCTTGTTTGTTAGTTTGTTTTGTTAAGGAAAAAAAAAAGCTTTGAATTTTTTTTTGAAAAATGTCGAAAAATCCAAAAATATTTGCTTCTTTGGTTGTTTCTTTGTTTTAGGGTAGAAGAATGCTCCATCTTAGATGTCCTATGATGAGAACTAATTTTCATGCTTATCATATAATTCCTTTGGCATATTTGGATAGTATAGCCTAAGTCTTGAGAAATTGCTTTTTGATTGTGAAAATTGACTTGTGATGAAATTGAGCATATGTGTCTTGAGTA
This sequence comes from Fallopia convolvulus, assembly GCA_964016875.1. Lineage (NCBI taxonomy): Eukaryota > Viridiplantae > Streptophyta > Magnoliopsida > Caryophyllales > Polygonaceae > Fallopia > Fallopia convolvulus. The sequence continues at coordinate 12,140,788 of OZ024721.1, forward strand.
GAAATAATTGCAATCCAACAAAATTTTTACCTAGTGAGGAATTTTGGCCTTATAGGGAGAACATCAAAAATCCCTCTTCTTTTCTTGTGTGATTTGCTCTCTTTGTGCATTAATCTCTTGTCATTGACATGGTTATCTATTTCTTGAAGCCGTTATGAGATCGTTCATGCATGTTAATTATGATTAAGAACTTATTTTTCATAAGCCAGTTTTTATCCTTTCTTTTACTTACCCTTACATTATCCTCTTTTTGAAGCCAAGTTGAGCCTTAAGCCTTTTTTAGCTCCACAAAATTATTCCCTAGCCAAGATAAGCTTGACCCTATCCGGGGATTAGGACTTAGTATTGGTTGTTGTGATAATTTTGTTGAGTGAGATTGTATTGGTTCAAGTGTGGGGTAATTATGGGTTGGGAAAAGTAAAAAAAAAATCTTGCAGTTTGTCATGTAAAAGGAGTTTGGTTCTCTGAATGCACTTGCAAAGAAAGAAAGAAAAAATTGGTACCAATCTCCCATGAAAAAAAAAATGAAAAAAAAGGGAGAAAAATAAAGCAAAGTGTTGAAAGTGAATAATGTGCATGAGCCAGATTTCCTTAGTATTTGTAAGCAAGATAAGTTGGGATTTAAAAAGGGTTGAAGAAATAAGTGAGTTTGAGCCTAATGTTTGAGTGAGTTTGGTATAAGTTCTTTTATGAGAGTTTTGGTATTGTGTGAGTTCTTAGGAGTCTTTGATTCCCGGATATTATTAGTACCACATAGCCAAAATATTTCCACACCTTAATGTTATTACCAAGCCCCATTACAACCCGGCCGAATGGAGTCTTCTATGAAGATTTCATTGAGCCTAAGTTCTTATGATGATTGATGTGTTTTGACTTCTCTAGGTAGAGAGATTGGTGATATAAGTCTCAATGATAAAGTTGATGTTGCATTAAGGTTGAGTTGAGAGTTGATATTAATAGCCTAAACACATGAGAGATGAGTGAAACACATTAAAATCCCTTGTGAGGTTGGATTGTGATTGCCTATGCTTGAGACTCATACATGTGTGATGACGTTAAAATTACTTGTCTACTTTTTCACTTGTGTTTAAAATGTTTTGACAAAGGCTATGCTTGAAGATTGTGTTATTGGTCTTGATTTAGTATGATTATTGCTTGAGGACAAGCAAGTCTAAGTATGGGGTGTTTTGATGTCCGCTTTTTAGGTAGGTTTTTAATGTCTAGATAAATTAGATTGAGTTGATTTTAGTACTAGAGTTTTATGTTTTTGAGTCTTTTTGCTTTAGTTTTCGTATTTCCTTGAGATTCGGAAACTACGCATCTTTTATGTCTTTTTGTAGGAGTTTTGGAGTTTGAAAGAAGAGTTTGGAGCATTGCAAGAGAAGATTGAAGATTAAGCGCTCAAGTAAAGTTATTGAAGATCAAGGTTGAGCTTAGGAAGAGATAGAGAATTTCGTTACAAGAACATAGGAAAAAGAATCGAGTTAAACGGAGTTGTAACGAATCTTCTACGCAAGTTTTACTCAAAGTTGTTCAAACAAGGCCTCAGGAACGACCCCATGAGGGTCGTGCACGACCCCAATGGGGTCGTGCTAGACCCATGGAGATTACCAAGCCTCAGGACCGACCCCTTGGGGGGTCGTGCACGACCCACTTTGGGTCGTGCATGACGCCGACTCTCCCTTATTCCGAGATCTTTATGGATATATTCTATCTTTTATTTTAGGAAGTAGTTTTATCTTGTTTCCTAGTTTAATTAGGGCTCCTTTTCCTCTATAAAAAGGGGGGCTCTCTCTAGCTTTTATAATTCGTTTTTGGGAGGATATTAAGAGGAAGACTTGAAGGACAAGTTGGAGAAAATTGTAAGACATCTTTGTTTTTATTTGAATTTTCGGTTTGTTTCTATGATCATGTCTTCTTCTTTCTTTTCTATGAGTGAGTAGTTTTCTTAGATTCTAGGGTTGGGTGAAAACCCAACACAATCATGCATGTCTAAACTTGAATTCATGACTTGAATGCTTGAAGATCATATCTATCTATCTTGTGCTTAAAGCCTTTGCGAAAGTTGAGGCATGTATTGCAATTAACCTAAAAGCGAAAGTGTAAAGTTGATTGCTTTGACTAGTTCTAATATGATTATTTGCGACAGTTGATTTTCCTAGGTTGAAGGATAGATAGAGAGTTGTTTAATTTACGATAGTTGATTAAATAACTTGAATTGTTTGCGACAGTTGACTTTTCTATGATCTAGATTGCATGATAGTTGTGAATTCTCGTTGAAAGCATGTATGATTGTTGTTGTGGTAGCCCTAGCCCTAGGATTCCCTTTTTATATTTGATTTAACTCATTGAATTGTCTCGATCTCGACCTCACCAAGGCCGTGTTCGATCCTAGCCCTCGTTTGTGTTCGTGTGTATTTGTGCCCCCTGCGTGTTTGTTTTTGCTTTTCTTAGTTTATCAACTAATCTTTGGCCCTAATCTCATTCCCGTGGACGAACCTGACTCCGCTATACTCAGCGGGGTCTTGAATATAAATTTATTTGTTCAAGAAACCCTTCAACACCTGGTCTGATACGAATTGTTGGATCGTGACGCGTTAGTAACAAGTCAGGGAACTAGTAATGTTCCCTGCGCAGTGGAAATAAACAATAAGAACACATAATTTAGAGAGGAAAACTTTCTGTCCGACCAACAAGTCGTAGAAAGAAAAAACCTCTACCTCTAAGACTCCTTCTCAGAGGATTTTCAATAGAATACCTTTATTAAGTTTCAACGATTACAAGGCAAGTCAAGTTCCCTGGTAACTAAGGCACCGACCAAAGTTCAACCAACTAGACTTCTACAACCCTAAGCGTAAACCTAAGACAAAGCAAACTACTGACTTACTTGTGGATTCTTCACCGAAAAAGCCGCACACTCGTACACTTGAAAAGCTCTCTCTTCAAGTTCGTCGTCTTCAACCACACCTTTTAACCCTAGCTAAACCTAGCTATTTATAAGATAAGTTAAGTTTGATCTCACACGTAATTTTTGCCTAATTACGCTGATATTCCACTTAACAAATCCCACACAATAAGGAAAAAGATTGTTTGTGATTTCGGATCCTCAACCATGCCGATTCTTCCCAAAACCGAATGATATCGGATTTCCCTAGATAAGATCGTGTGAATATTGATCTTATCTTCTCTTTTATCTCCTCAAGCAACCGCCTACAACTGTAGATCTTCGTAGAAGATTGCTCGCAGAAGATATGGTAACTTGCCATTATAGAAAGTCGTGTTCCTTCTGAGACGCGCTTCCTAAATCTGTCACTCGTTCCCTCCATCGTTCCTCACAATGTTCCGTCACTTGTGACCATGTACCTGTTTTCCTGAAACACTTACATGTAGAAGCAAGTTATATCAACTAAGTTTATTATCATCAAAACTAAGAGAAACCATGGAACAACCATTGTTCCAACAATATTGAACAATATCATGTGTTTTTTCATAAATTAAATCATATAATGTATATATTTATTAAATAAAATCATTTATATCTATTTTTTATTCAGAAAGAGATCATTTAGTCTGTATCATAACTTATAAGCAAATACTATTATTATATTCTAAATGATGCTCCGTATATTCTTATATTGGGACCTATGTTCGTTAATGTGAGATTGTTTAACCAATTAATAAACCAGTTAGTTTGTACGTCTGGAGCGGCAGCCACTTAATCAAGTTCTATTAATTCTTGTTTACAATTATGAGATAGATGTATATTTAGGTCAATTTACATCCACACATTTAATTAAAAAATATACCCAACTAATAAATATAAGTGCACATCTAAATCAATATATACACATAAGGGGGTAGACTTGTGTTGCCTGCGGGACAAAGATTCATAGTTCTTTACTCACCTAGATTTTGAACTCAATTTGCTTTTCCTTTTAGTGGATTTACTATCCTAGTTGTTTCTGCTCGTCTTTCTGTGACTTTTTTGTTGATCCTTCTAGCCGTTTAGGCGCCGTTTTTTTAAACCGCCTCTCGGAATACCAAGTTTATTTGGTACTCCGAATTCTTACCTTTTCAAATGTATATATATATACGCACACACACATAAATTGGTAAAAATGTATGCACACTTCTTTTCGGGATTGTACGTCGTCCCATCACCCATGCAAGTATTTATTATAAAAAATGCATTTTTAATAAATATATTAAGTCATATATTTTTTCAAAGTTTTTTTGAATTTTAAAATTTGAGGATCCACAATCATTTTTATTTCTTATCACATAATTTTTTCCCTTTAATATATACACTAGTGAAAAAGTTTGAAATCCCACAAAAGAACGCACATGTTCATGCGCCCCCAATCCCCCTTCTAAACAAAACAAACCCTAACTGGCTCTGTTAGCCGTCGTTGGCACCCGCCCATCTCCAATTTAAGCTTCCATGAATCTGGACTGGCCAAACACCAATTTAGGAGGAATCCCGATCTCCTCCTCGGATTTAAGATCCTCGCCTCATCACTCCTCCCAAATCGATCTGCATGAGCCGTATCGGCTTCTAGAGCACTAAAAGGAGTTCGTTGTCAATGGCGGTCCGTGAAGTTCACACATTACATGGAATCATGCAGAAGGAATATAAGCAGAAACTCCAGGACATATATGGAGATCGAGAATTTCATGAAACTGAAAGTAAACTTTGAACAGCGTTTTAGTAGAGAGAAAATAACATACGCATTTATGAAATAGGTGACTAGAGAAATGATTACAAAAGAAAGAATCATAGTCACAAAAAATTCATAGATTTAGCATCTCAGAAAAAAGTTCCGAAAAACCAACTTAGAAGAAGAGATACCACAATCAAAAGAATATTGAAAATCATAGAGAGAAATAAAGTACCAAGTCATTAAAAATAACACTAAGAACAGTAAATTGCTAATTTTCGGACATGCTTTAAGATTAACACAAAGATTATCATATCACTATAAATTCTCAAGATATATTCCATCATTTTAACAAAGATTATCAAATCAGCAGCGGAGGAGACGGGAGAAAGAATGAGGCGAGGGAAGAAGAAAATCCCAGCCCTAGGAGAGAAGAAAGCTAAATAATACTCCCTCCGTCCCTAGAAGATCGTCTAAAAGGACAGATTTCACATTTATTAAGAAGAGGAGAGGGAATAAAAAGTAACCAATGGAAAGAGGAGAGAAATTATGATGGTGATGTGTAAAAGTGAAAAGAAAGAGAAAAATAAAGAAAATGACTAAAAAGGGTTGAGTGAGTAGATTTTTTTTACTGGATAATGTGGGTAAAAATTGAGATTGAAGGAGGGTAATATTGTAAGAAAGAGTTGATATAAAAAGAAAGATAAAGAGGTGAATAAACTTTTCGAGACACCCAAAAAAAAATACTGGATAATCTTTCAAAGACTTTGAGAGTACTCCAAAAAATTATCCAAAGACGGTGAGAGTACTCCACAAAATTAAAATGATAACCGAACAAAGTTGAATCCATATACTACCGCCAAGGTACGTGGCACCGTCGGATTTAAGATCCCTTTATAGAGTGGCAATAACTTTTTTGATCGACGTACTACTACAATCTATTATAATTTCTTGTGTTGAGAGTATAAAGCCTTATCTAGTTATATCTTACCCGAGTTAACAATTTTATTTTAATATGACATATTAAACTTATACTATATGAGAAAGGAACATATAGATATAGAGATAGGTTAATATAATTTAATATATCATTTATATTGGTAAATGAATATTTTGTTGTTGCATAATTTGCTTAATCTTTTTTATTCTTTGGTTTCTTAGAAGTCTATTTTTCATTTAAATACACCCGGGATAATTATATTAATTAATACTATCATATGCACCAAAAAAATATTATCTTATATATTACTCTCTCATTCCTCATTTGTTTGTCAACTTTTTATTTATGTTATCCTCTTTTATCTGTCCATTTTCCTTTTATAACTATGCTTTCATTACTATATTATCCCTACGTGCCCAATGATCCCTCCGTTCATAAATGCATGATGTGATTTGACATAAATACTCCATAATCTTGTAAAGATCTTTCCTTTTCTATTTAAAATATTTATTATTCTTTTTAATTTATTAGGACAATATTGGAAAAAATATGGTAAATTATGTCAAACATCAAGTGTTATTGAACAAGAAAATCAAGCTAAAACATCATGTATATCTGAACGGAGGGAGTATAATTTTTTACCGATTTTATCCAACTTTATCTATCACATTTTATTTTTTTACATTCATTAAATTACAAAACTACCTCCATTTAATCTCATTTTTACCATCATTGATTCATCATCCAACTTTCTCATTTACCAATATTACTTTATATTCTTCTTAATAACCGTGAAATCTGTCCTTTTGGGCAAACAAATGGGGGCGGAGGGAGTAATATTCATCATTCATCAATAATCAATATATAGTCATGTAATACTTACATCGATTTTTCTATCCTATACCCCAAGAGTATAGGATAAGAATCCAATTTTAGAAATATATCTTAAATTTTGTATTTATAATGCTTTTGATTATTTTTTTAAAAGGGTTTAGACTTTCCTATCTAGGTTTTAGTTTCTATATACGCCCTTAGGGAATCTTTACAACACTAAAAGTTCTCCCTCAAGTGATAAATAAATGCTCTTTTTTCCCTATTCAATTCATTTTTCTAAAATAAAAAAATGCATTATTCTCCCTATTCAATCCATTTAAAAGAGAGAGGTTAAAAGTAATAAGAGTATTAATAGATTTGGCCTTTCCAACTTCTATGATTAGCATTTTATATTCCATGTTGTGATCATGCTTCATTTAGCTTCTTTCCTCAATGTTGTAGCAACGTAATAAACACTTACCTTTTAAATGACACAATAAGGGGCTATGACTATTTATACGATGCATGGGATGTTAGCTTTTGGTAAGGGGAAAAAGTAAGTGTTTATTACATTGTTACAACATTGAGGAAGGAAGTTGAAGGGAGTATGATAACAACATTGATGGAGGAATTTGAAAAGCTGAAAGATTGATCTTGGAATATAAAATGTTGATCATGGAAGTCGGAAAGGCCAAACTCATTAAGGCCCCGTTTGGTATGCTGTTGGAATCGGAATAAAATCAGGAATCGGAACGAACCAATCCTATGACATGTTATTTGGTATGCTGTCGGAATGAACCATTCCTGAGAATTATGGTTTAAAATTTTGGTTTAGACCTTATAATTTAGCGTTTATGAATTTTAGAATTTATTATTTAAGGTTTTGGAGTTTTAGGGTTTTAAAATTTAAGATGAAAAATTAATCTTTTTTTGGAATGGATGATACCTTCCATTTTCTACTGGAATCAATTTTGCCTGCAGGCTTGGAATGAGTCATTCCTGAGAATGAAATCGATTCCAGATTTTGGTAAACCAAACAATATTCTGGAATCAATCATTCCTGATTCCCAGGGAATCGAACCAAAGGAGGCCTAATACTCTTATTACTTTTAACCTCCCTTTTTAATTGGATTGAATAGTGAGAATAGTATATTTTTTTATTTAAGAAAAATGATTGAATAGGGAGAATAGAGTTATTTATCTCTTCAAGGAGAACTTTTAGAGTTGTAAACATAACTATAGATCGTCCAACGGACGGGCGAACCCCTCTAGTAAGTTAGAAAAACCGTACTTATATAAGGTTACTTTTGATATATAAATGAAACTGCATTCCAACATATGTTTTATGTTTAATTACTGATGTTATGATCCATCAATATTATTTCAATTAATTTAATTTTTCTTTTGAAAAGGACTAAAGAATAAAGTAAGTGGAGGAAAAAGTGTTCAAAATTAAGAATGACAGTGATATGTAGCTAGCTAGGCGTATGCATGAACATGATCGAAAAATAAGTAGTCGATCATCCGGCCATTTAAAGTCATTATGTATTTTATTCCTTGCCACATCTGAGAATTGATAGTCTAGCTTTATATTTTTGGTTACATAAATAGAGTATATGGACTATAGAAGAATTTATAAAATTACAAATAATGATTTGGAAGAAAGTACAAAAAAGTGGTAATGATCAAACTAATACGACAGAAAAAATGACATGTAAAAAGAAAGTTAAGAAATGGCATAGACCAGAACATGGATTCGTAAAGTTAAATTTTGATGGATGTAAACATCGAGATGGACGAGCTACTGTAGGATACATTATTCGGGACCATGATGGGAGAAATATTTCGAGAAATGCTTTTGCAAGCGAACACTGGAGTACAATTCAGGCAGAAGCAATAGGCATGTATGAAGCAGTCTGTGAAGCTAATAAAAGGAATTTGTCTAAGATCTAGATAGAAGGAGTCAGTCTAATTGTTATACAAGCTTTGCAAGGAAGTAGATCATGTCCATGGCAGATTGAAATGTTAATCTCAGACGCACTTGTGCTACTATAGTCGTTTGAGGTAGTTCGATTTACACATATACCTCGTGACTGTAATAAGGTTGTTGATTTGATTAATAGACTGCGTCATTCTTGTAGTGCAAATCAAATTCATACATACTAAGGACTTCAAGTCCTCATCCGAAAGGATGCTATAGGCTGACTTTGATTAGCCTAATCTTTTCCAACTCTAAAAAAAAATAAAAAAAATAAACAGAGCATATGGAAATTGCTATTTAATGATAAATTAAACAGGTTCGATTTAGGTGTGGATGGGTGCACATGTGTAAAATAAGAACGGACATTAGTTGTTAGATGAAGAGAAATTAATTAAAAGTGTAGATTATTTCACTTAAAAATGAGAAAAATATGACACGGGTAAACTATTCGAGTATATTTTGAAAAACGAATACAGGGGACACGTGCGTGATGTGCACGAAAACGAATTTTTTGTGCATCAAAACTAGATGCAAGTGCATCAAAAAGCACCGAAAGTGCATCAAAACTGGCATCTTAAATATGTGTTTGTATGTCAAAATAAGTAGTATGTGCACCAAAACAAAACTATCCTATGTGCATCCAAGGTGAAACTGATGCATAAAAGAGTATCTTATTATGTATGTGCATTAAAACTAACCATATGCGCATCAAAACAACTAAAAAGTGTATGTTATTTTGCATGTGAATTGAAACGAACGATATGTACAAAAACTAGCTAACTATAGGACTCATAAACATATCTAAAATTTAAAAATAATTTAAAAAAACAAAAAAACGAGCAAAATGTGCATCAAAAGTCGATGCACATCCAAGGCGAAACCGATGCACGTCTAAGGTAAAACCGATGCACATCCAAGGAGAAACAATGCACAAAAAGTGTGTCTTATTATTTATGTGTATTAAAACTAACCATCAAAAGAACCAAAAAGTGCATATTATTTTACATGTGTATCAAAAAGTCGATGCACAAACAATTAGTTTTGATGAACATAGAATTAGTTTTGATGCACATTTGAGGCGAAATCGATGCACATTAAAACTAGCCATATATATGTTCTTCAAAACAACCAAAAAGTGCATATAATTTTGCATGTGTATCGAAATGAACGGTATGTACATTAAAAACTAGCTAACTATAGAATTCCTAAATATATCTAAAAGGTTAAAATTAAAAACAATTTCAAAAAAAATAAAAAAGTTCGAAATCGAGCAGGATGCGCATCAAAAAGTCGATGCACATCCAAGGCGAAACCGATGCACATCCGATCCATGGCGCAATTGATGCATATCCAAGGCAAAAATGATACACAAGATGCACGGGTCACGCATCTTGTACATCGGGTAAAATTCGTGTGTGCCGACGTGCCGCATATATTTTACCCTATTTAATGAAATTCTAATCTAGGGCGTCGATTTTTTCCGATCCGGAGAACGGATGATATTCACTCATTTTATACTCTAATAATCATTTGCACTTGTGATACTTTCTCATATGTTTTTGGTTACATACATAGAGGATATGGGAACTGATATTAATGATAAATTAAACATATTAGAGTTTAAATAATCAATTCAAAGACAAATAAGGTATCAAATAATCAAGTACTAGCATAATTATATTTTACTACATTACTCCATTGTTTATGTATGAATTAAATTGATTAATCTTCTATCTCTATACAACATATAAAGTTGTCCCTCTCAAGTTAAATAAATGCTTCACATTTATGTTGATTTTTCTCAATATTAAAATACAATAAGTATTTAAAAAGTTATTTGAAAGACTATAGTTAATAATTGACTATTTATCTCCTTTCAAAAAACTTGAGATTTGTTAAGTGATAACTATGGGTGAATGATTCATCCCTTTTGTATTATGCATATTTTGAACTTAGCAGACTTTAGATTATACGGCTTGACGGCCCTTACGGCCTTCAAGCAGATCGTATACACACAGCAAGCTGAAGCCAAAATATCTACCCTATAAATAGCATGTACATATCAAAGTAATAAAATCAAGGAAAATCAGATCTGAGTTCATAAGCTTTTCTCCCAAATTCTCACAACACGTTATCAACACGAGAGATTTCTCAAACAAAATACCAACTGAGTGGCTAGATCTTCTGAAGGCAATACATATTTCATGTTGCTTTCAATTTTTCAAATCTGTTTTATAGATCATCCGTTTTAATAGCACAATGATACGAGAACTTGCATCAAAAATTATTTTCTCATATGAAACGAAAGATATTTGAGAATAAACATCGGTATTTTATTGGATCTGAAAGGTTATTACAACAAGATCGAATTTTACATTCAAGATCAAAATAAAACCCCTAGTTTACATCAGATCTAAACTAAACTTGAAAAAAAAGTATTTTACATACCTAATAAAATTGAGGCTTGTTGATCCAAATGAGGATCCAAAAGATTATCATGATAATTATAAGGCATATGGAAGTTTCAAAGAAAAATTGGTCGGAGTGAGGCATGTCGATCGAAAAAAAAAGATGAGGAGGAAGAAGATGAATAGAGGAAGTCGAGAGAAGATAATAAGGAGCAAACAAATATGTGGAGGAAATATAAAGGAGAAAAAGTGTGATTCTGGGGTAGAGATCAAGAGGATGGGAGAAATAGATGAAATGTAAAAATACCTATAAGAATTCGTAGGGTATGTTTACTAAGAACTTTCTCCTTTGATTGCATATAAGCATGGCTTTCTTCTTCTTCATGAATCTTGAAAACAAAGGCTTCTCCTTCTTCTTCATGTAAGGATTTCTTTTCTGCTAGAAGAAGTTTTGAAAGAGAGTTTTGAAAAGGCTGATAATTTTTACTACGTTTATGTTGGTTCATATTAGGGTTTTATCATACAAATAACCAAACCCATGCAAATTGATAAGAGTAGAGAGAAATTTATTCATTGTTGGGCTATTTCTCTGGTCAATTGATAAGATATACACGTATCCTTTATTATTGCCGAATTCAAAATATCACTGTAGGATAGGCATACGTGTAGTTAATGGAATTGGCTTTCAAGAATAATTTTATGTTAAATTTTGTCTATATATGTACATGAAGTACATGTTCATATTTTCATATATACATAATGATCTTTCTCTGATGCTAGTCATATATGTCAGTGAAAGAAGAGTGCTTTTTACTAGCTTTTCCTTTTCCTTTTCAATCTTCCTCTTCTCTTTCTCCTCTCTTATTTTCTATTGGCTACTTTTATTACAAAATTAATTTAATTTTCTCTTTCTCCCTACTTTTTATTCACATAATACATTTTCACACAACCCCAATACAGTTTTACACTTTCTTAAAATACGTGTTTTTTGTACAATTTGACAAATAAAAAGAGACCGAGGGAGTAATATATATGCTTGCATACGTACAATACACATAGATAAGATTATTAGTCTATACTTATTAATTAATCTTAATAACTAATTAATATACTTTCATTCACGTTTATAATATTAAATAAAATTGATTGATTATTTATATATGTACATGTATATCTAAATCACTAATTAATATTTGATCTAATTTATGTAGTTGATCAAATGATAAATATTGCAAAGAGGGAATTTGATATTCTCGACTTATCGGGTCAGATATATTTATAATGGAGAGTTGACACACTGGCTCACCTCCAAGCAAATGGTCTACAAGAGACCATAAAAGAAAATGAAAATACTTCCCCGCAGGATAAGGCTAAGGCGGTTATATTTCTTCGCCATGATATACATGAAAGCCTAAAATCTGAATATCTGTTGGTAGAAAATCCCCAAGAATTATGGGGAAGCCTAGAGCAAAGATATGGGCACCAACAACAAGTTTTTCTCCCTAAAGCAAGTGATGCATATTCTAATTTAAGGTTCCAAGACTTTAAATCAGTCAGTGATTATAATTCTGCCTTCTTTCGTATAACTTCACAATTACGTTTATGCGGGCAGAAAATCTCTAAAGGGAACATGTTGGATAAAACTTTTTCAACCATGCATGCTATTAATGTGTTGTTACAACAACAATACAGAGAGATGAATTTTAAGAAATATTCAGATTTGATACAAGTACTACTTGTTGCTTAGCAGAATAATGAGCTGCTCATGAAAAATCACAACCTAAGGCCAACTGGTACTGCGTCGTACCCTAAAACAAATGCCACATATGCCTCTCAAGGAAATGATAGTATTTATCAAGATAATCGTGGACACGATGGCAATCGTGGACACGATGGCAATCGTGGACACGATGGCAATCGTGGACACGATGGCAATCGGTCGTGGTTGTGGCCGTGGTCGAGGACGTGGTTTTGGTTTTCATTTAAAAACCATAAATGGAAATAATACAGAATATTTGTGCATCACAAAATAATTATGTGGCAAGAAGCAGATTTTAGAAAAACTGCCAGCCCATTCTACTGGACTTTATCACACATATATAAGTCCAATAGAGACAAATGTAACATCTTATGAGAGATTAAAAGATAAGGAGATGTTTACATTATGGAATGACCGTTTGGGTCATCCGGGTAATGGAATGATGCATAGAATCGTTGAAAGTTCAACTGGGCATTCAATAAATAAAGAAAGTGTCCTTAAATCAAGTGATTTTAACTGCAGTGGTTGTTCACTTGGTAAACTAATCACTAGACCGTCCAAGAATAAAGTTGGGACTGAAAATCCAATGTTTTTACAATGAATACAAGGTGATATTTGTGGACCGATAGTCCCACCGTGTGGACCATTTCGATACTTTATGTTATTATTTGATGCATCGACAAGATGGTCACATGTTAGCCTCTTATCAATAAGAAATACAGCTTTTGCTAAACTCCTAGCACAAATCATTCACTTACGAGCTCAATTTCCAGATTATACAATCAAAATAATCTAACTTGATAATGTAGGAGAATTTACTTTCCAAACATTCAATGACTATTGTATGTCAATTGGGATTACAGTTGGACATTTGGTGGCTCATGTTCACACACAAAATGGTCTTGCTGAATCTCTAATTAAATGATTACAATTAATAGCTAGACCATTATTGATAAAGTCTAAACTGTCAACATTTGTTTGGGGACATGCTATATTATATGCCGCAGCTCTGGTCCAATTAAGACCTATTGCATATCATAAGTATTCCCCGTTACAATTAATGACTGGTAAAGAACCAAATATATCACATTTAAAGATATATGGTTGTGCAATTTATGTTCCTATTGCTCCACCACAACGCACAAAAATGGGTCCTTAGGAATATATGTTGGTTTTGAATCCCAATCAATTACTAAATATCTTAAACCTACTACCGGTGACCTATTTACGGCAAGATTTGATGATTGCCATTTTAATGAAAATGAATTTCCAAATCTTGGTGGAAAAGGGAATAAAGAAATCACTTGGAATGCTTCATCGTTATCTTATGTTCATTCATATACAAAAATGTGTGAACAATAAGTACAAAAGATTATACATTTACAAAGTATAGCAAATCAATTACCTGACTAATTTACAGATACAAAGAAAGTGACAAAGTCACATGTGCCAGTTGTAAATGCCCTTGAAAGAATTGAAATTCATGTTGGACAACTAGATAAGATTCCTGAAAAGGAATGTATAGCGCGCTGAAAATGCGGCCGCCTGCCTGGATCAAAAGATCTAAAAACAAGAAAGAATAGGCGGCTGAATAATCCAAACGAAGCTGCACCAATTTCCTATTCAGAGGGAGAACATGACAAAAATACCTCCGAAAATCTAGGAGATGTGTCAGAAATAAAAACTGTTCCGGATAAGAACAAAACAAAGGATGTTTCGCACAAGAACAAAATGGAACCTGTTCCAGATAATGACAAAAGCATTGATAATTACAAAATTGTAGTAAATTATGTCTATTCTGGAATACAGTGGAACAAGAAAGACATTATCCTTGATGAGGTGTTCGCATCTCTGTTGCCACCGAAATAGTGGTTGATGACGATGACATTGAACCACAAACTATTGATGAGTGTCGTGTTAGACACGATTGACCAAAATGGAAAGAGGCTATGCATAGTGAATTAAAATCGCTTGAAAAGCGTAATGTTTTTGGCCCAATAAAGCTGAAACCAGTGGGCTATAAATGGGTATTTGTACGAAAGCGTAATGAGAAAAATGAAATTGTGAGATATAAGGCAAGGCTTGTAGCTCAAGGTTTTTCTCAGATACTCGGGATAGATTATGAACAGACATATTCCCCTGTAGTTGATGCAACTACATTAAGATTTTTAATTAGCCTAACTGTTTCAAAGAACTACAAATGCGACTTATGGATGTTGTAACTGCATATTTATATGGATCACTTGATAGTGATATTTACATAAAAGTTCCTGAAGGATTAAAATTACCCGAGGTATATAAAGCAAAATCTCGGGAAATGTTTTCTATAAAATTGCAAAGATCATTATATGGTCTAAAACAATATGGAAGGATGTGGTACAATCGACTTAGTGAATATCTTCTTAAAGAAGGATATCAAAATGATACCGTTTGTCCATGTGTTTTCATGAAACGATCCAAAAAGGGATTCGCTATTATTGTAGTATATGTTGATGATTTAAACATTATCAGTACATCCGATGAACTTGAAAATGCTGCAAAATACTTGATGAAAGAATTTGAAATGAAAGATCTTGGAAGAACCAAATTTTGTCTCGGTTTACAAATTGAGCATTTGAACAATGGAATTTTCATCCATCAAACAAATTACACCGAGAAATTTTTGAAAAGATTCTACATGGACAAAGCACATCCATTGAGTTCACCCATGATAGCTTGTTCTCTTAGTATACATGATGATCAATTCAGACATCGAGAAGATGATGAAGAGATTCTTGGTCCTGAAGTCCCCTACCTAAGCACAATGGGTGCATTAATGTATCTTGCAAACAATACAAGACCGGATATTGCTTTTGTTGTAAGCTTGTTATCAAGATACATCTCATTACCAACAAGACAACATTGGAACGGAATTAAACTTGTGTTTCGATACCTACAAGGTACTCTTGACCTTGGGTTATAATCATAGAAATGCAAATGCTGCTCTTGTTGGATATGCAGATGCAGGATATCTATCAGATCCGCACAAGGCAAAATCTCAAAATGGTTATGTATTCACGTATGGAGATACAACTATCTCATGGAAGTCAACAAAGCAAACGGTTACCGCTACATCATCAAGCCATGCCATGCAGAATTAATCACTGTTTATGAAGCAAGAAGAGAATGTGTTTGGTTAAGGTCGATGATCGCATATATACAAAAAGAATGCAAAATAAGATCAATTGCATGTAATCCAACCATGATATATGAAGACAATTCTGCATGTGTTACACAAGTCAAAGGGTGCTACATCAAAAGAGATCAGACGAAGCACATTTCACCAAAATTGTTCTCAACTCATGTCTAGAGAAGAAGGGCAAGATCGAAATCCAACAAATCCGATCAAGTGAAAATGTTGCAGATTTGTTCACAAAATCCTTACAACCCAAGAAGTTTGAAGAACTTGTGTACAAGATCGGAATGCGCAGATTTTGAGAAGTACGTTGATTTCAGGGGGAGAATTATACGCATTGCACTCATTTTCCCTTCGTTCAGGTTTTTTCCCACTGGGTTTTACCTGACAAGGTTTTTATTGAGGCAATACTATGAAAGCGTATAAGACAAGTTGTACTCTTTTTCCATGTGCCATGGTTTTTATCCCACTGGGTTTTTCCTAGCCAGGTTTTTAATGAGGCAACATTTCATAACCCCAAATGGAAAGATGAATATTTAAGGGGGAGTGTTAAGAGATAACTATGGGTGAATGATTCATCCCTTTTGTATTATGCATATTTTGTACTTAGCAGACTTTAGATTATACGGCTTGATAGCCATACGGCATGACGGCCCTTACGACCTTCAAGTAGATTGTATACATACGGCAAGTTGAAGCCAAAATCTCTACCTTATAAATAGCATGTACATATCAAAGTAATAAAATCAAGGAAAATCAGATCTGAGTTCATAAGCTTTTCTCCCAAATTCTCACAACAGATTCTTCTTTTAGAAAAAATATAATAAACAATATTTATGATATAAAAACATAGGAAGACATAATATCAATTTTCCTAAA
The DNA here is from genome assembly GCA_964016875.1 of Fallopia convolvulus. Lineage (NCBI taxonomy): Eukaryota > Viridiplantae > Streptophyta > Magnoliopsida > Caryophyllales > Polygonaceae > Fallopia > Fallopia convolvulus. The sequence goes on from OZ024721.1 coordinate 12,157,401, forward strand.
AAGACAAAATATTATGGTTGGCTATTAGTATTCACAATTTCATATGTACGAGAACCGCATTAACTTGAATTTGAAAAAAAAATTTATTAAAAATAAACCCGCAAAATTGATGGTGGTAGATTGAGCAAATAAAATCAAAATAATACTTGAACTTCCAACCAAACTTGGATGGAAATTTTTTTATTATAGCTTGAATTGTTATGTAGTGTACACCGATTAAATAATCAAATAGTTTATTTATGTATGATTTGCAACGGTTTAATTTGTTTTAGTTGTATGATTAATTATGGTATTTCATAATGTAATTTAGTAAACTCTAATTAAGTACACTTAATCATACTCCCTCCGTTTAGTTCCATTTGTCCTTATAGCCAAATGTACATACATTAAGACATGCCTTATTCTTACCAAATTGTCCCTATTAAATTCATATTGGAAAAAGTTGAATGGTGCATGTAAATGTATTTTGCTTTTGATTGGATAAATACAAAGGACAATATCAGAAAATTTTGGACAAAATACCAAAAATGAAAAATAGAACTAAGCAAAAAATTAAGTTTAAAAGGACAAATAGAACTAAAGGGAAGGAGTATGTTACAATTTCCAAAAAATTAATCATTTAAAATAAGAATATACATAATTTATAACATTTGTCCCGTCCAACGGACGGGGTCAGCACTCTAGTAGTATTGAAAAGTCAAGTTAATGATAAATATTTCTGAACCGAGGGAGTATTAATTATTTCAAAATTGCTATAATATGGATTCATTCATTAACCAAATCATGTTTTTTTTTAAACAATGAGCTACTAGCTCATTACAAGGCAAACATTAGGCTTTCCTAAAGGAAGATGACCAACCTAAATCATCACAACGGATGATCTTTAAGAAATGCAACAAAAGAGGATAAAGAGAACAATCGTTCCTAATATTACAAAGATTCGGGTCTAAGAAATCAGAAACTAGAAACGAATATAAGAGAGCAGTACGGAAACGAACGACAATGACATGTCTTCTGGCTAAAAAATCAGTCACTGAGTTACTTTCCCTGAAACAATGGAAAAACACAACATTATCAAACCCCCTGACCATATTTCGAATATCTTTAATTAGACACATTTTTTAAGGAATTTATGAGAACTAAATTATCCCCTTCAATAACAATATTTTTAATATTCATACGAATCACTTCTCGAAGGCCATGAATAAGCGCTAAAGTTTCAGCCTGGAGTATTGACATTGAGGGTACCTATTGACGATCAAAATTTAGAATTGGACTAATATGATTTCTTAAGATATAGCTTATGAAGGTATTTTAGTTACTTCGTTTAGATGCATCAAAATTTAATTTGACCCAATCAACCTGAGGTCTTAACCAAGCCGCATTATTTTTCCTCTTTCGCATTTGACAAACATGAGAACTAGTGTTATTAGTTTTTACTTGTGAGGAAGTCCATAGCGAATGCTCCCGAGCTGCAAGTTCACTAGGTAATAAATGAGACATACGAGATGTGTGGTTGAAGATAATTTTATTCCTATGGTTCCAAACAAACCACCAAAGAAAACATAAAACATTACTATTTGCATTTACTTTGAGAGTAGAAACTAGATTATCATAGAAATTTCTGGAGCAATTTATCTGAAAAGATATATTTAACTTCAACTCCAACTCCGAAATCATTTTCTGAGTAAAAGGACACAGGAAAAAGAAATGATTAATATGCTCATCATTCATATCACAGAGAGAACATGTATGAGGGACCAAGTTATAAAATCTATTAAGCCTTTCTGTAGTTGGAAAACAATCCGTACAAGCTTTCCATATGAAATTTTGTATCTTAGGGGGCAAGTTAGTCTTCCAGATCCATGAAAGATCGAAAAACTGGAATTGTCTCCTAGAATTTATCAATTCTGAGGCCGATTTTACTGAAAATTGACCATCACTGACAGGACTCCATATAATTGTGTCCTCAACATTAGACGTCGGAATTAAAAGTGAAGTAATTTTGTTTACTACCCAGAGAGGTAGCAACTGATTTAAAGCCTGTACATCCCAAGTTTTATTAATTGTAATGAAATGCTGGACTTTTACCCTTGCATCTCCATTGTCAAAAAACTCAAGCAAATTTTCGTTTTCAATCCAGACATCAGAGCAAAAATTAATTTTGCAACCATCCCCATCTAACCACTTTACTCCTTTAGAGAAAGAGTCCCTAAGACTTAGGAGTCGACCAAACTGCCAAGAAGTCGTTTTTTGTTTATAAGAAAAGATATGTTCCGAGTGGAGATATTTTTCATTTATAATTTTCACCCAAATATTCAAAGGTTGAGTTAATATTTTCCATAACAGTTTCATCTGAAGAGCAACATTATTATTATATGCAGTGCGCAAACCAACACCATCATTTTCCTTTGGGGAACAAATTTTATCCCAGCTGATAAGAGGATGATGATTAGGAGTAAATTTATTCCAAAAGAAAGATTTATTGACTTTATCAATCTCATCACAAATCCCTTTAGGCAACAAGAAGCTCTGCATTAGGTAACCTATTTGTCCTAGAAGGTTTGATTGTATTAATACCGTCCTACCTGCTTGAGAAATAGAATTTGCCTTCCACTGTGATAATTGTTGTTTAAGTTTCAGAATTAAATCATTAAACATGATGTTTTGAACTTTCCCTTTTAAAATAGGAATGCCCAGATATTTTTCCATGGAAGTGGTAATCTGAATATTTAGAATACTAGCAAGAGATATAGTTGTAGGGCGAGAAATGTTCGACGACGTTTGAAAAGAGCTTTTATTATAATTTATAGAAAGACCAAAAAGGGTGCTAAATTTTTGAAGAAATAATTTAATAAAATTAAGATTATGTTGTGTTGCATTTGCAAATATAATTGTATCATCCGCAAAGCTCAAAAATGGAATACAAGTTCCATTTCTCACTAAACGGATACCAACTCTAGAGGAAGGTTGAGAAGATTCATACTGTAAAGAGCGCGCAAAGTATTCCATGGCTAACACAAAAATGAATGGCGACATTGGATCCCCCTGACGAATGCCACATTCTGGAGAAAACTCCGGTCCCGGTTCATTATTACCAAGAATTGAAGAAGTCGAGGTGGTAATACAAGTCATAATAAGGTGAACCCATTTCGAACAGAAACCAAATTTAAGAAGAATACATCGAATGAAATTCCAATCAATTTTATCATAGGCTTTTTTCATATCTATTTTAATAGCCATCCAACCCTTCATACCTTGTTTTTTCTTATGAAAAGAATGAAATATTTCATGTGCTATTAATATATTATCTTGAATTAGTCTACCCTGGACAAAAGCACCTTGTAAAGGATGTATCATAGATGGTAACAAATGTGACATTCTAGAAGATATAATTTTAGTTATTAATTTATAAATTGTATTGCATAAACTGATAGGACGATAATGTCCAATTACTAAAGGATTTGTGTTTTTAGGAATTAAAGTTATAAAGAATTTGTTAATAGACTGGAGCATTAAACCTGAGTGGAAAAAAGCATTAACTGCTAGGATAATAGAGGAGCCAACAATATGCCAATAATGTTGGAAAAATTCAGCCGTGAACCCATCAGGACCAGGCGTTTTGTCTAGAGGCAAGCTGAACATAGCAATTTTTATTTCCGCATGAGTTGGCGATTTACAGAGGATATTATTATCTTGAAGTGTTATTAAATTAGGAATAACGTCTAAGTCGTCCACCTAAATAGTACACAAAGGATTATGAATAAAAGGAGAACGCATTTCCTGTGAAATATTATCTGAAATTGAAACATGATAAAAAAAAAATAACCAACCCTTGTGAGGTAGTAAATTGTGTTATTCTTTGTTTACAAGATCTAATTTTAGAAATAGATTGAAAATACTTTGTATTTTTATCCACATTTTGCAATTGTTTGACTTTCGCTCACTGTTTCCAAAACGTATTTTGGAATTGCAATAAAGCATTGTATTTATTTAAATGTCGCTGAAGTTTAGTAGTTATGTTAAGATTATTCGGATTATGTAGTAGCTCATCTTGTAATATTTGTAATTGATTAGTAGCTATTTTCAATTGTTCATAATTATTATTGACATGATGTTTTGCCCATACTTTAGCATATTTTTTAAGTAAATTCATTTTCATAGAAATGTTGAACATAAAAGATCCATGTAACTGGTATTTCCAGGCTTTAGAAACTAGTCTTTCAAACTCCTTGTTTGCTAGCCAAGCATTTCCAAACCGAAAGGGGAATTTTTTGAAGTTGTTCAGTTTAAAGGATATTATACAATGATCAGAGGTCGTAAACGGATGATGATGAACTGATATAGACGGATAGTGTGAAAGTAAGGATTGATGAATTAACACTTTGTCTAATTTTTCAAAAGTGTTTTGTAAAGAGGTGGAACTTTTCCTCCAAGTAAAAGGAAAACCTGTAGTCGGAACATTCAGTAGATCAAGTTTTAATAAAATTGAATTGAGCCTTATAAATCTCGAATTTGGAGGCATAAGTCCTCCCTATTTATCATGTATGAAGTTAATTTCATTCAGATCTCCAATAATAAAAAAAGGGAAAGTTGGAATTATTAACCAAATCATGTTGAACTTAAAAGATTTGTCCTAATCAGTTAAAAGCAAATATGGAGTGATACTCACGGTCATGTTAGCTGATAAAAAGAACTTTTCAACCATTTATAATGAAAATTTCATGCTTAATTATGAGATTATTCAAATATACATTGTAGGGTGATTAATAATTACTATTTGCATGCTACTTAATTAAGTAAGATAAATAAACCTTTTGGTCCCAAAAGCAAGAATGCCCATCTTGTTAGTTGCATCATCGCAAGCACATTATATAATTTTGTGCATCAAGGACCGAACACATTCCTAAAACGACAGCCCACAAACATGAATCAATCAACAACTTGTCACTTAATTCAAATGTGGACCCCACACGACAGCTAAAAATCCAACGCAAATACTTCACATACATTATGACTTCTCTTTATTCCTTTCGCTACAAATACAATTTCACACCCTAACTTTATATATACTGGCTAGTAGCTAGCGAGCATTTGTATTACATGCATGTAACTATGTAAGATTGAGAACTGACATGATAGCTTAGCGTACATAATTCGTGTGGCAATCTCTTTTACTGTGTGACGGAATCAGAATTAAAATTTTCAATTTATCTTATATATTATGTCCAAATTTATCATATACATATCGTGATAGATTGAATTTATCTTATATAGATCAATATGAAAAATCTTGATTGACTAAATTTTGTTGGTACAATTTTGAGAACTTACGTTCTATAGTATTGGAATAATGATTGATTTCTCCATTTTAATAATGGCAAACATTATAAGAAAACTAATATACTATGTCCAAGTATTTTTTGGAACTACATATTAAACAAAATTGCAAAGTCATATAACGATGTTCTCATTAAGGGAACTCAAGTGTCGCATGTTCCCGAGTCAAGAGAACACCCATGCCAGTACACAAACAACTCAGCGTGAAATGCGGAAGCTTGTTCCAGACAAAAAAGAGGCATAGTCTGAGGAACAGACTGAGCCGAGTGATCCAATGGCCCGATAAGTTTCAAGAGTTGACGAAATTCAAATGGAGTCCCATGTCAAGAAAGTACACTTTCTTGGAGAGCAAGACAAGGTCATTTCGGACAATTTCCAAAAGGATTTGATTGGGCTCCAAGGATGAACACGCCTATATACGAGTGAACAATTACTTTGCAAATTAGTTCTCAAAAAGTATCAAGCAAACTCTAGAGAGATCCAAGACTGAAAGAAGAAGAACCCAGAGAAGTTCCCGGCGGCTAGTGTGTGATTCGACGAAGGTAAAGAAAGAGTTCCCAAGAGCAAGCTAGGGAACTAATTAGTGAAGAACGTAGGTTTAGGTTTGAGTTTCTTTTTTTAGATAGTGAGTTGTTATTTTAGCACTTAGGTTGAGAAGGTTCATTAGTGTTTATAGAGTTCTGAGACTGCTAGGAATAGAGAAGTTTGAACATTGTCTGTTGTAGCTAAAGGAACAATCGATAAAAGAAGAAAGTCATTTAAAATCCTCAAACGGAGGTAGAGGTTTACCCACTAAACTAGTTGTTTGTTATGCGGTTCCTCTATAAGGAACTAAGTCTCTTTATTTCTGTTATGTTTACTTGCCTTTGCTTTTATTCTGTTGCCTTGGGAATAACTGAACCACTGTTCTCAACTCATCACTAACACATACGATCCAATAAATTTATCTTATATGATAGAATAAGAGGTTGATTCGCATGAAAATGAGGCTTATCATAAAAACTAGAAACAAATGATGACATTTGGATTTGAGAAATGGATAAAATTAAAAGAGATAAGGAAAAAATAGTAGCTGTGACGAAAAAATTTAATTTAATTTAATTTTCTCTTGTTTTTACCAAAATCACGACATTTGACTTTTTACATTACGTTTACATATTTTATGCATATGTTCACACTATTATAAGACATGTTCACATATTATCACCTTAACAGTTTAGATATTTTATAATATGTTCACATGTATTGCAAGTGTGTTCACATATTAATATTGTTTGTCCATGTTTTATGGTCATATGTTCATGTTCGATTAAATCATCATACAAGCGTTAAAAGGCTTTAAAAAAATTTGACAAAAAAATTAAAAATAACAAAAATATATATATTTAAAATTATTTCACTTGTTTTTACCAAAAAAACCACACTTGAAATTTTACATTTTGTTCACATATTTTATACAAACAGTCACATTATTACAACGACTATTCACATATAACCACCTTTTAACTTCAGAAAATTTAACATCACAAATATAAGTACATTCACAATATTAGTATTGCATGTTCACGTTGTATGGTCATGTGTTCATACTTGATTTATATCATTTTATAATCGTAAAAAAAAAACTTAATAAAAGTAAAAAAAATAAAAAAATAATTTTTTTATTTTTTATTTTTTTAATCAGATGACCCAAATTCATTTCTTGTTTTTTAATCGGTTGACACAGGTTCATTTCTATTTTTAACGAGAAGAGGTATTTTCATTAGAATCAATACCATAGAATAAAATATTTTTAAAACTATTTTATTTAATTATTGAGATGGCTAGAGCGAACTCTAACATGTCCCTCTTACTTGCGTCATTGTGTGAGAATTTAGAGTATTAATGACAAAAATAAGTACACATGCCCTATACATTATATATAATTTTCATCTTGTCAATCATTCCTTCTATCTCGTATATCAATTGACAATTCATTTCATCTTGGTCACCTAGTTCTAGCGCCGGCTTTTGTAGTAAGATTCCAGTCACAAGGTCTGCACTGCATATCAAGTATATGAAGTATGAATCATAAATCAATTCTAAAAAACAGTGAGGGATTAAGAGAAAGAATATTCTTGAGAATTGAGGAAATTGTACAAACTAGCGTAATTTTGATGATTGGTCCAAGATACCTTGATGCTCGTTAATCTTTGTATACTTGAGACATCGAATACTGTCATTTCTTTTAACCTACTTCAAGTATATTCAGGGAACCAAACTCCTTTTACATGATAAACTGCAAGATTTTTCAAATACCCTACCCATATTACCCCACACTTGAACCAACAACTTACTCAACAAAATCATCACAATAACCAACACTAAGTCCTAATCCCCGGATAGGGTCAAGCTTATCTCGGCTAGGGAACAATTTTGTGGAGCTAAAAATAAAAGGCTTCGGGCTCAACTTGGCTTCAAAAAGAGGATAATGATAAGGTAGGTGACAAGAGGATAAAAAATGGCTAAAACAAATAAGTTCTCCATCATATGATTTCACATGCAATGAACTAATATCTCATATAGGTCTCAAGTAATAGATAACCATGCAATGACAAGAGATAATATGCATAAGGATAGTAAATCACACAAGAAAAGAAGAGGGATTTTTGATGTTTTCCCTATAAGGACAAAAATAACTCACAAGGTAGCAATTTTTGTTGGATTTCAGTCACCTTTACTTAGGATCATATGTGCTCAATTTCATCACATGCTAAGTATCCACATAAAAACAAATTTTACATGATTCAGGCAAAGCTATCCAAACATGCTATGGAATTACATGATCAACCAAGTTAAAGCATATCATAGGACATCTAAGTGGAATATTATCAATCCTAAAAACACAAACAAAGACACAAAAACAAAGCAAAATTGAGTTACCTTTTCCCATACCCCATACTTAAACCAAACAGTGTCCTCACTGTTTAAAACATAGAATATAAAGAGAATAAGGAAAAGGGAACTCACAAAATAAAACTGAAGCTACTTGAAACCATTGATCACTTGAGGAGTTTAAATTTTCTTTCGGTTTTGTAGAGGTCGGTACCGACCCTGAGAGGGTTGGTAACGAGGTTGTTGTACACCGATTCTTCCTTGTTGCACTTGTACCGAGTGTGTGTAGCACTTCTTTTCTTCTTTGTACCTGAGTCACTTTAGAGAACAAAACTTCTATCCCTACTACACTAATCTAACCTAAAAACAAGTCAAAAGAAAGCTAGCAAAAAGATCTAAGAAAGCATAAACTTGAAAACAAAAACAAAATGCGGGTTGCATCCCGTAAGCGCTATTTTAACGTCGTTAGCCCGACGAAGTTACCTTGGCTTACCTAGGGCGGCTGCCATCCAGTATCAAAGGGATCATAAGAAACCCCATACTTAGCCTGAAAAACATCATAGCTTCTCTCCAGAATATTGGGCCCTCTATCATCAGTAAGTATGCTTGGTAATCCTACAACAGGGTTAGTACAATCCGAAAACCAAGGAGGTTTTGACTTCTTCACAAAACTAACAGTAGCATCTAGTATAAGACAAGGATAAGAGAAAGGATCATAACCAGAATTGATTGGATAAGAACAAGAAAACTCACCAGGATCATTCGAGAAGTGGCTCGTTACCGAAGTGTAGGGGGTCGTTAACGACCCTGCTGGATCTGGAAGTGGCTCGATGTCGTGCCTGGATACACCTCCCACCTTGTTTTTCTTCAGATAAGGGTCGGTAGGTTCTTCGATAGGCGTGACATCTTTGATTTTGCTCGTTTCTGTACTTAGGGAAGGGTTATTACCGAGCCATGGTGGGTCGGTAGACTCTTCAATACTACAACTAGCCACTTCGCTCACCGGTGTGTTGAATTGAAACTCGACCTTCTCTTCTCCAATATCAAACGTGAGAAGTCCCTTCTTCACATCAACTCGTACCCCTGCGGTGGCTAAGAATGGTCGACCAAGTATGATTGGCACCGCAGGGTCCTCAGGCATATCTAGCACAATGAAGTCGTTTGGAACAAAAAAATTTCCAACTTGGATAGGGACATCGTCAACGACTCCAATTTCTTTTACAGAAGATCCATCCGCCATGTAGAGTTTCATCTTGACAGGCTCTAGTGGTCCCATGTTAGCCTTGGTCCAGATAGATAATGGTAATAAACTAGCACTAGCACCTAGATCACATAGAGCTTTAAACTTGTGAGTCCCAATACCTATTGAAATTGCAAACTTACCTGGATCACCGAGCTTTTCAGGAAGCTTTATGCAATTGACCTCATTATGCAGCTCTGAGATAGATCTTTTCCTGCTTAAAATCTCTTTTAAAAATTTAGCGTATGCAGGCATTTCATTAAGGGCATCAGTAAATGGAATTGAAATATTTAACCCTTGAAGAATCTTAACAAACCGTCTAAACTTTCCTTCCGTAACATCATTAGCTTTCTTAATCGGGAAAGGAAGAATTTTTGACAGACTCGGGATATAGAGAGGCCCGGATCGATGCTCCGCCGAATCGACAAGAGGGTCGTTCGTTGAAGGAGAAGGGTCGGTACCGATCCTGGTGGGGTCGGTAACGAACTTAGAGTTCGGTTCAGAAGACTTACCTGGCATGGATGACTCGGTATCGAGCTAGGGATCCTCGTTATCGACCCTGTTGGGGTCGGTAACGAGCCTGACAAGGGCATCATCTTCGTTGCCGTGCTCAATGTCTATAGGCTTGGCTCGATCTGGCAACTCCTTGCCACTTCTGAGGTGTATGGCTGGAATTTGTCCTCTAGGGTTCTCTTCGGGTCGGCCCGGAAATTTCCCTTGAGGTCTTGGAATCCGTGCAGCTAGGTTACAAAGTTGTGAGTCAACGCTCTTTTTCCAGATCTCGAACTCGCCCCACCGTTCCATTTGATAATTGAGATTATCTTTGACTCCATTGATTTCATTGTTCACTCTAATGACCCTTCATAGAGTCTATTCACCCATGATGGCGTCTCTTGATAGTCTGAGGGTCTGTAAGGTGGAACTCTCTGTTCTTGCTGAGGAAGTTGGCTCCCTTGGCCGTATGCATAATTTCCCCAGGTGGGTTGATTGTAATCCCTCCATGCATAAAAAGTATCACCTTGGTTCCTATATGGACCCCACATGTAATTAGCTTTTTCATATGCCTCAGCAGCTATGGTTTCCCTTTCTCTCTGGATCTCCTGTATCTCTAAACTGAGTTCAGCAATCTGCTTAGCAAGTTCTTCATGTGTAGCCATGGCCTTGCGTTGTCTTAATCTCCTGTGGAGGGAACGCTCGAGTTCAGGGTCTACTTTATTGGATTAGAGACAACTCGATGTCCTTCAGCTGTCCTACGCTCTAAGCAAAAACAAAAACAAAAAATGAAATCAAAAAGCAAAAACGGGTTCTCGGCGAGGGTCGGTACCGAGCCTGGATAGGGTCGGTAACGAGCCTGGATAGGGTCGGTAACGAGCCTGGAGGGTCAGGGTCCTTACCGACCGGGTAGGGTCGTTAACGACTCAACAGAGATCCTAGAAAATAAACAAAAAAAGCACAAAAACTGGGTTGCCTAGCAGGGTCGGTACCGACCCTAAGGGGTCGTTACCGACTCGGCGGAGTCCTGAAAAACATAAAAAAGAACAAAACTTGGCACTATTGAAATCTCCCCGACAACGACGCCAATTTGTTGATGAGGGTTTCTTGACAACAAATAAATTTACATCAAGACCCCGCTGAGTATAGCAGAGTCAGGTTCGTCCGCAGGGAGAAAGTCTGTGCTAAGTTTTGTAACTTGGAGCGCAAGCAATCAATAAAGCAAGAGTTTTTATCAAGGAAAGAGGAATGCTAAGGTAAAGTTATCACCACAACAATAATCATGCATGCCAACACTATGAAATATAAAGATCATGCTTTTATCACATAAAGGTGTCAACTTTCGACAACCAAAGTAAGTAAATCAATCAACTTTCGTTCAATTAACAAATTTACTATCTAATCTCTTCTACTTCAACTAGGATAGATTTGCTTTCGCTTCAAAACCCTACATTGATTATTCTAATTCAAGGTTTATGCTTTCGCTTCAACAATGAATGAGAAATTCCTTTTAACTTCCGTTTAAAGGATTGAGAACAAGAGAATAGATTCATGAAATAAAAACAATCAAGACATGATCATAAACAAGCATGCACAACCATTGTTGGGTTTAACCCCAACCTTAGAGAGGAAGACTACTCACAAAGCATGATTAAAATCAAAACTATATTAAATTAGAGAAAAAAGCTTACAACTTGAATCCAAAACAAACTTGTCTTCCAAGCTTCCCTACTCGCCCCCCTCTCTCGTCCTCTCTCCATCTTCTCCTCCTTTTCCTCTTCTAACTTGAATGATCAGAAAACTAAAGAGAGGACAAGTGTATTTATAGAGAAACTATTCTATCTTAAATGTATCTATAAGGAAATAATATCTTCTAATAAGATATATCCCTTCTATCTATCTAATAACATAAAAGAAAACAAGATATAAGCTTTTAATTTGCACCGACTCGGACACGCTGCTCCTCGCGGTGCCTCGTTAACGACCTTATCAGGGTCGTTAACGACCCTGTTCAGCACTTCGAACAACCTTGAGTAAAACTTGCGTATAGGATTCGTTACAACTCCGTTTCACTCGATTCTTTTTCCTATGTTCTTATAACGAGTTCCTCTATCTCTTTCCAAGCTCAAACATGATCTTCAATAACTTTACTTGAGCGCTTAATCTTCATCTTCTCTTCATTCTTGAGTGCTATCTTCAAGTGCTTTCCTCCTTTCTTCAAAAGTGCCCCAAAATAGCTTCAAAAACCTACAAAACACCACCAAAGCTTATGTAGACTCCATATCTCAAGAAAATACGAAAACCTACACAAACAACTCAAAACAAAACACAAAACTAAAGAAAAAGACTCAAACACACTAAAAACACACCCTAAAAACATGACTAAAAAGGCGGACATCATACCATGGCACGTCGAACGATGCCCCCGATACCTCCAAGCTTACCTTGGTCACGCGGCGCGCCTTGAGCATCAAGGAGGCCGTCAAGACCGATCAAAGGTAACAACTTTTTCACACTCGTTGTTTGGTCAAAGACATCTCCTTAAGTCTGATCATTGACTCGGGGAGTTGCGCCAACTTCTTGTCAAGAAAGGTTGTCGATCACTTCAAGTTGCCAACCACCCTGCACCTGGCGCCTTTCAAGCTAGAATGGATATCAAATGAAGGCGACTTCTGGACTAAAGGCAAGTAATGCTTACCTTTTCCATTGGTTTTTATTGTGACACCCTTCTCTTTGATGTCACGGACATGGACGCCATTAATTTCCTCTTAGGGAGTCCATGGCCATTTGACCGTCGCGTGTTTCACGAAGGATTTTTGAACAAATAAATGTTCAACTTCCATGGTAAGTGCGTGAACCTCTTACCAATGTCTCCTAGTAAAGCTTTACAAGACGAGGCCGAAAGGCAACGGTCTAAGGCTAGGGACTTGAGCCCGGCACCGCTAGTGTCAAAACAAGGCCAATCACGCCAATCAGAGACCCCTCCACTTTTTGCCGCTTCACTTGGGGTCTCTAGAACCAAAAATACCCATTTTGAATATTGGAAGAAAGAACGCCCACTAGACCTAAAGGCAGTCTGACAGGACTAGAACAACGCCGGTGACGGGTGAGACTGCGCAGAAATGGGAAAAACAAGCTCATTTCTAAACCATGAGGAATTTACAAGTACGACCACTTCCACTCTTCATGAAATCCAAGGAGCTACCAAATCTGAAAAAAAGAGCCTCTGGAAAATCCAGAAGGAAGGAAAGTGACGAGCCACCCCTCCTTAGGACATGCCTAGAGCGCCTCTTGCTAGCCCGATGTCGCAACTTGTCTCGGACACTTAAGGAGTATAAGGATGTCATGCCCGATGAGCTTATAAAGGGGTTACCTCCTATTCATGGCATTGAACATCGGATTCATCTCATCCCGATCGCCTCACTTCCTAATCGGGCTGCATATAGGGTGTCGCCTAAGGAGACTCAAGAATTACAACGCCAAGTCCAAGAACTTTTGGACAAGGGGTTCGTTCGAGAGAGCCTTATCTTTTGTTTGGTCCCGATTATTTTGGTGCCTAAGAAGGACAAGAGTTGAAGCATGTGCGTGGATTGCCATACCATCAACCAAATCACCGTCAAGTATCGTCATCCTATTCCTCGCCTTGATGACATGTTGTACGAGCTGTATAGAATCGAGTTGTTTTCCAAGATCGATCTAAGAAGCAGCTACCGCCAGATTCGTATGCAAGAAGGCGACGAGTGGAAGACGACGTTCAAGACCAAGCATGGTCTATATGCAAGAAGGCCCCACGAACACTCCTACTACTTTCATGAGGCTAATGAACTTTGTTTTACGTAGTTTTTTAGGAAAATTCGTCATCGTGTATTTTGACGACATTCTGGTTTATTATCGGACTTTGGACAATCATGCGAGGTGCCTTAGGTTTGTGTTAGATTGCCTTCGCGAACATTCTTTGTCTGTAAATTTGGCTAAGTGTTCGTTTGTCCAGGACACGAAAATTTTTCTTGGGTTCGCCGTGTCCAAGGATGGTTTACGAGTGGATGCTAATAAAATCTGAGCCATTCGTGAGTGGCCAACTCCCATGAAGCTACGATGGTTCGTTCCTTATTGAGCCTCTATAGGTTTTATAGGCGATTTGTCAAGGACTTCAGTTATATCGTCGGGCCACTCCATAATCTTAGTAAGAAGGTGACCATAATCAAGTGGATGCCGCATCACGAGGTCTTGAATGATACCCTTTGTTGCACCTTAGTGTTGCAATTGCCGAACTTTACTAAGCGTTTCAAGATCGAGTGCAACGCCTTTGACTACGACATAGGGGGTGTACTCCTACAAGAACAAAGGCCAATAGCTTACTTTAGAGAGAAGTTGGCTGGTGTGACATTGAACTACCCGACTTACGATAAAGAATTGTATGCTTGGATTCGGGTTCTAAAGATATGGAAGCAGTACCTTTGGCCAAGCGAGTTCGTAATTCATACCGATCATGTGGCCTTAGTAAAACACCCCTATTTTTGCAACATTGGGTATTACCGCTAGTGACCTCAGACATTACCGCCCAAAGTCGACCTAGGCTTTAGAATGATATTAAAACTTAGGAAAAACGCGGAAATTGACATAAACGTTACATACTTAAATAAAAAAGGGTGCTCACGAATGAGACTTGGTTCTTACATCATTAACCAACATAACATAAAAGTGTTTTGACAACGGAAAACGAACGCTTGTTCTTACAACATGAAATTAAATAAAACAAAATGAACGAAAAATACATCTTTGAGAATCCGGCCCTTCCTTCCTTGTGTGGCTTCGTCTACGCCTTGATGGGATTCCTAGAGTTTGGCATAAATCGCGAAGGGCGAAAAATGCCAAGCAAACATGCGGAAAAGCGGAATTAGTCTAAGGAGACTGAGCAAGTGAGAATGGAAATTCTCAAGGGTATTATGGTAATTTATAACATTCAAGAGATATTATCGGAATGTGTTTTTAGATATAGAACTTTATGTGGAGCTTATCGGAACGAGAAGGAGTAAATCTCGAGACGAGATAACTCGTAAATCGAAAGAAGAACTACGAGATTGTAGACTTCTTAGAGTACAAAGTATGTTGGGACCGTTTATTAATTCATAAAAGTTTTGAAAACCTCCCGCACCCTTGACGGATCTCAACCAACCTCATCTTATTTAGTGCTCCAGATAGGGGAGGTGGCCTGAAGGCGCTTAAGTACCCGACCACCTTAGACAAGCTCGAATAAGCATTCAGATTGGAAAGACGATCTTTTCAAGAACCGGGAGCCGGGTGGCCTTCCACGTTGTACTATTCCGACCCGGTTTTGGTTTCTTTTAATTGTGCTTTGGCACTTTTCTTGTATTGTGATGAAAACTTTTACTTACATTAACTTATTTTAAGAGTGCGAGGGGCCATGAATGGGCCCGGGTCCACTTAAGGGAACGAAGTTCCGGCACCTAGCTAGGGTGCGCACCTCCCTCCTCCGAACAAGAGCAGATAGTGGATCATGATCCTTAAAGTCGCAGAATTTAGGAATGGTGCGATACGACTTAGTAGGTTATATAGAGGTGTCTGGTTAGTCACGCACCCCTTACTATTTCATCCAAACCGATCTCGAAAAGAGATCTTAAACAAGCAAGTTCACAAACAAGACTACCGTAATAGTCCTATCGAATATTAAATGCGTAAATAACGATAATAATTGGGTCACTATTTCTGACAATCGATATTCCTAGATTCGTTTATTATTAGTAAACAAGTTGTTCCCAACATCGAGAAATTTTACGAAACGAATTCACGAGGCTTCAAGGAGAAATTAAACTTGCCTTAGCTTTCACGAGTGTTTCCGAACAAAGTTACGGTAATTGGTGTCTTAGTCGGAACGGAAACTCGACCTAGCCATACGATAGATATGAGCGAACTTTTAATAAGAATTTCTTAAATTCTTAAATGTCTCTCATATTTTTTTTACAAGAGAGCTAATACTAAATTATTATAATAATAATTTAGGTGGAGGTGATAAAATAATAATATCCCTTATTATTATTTCTTAATTGTAGTATCCAAGTATTCCCTATAAAAACTTTATTTTATTTTAAGGATTATAAGATTTTGAAGCTCGCGACATAATATTATTTAAATTATTAAATATTCAATAACCTAAGGTTAATGTCCCATTAAAAAACATATTCATAACCTTTTTATTCATTTATGTTCACAGTTAATATTTTCTCATTATCATTGAATAATTCTTTTATTTATTTCATGCAAGGTGATAGATTATATAAAGTCCATTAAAATATATTTTCCATATTTATATAACATATTGATTATAAAAAAACCATTATTATTATATAGAAAGTCCATAATCCCTTATCATATTATATCTTTATCTTTTTTCTTAAATATCTTTATTTCATAACTTGAGCATAAAATATCTTTTAAGACTAATTTATCTTATTATTATACTTTTTATCTTATCATAATTCTTATAAAAAAATACATGCAATATTTTTTTCTGCTATAAAAGGCATGACGATATTATATTATATTATGCTTAAAGATAATTATAGTATGCTTTCCATGTATGAAAGATAATAATAAATTTCTATTATTTATTTAAGACGTTCTCCATGTCAAGAACATTATTTTATAAAATATGTGCATGCAAGTCATTATTTTTATGTATGTAAGTATTAATAATATTATTAGCATATCTTTTCTAACAACTCATGTCTTTACATTATAATAGCTTTAAATCTAGTATATTTAATCTATATCTTAGTATCCATGTGTATATAAATATGAAGATTATAAGCTCATTATTTTATTTAAGATAACTCATGTCATAAGATATATTTCACATTATAAATAACATGCCTAATATTACTTTATCTATGTATAAGGAATTTAATTATTTGTGTTTATCTTGTCTAACTAACAAGATCTTTAGATCATTATTTATATTAGGTTAAATCTATTATTATTATATAAAGCTACTAGGTTTATATTAAAGCAACTAGAATAATTTAAAAAAATAAGATAAAAGATTAGACCTTCTACATGATGAAATTTGTGTAAAAACAGAACACTGGAGAAGTGCAAGGGAGAGGGGACGGTGCACCAGGGGCAGGGGCGGCGAGGCTCGACGGCGGCTCGGCGGGGCTCTGGCGGTGGCTCGGCGGTCCAGCGGCGTTACAAGGGTGGTGCGGTGGTGGCTCGGGGGTGTTTTGAAGGTGTTTTAATGGAGTTTTGATATAAAAAAATCAGCAAGGGAAAGGAAAGCTTTTAGGCTGAATTTTGACAAACTAGAATAGCAATGTTGCTTAGAAGAGAGAAGAGAGTTTGATGTGCATTTTTCAGCTTTTAAATAGGCAAATTGTGAGCTCTCTTGACCCACCATGGTGGAAGTTGACCTATGGAAAAGAGGGAGATTGAAGATGATTGGGGAGAGGTGTGTTAGTTGGATGATGACAAAGGATCATGATAGGTTTGGGCATTCCTTGAAGCAACCATGGAGATTGGGAGTCATCTTGGACATGCAATGGACTACCGTCAAATAAATCAGACAAATATGACTCTCTTTGGAAGAAGAAAAAAATGAGGGTTTATAATCAAAAGAGTTGCAATGTGAGTAGACAAGTTACAATGGCTTAGCGGATTGGAGTGTGTGTTATTATGGGAGAGGTTCAAGAGGTCTCGGGTTCAAGTCCCGATTCTTGCCCCTTTTTATTTGCCTTTCCTTTTTATTTTTGCTAGCCTTGTCTTCGAACATTATAATAACTTATTTTTAATTGAGATTTTATCAATCACTTCAATAATCTTGTATAATATGCTCTTAATTTTATTATATTAATATTTAAGCTCTCTTATTTTAAGAGGAGAAGGATTATTTAATTAATATAATTGTTTTATAAACCTCTGAATATTGCGTATATTACAATAGTACCCCCTTTAATTAGTTTCGTCCCCGAAACTAGGAAAAACGTAGAGCGGTACAGGGATAGATATGAAAGATATCTACTACACTCACGACTGTGAGGATACAACGAAGGGTCTAGTACCCCCTTAAAGGATATTTCATACTATACTTATTGTGACATTAATTGGGGAAAATGTTTTTGCATATCCTGCTCCGTCTCCCAAGTTTCCCATGTCGACCCTTCTTTACCATATTTGGACCAAAGTACCCGAACTAGGGGTACTTCTTTGTTGCGTAGCTGTTTTACTCGGTGCTCTACTATTCTAAGAGGTCTCTCCTCACAAGTGCCATCTGAATGGATTTCCACGTCATCAAACTTGATTACGTGGGATTCGTCGGGCACATATTTCCTTAGGAGTGACACGTGGAAGACATTATGCACATGATGGGCTGATGGTGGCAAGGCAACACGATAAGCCAGATTTCCAACCCTTTCTAGAATCTCGAAGGGTACTACATAAAGAGGATTGATCTTTCCTCGCTTTCCAAAGCCGAAAACACCCTTTGAAGGAGATATTTTGACGAAAACCTTGTCTCCCACTACGGACTCGATATCTCGCCTCTTCAGGTCTGCGTATGATTTTTGTCGACTCTGAGCAGTCAACATCCTCTAACGAATTAAACCAACTTCTGTTGCGGTTCTCTCAACTAACTCTGGGCCGAGAAGTATCTTATCAGCATTGTCTTCCAAACAGATCGGAGACCGACATTTACGATCGTACAAGGCTTCGAAGGGAGCCATCTTGATGGTAGAGTGCCAACTTTTGTTGTAGGTGAATTCCAGTTAGCTCAAACTGACATCCCAACTTTTTGTGCGATCCACCACACAGTCTGGAAGCATGTCCTCAAGAGTATGAATGGTTCTTTCCGACTAACCATCGGTTTGAGGATGGAATGCGGTGCTAAATTACAGTTCCGTACCCATGGCCTTATGCAATTCTTTCTAGAACTTTTGCCATGTAACAACCATTTCGATCGGAAATGATGGTCTTTGGAGTACCATGGAGGCAGACTATTTCCTTGATGCAAACTGCTGCTAGCTTTGGAGCTCCCCACTTCTTCTGAATGGTAATGAAGTGAGCGCTCTTGGTGAGCTGATCCACGATAACCCAAATAGCATCTTTCTGCTTCTGAGTTCTGGGTAGGTCAGTCACAAAGTCCATTGCCATATCCTCCCACTTCCATTCCAACACGAGAAGTGATTGCAATTTTCCTCCAGGTCTCTTGTGCTCAATTTTCACCTTCTGGCAAACTAAGTACTTAGAGATGAATTCTGCGGCCTCTTGTTTCATGTTTGGCCACTAGAAATTCCTTCGTACATCCTTGTACATCTTACTTGCTCCTGGATGTACGAAATAGGTAGATGGGTGCGCTTCTTTCAAAATGATCTTTCAAAGCTCTTCCACAGCGGGCGCACAAATCCGGTTTTGAAACCAAAGGGATCCGTCATCTTGAATGACGAACCCAGGTGCCTTGCCTTCTTTTACTTCACCACTGATTCTGATCAGCATAATATCATCAGCTTGCTTCTCTCTGATTTCAGCTAAAAAATCGGAATGGATTTCCAAGCTGTTTAGGCAACCTTGTTGTCTTCCAAATTAGACTTCAATAGCTTCTCTTATCAATTCTTGTTGTAGCTTTGGTTGAACTGTTAACATTGTTACTAAGCCCTCTTGTTGTGTCTTACGACTGAGAGCATCGACCACGTCATTAGCTTTGCCCGGATGGTAAAGCAGCTCGATGTCGTAGTTCTTGAGTAGTTCTAGCCATCTTCTTTGCCTCATGTTCAACTCTTTCTGAGTAAACATGTACTTCGCGCTTTTGTGTTCGGTGAAAATCTGACATTTTACCCCTACAAGTAGTGTCACCAAATCTTTAGGGCAAACACCACAGCTGCTAGCTCGAGGTCGTGCGTCGGATAATTCACTTCGTAGACCTTGAGTTGTCGGGATGCATTAGCGATTACTTTCCCATTCTGCATTAATACGCATCCCAGGGCTTGTTTGGAGGCATCACTGTACACCACGTAACCTTCATGTCCATCTGGAAAAGTCAATATTGGTGCACTTGTTAGACGCTTCTTGAGCTCTTGGAAACTCTCTTCACACTTCTCATCCCACACAAACTTCTTGTGGGTCTTTTGGAGAAGCTTTGTCATTGGTAAGGCGATCTTAGAGAATCCCTCGACAAACCTTCGGTAGTACCCTGCGAGTCCTAGGAAGCTGCAAATTTCTTTCACATTTCGCAGTCGCTTCCATTTTGAGACTGCTTCAATCTTCTTTGGGTCCACCATTACTCCCTTCTGGTTGATGACGTGACCTAGGAAGGCGACTTCTTTCAGCCATAAGTCACACTTTGACAACTTGGCATACAATTGGTTGTGCCTTAGAATCTATAACACGGTTTTGAGATGCTCCTCGTGATCGGTTTGATTTCCTGAGTAGATTAGAATGTCGTCAATGAAGACAATCAAAAATTTGTTTTTTGTACTCATGGAAACATCGGTGCATCAAATCCATAAACACTGCAGGTGCATTTTTCAACCCAAATGGCATCACTAAAAACTCGTATTGGCCATAGAAAGTTCGGAAAGCCGTCTTTGGTATATCCTCATCCCGGATCTTGAGTTGGTAATACCCGAATCTTATGTCGATCTTTGAAAACACCTTAGCACCTCGACGTTGGTCTAGGAGGTCATCTATCCTTGGCAGAGGATATTTGTTCTTGATGGTGACTTTTTTCAACTCTTTGTAGTCGATGCATAGGCGTAAAGTCCCATCTTTCTTCTTCACAAATTGCACATGCGCTCCCTAGGGCGAGGCGCTCGGTCGGATGAAACCCTTCTCTAGCAGCTCTTCTAGCTGACTCTTGAGTTCTTTCATCTATATCGGAGCTATCGTATAAGGTGCCTTGGATATCGGCACAGTTCTTGGCTCGAGAGTGACTAAGAACTCGACTTCTCGTCGAGGAGGTAATCTTGGGAGCTCTTCTGGGAAGACGTCGGGAAATTCTCTGGCTACAGGAATCTCTTGAATATCCACGACCTTTTTCTCCGTTGGTTCGAGGTACCATAAGTATCAAACACAACCTTGTCGGAGTAGCTTCCCAGCCTTCATGGCGTTGATCACCTTTCCATTTTCTTCTTCTCGCTTCCCTTTGAACTTGCAAATGAATTGATGGTTACGGTTCGAGTGTAGAAGTCGATTATTACTCCATGAAGGGACAACCAATCTCTTCCAAGAATGATGTCGTAAGGTTCCATTTGAATGCATATCAAGTTGGATTGGAAACTCCCCCCTTGAATGCTTAAAGGAAAGCTACATAATTGTTTTTCCCCTATGATTCTTTCTCCGTTTAGGAGGTTCACAACAAACGGTTCACACTCTTCTTGTCAATGTAACTCAAGTAGTTCTACACATTTTTCTGATATGAAGGAATGCGAAGCACCGAAATCAAAAAGTAAGAATACAACTTTACATCGGATATGTAAGGTGCCTTGACATATAGGCACCTCCGGCTTGTCGGTGGCGCGCATCTCATATAAGTGTTGCTTTTAAACATAGCCCAGCTTAGTTCGGGACGAGTAGCCAAACTAGAGCTCTCCCACCATTCTCCGGCTTCTTCCTTAAGCCATAACGCAGCCATGTGCACTTTGTTAGCTTCCGAGCAGTGCACATTCCTCAAGAGTCTCTCCACATGGGAGAACCAGTACTGAACTCCAAAAGGATCTCCATTCCTATCATAGGAGTCCGACTTCATGGCATTAAATGTTTTGATTGCCTCTGCGAAGTTGACTTCCTCCTTTTTCTCGGGAATGACCTCATCTCTCTGAGCTTTGTCTTGAACTTCTTCTGGGATTTCTATATTTGCTGGGTTAGGTACCGCAACGGGGATGGTCTATTGTACTATCTGTTGAACTATTGTACGGAGAGCTTCCATAGTGCCTTCATTGAGTACTACTGGAGGGACAAGTACTGGAGGGTTGTTAGCCGGGGGTAAACCTCGGATCTCGGAGTGAATTTCATCATTACCCGCAACTGGGTTGGCAGGGTCCCTTTGACTTGTTCCGCGCGTAGTGACTACCATCTAAAAGGTTTAAGTAAAGTTGGTTCATTTTTTAATTCATAAGTATAGATAAGAATTAACGCGCAAGTTTCAAAGAAAAAAGGAAATTTTATTATAACTCTTATGGAAATGGATTACAAAGGCTTTATATAACAAGCCATTACCCTAAGGACATGAAGAAATAAAGCCGACTCGACCTTTCAAAGACAAAACGGAGGTCGAGAGAGGTGGACTTAGCTCATTTCTTTAAAACGAAAAGTAGAACTAAGACAAATCTAGGAACAGTCGGGGTGAGTGTATTCATCGAGAAAACCCTCGTCAAAGAGGTTCTCGTCAATAATCTCGCTCTCATTGTTAAGGAGAAGGTTGGCTTGGTCTATCCGCCTATTGCGACACGTGTCACAGACCTGGAGCTTGCGAGGCGGATTCGGTGTTGGATGCTTTCATCCTTCTCAGCCATGGACTCATCGAGCCCGACCTCTTTGTGTCTCTGCAATAGGTCATAGTTTAGGTTGCGGGTAGGGGAGGGTCGAACATTGGCGGGAGGAGGAGCGTTCACCAAAGGTTGGCGTGCTCGGTTTCTGGAGGACTCTCCTTGGATCCAGTTGGAAATGACCTCCATATGACAGTGCATGAGAGCCTGGCTCGCCCTCTGATAGAGCGTTGGCTGACTGGTGGGGCCCCAAGGCTGAGTACCTAGGAACCTTTCCTTCGAGCAGTCAGTGTTGGAGGACCTGGAGCCTGCGAGGCAGATCGGGTGTTGGATCCTTTCATCCTGCTCAGCCATGGACTCATCGAGCCCGACCTCTTTGTGTCTCTACAATAGGTCATAGTTTAGGTTACGGGTAGGGGAGGGTCGAACATTGGCGGGAGGAGGAGCGTTCACCAAAGGTTGGCGTGCTCGGTTTCTGGAGGACTCTCCTTGGATCCAGTTGGAAATGACCTCCATCTGACAGTGCATGGGAGCCTGGCTCGCCCTCTGATAGAGCGTTGGCTGATTGGTGGGGCCCCAAGGCTGAGTACCTATGCACCTTTCCTTCGAGCAGTCAGTGTTGGAGGACCCGAGGCGAAGTCGTTTAAGAAGCTCCTCATCTTCGCGGCCCCAAAATTCAGTCAAGGGCAAGGGCGCTTCAAGTTCGGGCATCTTCGCGGCCTCCATCCTTTGAATCAAGGGTGGTGGTGCTACGGGGTCGATGACTTCACCATCAGAATCGTCTTCTTCGGATTCCTCATACTGAACATTCTCTTGATGCCACGCGTCCCATTCGTCTTGTGCGGCCCATTCCGCCTCATCTCCTTCCACCATATTGATGTCTGGGTCGAACTCCGGTACTTCTTCTTCTTCCCCTTCGTTCATGTAGTAGTTGTTGGGTTTGAGATCGGGCATAACTTCTTTGGAGGGGTCTTCCTCTGAGTAGTATTTGGGCACCGTCCCGTTATTGTCGTAGTCCAGTGGGTTATAATTTGGCACTATCTCCTCATCCCCCGAAGGGTATTCCTCGGGTTCGTACACTGGAGATGGTGGAGGTTCCACCGGCTCGTTGACTCCCTGTGGTGGTGCCTCGTCATTGGGCTCGAGATCCTCTTCCTCTACATCTTCTAAGGGAAGCGCCTCCTCGGGCTTGTAGAAAGGGTCGCCCTCAGCGTTTTCATATGGCCAAAAGGGGTTTTAAGCTTACAAGGCTTGAAGGGCTTCCTGTAGGTTGTTTCAAAGACGAGTGGTTTGGCGAGTTTCTACCATGATGAGGAGAAGGAAAGAAAGGAAGCGTTAATATAGAATATCCTTAGATTCTATAAGGCGAAGACATTTTGAAGGAAGTTAAGGCATTCTTGATTATAACGTTTAGAGATAAAATATTTAAGCTAAGACTTTTCATTTTCTTGGTCCTATTTAGAAAGGTCTCGAATTTTCCTTGAACATGTTCCTAACATAAGAAGTGCTTAACTTGTAAAAGATCCTAAGATAAAAAGTTAAGTTTAAATTAAAATTCTAATTAAGATGATTAAGTTAAAGAGTTGAAACATTTTTGTTAAGTTGAAACATTTTTGTTACTTAAGTTTTTAGAAGGTAGAAAGAAATTTCTTAAAAATAGAAGTATGGGTTTGAGGAATTAAGACTTAGGTTTAAAAGTTCTCGGGTTTTGAAAATTTTCGGTTTGAAAGTTTTTGGTTTTGAAAACAAAACGTTTGCCTCTGATACCATAATTTTAACACCCCTATTTTTTCAACATTGGGCATTACCGCCAGTGACCTCAGACTTTACCGCCCAAAGTCACCCTAGGCTTTAGAATGATATTAAAACTTAGGGAAAATACGGAAATTGACATAAACGTTACATACTTAAATAAAAAAGGGTTCTCACGAAGGAGACTTGGTTCTTACATCATTAACCAACATAACATAAAAGTGTTTTGACAACGGAAAACGAAAGCTTGTTCTTACAACATGAAATTAAATAAACCAAAATGAACGGAAAATACATCTGTGAGAGTACGGCCCTTCCTTCCTTGTGTGGCTTCATCTACGCCTTGCTCGGATTCTTAGAGTCTGACATAAATCGCGAAGGGTGAAAACTGCCAGGCGAACATGCGGAAAATCGGAATTAGTCTAAGGAGACTAAGCAAGTGAGAATGGAAATTCTCAAGAGTATTATGGTAATTTATAATATTCGAGAGATATTATCAGAATGTGTTGTTAGATATAGAACTTTATGTGGAGCTTATCGGAACGAGAAGGAGTAAATCTCGAGATGAGATAACTCGTAAATCGAAAAAAGAACTACGAGATTGTAGACTTCTTAGAGTAGAAAGTATGTTGGGAACGTCTATTAATTCCTAAAAGTTTTGAAAACCTCCCACGCCCTTGTCGGGTCTCAACCAACCTCATCTTATTCAATGCTCCAGATAGAGGAGGTGGCCTGAAGGCGCTTTAGTACCCGCCCACCTTAGACAAGCCCGAATAAGCATTCAGATTGGAAAGACGATCTTTCCAAGAACCGGGAGCCGGGTGGTCTTCCTCGTTGTACTATTTCGACCCGGTTTTGGTTTCTTTTAATTGTGCTTTGGCACTTATCTTGTATTGTGATGAAAACTTTCACTTACGTTAACTTATTTTAAGAGTGTGAGGGGCCATGAATGGGCCCGGTTCCACTTAAGCGAACGAAGTTCCGGCACCTAGCTAGTGCGCGCACCTCCCTCCTCCGAACAAGAGCAGATATTGGATCATGATCCTTAAAGTCGCGGAATTTAGGCATGGTGCCATACGACTTAGTAGGTTATATAGAGGTGTTTGGTTAGTCTCTCACCCCTTACTATTTCATCCAAACCGATCTCGAAAAGAGATCTCAAACAAGCAAGGTCACAAACAAGAATAGCGTAATAGTCCTATCGAATATTAAATGCGTAAATAACGATAACAATTGGGTCATTATTTCTAACAATCGATATTCCTATATTCATTTATTATTAGCAAACAAGTTGTTCCCAACATCGAGAAATTTTATGAAACGAATTAAAGAGGCTTCAAGGAGAAATTACACTTGACTTAGCTTTCACGAGTGTTTCCGAACGAAGGTACGTTAATTGGTGTCTTATTAGGAACGGAAACTCGAACTAGCCATACGATAGATATGAGCGAACTTTTAATAAGAATTTCTTAAATTCTTAAATGTCTCTCATATTTTTTTTATAAGAGAGCTAATACTAAATTATTATAATAATAATTTAGGTGGAGGTGATAAAATAATAATATCCCTTATTATTATTTCTTAATTGTAATATCCAAGTATTCCCTATAAAAACTTTATTTTATTTTAAGGATTATAAGATTTTGAAGATCACGACATAATATTATTTAAATTATTAATTATTCACTAACCTAAGGTTAATGTCCCATTAAAAAACATATTCATAACCTTTTTATTCTTTTATGTTCACATTTACTATTTTCATATTATCATAAAATAATTCTTTTATTTATTTCATGCAAGGTGATAGATTATATAAAGTCCATTAGAATATATTTTCCATATTTATATAACATATTGATTATAAAAAACCATTATTATTATATAGAAAGTCCATAATCCCTTATCATATTATATCTTTATCTTTTTTCTTAAATATCTTTATTTCATAATTTGAGCATAAAATATCTTTTAAAACTAATTTATCTTATTATTATACTTTTTATCTTATCATAATTCTTATAAAAAATACATGCAATCTTTTTTTTTTATGTTATAAAAGGCATGAAGATATTATATTATATTATGCTTAAAGATAATCATAGTATGCTTTCCATGTATGAAAGATAATAATAAATCTCTATTATTTTATTTAAGAGGTTCTCCATGTCTAAAACATTATTTTATAAAATATGAGCATGCAAGTCATTATTTTTATGTATGTAAGTATTAATAATATTATTAGCATATCTTTTCTAACAACTCAGGTCTTTACATTATAATAGCTTTAAATCTAGTATATTTAATATATATCTCAATATCCATGTGTATATAAATATGAAGATGATAAGCTCATTATTTTATTTAAGATAACTCATGGCATAAGATGTATTTCACATTATAAATAACATGCATAATATTACTTTATCTATGTGTAAGGAATTTAATTATTTGTGTTCATCTTGTCTAACTAACAAGATCTTTAGATCATTATTTATATTAGGTTAAATCTATTATTATTATATAAAGCTACTAGGTTTATATTAAAGCAACTAGAATAATTTAAAAAATAAGATAAAAGATTAGACCTTCTACATGATGAAATTTGTGTAAAACAGAACACTGGAGAAGTGCAGGGAAGAGGGGGCGGTGCCCCAGGGGCAGGGGCAGCGAGGCTCGACGGCGGCTCGGCGGTGGCTCAGCGGTCTAGCGGCGGTCCAAGGGTGGTGCGGTGGTGGCTCGGTGGTGTTTTGAAGTTGTTTTAATGGAGTTTTGATAATAAAAAAATCAGCAAGGGAAAGGAAAGCTTTTAGGCTGAATTTTGACAAACTAGAACAACAATGTTGCTTAGAAGAGAGAAGAGAGTTTGATGTGCATTTTTTAGCCTTTAAGTAGGCAAATTGTGAGCTCTCTTGATCCACCATGGTGGAAGTTGACCTATGGAAGAGAGGGAGATTGAAGATGATTTGGGAGAGGTGTGTTAGTTCGATGATGACAAAGGATGATGATAGATTTGGGCATTCCTTGAAGCAACCATGGAGATTGGGAGTCATCTTGGACATGCAATGGCCTACCGTCAAATCAATCAGACAAATTTGACTCTCTTTGGAAGAAGAAAAAAAATGAGGGTTTATAATTAAAAGAGTTGCGATGTGAGTAGACAAGTTACAATGGCTTAGCGGATTGGATTGTGTGTTATTATGGGAGAGGTGCAAGAGGTCTCGGGTTCGAGTCGTGGCTCTTGCCCCTTTTTATTTGCCTTCCCTTTTTATTTTTGCTAGCCTTGTAAAGGCACTTATTCAATAAATTCGAAAATTATAATAACTTATTTTCTGTTGAGATTTTATCTATTACTTTAATAATCCTTTATAATATGTTCTTAATTTTATTTAAATAAATATTTAAGTTCTCTTATTTTAAGAGAAGAAGGATTATTTAATTAATATACTTGTTTTATAAACCTCTGAATATTGCGGATATTACACTTAGCGTATCTAAAGAGTCAAATGACTGTCATAGATGCAGTGATAGGTGGGTTGAATATATGGAAACATTTCACTACGTGATAGCCCACAAAAAGGGTAAGCAGAACGTCATTGCCGACGCCCTCTCTAGAATGTACGTTCTCTTAACGCACCTCTAAATGAAGTTGCTTGGGTTCTCCTTGATCAAGGACCTATACTTGCATGATCCTCATTTCAAAACCAATCATGGAGAACTTGGAAACTTCTAGGGTTCATGAGTCCTATTTCTTGGAAGACGGGTATCTCTACCGGGCTAGGAAGCTTTTCATTCCGAGCTCTTCGTTAAGGCACTTATTGCTCAAGGAAGCTCATGACAGCCGAGGCCATTTTGGTGAGCATTTTTATTGGCCACACAAGTATTGTAAGGGTTATATCTCGTGCCTAACTACCAAAGCCCAATCTCATCCATACGGTCTCTACACGCCTCTACCCATTCCCGAAGCTCCCGTGGGAAGATCTTTCCATGGATTTTATTACGGGAATTTCCATGACAAGGCGCGTTAAATATTGTTTTTTTGTAGATGTGGACTGTTTCTCCAAAATGGCTCTCTTCATTACGTGCAAAAGGAACAACAATGCGACCAAAATTGCGAACTTGTTTTTTGAACACGTGGTGAAGTTGCATGGTGTCCCTAAAACTATTGTTAGTGATAAGGATACCAAATTCTGTAGCTATTTTTGGAGAACATTTTGGGAGAAGCTAGGTACACAAATCTTGTTTCCTACTACTTATCACCCCCAGACGGATGGTCAAACTGAAGTGACCAATCGGACATGGACACGCCCCTGGATTTGATGTCGTAACCATTGACGACCGGCTAGCACATCGATGCGGCCAACCGTACTAATGTCGTGCAACGCCTCCATGAATGCACCCAGATCTAGTTAGAAGGTCGCGTTGACCAATAGGCTGTCTAATACAACAAGGGGCGTCGTAAAATGGTCTTACCCCGACGATCTAGTTTGACTCCACCTTCGGAAGGACATGTTCCCGTATGCTCGTAAGACAAAGTTGCATCCGAGAGGGGACGACCCCTTCCGAGTCCTCGAGTGCATATGGGGAGAATGCTTATAGGATCGACCTTCTCGGAAAGTACAACGTTCACTCTACGGTCAACGTTGTTGATCTCTCTCCCTACGTTGAACCCAATTTCTATGATGAGGAAACGGGGAAGTTTCCCACTAAGGGGAGAGGGTGATGTGACCTAGACCATGGACGCCACGTAGGAGGAGCTCGTCATGCCCTTTCACTCGGATGGACCGGTCACTCGTTCTTGGACCAGGGCCATAGCCGATGCCACACAATCTTGGGTGACTTGCTACTTGGCGAGCCACGTCGCGCCCTTATTTGTGTCGACGCTTGTATGCCTTTGGTTCCTCGATGCTGGAACCGCAACCTCGGCGTAACACATGCCCGAGGACACGCATGCCCAGCCATCGGCATCGCATCCGCGATGCTCGACATCGGGTTAGCCTCGGCACCTATGCATTAGGGCCTTGGTACTTGAGATTCTTGCGACCCTTGCCACTCCGCGCGTGCGTGCATCCTCGCCACTTCGCGCATGCGTGCATCCTCGCCGCCCTTGCCAGCGTCCGCGACTTGCCTCGCTCCCATGCCGTGTCGTGCCAAGACCTTGTCGTGACACCCTTGCGAGATGCCCGACCCCTGTGCCACGACGTTTGATACGGAATTGATTGGCTCGTGCACTTCGCTTCCATTTGTTTTCCAAGTCCCGATCTTGTCACCTTTAATTCTTCTCTTCTTTTACTTGAAAGTTCTTAACATTGGGATGAGAAGACTCAAACTTTAAGGTTCTCAATCACTTCCTTGGATCGCAAGGCAACAAGGCTTGTAGATTGATTGCTTAAAGAGCAAGTAACAACTCACTTGAACGGTATTAGAGATTGATTTTGACGTGAGAATGGGAGAGTAATTTTGATTTGGTGTTGTATTTGATGTTGGATGACAATCACAAGAGAAAGATAGGGTTTTGGGTTGAAGGTCCTTGGAATAAGAACAAGGTTCCTATTCCAAAGATTTAATTCAACATGTATTAGAAAGTAAACATTACAAGGGTTTAAATAAATTAGATGGCCAACTATCCTATGCCATTCTTAAAAGATATTATTTCCTAAAATAACTTTTATCTTATCTAAAGATATTATTTTAAGACAATTAATAACTTAGGCTCCAAGTAAGATGATGTTGTATTACCTTCCAAATTTGTCCTACCAATCTTGCATGGTCCAAATTGATAAGATAATATGTTTCCTAACTTAAAAATCATAAGCTCACATATTATGGCCCACAAAACATGGTCCATATATGTAGAAAAGCCTATTAATATAAAAGCATATATAGAAAATATTATAAATAGTAAGTCTAGGATAAGCATGCAAACAACTCTTGCATGTGAGTTTGTCCAAGTCAAGCTTGAAAATGATGAATAGAAGTGACCCATCTAGGCTCCTTAGGCTCGTCCACCATGGCCGGAATACGAGCTAGAAGAACCTTTGTAGCTTTCTTCAATTTCTTGGCTCGGTCTCTAGTGATCAGTCCATCAAGGGGAATATGAGCCAAGTCCTCAATGTCTTGTGGAGTCATGGGTGCATGGGCTGCACCAACGTCTATCTTGTTTTACCTATTTTAGTAGTTATTTTCATTCCTAGATTTTCTATTAATGTTTGGCTTGTTTTAGTATGTAAGTTATGGGCTTTTGGAGGCGT
Source organism: Fallopia convolvulus (assembly GCA_964016875.1). Lineage (NCBI taxonomy): Eukaryota > Viridiplantae > Streptophyta > Magnoliopsida > Caryophyllales > Polygonaceae > Fallopia > Fallopia convolvulus. Next base: position 12,187,841 of record OZ024721.1, read on the forward strand.
TGGGCCTAGCTTTCATGCTAGCCCTAGCCATCACCCCTCTTTAGATCTAGGGTTTTCAAGTGCTTCCTCTTTATAAGGACCACTCTTAGACTTGTTCTAGGTCTTACACATAATTTTATAACGAAACTCTGTCAAAGCTTTGCTCCACTTTCGTTTGTGCATCAACCCCTTCTCCTATCTCTCATCCTCTTGAGTTCTCTCTCTTGAGTGCTCAACTTTCATCTCTTGTTCGAATCATTCACAAAGAACCTCATGTTCAACCCAAATCCGCTTCCACATTCGCATTGAGACCTTATACGTAACCAAGTTTCAAGATCCTATGCGTACTCAAATCCTTTTTGGAGACGGGTTTGCATCACACATGAAACAAGATGATGTTTGATATCCGCCTTTTTAGTTGTGTTTTTAGGGTGTGTTTTTGTGTGTTTGAGTCTTTTTCTTTGGTTTTGTGTTTTCTTTAGAGTCGTTTGTGAAGGTTTTCATATTTCCTTAAGATATGGAGTCTACATAAGCTTTGGTGATGTTTTTATAGGTTTTGGAGTTGTTTGGAGCACATTCTAGGAGAAGATGAGAAACCAAAGGAATAAAGCACTCAAGAAAGATATGAAGATCAAGTTTGAGCCATGAAAGAAGCTAAGAGACCCGTTATCAAGCCTTAGGATGAAGAATCAAAACAAAAAAACAAAGGCAAATGACCCCCCTAACAAAGGAGATATCTCAGTTAGAAGGCAGTTTTCAAGGCTGAAGGGGTCGATAACGACCATGTGGGGGTCGATAACGAGGTGCTCCGTGTCCAAGTCGGTGCAATTAATGTATTTTTATCCCTTTTATTAGTTTCCTTAAGGGCATATATCTTTTAGAGATTCATTATATCTTTTAGAAGATTTATTTCCTTATAGATAGAATAGTTTTCTCCATAAATACTCTTGTCTAGCTCTAGTTTTTCTATCCTTATCTTTTGGGAGGGAGAATTCAAGTTAGTTTTAGGGTAGAGGAGAAGAGAGAGGAGGCGTGAGGGAGGGAGGGAGAGAGAGAGAGAGAGAGAGAGAGAGAGAGAGAGAGAGAGAGAGAGAGAGAGAGACAAAATTAAGTTTTCTTGGAGGACAAGTTTTGTTTGGATTCGGTTGTAAGCTTCTCTTTTCTTCTTAATTTAATTTAGTTGTCTTTAATTATGATGAGTGAGTATTCTTCTATTCTAGGGTTGGGGTTAGAAATGCAACATGATTATGCATGAATGATGATGTGATTGAATGAATTGATTGCCTTCTATCTATTCTTCTACTTGTTTATGCAAAAGCTTTGACGAAAGTTGAAGTATTTTATGTTCCTAACTTGATTGAAAGAGAAAGTTATGAATTTGAATAGAGATAAAGTTTGAAACGAAAGTTGAGAACTTTAGATAAAAATAAGTAGAATAAGTGAATTGATTTATGAAAGTTGATTGATTTACTTGTTTATTCAACGAAAGTTGATGACTTTATGTTAAAGGCGTGATTTTTATGATTCATATTGTTTGAATTTGCATGATTATCTTGTGGTAAACCCTTATCCTAGATTTTTCTTTTATTTTTGAGTCGAGTTTAATTCCCAAGTACCTCGATATCGACCCTGTCCGGGTTGGTACCGACTTGTAATTTCCCCCTTTGCTTTGTTTTGTTGTTTACTTAGTTTTTCTACTGAAATCCTACCTCGTTATCGACCCTAACAAGGTCGATATCGACCCCTCTTCAATGTGTTTACTTTGCTTTGTTTTGCTTTGCTTTCTTTTTTTCTTTTTTACTTAGTTTTTCTACTGAAATCCTACCTCGTTATCGACCCTAACAAGGTCGATATCGACCCCTCTTCAGTGTGTTTACTTAGTTTTTCTACTGAAATCCTACCTCGTTATCGACCCTAACAAGGTCGATATCGACCCCTCTTTAGTGTGTTTACTTTGCTTTGCTTTCTTTTGTTCTTTGCTTTGTTTTCTCTTTTGCTCTTTAGTTTAGTAATTAGACACAACCTCGCTTCCCGTGGACGATCCTGACTTCGCTATACTCAGCGGATCTTGACTATAAATTAATTTTTTGTCAAGTAAATCCCTCTCAACAATGTTGTATTTGTCAACAACCAACACAAAGAAGCCAGAGATGAACATGACAACTCAGCCAAGCACCCCTAGTGGCACGTGGTGGCGTCTCTAACGAAGCTCAAGCGAAGCCCGAATTTTTCGGTGAGGCCAAAATAACTCGAAGGTGGAGGATTTTATCAAATTGAGAGCGGAATTTCATGGAGAAATTCACCATATAGATACAATAACCGAATTTGGGGTTTTTTGAACCAAAACATGAGCAACGAAGCTTATCGAAGCTCGGTCGAAAAAATAGAGGAAAATTTAGAAGGAAAATTGGAAGAAATTGGTGCCTGATTCTCCTCATCCTCCTTTTTTAATTTGAACCATTCTTCACTCCCTCCTCCACAAGTCAATCCACCACCACATGTCACCATCGCCAATTGTCGTCGTCAAAGAGAAGAAGCAAAATAAAGGTGGCAGCTTGTGGTATTGTGACTCACCTAACTACGAGCCATAAGTGTGAGGTGGCTAGAAATACGAAGGGTAACATGAGGGAAGAGTGGAGCAGAAGCTGGCATTGACATCAGAACGCGAGCAACTCGATGGTAATGCGAGGAAGAAGATGGAATTCAAACAAAAGGAATAAAACTTTTTTTCCTATTGTAATAAAGGAAACACTTTAGCATGGTGGTAAGGGGTGGAAATGTGAGTGTGAGGAAAGCAGGAGGCGCGTGTTCACCTCCAACATTTTTTCCCTTCTTGGTTCCAAAAAATGTGATGGGTAATTGGGCCGAATTACCTAATTACACTTTTCTTTTTGCAAGTTTTATTTATTTCAAAGTGAAATTAAATAAAGTGTGACATTTTAATTATTATTAACAGGTTTTCTTACCTCTTCCCCGATTAAGAAACCAAATTGAAATTAAATAATAATATAGAATAGTAGATGAAACATATCCAAATCTTAAATAATTTTATAATAATTTTTTTATTTCACATATAAATCAAATATTTATAGTAGGGTCTATAATCAGATTTTAACCAATAAAAAATACCTCAATTAAATTTTAACTAATTAGATTGATTTTTAAAAAAAGGTAATGTGGTTCAATGTGAAATTAACATGTGTTGTTTTATATATTATTTTAACCTCTACTTTAGTATATAGTAATGATGTTAAAACGTACGTCAAGACTTGTAAATAAATAAAATCATCACTCAAAACATATTTGAATTGGTATGTGTTGGGAAATATGATGTTTCCTTGAACAATGATAAATTTTGTTGATCCCTTGGGAATAGTGATTAATCTTGATGATCCGTAGGAAGCAATCCCTTAGGTTTTGATGATGATAAAAATAAAAAAGTTTAATGGTTTGGGTGTTGTCAAAGTGGCTCATGGTTGAACAAGTTAAGTGGCAATGGGAATAGAAAGATCAAAGAACCAGAGAAAGAAGAAGCCCTAGTCACGAAGGAACACTGCCACAACTATCGCATAAGGAAAACGCAAAGAATGCTTTTATGGAAGATGCGAATTTGCTTATCTTTAAGGCGTGTTTTGTTGGTGATTTGTGTCAAGTCATCAACTCCCTATTAGAGCATGTTGAGGTTTTCGAGTCATTTTGGGAATGTCGATGGGTATATTGACATATATGACTTTCCATGGTTTAATTGTTATCATAAGATCCAATAGTTTAGTCGCACACCACCACCGAGACTAGGAACCTCGTGTGCACCGTTGCATGGCAAGGGCGCGCCTAGTATGAGGCGACGCATGGTGCAACGACACGGTGCAAGCGCGGGGCTCGGCTTGGACCTCGGTATTGAGGTTCAAGGCTTGTCGTTATGTGTGGCGCGCCTAGGAGCGAAGTTGAGGTTCATCTCAAGGTTGCAAGGGCGCGCCTAGGTGGTGCGACGGCGCGGTGTGGCTAGGGACGCGGTTGCGAGGCTGCGGTGGAGCTCTCGGCGCGCCTAGGGCTCTTGTCCAAGGCGTCGAGCATGAATTGTGAGGCTAAGGTATGGTTTGAGCTAGATCATTGAGTCTTATAGCTTTGTGCATATTCTAAAGTGAATTAGGAAGCTTCTCAAAGCTTGGTAGATGCTTTAAGCAAGAACCAAAGCTTGAGTTTAGCTTGGCACATAGTTAAATATGCTAGAAAGAAGTTTACAAGCTTCATACTAGCTTAGAGTGAACTCTAGGAGATTTGACAAGCTCAAGACTCATTGTACATGCTTTATAAGAAGCTCATGTAGCTAGTAATTAGCTCATGGAAGCTCAATGTAGCTCACACTAGCTCAAGTTAGCTCAACTAGCTAGAAATTTAGCTCAACCTAGCTCACACTGGCTCAAGCCAGCTCAACTCACTATAAGCTAGCTCATGGAGCTAAGGGGTAGTGACACTCCTAGGTGACCTAGCTTGGCACCTAGCTATGCTAGCTAGGTGGTGGGGCTGGTGGGCCGGCCCAAGGGGCACGCCTTATGGGCTGGTGGGCCGCACATGCATACGCATGGCATGGGCTGTTGGCTTTGCCATTTGGGCCGTGTACATGGCTTATTGGATTGGATTTTTGGACTCTTTAATGGGCCTTTTATTTGCTGAAATGGAGAGGCATTTGGAGTCCAAGGGGGGATGCATTTGGACGCCCCTTTGATGGTGACAAGGAGAGAGGAAGGAAGTTGTAACTAACTCCCTAAAATCACTCTCGGCCACACAAGTTTTCAACCGATTGTAACCACCACCCATGGGCGGTTTTGGGCAAGATTATCACGCCTATAAATAGGGCTAAATGTCGGCAATTTGGACATGATACAAATGAGAAAAAACCAGAATTGATCCCAAAGAAATCGGTAGAGAAAATTGAACAAGAATTTAGGGTTTCTTGTCGGATTTGAGTGAAAACACAAGAGTGTTCTCAAGTGGTCGTGTGGCGGCATGGATCGAAGTTCTTCTTCAAGAAAGAAACCTCAAGATGCATGGAGTGGGCAGTACTTTCAAGTCAAGGACGAACCCCAAGCATCCATGGAAGGCGACTTCATTGAAGTGAAGATCGAAGAGGATTCGATGGACTCGAATAAGGTACGCTTGTTCTCAATGGTTGTGTCTTGCCAACACTTCCATTGGTTTGTTTAATTACGTTTTATCCCACAGCGGTATTGCACAACCCTTGGCATGGAATAGGGGCAATATACGTTGAAGGAAAGATAGGTCTAACCTTTCGACTCGTAATCTTATCCAAGTCAACTTACAAAAGTAATAAAGGGGTCGATGGTGATTGCCTTCATGGCCTACACCCACGAGACTATCCTTCGATGGATCTACTCGTTAGTGCCTTGATTATCCTCATGGATCTACAAGGATCGACTTTCCTTCAACAAGATAAGCAAACACTTTAAAATGATTGCATGCAAACCCTATTAGTAGACAACTACGAAAACCAACAATCTTCAATGTATATTTGTATTTAATTGTAGTTTTGCTTCGTTTTGTTCATGTTCGTGTTTGCTTTGTTGGTCTATGTTTGTTAAGTTCGAGGATAAGACTAAACGAGGGGATAAGACGGTGCATGACATTACCTCACAATTGAGGGATGTCAAGATAGAGCCTCCGAGTCCCATTCGACCCATCGAAGTGCAAGGCGGACTCATGGACTTTGATGAATGGCTAGAGGAGTGCAACAAGAGTAATCTCTATTGGGATTGGGTCCTTGCTAACGTAAGGTGTGAACCTGATTTCAATGATGCCCTACAAGGTGAGGTTTTAAGGCCTCAACCCTTCATGATGATGGAGAATCATGGTCCAAGGCGAGATCATGAGGCAAGGCATGTGTACTCGGCATTCAAGCGCCATGGCAAGTCTAGGGTGAAGCACTCGCGTGCTAAACCAAGAAGAAATGTCCCTAGGGGCGTGGCCTTGGGAGATGGTGGGGCGTCGGTAGGAGGAAAATATTGGCAAGTGGTCTATGGAGACCAAAGGCCAAGGAAACCCGTTTATTGTTCTCTTTGTGGCGTGATACGCCAAGGCTGATTTTATACTTGTAATTGTTCCTTTGATGTACGTGTGTGTATATATATTTAGCATTAGACGTGTGCTATGAACTATGTGTGTATTTGTATGCCTTGACTAAAGGGCTTTTAGTGTGTGTATTGATCATGTTAAAAGATCATGTAAACGTTTATGGTTTGAAATAAACTATGGCTTGATTCAATGTTAATCTTAACGACATGTGTGCAAGAAGAGGACTTAAGTCTAACTCTTGGAATCAACTTTGAAAAGTTTGATTGTGGTTTGTTTCATTAAGAATGATCCAATCCAGACTACCCTTGAGTCGACCATTCTTTGATTGGGACGACTCATGCTCTAGACTACCTTCGGGTCTACTAGAGTAATTAGACTACCTTCGGGTCTACTAATGTGAGGGTCTACTGGATTGCCCCCCACGTGAGAGGGCATGCACATGTTGGCCATGTATGCACTAAAGAACACATAGAAGAGATGGTAAGAGTCTCTTGATAAGATGCATGTGGAAATTCACTAAGTAATTTTGCTTCTTATGGAAAAGGGAAACAAGGAAGTCTTGATTGGATTAGATTGATACTTGTAGTATTATTATAGAGAGCAATGGTTGTATGAGAGTGAGATCTCTCATGGCTAAGTCAAGTAAGTTGACAAGTCATGAAAAGTGTCAAATGGAAGTTTTGATACTTAGACATGATGAATAATGTTCATGTCTAGACCGTTTTATCATATGGTTGAATCCTAAATAAATATGACTTGTCAAAATTAGAAATATGGTTTGATGTTAACAAAATGAATGTTAGCATGTTAGTTTGCCTTAAGAAAGACATGGAAATGTCAAAAGAAATTGCTTTGCAATAGGTTTGGGATCGACGCATAAGGTGGCTAGGGTTTGAACCTAGACACGCCTAGGCGAGGCCATAGGCGCGCCGAGCGGTGTCGTGGCTCGACATCGATCCTCGAAGTGCTAAGCGCTCGTGGTGGGATCCCATGGAGCATCCGAGGCACGCCCTAGGAGGGGCCGCTGCCTAGAACCCCTTTGGTGCGTGGCACTAGACGAGGATCGTCGCATGGGGGAGGTGTTGCATCAATCGCAACACATGGGCCTAAGCCTTGGCACGATCTCCGGATCGAACGTGCCTAGGCGCGCCGAGTCTTGGCACTCAACACATGGCAAGGCCAAGGATGCGAGAAAAGGCATGGATCGCACGGACCCGATGTGTCGCAAGCCAAGTGCGAAGCGCTCGGCACGCAGCGACACGGTGCGAGGTTTGAACCTTGGCACGGCTGGCTGCGCAAGGGCGCGCCACGGCTGGGTGATGCCGCTACCATGGCACAACCGGGTGTGCAAGGCGCGCCGAGGCTGGTTGAAACCTAGCCTTGGCTTCGGCGAAGCGCTCGACGAATGGCGTCGGTGTGCCCACGATTGGCACAATAGGCGCGCCTACCACAAGGCGATTGTTTGATTGGTTTAAATCAATGAAACCATGTTTGAAGTCATATTTGGCTTTCCTATTTTAGGGTTTAATTTAATTTGTGATTGAAGTAGGAAGAACTTGGTCTATCACATGCTCCATATGATTGCTTAGATTGCTCATGTATTGTGTCATTGCTTGGATGGATAGAACTTGTGTGGAAATTTGAAAGGATGGTTTTATGACTTTCAAATGGACAAGTTATGGTCTAGAAAAGACTATGAGGAATTCATTGAATCCTCGGATCCAAGGAAAGTGTCAAAGAGTCACTAAGGCTTGAAATTGACAACTTTGGTTGATTAGTCTTATGGTTGAGAAATCATTGAAAGGATTAATGGAAATAATGACATGGTAGATAAAAGACAAGTCTTAGCATGTGTGTAAACACTTGTGGAAAAGATGATTGTCATATGAGCATAATTCTTCTAAGTTTTCTTTTATGAAAGATTTAAGAAAGAAGAATTGAATCATCTAAATGTATAGATGATGATCCTATGGGAACTTCCAATGATTTGGTAGTTAGGATGAAAGGAACATAAAGTGGACTACTTTGTGTTTGAATGGCCAAAAGAAAAGTAATGTCATTAGGAAATCTTTTAAAAGATTCTATATGCTTTGCATGATGGGATATAGAAAGTTTAGTCACTTGTGTTTGGATAGTGTCTAATGAATCTATATTAGAATGACATGATCTACTTGGTAGAAACCAAGTTGTAAGGTTAAATAGTAAGACCTTGTTCTTCATTGGTTATTTATGAAGATGTCAATGTATAGAGGTGAAGGTGGATTAGATTGTTCTAAATCTTCGTCTTGGTAGAAATACATTGAGATGGAAATGAGAATTCCATGATTATACACATGGTTGAGTAACATCTTTGGTTTTATGAACACACGGTTATAAGTTGGATGTGTCATGACTTGGGGACGCTCAAGTGGATATTAAGATGTGGATATCTTGACATAGGCCATTTGTCAAGGATATGGTTGATGGTTAAGGCATTGGATGTGTATAGAAACTTCCTAGGTTGGAAAGTTTGAAAGCAAATTGGATCACTAAAATTTGGAAGATCTATAAGTGCACATTTGGTCATGAATTCCAATTTTGAGTGATGGGCCGGCGTTCTTGGAGTTTCCAAGAGGCAATTTGCGATACTCCAACTTCTAAAGATGGAAAGTGACATCTAAGTATGAGGGAACCTTGTAATGAGGCACATGCCATAACTTAGTGTCAACTCGTTTGATTTTTGTTAAGCACATCGAGGTTGTTGATTTCTCTCCGAGAAGATTGACATAAGTGTTTGTGTTAATTTCAATCGAGGGATGGGGGTAACAATCCTTACAACTCTTAGATTTGGATACCCAATTCCCCTACATCGAAAGGTGTGGGCTGAATTCAATGTGGAAGGCCAAGTTGTGGAGTTGGAGAGCACTCATAATATTTTAGATATTATTATTACCCATCAAGGTTTATGCTCTAGGCCACATGAAACCTAGTCTTGAAACAAAGATTTCATTATTGAGTTGGTTGCTTATGTGGAGCATGATAGGAAACTCAACTATGCATATGTGGAAGTATAAGGCTTCTTCCAAGTTAGAGTAACTAAGGATGACTCGACTAAAGCATATGTGAGAGGATATGGGACGAAAGAGCTTTGTTTATAAGAGCGTCAAAGGAAAAGGATAAGCGTAAGAGACTCATGTGTGATTGTTACTACATGTACTTAGACAAGTTGATGTGGTTCAAACCTTAGTAGCACCACGAAATTTTACTGCATGAATGTGATAATCACAGGGTGTAAATTCAAGTCTACGGACATTTACATCTATACATAGAGTTTGTTTATTAAACTTCGAGTCTTGATGACATGGCTCAAATGGGGGAGGAATGTTGGTGATTTGTGTCAAGTCATCAACTCCCTATTAGAGCATGTTGAGGTTTTCGAGTCATATTGGGAATGTCGATGGGTATATTGACATATATGACTTTCCATGGTTTAATTGTTATCATAAGATCCAATAGTTTAGTCGCACACCACCACCGAGACTAGGAACCTCGTGTGCACCGTTGCATGGCAAGGGCGCGCCTAGTATGAGGCGAGGCATGGTGCAACGGCACGGTGCAAGCGCGGGGCTCGGCTTGGACCTCGGTTTTGAGGTTCAAGGCTCGTCGTTAGGTGTGGCACGCCTAGGAGCGAACTTGAGGTTCATCTCAAGGTTGCAAGGGCGCGCCTAGGTGGTGCGACGGCGCGATGTGGCTAGGGACGCGGTTGCGAGGCTGCGGTGAAGCTCTCGGCGCGCCTAGGGCTCTTGTCCAAGGCGTCGAGCATGAATTGTGAGGCTAAGGTATGGTTTGAGCTTGATCATTGAGTCTTATAGCTTTGTGAATATTCTAAAGTGAATTAGGAAGCTTCTCAAAGCTTGGTAGATGCTTTAAGCAAGAACTAAAGCTTGAGTTTAGCTTGGCACATAGTTAAATATGCTAGAAAGAAGTTTACAAGCTTCATACTAGCTTAGAGTAAACTCTAGGAGCTTTGACAAGCTCAAGACTCATTGTACATGCTTTATAAGAAGCTCATGTAGCTAGGAATTAGCTCATGGAAGCTAAATGTAGCTCACACTAGCTCAAGTTAGCTCAACTAGCTAGAAATTCAGCTCAACCTAGCTCACACTAGCTCAAGCCAGCTCAACTCACTATAAGCTAGCTCACGGAGCTAAGGGGTAGTGACACTCCTAGGTGACCTAGCTTCGCACCTAGCTATGCTAGCTAGGTGGTGGGGCTGGTGGGCCGGCCCAAGGGGCGTGCCTTATGGGCTGGTGGGCCGCACATGCACACGCATGGCATGGGCTGTTGCCTTTGCCATTTGGGCCGTGTACATGGCTTATTGGATTGGATTTTTGGACTCTTTAATGGGCCTTTTATTTGCTGAAATGGAGAGGCATTTGGAGTCCAAGGGGGATGCATTTGGACGCCCCTTTGATGGTGACAAGGAGAGAGGAAGGAAGTTGTAACTAACTCCCTAAAATCACTCTCGGCCACACAAGTTTTCAACCGATTGTAACCGCCACCCATGGGCGGTTTTGGGCAAGATTCTCACCCCTATAAATAGGGTTAAATGTCGGCAGTTTGGACATGATACACATGAGAAAAAACCAGACTTGATCCCAAAGAAATCGGTAGTGAAAATCGAACAAGAATCTAGGGTTTCTTGTCGGATTTGAGTGAAAACACAAGAGTGTTCTCAAGTGGTCGTATGGCGGCATGGATCGAAGTTCTTCTTCAAGAAAGAAACCTCAAGATGCATGGAGTGGGCAGTACGTTCAAGTCAAGGACGAACCCCAAGCATCCATGGAAGACGACTTCATTGAAGTGAAGATCGAAGAGGATTCGATGGACTCGAATAAGGTACGCTTGTTCTCAATGGTTGTGTCTTGCCAACACTTCCATTGGTTTGTTTAATTACGTTTTATCCCACAGCGGTATTGCACAACCCTTGGCATGGAATAGGGGCAATATACGTTGAAGGAAAGATAGGTCTAACCTTTCGACTCGTAATCTTATCCAAGTCGACTTACAAAAGTAATAAAGGGGTCGATGGTGATTGCCTTCATGGCCTACACCCACGAGACTATCCTTCGATGGATCTACTCGTTAGTGCCTTGATTATCCTCATGGATCTACAAGGATCGACTTTCCTTCAACAAGATAAGCAAACACTTTAAAATGATTGCATGCAAACCCTATTAGTAGACAACTACGAAAACCAACAATCTTCAACGTATATTTGTATTTAATTGTAGTTTTGCTTCGTTTTGTTCATGTCCTTGTTTGCTTTGTTGGTCTATGTTTGTTAAGTTTGAGGATAAGACTAAACGAGGGGATAAGACGGTGCATGACATTACCTCACAATTGAGGGATGTCAAGATAGAGCCTCCGAGTCCCATTCGACCCATCGAAGTGCAAGGCGGACTCATGGACTTTGATGAATGGCTAGAGGAGTACAACAAGAGTAATCTCTATTGGGATTGGGTCCTTGCTAACGTAAGGTGTGAACCTGATTTCAATGATGCCCTACAAGGTGAGGTTTTAAGGCCTCAACCCTCCATGATGATGGAGAATCATGGTCCAAGGCGAGATCATGAGGCAAGGCATGTGTACTCGGCATTCAAGCGCCATAGCAAGTCTAGGGTGAAGCACTCGCGTGCTAAACCAAGAAGAAACGTCCCTAGGGGTGTGGCCTTGGGAGATGGTGGGGCGTCGGTAGGAGGAAAATATTGGCAAGTGGTCTATGGAGACCAAAGGCCAAGGAAACCCGTTTATTGTTCTCTTTGTGGCGTGATACGCCAAGGCTGATTTTATACTTGTAATTGTTCCTTTGATGTACGTGTGTGTATATATATTTAGCATTAGACGTGTGCTATGAACTATGTGTGTATTTGTATGCCTTGACTAAAGGGCTTTTAGTGTGTGTATTGATCATGTTAAAAGATCATGTAAACGTTTATGGTTTGAAATAAACTATGGCTTGATTCAATGTTAATCTTAACGACATGTGTGCAAGAAGAGGACTTAAGTCTAACTCTTGGAATCAACTTTGAAAAGTTTGATTGTGGTTTGTTTCATTAAGAATGATCCAATCCAGACTACCCTTGAGTCGACCATTCTTTGATTGGGACGACTCATGCTCTAGACTACCTTCGGGTCTACTAGAGTAATTAGACTACCTTCGGGTCTACTAATGTAAGGGTCTACTGGATTGCCCCCCATGTGAGAGGGCATGCACATGTTGGCCATGTATGCACTAATGAACACATAGAAGAGATGGTAAGAGTCTCTTGATAAGATGCATGTGGAAATTCACTAAGTAATTTTGCTTCTTATGGAAAAGGGAAACAAGGAAGTCTTGATTGGATTAGATTGATACTTGTAGTATTATTGTAGAGAGCAATGGTTGTATGAGAGTGAGATCTCTCATGGCTAAGTCAAGTAAGTTGACAAGGCATGAAAAGTGTCAAATGGAAGTTTTGATACTTAGACATGATGAATAATGTTCATGTCTAGACCGTTTTATCATATGGTTGAATCCTAAATAAATATGACTTGTCAAAATTAGAAATATGGTTTGATGTTAACAAAATGAATGTTAGCATGTTAGTTTGCCTTAAGAAAGACATGGAAATGTCAAAAGAAATTGCTTTGCAATAGGTTTGGGATCGGCGCATAAGGTGGCTAGGGTTTGAACCTAGACACGCCTAGGCAAGGCCATAGGCGCGCCGAGCGGTGTCGTGGCTCGACATCGATCCTCGAAGTGCTAAGCGCTCGTGGTGGGATCCCTTGGAGCATCCGAGGCACGCCCTAGGAGGGGCCGCTGCCTAGAACCCCTTTGGTGCGTGGCACTAGACGAGGATCGTCGCATGGGGGAGGTGTTGCATCAATCATAACACATGGGCCTAAGCCTTGGCACGATCTCCGGATCGAACGTGCCTAGGCGCACCGAGTCTTGGCACTCAACACATGGCAAGGCAGAGGATGCGAGGCAAGGCATGGATCGCACGGACCCGATGTGTCGCAAGCCAAGTGCGAAGCGCTCGGCACGCAGTGACACAGTGCGAGGTTTCGATCCTTGGCACGGCTGGCTGCGCAAGGGCGCGCCACGGCTGGGTGATGCCGCTACCATGGCACAACCGGGTGTGCAAGGCGCACCGAGGCTGGTTGAAACCTAGCCTTGGCTTCGGCGAAGCGCTCGACGAATGGCGTCGGTGTGCCCACGATTGGCACAATAGGCGCGCCTACCACAAGGCGATTGTTTGATTGGTTTAAATCAATGAAACCATGTTTGACGTCATATTTGGCTTTCCTATTTTAGGGTTTAATTTAATTTGTGATTGAAGTAGGAAGAACTTGGTCTATCACATGTTCCATATGATTGCTTAGATTGCTCATGTATTGTGTCATTGCTTGGATGGATAGAACTTGTGTGGAAATTTGAAAGGATGGTTTTATGACTTTCAAATGGACAAGTTATGGTCTAGAAAAGACTATGAGGAATTCATTGAATCCTCGGATCCAAGGAAAGTGTCAAAGAGTCACTAAGGCTTGAAATTGACAACTTTGGTTGATTAGTCTTATGGTTGAGAAATCATTGAAAGGATTAATGGAAATAATGACATGGTAGATAAAAGACAAGTCTTAGCATGTGTGTAAACACTTGTGGAAAACTTTTCATTTAAGAAAAGAAGTAGCAAATTTAAGGAGCTTTTGGAGGCTTCTTAACAAGCCATTGGAGTTCTAAGTGAAGAGCATCAAAGTGTTTGCTCGAAGAAACGACAATATGTTGAGTATGAGGGAACAATGGTTGCAATGGAGTGTTGTGATCATTGAAGAAAGTTTCTAAGGTAATTTAGTAGGGATTTTGTTGGATCGTGACGCGTTAGTAACAAGTCAGGGAACTAGTAATGTTCCCTAGGCAGCGGAAATGAATAATAAGAACACGGAATTTAGAGAGGAAAACTTTCTGTCCGACCAACAATTCGTAGAAAGAAAAAACCTCCTCCGAGACTCTTTCTCAGAGGATTTTCAATAGAATACTTTTATTAAGTTTCAACGATTACAAGGTAAGTCAAGTTCCCTGGTAACTAAGGCACCAACCAAAGTTCTACCAACTAGACTTCTACAACCCTAAGCGTTAACCTTAATGGAAGTAACCTACTGACTTACTTGTGGATTCTTCACCGGAAAAATCCACACACTCGTACACTTGAAAAGCTCTCTCTCCAAGTTCGCTGTCTATAACCACACCTTAACCCTAACTATACCCTAGTTATTTATAAGATATGTCAAGTCTGATCACATACGTAATTCTTGCCTAATTATGCATATATTTCACTTAACAAATCCCACACAATAAGGAGAAAATATTGTTTGTGACTTCGGATCCTCAACCATGTCGATTCTTTCCAAAACCGAATGATCTCGAATTTCTTTAGATAAGATCGTGTGAAGCTTGATCTTATCCTTCCTTTGATCTCCTCAAACAACCGCCTACAGCTGTCATATCTTCGTAGAAGATTGCTCGTAGAAGATCTGGTAACTTGCCATTAATAGAAAGTCGTGTTCCGTCTGACACGTGCTTCCTAAATTTGTCACTCGTTCCCTCCATCGTTCCTCACAATGTTCAGTTACTCGTGACTATGTACCTGTTTTCCTGAAACACTTACATGTAGAAGCAAGTTATATTAACTAAGTTTGTTATCATCAAAACTAAGAGAAAACATGGAACAACCATTGTTCCAACAATTTCCCCCTTTTTGATGATGACAAATCTATACAAAAATGCATGTCTTAGAAACCAGTAGAAATATAGATCACAAAAAAATTCATGTATGGTTCTCCCTTAATAGATGCATAGTTGTTCCTACTCATCAATGGTAACAACATATTCCCCCTTAGCCAAAGATCGCTCTGTATTTCCTGGATAGAACACATCTCTGCATTTTTCCTAACTTTCCCATTTTGACATCATCAAAAGTTCAACAATCATCAAGCAAAAACGTAGATCAAATGAACAAATTCAATTGAAACTCAAATCATTCATAAGCAAAAGATATTTATGATTATAGATAATTGTCGCGGAAAACATAGCCAGAGAAGACATAAAACATACAAAGTCTAAACATCCAAGAAAAAACTTTTAAACTGGGGATAGATAAGCTAGGGAACTAGAGAGGGTCCACATCATGATTCGGAGGAGGTGGAATCAGCAGAAGCATTGTCAATGACTCTCTTAGCCGGGTGACCAATGATGGTACTTAGCTAAGAGGAAATCATTTGAAGCTCAGATAACATCTTGGCAGGAACACTTTCACTCATCGAAGAACTCCCAACGTCCATCTGGGCAGTCTTCTTTGCAGTTGTTCCCTTTGTATCACCCTGGAAATTCATTGTCGAGATATTGTGCATATCCAGTAGTAATCCAAAGAACTCCTCACTTGAGGGCTTGCATACCTTCCTCTCCTTCAGGATTGCCCTCACAAATTGTGGATAAGGCAAACCATGTTTCTTTCCTGCACATTTAGCCATTTGCCTCATCACAATCGCAGGAAGACCGATACGTTCCCTCCTTAGAAACTTGTCCAGCAGAATCATGTCATTGATGGTGAGTGTAGTGTAGTCCTTTTCTCCAGCCTAGGAACAACAACCTTGATCAGAAACTGATGCGCAATCCTTGCAGTGTAGCTCAAGTCATTTGTTGAATAAGGACCAGCATCAGACGCCTTTCCCATGACGCGCTTAATCAGTTGAGCTTTGTTCCTTGGCCAGTTGCTTGAAGTATGCACCTCACCATAACCTTCACCAGGAACCTTTAGAATCTTAGCAATAGAACCCAGAGAGAGAAATTTCCGAGCCACCAACAATAGAGAACCCCATAGGACCAGTCACAAGATCAGCTAGTTGGTAGGTTGAAAAGAATTGGGCAAGAATAGACACATCTACCTTGACACCGGAAGCATAGATCTTCACCCATCCTTGAAACTTGAGAAGTTCCCAGAACTCCTCCAAGTCATGCCCTTTCAGAAACTCTTCGTCGATCACCAGAGGAGCGACGACCTTCTTTGAAACCTTCTTGGATGTAGCCTCAGGTTCCATTGGTAATTTCCCTTTTGCCTTGGCAGACTTGAGGTCCGTCTCAACCTCTTCTTCCAGTTCCTCCTCTTCTTCATCACCATCATCGCCAGACTCCTTCTTTTCTTCATCCTTGACTTCTTCAGGCTCAGACTCAACCTCCTCATCGTCTTCTTCGGGATCTTCTTCTTCAAAGGACTCCGAAGCCACCGGTTTCTTTGAAGCAGTGGAGCGAAGGTTGTACTTAGTTCTTGTGGGAGCAAGCTTAGCCTTTTTGGATGCGGGAGAGGGAGTTCTTTCCGTATCCGAGACATGAAAGATCTCAGTTGTAGTTTTGGGAACTCTCTTGCTGGCCAAAGTCTTACCTCGGCTTGTCGGCTTAACCCACCCAGGACGCAAGTGAATTGGCAAAGTTTCCACCTTTGATCGTCGGTGGTTTCCTTCGGAGGCGATTTCACCTCTTCCTTTTCAGACTCATCCTGACCTTCTTTTCTTTCCACTGTTTCAGCAGGCTTCTCGGAAGGGTTTGCAAAAGGAACCATGGATTGATCCTTTGCAGAATCCACATGCAGGGTCTCCTTCTCACTAGAGGCCTTAGCAGCAGCCTCTGCTCCAATGTTGGCTATAACATCAAACTGGGTTTCGAGCTTGGAGACGGGAGAGGGAGAGGAAAGTTTGGACTTTTTGAGGGATTCGAGTCGAGCTTGAAGAGCTTCGATCTCGGAGGCGTCAAGGCCTTCAAAGTTAAAGACAAGGGTGTTTGAAGAGGAAGCCATTGAAGCAGTAGAGAGGGAAGGTTGAAGCTTGAAGAAGATTAGGGTTTCGGAAGGTAAAAACAGAGATGCGGTGAAAAAAGATAATGACCGAGAGAAGGGATTATAAAGCACACCTCTTTCCTTGTTGATAAAGATCGTAATCTTCCCAAGATTTTCTATCTAAATCTTAAAGGCTAAGAGTTTCCATAATGATGAAATTACACTGCCATTAATTCTTGACTGCGCCAAACGTCTTATCGTTCCCTGCAAAAGCATTGTGCAACGGCTGGATTTTTCAAACTAGCAGTCACAACGGCTATAACTCTATTGCGTTCTCTGAACTGATTGACGTCTATTCCTTTCCAGAAAAATCTTCAATTGTAATCAAAGACGTTCCTTTAATTGACACTATTTCCAAACTACTAGTTCCTTACCTCGTTATCATGAGTGGATAAAAGGCTTTGTTTGAACAGACAAGGGACAAGAGTGTTGACGGGCCTTCACTCAGGACAACAAATAAATTTTATAGTCAAGACCCCGCTGAGTATAGGGGAGTCAGGATCGTTCCACGAGAAGCAAGGTTGTTTGTCTATCGACTACTAAAAATCAAACAAAAGCAAGCAAAACACTCACAAGCAGCCTCGTTAACGACGTTGTCAGGGTCGTTAACGAACCACCGTAAACAAAAAGACTCAAACTATCGACCTAAACAGTTCGGTACCGAGGCTAGGAACTCAGTAACGAATATCTCTTAAGAAAATTCAAATAAAAACAAAGATCTAGGACTAGGGACACCACAACATAATCATGCATATAAACTCGTAAGAAGATGAGATCATGCCTTTAAACAGATAAATTTATCAACTTTCGTTGAATATCAAGTAAATTAACCTACTTTCGTAACCCAATTCACTCAATTGCGTGTTTTGGATCTAAAGCTTGAAACTTTCGTATTCAAACAATATCAACCTTCAAGTTACCAACTTTCTCTTTCAATCAAGTCAACAACTTAAATTACCTCGACTTTCACCTTGGTATAAACAAAACAAACAATCTCAATAATGGATAAAAGGCATTCAACACACAATCTTACTCACCAAACATGCATAACTATGCCGGGCTTAATCCCGACCCTAGAAAAGAAGACTACTCACTAATCATAACTACGAAACAAATAAATTCAACAAAAGAAATCATAGAAAACAAATCACTACTCAAATTAATAAGAAAAATATCGTTTTACAGAAATTCAGAAGAAACCGAAAAACATACAAAGCACCGAACCAAAACAACGATTAACGAACCCGGTAACTCTCGTTCACCGAGCCTCGATCTCGATTCCGATCCTCTCTCTCTCTCGACTCTTCCTCCTCTCTCTGTCGATCACTCTCTAAAATTTTCCCCCATTAGACTAAACAAGAGGGCTATTTATACTAATAAAGCTAGAAAGAAATAAGGCTAAAAGATAAAAACTTTCCTAAAAAGATAGAAATAAAATCCTAAAAAGATAGAAATAAAATCTAAAAAGATAACAAGACCTAAAATACATAATATAATAACCCTAAAAATCATAAAAAGATACTCTACCGACACGAAAATAAATTCCCGCACAGGATCGGTGAGTCACAAAGTCAACTCTCGAAATCTCTATCTCGTGGCCTCGTTAACGAGCCCTTGCAGCCTCGTTAACGAGCCTGGGCTTGGTTTCTTCCACACTTCATCTCATAAAACTCGAACTCCGACTTCTTCAATCTTGTATTCCTCTGTCTTTCACTGTAGCGCTCCAAATTCAGCTCCATATAGCACCTTTTCCCTGCTAAAACCTACAAAAATACACAAAATAGAGTAGCTTCCATACTTTTCATAAAAATATGCAAAACTATCCAAAAACACATAAAACTAATCCTAAACTATCAAAACTAAGCCTAATAAACTAAGAAAAATATACTAAAAACTATACTAAAAATACGAACATCAAAATACCCCATACTTAGACTTGCTTGTCCTTAAGCAATCACTAAACAATAATCAAAACCAAACAAACATACTCATCAAGACATAGCCATCCTCTAAAAAGGAATATCAACATATAGAAGAAAAATAACAAATGATTATTAATGTCATTACACATATATGCACCAAATAGACACAAGAAAATACAATCCAACCTCACAAGGGATATAATGTGTTTCACTCATCTCTCAAGTGTTTGGGCTTATAAATTCAATCTCTCAACTCATCTCATACACAAAAACTCATAGAAATTGGAACTTATATCACCAATACTCTCCACCCAAGATTTGTCAAAACAAGCAAAAATCATCAAGAGAAACTTAGGCTCAATGAAAAACTTCATAGAAGCTTCCATTCGGCCGGGTTGTAACAAGGCTTGGTAAAGACAAATAGGCGTGGAAAATATTTTGGCTATGTGGTGCTAATAATATCCGGGAATCAAAAGACTCCTAAAAACTCACACATCTCCAAAAACTCTCATAAACAAACTCACTCTTCACTATGCACACTCATTTCTTTTACTTACCCATTATATCCTAGAAAGTCTCATAAAATGGAAAGAATCTCTGATTTTATCTATAAACACACATGCACTTCAAACTTCTTCTTCTTTTTTTTCTCTTTTTAACAACCTTTTCTTCTTTCTTTTTCCTTCGCTGCTTCGTTAACGAACCCACTTCAGGGTCGTTAACAAGCTTCATCATGTACTCCTCTTCTTCTTAACAACCTTATTTTGTGCATCTTTTGCTCATCAAGAGATCTTTCTTTTACATAACTTTAAAAACAAGAGACTTCTACCCTTACCAATAATCCAAAAAATTTCGAACCCAAACATAACATTGCACTCAACAAAAGATACCCCTCCAATCTAAGTCCTAATCCCCGGATAGGGTCAAGCTTATCTCGGCTAGGGAATAATTTTGTGGAGCTAAAAATAAAAGGTTTCAGGCTCAACTTGGCTTCAAAAAGAGGATAATAATAAGGTAGGTAAGGAATAATAGGGCTTATAAAAAAAATAAGTTCTCTATCATATGATTCTCACAAGTAATGAACTATAAATCTTATATAGGTCTCAAGAAATAGATAACCATCACAATTCCGAGAGATAATATGCATATAGAGAGTAAATCACACAAGAAAAGAAGAGGGATTTTTAATGTTCTCCCTATAAGGCCAAAAATAACTCACAAGGTAAATATTTTGTTGGATTGCATCACTTATGCTATAAAGTATATGTGCTCAATTTCATCAAATGCTATTCCTTCCTAAAAACAATTTTTAAAACAAGAATCCGGCTATACTATCAAAGACATGCTTGCAAGGATTTATATGATCATGCTAGCAACTACCATCATAGAACCTAAGAAAGGGATATCTATCAATTCTAAAATCCTCTTTTTTTTAGATTTTTCATAATTTTTCAATTTTTTTTCGATTTTATATATTTTTTTTGGAAACAAAACTACTTAAAACAAATAAACACACAAGACACATAAGACATAAGTTTTCTACTTTCTCCCACCCCATACTTAAAATTACAGTGTCCCCACTGTAAGAAAAATAAGAAGAAGGAAAGAAAATAGAAAAGAAAAGAAAAGAACTACACACAAAACAAAATAAAAAAGAAAAGACATAAAAAACTTACAAAGTCTCAAAAGTGGAAAAACAAGGAAAAACTTCTTCTTCAGGCTGAATCACTGGTTCGGTGGAGGAAAGTAATGCTCAAAGGTCCCCATGAAGTCGTACATCGTCCTCCAACGCTCTGCATCATCCGCCTCTCTCTGACGATGCCTCTCATCCTCCATCGACATGCGAGCAGAATAGACGGTCTCCCATCTATCCATCCTCCTATGAATATGGTCCTGCTGGAGGTGAAGCTGTTGCATCTGAGCAGAAAGATCCTCGGCCCACGGTGGTGGCATACTCGATCCTGTGTACTCGGGCTGAGGAGGTGGTGGATAGTGAGGCTGGAAATGGTCTTGATACAGCACCGGGTTGTATGGTATGAGACCATAAGAATGAGGGTCGACAGGAGCTGGCAGTGGGTCGGTAGTCATCCTCGGGACCTCGTTAACGAAGCTGGGTGCTTCGTTAGGAATGTAGGGAGGAGGCTGGAAATGGTGGTTAACGTTCATGGTAGGCTCGTCAACGAGGACGTTGGTGCCCAATACTTCCGTGTCGATGTTGTCATCTTGGAAGTTAAGCTCTTCCGTACCTCCCTCGGTGTCGGCTTCTTCAGTGTCATCGCCAACTACCTCGGTAGCCTCATCTTCATCTTCATCTTCATCCATC
Source organism: Fallopia convolvulus (assembly GCA_964016875.1). NCBI lineage: Eukaryota > Viridiplantae > Streptophyta > Magnoliopsida > Caryophyllales > Polygonaceae > Fallopia > Fallopia convolvulus. The sequence goes on from OZ024721.1 coordinate 12,209,065, forward strand.
TCTTCCTCGTCTCGCTCAAATCTCGACTCACACGGTCTAAGTGATAGCTCATCCTCCGGCATGGGCTCTAACAGGTAAGCATGGCCCGTCCACGCCTCGTACCAATTTGGTACGTAGAGTAGCTCCAATTTGTCAAGGGTGGGTCTAACGAGGCGGTCTTGAACTTTCACTTTGAACCCTCCCTCGGCTTGAATGAAAATACCGGAGCTATACCAATAGCTCTTGTTGAGGAGTTGAGCATGAGCCGGTGTGTAGCGAGTAAGGTCGACTTCGAGGTTTGTAGCCAAAAGACTAACCAAGTTACCACACCAAACTTCCTTGGACTTGGTTGATATCTCTATGTAGTAGAGCCATTCATACCCCAAATTCAAAGGGCCGGGCTCCTCGAAAAGGATGGTGCGGAGACAAGCAACTTCCGTCCTTGTTGGCATGTTCAGCTCTCTCTTCGGCCAAAATGTAGCGGCTAGGACACGGAGAATGATTCTGAAAATGGGGTTGACGATGCTTGCCCCAGATAATGCCGTTGTGGAGGATTGTTCTTCCCCAGTGATATAGCTCCAAGTCCGAGTCACCCTGTAGTCTTTCAAACTGTAATGTCTAGAAGGATTTGGGAGCTCCAGGATAGCGTTGAAATCTGCCATGGTATACTCTCGGCTCACATTACCGAGCCTAAACCGGATGCGTCCCGCCGAATTTTTCGACGGAAAACTAGTCTCTAGAGTGGCCAAAAACTCGGATGAGAGGGCCGGAAATTGTGGTACCGTCTCCTTCTTCAGTAAGTGAGGCACACCGAGAATAGCAAAGGCCTCCTTGACATCCGTGTAAATCCCCATGGCCTTAGCACTTGTCTTTGAGAACCACCGAGTGTTGTGGTCCTTGTCTAGGATTGCTCTGTATCGGTCTGCTTGCCCCTGAGTGCGCAAGATCACATTGTCCATGCGAGGTGGAGATGGGGACCTCTAGTTCCTTCTCTTCTTCTGAGCTCGGGTAGCGGGTCTGCTGGAACTTGCCATGTGATCTACAAAACAATCATGATTTTCCAAGATAAGATCCACTCAAGTTAAGTTAGGCAAGAAACCCCATACCTGGTCTCGAAATAGTCCTCGGAATTATTCGTTAACTACCCAATTGGGTCGTTTACGATTCTGGAATGGGTATTGATCTTTGGGGATATGCAGGGTCGTTAACGAACCTGGGTGGGTCGTTAACGAGCTGCCGAGAGCCAGTTCGCAGATTTCCGAGTCTTTCAACTTTAAGAAATCAAACCAAAATCAAGCATGCAATCCTCTATACTCCTTCACTAGGCACACAATCGGATATATGTACCCCATACTTGCTCAATTACCCATCCCGAACATGCTAAATTTACCCGAAATTTTGACATGCAAAGTTTGTATCTTAATACTAGAACAAGAAAAATTCATGCTTTTCAAAACCAACTTTTTCACAATGAGATATCTAACATGAATATCCTTCCCTAGGCCAAGAACTACTAAGCATACTCAAACTTTCATGAGCAAAATCCAATCATATCAACCAATCCTCTCTATGAACTCAATTTAAGATATGAAATTTCTACCCTAAAAAAAATGAATCATGCAATTCGAGTTAGGGATTAGAAATCATACCGGAAAATCGAGAAATTGAAGAACAAGAGGTCGGGATTGGGTGGTTAACGAGCTCGGATCTCGTCGGTGAGAAGAATGGGTTTCCGGGCTTCGGTAACGACAACTTCTCGGTGGTCGGTGGGGTGATGGATTCCAATCGGTGGTGTGGAGATTCGGTGGAGGTTTTGAGGGATTTGGGGTTTGAGAGAATTGTGGGTAGAATTTTTTAGGGTTAGAGGGTTTAAATAGGAGAGGGTAGGGATAGGAAGAGGTAGAAGGGGGAGGCGGCAAGGGGTAGAAAAAGATATATTTAGGTTAAAAAAAAACTTACCTGCCCGTTTTGCCGAATCGGGTCATCGAACCGGGTCGTAACGACCCTGGATGGATCGTTAACGAGCCACCGTAGCCTCTTGGAGTGATTTTCGACCCCTTCTCCTGTAACTTGTTAGCTCTAAATTTATCCTAATTTCTATCCTAAAAACTACCAAAAAGAACTCAAAAGAAAGCTAGGAAAAAGAATCTAAAAAGAAAAGAAAAGAAAAGAAAGCTAATTCTATACTAAAAAGCGGGTTGCCTTCCGTAAGCGCTATTTTTAACGTCGTCAGCCCGACGTACTCACCTGACTTAGTCCGACGTTGTGAGAGCCATAGTGACTCTGATCTCTTCGTCCGGGTCGGGTTGCTCATGAAACTTCTTCAGCCGGTGGCCATTAACTTTGAAGATTACGCCTTGGTTATCGGTCAACTCTACCGTACCGTGAGGATAGATGTGATGAACCACGAATGGCCCACTCCATCGTGTCCTAAGCTTCCCTGGGAATAGTCGGAGTCTAGAGTTGAAAAGAAGTACCTTATCGCCAACTTCATAAGTTTTGGGCACCAATTTCCGATCATGCCACCGTTTGGTGCGCTCTTTGTAAATTTCAGCATTTTCGTACGCCTTCAGCCTCAATTCTTCTAATGCTTGCAAGTCCATAAATCTTTTTGCTCCAGCCGCGTCGAGATTCATGTTGAGCTCCTTAAGAGCCCATAATGCTTTATGCTCCATCTCAACCGGTAAATGACATGCTTTGCCATACACTAGATTATAAGGAGTGGTGCGTAGAGGCGTCTTGTATGCTGTCCTGTATGCCCATAGAGCGTCATCCAATTTGGAGGACCAATCCTTCCTAGAACGGGACACTGTCTTCTCCAATATGCTTTTTATTTGCCTGTTTGAAACTTCAACTTGGCCACTGGTTTGGGGATGATACGGTGTTGCCACCCGATGGGATACCCCATACTTAGCCAAAAGTGCTTCAAAACTCCGCTCAATGAAATGAGAGCCACCATCACTAATAAGGATTCTTGGAACGCCGAACCTAGGAAAAATGTTGGTCTTGATGAATTTAGCCACAGTTTTGGCGTCGTTAGTCCTTGTAGCAACAGCTTCTACCCACTTAGAGACATAATCGACCGCAACTAGGATGTACTTGTAGGGGCCTGATGCGGGAAACGGTCCCATGAAGTCTATGCCCCATACGTCAAATAACTCAACCTCTAATATCCCGGTTAGCGGATTTTCATGTCTCCAAGTAATGTTGCCTGAGCGTTGGCACCCATCACATGCTGTCACATAAGCTTGTACATCTTTGAACATGGTTGGCCAATAAAGACCACTTTGAAGAATCTTCGCCGTGGTTTTGAATCCCTTTGCATGGCCTCCAGTTGGAAGTGTGTGACATTGACGGATCACATTCTCTATCTCCTTTTCTGGAACACAGCGCCTAAAGAGGTGATCGCTTCCTTGCTTAAACAAGTGAGGATCATCCCAATAGTACTTTTTACATCATGGAGAAATTTCTTCTTCTTTTGTGGGGTCAGACCCTCGGGAATCACGCCTCCTACAAGATAGTTAGCGAAATCCGCAAACCAAGGGGCTTTTGACCCTCTAACAGCATGGATTGATATTGGGGTAGAAGAAATAGAGGGAGGAGAAGAAATGGAGTTTATTTGAGCAAGTTCGGTGTCAGAAGTCTTACCTGATTCGGTCGTTACCAGAATTGAATGGATCGTTAACGAACTTGGAGACATTATTTTATCCTCCGTAACGACCTCCCGGGGCTTAGTAACAATCTGATTGACTGACATACCGACCCACCCTGGAGCTTTATCCTTGTGATTTATGCTTTCCAGCCTCGGCGCCTCGTTAACGACTATGAAGGGGTCGGTGACGAGGGTCTTGTTGAGTTCGACCTCGTTCAGCAGGAGGTGTTCGTCCGGTCTGGAATCGTTTATTGGCATCTCATTGTTGGATTCGGTGATATGCTCGACCGGTAATCTGGATAAGTGATCTGCCACTAGGTTCTCTGCTCCCTTTTTGTCTCTTATTTCATGGTCAAATTCCTGCAGTAAAAGCATCCAACGAAGCAATCTAGGTTTGGCATCCTTTTTGGCCATTAGGTATCTAACAGCCTCATGGTCAGTATAAACAATCACTTTGGATCCAACAAGGTAGGACCGGAATTTTTCAAAGGCAAATACCACGGCAAGGAACTCCTTCTCCGTTGTGGTATACTTACTCTGCGCCTCATCCAGCGTCTTACTGGCGTAGTAGATGGCATGGAGCTTCTTGTCTTTCCGTTGCCCTAAGACTGCGCCAACTGCATAGTCACTGGCATCGCACATAATCTCAAAGGGTAATGTCCAATCCGAGGACTGCATAATGGGGGCAGACACGAGGGCAGCTCTTAACGTGTAAAATGCTTCAAGACATTCTGGAGACAGCTCAAACACTACATCTTTCATTAGTAGGTTAGTCAAAGGTTTAGCTATCTTAGAAAAATCCTGAATAAATCGTCTGTAAAAGCCAGCATGCCCTAGAAAACTCCTAACGTCTCTTACAGAAGAAGGAGGAGGTAATTTTTCAATAAGCTCAATTTTTGCTTTATCTACCTCTATCCCTCTTTTAGAGACAAGATGTCCTAGTACTATTCCCTCTTGAACCATGAAATGACACTTTTCCCAATTTAACACAAGATTGGTTTCTTCACATCTTTTAAGCACTCGTGCAAGGTTAGCAAGACAAGAATCAAATGAAGAACCATAAACAGAAAAGTCATCCATGAAAACCTCTACAATCTCCTCTATCATATCCGAAAAAATGGCCATCATACACCTTTGAAAGGTGGCAGGGGCATTGCAAAGCCCAAATGGCATTCTTTTATAGGCAAAGGTTCCATAAGGACATGTAAAGGTTGTCTTCTCCTGATCATCAGGCTGAATGGGAATCTGCCAAAAACCGTTGTAGCCATCTAAATAACAGAAATATTCATGCTGGGCTAAGCGTTCTAACACCTGGTCAATGAAAGGAAGCGGAAAATGATCTTTTCTAGTAGCACTATTAAGCTTCCTATAATCAATACACATCCTCCAACTAGTGGTGGTTCTAGTCGGAATAAGCTCTCCCTTTTCGTTTTCTAAAACAGTCATCCCTCCTTTCTTTGGAACTACATGGACCGGACTCACCCATTGGTTGTCCGATATAGGAAATATGATCCCAGCATCAAGTAATTTAATAATTTCAATTTTAACCACATCCTTCATGTTAGGATTTAACCTACGTTGATGCTCTATGGTGGGTTTATGATTATCCTCCATGTATATCCTATGCATGCAAAGGGAAGGGGATATGCCAATTATATCATCTAAGGAGTAGCCTATGGCTTTCCTATGCATCCTAAGCACATTCAGGAGTTTTCCTACTTCCTCATCTTTTAATTTGGCATTAATGATGACAGGCAAAGTAGAATTAGGACCAAGGAATTCATACCTGAGGGAGTCTGGAAGGGGTTTAAGTGTTGGGGACGGTTCAGCGGGGATTAGAATTGGTTCTTCTGGCTCCGTCTTCAACACCTCCTCAAGATATTCAAAGGTTGATATTTCGTTATCTTCTGCCGGGGTTGTTAACGATGCTGGTGGGGTCGTTAACGAGCCTGCTTCTTCTGCCAGGAGAATCTGTAACGCAGCTGAGGGGTTCGTCACTGAAACTGCAGGGGTTATTTCTGCCCATCTTTGACCAGAAATTTCATCATCTGCTACCAATCTTCCAATAGGGTCTCCACAATCAATGATCTCCTGATGGGTGTAGAGCATCTTGACTTCGGCTCTATTGGTCTCATTGATTGACTGTTTGAATCGGAATTTGATAATTTGCATTTTAGAGCATATTAGGGCATGCATTTAGTTCTTAGTTTAGTATGTTTTCTTGCATTGGTCTTGTGTTTTCTAGTACTTTTAGTTTAAGTTTCCGTTATAGATGTCTACACGCGTATTTGTATACTTTTCAGGTACTTTGGAGAGTTTGAGCCTCATTGGAACGCGTTTGGATATTTGGCGGAATCAAGACTTCAGTCTAGGAGGCAATGGGACCGGAAAAGATGATTCAAGAGCCTAAAGGAAGGAAGCACACGAGTAAGGCCAAGGTCGTGCACCTAAGGGCACGGTCGTGCAGGCGGTGATTAACAATTCTTCGGATCGTGCACCATTGACGCACGATCGTGCGCCTCGGTTCAGAGAACGACAACAACCGTGCGTTTCCAAGCACACGATCGTGTTTAGCCTAGGCGTCTCCCGTGCGCCTGCCAAGCTCGTGCGGCATCAGGCTTAGATTGTGCGTTGCAATGGCATGGGTCGTGCCTTTGGAAAGCACGATCGTGCGTCCCTCCAAATCAAGGCAACGACCGTGCGCGACGAAGGCAACAACCGTGCGTCTGGTCGTGCGTCATCCATGGATCGTGCGTCTCGGCGCACGACGCGCGCCGTGAGTCGTGCGCCTTGTTTGCTCGGGTTTTTGGGCCGCCTGTCTTATTCTATCCCTAGTATAAATACTTTCCTTTGTTTTGAGATTGGGGGTTCGACTTTTAACCTAGTTTTAATCCTTGAGAGACAAGTTTTAGAGAGATTGTGGAGAATTTGAAGACTTTGTTTTGATCTTGAGTTTGGATTTGCTGGATATTAATCAAGTTTGCTTGTTTCTTCAATCCGGTATGTTTAATCTCGTTATTGAATTGATTTCTTCTATTTCCTTGTCTAGCTCAACCCCAAATTCTAAGATTGGGGTGAACCCAATGATGTCTAGGTAGACTTATCTATTAAATTGCACAATCCATTGTTTATAGCTTTGTTTGATTCAAATCCTAGAAGCTTTATGCCCTAGTAATTTATTTGAATGGGAACTTGCCAAAGTTTGAGACTGAAAGGTGGAAACTTTGTTAAGTAGTCAGATAGGGAATTGAGACTGAAAGGTACTTTTTCCTGTTGGAACCCTAGGATTTGAACCTGAGATTTCTCTATTATGAAAGTATTTTGAATTCTCTTGTGGAATAACAAATTTTCGTAGAAACCTTAAGGTTAGGTCGAGTTAGCAAGTCGCGAAAGCGGATGTTTATTCAGTTTAATCTTAATTTCTAAGTGCTTAAAGGTCTAGATTGTAATTTGCAAGCCACGAAAGTGGATGTTTAATTGATTTAGATACGTCTGTTAACATTTGAAAGAATTTAGCGGATACATTAGACAATTGCCTTCAAACAAAGTCATAATTAAGATTGTGCAATCATCTTTTATAGTCTACCGAAGCATTATTGTGGTGATCCTTAATCTTAGAAGCTTTCCTCTCATTGATATTCCCATATTTACTTGTTTGTTTGCTTTAATTAGTTTCATAGAAAAAATCACAATTCAACCTTTTCTTATTTTACGGCTTAGTCTACTGTTTTGAATACAATTTATACTACATAGTCCCAGAGTTCGACACCTTGGTATTACAACCGATCCCGTACACTTGCGGGGTAGGATTTGGCCTATCAAGTTTTTGGCGCCGTTGCCGGGGACTATAGTTAGTATTGGTTGTTTCTCACAACCAGTAGATTAGGTCTGTTTTTCTTTTTAATTTTGTTTCTTTTGTTTGTGTTTTCAGATTGTTCTCTAGTTCATGCGAAGAGCCCTGAACGCTCAACCACTCAACAATTTTGATTCTGAAATTGAGCGTACTTTCCGTAGAAGACTAAGAGAGCAACGTGCAATCCAGGCTATGGGTGATCAAGACGAAGATGCTCAGTCTTTGCATAGAGCCTATGTTGCTGATCTAGAAACCCAAATAGCGGCTGCCAACAATCGATTGGCTGTGTTGGAGCAAAACCAAGCGGTCCAAGGGGAAGAACAACATCCACAGACTCTTGCTGAATGTATGAGGCCTGCTCAACATGGGCCTATTTCTGGTGTTGTCTATCTTGAGGTGCAAGCTCGTTATTTTGAATTGAAGCCCTCCTTGATCAACATGGTCCAACAAAATCAATTTGGAGGTCTTCCATCTGAAAATCCTCATCAGCACCTCACTACCTTTATTGAGCTCATGGACACTGTCAAAATCCATGATGTCCCAGATGACGCACTCAGGATGAGAGCCTTCTCATTCTCTTTAAGGGACAAGGCCAAGACATGGTTCAAGACTCTTCCTCAGAACTCCATCAGAATATGGGATGAGTTAGCCTCAGCCTTCTTGAACAAATACTTCCCACCTAAGAAGACTTCTGAAATGAGGCAGCAAATCAGTAATTTCAGGATGAAAGATGGAGAGTCTTACTTTGAAGCATGGGAGAGATTCAAGGAGCTTCTTGTGTTGTGCCCTCATCATGGGCAATCTAAGGTGGCACTTCTTGATATCTTCTACAATGCAATTGACAGTTCTACTCGTCTGCTAATTGACACATCATCTGGAGGTGGCCTGTCTAATCTGCAAACAGACGATGCCTAGGATTGGATTGAAAGAACTGCATTGCACTCCCACAACTATTCTGATGTTCGTTCTACTTCTACTGCCAAGAAAGCTTCTGGGATGTATGAAGTTGATTCCAATACTCAATTGAGAGTTCAGGTTGATTTTCTTACTCAGAAGGTAAAGCAGTTGGAAACGGATGCAGTTGCAAGAAAGCCCATTGGTCCTACACCATCAAGCTTAGTGGTAAATTGTCAGTTTTGTGGAGCACGTGATCACACAATATCAGCCTGTCATTTGTATGCTTCTGAACGTGAGCCACAAGTAGGAGAAGTCAACTACATGAATAACTACAATCGGGATGTAAGGAATGACCCATACTCTAACACTTACAACCCCGGTTGGAAAAATCACCCAAACCTCTCCTATGGAAATAGACAACCACCTGGGTTTCAACCAAAGGCTCCTCAACCACAAATTTCTCCTCCTGTGCCACAACCTCAACAATCAACTATGGAGCTTCTACTTGAGCAACTTGTGGCTGGTCAAAAAGCAAGTCAGTCCTTTCAGCAAGAGGTGATATCAGAGCTACAAGAGATGAAAAAGAAGCAGAAGCTGTTTGAGCAACAATTGGCTCAACAAGCCTTGAATGCTCCAAGACCGAGTGGTCAATTGCCCGGTCAACCTGAAGCTAACCCGAAAGGCCAAGTGAATGCTATATTTCTAAGAAGTGGAAGAGTGCTTGAGACTCCACCAATGACTTAGAAGGTGAAGGAGAATGAGCTACAAGAGAAAGAGGTTCATGAAAAGCCAAAAGAAGATGAGAAGGAGCCTCCATATGTTCCTCCACCACCATACAAGCCACCTCTACCATTCCCTCAGAGAAGAGCTGAAGCCCAATTGGATCCACAATTTAGAAGATTTGTGGACATGTTGAAGAAGCTCTGCATCAACATTCCTTTCACGGACGCCTTGAAGCAAATGCCCTCTTATGTGAAATTCTTGAAAGAGATCCTATCCAACAAGAGGAAGATTGATGAATGCATATCCGTGTCTTTAAGCAAGGAGTGTAGTGCTCTTATCCAAAACAAGCTCCCTCCAAAACTTGGAGATCCAGGTAACTTTTCTGTCCCTATTGTCTTTGGAAATACTACTCTTGGAGCTAGTGTTAGTATTATTTCCTTATCCATCTGTAAAGAATTGGGTTTGGGAAAGCCTAGACCTATAGGGATGACACTTTATATGGCGGATAGATCATCGGTTCGCCCCATAGGAATCGTTGAGGATGTGCCTATTCGTATAGGTAAGTTTTTTATTCCTGTGGATTTTATTGTGCTGGATATTGATGTTGATATGCATGTCCCAGTCATCTTGGGAAGACCCTTTTTAGCTACTGCAAGTACCTTAATTGATGTTAAGCAGGGGGTCCTCTCCTTCACAATAGGTGATGAGAAAATTGAATTTAGTTTTTCAAAAGCTATTAAACAACCTTCTTTTGAGAATGATGATTGCAGGATAGATGTCATAGACAGGGAAGTTCATGGATCTTTGATGTCTGTGGTCTCTAAGGACCCATTGGAGCTTAATGTACCCGCTATTAAGGACCAGGTGGAGAAAAGAGAGCTACTAGTTGATGTTGCTCAACCTTTTCAACAAGTTGTAGAGGTTACAAGTCCTATAGTTGGTGATGGTGCTAAGGAGATGAAGGGTAGAGTTCCAAAGAAAAGGAAGAAGGATCGAGCAAAAATTGAAGTCAAGATTGGAGACAAAGTGATGCTTTTTCATGAGAGATCCAACATGTTTCCAGGGAGCAAAGGAACAAGATGGTCTGGGCCCTACGTAGTGACTCGAGTTTTACATGGAGGTGGAGCTGAGCTTTGGCATAAAAACTCGGGAAAATTCAAAGTACAAAGGCACAGACTGAAGCTTGTAGTTGATCCAAATCCGGTTAGGGTGGGTACCAAAGACCCTCCCGACCCGAGTGCTTAAAAGAAGTTGGAAGGTCAAGCTAATGACCTTAAACAAGCGCTGCTTGGGAGCCAACCCAAGGTTAGTGTTTTCTTCTCTTTCTTTTATTTTCTACATTGGGGACAATGTAGATTTTAAGTTTGGGGGAGGGAAACATGTTTCATGTTAGTTAGATTGCATATAGTTTCATGTTAGGTTGCGTTTTCATGTTTAAATTTTTGCATTTGTCTTTGCATAAAAAAAAAGAAAAAAAAATCTGAAAAATGTCAAAAATAAAAAAAAAATCATGCATTTTAGGTGTTATTGAATCCCTTTTAATGGAAAACCCATTGTCCTTAATTATTCTTTGCATAACTCTAAACCCCATGACATGCTTGAATTGTTGAAACCTCTCTATATATTAGTATGATTGTAGATTTGTATGTTTTACATGTAATTGAATGAGCACATGTTATCTTTTGAGATTTGAGATTATGCTGAAGTTCTAGACATGTTTAACCTTGTGAGATCATATTTTTAGCCTTTCTAGGACTAATTGTCCTCTCTATTATTTCTTGAGTGTCTCACTATGACTTGCTAACTCTAGAACTTGCGTTAAATATCTACTTTGAGGCTGCTTACATGAGTCTTGCATATGACATTAAAGTGATGGAGGCATTATTTTTCATTAGCCTGTATTTTCCCTATCCACCCTGCACATTAATCCTTCTTTTTGAAGCCCCTATTAGCCTTGATAGCCTATCTTTTTGAGCTCCACAAAATTAAATCCGAGCCTAATTAGCCTGACCCTTCTGGAGAATAGGAATTTTTGCTGGGTTTATGTTGTGAAGTTTTGGTGAGTGGGGGAATTGAAAAGAAAAATGAGAATGGTGGATGAGTTGAAAGAAAAAAATGTGTGAATAAAGGGAATGAAGGTTGAAAATGAAGAATGGTTTGAGCTTGAGAAATAAAGAGTGGATATGAAGAAAAAGTTTCAAAAACCATGAAAAGAATGGGTTGAAAGCAATTGCAAAAGAAGTGTGGAAAAAAGAAATAAAGAAGTGAAGTTTAGTTGAAAGGTGTGGAAAGAAAGTGAGCTAAAAGGGTTGTTAGTGTTGATGAAGCTTAATTTCTATTTTCCAGTTTTAGCACCACATAGCCAAATATATTCCATGCCTTATTCTTCTCACCGTGGCCACATTACAACCCATTAAAAGACCTCTTGATTTTTTTTGTATGCAATGTCCATAGCGGTGGAGATTTAGAACACTGATGCAAGCATATGGTAGTTCAGCGGTCTTAGTTGAGAATTGAGCGAAACACTATATCCTAAACACTTGAGTGAGAGAGACAAACACATTCCCCTAGTGAGGTCTAGAATGGATGCATTCTCTTGATCTTTTTGATTTTCTAAAGCATGTGCAATGATTTCATTTTGTGAACTACAAGTCTATTGATTAATGCTTAACTTCATTTGAGGTGGATACTTGAATTGCATTGTCTTGTGGGGTGTCGAGTTAATTTCTTGCTTGAGGACAAGCAAGGTTCAAGTTTGGGGGAGTTTGATAACTTGCATTTTAGAGCATATTAGGGCATGCATTTAGTTCTTAGTTTAGTATGTTTTCTTGCATTAGTCTTGTGTTTTCTAGTACTTTTAGTTTAAGTTTCCGTTATAGATGTCTACACGCGTATTTGTATACTTTTTAGGTACTTTGGAGAGTTTGAGCCTCATTGGAACGTGTTTGGATATTTGGCGGAATCAAGACTTCAGTCTAGGAGGCAACGGGACCGGAAAAGACGATTCAAGAGCCTAAAGGAAGGAAGCACACGAGTAAGGCCAAGGTCGTGCATCTAAGGGCACAGTCATGCAGGCGGTGATTAACAATTCTTCGGATCGTGTGCCATTGACGCACGATCGTGCGCCTCGGTTCAGAGAACGACAACAACCGTGCGTTTCCAAGCACACGATCGTGCGTAGCCTAGGCATCTCCCGTGCGCCTGCCAAGCTCGTGCGGCATCAGGCTTAGATTGTGCGTTGCAATGGCATGGGCCGTGCGTTTGGAACACACGATCGTGCGTCCCTCCAAATCAAGGCAACGACCGTGCGCGACGAAGGCAACAACCGTGCGTCTGGTCGTGCGTCATCCATGGATCGTGCGTCTCGGCGCACGACGCGCGCCGTGAGTCGTGCGCCTTGTTTGCTTGGGTTTTTGGGCCGCCTCTCTTATTCTATCCCTAGTATAAATACTTTCCTTTGTTTTGAGATTGGGGGTTCGACTTTTAACCTAGTTTTAATCCTTGAGAGACAAGTTTTAGAGAGATTGTGGAGAATTTGAAGACTTTGTTTTGATCTTGAGTTTGGATTTGCTGGATATTAATCAAGTTTGCTTGTTTCTTCAATCCGGTATGTTTAATCTAGTTATTGAATTGATTTCTTCTATTTCCATGTCTAGCTAAACCCCAAATTCTAAGATTGGGGTGAACCCAATGATGTCTAGGTAGACTTATCTATTAAATTGCACAATCCATTGTTTGAAGCTTTGTTTGATTCAAATCCTAGAAGCTTTATGCCCTAGTAATTTATTTGAATGGGAACTTGCCAAAGTTTGAGACTGAAAGGTGAAAACTTTGTTAAGTAGTCAGATAGGGAATTGAGACTGAAAGGTACTTTTTCCTGTTGGAACCCTAGGATTTGAACCTGAGATTTCTCTATTATGAAAGTATTTTGAATTCTCTTGTGGAATAACAATTGTCGTAGAAACCTTAAGGTTAGGTCGAGTTAGCAAGTCGCGAAAGCGGATGTTTATTCAGTTTAATCTTAATTTCTAAGTGCTTAAAGGTCTAGATTTTAATTTGCAAGCCACGAAAGTGGATGTTTAATTGATTTAGATACGTCTGTTAACATTTGAAAGAATTTAGCGGATACATTAGACAATTGCCTTCAAACAGAGTCATAATTAAGATTGTTCAATCATCTTTTATAGTCTACCGAAGCATTATTGTGGTGATCCTTAATCTTAGAAGCTTTCCTCTCATTGATATTCCCATATTTACTTGTTTGTTTGCTTTAATTAGTTTCATAGCAAAAATCACAATTCAACCTTTTCTTATTTTACGGCTTAGTCTACTGTTTTGAATACAATTAATACTACATAGTCCTAGAGTTCGACACCTTGGTATTACAACCGATCCCGTACACTTGCGGGGTAGGATTTGGCCTATCAGAATTCCGTCACCTCATCCCCAATTTCGAAAGTTAGGAGTCCCCTCCTATCATCAATTATGGCTCCAGCTGTGGCGAGGAACGGTCTTCCCAAAATAATAGGCACCACCGGATCTTCGGGCATTGCCATAACGATGAAGTCGTTTGGAACAAAGAATTTGCCCACTTGAACTGGAAAGTCTTCTATCACCCCTGTTGGTTTGATGCAGGATCCGTCTGCCATATAAAGTCGCATGTTGATGGGCTCTAGTGGTCCCATATTAGCTTTGGACCAGATCGAGAGAGGGAGTAAACTAGCACTGGCTCCCAGATCACATAAAGCTTTGAACTTGTGGTCGCCTATGCCGATCGTTATTGCAAATCTCCCTGGATCTCCTAGCTTTTCCGATAAAGCTATAGATCTGACTTCATCCTGTAGCTCAGTAATGGATCTTTTCCTGCTAAGAATATCTTTCAAGAATTTTGTGTAAGCCGGCATTTCGCTTAGGGCCTCAGCGAATGGGATGGAAATATTAATGCCCTGAAGAATCTTTACGAAACGCTTGAACTTACTCTCAGTAGAGTCCATAGATTTCTTAGTGGGAAATGGAAGAGATTTCACCATCCTCGGAACCAAGTTAGGCTCGAGGGGTGGTGCTACCGGGTCGACACTAGGGTCGTCAGGTATGCTCGACGGGTCGTTACCGACCCTACTAGGGTCGTTAACTGCCCTGGAATTGAGAGGAAGGCTCGGATTAGAAAACTTACCTCGGGTAGGGTCGTTAGGTACCCTCGGAGCCTCGTCATCACGGTACACTGGTTCGGTAATTGCCCTCGCTGGCTCGTTACCGAGGGTAACCATGGTGTCCTCTTCCTTCGTGTCCTCAGCTTGGACTCGCTCCGGTAATGTCTTTCCGCTCCTAAGGTGTACTGCTGCTATTTGTCCTTTAGGGTTTTCTTCGGGACGGCCCGGAAGTTGCCCTTGTGGTCTCGGAATCTGTGCAGCAAGGTTCCCTAGTTCGGAATCTACACTCCTCTTCCATACATCGAACTCTCCCCATCTTTTATTCTGGTGGTTAAGGTTAGCTTGAACTTCATTGACCTTGTTGTGTACCCCATTGATGCTTTCCTATAAACCTTGTACCCAAGATGGTGGCTCCTGATGGCCTGGGGGTCGATAAGGTGCAGGTCGTCTATCTGGTGGAGGCGCTGCATAGCTTGGATTTGGATTCTGATTGCCCCACGTCTGATAGTTATTTGACCTGTCAAAATTGCTAGGTTGGTTCCTGTATGGTCCCCTCATGTAATTCATTTCAACAATTGTCTCAGCGGCTCTTACCTGCTCTATGTTAGTGCAAGCAGAAGTACTATGGGCAGAAGAACCACACTCTTGACAAGATTGAGAGGATTTCAGAAAACTTACCTGCTTCTTCAGACGGTTGACCTCGTCTTGTAGAAACTGATTTTTGACTTCTGGGTCAACATCTTCTCGGTTAGGCACATAGAGACGTTTCTGAGGCTGGGGGGTCTGCTGGGTCCCATACATGGCATCATAATTGGACAGCTTATCCAGCAATTCCCATGCAGCTGTAGGATCCATCTCTATAAAACCGCACGCTGTATGCATGTTAATGCGGTTCTTGGTCTCTGCGTTGATACCCTGGAAAAAGATTTCTTGCAGAACATATAAAGGTTGCCCATTAGTGGGGCACTGTCTAAGCATCTCTTTGAATCTTTCCCATGTTTCAACAAGGTTTCATTAGGCAGCTGGTGATAGGAGGTGATGCGTTTCCTCAACTTCGTTGTCTTGGCAGGCGGGAAGAATTTTGTAAGAAATTGATCATACAAGTTCTTCCAAGTCCTGATAGACTTAGGAGGTAGGCTCTCCAACCAGCTCAGGGCCTTTCCAGTTAGAGACCACCTGAAAGCTTTTAACAGAACATATTCAAGTGAGACACCTTCAGCAGCTATGGTGTCACATAAATCAAGAAAATTTCTAATATGCTCCATAGGGCACTCAGTAGGTTTCCCTTCAAACTGAGCCCGTTTAATTAAGGATATAAATTGAGACTTGATCTCAAAGGTTTTCTCTATCTCTGAAAGCACGACTCTGGCACCCTTAGTTCTGGATGCATATATAGTTTGGCATTCCTCGGATAGGTGTTCAGTTCCTCTTGTAGGCGAGCATTGTTAGCTCGTTGACGCTCAACTTCGACAGCAACGCCTTCCTTCTCGGTTTTCAATGCCTCCATCTGGTTGTGGAGGATCTCCAACTGACGAGCCATCTCTTCGGGTGTGGCCATGGCTCGGTTCTCTCGGCGTCGACGGTGCAGGGAACGTTCGGGTTCTGAGTAATAACCAGCGTTGTCAAACTCAAGCCTTCGACGTCCTACCGGCATGCGCTGAGAAAACAGACAAAGAAAACAAAAATTAAAACAAAAACGGGGTCGGGCTATTCCCGAACCCACAGATAAACAAACAAACTCGTTGCTTCCCCGGCAACGGCGCCAATTTGTTGACGGGCCATCACTCAGGACAACAAATAAATTTATAGTCAAGACCCCACTGAGTATAGGGGAGTCAGGATCGTTCCACAAGAAGCAAGGTTGTTTGTCTATCGACTACTAAAAATCAAACAAAAGCAAGCAAAACACTCATAAGCAGCCTCGTTAACGATGTTGTCAAGGTCGTTAACGAACCACCGTAAACAAAAAGACTCAAACTATCGACCTAAATAGTTTGGTACCGAGGCTAGGAACTCAGTCACGAATATCTCTTAAGAAAATTCAAATAAAAACAAAGATCTAGGACTAGGGACACCACAACATAATCATGCATACAAACTCGTAAGAAGATGAGATCATTCCTTTAAACAGATAAATTTATCAACTTTCGTTGAATATCAAGTAAATTAACCTACTTTCGTAACCCAATTCACTCAATTGCTTGTTTTGGATCTAAAGCTTGAAACTTTCGTATTCAAACAATATCAACCTTCAAGTTACCAACTTTCTCTTTCAATCAAGTCAACAACTTAAATTACATCGACTTTCACCTTGGTATAAACACAACAAACAATCTCAATAATGGATAAAAGGCATTCAACACACAATCTTACTCACCAAACATGCATAACTATGCCGGGCTTAACCCCGACCCTAGAAAAGAAGACTACTCACTAATCATAACTACGAAACAAATAAATTCAACAAAAGAAATTATAGAAAACAAATCACTACTCAAATTAATAAGAAAAATATCGTTTTACAGAAATTCAGAAGAAACCGAAAAAACATACAAAGCACCAAACCAAAACAACGATTAACGAACCCGGTAACTCTCGTTCACCGAGCCTCGATCTCGATTCCGATCCTCTCTCTCTCTCGGCTCTTCCTCCTCTCTCTGTCCATCTCTCTCTAAAATTTTCCCCCTTTAGACTAAACAAGAGGGCTATTTATACTAATAAAGCTAGAAAGAAATAAGGCTAAAAGATAAAAACTTTCCTAAAAAGATAGAAATAAAATCTAAAAAGATAACAAGACCTAAAATACACAATATAATAACCCTAAAAATAATAAAAAGATACTCTACCGACACGGAAATAAATTCCCGCACAGGATCAGTGAGTCACAAAGTCAACTCTCGAAATCTCTATCTCGTGGCCTCGTTAACGAGCCCTTGCAGCCTCGTTAACGAGCCTGGGCTTGGTTTCTTCCACACTTCATCTCATAAAACTCGAACTCCGACTTCTTCAATCTTGTATTCCTCTGTCTTTCACTATAGCGCTCCAAATTCAGCTCCATATAGCACCTTTTCCCTGCTAAAACCTACAAAAATACACAAAATAGAGTAGCTTCCATACTTTTCTTAAAAATATGCAAAACTATCCAAAAACACATAAAACTAATCCTAAACTATCAAAACTAAGCCTAATAAACTAAGAAAAATATACTAAAAACTATACTAAAAATACGAACATCAAAGAGACGTTCCATTCAAACCTTTTGTGGGCTTGGAATATTTTTGACATCCAAACAATTATTCCCCGTTAAAGGTAATCATAGGGGGGGTCATAGGGAACGTTTGCTTGGAACAGGCTAAGGGACAGCTTATAACGAACTATCATTTCGGCTTGAAGTGAGGGATAGATCAACTTGGTTATTTTGGGCTAAAAGAAGATCTTGGAAGTAAACAATTTAGTTTCAGTTCCTTTTAGCATGCAACACTTAACAATTTCTAATATATACAACATCAATGCATAGAGGAAAGATATAAGTCATTAGAAAACTTGTCAAATGATATGTAGGACCTTGAGAAGTTACCTCTTTAGTCAGGGACTGAGAGAATAGAGGATCGGGGCTTGTTTACTCCAAGGAAATCATTCCTAGCAACATCCTCAGATGCTCATAGGGTTTTCTATCCAAAGCCTTAGTGAAAATATCTTCCACTTGATTTTCAGTCCTACAATGATCCATCTTGATAAAACCTTTTTCAACATTATCTCTTAAGAAATGATGTCGAATATCTAAATGTTTGGTTCTAGAATGATGCACAGGATTCTTGGAGATATTGATTGCACTTGTATTATCACATAAGATAGGGATAGTTCCAAGAGACATACCAAAATCCACCAATTGCTGTTTTAACCACAAAACCTGGGAACAACAGGCGGCTTAGGCGACATACTCCGCTTCAGCCGTTGAAAGAGCAACCGAATTTTGCTTCTTCGATCCCCAAGATACCAAGCAAGGACCAAGAAATTGGGCCATGCCTGATGTGCTCTTCCTATCTACCAAGTGATCTGCAAAATCTACATCCGAGAATCCGACAAGATGGAACGAGTTGTGTCTTGGATACCATAGACACAACCCATCATTCCCTTTCAAGTAGCGCAGAATTCTCTTTACTTCTTTCAGATGTGTTTCTTTAGGATTAGCTTGCAATCTATCACAAAGACACACACTGAACATAATATCTGGCCGACTGGCCGTTAGGTACAATAGGGAACAAATCATGCCACGGTACATCGTTTGATCAACATCAACACCATTAAGGTCAGCATCAAGACGAGTATTAGGAGAAATAGGAGTATCAAAAGATTTCGTAGAGTCCATACCATACTTCTTCATTAACTCCTTGATGTACTTTTGTTGATGTACCTTCCTTCCCTCACCACTTTGTACCACTTGTAGACCAAGAAAGAAAGTGAGTTCACCGATCATGCTCATTTCAAACTCACTGCTCATTAGGTTCTTGAAGCTTTCTACAAGTTTAGGGTTAGTAGAACCAAATATAATATCATCAACATAAACTTGAACTACTAAAACCTCACCGTCTTGTTCCCTTAGGAACAATGTTTTGTCGATCACACCACATCTATATCCATTGGTTAATAGAAACTGAGTGAATCTATCATACCAAGCACGAGGAGCCTGTTTAAGACCATAGAGAGCCTTATCCAACACGTAGACATGGTCAGGGTGATCAACATCTTCAAACCCTGGAGGTTGCAACACATAAACCTCCTCTTGTAGGTACCCATTCAGGAATGCTGTCTTCACATCCATTTGACATAATTTGAATCCCTTGTGAGCAGCATAGGCGATTAGAAGATGGAGGGCTTCTATTCTTGCAACAGGAGCATACATTTCATCGTAGTCAATCCCTTCTTGTTGGTTGTACCCTTTTGCTACAAGCCTCGCCTTGTTCCTTGTGACAGCTCCGGTGTCATCAAGTTTGTTCCTGAATACCCACTTTCTTCCTATTGCCATTTTGTGTTTTGGCTTGGGAACTAATCTCCATACTTTGTTCCTCTCAAACTGGTGTATTTCCTTTTGCATGGCAACTATCCAGTCAGGATCTTTTAATGCTTCCTTCACATTCTTGGGCTCTGCAAGAGAGATAAACGCATTGAAAGCACAAAAATTCTTAATAGAGGAACGAGTAAACACACCTTTATTGTATGGAGTGATGATGTTGTCAACAGGATGATCCCTCTTTTGATGATAGTTTCTGACTTCGATCTGAGGGGATCTGTTCTTGACTCCTCTTGTTCCTGTTGATGTGTCGTTCCAGGAGATGTTTCTTCAGCTTGATCTTCCACCAAATCTTCATTTTGCGGAGTATCATCTTCATGAAACAAAGTACCTTCTGTGTCATCTTCATCCAGATTAGGACTGGGAGGGGTGACTTCTTCATTTGGAGCTTGTGTGCTTGAATCTGGATTGACTTCATCATCCGAGTTTGTATTTAGAACCTTCAGTACATCCTCGTTACTTGACAAGTTCCCTCCATTTTTGGACTCGTCAAAGACAACATGAATGCTTTCTTCAAACTTCTTAGTCCTTTTATTGAACACCTTGTAAGCCTTTTTGTTGGATGCGTACCCCAGAAAGATGCCTTCATCGCTCCTTGGATCAAACTTGCCTAGCTCGTCTTTTTCGTTGTTGTGAACAAAGCACATGCATCCAAAGACTTTCAAGTGGGAAATATTTGGCTTTCTTCCCCTGATTAGTTCATATGGAGTTTTAGAGAAATTGGAACATATAGTAGCTCGATTAATGATGTAGCAAGCGGTACCGACTGCCTCAGCCCAAAAGGACTGAGGCAAGTTACTTGCCAACATCATAGTACGAACCATATTTTGCAGTGTTCCATTCTTTCTTTCTGCTACGCCGTTTTGTTGAGGAGTTCTCGGTGCAGAGAAGTTTTGAGACACTCTATGTTCATCAGAGTAGCTATGAAACATGGAATTCTTGAACTCTGTTCCGTTATCCGACCTGATAGCCTTCAATTTATGTCTTGTTGATGCTTCTACTTTCTTGATCCAGCTTTTGAATGCCATGAATGTCTCATTTTTGGAATCTAGAAAGAGAGTCCATGTATATCTAGTAAAGTCATCAACAATAACAAAAATGTTCCTGCTACCTCCATGACTTTTCACCCACATGGGACCACACAAATCCATGTGTACCATCTCAAGGGGATGAGAAGTGTTGATAGACAACTTTGGCTGAAAAGATGATTTGCTTTGTTTTCCTTTCACACATTCTTCACACAAGCTTTCCTTTTCTGCAAGAACTTTGGGAAATCCTATCACCAGATTTTGTGAGTAGAGTTTGTGAATTCCTTGATGATTTGTGAATTCCTGCAAGAACTCAAAGCATAACTCTTCCTGTGGTTGGAAACTTGAGTCGACAAAATACACATTGTTGCGCCTTTTTCCCATCAGGACCACAAGATTTGAATTTTTGTTCTTGATCGTACAACCTTCTGAGGTAAATGAAACCTCCTTGTTCCCTTGGTCACAAAGCTGAGCAATACTCAACAGATTGTAACCAAGACCTTTCAACAAGCTCACATCTTTAATGCTGGTTTTGTCATTTATCTTGACTTCACCCGTTCCAATGATTTCTCTTTGATTGTTGTTGCCAAAGGAAATGTTTCCTCCAGCATTGATCTAAAGTGAGGACAGAATACTCTCGTTCCTTGTCATGTGACATGAACTCCCGCTGTCAAGGATCCAGCAGATGTTCCCCCTCACTTCAACCTGCAAGAAAGAAATCACGTTTTAACGACCCAGGCCTACTTAGCCTTCCCGAGTCGGTTAGCAGAATTCACAGAATGATAAATTTGAGATTGAACTAAATTACCTTTCTGTGGAACCTTGGAACTAGAAGCAATATTTGAGGGATCAACATGGTTTTTCCCTTTATCAGTTTTAGAATCTTGCTTCTTTTGTGGTTGTTGAGCTTATTTCTTTTTATTCTGATGAGATTTGTCATACCCTTGATTTTTCTTACTAGACCACTGTTTCTTGTTGTTCCCTGTATTCTGGATTTTAGCCACTTTGTTAGACACACCTAATTTCACCTTACAGTCGTTTTGAACATGACCTCCTTTACCACAGTGATAGCACACCCTATAATATTCGCCAAGATAGCGTTTAGGATGTGGTCTCTGGAGGTACGTTACTTTGCACATTCCTTGGAAGGAACTCTGTGTTGGTTCCCTTGAGATTGTTTTAGATATATCTTATGAGCCATTTTTCCAGAATACTGATAGCTTGCATTTAGGTATAGCTTAAGATGCATATTTATGTTTTTTTTGTTTGATTTTAGTTTATTTTAGTTTAGTTTCTTAGGTTTTTAGGTTTTCTAGGAAATTCGGGTTTTTGCGCTTGTTTCGTTCGGTTTTGCAGATCTTTAGGTAAACAAGCATGGACGAGATGGATCTTAGATCACAATGGTGGAGTTTGAGGAAGCTTAGAGTGATACGAGTGAAGATCAAAAGATCCAAGGCCCAAGAGCTTCTGTGAAAAGAACGCTTAAATCCGGGCTATGCATTGGAGTTCTTGTTTCGACACCTCTATCTTGCAAGGCTTGTTTTGGGAGCTATAGTGCTCGGATGAAGATGAATTTGCAATCACTGGAAAGCTAACTCGAAGACATACAATTCAAATTTTTACTCCGAGTACAAATTCCAACTCGAAGGGGGTAAAAACAACCTCTGAAGTGTTGCCTGAAATGTTGAACCGAGGAGTGCCGCGGGCTGGAGATGCATGTGCCGCGGCCGCGGCGTGTTAGAGAGACCGCGCCTCGTTGTTTCGCTGCGAGAGCATTGGGCCGACAGAATGGGCTTCGAGTTGGGCCTTGATTATATGATTTCCGACTGGTTTGATGTAATTTTGGGATAATTTGATATTTGGATATCTTGTAGGGTTTTTAAACCTTATTTTTAGTTTCTCTTTGATAACTTTTGATCAAACTTTGGAGGCTAGGGTTTTTCTTTCAAGAGAGAAACTTTGAAACTCTTGTAAGTTTGCTTTTAATTTAATTAAGAATTGTTAAATTCATTGTGTTTGACTAGTTATTGAAATCATAGATTGCATAATATTGTGAGGTTTGATTGATTCTCAACAACTTGAATAGGTTATATTTCCTATGCTTAATTGAATCAGAATTATTCTAGGGTTTTGTTAGATTGGCCACCTAATAGAATTTCTAGGTTAATTTACAACTAATCTGATTAAGTCCCGTTCGGGATTGATTAGATAAAGTAGCAACTATAATTGTTTAGACCCGTTCGGGCTATTCAATTGTAGAAGGGAATAAATCCACAAATAACTTAGATGTCTGTTTTCTCTAAGTGTTTGTTTCTATTGATAACTTGACTCATAAAACTGTTGTTTAATTGAATCTAGACGTTGTTTTAGGTTGTTAAATGATTAGGGTTGTTTAGACTGTTAGTTCTTTCAACTATTTCTGAAGTTTGGGTCATAATCCTTAGTAGGAGTATAATCCGCAACAGATTATTCAAGGGAATTGAGAATCAAGAGAATCGATGATCAGTAAGCATATCTATGATGGATTTAACTAGTTGAACATATTTCTCTCATATTATCACAAATCATATTTGCATTCATACTTATATTTATTTTGCATATTAGATTAGTTAGTTACTTAATCATTTTTTAAACCCCCCCTTTTTTTTACTTGGCATACAAGTAATAACACAAATACACAAGCCCTTGTGGGATCGACCCTTGCTTACCATTCTACTAAGTTGGTAAAGCTAAGGTTTCTTTGATAGGTATTAACGACCACTGAAAATACCTCATCAAATTTGGCATCGTTGCCGGGGACTCGTCGTTATTTGTGTTCTTACTTTTTTGCTATTCTTGGTGTTGTGAACCTATCTTACGGTTCATAACACCCTTGCTACTAATCTATGGCTTTGTTCGATTGTACACAGCTGCAGGATGAACACTTCCATGGCTATTTTTCAAGATTTCAAGATCATGTGTTTGAACTTGGTGCTTGGGGATTACGATACAGTGATAGAGAGGTGAACATGGGAGTTATCCAAGGTATGAATTTTGAGACAAGAGGGTTGGCCGACTACATGAGCAATGAGAGACTTTTATTTATGGGACCTGAGGAATGCTGGGATTTCTTTTATTTTATGAGCCATCAAAGCCTTCTAGTTGAGTCATCTTCTCAACCACCCCAGCCGGTTGATAAGTCTCTTGAGGATATAATCACGGATATCTCAAAAAGGGCGGATGTTATAATCATGGAGCATTGTGAGTCATGTTCTTCAAGTTTTCATTCCACAATCTCATGTCCTTTTGAGTTGTGTGAAAGGAGTGGTGGAATCACATTGGAGTCAAACGATCTTGAGTCAAACACTCAGATTCAAGTTGAGGAGCAATCTACTAGACTTGATGTTAGTTATGAAGATGAATTTGATGCCCAACATGAATTCACACCTATAAGTCATGTTGAGCAGATCACCACAGAGCCTACTGAAGTCCGTGCAGGCATAGAGATTCTTACAGAGCCTAGAGAGCCTAAGTCATTTTCACCCATGTGGAGTAAATTGCTTGAGGGTTTTGTGGTTTTGGAAGAAGACTCTTTTGTTGACCATGATGACTTCTTCGCTGATGAAATAGACAACCATGAGGGAGAAAAACAACATGATATGTCTATTAAGTCTCCCGCTGTCATGGTGTGCCCTATGTTAGGCCTTGACATCCCATGCTTCAGTTTCCCCACCTTCTCACATCCAGAGCTTATGGAGTTTCAAGATGAGAAGCCAAGCCTACAACACAAGGTGGATGATGAGAAATATATGGAGTTCATCTTTGAAGAAAGTGGTATTGCTACCAAGTGCTTTGATTCATACTGTAAGTATTTTTTAAAGCCACCACTTGTGCTGAATTTATTTGAGCAACTGCCATCTCATGAAAATTGGACACACATGTTTGATAAATTAAAACGGTCTTTGAAAGTTATATTATGCTTAATTGATTTATCATTGTGTTACTTACCCTTTTCTGAGATGTGTGCACAGGGATTTGACAGGTTATTAAAGGCATTGACAATGTCTAATTCTTGGGAGGCAACCCAAGGTTTAGTTTAAGTTAGTTTAGTTTAGTTTTTCTTTGACTTTTGTTTTTAAGTTTTACAGTTTTTGCTTTTGTTTTGTTTAGTTAGTTAGTCTAGGTAGAAATAATCCTCAGACCTACAGATAGCTCGGGCAAGCTTTGAGTTACAGTAGCTCAAAAACTCGGATTGGGGACTAAAATTGCGTGGGCAAGTAATCTGGAGCCAACCCGAGCAATACAAGCTCAGAAGAGATTGCGCGGCTTGGGTGCTAAATGCGTGGCCGCGCAATCCCGGACCCCATCCCGCGCAATCGCGACTGAGAGGGTGTTACGCGGCTTCACAAATGCGCGGCCGCGCAATTCTTGACGATGCCGCGCATTTAGCCGATTTCAGCGACCCCAATAAAAAATACCCCGAGCTTTTCTTTTCTTCATTCCAGCCTTTGTCCGCCTCCTTCCTCTCTCTCTAAAGACTGCATTGAAGCTCAACCTCTCAACCTCCATTCAAGCTCATTCAAGGCGGATTTTCAACCACAATCAACCAAATAACTCCAAATCAAGCGGGATTCAAGTAAGTTTGCTCAAAATCCCTCTTAAAATTTCGGTTTTAGTAGTTGAATCTAGATCTAGGTTTGGCATCAAAAATCTGAAATTCACCCCTTTAGGCTAGGATTTAGGCTTAAGTCCTTCACAAAAGTTCGTTTATTGCATGATTCTAGCCTAGATTCGTGTTTTATTTGAGCTTTGCATACAAATTCGAGATTTGCCTAGAAATTTTGATTAAATTTATTCTAGGTAGTGGGGGAAGAGAGTGATTGAGGGATTTAGTTGCCTAATTTTATATATACTGTTGTGGTTGTCCTTGTCGGGACAACAGAATTGCGTTTGCTTGGTTTGTTGGTGGTGTTTGTGCAGGTTGATTTGAAATTTTGGAATCATGGGTAAAAAGAGAGGTAGAACTGATGGAGCTTCATCATCCCGGGCTGCTAGTCAGGGTATTCACCGGGTTCCTCCTACTGTGGAGGGAGAGACCACTCCAAAGCACTTTGGGATTATTTTTACAAAGCCTAACCACATAGTCCTATTTGATTTGCTGAAACACAGAGAGTGGACAGCAACCAGGTTTATAGATTGGAATTTGATGAATGAACTCGGTCTAGCACATCTTTTGAAGGAGATAGGGGCATATCTTGAGATGAGGAAGTTCCTGCAGTTGTGTGAACCCACTTTCAAGGGGTTAACACTTGAGTTTTTAAGCACT
Source organism: Fallopia convolvulus (assembly GCA_964016875.1). Taxonomy (NCBI): domain Eukaryota; kingdom Viridiplantae; phylum Streptophyta; class Magnoliopsida; order Caryophyllales; family Polygonaceae; genus Fallopia; species Fallopia convolvulus. Next base: position 12,234,723 of record OZ024721.1, read on the forward strand.
TTGTCCACTGACTACAGAGGAGAAGGAGAGTTCAAGTTCTAGCTAGGAGGTATAAGGAGAAAGATGACCTTGAAAGAGGTCAACCGTGTGTTTGGATTCTGTCACTTTCCCGGTAATGATGTAGTACTAAATGAGACCGGTGCTACATGGGCTGATAAGAATTTCTGGAGGTCCATCACCGGGAGATGAACATACAATCCTACCCGAGAAAAAGCCTCTCCCATTACTCACCCTGCTATTAGAGTTTTTTTTAGAGGTTTATTGCTTCTACGCTGAATGGGCGGGGTGAGGGTGGAAACAACTGTCCCAAGAAAGATGTTGCTGTGTTGGGGGCTTGTTTATTAAGGAAGAAGCTGAACTTGGGTGTTATGCTGATGCACCATATGGAGCATGTTGGAAACAATGGAGGAGGAGCTATCTGCATTGGTGGGATTGTGACCCATTTGGCCAAGCACTTTGGAGTTGATCTGGATAGGTTACAGGTTGACATTCCGCCCTTGGCTATAGATTTCACCATGCTTAAGAAGATGGGTTCTCACTAAAAGTACAGAAATTCTTATTTCTGGGTGCTTGGGGATTCCAAGAAAGTAATGAAGCTTCCCAATGGGAGCCGAGTGAAGATTGGGGATAGCCAAAGCAATTGGTTCATTAATGTTCGGGGTGGAGATTTGGATGTGAATGATGTCAAGGGCCCGGTTAGGGGTAAAAAGAAGGCTCCAGTTGCTATTGAGGAGGAGTCTGATGAAGAGGAGATGGATGAGGATTTTGTTATGGCTGAAGAAGAAGAAGAAGAGTATGTTGAGGATGAAGAAACTGATGAGGAGGATGAGTTTGAGGAAGAAGATCAACAAAGACAATTTGATCCATCTTTACTTGCTGGGGGTGGTCCCCACTTTTCTGATACTCAGTACAGTCAGATGATGAAGATGATGAGACAGATGCAACTGGACAACACGCAGCGATACAATGACATGTCGTCTCACATCGATCAGAGCTTTCAGAGTATGAGAGGTTATGTGGATCAGAGGTTTGCCTCTTACCAGACTCATCAGGATCAGCAACTTGCTGCTTTTCAGGCCGGCCAGGATGAGCAATTCAGGCTGCTCAACACTAGACTTGATGGTTAGAGTTCAGCGGGTTATCCACCTCACATGTCTTATCCGCAATATGCTTTCCCTGATTCGCCATATCCTGAGTTCCCACCGTACCAACCACCTCCTACAGAGTATCCGCCGCCACCACCATCGGATTGTCCGCCCTACTACCCGCCAGGCAATTAGGTTTTGTGAGTTTTTCTCTTCTCTTTACTTTTTACTATACTTTGGGGACAAAGTATGTTTTCAGCATGAGGGAAAGGAATTACTTGTTTGCATTGCATGTAGTTGCATTAGTTTAGGTCATATTTAAATTTTTGCATGCATTGATTAAAATTTTGAAAAAATGAAAAAAAATCAGAAAATTTGAAAAATACAAAAATATTACATTTAGGTTCTTATTTCCCCATTGTTTGATACCTCTTGTGTTTCAATGTTAAGAATAAGTCATAACCCATGATTTGCATGATATGCTGAAGTTGATATGATATGAGCCTGATCATTGATTAATTACCTTGATTATAGGATGGAGCATGTATTTAGCTTGAGTATTTGATTCATTCTGAAGTTCTAGATAAAAATTAGCCTTGCGAGATTTTTGGCCTTTCATGATATATTTGTTCTCCACATTCTTTAGTGTATCACCATGATTATCTAGTTCTAGAACTTGCGTTATGACTCTTTTTCAAGTTTGTTTTATATGATTGAATGCATGACATTAAAATGATTGAGGCAATGTTTCTTATAAGCCTATTATTTTCCTTCCTACCATACAAGATCCATGTTCTTGATACCCCATTTCTTTAGAGCTTTAAGCCCATTTTTTATAGCTCCACAAAATTTTCCTAGCCTAATAAGCTTGACCCATCCGGGATTTAGGACTCTTAGGTTATGTTTTTTCTTTTGTGTGAGTTATGTATAAGTATGGGGGAGTTGGAAGAAAAGGTGGAAAAAGAGGAAATACAACTCTTGGTTGCAAAGTGAAAAAAATGATGAAGATGAAAAGTTTGTGCAAAGCAAAAGAAAAAGTTCAGTTTAATTGTTAGTAGTCTTCATAAAGAAAAGAAAGAGTTGAAGAAGAGAAAAGAAAAAAAGAGAAGAAGAAAAGTGTTTTAAGGCTCCGTTCGGTAAATCGGTACTTATCGGTGTTGATGCTGATGTTGATGTTGATGCTGATACTTATGGTTGTTGATGTTGATCGTAGATGCTGATATGGGATATTGATATGAGTTGTTTATTTTTCAAATAATCCGGAATGTGTTCGGTAAACTGAATTGCTGATATTTTAAGCAAGAGGTGTAAAATTACTAAAAATGGCTTAATGAAGGGTAAGAAAATAAAAAATAAAATTTAATTGGGAAATCACGTGGGTCCCGCTTACTTATATTTTGATAGAAAAGTTAACTTATTTGACATAAGGTTGGGGGTGCTGATTATATTTGATGGTGCGCGAAATAACCGCTAAATTATCAAGGGCCAAAATAAGAGTAATGGGCCAAAATAAGAGTAATGGGCCAAAATAAGAGTAAATGGGCCAAAAACAACGTCGGCCCATCAACTTGTATATATATCCAAGGCAATAGCTTGGCCCATGAAAACAAACATGTGATCACAAAACAATTCAACGAGCATTTCGGGTCAACAACATCGGCAAAACTCCATTTCAATCCCATTCATGTAGCTCCACGTAAGCAATTGCTTATTACTCATGGAAAGCTCCTCCCACATCGAGTATATTTGTACAAAGAAGGAGCTCTCACTTACTATATATAAGGGAAGGTGTAGAACAATAAATAGGTCGAAAATCCTCTCTGGCTCGAGACTATCTCGTTTGCCAAAGCTCGACGTGTTTGATCTCCGAGTGAGATCGCGCTATAAACGGTATAAAGTCTAAAGGCTTTATTCGTAAAGAGCACAAAAACAACCGGCTGAGGGGTAGGGAGGAGGAATAATCCACGTACGAAAACCGTTCGGTTGTACGAATCCCGAGAGTTAGTATTTATTTAATTCCCATTTATAGCGCGTATTATATCGGGTTTCAACACTGGAGCCGTCTGTGGGAGCTAACTCTCCCTATCCGACCTACTCTCGGGAAGCAAGCCAGGTGGGGCCTCCTCTCCTTCAAAAGTGAGGTGTGTTAGCTAGTTAGTAGGGCTAAGGTGCGAGGTCACTCCTTCAAAAGTGAGGTGTGTTAGCTAGCTAGTGGGGCCAATGTGCGAGGTCACTTTGTAGGCCAGTGTGCGAGGTTGGAAATAAGCGAGGTTAATGGGCACGAGTTTGAGGTTGCTGGGCACGAGTTTGAAGGACGCCCGGCGAGGTCCATTCCTTCGCACTCCTTTTTGGGACCAAGTACGCGCGGTCTTTCCGAGGCTACTTTGGGGCAAAACGTTGCGGTCTTCCTTAGCGCCGACTGACTGGCGGGCGGATCTCATTGCAAAGAAAGTATGCGGGATCACTTGAATGCTAAACATCGGGGCGATTCTCCTTGGCTTCCCACTGGTGCTCGGCGCTCCGCAAGCTAGGTGCCATCTCGCCTCGTCCAAACACCTCGGCCTTTCCTAAGCGCCACAACATCTCGGCCTTCCTTCTGGGCCAAACGTCTCGGCGATCGTCATCGTCCAGACACCGCGGTGCTTGCCATGGCGTCCATCCTCGGCGCTCAGCGCACGACGCGTATCAACCTCGCCTCCTAGTGTGCGCGAGGATTGATCGTCCATCCTCGGCGCTCAACATCGCTTCTGCGAGGCCTTGGTTTGTGAGGTTGAGGATGGCTCCGAGGTTTCTAGACTGGCCACGTGTCCTGGTCCACCTTTCTCCTCACACTTTCGGGTGCCAAATCGCATGGTTGAAATTCGGAGAGTGCGTAGTATTCTTCCATCACATGAGGTATAATCTTTAAGTATACATTCAAATAATATATATGTATGTGTGGGGTACGGAACGAGCTTGGCTAGTAGGTTTTATGGCCATGGATATGCATAAGAATCATGCATGGGTGGCATAAGCAATCTCGTATTAAATGTATGGTGGCATAGACTTCGATCTTTAAAGCATATGTATGAGGTTATGGAAGAGGGAGAATATCCCGGTGATTGCACATGAACTTCGACGTGAGTGGCGCTCCTCTCATGTCCATAATCAGAAGAAAAATGTTAATGAGCCATAATGGGTCGAGGCAGTCTCATCTTAAACAGATGAAATTCTTAAATAAGCCTTTTCATAAGTCGATCAGAGGGAAATATAAAGAGATTGGGCCCAACCTCGCCTCTGTTGGGCTGGCCATGATTTACCCATGTTTCTATGTGTAAATAAGTCCAAAAGATTGCAATGCAATGATCACGCACAGCGAGGCCAAAAAACCTCCGTTCTAAAAACAAGTGTTGCATGGTCGTGGAACGAGGTAAGCCTTGTAAACTCGACTCGTTAATTAATTACACTCGGTATATACTCGCATACTGGAACAATGTTTCTAATTTTCTAAAAATAATCAATCCACCCCTCGCTTCCCGCTTGGGGTTGGAGATTCTCGGTTTAAGGTTGTGAAGTCCACCCCTCGCTTCCCGCTTGGGGTTGGAGATTCTCGAAAAGTGCGCTAGTCCACCCCTCGCTTCCCGCTTGGGGTTGGAGATTCTCGAAAATTGCGCTAGTCCACCCCTGGTTTCCCGCTTGGGGTTGGAGATTCTCGAAAAGTGCGCTAGTCCACCCCTCGCTTCCCGCTTGGGGTTGGAGATTCTCGAAAAGTGCGCAAATCTACCCCTCGCTTCCCACTTGGGGTTGGAGATTCTCGAAAAGTGTGCGAATCCACCCCTCGCTTCCCGCTTGGGATTGGAAACTCTCTTATGGACGAGGTCCAAACTCTCTTATGGACGAGGTCCGAATTCTCTTATGGACGAGGTCCAAATTCTCTTATGGACGAGGTCCAAACTCTCTATGGATGAGGTTCAAACTCTCTTATGGACGAGGTCCAAACTCTCTTATGGACGAGGTCCAAACTCTCTTATGGACGAGGTCCGAATTCTCTTATGGACGAGGTCCGAATTCTCTTATGGACGAGGTCCAAACTCTCTATGGACGAGGTCCAAACTCTCTTATGGACGAGGTCCAAACTCTCTTATGGACGAGGTCCGAACTCTCTTATGGACGAGGTCCGAACTCTCTTATGGACGAGGTCCAAATTCTCTTATGGATGAGGTCCAAACTTTTTATGGACGAGGTCCAAACTCTCTTATGGACGAGGTCCAAACTCTCTATAGACGAGGTCCAAACTCTCTATGGACGAGGTCCAAACTCTCTTATGGACGAGGTCCAAATTCTCTTATGGACAAGGTCCAAATTCTCTATGGACGAGGTCCAGACTCTCTTATGGACGAGGTCCAAACTCTCTATGGACGAGGTCCAAACTCTCGAAAAGAGCGCAAGCATCTTATGCTAGTTGGCGCACCTGTTTATTGTCTCGTTGCCCTCGTGGAACGAGGACACCGAGCCAAGGGGTTGTGATGGTGCGCGAAATAACCGCTAAATTATCAATGGGCCAAAATAAGAGTAATGGGCCAAAATAAGAGTAAATGGGCCAAAAACAACGTCGGCCCATCAACTTGTATATATATCCAAGGCAATAGCTTGGCCCATGAAAACAAACATGTGATCACATAACGATTCAACGAGCATTTCGGGTCAACAACGTCGGCAAAACTCCATTTCAATCCCATGCATGTAGCTCCACGTAAGCAATTGCTTATTACTCATGGAAAGCTCGTCCCACATCGAGTATATTTGTACAAACAAGGAGCTCTCACTTACTATATATAAGGGAAGGTGTAGAACAATAAAAAGGTCTAAAATCTTGTCTGGCTCGAGAACTATCTCGTTTGCCAAAGCTCGACGTGTTTGATTTCCGAGTGAGATCGCGCTATAAACGGTATAAAGTCTAAAGGCTTTATTCGTAAAGAGCACAAAAACAACCGGCTGAGGGGTGGGGAGGAGGAATAATCCACGTACGAAAACCGTTCGGTTGTACGAATCCCGAGAGTTAGTATTTATTTAATTCCCGTTTATAGCGCGTATTATATCGGGTTTCAACAATTTTTTCAGCAGATAAGTATCGGATATAAGTAACTTATTTCAAATAAGCAAATTTTTCCGAACATAAAACGAAGCTTATTTTTTCCATATAAGTAACTGGGTACTTATAAGTATCCAGATAAGCATTGCCGAACGGAGCCTAAATGTGTGTTATGGAGTTGAAAAAGAAAGTTTGGGAGAAGTAAGGAAAAAGAAAGTGTAAAGTTTGGGTTTAGGATTAGTTCTTTATCCCGGATTTAGCACCACAAGCCAAAAATTAACCCCTTCCAAATTTCTCTTTACCTTGGCCCCATCACAACCCTTAAAAAGACCTCATGATTTTTGTTATGTGTTTGATCCCCAGCGGTGGAGATTTAGAACTCTGATGCAAGCTTATGGTAGTCTAGTTTTCATGGTTGATTTTGAGTGAAACACATACCCTTAATGATGGCCGGATCGATGGAAGGGATGATGGTGCAAAGAGATCGCCACGAGAATCCAAGGAATTCCGACAACAAACACCACGCAACTGACCCGTCTTCAAATAGATGGATCTTCCTCGTCCAAACTCGGAATTGAGTGATTACAATTCGAGAAGTTAGATCTCTGAGACTAGTTTAATCCCTCAAAATTTCAGACCTAGATGATGAGTGGATTGAAAGATATGTCTATTTTACTGAGGGGGTGCAGAAACCACCGAGATGGATGATGGATCGAAATGGGAAGAACAAGGGGATATGGATGCTTGACAACTTGGATATGACTCACCAAGCTCTCAAACAAACTAGGATGCCTGAGATTGTCGGATATTACTCACCAACAACTTGAACAACGAGAATTGAACGAACGAAAAAAAAAGAACAAGTACTTGAATTGAAAGATGCAAGGAAAGTAAGCAACAAGGTTTTTCGTCCAATCTAGCAACAAAGGGTGAGGGGGACGACCATATAACCTAGAAAGCAACCTCACCAAGTTAGCCCCTTCACTTAAGGAAATTACAAAAATTAACCCAAAAACCCGAAAACTTAATAATTGTCCTATCCGTCGAATTGTCACTTAGAACCATGAAGTAGAATAAAACTCCAACCATCTTCATTGCACTTTTTCGGAAAGCTACACCCCATGAGCTCATCTTGCACTTGACATAGAATGGCCTTAGCTCGGGATCGCGTAATACGACCTAGATAAGGTGGTGTAGTTCCTTGAGCTTTGGCACCATCAAAACCGGAAGGCAAGGGCGCGCCACCATCCAAGCTTGTTGGCGCGTCTAGGGTATGCCGAGGCTCCTCCAAGTGTTCCGACGTGTGCTCCTCCAAGTGTTGCTCCTCCAAGTGTTCCGAAGTGTGCTCCATAGTTGGATCGGACATCGATGGAATCACATCATCCTCCTCCCCTTGAAAAGGGTTCGTCCTCGAACCTAGATCCTGCTCAAACTCAACATCATTGTTAGAAAAATAAGGAACAAGATCGGATACGTTGAATACCTCATGGACGCCATAATTCGGAGGAAGATCAAGCTTGTAAGCATTGTCGTTGATGCGCTCTAACACTTGGAATGGTCCATCTCCACGTGGCTTAAGCTTAGAATTTCGAAGAGTAGGAAACCTCTCCTTCCTCAAATGAACCCAAACAAGGTCGCCGGGTTCAAAAATCAGCTCCTTGCGCCCTTTATCAGCTTGGCGCTTGTATTGCAATGTTCGCCACTCCAATTGAAGACGAGTATCCTCATGAATCTGCTTAATATACTCAGCCCGGTCCCGTCCTTCACGACTCTCTCGATCGGACATAGCATAAGGCGCTAAATCAAGTGGTGTAACGGGATTGCGCCCATACACCACCTCAAAAGGCGTCTTCTTTGTAGCGGAATGAATGGACCTATTGTAAGCAAACTCAATGAAAGGAAGACACTCTTCCCACCTGCGCAAATTAGTTTTCAAAATAGAACGCAACAAGGCACCAAGGGTACGATTAACGACCTCGGTTTGCCCATCCGTTTGCGGGTGGCAAGTAGTAGAGAATAAGAGTTTGGTTCCAAGCCTGGACCAAAGAGTCATCCAAAAGAAACTTAGAAATTTAACATCACGGTCAGAAACAATAGATTTAGGGACCCCATGCAACCGAACCACATTATCAAAGAACAAAGTGGCAACATTAACAGCATCATCGGTTTTGTGGCAAGCAATAAAATGTGCCATCTTAGAAAATCTATCTACCACCACAAAAATAGAGTCCCTACCCCTTTTTGTCCTAGGCAACCCCAAAACAAAGTCCATAGAAATATCCTCCCATGGGGCACTAGGAATAGGCAAAGGGGTATACAAACCGTGAGGGTGCACTTTAGACTTTGCACGCACACATGTAGCACATGAAGCACAAAAGTTCTCTACCGACCTAAGCATGTGAGGCCAATAGAAATGTTCCCTAAGCATATGCAAAGTTTTCATGACACCAAAATGTCCCATGAGGCCGCCACCATGGGCCTCTTGGACAAGCAAACGCCTAACCGAACCACTAGGCACACACAAGCGAGTTCCCTCAAAAAGAAACCCATCATGCAAATAAAATTGATCCCGACTTCCCCCCTTCAAACAAGCATGAAAAATATCACTAAACTCAGCATCATGAGCATACAACTCCTTCATGAAAGAAAATCCAAGCAATCGTGCATCTAGTAAGGATAAAAGAGCGTACCTCCGGGACAACGCGTCGGCGACGACGTTGTCCTTGCCTTTCTTATGCTTGATGACATAGGGAAAGGATTCAATGAACTCAACCCATTTGGCATGCCTCCGATTCAGTTTTGCTTGCCCTCTCAAGTACTTCAACGCCTCATGATCGGAATAGATAACAAACTCCCGAGGCAAGAGATAGTGCTCCCACACCCTTAGCACTCGAACAAGAGCAAGTAGCTCTTTGTCGTACGTGGGGTACTTGAGCTCGGCACCTCCAAGCTTCTCACTATAATAGGCTATGGGACGTCCCTCTTGCATAAGCACACCACCGAGCCCGATTCCCGACGCATCACACTCAATCTCGAACATCTTGCCAAAGTCGGGAAAAGCTAACAACGGCGCTTGTGTCAACTTAGCCTTAAGGGCTGCAAAGGCCTCTTCTTGCGCCTCTCCCCACATAAATGGAACATTCTTCTTGGTGAGGAAGGTCAAAGGCACAGCCAAGGTACTAAAATCACGAACAAACCGGCGGTAGAAACCGGCTAGGCCAAGGAAACTTCGGACTTGTGTCATAGTTGTCGGTGTTGGCCATTCTTGAATCGCCTTCACCTTCTCTTCATCTACTTGAAGTCCATTCCTACTCACAACAAAACCAAGAAATACCACGTGATCCGAACAAAAGTGGCACTTCTTGAAGTTAGCAAATAGGCGTTCCCGTTTCAAAGCTTCAAGCACTTGCCTAAGGTGCTCGACATGGGATGATAAATCGTGGCTATAAATCAAAATATCATCAAAGTATACAACCACAAACTTACCAATAAAAGGGCGGAGGACGTGGTTCATCAAGCGCATGAAAGTGCTCGGAGCGTTGGTTAATCCGAAGGGCATAACCAACCACTCGTATAGGCCTTGCTTGGTTTTGAATGTCGTCTTCCATTCATCTCCCTCCTTCATCCTTATTTGATGATATCCGCTCTTGAGATCAATTTTGGAGAAGAGACTCGCCCCATGCAGCTTGTCAAGCATATCCTCAAGTCTCGGAATCGGGTGACGATACTTGATAGTAATATTGTTGATCGCTCGACAATCAACGCACATCCTCCATGTGCCGTCCTTCTTAGGCACAAGAATGACGGGCACGGCACACGGGCTGAGGCTCTCACGCACATATCCCTTATCAAGGAGCTCTTGGACTTGCCGTTGAAGCTCCTTAGTTTCCTCCGGATTGGCTCGATAGGCTCGACGGTTCGGTAGAGTGGCACCGGGGACAAAGTCGATTTGATGCTCGATTCCCCTAAGCGGTGGTAGTCCCGGTGGCACCTCTTCTTGGAAAAGCTCCTCAAAGTCCTGTAAAAGAGTAGATATGGAAGGAGGAAGATCAACTAATTCTTGGGAAGATAAATAAGATTCTTGAAAAACAAGTAAAACGCAAACGCCACTTCCCTTGAAAGTATGAAGAATCTCCTTCGGTTTGGCCAAAAGCAAGGGCGTAGAAGGGCCGCCTAGAGCTAGCTTCTTGTCCTTCTTTCCCTCTCGAAGCGCATGCTTCTTCCTTTGCTCCTTCGCTGCGTGGTCCAACATGATTTCATGGGGGGTCATCGGGTGCAACGTCACCTTCTTTCCCTCCATTTGAAAGTGATACTCGTTGGAGACTCCATCATGAATAGCTCCCTTATCATATTGCCAAGGGCGCCCCAAAAGAAGATGACAAGCGGTCATCGGCACCACATCACACTCCACCTCATCCTTGTAAGGCCCTATAGAAAAGCAAATACGAGCCCTTTCCTTGACTTGGATCGGGGCATTAGAATTCAACCAACATAGAGGATAAGGTAAAGGATGGCAAGTAGTTTTCAAGGAAAAGCGATCCACCACCTCTTGACTAATAATATTACAACAAGACCCGCTATCGATAATCACACTACATACCTTATCCATAATTTTGCATCGAGTGTGAAAGATAACCTCTCGTTGGCTAGGTGTGGTGGTGTTCTCCGTCATGAAAAGCGTTCGTTGTACCACGAAGCACTCACCCTCCTCGGCAGTGACATGGAGGGCGTCTTCCTCAACCTCGGGGCTCTCTTCTTCCTCTTCCGCAGCCCCTTCTTCCTCATACTCGTACTCCCCTTGGGAGTTAAGAAGAACCTTCCGTTCGTTGGGACAATCCCGAGCATAATGCCCATGTCCAAGGCACTTGAAACACTTCACGTCGCTCGCCTTCACACCGCCTTCTTGCCGAGGACGTGGGGGAAACTCTTTCCTCGGTTGAGGAGTCGAGTCCTTCCTTATTTCCGGCTTCCTAAACTGAGTTGGTGGTGCCTTAGGAGCCGTGGATGAAGGTTGCCACGTTCGAGAAGTGGTTGAACTCGAACGCCGTTGAGCAAGTTGCTTGTAGATATGGTTGGTATAATGAAGCACTTGCTCAATATCGGTACCCCTACTAAAATGCTGCATACTCACCACATTTTTTAGTTCCAAATTTAACCCATTGACAAATTTAGAGATGACATACCCGTCGGGAAATTGTACTCGGGAACGGAAGATGAGCATACGCAGCTCATTGTAGAACTCATCGGGAGTCCGGTTTCCTTGACGCACTTGCTCCAACTTGGCATGGATGAGCTCCGTGTAATCTTGAGGCACGAACCTCTCTTCTAAGGCCTCTCTTAGATCTTGCCATGTGTTAAGTTGAGGCATCCGACGTGCTCTCCTCAAAGCCTTGTCCTCGAGCCACCATTGGTAAGCAAAGTCGGTGAAGTGTATGGCCGCCATGGCCACCCGCCTCGCATCATCATAGCCATAGAAGTCAAAGATTGACTCCACCTTGGCAAGCCAATCAAGACAGGCATCGGCGTCGGAAGTTCCCGAAAACGTCGGCACGTTCAGCTTGATGCCGTAATGGGGATCCCGGGGCCGCTCTTCTTGTTGCACCGGCGCGCCATGCCAAGGCTGCCCGGCACCACCATTGGCCGGCCCTCTAGGAGGTTGGCCGTGCCTTGGGAGATGCAAGAGAGGTGGGGGTTGAGTAGCTGTTGCAGGATTGACCTCTTGATAGCTCGGCGCTCCATAACCTGACAAGTTAGTAGCACTAATAGGAATATTATTAGGAAATGTAGCAAATGAAGGCCTTACCCCGGAATTGGCCACAAAGTGTGGATTGTGGAAGCTCGTCGGAGGAATGTAAGGAGGCATAATCCCCATGGAGGTGCTCACACCGATGGATGCTTGCGCCTCCGAGTTTGGCAAGTAAGAAGTAGAGGCCTCCTCTTGTAACGACTCCACTTGGTTAGCGCTTTGTAGCACACTTGGTAGAGCCCCCGTTTGAGACACCCGTGCTCTATCATCTTGGCCTCGCACTTGGCTCTCCAAATCAGTCAACCTAGTTCCCAAAGCCTCAATGGATTGTTGCAAGGATTGTTGCATGTTTTGCAACATGGCAGCCACCGAACTAGTGGACGTCTCCTCAACTTGTTCCTTATTCTTGTCATCACCTACATTTGTCATCGTAAAAACAAGGCAAAGATCAAGGTATAGAGGTCACACGAATTAATCACCAAGACTTGCCCGAGATGAAAATCCGACAAGTTGCAAGTAGGCAAAAACAACAAAGGCAACAAAGAGAGAATTCACCACACACTTGCTTAGGAAAACAATGCTAGGAAGCTACTAAACCACCAAGACTCAACACCAAGTATTACAAATTAATTAATTTTTTTTTTTGTTTCGAGCAGGCCTTTGCTAGGCACTACTAGACGACTACTCTTTGTAGGCCTTTGCTAGGCACTACAAGATGACTACTCTTTCCGTGCCCGGCCCCTTATTAGCTTTATGCCGTCGGGCAAGGTTTTTCTAGTCTTTAATCTTTCTTTCTATGCCTGGCCCCTTATTAGCTTTCGCCGCCGGCTAGGTTTTTCTGATTATTCAATAAAAAATTTCAAGACACTTAAACAACAACACAAGATGTCTCGTCTTGGTGTCGTTCCCGTATCCTAGCACCGTAGCCAACAACAAGCATGTAATGACAACAAACAAGGCTGGTTTGGACCTCAATCCCACGTTTTTTAACTCAGCAAAATCAGCAAGACACACTTAAAACCAACACTAAAGAAAGGCTTAAATTCAAGCAACAAATGCACCCTTTGAACTACCAACTTTTGATAACTCTTTTGGGTGTTCTATTGGAACGTTTTTTGAGCATGGTTTGCAGCCATGGCTGAACACACACTCGGCCAAGACAACCACAAGATCAAGACAAAGCAACGACCACAACAACACACAACAAGGACACTATGGTCGCACACAACAACACAACGCAGCCAATAAAGAGTTCGAACCTAAAACCTTGCAACAAGTGGAAATTCAAGGTCGGAACAAGGTTTAGATGGCGATACCTTCGTGTGGCTCTGATACCACTTGATGGCCGGATCGATGGAAGGGATGATGGTGCAAAGAGATCGCCACGAGAATCCAAGGAATTCCGACAACAAATACCACGCAACTAACCCGTATTCAACTAGATGGATCTTCCTCGTACGAACTCGGAATTGAGTGATTCCAATTCGAGAAGTTAGATCTATGAGTCTAGTTTAATCCCTCAAAATTTCAGACCTAGATGATGAGTTGATTGAAAGATATGTCTATTTTACTGAGGGGGTGCAGAAACCACCGAGATGGATGATGGATCGAAATGGGAAGAACAAGGGGATATGGATGCTTGACAACTTGGATATGACTCACCAAGCTCTCAAACAAACTAGGATGCCTGAGATTGTCGGATATTACTCACCAACAACTTGAACAACGAGAATTGAACGAACGAAAAAAAAGAACAAGTACTTGAATTGAAAGATGCAAGGAAAGTAAGCAACAAGGTTTTTCGTCCAATCTAGCAACAAAGGGTGAGGGGGACGACCATATAACCTAGAAAGCAACCTCACCAAGTTAGCCCCTTCACTTAAGGAAATTACAAAAATTAACCCAAAAACCCGAAAACTTATTGTCCTTTCCGTCGAATTGTCACTCAGAACCATGAAGTAGAATAAAACTCCAACCATCTTCATTGCACTCTTTCGGAAAGCTACACCCCATGAGCTCATCTTGCACTTGACATAGAATGACCTTAGCTCGGGATCGCGTAATACGACCTAGATAAGGTGGTGTAGTTCCTTGAGCTTTGGCACCATCAAAACCGGAAGGCAAGGGCGCGCCACCATCCAAGCTTGTTGGCGCGTCTAGGGTATGCCGAGGCTCCTCCAAGTGTTCCGACGTGTGCTCCTCCAAGTGTTGCTCCTCCAAGTGTTCCGAAGTGTGCTCCATAGTTGGCTCGGACATCGATGGAATCACATCACTTAAACACTTGAGAGTTTGAGTGCCAACACATTTACCTTGGTGAGGTACTGAGGTCTAGAATGAATGAATGGTCTTTGCTCTTTGCTTGTTATAATGCATGTTAGGAAGTCTTGGTCGGGTTTTTTATTATATGTGAAATGCTTGTTTGACTTGAGATGGATGTATGATTGCATTTCTATGGTGTGATTTGGATTTATGTCTTGCTTGAGGACAAGCATGGGGGAATTTGATAGCTTGCATTTAGGTATAGCTTAAGATGCATATTTATGTTTATTTTGATTGATTTTAGCTTATTTTAGTTTAGTTTCTTAGGTTTTTAGGTTTTCTAGGAAATTCGGGTTTTTGCGCTTGTTTTGTTCGGTTCTGCAGATCTTTAGGTAAACAAGCATGGACGGGATGGATCTTAGATGACAATGGTGGAGTTTGAGGAAGCTTAGAGTGATACGAGTGAAGATCAAAAGATCCAAGGCCCAAGAGCTTCTGTGAAAAGAACGCTTAATCCGGGCTATGCATTGGAGTTCTTGTTTCGACACCTCTATCTTGCAAGGCTTGTTTTGGGAGATATAGTGCTCAGATGAAGATGAATTTGCTATCACTGGAAAGATAACTCGAAGAGATACAATTCATATTTTTACTCCGAGTACAAATTCCAACTCGAAGGGGGTGAAAACAGCCTCTGAAGTGTTGCATGAAATACTGAACCGAGAAGTGTCGCGGGTTAAAGATGCATGTGCCGCGGCCGCGGCGTGTTAGAGAGACCGCTCCTCGTTTTTTCGCTGCGAGAGCATTGGGCCAACGGAATGGGCTTCGAGTTGGGCCTTGATTAAATGATTTCCGACTGGTTTGATGTAATTTCGGGTTAATTTGATATTTGGATATCTTGTAGGGTTTTTAAACCTTATTTTTAGTTTCTCATTGAGAACTTTTGATCAAACTTTGGAGGCTAGGGTTTTTCTCTCAAGAGAGCAACTTTGAAACTCTTGTAAGTTTGCTTTTAATTTAATTATGAATTGCTAAATTCATTGTGTTTGACTAGTTATTGAAATCATAGATTGCATAATATTGTGAGGTTTGATTGATTCTCAACAATTTGAATAGGTTTTATTCCCTGTGCTTAATTGAATCAAAATTATTTTAGGGTTTTGTTACATTGGCCACCTAATAAAATTTCTAGGTTAATTTACAACTAATCTGATTAAGTCCCGTTCGGGATTGATTAGATAAAGTAGCAACTATAATTGTTTAGACCCGTTCGGGCTATTCAATTGTAGAAGGGAATAAATCTACAAATAACTTAGATATCTGTTTGCTCTAAGTGTTTGTTTCTATTGATAACTTGACTCATAAAACTGTCGTTTAATTGAATCTAGACGTTGTTTTAGGTTGTTAATTGATTAGGGTTGTTTAGACTGTTAGTTCTTTCAACTATTTCTGAAGTTTGGGTCATAATCCTTAGTAGGAGTATAATCCGCAATAGATTATTCAAGGGAATTGAGAATCAAGAGAATCGATGATCAGTAAGCATATCTATGATGGATTTAACTAGTTGAACATATTTCTCTCATATTGTCATATATCATATTTGCAGTCATACTTATATTTATTTTGCATATTAGATTAGTTAGTTACTTAATCATTTTTAAACCCCCCTTTTTGTTACTTGGCATACAAGTAATAACACAAATACACAAGTCCTTGTGGGATCGACCCTTACTTACCATTCTACTGAGTTGGTAAAGCTAAGGTTTCCTTGATAGGTATTAACGACCACTGAAAATACCTCATCAAATACCACTCTGAGTTATCATTTAAATTACTCTCAAGAATCTTAACCCTACCCTCTAGATGCATAACTTTATCTCTAGCGGATTGAAGTTCCCTAGCTTTTCTTTCCATCTTCTCTTTAAGGCTAAGGTCATCAGGAGGATATTCAGATTTATCTTTACCATAGCCCATACCACACCTAGCCGGATTAAACACAATCTGAGTTCGTTTATTAAGCTCATTCTCTAATTCCTCTCCTTTGAGTTTATAGATAAGCAAATCCGTTCTAAGTTCGTTATTGGTTTCAGTGAGAGTTTTAATATCTTTCTTTAAATCTTCACAATCTAGATAAGGAACAACATTAGTAACAGTAGACTCTGATAGTTTTTCTTCAAGATTAAGACATCTCTCATCAGCGGCTTCTATCTCATCTTGCATTTTCAAATTATCCTCAAAAAGCTTTTTAACAAGAGTAACAAGATCAGATTGTTTAGCATTTTCTAAACTGGCAAGGAATTGTTTAGGAGTTACCTCTTGGTCGATATCTTCGGTCTTCAGAGTCATGGCACAAATCTTAGATTCAGATTCATCATCTGAGTCAAGATCCCATGCAGCGATGTAGGCCTTTTTCTTCTCGTTCCCAGACTCGTTACCTTTGGGACAACTCTTAGCATAGTGACCCTTTTCTTGACAATTGTAGCAGGTAACGTCCTTGATCTCCTTCTTCTCAGAAATGACCTTTTCTTTTTCCTTCAAGGCCCTTTGCTTCTTGCCTCTCTTGTAGAATGCCCTCATTGTTTTTGTTATGAGAGCCGCATCAGAATCCTCCTCTGAGGTATACACTCCTCTTCCGGCAGTAATGTTCTCCATGGCCTTCTCCACTTTGAGAGCAATACCCTTGTCAGAACTTCAGGTACTACTTTTGATTGTTTCATATCGCTCATAGTACGTCAGCTTTCCAAAGATTTCATGAAGAGTGCATGTCTTCTTGATTGGATTTTCTCTTAGCAAACCTCTGGTGACAACATACTTGGGACCAAGACCATTAACAATCTTAGAGATTTCTCCGGCTGTGTGATGTCCTTTTCGATACCACGATGGTTGATGCGATTCACCAATGCCTCGAACCGAGATTGGTAGGTGGCAATGGTTTCACCATCCTTCATTTGGAAGTTATAGAACTCCTTCTTGGCTTCCTTTTGATGACTTTCCTTCAGATCTGTATTGCCGATGTGCATTTGCTCAAGAGCAACCCATGCTTCTTTAGTGGTTTTGTAGTTCACCACCTTCAGCAGATCTTCAGCGCCCAGGGCATTGTTCAGCAGCATTTATGCCTTGTAGTTCTTCTCCATTCCTGACCATTCAGTTTGTCCCCATTCGGACTTCTTGTTCTTCTTGTCCGCAGGAACGACATAGTCTCCATCCTCAATGACCGTCCAGGCATGGTAGTCATTGCTTTTGAGCCATGTAGCGAAGAGGATCTTCCAGTGGTCATACTCTCTCGTGACCAGCAGTGGAGGCTTGTTGTTTCCAATCCCGACGTTGTGAGTGTTGTTTGAAGTCATTCTGTATTCCTGTACTAACACACAATCTAGAGCAAACCTGCTCTGATACCAATTGTTGGATCGGGACGCGTTAGTAAAAAGTCAGGGAACTAGTAATGTTCACTGGGCAGCGAAAATGAATAATAAAAACACGAAATTTAGAGAGGAAAACTTTTTGTCCGATCAACAAGTCGTAGAAAGAAAAAACCTCCTCTGAGACTCTTTCTTAGAGGATTTTCAATAGAATACTTTTATTAAGTTTCAACGATTACAAGGCAAGTCAAGTTCCCTGGTAACTAAGGCACCAACCAAAGTTCAACCAACTAGACTTCTACAACCCTAAGCGTAAACCTAAATGGAAGTAACCTATTGACTTACTTGTGGATTCTTCACTGGAAAAAGCCACACACTCATACACTTGAAAAGCTCTCTCTCCAAGTTCGTCGTCTATAACCACACCTTAACCCTAGCTATTTATAAGATATGTCAAGTCTGATCTCATACGTAATTCTTGCCTAATTACGCAGATATTCCACTTAACAAATCACACACAATAAGGAGAAAGTATTTTTTGTGATTTCGGATCCTCAACCATGTCGATTCTTTCCAAAACCGAATGATCTCGGATTTATTTAGATAAGATCGTGTGAAGCTTGATCTTATCTTTCCTTTGGTCTCCTCAAACAACCGCCTAAAGCTGTCATATCTTCGTAGAAGATTGCTCGTAGAAGATCTGGTAACTTGCCATTAATAGAAAGTCGCGTTCCGTCTGAGACGCGCTTCCTAAATCTGTCACCCGTTCCCTCCATCGTTCCTCACAATGTTCCGTTACTCGTGACTATGTACCTTTTTTCCTGAAACACTTACATGTAGAGGCAAGTTATATTAACTAAGTTTGTTATCATCAAAACTAAGAGAAACCATGAAACAACCATTGTTCCAACAGCTTTGGTTTACCTTGAGGTGTTTATACGTTCTAAGGCTAAGAGGGTAGGAGAGTATTCTAAGAGGAGTCTAGTTTATATTGGGATCTTGACTTGCCATTTGTACTTTGTAATATTCAATAAAAGAAAGTATATCATTCAAAATTCTTCTAAGAAATGTGAAGGTTTACTCATTCAACTAGTTAGTTGATGTGAGGTTCCTCTATAAATCATTGTGTCTTTTTATTTTTGTTTTATTACGCAGTGTAAAGGATTATTACCTAAAGTAAGAAACAATGCATGATTTGTTATTAACACGCCTTCGATCCAAAAAAAATGCTTTCATTTTGACTTCTGGATTTGTTTTAAAGTACGTACACATAATTCTATTATATTCAATTTTGGGTTTATGATCTATTATATTCAATTTTGGCAAGATGTATGTGTACACTGACCAAAAAAAAAGAAAGTGCAAGTAAATATTTTACAGTATATACTAGTTAAGTGATCCTTGTGAACACGAAAGCTTAAACTTGTTTCCGATGTCAAACTAGAAAAAATGGTGTGGTTGTCGAATATGACTAGAAAATATGTACTAATCAAATAGTCCACAACGACGTCATTTTCTCGCCAAAATTTCTCATTGCAAATAAGCTTTAGGGTATCGGTCACATTCGCGTTCAAGTGAAGCACAAATATGGACAACATTATAATTTGTGGACCAATAAGTTTAAAGTCGTTAGTTACAAATTTAGTATATATACTAGTATGTATTCACGTACCTTGTACGGGTTTTTCTTAAATAAAATATTAATAATAAAATATTTTCAAATATATTTATTATCCGAGAAAAATAATTATGTAAATGCTTAAATATAAATATTTGTTATGATCCGCGTAAGAAGATAAGGCAATTTCCTTATTAACATAAATATTCTAGAATTTGTATGATAGTATAAAATAATATCCTAATGATCTTCTTGTCTAGCATATACAAAAATAAAAAATTGTTTAATAATGGGATTTTCTATCCTATATTCTAAAAACATGGATAAGAATTTATCATATCCAAAAATAAAATATTATTTTTTACAAAAAATGGATAGTGTGGTCCAATCTAAAAGTGACATATGTCTTTTAATAATTTTTTAACCTCCGCTTTAGGTTATAGTTATGATTTAATAAGATTTTAATCCAAAATCATATAACAATGAATGTTGTGGCTCATAAAATTATGGGTTTTAAGTCAAAAATCATCTTTTAAAATATGGATTTTTTTTAAGAAACCATCTTTATAAAAAAAATTTAAGTAAAATATAATACAAACACCCAATTTCAACCACCTTAAGTTATTTTTCGGTAAAATTTTACCCTTATTGGACCAAAATGCCCTTTTGAATTTATTTTATTTCTTTTTAATAATTCATTAAACAAAATAATGAAACAATTTAATTATTTGTAAAAAAAAATATAAGTTTGTGTAGTTTTAATTAGGAATGAAGTGATCAAAAGCAGAGTGGGGGTGGCTAGTATAGGTGATAAGCTGCGAGAGTCAAGATTACGCTGGTTTGGGCATGTTGAGATCGAGGCGGGGCCTTGAGGAACTAGTTCTCCGTTGTGAGAGGTTGGCCCTCGGAGACGTACGTAGAGGGAGAGAGCGACCGAAGAAATGTTGGGAGGATAGTATAAGGCAAGATGTCAGCCAGTTGGGGATTGCAACAACTATGGCAATGTGCAGAGATGACTAGAGAGAGAGGATTCGAGTGGTGGACAGCTA
The DNA here is from genome assembly GCA_964016875.1 of Fallopia convolvulus. Lineage (NCBI taxonomy): Eukaryota > Viridiplantae > Streptophyta > Magnoliopsida > Caryophyllales > Polygonaceae > Fallopia > Fallopia convolvulus. Next base: position 12,254,907 of record OZ024721.1, read on the forward strand.
GCCATCTGAGCAGACTTGTCCAAGGGACTTTGAGGCAACGGCGCCTTATTTTCGTTCTAAGTTTCAAAGTTTTTAAGTTTTTAAGTTCTTATGTTTTTGGGTTTTTCTTTGCCTCGCTTTTGTCTATTTCCTTTTGCGTCCTGCGGTCATGTTGGGTCTATTGGTCACACCCCCTTGCGTTAAGCCAGGGTTCAGGGATGCCCCTATCTTGACCCCCGGATTTCCCGCAAGGGGAGCCTCACTGGGTAAATGTTGTTGTATGTTGTTGTAGTAGTTTTTTCTTTACAACATCACCTTACACTTTTATAAAATAATTTAATTATTTTGTACAAATGAATAATTAAAAAAAATAAAGAAAAAATATTTAAAAGGGCATTTCGGTCCAATTTGGATATAAATTCGCCGAAAAATCACTTAGGTGGTTCAAATTGAGTGTTTGTATTATAAAAGCTGTTTTTAGTTTTAAAAAAATTAAAAGGTTAAAAAGTTCATATTTTAAAAGGTTGTTTTTGGAAAAAAAAAACCTAAAATTATATACGAGGTAATTTTAATCTTAATTTTCAAATTTGGAAAAGTATTCTCTAACATAACCTCTCAAAATTAGGATATGATTATTACAGAACATGACATTATTGTTGTACAAAGGATTCAATGTACCCAATAAATTGATATAAATTGATGGAACGGTGTCAAAAAAACCAAAAATAAAAATGAGATATAAATAAAAGAGTCTAGTACAAGCATTAAATATAAAAGAATATTAAATTTTATAATGAAAATTTTACCTACTATGGTAAGTTTCGAGCTCACGATCCCAATCGACATGGAAAAAAATTTCACTCAAATAAAGAGGTAGGGCAAGAATTGACCTCGAAACCTTTCACCATTCTACAAACTCTTACCTCTAGACAAAATTAAATTCAAATATTAATTATATAGTGTAGTCATGTTCTAGTTTTTCAAATGAACATTCGTGAATTTTCATAGCCAATGAGGACTTTTGCGCCTACAATGAACCAATAAAAACATGCATGATCAACCAAAACCCAAAAGGAACAACATTAAAAATCTTTGCTCTCATAATTATTCCTTATAATTCTTGTTGGACATAAATGTTTGGTTGTGACTTGTGATCACTTTTCCGATTGTTTCGACCGACCAACAACATATACCACCACTAGTGCGCGCCCTGTTTCGCTTTATATATGTTTGTATGGGTTGATGTTACTCCACATGCTCTATTGCTCTACTAAGACCAAAATCATAAGACCAATAAAGGGAAGAAAATAAAGCATATTTATTTGGACAGGCATAAGCTAAACAAGAAGAAGTGGGCAAAACACGATTAAGAGGGTCATTAGGATGTAATTTAATTACACCCACGTACCTTTTCACCATGTCAACCCCACAATCCATCCCACAAACACCTTGGAGGTTGTCCCCTCTAAAATATGCCACACTTAAAAAAGGGGCTTTATTGAGGCATCTCTTTTTGTAAGTTTGGAAATTTCCAAGGCTCTTAACCTTTGTAAGAGGAAAACATTATTGATGTACATAACTTAAATAAAATTTAGGAAAACATTATTGAAGTACACTTAAAAAAGGGGTTTAACGAGTTTAGGGTTTTGCGGTTTTATGGTTTAGTTGGGTAGGGTTTAGGATTTACGGTTTGTGATTTTAGTATAGTTAGACAGTTATTTACTTGAATACTAGTTGTTCTTGTGATAATATCTAGTTCTTCATTCGCGAATGTATAATTGTTCAATGTTTCTTATTAATAGTTTCCAGATTGTATTTGTTCATTCATTAATAAGTAGTTGTTTAGTTGTATGAAGACAAATGTTACATTGTTTGCATAAATTATTTAGCCATCCATAATATAATTCTTGTTTATAAGCAATACATTAGTTATGTTGTTTATTTATAATATATTAATTGTTCAATATGCATTAGAGGAGTGAGAAAAAATAAATTAGAACCCCAAAAGGAAAAGAAAAAAAAATTAAAGGGTACCAAAATAAATTTCCCCAAAATTCATGATTTGTTAGTTTAAATTACTTAATTATTTTGTGTATTTCTTTAAAAAAGGCACATTTATACATTATTTTTAGTATTTTTTTCATAATTTAAATCATATGAAAGAAATTAAATAAAAAATCTGTGTAACTCACAATTTAAATTTGAACAAAACTATATACTCCCTCCGTTTCACAATTTAGGGGCGTTTAGAATTTTTCACAAATATTAAGACAAGTTTAAAATAAAATACTCTTATGTTTAATGATTGTTTTTTTATTTATAAATGTATCAACTTACGAGTAAATTTAATGAATTTAATTATGAGTAGTACTATATACCCAATAGAAAAATGTTGTTTAAATGAAGTTAATGATAATTGAATGAATCCATGCCTTAATTTGGAAAGTTTTGCATGAAGTAGTGGGAAAATGGACTTATATTTTGAAAATTCATTTGGAGCTTAAAAGCCCTTAAATTATGAAACGGAGGTAGTATTTAATAAGAACAACAAATTTGACACCTAAATTTGCGAAAAAGGCGGAGTAAATAGTTTTAATTCAAACAAAAAATACGAACAAAACACCAAGTCTAATTTAATAGCACAATAATTTGTAATACCATTAAAGTAACTGAGATTTCTCAAAATATTTTTATTTTGCATTACATATTTGATAAATACTATAAAATCTAGGATAACGTTTTTTATCTAAATCATAAACTCAGTTCAGTATATATTTAAGGATTGGTAAATATGAAAAAAATATAAAAATTGGATGTATAACAAGTAGAGGTGTCAAACGGGTCGGTCAGGTCGGGTTCGGGTTCGATTATTTCGGGTTCGGGTTGAGTCGGGTTCGGATCGTAACGGGTCACCGGTCAAATCGGGTCGGATCATTGCGGGTTGTGGGGCGGGTCGGGTCGACCTAACAAGTCAAGAAAAATAATTTTTTTACAATTATTAAAAAAAAAATTATTTAAAAAATGATATTTAATAATAAATCTATTATTTTTATATATTTTAATAATATAATATATTATAATTTTTAAAATATATTATATATTCTTAAAATATAACAAATTGGGTCAACCCAATGATTTTTTCGGGTTTGAACCCAACGGGTTTCGGGTCTAACGGGTTCGATTTATTTTGGGTTTCGGGTTCAAATTTTCGGGTCTTGACCCTAAATTTTTCGGGCGGTTCGGGTCGGTTTTTCGGGTCGGATCAGCTTTTGACAGCTCTAATCTACTATATATATAAAAGCAATAAGGTTTGGAGCCACCACATTGCGCCACGTCAGCTTTGTCCACATGTCGCTTCTAGAATACGCCACATCGGATTTTGCCAAGTGTCGTCTTTTCCTTAAGCCATGTCATGTAATTTTTGACACGTCATATGTCACATCGTATTATTTTCACCCCGTCACTTACATGTCATATTTAACAATAATGATAAAAAAATGCTTTCCTTATAAAAAAATATTTTATATAAATAGATAATTATAGGCCTATATATTTTGATAAATCTACGCTTTTTTTAATCAAAATACTTCCTTATGAGAAGTTTGGTCAAAATACTTTCCTTTTATTACAACTCACAATTTGAAAATTTACCATAACATTTTATGAGCATTGTATATATTATTCTCATTATTTGAAAAATTACCATAACATTTTATAAGCATTATTTATATTATTCTCATAATTTAAACTTAATAATCTAAATTTAATTTGTTTTATTTGATTTTAAAAATCAAAATAATTTTTATACATATTACGATCAACAAATTATTACATTAAGTTTATATTATATTTTTGTTTATTAATATCTTTTTTATAGTATATTTAAAAAAATATCGAGTCATAGTCGTGTATGACACGATGGAGACAACTAGTAACAAGTATATGTGTTGCCGCAAATTTTACCTAGTTAAGAGGATGGGTAGTTCGAAATATATATTTGATATATATTATAAAATCTAGGATAATGTTTTTATCTAGATCAGTATATATTTAAGAATTTATAAATATAACAAAACACTAATATAAAAATTGGATGTATATCAAAAATAATATAAATTATTATAATATTTATTGATAGAATATTTTTATTATTTTATTCAGATTATGCTACGTTACATAAATTTTTATAACGGTTTTTCTAACCTATGCCCTTAGGGCATAGGTTAAGCATTCTTATTTAAGAAACTAAAACCCTATATGGAAATAAATGAACCCTATTAGAAAAAATTAAATTACCCCATATAATAAAAATTAACAAAATCTTTCCATTTCAAGTGTCTTAATCTATGCCCTTGGGACATAGGTTAGAAAAATCATTTTTATAGAGGTATATTTTGCCACAAATTTGCGAATTTGCGGCAACAAATTTTGCCCGTCTACGTACCTTTACTTGAGTGGAAAACTACCCATCATTTGCGGCAATAAATTTTACCTATCTACGTACCTCACTTGAGTGGAAAACTACTTCATCCTTTCCTTTATCATATCAAATTGGTCAATACAAACTAATTTACTGGTTTTGATTCTTTTTAACTAGGTGTCATTACAACAAGGTAGGTTACTCATCATTAAAAAAAACAAATGGAATGCGTCAAATTGTGTCGGAAATCTCACTGAAGAATTTATATATAAATCGTGATAATATACTACTACTCTCTTTCTCTAAAGACAATTTTCTTTTATTCAACAAACATAATTAATAGTAATTGTATGATCCTGAATTGAGTGGAAAATCTAACATCTTTAACATGAAAGCCCGGAAGAAGCAATGAAATGCTCCTAGACTAGCGCTCCAAATTTGATTCATTGTATCAAGGATTACAGGATCGTGGATTGGGCCTTTTTTCTTTTGCAAGATCTTGGGTATAATATTTCAACACCTGCCCACTTATATTAACATATATCCCAGAAATTGTGTTTAGTGAAGCATAGTTAGTGTACGATGTCAACCAAACTTACCACCTAATGCGTTCCAACCTAAAAAAAGAAAAGTTAAAAAAACATAAATTGATGACCTAATTAATACTACTTTCATTTCGAACATTTTAATTATTGTTCCTAATTGCTACTTTTATTTGTGACCTTTGTTGAAAAGGTCTTTATTCTTAGAAGTAGGTTTATCCCAAGCCTAGCTAATTGAAAGAGATTTAGGGAATGGGATCCGCCTAGGAAAAACTATCGATTATTCCAAAGAAGTTTGGAATTTGTCCATTTTTCGTGAATAATAACAACTTCGGTCTTCTCAGACTTGGAGTTATTTTTGCAAGTTTGAGATTATGGTGGATGAAATCCCGTTTGAACACATGTTGTTTTGAAGCTGAAATGTCTCTCATATGTTTAAGGAAATTAATAAGATGGCCGACTTCCTAGCTAAGTCATATCTTTGAACAACCTCTCCATGGATTGGAATGCTAAGCCAAATCTTCGTGATCTCATCTGAAAAAATACGATATGAACGATAGCCATTCGAAATGCCCTCCTAATTTTTTCCCTTATCATTCTCGGGTGTCCAAACTTATTACAAATCTGCATTTCCTTCAAAAACAATATTAATTCGTAGTTGTGGATCATAAAATCTTTATGGCCTTTTCTTTGGATAACTCAAAGTTTTGTTGTCAATTTTAAAAAGATAACATCAACTTTAAGATGAGTTACAAAAAGTGAACAAGACTTTAACAGTGAACTATCACTTAGTCAATTACTTTGGGATTATCTGATTATTAGATCTCTAAAGTATAACTTCGATGCCAAATTCTTGTTGTTTTTTATAGGGTAAGAATTAGGGTCATCACAAATACTATTTGGGCTCGCCTAGAGCATCTACGAGGGATGAGAACTGGTTACTAACAAATTCTAGAGAGAAATGTGCAAACTGTGCGCCGCCCAGAGGGGGTCGAAACGGTGACCTCGGAGTACTACCCCAAAGTCTTAATCATTGAACCAAATGCCCGAAGGCCGATGCCAAATTCTTGTTGCAAATGACTGGAATGAGTCTTGTGTCCGTTACTAACTTACTTTTAACATTTTTTTTTGTTTCAATTACTTTAACAACTTTGAAAGTTTGTATTGCTAACAACCAAAATTGGGTTATTTTTTCTTCTAAATTTCCACATCTACTAGCACTACAAACAATTATATGTGTTAAAGATAATACTAAGATTGAAGAAGAAGGGAATGAAATTATTGTATGAAAGTGAAGAAGAATTGAAGATAGAAGGGGAAGAATAGATTATGCAGAGAAGAGGCAGAAAAGATATGTGAAAAGGGAGAAGAGAGAGAAGAGATTAGGGTTAAGGTAATTTCTGATTTTTCATTGATTGCTGTCCTCATTAACAGGATACAATATATATAGCTAAATTATAAACCCTAACCCTAATCCTAACGTTAAGCCCTAACGGTTCAAATAAAACGTCCTGAAAAAGAACTGTAAAGAAAACCCGAGAAGAAGTATTAAAAAACTCTGTATAAAAATATATTAATTAAATACTATAAATAATCTATATAATAACGTATCAATATGTACTTTTAGAAAAAGCATTCCTTATGGAGTAGTAATTTAATTTGGAGCTTAGACTTTGTTTGATGAATTCCAATTAGTATCAAAATTCCAACCAGGGATGGGGACATCCACCGGTTGTCTATTGGCCGACATAATGTCGAGTAAGTGAGGCTGGTAATATTCATAACACATACCACATTGCCACCATGTTTCTAATTTGCTTTGAATTTTCAAGTTTGTCCAAATTCATTTCATTTAGGGGCTTTCTCTTCTTTTTTCCACATTTTGATTTCACTTTTATCTTGTTTTTTTTTCTCTCTAGTTTATGAAGGATTCGAACTTTAGATTTCATGGTGCACTTTAAATGCCCTAGAATCATAGAAAACTCTCAATGCCGTTGTTTTGGGCCTATGAAAACTAACTAATTCTTTCAACTTTCATGAATATTATTTGCTAGACGAAAAAATAGAAACTAATTTAAAAAATAGTTCTTGAGAAAAAAAAAAACCTACAGCTATTATTGATAATTTGTAGTTGTTATAAAAATAAAATTTTAAATCTATTATTGATATTTAAAAACTAGATCAAGAATCCTAGCCACTAACCTAAGTAATCTAATATGATGAAGTTGTTTTAAGGAGTTAGTTAGCTAGACTTTAGAATTATCAATTGGGTTAGCCAGCCCGGGTGGTCTCGTAGTTCAGGTCATTTAACCAAACAAAAATAATCGGATTAGGATTTAAGATTGAGTTCCTTGGAGTGGCTGTGTTTACAAACTTGATTATTTGTCGTGATCGTGGTTTACAAAAGGAAACAAAGGAATGCTTCTCGGATCTATACATATTAAACGCAATGCAACTACTGGATTTTACTGTCCTTGGATTTGGGCCGAGCCCAAAATCCACAAAATAGTATCGTACCATCAAATTGAAGCAGTTTGAAGAATTAGGGAAATCAAATCTGTAACCTTGTTGTGTAATGCAATCACATATCTCATGAACACAGAGATGCATCCGAATATGCATTCAGAAGTTCACACAAGGTATTAAAGATTAGAAACGTTCAATAAAAATTATACGTACCCAACATTGAAACACAAAAACTTCACACACAGAATCAACTAAAACTGAAGCAACTATCACACCATAAGAAGGATCAAGAACTAAATTAAGAACTTCATACCTAAATTTCACACATAAAACTCAGCTTGCAGAAGCTGGTGTGGCCTGATACCCTTGCCAGGCCCAAACAATGTCATTGACAGCTGGTTTAATGTCTTCTTTAATCATCCTCTGATACTCCAATGAATCACCACCAAATTTCTTGATTTCCACCAAATGAAACGAGGATGTGAACTCGAAAACTTCCACGTCCAACACAACAGCTTCCTTTCCTTGTTCAACAGGTTGTTGTGTGAGTCTCAAGAAACCTCCTCCATCCTTCTTCAGTACCTTCAGCTTCAAGCTACCGGTAACCTCTTCCAATTTGGCGATGATAGCAGAGGCCGGTTGCTGTGATGTAAAACTAATTTCTTCCCTTTGTTCATTCTCCACAAACAAGCCAGACAAGTCAAATCCAGGCGACAAAGAAATAATGTCAAAAGCATTCAGATTACTCAGTCTTCCTAGCTCTTGCTTCTTTTCAACAATGGTTACTGGATTGCTCAATTCACCGGTTTCCGCTTCAGAGATCAAGGGTTTGGTTCCTAGACCTCTCTTAAACCAGGGATTTTCCATAATCTTTGCAATGGAAACCCTTCTTTTAGGGTTTGGATCAAGAATCCTAGCCACTAACTTACGTAACTCAGGAGGGAACCAATTAGGACATTTGTAATCAGCCTTCTTTATCTTTTTATACATCTCCATTAAATTAGCATCCTGAAAAGGGAGATAACCCACCAACATAGCATATAAGATCACACCACAAGACCATATATCAGCTTTGGCCCCATCATAGCCCTTTCTGCTTATAACCTCAGGAGCTACATAAGCAGGGGTCCCACAAACAGTCTTGAGCAACCCATCCTGGGTTGAAGATTCAACAAGCGTGCTCAAACCAAAATCAGAGACCTTCAAATTCCCAAGATCATCCAAGAGAAGATTTTCTAGTTTCAAATCACGGTGATAGACACCTCGGCGGTGGCAGAAGTCAACTGCACTGATCAGCTGCTGAAAGACCCACCTCGCTATGTCCTCTTTAAGTCTTCCTTTAGCAACCTTGTTAAAAAGCTCACCGCCTTTTGCATATTCCAATACCATGTATATGTTGGTTTTGCTGGCCATCACCTCATAGACTTGCAAGACATTTGCATGTCTTAGCATTTTCATAGCAGATATCTCTCGTTTGATCTGAATATCCAGCCCGACTTTCAGTATCTTCTCTTTGTCAATCACCTTAATAGCCACATTGTGGTTGGACTTCATGTCTCGTGCATAATAAACCTTTGCAAAATTTCCCTGACCCAGAAATCTTCCTAATTCATACCTCTGCATTAGAATTTTATCCTTCTTGTCCATCATCAAATACGAATGCTAGCACACACACACAGATACTTTTATCTAACCTCCGACTAATTCTTTTTATATATATTTGTAAGAAAGGAGGACTTCAGTTAGAAGAATTCAACCGTCTTCAACAGGGTCATGTTTCCACATGAAAGAGCTTCTGTTGCTCATTGAGGTGGGTAGCACTGACAGTACTGTGCATCCAACCTCATCGAGGTGCACTAAAGGAGGTCCAAAGGGATGGACAATTGCACAATGTTTGCAGGAGGAATTTTCAGCGTGTAAGCACATCTTTCTGCATTCCCTGATATTTCTCTTCTAGTTGCAATGCCTGTATAATTCTTCAAGTTCTGTTCAGAAGCAAAAATCAAAAGCAGATGCATAAGCAAGAATGCACATTCATCTGATTTCATGCACTTAATCATTCTTAAACAGAAAAACAAACAAAATTAGATAAAAGAACCACTGGTAAGCTAAAACTAGCAGTCTAGCACCCTAAGAGTCTAAGAGAAGCTATATCTAATATGGTGGTATATCCAGCATGAAAGTCCCAAGATCCAACATATTTTAAGATACCATTGACCAAAAGCAAATACATCTTAAAAGAGTAGATATCCAAGTGACCAATAATGGAATAACTGAAATATAACCTGGGCACTCAAAGGCATTTAACAGTCTTTCTTCGACATGTAGTAAAGAAGAATGTTCCTTTGATGTGCTGAGTCCAAACATTTGCTCTTTAGCCGTGTAAATAAAAAATATAAATGACCTTATTTTGTTCATTTAATATAAACTAGTAAACCTAAATCTGGCATCAAATCATGGAGCAACAGCAATATTAATACTAAATAAGACCATATATCAGGAAGACAAATTCAACATGAACCCAAGTGCATAAATAAAACTAATATTTTTTTATTTTCCAATACATCGCTACAAACTTTTACCATAATAGAAGCCCAAACACAGGTTTGCTCAATAAAATTTAACATATATACAACAGAAAGCATGTGTCAAAAAGCATGTGTACCAGTAATGCAATAGGGGCACGCGATTCTCTATCAAAAGAATTTCTCTTATATCCAAAAAGGAAATCAGCCAAACATGGAAAAGACGCCCAACCATATAGCTGACTAGTGAATACGTGATTACATATTCTATAGACACATAGTCAAACAAAGATCAAGTGGAAACAAGTCACGAAGCGTAACTGAGAAGAGTTTGTCTTCAGGGCTGGAGACAGCTACATGACTACATATTTTGTATCTAACTAACTATGTTTGAACAGGGAAGTTGGATTCAGTATACTAAATGACCAGTGATGATTAACTCTCAACGATCACAAGAGCAGACAATCTGCAATAACAATCCCTTCAAATTTCAAAACTAACGGATCCCTTTAAAGCCGTTTAATATTTTTGTGATCCAATCTTAAGTCATTTCATATGCTAACATAAATTTCAGTCAAGAAGACCTATAAAACTAATAAAAGTCGTTTAAATTCTTTAAATTCATAACCAGGTTGGCAACTGGCAAGTATAAAGAGAATTCAACTATGGTTAAAACCATAGTTGAATTCTCTTTAGGTGATGTTGTAGATTTTACGGGTTAAGACTTAAGATTGCCAAGTATAAAGAGAATTCAACTATGGTTTTACCTTTTACAATATTAAAGAAGTTTTAGATCCCTTAAACCGTAAAATCTTAAGACTTGAAATGTTAGCTATTTTCATAACAGTTTGGCTATGCAATGATTTTTCGCATCACATCACCTTAAAGGGAGGTATAAAAATCAGGAGGAACATGGTAGAATGCAATCAAAATTTTGCCAAAAAAAAAAGTCACAAAAATATACACAGAAATACACTGTTCAATTATGACTCAGATTGCAAATCCGCCGAAAAAGCAACACCAAACATCAACCAATGCAGCCATAGCTTCTAAACTGGATCGACCAGAGCACAAATTGCACAATCAATTATAAAAATAATCATATATAAACAAGTAATCAGACAGATGTAGCAGTAAACAAACTTCTAAAAGATGAGAGATCTGAGAGATATGTTACCTTGTGAGAAACGGAAGCGGAATCAAGAGTGAGATGACGAGAAACTTTAATGGCGGCGAGAGAGAAAGAGAGAGATTCGTGATTGAATGATGGCGTCGAATGGAGGTAAAAACAAAGAAAGCAGAGCGCCGTTCGCTTTCTTCTTTCTACCCCTTGGCTTTAATAAACATAGGGCCCCCGAAGCAGCGTAGGCTGCACCTGCGCCGCTGTATTAAAATAGGGATTTTTGTTTCCGCATCAAAACCACCACACAAAAAGAATATTCAGATTTTTTTATATTGATTTTTTTTTACTTATGTGTAGTTTTTTATGATTATTTAAGATTTTATTTGTAAGATTTATTATTTTTATATATCATTTTTGGTGCATTCTAACTAAATTCAGTTACTATTATCAAATAGTTGAATTTCAGTTTTTCTTATGTTTATCGGGCACGTCCTCCTAACATATTTAGGTTGTCCCATCTTGACCCTCAACTGCTTGAGCAAAACTATAGTAGATAATGATGTTCTTTAGAGTTTCGTTTCTAAATTAATTGTTCTTTTGATATGTTCTTACGCTATATGTACTGGGTGCTTTTCGAGAAAGATGTAATTTGAATTTCAGTATTAGAAGAAAAGAACAATATTTATCGAGGAAGAAAAGAACAACATTAAAGAACAATATTTATCGAGGAAGAAAAGAACAACATTCTAGATCTTTGGGTATCTAGTCGAGTGGTTTGGACTTCAAAATAATGTCATTAGATCTCCATTTTGCCTTCTAAAAGCGTGCCCTTGACCAAAAAAACAATATTTCATTAAGATTGGATTTGAATCGCTCACAATGCTATATTTGTTGAGTATAAAAAGCTCATGTATTTATAGAAGGGCGAAAAAGAATAATTTTCGTAGAAAGATATGCATGTTTGTTGTAAGAAAAAGGAGTACAATGAATGAACAAATTTGCATCAAAATGAAAGTATGGTATTAACATTATAATGATTATTTTCCAATTTTTATTCATGTTTTTTCATGTAACCAAATGACTCATAATCTAATAATTTTCTTTGTACTGTTAATTTTTCTTATGTATGCTTAGTAGCAAATATAATATTATAGAATGTGAATCATATGCAGCATAAAAATTATGTGTAATATGAGGTCACTACTGGTCGTTGGATGCATTTCATCTACGGTCCTTATTAAAAGTGCATCGTAAAATGTCAAAAATGTATTCAAATTAGGAATGCACTTTTGATGTTTTACGATGCACCTTAATAGTGTTATTTAGAAATGCATTTTGATGTTTTACGATGAACTTTTGATGTTTTATGATACATTTTAACTTGTCGCATATTCGCATAGAACATTTGTTCCACACGAGATTCAAACACTAATATTATATTATTTGTTGACTCATTCTTTTGTTATGATTCAACTTCGAAAATAATTTAAAAATACTTTTTAATTAAACTTTTTAGTAGGTATCCCTAATCAAACATTAGAGATGTTTTTAATATAATCTGTTATTTATTTAGACATATATTTTGTTGACATCTTTACACATTTGTCGATCTAGTAAATATTATGAGATAGCAATTCATATAAAAACATGTACAATTAGTAATTTATACAAGCTAGGTTCAAAACAAATTTGTATTGCGTTTCTTATAATTAAAATTGACTTTGATCACATGTAAAGTAATATAACTTTGTTACCCTTATCATAAAAGGAACTAAACGAGAGGTTGAGTTCCACAAATCAGTCTCCTTTATGGGTTTATCATCCATGAGGAAAATAATTTCATATAATTGTACTGCAAATACAAACAAAAGTGAAAAAACGACTAAGAAGATATTATTATTAAGTTAATCATAAAATTAGAACTTTAAAAAAAGAAGAAGACAAGGACAAAGGCATGAATAATAAATTGAAGAGTGGTAGACTGGTAGGGTAGGGCGCAGGTGTGTGGGATGGTTCATGCTTTCTTTTAACTTTCACTTTCCAATAAACAAAAACAAATGGGTTGGTCCGCGCCTTTTGCTGTCGTTTAGAAGGCTTTTCGCGTATCCAATACAAATCTGCCATATTTATAAACTCTCCCACCACTCATGACTCACCCACCTATCGACTTGTTAACTACTTGTACCACACAGCCACAACTAGAAGAAATTTGTATCATAATAATTTAATGACGCTGCCTTAATCTTTAATCCTGCAAGAAATTGAAAGTCAAAGGTGGAACTGGTCTCATGCCTTACTTCAATCTGAATGAATTTAACATATAACCCAACTAATGACCCGGACAGTCTTTGTTTCGGCCTTGTACAATTAGAGAAGGGAACTTTGCACTTTTTCCTAACGCGGTTAACAAGTAGACTCGGGTACAAGAATTTATCACTAACGAAAAAGAATGGAATTATGATGCCCTTAGCCATCTTCTCCCACCCGATATAGTTAACAAAATCATATATTGCAACCCAATCCCTGAAAATCACATCAAGGATCGACTCTATTGGGCTCCTAGTAAAAATGGTTGATTTTCGATAGCTTCGACTATTGAGTTGATCATCGGAGTACAGTGACTAAACCCATTCCATAACAACTGGATATGGAAATTAGATACCTATCATATATAAGTTTAAAAACTTTCTATGGAAAATATCTCAAAATATATGGTCTTCCTACGAAGGCTAGATGGATAGAAAAACGGGTCGCCACCCCAGGCTATTTAACGTGCTCATGTACATATGAGGATACAAAACACCTGCTTATAGAATGCCCCCATACTTTAAATATAGTAAGCAAAGTCAATGCCAAAATAGAAATGATTATGGGAAACTATGACACCGAAAATAAAATAACGCTTATAATGATTAATGAACTATATCAAAGGTTGGGTAAAAAAGAATTTCAAGAACTCGCAATAACTTGGTGGTGTATATGGCATCAAAGAAATAAACTTGTGTTCCAACAAACCCCAGATGACTTTATTCGGAACTTAGAACAATACTCTAAAAACCAAATCATTCAATGGGAACAAACAAAAAAATGGAATGAGGATGAAGAAGTACCAAGACAAGTAAGGAAATTAAGTCACAAATAATAAAAAGAAAAGAACAACAAAGTGGCAGAAGCCTTCTATAAATTCATAAAAGCTAAACTTTGATGGATCAAAAATATAATTCCTCCACTTCTTCGTCAGGGTTTATAATCAGGGATCACAATGCAAAAATTATAGACTTAGAAGCAATGAAATACGGGGCAGTCTCAGTCCTACAGGTAACAGGTGGAAACTCTAGCACTTCTTGATGGTATTCGAGAAGCTAGGAGATTAGGGATTACAAACCTTGAAATTGAAACATACAATCTCATTGTTATCAACGCAGTTAAAAGCATTGGGTCTTGCCCTTGAAAAATTGAGATGTTAGTTTCAAACATTATGGTCTCTCTCCAGGAAATCCAAACTACCTATATATTTCATGTTGATAGGGGGTGCAATATTGTGGCCGACTAAATTGCTAAGCTAAGTCATAGCTTCTTTGTCAAGATCTTGATGAACCAAGCAAAACTTCAAGTTCTCATCCGCCAAGATGCTCTAGGACGCCCCCCGTAGAGGTCTCCCATTTCTTAGCGTATCAAAAAAAAATTGTTACACGTTAGGCCTAGTCATTATTTGAACTTCTCTAAACATTTGCTTGAGCTAATTTTAATATTAAATAGGATTTTTTAGTTTGTGCACATGAACACACAAACTAATTAATAATAATAATGGAATTTTCTTAATTAGTTATATATAAATAAATATAAATGAACTTCTATCTCATTGGCAGTCCCTAATAAAGAAATTTAATCATTGTTAGTGTATGTTTATGGGCAGACAAGAAAGATGCATATCACCATATATAATTTGGGTAAAACCCTATTAAATAATCGAGACAAGAAAGTCTATTTATCGACACACACTAGAAAAAACCTATTAATTAAGGCCTTCTATCTCTGTCCTAATGACTGAAGTCGTTGCACTTCGACTGGGATTCTTGAGGTCATCCGATATGGCATTCCCCGTTTTAAGATTGAAGGTGACAACCTGCACCTTTATTAAAGCTGTGCAGGTTGAGTGGAGTTGTCCTTTGAAGATTGAGCTGGTTCAAACGGATATTCAGAGTTTGCTAGGCCACTTTCAAAGTTGGAGTCTCTCTCACGTCTTTCGAGAAGCCAATTTTGTTGCACACTACATTGTTGGATTGTTTCAGCGTATCTCCTCCATCCCAATTACCTCCGACCCGATCTTCAGGGACCTCATCCGCAAAGTAGTTGGTGTACGTACAAATCCCAATGTACGTGATGCACATCAGGAATATATGTTGGGAGGATACGGTTATTGTTGGATCAGTGTTAGGGAACTAACACTAGAACAATGGTTTCTCTATTCGAGCAATCGAAGTTTTGATAATGACAAACAGATGGAACTAATTTCCTATACAAGTGATCTTAGGAAAGATACAAGTTTACAGGAAAAGCAAGGGAAACATTGCCCATGAAGCCATCTGAGTACGTGGCAAATATCTTGAAGGATATAAAAGACTTTTCACTATTGTCTTGGGCGGCAAGTCAAGTTCCGAGAAGAGAAAGATGCAAAAGGGTACGCTAGTCTTTTTGAATAGTGTCGTACTCCAAGACAAAAAGGGTAAAGGCGTCAAGTTAAAAGTGAAAACCTCTATAAATAGAAAGCGACACAGCTAGGTCATTTTAAGCTCTCAGACGCAAAGCACTAGATCCAAAAGAAGAAAGTGAGAAAGAGAGAGCTCGAGCTAATCCAGTGAAGACGACGAACCAAAAACCAAAGAAGGAAGTTCCAGATCTAAGCGATGGAGACTGTGTGAAGATCACCATCGACTTGGAGAGTTGGTTCCTTTCCTAAAAGGAACTGCACAATGAACGAGTCAGGTTCACATTCTATATTGATTGTGTTTAGATCTAGGACTCATAATGACTTAGTCGTTAGTATTGTTTGTAAGTGGGATTACGAACAATAGAGAAGTTCGTCTTTATATTGTGTACCCTAAGATCTATCAATCTAAATATAGTGTGTGTTCAAAATCCACCAAGGGAGGTAGAGGTTTACTCTCCAGCTAGTTGGCTGTAGAGGTTCCTCTATAAGGAATCGTGTCCTTGCATCTATTTTACAGTTTAATTTTCTGTGTTGCTTTATTCTGTTGCGTAAGGGAACTGTCTCTAGAACAGTTCCCGATTTGTCTTACTAACACAGATCTACGATGCTACAATTGGTATCAGAGCGAGGTTGCTCTAAATTTTCTGTAAAAGCTTGTAGGATGTCTATGGAACTGTCTTCAGATCTTAGCGTTGTAGGACACGGAAACAACAAACCACCTAGGCTGATTGAAGGATGATTTGAGCGATGGCAGGGACTAATGAAAGACTGGATGCGAAGTCACAATTACCAAGCATGGGCAGTAATCGAGAGAGGGAACTTCACCATCAACCCAGCCATCGAGAATGATCTCACCAAATGGGGACCAAACGAGAGGAAGTGTATGGAGGCCAACTTCAAAGCAAAGATGTACCTCAACAACGCCATGATCGAAATAGACTCAGCCAAGGTTGGAAACCTAAAAACTGCTAAGGAAATATGGGTTGCAATCGAGGAGATGCACATGGGAAGTTCAGATCTAAAGGAAGATCACCAGATGGATATTCGTCAGGAGTTCTATAACTTCAGGATGGAACCTGGAGAGACTGTATCATCTTAATAGTTTCGCTTCGAAGGACTATTAACCAAACTTGATAATTTGGGAATTTCAGAGAATGAAGTCACAGAACGAATGAAAGTCAAGAAGGTGATAGATGGTCTTTCCGGAGAATGGACTCATGATCGAACAACGTTCAGAGAGAATCCATCCAATAGGAACCTCATGCTTCATGAGATCTTTGGGAAACTAAAGACTTATGAGAGAAGGAGGAACTCTGACAAAGCTCAAGACAAACCTAGAAAAGGAATTGCACTTATGCTTGAGAAAGTGCTTAAGTCTGTCCAGGAACAGTGTGAAGAATCTGAAGATGAGGAAGAGGATGACATAGTGCTCATCACAAAGGCATTACGAAATCTCTACAAAAAGGGAAAGTTCCAAAAGAACTATGGAGGGAACAGTCATTCAAGAGATTACAACAGGTCCGGGGAAAAGGATTCCAAAGATATTACCTGTTTCAAATGCTTCAAGAAGGGCCACTATGCTAAAGCATGTCCTCTAGGAAATGACGAGAACAAGTCTGGGAACAAAGCATACATAGCAACATGGGATGATTTAGATGATGAAGATCTTGAGGCTTGGACTACACTGAATATGTGTGCTATGGCTATCAAAGGAGATCCGAAGGAATCACAAGAGGATGTGAGTATTCTAACTCTAACTAGTTGCTTTGATAAATACTCTAAATCTGATCTTATTCATATACTTTCTAAACTTGTCAAAGACAATATGAAACTTCAAAAGGAAATGAGTGAAGTTGAAGAGCATTGTCTTAAAATAGAAAGTGATGTTGCTGAAAAGGAACTTGAATTGAAACACACTGAATCTGTTGAATGCTTTGTGTGTGATAACCTGAGAAAGGAACTTGACTCTGTAATGACTGCTAAAAATGAGCTTATCTTTGTGCTTGCCACTGTTACCTCAGAGAAGGAAACCCTTATTAAGAAGCTAGAGATAAATGAGGGAAAGAAAGTTGCCGAGATTCCTAAATTCATGTTTATTCCCTCTATACATGGTATAGGATACTCTGAAGTAGACTCTAGAAATGATCAAAAGACCCTTACTCTGAGAGAGCTAAGTGAAAGTAGAGCCCTGGAATTACAAATTGAGAAAATGAAAAATTCCCATCTAGAAGAGAAAATTATAGTTCTAGAGAGTAAACCAAAGGGAAAAGGGACTACTACACTGGGAACAACTCTCATAAGATATATGTCAAAATAGCTAAGGGAAACGGTTCCAGAGGACCAAACAAGGAAATTGTCAAGAAAAATAAAATTCAGAGGTCTCATCCTAAGTTTTATCTAGGAGAGTATTACAAAACTTGTTGGACATGTGGAGGTCATGGTCATTACAAGGAACAATGTTCAAACAAAAAGGTCAGTTCCTCAGGCAATCACACAAACTGGAACAACAATAGAACGTCACACTCTAAAGTCTACAGGAACTATCACTCTGTTGATGTTAATATTGCAGACTATGTTGACTATTATCCCTATAAGGAACTAGGCAAGGAACATCTTGCCTAGGTAACCAAACATTGATTCTTTTGCAGGTGAAAGCGAGGGCGAATTGTATGTGGTTCATAGACAGTGCATGCTCCAACCACATGACAGGAAACAGAAGCAATCTAACCTCGCTTAACACCCAAGTTGACAGAGGAAACGTTTCCTTCGACAACAAGAACAAAGGAGCAATTCAGGGATCAAGAGAAGTCAAGCTCAACAAATCAATCAAAATCAACAATGTGAATCTTGTAGTAGATCATGGGTATAATCTACTATGTGTGGCACAACTTTGTGATCAAGGAAACAACATAGTTTCCTTTGATTCAAATGAGTGTCTGGTTGTGAACAAAGAGACCAACAAAATTATTCTTAGAGGAAAACGATCAAACAATGTTTACATTGTTGATCAAGATTTTCAACCTCCAAGAAAGTCGTGTCTCACAGTTCCCACAAGTGATACTGATCTTTGGCATAGACGTCTTGGTCATGCGGGTTTGAATCTTATTCAATAGCTGTTTTTACAAGATCTTGTAGTTGGGTTACCAAGGATAAGTCCAGATGTAGAAAAAATGTGTGATGCTTGTGCTAGAGAAAAACAAACTCGAAGTTCCTTTAAGCCAAAGAAGGTTGTCAGTACTTCCAAACCTCTTGAAATGCTACACATGGACCTATGTGGCCCATTGGACACATGTAGCTATGGTGGAAACAGGTACATGTTTGTTGTAATTGATGATTTTTCTCGATTCACTTGGGTTATTTTCTTGTCTTCCAAAGGAACAACGTTCAAGGAGTTTGAAATCTTCATCAAAAGAATAAAAGTCAGTCTAGGAACTAAACTGAAATCCATACGCTCAGACCATGGAACAGAGTTTGATAACTCAACTTTTCTAAACTTTTGCAATGAAAATGGAGTCTCTCACAACTTCGAGCATCTTCGAATGCTCTTAGGGATGATTCTCTTACATTAAACAAGTCCCGGTCCATCTTTTCCCTCGATGATTGACTAGTTAAGCATTGGTATGACTAGGGAACTGCATGGTTTAGCAACTTTCATTTTAATAATTGCTCTTTGCATGAAACATGTTTATTACTTTGCATGGGAACTACTTCTTAAAAGCACTACATTTCTTTTTAGCCCAAAATGATCAACCTGATCTTATCAATCCCTCATTACAAGCCGAAAGGATGGTTGATCATAAGACTTGTCCCACAAAGCCGATCTAGGTAAACGTTTCCTATGAGCATAAATGATTGATAACCCTTAATACGGGATTCGATTACTTGGATGACAAAAACTTTTACTCACCCATATTTTGTTTGGATACTTCTCTTTATCTTTTCACAAAAAAAACCTTCATGTATCCAAATATGGCCTTCTGTTACTTGTTCATGGAAATGAGGTTGGAATGGAAAGGAACTAATTCAGACTACTAGGGAACTACAAGGAACTCAAAGCATCTCAAAGTTGTATTATTGGAAAGAGAAGATACGTTGGAAACTGAGTATTTGAAGCGACAGGTTGAGAAAAGGGAAATTTGAATCTACACCGTTCACTTCACTACCTTGACTCGATATCAAACACGTAGAGACTGTTGAATTGGAAAGAATCCCACGATGCGAGACAACAAATCTTTCTAGTTACTTTTGAAGTAATTGGATACGATTCTCAAGGAAACCCTGGTACGCCTTTTCTCTCACCTCTTCCACTTCTTTCCTTCCTTTACTTAACCCTCTTTTCTCATTCCCTTTCATCACCATCGTCTTCATCTCTCTTCTTCTGCAAACTCTAAATCTCAAACTTCAATACCAGTGCTTCCCTCAATCCTTCATAAACATCTCAAACCTTCTCATAAATGGCCAACCAAAATCAACCCATCATCAAGTACTCTGTTCTTCACAAAAATCCACTCATCGAGCATCTCCTTCACAATGACCCCGTTTACCTTCAAAACATGCTCCTCAAAGATCTCGATGTCGACCATCATGAACCCGAATACATCTTTGATGTCAAAGAGCATCTCTTCTCTATCTTGAGAAAGAAAGACGGCCAACCTCCTCTCACTCCTCAAAACTCATCTCCCACAACTCCCAGATCCGAAATACCAGTGCTTACCACACGACCAGATGGCTCCTCAACCCTCACCATGACCATCGATGGTGTTCAAACCACGATTCATGATTCCAATCCTCTCCTTCTCAAAGATTCAAGCCATTCTTCCCCAAAATCTCACGCGCAAATATATGACAGTCTAAGTCCCAAAAGGTCTGCTCTCCCTGCCTCAACTTCTCAAGATCAAAACCCTAACTCTCAAACTCAAACTTCCAAAGAACCCTCTTCTTCAACAAAAGCTCCTACTATCCCAATTCCACCCCATAAAGATCTCACCATTTCGAACCTTGACCAAACTCTCCCTCAGTTCGAGAGAGAAGAATTCCCTTCTGCACAGGGAACAACACATGTTCCACCTTCTTCTTCCTCCACTCCCTCAAAACAAAACTCTGCCCAAGCTGCCCAAGCTCCTCTACCAAAAGTTCCTACTGGTCAACGAACGAAAAAGAGGAAGCAGAGAAAACTTAGTGAAGAAGAAGAAGAAGAAGATGAAGAGGAACTAGAGCCTCTTCTCTCTGAGCAACTCCAAGCCCTCAACCCAACTAATGAAATCATAAGCGTTGAGGATGATGATGAAGAGATAAAGGAATACAAGGAACCTTCCCTTCAAATCGGATACAAGGAACCGACATTTGGGTGTCCCTCAACCAGAGGCTTGAAGAAACAAAAGGTGGAGGAGAAGAAGGAAAAGAAAAAGGGAACTGCTACAACTGGGGAAAGAAAGTTGGTTGTTCCCCTGATAGTTACAGATGCGTTCCTACAAGAAAATGATTTCAAAGAGCTTCAAGAACTCATCTAGTTCCAAGGATGGGATAAGCTCTGTTCTGAACCAACTAAGGTAGATCCTGCTCAAATTAAGTTCTTCTATTCAAAGTTCACCCTAACAAAGGGAACCGAGCTCGATCTAGTGGTTAGATGGTCATCGGGAGATGATGAATTCACCTTCACATATGCTGCAATCAAGACGATTCTTCAAGTTCCCAGTGAAGGCTTCCACACACTTCCTCAACGACCATGACAAGATACTAATGGAAGGGAAGTAATCTTCAAAAGACTCGTAGGCCACGTGCCTGCTCAAGGAAAGGAGGTCTTGACTCATGGACTGAGTCAGCTGGGAAAGATGGCGCACCAATACATCACTAGGGTAGTGATCCCAAGATAGGAGAAGTGAACAACGCTTAACTCGAATGATGCTATTCTCCTAGACTTGTTCCTGCGTAAGGAATGGATCAACCTACCCAGGATCATGATCATGCACATGTGCAAGTCTGTCGCCAAAGAACTCATGCCCTTCCCTATGCTACTGTGGTGAAGGAGATAATGCTGAAAAATGATGTATATCATCCCCAGGAGGAAGAGGAACTGGGACAGGAGATGGAAATGTCCAACATCCAAAGCATGAAGCACTCCCAGGAACAAGCTGATGAAGTTCCTCAACCAATGTTCATTGAACAGGGAGATTGCACGACTGTTCTCCAAGCTCTCAATCGTCTATGTGGGGTCAACGAGCGAATCCTTGATGTTCTTCTAGACATCCAATAGATGTTACCTTCCTCCTCCTCCTCCAAACCATGAACAAGCCCTCTACAAAACCATTTCCTAGCTCATTTAACTCCTCCTTCATGTGTTTTTAAGTTTGTTTGTTTCTATGTTTGTTAAGACTGTTTCCTTTGAATGCAATTGCTTTTATTCTCTAGTAATGATTGTGCTTTGCTTGCTTTTCCTTGCTTGTTTATGCTTTATTCTTTTCGATGATGTCAAAAGGGGGGAAAAGTGAAAAAATGCAAAGATGCGTTGTGTCTAAGAGAATACAAAATAAATTAACCATAAGCTGAGGGGGAACTATCATCCTTTAAAATCTTGGAAAATTGAACTGCTTGTCCATTTCAGGGGGAACAAAGTATCTGCAAAGCATCTACTATATTACAATGGTGTTTAATCTCTCTTATATTTCCTGTCTCCCTGACTTGCATTTTATAAAAGTTTGTCATCATCAAAAAGGGGGAAATTGTTGGATTAGTGTTAGGGAACTAACACTAGAACAATGGTTTCTCTATTCGAGCAATCGAAGTTTTGATAATGACAAACAGATGGAACTAATTCTCTATACAAGTGATCTCATGAAAGATACATGTTTACAGGAAAAGCAAGAGAAACATTCCCCATGAAGCCATCTGAGTACGTGACAAATATCTTGAAGGATATAAAAGACTTTTCACTATTGTCTTGAGCGGTAAGCCAAGTTTCGAGAAGAGAAAGATGCAAAAGGGTACGCTAGTCTTTTTGAATAGTGTCGCACTCCCCAAGACAAAAAAGGTAAAGGCGTCAAGTTAAAAGTGGAAACCTCTATAAATAGAATGCGACGCCGCTAGGTCATTTAAGCTCTCGAATGCAAAAGCACAAGATCTAAAAAGGAAAGTGAAAAAGCGAGAGCCCGAGCTAATCCAGTGAAGGCGACGAACTAGAAATCAAAGAGGAAAGTTCCAGGTTCAAGTGATGGAGACTGCGTGAAGATCGCCATCAACTTGAAGATTGGGTTCCTGTGCTAAAGGGAACTGCACAAGGAACGAGTCAGGTTTACTCTCTATATTTGATTGTGTTTAGATCTAGGAACCACAATGACTTAGTCGTTAGTATTGTTTGTAAGTGGGATTACGAACAATAGAGAAGTTCGTCTTTGTATTGTGTACCCTGAGATCTATCAATCTAAATATAGTGTGTGTTCAAAATCCTCCAAGGGAGGTAGAGGTTTACTCTCCAGCTAGTTGGTTGTAGAGGTTCCTCTATAAGGAATCGTGTCCTTGCATCTGTTTTACAGTTTAATTTTCTGTGTTGCTTTATTCCGTTGCGTAAGGAAACTGTCTCTGGAACAGTTCCCGATTTATCTTACTAACACAGATCTACGATCCTACAGTTACGTATCCAGACAACAAGAATATATCAAAACAACAGAAAACGGTGGTAAGCTGGACTCTTTGAGTGTGCTTCATGATCGATAATTAGTTGTATTGATGTGAACTATCCAGCCAGCTAGTTTTGTTTACAACGTCATAATAATTCATTTGAAACCCTAATTTTGTTGTCAAGTTAATTAGGACGTGTTTGAATTACAATTAATAATACAAAAATACATTATTTTACACTAGTTATAATGTAAAATTATGTATTATATTGTGTATTATAATGTAAAATTTTACATTATAATATATAATGTATGAGTTTGGTTCGAATGAAACAAAGTCTTATCCTAAAACGTGAAACGAATGCACTTTTTCTAGTTCATTGTGCACTTTTCATACAAAAGTGCATTGTAAAATACAAAAAGTGCAATACGATAAAGTACAATACTAAAAAATGCACTACAAAAAGTACGAAAAGTGCACTGAAAAGTACGAAAAGTGTAAATCCGAAAAAGTGCACTGTGAAATAGAAAAAGTACACTACGAACTAGGAAAAGTGCATTCGTTTCACGATAAGAGTTCGTTTCAAGATAAGAGTTCGTTTCATTTTAACCAAACTCTATAATGTATTATGAATAAATTATAGTAAATACCTTTTTTGAGAAGTTGTTAAATATTTGTTTAAGGAAAAACAACTTTTGTATTATGAATAAATTAGATCCGGGGGAAATTATTTATTATATGTTGTATAATATCTTCAGATTGCCCTAGATTATATAATTTCAATCAGTTGGGAAAACCGTTTTTGACGAGCCTATATTTGATTTTTTTTAATCATATTCGAGCTTATTTTAGAAAAAAAAAATCAATTTGCTTGAACATGATAGTACAATCAATTAATACACCATATGCTCTGAGAAAATTACAGTAATAAGTATGACACATGAGCGACTATAACAAATTTAGTATATATATATATATATATATATATATATATATATATATATATATATATAGTACGAGGATCTAGTAAAAAGGTCTTTAGGGTGGAAAATGAGGGTGAATATGGACCATTAGATTAGAATTTTTAAATGGCTGAGATTTTGTTCAAAAAAGGTGTAAAATATAATATGGATTACAAAACACAAGATTAATTCTACTAGAGATAATTTTGGATAGAGAATCTTTTCTCTTTTCAAAATATTATCTCTTCTCCCCAATTTACATAAAAATTAATCTCCTTTCTCTCTCTTTGTATTCTATCTCTCTTAGTCTCACTATTCTCTCTATCAGAAGCGTTTTCGTAGAAGATTGAGTCGCCTCCATGTTTAGTTGATCTCAACTGGAGCAATTTCTCGATTTACAGGTATGCTATTTTCGTCGGTTTATTTCCTCTTGTAATTAAGTATAAACCCTAGCACTGGGATTTACTTTGTAGTTTGTACTAGTTAATAAACCCTAAATTTCTCAATTGGATCCAATTTCATCTATCTATGGACGAGTTGCTTCTAGAATCGATTGATTGTTGAGAATTGAATTGACTGAAATTGAATTGTGTGATCGATGATGCATGGATACAGAGAAATCGTACTTGCCAAGCAAGGACATAGAGTGGTCCATCTACATCCCTCAAGACCATAAGTATTCGAGAGGTATTGAGGACGAATCGAGCCACTCGAGATGAGTAATGGAAAGTAGCGGAGAAGGATCGGATGTTGCAATCACAAAATATGGTGAAGGTGGTCTCGTTGATGTTTCACATAAATATCGACCTCTTCAATCTTCTCTCGGAATGCCCCTTCTCTCGTATGCTATATTCATTGAGATTAATTCTGATATTCATTATATTGCCCATTGATATTCATCTGTTAAAACTTTGTTATACTATGGTATTCATCAATGAGTTTTTAATTGTATCGTGTTATTCAATTCTAATATTCATTGAGATTAATTATGATATTCTTATCAATGTGCATTGATATTCATCTTTGAAGAATGGTTTATAATATGGCATTTACTATTAAGTTTTCGAGTTTACTTGGTATGCAATAACGATATTCATTTAGATTAATTTTGGTATTCATTAAAGTATACATTGATATTCATCTTTGTAAATTCGTTTATTATATGTTATTTATTTTGAATTTCTATGTTTTATATTTGTATTTATTTTGAGAATAACTATCAAGTAGTTATTGATATTCATTATATGTCACATCGATATTCATTTTTGTCAATGTTGATATTCTTTTTTTTTTCACTTTTTAAACCGTTCATACAAAGAAGATTGTTGAAGAAGAGAAATCAGATTCTCTAGCCCTTATACTTATAGGAAGATGAAGATCAGGGACCTACAATATTAGGTCGAGTATAAAGATTTGAAAGATGAAGATCGAGAGATGAAGATAGAGCGGTGATATTCATGAAATTAATTAGATGTGATATTCATCTTCATTTTATGTAATTGGGTTGTGGAAAACTCCTAATATTCTTGTAATTGAATGATGATATTCATCTTCATTTTAATATATATTCAATAAAAACATATGTATTTATTTTCATTTTAATATATATTCATTTATAAAATTATAAGGAGATTGTACAACTATTAATTTTAATCATATTCATCGTAACCCAAATATATGTTCATTGTTTATCATGATGGTATTCACTTGGAAGACTGCAATGATATATATTCATTGTTCATAACGTTGGTATTCAATCACCTGGCAGGTTATGTGAATAGAGATGAAATATTACGTCAATATCAATTAATTTTAAAAATCGAATTATATCATTTGTTTTTATTTTAAAAATTGGAGAGTGAATCAATATTGACATGAGATTTTAAATTTTGTACGTGATCTGAACTGCCTAATATTAATTCCTTCCTTTTTAAATTTTTTTAAATAGTTTGTTTGCTACTTTTAAGGGATTTGAGTTTTTTTTGGCAAGTGACATATAATCTAGTAATATTCACCCTATTTTAACTATTTTGCATTATTAAATCTCACTATCAATTCTTTTTAATCCAACGCCTTAAATTCACACTCACTTTCTACCACAATTAGCTTTCTACCGGAACCTTCCCATATATATATGCAATACAATTAATTACTTAGAAATTAAGTTTACCAAGTGCAATTTGCTACATACGTTTGATGATCGAAATGGTGGTGAAACTGACGAACTTGGAGGACATCAATTTTTAGTTGAATAGTTGGCCGGGTTGCTGATTACCTACTTACCTTTCTGTTTATTCATAATAAATGCATATAATAATTAATAAAAATCTTATGTGGACTTCATACTATATACATGATAATAATGGACTACAATATTCCTACAAAAAGAAAGGAACAAAAAGAATATTTTAGGTGGGCAAAATATGATATGATGTATAGACGTGACTCGGGTTTGGTCTTTGGATATATTACATCTGTCAAAGACATTTAAACTTCACATTATTGGTGTTTATTTTTTTTTGGTCGAACATTATTGGTGTTTAGTACTCCCTCCGTCTCATTTTGATTGTCTAATAGTATAAAAAACATACATATTAATAAAGTGTAGAAATTGTATTGAGAAAGTAAAAAGGTAAGAGAGAGAATAGAATTAAATTAATTTTGTAGTTAAATGAACCAATAAAAATAAAGAGAGGGGTATTGGAATTTGAGATTGTATTGAACTTTGCAAAAGTTGGACAAATATTTTGGAACAAAAAAATGTATTTTTGGATAAACTTAATGAGACGGAGGGACTAATATACGAACTTGAGTTTGTCACATCATCTATGTTTATTAATATAAAATTTTGAGTGTGCAATTTTTGTAAAAGGTTTGGAATAGATTTTCGTAATTGTCATTTCTTATGTCATAAATTTCTTTTCGCTAGAGAACACTTGGTAGTTTTGCGATCTGATGAGCACAATTTTTTTTAAATCACACTTTGATATAAAACTAATGAAGATCATATTTTTGTAAATTAATCTTTGATAAAAACTAACAATTGAAAGAAGGTGGCTTGAAGTGCTTAGGTTTACTTAGGGCTAATTCCATCTAGTGGAGGAGAGATTCCAAGACACTACATGTTCCTTTTCATGATTCATTCAAACACTTTGGAGATATGTTTATAATTATACATATTTTTTTTTGTCTTTGCATTATATTTCATTTTGTAATGTATATACATGTTCAAATTTATAATTATGAAATTCACATGAGGGTGCCTCCAACGAGCTAGGAATTTCGGAGGCTAGCTGTAGGATCGTAGATCTGTGTTAGTAAGACAAGTCGGGAACTGTTCCAGCGACAGTTCCCTTACGCAGCGGAATAAGACAACACAGAAAGTAAACTATAAAACAGAGACAAGGACACATTTCCTTATAGAGGAACCTCTACAGCCAACTAGCTGGAGAGTAAACCTCTACCTCCCTTGGTGGATTTTGAACACTCACTATATTTCTATTGATAGGTCTCAAGATACACAATACAAAGACGAACTTCTCTATTGTTCGTAATCCTACTTACAAACAATACTAACGACTAAGTCATTGTGGTTCCTAGATCTAAACACAATCAAATATAGTGAGTAAACCTGACTCGTTCCTTGTGCAGTTCCCTTTAGCACAGGAACCCAATCTTCAAGTTGATGGCGATCTTCATGCAATCTCCATCACTTGAACCTGGAACTTTCCTCTTTGATTTCTAGTTCGTCGCCTTCACTGGATTAGCTCGGGCTCTCGCTTTTTCATTTTCCTTTTTAGATCTTGTGCTTTTGCATTCGAGAGCTTAAATGACCTAGCGGCGTCGCATTCTATTTATAGAGGTTTCCACTTTTAGCTTGACGCCTTTACCCTTCTTATCTTGGGGAGTACGACACTATTCAAAAAGACTAGCGTACCCTTTTGCATCTCTTTGTATTCGGAACTTGGCTTGCCGCCCAAGACAATAGTGAAAGGTCTTTATTATCCTCCAATTCATTTGCCACGTACTCAGATGGCTTCATGGGGAATGTTTCCCTTGCTTTTCCTGTGAACCTGTATCTTTCCTGAGATCACTTGTATAGGGAATTAGTTCCATCTGTTTGTCATTATCAAAACTTCGATTTCTCGAATAGAGAAACCATTGTTCCAGTGTTAGTTCCTTAACACTGATCCAACAATTTCCCCCTTTTTGATGATGACAAACCTTTATAAAATGCAAGTAAGGGAATCAGGAAAGATAAGAGATATTAAACACCAACGTAATGCAGTCGATGCTTAGAAGATACTTAGTTCCCCTTGAAATGGACAAGCAGTTCAATTTTCCAAGATTTTTAAGCATATAGTTCCTCCTCATCTTATGGCTAATTATTCTGTATTCTCTTAGACACAACGCATCTCTGCATTTTTCCACTTTTCCCCCTTTTGACATCATCGAAAAGTATCAAGTATAACAAGAAATAAAAAGCAAGTGAAGCACAATCATAACTAGAGAATAACATCCAAATGCTTTGATTGAAACAGTTTTAGCACATATAGAAACAAACATACTTAGAAAGCATTGAAAAGAGGATGTAAAACAGCTAGGGGAGTTTTTGTAGAGGACTTGTTCATGGTTTGGAGGAGGAGGAGGAAGGAATCTTCTGTTGGATGTCTAGAAGAACATCAAGGATTCGCTCGTTGACCCCACACAGACGATTGAGAGCTTGGAGAACAGTTTGCAATCTCCTTGTTCGATGAACATTGGTTGAGGAACTTCATCAGCTGGTTCCTGAGAGTGCTTTATCCTTTGTATGTTGGACATCTCCATCTCTTGTCCAAGTTCCTCTTCCTCCTGAGGATGATAAACATCGTTCCTTAACATGATCTCCTTCACCACAACAGCATATGGAAGGGCGTGAGACTCCCTGGCGACACACTTGCACATGTGCATTATCATGATCCGAGGCAAGTTGATCTTTTCCTTTCGAAGGAACAGATCCAAGAGAATGGCATCGTTCGAGTTAAGCGTTGTTCGCTTCTCCTGCCTTGGAATTACTACCCTAGTGATGTATTGGTGCGCCATTTTTCCCAGCTGACTCAACCCATGAGTCAAGACTTCCTTTCCTTGGGCAGGCACGTGGCCTAGGAGTCGTTTGAAGATAGCTTCCCTTCCCTCAGTGTCTTGCCATGGTCTTTGCGGAAGGGTGTTGTAGCCTTCTCCAGGAACTAGGAGTATCTTCTTGATTATAGCTGAGGTGAAGGTGAAGTCATCGTCTCCAGATTGCCATCTCACAACTGGATCGAGCTCAGTTCCCTTTGTTAGGGTGAACTTGGAGTAGAAAAACTTGATCTAAGCTGGATCGACCTTAGCTGGTTCTAAGCAGAGCTTATCCCACCCTTGGAACTGGATGAGTTGTTGAAGCTCTTTGAAGTCATGCTCTTGAAGGAACTCAGCAGTGATGATCAAGGGAACGACCAACTTCCTTTCCCCAGGTGTAGCGATTCCCTTCTTTTTCTTTTCTTTCTTCTCCTCCACCTTTTGTTTCTTGGAGCCTCTCGTTGAAGGACGCCCAGATGGCGGTTCCTTGTAGCCAATTTGAAGAGCAGGCTCTGTGTACTCTTCTATCTCATCATTGTTCCCCTCAATGCTTATTATTCCCTTGGATTGGTTGAGGGCTCGGAGTTGCTCAGAGAGAAGAGGTTGTAGTTCTTCTTCGTCTTCTTCTTCTTCTTCTTCACTCAGCTTTCTTAGCTTTCTCTTTTTCGTTCTTTGACCAGTGGGAATTTTTGGTAGAGAGGCTTGAGGAGAGATTTGTTTTGTTGGAGTGGTGGAAGAAGAAGGTGGGATAGGTGTAGTTCCCTGTGAAGTAGAGAACTCTTCTCTCTCGAACTGGGAGAGAGTTTGGTCGAGATTGGAGAGGTCGAGTTCTCTATGGGGTGGAACTGGGATAGTAGGAGCTTTTGTTGAGGAAGAGGTGTCTTTGGAGGTCTGGATTTGAGAGTTAGGGTTTGGATTTTGAGAGGTTGAGGCAAGAGGATCAGTCCGTTTGGGACTTAGACTGTCATAGATCTGAGTATGAGGTTTTGGGGAGGAATGAGATGAATCTTGTAGGAGCAAGTAGGGATTGGACTCATGAATCGTGGTTTGAACACCATCGATGTTCATGGTAAGAGTCGAGGAACCATCCAGTCTTGTGGTAAGAACTAGAATTTCGGATCTGGGAGTTGTAGGAGGTGAGCTTTGAGGAGTAAGAGATGGTTGGCCATCTTTCTTTCGAAGAAGGGAGTAGAGTCGCTCTTTGACATCAAAGATGTACTCTGGTTCATGATGGTCTAAATCGAGATCTGTAAGAAGCATTTTTTGAAGGTAGACTGGGTCATTGTGAAGGAGATGCTCGATGAGAGGATTTTTGTGAAGAATAGAGTACTTGACGATGGTTTGATTTTGGTTGGCCATTTGAGAAGGTTTAGGATTTCTGAGAGGAATTGGGAAATGAAGTTTGAGGTCTAGGGTTTGCAGAAGAGAGTAATATCCGCTAAATTCTAAATAAAATAAAATAGATAAATATCCTAATAATTTTTTTCTCTAAAAGAGAGAATCTAATAAACTTTATAATTTCATATTATATTATGAAAGGTTACAAAAGTTTACTACAATGACAATGAAGAATTTAATTAAATATATTATGCAAGTCGGATATCTATTTTCTCTTGAAAAGAGATTTTAAGTATTTTTATAATTGTCTTAATAAGTTATAAAAATGTTATAAAGGTACTATCCGCAATATTCCAAGGTTTTAAAACCATTAATGATCATTTTTCTCTTAAACAAGAGAATTTAAATAATTTAAATAAATAAATTCAATAATATTTTATAAAGGATTAGGGAGGAATAAAAAGCATTTAAATAAAAATAATGCTTTATAATTTCGGAATTTTTATTAAATAAAAAGGGTATAGTAAGCTAAAAATAATACATTAAAAAGTTAATAAAAAGGAGGCAAGAGCCGGGACTCGAACCCGAGACCTCTTGCATCTCCTCTCCCACGCACACACCCATAATCCGCTAGACCATTGTAACTTTCTACTCTCTTTACCCAACTCTATATTCTTATTTTAATTCTAAGTCTTCTTCTCCCCCAAAATCAATCAGACGCTTGTCTGATTGAAGCGACATGTAGCCATTGCATGCTCAAAGCTTCTCCTTCTTCATCCCCTTACTTGCAAGACCATGTCAATGACCTCACATGCCTTACATCATCACCCAACAAGCACACATCTCACCAATGGAGATCAATCCTTCCCTTCTCCATTGGTTGATGGCCATTTCCATGGATCCATACCTTGCACTCCTTGGCCTATATAAAGGGGCTGAAATATCCTTCAAACTCACAATTCATTCCTCTCTTACTCTTCTTCATAATTCCCTCTCAATCAAGCAAAATTCAGCCATGAATTCAAAATTTTAATTGCTGTTTTTTTTACAAAAAATCCCCAAAACCCTAAATTTGCCTTGGCTTGCACCACCGGAGGACACCACCGACGCCGGCCAACCACCACCACAACCGCGCGCGGCCACCAACACCCTCCCGAAGCTCCGCCGCCGTCCCTACTGCCGTCCCTGGTGGTCGTCGTTCAAGCCCCCTTCTCCTCTGTTCAATTGTGTTAGAAGACGGAAGGTTGAGTTTTGATGGTTCCAGAGTCAGTGACCCTATGTTTGCAAGTCGAGTCGGCAACTTGGCAAAGTCACTGACATAAGCAGCTGGCGAAGCAATTTATTTATGGAAAGAACGCAAAGATCATACGCGTTCAACTGAAGACAGCTGTGTTGATTTATTTTAGGAGAAGATCATCAAAAGAATGCTAAAATCAAGATGAAGATAATTTGATTCTCCTAGAGTATTTTAGTGTGCGTATGATTATATATTTGGAAAGATTTGTAAACGATTGAGTGAATATTGTTTTCCTAATCGAATGGAAAATAATATTCATGAGATCTCTCTCACCTTAGTTTAAATACCCTAGTGTTTTAGACTAATGGTAAGTGTCTGAGCATAACTTCATAATCGTGTGTAAGAAAGGAAGAGCAGACTTGTGCGAGAGATTTTTACAAGTGGTGAGTCAAGAGATCTTAGGCATAGCGTGAGATTGAGAGTTTGAGTGCAAAGGTAGAGCGTGGTTCAAGGGTGTGGGATTCATTCTTGTACACGAGAGAGCTTTGTAATCACTCAAGAAATCAATAGAGCGAGTCTAAGGACTCTTGAAATCCGACCAAGTGATAAACTTGGAAAGGAGTGGTTTTTCTCTAAGTAAACTAGTTGGCTTACGAAAAGTTTCCACTATACATCGCTTGTCAGTGACCGTTGGTAAACGTTTATTTTACTGTGTGATTATTCCGCTGCTTTATTATTCAAATTCGACGACTTCGTAGGAGTCGCCGACTCATCCTAGTACTAACGATCCTACAATTGGTATCAGAGCCAAGGCTCTAGATTGTGTTTTAGTACTATTATTGCAGGAAAATGACGTCCACCAACACCTTTGTGAATGACTCTTTCTGGAAGCCTCCAATCCTCAAGGTTGGAGAGTACAACTGGTGGGTTGAACAGATGAAGACCCATATCTGCTCGCTTGATGGTCAGCTTTGGAAAGTGATTGAACTAGGTCCAGAAACTTTTCTTGGAAAAGATGGAAAGACTAAAAAGACCACAACCGAGTACGATGATATTGATTTCAAGAAGCTCGAGAAAAATGCTAGAGCAAAGAAAGTGCTTCATCATGCTCTCACTGATGGTGACCTCAAAAAGGTCATCGGATACAAGACAGCAAAAGAAATCTGGGATGCTCTTAAGAGACTTCATCAAGGCAACGATGATGTAAAGAAGGACAGAATTATTAGTCTCGAAGCAGAGTATGACAACATTTTCCAAGCAAAAGGAGAATCTCTTCGTGATTATCATTCCAGATTCCAGACGATTGTGAATCAACTAGAGTTTCTTGGGGAGAAGATTCCTCAATGGAAACTCACAAACAAGTTGATCTCAAGGTTGAACAAGAACTGGGATAGTATTGCTGCGTCTCTTCTTACTCAAAAGGAGACCAAGTCACTGACCATGGAGGACCTTGTAGGACAACTTACCATGTATGAAGGCATTCAACAAAGAAGAGTTGAAAGACTCGACTCGGAGAAAGTAAAAAACATTGCTCTCAAAGTTGAAAGAGCCTTTGACCTGGCTCAGGGAGACGATGACACTAATGGAGTAGATGAAGATGTGGCTCTCATCTCTAAAGCCATGGAGAGACTGTGGATTCGTAACAAGGTTTCCTTAAAAGCTCCAGAACCAACTAAAGAAGGGAAGGATATGAAGGATGTCATTTGCTATCAATGTCAGGGTAAAGGACACTTTGCCAAACATTGTCCAAGAAGAAAAAATGGTGAAGCTGGTAAAGGCATGATGGCAACTTGGGATATGTCTGACGATGATGATGAGGTGGCACCAGCAAGAGGAAAATGTTGCATGGCCATTGAAGATAAATCTTCCCAAGAGGTAAATGACTCTGAACTTACTTCACTTTTAGCCAAAAAATCTAGAGAACAACTGGTTGCTATTATCGAAAAGCTTGGAACTCAGGTCACTGAGTTAAAAGAAAAATTAGAGGAAAATGAAGAAACAATCTCCAATCTCTTCGATGATAACAAACTCTGGTCTTCTAAAGCAATTGAACTTGAAAAGACTTCATCTCCTATATCAGTAACTTGTGAATCATGCTCAGAATCAGAAAATCAAGTCATTGATTTGCAAAAACAAGTCAATGACCTGGAAAAACAAGTCACTAACCTAGAAGGTGAAAGACTTATGCTTAGGCTAGGAAATGCTAAGTTATCTAAAGAACTTGATGATCTTAAAGATGATGATGAGACTAAAAGAAAGAAATGGCTTGATGAGTATGTTGTTGAAAAGGCTCAAGAGGTCAGAAATGACTATAAGAAGAAATTTGTGAAGGAGGTAGACAGATCTGGAATTGGTTTTGTTCGTGCACCCAATACTCAGGGTACCAAGGCTGCTCCCCTTTTGTCTAAAGGTAAAACCCCTATGTATAGTGAAAACGCAAGTTGTTCTACACAAGTGGTGGCTAAGCCTAACAAAGGGAAGCATCAGTGGTATCCTGATCAAAAGGTGCACAACATATGGCAAAAACAAGTCCAGAACTCAGCTCCATCACAAATTGATTTTCAATCTCGCATCAACAACAAACCCATCTATCCGGGCTATAGCAAATATGTTGCCCTAAAGTCTCATAGAACATGTTGGTATTGTGGGAAGTCTGGTCACTATCAACATGATTGTCACAAAAAGGGAAGAGATGATGAAATTACAAGGTCACAGACTCTGAATGACAGTCATGGTAGATCCAATGTCATTGACTGTCATCCAGGATCTGTGTGTGCTGATTGTGATAAATGTTGCTCTAGGAATCACTATGTTGTCAAACCCAGACGAGTTAAACTCATCTGGGTTCGTAAGAACTAATCTTTTCAATGCAGCTTGAAGTGGGTGACCAGGAGCCCTGGTTTATTGATAGTGCATGCTCAACTCATATGTCGGGAAACCCCATGGATTTCGTCTCACTTCAAGAATACAAGGGAGGTAAGATTACCTTCGGCAACAACAGTAAAGGTGGTATATCTGGTATTGGTATGGTAAGATTCTCTGATAAGCTATCCATAGACAATGTGAATCTAGTTGATAATCTCAGTTTCAAGTTATTGAGTGTCTCCCAAATCTGTGCTAATGGAAAATATCAAGTTGTCTTTGATAAGATTGGGTGTCAGGTACAAGAGATTAGTTCAGGCAAAATTCTTCTGAAAGGGGTATATGAAAACAATCTATATAAGGTGGACTCCTGTTTTTAGCCTGAAGAAAAACTGTGTCTTAGAACAGTTTCAGATGTCGCTGACCTCTGGCACAAAAGGTTTGTTCATGCAAGCTTTCAACTTCTTGACAAACTTCATAAGCAAGAACTGGTTAGAGGACTGCCCAAGGTTGATTCGAACAAGCATGAGGTTTGTGAAACTTGTGTGAGAGGTAAGCAAGTAAAATCATCATTCAAATCCAAAAGGGAAGTAAGTACCACTAAACCTTTAGAGCTCATTCATATTGATTTATGTGGTCCCATGCGAGTCCAAAGTCGAGGGGGAAATAGCTATATTTTTGTCATTGTTGATGATTTTTCACGGTATACTTGGACTATTTTTCTATCTTCTAAAGATCAGGTGTTTGAAGAATTTGAAGCATGGGTGAAGGTGGTTGAGAAAAAGCTTGGAGTTTCTCTAGTGTCAGTTAGATCAGATCATGGAACAGAATTTGACAACTCTGAGTTTCTATCCTTTTGCAAGAAAAATGGCATAAGTCAGAATTTCTCAGCGCCAAGAACTCCTCAACAAAATGGCGTGGTTGAGAGAAAGAATCGTGCCTTGGAAAACATGTCAAGGACCATGCTTATCTCAAGTGGTCTTCCAAGAAATTTCTGGGGTGAAGCCATTAATGCATCCTGCTATGTGATGAATCGAGCCATGCTTCGTCCTCTTCTTGAGAAAACTCCTTATGAACTGCTTAGAGGAATCAAGCCCAGTGTCGCCCACTTGCGCACCTTTGGATGCAAATGCTATATTCATAATAATGGCAAGGATAACCTGGGAAAATTTGATCCAAGGAGTGATGTTGGCACTTTTGTAGGTTACTCCCCTCATAGTAAAGCCTATAAAGTGTTTAACAAAAGGACAAGGAAAATTGAAGAGAGTGTGCACGTTGTGTTTGATGAGAATACGATGGGAGGCTCAATGATTGAAGATTATGATGATGGTGATCAAGGTTTCAGTCTGGTTCAAGAAGATGCACCCTCAACTCAGAAAGATTCAGTAGTCAGTGACAATGCTGGTGTCACCGACTCTGATGCAACAGGGGAAAGAAATTAAAACCAAAGCTCGAGTGATACTGAATCCGATGATAGTAAAACACCAGAAAGAAACACTGGTTCGGAGAACCCAGAAGAAAATTCAGAAAGAACCCCTCAGACTCAAGTTGGTGACTTGACAGATTTACAGGTAAGAAACTACCAACAGAGAAGCGCTCATCCTGTCACTAACATCCTCACTGATTTCTCAAAAGGAGTGCAAACCAGATCTTCTCTGAACAATTTCTTTGCTTTCAATGCTTTCATCTCAATGTCGGAACCTAAAAATGTTGAACAAGCGTTGAAAGATTCGGATTGGGTCAATGCCATGCAAGAAGAACTTCATCAGTTTGAAAGAAATAAGGTTTGGCACTTGGTCCCAAGGCCAAAGGGAAGATCAGTGATTGGAACACGATGGGTGTTCAGAAACAAGCTAGATGATGAAGGAAATGTGGTCAGAAACAAAGCAAGGCTGGTTGTTAAGGGATATAATCAGCAGGAGGGCATTGACTATGATGAGACTTTTGCTCCAGTAGCTCGTCTTGAGGCAATTAGACTGCTCATTGCCTATTCTGCTCATCATGGTTTTAAACTTCAACAAATGGATGTCAAGATTGCATTCTTGAATGGATATCTGAAGGAGGAAGTATATGTTGAACAAACTCCGGGTTTTGAAGATGTCGCCCACCCGGATCATGTCTATAAACTAGACAAAGCACTCTATGGATTGAAGCAAGCCCCGCGTGTTTGGTATGATCGGTTGTCTCAATTCTTGATTCAACATGGTTATGTTCATGGTGAAGTTGACAAGACTCTTTTCTTGCTAAAGGAGAGAGGTCACACACTTGTTGTTCAGGTCTATGTCGATGACATCATCTTTGGCTCAACAGATGATAAGCTGGTGAAGAAGTTCGCTGACCTCATGTCTAGTGAGTTTGAAATGAGTATGGTCGGTGAACTCAAGTTCTTTTTAGGACTTCAAGTTGTTCAAAGTGAGGATGGGACATGAGTTCATCTACAAAAGTATCTTAGAGAATGTGTTAAGAAGTTCGGTCTGGAGAATGCTAAACCGTTTGATACTCCCATGTCGCCGACTACCTCACTTGGAAAAGATGACAAAGATCCAGAAGTCAATGCTACTATGTATCGGGGTATGATTGGCTCATTGCTCTATCTCACTGCAAGCAGACCGGATATTGTGTTTGGAGTTTGTCTATGTGCTAGGTTTCAAGCCGATCCAAGAGAGTCCCACTTGAAAGCTGTTAAAAGAATCATTCGCTATCTTAAGGGGACTGACAATTTGTGTTTATGGTATCCAAGAGGATTTGATTTTGAGCTTGTCGACTACACAGATGCTGATTTTACGGGAAATCGTGTTGATAGAAAAAGCACTTCAGGAATGGCTCAATTTCTTGGGCCTTGTCTTGTGTCATGGGGATCTAGAAAGAAAAATTCAGTGGCTCTATCAATGGCGGAAGCAGAGTATATTGCATCTGCAACATGTTGCTCACAACTCTTATGGATCAAGCAACAAGTCAGTGACTATGGTGTGAAGTGTGGGTCAGTGCCCATACTCTGTGACAACACTAGTGCGATCAACATCTCAAAGAATCCAGTGCAACATTCAAAGACTAAACACATTGAGATAAGGCACCACTTTCTTCGAGATTGTGTTGAAAAAGGCATGGTCACTATGGAATTCTGTAGAACAAGTGATCAAAGAGCAGACATCTTCACAAAGGCCTTGAATCGTGAACCTTTTGAACAACTCTGCATGGAATTAGGTATGATCTCTCTTCAATGATCTATTTCCCTACATAAATTCCCTCGATGATTGGCTAGAATTGATTGCTATGCATATGTTTTGAAATCACGCTTTTATGGTGTAATTCTTGAACATACTTGATAGACATCATGTTTAGGAAACCCCATGCATTAGACTGTCGATGACTTTCATTACATTCAGTATGTGTACAACTGTTTTGAGCTCTTTGTTTTAGCCCAAAAGAATCAACCTGATGATCCTAACCCTCACTACAAGCCCAAATGATGGTTGGTTCTAATGCTTGTCCCTGACCTATCATGTTTTGAGAGTCTCTATGAGCCCATTTTTGAATTTCTTTATAAAACGGAGACTTATCATCATGATCGACAAATCCTCAAAAATAAAGTTTTACTTGGTTCTCTTTGGCACTCCCTGTGCAAACCCATCACCAAGTAAGTTCTTAAAAGAGTAAGTCATGAGTGAACAAAAGTCACGGATATACGAAAGATGCAGTTTTGTGGTAGAAGTCGCCGACGTGGTTAAGGTCAGTGACTGCAATTTCTGGTGCGAGAAAAAGATCATGGCTTAACAGTATCTTTTGAAATTGGAAAGTGTACTTCAAAAGGGAGGAAAGAGAAGATCTTGTGATTTGACAACTTCCTTAATGATGGAAGTGGATTCCTTTATTATGCCTCAACCGTCAAACTAAAAAGGTACGCTCTTCTAAAATCCTTCTCTCTCTCTCTCAACTTCTACTTTCTCTCTCTCGAACCCAAAACCCTCGAACCTTCATCCTTCTCCAATGGCATCTCCATCCAACTCCGACATCCCTGCTTCTCCCAAGATCAAAATCGACAGTCCTGAATCGGCAAAGAAGAAAATTCTCGCCCTCTTTGGCGATGATTTTCTTCGAGCCCTTTTATCTGGAGAATCATCTTCCTCTACTGTCCCTCCAACCGCCATGGAACCTCCATCCCAAAACCTCATTCCCCCATAGAACCAAGATCCAAGCCCTTCTCTTCCAAAATCAACTCCCTCATCACCCGTTACCACCGAAGAACCCCACAATCCCCTTTCCCAAATCGAAACCGAAACCCTAACCACTTCCCTAGAATCTGGAAAAATGCGCCAAAAGGCGCAACCAATGGTTTTTCCAGAAACTGGTGAATCTTCCTTACCCAAACCCTATAACCCAGAGATTGTAGAGGAAGAGAGAGTGAAGACTCCGATTATGGGGTCAATGGAGTTTGAGGAAACGGAGAAAGTTGTCGGGTCATTCGCAGAGGAAAAAGGAGAAGAGGATGGTGAAGAGGAGAATCAACGGCTATCTCCCCCAACAAAGGCTGTCAATGACTCCTCAAAAGTCATCGACCTTGATGCTGATGTGGAGAATGTTGTCAAGGTGACTGACAAGGATCCCTCTCAAAAGGAACCAACTGAAAACTCTGAAGAAGGTACAACCTCTGATCCAATTCTGTTTTCTAAGAAGTACAAATATGGAGATTCTGTTAAGAAAAATTTGGAAAAGGACCTCTTTGGAGATGACTTTGAGTTGCTTAAGGATGCCTCCTCCTTTTCGCCCTAAAACTAGATCTGCTAGTGCTAGAGCCTCGACAGTGGCTCTTAAAGCCAAAAAGGGCAAGGGGTTGGAAACCCCTGAGGCTGCCTCAGAGGGAGGTGACTCTTCCTTCTCTGAGAAAGTTACTAGGAAGAAAAGAGGAAGATCTCCTAAGTCTGCTGTTGGGTCTAGTAAAAAGAGCAAGAAATCAAGTGTGAGCACTGATATGTCGTCTAGGAATTTCACTAAAGATTTGTTGTGTGATGAAAATTTCATGAAGGAGTTCAAACTGACCAAGGTCCTTGACTGGTTGAAAAAGCAGAAGTGGGATAAGTTAATCCAAGGGGAACATGAGTACAATCCATTGATGGTTAAGATATTTTATGAAACTCTGGTTATTGAAGATACAGGGAACATGACCATAGGTAGATACACCATAGATAAAAAGATGTATTCCTTTACAAGCATGGATGTTAGTGACATTCTGGAGATTCCTCATGAAGGTTTTGCTGAGTACTACAAAGGAGGTTGGCCTGAAGGTGTTGATGACCGTGAGATCATCAAAACTGTCACTTACAATGATGATAATTTCACTAGCCCGTACCTGGTCAACAAGATGGGAATAGAGAAGAAGGTAATGTTCAATTACCTCATCAGCAACCTGCTGCCAAGGGAGCTCAAGAGGAATGCTGCTTCTATTCAAGATCTGCTGGTCATGGACAAGATCATCCGAGGGAAGAAGATTAACATGCCACGTCTGATGATGCTTCACATGAAGCACGTGCTTGAAACTGCCAAGCATGCTCTTCCCTATGGAATGCTGATTGCTCTGATGATGTATGAGCATAAGGTCTATGTGGACAGTCGTGCTGATGTCCTCAACAAGGAGATGATCAGAAAGTTTGGCTGGAACTAGGTTGATGGTCAGTGGGTACTAAAGACATCTGAGGTTAGTGACAAGGGAAATCAAGAAGAAGGACCAAAATCTGTTCCGGCTAATGATGAGTTGAAGGAAATCAGGGAGCAGAACATGATTCTGAAAGGGATGATGGAGAAGCTGCAGAATATGGTTGGCAATGCACTGTCAAAATTGGATGCAATAGATGAGAGGCTCAATGACTTTGGAGCCTGATGTGAGTGACTGTCGTACACTCATGACCTCCTTTATCCCTCTCTTTCTTTCCTTGCCACATTATCCCTCCACTTTAAAAGACTTTTAGTTCAAATTGGTTGTACTGCATTTTTGGATTGTTTGTTTTTGCATCGTACATTATCTCTTGCTTTGGTGGATGACTATCTATGACTGTTTTGACATTATGCTTTAAGTTTCTATATTTGCCTCTGATTTCTTTTCTTGTTTTAGCAGTCTTTTTGATGATGCCAAAAGGGGGAATTAACCGGGGGAATAGATTTATTAGGGGGATCAAAATACTGAAAACATGTGGTTATTAAGCTTAGGGGGAACTTTTATGGCTTTTGTGTTTTGCTCTATCTACTATGTTGTTTTGTATGCTGGATATTTTGTTTATCAGAACAGGTTGTTTGTCACCATTAAAAAGGGGGAATTTGTTAGAAGACGGAAGTTTGAGTTTTGATGGTTCCAGAGTTAGTGACCCTATGTTTGCAAGTCGAGTCAGCGACTTGGCAAAGTCACTGACATAAGCAGCTGGCGAAGCAATTTATTTATGGAAAGAACGCACAGATCACACGCGTTCAACTGAAGACAACTGTGTTGATTTATTTTAGGAGAAGATCATCAAAAGAATGCTAAAATCAAGATGAAGATAAATTGATTCTCCTAGAGTATTTTAGTGTGCGTATGATTATATATTTGGAAAGATTTGTAAACGATTGAGTGAATATTGTTTTCCTAATTGAATGGAAAATAATATTCATGAGATCTCTCTCACCTTAGTTTAAATACCCTAGTGTTTTAGACTAATGGTAAGTGTCTGAGCATAACTTCATAATCGTGTGTAAGAAAGGAAGAGCAGACTTGTGCGAGAGATTTGTACAAGTGGTGAGTCAAGAGATCTTAGGCATAGCGTGAGATTAAGAGTTTGAGTGCAAAGGTAGAGCGTGGTTCAAGGGTGTGGGATTCATTCTTGTACACGGGAGAGATTTGTAATCACTCAAGAAATCAATAGAGCGAGTCTAAGGACTCTTGAAATCCGACCAAGTGATAAACTTGGAAGGGAGTGGTTTTTCTCTAAGTAAACTAGTTGGTTTACGAAGATTTTCCACTATACATCGCTTGTCAGTGACCGTTGGTAAACGTTTATTTTACTGTGTGATTATTCCGCTGCTTTATTACTCAAAGTCGACGACTTCGTAGGAGTCGCCGACTCGTCCTAGTACTAACGATCCTACAAATTGTACGTAATCTTGTAGCACAGAGAAGAGAAAATCTATTTTTTTTTAAATTATTGTTTTAACCTTTTATTTTATTAAGTAAATATTTTCAGCATCTTTTAATAACAATATGGATATAATTTGTTAGGAAAAT
The DNA here is from genome assembly GCA_964016875.1 of Fallopia convolvulus. Classification (NCBI taxonomy): domain Eukaryota; kingdom Viridiplantae; phylum Streptophyta; class Magnoliopsida; order Caryophyllales; family Polygonaceae; genus Fallopia; species Fallopia convolvulus. Next base: position 12,297,032 of record OZ024721.1, read on the forward strand.
CAGTTTTTGGATTTTATTATTTTTTCCTTATTCTTAAATGGAAAAATCAACATGCTTGTAAACTTTAATAAAAGGAAATAAAATATGGCAAGACATGAAATAATTTTAATTAAATTACAAGATTATTATATGTGACTTCTAAGCATAAAAATTATGATTTAATAATATTTTTACCTTGCTTGGATTTTTTTTGTTGTATATATAATAATTAACTAAAGAAAATAGACTAGATGAAGGGATTTATTAAATTAAGACTTTATTAATAGAAAAATACTAACATGTCTTTCAAAAACATATTATAAACCTATATATAATATGGATAAGGTATTCTTATTATAAGATAATTCTTTATGATTAAGTTGAAAACTAAAAAGATATATTAAATAATTGGTATGTACTTTTATAAAGAGAAATACACTATAATGAAATCATGGGATTAAATTATGAGATTCATATAATTGAGAAGTATAGTATGAATGATATGATTAACCTATTTGGAAGTTATTATATATATATAAAGCTCTAAGTTGTTAGAAAGGATATGTTAAAGATATTATGAATAATTATAGGTATTATAAATAGTTGCATGCTCTTATTTTACAAAATACTCCGTAGTGTTCTAGACATGAGATTTGTTAAATAAAAATAATAGATATGATAATAGTATTTTATATATATAATTAATGTCATAAGATATTGAGCATGCTAGTTTTCTTAAAAGAAATATCATATAAAAGATATAGGTGATAAGAAAAGATATACTAGATATATTATTAGTACTATCTTAGATTTAAATAAGTTGCATGCTCTTAATTATAAAATAATATTCTAAGACATGGTGACATCATTTAATTAAATAAGGGAATTTTATTATCATATCACATTTATGGAAAACATACTTATATAAAGTTGACTAGAAATTCCTATTTATGGAAAAATACTAGAGAATGACACCTATTAATATAATTATCTCTATTAAATCTTACATGTCTTTTAGATGATGAATATCATAAGAAATATATTATAATAAGATCATGATATAAGTTTTAAAAAGATATGGTATGATAAGGGGATATTATAATAAAAATATATCCTATTATTTTTTTTATAAACTAAAGATATGGGAAAATTTATGTAAATAAAGTAATAAGATTATTTTATTATCATACTATAATTATAGAAAGCTTACTATAGAAATTATCTAAAAAGTCCTAATTTTGGGAAATACTAAAAAGGATGCCTAGTAATATTTTTATCTCTATTTAACATTACTTGTATTTTAAATAAGAATTTAATGAGAAATATTATTTTAAGGCAATGTTATGGTTTTTATTGATAAAAGATAATATTATAATAATACTATATGAGATATCAAATAATAACGGCATTTTAGACGTTTTACAAATCCTAAGAGGACTTTATTAATAACCATATTTCTTGTAATGTTGAAAACTATACTATAAGATTTTCATAAAGATATTCCTTGTTTAGTTATTTTAATAAAATAACAAGTTAAGATCATAAAGAAATATTTTAATAATTTAAGTAAGCTATTACTTGAGTTTGCAAGAAGGGTAATAAATAATACAAAACTAAGGATTTTTAAGGAATAAAAGGATATTACAATATTTTAAAGATAATAATAAGGAATATTATTATTTTATTCTTATCCAACTAAATTATTAATATAATAATTTAGAAAATTAATCTCTTAAGAAGAATAAAAGAGATTGGTCTTAACTTTAGAAGAATTCGGAAATTCTTAATAAAGTTATCGGATTATCTCATGTCTTTAGGTCGAGTTTCTGTTCCAAGTCGTGAACAACGTTTTTCGCTATCTCGCTAATCCGCTATCGTAAAAGCAAAGGCAAGTGGAATTTTTCCCTTGTAACCTTATAAATTCGTTTCGTGAAATTTCTCGATGTTGGGAACAACTTGATTGCTAATAATAAAACGAACCTAGGAATATTGATTGCTAGAATTAATGACCCCATTGATACCGTTATTCCATTATTTAAATATTCGATAGGACTATTATGCTAGTCTTGTTTGTGACCTTGATTGTTTATGATCTCTTTTCGAGATCGGTTTGGATGAAATAGTGAGGGGTGCGGGCCTAACCCGACACCTCTATATAACCCACTAAAGTCATATTGCCACCATGCACAAATTACGACTTGTCGATCATGATCCATGTCCGCTCCTACGCCTCGGAGGGACGTAGGCGCTCTAGCTAAGTGCCAAAACTTTTGTTCCTGTTAGTGGTTCGGGCTGGTACATGGCCCCCCACGCTCTTAAAATACGTCAACCTAAGTAAAAGTTTGCATCACTATACAAGATAAGTGCCCAATGCACAATTAAAAGACACCAAAACTGGACTGATCTCAAATGATCGATCCGGCTCTCGGTTCGCAAGGGCGCGAGAGGTTTTCAAAAACTTGTATGAATTAATAACGTTCCCAACATACTTCCTACTCTAAAAAGAAGTCTACAATCTCGTAGTTCTTCTCTCGATTAACGAGATATGTCCTCTTGAGATATGCGTTTTCTCCGTCCCGTTAAGCCCCCCATAAATATCTACGCCTCAAAACATACTCATTAATACCCCCCTCGAATTTTTGAAATTACCGAATTACCCTCGGGAAGTTCCATCCCTGCTTGCTTAGTCTCTTAGACTAATTCTTCTTTTCCGCATGTTTGCCTGGCATATTCTCTCCCCTCGCGAATTATGTCAGAACCTAGGAACCCGAGCAAGGCGTAAGTGAAGACGAAGGAAGGGCAAAACTCAAGAAGATGTATTTTCCGTACCTTGTGGTTTACTTATATTATGTTGCAAAGAACAAGTTTTATGCTTTCCTTTATCAAACTTCATTTTGATTAAGACATTGTAACGAAGGTTTGTACGAACAAAGTCTCTTTCGAGAGCACCCTTTTATTTTATAAATTATGTTAATTTTCGCATTTTATGAGTTCAATATCATTCTAAAATCCTTGGGTGACTTTGGACGGTAAAGTCCGAGGCGACTGGCGGTAATACCCAATGTTGTAAAATAGGGGTGTTACAAGAGATGTAGACGAAGGTAATGGAAGCGAATGAGGGAGATGGGTTAAGTAAAGAAAAGGAAGGAAGTTGAAAAGGTGAGAGAGAAAGGCTTACCAGGGTTTCCTTGAAAGTCGCATCTAGTTACTTCAAAGGTAACTTGAAGGATTTGATGTCTTCCATTAAGCGATTCTTTCCAAAACAACAGTATCTACGTGGCGGATAACGAGCCAAAGTAGCGAGGTGAACGGTGTGGATTCAAATTTCCCTTTTCTCAACCTGTCTCTTCAAAACCCAATTTCCAACGTCTTTTCTCTTTCCAATAATACAACTTTGAGACACTTGGGTGCAAAGATCCTTGTAGTTCCCTAGTGACTTGAAGTAGTTCCTTTCCTTTCCAACCTCATTTTCATGAACAGGTAACGGAAGGCCATCTTTGGATACATAGGGGATTTTTTTTGTGAAAAGACAAAGAGAAGTATCCAAACAAAAAGGGCAGGTAAAAAAAAATTTGTCATCCAGGTAATTGAATCCCGTAGAAAGGGTTATCAATCATTTAGGCTCATAGGAAACGTTTACCTGGATCGGCTTAGTGGGACAAGTCTTATGATCAACCATCCTTTCGGCTTGTAATGAGGGATAGATAAGATCAGGTTGATCATTTTGGGCCAAAAGAAATAAAGTGCTTTTAAGAAGTAGTTCCCATGCATAGTAATAAACATGTTTCATGCAAAGAGCAATTATTGAAATGAAAGTTGCTAAACCATGAGGTTCCCTAGTCATACTAATGCTCAATTAGTCAATCATTGAGGGAAAAGATGGATCGGGACTTGTTTAATGTAAGAGAATCATCCCTAAGAGCATTCGAAGATGCTCGAAGGGTTGTCTATCTAAAGCTTTGGTGAAAATATCAGCAACTTGGTCATCTGTCTTGCAATGTACCATCTCAATGGAACCTTTCTCTACGTGATCACGTAGGAAATGGTGCTTAACCTCTATGTGCTTTGTTCTAGAATGATGCACATGGTTTTTTGAGATATTTATTGCACTAGTACTATCACATTTAATAGGAACAGTTCCGAGAGACATACCATAATCTTAAAATTGATACTTGAGCCATAGAACTTGGGAACAACAAGCAACAACGACTATGTATTCAGCTTCAGCAGTAGAAAGTGCCACTAAGGATTGCTTCTTAGATCCCCAAGATACAAGGCAATCTCCTAGAAACTATACCATGCCTGAAGTACTTTTCCGATCTACTAAATGCCCAGCAAAATCAGCATCAGTGACAGAAACTAGTTCAAAGGAACTGTTCCTTGGATACCATAAGCACAAATTGTCTCTTCCTTTGAGGTAGCGAAAGATCCATTTGACTTCCTTCAAATGAGACTCCTTAGGATTTGCTTGGAACCGTGCACAGAGACATACTGCAAACATGATGTTCGGTCTACTAGCCGTGAGATAGAGAAGGGAACCAATCATTCCTCGAAAGAGCTTTTGATTGACATTAGTTCCATTCTCATCTGCATCAAGGCGTCTGCTAGGAGAGATCGGAGTGTTGATCGGCTTTGCATTGTCCATCCCATACTTGGATAACATTTCCTTCATGTATTTCTGTTGATGAATCTTGGTGCCATCCTTCGTTTGAGAAATTTGAAGACCTAGAAAGAAGTTGAGTTCTCCTACCATACTCATCTCGAACTCACTACTCATTTGTTTCTCAAATTTTTCTGTGAGCATAGGATTAGTGGAACCAAATACCATATCATCAACATAGACTTACACAATTAAAATGTCACCTGATTTTTTCTTCAGGAAAAGAGTTTTGTCGATGGATCCTCGTTGATAGCCTTTGGATAATAGAAATGAAGCAAATCTATCATACCATGCTCAAGAAAGTATACATGATCTGGCTTGTTTTCGTCTTCAAATCCTGGTGGTTGCTTGAAATAGACTTCTTCTTGGAGATAGCCATTCAGAAAGGCTGTCTTGACATCCATCTGGAACAGCTTGAACCCTTTGTATGTAGCAAAGGCTATGAGCAAGTGTATTGCTTCAATTCGGGCAACTGCTGCAAAAGTTTCCTCATAGTCTATCCCTTCCTCTTGGTTGTAGCCTTGAGCCACAAGTCTAGCTTTGTTTCGAGACACATTTCCTAATTCATCGAGTTTGTTGCGAAAAACCCATCTAGTTCCAATAACATTCTTGTCTGGTGGCCTTCGAACTAGTTTCCACACCTGGTGTCTTTCAAATTGGTGGAGCTCTTCCTGCATAGCTTGAATCCAATCCGGATCTTTGAGTGCTTCCTGTATATTTTTGGGTTCAACAAGAGAAACAAATGCGTTAAAAGCACAAAAGTTATGAAGAGAGGAGCAAGTTTGTACTCCCTGTTCTAGAGGTGTAAGGATGTTCTCAAGAGGGTGATCTTTTCTCTGATGATAGTTCCTGGGTTGAGGTTGTAGTTGATGTGCTTCTTGAAGTTCCCCCTGAGCACTAGAACTAGCTTCAGGTAAAGTCTGTTGAAACTCAGTTGTAGGATTGTTCCCTGAGTTTGAAACTTCTAATGGTTCGGATGGATTGTCCTCTTCTTCAGGGAAGTTAGTAGAGGGATCATCGAAATGCTCCGTAGTATCATTGATGTCCGCCTTTTTAGTCGTGTTTTTAGGGTGTGTTTTTAGTGTGTTTGAGTCTTTTTCTTTAGTTTTGTGTTTTGTTTTGAGTTGTTTATGTAAGTTTTCATATTTTCATGAGATATGGAGTCTACATAAGCTTTGGTGGTGTTTTATAGGTTTTAAGAAGCTATTTGGAGCACTTTTGAAGAAAGGAGCAAAGCCGCTGAAAGATAACACTCAAGAATGAAGTGAAGATGAAGATTAAGCGCTTAATAAAAGTCATTGAAGATCAAGTTTGAGCTTGGGAAGAGATAGAGAAATTATTTACAAGAACATAGGAAAAAGAATCGAGTCAAATAGAGTTATAACGAATCCGCTACACAAGTTTTACTCAAAGCTGTTCGAAGTGCTTAACAGGATCGCTAACGAGGCTCACAGGTCGTTAACGAGGCATCCCGAGGAGCAGCGAGATCCGAGTCGGCGTGAATTAAGGGCTTTTATCCTATTTCCTTTTACGTTATTAGATAGATAGAAGGGGTATATCTTATTAGAAGATTTATTTCCTTAGAGATAGATTTAAGATAGAATAGTTTCTCTATAAATACACTTGTCCTCTCTTTAGTTTTCTTATCATTCAAGTTAGAGGAGGAGGAGGAGGAGGAGGAGAGACGATTGAGAGGAGGCGAGAGAAGGAGAGGAGTTTTGTGGAGAAGAACTATTGTTTTGAATTTAAAGTTGTAAGCTTTCTTTTTAATTCAATTATTATGTTTTTAATTATGCTTTGTGAGTAGTCTTCCTCTCTAAGGTTGGGGTTAAACCCAACAATGGTTATGCATGCTTGTTTATGATCATGTCTTGATTGTTTTTATTGCATGAATCTATTCTCTTGTTCTTAATCCTTGAAACGAAAGTTGAAAGGAATTTCTTATTCATAGTTGAAGCGAAAACAAAGACCTTGAATCTGAATAGTCAAATTAGGGTTTTGAAGTGAAAGCGGATCAATCCTAGTTGAAGTAGAAGAGATTAGATAGTAAGTTTGTTAATTGAACGAAAGTTAGTTGATTTACTTGCTTAGGTTGACGAAAGTTGACATCTTTATGTGATAAAAGCATGATCTTTATGTTTCATAGCGTTTGACATGCATAATTGTTGTTGTGGTGATACCTTTACCTTAGAATTCCTCTTTTCCTTGCTAAAAACCCTTATTTTGTTGATTACTTGTGTGACAAGTAACAAAACTTAGCACAGACTTTCTCCCTGTGGACGAACCTGACTTCGCTATACAGAGCGGGGTCTTGATTATAAATTTATTTGTTGTCAAGAAACCCTCTCAACAATCATCGTCTCCATGATCATCTTCGTTGGTTAGTTCCTATGGTTGAGACTCATTCCCATTGAGATATTCAGTGTCATCCTTTCGAGGATCCAAATCATCATCCTCTTCTGTTGGTTCCCTTGTTTTTTCCCTTGGTATAGTAAAAGGTTTCACTGTTGTCTTTGAGAATGGATTGATGGAAGTATTTCCATGATGAATGGGTTCCTCATCAAAGATAACGTGAACACTTTGATGGCCGGATCGATGGAAGGGATGATGGTGCAAAGAGATCGCCATGAGAATCCAAGGAATTCCGACAACAAACACCACACAACTGACCCGTCTTCAACTAGATGGATCTTCCTCGTCCGAACTCGGAATTGAGTGATTCCAATTCGAGAAGTTATATCTCTGAGTCTAGTTTAATCCCTCAAAAGTTCAGACCTAGATGATGAGTGGATTGAAAGATATGTCTATTTTACTGAGGGGGTGCAGAAACCACCGAGATGGATGATGGATCGAAATGGGAAGAACAAGGGGATATGGATGCTTGACAACTTGGATATGACTCACCAAGCTCTCAAACAAACTAGGATGCCCGAGATTGTCGGATATTACTCACCAACAACTTGAACAACGAGAATTGAACGAACGAAAAAAAAGAACAAGTACTTGAATTGAAAGATGCAAGGAAAGTAAACAACAAGGTTTTTCGTCCAATCTAGCAACAAAGGGTGAGGGGGACGACCATATAACCTAGAAAGCAACCTCACAAAGTTAGCCCCTTCACTTAAGGAAATTACAAAAATTAACCCAAAAACCCGAAAACTTAATAATTGTCCTTTCCGTCGAATTGTCACTTAGAACCATGAAGTAGAATAAAACTCCAACCATCTTCATTGCACTCTTTCGGAAAGCTACACCCCATGAGCTCTTCTTGCACTTGACATAGAATGGCCTTAGCTCGGGATCGCGTAATACGACCTAGATAAGGTGGTGTAGTTCCTTGAGCTTTGGCACCATCAAAACCGGAAGGCAAGGGCGCGCCACCATCCAAGCTTGTTGGCGCGTCTAGGGTATGCCGAGGCTCCTCCAAGTGTTCCGACGTGTGCTCCTCCAAGTGTTGCTCCTCCAAGTGTTCCGAAGTGTGCTCCATAGTTGGCTCGGACATCGATGGAATCACATCATCCTCCTCCCCTTGAAAAGGGTTCGTCCTCGAACCTAGATCCTGCTCAAACTCAACATCATTGTTAGAAAAATAAGGAACAAGATCGGATACGTTGAATACCTCATGGACGCCATAATTCGGAGGAAGATCAAGCTTGTAAGCATTGTCGTTGATGCGCTCTAACACTTGGAATGGTCCATCTCCACGTGGCTTAAGCTTAGAATTTCGAAGAGTAGGAAACCTCTCCTTCCTCAAATGAACCCAAACAAGGTCGCCAGGTTCAAAAATCAGCTCCTTGCGCCCTTTATCAGCTTGGCGCTTGTATTGCAATGTTCGCCTCTCCAATTGAAGACGAGTATCCTCATGAATCTGCTTAATATACTCAGCCCGGTCCCGTCCTTCACGACTCTCTCGACCGGACATAGCATAAGGCGCTAAATCAAGTGGTGTAACGGGATTGCGCCCATACACCACCTCAAAAGGCGTCTTCTTTGTAGCGGAATGAATGGACCTATTGTAAGCAAACTCAATGAAAGGAAGACACTCTTCCCACCTGCGCAAATTAGTTTTCAAAATAGAACGCAACAAGGCACCAAGGGTACGATTAACGACCTCGGTTTGCCCATCCGTTTGCGGGTGGCAAGTAGTAGAGAATAAGAGCTTGGTTCCAAGCTTGGACCAAAGAGTCTTCCAAAAGAAACTTAGAAATTTAACATCACGGTCAGAAATAATAGATTTAGGGACCCCATGCAACCGAACCACATTATCAAAGAACAAAGTGGCAACATTAACAACATCATCGGTTTTGTGGCAAGCAATAAAATGTGCCATCTTAGATAATCTATCTACCACCACAAAAATAGAGTCCCTACCCCTTTTTGTCCTAGGCAACCCCAAAACAAAGTCCATAGAAATATCCTCCCATGGGGCACTAGGAATAGGCAAAGGGGTATACAAACCGTGAGGGTGCACTTTAGACTTTGCACGCACACATGTAGCACATGAAGCACAAAAGTTCTCTACCGACCTAAGCATGTGAGGCCAATAGAAATGTTCCCTAAGAATATGCAAAGTTTTCATGACACCAAAATGTCCCATGAGGCCGCCACCATGGGCCTCTTGGACAAGCAAACGCCTAACCGAACCACTAGGCACACACAAGCGAGTTCCCTTAAAAAGAAACCCATCATGCAAATAAAATTGATCCCGACTTCCCCCCTTCAAACAAGCATGAAAAATATCACTAAACTCAGCATCATGAGCATACAACTCCTTCATGAAAGAAAAATCCAAGCAATCGTGCATCTAGTAAGGATAAAAGAGCGTACCTCCGGGACAACGCGTCGGCGACGACGTTGTCCTTGCCTTTCTTATGCTTGATGACATAGGGAAAGGATTCAATGAACTCAACCCATTTGGCATGCCTCCGATTCAGTTTTGCTTGCCCTCTCAAGTACTTCAACGCCTCATGATCGGAATGGATAACAAACTCCCGAGGCAAGAGATAGTGCTCCCACACCCTTAGCACTCGAACAAGAGCAAGTAGCTCTTTGTCGTACGTGGGGTACTTGAGCTCGGCACCTCCAAGCTTCTCACTATAATAGGCTATGGGACGTCCCTCTTGCATAAGCACACCACCGAGCCCGATTCCCGACGCATCACACTCAATCTCGAACATCTTGCCAAAGTCGGGAAGAGCTAACAACGACGCTTGTGTCAACTTATCCTTAAGGGCTGCAAAGGCCTCTTCTTGCGCCTCTCCCCACATAAATGGAACATTCTTCTTGGTGAGGAAGGTCAAAGGCGCAGCCAAGGTACTAAAATCACGAACAAACCGGCGGTAGAAACCGGCTAGGCCAAGGAAACTCCGGACTTGTGTCATAGTTGTCGGTGTTGGCCATTCTTGAATCGCCTTCACCTTCTCTTCATCTACTTGAAGTCCATTCCTACTCAAAACAAAACCAAGAAATACCACGTGATCCGAACAAAAGTGGCACTTCTTGAAGTTAGCAAATAGGCGTTCCCGTTTCAAAGCTTCAAGCACTTGCCTAAGGTGCTCGACATGGGATGATAAATCGTGGCTATAAATCAAAATATCATCAAAGTATACAACCACAAACTTACCAATAAAAGGGCGGAGGACGTGGTTCATCAAGCGCATGAAAGTGCTCGGAGCGTTGGTTAATCCGAAGGGCATAACCAACCACTCGTATAGGCCTTGCTTGGTTTTGAACGCCGTCTTCCATTCATCTCCCTCCTTCATCCTTATTTGATGATATCCGCTCTTGAGATCAATTTTGGAGAAGAGACTCGCCCCATGCAGCTCGTCAAGCATATCCTCAAGTCTCGGAATCGGGTGACGATACTTGATAGTAATATTGTTGATCGCTCGACAATCAACGCACATCCTCCATGTGCCGTCCTTCTTAGGCACAAGAATGACGGGCACGGCACACGGGCTGAGGCTCTCACGCACATATCCCTTATCAAGGAGCTCTTGGACTTGCCGTTGAAGCTCCTTAGTTTCCTCCGGATTGGCTCGATAGGCTGGACGGTTCGGTAGAGTGGCACCGGGGACAAAGTCGATTTGATGCTCGATTCCCCTAAGCGGTGGTAGTCCCGGTGGCACCTCTTCTTGGAAAAGCTCCTCAAAGTCCTGCAAAAGAGTAGATATGGAAGGAGGAAGATCAACTAATTCTTGGGAAGATAAATAAGATTCTTGAAAAACAAGTAAAACGCAAACGCCACTTCCCTTGAAAGTATGAATAATCTCCTTCGGTTTGGCCAAAAGCAAGGGCGTAGAAGGGCCGCCTAGAGCTAGCTTCTTGTCCTTCTTTCCCTCTCGAAGCGCATGCTTCTTCCTTTGCTCCTTCGCTTCGTGGTCCAACATGATTTCATGGGGGGTCATCGGGTGCAACGTCACCTTCTTTCCCTCCATTTGAAAGTGATACTCGTTGGAGACTCCATCATGAATAGCTCCCTTATCATATTGCCAAGGGCGCCCCAAAAGAAGATGACAAGCGGTCATCGGCACCACATCACACTCCACCTCATCCTTGTAAGGCCCTATAGAAAAGCAAATACGAGCCCTTTCCTTGACTTGGGATCGGGGCATTAGAATTCAACCAACATAGAGGATAAGGTAAAGGATGGCAAGTAGTTTTCAAGGAAAAGCGATCCACCACCTCTTGACTAATAATATTACAACAAGACCCGCTATCGATAATCACACTACATACCTTATCCATAATTTTGCATCGAGTGTGAAAGATAACCTCTCGTTGGCTAGGTGTGGTGGTGTTCTCCGTCATGAAAAGCGTCCGTTGTACCACGAAGCACTCACCCTCCTCGGCAGTGACATGGAGGCTGTCTTCCTCAACCTCGGGGCTCTCTTCTTCCTCTTCCGCAGCCCCTTCTTCCTCATACTCGTACTCCCCTTGGGAGTTAAGAAGAACCTTCCGTTCGTTGGGACAATCCCGAGCATAATGCCCATGTCCAAGGCACTTGAAACACTTCACGTCGCTCGCCTTCACACCGCCTTCTTGCCGAGGACGTGGGGAAAACTCTTTCCTCGGTTGAGGAGTCGAGTCCTTCCTTATTTCCGGCTTCCTAAACTGAGTTGGTGGTGCCTTAGGAGCCGTGGATGAAGGCTGCCACGTTCGAGAAGTGGTTGAACTCGAACGCCGTTGAGCAAGTTGCTTGTAGATATGGTTGGTATAATGAAGAACTTGCTCAATATCGGTACCCCTACTAAAATGCTGCATACTCACCACATTTTTTAGTTCCAAATTTAACCCATTGACAAATTTAGAGATGACATACCCGTCGGGAAATTGTACTCGGGAACGGAAGATGAGCATACGCAGCTCGTTGTAGAACTCATCGGGAGTCCGGTTTCCTTGACGCACTTGCTCCAACTTGGCATGGATGTGCTCCGTGTAATCTTGAGGCACGAACCTCTCTTCTAAGGCCTCTCTTAGATCTTGCCATGTGTTAAGTTGAGGCATCCGACGTGCTCTCCTCAAAGCCTTGTCCTCGAGCCACCATTGGTAAGCAAAGTCGGTGAAGTATATGGCCGCCATGGCCACCCGCCTCGCATCATCATAGCCATAGAAGTCAAAGATTGACTCCACCTTGGCAAGCCAATCAAGACAGGCATCGGCGTCGGAAGTTCCCGAAAATGTCAGCACGTTCAGCTTGATGCCGTAATGGGGATCCCGGGGCCGCTCTTCTTGTTGCACCGGCGCGCCATGCCAAGGCTGCCCGGCACCACCATTGGCGGCCCTCTAGGAGGTTGGCCGCGCCTTGGGAGATGCAAGAGAGGTGGGGGTTGAGTAGCCGTTGCAGGATTGACCTCTTGATAGCTCGGCGCTCCATAACCTGACAAGTTAGTAGCACTAATAGGAATATTATTAGGAAATGTAGCAAATGAAGGCCTTACCCCGGAATTGGCCACAAAGTGTGGATTGTGGAAGCTCGTCGGAGGAATGTAAGGAGGCATAATCCCCATGGAGGTGCTCACACCGATGGATGCTTGCGCCTCCGAGTTTGGCAAGTAAGAAGTAGAGGCCTCCTCTTGTAACGACTCCACTTGGTTAGCGCTTTGTAGCACACTTGGTAGAGCCCCCGTTTGAGACACCCGTGCTCTATCATCTTGGCCTCGCACTTGGCTCTCCAAATCAGTCAACCTAGTTCCCAAAGCCTCAATGGATTGTTGCAAGGATTGTTGCATGTTTTGCAACATGGCAGCCACCGAACTAGTGGACGTCTCCTCAACTTGTTCCTTATTCTTGTCATCACCTACACTTGTCATCGTAAAAACAAGGCAAAGATCAAGGTATAGAGGTCACACGAATTAATCACCAAGACTTGCCCGAGATGAAAATCCGACAAGTTGCAAGTAGGCAAAAACAACAAAGGCAACAAAGAGAGAATTCACCACACACTTGCTTAGGAAAACAATGCTAGGAAGCTACTAAACCACCAAGACTCAACACCAAGTATTACAAATTAATTAATTTTTTTTTTGTTTCGAGCAGGCTTTTGCTAGGCACTACTAGACGACTACTCTTTGTAGGCCTTTGCTAGGCACTACAAGATGACTACTCTTTCCGTGCCCGACCCCTTATTAGCTTTACGCCGCCGGGCAAGGTTTTTCTAGTCTTTAATCTTTCTTTCTATGCCTGGCCCCTTATTAGCTTTCGCCGCCGGGAAGGTTTTTCTGATTATTCAACAAAAAATTTCAAGACACTTAAACAACAACACAAGATGTCTCGTCTTGGTGTCGTTCTAGTATCCTAGCACCGTAGCCAACAACAAGCATGTAATGACAACAAACAAGGCTGGTTTGGACCTCAATCCCACGTTTTTTAACTCAGCAAAATCAGCAAGACACACTTAAAACCAACACTAAAGAAAGGCTTAAATTCAAGCAACAAATGCACCCTTTCAACTACCAACTTTTGATAACTCTTTTGGGTGTTCTATTGGAACGTTTTTTGAGCATGGTTTGCAGCCATGGCTGAACACACACTCGGCCAAGACAACCACAAGATCAAGACAAAGCAACGACCACAACAACACACAACAAGGACACTATGGTCGCACACAACAACACAACGCAGCCAATAAAGAGTTCGAACCTAAAACCTTGCAACAAGTGGAAATTCAAGGTCGGAACAAGGTTTAGATGGCTATACCTTCGCGTGGCTCTGATACCACTTGATGGCTGGATCGATGGAGGGGATGATGGTGCAAAGAGATCGCCACGAGAATCCAAGGAATTCCGACAACAAACACCATGCAACTGACCCGTCTTCAACTGGCTGGATCTTCTAAGAATAACTTTGTTGGTCTCTTTGTTCACAACCAAACATTCATTTGAATCAAAGGTAACTATGTTGTTCCCTTGATCACAGAGTTGTGCCACACATAGTAAGTTATACCCAAGATCTGTCACAAGATTGACATTATTGACTTTGATTGATTTGTTAAGCTTGACTTCTCTTGATCCTTGAATTGCTCCTTTGTTCTTGTTGCCGAAGGAAACATTTCCTCCTTCGATTTGGGTGTTAAGCGAGGTTAAATTGTTTCTGTTCCTTGTCATATGGTTGGAGCATGCACTGTCTATGAACCACATACAGTTCCCCTTCGCTTTCACCTGCAAAAGAGTCAATGTTTGGTTACCCAGGCAAGGTGTTCCTTGCTTGGTTCTTTACAGGGATAACAATCAACATAATTTGCAATATTAACATCAACGGAGTGATAGTTCCTGTAGAATCTTGAACGTGAAGTTCTGTTCTTGTTCCTGTTTGTGTGACCTCCTGAGAAACTAACTTTTGAACATTATTCCTTATAATGACCGTGACCTCCACAAGTCCAACAAGTTTTGTAGTATTCCCCTAGATAATACTTGGGATGAGGTCTCTAAATTCTATTTTTTTCAACAGTTTCCTTGTTTGGTCCTCTAGAACCGTTTCCCTTAGCTATCTTGACATATATCCTATGAGAGTTATTATCAGTGTAGTAGTCCCTTTCCCCTTTGGTTCCACTCTCTAGAACTCTGATTTTCTCTTCTAGATGGGAATTTTTCATTTTCTCAGTTTGTAATTCTAGGGCTCTACTCTCACTTAGCTCTCTTAAGGTAAGGGTCTTTTGATCATTTCCAGAGTCTATTTCAGAATATCCTATACCATGTCTAGAGGGGACAAACATGACTTTAGGAATCTCGACAACTTTCTTTCCCTCATTTATCTCTAGCTTCTTAATAAGAGTTTCCTTCTATGAGGTAACAGTAGCAAGCACAGAGATAAGCTCATTCTTAGCAGTCATAACAGAGTCAAATTCCTTTCTCAGTTTGTCACACACATAACATTCAACAGATTCAGTGTGTTTCAATTCAAGTTCCTTTTCAGCAACATCACTTTCTATTTTAAGACAATGCTCTTCAATTTCACTCATTTCCTTTTGAAGTTTCATATTGTCTTTAACAAGTTTAGAAAGTATGCAAATAAGATCAGATTTAGAGTATTTATCAAAGCAACTAGTTAGGGTTAGAATACTCACATCCTCTTGTGATTCCTTCGGATCTCCTTTGATAGCCATAGCACATATGTTTGGTGTACCCAAGCCTCATGATCTTCATCATCTGAATCATCCCATGTTGCTATGTATGCTTTGTTCCCAGACTTGTTCTCATCATTTCCTAGAGGACATGCTTTAGCATAGTGACCCTTCTTGAAGCATTTGAAACAGGTAATATCCTTGGAATCCTTTTCCCCGGACTTGTTGTAATCTCTTGAGTGACTGTTCCCTCCATAGTTCTTTTGGAACTTTCCCTTCTGGTAGAGATTTCGTAATGCCTTTGTGATAAGCACTATGTCATCCTCTTCCTCATCTTCAGATTCTTCACACTGTTCCTGGACAGACTTAAGTACTTTTTCAAGCTTAAGTGCAATTCCTTTTCCAGGTTTGTCTTGAGCTTTGTCAGAGTTCCTTCTTCTCTCATAAGTCTTTAGTTTCCCAAATATCTCATGAAGCATGAGATTCCTTTTGGGTGAGTGTGAAAGTAATTGTGGAATTTGGTGAAGTTGGTGAGAGTTTAGGTTGTTCAATCCCCATTATAAGCACCACAAGACCAAATAATTCCTACCTTGAGAAATACCAAAAGCCCCATTACAACCCGGCCGAATGGAACCTCTTTGAGGACCTCCATTGAGCCAAGTTCGAAATTCTTTGTGTACTTTGCATTAGGCATCTCTAGGTGGAGGAATTGGTGATATTAGCTTCAATAGTAAAGTCCTTACTTGCATGATTTTTTTGAGCTTGAGTGTTCATTGCTAAACCCAAACACATGATGAGTGATACACATTTACATATCCCTGAAGTGAGGCTTAGTTGCATTGACTTTATTCCTTGGAACATTTAATCATGTGTGATGATGTAATCTTGCTTGAATATCGATCACTTGTGCTTAAAATGTGTTTTCATATGAGGCTTTACTTGAAGATTATGTTTCGGTCTTGCTTACATTGTTATTGCTTGAGGACAAGCAAGTTTAAGTATGGGGTATTTTGATGTCTCTCTATTTGGTGGTGTTTTCATATGTGATTTCCTTTGTAAATATGTTTCTTTTTCCCCTTTTCTTGTGCCTTTTGTTCCTTTTTAGCCTAGTTCCCGTATTTCTATGAGATTCGGAGACTACGCACATTTTATGTGTTTTGTAGGTAATTTGGCATGGATCAAGGGTCGATTTGAAGGAGGGTCGAGACATGGAGCAAGGCCGAGCTAAAGCGGGAAAGAGAGGAACAAGCCATGAAGAAGAACAAGAGAAGCCAACAAAGAAGAAGGTGGAACGAGGTTCGGACCGAGTTGCAACCAACCTCGGGCCCGACTTGAAGTTTCAACCTCGGACCGACTTGCACAGTAACTCGGGCCCGAGCTCCTCCGTGTCGGTCCAAGTCGGTCACCGAACTACTTGGGCTCCAAGGCACGAATTTGTGGACTTCCACTTTTGCCCCTCATCTAGTCCATAAAAGGGCCTCTTGTCTTCTAAGAAAGGGTTCCTCCCCCCCACTCTCTCACACAAAAAGGGGGATTCCAAGGGAGCCAAGGGGATACTTGGAGAGCAAGGAGGAAGGAGAGGAGAAGGAGAAGAGAGAGAATCGGCCAAGAGAGGAAGATTTGGTAGGTTTTGGTTGATAGATTAGCTTTGCTTTGTTTTGATCTTGTGGATTTGGAAACCCTTGATTGGAATTTGTGGATTGCTTTTGATTTGAATGAAACTTTGCTTTGTCTTGAGATTGATGGTGTTGATTGCTTTCCCTTTTGATTTGTTTGCTTTCTTTGTTTGCCATATGGAGTAGATCTCCTTGATCTTGGGTTATGGGGGAAAACCCTAGCTAGGTTTGGGCTAGAAACCCCAATTCCATAGCCTTGAGTGCTTGATCTAAGGAACCCACTCTACATAGAGCTACAATTCCTTGCGAAAGTCGGGAATCAAGGCTTGAGATTGGCAAAGTAGCGAAAGTGAACATGTGTCAATCTCAAGACCTTGCTTCGAAGGGGATTTCCCCAATGATCGATGTGTAGAAGTGGTTGGAACGAGGGCGAAAGCACTCGATCCTAGTCCGATCATCACTCATTGCTTGAATTGGGGTGGAAAAGCCTTAAATCTACTAGAGAATGAACCCAAAAGCCCAAGATCTACTTTTAAAATCTTTGAGTTCGACATCCCCAGCTACCTCGGGCCCGACTTACCCAGTGTCGGTCCCGACTTCCTCTTGTCGCCAACCTCGGGCCCGACGTGACCTCAGTGTCGGTCCCGACTGTTTTCTTTGTTTTCCTTTGTTTCATGCTCTCCTTTCTAGCTTCCTAGTATCTAGGCACATCGATCGAGTAGACTTCCCGAGTGTTCGATACCCACCACGTGCTACAACGGGGTCGGGTTATAAATTGTATCTCTTGACCCTCGCACCACCCTGAGAGGCGATCAAAACACAATCAAATATAGAGAGTAAATCTGACTCATTCCTTGTGCAATTCCCTTTAACACAAGAACCTAATTTTCAAGTTGATGGCGATCTTCACGCAGTCTCCATCACTTGAACCTAGAACTTTCCTCTTTGATTTTTGGTTCGTCGCCTTCACTGGATTAGCTCGGGCTCTCGCTTTTTCACTTTCCTTTTTAGATCTTGTGCTTTTGCATTCAAGAGCTTAAATGACCTAGCGGCGTCGCATTCTATTTATAGAGGTTTCCACTTTTAGCTTGACGCCTTTACCCTTCTTATCTTGGGGAGTATGAAACTATTCAAAAAGACTAGCGTACCCTTTTGCATCTCTTTGTATTCGGAACTTGGCTTGCCGCCCAAGACAATAGTGAAAGGTCTTTATTATCCTCCAATTCATTTACCACGTATTCAGATGGCTTCATGGGGAATGTTTCCCTTGCTTTTCCTGTGAACCTGTATCTTTCTTGAGATCACTTGTATAGGGAATTAGTTCCATCTGTTTGTCATTATCAAAACTTCGATTTCTCGAATAGAGAAACCATTGTTCCAGTGTTAGTTTTTTAACACTGATCCAACACTAGCAATTAATAGCATGAACGAATTTTTGTCATGGATTAAACAAGGAGATCAACAATCGCTAGAGCAATTTATGAGGTCAGCTTGAACAAGCAAATGTAAAACGTTGGCCTCTTCAATCTTCACCTTCGGGATGTATATACAAGTATTTAAATTGCAATTTACACACCACTTTAGCTAGAAAGTAGATTGTCTACCCACCAAAATGAATAAGGGTGTCCAACAAAAGTCAACCGGACCCGTACTCGATTCATGAATTACGGATTAATCTGTAAAAATATAAACTTGACCCATGACTCGGCTCGCAACCCGTTAGCTCGTAATTAATTAAAAAATTAAAATTTTTAAAAGCTTCTATCAACTAACCTACCAATCTTATTATTAATTTTTTAATTAAAAAATTAAAAATTAAAAAAATAATTTGTGCAATACTTTTAATAAAAAAAATAAATTTGTGGGTCAAACATGTAATCCGGTGGATCAACCCGTAACAAAATGAAAATAATTATAATATTTAAATAGAATAAGATTCAACAAGATATCATTTATTCATATCTCTAGGTTTTGAGCCAAACAACAATTTTCCCTCTTTGTGGATTTTAAGATATCTGATAAAGTCCATGGGTCTGATAGGTAGATTAACTAGAGACGTGTCGGTACGTGCGTACATACACGGATGGGCCTAACACATAAGCCCGTCAGGTCAAATGTGAGATAGAGTATATTCTCAAAACGCTCCTTCAAGTGCAACTCGGATGGCCAGTTAACCTTGGACATCGTGTTGGATCGTGACGCGTTAGTAACAAGTCAGGGAACTAGTAATGTTCCCTGGGCAGCGGAAATAAACAATAAGAACACAGAAATTTAGAGAGGAAAACTTTCTATCCGACCAACAAGTCGTAGAAAGAAAAAACCTCTACCCCTGAGACTCCTTCTCAGAGGATTTTCAATAGAATACTTAATATAAGTTTCAACGATTACAAGGCAAGTCAAGTTCTCTGGTAACTAAGGCACCAACCAAAGTTCAACCAACTAGACTTCTACAACCCTAAAGGTAAACCTAAATGGAAGTAATCTACTGACTTACTTGTGCATTCTTCACCGGAAAAAGCCACACACTCGTACACTTCAAAAGCTTTCTCTCCAAGTTCGTCGTCTACAACCACTACTCAACCCTAGCTAAACCTAGCTATTTATAAGATAAGTTAAGTCTGATCTCACACGTAATTCTTGCCTAATTACGCTGATATTCCACTTAAAAAATCCCACACAATAAGGAAAAGTATTGTTTTGTGATTTCGGATCCTCAACCATGTCGATCTTTGCCAAAACTGAATGATCTCGGATTTCCCTAGATAAGATCGTGTGAAGATTGATCTTATCTTCTCTTTTATCTCCTTAAGCAACCTCCTACAGCTGTAAATCTTCATAGAAGATCGCTCGCAGAAGATATGGTAACTTGCCATTTATAGAAAGACGCGTTCCTTGCGAGACGCGCTTCCTAAATCTGTCACTTGTTCCCTCTATCGTTCCTCACAATGTTCCATCACTCGTGACCATGTACTTGTTTTCCTGAAACACTTACATGTAGAAGCAAGTTATATTAACTAAGTTTGTTATCATCAAAACTAAGAGAAACCATGGAACAATCATTGTTCCAACGATTTTCCCCTTTTTGATGATGACAAACCTATACAAAAATGCATGTCTAGAAACCAATAGAAATATAGATCAGAAAAAAAATTCATGTATGGTTCCCCCTTAACAAATGCACTGTTGTTCCTACTCATTAGAGTTTAACAACATATGCCCCCTTAGCCAAAGTTCCCTCTGTATTTTCTGGAAGAACGCATCTCTGCATTTTTCCTAACTTCCCCCTTTTGACATCATCAAAAGATCAACAATTATCAAGCAAAACATAGAGCAAATGAACAAATTTATTTGAAACTTAAACCATTCATAAGCAAAAGATAGTTATTATTATAGATAATTGTCACGGAAAACATAGCCAGAGAAGACATAAAAACATAAACATCTTAACATCCAAGAAACAAAAGAAAAACTTTAAACTGGGAATAGACAGGATAGGGAACTAGAGAGGGTCCACATCATGGTTCGGAGGAGGTGGAATCAGCAGCGGAAGTGTCAGCGTCTCTCTTAGCCAGGTAACCAATAATGGTACTCAGCTGAGAGTAAATCTTTTGAAGCTTAGTTAACATCTTGGCAGTAACGCCTTCACTCATCGAAGAGCTCCCAACATCCATCTGGGCAGTCTTCTTTGCAGCTGTTCCCTTTGAATCACCCTGAAAGTTCATCCTTGAGATATTGCGCATATCCAGGGGTATCCAAAGAACTCCTCACTTGAAGGCTTGTAAGCCTTTCTCTCCTTCAGTATGGCCTTCACAAATTGAGGATAAGGCAGGCCATGTTTCTTCCCAGTACACTTAGCCATTTGCCTCATCACTATTTCCGGAAGATTGATACGTTCCCTCCTTAGAAACTTGTCCAGCAGAATCATGTCATTGATGGTGAGCGTAGTCCTTTTCTCCATCCTAGGAACAACAACTTTTATCAGAAACTGATGCGCAATCCTTGCAGTATAGTTCAGATCATTTGTTGAATAAGGACCAGCATCAGACGTCTTTCCCATCACACGCTTAATCAGTTGAACTTTGTTCCTTGGCCAGTTGCTTGAAGTATGCAACTCACCAAAACCTTCACCAGGAACCTTCAGAATCTTGGCAACAGACCCTAGAGAAAAAGAAACCTCCTTCCCACAGATAGTAGCAAAACCCATTGGACCAGTCGTAAGATCAACAAGTTGGTAGGAATCAAAGAATTGGGCCAGAAGAGACACATCTACCTTTACACCAGACGCACAAATCTTCTCCCATCCCTGAAACTTGAGAAGTTCCCAGAACTCCTCCAAGTCATGGCTTTTCAGGAATTCTTCGTCGATCACCAGAGGAGCGACGACCTTCTTTGAACCCTTCTTGGAACTAGTCTCGGGTTCCATCGGCAATTTCCCTTTTGCCTTGACAGCCTTGAGATCTATCTCAAGTTCTTCCTCCAACTCTTCTTCTTCTTCATCAACATCCTCACCAGATTCTTTCTTCTCTTCTTCCTCGATCTCCTCATTCTCAGAGCCAACCTCCTCCTCTTCTTCTTCAGGATCTTCTTCCTCAAAGGACTTCTGAGCCATCGGTTTCTTTGAAACGGTGGAGCGAAGGGTGTACTTAGTTCCTGTGGGAACATGCTTTGCCTTTTTGAAGGCAGGAGAAGGAGTGTGTTCCGACTCAGAGATATGAAGGATCTGAGACGGATGAGGAGGGACCTCTTTCTCGCCTTTCGCTTGCCACGGCTCGTTGGCTTGACCCATCCTGGTCGCTTAGTCACAGGTACAAATTCCACCTTTTCTTGATCCGTGGTTTCCTTAGGAGGCGCGTTCACCTCTTCTTTTTCAGATTCACCCTTGCTTTCTTTTCCATCCCCTGTTTCAGCAGGCTTGTCAGAGGGATTCTCGGAGGGGACCGTTGTTTGATTCTTCTCAGTTTCCTCACCCAGAGTCTCCTTCTCTGATGAGACCTTAGCAGTGGCTGCTACATCGATGTCGGCAACAACATCAAACTGGGTTTCAAGTTTTGAGATGGGAGAGAGAGAAGAAAGTTTGGCCTTTTTGAGGAATTCGAGTTGGGCTTGAAGGGCTGCGATCTCAGAAGCATCGAGACCGTCAAAGTTAAGGACAAGGGTGTTTGACGAGGAAGCCATTGAAGTAGAAAAGAGAAAAGATTGAAGCTTTGAAGAAGATTAGGGTTCGAGAGGTAAAACAGAGGTGCGGTAAAAAGAAATTGACCAAGATAAGGGATTTAAATAGCACACCTCTTTCCTTGTTGAAAAAGATCATAATCTTCTCAAGATCTTCTAACCAAATCTTAACGGTTAAGAGTTTCCATAATGATGATTTTTCACCCCCATTAATTCTCGACTGTGCCAAACGTCCTATCGTTCCCTGCAAAATTACTGTGCAACGGCTGGAATTTTCAAACGAGCAGTCACAACGGCTAGAACTTAACTGCAATTTATGACGTGATTGACGACTGTTCCTTTCCAGAAAAATCTTCAAATGTAATCAAAGACGTTCTCAACCACTAGTTACATACCTCGTTACCATGAGTGGATAAAAGGCTATGTTTGAACAGTTAAGGGACAATAGACGTTCCATTCAAACTTTATGTGGGCTGGGAATATTTTTGACATCCACACAATTATTCCCTGTTTAAAGGTAATCAAAGGAGGTTCATAGGGAACGTTTGTGTGGACCAGGCTAAAGGACAGTCTTATAACCAACCATCATTTCAGCTTGAAGTGAGGGATAGAATAGATCAAGTTAGTTATTTTGGGCCAAAAGAAAAATATTGGATGTAAGCAATTCAGTTTCAGTTCCTTTTAGCATGCAACACTTAACAATTTCTAATATATACAACATCTATGCATAGAGGAAAGATATAAGCCATTAGATTGTCAAATGATACGTAGTTACCTGAGATGTTACCTCTTTAGTCAGGCACTGAGGGAATAGAGGATCGGGACTTGTTTACTCCAAGGAAATCATTCCTAGTAACATCTTCAGATGCTCATAGGGTTTTCTGTCCAAAGCCTTGGTAAAAATATCTGCCACTTGATTTTCAGTCCTACAATGATCCATCTTGATGAAACCTTTTTCAACATTATCTCTTAAGAAATGATGTCGAATATCTATATGTTTGGTTCTAGAATGATGCACATGATTTTTGGAGATACTGATTGCACTTGTATTATCACAGAAGATAGGAATAGTTCCAAGAGACATACCAAAATCCACCAATTGTTGTTTTAACCACAATACCTGGGAACAACAGGCGGCTGCTGTGACATACTCCACTTCAGCCGTTGAAAGAGAAACCGAATTTTGCTTCTTCGATCCCCACGACACCAAGCAAGGCCCAAGAAATTGAGCCATTCCTGATGTGCTCTTCCTATCTACCAAGTGACCTGCAAAATCTGCATCTGAGAATCCGACAAGATGGAACGAGTTGTGTCTTGGATACCATAGACATAACCCATCGTTTCCTTTCAAGTAGCGCAGAATTCTCTTCACTTCTTTCAGATGTGTTTCTTTAGGATTAGCCTGAAATCTTGCACAAAGACACACACTAAACATGATATATGGCCTACTGGCCATTAGGTACAATAGAGAACCAATCATTCCACGGTACATCGTTTGATCAACATCAACACCATTAAGATCAGCATCAAGACGAGTATTAGGAGAAATAGGGGTATCAAAACTTTTAGTAGAATCCATACCATACTTCTTCAATAGTTCCTTGATGTACTTTTGTTGATGTACTTTTGTTCCCTCATCACTTTGTACCACTTGTAGACCAAGAAAGAACGTGAGCTCACCAATCATGCTCATCTCAAACTCACTGCTCATAGGATTCTTGAAACGTTTTACAAGATTAGGGTTAGTAGAACCAAATATAATATCATCGACATACACCTGAACTACTAAAACCTCACCGTCTTGTTCCCTTAGGAACAACGTCTTGTCGATCACACCACGTCTATATCCATTGGCTAATAAAAACTGAGCGAATCTATCATACCAAGCACGAGGAGCCTGTTTAAGACCATAGAGAGCATTATCCAGTACGTAGACATGATCAGGGTGATCAACATCTTCAAATCCTGGAGGTTGCAACACATATACCTCCTCTTGTAGGTACCCATTCAGGAATGTTGTCTTCACGTCCATTTGATACAATTTGAATCCCTTGTGAGCAGCATAGGTGATTAGAAGACGGATGGCTTCTATTCTTGCAACAGGAGCGTACGTTTCATCGTAGTCAATCCCTTCTTGTTGATTGTACCCTTTTGCTACAAGCCTCACCTTGTTCCTTGTGACAGCTCCAATGTCATCAAGCTTGTTCCTGAATACCCACTTTGTTCCTATAGCCATTTTGTGCTTTGGCTTGGAAACTAATCTCCATACTTTGTTCCTCTCAAACTGATGTAGTTCCTCTTGTATAGCAACTATCCAGTCAGGATCTTTTAATGCTTCCTTCACATTCTTGGGCTCTGCAAGAGAGATAAACGCATTGAAAACACAAAAATTCTTAATAGAGGAACGAGTAAGCACACCTTTATCGTATGTAGTGATAACGTTGTCAATGGGATGATCCCTCTTTTGATGATAGTTTCTGACTTCAATCTGAGTGGGATCTATTCTTGACTCCTCTTGTTCCTGTAGGCTTGTCGTTCCATGTGATGTTCCTTCCCCATGATCTTCCACAATTTCTTCATTCTGTGAAGTATCATCTTCAGGAACCAGAGCATTTTTTGTGTCATCTCCATCTAGGTCATGACTTGGAGGCATAACATCGTCATCTGGAGCTCGTGCACTTGAATTTGAGCTTGTGCACTGTAATCTGGATCGACTTCATCATCTGAATCTGAATTTAGAACCTTCAGTACATCTTCGTTACTAGACAGGTTCCCTCCATTTTTCGACTCATCAAAGACAACATGAATGTTTTCTTCAAACTTCTTAGTCCTTTTATTGAACACCTTGTAAGCCTTGCTATTGGATGCATACCCCAAAAAGATGCCTTCGTCACTTCTTGGATCAAACTTGCCTAGCTCGTCTTTTCCGTTGTTGTGAATAAAGCACCTACATCCAAAGACTTTCAAGTGGGAAATATTTGGCTTTCTGCCCTTGATTAGTTCATATGGAGCTTTGGAGAAATTGGAACGTATGGTGACTCGGTTAATGATGTAGCAAGCGGTACCGACTGCCTCAGCCCAGAAGGACCGAGGCAAGTTACTTGCCAACATCATAGTACGAGCCATGTTCTGTAGTGTACCATTCTTTCTCTCTGCTATGTCGTTTTGTTGAGGAGTCCTTGGCACAGAGAAGTTCTGAGACACTCCATGTTCATCACAGTGGCTATGGAACATGGAATTCTTGAACTCTGAATGACGAGCACTTTTACGTCGCTATAAAAGCACTGTCAAAGAAAATTCCTAACTTCCTAACCTTAGCAAAGTGGAAGTAAGGGTCGAACCCACAGAGACTCGGAATATTTGTATTTAAGTAATATTACTAAATTAAAGGGGGATTTTGTGATTGTAAACTAAAATCTAAATTATTAAAACTAAGCAAGTAAATGATTAAAGGTTCAAATAGGGAGAAAAGCGTCCAACCAGTTTCGTATCCGTTGCATACATGAGATTTGATCCTTGATTATCCTTATTTCAATTTCCCTTGACTAATCTATTGTGAATTTATGAATTCAAGCTTAATGTGGTTGTTAATATACACCGTCTTTAACAACCTTTTAATCAATTAACCTAGAAAACCTTCTATGTCAAGTTGATCATGCAATTAAGTTCAAAGCATTCAATAGAAACAATAATTCATGAATTCCACCGTCTATTCATGACGTCTTGTGATTAAATTCTCCGCCTTTGATTAACCTTATTCCACCGTCTATAAGTTTAATCAAAGGATTCATCCATGAATAATCAAATTCCACCGTCTATTTAATTATTCTAGTTGTAATTCAACCTAGAAGTAGAATAGGTGGCCAATCTATTATAATCCTAAGCGAATTTAATCGATTAAGCACGGAGAGATTCAATCTAGTCAAGGCAAACTAAAATAATTCAAATCTCACAAACAATCATGCATACAACTTCAACTAACTAGTTGGACATGAGAAAATTAGCTAGACATTGTCATTGAAGAAAAATAAAACTTACAAGAGTCATATTGATCTTCAATTGCAAAAACTAGGGTTTTTGTCTCCCTTCAATCTCCAAACTCAAAAAGTTAGAACACAAGAATAATAGATAGCATAAAAAAATCCAAATAAAACCTAGAGAAAGTATTTATATTATGTCTAAAAATATCCAAAAAGCAATACTAAGTCGGCCCACAAGATCTCGCAAAGCCCAAGTTGGCGTGGCCGAAACGCGCCGGAGCCGCGGTTTGATCCTCCCTAGAGCGCGGTCGCGCTCTGCCCTTTTTGACCGCGCTCTGGCCGCAGTAAGTTCGCCCTTCTCGGCGCGGTCTTGGCTTGGCTCCGCGGTTTGGTCCCTTCATTCTTGTCTTGTAATTCCCGCCTCAGATCTTCACTTCAACGCTTCCTACGCATCCCGAGGTTCCATCCCAAGCTTGCATCCACCGTCTTCCACCTTCCTACCTACAATTATGCACAAAGACGCGTAGATTCCGAACTAAACGAAAATAAAACCTAAACTAAAACTTAGAACGAAATCCTAGCTAAAAATGCATATAACGGGAATAAAAACATGCTCTAACAACTACATCTACATGCTCTATCAAATTCCCCCATGCTTGAACCTTGCTTGTCCTCAAGCAAGACATAGAATCAATCACACCACAAACAAGCAAGCCATGACTTCAATTCATTTTCAAGAAGCACAAACTTAACTATGAAATCTTTGCATACATTTATCAAAAGTTTCAAACCAAGCTATTAATCCATTCTAACCCTCACCAAGGTATATGTGTTTGCACTCAACACTCAAGTGTTTAAAGGTATGTGTTTTCGCTCAAAAATCATCTTTGAATGCCAACTACCATATGCTTGCATCAGTGCACTAAATCTCCACCACGAATGTTCAAATGCACAACATAAATCATGAGGTCTTTTTCAAGGTTGTAATGGGGCCAAGGTATAGACAAGTAGGCGGGAATCATTATTTGGCCATGTGGTGCTAAATCCGAGAACTAGAATCAACTAAAAACCCGAATTACATCAACACTCACTCTCAACACTTCCTCCCAACTTATACTTCCTTTTCTTCCATTACTTTCTTTTAAGCACTTCTTTCTTTTGCTCAACTTTTGATTTTCTTTCCACAAACCCAATTGAGATTCATTCTTCCTTTTCATTCTTCTCTCACAAGAACACTTTGCAATTTACACATACAACTCATCTCAATCAACCTTTCAAACCAACTTTACTTAAAGACTTTTCAATAAACATCCCCGACATCCTTAAACTTTTTCAACACTTTTCACTTTGGACATTCCCTTCTATTACACCTTTCACACTTTCTCACAACCCCAAAGTACACAAATAACCCACAAAATTCCCCTAGTCAAATCCTAATTCCCGAATGAGGGTCAAGTTTATTCGGCTAGGATCAATTTTTGTGGAGCTAATAAACAAGGCTAAAGTTCAAAAACAATGGGGCTACAAAAACAAAGGTATAATGTAGGGTGGATAAGGATATATATGAGCTAAAGAAAATTTGCCTCAATCACTTTTACATCATGCATTCAAATCATATAATGTGGCCTTGAAAAAGAATCTAAACGCAAGTTCTAGAGTTGAAACAATCAAAGTGATGCACTCAAGAATTTCATGCAAAATTGGCATGTAAAGGCTCAAAAGAAATCTCACAAGGCAAAGTTTTGGTTAGAACTTCATAACTAGCTCAAGTTTTCACTTTCATGCATACTCCTTCATAATTAAGCAATTCTTATTTAGAACTTCCTCATAAACTTAACAAGTCATGGGATATGAAATCATGCTCACTATTTAAACAAGTGGTTCCAAGGGGAAAATGAATTCTAAATGCAAACAAACCATTTTTTTTCAAATTTTTATGGATTTTCAAGCTTTTAATCAATGCATAACAAAAAGTAGACATGCACATGCAACTACATGATCTAACTAAAACTAAGCTCTCATGACAAAATAAATAATCCCCTTCCCCCATGCTTAAACATTACTTTGTCCCCAAAGTAAAAGAAAACATAAGAGAAAAATAACACTGACCTCATCACAAGAACTTGTCAAACTCAGGAATCTACTCCTCGGGCGGTGGTGGTGGTGGGTATCTCGGGTATGGATACTCAGGAGCTGGATATCCGGGATAAGGCTGATAAGCAAATGGCTGATAACCCTACTCAGGCGTGTATGTATCCATCCTCTGGTGCAAATACCGGGTCTGCTCATCAACATAATCAAAACGGCTCGTCGCATAACCCCGGAAGTGGTTGAAATCAGCCGTCATGCCATCCATACGAGTGTGCAAGCCACTCACCTGTGTAGAAAAGCCTCCCATCAACTCCAACAAATGGTTGTATTGGTGGGTAGTCATGTAGTTCCCCTGGCCTTGTTGCTCAAACTCCTGAACTGGTGGCACTTCAGTGTGCTCATCATCATCCTCCTCCTCATTATCCTCAGATGCAATATCTTCAGGAGCAGCTTCAAACTCCTCATCCTCGTCCTCCTCATCGACATCCATAGAAGCACTAGGCTCCTCCACCTGCCTCCTAGATTGCCTTCTCCTCTTTGTCCCTCCAATCACTTCTGAAACCGGTATATCACCATTTGGAATGTGTCAGCATTGTCCAGCCCAGTTTCCAACTTCACCCTCTCTGGATTAGGCAACCTCATAGCAAAAGAGCTATTGCCAATCACCCAATAGTACCGGTTGTTCTTCACATATAGCACTTTCATCTTGTTGAAGAAGGACAAGTTCATGGGAAGGGCATCAATCCGACCCGCACACTGCTCCAAATCAATACCAAAATGCTGAGCAAACCGGGTAATGATACCACCCACATCGATCCGACTATTGCTCCTCCTAACCATAAGATCCATGTTATGCATCATAGCGGCACCCATGTCAATCTGTTGCTTCTCCAAAATACCTCTAAGGAGAAAGATATCCTTCCTAGGACAGTTATTCTCACCCTCTCCTCTGCCCGTGATAGAATGGGAAAAGAACCTCTGAACAATCTGAATTATTGGATGAGTAATACCCGATGCCTTTGTTCTAGAAGCCTGATACACATCGGTCCTAGAAAATCGGACCCACTGTTCGTTGTCCATCCAAGTAGTTCTAGACTCCCATCTATCAACATTCGCTTGGTATCTAGTAAATCTGAAAAGCTTGTTGATGTCGGTAAGAGTCATGCATCTCATCACCCCGCCTAACTGAAACATGCAACGTCCTTCGTTAGAAAACCGCCCCTCTAAGATATGAGCCTCCAATGTGCTCAAGAACTCCAATACTAGGCCACGGTACACCGGCAATCTCATACTCAGCACAGTCAAATTGTTATTGAACTCAAGCTTCCTCAATTCATCCGCCAAACCCAAGTCCGCCAGCAAATCCCAATCAATATACCTCGGGGCTTGGATTTCACGCTCCTTCAAATCATTAAACCGGTCTAGATGTTTCATGTCCCTAAATTAGAGACCAAAAGTCGCCGGTGTAATCTCGTTGCTTGATGAAGAAGCTCTAGGTGGAGTTCGGGATCGAGATGAAGCAGGCGCAACAGTTTGGGCTCTAGATGGTGCCGCTCGGGTTGCCCTTTAAGGACGACTTGGTCCCGATGAAGAGGCATTGGTCGGAGCCTTGGTACGACCCATGATCTAGTTAACCTACACAACAATCAAAAACACCACAAGCAAGCACAATTCGATTGCCCCGAAAAGAGCAATCCACTAAACAAGTAATAATAGACAATAATTGCTCTCAAAACACTCTCTTCCCCCACTAACCTAGATTAATTAGCATGAAAATTAATCAATTTCGAAATTATGAAATTTTCAAGTTCTAAACATGAAAGTAACTCATAATCATGCTAATATTGATGAATCTAAACTCAAATTGAAGAAATTTGACCTAAAAATCCCTAAAATTGAGGTTTTTATGCAAAACCTAACTTAGATATTTTTAGGATGAAATCTTCAATTTTTGGATGAAATTTGAAGAGAAGAGTGAGGATTCTTACTTGTTTGATGATTTGGAGTGCAAATCCGAGCTCGATTTGAAGTTTGGACTTGAATGGAGGCTTGAAGGTGGAGCTTTAATGGAGGAAGTAGAAGAAGAGCTGTTCGGTGGTTTGAGGTAGAAGAAAGAATGAATGGGAAGGCTCGAAAATTCTGGGTTTAATTCGCCGAAATCACCCAGAGCGCGGTTTGAGACCGCTGAGAGCGCGACCGCGCTCTCCTGGTTTTGACCGCGCTCTGGCCGCAGAAACTCGGCCATCCGGAGCGCGGTTTCGGCGTTAGGGCGCGGGGGCGGTCCGGCTAGTTTCAACCGTGTTCTGGCCGCAGAAACTCGGCCTTGATTTGCTCGTTCCCGGGCCATGAATGCAAGGCCGTCTTGACTTCCTCGTACCGCGTGTACCTGTTTTCCGACTTTACCTACAACTAAGAAAAACAAAACAAACCAAAAACCACACAAAAACACACCAAAACAAAACTAAATCTAGAAAAAAAAACTAAGAAAAACAAAGCTTGGGTTGCCTCCCAAGAAGCGCTTGTTTAACGTCATTAGCTTGACGCATTACCGCTCATGTGTTTGGTTCATTCAAAACCATTTCTTCAAGAATAGCATTGCTAAATCCTTCACAATACGGCTTCAAACGTTTTCCATTCACTTTTTGCACTGAATGAGTAGCTCCATCATAAATTTCCACCGCTCCATGAGGAAACGTCTTATCTACTATGAACGGGCCCGTCCATCTCGACCTTAGCTTACCTGGAAAAAGTTTAAGTCTAGATTGATATAACAAAACCTTATCACCTACCTTAAAACTTTTCCTCCATATTTTCTTGTCATGCCAAGCTTTGGTCTTCTCCTTGTATATGGCCGCGTTGTCATAAGCTTCTAACCGTAACTCCTCAAGCTCTTGCAATTGAAGCTTCCTCAACACACCGGCCTTATCCATCTGTAGACTACAGTTCTTCACAACCCAATAATCTCGGCGTTGGATCTCCACCGGAAGATGACAAGCTTTACCAAACACAAACTGAAAGGGCGACATTCCAATCGGTGTTTTGCAAGCCGTCCTGTATGCCCATAGAGCATCATCTAAGCGAGTATTCCAATCCTTCCGGTTTGGCGACACCGTCTTCTCAAGAATGGCTTTGATCTCCCTGTTAGACGCTTCCTCTTGTCCATTCGTTTGTGGGTGATAGGTCGTAGAAATCCTGCGTGTGACATGATATTTCTTCAAAAGCGCACTGACCGTTTTGTTGCAAAAATGGGATCCTTTGTCACTAATTAAAGCTCTAGGAATCCCAAATCTTGAGAATATATGCACCTTCAAAAAATCTGCCACAACTCGGGAATCATCAGTCCGGGTGGCCTTCGCTTCCACCCATTTGGAAACGTAGTCCACCGCTAATAAAATATAAATATTCCCGTAAGAGCTAGGAAAGGGGCCCATGAAGTCTATACCCCAAACATCAAATACCTCACAAAAGATAATTGAAGTTTGAGGCATTTCATCCCTTCGGGATATATTCCCAACCCTTTGGCATCGGTCACAGGATTTGAAAAAAGCGTACGCATCCCGAAAGATGGTAGGCCAAAAAAATCCTGCATCCAACACTTTCCTAGCGGTTTTCCTAGCACTAAAGTGCCCCCCACAAGCATAAGAATGACAAAATGACAAAACTAAGGTTACCTCATTATCCGGGAGACAACGCCGGATTACTTGATCGGAACAATGTTTCCAAAGATATGGATCGTCCCACACATAATACCGTGCTTCACTCTTGAGTTTATCCCTTTGCGCCTTGCTAAAGCTAGAAGGAAACACACTCGAAACGAGAAAGTTAACCAAATGAGCATACCAAGGTTGAAGTACACGTACCGAAAACAAGGTATCATCTGGAAATTCTTCTCGAATAGGTGTGGCTTGAGCACATCGTTCCTCCTCATGGACTAAGCGACTAAGATGATCAGCCACCACGTTTTCCGCCCCCTTTTTGTCTTTGATCTCAATGTTGAATTCACTCAACAACAAGATCCATCTAATTAACATGGGCTTTGCCTCCTTCTTCGTCAACAAGTAACGAAGGGCTGCATGATCCGTGTAGACAATCACCTTTGTACCTAGCAAATAAGACCGAAACTTTTCCAAAGCAAAAACCACCGCCAAGAGTTCCTTCTTGGTGGTGTAATAATTTTTCTGTGCTTCATTCAAAGTCATAGAAGCATAATGGATAACATGAGAAGCCTTACCAATCTTTTGACCCAAAACTGCTCCTACCGCATAGTCGCTTGCATCACACATCAGCTCAAATGGTAGGGACCGATCTGGGGGTTGAATTATTGGTGCAGTGGTGAGGCGAGCCTTCAACTCATCAAAAGCCCTTTTACAAGCTTCATTAAAGTCAAAGGTGACATCCTTCTTGAGTAGCTCACAAAGGGGTGAAGCGATCTTGGAGAAGTCCTTAATGAACCTGTGGTAAAAACCTGCATGACCAAGAAAAGAGCGTACTTCCCTAACATTAGTAGGATAAGGCAAGGATTGAATTACTTCAACCTTTGCCTTATCAACCTCAATCCCTTTAGATGACACTATATGACCTAACACTATGCCCTGCTCTACCATAAAATGGCATTTTTCAGAATTAAGACAAATGTTAGTATCCTCACAACGTTTTAGCACAAGTGTCAAGTGAGTTAAACAAGAATCAAAATCATTGCCATGAACGGTGAAATCATCCATAAAGACTTCAATGAAGTTCTCAATGTATTCAAAGAATATACTGACCATACACCTTTGAAAAATTGCGGGTGCATTACATAGACCAAATGGCATTCTTCGGTAAGCGAATGTGCCAAATGGGCAAGTAAATGTTGTCTTCTCTTGATCCTCGGGCGCAATTGCTATCTGAAAATAACCTGAATACCCATCCAAGAAACAATAGAAGGAACGACCCGCAAGTCGCTCAAGCATTTGGTCAATAAATGGTAAAGGAAAATAGTCTTTACGGGTTACCGTGTTGAGCTTTCGGTAATCGATGCATACACGCCACCCGGTTTGAATTCTTGTTGGAATGAGCTCACCATCTTGATTCTCCTTCACCGTGATTCCACCTTTCTTGGGAACGACCTGAGTAGGACTTACCCATTTGCTATCTGATATAGGAAAGATCATACTTGCTTGGAGAAGTTTCAAGACCTCCTTCTTCACAACTTCAATCATAGGCGGGTTCAGCCTTCTTTGTGGTTGTCTTGAGGGCTTTGCTTCATCCTCCAATAGGATTCTATGCATACATGTAGAGGGGCTTATTCCTCTAATGTCGGCAATAGTCCATCCTATAGCGGATTTATGCTCCTTTAGAACATCCAACAACCGGTTTTCTTGATCTTGAGTCAGCTTGTTTGAGATTATCACCGGTAAGGTATCTCCATCACCTAGGAAAGCGTACTTGAGGTGGTCCGGTAGTTGATTAAGCTCTACCTTTGGGGCCTGCACAATAGAAGGAACAAGCTTCTCGCTTGGCAATGTTAGTGGAATGGGCTTTGAGCCCGGTAGCAAGAGTGGTCGCTCATAGTGAGCGTTCAACTCGGCTATAATTTCTTGCATATTATCATTTAGCATAAATTCCACTTCATCTTTATCAACCACAGAATTTTCAAGAGTAGATTGTAATTCATCATGATCATTAATGTCAAAGAAGTCTTGAACAAGAGTATCTAACACATCAATTGAACATAAAGAATGAACATCATAGGGAAATCTCATAGCATCATAGATATTGTATTCCACTTTTTCCCCATCAAACTCCATGGTTAATGAACCACTACACACATCAATTTTAGTTTTGGCTGTTTTAAGGAATGGTCTACCTAAGAGAATAGGAGTTGCATGCTTGCCATGTTCCATTTCAAGTACGTAAAAATCAGCAGGGAAAACCAACTTATCAACCCTAACAAGCACATCTTCTATAATCCCCTTTGGGTAAACATTAGACCTATCAGCCAATTGAATGACTACACTTGTTGCATGCAATGGAACCAACCCAAGAGACTCATAAATTGAATAAGGCAAAACATTGATAGAAGCACCTAAGTCTAGCATAGCCTTTTCAAATTTTGTCTCACCTATAATACAAGGGATAGTAAACATACCTGGATCTTCGCATTTTTGTGGCAATCGTCTTTGGAAGACCGCTGAGATTTGCTCACTAACCTTGATCTTTTGCTTCCCTTTTTGCTTTTCATTCCGCTTGACCGTGCATAACTCCTTCAAAAACTTAGCGTAGCGAGGAATGCTCTTGATAAGCTTGAGAAGTGGAATATTCACCTCGCACTTGCTAAATGTTTCGAAGATCTCTTTGTCGTTCTCGATCTTACGGGTTTCCTTTAAGGCTTCGGGAAAAGGTTGGAGAGGTTTGAGAGCCGAGGTTGAAGGAATTGAGGGATCGCCATGAATCACCGACGGCGTGGTTTGGCCACATGAGGGTGCGGTCGCTCTCTGGCCAGTTTTGACCGCGCTCTCGCCCCAGAGACTTGACCCGTCAGAGCGCGGTTGAAAGTCTGAGGGCGCGGTCGCGCTCTGGACGTGTTGCCCGCGCTCGGCCTTTTGTTCCAACTCCGATACTTCGTCTTCCTTGGTTTCTTCCCCATGCAAGGTCGGTTGCTTGTCGGCTTTGGTTTCCAACACTTTACCACTACGGAGCGATATTGCATTCACATTCTGTTTAGGATTGAGTTCCGTCTGAGAGGGTAACCTTTTGGAATCTTTAGCTTCAAGTTTGCTCATTGCCTTTGCAAGTTGGCTCATCTGATTTTCCAAGTTGGTGATGCTTGACTTGGTGTCATGCTGAAATTGCCCCACAGATTGATGCATCAGATTCATGTTTTGGGTAAGAGCACGGATCATTTCATCTGTGGATAAGGACGAACCTTGATTCGGCGCTTGAGGATGAGGATGAGGTTAAAAAGGAGGTCTAAAACCTGGAGGCCCGTTTGGAGGTGCATACTATTGATTTTGATTTCCATACCTCAAATTATGATTATCCTTCCAACCCGGATTGTACGTTGTTGAATAAGGATCATATGCTGGCCTTCTTGGCCCATAGCCTCCAAGCGCATTAACTTCCTCCTCTTGAGCATGAAGAGTAGGACAAGCATCCGTCTTATGAGTAACATCAGAGCAGAAACCGCAAGGCTTGACTTGTTGTTGTCCTTTCAGCATGAATTGCCTGAACATTGACTTCAACTCATTCACCTCTTCATGTAAAGCTGTAGCATCAATAGAATGGGCTGCCTTCGCTGAAGCTCGTTTGCTGAATTGACGAGAGCCTTCAGAAAGTTCATGAAATAGATCAAAAGCTTCATCGGGAGTCTTGTTCAGGATGTTTCCTCCACAGGCAGCATTAACATGTCGGCGTTCTTCATCCAATAAGCCCTCATGAAGGTACATAACAAGATCCATCCGAGAATAACCATGATAGGCGCAGCTTGAGATTAGCTTTTTGAACCTCTCATAATACTCGTAAAGCGATTCGTTTGGGAGCTGTTCAATATTGCTAATGCTCTTTTTCATACTTGAGAGCTTTGTGGCTGGGAAATACTTCTCATGAAAAGCCTTTTTCAGTTCCTCCCAAGTCTCAATACTGCCAGGAGCCAGATAATAGAGCCAGTCACTCGCTGCATCTTTCAAAGAGAAAGTGAAAGCTCTCAGCTTGATTTGTTCATCAGTGACACCATTTGGTTTCATGCTAATGCAGACAGCATGAAAATCCGATAGATGTTTGTTGGGGTCTTCACCTGCCTTCCCATAGAATTGAGGAAGAAGGTGAATCAGTCCAGATTTCAGTTCAAATTGGACACCGTCAGGGAGTGCAGGTATCTTCACCGCCAATGGTTGTTGGGCCAAATAAGGTGCAGTCAACTGTCTCAGTGTCTGAGCCATCTCTGGTATTTAAGGAACGCTATCAGAATCAGAATCAGAATCAAATGAAGAAGCCAGGTTGAACGGTAATTCCCGAGAAATTGCACGAGCTTGCCTGCGCAACCTAGAGATTGTCCTTTCGATTTCTGAATCAAACGCAACAAGAGATGGATTAGTAGCACGGGTCTGAACCATG
Source organism: Fallopia convolvulus (assembly GCA_964016875.1). Lineage (NCBI taxonomy): Eukaryota > Viridiplantae > Streptophyta > Magnoliopsida > Caryophyllales > Polygonaceae > Fallopia > Fallopia convolvulus. The sequence goes on from OZ024721.1 coordinate 12,333,185, forward strand.
CAAGTGGTTCACACCCAAAAGAAATAAAAAGTAACACTAGATAAATACAAATAATTTGCCGAGTCCCCGGCAACGGCGCCAAATTTGACGAGCACTTTTACGTCGCTATAAAAGCACTGTCAAAGAAAATTCCTAACTTCCTAACCTTAGCAAAGTGGAAGTAAGGGTCGAACCCGCAGAGACTCGAAATATTTGTATTTAAGTAATATTACTAAATTAAAGGGGGATTTTGTGATTGTAAACTAAAATCTAAATTATTAAAACTAAGCAAATAAATGATTAAAGGTTCAAATATGGAGAAAAGCATCCAACCAGTTTCGTATCCGTTGCATACATGAGATTTGATCCTTGATTATCCTTATTTCAATTTCCCTTGACTAATCCATTGTGAATTTATGAATTCAAGCTTAATGTGGTTGTTAATATACACCGTCTTTAACAACCTTTTAATCAATTAACCTAAAAAACCTTCTATGTCAAGTTGATCATGCAATTAAGTTCAAAGCATTCAATAGAAACAATAATTCATGAATTCCAACATCTATTCATGACGTCTTGTGATGAAATTCTCCGCCTTTGATTAACCTTATTCCACCGTCTATAAGTTTAATCAAAGGATTCATCCATGAATAATCAAATTCCACCGTCTATTTAATTATTCTAGTTGTAATTCAACCTAGAAGTAGAATAGGTGGCCAATCTATAATAATCCTAAGCGAATTTAATCGATTAAGCACGGAGAGATTCAATCTAGTCAAGGCAAACTAAAATAATTCAAATCTCACAAACAATCATGCGTACAACTTCAACTAACTAGTTGGACATGAGAAAATTAGCTAGACATTGTCATTGAAGAAAAATAAAACTTACAAGAGTCAAATTGATCTTCAATTGCAAAAACTAGGGTTTTTGTCTCCCTTCAATCTCCAAACTCAAAAACATAGAACACAAGAATAATAGATAGCATAAAAAAATCCAAATAAAACCTAGAGAAAGTATTTATATTATGTCTAAAAATATCCAAAAAGCAATACTAAGTCGGCCCACAAGATCTCGTAAAGCCCAAGTTGGCGTCGCCAAAACGTGCCGGAGCGCGGTTTGATCCTCCCTAGAGCGCGGTCTCGCTCTGCCCGTTTTGACCGCGCTCTGGCCGCAGTAAGTTCGCCCTTCTCGGCGCGGTCTTGGCTTGGCTCCGCGGTTTGGTCCCTTCATTCTTGTCTTGTAATTCCCGCCTCGGATCTTCACTTCAATGCTTCCTATGCATCCTGAGGTTCCGTCCCAAGCTTGCATCCACCGTCTTCCACCTTCCTACCTACAATTATGCACAAAGACGCGTAGATTCCGAACTAAACGAAAATAAAACCTAAACTAAAACTTAGAACGAAATCCTAGCTAAAAATGCATATAACGGGAATAAAAACATGCTCTAACAACTACATCTACATGCTCTATCAATGAACACCCGCTGTCAAGGATCCAGCGGATGTTCCTCCTCACTTCAACCTGCAAGAAAGAAATCACGTTTTAACGACCCAGACCTGCTTAGCCTTTCCGGGTCGGTTAGCATAGCTCACAGAATGATAAATTTGAGATTGAACTAAAGTAGCTTTCTGTGGACTTTTGGAACTAGAAGCAATATATGGATTTTTGGAACTAAAGTAGCTTTCTATGAACTAAAGTAGCTTTCTGTGGACTTTTGGATCAACATGGTTTTTCCCTTTGTCAGTTTTAGAATCTTGTTTCTTTTGTGGTTGTGGAGCCGGTTTCTTTTTGTTCTGATGAGATTTATCAAACCCTTGATTTATCTTACCAGACCACTGTTTCTTGTTGTTCCCTGTATTCTGGTTTTGAATTCTTTTGCTAGACTCTTCTAATCTAACCTTACAGTCTTTTTGAATATGATTTCCTCCACCACAGTGATAGCACACCCTATAATATTCGCCGAGATAGCGTTTAGGATGTGGTTTCTGGAGGGTACGTTCCTTAGCACGTTCCTTGGAAGGAACTCTGTGTTGGTTTCCTTGTGACTGTTTAAGATATATTTTATGAGCTGTTTTTCCAGAATAACACTCAGAATTGTCACTTAAATTACTCTCAAGAATCTTAACCCTATTCTCTAGATGAGTAACTTTATCCCTAGCGGATTGAAGTTCCCTAGCTTTTCTTTCCATCTTTTCTTCAAAGCTAAGGTCATCAGGAGGATATTCGGATTTATCTTTACCATAACCAAAACCACACCTAGACGGATTAAACACAATCTGAATCCGTTTATAAAGCTCATTTTCTAATTCTTCTCCTTTGAGTTTATAGATAAGCAAATCCGTCCTAAGTTCGTTATTCATTTCAGTTAGAGTCTTAACATCTTTCTTTAAGTCTTCACACTCTAAACAAGGAACAACACTAGTAACAGTAGACACTGATAATTTTTCTTCAAGATTAAGACATTTCTCATCAGAAGCTTCTATTTCATCTTGCATCTTTATGTTATCTTCAAAAAGCTTTTTGACAAGGATGACAAGATCAAATTGTTTAGCATTCTCTATACTAGCAAGAAAATGTTCAGGAGTTACTTCTTGGTCGACATCTTCAGTCTTCAGAGTCATGGCACAGACATTTGATTCAAATTCATCATTTGAGTCAAGATCCCATGCAGCGATGTCGACCTTTTTCTTCTCGTTCCCAGACTCATTACCTTTGGGACAACTTTTGGCATAATGACCCTTTTCTTGACAGTTGTAGCAGGTAATGTCCTTGATTTCCTTCTTCTCGAAGTTGACTCTTTCCTTCATGACACCTTGCTTCTTGCCTCTCTTGTAGAGAGATCTCATTGCTTTGGTTATGAGAGCCACATCAGAATCCTTTTCTAGCTCATCATCATTTCCAGCAGTGATATTTTCAATGGCCTTCTCCACCTTAAGAGCAATGCCCTTGCTAGAGCATGAAGAACCATTGTTATCTTTCTCATATCGCTCATAGTCAGTCAGCTTTCCAAAGATCTCATGAAGTTTGCAAGTCTTTGTTATTGGATTTTCCTTGAGGAGTCCTCTAGTGACCACGTACTTGGGACCTACGCCATCAACAATGTAGAGACTTTCTCAGCATGTTTGATAGAATCCCCAATTCCAAGATGGTTAATGCGATTGACCAAGCCTTCAAACCGAGATTGGTATGTGGCAATGGTTTCTCCATCTTTCATCTTAAAATTGTAGAATTCCTTTTTGGCGTCTTTTTGATGGCTTTCTTTCAGATCTACACTGCCGATATGCATTTTCTCAATGGCTTCCCATGCATCTTTAGCAGTCTCGCAGTTGACAACTCTTAGAAGATCTTCAGCACGCAAGGCATTGTTTAGTAGCATTTGTGCCTTGTAGTTCTTCTCCATTCCCGTCCATTCTGTTGGCCCCCATTCGGATTTTTTGTCCTTCTTGGCTTCGGGAATGACATAGTCTCCATCCTCAATGACTGACCAGGCTTGGTAGTCATTGCTTCTGAGCCATGTGGTGAAGAGCTTCTTCCAGTGATCGTACTCCCCAGCAACAAGCAGTGGAGGCTTGTTGTTTCCAATTCTGACGTTGTGAGTGTTGTTTGAAGTCATTCTGTATTCCTGCACTAACACACAATCTAGAGCAAACCTGCTCTGATACCAATTGTTGGATCGTGACGCATTAGTAACAAGTCAAGGAACTAGTAATGTTCTCTGGGCAGCGGAAATAAAAAATAAGATCACAGAAATTTAGAGAGCAAAACTTTTTGTCCGACCAACAAGTCATAGAAAGAAAAAACCTCTACCCTTGAGACTCCTTCTCAGAGGATTTTCAATAGAATACTTTTATTAAGCTTCAACGATTACAAGGCAAGTCAAGTTCTCTGGTAACTAAGGCACCAACCAAAGTTCAACCAACTAGACTTCTACAACCCTAAACGTAAACCTAAATGGAAGTAATCTACTGACTTACTTGTGGATTCTTCACTGGAAAAACCCACACAATCGTACACTTGAAAAGCTCTCTCTCCAAGTTCGTCGTCTACAACCACTACTCAACCCTAGCTAAACCTAGCTATTTATAAGATAAGTTAAGTCTGATCTCACACGTAATTCTTACCTAATTACGCTGATATTCTACTTAACAAATCCCACACAATAAGGAAAAGTATTGTTTTGTGATTTCGGATCCTCAACCATGTCGATCTTTGCCAAAACCGAATGATCTTGGATTTCCTAGATAATATCGTGTGAAGATTGATCTTATCTTCTCTTTTATCTCCTTAAGCAACCGCCTACAGCAACAAGCAGTGGAGGCTTCTTCCAGTGATTGGTGAAGAGCTTCTTCCAGTGATCGGTGAAGAATCCACAAGTAAGTCAGTAGATTACTTCCATTTAGGTTTACGTTTAGGGTTGTAGAAGTCTTGTTGGTTGAACTTTGGTTGGTGCTTTAGTTACCAAAGAACTTGACTTGCCTTGTAATCGTTGAAACTTAATAAAAGTATTCTATTGAAAATCCTCTGAGAAGGAGTCTCAGGGGTAGAGGTTTTTTCTTTCTACGACTTTTTGGTCGGACAAAAAGTTTTCCTCTCTAAATTTCTGTGTTCTTATTGTTTATTTCCGTTGCCCAGAGAACATTACTAGTTCCTTGACTTGTTATTAATGCGTCACGATCCAACAATTGGTATCAGAGCAGGTTTGCTCTAGATTGTGTGTTAGTGCAAGAATACAAAATGAATTCAAACAACACTCACAACGTCAAAATTGGAAACAACAAGCCTCCACTGCTTGTTGTTGGGGAGTACGATCACTGGAAGAAGCTCTTCACCAATTCTGACATTGTGAGTGTTGTTTATAAGATCGTGTGAAGATTGATCTTATCTTCTCTTTTATCTCCTTAAGCAACCGCCTACAGCTGTAAATCTTAGTAGAAGATCGCTCGCAGAATATATGGTAACTTGCCATTTATAGAAAGCCACGTTCCTTTCGAGACGCGCTTCCTAAATCTGTCACTCGTTCCCTCCATCGTTCCTCACAATTAATGTTCCGTCACTCGTGACCATGTACCTGTTTTTCTGAAACACTTACATGTAGAAGCAAGTTATATTAACTAAGTTTGTTATCATCAAAACTAAGAGAAACCATGGAACAATCATTGTTCCAACACATCGGTAATTAAGTAAGGGTAGATAGCGGGTGGGTAGCAACTCGTTAAGCCCAACTCAACGTATAGTTAAATAAGAGTAGATAACGGGCAGTTAACAACTCGATAAGCCCAACCCAAGGTATAGTTAAGTAAGAGTAGATAACGGGTGGGTAGAAACTCGCTAAACCCAACCCAAGGTATATAATGGGCCTAGAATCGAACCGCTCTGATACCTCCATGGATCCGATAAGTAGATTAACTAGGGACGTGTCGGTATACGTGCGCACATGCACGGATGGGCATAACACATAACCTCGTGGGGTTCCATCCTAAAACTCATTGACAATAGGAGAAATAACCCAAGAGTATATATATATACTAGTTTGGTTCTGTTTGGATTTCAGATGTGAGATAGAGTATATTTTCAACAATATCATAAGAGTTCTAGGTTGAGTTAAATTTAACAGAATGATATCGAGTGTTTTTTTTTGGTAGAATGAGAGGCAATACTCTCCATCTACTCAATGGAAAATTTATTAATATGAAAAAGGACTAAGTAGTAATCAAGCGGGAAATAGCCTGACCCCTTACATCATCTAAAAGTAGAGAATTAACACCCCCAGGGGGGTCACACAATGGCAAAATACATAAACGGCACCCTGACCTTTGAGCAATTGGTCACTTTGACACCCCACCTTTGAAAATGTTCGATTGAGTACCTAAACTCAATGTTATTAGAATCGGGATCCCACCTTGGATCGGTGAGGGGGGGTAGGATCGGATCGGTAGGATCGGATCGTAGGATCGTAAGATTCTACAAATTTAAGTAGATAAGCTGTCAAATTGATACGACATGAATAATAAATGTATTATAAGTAAAAAGAATGATAAATATAGATGATTTAGAGCGTAAAATATCGATATTACAAAGTTAAAATGATTTAACAAGTTTTCTTCGTAAATATCGTACATTGTCTAAATAGTACAAGAAAAATGATAGGTTTTTTAGCATGAAAATCAACAAGCCAATACAAATGTCTTCATCGTAACCAAAGTTCCTATCGTTAACACAATCAAAGCTCACCGTTCTTGAAGTTCTTGTCCATGTTCTCATTGGTAAGACCATACAATATCACCGTCATTACAAGTAATTAGCAACTAATTACAACTTGAGTGACACTAACACTATGACAGTGTGACTGAGTGTATAGTGTTTACAAGTAAATCGGTAAAAAAAGTTACAAAAAATAATAATTAAAGACGTTGATTATATCCTTTATATTTTGAATATTATACCAATTTTAAGTGTAGGGTTGTGTGGTTTCATACTTACATGATTCATCAACAACATAATTAATCAGCAATTATATTATAGAAAAACTTTAATTAAAGATATTGATTATTTCATTTAGTCAACGATCCCACCCGATCCCACACGATCCCACACGATCCTAGACCGATCCCACACGATCCTAGACCGATCCTACCACTTTTACCTCACTCGATCCCATACCGATCCAACCCGATCCTAGACCGATCCCACCCGATCCCACCGATCCTATACGATCCCATCCGATCCTAGACCGATCCTACCACTTTTTCGATTCTACCTCCGATTTGGATCGTTTTAGCCAAACAGGATCGTAGGATCGTACGATCCTACGATCCGGATCGCGATTTTAACAACATTGCCTAAACTTACACATTGCGACCTATTGAACACCTGTTTGATCAAAAAAATTATCGTACATAGCATGCGCGCCATGTCAGCCTGCCACATCACATATTTAAGTAATAAAGTTTTAAAAAATCTAAAAACAATTTGCCACATCATTAAATTAGAAAAAAATATTAAATTTTACTAAAAATTTTTTTATTTTATTTATCTTTCTCCTCTCTCTATCTATCTTCTTCCTCAAATGTTCTTCTTCCCCAAATCATGTCTTCATCACCCAGCTCCACCACGGCTCCTCCGTCCCCGACCACAACAATGGCTGCCACCTGAGTGAACCTAAGCATCTACCTCCCGGCTTCGTCGGCTTCCTGTACTCCTCCACCGTCGGCGTCCAGATCTGAATTCTTTTCCGTCGGAGTCCAGATCTATCTGGCATTCTTCACCGTCCAACATTCTTCTCTGCCCAAATCTGAATTCTTCTCCGCCGACATTCTTCACCGTCGACATTCTTCTCCGTCACCTTCCAGATCTGAGTTCTTCTCCGTCGGCATTCTTCACCGTCGGCACTCAGCAGGTTAGAACAACGAAATCGGGAGAAAGATTCGAAATCTTCACCGCCGGCGTCCTTCTTTTTCACCATCGGCATTCTTCCCCATTGGCAGGACAAGAACGACGGAGTGACGGAGTCGGGATAGAATTTGTTCACCGTCGGCATTGTTCTCTGTTGTACAAAGTGAAAATACAAAGAAAAAGAAAAAAAAAAGAGAAAAGGCAAAGAAAGAAAATAAAAATAAAAATAAAATTATGGAATAGAAAAAATGGGAAAAAAAGAAAAAATAAATAAAATTGTGCCAAGTAGATCCACATTAGCGTTTTTAACTCTCTCACTCGCCTATAAGAGAGTGTAATTCACGCAAATTGCCACATCAGCGACGAGGTGTTCAATAGCTCACAATGTGTAAGTTTAGGTACTCAATCGAACATTTTCAAAGGTAGGGTGTCAAAGTGACCAATTGGTCAAAGGTCAGGGGGCCGTTTATGTATTCTGTCGTCACACAATACAAAAAACCAATGTTATAAGAAAAGGCTAAACTAGGAAGAAAGTCAGTTACAAAATTAGCTTTCTGATAAATATGACAGAATTGGATAACCCAATTCCTACAAATAAAGCGTTGGCGCGCACTTATATACCAGGCTAGTAAATAGATGACTAAACTCCATAGACCTTCCAAGAAGAAGACACACAGTGTTAGTCTAATTTATTCCAAGCAAGCCTCCAAGTGCCCAACGAACCTAGATTTAGTTAGCTCAATACGACAAATATTGTTAATTGGATTTAAGCACATTTACTATTATCGAATCAGTAACCTGGTATATTTTACCATTAGAATAGGGTTAGGTAAGGTTTAATTAGGTGGGTATTAAGTCTAGTTTATTTATCATTGTTGTGGAGATCTTTTGTTCTAGAGGCCTCTCCCTTGATCATAAATCTCACATTGCTACTTGTTTCTTAACTATAAATTCATTCCAAAGTTACTTTTTATGGCGTAGTCTACTTGTTAAATTTGAATTCGTATTATAGACGCTTTGAATTTTTTTGGTCGAAGATGATAATACTTGATTATTACAATTGCTTTATTCAAACTTAGACCAGAAAGGCCGGACAATTTGAATAGGGTCCAACAAAAATAGGATCCAAAGAAAGCATGGGCTTGAAACAAAGTACGGACTTATTAAGCCGGAAATCACATATGGAGATCAGGGCGTTTCATTGCTGATGATTACTCTTAAAAAGGTTACCTTGCACGTATATACATTACAAAATGCAAGCATTTTAGACATGATTTAATATCCTTTTAAAAAGGTTACCTTGCACGTAAAACTAATCTGTCTAATCATAGCTAGTTTATTTAGGGCCAGTTTAGTATCGATATCTCGAGCATTTTAGATAGGCCGAAAAGATAAATTGGTATTTTTAATGACCCTCTTGAGACAGTTTGGTATATAAAAAAACTCTATGGACATTAAGGCATTTTAAATGAGGTCTGATGGACAATAAGGTATTTTTTCTCGCCGGAAGTAAAATAAGTCCATTTTTTTACTTTAAAATTGATCCGATTTATTTATCCTCTCTTGAAATAGAATCATACAGATAAAAAATTTCACAAATTAACTTGTTCAAGTAAATATTAGGCATTACTTTGTTGATAAAATCACACATTCACCTTCAACTCACTTTTCGATGGCCATTGTGTGGAAGATTAGAGTATATCACGAGTGCCGCTTGCCAAATAAACTCGAAAAATATGTCCGTTTTTACCTCGACAAGAAAAAAGTACCTTATTGTTTATCATAACTCATTTAAAATATCTTAATGTCCTAAAATTCTTTTTAAATACCAAACTGTTTCAAGGGGTTCATTAAAAATAAATTTGTCTTTTCGACCATTTTAGATATGATTTAATATTTATGATAATATCACTTATATCTTATATCTACTGTTTGGTAAAATACAATTTGATATAAGATATCAAAACAACTTAATTTATAAAATTATTATTTATAAAACTTGTATGGTCAAGATATGAATAAACTTATATGTAATTACTTATAAGCACATACGAACAATAAAAAACTTCAAAGGACAATTTGCAAATAAAAAATTAACAAAACTATTTATCAAGAAATTAAAAAGTTTACATTGAAATCCCACGTTAGTTTATTCTAAAACCTAGAGGAAATTGGGTGAAAGGACAATATTATACTACCTAGGTGTTAAGATAAAAAATCTTTAAAATTAGGTGGATATCAAAATAAATTAATGGCGTTGAAATGCGCTCGTTTGTGTCCTCCGAGCGCTTTGCCTGTAGCCAATGTTCTAAAAATCCCTTCTAGGTCCCGTCTAGTCCCCGCCTAGGCGTTGAAAGGTCCAAGGCCGCCTAGCTGTCCAAACCGCCTAGGCACCCGTCTAGGACCGCCTAGGCCACCATTAAGGCCATCTAGGCGTTAGGTGGTATCTCTCCGCCCAGCGTCCGCCTAGCGTTTTTTAGAACATTGCCTGTAGCGAACACTCTTCAACACACCGGATCATGAAACATAGCGAACACTCCAAATTCAAACCTATCGTTCAAGAATATTTGCCAAAACTATACATGGACAAGTTTAGATCACTATAGATCATGAAACATAGCGAACTTGAAGGATCATACTATCAAAAGGGAAAGGAAGTGGATGAGGGGAAGGATTCATCTTCGAGCCAGTTGCAAATATGACGAGCTCTTTAATTTCAACTTCTTCATACCAAGTTGCGCGCTCTGATTCTGTGCGAAGCTTGAAGCACGCGACATTTCCTCTATCTCGTTTAGTTCAACGTGGGATCTTAATTTTCAAGAATATACTTTTCCGAGAAGAGGTTTCACATGAATGGAAATCAATAGGAAATTGAAAATCATGTTTAATTTAAAATAAATTATTTTTTTAAATAAATATAGGGATTAGAAATTATCATTATATTTAAAATCTAGGATCTAACCTACCACACCATAGTAAGTGTACTTTTTACGATTTGAAGTGAATCATCCTAGAAAATTGATTTCATATATTTTAAAATTTTAAAGATAAACCAAATACGAAAATTAATAATAAAAAAAACATGCCCCAAACAAGGGCCTAGTATTAAAAAAAATTCATCCAAAAGTATAGCGTAATATGGAACCGACACTTGATGAAAGTAACGTAACTCATTTGAGTTGTCAAGTGGCCTTAATTAGTTACGATTGGTCTATAATTATAGATTCCTTCCTCATATTTCAAGGAGCTAAAACCTTATTGTACTGTAACTATTAAGTCTGCAACCCACCAATCCCTAAATAATTAATTGGTATATATGAGTTGTCAAAATATCAATGTTTTCACTATCAAGTTCTTCTGTCCTTGTGCGTGCAAGTTCTTTCATTTCATAGCACTCATCATGACTCATTCAACCTCATGGGTTAACTAATACAAGCTGGCTGCTCATGTCATGTTTAATTTAGTTAAAATCTCAAGGATAAGGGCAATGTTAAATTCTTGGCGGATCATAGTTAATCGGGGTGGGAGATTATATTGATTATATTATTTATTATTTTTAATATATATATTTGAATTCATCTTTCAACCTAAAAGTTTAAATTAATGGGTAGGGATTTCATCTCATTTATATATTGGTAAATTTTCTCTTATTTTTCCGATGTGGGACTCCCAATCTGTCAACACACCCTCCTCAAGTGCAACTAGCATGATCTAGTTGACACATGACAAATGCCTTTAAGGGTGTCTAGCCCAAGTTGAACGGGAACCTCCCAATAGTCGAAGTCGTTGATGGTGGCCGGCTAGTCCAATCATGCCTTAAGGACGGTTAACCGAAAAAGACAAGAAATTATATCATCAGTTATATTATTTATTATTTTTAATATAAATTTATATTAACCTTTCAATCAAAAACATAAGTTAATGGGTAGAGGTTTTAATTCATTATATATTGGTAATTTTTCTCTTGTTTTTCTGAAGTGGGACTCCCCAATCTCTCAACAGATGGGTGTACATCTTAATAGACTAGCAAGGAATAGGGTGGGCCATGATTGTGAGTAATAAAAGCAATTGTTACATATATATTCAGCTGATCGAAAGAGAAATATATAGGTGGGGTGGTGTGGGCATATATGCCCATATTAAACTTGTGGTACGTTTATAGGTAGCCTACACAATCACACATTATTATATCTATATCACCTTACCCTACACGTTATAACACGTATATATGTTTGTTATGCTGTGTTGTACACTTGCCCTTAATTACAAACCTGGCCAATTCCATCACTTGCATGTACTCTGACCTGCCATAATTAATCTTCTAACGTGTACTTCGACAAATTATGTCCTACGTGTTAATTTGAGTGTGTGATCGGTTTATTTTCTCCTAGTGAGCCAAAAATACGTACTATTGGATTGACGTGCATTTATAAGAGCTTGGGAATAGGCAGTTAGGCTGTTATCAAGGCAGCAGAAGTGAAATCAGTTCGCAAGTAAAAACAGAAAATAAGGGACATAGTTCCTTTATAAAGGAACTCCACAACAACCAACTAGTTGTGTGGGTAAACCTCTACCTCCGCTTGGAGGATTTTGAACGATCTACTTATTTTATTGATTGTTCCCTAGTTATACAGGCAAGACTTACACTTCTCTGTTCCTAGCAGTTCTTCCTAACTCTAGTAACACTAGTAAGCCTTCTCAACTTTGTTCCTAAGCGAACAACTCAACTAAACATAAGACAGATCGAACCTTACACCTTGAGCTCACAGTTCCCTAACTCTTGGGAACTTCGATTCACCGTTGCCGAGATCGCACACTCGCCGTCGGGGACTTCTCTTCACTTCGTCTCTCTTTCCTTTTGTGTGTGAAAGTTTGTTCTAAAAGGAGTGCTTATTCCAAGCACTATTCATTTGGCTTTATACACATTTGAACTTGGGCTGCAATCTTTACTTTCATGTTGTCCGAAATACCCTTTGTCTTGCACGCCAAGTTTTTAATCTTCACATGTGACTTGATTTGAACTTAGTTAACTTTGAGAATCAATCGGGCCGTTGGATAACTCGCCTCAGTCTGTTCCTCAGAATGAGCCTTCGTTCTGTCCAAGAAAGGATCCCGCGATTTGCGCTGAACGGTCTTGTTTGCACATGTGAGTTCTCATGCGATGGGAACTATTCTCTCCAGAGTTCCTTTGATAGGAACTTGCTATCATATCTTCTTGTGTTCCTTTTGCGTTCTTGGAGATTCTTCGTTAGACCTGGTGTTTCCTTGAAATACTTGAATGTAACACATTAGTTCCCATATGGCGTCTGTCATTATCAAAACTGGAGACAAGTCTCGTTGTTCGGATGTTTGATGGCTTCCCACATCTCCTTTGTCGTTTCCAGGTTTGCTACTCTATCGCAATCTTGTACGGACATGGTGTTCTGGAGGTATTGTTTGGCTTTGAAGTTTGCTTCCATGCACTTCCATTCGTTTGGTCCCCATTTGGTGAAGTCGTGGTGAATGGTTGGATCTACTTCGAAGTTCCCTACTTCGATAACACACCAAGCTTGAAAGTCGTGGCTGCGCATCCAATCCTTCATGTTGCGCTTCCAGGTTTCGAACCTTCATGTGATAAGCCTTGGAGGCTTGTTGTTCCCATGTCCAACTTGAGTAAGTTCCTCAGACATCCTGTAACCTGCGATACTAACATAGAAAATCTAGAGCGTTCTAGCTCTGATACCAATTGTTGGATCGATGTGCGTTAGTAAGAGATTGGGAACTGGCGGTTAGGCTGTTCCAAAGGTAGCGGAAGTGAAATCAGTTCGCAAGTAAAAACAGAAAGTAAGGGACATAATTCCTTTATAGAGGAACCCCACAACAACCAACTAGTTGTGTGGGTAAACCTCTACCTCCTCTTGGAGGATTTTGAACAATCTCCTTATTTTATTGATTGTTCCCTAGTTACACAGACAAGACTTACACTTCTCTGTTCCTAGTAGTTCTTCCTAACTCTAGTAACACTAGTAAGCCTTCTCAACCTTGTTCCTAAGCGAACAACTCAACTAAACATAAGACAGATCGAACCTTACACCTTGAGCTCATAGTTCCCTAACTCTTGGGAACTTCGATTCACCGTCGCTGAGATCGCACACTCGCCGCCGAGGACTTCTCTTCACTTCGTCTCTCTTTCCTTTTGTGTGCGAAAGTTTGTTCTAAGAGAAGTGCTTATTCCAAACACTATTCATTTCGATTTATACACATTTGAACTTGGGCTACAATCTTTACTTTCATGTTGTCCGAAATACCCTTTGTCTTGCACGCGAAGTTTTTAATCTTCACATGTGACTTGATTTGAACTTAGTCAACTTTGAGAATCAATCGAGCCGTTGGATCACTCGCCTCAGTCTATTCCTCAGACTGAGCCTTCGTTCTATCCAAGACAGGATCCTGCGATTTGTGCTGAACGGTCTTGTTTGCACATGTGAGTTCCCATGCGATGGGAACTGTTCTCTCCAGAGTTCCTTTGATAGGAACTTGCTATCATATCTTCTTGTGTTCCTTTTGCGTTCTTAGAGATTCTTCGTTAGACCTGGTGTTCCCTTGAAATACTTGAATGTAACACGTTAGTTCCCATATGGCGTTTGTCATTATCAAACTGGAGACAAGTCTCGTTGTTCGGATGTTTGGAACCAGAGTTCCCAACACCGTCCCAACACGTACGCACATATTAATAATTTACCACAGAAAGGATTACATGAGAATGATTAATAGAGTATAAAATGTGAATAAATTTCATTGTTTGTTTAAAAAATTCAATGTCTATGTTTAAACTTTTATTAAAGAGGGGTAAAAAAAACACATGCGTATTGTTTACGAACTATTTACGTATTTTTTAAAAAATTCGTTTCTAAAAGATGTGTGCATCGATTTCGCATAGGATGTGCTTCAAAACTAATTAAAAAGTTATTTTAATACACATGCGTAATAATGCACATTTGTCATGGTATTTTGATGCACAAACAAATGATTTTGATGCACAAATACATATGTAAGATACTAGTTTTGATGCACGCACACACAAATTGCACTATTTAGTTCTTTTAATGAACATTGGACATAAAGTTTTGATGCTCATACGACTAATTTTTATAAACAAACACATACATAAGACACCATTTTTGTGCACATTAGACCTTTTGATGCACATCGCGTACGTCTCCTGTATCCATTTTTTTCGAAAAATACGCGAATAATTTACCAAAAATCTGTATGCGTCATATTTTTTTTCATTTTTAAGTGAAATGATCCACATCCTTAATTTATCCCCTCCAACGGCTCAAATTTATTCCCATTTCTCACTATATCGCTCATTCTCACGGGAATCAGACCCATTGAACAGAGCTATTTATTAATTAGTTAACTTAATAACACGAGTACACAAATAGCATTTTATCCCCGATGTTTTTATCGGTTCGGTTAGGATAATTTAAGGCGTGTTTGTATTATATAAGGTGGTTTTTACTTAAAAACTATTTTAAAAGGTGATTTCTTAAAAAAGTGCTATTTTAAAATGTATTTTTTGACAAAAAAAAACTACTAAATAATAATTTATTAAATTTTCAATGTAATAAACACTCTCATATGCTGACTTAAGATGTATAAAGTTGGAGTTCCATATATAGTGTTGGATCGCGATGTGTTAGTAATAAGTCAGGGAACTAGTAATGTTCCCTGGGCAGCGGAAATAAACAATAAGAACACAGAATTTAGAGAGAAAAACTTTCTGTCCGACCAACAAGTTGTAGAAAGAAAAAACCTCTACCTCTGAGACTCCTTCTCAGAGGATTTTCAATAGAATACTTTTATTAAGTTTCAACGATTACAAGGCAAGTCAAATTCCCTAGTAACTAAGGCACCAACCAAAGTTCAACCAACTAGACTTCTACAACCCTAAGCGTAAACCTAAGACAAAGTAAACTACTGACTTACTTGTGGATTCTTCACCGGAAAAAGCCACACACTCATACACTTGAAAAGCTCACTCTCCAAGTTCGTCGTCTACAACCACACTTAAACCCTAGCTATAACCTAGCTATTTATAAGATATATCAAGTCTAATCTCATACGTAATTCTTGCCTAATTACGCAGATATTCCACTTAACAAATCCCACACAATAAGGAGAAAGTATTGTTTGTGATTTCGGATCCTCAACCATGTCGATTGTTTCCAAAACGGAATGATCTCGGATTTCTTTAGATAATATCGTGTGAAGTTTGATCTTATCCTTCCTTTGATCTCCTCAAACAACCGCCTACAGTTGTCATATCTTCGTAGAAGATCTGGTAACTTGCCATTAATAGAAAGCCGCGTTTCGTCTGAGATGCGCTTCCTAAATTTGTCACTCGTTCCCTCCATTGTTCCTCACAATGTTCCGTCACTCGTGACTATGTACCTGTTTGCCTGAAACACTTACATGTAGAATCAAGTTATATTATCTAAGTTTGTTATCATCAAAACTAAGAGAAACCATGGAACAACCATTGTTCCAACAATTTCCCCCTTTTTGATGATGACAAACCTATACAAAAATGCATGTCTTAGAAACCAGTAGAAATATAGATCAGAAAAAAAAATTCATGTATGGTTCCCCCTTAACAGATGCATAATTGTTCCTACTCATCAGATTTAACAACATATTCCCCCTTAGCCAAAGTTCCCTTTGTATTTCCTGGATAGAACGTATCTCTACATTTTTCCTAACTTCCCCCTTTTGACATCATCAAAAGGTCAACAATCATCAAGCAAAAACGTATAGCAAATGAACAAATTCAATTGAAACTCAAACCATTCATAAGCAAAAGATAGTTAATATTATAGATAATTGTTTGTAGGGATCACAGCCACAAAAACAAAAAAAAAGTCTTAGCATCCAAGAGAAACAAAACAAAAAAAAACTTTAAACTAGGGATAGATAGGCTAGGGAACTAGAGAGGGTCCACATCATGGTTCGAAGGAGGTGGGATCAGCAACAGCAGTGTCAGTGTCTCTCTTATCCAGGTAACCAATGACGGTACTCAGCTGAGAGGAAATCTTTTGAAGCTCAGACAACATCTTGGCATTAAAACCTTCACTCATTGAAGAACTCCCAACATCCATCTGGGCAGTCTTCTTTGCAGTTGTTCCCTTTGAATCACCCTGGAAATTCATCCTCGAGATATTGCGCATATCTAGTGGTAATCCAAAGAACTCCTCATTTGAAGGCTTGTAAGCCTTCCTCTCCTTCAGAATGGCCTTCACAAATTGAGGATAAGGCAGACCATGTTTCTTCCCTGTGCACTTAGCCATTTGCCTCATCACTATCTCTGGAAGACTGATACGTTCTTCCTTAGAAACTTGTCCAGCAGAATCATGTCATTGATGGTGAGCGTAGTCCTTTTCTCCAACCTAGGAACAATGACCTTGATTAGAAACTGATGTGAAATCCTTGTAGTGTAGCTCAGATCATTAGTTGAATAAGGACTAGCATCAGACGCCTTTCCCATGACGCACTTAATCAGTTGAGCTTTGTTCCTTGGCCAGTTGCTCGAAGTATGCAACTCACCATAACCTTCACCAGGAACCTTCAAAATCTTGGCAACAGACCCCAGAGAAAAAGAGATTTCCTTTCCACAAACAGTAGCGAACCCCATTGGACCAGTCACAAGATCAGCTAGTTGATAGGAAGCAAAGAATTTGGCAAGAAGAGACACATCTACCTTGACACCAGAAGCACAGATCTTCTCCCATCCTTGAAACTTGAGAAGTTCCCAGAATTCCTCCAAGTCATACCCTTTCAGAAACTCTTCGTCGATCACCAGAGGAGCGACGACCTTCTTTGAAACCTTCTTAGATCTGGCCTCAGGTTCCATTGGCAGTTTCCCTTTCGCCTTGGTAGACTTGAGGTCTGTTTTAACCTCTTCCTCCAACTCCTCCTCTTCTTCATCACCATCATCACCAAACTCTTTCTTTTCTTCATCCTCGACCTCTTCAGACTCAGACCCAACCTCCTCGTCTTCTTCTTCGGGATCATCTTCCTCAGAGGACTCCTGAGCCACCTGTTTCTTTGAAACGGTGGAGCGAAGACTGTACTTAGTTCCTGAGGGAGCGACTTTTTCCTTTTTGGAGGCAGGAGAGGGAGTCTTTTCTGTATCCGAGATATGAAAGATCTCAAATGGAATTTTGGGAGTTCTCTTCCTGGCTAGAGTTTTGCCTCGGCTGGTCGGTTTAACCCACCCAGGTCGCAAGTGACATGGCAAAGTCTCCACCTTTGCTTGATCATCGGTGGTTTCCTTTGGAGGCGAGTTCACCTCTTCCTTCTCAGACTCGTCCTTGCCCTCCTTTCCTTCCCCTGTTTCAGCAGGCTTGTCATAAGGTTTTTTGGAAGGGATCATTGATTGATCCTTCTCAGATTCCTCAGCCAGAGTCTCCTTCTCTAACGAGACCTTAGTAGCGGCTGCTACACCGATGTCGGCAATAGCATCAAACTGGGTTTCGAGCTTTGAAATGGGAGAGGGAGAAGAAAGATTGGCCTTTTTGAGAGATTCAAGTAGTGCTTGTAGGGCTACGATCTCGGAGGCATCGAGACCGTCAAAGTTTAGGACAGGGGTGTTTGAAGAGGAAGCCATTGAAGCAGTAGAAATTAAAGGGTGAAGCTTGAAAAAGATTAGGGTTTCGAAAGGTAAAACAAGGATGCGGTGAAAAAAATGACCGAGAGAAGGGATTATAAAGCACACCTCTTTCCTTGTTTATAAAGATCGTAATCTTCCCAAGATTTTCTATCCAAATCTTAACGGCTAAGAGTTTCCATAATGATGAAATTTCACCGCCATTAATTCTCGACTGCGCCACATGTCCTATCGTTCCCTGCAAAAACACTCTGCAACGGCTGGATTTTTCAAACGAGCAGTCACAACGGCTATTTCTTAACTGTGTTCTCTGAATTGATTGACGTTTGTTCCTTTGCAGAAAAATCTTCAATTGTAATCAAAGACGTTCCTTTAATGTGACACTATTTCCAAACCACTAGTTCCATACCTCGTTACCATGAGTGGATGAAAGGCTTTGTTTGAACAGATAAGGGACCAGGGATGTTCCATTCCATTTTTTTTGTGGGCTTGGAATATTTTTGACCCAAATAGTTATTCCCCGTTTAAAGGTAATCAAAGGGGGTTCATAGGGAACGTTTGTTTGGACCAGGCTAAGGGACAACTTATAACCAACTATCATCTCGGCTTGAAGTGAGGGATAGAATAGATCAAGTTGGTTCTTTTGGGCCAAAAGAAAATCTTGGATGTAAACAATTTATTTTTAGTTCCTTTTAGCATGCAACACTTAACAATTTCTAATATATACAACATCAATGCATAGAGGAAAGATATGAGCCATTAGAGAACTTGTCAAATGATACGTAGTTCCCTGAGAAGTTACCTCTTTAGCCAGGCACTGAGGGAATAGAGGACCGGGACATGTTTACTCCAAGGAAATCATTCCTAGAAACATCCTCAGATGTTCATAGGGTTTTCTGTCCAAAGCCTTGGTGAAAATATCTCCCACTTGATTTTCAGTCCTACAATGATCCATCTTGATAAAACCTTTTTCAACATTATCTCTTAGGAAATGATGTCGAATATCTATATGCTTGGTTCTAGAATGATGCACAAGATTCTTGGAGATATTAATTGCACTTGTATTATCACATAAGATAGGGATAGTTCCAAGAGACCTACCAAAATCCACAAGTTGTTGTTTTAACCACAAAACCTGGGAACAACAGGCGGCTATTGCGACATACTCCGCTTCATCCGTTGAAAGAGCAACCGGATTTTGCTTCTACGATCCCCAAGACACCAAGCAAGGACCAAGGAATTGGGCCATACCTGATGTGCTCTTCCTATCTACCAAGTGACCATACTTCTTCAGTAGCTCCTTGATGTACTTTTGTTGATGTACCTTTGTTCCCTCATCACTTTGTACCACTTGTAGACCAAGAAAGAAAGTGAGTTCACCAATCATGCTCATCTCAAACTCACTCCTCATTAGATTCTTGAAGTTTTCTACAAATTTAGGGTTAGTAGAACCAAATATAATATCATCGACATAAACTTGAACTAGTAAAACCTCACCGCCTTGTTCCCTTAGGAACAATGTCTTGTCGATCACACCACGCCTGTATCCATTGGCTAATAGAAACTGAGCGAATCTATCATACCAAGCACGAGGAGCCTGTTTAAGACCACAGAGAGCCTTATCTAGTATGTAGACATGGTCAGGGTGATCAACATCTTCAAACCCCGGAGGTTGCAACACATAAACCTCCTCTTGTAGGTACCCATTTAGGAATGTTGTCTTCACGTCCATTTGATATAATTTGAATCCCTTGTGAGCAACATAGGCGATTAGAAGACGAATGGCTTCTATTCTTGCAACAGGAGCGTACGTTTCATCGTAGTCAATCCCTTCTTGTTGATTGTACCCTTTTACTACAAGTCTTGCCTTGTTCCTTGTGACAGCTCCAGTGTCATCAAGTTTGTTCCTGAATATCCACTTTGTTCCTATAGCCATTTTGTGCTTTGGCTTGGGAACTAATCTCCATACTTTGTTCCTCTCAAACTGGTGTAGTTCCTCTTGCATAGATACTATCCAGTCAGGATCTTTTAATACTTCATTCACGTTCTTGGGCTCTGCAAGAGACATAAATGCATTGAAAGCACAAAAATTCTTAATAGAGGACGAGTAAGCACACCTTTATCGTATGGAGTGATGATGTTGTCAACAGGATGATCCCTCTTTTGATGATAGTTTCTGACTTCAATCTGAGTGGGGTCTATTCTTGACTCCTCTTGTTCCTGTTGGCTTGTCGTTCCATGGGATGTTCCTTCTTCCACATGATCTTCATTTTGTGGAGAATCATCTTAAGGAACCAGAGCACTTTGTGTGTCATCTTCATCCAAGTCAGGACTTGGAGGAGTAACATCTTCATTTGGAACTTGTGCACTTGAATATGGATCGACTTCATCTTCTAAATCTGAGTTTAGAACCTTCAGTACATCATCGTTACTAGACAGGTTCCCTCCATTTTTGGACTCGTCAAAGACAACATGAATGCTTTCTTCAAACTTTTTAGTCCTTTTATTGAACACCTTGTAAGCCTTGTTGTTAGATGCATACCCCAGAAAGATGCCTTCGTCACTCCTTGGATCAAACTTGCCTAGCTCGTCTTTTCCGTTGTTGTGTATAAAGCACCTGCATCCAAAGACTTTCAAGTGGGAAATATTTGGCTTTCTTCCCTTGATTAGTTCATATGGATTTTTAGAGAAGTTGGAACGTATAGTGACTCGGTTAATGATGTAGCAAGCGGTACCGATTGCCTCTGCCCAAAAGGACCGAGGCAAGTTACTTGCCAACATCATAGTACGAGCCATGTTTTGCAGTGTTCCCTTCTTTCTCTCTGCTACGCCGTTTTGTTGAGGAGTCCTCGGCGCAGAAAAATTCTGAGATACTCCATGTTCATCACAGTAGCTATGGAACATGGAATTCTTGAACTCTGTTCCATTGTCCAACCTGATAGCCTTCAATTTTTGTCCTATTGATGCTTCTGCCTTCTTGATCCAGCTTTTGAATGCCATGAACGGCTCATCTTTGGAACCTAGAAAGAGGGTCCATGTATATCTAGTAAAATCATCAACAATAACAAAAATGTATCTGCTACCACCATGACTTCTCACCCACATGGATACAAATCCATGTGTACCATCTCAAGGGGATGAGAGGTGCTAATTGACAACTGTTAGAAGATGGAAGATTGAGTTTTGATGGTTCTAGAGTCAGTGACCCTGAGTTTGCAAGTCGAGTCGGCGACTTGGCAAAGTCACTGACATGACCAGCTGGCGAAGCGATCTATTTACGGAAGAAACGCACAACTCGTGTGCGTATAATTAAAAACAGTTGCGTCGTTCTATTTTAGGAGAAGATCATCAAAAGAGTGCTAAAATCAAGATGAAGATAATTTGATTCTCCTAGAATATTTTAGTATGCATATTTGCATATTTGGAAAGATTTGTAAAAGATTGAGTGTATATTGTTTTCCTAATCGAATGAGAAATAATATACATGAGATCTCTCTTACCTTAGTTTAAATACCCTAGTGTTTAGGCTATTGGTAAGACTCTTGAGCGTAATTTCATTATGGTGTGTAAGAAAGAAAGAGAATACTTGTGTGTGGGATTCGTACAAGTGGTGTGTCAAGAGATCTTAGGCATAGCGTGAGATTGAGAGTGTGAGTGCAAAGGTAGAGTGTGGTTCAAGGGTGTGGGATTCATTCTTGTACACGGGAGAGCTTTGTAATCACTCAAGAAATCAATATAGCGAGTCTAAGGACTCTTGAAATCCGACCAAGTGATAAACTTGCAAGGGAGTGGTTTTTCTCTAAGTAAACTAGTTAGTTTACAAGGAGTTTCCACTATACATCGCTTGTCATTGATTGTTGGTAACGTTTATTTTACTGTCTAATTATTCCGTTGCTTTAATACTCAAAGTCGACGACTTCACAGGAGTCACCGACTCGTTCTAGTACTAACGATCCTACAATTAGTATCAGAGCAAAGGCTCTAGATTGTGTTTTTAGTACTATTGTTGCAGGAAAATGACGTCCACCAACACTTCTGTTAGTGACTCTTTCTGGAAACCTCCAATACTTAAGGTTGGAGAGTATAACTAGTGGGTTGAACAAATGAAGACCCACATCTGCTCACTTGATGGTCAGCTATGGAAAGTGATTGAACTGCGTCCAGAAACCTTTCTTGGAAAGGATGGAAAGACTAAAAAGACCACAACTGAGTATGATGATATGGATTTCAAAAAACTTGAGAAAAATTCTAGAGAAAAGAAGGTGCTCCATCATGCTCTCACTGAAGGTGATCTCAAGAAGGTAATTGGATACAAAACGGCGAAAGAAATTTGGGATGCCCTCAAAAGACTTCATCAAGGCAATGATGATGAAAAGAAGGACAGAATTATCAGCCTCGAAGCAGAATATGATAACATCTTTCAAGTAAAAGGAGAATCTCTTCGTGATTATCATTCCAGATTTCAAACGATCGTGAATCAACTAGAGTTTCTTGGTGAGGAAATTCCTCAATGGAAACTAACCAACAAACTGATCTCGGGATTGAACAAGAGTTGGGACAGCATTGCTTCGTCTCTTCTCACTCAAAAGGAAACCAAGTTGCTGACCTTGGAAGATCTTGTTGGACAAATCACTATGTATGGAGGCATTCAGCAAAGAAGAGTTGAGAGACTCGACTAAAAAAAAGTCAAGAACATTGCTCTCAAGGTTGAAAGAGCCTTTGAATTGGCTCAGGGAGATGATGACACTGAAGGAAAAGATGAGGATGTTGCTCTAATCTCTAAAGCCATGAAGAGACTGTGGAGTCGCAACAAAGCTCCCATGAAGGCTCCAGAGTCAACCAAAGAAGGGAAGGATATGAAGGATGTCATTTGCTATCAATGTCAGGCTAGAGGGCACTTTGCCAAGCAATGTCCAAAAAGAAAAAGTGGAGAAGCTGGAAAAGGCATGATGGCAACTTGGGACATGTTTGATGATGATGATGAAGTGGCACCAGCAAGAGGAAAATGTTGCATGGCCATTGAAGACAAATCATCCCAAGAGGTAAATGATTCTGAACTTTCTTCTATTTTAGCGAAAAAGTCTAGAGAACAGTTGGTTGCTATCATTGAAAAGCTTGGAACTCAGGTCACTGAGTTAAGAGAAATATTGGAAGATAACGAAGAAACAATCTCCAATCTCTTCGATGATAACAAACACTGGTCCTCTAAGGCAATTGAGCTTGAAAAGATTTCATCTCCTAAGTCAATAACTTGTGAGTCATGCTCATATTCAAAGAACCAAGTCATTGACTTGCAAAAACAAGTCAACGACTTGGAAAAACAAGTCACTGACCTATAAGGTGAAAGGCTCATGCTTAGACTAGGTAATGCTAAGTTGTCTAAAGATCTAGAAAAAAAAAAGAAATGGCTAGATGAGTTTGTTGCTGAAAAAGCTCAAGAGGTCAGAAATGACTATAGAAAGAAGTTTGTGAAGGAGGTAGAAAGCTCTGAAATTGGCTTTGTTCGTGCACCCAATACTCAAGGTACCAAGCCTGCTCCCTTTGTGTCTAACGGTAAAACCCCTATATGCAGTGACAATGCAAGTTGTTCTATATATGTGGTGGCTAAACCTGACAAAGGGAAGCAACAACGGTATCCTGATCAAAAGGTGCACAACATATGGCAAAAACAACTCCACAACTCGTCTCCGTCACAAATTGATTTTCAATCTCACATCAACAACAAACCCATCTATCCGGGCTATAACAAATATGTTAATCTAAAGTTTCACAGGACATGTTGGTATTGTGGCAAGCCTGGTCACTACCAACATGATTGTCACAAAAAAGCAAGAGATGATGAAAATGCAAGGTCACAGACTCTGAATGACAATTATGATGGAATCACTGTCACTGACTGTCTTCCAGGATCTTTGTGTGCCAATTGTGACAAATGTTGTTCTAGGAGTTACTATGTTGCCAAACCTAGAGGAGTTAAACAACGCTGGGTTCGTAAGAACTAATTCTTTCAATGCAGCTTGAAGTGGGTGACCAGGATCCCTGGTTTATTGATAGTGCATGCTCAACTCATTTGTCGAGAAACCCCAGGGATTTCGTCTCACTTCAAGAATACAAGGGAGGTAAGATTACCTTCGGCAACAATAGTAAAGGTGGTATTTCTGGTATTGGTACGGTAAGATTTTCAGATAATCTAACTATAGACAATGTGATTTTAGTTGATAATTTTAGTTTTAAGCTTCTAAGTGTTTCCCAAATCTGTGCTAATGGAAAATATCAAGTTGTCTTTGGTAGGAATGGTTGTCAGGTACAAGAGATTAATTCAGGAAAAATTCTTCTGAAAGGGGTATGCGAAAACAATCTGTACAAGGTGGACCCCTGTTTTGAGCCTGAAGAAAAATTGTGTCTTAGAACAGTTGCAGATGTCGCCGGCCTCTGGCACAAAAGATTTGGTCATGCGAGTTTCCAACTACTTGACAAACTTCATAGGCAAGAACTGGTAAGAGGGTTGCGCAAAATAGATTCAAACAAGCATGAAGTTTGTGAAACATGTATAAGAGGTAAGTAAGTGAAGTCATCTTTTCAATCCAAGAAAGAGGTAAGTACCATTAGACCCTTAGAGCTTATTCATATTGATTTGTATGGTCCCATGCGAATCTAGAGTCGTGGAGGAAATAGCTATATTTTTGTCATTGTTGATGACTTTTCACGGTACACTTGGACGATTTTTCTGTCTTCTAAAGATCAAGTCTTTGAAGAATTTGAAGTATAGGTGAAGGTTGTTGAGAAAAAGCTTGGAGTTGCTCTTGTATCAGTCAGATCAGATCATGGAACGAAATTTGATAACTCTGAGTTTCTATCCTTCTGCAAGAAAAATGGCATAAGTCACAACTTCTTAGCGCCAAGAACTCCTCAACAAAATGGCGTGGTTGAGAGGAAGAGTCGAGCATTGGAGACCATGTCGCGGACCATGCTTATCTCAAGTGGTCTTCCAAGAAATTTCTGGGGTGAAGCCATTAATGCATCTTGCTATGTGATGAATCGAGCCATGCTTTGTCCACTTCTTGGAAAAACTCCTTATGAATTGCTTAGAGGAGTCAAGCCTAGTGTCGCCCACTTGCGCACCTTTGGATGCAAATGCTATGTTCACAATAATGGCAAGGACAGTTTGCGAAAATTCGATCCAAGGAGCGATGTTGGCACTTTTGTAGGCTATTCTCCTCACAGTAAAGCATACAAAGTGTTCAACAAAAGGACAAGGAAAATTGAGGAGAGTGTACATGTAGTGTTTGATGAGAACACGATGGGAGGCTTGATGATTGAAATCATGATGATGGTGATCAAGGATATTATCTGGTTCAAGATGACTCTCTTCCAGTTGCTACAAAAGAAAAGGAATCGGTAGTCAGTGACAATCCTGGTGTCACCGACTCAAACAGAACAGGAGGAAGTAGTCAAGATCAAATATCAAGTGACAGTGATTCCGATGATGAGAAATGACCTGAGAGAAGCCCAAGTTTGGAAGACTCAGAAGAACATTCAGAGAACGCATCAGACTCAAGTTGGTGACTTGATAGATCTACAAGTCAGGAACTATCAACAGAAAAGTGCTCATCCTGTCACTAACATTCTCACTGACTTCTCAAAGGGTGTGCAAACCAGATCTTCTCTGAACAATTTCTTTGCTTTCAATACTTTCATCTCAATGTTGGAGCCTAAAAATGTTGAACAAGCTTTGAAAGATTCGGATTGGGTCAGTGCCATGCAAGAGGAACTTCATCAGTTTGAAAGAAACAAGGTTTGGCATTTGGTCCCAAGGCCAAAAGAAAGATCTGTGATTGGAACACGTTGGGTGTTTAGAAATAAGCTGGATGATGAAGGAAATGTGGTCAGAAACAAAGCTAGGCTGGTAGTTAAAGGATAAAATCAGCAGGAGGGCATTAACTATGATGAGACCTTTGCTCCTGTGGCTCGTCTTGAAGCTATTAGACTACTCATTGCCTATTCTGCTCATCATGGATTCAAGCTACAACAAATGGATGTTAAGACTACATTTTTGAATGGATATCTCAAAGAAGAGGTATATATTGAACAAACTCTGGGTTTTGAGCATGTCGCCCACCCGGATCATGTCTATAAACTAGACAAAGCTCTCTATGGATTGAAGCAAGCACCGCGTGCTTGGTATGATCGTTTGTCTCAGATCCTGATTCAACATGATTATGTTCGAGGAGAGGTAGACAAGACTTTGTTCTTGTTGAAATAAGGAAGTCATACGTTGGTTGTTCAAGTCTATGTCGATGACATCATCTTCGGTTCAACAGATGATAAGCCGGTTAAGAAGTTCGTTGACCTCATGTCTAGTGAGTTTGAAATGAGCATGGTCGGGGAACTCAAGTTCTTTTTAGGACTTCAGGTTGTTCAAAGTGAGGATGGGACACGAGTTCATCAACAAAAGTATCTCAGAGAATGTGTAAGAAGTTTGGTCTTGAAAATGCCAAACCCTTTGATACTCCCATGTCGCCGACTACCTCACTTGGAAAGGATGATAAAGATCCAGAAGTCAATGCTACTATGTATCGGGGTATCATTGGATCATTGCTTTATCTTACAGCAAGTAGACCCGATATTGTGTTTGGTGTTTGCCTATGTGCTAGATTTTAGGCCGATCCGAAAGAGTCCCACTTGAAAGCTGTAAAGAGAATCATTCGGTATCTTAAGGGGACTAACAATCTATGTTAATGGTATCCAAGAGGATTTGATTTTGAGCTAGTTGGCTACACAGATGTTGATTTTGCAGGGAATCGTGTTGATAGAAAAAGCACTTCAGGAATGGCTCAATTTCTTGGGGCTTGTCTTATCTCATGGGGATCTAGAAAGAAAAATTCAGTGGCTCTATCAACGGCGGAAGCAGAGTATATTGCAGCT
Organism: Fallopia convolvulus; assembly: GCA_964016875.1. NCBI lineage: Eukaryota > Viridiplantae > Streptophyta > Magnoliopsida > Caryophyllales > Polygonaceae > Fallopia > Fallopia convolvulus. Next base: position 12,360,132 of record OZ024721.1, read on the forward strand.
GCAGCATGTTGCTCACAACTCTTATGGATCAAGAAACAAGTCAATGACTATGGTGTGAAGTGTGGGTCAGTGCCCATACTATGTGGCAACACTAGTGCAATCAACATCTCAAAGAATCCGGTGCAACATTCAAAGACAAAACATATCGAGATAAGGCACCATTTTCTTCGAGATTGTGTGGAAAAAGGCATGGTCACTATGGAATTTTGTAGAACAAGTGATCAAAGAGCATACATCTTCACAAAGGCCTTGAATCGTGAACCCTTTGAACAACTCCGCATGGAATTAGGTATGATCTCTCTTCAATGATCTATTTTCCTACAAGAATTCCCTCAATGATTGGCTAGAATTGAATGATTTGCATCTGTTTTGAAGTCATGCTTTTATGGTATAAATCTTTGCATTTTTGATAGACATCATGTTTAGGAAACCCCATACATTTGACTTGTCGATGACACTCACTACATTCAGTATGTGTACAACCTTATTGAGCTTTGTTTTAGCCTAAAAGAATCAAACTGATGATCCTAACCCTCATTATAAGCCCAAATGATGGTTGATTCTAATGCTTGTCCCTGACCTATCATGTTTTGAGAGTCTCTATGAGCCTTACTTGATTTTTCTTTGTAAAACGGAGACTTATCATCATGATCGACAAATCCTCAGAATTAAAGCTTTTTACTTGGTTTGCTTTGGCACTCCCTGTGCAATCCCAACTCCAAGTAAGTTCTTTAAAGAGAAGGTCATGGACTGTGCAAATGTAATGGACAGATATGTTGAGATGAGAAAACAGGTTTGGTGGTCGCCAACTTGATCAAGGTCAGTGATTGTGATTTCTGGCGCGAGAAAAAGATCATGGCTTAACAGTATCTTTTGAACTTGGAAAGTTTATTTCAAAAAGGAGGAAGGAGAAGATCTTGTGATTTGACAACTTCCTTAATGATGGAAGTGAACTTCTTTATTATGCCCCAACCGTCAACAAAAGGTACGCTTTTCTCAAATCTTCCTTTCTCTCTCTCGACTTCTACTCTCTCTCTCTCTCTCTCTCGAACTCAAACCCTTGAACCTTCAATGGCGTCTCCCTCCAACAACTCAAACCTCCCTGCCTCTCCCAAAACCCAAATTGAAAGTCCGGAATCGGTAAAGAAGAAGATTCTCGCTCTCTTTGGCGATGATTTTCTTCGAGCTCTTCTCTCTGGGCAATCGTCTTCCTCAACCGTTCTTCCAACCGCCATTGAAACTCCACCTCTGAACCCAATCTCTCCACAAAATCAGAATCCAAACCCTTCTCCTCCAAAATCAACTCCCTCATCTCCCATTACCACTGAGAAATCCCAAAACCCTCCATCTCCTCAAATTGAGACCAAAACCCTAACCCTCTCACCGGAGTCTGGAAAACCGCACCAAACGGCGCAACCGATGGTTGTTCTAGAAACCGCTGACTCCTCCTTACTCAAACCCTCTGAACAAGAGATTGTAGAGGAAGAGAGAGTGAAGACTCCAACTTTGGAGTCAATGGACTTTGAGGAAACGGCGAAGGTTGTCGGGTCTTTTGCGGAAGAAAAAGAGGAAGAGGCTGGTGAAGGTGCGGAAGTTGGAATGAAAGGAATAGAGGAGAACCAACGGCTATCTCCTCTTGATCGAGGAAAGGCTGTCAATGACTCTTCAAAAGTCATTGATGACTCTGATTTGCTTAAGGAAGATGAAATTGAAATGCCTCCTCCTTTTCGCCCTAAGACTAGATCAGCAAGTGCTAGAGCCTCGCCTGTGGCTCTTAAAGCCAAGAAGAGCAAGGGGTTGGAAACCCCTGAGGCTGCCTCAGAGGGAGGTGACTCCTCCTTCTCTGAGAAGGTCACTAGGAATAAAAGGGGGAGATCTCCTAAATCTGATGTTGGGTCTAGCAAGAAGAGTAAGAAAACCAGTGTGAGTATTGATATGTCGTCTAGGGATTTTACTAAGGATCTGTTGTGGGAAGAAATTTTTTTGAAGGAGTTCAAACTGACCAGGGTCACCGATTGGCTAAAAAAGCAGAAATGGGATAAGTTAGTGCAGGGGGAGCATGAATACAATCCTCAAATGGTTAAGATGTTCTATGAGAATCTTGTGATTGAAGATACAGGGAATATGGCCATAGGGAGGTACACAATAGATAAAAAGACGTACTCCTTCACTAGCAAGGATGTCAGTGACAATCTGGAGATTCCTCATGAAGGTTTTGCTGAGTACTACAAAGGAGGTTGGCCTGAAGGCGTCGATGACCGTGAGATCATTAGAAATGTCACTAACATTGATGACAACCTCACCAGTCCCTATCTGGTCAACAAGATGGGAATATAGAAGAAGGTGATGTTCAATTACCTTATCAGCAACTTGCTTCCAAGGGAACTTAAAAGGAATACTGCCTCCATTCAAGATCTGCTGGTCATGGACAAGATTATCAAGGGGAAGAAGGTCAACATGCCACGTCTGATGATGCTTCACATGAAGCACGTGCTGGAAACTGTTAAACATGCTCTTCCTTATGGCATGTTGATTGCTTTGATGATGTATGAGCATAAGGTCTATGTGGATGGTGGTGACTTCCTCAACACCAGAGTTCTCAACAAAGAAATGATCAGGAAGTTTGGATGGAACTGGGTTGATGGACAATGGGTGTCAAAGACGTCTGAAGTTAGTGACAAAGGTCACCAGGAAGAAGGAATGAAATCTGCTCAAGCAAATGATGAGATGAAAGATATCAGGGAGCAGAATATGATTCTGAAGGGGATGATCGAGAAGCTTCATAGTATGGTTGTGATGAAACCCGAAATAAACTAGCGCTAGAAGACAAGAAACGAGATTACTTTTATTCGATCGTGCAAACACTTGCTCTTTATTTATTATTTTATTATGACGAGGTTACAGATCACGAGGTTACAAGCAAACGAGACTACACTTTAGACCCCCTAAGAGTATTCGAGATCTCGATCTAACAAGGTTCGAGATCTCCTAATTGCTACGAGATTCTATCACCCACAGGCAGTCTGATGACCTCTGGCGACGAGGTTGAAGAGCTTGAGTTAGTGTGTGGTGATTGTGGTCTGCGGAATGATGTTGCGAGGTCTCTGATGCGAACGAGGACTCTGTGCGACTTGAAGTCTTTTTGTGGACTTCACTTGTCTGTAGCGAGGTCTTTGAAGATGATTCAACACGTCGATCTTCAACGAGCAAGATAGTTCTTGAGTTAAAGATGTTTTTCGACCCCTTGCTACCTACGAGGTTCTCCTCTATTTATAGAGAGTTGAAGAGTTAAGTTTCGACGTTTGCTCGATGTGGGACGCCCGAGATCAGGGCCTCTGATTGGTCTGGTTGGGAGGCAGCTGATCATTGGTTGGGGGAGCGACAACAACTGAGTGGTTTAGCCGGGCGGGGTGTCAGCTTCTGAGTGACGAGGTTTAGACCTCGTTGACGAGGTTTTGAGGCCTCGCAAAGGTTGTGTTTTGCTTGTTTTTTTAGAGGGGTACGACAATGGGCCCCGGGTTCGACTTTGGGAACCCCGCTGGGCCCGCTAACCCTCGCACCTCAATCCCACCTCCTATCTCGCCATTTTGAGCACCATCACAACCCCATGGCCTGGAGAGCTCGTCCCGAGGACCGCAGGTCATACATACGAGTGGTATTGGGTTCGCCGAACCCTGGGCGCGAGGTTCGTAGTTTTTAGGATTGTAGGAACAAGGTCTAGAGGTTGGGTGGACATTTTGCGAGGAACTCGTTTGCAAGGCCTGACACTTTGGCTTTTCTTCCGTTACGCGTGCGACGCTTATTGGGCCTGTTCTCCCGTATTTCGCTTAATGGGCCCTCAGGGTGGATTAGGCCCATTAAGCTTTTTCTTCTCTGGTAGCGGGGAGAGGCCCTAGTCCGCCCTTTATAAAAGCATCTCCCCGACGACCCATCTTCATCTTCTTCCTTCGGCGCCTTCTCTCTCTCTCTCTTTCTCGCGCTTTCGGTTTTCCGGCAAGCGATTCCCAGACGGTTTTCCGGCGACCTTGCGACAGTTTCCAGGAACACCACCGCCTCATCCATGCCAATCTTCAAGCAAGTAAGTGTTCGACTCCCCCTTTTTGTGTTTCTGTGTTCTCCCCTTTTCTCTCGTCGTCCCTTGCTCCAATGGGAGACAGACGTTCCCTGGCGAGGGCGGCGCCCGCGCTTGCGTGATGCTTTTGACTCTCTTTTTCCTGCGTCTCCTCCCTCTTTTATCGCTTCGTGCCCTAGTGGGCGACGGTTGCTTTTCGGCATTTCGCGCCGGCGACGCGGTGGGGTCGAGGGTGGTGCCAGCAACGCCCACAAACTCTTCGTGCGCCAGCCGACAGTTGAGTTCCTTGTTTTTATCGTTTTCGAAATTCAAATTCCTCGGAAAGCCAAACGACATGATGTCTGACTGACGGGACGTTTGGCCTTCCACCGCTAGCTCCCATTCCGTCTTCTCCTTTTTTTGGCGCTTCACATTCTTCCTAAGTCGTCCCATCTGTCAAAGTAGCCCTATGGTGCTGATAGAGCATATAGATGTAGTTGTTAGAGCATGTTTTTCTTCTCGTTTTATGCATGTTTAGCTAGATTTTTGCTTTAAGTTGTAGTTTAGGTTTTATTTCGGTTTAGTTCGGAATCTACGCGTTTGTGTGCTTTATTGCAGGTTGGAAGGTGAAGCATGGTGGATATGAAGCTAAGGGACGGAGCTTAGGGGACTATGGCGGAGTTTGATGAAGCTTAGAGTGATACAAATGAAGATTGAAAGAGCTAATGCCCAAGAGCTTGTGTGACAAGAACGCTTAAATTCGGGTCAAGCATTGGAGTCTTGTTTTGACACCTCTAACTTGCAATGCTTGTTTTGGGAGCTACATTGGTCGGATGAAGCTAAATTGGTATCATTGGAAAGCTAACTCGAAGAGCTACAATTCATTTTTTTACTCCGAGTCCAAATTCCAAATAAAAGGGGGTCAAAACATCCTCTGAAATGTCGTTTGAATGCTGAACCGAGGCTGAGCGCGGGCAAGAAGGCCATAGCGCAACCGCGCTCCTCAATGCCAAACCGCTCCGTTGAGATGAAGTTTCTACAGGCGGAGCTCAGCCAAAACCCCCATAGTGCGACCGCGCTCTCATTGGACCAAACCGCGCTTTGGCGCGTTTATGCGACGCTGATTGGGCTTCCGCGAAGATCTTTTGGGCCGACCTTAGTTTATGTTTTTGGATATTTTTAGAGATAATATAAATACTTTCTTTAGGGTTATTTGGATATTATGCTATCTATTGTTCTAGTTTTTATGCTATTGAAGAATTTGGAGATTTGTGGAAAACAAAACCCTAGATTTGCAATTGAAGAAAAGTTTAACTCTTGTAAAATTGATTCTTCTTTAATGTCGATCTCTAGCTAATTTTCTCATATCCAACTAGTTAGTTGAAGTTGTATGCATGATTGTTTGTGAGATTTGAAATTTCTATTTGCCTTGACTAGATTGAATCTCTCCGTGCTTAATTGATTAAATTCGCTTAGGATTATAATAGATTGGCCACCTATTCTACTTCTATGTTGAATTATAAATTGAATAATTAAATAGACGGTGGAATTTAATTATTCATGGATGAATCCTTTGATTAAACTTATAGACAGTGGAATAAGGTTAATCAAAGGCGGAGAATTCAATCACAAGACGTCATGAATAGACGGTGGAATTCATGAATTATTGTTTCTATTGAATGCTTTGAACTTAATTGCATGATCAACTTGACATAGAAGGTTTTCTAGGTTAATTGATTAAAAAGTTGTTAAAGACGGTGTATATTAATAACCACTTTAAGCTTGAATTCATAAATTCACAATAGATTAGTCAAGGGAAATTGAAATAAGGATAATCGAGGATCAAAACTCATGTATGCAATGGATACGAAACTAGTTGGACGCTTTTCTCCATATTTGAATCTTAAATCACTTTACTTGCTTTGATTTAATTAGTTTTAATAACTTAGATTTTTAGTTTACAATCATAAAATCTCCCCCTTAACTTAGTAACATTACTTAAATCCGCATAATCCGAGTCTCTGTGGGTTCGACCCTTACTTCCACTATACTTAGGTTAGGAAGTTAGGTATTTCTTTGACAGTGCTTTTACAACGACATAAAAGTGCTCATCAGGTGCCACGTGCTTTCCTCCCGCTGTTACCTCGCGTTTTCTTTTTTGGTGAACTTGTTCGATGTCTCAAAACTTCTTCTTTTCCAGGTGTTCGCCTTTCGTGGCTCGGACGTCGCTCTTTCATGCCTAGAGGCACATCCTTGAGCCCTTCACCCGGCTTCGCGTTCAAGGTTCAAGAGAGGTTTTACGAGGAGCTTTCTGAGGCCGAAGAGAGTGTCGAGACCAGTGATTCTCAGAACCCGAGGTCTACCTCGCTCGCCTTCAACGATCCCTCTTCTAGCGACACTGTTGTCTCGGTCAGCTCGCTCTTTCCTCGACTGCGCACATCTTCCGGAGTCAAAATGGCCTCGTCTTCAATTTCCGATGAGGAGGTGGTCGATTCCCTTGTGAGGTCGTCTGATTCCAACGACCAAGCGAGCTTTTTCGCGGAGTACATCACCGACTCCATGTCGAGCATCCCTCCAATCCTCGAGGAGAGGATACCCATGTATCCGAACCCCTCGAAACGGATTTTTCTACCCGAGGGGGTGGCTACGGTTTTGAAGCCGGAAGACCTCGCGAAGATCGCCAAGGACTTCCCCTGGCCGGAAGGGATTGAGCTATCGCTCCCCGAAGGGGAGGGCTGCTCTTAGGCCCATTACGAGAGGTGTGTCGTCGTGCACCTGCACAGCCTCCAGGCCGGCTTCCGGCTGCCTCTAGCCCAGCACCTGGTCAACTTTTTATGGGAAATGCACGTCTGCCCAGATCAACTGTTCCCCAACGCGTGGCGGCTCCTTTGTGCCTACACCATTCGGAGTTACGAGCTCGAGGATGGACCTGATCTGGACACCATGTCGAGCTTATTTTTGGCGAGGAGGGAACACGAGTCTTGTCTCGTCAATCTTAGCTTGCCTGGTCTTAAGATTACCAGGGCCCCATCGAACGTCCGGACGTGGAAGAATAAATGGTTCTTGGTCTGGGACCCTACTGGGAGGTATCTCAAATTCCCCACGGCCCCAGACAACTTCGTTCGGCCCAAGGGTACACAAAAAGCCGGCGAACTCAAGGCTCGGTACGCCCCGGCGCGTTAGGAGCCGTTCCAGGAGTACCTGGCACAGGGCCGGCTTGAGCGGGCCGGTCTGAGTCTTACACCTCCACCTCGCGAGGGCGAAGCAGGTACTTATTGTTCCTTGTTTTTGGTATTAGTTTTGGGTTTTGGGCAACGCATGGCCTCGGGGGAATACCTCGCTTATTTAGTGATGACCGTGAGCCTCGATCGGGTCATACTACTTTGATAGTTTGTGATATTCCATTTTTTCCCTTTTATCTAACTTTTTTTATATTCTTGACAGTGGACCTTTTCAACGCTCTTACCTCGAGGGCACAGGGAAATAAACCTGCGACGTCGACCTCGCATAGTTCTCGGGGCCCGAAGGGCCCTGTCGTAAAGGAGCCGACTTTCTCGACGAGGCCGCCAGCCCCGTCGACAAAGGTGACACCCCCGCGGCCGAAGGCGCCAGAGGTGAAAATTATTGAGGGGGTCCCGCCCAAAGGGAACGTCGCCAGGACATCCTCCCAAGTCCCCTGGGGATCTGGCAATGGAGCCGGATCCAAAAGGAAAGAAGCCGAGGTGCCCGTCAACCAGGATAAGAAAAAGAAACATAAGGTGGACGGCTAAAGGGGCACATCGGGGGGGGTGGCCAACCGTCCCGGTCCCGCGAGCCGGGTGATCTCCGCCAATGGCCCTCCCGCTGAGAAGTTTCACTGCCCCGGACCCGCCCGGGGTGTGCCCAAGGACTAGGACCGGGCAGACTGGAAGGAGGAGGTTACGTGGGCGAACAACCTCTCGGAGGCCGCCCTTAATGACGAGGCCCTCCGTTATTCGGCGATGGTATGCCTTTCTTTTTCGAGGTTGTTCTTACTGCTGGTTCCATGCTTATTCTTTTTTAACGCGTATATTTTTTATTTTTTCAGCATCACTTCTTCGACAATTACAACTGCAGTCGCATCGCCCTCCTCCACAAGAGCATGGACAAGCTCGAGGTGAAGCTCGAGGCCCGCACGGAGGAGTGTGCAGAGGGAGAAGGAGCTCGCGGAGGCCGAGAGGAGGACTCGGGCTGCGGAGATTGCGGCGGCAGACGAGGCCAAAGCCGCCGCTTGGGCCAGGGAGGAGGTGAAGAAGGCCAGGGGGACGGCCAACCGTCCCGGTCCCGTTAGCCGGGTGATCTCCACCGATGGCCCTCCCGCTGAGAAGTTTCACTGCCCCGGACCCGCCCGGGGTGTGCCCAAGGACTAGGACCGGGCAGACTGGAAGGAGGAGGTTGCGTGGGCGAACAACCTCTCGGAGGCCGCCCTTAATGACGAGGCCCTCCGTTATTCGGCGATGGTATGCCTTTCTTTTTCGAGGTTATTCTTACTGTTGGTTCCATGCTTATTCTTTTTTAACGCGTATATTTTTTATTTTTTCAGCATCACTTCTTCGACAATTACAACTGCAGTCGCATCGCCCTCCTCCACAAGAGCATGGACAAGCTCGAGGTGAAGCTCGAGGCCCGAACGGAGGAGTGTGCGAAGAGGGAGTAGGAGCTCGCGGAGGCCGAGAGGAGGACTCGGGCTGCGGAGATTGCGGCGGCAGACGAGGCCAAAACCGCCGCTTGGGTTAGGGAGGAGGTGAAGAAGGCCAAGGGGGAGGCGGATATGGCCAAGGAGGAGGCGAAGAAGGCCAAGGGGGAGATCGAGGAGCTCCGGACCAAACTGTCCGCGGAGCATAACTTCTTCAAGGAGAAGGAGTCGGAGCTCCGAAAGGTTGAGGAGGAGAACAGCAGCCTCCACGAACGCATCAAAGAGCTAAACGAGGAGGTGGAGGCTGCGGGCCCCAAGTATGTGGCGTCTGCCGAGTACAAGGAAGAGCTACTGAACAGCATCAACAAAATGTTCCGGCAGGCCGTCCGCATGGGGGTAAGGCAAGCAGTTGCGAAGTATGGGCACATCGATCCTCGCATTGCCTTCTTCAACCCCAACTACGCGCTTACCATGGGGAAGAAACTGGGGAAGAGCCCGAGGGAGAATACGAGTTCTTCCTTAAAGAGAATGGGACCATGGCCACCAAGGGTACCGAGGCGCCCAACGCAGAGGACCTCGGCCAGGGAGGCTCGGACCTCACCTCCGCAGATCACCATCTCGGGACGGACGTGCCAACATCCAATCCTGATGTGATCATCGCCTCACCCGTCCGCCAGGTCCCCATGGAACCCGCCGCCAAGACCCCGAAGGAGTGAGGGATGCTCGCTTCTGTAGTTTGTGTTTTTTTATATCTTTGCTATTTTGGTGGCCCCGCCGGGGTTTGTAATTATGATACTTCGGCCCTCGTGGCCTTTATATAATTTTCTTTCGCTCGCTCATTGTTGTGTTACTGTTTCTCATTTTGGTTTATTGTATATATATATGTGTATATTCTGATCCAACCCCATGGTCCGAGTGCCACAACATTTATGGTCCGCTCGGGCCACATCGGGCGTTCGTTGTATGCCTCGTCCCCGAGCCTGGCTTGGATCGCGCATGATAGATTTTATGCCATGATCACGAGCCTCGCTCGGATCGCGCATGATTGTTTTTGTTGCCTCCAACCCCAAGCGGGAAGCGAGGGGTGGAATTTGATCTTTTTAAACACGAGAATCTCTGACCCCAAGCGGGAAGCGATGGGTGGAACTTGAACTTTGCAAATCCGAGAATCCCCAACCCCAAACGGGAAGCGAGCGTTGGAATTTGAACTTCGTAATACCGAGAATCTCCAACCCCAAGCGGGAAGCGAGGGTTGGAATTTGAACTTCGTAAAACCGAGAATCTCCAACCCCTAGCGGGAAGCGATGGGTGGAATTTGATTTTCGCAAATCCGAGAATCTCCAACCCCAAGCGGGAAGCGAGGGGTGGAACTTGAACTTCGTAAAACCGAGAATCTCCAACCCCAAGCGGAAAGTGAGGGGTGGAACTTGAACTTCGCAAATCCGAGAATCCCCAACCCCAAGCGAGAAGCGAGGGGTGGACTTCGAAACGAAGTTTTCATTTTTGAGACAGATTTGAAAACACCACAACCCTTTATTCACAAAATTTGTAGGAAATAGCAGAGTTCGGAGGGTTTGCATGTAATATCTTTTGAGTCGATCGATGTTCCATGTTTTGCTCAAAGTACGCCCTTCGCTATCCTTGAGCTTGAAAGCTCCGGGCGCGACTTCTTCTCCGAGAAGGTATGGTCCTTCCCAGTTAGGATCCAGTTTGGCTCCTTTGGTACGCCTTAAGACGAGACTACTTGTGGCCAAAAGTCGGGGCCTAACCTTCTTGTCGTGATATACTGCCACGCGACGTTTGTATTCTCTGGAGCGCATGTCAGCCACCTCGCGCAGTTCGTCTCTGAACAGCAGTTCGACCTTGAGGTTGGCCTCTTTCTCTTTTTCATCGAAGTCAAAAACCCTTGCCGAAGGCACTAAGGTTTCTACGGGGACTAGCGCTTCCGCCCCGTAGGTTAGAGCGAAAGGCGTTTCCCCCTTTGCGCGACGCGCGGTGGTGCGGTATGTCCATAGGACAAGCGGGAGAAACTCCGCCCAGCGACCTTGCGCCATGCCCAGATGCTTCTTTAGATCGGACAGGATGCGAGCATTGACATTCTCCACCTGGCCGTTGGACTGGGGGTGGGTCACGGAGGAAAACTTGAGGGTTATGCCCAGGTCGGAGCAAAACGTCCGGGTTTCCTCGCAGTCGAATTAGGGGCCATGGTCAGTTATGATGGTCATGGGGACGCCAAAGCGGCAAACGAGGTTCTTCCATAGGAAGTCGCAGACCTTTGTCCCGGTGATCTTTGCCATTGCTTGTGCTTCGACCCACTTCGTGAAATAATCGACGATGACCTGAATGTACCGCACTTGGCCAACAGCCTTGGGGAAGGGGCCTAGGATGTCCATCTCCCACATTGCGAAGGGGCATGTTGTGTGGATGGAGCGAAGATGCGAGGTTGGGGTGTGCTGGAGGTTACCGTGCTTCTAGCACCCGTCACATTTCTGGACATAAGCCCTCTCGTCCTGCCTGAGAGTGGGCCAAAAGTATCCCAAATGGGTGATTTTATGCGACAAGGCGCGCCATCCGGGGTGGCCGCCACATACCCCCTCATGCGCCTCATATAGGATATGCCCCGCAGCCTCGGTTGGCACACACAGCAAGTTGGGCTCAGCGTAACCCCGGTGATAGAGCCGGCCGCCGATGACGAAGTAGCGGGCCGCCTGCATTTTTCAGCTTTCTAGCCTCTGCGGGGTTCTCGGGGAGGACACCGCTCTCCACATATCGCGTGATTGGGACCCTCCTGTCCCCGGCGGCAACGGAGAGAACCTCGCTAGTTACACTCCATGAGAGTTTCTTTTCCACAATCACACGATTCCCTACCTCCAAGGGAAGGGCAGATCCTAACCTCGTGAGAGCATCCGCCTTTGTGTTTGAGGTTCGTTGGATGGATTCCACCGCGAAGGTCTCTAGGTACGACACCAAGGCTTTAACTTTCTCTCGGTACGCAGGCAGGAACCCCATTCGGGTGTCTTATTGTCTGTTGACCTGCCACGCAACCAGTTCGGAATCGGTGTAAACTCTGATTTTGCGGGCTCCACTGAGGAGCGCCATCTCTATCCCGGAAATCATGGCCTCATATTCGGCCTCGTTGTTGGTGGCATCAAATGCAAAGTTAAGGGCGTACTCCGTCTTTATTGAGGGACCGACGAGGAATACGCCAGCCCCACCTCCGACGTCACACCGCGAGCCGTCAACGAATACTTTCCATTCCTCCGAGCTTGTTGCAGTTTCGGGGAAGGTGACTTCCACCATGAAGTCGGCGAGGGTTTTCCCCTACATCGCAGTCCTAGGGAGGTAGCTGATGTCAAACTCGGAGAGCTCGACTGCCCACTTCGTCATCCGCCCGGAGAGGGCGGGCTGGTGGAGGATTTGGCGAAGTGGGAGGTCAGAGAGGACCTGAATAGGGTGCGCGTGGAAGTAAGGGTGCATGCACCTGGCAGCGGTTACAACAACCAGGGCCATCTTCTCCGCTGGGGAGTATCGTTGCTCCACAGGCTGGAGCACGCGACTTATGAAGTAGACTAGGTGCGTAGCTTTTCTGGTTAGCACTGCGTTGACCGTCTCCAGGCTTACCGCCACATATAGTTGCAAGTCCTCGCCCTCCATTGGAGGTGAAAACGTGGGGAGTTTTGATAGGAAGGCCTTTAGCTCAGAGAAGGCGAGCTCTAGCCCCTCGTCCCAAACGAACTTGTCGTTCTTCTTAAGGGCGGCAAAGAAGGGCAGAGATTTGTCCGCCAAGCGGAAGCAAAACATTCCCAGGTAGTTCATGGCGTCATTGAGCCGCTGTACCTCAGTGCGAGATCGCGGCGACCTGATCGAGAGGATTGATTCGACCTTGGCGGGGTTGACGTCGATCTCGCGTTCGCTGATCATGAAGCCCATGAACTTTCCCGATGACACGCCGAAGATGCACTTCTCGGGGTTTAGGCTGAGACGATTGTGCCTGAGGGTCACAAAGACCTCGGCGAGGTCGGCCAGATGATCTTTGGGGATTTTGCTACGCACCAAGATTTCGTCAACATAGGCCGACACGTTCCTCCCCAGATGGTTTTTAAAGACGCGGTCGACGAGGTGTTGGAAGGTGGCCCCCGCGTTCTTTAGGCCAAATGGCATGACCTTGTAGCAGTAGGTTCCGCGTTGCGTGATGAAGGACGTCTCCTCTTTGTCACGCGGGCTCATCAAGACTTGATTGTATCCCGAGTAGGCATCGAGGAAACTCAATACCAAGAGCCCTGCAGTTGAGTCGGCCAGCTCGTCGATCAAGGGCAAGGGGTAGCTGTCCTTGGGGCAGGCTTTGTTGAGGTCCTTGAAGTCTACACACATCCGCCACTTTCTGTTGGCCTTCTTGACTAGCACGATGTTGGACAACCATCTCGGGTACTAGACATCGCGGATAAACCCCGCGGCCAGCAGCTTTACCACTTCCTCATTCGCGGCATTTGCCCTCTCCTCATTCATCTTCCTCCGTCTTTGTACCACAGGGTGGGTGGTAATGTCGACCTTCAAGGAGTGTTGGGCCACGGTTCGTGGGACGCCGCGGAGGCCCTTGGCGGTCCAGGCGAACGCATCGCGGGATCAGGACAGTAGGGCCTCTAGTGATGCCGCCGACTTCCCGGAAAGACATTCTCCCAGGTAGATCTTCTCGGACTTGTTCCCTAAGGGAGTTATCACCCTTCTTTCTGCCTCAGGGATGGGGACCGTGAAGTCTCGGACTTCGAGGTCGGCCTCGCCAAGGGACTCCACCATGAACACCGGGCATTTCTGCTTTGCCGAGGTCATGTAGCAAACGCGACCCTCTTCCTGGTTGCCCTTTACCTCTCCAACCCCGCCGTTGACGGGGAACTTCATTTTTAGGTGGTAGATGGACACCACCGCCTGGAACTTCATCAAGGATACTCTCCCGATGATGGCATTGTACACCAAGGGCAAGTGCACAACCGTGAACTCCACCATCTCGGTTCTCCTCGTGGAACCGGTGCCCAGCGTCATCCAAAGGTCTATAAGACCTGCGACGTCGACCTCGTCCCTCGATAAGGAGGTGATTTTCCCAGCGTAGGGCTTCAGGGATGTCTCGGAGTTGCCCAACTGCTCGAAAGCACCGTAGTACATGATATCTACGGAGGACCCCGTGTCCACCAGCACTCGCTTCACCATTTTTGAGCCCACTTAAGCATGTACCACCAAAGGGTCCAAGTGCGGCATGTGGAGCCCCTTGGCATCCTCGGAGGTGAAGGCCAGGCCTACGTGGGACTGTGAGGTCTGGGCAACGCTAAACACCGAGGGCTCATGATGGCTTGCCCTCGCGTACCTCTTCCTCTCCGCATGGCTTGTCCCTACCAGCGAAGGTCCACCCGAGATGGTATGAATATACCCATCGGGTGAGGTTGTCTGCCCAGACCGCGCATGCTTCGTGGGGGCATGCTGCTCAACGTTGTTGGCCTGAGCTTGACTCAGGCCTTGCGGTACGGTGTTGGCTCTTGATGCAGGTTGGCGCATTCCTTCTCGTTTGGGTTGTACAAGGGGCCGCCTTTGCCCCTATAGCCTCGTTGCTTTCCACCGAAGCAGTTCCAATTGCTATCGCGGTTGTTGTTGCGGTTGGTTTTGTTCTCGTTGTTATTGTTGTTATTGTTGTTATTGTTCCTGTTGTTGTTGTTGTTGTTCTTGTTGTTGTTGTTGTTGTTCCTGTTGTTGTTGTTTTTGACAGGGGTCTGGGCCTGCGTTACATACGCATCCCTCGCGGCTGGCGCGACCACCTTCACCTTTCCCTTAGCCTCGGCGATGATTTCCTTATCGGTCCTCGGTTGCGAGCTTTGGTTGGCGGCGTCCTCAGCGTACACCTGGGCAGTGATCTGGGCACACAGGTTGTCGTACGTCGCTGGGCACTTCAATAAAATGTAATTCTTGAAAGCCCCCTGGCACAGGTTACCCATGAGGGTGTCGCGCACAGACGATTCATCAATATGCGCGATGAAGAAGGTGCCCAGTGTCTCGCCCTCTCCCTTCTCGACACCGCGGAGATCCTATATGTTCTTCTTGCGCTTCCTCGGACCGCTGAAGTGTGCGATAAAGGACCCGCACAATTGAGCAAACGAGGCCACAGATCCAATCTTGAGACTGATGAACCATGTCATCGCAGCCTTTTCCAGGGTGGTTGGGAAGACACGACAGAAAATGGCGTCGTTGTAGGAGTTGACGTTCATCTGGACAACGAAGTGTTTCACGTGCTCCTCCGGGTCTGCCGAACCGTCATAAAGCCCCATTTGTGGTCTATGGAAACCCTTGGGCATGGGCGCGCTTTGAATCTCGTCCACAAACGGGGAGAGGCTCCCGGCCTCAACCTGGAGTTGTGGTCGCGACTTTTGCGATCGCGACCTTTGGTTGTGCATCGCGCTCCCCGCTGTCTCGGACAACTCCGGATCCTGCATCCTCGAGCGACGCAAGCGGGATCTCGAGATCTGCATGGGATCCCGGGGGGCCTCTCCATTGATGAGCCGTTGGTCGACGTCTCGCGCCATGGCACATGCCCGGGGATGTACGCCGGGTACGTACTCGGAGTGGGGTTGTCCCAGGGCCGGCACGGGGGCGTATGAAGGGGCGAAGCCCTGCTGGTATTGCCCATAGCCCGGGTAGGGATATGGGTTTGGGGGAGCACCGCCCGATTCATGCCCCTGGAATGGGTAAGGGTTTTATGGTGCGTTGTACGTCCACCCGGGGGTACTATGAACGGACAACCCGGCGGTCCCGTATTCATCCATTGCGAGGTTTCGAACATGTTGTCGGGGTGTTGGGGGAAGAAGTTGTTTGGACAAGCCATTTTGAGGGGTTCAAAAGCCAAGGTTTGCACAAACCGGGAAACTGCTTAGGATGAAGAAGTTCCCACAGACGGCGCTAGTGATGAAACCCGAAATAAACCAGCGCTAGAAGACAAGAAACGAGATTACTTTTATTAGATCGTGCAAACACTTGCTCTTTATTTATTGTTTTATTATGACGAGGTTACAAGCAAACGAGACTACACTTTAGACCCCCTAAGAGTATTCGAGATATCGATCTAACAAGGTTCGAGATCTCCTAATTGCTACGAGATTATATCACCCACAGGCAGTCTGATGACCTCTGGCGACGAGGTTGAAGAGCTTGAGTTAGTGTGTGGTGATTGTGGTCTGCGAAATGATGTTGCGAGGTCTCTGATGCGAATGAGGACTTTGTGCGACGTGAAGTCTTTTTGTGGACTTCACTTGTCTGTAGCGAGGTCTTTGAAGATGATTCAACACGTCGATCTTCAACGAGCAAGATAGTTCTTGAGTTAAAGATGTTTTTCGACCCCTTGCTACCTACGAGGTTCTCCTCTATTTATAGAGAGTTGAAGAGTTAAGTTTCGTTGTTTACTCGATGTGGGACGCCCGAGATCAGGGCCTCTGATTGCTCCGGTTGTGAGGCAGCTAATCATTCATTGGGGGAGCGGCAACAACTGAGTGGTATAGCCGGGCGGGGGTGTCAGCTTCTGAGTGACGAGGTTTAGACCTCGTTGCCGAGGTTTCGAGTCCTCGTAAAGGTCGTGTTTTGCTTGTTTTTTGAGAGGGGTACGGGAATGGACCCCGGGTTCGACTTTGGGAACCCCGTTGGTCCCGCTAACCCTCGCAACCCGGTCCCACCTCCTATCTCGCCATTTTGAGCACCATCAGGTTGGCAATGCACTTTCGAAGCTCAATGCTATAGAGGAGCGGCTCAATGACTTTGGAGCCTGATCTCAGTGACTGTCACACACTCATGGCCTTCTCTACCCCTCTCTTTCTATCTTTTCCACATTATTTCTCAATTTAAAAGACTTCTTGTTGTTTAGTTCGATTTGGTTGTACTGCATCTCTGAACTGTTTGTGTTTGCATCGAACTTTTTCTCTTGCCATGGTGGATGACTTTTTATGATTGTTTTGATATTATTCTTTAAGTTTCTATATTGGCCTCTGATTTCTTTTCTTGTTTTAGCAATCTTTTTTATGATGCCAAAAGGGGGAATTAACCGGGGGAATAGATTTATTAGGGGGATCAAAATACTGAAATCATGAGGTTACTAAGCTTAGGGAGAACTTTTTATGTTTTTTGTGCTTTGCTTTTTTTACTGTGTTGTTTTTGTATACTGCATAGCTTTTATCAGAACAAGTTGTTTGTCACCATCAAAAAGGGGGAATTTGTTAGAAGATGGAAGATTGAAATCCGACCAAGTGATAAACTTGGAAGGGAGTGGTTTTTCTCTAAGTAAACTAGTTGGTTTACAAGGAGTTTCCACTATACATCGCTTGTCATTGACTGTTGGTAACGTTTATTTTACTATCTAATTATTCCGCTGCTTTAATACTCAAATTCGACGACTTCGCAGGATCGCCGACTCGTTCTAGTACTAACGATCCTATAACAACTTTGCCTGAAAAGACGACTTGCTTTGTTTCCCTTTCACACACTCTTCACATAAGCTTTCCTTTTCTGTAAGAACTTTGGGAAGTCCTATCACCAGATCTTGTGAGTAGAGTTTGTAAATTCCTTGATGATTTGCGTGACCAAACCTCCTATGCCAGAGATTGGTCTTATCAGCTACTGTAACAAAGCATAGTTCTTCTTGTGGTTGGAAACTTGAGTCGACAAAATACACATTGTTATGACTCTTTCCCTTCAGGACCACAAGATTTGAATTCAGGTTCTTGATCGTACAGCCATCTGAGGTAAATGAGACCTCGTTGTTCCCTTGGTCACAGAGTTGAGCAATACTCAACAGATTGTAACCAAGACCTTTTACCAAGCTCACGTCTTTAACACTGGTTTTATCATTTAGCTTGACTTCACCCCCTCACTTCAACCTGCAAGTAAGAAATCACATTTTAACGACCCAGGCCTTCTTAGCCTTCTCGAGTCGGTTAGCATAGCTCATAGAATGATAAATTTGAGATTGAACTAAAGTAGCTTTCTGTGTACTCTTGGAACTAGAAGCAATATTTGAGGAATCAACATGGTTTTTCCCTTTATCAGTTTTAGAATTTTGCTTCTTTTGTGGTTGTGGAGCCGGTTTCTTTTTGTTCTGATGAGATTTGTCATACCCTTTATTTTTCTTACCAGACCACTGTTTCTTATTGTTCCCTGTATTCTGGTTTTGAATCTTTTTATTAGATACTTCTAATCTAACCTTACATTCCTTTTGAACATGACCTCCCTCACCACAGTGATAACACGCCCTATAATATTCGCCGAGATAGCGTTTGGGAAGTGGTTCTGGAGGGTATGTTCCTTAGCACGTTCCTTGGAAGGAACTCTGTGTTGGTTCCCTTGAGACTGTTTTAGATATATCTTATGAGCCGTTTTTCCAGAATACCACTCAGAGTTATCATTCAAATTACTCTCAAGAATCTTAACCCTACCCTCTAGATAAGTAACTTTATCTCTAGCGAATTGAAGTTCCATAGCTTTTCTTTCCATCTTTTCTTCAAAGCTAAGGTCATCAGGAGGATATTGAGATTTATCATTACCATAACCAATACCACATCTAGCCGGATTAAACACAATCTGAGTTCGTTTATTAAGCTCATTCTCTAATTCCTCTCCTTTGAGTTTATAGATAAGCAAATCCGTCCTAAGCTCGTTATTGGTTTCAGTGAGAGTCTTAATATCTTTCTTTAGGTCTTCACACTCTGAACAAGGAAAACACTAGTAACAGTGGACTCTGATAATTTTTCTTCAAGATTAAGACATTTCTCATCAGAAGCTTCTATTTCATCTTGCATCTTTAAGTTATCTTCAAACAGCTTTTTAACAAGGATGACAAGATCAGATTGTTTAGCATTCTCTAAACTAGCAAGGAATTGTTCAGGAGTTACCTCTTGGTCGACATCTTCAGTCTTCAGAGTCATGGCACAAACCTTTGATTCAGATTCACCATCTGAGTCAAGATCCCATGCAGCGATGTAGGCCTTCTTCTTCTCGTTCCCAAAATTGTTACCTTTGGGACAACTTTTAGCATAGTGACCCTTTTCTTGACAGTTGAAACAGGTAACATCCTTGATATCCTTCTTTTCTGAGTTGATCTTCTCTTGTTCCTTCCAGGCTCCTTGCTTCTTGCCTCTCTTGTAGAATTCCCTCATTGTTTTTGTTATGAGAGCCACATCAGAGTCATCCTCTGTAGAATACACTCCTCTTCCAGCAGTAATGTTCTCAATGGCCTTCTCAACCTTGAGAGCAATACCTTTGTCAGAACTTGAGGAACTATTTTTGATTTTCTCATATCGTTCATAGTCCGTCAGTTTCCCAAAGATTTCATGAAGAGTGCATGTCTTCGTGATTGGATTTTCTCTTAGCAAGCCTCTGGTCATAACATACTTGGGACCAAGACCATCAACAATCGTAGAGATTTTCTCCGACTGAGTGATGTCCTTTTCGATCCAAGATGGTTGATGCGATTTACCAATGCCTCGAACCGAGATTGGTAGGTGGCAATGGTTTCACCATCCTTCATTTGGAAGTTGTAGAACTCCTTCTTGGCATCCTTTTGATGGCTTTCCTTCAGATCTGTACTACCG
The DNA here is from genome assembly GCA_964016875.1 of Fallopia convolvulus. NCBI lineage: Eukaryota > Viridiplantae > Streptophyta > Magnoliopsida > Caryophyllales > Polygonaceae > Fallopia > Fallopia convolvulus. The sequence goes on from OZ024721.1 coordinate 12,379,447, forward strand.
ATGTGCATTTTCTCTATAGCCGCCCATGCTTCTTTTGCGGTTTTACAGTTCACCACCCTTAGCAGATCTTCAACACCCAAGGCATTGTTCAGCAACATTTGTGCCTTGTAGTTCTTCTCCATTCCTGACCATTCAGTTGGTCCCCATTCGGATTTTTTGTCCTTCTTGTCCGTAGGAATGGTGTAGTCTCCATCCTCAATGACTGTCCAAGCTTGGTAGTCATTGATTTTGAGCCAAGTAGCGAAGAGGATTCTCCAGTGGTCATACTCTCCAGCAACAAGTATTGGAGGATTGTTGTTTCCAGTCCCAACGTTGTGAGTGTTGTTTGAAGTCATTTTGTATTCCTGCACTAACACACAATCTAGAGCAAACCTGCTCTGATACCAATTGTTGGATCGCGACGCGTTAGTAACAAGTCGGGGAACTAGTAATGTTCCCTGGGCAGCGGAAATAAACAATAAGAACACAGAATTTAGAGAGGAAAACTTTCTGTCCAACCAACAAGTCGTAGAAAGAAAAAACCTCTACCTCTGAGACTCCTTCTCAAAGGATTTTCAATAGAATACTTTTATTAAGTTTCAACGATTACAAGGCAAGTCAAGTTCCCTGGTAACTAAGGCACCAACCAAAGTTCAACCAACTAGACTTCTACAACCCTAAGCGTAAACCTAAGACAAAGTAAACTACTGACTTACTTGTGGACTCTTCACCGGAAAAAGCCACACTCTCATACACTTGAAAAGCTCACTCTCCAAGTTCGTCGTCTACAACCACACTTAAACCCTAGCTATAACCTAGCTATTTATAAGATATGTCAAGTGTGATCTCATACGTAATTCTTGCCTAATTACGCAGATATTCCACTTAACAAATCCCACACAATAAGGAGAAAGTATTGTTTGTGATTTCGGATCCTCAACCATGTCGATTCTTTCCAAAACCGAATGATCTCGGATTTCTTTAGATAAGATCGTGTGAAGTTTGATCTTATCCTTCCTTTGATCTCCTCAAACAACCGCCTACAGCTGTCATATCTTCGTAGAAGATTGCTCGTAGAAGATCTGGTAACTTGCCATTAATAGAAAGCCGCGTTCCGTCTGAGATGCGCTTCCTAAATTTGTCACTCGTTCCCTCCATCGTTCCTCACAATGTTCCGTCACTCGTGATTATGTACCTGTTTTTCTGAAACACTTACATGTAGAAGCAAGTTATATTATCTATGTTTGTTATCATCAAAACTAAGACAAAGCATGGAACAACCATTGTTCCAACATATAGTATTATACAATTTGCATTATAAACATGCTAAGTCCTTAACTATTCATCCATGTATATGCAAAATTATATTTAATTATAATTATAGTTCTAAAATTCGAGGTTTTCTTAAAACTAAAACTTTTAATTTGACATAAAAATATTCGTAATCAAATCATTTTGAGAGCATATAAATATTTAAAACATAAAATAACGATTGGGATAGTTTGATGGCAATTGGCAATGCATCCATCTTTATATTTAGGCACATTTTTAAAGCACGATCATTGATTTGTGTAAGATATTTTTTGGCAAAGAAGTTGCTATCAGTCACTCTTCACATCTTTTCATCCTCTTCAAAATTGATTGTAAACATCTCATCCAATCCAGCCAACGTAATCTAAACAACTCTATATATATAAAGTATCGATTTTTCTAACCTATGTTCTAAGGGCATAGGTTAAGAACCTAATTATAACTAGAAATCAATGATTTAGAAAGTTGCCTAAAATTGCAAATAGTTTACTTTTATACAGAGTACAAAATGCAAATGATGTTTTAACCCGATAACTGAAAGATTTATTACAATTGAAAAGAAGCAGGACACACGCTCCATGTTCAGTTCATTGTAAAAGTGCATCATTATATTGAAAAAATGCATTGCGAAATACCAAAAAGTGTATTACTAAACCAAAAAAGTGCTAACAAAAATGAAGTCATCGGTTCATTGTAAAAGTGCATTTGTAATGTACTTTTTAGTATATCGGAATGCACTTTTTCACCATAACGAATCAACGATGCACTTTTGTAATTTCCGAGAAATTACAAAAATGTCACCGCGTCCCTAAAAAGGGACAAAACATCAGCCCTTGGATCAAGGAGATCTAAGAGTTTTAAACACTCCTTATCTTATAGGATAAGGAGTTGTTTTTTGAACCAAACTCTATGTTAAGGTAACTGTCAAATATATCGGTAACAGACTAATGAATGTTCAATGTTGTGCTTAGGGAAAATTTGACCTCCCACATCACGAGTTGTTATTTTTCGGGAGAACTAACTTCCCACATTATGACACATTATTTATCATAGATTTGTTATAAGTTGAAAGGGAGTGCCCCATCTTGACCCTAAGATTTTGTTGCGGCAGAATTATTCTGAATCAATGTTGTTGTTATTGTTGTTAAAAAAGATGTTTTTCATAGTCAAAAACGAGAAATTCATTGGATTCCTTAGGTTTTATGATACGGAAGGCATGGAAAAATCGAGACCGGTTCGGATTCGTCATCGCCCGAAGCGATACGAGGATTAATATTTTAGATAATTTTTTATATTTTACATGTTTCGAACATTATTATTATTTTATGTAATTTTTTTATAAACTAGAGATTCGCTCTCTTCTCGGGTTTTCCTTACGGTTCTTTCCCGGGACGCCTTTTTTGAACCGTTAGGGCTTAGGTATAAATACTCTTGGTTTCACTTCTTATAATTTATCCAAGAATAGTTTACCCTAAATTCCTTTAATTCTCTCTTTATTGTTTATCCCGAGTCGGAGTCCACACCGGGCTAGGCTCAAACCCCTTGACCAACAAGGGTTCGATACGCGGTCCACACCGGGCTCGTATCAACTGGTGCTTTCATCTTAAACCACCATGTCTACACCGACGGATAACTCCGCCACCATGCCCGATCTGCGTGAATTGGTGCTTCAATTGACCGATCAGATTCAGACGCTTCGATGCGATCTCGATCTGCAGAAGGCTAGCAACGCTAATCTGCGCGAGTTCGTGCAGGGACGACCGAACCCTAGTGACGCCATCGCGGCCATGCCGATCGCCGCCGCCCCGTCCTCGCAACCGCTAGCGGGCTGGCCGCCAAACCCGAACCCTAATTCAGCGCCGCAAAGTACCGCGGGCTGGCTGCAGCCGGCGTGGGTCACCAGCGGTGCCCCGCCTCCTTCGTTGGGTTGGCCTCCGCCGAGTGCTACTCCGGGGCCATCGACTCTACCCTCGGCGCCGACAGCTTGGACCGCACACCCGACCTAGGGGTCGAATGGTTCTTTCCACCGCGATCCATGTGCGAACCCCCATTCCATTAATTCGGACACTCGGGTTACAATTAGGGCTCCACCCGGACACGACAGCCTCCCCAAAATGCGTGTGGATCCTCCTCGCTTCAATGGCACGAATCCCAACGGGTGGATTTTCAAAGTGCAAGCCTATTTCGATTACTTCTATACAACCGATCATGATCGTTTGAGGCTCGCCGGAATGCTGTTTGATCATCCTGCATCCGAATGGTTCCGCTATCAACGTCACAATTATTGTGGTGAAAGGTGGTCTACTTTCTTGCGCTCTGTCCAAAAGCGCTTTGACCCGACTTATTATGAGGATTATGTCGGACTTTTGGCCAATTTGAAACAAAAAACGACGGTCATAGATTATCAATCTGAATTTGAGGCTTTGTTGAACAAGGTTACTGGGTTATCAGAAACCACACTAATATCTTTATTCAAAGCAGGTTTAAAGCAACAAATCCGCCGGGAGTTGAATTTGAGAAATCCGGTGGCATTAGCGGAAGCCTTTGCGCTAGCGCGAGAGCTTGCCGCGTCGTTTGCCGAGACTACGGCACCTTGGACAACGAACCGCCGCACGTGGTCCCCAGCAAGAGGCCGCCATCCGACTCCACCAACGAAACCACAATCGGCGCCTACGCCGTCCCCGAGCACAGCAACTCCGACACCGTCTAACTCTAAAGGTAACTACTCCACTCTTCCAATTAAGCGTCTTACTATGGCTGAACGTAATGAACGTACTAAAAAGGCTTGTGTTGGAATTGTGATGAGAAGTACACACGGGGACATCGTTGTACACCAAAATTTCTGGCATTATTAAGCTGTGATGAAAGTGAGGGAGAAGACAGTGAAGATGAACATGAAGAACTCGCTGTCACGGGGGATATCTCAAGCCTCAATTCTATGGAGGGTCTCCCGAATCCACGTTCTTTTAAATTATCCGGAGATATTAAGGGAGTATAGGTTCATGTTCTGATTGACGGCGGTAGCACACACAATTTCATTCATCTACCACTGGCTGAATCACTGCAATTACCGCTATCAAAGATCGCACCATTCAGGGTCTTTGTCGGAAACGGAGCTTATCTTTTGTGCACACATCAATGTCCGAGTACCGCCATCTGTTTGCAAGGGCACACTTTCTCTATTGATTTATATGTCCTGGCTGTTCATGGACCGCAGATTGTTCTCGGCGTTCAATGGCTTCAGACACTGGGTATTGTCGCTCATGATTACGCTAAATTAACTATGCAGTTCTCGTGGAATGATGCTACTGTGTTTCTGAAAGGTGACAGGCAGTTTCCGAAACAAATTTCTATGTCTGCACTACACTCTCTATGCGCTTCTGACGCGATCTTAGAGTGTTTTGAGCTTCTGAGTATTTCGGCCACGTCGGCCTCGGTGACGGACGAATTTCCGGCGGACCTCATTCCGGAATAGCGCGCCGTCCTCACGCACCACGCAGCCGTGTTCTCTATGTCGGAGGGCCTCTCGCCGCCGCGAATTTGGGACCATCATATTCATTTGCAGCCGGGTTCTAATCCCGTCAATGTCCGTCCCTACCGTTATCCGCACTTTCAGAAATCAGAAATTAAACGGCAGGTGAAAGCAATGCTGGATCAGGGACTTATTCAACACAGCACAAGTCCGTTTTCCTCCCCAGCACTTCTTTCAAAAAGAAAGACGGCAGTTTCCGCTTCTGCATTCATTACAGAGCACTCAATAACATCACGGTCGCAGATAAGTTTCCTATCCCCACCGCTGATGAACTTTTTGATGAATTACGACATGCGGTTATTTTTACTAAGCTTGATCTTCGTTCAGGATACCATCAAATCCGAATGCACTAAAATGATATTTATAAGACCGCTTTTCGGACACATGACGGTCATTTCGAGTTTTTAGTCATGCCATTCGGACTGACTAACGCCCCATCCACTTTTCAGGCGGCTATGAACCACTTGTTTGCTCAGTATGTACGGGATTTCGTTATTGTCTTTTTTTATGATATTCTGATCTATAGCCCATCAGTTGAAGCTCATGCTAATCACCTGGCTACTGTCTTACAGATTCTACAGGCTTATCACTTCTTTATTAAAGGCTCCAAGTGTTCCTTGGGGACGGCTAGAGTGGAGTACCTGGGTCATATTGTATCCGCAGGCAATCTGTTAGCGGATCCGGCAAAGTTGTCAGCCATGTCTGATTGGCCACCCCCTCGATCGATTAAGCAATTGCGCGGTTTCCTTGGTTTTACAGGTTATTACAGGAAATTCATTCGCAATTATGCTCTGTTGGCAGCTCCTCTGACTGATCTTTTGAAGAAGGATAAATTTACTTGGTCAGAATCAGCCGTGTTAGCCTTTCAGCACTTGAATGAAGCCATGCTGAATCTGCCTATTCTGTAGTTACCCGATTTCTCCAAGGACTTTGTGGTGGAAACGGATGCTTCTGACGCAGGTGTGGGCGCCGTGCTTTTACAGGATTGACGGCCACTGGCATTTTTCAATAAGAAACTGGGTCCTCGACGTCGCGGGTCTTCCGCATATCATAGAGAGCTCTTTGCTATTGTTTCCGCTGTTCAGAAGTGGCGTCAGTATTTGCTCGGCCGTGAGTTTCTGATTCGCAATGATCAGAAAAGTCTTAAAGAGCTCCTCACTCAAGTTATTCAGACCCCGGATCAGCAATTCTTTATGCGAAAGCTTATGGGGTACAAATTTCGCATCGAATATAAGTCCGGCGCTAGCAATCGCGTGGCGGACGCCCTTTCGAGATGTATGATTGATGATGATGTCGTGCTTTCTCAGTTGCTGTCATTCTCAGCGCCTCTCCCGGGCGTACTACCGCGCTTACGTCAGGAAAATGCGGTTCTGCTGGATTTGCAAGCGTGGCACGCCGAGTGTAGTGCCGGCACTTTAGCCGCCCCATTTCGAATACACGCCGGGATTCTTTACTATGGCCATCGTTTGGTAGTGGGTGCGGCATCACCCCTCAAGGCCGAGATTCTGGCCGAATTTCACGCCTCGCCCACCGTCGGACATCCAGGCGTAGATCGCACTTTCCGTCGCGTCTCCGATGTGTTCTTTTGGAAGGGTATGCGCGCTGATGTAAAACGCTTTGTGGATTCGTGTTTGATTTGCCAATCCACCAAGTATAGTACTAGTAAACTAGCAGGATTACTGCAGCCTCTGCCTGTGCCTCAGCAAGTTTGGGACGACGTGTCCATGGATTTCATTACGGGATTGCCCCTGTCCCGTGGTAATACTACTATTTTGGTGGTCGTTGATCGACTCTCCAAATATGCACATTTCGGCGCATTGGGGACCTCTTTTGACGCCCCGCGCGTGGCTGCCTTGTTCGTGGATCTTGTGGTTAAACTTCATGGTATTCCGGCTTCTATTATATCCGACAGGGATCCTATTTTTCGTAGTGCATTTTGGTCGGAATTACACCGTTTGAGCGGCACTAAATTGCGCCATAGCACAGCTTACCACCTGCAAACGGATGGCCAGACAGAAGTCAAGAATCGGGGTTTGGAGCAATATCTCCGTGCGTTTACGCAGGGTCGACCGCGCCGCTGGTTTGATTTCCTTCCATGGGCTGAGTTAGCCTTGAATTCTATGTTTCATGAGGGCCTCGGCATGTCACCCTTCAAGGTGTTGTATGGTCGGGACGCACTGCCGATTGTGCGGGCTACTATTCCCGTGGGCCCTCCTACGCCGGCAGCTGAGGCAATGCGCGATCGGGAATAGGTGCTCGAGTTAATTCGTTCCAACCTTACAAAAGTGCAACAGCGGATATGCACTCAGGCTAACAAGCACCGGAAAGATGTGGTTTTTGAGGTTGGTGATCGCGTCTTATTAAAACTGCAGCCATATCGGCAACATTCTGTCAGTCGCCCTCTTTCTGCCAAACTTGCTCGCCGTTTTTATGGTCCGTTTACGATTCTAGAGCGAATTGGTTTTGTTGCTTAGAGCTCCCGGCTTCAGCTCGCATTCATAATGTATTTCATGTGTCGTTGCTTCGACCGTTTGTTTCGGACGGATCACCAATTCTGCCCGCCTGACTGCCTAACGAATTTCTCTATGATCGGCCGATTTCCCGCCCGTTACGAGCTACGGCCAATCGTGAGGTCCTCGCTGAACGACACCCTCAGACGGAGTGGTTAGTGGATTGGGACGATGGTGCACCGGATTCTTCTACTTGGGAGCATGTCGATAGGTTGCACCGTGTTTTTCCTGATTTACGGCTTGAGGACAAGCCTATTCTCATCGGGGGAGAGAATGATACGGAAGGCATGGAAAAATCGAGACCGGTTCGGATTCGTCATCGCCCGAAGCGATACGAGGATTAATATTTTAGATAATTTTTTATATTTTACATATTTCGAACATTATTATTATTTTATGTAATTTCTTATAAACTAGAGCTTCGCTCTCTTCTCGGGTTTTCTTTACGGTTCTTTCCCGGGACGCCTTTTTTGAACCGTTAGGGCTTAGGTATAAATACTCTTGATTTCACTTCTTATAATTTATCCAAGAATAGTTTGCCCTAAATTCCTTTAATTCTCTCTTTATTGTTTATCCCGAGTCGGAGTCCACACCGGGCTAGGCTCAAACCCCTTGACCAACAAGGGTTCGATACGCGGTCCACACCGGGCTCGTATCATTTTATGGTACAAACCTTTGGAGTAATTTGTTTGATTGGTGTTTCGAGGTCAAAGAGCACTCAAAGTAAAAGAAATTATGACACTTCATGAAAAGGAATGAATCCAGGAATGAGAATCTCACAACACGCTAGAAGAGTTGAAGAGAAATTTATGGAGAAGTGTAAACGGAGCCGACATTGTGAGGAAATGTGAGCGATTATAAGTTTGAAGTTCAATGACATTCAAAGGTAAGTCTGGAAATAGAAGATCCGTTTAAGATTAGAGATAGAAGATCCGTTTAAGGAAAAAATACAAGTTGTAATTTGGTACTTAAAACAGAACTAGGCATGAAAATTAGGTTGAATTTCAGATATATGCAATTTGGTGCATGATCAAATTCTCCGTATTGTACAATTTTAGAGAAGAAATGGTCCAATTCGGTCCCCCAATGTGAGGTTATATGAATTGAAGTTTCAGTATCGATCAATACTTAATACTCGTTTGGACCATCATCAATTTACTCATACAATTAATCGATGGACCTGACTAGTTAGCTCGCTAGGATTGCATCGATCATATAAACGAGTTCTTCCTATTTTATCTACGTTAAAAATAAAAAAAACCACATCATGTCCTAGATGAGATAAGGACGCGATTAACAAAAGAGGAAATGGAACTCCTCGCTAACATCTGGTGGTGCCTATGATACTCTAGGAATAAAAGAGTTTTCGACAGCAATAGTAACAATAACTTGAATAACGCCACAAAAATTTGCGACTTTATTCACAACCAAATTAAAAATTGGAAAAACGCGGATGCATTGGCCTTGGATAACCCACGTTCCGGAACGGCTAGTGGTGGGCCAAAGCGAAAGCTCACAAAATGGGAAAAACCCAAAAGTGATTTTACTAAATTGAATTTTGATGGTGCAGTTAATGCAGATGGCGTGGCTTCTTACAGGTTCATTCTCAGGGATTCCGGCGGCTCCCCCATCCATTTTGACGGAGGATTGATTGGTCATCAGTCTGTTCTGACTTCCGAGACCATCGCCTTACGCCAGGGACTACTCGAGGCCATTCGTCGTGGCATTCCCCGGATCCAGATTGAAGGCGATAATTTGCAACTGGTCAAGGCCGTTCTTGGTGACTGGCGCTGCCCGTGGGAGATTGAGTTGCTTCGTTCGGACATCCACTGCTTGCTGGCTCGTTTCCAGGATTGGGATATCGCTCACGTCAACCGTTAGTGCAATTCGGTGGCGGACTACATTGCTAGATCTTTCCGACGCGTCTCCTCTATTCCACTTGCAGTTGACTCAGATTTGCACACCCTCATCCATCAGATGCTCTTGGGCGATCACTAGCTTGTTAGTGACCACCCAAATTCCTTTTCTTATAAAAAACAATAAATATAAATATAGTTCTTCGTAATTAATGTCATACAACACATATACCATATTCATAAAATAACCCGTTAATAACTAAAATATACGGAGTATTTAAAGACCGATGGCCCATTATCTCTATAGATAGTTAGCATTTACCATCAAACTTAGGTCGAGTTAATGTGTGTCTATTGACACATTAATAAATAGATAAAAAAATTGTTTTGAAATGTTTTTACTAATTATTTATTTAGGAATTTTTTTTAGAGTTTATGTATTTTTTTTAGAAATTTTAATTTAAATATACTTCTTATACTATGCTCTTAGGATATAGCTAGGTTAGAGTTAAAATTAAATTGAGAAACTATTTTCCTATACTCCCTAAATTGAAATGGGTAAATCTTATAACTAATTTTAAAATGAATAAACAATCACCATACTTTAACTTTAGTATTGTTAGAAAATTAAATTCATTAAACTTTAGTTAAAATTGTTAAAACAAATAAATTGATCGATGTTCCCTCTCTCATCTAAATACTTTGTTAATGTTTGTCTTATGTTATTAGCGAGGGAGATTTAAAACATTTGAAGATTCAAATTAATGTATACTCGTACTCAAGAGCAGCTAGCTAGCGCGTGACGTACATAATTAATATACCCTTCATCGTGTATATAAAATTAGATATCGATCTATGACACATTGCATGTGAGCACTGCCTTAATATTTGGGCTCAAACTCCTTTAATATAAAGAAAGAAACAGACAGACTTTCTTAGGGTAGTTTTAATTAGAGTGTAACTCACTACACTTCTCTTCCACCCTAGCTAAGCTAGCTAGCTCTATAGAACTTTCCACATCTTGAGTTTAAATGTTAGTATTGTAGATCGAACAACAATTCAAGATCCATGGATGATCAGAAGCAATCAAGAACCCTATCAAAGGAAACCTCGTCGGAGCCGTCTTTTAGGGTTTTATACTACGGAGAGAGTGGCGCCGCGGTGCCTTTCAAGTGGGAGTCACAGCCCGGAACGCCCAAACACGCCCTCTACTCCGACTACGCCGCCATGCCGCCGCTCACTCCGCCGCCCTCCTACTTGGCCCGGCTATGCCGACGCGAGCCCGACCCGAAAAGCAAGGGCCACCATCGCCGGAGGCTGAAGATGGTGGTGCTCCTCACCGCCCTCCCCCGGCTCGTAAGGAGAGGCTCCCACGTGTCCCCAACATCCTCCTACTCCTCTGAAACGACGTCGTTTTATTCGAAGGGGCGGAAGACGAGGCCGCCGTTGATGGTGGCTTTGATGGATGAGGAGGATCTTGGGGAGGAGAGGATGAGGATGTGCTTTGGTGGCCGGTTTGGGAGCTTCAAGAACGCCTTCTTCTCGGTTGTCGGTTTTCGCCGGAGATCATCGTCGAGTCATTCGGTCGGTTACTTTGTCTAAGTAAGTTCATCATTTTGTCATTCATGTTCTAAAATCCTCGTCTAGGCTCGTCTAGCCCGCCTAAGCAACTGCCTAGGATTGCCTAGATAATCGTTCAAGTCACTTAGTAGCTTCCCTTTTCGTCAAGGATTTGCCTACAAGTGTTAAATTAGCTATGTACGTGCTATATCTTGTGTCATTGGATCGCTTAATTCGGTCTCCACTTGCTTTCATATATGTAAATTGATTTGTGAGATTCTAGCTCGATCTCTTCTAGCTAAATTATTACTGGGTTTTTTTTTTTAATGAACTTATGTAAACGAACAAATCTATCTATCTATCCATCTAATATATCTTGTCATATGTTTTGCCTTGAGAATTGTATGTTATGGATTTGTTATAGAGTAAAATGCTGTTCTTTATATTTCTGTATCCAATGCAAGAAGAATGAAAGGAAGGATAGACGTACGATTGCATGTAAAAACCTAGGCTGGCGATCAATAAAATGTTGTACAACTAGTAAAGTCTGGCTCTGAATTCAATAAAATGGTGCGTAACGGGCACGTCTGGTAAGTGGACTTTTGGTTACATATAGATTAATTAATTGTTACAATATTCGATCTGTTGCATGTAACAATAAAATAACATCACAAAACCAAATTTTTTACTACGTACTGGAGTATTTTTTAAAAGGAAGAAATTAAAAAAAGACTGAATTTGCATGAAAAAGTTGACGGTGGAGAGTGAACCCAATAAATGGAGGTTGCTGAAAGAAATGGGGTCTGATTCATAAATTCTGTCTGATGGGGGGCGGTGGGTGCAGATGCTGCTAGATTGTGTTCCTTACATTATAGTTTACGTTGCAACAACGTAACAAAGGTTAAATGCATGTCAGCACTCAGCATATATTGGTAGCTAGAATTACTAATTAGGGTGGTGGCTGCTTAGATTTCCTTCTACCATCACCATGGTATGTATTACTATGAATGTAAAAAGATTTAACAAAATAAAATAGTACATAAATTTATGTGGTCCAATAACATTGTGTTAACTATGTCTATGGATAGAAGAATAATTGATTTCATTAGAAGGCAAAAAAAACAAATGTTATTCTATAATTATGAAGCGTTTTAAGAATATACTAGATGGTTTGGCCCGTCCGTTGGACGGTCTATATATTAATTTTATAATTAGACATCGATAATTGTGTATGTTATTTAAATTAGAATAGAATTGTAAATTATATGTGTTAACCTGTCCAATAAAACAATGAGCAAAACAATGAGTAATATTGCTCTACGCAGTGCATTACATAAGATTCCTCTATAATCATAAATGAATAATACTATGTTAAGAGGAAAGTTTTTTTACAAATTGGGCCTTTAAATGTGTCATGCATGTTTTATCTTACTGTTAGAAACCAAAAATTGCGTACTTATATATTTCTTATCAGACACTTCATCAAGTGTGAAAATTTTGGGTTTTTCTTGTGTTTAATTTGTTAGCCAAGGGTGACAACTTTTGGGTCTCCATGGATGAACATACAATCATTTTCCCTGCAAAATATAAAACAAAAAGGTAATGTTTGTTCCTAATATTTGCACGATTGTAGTATGAAACCAAAACAGGAAGAAGTCGTATCTTGAAATGGGTCTGCAAGGGGAATCTGAAAGGCAATCGATGACTGGCTGGATGAAAGGTAAAAGCTCTGAGGCTATGACTATTTATACAATGCAAGTGTTTATTACTCATTGTTTATTACGTTGGGAAGGGGAAAGTGTAAGTGTTTATTACAATGTTACAACATTAAGGAAGTAAGCTGAAGGGAGTATGATCACAACATTGATGGAGGAATTTGAAAGGCTAAAAGATTGATCATCGAATATAAAATGCTGATAATAGAAGTCGGAAAGGCCAAACCCATTAATGATCTTATTACTTTTAACATCCCTCTTTTAAATGGATTGAATATGGAGAATATGATAGGATATATTAGTAGGATAATTAGTCTTTTTTGTCATTGTCACCCCAGTTCAGCGGAGAGTTTTGCTCCATCAAACGCTTACGTCTGGAGTTCGAGTCTCGCGAGGGCCCCTTTATTTTTGGGTGGGATCTGCTCTCCCAACAAGTTCATTTCGCCTACGTCTGGATAATTAGTCTTTTTAACCTCCCTCTTTTAAATGGATTGAATATGGAGAATATGATAGAATATATTAGTAGGATAATTAGTTTGCATTTAAAAAATAGAACATTTATCGGTCTTGAGAGGGAGAGTTTTTATAGTTTTAAAAACAAAAAATATAATTAATTAACTAAAAAATTGAGCATTTGTTTATCCATTGAGAGACAATTTTATATGTTGTATAGATATGGAGACTCTAAAAAAACCTAATTTAGATTATGAACTGTAGACCCAAATAACAAGATTATCGTTAAGGAGCAGTGAGAGGACTCTGTCTCTCGGACCCCTAGTAAATATCGATTAAAAACATATTCAAAACATATTACTAGCAATTAGAGGACTCCGTCTGGTAGGACTCCTAGTAAAAACCCTAAGGGCCCGTTTGGTATTGATATCTTGATATCAGATATCGGTATCGGGACATATCTTGTGTTTGGTATGAGAGTATATGGATTCAGATATCGGTATCAGACCATATCTTGTGTTTGGTATTGTAGTATATGGATATCGGGTCATATCCTGATATCAAAAGAAGCCATTTTCCATGATATTTGATATACCCCAAATAAAAGAGGTATGAGGAATATGAGATATGAATGATATCCCATATCCGATACCGATACCGATATCGATACTCGATACCGATACCCGATACCAATATATGATATCGATACCAAACGAGCCCTAAATGTTTTTTGTGTCTCTTGTTTTCCCTAGGCCTATTGAAACACACCGAGACCCTAACTCTTGACGAGATTATATTGGGATGATGTCATTGTTTGTTTCTTGATCTCGTATATTTGATTTTTAGCTATGAAAATATTTTATCGTTAGACATATACTCTCTATTATATTTCTTCCGACCAAAAAAATTATACTCCCTCCGATTCAAGTTAATTGTCGTTTTAGCACTTCAAATTTGATCCATTTTATATGTTGTTTTAGGTTTTCTAGGCAATTGATTAGGAGTGAGTTATGAGAATTGTTATTGGAATGTGTTTTTATTAATTAATGTTATTCATTCATTGGTTGAAAAAGGTGATGAGTGGTAAAATTTATAAAAAAAATTACCTTTTTGAGTTTAGTTAATGTTTTTCTTAATTCTTGTGTCCAGAGGTAAAACGACAATTATTTTGGATCGGAGGGAGTATTATATTTCTCTTTCTTTTTTATTTTAAATAAAATGGAGTTATTACACATGCTTTATAGTTACCAATTGAGGTTTAAATAACTAGACGACATTCACTTTAAAAAATGAAAGTCGGCTGTTTTAATTAAGAAGACCGTTTAATTTGTACATATCACGAACAGCAAGTTAAACCAATGTTTATCCATAGTGGTGTTTTTTTTTCCTGGTGTCATTATACCCACTAATTAAGACAGAGAGGGTCCTCAATTAATTTCTACCAAAAAAAAGGGTCCTTAATCAATTCCTTCTAGCTAGAGTCCAAGCATTAGTTGGATAATATGTTAATGGATTTTTGTAATGTGTGTCCATGGGCACACATTAACAATACTATGTATGGGATGTATGAAAATTGTTTGTTAAGTTAATATTTTTTAATAGGTTTTATCAATTCCAATTTAGAGAATAGTTTAGAAATTATTTCCAACTTATATCCTCTAGTGTAATGCTCTGCTAATATGGACATGTTTTCTTGTATGAGAGAGCCTAAAGTATGCTTCTAATGAAATAGCAATGGGCCATTTGATTGCTCAGCCCATATCTTTCTACCAGTTCATCCCCGGCCCACACTTTCTTTGTAGAAGACAAATACATGAAAGTTTCTACTATGTTCCTTACCAATTACCATCACATCCAAGACCCAACATTTAAGCATAATCTGCTCTTGTCCATCATTGATTACAGTTAGCTACTAATGCCATTTTGACTGATATGATCCAACTCAACAAATGAAACCAATAAAGTGCAACGATACAATTGGCGAACCTGGTTCATCTGACTTTGATAGGACTAGTGGATCACTAGTTTGTTGCCCACGGGGCACATGGCGCAATGGCAAGGAGTGGATTGACAAGGGCTTGGATGCTCCCCAATGGGATCATAAGGTCTCGGGTTCGACTCCTGGCTGTTGCCTCGCATATCCTGCAATTTACCTCCTCCACAATGACCCAGGACAGGGTACGGTGGGGGCTCCCGGGGTAAGCGTAATCACCATTTGGATCACTAGTTTGTTGCAATGTAATCAAATGTGCCTCTCGTTGCTTTCCATCCAAATTCTCAATCGCCATTTTCAAGATCCTGAATGCTTCAATTGTCAAAACTAAAAAAGCAACCAATCTTAGCTTCAATTGAATCAAACTTTAATCACTCAATTTAAGTCATTGTTGGTTAGATATCCTTTGTATACAACTTGAATAAGACTAACTTTGGCTAACACTTAATTCCAGCTCAACTATAGCAGCCGTGTGAGTACCTCTTCATACTCTTCTTGCATCATCCAATTCAGTTCGTGTGTGTCTTTTCTTTTTTCTCCCTTTGCTTTCTTCTATATCATAGAGTGGGCTTCAAATAGAGAAAGGGAAAAAACAATTGAAGCAAGCACACACAGAGCTCAATTTTAATGGCGAAGACAAGCCGAATGTATTACACGATCTCCCAACTAGTATACATAAAATAAATTAGGGTAAGCTAGCTAGGTATATATATGAAACGAGGAAATCCATATTATCCTATACATATAGAGCAAAGAAAAATACAAGTCTTGTGTATTATGTATGGGGTCATCTGGAGAACAATCTTGTGAAGAAATTGCCTTGCTTAGGGTTTTCAAGGCAAGCAACATGTGCATATCTCCCAAGCTTGTCAATTTGCCTTGCCTCTCCAGCCGTGTCTTTCTTGCACACTTTGCACGTCTTGTCTACCCACCCTTCTTCCACATATTGCCCATCCACTATTCAATCAACACAAAACAACCAATTTCAATAACAAACACAATTTCAATAAAATCGAACCATAATTTGAGTCCTTAATTGCTAGACCTCACAATTGAATCAAGTGGTTGAGCAAGATTCATCTCTCTTATAGCATTCATTTGAGACATTTCATTCTTGTAACCTTAATATGTATATATATGGTACAAATATTCAATTAATCTTGGAGATGGTGGATGAACAAGATTGGTGTAGCTTAGGTGATTTAATTAGCATAAAAATATGTTGAAGAATCAAGAATAGTAATGCCTATACAATCTTACCTTCAACATAGGACTTGAAGAAATCCTTGTATGTTCCTCCAATTTTCCTCCTAAGAGCTCCGTACTGCAACAATTTGTAACAAATCAATACTCAATTGCTAAAAAAACCCACAAAAAAATGAATATGAATGATTGAAAAAAACATATATTAGCTATGTTGAACTCTTTTATGGATCATCCTCCTTTTACTAATATTGTACTTAACATTATAGCTAGTGTAACAAGTTTTGATGGTATTATTAGTTCATAAGAACTCACTTGTTGCCTGCTCATCCTTCCACCGGACTTAGTCGCCTCCCTAGCCTCCTCGAGCAGATTTGCATCCTCTGCAGACCTAACTTGAGCAAAATCTAAAGCATCCGTTACACTAGTAAATAACGATTGCTTGTCCGTTCCCTTCTTCTTCTTCGGTTCATCTTCTTCCTTCTTTTCACTCCCTCCGAGCTTGGCCGACACTCTAACGAGCTCAAACCGCCCACCATAACCTCCAACGGCGCACCCATGGTAGGACGGAGCTAGCCCGGTTTGAGGTTGGGGCAGGGGGAGAGTCCTAATTAGGCCCATGAGACAAAAGATTATTTGAGTTATGAAATTTGCAAAGATGTAATGTAAAATGGTTCAAGGATGGAATTAAATGAGTTCTTTTTATATTATGGTTTGTGGGTGTGGTTCAATTGTGGAAAATAAGCGGTTTGAAATGATAGTATAAAGGGAGAGAACCACAATCTTTGTAGTGAAGCCAAACTAACCAATGGATACCATGTAAAAGAGCTGGTGGTTTGAGTTAGAGGACGTGGCTCTTCTGTGGCCTACTAATTTCAAGTGGACAAAACAAAGAGATCCACTTAATTTTTCTTGGTGCTGAACAAGTACATAGACAATATTGGCAAAAAAAATGATATGAATAAATTGAACAAAATTAGTCAATCACACAAAAGTTGTATTGTTTAGTAATGATCCACAACTTGAACAGTCCGGCCCAAATAACATCACTATGCAATCTACACAACTCAAACTTCACAATTTTGTGTGGATTCAACTTCTCTTATAAAACTGTCATAAAACGGTACACATGGCTTGGCAAATGAGCAAGATTTTCACCATGAAATATAGTACAGTTAGCTTACCTTTTAAACCTCTCATAGTTATGTACAACCAAACACTATGCTAGCACATCGATCGCGGGCGCCTTTGCTCCCTTGATTTCTTTGTAACCCGAACCACGACATTCAAATCCGAGAAGGGCATCAGACGACGTAAACCATACCGACCTCGAGAAGCGACACAGGCGGCACCCTCAACGACACGTCGGGTCCCCTACAATTCCTCCTAAGGAAGTTATACACCAAGTTTATAGCCAACCTCTTAACCATAGAGGAACCTTGCTTTGCCCTAACATGTGAGTGCCCTAGTATGAAGGCGGTCCCGGCTTGTCTAGCATCTAACAAATGATGCAACTCCTGGCTAAGCTGCATGCACTCCTCTTCGTCCTCCACCGTAAACTCCCCAATGCTCACCGACCGCCCCACCGAGACGCTCACCGGCTGTAGCGTCTCGTCGTCGGGGAGCGTCAAAGTCCCGACCACGGCGAGTCGGTGCTCGCCCGAGGACGTCGACGATGACGCGTTCGAGCCGTGCTCGCTGGACGACGCATGCCGACGGGCGGAGTCGTAGCGGATGAAGTCGGCTAGGCATGCGACGAGCTCGGACTCGAACGAGTCGACGTCCTGGTGGACGTCTCGGTACCCGTACCGCACGATGCAGCGGTACGAACGGTGGGCCGCGGGCCCCACGCGGCCGATGAGGTACCGCTCGGCTTGGGGGACGTGCGGGACCGGGACGGACTTGACGCATACGAACACGAGGACGCGGTGGAAGGCGGGGAGGTTGGTTACGAACTTCGAGAAGTTGGCGGGGATGCCGGAGGTGAGGTCGGTGAAGACGAGGCCGATGCCGGGGACTCGGGCGATGCCGAGGCTCGGCCCGAGGGCTAGGAGCCACTCTAAGGAGACCTTGTTGTGGAGATCGAACTCGTACTTCTTGATGGTTCCATAGTGCCAAATGAGCATTACTGACATGAGGAAGAGGGCTAGGAGGATCGGGAGCCACGCGCCTTCGGCGAATTTCACCAAGGAAGCCGAGAAGTAGAGCGATTCAATTGATCCAAAGACGAGAAGGAAGCCAATTGCTAGAATTGGAGGTTTATGCCAACATATAACGATCACCAAGGATGTTAGGCATGTGGTCACTAGCATCACAGCCATTACAGCCAGCCCTGCATTAAAGACAGAAATAAAGGATCTGTTTACGCTTGCTAAGGGTGCGTTTGGATTACACCACATAGTGCAAAGGAATTAGTTAGTACCTGAGGCGTTTCCCAAGTGTTTTGTGTCTCTAAATCCAATAGTCACAGCAATGCACAGGATCATGAGAACCCAATTGATCTCAGGGATGTAGATTTGGCCATGAACATTGTCAGATGTATGAACCACCTTGACTCTTGGAAAGCAACTCAGTGATTGGCTTTGGTTAATGATAGAGAACGTTCCGCTTATAATTGCTTGGCTTCCTACAACTGAAGCAAGTATTGCTACTATAAGCACTGGCCATTTCACCTCCTCTGCGTCCAGTGAAAAACCAACAGAAAGATTAAAGCTTTTTGTAAATCAGTAGTCAATTCTGAGCTCAAATGTAGTGATGTAGAAAGCAAATCATGATACCTGGCACTGACAAGTAAAAACTGATTTCTGTGATGTTCTGGTGATGCACTGACAAATATGCAGCTTGACCCATGTAAGCGAGTATGAGCGTTGGATAAACAAGAAAGGTGAACGCGATCTGCAGAGGATTTACGAAGATATAAATCTTCTAATAATGTTGCCTTGAATCAAAAAAACGAAAGTTTAGGCCAAATTACCTGTATTGCAGTATAAGAGAAATGTCCAAGATCAGCAAACATTGCCTCTGAACCTGCAAGAACATATATATACCACACTAAGGATTAATAAGTCAAGTTTTTTTAGTCTGATTTCAAAAAGAAATTTACCTGTTATGCACAATAGAATGCCACCCAAAGACATCCAGCCACTTATCCTAGTCTTATACAAGAACTTGTACATGTAATAAGGAGAGAGGGCTCGGTATACACCCGAGTTCCACCGGAAGATGTTGTATAATCCGAGACCGCTTATGCAAAGCAGCCACATCAGTATAACTGGTGCAAAGATGAACCCGACTCTGTGTGTCCCGTAATGTTGAAGAGCGAAAAGACATACTAGTATGAAACAAGTTATAGGGATCACAGCATCTGCATTGCATATTCAAAAACATGTGAAAATTGCATCTCAGAACACAATTAAAGTTGATCAAGAACTACATTGATTCTATTGAAGATCAGTTCAATTTTCAGTTTATTACCCTTAAATTAGGAAACAGTGTCTTGTTTTTTAGCATAAAGGGAAACAGATAAAAATATATATATAGATACAAAGTTACCAACAAAAGAAGATCAATTTTAAGTCAATGATGTTTTGCTTTTGTCCAAACAAGTGGCTGAGTGTAGGACCTCACAAGTTTTAAAGATGTTTCATTCTTTGAGCTCAAATCCTAGACCTCTAGTTAAGATGTGAACGATATCAAACACTGCAGCTTAAGAAAATTCCATTTAAAGAATCAATTAGTTGAATTGAATGGTGGGATTTTAAGGAAAGCCTTTTTTTTTCCTTAAAAGCCAGGCTGGCAGATCAAATATCTTTCTTAGCCTTTCTACAACTCCACCACAGAGCAAGTGGACTACTTTCTTAGGAGTCACTTTCATATCCAACGCAACATAGTATAATTACGCAACAAAAAAATATATTTAATTATGTATAATTGGTAACCACAATACCACTATTACCAGAATGTAGAAGATAAATTATAAAACAAGCAGGATTCCTTCCATTTGCTGCTGAAAAATGGATCAAGATGATGGATCACATCACTTTACAGCATTGACCCCAAAAAATCAGTTCCCACTACTCACAATATTTAATCAGAAAGCAAAAGAAAAAATGCTTCTTCCATCCTTCATGCTTAAAGAATATAATAATATTCTGAAAGACATGCATCTTTTTTCCTTTCTTTATATCAAATTCATTGAAACTTAAATCTGTGCACCTAGCAAAATTTCATTTGCAACTGACAGAAACTTGATGAAATTCTGTGAAGTAAGAAAAGTCTTGAAAAACTGAATTTTTTTCCACTATAGGCTCATAATTGTTTTTATTTTTCAAAATAGGCTCATTCAAAAAGTATTTCTGCACATAGGCTGTATTTTTGGGTTAGAGTAAAGTCGCTATGGCGACTTTTCCACTTGCAATTTTTCTTAAAAACAACCACAAGTTGCTGCACCATTCTCTCTTTTTTCTTTGTTCATTTGAGTATCGATTTCCTACATTATATAATACGAAGGTCACATGATTGATTAACATTTAACACTACATATTTTTATTATATATCGACTTTTAGGCTAAAACCTTCTACATTACATATTTCTATTATAGAAGTTTTTTTAATAAAATTTATTAATTTATTATATAATATCTATTTATTCACATGCAATATCATACTATCTAACTAGTCTTAGTTCAAGTACCCTACACGAGATTTTATAATATTATTATATTATTTATTGTTAAATTTTAATTAAATTGATATGGAAAAGGATATTTAAAAAAATATACATATTTTATCTAAAAAACTATTAATTTCAAATATAATTATTAAAAATTAATCCAAGCGAAGTATTTTTAAAAAACTATGTGTACCTTATTTTAAAAATTATCCTATCCAAAAATAAAACAAATATATTGATTAGAGTATATATATATATAACTAATTTCCACCAATCAAATTTATTTAAAAAAGATGAATAATGTGATTTACATGAGCCCATTTTAAATATTATTTCAACCTCCGCTTTAGTATATAGTAATTATATAAAAATATAAAAATTTAATATATAAAATCATAATTTAAAATGTGGTTTATATTTCATACTTATAGATATAAAAGTTATCTATTTCATAATTGAGATATTAAATTATGTACTAATTTATATTTTTCATAATTATGGATATAAACTTAATATTAATAATCTGTAATTATAAAAAAATCGTTAAGATTGTGCCGCATATTTTATCAACATATAGATAAAAAATTATATACTTGAAGCCCGAGTCTTGTTAAAAGATAAAAAGTTATTATACATAAAATTAATATAAAAAATAGTAGATCAAGTTATTATCAACATATAGATAAAAAATTTATATACTTGGATCCCAAATCTATAAGATAAAAAAAAAAGGCATACAAATATCAATTTATAGATCAAGTTATTATATTATAAAAAAATGAATATACAAAAAGAATGATACAAATAATTATAATATTTATCATTAAAAAAGGTAATATTATTTTATTCAAAAAATATCACGTGGCGACATAGTTCTGCTTTATAATATATTAGGTAGATACACGAGAAAAGGGAAGAAGGTTGTTGATCAAGAGGGTCAAATAAAATTGGTTAGATGGTCAAAGCTATTTAATGTATATTTAAGCAAATTTAATGAAAAATCTCTCATAAGCAAGGAATTATAAGCCACATAGGGTCACCCAGCTACTCATTCAGCGACTTACTCTTTTACCCAATTTCAAACAATTGCCACGTAGGGTAAGTCGTTGTCTAACCCAGCGATTAACTATAACACATCGACAAAGTCGCTTTTTGATACAACGACTTTGCTCCTAACCCACATATCCAGCCTATGTTCAGAAATATTTTTTTAGTGAGCTTATTTTCAGAAATAAAAACAATTATGAGCCTATAGTGGAAAAAAATTCTGAAAAACTAGCTAACATTAAGAATTATGCTTATCAATTTATCATTTGTGAGCTTAGAAACTTACATTGGTGATGTTCAGGAGACATAAGAGACTCAAGCCCAGAAACAGCAGTGAAAACTACACAAACAAACACATTCTGTCAGAACCAATCCACACCGAAACCAAACAAGGGGCGAAATGGGTAATGATCTCACCAGAGATAGCTGGGGTAAGAACTCCATCGCCAATCACCATACAAGTTCCAAGAAGAGCCAAAACTAGCAACGCTGTGTGCAATCCTTTGTGTTTCTCCAAAAGCAGCTTTGCCTTTGAGCTTTTGCCCGTCTCAGGTGGGTTCTCGAGCTTATACGTAGAGACGGCTTCATCAGCCAACTGCCTGTTAGGCAGAAGGCTAACTTTGGCATGCCTACATATCAATGAGTATAGTGCAAAGGTCCCACCTACACATTTTGCATAAGAGAGGGTAATTAGGTGGTGTTTGGTAGGAATTTGGATATGGGTTTGGAATCAAGAATCCGGTTTTGCAAATATTGGGTTGGAATTTTGATACCTTCTCCATTGTCATCAGCCCTGAGAACTATGAAGACATATTTGAAGAGAGGAAGTAGAGTTAGAGTCCAAAAGACAAAAGAGAGTGCACCAAAAATCTCTTCATTTGATTCTGAATGCTGAATATCTTCTGCAAATGTGCTTTTGAACACATAGAGAGGTGAAATGCTCAAGTCACCATACACAACACCAAGGCTTTGGTATGCCAATAGCAAAATAGTTTTCCAAGAATCCTTCTGCAAACAAACACCAATGGAAAGGAAACATTCATCATTTTCTTACAAGAACAGCTAATTTTAACCAAAAATGAGAACATAAAATAAAATTGAACAAACCTTAGATGAATCCCAACATTTCCCATCAACAAGATCCATGTTTCTCTCAGAGTTCTTGATGGCATGTAAACGCACAAGGACCTTGAAAAAAACAGGAAAACCCTCAGAGATTTAAGTGACTTTGGAATCTAATCAAAGACAACTTTTCTGGGAAATATAAAAATCAGCCATGGAAATACATGTCTATCTCTGAGCTTTGCATATGGGGAGAATTAAAAAAAAGTGGAGCCCAATCAATTTCAGGGGACCCACCATTTCATCCACACCTTTAACCCCCATAAAAGCCAGGAAAGATTGTTTTTCTGAGCACAACACAATTCTAGAGATAAGATCAGCTCCAGAACAAACACAAAGATATGAAGCAGATTTAACTAAAGAGAAAATGTTTACTCTCTCTTTTTCCAATGGTCCTCACTGGTTTTTCTCTAAACGAACACTTGAAATGGATGCCACATTTATCAAAGAGAAATCAAGAGGGTAAGTAAGAAATTAGGGGAATTTAACAGTGCACAAGAATATTGAAATTCAAGTGACGCCCAAAAAGGGAAACACAACACAATCACGTGATGTAACGACAGTTGCAAGAGAGTTGGGCACCTCATGATCAAAAGCCCACACGAAATTAAAAATACATAAAAAGATGCAAGTTTTGAAAGAAGATGATGAGACCATCTACCAACTTTTCTCCTACCTTTTCTAATCACACAATTAATCACCTCCCTAGTTAAATAATCATAATGTAATCAAATTTTGAAGTGCATAAAAGAACTAAGAAATCAAGAAATGGCTCAACTTCCATTCCATGGATTTAGCAAATGAGAAAACTTACCAGGGGAGAAGGTAAGTAAAGGTTGAATCTTTAAGATGTTAATTGTTAAGAGGGAAACAAAAGGAGTTTCAGAGACGGGCAAAGCAAGCACATGTGAAAAATTTTCACTGGTTTAACCAATTTAGGTGTAGCAGAAGCACAACCGCCATGATAGTGAAAAAGAGAAGGCCCATTAATGGGGAGTAAATGCGGGTTTTTGATGCCCAGAAGAGTAAAAGGCAAATAATAAAAAAAGTTGGGAGTTTTCGGTTTCAAATTGGAAATGGCGTGGCTTGTGTATGGAGTAATCTGACCTACTATGCGTTTGTCCTGTTGTTTGTTTCCCCTGTTTTTGTTTTTCAGTTAAAGTTGAGCAATTTGCACAGAGCACCACGTTTTTCAAATTTTTACTTTTTGGTCCTCGAAACTACGGGAACGGCTCAATCTACTATATATATATAAAAGCAATAAGGTTTGGAGCCATCACAATGCGCCACCTAGGATTTTGCCACATGTCGTTCCGAAATTACGCCATCTCAGCTTTTGCCACATGTCGTTACCATATTAAATAACATAATTTTTCTTTTTTCTAAAAATATCATATAAACTTAATCTATTAATATATTTGCCATGTCATTTACACATCATAAAAATATTTTCATAAAAAAACTAAAATTACCATATAAAAATTGCCATAATTTTTCATTTTTCTAAAAATACCAAGAAGATATTTTTTCCAATTATACAAATAAAATCTTAAGTCTTCTAAAAATAGGTCAATATCTGAAATACAATAAAACTAATAAGATTACTCATTTTTTATCTACTCATAGCTTTTGTTTTGTTTTTTAAATAGTTTGAAAAGATTTGAATTTAATTTAAAATGCGCCTCTTCTCATTTAAGTTAGGTCGTGTGAGTAAGAGATCAAAATTTGACGTACGATCTCAAATTAACAGATTTTCTAAAGCTAATATATCAAAATTAGCCTTTTCTAACTTATATTAGCTTTAGATCAAAATTTGCATAATAGTCCATCTGAACCATCTAGGTAGATGATCTTCTCCGCTTAGAATCAATATATCTATCTATCTATTACTAATAACTAAAGCCGGAGCAATTTCTGCCCCCATATTGCGCCACATCACATCTTTATTAAAATAATAGTTTTTTATAGTTAATTAAGCAAAAAATTTATCTCCAAGTAAACATAATGATAAAACAATATTTGTAAAAATTTATCTCCAAATAAACATAAAAATAAAATAATATTAGTATATTTTACCAATATAGATAAAAAAGGACATTATATTTATCATATTTGTAAAAGATAAACTAAAAAAATATAAGAAAAACATGTACATGTGGTCACATATATATCTTTGAAATAAGAATATCCATATAAATGATAATAAATATCCATCTATATATCTATAACTATATATTAAATCCGAACCTTTCCGAGCCACCAGAACAATTCTAGCTCCACCTTATATTTAAAAAGTAATTTTGTATTCTTATTATTTATAAAAAAAAATTTAAATTTTCTAAAAATCTATAAACCAACGTTCTAATATATTTAATAAAAATTAAAATAAAGGAAAAATAAAACATAAGATTTTTTAATATATAATGATAGATTGTTATCATAATAAGGTAGGAAAATATTTTTACTATTAATTTTTTCTATCTAAAACTAACATTCCACTATATTTCATATTTGGAAAAATTTAATTCGAATTTTAATTAAAAATTAAAAAAATTTAATTTATCTTTATCCTTTTATCTATTTATGTAAAAGATTAAAAAAATTATGTTAAATCAAATTTAGATAAAAAAATTAAAATTTTTAAATATGTATATAATTACTTGCCTAAATTAAATTTATTACTAATAACTAAAGCCGAAGCAATTTCTGCCACCGCATTGCGCCACATTACACCTTTATTAAAATAATAATTCTTTATAGTTAATGAAGCAAAAAAGTTATCTCCAAATAAACATAAAGATAAAATAATATTTGTAAAAATCTATCTCCAAATAAACATAAAGATAAAATAATATTAGTATATTTTACCAATATAGAAAAAAAAGGACATTACATTTATCATATTTGTAAAAGATAAATTACAAAAATATAAGACAAATATGTACATGTGGTCACATATATATCTTTGAAATAAAAATATCGATATAAATGATAATATCTTTGAAATATCCATCTATATATCTATAACTATATATTAAATCCAAACCTTTTCGAGCCACCAGAACAATTCTGACCTCACCTTATATTTAAAAAGTAATTTTGTACTCTTATTATTTATAATTTTTTCTTTTAAATTTTCTAAAAATCTATCTAATTTTTCTAAAAACCAAAATTCTAATATATTTAATAAAAAATTAAAATAAAGGAAAAATAAAACATAAGATTTTTTAATATATAATGATAGATTGCTATCATAATAAGGTAGGAAGATATTTTTAATATTAATTGTTTCTATCAAAAACTAACATTACACACTATTTTTATATTTGGAAAATATTAATCGAATTTTAATTAAAAATTAAAAAATTTATTTTATCTTTATCATTTTATCTTTTTATGTAAAAGATTTATGTAAAAGATTAAAAAAATTATCTTAAATAAAATTTAGACAAAAAAATAAAATTTTTAATATTTATATAACTACTTGCCTAAATTAAGTTTTTATATAAAAAAATTATATTATATTTTCCTTAATTTCCTTTTTGGATTATTTATGTTAATATAAAAGATTTTTTATCTTTAAAAAAATTTTATATTCATTCATATTTTTTTATTTTTTCTTATTAATTATATTTTTAACTTTTTATTGAAAATTAAAGAATTGAATTTGATTAAAAAAAATTATAGAATTTACATTATTTTTAGCTATTTAATTATTTTTGTAAAATATTTATAAATTTTAATGATTCTAATTAAATAATTTTTATTTATACTTTTTCATAAATAAATTATCATTAATCTATCAAACTTATATTGGACTCACTTTAACAACTTTAGTTGTACCTCACATTATATTGGCTCAACTTAATGATTTTTTTTAATAAATACGTTATTTTTATTTTTTATATTAAATTAAAATACTATTCATTAATAAATTAAGCATTAATCCATATAGTCATGCACGACACAACAGTATAACAAGTTAAACCTGGTTATGAAATATTGTCAAGGAAAAAGAGCAATGTAGATTATTTTATCTTAATAATCTATGTTTATCTTCAATTTTAAACTTAATAATCTAGATTTAATATGTTTAATTTGATTTCAAAAACAAAATAATTTTTATACATATTATAGGCAATAAATTACTTACATTAAATTTTATATTATATTTTTATTTATTAATATCTTTTTATAATATATCTAAAAAAATGTAAAGTCATAGTCGTGCAAGGCACGACGGGTACAACTAGTAAAAAGTAAAAGGAATTAGTATGTCTTAGATTTCGGCAAGAAAAGCTATGATTGTAAAATATGTGAATTCATGCTAATTACGGAGTATCTTATCTTACGACTATAAAAGTTATTCTCAAAAGTAAAATAAATGACATAGCTTAATGCATTTACTTCAATTTTACTAATTTTAAATTTATTTTTTAAATAGTATATTAATAACAAGAAATCTATCTAACAACTATAAAAATTATCCTCAAAAGTAAAATAAATGACATAGCTTAATGCAATCACTTCAATTTTACTAATTTTAAATTTATTTTTAAATAGTATATTAATAACAAGAAATCTAACAACTATAAAAGTTATCCTCAAAAGTAAAATAAATGACATAGCTTAATGCATTCACTTCAATTTTACTAATTTCGAATTCATTTTTAAATGTATTAATAACAATAAATTAATTTAGAATATATAGACTTAGCCTTTGGAATTCCTAATTAAATGTATTTCTTACCTAACCATTTGTATAGCTAGCCACCTTATTGTATTAACAAGAATTAATTTTTACAATCAACCTTTCAAATTCCTTCTTTAATGTATTAAGATAAGATACATATTCTTTGGATCAATGTTATAAGAGGAAATATATTTTTACAATCACCCTTTCAAATTTCTTCTTTAATGTATCAATAAATAGTCATGAACTACCTTTTGAAGTCCCTCCTCTAATGTATATATAAGGTCACATCATCTACAAACTAGCATTTATCTTTATACCTCACTTGCACGACCATTTGAAGAAGCGATATAGGTATTATTTTTCTCTCATGCTAACAACTTTTATTACCATTGTGTTACCATGGTAATATCTTACACGTATATAAATAATCATTACATTTTGTATTTCACATGAACATGTAAAAATTGATTGGAACAAACCCGACCAAGATGCAACATTTTGCATTTTTAATGAATTATGTGATAGTCTTCAACACCAACTTGAAGTAATGTTATGCAGGAAGTGGGTTGCAACGAATACATATGATAAATATCTCAATATTGAGTGTTTCGGTTCGGGCCGATGGAATGGATGCTGCTGGAGGAGTGTTGCGCGACAGTAATGGGCAATGGCAGGTTGGTTTTGTCCATTATATAGGTATGTGTACGGTGCCTATGGCTGAACTTTGGGGTGCCTTACAAGGCCTCCGCTTAGCCTGGTATCGGGGGTACAGGAGGGTTTGCTTAGAACTAGATTCACAAATTGTGTGCCTTTTTCTAAGTAAATCTATGGATCGTTACCACCCTTTATTTAGCCTGGTATCTCAATGTCAGAGCTTAATTAGAAGGAACTGGATTGTCCAGGTCCGGCATATTTATAGAGAAGCAAACAGTGTTGCTGATTATCTTGCTTCTTTAGCTTTTGATTTTAGTTTAGGATTTCATGTATTGTTTGACCCGCCGGAGGGTGTTATTTCTTTGCTTACTGCTGATGTAAGGGGTCGGGCTTATTCCCCGTTTTCTAAATACTTAGCCCTTTTTCTTATCTTTAATAAAATGTCCCCTTGAGGGGCCGGAGAATACCGTCTCTCTTTCCACCAAAAAAAGAATATTGAGTTCCTTATAGAACATAAAATTCGCACCGTCCAACGGACGAGTTAGGCATTCTAGTTCTAGTATAATAAAATAATCACGTTCTTTTTCAGTTATAATTTGATGTCGATATGAAATAAATTCTCTTTAATTAGAGGTTTTGAATTCGATCTTATGATGGATCGTTTTACGGCCTCTTACTAAATCTAAAAAAAAAAGCACACAACCTCTTGTCCAAAACAAATATAAATAAAATCGATCTCACTTTTTTAATTGTTTTCCTTTTAAATCGACTAAGCCTATTATTATTATGCTTTTGTTCATTAAATTAATTTTTTTTGTAAGAAGTTTTATAACTTTTCGCAAAGTTTTTTAGATAACCCTATTGTAAGAGCACCCGATCGATTTAGTTTATACGTACATAAGTTACTCCTAAAATAATTACTCCGTATTCATTATGTGAATGAGGGGAATGGATCACAAATCTACCCTAGTACAATTGTAAAATAGAACATAAGTCTTTAGAAAAAATTTAACCACGTGTCATCATCTGAGTGGATTAAAATTACAATTATTTTGATAAATTTTATTAAAAAAATTATCCATTATCCCACTAATCCCACTTTCTATAAAACTCTATAACTTCTAATTAACTTTTATGGCTTTCTATAAAACCTTCACAACTCTCCATTTTTACGTTCTCCATCTCCATAGCAATACATCTCCATCAGATTTATAGAAGTCGTCAGTGAAAAAAATCTAAAAACCTATCCTCTATTCTTCTTCTTCTTCTTCTTCTTTGTCTTGCTTTATATCCCTAAAAACTTTCGTTAAGGGATGAGCGAGAGTTTTTGGTGATTTATTTTTTGGGATTTGCTTATTTTTTTAATGAATCTATGCTTGTGAATGGCTAATTGTATTTAAATTTTTTTTAGATATCCATGATAATCTTACATTAATTCAAACAAATACCAGTTTGTGAAAATTTCTTCATCTCGTCTTATTTTTTGACAATTCGCCTCTGTTGATATTTTTTTGTTTTCTTTGTACCTCTTAACAAGTTAATAGTGTGAACATGTGATTTTTACTCGATAGAAAATTTTCATTGAGAATGCTTTTTCGATAAATCTCAATTCGGTTTATTTTTTCTTTATTTTCATTACTTAATTTAATTTATTATTTAAACAAGAAAAAAATTTGACCCAAAAGAGAACTATTTACGTTATTTTTAATAAAAATTTGATCCAAGAAGATTTTAACTCTCTAATGATATGATACAAATCTATATTATAAAGTTATCTAAAAGAAATTATTTTTAATGAAAATCTGATTAAAAAATATTTCATTATATTCTAACAACCTCATATAAATAATTATTTTAACTTATCTAAAAGAAACTATTTTCTTAATGAACATTTGATCCAAAAGATTTTAGCATTCTAACGATCTAACACATTATATTTCAAAGTTATCTAACCAACACTAATTTTTTAATAATGATTTTTTCTTAACGATTCAAAATAACGATTTGTATAGATGGTTAGGATGATAAATTTTACTTCAAAATAACGATTTGAAGTTATCTAAAGAAAACTATTTATGTTAATTTTCATTGCACCTAAATACATATCTTGGATTCTGATGATGCTCAAAACGGTAAAGTAAGAAGTGGGCCCGGGGTGCAAGGAGCATACAGACCTAGCGGGCCTCACGAGGAAGATCTTGGGGCCCACAACCATATCCACCTTTTGTTTTAACAAGATCCCTACCCCCGCGAGGTCCTCCGAAAACTGGGAACGAGGTCTACACCTCGTAACCGACTCTACCAACACGCCCGCCCACCAGAACCACTCAGCTAGCGCCGCGCTCCCGAGCCAATCACAAGCTGCCTCTCCGCTAGACCAATCAGAGCCCTTGATCTCGGGCGTCCCACATCGGACAACGGTCAGAACTCGACTCCCCAATCCTCTATAAATAGAGGAGAATCTCGTATGGAAAAGGGGTCAAAAAACATCTTGGACTCAAGAACTATCTTGCTCGTTGAAGATCGACGTGATCGAAACATCGCCAAAAGGCCTCGCTATAGACAAGTGAAGTCCACAAAAAGACTTCAAGTCTCACAAAGTTCCTACTCACACCAAAGATCTCGCTACACCATCTCGCACGCCGCCTACACCTCGCTCTCATTCACATCAAAGACTTCGCTGCCCGATCTCGCAAGTCGTCAACACCGTCCCACTAGATCAACCTCGCTCAAAAGGTCAAGCAAGCAATACTTAGAATTGTCTAGCAATTAGGAGATCTCGAACATTGTTAGGTCGAGATCTCGGATAATCGTAGGAGATCTAGGGTGTAAACTTCCAAGCGTTTGTAACCTCGTGTTACTGTAACCTCGTTGTAAAGAAAATCATAAATAAAGAAGCAAGGTTTCGCACAGTCGAATATAATAATCTCGTGTCTTGTCTTTTAGCGACTGTTTATTTCGGGTTTCATCACTGGCGCCGTCTGTGGGAACTTCTTCATCCTAAGTAGTTCCTCGAAACCTTAGCTTCGATTCCCTCAAAATGGCTTGCCCAAACAATTTCTTCCCTCAACACCCCGACAAAATGCCGGAGACTACGCAATGGACAGCCGCGGGGCCTCCGGGCTGCCCGTTCGTGGTCCCTCCGGGATGGACGTACGCCGCCCCGCCAAACCCATTCCCATTCCAAGGCTTCGAGCAGGGCGGCGCGCCCCCGAACCCATATCCCTACCCGACATATGGGCAATACCAGCAGGGCTTCGCCCCTTCGTACGTCCCCGTTCCCCCCCAGGGTGAGCCTCACTCCGAGTACGTACTCGCGTACGTCCCTAGGCGAGCGACGGAGCCCGAGTCCTCCACCAACGGCTCGTCAACAGAGAGGCCTCCCCGAGATCCCATGCAGATCTCGCGGTCCCGATCGCGACGATCGAGGCTGCAAGAGCCAGATTTGTCCGAAACAGCGGGGAGCGCGATGCACTACCCGAGGTCTCGATCGCACAAATCAAGGCCACCGCCCCAAAATCAAGAGGAGGCCAAGATCACCTCTCCGTTCATGGACGCTATCCGGAATGCGCCCATGCCCAAGGGCTTCTTAAGGCCACAAATGGGGCTTTATGACGGCTCGGCGGACCCCGAGGAGCACGTAAAACACTTCGCGGTCCAGATGAACGTCAATGCCTATAATGACGCGATATTCTACCGGGTTTTCCCAACCACCCTGGAAAAGGCCGCATTAACATGGTTCTCAAGCAAGAAGGTCGGCTCCGTGACCTCGTTCGCCCAGCTGTGTGACTCCTTTGTCACTCACTTCAGCGGCTCCAGGAAGCGCAAGAAGAACATGCGGGATCTCCGCGGAATCGAGCAGGGGGAGAGCGAGTCTTTGGGCGCCTTCTTCACAAGGTTCACGACCGCTGTGGCGGAGATCGCGCACGTCGACGAGTCGTCGGTGCGCGACACCCTCATGGGCAACTTGCGCATCGGGGATTTCAAGAACCGTATTTTCTTGAAGAATCCGGAGACGTACGAAAGCCTGTGCGCCCGGATCATGGCCCAAGTATACGCCGAGGATGCCGCCAACCAGAGCTCGCGACCACGAACTGACAAAGAGATCGTCGCCGAGGCCAAGGGGAAGGCAAAGGTGGCCGCGCCGGCTGCGCGCGATGCGTATGTGACGCAGGCACATAACCCCAACAACAACAACAACAACAGAAACAACAACAATAATCGGAACAACAACAACAATAACCGGAACAACAACAACAACAACAATAACCGGAACAACAACCGCGGAGGCGGTGGCGGAGGTTGGAACTGCTTTGGCGGGAGACCGCGGGGTTACCGAAGCAAGGGAGGTCCCGCGCACGACCCAAATGAAAAGGGCCGCGCCAACCCCGCGTCAGGAGCCAACCTCGAGCCGCAAGGCCCAAGTCGGACCCTGGCTAACAACAACAACAACGTCGAGCAGCAGGCGCCCGCGAAGCAGGCCCGGTCTGGACAAGCGACGGCGCTCGATGGGTACATCCATACCATCTTGGGCGGACCATCACCGGCTGGGTCAAGCCAGGTAGAGCGGAAGAGATACGCGAGGGAAAGCCATCATGAGCCCTCGGTATTTAGCGTCGCACAAACCTCGCGCGCCCACGAAGGGTTGTCCTTCTCGTCCGAAGATTCCGAGGGGCTTCACATGCCACACTCCGACCCCTTGGTGGTCCACGCTCAAATGGGCTCGAAGATGGTTAAGCGAGTGTTGGTGGACACGGGATCCTCCGTGGACATCATGTACTATGGCACGTTCGAGCAATTGGGCATCTCCGAGACCTCCTTGAAGCCCTACGCTGGGAAACTCACCTCCTTCTCGGGAGACGAAGTCGACGTGGCCGGACTCATCGACCTCTGGATGACGCTAGGCATCGGATCCACCAGGAGGACCGAGATGGTGGAATTCACGGTGGTACGCCTGCCTTCGGTGTGGAATGCAATCATCGGGAGGGTCTCCCTGATGAAGTTCCAGGCGGTAGTTTCTATCTATCACCTGAAGATGAAGTTCCCCGTCGATGGCGGGGTTGGAGAGGTAAAGGGCAATCAGGAGGAAGGTCGCGTTTGCTACGCGACCTCTGCAAAACAAAAGTGCCTGGTGTTCATGGTGGAATCCCCCGACGAGGCCGACCTCGAAGTCCGGGATTTCACAGTCCCCACTCCAGAGCTAGAAAGAAGGGTGATATCCCCTTTCGAGAGCGAGTCCGAGAAGATCTACCTCGGGGAATGCTTCTCGGGGGCGTCGGCGACGTCGCTAGAAGCCTTGCTCGCTGGATCTCGCGACGTGTTCGCTTGGACTGTGAAGGACCTCCGAGGTGTCCCGCGGACCGTGGCCCAACACTCTTTGAACGTCGATGTCACCACTCGCCCTATGGTGCAGCGACGAAGAAAAATGAACGAAGAAAGGGCGAGCGCCGCGAATGACGAGGTGGCAAAATTGCTGGCTGCAGGGTTCATACGCGAGGTTCAATACCCCCGGTGGTTGTCCAACGTCGTTCTTGTCAAAAAAGCCAGCGGGAACTGGAGGATGTGCGTCAATTTCAAGGACCTCAACAAAGCATGTCCCAAAGACAGTTACCCCTTGCCCTTGATCGACGAGCTCGTTGACTCAACCACAGGTCACGGGGTTTTAAACTTCCTCGACGCATACTCGGGGTACAATCAAGTCCTGATGAACCCGCGAGAAGAGGAGGAAACATCCTTCATCACCCAGCGGGGCACCTATTGCTACAAAGTCATGCCGTTTGGGCTGAAGAACGCGGGGGCCACCTTTCAGCGCCTCGTCGACCGCGTCTTTAAGAACCATCTCGGGCGGAACGTGTTGGCATACGTCGACGATATTGTCGTCCGGAGCAAGACCCCTGAGGAGCACCTGGTCGACCTCGCTGAGGTCTTCGCCACTCTCAGGCACAACCGTCAGCCCCGAGACGGTCAGCGCGGTGCTAACCAAAAAGGCCACGCACCCAGTTTACTTCGTGAGGGCTCCAGCCTGCGGAGCAGCGCTATTCCCCAACAGAAAAGATGGCGCTGGCAGTTGTGACGGCCGCAAGACGCCTACGCCCTTACTTCCATGCGCACCCCATCCAGGTCATGTCTGACCTTCCACTTCGACAAATCCTCCACCAGCCCGCCCTCTCCGGGCGGATGACGAAGTGGGCAGTCGAGCTCTCCGAGTTCGACATCAGCTACCTCCCAAGGACCGCCATGAAGGGACAGGCCCTCGCTGACTTCATGGTGGAGGTCACCTTCCCTGAGACAGAAACGAGCTCGGAAGAATGGAAGGTGTTCATTGATGGCTCACGATGTGACGCCGGAGGTGGGGCTGGCGTATTCCTCGCTGGGCCCTCGATCGAGACGGAGTACTCACTTAACTTCGCCTTCAACGCCACCAATAACGAGGCCGAATATGAAGCCATGATCGCTGGAATCGAGATGGCGCTCCTCAGTGGGGCCCGAAAAATCAGGGTCTACACCGACTCCGAGCTGGTGGCGCGCCAACTCAACGGTCAGTACGACACCAGAACGGGGTTCCTGCCCGCGTACCGAGAAAAGGTCAAAGCCTTGGTATCGTGCCCGGAAACCTTCGCGGTGGAGTCCATCCCGCGAACTTCGAACACCAAAGCAGATGCGCTTGCGAGGTTAGGATCCGCCCTCCCCCTTGAAGTGGGGAACCGCGTAATGGTAGAACGAAAACTCTCGCGGAGTGTGAACAGCGAGGTTCTATCTGTCACCGCGGGGGATTGGAGGATCCCGATAACACGGTATGTGGAAAGCGTAGTCCTCCTAGAGGACCCCGCACAGGCCAGGAAGCTGAAAATGCAGGCGGCGCGATATTGCGTCATAGGTGGCTGCCTTTATCGCCGAGGCTACGCCGAGCCCAATCTATTGTGCGTCCCGACCGAATCTACGGAGCACATCCTTTATGAGGCCCATGAAGGGGTTTGTGGCGGCCACCCAGGATGGCGAACCCTTTCGCATAAGATCGCCCACTTGGGGTACTTCTGGCCCACCCTCCGGCAAGACGCAAGGGATTATGTCCAGCGATGTGATGGATGCCAGAAGCACGGTAACCTCTTGCACGCCCCGACCTCGCAGCGTCGCTCCATCCACGCGCCGTGCCCCTTCGCGATGTGGGGGATAGACATCCTCGGCCCCTTCCCCAAGGCCCCTGGTCAGGTGTGATATATCCTGGTCATCGTCGACTACTTCACAAAGTGGGTTGAAGCACAAGCAATGGCGAAGATCACGGGGACTAAGGTCTGCGACTTTCTGTGGAAGAACCTTGTCTGCCGCTTCGGCGTTCCCATGACCATCATGACCGACCATAGCCCCCAATTTGATTGTGAAGAGACTCGGACATTCTGCTCAGACCTGGGCATAACCCTCAAGTTCTCCTCCGTGGCCCATCCTCAGTCCAACGGCCAGGTAGAGAACGTCAACGCCCGCATCCTATCCGATCTAAAGAAACGGTTGGGCATGGCACAAGGTCGTTGGGCAGAGCTTCTCCCACTCGTCCTATGGACGTACCGCACCACCGTGCGCCGCGTGACCGGAGAAACGCCTTTCGCCCTAACCTACGGGGCGAAGGCCCTAGTCCCGGTAGAAACCCTGGTCCCATCGGCAAGGGTGTTCGATTTCGATGAAAAGGAGAACGAGGCCAATCTCAGGGTCGAGTTGCTCTTCCGCGACGAGCTACGCGAAGTAGCAGACCTTCGCTCCAGGGAATACAAGCGCCGCGTGGCCGTCTACCACAACAAGAAGGTGAGACCTCGGTTCCTGGCCACAGGCAATATCGTCTTGAGATCGAAGGTGGCAAACTAGACCCCAACTGGGAGGGGCCATACATCCTCGGCGAGGAGGTCGCTCCCGGAGCCTTTAAGCTCAAAGACAACGAGGGGCGTACCCTCAGTAAGACGTGGAACGTCGACCGATTAAAGAAATATTTTGTGTACTCTCTGAGCCCCGTTACCTCTTTTTGTGAATAAAGGGTTGTTGGACTTTCAAAATCTCTCTCAAAAATAGAAACTTCGGGTGTTAAGTCCATCCCTCGCTTTCCGCGTGGTGTTGGAGAATCTCGTTAAGTCCATCCCTCGCTTCCCGCTTGGGGTTGGAGATTTTCGTCAAGTCTAAACCCCGCTTGGTGTTGGAGAATCTCGTTAAGTCCATCCCTCGCTTCCCGCTTGGGGTTGGAGAATCTCGTTAAGTCCATCCCTCGCTTCCCGCTTGGGGTTGGAGATTCTCGTTAAGTCCAAACCTCGCTTCCCGCTTGGTGTTGGAGAATCTCGTTAAGTCCATTCATCGCTTCCCGCTTGGGGTTGGAGATTTTCGTCAAGTCCATCCCTCGCTTCCCGCTTGGGGTTGGAGAATCTCGTTAAGTCCAAACCTCGCTTCCCGCGTGGTGTTGGAGAATCTCGTTAAGTCCATCCCTCGCTTCCCGCTTGGGGTTGGAGATTTTCGTCAAGTCCATCCCTCGCTTCCCGCTTGGGGTTGGAGAATCTCGTTAAGTCCAAACCTCGCTTCCCGCGTGGTGTTGGAGAATCTCGTTAAGTCCAAACCTCGTTTCCCGCTTGGTGTTGGAGAATCTCGTTAAGTCCATCCCTCGCTTCCCGCTTGGGGTTGGAGATTCTCGTTAAGTCTAAACCCCGCTTCCCGCGTGGTGTTGGAGAATCTCGTTAAGTCCATCCCTCGCTTCCCGCTTGGGGTTGGAGATTTTCGTCAAGTCCAAACCCCGCTTCCCGCGTGGTGTTGGAGAATCTCGTTAAGTCCATCCCTCGCTTCCCGCTTGGGGTTGGAGATTTTCGTCAAGTCCATCCCTCGCTTCCCGCTTGGGGTTGGAGATTTTCGTTAAGTCCAAACCTCGCTTCCCGCTTGGTGTTGGAGAATCTCGTTAAGTCCATCTCTCGCTTCCCGCTTGGGGTTGAAGATTTTCGTTAAACCTCGCTTCTCGCTTGGGGTTGGAGATTTTCGTTAAACCTCGCTTCCCGCTTGGGGTCGGAGATTCTCATTAAGTCTAAACCCCGCTTCCCGCGTGGTGTTGGAGAATCTCGTTAAGTCCATCCCTCGCTTCCCGCTTGGGGTTGGAGATTTTCGTCAAGTCCAAACCCCGCTTCCCGCTTGGTGTTGGAGAATCTCGTTAAGTCCATCCCTCGCTTCCCGCTTGGGGTTGGAGATTTTCGTCAAGTCCATCCCTCGCTTCCCGCTTGGGGTTGGAGATTTTCGTTAAGTCCAAACCTGGCTTCCCGCTTGGTGTTGGAGAATCTCGTTAAGTCCATCCCTCGCTTCCCGCTTGGGGTTGGAGATTTTCGTTAAACCTCGCTTCCCGCTTAGTGTTGGAGAATCTCGTTAGATCCATCCCTCGCTTCCCGCTTGGGGTTGGAGAGTTTCGTTAAATCCAAACCTCGCGTCCAGCTTGGGGTTGGAGAAACTCGAACAAAATATGCAAGGTCCGAGCAGAGCTCATGGCCTCGGGAAAATCATTGTGCGAAGTCCGAGCAAAGCTCGTAATCCCAATGCAAAATTAGAAGCACCCAATGTGGCCCGAGTCCCACAATAGTTGTGACACTCGGACCATGGGGTTGGGTAGATATGTGCGATATGATACGAGTAAGCTAGAGCAAACAAGCAATCATGAGGTAAAGAAAATAAAATAAAAAGTTGGGGCACGTGTGCCCAGATGTTTAATTACAAGCCCCGCAGGGCCACCAGCAAAACAAACAAAACAACCAAAAAAAAATAGAAGCAGACAACGACATCCTTTAAATCTTCGAGGCTTCGGTGGTAGGGTCGGAGGTCTTCGTAGGATCTTCAGAGGCTTGAGCAGTAGGGTCTTTGGGGAATCTCTAGGGCAGGAGTGGGGATGGCAGACGGTTGGGAGCTTGGCGCACCTTCCCGAGCGATGGCTGCCGAGGTGGGCGTCTCGCTGGCCCTGGTGCCGTCCTCGTTAAGAAAGAATTCACATTCTCCCTCGGGCTCTTCCCCGTCAAGTTCCCCCATAGTCTCCTCGTAGTTAGGAATGAAGAACTTAATGTCGGGGTCAATGTGTCCGTACTTCGCGACCGCCTACTTGACCCCCATACGGACGGACTGGTGGAACATCTTCCTCACACTTTCCACCATCTCAGCCTGAAAAGCCTCCGACTTTGTAATAACTGCGGTTTTTGAGGATATTTTTGAATTTTCTCGGATATTCTTTTTAATCTTTTTGTCCGTTAACGCTTAATCCAATATTTTTGTTGGAGATTAAATCCTAGAAAATTGTTGGTGATATCCTAAAATCACAAAGAAATGATTTTATGGATCGGTGTGGATTCTAGGATTTTTCGGTGGAAAAAGAATATTTATTGGATAAGCCTTCTTTTTAATTATGTACCGGAAAGGATTTAAAATACGAAACGGAAGCCTTAAAAATTGAAGGTATCAAGATAAAATCATGGAAAATTGATTTTATTGGTCTACATAATTTACGGGACGTTTTTCGTTTAGTGAGTTTTTCCACCCGAGGTACATAATTTTACCGCTTTAACGCGAGTCCCGTTCCGAGACGGGTTTGATTTTACAAACCGCCTTCTTTAGCTTCATTAGAAAGGAATCAGAGAAAGAGGATAAGGACGGAATATCTCTCTGCCTAGTCAAAGTTATCAAATTCATTTCAAAACCAAGAGCGAGAGTCTCGGACGGAACGACGGACTAGTCTTCATCGCCGGCTGCTTTCCTTCCCCGCGTCCTCAGCCCGTCCACCTCCATCTCCTCCACCACCTCATCACCTTCTTCCTCCCTTTGGGCTGGTGTGGCAGAACCAGAACCGTCGAGAAAGGACGGGACGACGACGGACGCTGGTTCGGGAGAGGAGAACTCTTCACCGTTGGTCACTCTTTGCTTCGTTATGCCACGCCGCCGGTGATCGCTAGCTACTCCGACCACCACCCACCGCAAGGGCTGCTATCGGGCAACGCCCAGCCACCCTCGTGCTCGGGGATCGAGCCATGATCGAGCCAAACGAGCCATGGGTTCGAGTGAAGGTATATACGATCGAAATTAATTAGCGGGTTAGATGCGGAGCCACCGTAAGGGCCTTTCGGTTCCGCTTTGCTAATTAAATTTATGGTTTTTATAATCTTGACGTTGATACGGTTCCACAGGTTCGAACCGCTCGTGAAACGGACGTCCGGATCTTCCGTTATAGCGAAGACAAGTTTTGGTTACCGATTGGCAGGTAAAGGACTTCGGATAATTACTCAGGATTCGTTGTTAATCCGTTTGATCCGAGATTTGGTAATCTTTAAGAACTGTTGCTGATGAACAATTTTTATTTAGAAAATTGTTTCAAAAGTGAAGCGGATAATTAGTTATAATTCCGCCAAGATGGCTCCTTGAAGCATGATAACTAAGGATTTATTATATGTCGATATTCGGAAATTAAATCGTTTATCGATTAGGAAGTTGTAGGAGTTGAGAATACAACTAAGAGGTGTTTTTGTGAGCTCGTTGTTGAGAAATCCTTTTGGTTATATTTATCAGAAGGATGATAAAGATTTCTGTTGGAATCGCTGAGGACGTTGAGCACGCCTTCTAAGGCAAGTGGACGATTCTCTCTTGCGTTATTGTTATTAAATGAGGAATTGGATCCCATTTAATATTTGCGTTGGGAACAACTTGTATGATTAATAAAATATGATAGGTTGTTATATTTGTTAGAAATAATGACCATGTTGTTTATTCAGTTTTACGGTAGAACTGGATTTAGGTCCGTTATGTGTGACCTTGTATGCTGTCTCACGCTGAGACATTGTTGTGATTAAGGTAGTTTCACGGAGGGGAACGTGGTTCCATATCCTCTCTTAAAATGAATATTACATTAGGAGGGGCCTAATCCTAATGGCGAGTCATGACTCTTCCCCTGCTCTTCGTGCAAGGGGTTTGATGCGCACTCTAGCTAAGTGCAATTGGCACGGTGCAGTGTAGATGACAGGGTAATAGGCCTCTCTGATCTCTACCTCACCATATGCAAATGAAGATCATGGATAGCTTAAATCCTGGGATCTCGGTATAGGGTAGATGACCATGGATGAAATATTCCTATGATCTCTACGGTACCAAATATTTCGGAAATAGTTCGAGCCGATTGTGAATCACCAACCTGTTTGTGAAAAGTTTTAAAAGTAATATAAGATAAGTGCGTTAGGCACATTAATATACCTGAATGGTTCGTCCAGTCGGAAAGCCATTCTTGCTCCCGGTTATGAATGATTCTTAATCAAACTTTGATTAAGTGAATCTGATTAGTCGATGGAGGCTTTTCAAAATGTGATGTGATTAACATGAGTTCCCAACAATTGTTTATGCTTCTTAAAAGAAACCACAAGCGGTGGTGTTCTCTCTTTTGATTATGCGAGTCTTCTTCTTATTCTCTATAAGACTGCTAACTGTTGGACCATAATCCGAGTCTATTCGGATTTTGGATGCCAATATGTTTAGTTACAACCATAAGAACCAAGTTAGTTTCTCCTCTTGCTAGTCTATCATTAGACTAACCCGTCCATTTTCTTTTCTTTTATATGGTCGGCTGGTGTCCACCGTTGTATGCGATACATCAGGTTCTTCTTGGAAGTTGATTCAAGAGGCGGATTCAGATGTTTGAAGCTCCAGAAGTTGAAGAAAGGTTTTCAATGGTTATACTTGAGTGAAGATCATAGTTGAACTACTTCAAAGTGAAGCTGAGTTTCAGAAATAAGAGCTTAAGGAAGACTGGATGAAGATTTTGTTCAACTAGAAGGTTGTTCTATTTATTTATTCTTTTTGGGTTAAGATTTGTATAAGACCAATTGTATTTATTCCGCTGTAATATTTATTTTAGTTTGTTTAGTCAGTTTAAAGCCTTGGGTAGCTTCGGTTTAGTCTTAATCGGGGTTACTGGCGGTAATACCTCCAGGGTAGAAAGGGGGTGTTACAGACTTCACATACATGGGCCCCTCGGCTTCCACCTCCTCGCTAAGCTCAACAACATGCCGTTGGAGCCTGGTAATCTCCTCCTCAGCTTTCTGAAGCTCCGCCTCCTTTTCCCTGAAAAATTGGTGCTCCGCGGATAGCTGTCCCTTGAGCTTTGCGACTTCGCCCTTGAAGTCCCCGTTCTCTTCCTTCAAACCCTTAGACTCCTCCTTCGCCTTCCTCAGCTCCTCCCTGATCCTCGCGGCGTCTTTGGCCTCGTCTGCTGCCGCGATCTCCGCGGCGCGAACGCGTTTCTCGGCCTCTGCGAGGTTTTTTCCCCTCTTCTCAATCTCGGCGTCCCGCTCTTGGAGCCTCGCCTCCATCCTATCCATCTTCCTATGGAGGAGGCCGACGCGACCACAATTTTAGTTCGCGAAGAAGGTATTCTGAAACAATAGGAGAGCACGTTAAAACAAGAACAAAAATAGTAAAGCCAGTCAAGAAAAAACAACTCCGAAAGAGCAAGACATACCATCGCTGAGTAGCGGAGGATCTCGTCGTTAAGGGCTGCCTCCGAGAGGTTGTTGGCCCATGCGACCTCATCGGTCCAAGCTGACCTGTCCAAGTCTTGGGACACGCCCCGGAAAGGACCAGGGCAGTGGAACTTATCAGCAGGAGGCCCGGTGGCCGAGACAACTCGGCTCTTCGAGCCAGGGAGCTCGACCATCTCGCCCCTTGGGGTTCCCCCTTGGCCATCCCCCTTTTGCTTCTTCCTCTTCTCTCCACGAGGAGACCCCGTGCCCTTTCTCTTGGACCCGGCTTTGTCACCAGATCCTCGGGAATGTTGGGACGACGTTCTGGCAGCGTCCCCCTTCGTCGGCGCCCCCTCGATCATCTTTGCCTCAGGCGCCTTCAGCGCCGGGACTGGGGCCTTCGGTTGCGAGGCAAGGGGCCTCGCTTGCGAGGTCGGCTCCTTTATGGTGACCCCGCGTTGGCTTTGGGGTCTCGGAGCGTTGGAGGAAGAAGTCACAGGCCTTTTGCCCTGTGACTTCGCGGTAAGAGCGCCAAGTAGGTCCACTGTCAAAACAGAAAAGGCATAAGAGTTAGACAAAAAAAACAACGAATTAGCGAGGTTCATAACCTCGCTTCCCGACAGCAAAAGGAAGAAAAAATCAGGAAAGAGATCGAATACCCTCTTTGCCCTCGCAAGGGGGGAAGCTAAGACTCAGGCCAGCCCGCTCAAGCTGGTCCTAAGAAAGATACACTTGGTACGGTGCCTAACTCGCTGTGGCGTATCGGGCCTTGAGGGCTTTGAGCTCGTCAACCGTATGCGAGCACACGCACCGAACAAAGGCGCCCGGCACCACGGGAAAATTGAGATACCACCCGGTGGGATCTCGGACCAAAAACCAATTCGGTTTCCACGGCCCGACGTTCGATGGGGCCGTGGTGATTTTAACGTTCGGCGTGCTGAGAGTGATGAGGCAGGACCGAGGTTCCCTCCTCGTTAGGAATAAAGCCGACAAGATATCGCGATTCGGCCCGTCCCCGAGTTCACGACTTCGAATCGTGTAGGCGCACAGCAGCCGCCAAGCGTTCGAGAGCAACTGTGCGGGACAGATCTGCATGGCCCACATGTAGTCGACAATATGCTGGGCCAGAGGCAGCCTGAAACCCGCCTGAAGACTGAAGAGGTGCACGACCACACACTTGTCGTAGGACGCCAAGGGTCGGCCCCGCTCTTCGGGAAGTGCCAGCTCAACCCCCTCGGGTCAGGCGAAGTCTTTTGCAATCTTCTCGAGATCCTCACGCCTGAGTACGGTGGCCATTCCCTCGGACAGATAATCCTCAGGGGTACCCGGGGTCATGGGAATCCGCTCCTCGAGGACAGGCGGAACGCGAGACACGGCGTCAGTAATGTACGCCGCAGGGAAGCTCGGAGGCACGTAGGGAGACGGCGCCGAGGTCGTTCCCACAACCGGCCGCACCTCAACCTCAGTAACGACCTCGTCTGGGGTGGAAGACGAAGCCATTTCAACACCCGACGACGCTCGAAGGTGGGAGAAGCGCGAATTGATAGAAGCCTCGGAGTCGCTTGAAGAAGGCTTGCTAAAAGCCAGCGAAGGGGACCTCGGGTTCTGGGAGTCGCTAAGTTCTGCGCTTCCCGCGGACTCCGAAACCTCCTCGTAGAAACCCTCTTGAACTCTGAAAGCGAAGCCGGGCGGAGGGCTCGCGGAGTTTCTCCTAGGCATGAAAAGAACGACGTCCAGGCCGTGGAAGGCTAGCACCTGGAAAAGAAAGAAGCTTTGAGACATCGGGCAAAGTAACCAAGGAAAAACAAGGCGAGGTCATGACCTCGAAGGGAAGGGAGCGCGAGGTTACGACGTCAAAAGGGAGAGCAAGACGAGGTCATGACAGCGTCTGGAGAAAAAAGAATTCAAAATC
Organism: Fallopia convolvulus; assembly: GCA_964016875.1. Lineage (NCBI taxonomy): Eukaryota > Viridiplantae > Streptophyta > Magnoliopsida > Caryophyllales > Polygonaceae > Fallopia > Fallopia convolvulus. The sequence continues at coordinate 12,423,152 of OZ024721.1, forward strand.
GTAAGAGACAAAAGGCCACGTGGCACCCTAGGGGCTACTCTGACAAGATAGGACGGCGATGGAGAAGTCGAAGCGCCAAAAGAGGAAAGAGAAGGAGAAACGGAGGCCATCGGTGAAAAGCAGCGACGGAGACCCTAACGTCCCATCAATCAGCCGTCGAGACGTTTGGGTTTCCAAGAGCCTCAAAATTCAAAACCACCGAAAAAGAAAAAGAGACGGTCGTCGGTTGGAGGACGAGAGGTTCAAGTGCATGGCGTTCGCCACCCTCACCCCACCGTCCCGCCACCATGGCACCGGTGCAAAACACCAAGAGGCAACCACTGCCCGCTAGGGCACAAGGCCGAACGAAAAGGAAAGAAAGAGAAAAGAGCAAAAGGAAAAAAACGGCGAGGAAAAGCATGCGGAAACTCACGCCGACCTCACCACCGCCGTTTCGCCACCGAGACGCCGGCGCGGAACACCAGGCGACACACTGTCGCCTCTCCAAACCACAGAACAAAAAGCTAGCAGGGAAAAATCGAAAGCGAACAGAAGAAGGGAGGAGAAAAGTCGAAGACTTACTTGTTCAGAATCAACGAGGAGGGAGCGGTGGTGCAAATTGGAAGGTGGCTAAGGCTCGCCGGAAACCGTCTGGAGAAACCGCTCGCAGGAAGCCGGAAAGACAGGAAGAGAGAAGGCGAAAATGTTGAAAGAAGAGATAAAGGGGAGGCGTGTGAAGTGCACTCTTATAAAGAGCAGGCTTGGGCCTCCCCTGCCCAGGTAGGCTTATTGGGCCTGTCCCTCCTGAGCGGCCCATTAAGCAAGATGCGAAGAGCAAGCCCAGAAAAGCTTTACCCTTGCAAACCAAAGAAAAGCTAAGTGTAGAACCTCGCAAAAAGAGGGCTTCGCAAGATGCCTCCCATGAACCTCGGAAACCCTTGAAGCCTCGCAAAATGCCTACCCACCTCTCAGAGCCTCGCACCCCGCGATCTTTGAGAACTTATGCCCTGTGGCCCTCGGGGCGAGGTCCCTAGGCCATGGGGTTGTGATGATGCTCAAAACGGTAAAGTAAGAAGTGGGCCCGGGGTGCAAGGAGCATACAGACCCAGCGGGCCTCACGAGGAAGATCCTGGGGCCCACAACCATATCCACCTTTTGTTTTAACAAGATCCTTGCCCCGGCGAGGTCCTCCGAAAACTGGGAACGAGGTCTACACCTCGTAACCGACTCTACGAACATGCCCGCCCACCAGAACCACTCAGCTAGCGCCGCGCTCCCGAGCCAATCACAAGCTGCCTCTCCGCTAGACCAATCAGAGCCCTTGATCTCGGGCGTCCCACATCGGACAACGGTCAGAACTCGACTCCCCAATCCTCTATAAATAGAGGAGAATCTCGTATGGAAAAGGGGTCGAAAAACATCTTGAACTCAAGAACTATCTTGCTCGTTGAAGATCGACGTGATCGAAACATCGTCAAAAGGCCTTGCTATAGACTAGTGAAGTCCACAAAAAGACTTCAAGTCTCACAAAGTTCCTACTCACACCAAAGATCTCGCTACACCATCTCGCACGCCGCCTACACCTCGCTCTCATTCACATCAAAGACTTCGCTGCCCGATCTCGCAAGTCGTCAACACCGTCCCGCTAGATCAACCTCGCTCAAAAGGTCAAGCAAGCAATACTTAGAATTGTCTAGCAATTAGGAGATCTCGAACATTGTTAGGTCGAGATCTCGGATAATCGTAGGAGATCTAGGGCGTAAACTTCCAAGCGTTTGTAACCTCGTGTTACTGTAACCTCGTTGTAAAGAAAATCATAAATAAAGAAGCAAGGTTTCGCACAGTCGAATATAATAATCTCGTGTCTTGTCTTTTAGCGACCGTTTATTTCGGGTTTCATCAGATTCATTTTTATAATTTCAAGTAGCATATTTACAAAATAAATAAATACTATAATAAGAAACATATTGATTAAGTATTTTGTTGTTTAATGGGTAAATAATAATTAGATATTTGAAAGTACTACCTCTTAAGGATTCACGATTAGGTTTTGTGCTATATATACATATTTTTTGTGTTGGATTTTTCCCAAGCATTTACATTTTCACAATTATTTTTTGACTATTAAAAATTGTTGAAAAACTAATAAAAATATTTAAATCTGCCGTAATCCGTACATGGTTCGGGTCTAACACTAGTTAGGTGTTACATGCAAATGATACTTCACATGCATATCTCACCAGTCACCACTATTCCACCATTCGGCGTATACCTCGTGATTTATACTTGTCTTTTGGTAGTGTTTGCATGTGTTACATCCATGTATGACTTTTTAATTTTATTGAAAATATTTATATTTATTTTATTTTATTTTTCCATATCAAACAAAAGTGTTGTAATTACAACTTAATTAATGTAGAATCTCGATGGGCCAATATGTCGAGAGTTTTACCATTTCATACTTAAACAAATGGGTAATGATTTCACCCCAATGTTAGGTATTTTTTCCACATTTGGTTGATGTGGGATAGTTTCCAACAATTAAATTTAGACAACTCCATACGTTTAAATTCCTTCATTTTTGTTAACCAAATTAGTAGTATATGATCTCATAATAGTATCGATCATTTATTTAAAATGGTGGTTTTCAATTATAAATAGATTACTTAATGGTAATGGCTTGTTTGGTTGAATGTGGAATTAAGTAATTTAATTCATGAAAAAATATTGCTAGAATTTATTCTTCGTAAGAGTTGAAAGAAAATCTTACTGATTCTTCATAAGTCAAGAGATTTCTTATTAAATACAAAATTGAAAAATTGATGAAATGATTAAATAAAATGGATTTTTCAATAAAAAAATCTTAACCCAGACGAATATATTTAATAACACTTTCTGAAATTTTAACTTTTGGAGTATATATTGATCAAACAAACCCTAAAACTAGGTAATCAAGTACCTTTTGTCATGTAATCTTCAACAGCGATTGAACAGCAAACAAGGTGGTAGCTAGATTTACTTCACGATACGGGCCCATCGATCTCCTCAAATTTTCAAGAAATTAAATCGACCGATTGAACAAACAAATGTTTTCCACGGTATTTTAATTAGTGGTTTTAAGCTTCGATTAGATGTACTTGACACGAAGTGGTCAAGATCAACACCATGTAAATATGTAATGAGCAAATTAAGCGTGAAGTGGAGTTTAAAAATAACCGAAAAACTGAAAAGCAAAAAGAATGAGATATTGATGATCACTAGGTAGTACTTACGAGTTGCCAACTCCTACGAAGAAAACGACTTAGAGTAAATATACAACGGAATATTCAAATAAGAGTGAATATATCAAGACTTAGAGTAAAAATAAACCAACTAATTTACTTAGAGAAAAATCACTTTCTTTTGAGCTTCTCACTCGGTCGGATTTCAAGAGTATTTTGACTCGCTTTATTGATCTTTTGAGTCATTGCAATGGCAGAGGATGAGTACGCCCTTGCGGGACCTGACTCTTGATTTGTTTCTTGGTTTCGTTTTCCTTTATTTTTGTTTGCTTATAAATATCTTAATGTGGAATTGTTTTTGTGCAGGAAAATCAGGTTTTCGTTGTGTTGTGTTATTTATGCAGACATCATAACGTTGGCATCATTATTGATCTCTTTAAAATTCGAGTTTTGGGTGTTAGAGATGATCAGATTTGTGGTCATATGAACTTTTCTGATTGTACCAGGGTTGAGACTGTTGGCTTTAAGAGCAACCCCAAGAGTTTCTCCAAACATTTCTCCAAATTGGGGTAACAAAAGCCATTTTCTCTAAAAAAATATTTGTCTAACTCCAACAGCTTCTCTATTTTAGAGAATGCAACATTTATTGTTGTATAATAATTTATTTTTTTTATGAATCAGGCCAATCATAAATCATCTTTACATTCTCTCTCCATTATGGAGAATTGACACATTCTCTAAATTTAGGGAAATGACTTAGTATTTTTGCCTCTTTCCCCATTATAGAGAACAAGATGGGGAAATTGTTGGGCTAAAATCATGCCCCTGCTTCCCAAAAAATTCAATTTTCAAGAATTTGGGGAAGCTGTTGGGGTTGCTCTAAGGGTGGTATTTGGCTATTATGCAAGGGAGATAGAATTCAGGTTCAAATCAAAGACACCTGTAAGTTCTCCATTCACGTACGCATCCTTCTTAGATGGTGGTACTCGTGTTCATTTATTTGCAGCTTATGGACCGCCAACCACTAAACGTCGTATTCTTTTTTGGATTGAGATTGAAAGAGTCGTCAACAACATTTTCGGACTTGTTATTGTGAGTGGCGATTTCAATTGTATTCTCTACTTTCATGAAAGGAAAGGTGGGTCCAAGAAGCTCCATATCGAGTATGAGACTTTCCACTCGTGCATTAATTGCCTAGGACTCATTGACGCTGGGTTTACTAGGTCTAGCTTTAATTACTTGGTCTAGAGGCAAGAATAGTAAGTCAGTAACTTGGTCGTCTCTAAGCGCCTTGATCGGATCTTCTTGAATGTAGAAGGGTGTCTCATTTGGGCGACGGCTAAAGTTCGGCATTTGGCGCATTTCTCCTCTAATCATTGCCCTTTGCTCCTTGCTATCAAACTAGAGCAACAAAAAGACAAGAGAAGAAGGTCGTTTAGATTCCAGCCCACTCTTGGCGATCTAACACCTTCTACGGGGTCGAACACATCAGTTGACGCGCCAACCGTCATTCAAACCACCATAATTTTTTCCTAATATGAAAAAAACCATATCAAACATTCATGGGATGGGATTCTTATTTTTTCAATTTCCTTTATCAAACACTTATTAATAAGTATTATTAAAAAAGGTTAAACAACTTTTTTTTATGAAAAAGAATAAAATATTAAGACAAAAGGAGAGAAAGCTTACAAGTCAACTAAGGTGGTAACTATGAAATATGACAATAATAAACCATTACCTTAGAAGGCAAGGAGGGCCCATATTGACAACAAGGTGAGCTAAAAACATTACATTTTGAGATAAAAACCAAACTTGAGAGTTAAGAAAAAAAGAAGAACCACATTGCTAAACAAGGGAGACAAACATGCTAGGAGTGCAAGGAAGAGTAGAAGAGGTGCAAGCTATAATAACAAATATGTAATCCGACCGGGCTTCCAAAATATTGACACCATAGCTATGAGCAGTCTGCAAACCTCAAAGGAGGGCTTGGGCTTCCAAAGATTCAATAGAAGAGTTAGTTTTGAAGATTTACTCCATATGAAAACTAGAGAACCAAAGGAATCAAGAAGAACAAAAGCAAGTGCAAAAAGACCCATCAACAACAAGACTAGCATCATAAGACAAACGAAAAGCACATTCCAAAGGAGGTAAAGTAGGAGGAGATCATAAAAGAGGAGATGATGGAGGAGCCAAAGAGAGCTTAACATGGTTGAGGAGTTGTAGATGAACATGCTGCAACAGGAGAATATAATTTTTATTAGTGTCATAAAATATTCAAGAGTTCCTACATTTTCAAACAGCCCGTAAGGACACAAAACAAAGTGCAAGAAGGGAGCCGAACAAAATGTCAATAACAGAACAAAACCAATAAAAAAGAGAGTAAAGATTCAGATAAATAAAAAGAGACACAAGAGGAAACTAAACTTAATACCTCTTAGCGAAGCTACACTTCTCCATAATATGGAGGATCGATTCAATCTTAGTGCACAAAGAGAATTGACAATAGAAAAAAAAACCTTTCAGAGTTTCAGTGTTTTAAAATCTCAAAATAAGGAAAAAAATGTTAAGGAACACCAAATATAATTACGAACCTTAGGGATGAGTGACATTTAACTTCCAAAGAAGTTGCTAGGGACGAATTAAAGGAGGACCACTAGAAAATTCAATGAGACTGAGACTTCCTACATTTCTTGCTTTTTGATAAAAAATATTATTTATTTATCTTAAAGTATATAAAATATAATCTTTTCATATATTTTTTAGATAAATAAACAACACTTTCCTTCTATCAAAAAGCAATAGCAATTAGCAAGCCATCTATAACTATATATTAAAGCTGTACCTTTTCGAGCCACCATAACGATTTTGGCCCCACCTCAAATTTAAAAAATTAATTTTTATTTATATTATTATAACTTCTTTCTATTAAATTCTTTTTAATTATTTAAATTTATCTCTAACATGAAACAAATATCTATTTAGTATAACAATATCTTTTGAAAGCTTCCTTATACAAGTATTAAAAATTAAAGATAAAATATTTTAAAATAAATATAAATCTTTTAGCATATATCTTTTGACGAATTTATTTATAGATATATAGTCATTTTTTTTTATAAAAAAAATTAATGATAAAATATTTATAATTTTTAAAATTAATAAAAATAGATGATAAAAATTTAATAGATATATTGAAACTCTAATACATACATGAAAAGTAATAAAATATGCAGAATATAATATTTGATTAAAAAATTATATACATTCTACAAGGAAACGAGCAATAAATTACTTATATTAAAGTTTATATTATATTTTATTTATTTATTAATATCCTATTTATAATGTTTATAAAATATCAAATTATTATCGTACACGGTACGACGGGTAAAACTATTTAAAGTTAAATTTTTTATAAGGCGGTTTCTCGAAAATTTTCGGATATTTTACACGTTCTCTCTCTATTGTGAGGACTGAGGAGTTGGGTTACTTGGGTAAAAGAAACATAGGAAAAAGAGAGAACCCTAATTCAAGTCCCTCTTCGTCCAGACTCCTCCAGGATCACTCCCAACAACCCAATTCATCTACGAGAAGCTTAGGGGACAATAAAAGGTGGAGTTTCAATGGCGATAGCAGCCGCCGGGCAGCTCAACGTGACCGAGTCGCCTGTTTGGGGATCGAGAAGCGTCGACTGCTTCGAAAAATTGGAGCAAATCGGTGAAGGAACCTACGGGTACGCACTTTTATCTTAATTTTCCTATTCAACGCTCCTCTATGATTGAAGGACTTCCACCTTTCATTGTTGTTTTCTTAATCGCCATATCGTTTCTGCTTTGCTGAACGCAAACGCTAGTGTTTGACGCTGTTTAACTCGATTTTGTGGTGTGTGATCTGCTTGTTTGGATTGCTAGTTCTCTTCTATTCATAATTTCGTCGGGATTTAGATGTTTAACCAGGCAATAGTGAATAAGACTATGATTTGAAATGGTGAACCTAGAAAAGGAGGGATCTTGTGCCCTTTCTTGTTTTCTACGGAGTGTGGTGGGTTTTTTTGGCCCCAGGAGGAGAGAAGAAGGTTGGGAAGGGGAATTCTATTGGATTTTGATATTGAATACCAATATCTGTCTCAAATGCTGTGGAGAATGATAGTTGTTGTTGTTGTAACGTCTTCTAGTATTCCCTCAATATAGGAAATAGTCTCGACATTTTCAAAATTAGGATAATATTATCCCTTATAGCCTTATATATGTATATAGGTATGACATTGGCAAAATTAGGATTTTATTATCCCATGTAGCCTTATATATGTATATAGGTATGACATTGGCAAAATTAGGATTTTATTATCCCATGTAGCCTTATATAATTGTGTGAAACAATGGATTGCTTATTCCTGAATGACACAATGTGCTCCGCTCTTACTGATCCTGAGTAGAGAGTATAGCAGGATCTACAGAATTGACCAAAGACATGATTTTTAATCAGTGCAAGTTAATGCAAAAGCATTGTTTCATCACTTAATTGGCGAAGTATGATGCCAGGACACTTTGGTAAAGGAACTTCACGTGTCCAATATATGGAAGTGCGGGAAAGTGTGTAGGAAAAGTCAGGAAATGGATTTGATGCTATGACCATTGAACAGGTTACACATTCCCATGAATCAAACCTTTTGCATGGGATGAAACTGTAGTTCAAATACAACAACTAAATAACAAACTGTTAGACAATTGGCAGAGTATCAAGTGTATTGGTGGGGGTGGATTATTTGAGTTGTAGAGATGGACAAGGAGGTGACTGTTGATGGGGAGTGAGAGAGAGAGAGACTAAAATGTAAAATTGCATGATGTTGAGTGAGAAAGAGAAGTTGGCCTGGCATGGAAAGAAAACAGAACACTTGCAGATATGCATACTAGTTGGATGAAACTAGGGTTCTGTTTTAAAGTAATCAATAAAAAAGATTGCTTTTTATAGAGTTTTTAATAAAATATATTTGAAGCTCACCTTTGTTCTATACTTAGTCATGCATTCTAGTATCATACTTTTTTTTTGAGGGACTATCATACTTTTTCATTATCTGGCTAATTGGGTTGGACTTTTATGAAATTGATTTCATGGAATGAAGGAGAATTAAATGGATGGACTTCTTAACATAGTAGTATGGTGGCCGTGTCAGGTCAAAAATGTCTCAGATTCCAGATCCTAGTCCTTGATTGAGTTCTCCATGCCTATTGCACATCTTTTTCTTTTTCTTTTTCTAATTTGTTTCTTTGGGATTCATATTATCTAATTACTTTTAATATTTAATCCTCCTGTTAATTATCTGTGATGTTAAAAATTTTCTTGTTTATTTCTATCAGGCAAGTCTATCGTGCTAAGGATAATAAAACAGGAGAGATTGTTGCTTTAAAGAAAATCAGAATGGATAATGAAAGAGAGGGAGTATGATACTCTTTCTATTTGTCATTGCTCATATATGCTTAAGTGCTTAAGCGACATAATTAGCATCTTTGTCTTGTCTAGTTTCCGATCACTGCCATTCGTGAAATCAAGATTCTAAAGAAGCTGCATCACGAGAATGTTATCAAACTGAAAGAGATTGTGACATCCTCAGGTAACATACTGGATACTTAAAGACATGTTTATTTTGATTGCCAGGTGGTGATCAATGAATAATTCTTTTTGATTCTTTCTAAACTCTGTATATCTGTTTTGAGTTTTTAGGTCCTGAGAAGGATGAGCAGGGTAGACCAGGCAAGTATGCTATCCTATATTTGTATTTATATGTTTATTTCTTCCTACCTGGAAGCATGCAAACCTTGTTCTAATGTTGTCTGATCTGCTGCAGATAATAACAAATATAAAGGTGGCATCTATATGGTCTTTGAGTATATGGATCATGATCTAACTGGTCTTGCTGATCGCCCTGGAATGCGATTCACAATCCCTCAAATTAAGGTTGACCTATTACTAAGCAGTGTATACAAGTTATTTATCTTTGTGATGCTTCATGAATGCTTTGTCTGCTGTTCTATCAGATCTTCCCTGTGATATTTTTCTGTTGCACCTTGTAGTGTTATATGAAACAGCTGTTGACAGGATTACACTATTGTCATGTCAACCAAGTGCTGCATCGTGATATTAAAGGTTTTCTTCTAATCTTAATTGTTTCTGCTATATGTAGTTTCAATTTTTGTGTTAAAACTTAGTCAAGAATATTAACTTACAATTATTCTTCAGGTTCAAACCTTCTCATAGACAATGAAGGGAATTTAAAACTTGCTGACTTTGGTCTAGCTCGTTCTTTTTCAAGTGATCATAATGGGAGTCTCACAAATCGTGTTATTACACTATGGTACAGGTTAGTGGTTTATATTTTCTCCTCAAAATTGATACTTCATGGCTATCTTATGAAAATTTCTGTAGAAAATTTATTTATGTAGCTGTAATTGACAAATCTTGTTTTGTTTCACTACAACGATTTACTCAGACCACCGGAACTGCTACTTGGGAGCACAAAGTATGGTCCTGCTGTTGATATGTGGTCTGTTGGCTGTATATTTGCGGAGCTTCTCCATGGAAAACCAATATTTCCAGGAAAAGATGAGGTATATTTAAGGGTTCCTTGGTAATATATCGATATCTATCTAATCTAATTTGTCGAATCTATGCATTTTGTTTTTAAAATTCCCTCCACATCTTTGAGGAAATCAACTCCTGGCCTGGTGGAGATTGGTATGTGGCAGTTGATGTTCTTGTTGTATCATGTAGCTGGGTCATCTGACTGAACTCTTTTTGGAGATTAATTATTGCTCAGGTCCATTATTCTTAAAGTTAGAATTAAAGGTGTCATTTGAAGACATACATGGTAAATTTTGATATTTTTTTTGTCTAATAGAGGAAATAGGGAATGATTTTTTAAAACCAACAATTAATCTTGGATCAAAGAAGGGTTCGTTGTGAGTCTTGTGATGAATCTCAATACTATGAAATTTCCATCAAGAGCTTTGCACCAGTCTGTCCCTTCGTTTTCTATGGTCACTTGTTACCTCATTTCTTTTACTTCTGCTCACAATTTTTCCGAGGTAACTGTGGGTATTGTGTTGATTGATGATAGGATTCCAGTTATTTCATTCCTTTTCATATTTTATTCCATATTATTCAGTCCAAGTCATCGTGAGTCAGCAGGATAAGAGTCTTTAATTTTAGCGAGAGGATAGAGTCCTTGATTTTTGCTAGAAAATAAACTCCCTATGTTTCAGAAATCAATCCTGCTTTTCAGAAATCAGTAGAGGTCTTTAGGCCTTAATTTTCTCAGTCAGTAGATGGGTAATTGGCTATTTAAGCTTAAGTCAGGGTCAGTTGTAAGCATCCAGAAATATTATCAATATATCAAAAATGTTGAGTCTTCAGCCCATCTTCCTGTGTACCAGATCCTTGTACTCAGTGGTTTTCCTCGAGCGAGATTCTCCTTGAGTGGTTTCTGTCAATTGACTTCTTCATAACTTCTTAAAAATAATTGTTAGATCTAGTTACTTTCAAAAAGGATGAGGGAGCAAGAATGAAAAATTGACTGCACTTTATTTTATACCTATTTTTGTTCCTGTGACTTTTCTTCCTGATGCAAGACTGTGGTCTGCTGTTCTGGTTTCTCATGCTGTACTCATTTTAGTTTCCATATTATAAACTTGCCTCTATATTCTTTATAATCTTCTTGTTTGGTTTCCTTGTTCTGATTTCCGTCTTTATTCTTGTAGCCGGAGCAAATAAATAAAATCTTTGAGCTTTGTGGAGCTCCAGATGAGACAAACTGGCCTGGAGTTTCAAAGATTCCTTGGTATAACAACTTCAAGCCCAATAGACCTATGAAAAGGCGTCTCCGTGAAGTTTTCAGAAAGTAAGTATTTTAAGAAAGCAGTGTATTAAAAGGTGTTGCCTAGGCGCGCCTGGAGCATGCCATCACCTGCATCATGCAGGGCAAGGCTGCCTGTAAGAGGCAGCTCCCAGGCGGCTTAGGCGCCCTAATCCCTAAGTCGGCCAGGCGAGCCAAGGTGCCAGGCGATGCGCCTATACTGATTTTTTTTGAAATATAATCTTAACGTAAAAAAAAGGATAGAATCTGAACAACCAACTACTTATCTTTTTAATACATATTAATATCTTCTACTTTCCCAATTAGAAATTATTATCTTTTCAAGATATTTTTTTAAATGCAATTATCTATTTTCAAAGATCTCTTTAATATTTCAATTTCCTATATCCTAACTATATAATTAGACCATTCACGTTATTTATTTTTCTCCTTATACACACCTACTCTCCTTTATCTTTTTCAATTGTTTGTGTTATTCTCTGATCTGATTCGGCATTGCTGTTGGACGTTGGAGTCTTGCTGCTGCTTCAATACATGGGTAAGTACAAACTATACAGCTTTCTCATTTTCTCTCTCATTTCATGTTCTGAATTCTGATTTTTCCATGGTCAGTTTGATACTTTGACTGGCTCAGAAGTTGACGGGGATATTGATGCTGAACTTGCACTCGATGATGAAGATGATTTTGATGACTGATCCAGCCCTAACTATTCACCCTAACTTTGTTGTAGTATTTTATATTGGAAAAAACTTGTTTTAGCAGTTTGTTTACTATCTTTAAACTTTGATTTCGTACTAGTTTATTATATTCTTTAAATTTGGATTTATTACTATAAATTTAATAAAAATTTGGGTTTTTTTTCTTTAAAAATATATTTTTATATCTTAATTAACATTATATTATGTATATTCATTATTTACCGAACATTTGGGTATAAGGCGATCGCCTTCGCCTTAGAGGCACGCCTAGGCGATCTTGAGGGTCCATCGCCTAGGGTGTCGCCTCGCCGTTTTAAACAATGTAAGAAAGACTTATTTATTGGATGCTTTCAAAGAGGCGGTTATTATTCTCACTTTTGTTGTCTTTTAATTTCAATGTAGCTTTGATCGCCACGCCTTGGAGCTTCTGGAGCGCATGCTGACCCTCGATCCTGCTCAGGTATTACTAGTAGATAAATCACCCTCACCCACTCCAATTTGAATGTTTTCCGTTAAATTGGAATTTTTTTTTTTCATTACAAGTAAATGGTCTGCTGTTTAGGGCGTGTTTGGATTACCCATTTAATCATCTGAGAGTCATTAGTTGTTTTTTCCACCCTTAGCCTTAAAATATTCCGGTCTCTATTTTGGATGATGATGCAGAGGATATCGGCCAAGGATGCTCTTGATGCAGAATATTTCTGGATTGACCCACTCCCATGTGATCCCAAGAGGTTCGATTGCCTAAACTCACCATACTTTCAATATCCTGTTCTTTTTGCCTGATCTCACCAAACACGCCCTTCGCCTTTTTGACTAGTTTACCAAAATACGAGGCCTCACACGAGTTCCAAACAAAGAAAAAACGCCAACAGCAACGTCAGCAAGAGGAAGCAGCAAAGCGACAAAAGCTTCAGCATCCTCCTCCACACGTCCGTCTCCCGCCCGTCCAGCACTCGGGTCAAGGCCACGCCCAGATGCGACCCAACCAGCCCATGCACGGTTCTCAGCCAGCAGTGGCAGCGGGCGGGCCCAGTGTAAGTCACTACGGGAAGCCCCGCGGGCCCTCGGGCGGCCCCAACCGGTACTCCCAGGGCAGCAACCCGAGCGGTGGATATGGCCATCCAAACCGAGGCAATCAAGGAGGCAGCGGTTATGGGAACGCGCCGTATCCCCCTCAGGGACGAGGGGCGCCCTATCCCGGGGCGCCTCCTAGGGGTGGGAGCGGGGCTAGCGGGTATGGGGTTGGTGGGCCCAATTATCAACAAGGTGGGCCTTACGGAGGTGGACGGGGCTCGAACATGATGGGCGGGAGCCGGAATCAGCAGTATGGATGGCAGCAGTGACCATTTTTTTTTTGTGTAATTTTTATGATAAAATGGCTTTGGGAGGCCATTTTTACTAGTTTATGTGAGAAATGTTGATAAAAAAGTGTATGCGGACGGACGGTAACATTTTTCTGCGCTTTGCATTCTGTTGAATCCTGTCAATGGCCAATGATAAGAGAGTTGGAAGAATTTCTTAGCTTAGACTTGTTGTTTGTGTGGGGCTTGCCTAGTCATTGAACTTGTATGCCCATATTCATCTGAGCTAAATATACTGGAGGTTCAATATAATTTTGGACTGGCTGTTTATTTAATTTTGATTTCGGGTTTGTATGATTTCTTCGGCTAGGAATTAATGTATCGTTTCGTTTGATTCGTATAAAGATACACAGTTCAATATACAAGTTAGGAATGATTTGAAGTCTCTCTTTTCGGTTCAATCATCCTTTCAACCCTAACCGGTTTGGTTCAGTTGATAGACTACAACTTGAATCACCCAAAACATAAATTAGCTGCATTATCTTGGAAATTCAGATGAACACCTAAACTAATCGTTCACGTTCAACCTCTTCCTGCATCCCTATCAGGGATACAACGTTTAGTTTAAATCAATATTAATACATCCATCCAATTCCTTTCCGAAACCTTCATTCATGAGTTAATGTGAGCTTAGATAGAAAAAAGCCTGACATAGTAACATCAATTGTAATCTTCATGTCTCTCTAACACAAATACAGAAACATCAATTGTAATCTTCATGTCACTCTTATGAACCAATTGCATTAAAAGGACTGTTTTGATATTTCATTCATCTTAAAATGTACCAACCTGGACATCAACTTACAAACATCACACTCTTATGCATTTTTAAAATTAAAAAACCCCCCATTATTTGAGGTTTGGCGAACCATCACATCTTTATATCTACACACACATATATTATAGATAGGCCTATTAGCGGGTGCTTTTATAATGCACCACTGCAATCACAAATCACACAATCTACTACGTCGTATCCAATTTCCTACTAAACCCACAAATTAAAAGTAAATTTCAATTTCTTTGTTAGGTTTCCCTAAAGATAGAGAAAAGAACAAAGAAATTAAATCAGAATTGACCCCCCTCAAAAGTCTGGCCAAATTGCCAGTTAGAAGGGGCAACATTTGAGCTAGTGACTATTCTACCATCACTAGTGGTGACCATGAAAGACAGGCTTTGGCCGTTGAGGTAAGAGTTGCTCTGCCAATTCTGACCCCAATTCCGAGACATCGGCTGCCAGCCCCCGCTCGACCCCTTGATCGAGACCGAGTGAACGTCTCCGGCCCCACCCACGTTGGTGATCAACACCAGGTTGAAGTATGAGTGCCCGTTCACTGTGAACCTTATCCCTCCTTTTCTTGCACAAGACACCCTATATATTCACATAATATATAACCAATGACCAATATTATTATAAGAAAACCCGAAAACTCAAAGTTGTACTAAACAAGTCTGTTATTTTGTAACATTTATTTTGATAATTATCGAAAAATAGAACATTGTATTTAAAATAGTTTTTTATTATAATTATCTTAATTTAAAGTGCAATATAGAAAAAATAAAATAAAATTTAACGACTTTTTCCAACCCCACAACAACTAGCACATTTCAGCGCGCAGCCCACTTATACCTATCTATCTATCATCAGGTATCTCAAAAATAAGTGTAACATTTTTCAGCCTAAACCTATATAATCCGTAAATAAATCAGACTTAAGATTGCATAATGTGCTTAAACTAAATGTAACTGCCTAGACCTTTATAACTCCCAACTTAATTATAGGACCACAGCATTCAAAGCCTACCCAATTTGCAAGTCTACCCACTTGGAAATTATTCCAAATCTTTCATTTTTATAGAAAATAATAACTTCCATCACGTGCAGCCATGTTCAGTTGTAACATATCAAGTGTACATGTAAGTATGTAACCCGCACAAAACTAACGTAACCATATACTATTAAAAATAATAAAAATACCTCTCATATATTAATCAATATCTAAGAGTTGGTTAGGTTAAATATATACCTTCGGAAGGCGACGGGGACGATGCCGGCGCGGTACTGAGCGATCTGGAGGAAGGCGGGCTCGGCGAGGTCGAAGTGCTGGAGCGGCGGGTTGCACCACCCGCCGTTGTCGTTAGAGAGGGCGAAGTTGGGCGGGCAGAAGTTGGTGGCCGTGACCGTTATGACTCCCCCGATGCACCATTTCGGGTCCCCGTTGCACCGCATCTGGTAGCACGCGCCGCAGCTCAGCCCGTTGTTGAAGAGCGCCGTGCTCAGCGCCGCCGTGCTAGTCCCATACCCTTGGCTGTATAGGTTTCCGTACCCACATGCTCCCCCTGTGGCCCAAACCAGTCGAATTTATTAGAGAGGGGTAAAATGGTAATTTTGGTTTAGGAATTGAGGTCATTCAACCTAAATAATAAGGTCAATTGACACTATATGAACATTCAAAAGGGTTTTGATGGTTCTAAATAACACTCATCTCGAGTTTGATTTTTTGTTTGTTGACATATGGCTAAAGTACTTTTATGTGAATGAATGGTAATGTGCCCATGATTGAAAAACCATATTATTAGGAAAGAAAGGAAACATACAAATTTTTTTGACTAACTTTACAATTTGGAAGATTGTGTTGATGAAAACATACCCATTGTTCCAGAAGCGTCACCACCGCCATAAAATGTGGCGTGCCCATTGTCCCAATTGCCATCGTAGTCACCAAAGGCGCCGAGGAGGAAGATTTGGAAGACAACGAGCACGAGTGAAGTAGCCGAGGAAGCTTTGGTGGCCATTTTTGAAGCTCTCCTTTGTAAGAGAAGGGAAAAGTAGGATGGATGGTTTGGTGTTTTGGTTGCTATACAAAAATGGAGGAGGGAAACTAGTGTTTATATAGAGCATTGAAAAAAAAATTGCCCATTTCATTTATTCTTATTAATTATTATTAAATTTGAGGATGTGAAGACCAAAAAAAGGGTCTATTTGCACTAGAAAATGACAAGGTGACAATCCCTTAATTTAGCTTCTGAGATGTGGTGGTCCTAAACTCAAAAGGGAAAATAATAAGAAATAATTTTCTTAAGAAGTATTTTTAATAATATTGTAATCAATTTATTTATTGGCCGGAGAAAATAAAAATGAAGTTTGCACATGGAGGGGTTTGTAAGTAGGCCCACAACCAACCGCTATGCCCACATTGGGCCCCGCTTGCATGTGCAATCTTTAAACTGTCTCCATTTTATTTTTCACTTCTCATTTCATTTTATTGTTATTTTCTGTAATAAGCTAAAATGCATTTTCCTTCTAAAGACAAATATGTTAACCATACGCCTCATAAAGCTAATAATACTCTAGCAAGTCAAGGATGGACATGCATTTAAGGCTTTTAAATTTCTTGTTATCTTCTCCAAAGTTACAAATTATTTGAGTCTAGGGGGATTATCCTGCAAGTGTTATTGTCTTAACATCATCCCCTAATTAATTTTGTGGTTAACCTTTAAGTTACGTCAACTAGAGATGGATGGAAATCTATTGTACGTGAAGTGGATCTATCATCCATTTGGCTAAACCTAATATATAGTACCATAAAATTACATTAACTCGTGTGATTTGTAAGTTAATTACAATCAAGTGCAAGTTTTACTCAAAATGTACTTGAGAACAGTAACATAATTGTTATTTTTATCATTATTTTTTTAATAAACCATACATAAGAAAAATCTATGCTCAAGGTATTAGAAGTCATTCCGTTATTGGTACTTGCGTAAACTAAACTTCAAAAAAGTTTCATAATAAATACACTAGGCCAATTCGAAGCACCCAAAAAAAGTGTTTTGAGGCACCCACAGATTTTAGTCGGTCGCCTTGACCAACGAACTTCAAGTCGGTCGAGGTGACCGGCAACCTTTTTTTTTTAAATACGCTATCTACATTGGTAGTAGAGTATGGGGCTGGATCCCCAACGGATCTATTTGGCTCCAAAGAAGACCAGCTGGGGCTATATATAGCCTCCGATCCTCCTCTTCCCAATTTCAATCCATCGGTGGAAAAAAAAAGAGTGAGTAGAAAAAAAAAAGAAAAAATGTTTAAGTTTTTTGGGGGAGGAAAATCTAAGAGTAAAAGTCATTCGAAAACGCCACCATTGCAATCATCGTCGCAGATAGATTTGAATCAGAGGGTGATGTCGAGGATGTAGAAGCTAACGTTGAGCATGAGATTCCGATCCAACCAACGACTCCAAATGACTCTACTTTTGAGTTTGATTTCACACATCAGGGAGTCATATCACCTAGTGGGGGGCTTGATTTAGACATGTAATTTAGTAATATACGTTTTGGATCATCAATTTTATGTTAGATCATATATTATAATAATATGTTAGAACTATCATAATTTTATTTATTAGTATTTTAATAAATTAAATTTTGAGCCCAACCTAACCCTTGATTTTGAGCCCACTAGAAATCTGTATATACTGAATTTGATAATGCTTTCACTCCACGAACCGACCCACAAACTGACCCACAAGGCGATACATGGCTCCAAAATGCAATTTCATTTACTCCCTTGAGTCCTTATTTCCAAGTTGAGACTCAGGCCGAGTCTTCTTATTTCCAACCTCCACCATCGTATCCTTATTTCCAAGCTGGACCATTTGAGACTTAGGCCGGGTCTTCTTATTCTCAACCTCCACTATCTTATCATCATGTTGGGCCTCCCAACACCCAAGCCGATCCTATACACCAAGAGGAATATGGTGGCGGAGCTATCGATACTAGTTTGTTGGTCAGCTACAACACACATATAGCGAAGGTCATATGTTAAGAACAGAAGGTAAGAACGTTTAATTAATTACCTTATATTTAATAATAATTAATTATACTGAATAATTTTAGTAATAATGTTTCAGTGCGCTAAACTCTTGAGAGTGCATAAGCGAGGGACCTTTAGTGATTGGAACACAAGGTTGGCGGTAGAGTCAGAGTGGATCGGCTTAGTTCAACGTAGCAGATTAATGCGCCTACAACATTGGAGGTTCAAAGAAACAAATGAAGCATTGATTAAAGATTTTGTCGAAAGATAGCATCCAGAAACGAACAGTTTTCATTTTCCTTGGGGAGAAATATCAATATGTCCACTTCATTTTAGGCCTACGTACCGCTGAATGGGATTAAGGCTGTTGGGTCGTCCTCCGATGAAGATTTAACGCATTTTATCCGTAATGCGTACAATGTAGGTGCTGATGAGATTAAGACATTAGTAAACAGAGGCGACATCAACATCAAATGTTGGCACAATCTCCTATTTGAAATGCTGCTGAAGGACGAGACCAAAGGTTAATAGCATTAGGATATTTGTGCGAGCTGTTGGGAAGCACCTTATTAATTGACAAGTCAGGTGATGGGGCATGGCTCAAAGCGTTGTAGCTCGTGTTGAACCACAATCTCACATCGGAGTATTCATGGTGCACTGCTACACTTGCATTCTTATTCAGGCTGCGCATATATGTTACCTTGTATTTTTTTAAATTTCTAATCCGATTTTATTTGTGTCTAACATATTCTCTATTTTGTAGAACTTTATTTGGAGGTACTTTTCACGACTCAAAGGACACCTCAATTACTATATCACACGATTGCCTGGGAAGAATTTCATGCAAGATCGTGGTCGAAACAGGAATAAAAAGTCAGTGCTCGAATATCGTAGCATCTTAGACAAGATAAAAGTGCAAGATGTAAGTAACATAAAATTTAACTAGCATTTTATATATTATATAACATGAAAAATTAATGCATTTATGTGTAGGTCAATTGGATGTCATGGCGGGATTTTATCGACTTTTCCACTGACGATCTTAGTTTATCGAGATATAGGGGTTTTTGACGTGTCTCATCACCAAGGAGGCATATCATCATCATAGGCTTGCTCGTCAATTTGGATGGCACCAGTCAATCCCTCATTGGACGTTATCAAGCCAGTCAGCTTCTACCGACCAACAACCTTGACGAACAGGTTGAAGTATGATGTGCAATTCTCAGATGCTGATGATCACTGGGAAGATGGGCGGAACTCGTTAGTGCCTATTGAGGCAGTTGCACCACACCCCTACTCTATGGATTTCGAGTACGTGCAATGGCATATGAGACACACACATCCTTTTTTATTGCGTACCTCCTCCAATGAATTGGCAAACAACCCCCCGATGGCACAACCCGTGGTGGATATTTATGCGGTACGTGTATGATGACAATTGATTGATTTTCTCATTTTACTAAAAAACATGAATTGTAAAATAACAAATTTGTATTTGTTTGACAACGCATGACACTCTTGAAAGGCCTAGCAAGAGAATTATAGATTCACATGAATTCTGAAGGGGCACTTGGAGACGTGGCTCGCCGAGTAGAGGCCATCACATTTGGGGAGACCCCCCCCCCCCACCGATCCCGTCACGTGTAGGTGACCGTTGTCGCCACTCCCCCTCCTTCCAAGCCACACGCCACAATGACGTTGGACACTATGGATAGTTTAATTTATTGTACTTTGTAGTTTAATTTAGTTGGACATGTGTAATGGTTGATTATCTTTGTTGTACTTTGTAATTTAGTTTAGTTGGACATGTGTAATGGTTGACTATCTTTGTTGTACTTGTAGTTTAATTTAGTTGGACATGTGTAATGGTTGATTATCTTTGTTGTACTTGTAGTTTAATTTAGTTTAATTTACCATAAACTTTCTTTGTTGTTAATAACTTTAGACTTCAGTAAACAAAATAAACCATTCATTAAAATGATAATATTACAACATTCAAAGAGGGGATTTAAAATGATTAAAATATCCCAAACTCCTAAGCAAAGAAACAAGGCAACCCTCCTTCAATCCGATACTGCTCGAACGTACATATACGATCCCGATATCAGGCTACATATCCACTCATAGATAGATGATGACACTTCCTCCACATTTTTGGAAAGAGGGGCATCGGACAATCATCGTGCAATATAACCTACAATTTTAAACAAAACAGGAAATTATAAGTGTAGTAAATAAACTACAATACCCACAATAACCGTCTCCTGTAACATCATGCGCATCGAAGGGGGTATATGAGATATGAGATCTAATCCTCCAAAGTGGCTAATGAGAGGAGGGGTCGTGGGTGGAATAAACCTTGTTCCCGGCGTGGGAGGCACAACCGGGGCTTCATCTTCCTCTGACTCATCATCTTCCTCTGTCTCGTCATCTTGCTTCGGCTCGTCATCTTTCTCTGGCTCATCAACTTTTGATATCGAGGTAAATGCTTGTCTTGGCATAGAACGAGTGCCTTTCCCAACCCTTTTGCACTGGGGAGGTTGTTGTAGATGCTTCAACCTAGTCAACCCTCTTGGACGGACCTTCGATTTTTTCCTAGGTCTCCCCCTCTTCTTCCTACAATTAGGTTCCTCCAATCTGCTGGTATCATTGGACTCAACATACTTACATATCACTTGACGTTGCACGTGTTTGACCATCTTGCCTTCATAATAGTCTGCTATCATCTTCGCCCATTCAGCATCGTCATCTTCTATGCAATCATCCTCGGGCTCGGTCGTCGAAAGGCCTTCCCATACCAATTGATTCCAAAAAGGATGGATCATTTAAAGTTCAATAGGCTTACATTAATTGGTTGATGCATTGTTGGACTTGGTGAGGGCACAGGAGCCCACGAGTAGTTGTCCACCACTGATCGTCGCGGACGATATCCATTATCTGGCATCATAGGGGCCATGACATGCTCGAACAAATGATACATACAACTGTTGGATACATTTGTTGGGAGGAGAGTGAATACCGTTCGGAGCGGTTCAACCATGTGATGGATGTCGACTAGAATAGTGGTACAATCCCTTTCCGTCTGATCGCGTATGTTGATAATCTGGATTCTGGTCGCGTTGTGTATCTCCCTCTTTATAGCACTGAACCTTCCAACAGATGCTTTCAAATAATCCTTCAACGTGGAGTGTTGTGACTCGACCCTACAAATATTTAGAAATTAAAACTCAATTTTTTAAATTGGAAATGAGAGACAAAAGTAACTTATCTATTACTAATAACTAAATCCGGAGCAATTTCTGCCACCACATTGCGCCACATCACCCTTTTATTAAAATAATAATTTTAAATCGTTAATAATGCAAAAAAAAGTTATCTCCAAGTAAACATAAAGATAAAATAATATTTTTAAAAATTTATCACCAAATAAACATAAACATAAAATAATATTAGTAGATTTGACCAATATAGATAAAAAAGGACATCATATTTATTATATTTGTACAAGATAAATTAAAAAAAGATAACAAAAATATGTACATATGATCACATATATATCTTTGAAATAAAAATAGCCATATCTATCTATAACTATATATTAAAGTTGTAATTTTTCTAGCCACCACATTAATTCTGACCCAATTATATTTAAAAAATTATATTTATTATTTTTTTCCAATTGAATTCCTTTCTATTTATTTATGCAGAAAAAATTAATTCAGATTTTAATTAAAAATAACGAAAATTATTTTATCTTTATCTTTTTATAAAAAAATATTTATCTTAAATCAAATTTTGATAAAAAAAGTATAAAATTTAAATATCTATATAATTACTTGCCTAAATTAATTTTTTATAAAAAAAATTATATTATCTTTTCTTTAATTTTCTTTTTGGATTGTTTATGTAAATATTTAAGATTTTTTATCTTTAAAAAATTCTATATTTTTTTTATCTTTTTTCTCATTAATTATCTTTTTAACTTTTATTAAATTTTATTTGAAGAATTAAATTTGATTAAATTTTTCTAAGAATTTACATAATTTTTGGCTTTTTATATATTTTTATATATTTACTTTATTAATATTATATTTATAATATATCTAAAAATTGTCGAGTCGTAGTCGTGAATGACACGACGGGTACTACTAGTTTTACCTATTTGTGGTCCTCGTAAAAAGGTTGAAGCGGTGGTCGGTGAATACCCTTATAATCCGATTGCGCCAAGGGTGAGTCAAGTGTTCTAGAGATATGTAATTAAATAAGATTGGCTTCACGGTTGATTTCACCATCTAGAGTCGCTCCTCGTACTCCCCCAAGGCCGTCAAACAAAACAACTCCCATACTTTATTTGTAAGAAAGTCCGCCCCTTTTTCTAGTGCACGACGAACTAGAAAAAGTACGTGAGTTTCATGTTTTCGAATGGAATCAAACTCTAAATAACTATAACATTGGATTTACTGGTCGACAGGGACGTCTCCGGCAAAGACAAACCGGTTTTCGGTGCATGTCTCTTGTCTGAACCCACATCTTTTCACGTTCTCGTTTGCAAAACTGACATCAATATACTAGTAAGCCGGCTTGCAGATTTTGCTTTTGGATTTTGATTATAAAACAAGTTAATTCCTAACTCGATCGACCACGGTTACACATTAAATCAATATTTTAGTTGATCCTCCGCCTATTTAATAAATTTAATTTGTTGGTTATCCCGGCCAAGTGCTTCCTCGTTTTATTATTTCTATTTGAGATTTATAATTTATGTATATATATTAAAGACGCAAGGAATAAGACCACCACGTTGCGCCACTTAGGATTTTTCTACGTGTCGTTCCCATATTAAGCCACCTAGGATTTCGCCACATAGACTTTTTTATTTTGGTAATTTATATATGTTGATATTATTTTAGGATAATATAGAAATAGGATAAATTAATCTAGGAAAGATTCTATCTAAAATAAAAATATTATCTATTATATATTAGGAATTAGGATAAATCTAAAAGATTTTATCTAAAATTAAAATAAATTATAGAACATTAGATATTATATATTAAGATAGATATATTGATTTAGTTTTTCAAATTTAGTTTCTATCTATTTATATGAAACAAATTAAATTCGAATTTTATTTAAAATTAAAGAAAATTATTTTATCTTTATTTTATTTATCTATTTATGTAAAATATTTATCTTAAATAAAAATTTGATAAAAAATAGAACTTTCAATCTATCAATCATCAATATATATTATAAAAGTCGACCGTTTTCGAGCCACCACGTTGATTCTGAGTTCTAACCCCACCTCATATTTTAAAAAAATTAATTATTATTTATATTATTTCAACTTTTGTAATTAATTTTCTATTATTTTTATTTTTCATAATATCTATCTTTTGCTAACTATCTTAAAGAAGAATATTTATGATAAGATCTTTCAACTTTTATTCATATTACTTTATCTTTTCAAAAAAATTACATTATATTTATCTATGTACATATCTATTTCAATAAAAATATTCTTAAATGAAATTTTAATTAAAAAAAGTAAAAATTAAAAGATGATAAAAATTACATTATCGATTTCTTCTTAATTCTTATCCATCTATGACGCAAAATATTTTAAAAAATAGAATCTTGATTAAAAATGATAAAAATATATCTTATCTATTCATGATTACTTGCATAAATTAAATTTCAATTTAAAACATATATTTTAAAATTTTATCTCTTATATGGACAATATGTATCTTTCTTATTTCCTTTTTATTTTATCTCTAGGACTAACAAAACTTCTAAAAATAACTAAATATTTAATAAAATGTCTATATATTTTTAATATTTAAAAAATTAATACATCAAATTTTTATAGTAAAAATTTATTTAAACAATCATTATTCCTAATATATGAATGTCATACTCTAAAAAATATTTATAAATAAACCATGATTGTTTTTAAGATTTTATATCATATGCAATTTTTAAGTTTTTTTTATTTGATTGTAAAAATATAATGATTGTCGTATGTGTGCATAAAATTTCTATATCCTATGTATGATTATATTTAAAAAAAACATGCTCATACAGTCATACACTCATACCTAATTATATATATATTAAAGCTTATGTTATATATTTTGATATTTATATTTTATTTATAATATGTTTAAAAATAATTTTAAAATTCAGTCGTAGTCGTGCACGGCACAACGGGTATAACTAGTATCTATACTAATACATTATAAAGCAGAAACCAAGTCTGTGTAAAAATTTGTGCCACGTGACATATCTTGAATAAAATAATGAAAAGCTTTTTTAACTTAAACAACTAAATAATAATTCTAAAAAACTCCCTTCATATTAATGGAAAAGCTTTTTTCAGCTTAAAAAAACTAAATAATAATTCTAAAAAGCTCCCTTCATATTATACTCTAATAATAATATTAGAAATCACAATTTATCTTAACCACTTTATAAAACAGATAATGGATAGATAACATATTGTATGAGTATAGATTGTTTCATATAGTATCAAATACTAAAAAAATAAAATTTAATTAATATACACATATTTTTAAAAAAAATATTTAAATAATAAACATTACTAAATAAAAAATAATAATTTTAACAGATTGAAGGCTTTTTAGGGTAAGATTTTAGATCCTATAAAGTAGATAGTGTATATATATATATAAATATATATAATTTTCTATCTATGTAAATATTGATTTTATTCTTTAAAAAATCCTAAATATAAAAAATGGCTAATTTAGGTTTTATAAAATAAGTAATGTATCAAAATAAGTTTTTATCTATATAATTTTCTATCTATATTTATTGATATTGATTGATAAGCAATATTATATATCTATTTAGCATATATCTTTCGATGAATTTATAGATATATATTGATTGTTTTATAATAAAAAATTAATGATAAATATTTATAATGTTTAAAATTAATAAAATATTAAATAGATGTATTGAAATATTTGATAATCTCTAAATTTACGTACATGAAAAATAATAAAATACGAATAATAAAATATTTAATCTTATCTAAATTATACTTTATTGAATCACAAAATGAGTTTGGTCCCATCTTAAATTATATTAATTAAATTTTAAATATTTTATATAATTAAATTATTTATATCATATCTTATTTATTAAGTTAACTATTATTTTTTAAATTCTTATCTCTTTCATATTTGAATATATAAATTTTTTTATTCATATTTTATCTTTTTTTTAAAAATTACATATCTATGAAATATCATCGAGGAAAAAAGAGAAAAGTAATTATTTCATCTTAATAATATATCTTTATTCTGAACATTAAATTTAACCATTTATATTGATTACAAAAATTATTCATTCTACGAGCAATAAAATTGCTTACATCGAAGTTTATATTATATTTTTATTTATTAATATTTTATTTATAATGTCTATAAATATCGAATCGTAGTTGTACATGGTACGACAGGTACAACTAGTTTTCTCATAAAACGAGAGCATTCATTTTCCCTCCGGGCCATTGAACCAAAAAGAAGTTTACTTTTTATGAGCAAAAAAAAAAAGACAAATTTAATTAATTTTTTGTTATAATTGATTTAAAGGGACCTTGATCGAGTGAGTATGATGAATAACGAAGAAGAAGATGATGTGTGATGCAAGTTTATTTATCTATTTATAGAAGAGGCCTTTTGGTTACAGATGAACCTATAATTTAATTTATTTATGTGTCTATTTTTAGTTTTTTAAATTACTTTTATTAATAGTTTGGATCATACATACTATATTTTAATTAATTAATTTTTTTTACTTATGGAAAAAATTTAAAAAAAATTATGCATGAATCGAACTATCAAACTAATTAATGCTCTTTGTGTTTTAACTACTTACTAAGATAACTATTTCTCGATGTGCAATCAAAGCAAAATTCTAACAATCATAAATTAATTAGATCAAGCCCCTATGATCAAATCATTATTATTTTCTAACTTAATTCAAGTAAAAGATTCAACTTTAGTCGATCTATACCTTACACATTGTTAGGATCATCTCACCCCTAAAATTAAAGAATCAGCTAGACATGGATAAATTCATCACTAAATCAATAAAATAACACACAGAAAACAATAAGAGAATCAATGAAAGCAAAAACGTACCAATACTTGATTGAAGAATAATAAAAATTGAAAAACAAGTACTAGAATCTCTCTCACATTTCTCTAGTTTGTGAGATCTAAAATCTAATTATAATCTCGACCCCAAGACAACTTGGTCTCCAATGAGTCTTAAAAGAAAGTACTTAAAACATATCCAAAAATAATTAAAAAAAAATATGAGCCCAAAACAAAAACCCAAAAATCGATGTGTAGATTACAGGATTGTCATAATCGTGAAGACTAGTGTCACGATTGTGGTGCAGCCCCGAGCTTCCGTCACGACCCTTGACAACTAGCATCACTGTCATGACGCTCTTGTTTTTTAGCAGTTAGCCAATTTCAGCCCAATTCTTGGCCATGGTGGCTCGTCACGACTCGCGCGTGATAGGCTTGCGGCAACTCGTCATGATCATGGTAAATGATGTCACGATAATGATTCTTGTGATAACTCCTCCTTTTTTTCTTACCTCTTGTCACGACTCGTAATAGATGTCCACGCCTAAGACACCTCTAAAATCTTCAATTCCCCTTTCTGTAGCTTCTTAGTCGGTCTTTGAGCTCCACCATTATTTATCCCGATCTCTGCTTCTCCCTTTGACTCCTAAACACCACCAAAGACCCTGAAAATACAGACAAAATATGTGTAGACCTTCATACTACTAATAATATGAAATCAACACAAAATATAAAATCTAAGCTAGAAAAGAAAGAAAATAACGCTAAATGCTCATGTAAAATAATGCAAAATTAGATGACTTCAAAGCATGACCCAAACGATTCAAAGAGAAGTAACTGAAGAGGACAACGCAGAACTCACAAAACCGGTGACAAATACCGAAATTAAGAACGCATTATTCGACATCGGGGACGATAAATCGCCTGGCCCGGATGGAATGACGGCAAGCTTCTATAAACAATACTGGCATATTGTTGGCCCAGATGTGACCAAGGCCGTTAAAAGCTTCTTTCATACAGGCAAGATCTTGAAACAAATAAACCATACACTTATTATTCTGGTACCCAAATGTGACACCCCCAACTCAACTAACCACTATAGGCCAATTAGCCTATGTAACACAATCTACAAAATTATTTCGAAAATCCTAACAAATCGGCTTAAAAATGCACTCAATAAACTCATTCACCCAATGCAAGGGGCATTCGTCCAAAATAGGAGTATTTATGACAATACACTCATCGCGCACGAAATTTTCCACTCTCCGAAACAAACGTGGGAAGGAGGGGTGGATTGCAATCAAACTCGACATGGAAAAAGCCTACGATCGGATCAGTTGGGAATTCCTTGCTGTAATACTCCGCAAGTTCGGATTTAATGATAAATTCATAGGATGGATCCGGGAATGTGTTGAAACAGTCTCTTTTTCTGTCCTTGTCAACAATGGACCGACAGAACAATTCTATCCTCAACGGGGTCTTAGACAGGGGGACCCTCTATCGCCATACCTATTCATCCTCGCTGCAGAGGTTCTGGCAAGACAACTAAACATTTGGAGCACCAATCCAAAAAGCGGTATTGGGATCCAAATCTCGAGAAATGGAACAAAAATTCCATTCCTGGCATTTGCAGATGATATAATCATCTTCGCTAAAGCTAACAATCAATCATGTAAAACAATCAAGGACGTTATCGATGACTATTGTCAGATATCCGGACAGAAAGTCAACTTCCATAAATCCGCGTTCCAAATGACCAAAAACACTAACAATAACACAAAGGAGCAGATAAAACAAATCTTACAAATATCAAACACCGCCTCACTTGACAAATACTTGGGATGCCCGATAATTAACGGGAGAGTTACCCAAAACACGTTCAAACCGATAGTTTTACGAACCAAATCACAATTAGCAAAATGGAAAGCCAACGCCCTTTCGCAAGAAGGGCGTAAAACTCTAATCAAAGCAAACCTTTCCGCACAACCAAACTACATTATGCAATCATTCCTCCTACCATAAACAACTCTGAAGGAACTTGACAGAATAAACAAAAACTTCTTCTGGAACAAGGAAAACAACTATAAACCACTTATTAGCTGGAATTCCATCTGTCGCCCCCTCCCATGGAGGGCTGGGAATTGCCAAAGCGGCCGAAATGAACTAAGCTCTCCAAATGAAGCTGCTCTGGAAGATTCTAGCAGAGCCTAACAACCTTTGGGTAAAAATAGTGAATGAAAAATACCTAAAAACAGAAAGTATCCTAAGCTACAAGAAAAAACAAAACACATCCTGGCAGTGGGCTAAACTTATTCGCCTAAGAGACCTCTTTGTAAAAGGTCTAATCTGGCAAGTGGGAGATGGTAAAACCATCCGATTTTGGAAAGATAATTGGACCGGTAATGGTCCCCTTAATCCAAAACCCGAAGTCGAATCTAGCATCGACTGGGAGGAACCAATTGAGGTATACCTCAAGGAGGATAATTCATGGAACACGGAGAGATTGGCTGAGGTAGTCACTGCGACTGACCTCGATAGAATATCCAAAATTATCAATCCCATTAACAAATTACCTGATAGATTGTACTGGCAACCGAGTAATATTGGGTGGTATTCCACTCACTCCGCCATGCAATGGCTCCACCAATCAAGAGGAGAACCTAAAATTAACCTAGAATGGATAAACCGTCTAAATATTCTACCTAAAATGAAGAATTTCATGTGGAAAGTAGCCCGTAATGGTCTACCAACCAAGGCTAGGCTCGCAGCAAACCACATCTCAGTAACACAAGGCTGTGAAGCGTGTAAACTGTACAGAGGAGGATACGTTTCATATATTATTCTCATGCCCTCTTACCAAGGCTACCCTTAACGCATTAAACCCAAAATTAAGGGAGATCACCGACCAAATTACCCAGGACGGGAGGAAACCGCATGAGTTTCTTGAGGAAATCCAGAACAAGACAACCAAAGAGGATTTTGAACTCCTCATTAACATCTGGTGGAGTTTTTGGTCCTCGAGGAATAAGAGAATCTTTAACTGTAATGCTGACACAAGCCTGAATAATGCCGATAAAATTGTTGAATTTGTCCGACTTCAGATTAAGGACTGGAAACTTGCGTATTCCGTAGATTCTCCCGGTTCCCGTGGTCTTAATCGATGGGGCCGAACTGAGAGAAAAAATACCAAATGGGAAAAACCCAGAAGGGATTTTATTAAACTAAATTTTGATGGTGCAATTAACGCAGATGGCATAGCTTCATTCGGGTTCATCCTCAGGGACTCAGGAGGCTCCCCCATCCATTTTGACGGAGGATTGTGTGGTCGACAGTCCGTTCTGATGTCCGAGACCATCGCCTTGCGCCAGGGACTTCTTGAGGCCACAAAACATGGCATTCCCCGGATCCAGATTGAAGGCGACAACTTGCAGCTGGTCAATGCCGTGCTCGGTGACTGGCGCTGCCCGTGGGAGATCGAGATGCTGCGTGCGGATATCCATAGCCTGCTTGCCCGCTTCCAGAGTTGGTGCATTGCTCACGTCGGTCGGGAGTGCAATTCTGTGGCGGATTTTATCGCTGGCTCGTTTAGGAGCGTCTCCTCCGTCCCTCTTGCACCTGATTTGGGACTCCGTACCCTCATCCACCAGGATGCTCTAGGATGACCTTTAGGCTGTTTTGGTCACCCTAATTACTTTCCTAATCAAAAAAAAAAAGAACCACCCGTTATTTAAATCCGTTTACAAACAAGCACCCATTGCATTTTATTTTTAAATTAACATTGACATAAATTAAAAAATTAAAAAGCCACATATTATTTTAACGGAGTTTGGTTCAAATGAAACAAACTCTTATCCTGAAAAATGAAACAAATTTACTTTTCCTAGTTTGTAGTGCACTTTTCCTACTGCGGAGTGCACTTTTTCGCATTTGCTCTTTTCGTACTTTGTAGTGCACTTTTCGTATTTTTTGTAGTACACTTTTCGGATTGCACTTTTCCTAGTTAGTAGTGCACTTTTCATTTTTCAGGATAAGAGTTTGTTTCATTTGAACCAAACTCAATTTTAACGATAAGGTCTTTTAAGGGAACGTTACAAAGATCTTTAATTAAAAAAATTGGTTAGGTAAAAAAAATTGAAATTTTATTTATGATGTTTATTATTATTTTAATAGTTTAATTTTAAAAATAAACATTCTTATAATATCTTCTTAAGACACATTATAGAAAAATCATTAAAATATAAGTGAATCTTATAGATCATTATGCTTACGTAGTTAGTGAATTCATTAATTAATATCTATTTATTTATTTGTTTATGATTTCGTAATATCAATCAATATAAATGATTGATCACCTCAACACACAAGACTGGTCTAATCACTATCAAACTACTAATCATAAAAGAAATCTCCACGTGATCCGTCTCATACATCCATTATTAAATCATGTTCTTCATCTATGTTGATTGAATATGGCTGGGTTAATTCAGTATCGATGATCGATCAATATACATAACACGGTAAAAAATATATCTATCCTTCTTAGGAAGTAGGAAAGAGGGTCTACCATGTTAAAATCACATGTGATGCCTGTTGTATAGAAAAGTACGTCGTGGAATTCAATCCACCATATTCTTCGTGATAATTTTAGGGTACTACAAAGTTAATTTTTTTTTGGTAGAAAGGTACTACAAAGTTATTTAATTTCTCATAAAAATTACCCAGCTTTCGGGTCGGCTCGCAAGAAATTCTTATTGGATCGTTATGCGTTAATAAAAGCTTGGGAACTAGTGGTTAGACTGTTCCCAAGACAGCGGAAGTAAACAATCGCAAGTAAAAACGAAAGTAGGGGACACAATTCCTTTAGAGAGGAACCCCACAACAACCAACTAGTTGTGTGGGTAAATCTCTACCTCTGTTTGAAGGATTTTGAACGATCTACTTGTTTTATTGATTGTTCCCTAGTTACAACAGGCAAGACTTACACTTCTCTGTTCCTAATAGTTCTTCCTAACTCTAGCAACACTAGTAAGTCTTCTCAACCTAGTTCCTAAGCGAACAACTCAACTAAACACAAGATAAATCGAACCTTATACCTTTGAGCTCACTGTAACAGTTCCCTAACTCCTGGGAACTCAAATTCGCCGTCGCCGAGATTGAACACTCGTCGTCGGGGACTTCTCTTCACTTGTCTCTCTTTCTTGTTTGTATAAGGATGTGAATTCCAAGAGAAGTGCTTATTCCAAAAACTATTCATTTGACTTTATACTCATTTGAACTTGGGCTGCAATCTTCATTTTCATGTTGTCCAAAATGTCCTTTGTCTTGCATGCCAAGTTTTCAATCTTCACATGTGACATGATTTGAACTTAATCAACTTCAAATGTCAATCGAATCGTTGGATCGCTCGCCTCAATCTGTTCCTCAGACTAAGCCTTTGTTTATCTGAGACAGGATCCCGCATTTCACGCTGAACGGTCTTGTCTTCACATGTGAGTTCCCATGCAATGAGAACTGTTCTCCCCTGAGTTCCTTTGATAGGAACTCGCTATCATGTATTCTTGTGTTCTTTGTGCATTCCCTTCTTAGAGAGTCTTTGTCAAATCTGGTACGGTGTTCCCTTGAAATACTTGAATATAAAGTGTTAGTTCCCATATGGCGTTTGTCATTATCAAAACTGGATACAAGCATCGTTGTTCGGATGTTTGGAACTTGAGTTCCCAACACCGTCCCAACAATTCTCCATAACCTATCAAAGGTTCAAATTTATCACTTTATATTAGAGATGTCAAAATTAAAGTTTGACCTAACCCGCAAATCCGACCCAAAATGTCCGATAATTTTAGGGTCAAGACTCAAAAATTTGAACCCAAAATACGAAATGAACCGAACCCGATAGAACTCGAAATCCGTTTGTTGACCGATTTTGTATATTTATAAAATTTATTTTGAAACTTATAATATTTTTTATTATTAAAATACATAAAATAATATATTATAATTAAATGTTATTATTTAATGAAAAATTGATTTTCATAATCATAAAAAACCCGCTTGTCAACCCGACCTGACCGAAAACCTGCAACGACCCATAACGAAACCGAACCCGCCCTACCCGACCCGATTGACAAGTTAGAGTTTATATCATGTATCTATATTTTTGGTTACTTTTTGTGCTAAAAATAGTTGACTTTGAGGCGAGCAAAAACATTACTTAAGCTTCAACTTTCCTTATTAGGTTGATTTTAAGGGCATGGGTTAGAAAATCCGAAAATAAAAAAGATTTAACGAGTGAACATGAATCTTCTTTAATATATGGATCTATCTTTTTAATAGTATTCTCAATAACAATCATGCTTAATTTTGAATTGAATCAACATTATTGGCATCTAATTTACATAATTGACAATTACATTATACTTGTCTCCATTATTGGCATCTAATAGGATTAATACAACATATATAAGTAGAAAAAGAGTCACGTGCGAATGGCCGCCTGGGTGAGAAATAAGAATAAATCTCGATCGTTCATTCCAAAAAATCAACGTCCCTGATTAAACATTCATTAAAAAAAATAAAATACGGCACGGGCGAATTTTTCCCGTATTATTCGCGTATTTTTCAATAAAATACGACACGGACGAATTTTTCCCGAATTATTCACGAATTTTTCGAAAAATACGTTTTCATGAGACGCGCCCAGTTTGTTCATCAGAAATAGCGATTTGTTCATCAATATTCACCAATTGTTCATCAATACTAACTAATTGTGCATTGAGTTTTTGATAACATTGTTCATCGATTTCGAACTTTTTTAATTTTTAATTTTATTTTTTAACCTTATTTATGTGTAGGAATACAATATTATGTAGTTTTTTATGCACATATAATTAGTTTTGATATACCCATATTTGTTCATTGATATAGTCGTATTTGTTCATTGATATACCCCTATTTGTTCATTGATATACCATTATTTGTTCATTAGTATACTATTATTTGTTCATTAGTATACTTCTTTTTTGTTCATTGGTATACCACTATTTGTTCATTGATATACCCTATTTGTTCATGGATATACCCTTATTTGTTCATTGATATAACCTTATTTGTTCATTATTATACCCTTATTTGTGAATTGAAATAATCTTATGTTTTATGTGTCAATGCTATCAACTTGTACATTTAGGACTATTAATACCATCAACTTGTACATTTAGGACTATCTATTTGTGCAATTTTTGCATTTATTTTGTGCTTTAAGGCTATCTTGAATTCAAAGTATAATACGAATGAAGTGCTTTAAGGCTAACTTGTCAATACGAATGAAGTGCTCAATATAGTACCAAAATAAGATAAGTTTGATGTAGAAACTTGAATGCAAAAGATAATAGAGATAAAGAATTTGACTTTGCAATAATATGGTGTATGCTAAGAGAACGAGATAGAAACAAATCGAAGAGGTGTGCTTGTGCCTTATTTAGCTATGAACAAATTGATGTTATTAATGAACAAATATGCATATAGTAATGAACAAATTGAGGTTACTAGTGAACAAATATGCATCTAGTAATGAACAATTATATGAAAAAGGCAATGAACAAATATGCATAAACCAGTGAACAAATTGATATTACTAATGAACAAATATGCACAAACCGATGAACAAATATGCACAAACCGATGAACAAATATTTTCGTTTTTTTATGAACAAAATCACAATGTTGATGAACATATTGCATGTAATTTTGATACACATTTGTTCATTTTTTATGTACAAACAATAGATTTTTTATGCACAAGCAATAGTTTATTTATGCACAAAATCACAGTTTTGATGAACAAAATCACAGTTTTGATGAACAAATCCACATTATTGATGAAAAAAATCCACAATACTGATGAACAATCTGGGCACGTGTCCTATTTCCGTTTTTTTCAAAAATACGCGAATAATTCGCCAATAATTCGCCCGTGCCGTTTTTTCCCCTTTTTAAGTGAAATGATCAGCGCCTTTGATTTTTCTTGATCCAACGACTCCTGTTCTTTCTTATTTCGCACCTGAGCGCCCATTCGCACGTGAACCGGACTCATATAATAATATATACACACACTCATGGACAAACATTAAAGATACAATCTTTTTGTCTTGAGAAATATAATTTTTTTTCACAGTATATACATACATACTTAGGGCCCGTTTGTTTTGTAAAATTTAAGCCCAGAAACGGATTGTGTTACTGTTAGGCCCTTGGAACATGTTTGTTTTAACAACTCAATAGAATGTTTCTGTTTAGGGCCTCTAACCATTAACCCCCGTTAGCCCAAAGTGTTATTTGACCTAGATAGCCTTCTTTTCTCTCTCCCCGATACTTTTCCCTTCTCTGATTCCTCTTCCCTAAACATTGAATCAAGGTTGAAGCATTGGTCCGATAAGTATTGCGCCATGGCTGAGATGTTAAGCACTTCAGGATTTGGTTGGGATGATGAGAAGAAGATCTTGCAAGTAGAAAGAAGTGTTTTTGATGAATGGGCCAAGGTATGACTATCTTTTGTCTGGCTAGTTTAATTAAGGTTTGTATTGATTTTATCCAATAATAATAAGCAAGTCTGGATAGTTTTTGAGGGTTGTTTACTTCTCTTAGCATTTAAGCTTCTGCCTAATTTATCTCAAATTGGTTTATTTGAAGAGCATATTCATTTTAGGCATTGTTGATTCATCTTAGCATCAAGAAAAATGACATAAAATGTGTAACTTATTCATTTTAGGCCGGGATTGGCCCGTATTTTCCAAAATCTGATATTTGATTTGTATTTTGACATTAATTTTGTTGGCAGATGGCTGCCCTGGCTTTGGGGACTGTGTATTTTGACAACTACATATAGTTTTGAGGGAAATTTTTTGTGAAATTTTTATTATAGCAGAAACTTGGAATTTTTCAGGTTTGATTTGATTGGTTATGCTGTGAACTTGAGTTTCTTTTATTCTCTTAAGGATGATGAACATCGTAGGCCCCTATTAACTGACTGATTTGACTTTCTGATGTGATTATTGAGCTGACTGGTTTGAGTGAGATTGGATGTGATTATTGAGTTTCTGATGCTAGTCTGTTGTATTTCTTCATTAAAGTTGATATTCTTCCTTCAATTTTGACGATGTCTACTGATTTGATTTGCTGATTTTTTTTTCATTCTTTTTGTATTTATAGAATCATAAGAAAGCAAAGGGTTTATATGGAGTTCCATTTCCATACTATGACTTACTTGCTGAAGTTTATGGAAAAGATAGAGCTACCGGTGAACCAAGCGAGTCTTTTGTTCAAGCTACTCAAAATATGAATGATGAGATGACACATGAGTCGGTTACAGTTGATAGTGATGATGATTTGGAACTTCAAACAGAAACAGAGTCTATGCAATCAGGGAGTGGTGCTAGTGGGTCAAGGAAGAGGAAGGATTTTCTATCTCGAAAGAAACAAAGCTTGAAGAAGAAAAAGGATGAAGTCGGGGACTTGTCTTCCTCTCTACACTCGTTTAGTACTGAGTTTGGAAAAGTTTTTCAGGACATGAATTCACACTTGGGTGAAATGGCTCAGATATGGCGTAGCGAAGAAGAGAGGAAGAAAAAATTAGATGATGAAAGCAACAAAACTTTAGAGGAAGTGATGAAATTGGACATTCTTTCTCCATCTGATGCTTTAGAGGTAATTTCATAATAATTCAAATCATCTATTTATTATTGCAAGTTATATTTGTGTGGAACTATATGATTCATGTTGGTTTCTTTATGAAATTGTTAGGTTGCAACTATTCTAATGGCCGAGGAGCACAAGCTTCGTGTATTCTTTCAAGCTTCTACAGCAATGAAGAAACAATATTTGTGTGATATACTTAGGAAAAAGTAAAGGACTAGTATTTTGACTCATGAGGCTAGACGTGTTGGGGAAATTATAGATGGCTTGTCTTATGCAAATTGGATTATAAGTTGATGAACACTTTTCTTTTGTTTAATCTTTTTGTTTGTTCACTGGATTGTTTCAAGTGTTAGAATTTTACTACACATGTATGTGTATGTATGTGGTTATGCAGGAAGTGATTTGGGTAATATATTGGTAATATTTTTGTGAATTTTAGAAAATTTAAAGTACAAGTCCAATTTATTGCACATATGTAATTATCTAAAAAATTAATTTACTATTGCTAAAACACATTTTTCAAAAAAATAAGAAAGCATTTCCTTTGTTGGAAATTCACTAACCAAACATAATTAGATAAACCATTACCTTTCATGAAAAACAACCAAACATAATTAAGGATAACCATTTCCTATTCCTTTCCCTCTCCTTAAGTGTTACCTTTCCCTTTCCTTTCCTTTCCTTAGGTTAGAACCAAACGCCACCTTAATTTAATATAGACTTCGTATAATAATAGTTGATCTATTATATATATGTCAATGATTT
The DNA here is from genome assembly GCA_964016875.1 of Fallopia convolvulus. Classification (NCBI taxonomy): domain Eukaryota; kingdom Viridiplantae; phylum Streptophyta; class Magnoliopsida; order Caryophyllales; family Polygonaceae; genus Fallopia; species Fallopia convolvulus. The sequence continues at coordinate 12,459,687 of OZ024721.1, forward strand.
TTAAAATTTCACGTGTAATATGGACAGATTTCTTAAATAGATTGACTGATTTGAGATTTTATGAAAGAGAATTTTTCTATAATATGTCTTGAAGATTTTAAGAGAGCATTTATAAAAGAGGTAGATTATTTTAAAAATGTATTACAAAGTCTTTTCTCTTGCCGAAAATAGTTTCTTTTCATCCAGAGTTTCGACCATCATGGTGATTTATAGGGGATGCTGGCTAGTCTTCGTTTTATATGTGCACGAGGGAGATGGCCTCGTAGGTTACAGAAAGCAATTCGCGTGTGGCTGCTTGATCTTAAGAGTCTATTCTAACATGCCTTATCTTTTCTTGTCAATTTATAAGAAGATCAGTTTTTTTTACTTCTTGTTGCTAGTTGATAAAAAGATCGCTTGTTTTTTCTTGTTTTAGAAGGATGAGTATTTTTTCATTTAAAAAATCGTGTTGTTTTCGTTATTATCATTGTGTCTTTTGTTCACTTTACATTCTGCCTAGCAGGATTGTTTGAAAAAGCGAAGTTTTAATTTTGATGGTTTCAAATGCAAGTGAAGTGGACAACTTCGAGACTGCGAAATAAGCCGCCAACGTATGTTATGTCCTCGACTTGAAGTGAAGACAGTCTGAGAAGATCTTCAAGATGCGTGAGATATTGCGGATTGGATCAAGATATTCTTGTTAAGGAGAGAATCTTCTCGGTTGTGATAAGGCGTCGAAACTTCCTTGTGCCCTAAGCTCTATCTTGTTGTGATTTCTTTACTTGATTAGGATGATTTTGTAAGACTAGATTTATATTACCTTTCCATAATAGAACTGGAAGAACTCTAGTTAACCTAGTATCGTCTATTTAAGCCTAGAGATTAGGTTGGAATAGCACAAACTCTATACTCTACATTTGTGAAAAGAAAAACTAGTTGTTCGAGAGCTCGAAAGAAGAAGAAGATTGAAGAAAGCATAGGCTTGTAGATTTGATTGAGAGTAGGGTTTTACTCGATTCAGATGAGTGCTAGCATACTAGGAGAATAGGGTTAGCTAAGGGTTATTCTTGTAAATATATTCAAGATATCAATAAAGCAAGGTACGACTTTTAATCCTTCCAAGACAGAACTTCCAAGGTACGACTTTTCACTTGATTAACAAAGTTCATTGATCAAGTGTTTCCATTGTAAAAAGAATCATTTCAAGTAAGTCTTTTCTGTTTATACAATTTCCGCTGAGTATACACCGAGGCCAACGACTTAGCTTAAGGCGACGACTTAGACGTACTAACGATCCTACAATTGATATCAGAGCCTTGGCTCTAGATTTGTTTTAGTACTCTCTCTTTACATGAAAGATGACTTCGACGAACACAACAATCAATGACTCGTTCTGGAAGCCATTGGTGTTCAAGGTTGGTGAGTATGATAGGTGGGTTGAGCAAATGGAAATTAACCCACATATGCTCTCTCGATGGACAACTTTGGAAAGTGATCGAGATAGGTCCAAAAACCTTTCTTATTACTCATGGAAAGGAGGTGAAGAAGAAGGAGGACTACAATGATGCCGACTTCAAGAAGTTGTTAAAGAATGCACATGCAAAGAAGGTTCTCCATCATGACTTGAAGAAAGTCGTTCAATACAAGACGACAAAAGAAATTTGATGCTCCCAAACGACTTTATCAAGGAAACGTTGATGTGAAGAAGGATCGCATCATAGGTCTGAAACATGAATATGAATGAATGGGCCAGGGAAAGAATGAAGCCTTGAGTGACTATCACTTAAGATTTCAGGATGTGTTTAGCCAACTCAAGTTTCTTGGAGAAAAACTTCCTCAATGGAAGCAAGTTAGCAAACTAATCCAAGAGCTCAACTCTAAATGAAATGAAGTCCTTGCTAACTAACAATGAGACTAATATTCTCACTCTGATGGATGTTGTTAGAAAGTTGACTATGTATGGAGGAATCAAACAACGTTAGGATGATCGTCTTGAAACTGACAAGGTCAATAACATTGCCTTGAAAGTTGAGAGGGCTTTTGATCTCGCACAAACTGAATAAGATCTAGTGGATGTTGATGATGAGGTAGCATTCATAACAAGAGCTATGAAAAGACTTTTGAATCGGAACAAAGTTCCTTCAAAAGGTTTTGAACCTTCCAAAAATATAAGAGATGCGTGCTATTTCGGGGACATCACACATGTTAATGACCTATTTTATATTTTCGAAGTTGACCACTTTACTTACGTTTGGAATCATCAAAATTAAAGGTTTACTTTTTTTTTTTTTTAAGATCTTAACCCTAAATTTTCAAATAATTGTATATGAAAAAAATCCTTACCATTTTCAAGGTGGTGGGACGAGAAATTCGACAGAAAAAAAAAAGAATGTGGTGGGATCAGTATATATCCAAGAAAGACTCGTGTGGACTAACTTTTCCAATGTGTTGCTGTTATTGGATAAACAGGTGGGCCAAAGTATCTACACTAGAGAGACAATTCGGATCGGTGACTAATCCTTTCTTAATGTGATCTTAATCCGAAAGCCACTCTCATGGGCTCATGGCCTAGCTTGTCTGCTGGCACTAGGTAGAATTTCTGCTTTTTCTTTTTTCCCAAGAATTTGTTGTGCACGATAACGTTTGTCAAAGTCCTTGGATTAATACTCGAAAAGAAAAATGTTCATCTATACATACATGTAGAGCTGTCAAAAGCTGATCCGACCCGAAAACCCGACCCGAACCGCCCGAAAAATTTAGGAACAAGACTCGAAAATTTGAACCCGAAATCCAAAATAAATCGAACCCGATAGACCCGAAACCCGTTGGGTTCAAATCCGAAAAATCCGTTGGGTTGACCTAATTTGTTATATTTTAAGAATATATAATATATTTTGAAAATTATAATATATTTTATTATTAAAATATATAAAAATAATAGATTTATTATTAAATATCATTTTTTAAATAAAAAATATTTTAATAATTGTAAAAAAATCAATTTTCTTAACCTGTTAGGTCGACCCGACCCGCCCGACAACCCGCAATGACCCGACCCGATTTAACCGGTGACCCGTTACGACCCGAACCCGACTCAACCCAAACCCGAAATAACCGAACCCGAACCCGACCTGACCGACCCGTTTGACACCTCTACATACATGTATAGTAGTCTTAAATCAATTTATAATAGGAGTTACTTAAGAGATTATATACTAGATATTTATTTAATAAATTTTTAATTTGTAAAACACTGTTTCCACACGCTCCTTTAAGTGGCAATTAGTCTGATTCAATTGTCACTTGATATTATGTCTTATGTCCTGCAAACCAACCGAACGGATGGGTAGCATACCGCTAAGTCCAACACAAACACAAACAACCTGGAATTGGGTCCAAGATAGAAATACTCTGATTTTATGTCGAAATATGTGGTCTAATAAGTAAGTAGTCTAAGAACGTATTTATACGTGCGTTTATGCGCATTAGGCCCAACACATAAACTTAGTGAAGTTCTATACTAAAATCAATAATGTTAAAGTCCGGTGGGCCGACAATCTGGTAGTCGTGTGTGTAACGGGCCTAGCATAGAAACTCAATGAGGTTCCAACCCAAAACCATATGGCCATGGGTGGAGTAGCTCATTGGGTTATATACTACATTTTTAGTCTCAAGTTTCCCATGTGGGATAACTCTCAGCACGCCCCCTCAAGTGCAACTGGAGTGCAACTGCCTGGGCCAGTTGTCACTTGGACAGAATCCCTCAAGGCTGGCGAACCGTCTCTATTTTTGGATCAGCCACTCCTTTATTAGGTGGACTGCTTGAATATGATCTCATAAAGCCGACAAGTCCGAATCAATCCCTCAAGGCTCGCGAACCGCCGCTTTTGGGTCGGTTGCTCCTTTATTTGGCGGACTGCCTGAACGGGCCCATGAAGCCAGCAAACCCGAAGACTCCAGAAAAGAACCCACACCGCAACCTGGCTCTGATACCATGTTAAAGTCCGGTGGGCCGACAATCGGGAGGTCGTGCGTGTAACGGACCTAGCATACAAATCCAATGAGGTTCCAACCCAAAACCATATGACCATGGGTACGTGGAGTAACTCATTGGGTTATATACTAGCATGTTTAATCTCAAGTTTTTTATGTGGGATAACACGCAACAAATAATAAAAGAAATAATCCAAAAAAATTATATATTAGGTCATTAAACTTTCAATGTGAGAAATATTGTTTCTATAATATTTGTTACTTTAATGGATGTGATTGATTCCATGTGAGATCACGAGAATGACAGTGAAAATTGAGTTAAAATTATAAATAGCATAAAGGTATACTTATAATAGACTTTTCCGCCTGTTAAATCAGAAATCTAGTATATGCCCATTGATTTGTTTATTGTACAAACTACAAACCGTTTAAGGGCACTTTTTAAATTAAATAGTTGTTACTAAGAAGAACTCACACAATCGAGTAACTCTTGATCGATCTTGATGCCACATGATGAACACCATCTTTAAGGCACGTACTCTATTATAGCCCATATATGTTCAATCTATATACAAGCCTAATCTCTAATATATAAACTTGATGGGTTACTATTTTTTTTAATGATGGTTGGTACTTATAAGTTATTAACTTCAGTAAAATCTCTGACCTTAAAGTATAGAACGGAAATAAATTTAACAAGAAAATTTTAATTAGATTTTTCAATTTTTTATACTAGAACACTTAGCCAACCAACTTAATTAACTAAGGAAAATCGCTCTCTTCCAAGTTCTCGCTTAATCAGATTATAAGCTAGCATTAGTTTATTTTATTGATCTCTTGAATATGTTAATAAGAACAACCTGGTAGTGGACTCCTATACCTCTTTGGTAGACCGACACTCGTTGTTTTTTATGTGAGAAACGTAACCCTACTCTCATTCTCCAAAAAAATGCTAAATCCTCCTTAAAATCCTCTCTTGTCAAACCAACCAAGAACACACCAAAACACTCTCTTAAAATATGCAATGTATGTCTTTCCTTTTTTCTCTCAAAATATGCAATGAAACTGTGCGCCTCTTACCCTAATACTCACAACTTAAAAATATATTACTTCCTATTCGGTTATGGAAGATAATATAAATCTGACCATACATTATATTCAACTGACATGGTTTCTGTTGGGTGAACTAATAATGTCTTGTATATTAGCTTGATGAATTACTCCTAGCTATCTACCCTAATAAATTATAAAACAAAAACCAGGTCAGTTGAAAATTTTGTGTCACGTGGCATAATCTTTAATAGATTAACTTCAAAAAACTCTTTTAATAAATATTTTAACAAATTATATTATGTTTGCTAGATAGTAGACACCTTATCCTAATTATCTCTATTTTATATTATACAGTATTCTTTTTTCCATGTTAATAAATTAATTAACTTGTTGCAATTAAAACAAAATATGATTTGGAGGATAATTGTAAAATTAGAGTAAATTGGACCCTGGAAACATAGAAATAAGATGGAGAAGATCGATTTAGGCAATTAAAGATCGATCCATGGTATAATTTCACGTCCCATCTTATGTCCCACGTTACTCAAATTTTGACAAATTATGAAAACAAGTTACAACGTAACTCCACTTAAGCGGCCTTATATCAAAAACAATATGTATTAATATCACTGATTATCTGGCGAGATTTAAAAATATGATATATAGAAGATTGATGATCCCTACAAGATCGAATAGGGTGGCATGTACAAGTTAAGTGCCTTGTCTTTCTTTGAATAAATGGCTTAAATGCATCAAGTAGTCACACCGGAGTAGCCCCCACTTGATCGAACGAGAGCTAAGTGCAATACGGCCTGCAATAAATACAACAAGATGGAGAACACATTTGCATGTGCATTTAATAAAGGGATATGTGTATATGTTTTAAGGGAAGGGAAGCAAGTAGGGCACACCATGATGCTTTTTCTAAGGCAACCTAACTTCTACACAACTTAAAAGTTGATTTGAAGATATGTTGGTTGTGTGCATTATTTTGGTTGCCCCTTCTTCGGACACTTGGCCTTCTGGGGATCCTTATAAATGGGTTTCTCTCACAAATGGTGTGTGTATACTATATATTGAACTCCAAAATTAGGTTTCCGGCCGTTAGGATAACGAAAGAAGTGGAAAGAATAATTACTTAGGTTAATTGATAAGTCGTTATTTATAGATAATAGCAAGTAGTTAAAATATCGACGGTTTCACGAAAACTAAAAGCTAGCTATAGCTAACTAACTAATAATAAGTCATTATAGTTGCTATGCTTGCTTCTTGTGTGGACATGCGCACTTTAGTAAATTAATAAGTGACTATATATGTCCACACAAGAATGGAAAAAGTTAAACAAACAAGCTTAAAAGAATTGAGATCAATCTCTTGTAAAAGCTACGTGTCAAGTAAGAAACTTCCAAGCCTAAGAATTCATGAAGTAACTCAAGATTTTTAATATAGAATTTTGAAACAAGGAAGGCTTTGAGAGATGTTATTCTCGAGCCTCAGAACTAGTAAACATCAAGTCGTTCACATACATTGTAATGATAGTTCTATGATGACTATTTGATTTGCTAGCAAATTAAGAATAATCGTTCTTAATTATAATAAAGGAATGAAAGAGTTAAAAGAGAAGAAGTAGTCTATGCATGAAACCACTGCCTAGAAATTAAACTTGTTTAAGATCATAAAAGGAACTTCTTTATGCGGCAAACTACGATTAGGTATGCCTTTTGGAAGATGCGTATAAACCTCCACCAATGACTAACCATGTAAGAAAACATTATTAACATCTAATTAATATAATATCCACTTCTTAGAAGCTATAGCTGAAATAACACTTTGAATAGTAGTCATCTTTACTCTTAGTGAAAAGGTCTCATGGTAATCCACAACACCCTTTTTTTCGTGAACCCCTTAACCACAAGCCTTACAGTATACCTCTCAAAACTACCATCAAACTTGATCTTAGAATTTAAAAACCCATTTGCATCTGCCCCACAACCATCTTACCTTTAGGTAATGGAGAAAGGCTAGCATCCACCTCTTTTGTTAGAGACAATGTTGGATCGTTAGGTGTTAGCAAGAGCTTGTGAACTAGCGGTTAAGCTGTTCCCAAGGCAGCGGAAGTAAAGAATAAGCAAGTAAACAGAATGTAATGGACACAATTCCTTTATAGAGGAACCCCACAACAACCAACTAGTTGTGAGGGTAAACCTCTACCTCTGCTTGGAGGATTTTGAACGATCTTCTTATCTTATTGAAAGTTCCCTAGTTACACAAGCAGACTTACACTTCTCTGTTCCTAGCAGTTCTACCTAACTCTAGCAACACTAGTAATCGGCCTTGTTCCTAAGCGAACATCTCAACTATGTATAAGACAAATCGAACCTTACACCTTAAGCTCAATGTCACAGTTCCCTATCTCCTGGGAACTTGGATTCGCCGTCGTCGAGATCAGACACTCGCCGTCGGGACTTCTCTTTTCTTGTCTTTCTTTCTTTGTGAGTGAGTGTGAATTCTGGGAGAAGCGCCTTCCCCGAGCACTATTCACTTGGTTTTATACTTGTCCTTGCTTGGGCTGCAATCTTGACTTTCATTTGTGTCCGAAATGGCCTTTGTCTTGTATGCCAAGTCTTTGTCCTTCACATGTGACTTAATTTCAATTGAGTCAACTTTGAGAAACAATCAGGCCGTTGGATCACTCGCTTCAGTCTGTTCCTCAGACTGAGCGTTTGTTTTGTCTTGAGACAGAATCCCGTGAATCGCGCTGAGTGGTCTTTGTTTGCACATGTGAGTTCCCATGCAATGGGAACTGTCTTCTCCAGAGTTCCTTTGAAAGGAACTCTTTGTCATGTATTCCTGTGTTCCTTTGGCATTCTTGGAGATTCTTCATTAGACCTGGTATTCCTTAGAAATAGTTGGATGTAACACGTTAGTTCCCATATGGAGTTTGTCATTGTCTAAACTGGAGAATGGTATCGTTGTTCCGATGTTTTAAACCAGAGTTCCCAACATCGTTCCAACAATTTCCCCCTTTTTGATGATGACAAACCCATCACAAAAATGATCAAGTATTTCAGTGTGAGAGTATGACATACAACAGAGTTCCTATGTGAGATCCTAGTGAGCCACTTCTATGAAACAGAAGTTCTTACTTAGCATTTTATGCGATAGTTCCCCCTTAGCAAAAGCATATTCTATGATAACTCATAATAAGACTCATCTCACACATTTTGTCCTCCCCCTTTTGGAATCATCGAAAACAGAAAAGCATAAGTAAGGAAGAAGGGAACATGCAATCATACTAAAAGCCATTGATATTACTTAAGCATAATAATTGTACAAGAGGATCTCATTACATATAGTGGGGAATACAGGGTTAAGGAAAAAGAAAATGGAAGATCATGGGCCCCGGGGAGCAGTATTGTCACGCAGCTGAGTCATGACGGACAATATATTATGAAGAGTTCCTGCCATGTTCTCGAGAGTGGCTGCGATGTGCATCAACACTTGGGTGTTCCCAACCCTTGGGTTGTCACCCGAGAGAAATGTCCCTTGATCCTCAGCTTGCTCTGAATGACGCATATTTTGGACCACGGAAAGGTCCAGTTCCCTTCCAATGGTCACTTCTTCTTTGGTAGCGTCATACAAACCCTCTTTGATCATGAGCTTCTTGATCAGACCGGCGTAGGGCAAGGAGTGGGAGGTCGAGGCCATGCACTTCTCCATGTGCCCAAGGATGATGTAGGGGAGATTGATGGGCATCTTGTGGAGGAAGTGATAGAGAAGAATAGCGTCTTGAATGTTGATTTGATGACGCTTCTCCTGTCGTGGGATCACAACAGTGATGATGAACTGGTGAGCCAGTTTACCGATGAGAGAGAGGTTGTGAGTTGGGTCCCATTCTCGGGAACATGGCCTTCATAGATGTCATCGAAGATGATATCTTTGTCGAAATCGCCCCAAGTCTTGATGGGAACAACGGCCAGGCCCTTGACAGGGACATGCAACTGGTGACGAATCGAGGAGGCGGTGAAGATGTAATCATCTCCCTGGAGGGAGAGAGTTCCCTTGGTGGCCTCATCATGAATGACGAAGTTGTTGTAGAAGAGGTGCTCCTGGGCAGGGTCGACAGTTACAGTAGCGTCGCACATCCGTTCCCACTCTTGGGCCTTGATGAGGTCCCAAAGTTCCCCAAGCCCTTGCTCCTGGAGATGGGCTTCAGTGAGTACGAGAGGAGAGATGAGCTTGCGATCCTCTGTGATGGGAACCCTCTTCGACCCTGTGCCCTTACCTTTCTTCTTCTTGCTTGTGTTCCCCTTGGAGGCGGCAACCTTTCTTTTCTGCTGAGGGGAGACAGCCGATTCGAGCAGGAGAGGGGGGTCCCTTTCTTCGGGAGCACCTACGGACACCACCATTTGGCGTTCTTGTTCATCTTCAACAAGAGCTGTAGCATGCTCTTTTTCAAGTCCTTCTTGGTCAAGGACCTCGGTGGCAGCACCATCTTCCGAGTGCTCTGCTTCATCGGAGGACATCCCCAAGTCCTCGTTGTCATCACCCTCTAGATGACCTGTACTTGTCCCAACACCGTCAGCCGGTGCTGGGTTCCCTTTTTCTTGGGCCTCGCCTTCTTCCTTGGAAGGCGGTTGATTGATGACTGCTTGTAGCTCGGCCTCAAGGGCATCGAGGCGAGCATTTTCTTCGGCAGTTCCCATGACAATGGGTGCCGATTTCTTGGCCTTTCGACGAGCAACCTCAGCGATTGGTAGCACGTCCTTGTCAGAGTCGAGGCCTATGTGTTGCTTGGCCGGAGAGGGAGAGGAGGTTATATCTGTGGTGGAGGGAGGAGGCGATTTTTTAGTAGGGAGAAGAGGAGATTTTGGAGGAGAGGGAGTATTTGTAGGAGGGGAGGGAGGTGGTGTGGGAACTTTAGGTTGTGAAGAAGATGGATTGGGAGTTCCCTCAACGATGGGAAGGGAAGAGGAGGAGGGAATGGAATCTCTGGGACTAGAGTTTCCAGAGATGGGAGAAGGGTTGGAGAGTGGTGGTGGTAGAGGATTCTGGGATTGAGAGTTCCCAAAATCGGAGGGAGGTGGAAGAGAGGAGGTGGTGGAGGAGGAGGAATGGCGAAAGAGGGGGGACGAGAGAGATTGAGAACCTCGTCCATGTTGAGAAGAGATTTCTTCTTTTTCGACTTTGGGAGGCCGGAAGAAGAGGAGGAGTGTTTGTCTTTGCGTTTTTTGGATTTTGGGGATTTGGATTTTGAGGATTTGGAAGGAGGTTCAAAATCGAAACTGTCGTAGATGACAGTTCTAGAAGAGGAGATGGACAGAGGTTGAGGAGGAGGAGGAGGAGGAGGAGGAAGGGGTTGAGAGGATGTGGTGGTGGACGACAACACTAGGGTTTGCGCTGCCAGAAGAGACGGAGCCGACCGTAGAATCTCGTACTCAAGAGACGAGACACCAGTGCGTTCTCGATGAACAAATGGAAGAACGTATTCATGGAGGGCTTTGTAGAGGGTTTGGCGAAGGGCAGGATCTTTTTCATTATCTGCCTCTCGAAGCATTGTAATGAAGAGGGTTTTGGAACTGGTTTCGATCCATTCACGGATACGGTGGTCTGGGTGGACAGGTGCCATGGGTGAGGATTTTGGAGCTTTGCTTGTTTTGGGGAGGCAAGAAGTTGCAGAGAAAAGGAGTTGCAGAGTGAGAAGTTTGAAGAAGGTCCCAAAAATGGTAATCGAGGATTTTTTATGTGAGAGAAGGAGAAGGGTAGAAGGGGAAGGGCAAAGTTTCTCGATAACTGTCATCCAATAGACTCAAAGTGCCGTTTTGACTTCTCTAGCACGCTCGTGACACGTGTCGCTTTCCCAATGGGAAGTCACTTCAACTGTTTTAAAAACTTGGCCCATATGCTTCGAATTCTGACACACATTCTCGTTTCCCAAGAGACGTTTCATCTTTCCAAAAGTACCAGTGTTGCGTTGCTTTGTGATCGTTTTTGCACACCAGTTCCCATGATCTTTTAAAAAGTCGAGTTGGATGGAGTAGACAAGGAAACTCACACTCAAGTTCTTTTGTGATGCTAGGGAACGCAAAGGGGAACCAGACAATTACAACTCGATAAAGGGACAAAAGTTGAGCTCATGAGAAGCGTTTGTCTGTCTCTCCGCTAAGGGTTGGTTTTATGATCAACCTTCATAGTGGCTTGTAAAGGGGGTTAAAGGGAAATCTAGTTGATCATTTTGGGCCAAAAGAAGTAAAGTTCCAAATTGTACAATAAAAGCTCTAGACTAGTAACATGGCAAAATGAAAGCAATTGTACCTAGAGTTCCCTATCATGCAATTCAACATAAACTAGCCAAGCATTGAGGGAATAACAAACAGGGACTTGTTCAGTTTAGAGTTATCATCCCTAGAAGCATCTGGAGACGCTTTTAGGGATGTTTGTCTAAAGCTTTAGTGAGAATGTCTGCAATTTGTTCTTCAGTTCTATAGTGTTCCATAGAGATGTTCCCATGTTCCACATTATCACGTAGGAAATGATGCCTAATGTCTACATGCTTAGTACGAGAATGATGCACAAGATTTTTAGATATGTTAATGACACTTGTATTGTCACATCTTATGGGAACATGGCCAAAAGACATACCGTAATCCTGAAGTTGGTACTTAAGCCATAGAACTTGGGAACATCATGAGGCGACATCCATGTATTCTGCTTCAGCTGTGGAGAGTGCCACTGGGTTTTGTTTCTTTGATCCCCATGAGACTAGGCGCGATCCAAGGAATTGGGCCATTCCTGAAGTGCTCTTTCGATCAACCAAGTGTCTAGCGAAATCTGCATCTGAATATGCAACTAGCTCAAGGGAACTGTTCCTGGGATACCAAAGGCACAGGTTGTCGTTCCCTTTGAGGTACTTGAAAATTCTCTTCACCTCTTTCAGGTGTGATTCTTTAGGGTTAGCTTGAAAACGTGCACATAAGCACACTGAAAACATGATGTCGGGTCTACTAGTAGTTAAGTAGAGAAGAGACCCAATCATACCTCAAAAGTTCCTTTGATCCGCACTTATACCTGTTGTATCTGCATTGAGCCTTGAATTTAGGGAGATGGGGGTGTCGATGGGCCTGGAGTGTTCTATTCCATACTTTACCAGCATCTCTCTGATATATTTCTGCTGATGAATCCTTGTGCCCTCCTTAGTTTGAGATATTTGGAGTCCCAAGAAGAACGTGAGTTCCCCTATGAGACTCATCTCAAACTCACTGTTCATCAGGTTCTTAAATTTCTCAACAAGGATTTCGTTAGTGGCTCCAAATACAATGTCATCAACATATACTTGCACAATTAATATATCTTTAGATTCTTTCTTAAGAAAAAGAGCTTTGTCTATGGAACCTCGAAGGTATCCATGAGACAAAAGAAATTGGGCAAACCTGTCATACCGCCTTGGGAGCTTGCTTGAGGCCATATTTGGCCCTCTCCAAGAAGTATACGTGGTTTGGGAAGTGCTCATCTTCAAATCCTGGTGGTTGCGCTACGTAGACTTCTTCCTTGAGGTGCCCATTTAGGAACGCCGTCTTGACATCCATTTGATACAACTTGAAGCCTTTGTGGGCTGCATAGGCTATGAGGAGACGAATTGCTTCAATTCTTGCAACTGGTGCGAAGGTCTCATCGTAGTCTATTCCCTCCTCTTGCCTGTATCCTTGAGCAACCAGACGGGCCTTATTCCTAGCCACAACCTCAGTGTCTTCAAGTTTATTTTTGAAGACCCATCGAGTACCTATGATGTTCTTGTTCTTGGGCCTAGGAACCAGTTTCCATACCTTGTTCCTTTCGAATTGGTGGAGTTCCTCTTGCATGGCTTGAATCCAGTCTAGGTCCTTTAGAGCTTCCTTGATGCTCTTGGGTTCCACCAATGAGACAAAGGCATTGAAGGCACATAAGTTGTTGAGAGATGAACGAGTATGTACTCCTTTGTCATAGGGAGTGATGATGTTGTCGATGGGATGATCCCTCTTTTGGTGGTAGTTCCTGGTTCGGATGTGTGAGACATCAGTCTGTTCCCTTGTCTCTTCTTCATTTGTGCCTTGGGTTTCCTCTTCTTCATGGGAACAGTTGTTCTCAACTTCTTCACTGAGTGTCTCTTCAGGATTCTCCTCAAAGTTTCCTCGTTGTTCCCCCTGAACACTAGACTCTGGTATGGCTTCATTTTGGGGAACAAGAGAATTCGATGCATCTTGAGGCTCTTCTGTTGAGGAAGGAACTTCAAAGGAATCTTAATCCGTAGAATTTTGACCTCCTTCATTGTTCCCTGGTTGTGGGACATTGTTCCCACTTGGATAGTCCTCATCTTTCTTTCTAGGCTCGTCATCGTCGTCTTCCTCTTCTTGTCTGACCAGTTTGAACAGTGTTCCCTTTCCTTGGGACTCTGTTCCCATCTTCACAGATTGTTCGTCGAAGATGACGTGAATGCTTTCCTCTATCTTCCTAGTTCTCTTGTTGTAGACTCCATGTGCCTTACTTTGGGAGGAATACCCTAGGAAGATCCCTTCATCGCTCCTTGGATCAAACTTCCCAAGGTTGTCTTTGCCGTTGTTGTGGACGAAGCATTTGCACCCAAAGGTCCTCAGATGAGAGATGTTGGGCTTTCTTCCCTTCATCAACTCATATGATGTCTTCTTGATCATAGGACGAATCATGGCTCGATTTAGAATGTATGTAGCCGTGGAGATTGCTTCGACCCAGAAGCTTTCGGGAACTCCGCTCTCAAGCATCATGGTCCGTGCCATGTCTTCTAGAGTTCTGTTTTTCCTTTCCACCACGCCGCTTTGTTGAGGAGTGCGAGGGGCCGAGAAGTTGTGGGATACACCATTGTTGTCACAGTACCTTAGGAACTCTGAGTTCTTGAACTCAGTTCCATGATCAGATCTGAGGGCCTTGAGCTTCAGTCCCATGCTGATTTCCATCCTCTTCATTAGAGTCTCAAATTCTTTGAATGTATCTGATTTTGATCTCAAGAAAATAACCCATGTAAATCTTGAAAAATCATCAATTAAAACATACATGTACCTTTTACCACCATAGCTAGTAGTTTCCATGGGATCACAGAGATCCATGTGGATTAGCTCTAATGGCCTTGTTGTGCTCACCACCTTCTTTGGTTTGAAGGAGTTCCTTGTTTGCTTGCCACGAACACATGCATCACACATTCTGACTCCCTCAATGTTGATTCGTGGGAGGCCAATGACAAGGTCCTGTAAGTAGAGCTTTAGGATTTGATTGATGCATGCGTGGCCCAACCTTTTGTGCCAGAGGTCCGTATCATCATGGGAGCTTCCGAGGCACAACTTCCTTGGTGGTTCGAACTCCGTGTCTACCACATAGACATTGTTGGACCTTCTTCCTCTTAGAATGATTTTGTTGGTTTTCTTGTTGATGACCAAGCATTCTTCCGAGTCGAAGGTGACAACGTTGTTCCCTTGATCACATATCTGAGATACACTCAGGAGATTGTATCCCATATCTTTAACCAAATTGACATTGCTAATCTTGATTGACTTGTTGAGTAGGACTTCCCCTGCTCCTATGATTTCTCCTTTATTCTTGTTGTCAAAGGACACATGACCTCCTTCGGCCTTTGTGTGGAGTGAGGTGAGATTGTCTTTGTTCCCAGTCATATGATTTGAACAGCCACTATCAATGACCCATGTGCTGTTCCCCGTCACTGCCACCTACAAGGAGAGTTAGTTTTTGATGACCCAGACAAGATGACTCTTGCCTGGTCCCTTACAAGGAAAGATAGTTTCAAATAAAACATAATCAGCAATATTGATATCACGAGGGTTCCTAGAGTCATAGGCAAAGTTCCTATATTGGTTCCCATGAGTGGGACCTCTAGTAGATTTGTTGGTCTTTTGGTTTTGCCTGTTCCAATAGTCGTGATTGCTTTGAGACTGATCTCCACCTTTGGGACATCTTTCTTTGTAGTGCTCATGAGCACCACAAGTCTAGCAAGTTTTGTAGTATTCTCCTAGGTAGTACTTAGGATGGGGTCTTTGTATTCTGTTCCTATCCATGGTTTCCTTGTTGTATACTTTGGACCCACTTCCCTTGGCTATTTGGACATAGAGTTTGTGCCCAGTGTTCCCAGTGTAATAGTCCCTCTCTCCATCTACCCCACTTTCCAGGACACATATCCTCTCCTCTAGATAGGCATTCTTTTGTTTTTCACTTTGGAGTTCTAGGGCTCTACACTCATTTATCTCCTGCTCACTTAAAGGAGACTTCCCATTCTTTGGGCACTTAGACTTGTACCCAAACCCATGTTTGGCTGGGACAAATTTTGTTTGGGAACTTGAGGCCTCAGGACTCTCACATCCCTTACTCAGCTTTTGGAGGATATCATTTTTGTCACTTTCTATGGTCTTAAGTTCATCTTCAAGAGCTACTATGTGGGAAAGGTAGGATTGAAGCTTATCAATCAGTTTCACACAATTGGAACAAGATTCAAGACCAACTAACTCAGCATTTGTGTGTTCTAACTCATCTAGTTTCTTTTGCAATTTTATGTTATCCTTAACAAGACTAGAGAGCAGTTTTAATAACTCAGGTTTTTCATAATTGGCTAAAGAGGCAAGAACAGTTTCGGTGGTTACCTCACTAGGTTGTTCCCCAATGGTTTCTCCTAAGGCCATAGCGCATAGGTCTGGGTGTGCCCATGATTCGGGATCTTCGTCCTCGTCATTGCTCTAGGTGGCGATGTAGGCCTTATTCCCTTGCCTTCGGTCGTCAGTTCCCCGTGGGCACTCTTTCGCGAAGTGCCCCTTTTTGTAGCACTTGTAGCAAGTGACGTCCGAGAGGTCCTTCTCAGCAGGATTTCTTTGGGAACTTTGACCCCTTTGTGAGTTCCCATATCCCTTTTTGAACTTTCCTTTGTTGTAGAAGGATCGAAGGGCCTTTGTGACAAGGACGAGTTCCTCATCTTCTTCTTCCTCAGAATCTTCATGTTGTTCTTGAACCGATTTGAGCATCTTTTCCAGTTTTAGGGCAATTCCCTTGTGTGCCTTCTCTTGCTCCTTATCGTCCACTTTCCTTTTCTCATTTCCCACCAGCTTTCCAAAGACTTGGTGAAGCATGAGGGTCCTATTTTCAGGATTCTCTTTGAACATGGTCCTCTCATTCGCCCATTCACCGGTGAGGCCGTTGAAGAGCTGTTGAACCTTCATTTTGTCAGATATTTCCTCTTTTGTGATCCCAAGCCCTGCAAGCTTGGTACATAGGCCTTCGAAGCGTGATTGGTAGCTGTTGACTGATTCTCCCACCTCCATTCGGAAGTTGTAGAACTCCCTTCTGGCGTTCATTTGGAGGTCTTCTCTGAGGTCAGAGTTCCCAATGTGCATTTGCTGGATGGCTTCCCACATCTCTTTGGTTGTCTCGATATTTGCCACTCTATCACAGTCTTGCACTGACATGACATTTTTGAGATATTGTTTTGCCTTGAAGTTTGCTTCCATGCCCTTTGTCTTGTATGCCAAGTCTTTTTCCTTCACATGTGACTTAATTTGAATTGAGTCAACTTTGAGAAGCAATCGGGCCGTTGGATCACCCGCTTCAGTTTGTTCCTCAGACTGAGCGTTTGTTTTGTCTTGAGACAGAATCCTGTGAATCGTGCTGAGTGGTCTTTGTTTGCACATGTGAGTTTCCATGCAATGGGAACTGTCTTCTCCAGAGTTCCTTTGAAAGGAACTCTTCGTCATGTATTCCTGTGTTCCTTTGGCATTCTTGGAGATTCTTCATTAGACCTAGTGTTCCTTAGAAATACTTGGATGTAACACGTTAGTTCCCATATGGAGTTTGTCATTGTCAAAACTTGAGAATGGTATCGTTGTTCCGATGTTTTGAACCAGAGTTCCCAACATCGTTCTAATAGACAAAATTCAATTGGGACCTTTAGATGCCTAGAAATAAGTAGTGGGCTCAAAATAGGAAGAGAAATTAGACAATAAGGAAAAGTGAGGAGGAGTATGGGAACCCAAACTATTACTGTAAGTGAAACTAGAAGAGAAAGTTTAAATGCAATCATCAAGGTGAATAGGTTGCTTGTGGAATCGAGAAGACTCACAGTGTCGTAGCCACATTGTGACCAGTGGTCACATTGTGACCAGTGTGACCACTGGAATATAAAAAAATTAAATTATATAAAATATTATTATTGTAAAAAGTGTGCAAAAATTACGAGTATTACACATATTAGTGATTGAACATGCATTATATATATTGTCAAATACAGTTAAACGGTCCCCATCTTTTAACTAGCAAACATTTTTTTATGAAATAAAGGGTCTCATATACAAAAATTTAATTTTTATATAGAAAAATACAGAGTTTTATTAAAAATTACAAAATTTTCCGTATAAAAATTTTTATATAAAAAATACAAATTTTTTTCTATAACTAGGAATTTAGCCCCAACTGGGGCAGTCATCAAACATCATCGAATAGTCATCCTATACGATCTTGAACTTAGTAAAATAGTCAGACTCAAACAAAGTAACTTGAGAAAGAGAGTTGAGATCGCGTTGAACTTGATACATCCAAATTCCAATTCTAGTCAGATTTGTTGTGTAACGCCACAAATAAAAAAAACTAACTCTACAATATCCTTGCTTATTGTTGAGAGGGTTTCTTGACAACAAATAAATTTATAATCAAGAACCCGCTGTGTATAGCGAAGTCAGAATCGTCCATGGGAAGCAAGGTTGTTTGATTACTAAACTACGAAAGCATGAAAACAAAGCAAAATAGGAACAAACAAGGCTACGACAACCCTCGGTACCGACGTTGTCAGGATCGGTAACGACGCTGGATTTCAACTAAAACTAAGCAAACAAGACGAATCAATTGCAGGCTCGGTACCGACCTGTGTGCCTCGGTAACGAGTCTGTATGTGAGTAAAAACGAAAGTAATTCAAATGCAAAAAGATCGAGGACAAGGGTTACCGCAACATAATCATGCATAAGAACTAGTGTGAAGGATAATTATCATGCCTCAAAGATAAAGCTATCAACTTTCGTTGACTTAAGCAAGCAAATCAATCAATTTTCATAAATCAATTCACTTTCTACTTATTTTTGAATCCAAAGCTCGAAACTTTCGTTACCGAACAATATCAATATTCACGATTACAACTTTCTCTTTCGATCAATCGATAAACTCAAGTAGTTAAAGAGGATAGAAGGCAATCAAAACATCAAAACACACATTCAATCATGCATAATTATGCCGGGTCTCAACCCCGATCCTAGAAAAGTAAACTACTCACTCATGATTGAAACAAAACAAACAACTAGATTGAAGGAGAACATAAAAGCTTACTTGAATTATAAAAATATCGTCTTTCAAACACAGTCACGTTCGAACACAAAAGAACAAATCAAAAGACTCGATCACAACTCTCTCTCTCTCTCTCTCTCTCTCTCGATCGAACCGGAGGCAATCCCCCAAAATCTCTCTTCAAATTCGAACAAACTCTCAAAACTTAACGAGTTCTCCCTAAAACTAGACTAAAACAAGGGTATTTATACTAAAAGAAACTATCTAACAAGGGTCCTAAAAGATAGAAACTTTCCTAACTAAAAAGAATACGAGATAAAAGATAGATTTTCTAAAAGTCGGGGCCGCCTACCGACACAGGCCACCTTGATAACGACCTGCACAGGGTCGGTAGACTCTTGCTGAATTCCTCGAACAAAAGTCTGTCGCACAGCTCGGTACCGACCCTCACAGGTTAGTAACTATCTATCTATTTCGGGTTTTTTATACACTCTTCATAGCTTCTTTTTGGACTTCAACGGGATCTTCAAGATGTATTCTTTCTTCTCTTTCCTCCACTTATTCTCCACCAATCACTTGACTCTAGCTCTCCCAAAATGCTCCCTTCTGCTTCAAAAACCTATGAAAAACACAAAAACGGAGCAGCTTCCATACTTTTCACAAAATATGCAAACTTATCTAAAAACACACAAAACTAACACTAAAACTCTCTAAAACTAAACTAAACAACCTAAAAAAACACCTAATACTATACTAAAAACATGAACATCAAAATACCCCATACTTAATCTTTCTTGTCCTCAAGCAATCACTAAACAATAATCAAAACCAATCATCATGCTCATCAAGCAATAGCCCTCATCTAAAAAGTAATTTCCAAAACCATAGCAAAAATAGCAAACGACTATTAACGTCATCACACATATATAAACACTAATAGACATAAGCAACTACAATCCAACCTCACCAAGGACAAAGTGTTTCACTCAACTCTCATGTGTTTGGGTTTATAAATTCAATCTCTCAACTCAATCTTATATGCAAAAACTCATAGAAATTGGAACTTATATCACCAAACTCTCCACCAAAGATTTGTCAAAACAAGCAAAAATCATCAAGAGAACTTAGGCTCAATGAAAAACTTCATAGAAGTTTCCATTCGGCCGGGTTGTAATGGGGCTTGGTAATAACAAATAGGCGTGGAAATATTTTGGCTATGTAGTGCTAATAATATCCGGGAATATAGACTCCTAAAAACTCACATATACCAAACTACTCAAACATTATGCTCTTTCTCTTCACTCACCCATCAAAATCCTAGAAATCCTCATAAAAACTTAAAGAATCTCTGGTTTTAAATTTTAAACCCTGCACATCTTCCTTATTCTTTCTTTCCTTTTCTGCATTTTTTCTTTTTCATTTTTTTCGACTTGCCTCGGTACCGACCTGAGAGGGTCGGTAACGAGCTGAAATTTTGCTCTTCTTTTTCCTTCGGTACCGAGCCCACATAGGCTGGTATCGATCTTTGACATTCTTTCTTCTCTGTGCATACTTTTTAACCAAGAGACCTTTTACATAATTTAAAACAAGAGACTTCCAATCTACCCCACCCAAACCTTTTATATTTTTTTTAACCAACACAAATTTTGCACTCTACAAAACAACACCTCTCCAACTAAGTCCTAATCCCCGAATAGGGTCAAGCTTATCTCGGCTAGGGATAATTTTGTGGAGCAACAATAAAAAGGCTAAAGCTCAAATTGGCTATCAAAACAAGGATAATGTAAGGGTAGATAAGGATTAATAGGGCTCATGAAAAATAAGTTCTCTATCATATGACTTTCACAAGTAATGAACTAAAAATCTTATACAAGTCTTGAGAAATAGATAACCATCACAATTCCAAGAGATAATATACATAAAGAGAGTAAATCACACATGAAAAATCAAGGCTAAAAATAAGAACTCGCAAGGTCAATTATTTTGTTGGATTGCAACTACTTTTGCTAACAGTTATACATGCTCAATTTCATCAAATGCTATTTCTATATAAAAACAATTTCATCACAAAACTCAGGCTATACTATCAAAAACATGCTGAAAGGAAATTACATGGTCATGCAAGCAATCAACTATCATAGAACCATAAGACAAGGTATTCATCTGTTCTAAAATCTTTTTGGATTTTTCAAAATTTTCAATTTTTTTTCTTTTTTTTTTTAAAAACAAGGACAACTAAAACTAAGAACAAGACAAATAAACAAAAAAAAACACACAAGCAAGTTTTCTTTTCCCTCCCTACCCCATACTTAAAATTACAGTGTCCCCACTGTAATAAAGCAAATTATAAGAAAAGATAGGGAAAAGAAAGAAACTCACAAGATAACTATCGAAGCAGAAGAAACATCCTGAAAGCAAGCTCCTCATTGGTTTGGTGGTGGGAAGTAGTGCTCAAAGTTGCCCATAAACTGGTACATCGTCCTCCAGCGCTCCTCATCAACTGTCACACGTTGCTCCATCGTCAACTAGGGAGCGTCAGCTCGTTGCTGCCGTGCATCTTCAAGAGCCATGCGAGCGGAGTACATATATTCCCAACGATCCATCTGTTGGGTGAGTTGAGTCTGCTGCAAGTTCAGCTGCTGCATCTGAGAAGATAGATCTTGAGCCCATGAAGGAATATCGAAACTAGGATAGGTGGGTTAGGGCGGTGGCTGGTAGTGAGCGTGCTGCTGGAAGTGGTCATGCCGAATAAAAGGAGCGTAAGGCACCACACCAAAGGATTGTGGCTCGGTAGTCGGAGGAGCAGGTGCGGTATCGAAGTTGTAAGCTTCGGTATTAACCTCGAAATACGCGGTACCGAGGCCAGAATGCTCGGTATAGAGGTTGGTATGCTCGTCAGGTACCTCGGTACCGACCTCATCTTGCTCGATATCGAGCTCCTCCGTAGTGGATGGCTTGTCTTCTTCCATAGCAGCTCCTTCTCGCTCATATCTTGTCTCAAATTCCCGCAGTGTTGGCTCGTCTTGAGGCTTTTTGTCCAAAGGGAATGGATGAGATGTCCATGCTTCGTACCATTTCGGGACATACAACAGCTCTAACGTTTCCCGAGTAATCACCACGGTCTGTCCAAGCACCATGGTGGCTACTCCACCTTGAATCCGCTGAAAAATACCAGAAGAACACCAATACTTCGTATCCAGCTTCTGGGGGCTGTGTGCGGTGTAGCACGAGAGGTCGACATTAAGCTCCGTCGCCAAGAGGCTCACCAAGTTGCCACACCAGACTTCCTTGAGGAGGCCCCGTATCTCTCTACATACTTCAGCCATTCGTACCCCAAATTTGATCGCCTCTCGGATTGCGAGGGTCTAGAGATACAATTTATAACCCGACCCCGTTGTAGCACGTGGTGGGTGTCGAACACTCGGGAAGTCTACTCGATCGATGTGCCTAGATACTAGGAAGCTAGAAAGGAGAGCATAAAACAAAGGAAAACAAAGAAAACAGTCGGGACCGACACTGAGGTCACGTCGGGCCCGAGGTTGGCGACAAGAGGAAGTCGGGACCGACACTGGGTAAGTCGGGCCCGAGGTAGGTGGGGATGTCGAACTCAAAGATTTTAAAAGTAGATCTTGGGCTTTTGGGTTCCTTCCCTAGTAGATTAAGGCTTTTCCACCCCAATTCAGGCAATGAGTGATGATCGGACTAGGATCGAGTGCTTTCGCCCTCGTTCCAACCACTTCTACACCTCGATCATTGGGGAAATCCCCTTCGAAGCAAGGTCTTGAGATTGACACATGTTCACTTTCGCTACTTTGCCAATCTCAAGCCTTGATTCCCAACTTTCGCAAGGAATTGTAGCTCTATGTAGAGTGGGTTCCTTAGATCAAACACTCAAGGCTATGGAATTGGGGTTTCTAGCCTAAACCTAGCTAGAGTTTTCCCCCATAACCCAAGATCAAGGAGATCTACTCCATGTGACAAGCAAAGGAAGCAATCAAATCAAAAGGGAAAGCAATCATCATAATCAATCTCAAAACAAAGCAAAGTTTCATTCAAATCCAAAGCAATCCACAAATTCCAATCAAGGGTTTTCAAATCCACAAGAACAAAGCAAATCAAAGCAAATCTACCAACATAACCTATCAAGACTTCCTCCCTTGGCCGATTCTCTCTCTCTTCCTTCTCCTCTCCTTCCTCCTTGCTCTCCAAAAATCCTCTTGGTTCCCTTGGAACCCCCTTTTTGTGTGTGTGTGTGGGAACCCTTTCTTAGAAGACAAGAGGGCCTTTTATAGATTAGATGAGGGGCAAAAGTGGAAGTCCACAAATTCGTGCCTTGGAGCCCAAGTAGTTCGGTGACCGACTCGGACCGACACGGAGGACCTCGGGCCCGACTTACTGTGCATGTCGGTCCGAGGTTGAAACTTCAAGTCGGGCCCGATGTTGGTTGCAACTCGGTCCGAACCTCGTTCCACCTTCTTCTTGTTGGCTTCCTCTTGTTCTTCTTCATGGCTTGCTCCTCTCTTTCCTCTTTTGCTCGGGCCTCGCTCCATGTCTCGACCCTCCTTCAAATCAATCCTTGATTCATGCCAGATTACCTACAAAACACATAAAATGTGCGTAGTCTCCGAATCTCATAGAAATACGGGAACTAAGCTAAAAAGGAACAAAACGCACAAGAAAAGGGGAAAAAGAAACATATTTACAAAGGAAATCACATATGAAAACACCACCAAATAGAGAGACATCAAAATACCCCATACTTAAACTTGCTTGTCCTCAAGCAATAACAATGTGAGCAAGACCGAAACATAATCTTCAAGTAAAGCCTCGTATGAAAACACATTTTAAGCACAAGTGATTGATATTCAAGCAAGATTACATCATCACACATGATTAAGTGTTCCAAGGAATAAAGTCAATGCAACTAAGCCTCACTTTAGGGATATGTGAATGTGTATCACTCATCATGTGTTTGGGTTTAGCAATGAACACTCAAGCTCAAAAATCATGCAAGTAAGGACTTTACTATTGAAGCTAATATCACCAATTCCTCCACCTAGAGATGCCTAATGCAAAGTACACAAAGAATTTCGAACTTGGCTCAATGGAGGTCCTCAAAGAGGTTCCATTCGGCCGGGTTGTAATGGGGCTTTTGGTATTTCTCAAGGTGGGAATTATTTGGTCTTGTGGTGCTTACAATGGGGATTGAACAACCTAAACTCTCACCAACTTCACCAAATTCCACAATTACTTTCACACTCACCCAAAAGACTTAACATTTTCCTTTCAACCCAAAATTTCACTTAACATTCCGCTTCATCTTTGCTCTTATGCTTTTTGTTGGATTTTCAACACTTTCTACATTTAGACCGACTTTCTTATGACATCGGGCCCGATGTTGCTTGTAACTCGGTCGGACCATTTTCTTCACTTAAGCTCCTTGCTTTATTCCACTTTACATTCCCAACATTTTCTTTCTTTCTTCGTTTTTTTCATTTTTGTACAACAAAGATGCACTACCCACATGATTCATAACACCATTCTTTTGCCCTTAAACCCAAGAGAATCTCAACTCTTCAAATACAATCCAAACCTTTCTTCTAAAGTCCAATCCCATAAGGGTCAAGTCATATAAGGCTAGGAATAATATTTTTGAGGAGTTTCAAATAAAGGCTTAGGCTAGAACGGGGCTACAAACAAAGGATTATCTTCATGGTAGGATATGGAACATTTATGTGACTAGAAGACTAAAGTTCAAAATCAATGTGACCATGCTAGGACAATTCTCATGACGGTCTTGGAAAATAGATAAACACCGCAATAGCAAGTTTTACTAAGCATGAATGAGCTAATCACACAAGAAAAATGAGGGATATGCAAATATGAACAAGAATCCCTAAAATGGCCAAAAATCAGTCTCACGAGGGTCACTCATACTTAGTTGCATAAGAACTCATCCTAGAACTCACATGTTCAATAAAACAAGCAAGATATCATGATCACATCAAAAGCAACATCATTTAAGAGGCTAAACTATCCAAAAATATGCAAAGGAATTTACATGCTCACATCATCATTAGCTTTTATTTTGGCAATCTAAGATGGGAATTTCTAGTCCAAAACCTACAAAACACAAAATCTTTTTGTTATTTTTAACACAATTTTTCAATTTTTTTTTTTCTAAAACCAAAAAAACTCATCCATTCAATGCCAAATTAATCATCCATGTCATTCCACAAACCAATAAGCAAACATCCCAAATACAAACTAGAAACACAAACTAAATATCCTCAAAATAACAAACAAACATAAACAAGTGAAATCATGAACACACTTACCCCCACCCCATACTTAAAATTTTGATGTCCCCATCAAACAAGGAAATCAAAACTTAAAAGCAAGAGAGAAGAGTATGAAAAGCTCACAATTTCTTATTCTTCAATGGCATGTATAGGATCAATCGAAGGAGTTGTCACGTCTACGTCCTCTTTGGAGCCTTGCTTGCCGATCCCTCTCGTACACTTGCTCTTGGTAGAAGTCTTGTGGTGGTGGTTGGAGTTGAGGCTCCGGGCGTGTCCATTGGTCCTCACGGGAAGGGAAGTTCCCGCTCATCCACGTGTTGTAGCTATCTTGGACCCGCCACCTTTGGTCTTCCACCTCCCTAAGCTCCTCCACCTCTCGTCTAGTGTAGCCGAGGGCTCGGTTCATCTCTTGTTGGCTAGCTTGGAAAGAACTTTGTTGTTGGAGCATTTGTTGTTGCTGTTGGTACATTTGTTGTTGATGGTGGTACATTTGTTGTTGTTGGAGATTCACTTGATGGACCTCTTGGAGAACATTTTCTTGTTGAAGTTGGATATGAGCCATTTGGTTGGCTAAGAAGGACATGTCCACCGGTTGTTGTTGCTCGGGAAACACCATTCCCGGACCGTACCATTGGGCATAGCCTTCATAACCGCCACCTTGGAATTGCTCTCGCCTTGCACCGCTCCCTTCTCCTCGTTCATAATGCCTCGGGACCTCACCACCATGGAATGAAGTGGACCGACGTTGAGGGAAGTCGGGCCTGACTTGGTGTGTATCTCGGTCCGCCAGTGTTGGAGCATGGTGCGTGGCTCGGAGGTCGGCCATCAAGCCTTGGAGGCGCTCATCTTCTTCACTTTGCCCTTGATCGACATCCATGTCCTCCCCACGAGGTGCAAACACGAAGTTGTGTTGGTCGGAATCCGGTGTAGATGGAGGGGAGGTAAACCGAATGTGTTGAGATTGTTGTCGCCGCCCTTCTCTTGCACCTTCGGGGTCACCAAATGAGTGTGGCTTGCCGGCCCACACTTGGTACCAATTTTGATACCGAGAAAGATCATAGAGGTTGTGCACTAACCGGATCGACACACCATCATAGTTTGAGTGAGGGGCCAAGGAAATCATGTAGAGCTTCTCCTTGATGATGTTGGCCTTCTTGAAATACTTCATGTTCATGAACTCAACACCATTCGGAGCCGGAGAATACTTGTCAAGATCAACTCCTAGACGCATGGCGAGCCTTGCTATCATCCCACCGAAGTAGATCCAAGAGGAGCTTTGGAAGTCTCGCACCATCTTGACCCACTCCCATGCAAGGTTCATGGGCTTCTCGGTGTTGAAGAGCATCTCATGGAGCAACATGATCTCCTCCTTCATCGGCTTGCTCAACTCATGACGAGCATAGATTGCACACCCCAAGACTCGCACCATGACTCGAAAAAGAGGGCTAGCAATCTCGGTTGTGGAGGCGCCCTTTCTCATCTCACTCTTCCCAGCCACATGACGCCACACTTGGTTCACCTTCTCATTGTTGACGCCGGCCTCTTCTCTTGGGCATGGAAACCTGAAGTAGGTAGCCAAATCCCTAAGAGTGAGATTGTGGTCCTCGTTGCCCAATCAGAAAGTGAGCGCCCCTTCCTCATCCTCCACATTATCATAAGTGCACTCGAATGTGGCCATGAATTCCGAGGTGAGGGCGGGGTAGTGAGTGTTGTCCCACCTTAGCATCCCATTAAGACCGATGTGGGAGTAGCATCTTGGAAGGGCTTGATCCATGTCCATCTTCCTCACGGCTTCCCAAACAAGCCACCTCGTGTGGTGCTCAAGCGCCATATATCTTTCATAATTCTCCACTTGCTCATCATCCTCCAAATAGACATCATCCAACTTCGGCTCTTTCCTCGTCTTCTTGGACTTCTTCCTTGGCCTTTCCACATGAGAGGATGAAGCTCTTGTCTCCATGGTACCTACACACATCCAACCCAACAAAAGGATCCAAGATAAACTCCATACAACTCAACAAAAGCACTCATCAACACACAACAACATTTCAACACAAAGGGAACCCCATACTTAGTCTCTAGACTCACATGCATCTCAATCCAACATAAATCATCATGGACATCTTCTAACAATAGCTAAGCAAATGATCATTCTACATCATGATTAGGCTATAGCCAACAATTAAACACATGAATCCACATGATATCACAAGAAGAGAGCAAAAACATCATGGATCGACTTCTAGTCTATGTCGGGCCCGACTTACTCAACCTCGGTCCGACATGTTGGACCGACTTTCACACCTCGGGCCCGACTCTCCTGGGCACGTCGATCTCGACCTAGTTCATGCTTCGACTTCTAGCCTCAAATCAACCCAAATCACTCTATCATGCACTTAAATTTCAAATTCAACCATCAAACATCCCTAATCGAAGTTCTAAATGGATCTAAGCATGCATAAACAACTTTAAAGCTCAATTTCACAAATCATGCAAATCCACCATTGATGCTCAAGCTCAAGCTCTCAATCAAACATGGCATTACTCAATCTACGCAATGAAAGCATAAAATTTTCAAAGAAATAAGTAGAGATCGAGTAACACATACCGGATTCGAAGAGTATTGAACTTTTAAACAAATAGGCAACTTAGAACTCAAATTTCCTAGATCTAGATCTAGATGGGGGATGAAGGACTATATTGAACTCGAGATTTCTACTTGGACTCGGGTTTGTGAGGCCTTTTTGTGGTTGGAACGAGATGAAGTGAGGAGGATGTGGATCGAGTATGGTGAGGGTAGGGGCGGCCGACTTTGAGAGTTTTTAAGGGAGAGGGGTTCTATTTTGGGAATGGTAGTTGATATGAAGATGATAGGTAGGTGGGGGATAGTATTTAATGGGGAAAGGGACAAATTAGGTCAAGGGCAAAATTGGCATTCCAACTAGTCGAATCAAGTTGGACCGACTTCATGGACCGACGTCCCTATGTAGAGCCCGACTTACCTGGGCTCGATGTGGGAGTATTCGGGTCGCCAATTTTACTCCATCCTCATGCAACTTCTTTCCCATATTTCCATTTAAATATTTCACCTCCAATCCTACACAACTTTGAAGGATGCACAACACCATAAATCCACAAAACACTAGATAGGGATCGGTTAGAGAAAAACTAAGCTAAACTAAGAAAAATCAAACTAAAATTACGAAAAGAAAGCTACTAGCTCGGGTTGCCTCCCGAGAAGCGCTCGTTTAGAGTCACTAGCTTGACTTCCTAACCTCAACCTTATGGCGGGTGAAACACGGTGAAGTGCTCGCCATTGTTATGCCCATTCCCATTGCCTTCATACCCATAAAACCACCAACGATGGTCTACATAGGCATGGCTTTCCGATCTCGGGCCTATCTCATCATACTCCTCCAACGGATGAGATTTCTCCTCCTTACTTGCTCCATCATGTTTTTCTTTTCCTACACCATAGTTATCCAAAGTATTCCTAGGAGATTCTACCAATTCATATTTTAAATCACTAAGGCAAATGTAGGAGTCTCCTAAGTCATTGTTCAAATCACTCAAGCAAATGTAGGAATCAAAATTTTGGGAAGAATTGTGGTCTTCACCAACATTAAAAGGATATAAGTAAGGATACTCTTCATCTCTTCTTGAGCTAGCATTGATCCTTGACTCATCTTGACCCTTGAATTGCTCCAACAACTCCCTTACTTGTATTTGTTCATTGAAGCTTTCATCACTCCTTAACACAACGACCTCTCTAGCAACTTCCACTTCTTCACTTTCTCTCTTGGCACTCTCTTCAAGTTTAAGGATGGCCAAGGCGTCCGGCTCATTCAAAGCTTTGTTGAAGTGAAAATCGACCTTCTCTTCTCCAATCTCAAAGGAAACCTTGCCGTTC
Source organism: Fallopia convolvulus (assembly GCA_964016875.1). Classification (NCBI taxonomy): domain Eukaryota; kingdom Viridiplantae; phylum Streptophyta; class Magnoliopsida; order Caryophyllales; family Polygonaceae; genus Fallopia; species Fallopia convolvulus. The sequence continues at coordinate 12,488,257 of OZ024721.1, forward strand.
TTGACATCAAACCTTGCCCCCGCCGTATCTAAGAATGGTCTTCCTAAGATTATTGGGACCAAGGGATCCTCATGCATGTCCAAGATCACGAAATCATCGGGGACAAAGTACTTTCCAACTCGCACCGGAACGTCATCCAATATTCCCTTAGCCTTGATGATGGAACCGTCGGCCATAGTTAGGGACATATCGGCCGGCTCCATTTCACCCAAATTTGTTCTTCTCCAAATGCTAGCGAGCATCACCGAAACACTTGCCCCAAGGTCACATAAGGCTTGGAAATTTTGAGACCCCACACCAATGGTTATAGCAAAACGACCGGGATCTCCTAGCTTTTGTGGTAACTCCAAGGTCTTGACCTCATCTTGCATTTCCACTATGGACCTCTTCTTGCTCAAAATCTCCCTTAAAAACTTGGCATAAGATGGCATCTCACTCAATGCGTCGGTGAACGGGATAGAGATGTTCAAGCCTTGCAAGAGTTTGAGAAACCTCTTGAACTTGTTCTCAACAACATCTTTCGGCTTCTTCGAGGGATATGGAAGAATTGTTGCACCTTGAATCTTGCTTGGATCAACTTCTTTGGACTTCCCTACTTCATTTGCAACACTTCCTGGTTGGACCGACTTGGGCACCATGTCGGGCCCGATGTTGTGGATCTCGGTCCTGGATAGAGGAGTTGGATCGAGGTCTGTGTACGTCGGTCCCGAGTTGCTCTCGACCTCGGTCCGTGGTGAAGGAGTCGATCTTCTTGCTGGGTCGACTTCGGGGAATGTCGGACCTGACTTGCTGGGTAAGTTGGTCCGACTCTCTTCATTCTTCTTAGGCATGTGTGGCTCGGGTAGGTTTCGGCCACTTCTCAATCCAATTGCCCGGACTTCATTTTGATTCTTTTGAGCTCGAGGATTCTCCTCGGGTCGGCCCGGAAGTCTCCCATTCTCTCTCGGGGCTTGAGTTGCGATTTGGGCAAATTGATTGTCGACTTGCCTCCTCCATGCACCAAACTCATTGAATTGGGTCCTCATCTCCTTGAACCCATCTCTCATCTCTTGAGCAAATGTTTGTAACTCATTGAATCCCGATGGTCTATATGGTGGTGGTGGCGCCCTTGGCTCGTTTTGGTTGAAGTTGTTGTTGTAACCTTGAGCTTGACCGTTGTTCCACCGGCCATTGCCACCATTGTTGAAATTGCCTCTTCCACCGAAATTTCCTCGGACATAATTTGCCTCCTCAATTCGCTCGGCCAAGCGCACTTGGCTCTCATTCGGACAAACTTGTGTAGCATGTGCAAAGGATCCACACTCCTCACAAGCTCTAGCATTTTGCTTGTAGTAGTGGACTTGCCTCTTAAGCTTGCTCACTTCACCTTCAAGGAATTGGAGCTTCACATCCCTATCAATGTCTTCTCCCTTTGGATCATATAACTTCCTTGCACCTTCACCTTGAACTTTCACCTCCTTGCTAGCTTGACTCACCCCATACATGGCCTCATAATCGGATAGCTTGTCAAGTAGCTCCCAAGCTTGATCCGGTGTCAAGTCTATGAACCCACAATCGGTGTGGAGATTGAGCTTGTCCTTCGTTACCGGATTGATGCCTTGGAAAAAGATGTCTTGAAGCACATATGGTTGTTGGCCATGAGTAGGACATTGGCGCAACATCTCCTTGAAACGGTCCCATGCTTCGAAGAGAGGCTCATTCGGACCTTGTTGAAAGCTTGCAATCTTCCTTCTTAACTCGGTTGTCTTTGAGGGCGGGAAGAACTTCATCAAGAAAGCATCATAGAGTGTCTTCCAAGTTGTGATTGACCTAGGAGCTTGGCTCTCGAGCCAATGTGTGGCCTTGCCCCCAAGTGACCATTTGAACGCCTTTAGAAGCACATACTCCAATGTCTCCTCGTCGGTAGAGATCGTCTCACACATATCCACAAATCGTTTAACATGCTCTATGGGACACTCATGTGGACGGCCCTCGAATTGGTCACGCTTGATGAGGGAGATGAATTGCGTCTTGATCTCAAAATTCTTGGCAACCTCGGGAAGCACAATAGCCGGCTCGGGTACCCTCAACTCCGGATGCATGTATTGGCGTGCATTCCGGGGTAGAGCGTTGAGTTGAGCCTCGGCTCTCATCCGTTGCTCCCGTTCTCTTCTTGCCACCTCCTCTTGATTGTCCCTCTCAAGTTGCAATCTAGCCATTTCGGCCCTAAGTTGAGCCAACTCCTCATCAACATGGAGAGCTTGATTCGCCATCCTTTTCCTTCTTCGGGCTTCCTTGAGAATACTTTCCGGATCACTCACAAACTCAAGCTCAAGTGTTCCTCGGGAGGAACGAGCTAGCATACACCAAATTGGCACTCAATGCACTTAGACTTCCCCGGCAACGGCGCCAATCTTTTTGATCGCCTCTCGGATTGCGAGGGTCTAGAGATACAATTTATAACCCGACCCCGTTGTAGCACGTGGTGGGTGTCGAACACTCGGGAAGTCTACTCGATCGATGTGCCTAGATACTAGGAAGCTAGAAAGGAGAGCATAAAACAAAGGAAAACAAAGAAAACAGTCGGGACCGACACTGAGGTCACGTCGGGCCCGAGGTTGGCGACAAGAGGAAGTCGGGACCGACACTGGGTAAGTCGGGCCCGAGGTAGGTGGGGATGTCGAACTCAAAGATTTTAAAAGTAGATCTTGGGCTTTTGGGTTCCTTCCCTAGTAGATTAAGGCTTTTCCACCCCAATTCAGGCAATGAGTGATGATCGGACTAGGATCGAGTGCTTTCGCCCTCGTTCCAACCACTTCTACACCTCGATCATTGGGGAAATCCCCTTCGAAGCAAGGTCTTGAGATTGACACATGTTCACTTTCGCTACTTTGCCAATCTCAAGCCTTGATTCCCAACTTTCGCAAGGAATTGTAGCTCTATGTAGAGTGGGTTCCTTAGATCAAACACTCAAGGCTATGGAATTGGGGTTTCTAGCCGCTAGAGTTTTCCCCCATAACCCAAGATCAAGGAGATCTAATCCATGTGACAAGCAAAGGAAGCAATCAAATCAAAAGGGAAAGCAATCATCATAATCAATCTCAAAACAAACCAAAGTTTCATTCAAATCCAAAGCAATCCACAAATTCCAATCAAGGGTTTTCAAATCCACAAGAACAAAGCAAATCAAAGCAAATCTACCAACATAACCTATCAAGACTTCCTCCCTTGGCCTATTCTCTCTCTCTTCCTTCTCCTCTCCTTCCTCCTTGCTCTCCAAGAATCCTCTTGGTTCCCTTGGAACCCCCTTTTTGTGTGTGTGTGTGGGAACCCTTTCTTAGAAGACAAGAGGGCCTTTTATAGATTGGATGAGGGGCAAAAGTGGAAGTCCACAAATTCGTGCCTTGGAGCCCAAGTAGTTCGGTGACCGACTCGGACCGACACGGAGGACCTCGGGCCCGACTTACTGTGCATGTCGGTCCGAGGTTGAAACTTCAAGTCGGGCCCGATGTTGGTTGCAACTCGGTCCGAACCTCGTTCCACCTTCTTCTTGTTGGCTTTCCTCTTGTTCTTCTTCATGGCTTGCTCCTCTCTTTCCTCTTTTGCTTGGGCCTCGCTCCATGTCTCGACCCTCCTTCAAATCAATCCTTGATTCATGCCAGATTACCTACAAAACACATAAAATGTGCGTAGTCTCCGAATCTCATAGAAATACGGGAACTAAGCTAAAAAGGAACAAAACGCACAAGAAAAGGGGAAAAAGAAACATATTTACAAAGGAAATCACATATGAAAACACCACCAAATAGAGAGACATCAAAATTCATGGGGGCGGGGTCCTTGAAGAGAGTAGTGTGGAGGCATCCTACCTCCGTCCTTGTCGGCCTTGAAAGCTCTCTTTTGGGCCAAATGGTGGCGCCCAAAACTCGGAAAATAATCCTGAAGATGGGGTTGATGATGTGCGCCCCTGGAAGTGCTGGTGCAGTCGGGTTGACTTCCCCAGAAATGTAGCTCCATGTGTCGGTGACCTTCAAATCATCGGGAGCCTTGTAATCCCGGGAGTGGTTGAACTCAACCATGTTGAACTCGTGGTCGGCATTGCCCAATAGGAACTTAATCTTTCCGACCGATGTCTTGGACTTGAAACTGACTCGGAGAGTGGCAATGAACTCGGCGGTGAGGGCCGGGTAATGTGGGACGTCCTCCTTTTTGAGGAGATGTGGCACACCGAGAATAGCAAAGGCATGCTTGACATCCTCATAAATGTCGGTGGCCTTGGCACTTGACCTCGAGAACCATCTTGTGAAGTGGTCCTTTTGGAGGACGGAATCAAAGACCGCCAGTTGATCCCTAGTTGACAAAATGACCTCGTCCATTCTTGGAGGAGATGGAGATCTTTGAGTCTTGCTTTTCTTTCCCGCCCTAGAATTGGCTCTGCTTGTGCTTGCCATTTGGTACCTGAAAACACCATAAATATCCAAGGTAAGATCCATTCAAACCAACAAGAAAACCCCATACTTGCATTCGGAAATGTCCTCGACCCACCTCGGTACCGATCCAAGAGGGTTGGTATCGAGGTCTCTGGGTTTAGCACAGGTTCTAGGCAATCACAGGTCGTTACTGACCCTCACAGGTTGGTAACGAGCTTGGGCAAGAACTTTGCGCGAGCGATTCCAAGTCCAAAATCCCAAATCTTTGACAATTTAGCACAATTTCAAGCAAGATTCCACACAAAAACAAACCATCAAGTACTTGCAACCCCATACTTGCTCAAAGCCCTATCTAATCATGCCAAAAATTGCCCAAACTCATGGTGAAAATCATGCAAATCATGAACAAGTTACTTCATTCTTTTCTATCATCAAAATTCAATGTAAATTGAGCATAAAGAACCAAAAATCAAACAAGATTAATTACCAAAATAGAAGCATGGAAGCATGATGGCAATGTAGACATGCAATCTCGAATTTCCTCAAAGATCTCGATATAAAACCTACCCTAAATTACAATGAATATCAAGAAAATAGTTTAGGGTTCAAGAAATCATATTGTAGCCTTGAGAAATTGAAGAACGAGATTTGGATTGCAAAGGTAACGAGGGCTTGAAGCTTGGGTAACGAACACACAAGGTGTTGTTCGATATCGAATGGGATGCGGTTTTAAGGGGGTGGGTGCACGGTAGACAGCGGCGAGAGAATCCGAGTGGGAATCGGTGTTGATCTTGAGAGATTGGTGATGATTGGGTGTGGGATTTTGAGGCTTGAGAGTGTTTTTAAAGAGTTAGGGAAGAGGCAGCGCGGGGAGAGAGGTGAGGAAGGAAGGATTTTTAGGTTTAGAAAACTTACCTGCCTGCGCGTCTCGTTTCTAGGTTTTGTCGCAGGTCGGTACCGACCCTCTCAGCTCGGTACCGAGCCTGGGGTACTCAATTTCCGCGCCTTATCTACAAGTTAGCTCAAAGATATCCTATCCCGCTTCTAATGTACTAAAAACTCAAAATAAAGCTAAGAAAAAGAACTATAAAAAGAAAAGAAAAACTGAACTAAAAACCAAAACTAAAACCCGGGTTGCCTCCCGTAAGCACTATTTTTAACGTCGTTAGCTCGACGAACTTACCTGACTAATCAAGGTGGATCCTTTTCAGCTTTGTCAGGGTCGTGGAAAACCCCGTACTTAGCGGTAAGAGCATTGTTATTTGTTCTGAATAAATTCGGTCCCTCATCCTCTAACAGTATGCTCGGTATTCCTACACAAGGGTTAGTGAAGTCTGAGAACTAAGGAGGTTTCGACTCCTATAGCATGAAAAGTAGGGTATGGTGTAGGAATGTAATATAAGGAATGATCCTGACTGGTGAAAGTGAAATCAGAGTTAGAATACTCAGCTTGATCCATCGGCATTGAGGCAGTTGAGGTCGTTATCGACCATTCTGAAGCAGAGCCTCCCTTTGTATCGTGCCAAAGTGCGCTTCCCTCATCATATTGCTATATGAAGGACTCGGTACCGACCCAAAGGGGGTCGGTAGCTGGCTTAGTAGCGCTCTCTTAATCTTGTTACTTGGAAGGGAAACTGCGGGCCTAACAATCGAGCTCTGGCTGGGGCGTCTCGATCTGTGCAGCCGCAACTGTGTCGTTGACATCTTGATTTAAGCTGAACTCAACCCTCTCCTCTCTTATGTCAAGGGTGAGGAGTCCTTTCCGAACATCGACTCGAGCACCTGCGGTAGCAAGGAATGGCCTGCCTAGAATGTTGGGCACTAGCGGGTCTTCAGACATATCGAGTTCAATAAAGTCGTTTGGTATGAAGAATTTGCCCACTTGAACGGGAAAATCACCAACGACTCCAGTAGCTTTTACACTAGATACGTCTACCATATACAGCCTCCTATCCACGGGTTCCAGAGGTCCCATGGTAGTAAACTGGCGCTGGCTCCCAAATCACATAGTGCTTTGAATTGATGGTCACCAATCCCGATAGTGACAGCAAATCTCCCCGGGTCACCTAGCTTTTCTAGACGGGCTATGGATCGGACCTTATCTGTCAGCTCTGTTATCGACCTTTTTCTGCTAGAATGACTTTCAAGAATTTTGTGTAAGCCGGCATTTCGCTTAGGGCCTCAGCGAATGGTGTAGAAATATTTAAGCCCTGGAGAATCTTAACGAAACGCTTAAACTTGCCTTCTGTTGAGTCCTTAGACTTCTTAGTAGGGAAGGGGAGAGACTTCACCAATCTCGGAACCAAGCGGGCTCGAGATGTGGTGCTACTGGGTCGACAATCGGGTCGATCGGTGCCGTGGAAGGGTCGATACCGACCTTGGTGGGGTCAGTATCGATCCTGGGACGAAGAGAGTGGCTCGGTGTAGAGAACTTACCTGGGTTGGGGTCGGTAACGAGCTTTGGAGCATCGGTACCGAGTGTTTCAGGCTCGGTAACGACCCTCTTCGGCACGCTATAGATCTGGGCTGAGGCATCTTCTTCAACACCGGGGTCCTTTTCCTTGGCTTCAGCATGATCTGGTAGCATCTCCGCTCTTGAGATGTACGACTACGATCTGTCCTCTAGGGTTCTCATCGGGGCGGCTCGGGAGTTGCCCTTGCGGCCTCAGAATCTGTGCAACTAGGTTGCCTAGTTGGGAGTTTACATTCTTTCTCCATGTCTCAATCTCTCCCAATTGTACTTGTAAACCTTTGAGGTCAGAACAAACTCTAGTGATTTCATTTTTCACTCCATTGATCCCTTCATGGAGTCCATTCACCCATGATGCGTTTCTTGATAGCCTGGAGGTCGATACGGTGCGGGCCATCTATCTGGAGGAGGGTCTGCATAGTTTTGATTTTGTTTTTGATTCCCCCAAGCCAGGTAGTTGTTTGGCCTGTCATAATTAGGAGGATTTCTGTACTGCCCTCTCATATAATTCATCTCAGCATATGTCTCAGCGGCTCTAACCTGCTCGATGTTAGTGCAAGCAGAAGTACTATGGGCAGAAGAGCCACACTCTTGACAATTTTGAGAGGTTTTCAGAAAACTCACCTGTTTCTTCAGACGGTTGATCTCATCCTGTAGAAATTGATTTTTGACTTCAGGATCAACTTCGTCTTTATTTAGGATGTAGAGACATTTTTGTGGTTGAGGTGGTTGCTGGGTCCCATACATAGCATCATAAATGGTCAGTTTGTCCAGCAACACTCATGTAGTGGTGGGATCCATCTCAATAAAACCGCAAGTAGTGTGCATGTTGATGCGGTTCTTCGTTTCGGCATTAATCCCCTAAAAGAAAATTTCTTGGAGCACATATGGTGGTTTCCCATGAGTAGGCCACTGTCTGAGCATCTCCTTGAATCTCTCTCATGTCTCTACAAAGGTCTCGTTAGGCAGCTGGTGATAGGAGATGATGCGCTTTCTCAACTCCGTTGTCTTAGCAGGAGGGAAGAACTTTGTCAAAAATTGATCATACAAAGCCTTCCAAGTCCTGATTGATTTAGGAGGTAAGCTCTCCAACCAACTCAAGGCCTTTCCTGTAAGAGACCACCTGAAAGCTTTTAACAGAACATATTCTAGAGAGACACCTTCAGTAGCAATAATGTCACATAAATCAAGAAAATTTTTAATATGTTCTATAGGGCACTCAGTAGGTTTCCCTTCAAACTGAGCCTGTTTGATTAAGGATATGGATTGAGACTTAATCTCAAAAGTCTTCTCTATCTCCGGAAGCAGGATAGCAGACTCTGGCACCCTCAGTTCCGGATGCATATATTGTTTGGCATTCCTCGGATAGGCATTGAGTCTTTCTTGTAGAGCGGTTTTCTCAATCTGTATGGCTTCGAGCTACCTCTGGAGTGCAGCCATCTGCCGAGCAATCTCTTGAGGAGTCATCGCCATAGCTTGGTTTCCACTTCTTCTGCGGTGGAGGGTGCGCTCAGGTTCAAAATAATAACCAGTGTTATCAAACTAAAGCCTACGGTGTCCTGCTGGTATAAGCTGAGAAAACAAACAAAAGAAAACGAAATTAAAAACAAAAACGGGGTCGAGCTATTCCCAGACCCACGAGTAATCAAACAAGCACTGTCGCTTCCACGGAAACGGCGCCAATTTGTTGATAGGGATTTACTTAAAAACAAATAAAATTTGTAATCAAGACCCCGCTGTGTATAGCGAAGTCAAGATCGTCCACGAGAAGCAAGGTTGTTTGATTACTAAACTACGAAAGCAAGAAAACAAAGCAAAATAGGAACAAACAAGGCTACGACAGCCCTCAGTAGCGACCTTGTCAGGGTTGGTAACGACGCTGGATTTCAACTAAAACTAAGCAAACAAGACGAAGCAACTGTTGGCTCGGTATCGATGTAATAACTGCGGTTTTTAAGGATATTTTTAAATTTTTCTCGGATATCCTTTTAACCTCTTTCTCCGTTTTAACTCTTAATCCGATATTTTGTTTGGAGATTAAATCCTAGAAAATTCTTGGTGATATCCTAAAATCACAAAGAAATGATTTTATGGATCGGTGTGAATTCTAGGATTTTTCAGTGGAAAAAGAATATTTATTGGATAAGTCGTCTTTTTAATTATGTACCGGAAAGGATTTAAAATGCGAAACAAAAGCCTTAAAAATTAAGGGTAGCAAGATAAAATCATGAAAAATTGGATTTATTGGTCTACATAATTTACGAGACGTTTTTCGTTTAGTAAGTTTTTCCACCCGAGGTACAAAATCTTACCGCTTTAACGCGAGTCCCGTTCCGAGACGGGTTTGTTTGTAAACCGCCTTTCAATTTCTTAATTAGGAAGGAACCAGTGAGAATGGGATTTGGGGACGACACGTCTTTTCTGCCTTGTTAAAGTTACCAATTCGATTCCAAAGAAGAAAAGGAAGGAACGAGAGAATACGGACGACAGCGGACTCGGGAAGAATCCTTCTTCACCGCCGGCCACCTTCTCCAGCCAGCAACCACCCTCCTCCTCCACCTCTTCTTCTTCTTCCTCTCTTGGGCTTGAGCTGTTGCAAGAGGTGGCGGGACGACGACGGTCTCGAGAGAGGAGAACTCTTCATCGCCGGTCTCTTCTTGCCTCGCGTGCGACGCCGCCGGCGACCGTCAGCCTGTCTGACCACCACCCACCAAGAGGACTACTCCCGGGCAACGCCCAGCCACCCTCGGGCTCGGGGATCGAGCCAATCGAGCCATGGGCTCGAGTGAAGGTATATACGATCGAAATTAATTAGTGGGTTGATTGCGGAGCCACCTTAAGGGCCTTTCGGTTCCGCTTTGCTAATTAAATTTATGGTTTTTATAATCTTGACGTTGATACAGTCCCACAGGTTCAAACCGCTCGAGAAACGGACGTCAGGATCTTCAGTTATAGCGAATACGAGTTTTGGATACCGATTGGCAGGTAAAGGACTTCGGATAATTACTCGGGATTCGTTGTTAATCCGTTTGATCCGAGATTTGGTCACCTTTAAGAACTGTTTCTAATGAATAATTTTTATTTAGAAAATTGTTTCAAAAGTGAAGCGGATAATTAGTTATAATTCCGGCAAGATGGCTCCTTAAAGCATTATAACTAAGGATTTATTATATATCGATATTCGGAAATTAAATCATTTATCGATTAGGAAGTTGTAGGAGTTGAGAATACAACTAAGAAGTGTTTCTGTGAGCTCGTTGCTAAGAAATCCTTTTGTTATATTTGTTAGAAGGGTGATAAAGGTTACTGTTGAATTGCTAAGGACGTTGAGCACGCCTTCTAAGGCAAGTGGACGATTCTCTCTTGCGTTATTGTTATTAAATGAGGAATTGAATCCCATTTAATATTTGCGTTGGGCACAACTTGTATGATTAACAAAATATGATAGTTTGTTATATTTGTTAGAAATAATGACCATGTTGTTTATTCAGTTTTGCGGTAGAACTGGATTTAGGTCCGTTATGGGTAATCTTGTATGTTGTCTCACGCTGAGACATTGTTGTTGATTAAGGTAGTTGCAGGGAGGGGAACGTGGTTCCATATCCTCTATTTAAAAGAATATTACATTAGGAGGGGCCTAATCCTAATGGTGGGTCATGATTCTTCCCTTGCTCTTCGTGTGAGAGGGGTGATGCGCACTCTAGCTAAGTGCAATTGGCAGTGCAGTATAGACGACAGGGTAATAGGCCTCTCTGATCTCTACCTCACCATATGCAAATGAAAGATCAAGGATAGCTTAAGTCCTGTGATCTTGGTACAGGGTAGATGACCATGGATGAAATACTTCGATGATCTCTACAATACCAAAATATTTCGGCAGTAGTTCGAGCCGATTATGAATCACCAACGTGTTTGTGAAAAGTTTTAAAAGTAATATAAGATAAGTGCGTTAGGCACATTAATATACCTGAATGCTTCGTCCAGTCGGAAGGCCATTCTTGCTCCCGGTTATGAATGATTCTTAATCAAACTTTTATTAAGTAAATCTGAATAGTCTATGGAGGCTTTTCAAAATGTTATGTGATTAATATGAGTTTCCAACAATTGTTTATGCTTCTTAAAGAAACCACAAGCTGTGGTGTCCTCTCTCTCTTGATTATGCAAGTCTCCTTCTTTTTCTCTATAAGACTACTAACTGTTGGATCATAATCCGAGTCTAATTGGATTTGGATGCCAATATGTTTAGTTACAACCATAAGAACCAAGTTAGATTCTTCGCTTGCTTAGTCTTTCATTAGACTAACCCGTCCATCTTCTTTTCTTTTATATGGTCGGCTGGTGTCCACCGTTGGTTTACGATACATCAGGTTCTTCTTGGAAGTTGATTCAAGAGGCGGATTCAGAGGTTTGAAGCTCCAGAAGTTGAAGAAAGGTTTCCAATGGCTATACTTGAGTGAAGATCATGGTTGAACTACTTTAAAGTGAAGCTGAGTTTTAGAAATAAGAACTTAAGAAGACTTGATGAAGATTTTGTTTAAATAGAAGGTTGTTCTATTTATTTATTCTTTTAAGTTAAGGTTTGTATAAGACCTTTTATTTGTTTTTCCGCTGTAATATTTTACTCAATTTTGTTGGGTTTTAAATAGTTTCTTTTACCTTGTTTTAGTTTGTTCAGTCAGTTTAAAGCCTTGGGTAGCTTCGATTTAGTCTTAATCGGGGTTACTGGCGGTAATACCACCAGGGTAAGTAAGGGGGTGTTACAGAAGTGGTATTAGAGCTAAAAGTTCCTAAGTCTTGCTTAAGACTTTCATCTTCTATATAGAATTATGGAGAATTCTATATGGGTGTTATCTTAGAACCATTTATGGAAAGTGGTTAAGATTGGAAGCCAGACTCGTGAAGATATAGAAGGAGAAAAGGGAATTGGAGAACACGAAGTAACAAGTTTGTAATGGTTTATGTGAAAAAGGTCCTATAGTGGACATTTGATTCCCTGGAAATGGGAATGGATTCCGAGAAGGATCCAAGATAAGATTAGGTGAAGATTCCTAAAGTTGAACCGGTTCTTGACCAAGTTCTCAATACATTCATATTCTCTCTTGAGAGTCTGAATTGGGTGTATCCTCGTCGTTTCTTCAATATTAGGAAACTTCTTGTGAGATTTTGAAGTTAAGTATTGTACTTCATAAAGAATTTCTAGTTTGAAGGTTTCCTATTTTAAGCTTGTATTATGGAAGATTTCAAGTTAAGAATTTTTATTAGAAAGTTCATGATTCAAAGTTATGTGAAAGAAATTGTTAATTCCTTTTCTTGAAATGTGAAAGTTCAAATGTTGTCTTTAAAAAGAAAATTTTAAAGTGAGTTTCTTTGACATCGAAGTCATAAGAGTAAGAGTTTTCATGAGAATATTTTTATAGGAATTTCTGAATTTTGTTGAAATTTGATTTTCAATAGAAGGAATGAGTTGGAACCTCTACATCTCAATGTTAAGATTTGGAGAATCTTATGAGCCTTGAGTGATTCTAAAAACATCAGTATGGATCATCAAGTGATGTAAAAGAGTCCTGAAAAGAAAAGGATTATCTTTGGAAACTTTCTTCAACAACTATGTTTGTGACTCTATAGTATAGAATCATGGATATTCTGTACTTTTCTTTGCTCAATTGGAAGTTAAAGAGCTTTGAAGTGCTCAAATGTTGGATCAATTGAATTGTTAATCTATTTGAAAATACAATTCAATTTTTAACCTGATAGTGTTCAAACTCGGATTTTCATATATGTTGTTATCCTTTGAGTTAAGAGGATTAAGAATCCTAAATGAAATGGGAATTTCTTATGATTATAGTAAGAAAGAAAGGAAGAATGTTGGTTCAGTTTAAGTTGTGAACAAGTGGTTAATCATCAAGGTTGTTGTGAATAAGGTTGATTGGTCAAAATGGATTGAACAGGTAAAAGTTCATCAGTAATGTGTTTATGTTCAATTGACTACTTAGCACAAGTGTTAATTGATTACATGAGTTGTTGATATCCATATGACTAACCTATGTGACAATTTTATTGGATTTTCGTTGTATGATACCCAACTCGGGATAATGAGAAAAGACTTGAGCTCTATAATGGACCAATAATGGAATCAACAATAAGATGTTCTAAATTACCATTGGTATTGGCTTATGTATCTTCAAGGATGGAAATGATAAAGTTTAGTTTTGAGAAGATCATTCAAGGAATGATTTTGGGGATGTTTGTCTTGATATTTTAAACGGTTGGGAGAAAAATACCAATCATTCAATATAGTGGTCAATAAGGCTTAGACCTTATCGCTGAAAAATAATTTCAGTTGTGTTTAAGTTTTGAAGATTTTATATCAGTCAAATCCAAAGCCAAAGGTGGAACTGGTGAGACTGTTAGTTGTCAGCAAGCTTCCTAACCACAAGCTCTTCCTTTGCAATGTGGTTTGAACTTGAGCTAATAAAAAGGTATATGTCTTCTCCTTATGGTTAAGTAAGAAGACAAGAATGATGGAGAATTTTAGTTTGTTTGCCAATGTTGAATTGGGATAGGTTCAAAAATACCTTGTTTGGTCATGTGAATTCTTCTGTTAAAAGAAATTGGAAATTAAAGGTCCTTCATTATATATAGAGAGGTATATGGATTGAATGTTTTGAACTAGATGCATAGTTTGAAAGTTCATTTTTTTTATCGAGAAGATTAAGTTATAAGGGGATTGAAAGGCCTTAAACTCATCAGAAGAGTTTGATAGTTTACTTTTGGATATTAGAATTTATACGAAGATTCACTTGCACAAGGCTCGTTGTCTTGTGAATGGATGAACTCGAGTATTGAATTTTGTCAATGGATCATATTTGCCTAACTTTAAAGTAGTACGTCTAGGAGGCATACAAGTTGAGAATGATCGAAGAAGAATCTTTGTTATGAGTATGAAGATGTTGGAATCACATTTTCCCTAAGGTTTGCAAGTAAGTGGATTGGAGTGATCAACTCTTTTATTGAACTTGTGAAGTTAAGTTGGGCTAGGACTGAGTTAAATCAGGCAGAGATTACTCAATACTATGGATTATAGAAAAGTCTAGCACTATGTCTAATTAAGAAAAGTCAAGGTATGTCATCAGGTTCTACCTTGAAAAGGGAAGGAAGTGTCACATTCGAAGAGAAATGTGGGGCTCAGAAGTGAATTGGAGCATCTTAGCTCCTTTGAGACTCGGTTTTGATTCAAAACTTTTGCCAAGTTGGTAAGACCAGCTAATGTGCAAGTATCATCCCAGAATTAGAACAAAGTGTTAGTAGCATCATTAAGATAAGGTCAGCAATTTTATTTGATGCATTAGCTTGACGCGCCCAATTCTTCAAGAGAGTAGCTAACTTTTGTTTCCACAGTATTCAAAGTTAAAGCAAGTATGTTGGTAACCTATGTCGAGTTCCTGTCAAGCTGTTATGATTTAAGGGATATTTGAAATTGTTTTGTGATTTTCTCTTTTGAGAAAAATCTTATGACTTTGTAGAATTTTGGTATGAATTTTTTAAAGAAATGTTGATTTGATATACGGGATTCATGAATAAATTTTCTACGGTTTTCATAGTGGTGAGTAAGAATGTAATTTGTCTTCCATCTTGATCACATGGTAAGGCAAGATTACATGTCTTATTCCTATGAGAATGCAGTAAAGGATTATGTTTATTTTATCTCCCCATCCTGATCACATGGTGGAATAAGATCACATAAGTCCTTGGGTTTTAAAGAATGGTTTCTAGTATGAGTTGGCAATCATATAAGTTTCTCTCAAATAAAGTTATTGAGATTCAAAGACGAGAGTTTTCTTGTATAGCAATTTCTATATCTAGTATCTCGTAAAACTCCTTTGAGTTAGTACATCTTTGGTATCCTATACCATTTAAAGAGTATAGTCAAACTTCCCAAAACAGTTCGATTATAAATAAAGAAATTTGGTAAGATTCTTTACAAATCTGTGTTGGTCTCTGAAGAGCATGGAGTAACTCCGTACTTCTCTAAAAGTTTGGGATTGTTTTCAGTCAACGATTATTGGAATTCTCTAAGCAGTTTGCTAGTAGTTCATCTTGGTTGACGTCATGACCTAAGAAAGTCATTGCCTTTTTAGTGGAATTGTCTTTGAAAGTAAGTTGATATGAACTCCTGGGATGGAACCCTTTCTAAGGAATGATATTGTAGTAATCCTTTCTTTGGAATAAAGGATGTACTAGTAATTTCTCCATTAGTTGTTATTTGTTTTCATGTTGTCTTGAAAACTTAAATCTCTTTGAGATAAGATAGTCAAGTGAGGACTTTAAGCAGAACTCCAATGGGTCTGGAGTTTGGATATGTAAATTAGTATTGATATTCAATCTCAACCTGATAAGTTGTTGGATATAGAGAGTGGACACGTGAGGATATGTTTTTAATCCTAAGAGTTAAGTTACTCAACAAGTCAGAATGTTAAGTGAAGTCTAAACAGTTCTTTAATGAAAAAGACTGAAAATTGTCAATGGAGACAATTTTGTTGGAAATTATTAGACTAAAGGTATTATTGTCCAATATGTTGGTATAGTAATACATAAGAGTTTAGTTTGAAGTGGTTGAGTAAGATAACTACTTTTGAATGTCAGTATGCCCAAGCTGAGTTTTGGTTGAGAAAAGGATGTAAGGGATGGACAAGATAGGCTATTATCTTGTCATGTGTTGGATAAATCTCATATTCTCGGTTAAAGTAATATTGAAATTTTATCCCAAAAAGGAAATTGAGTAAGGATTTTAAGTAATCCTTGTAAAGAGACTGAGTTGAGAAGGACTAAAGGTTTAGTTTGGATGACAACAAGGTTGTGTGAATACCCTAAGATTTTATTCAAAATTTGTTGATCGGATCAAGGAAAAGCAGTATGGGAAAGTAATATTGTTTAAGATCAATGGAGAAGATCAAGAAGGTAAGACACTGGGATTTTGTTATTTAAGATTATAGGTTGCTTGGTTTTGAAACTGTTCATGAGTGTCTATTGTTGATGAGCTTTGAAAGCTTATTTCAAAGGAAGCATATTTATTTGCTTAATTAATTCATCCTGGAACAAGTAAATGTATAAGGCTTTAAGATAAACTTTTGATGGCCTGACATGAAGCGAAATGTCACCAAGTTCGTTTTGATATGCTTAATTTGTCTGGAAGTCCTGATTGAGCATAGAAGACCAGATAAAATCTTATAGCCTCTTCCTGTTTCAGAATGAAAGTGGGAAGATGTTACAATGGATTCTTGTCATTAGTCGTTCAAGACTTAATGAAAGAAGGATGCAATATGGAGGTTGTTAATAAACTCACCTAGAGTGTTCTTTTTAATGCATTTAGGATGACTTAAAGAGTATAAAAGTTAGTGGAGGTGTTCATACATGAAGTATTTCATCTTCATAAAACTCCAAATATTATTATCTCTTATTGAGATGGATGGTTCATGCCAAAGTTTTGAAAGAAGTGACATCAAGATTTATGGAGTGAATTGAATTTTAGCGCTAACTCCCTCATCAAACGGATGGACAATTGAAAGAAACAAATTCAAACTCCCGAGGACATGTATTCTGGATTCCACACAAATTGGGATGTTAGCTTGAGTTTGAGTGATTTCACATACAAGAATTGTGATACCACGATAAAGAAAATGACTCTTTTAAGGCTTTATAAAGCCAGAAGTGTTGGTTGTCAATTTGTTGGAATGAAAACATTGAAAAGGTTCTTCATGGGCCAGATTTGGCCAAGAGAACAACAGCTAATATCGCTCTAGCACGACCAAGGGTGCTAACTGCTCAAAATCGACAACAGTCGTGTATTGTTTTAAGGGAGAGCATGTTGAGTTACTGTAGAGAACGACGTTTTTGTTCTAGTATCTGCCTTGAAAGGCATATTCCGCTGGGGAATACGAGACAACGTAAATGCTCGCTATGTTGGATCTTTTGAGATACTGGAAAGAACTGGTAAGCTTGTTTATCGGTTGGCATTGCCACCTTTAGTGCATTCTATCTATAATGTCATCCTTGTGATTCTTCTAAGATAGTATGCGTTCAATGTATCTTATTGTACTCCACAATAATGATATGGATATTTAACCAGATGACACCTATGAAGGAAGGATAGTTTGAATCGTGAATGAGAAAATATCTTTGGTTAGGTTACCTTGGCCTAGTTATGGAGGTAAAGAAAAGACTTCAGAAACCAGGCAGGAAATGCTGAGTCATTTTCCAAAGTTAGTGAATGTTGTAAAGAAAAAGTTTGGTAACTAAGAAATGGTTGTTTTGTGCCTGGTGCAGAAATAACAGCATTTTTTAAGGGGGTACTACAAACTTCTGTATAGGTTTGTAGTGGTTTTGTGTGCTTATGCTATCCTTCCTTGTGATCCGAGTTCTCCTTGGTTTCGAGGACGAAACCATTTTTAAGGGGGTACTAATGTAATAACTGCGGTTTTTAAGGATATTTTTAAATTTTTCTCGGATATCCTTTTAACCTCTTTATCCGTTTTAACGCTTAATCCGATATTTTTGTTGGAGATTAAATCCTAGAAAATTCTTGGTGATATCCTAAAATCACAAAGAAATGATTTTATGGATCGGTGTGAATTCTAGGATTTTTCAGTGGAAAAAGAATATTTATTGGATAAACCGTCTTTTTAATTATGTACCGGAAAGGATTTAAAATGCGAAACGGAAGCCTTAAAAATTAAGGGTAGCAAGATAAAATCATGGAAAATTGGTTTTATTGGTCTACATAATTTACGGGACGTTTTTCGTTTAGTAAGTTTTTCCACCTGAGGTACATAATCTTACCGCTTTAACGCGAGTCCCGTTCCGAGACGGGTTTGTTTGTAAACAGCCTTTCAATTTCTTAATTAGGAAGGAACCAGTGAGAATGGGATTTGGGGACGGCACGTCTTTTCTGCCTTGTCAAAGTTACCAATTCGTTTCCAAAGAAGAAAAGGAAGGAACGAAAGAATACGGACGACAACGGACTCGGGAAGAATCCTTCTTCACCGCCGGCCACCTTCTCCATCCAGCCACCACCCTCCTCCTCCACCTCTTCTTCTTCTTCCTTTCTTGGGATTGAGCTGCTACAAGAGGAGGCTAAACCAACGAGATTCATGGCGGGACGACGACGGTCTCGGGAGAGGAGAACTCTTCACCGCCGGTCTCTTCTTGCCTCGCGTGCGACGCCGCCGACGACCGTCATCCTGTCCGACCACCACCCACCAAGAGGACTACTCTCGGGCAACGCCCAGCCACCATTGGGCTCGGGGATCGAGCCACTATCGAGCCAATCGAGCCATGGGCTCGAGTGAAGGTATATACGATCGAAATTAATTAGCGGGTTGATTGCGGAGCCACCGTAAGGGCATTTCGGTTCCTCTTTGCTAATTAAATTTATGGTTTTTATAATCTTGACGATGATACGGTCCCATAGGTTCAAACCGCTCGAGAAACGGACATCAGGATCTTCAGTTATAGCGAATACAAGTTTTGGATACCGATTGGCAGGTAAAGGACTTCGGATAATTACTCGGGATTCGTTGTTAATCCATTTGATCCGAGATTTGGTCACCTTTAAGAAATGTTGCTAATGAACAATTTTTATTTAGAAAATTATTCCAAAAGTGAAGCGGATAATTAGTTATAATTCCGCCAAGATGGCTCATTAAAGCATGATAACTAAGGATTTATAATATATCGATATTCAGAAATTAAATCGTTTATCGATTAGGAAGTTGTAGGAGTTGAGAATACAACTAAGAAGTGTTTCTGTGAGCTCGTTGCTGAGAAATCCTTTTGTTATATTTGTCAGAAGGATGATAAAGATTACTGTTGAATTGCTAAGGACGTTGAGCATGCCTTCTAAGGCAAGTGGACGATTCTCTCTTGCGTTATTGCTATTAAATGAGGAATTGAATCCCATTTAATATTTTCGTTGGGAACAACTTGTATGATTAATAAAATATGATAGGTTGTTATATTTGTTAGAAATAATGACCATGTTGTTTATTCAGTTTTGCGGTAGAACTGGATTTAGGTCCGTTATGGGTAACCTTGTATGCTGTCTCATGCTGAGACATTGTTGTTGATTAAGGTAGTTGCAGGGAGGGGAACGTGGTTCCATATCCTCTATTTAAAAGAATATTACATTAGGAGGGGCCTAATCCTAATGGTGGGTCATGACTCTTCCCCTGCTCTTCGTGTGAGAGGGGTGACGCGCACTCTAGCTAAGTGCAATTGGCGGTGCAGTGTAGACGACAGGGTAATAGGCCTCTCTGATCTCTACCTCACCATATGCAAATGAAAGATCAAGGATAGCTTAAGTCCTGTGATCTTGGTACAGGGTAGATGACCATGGATGAAATACTTCGATGATCTCTACAATACCAAAATATTTCGGCAGTAGTTCAAGCCGATTATGAATCACCAACCTGTTTGTGAAAAGTTTTAAAAGTAATATAAGATAAGTCCGTTAGGCACATTAATATACCTGAATGCTTCGTTCAGTCGAAAGGCCATTCTTGCTTCTG
Source organism: Fallopia convolvulus (assembly GCA_964016875.1). Classification (NCBI taxonomy): domain Eukaryota; kingdom Viridiplantae; phylum Streptophyta; class Magnoliopsida; order Caryophyllales; family Polygonaceae; genus Fallopia; species Fallopia convolvulus. The sequence goes on from OZ024721.1 coordinate 12,507,699, forward strand.
GTTATGAATGATTCTTAATCAAACTTTGATTAAGTCAATCTGAATAGTCGATGGAGACTTTTCAAAATGTTATGTGATTAATATGAGTTCCCTACAATTGTTTATGCTTCTTAAAGAAACCACAAGCTGTGGTGTCCTCTCTCTCTTGATTATGCAAGTCTCCTTCTTTTTCTCTATAAGACTGCTAACTGTTGGATCATAATCCGAGTCTAATCGGATTTGGATGCCAATATGTTTAGTTACAACCATAAGAACCAAGTTAGATTCTTCGCTTGCTTAGTCTTTCATTAGACTAACCCGTCCATCTTCTTTTCTTTTATATGGTCGGCTGGTGTACACCGTTGGTTTACGATACATCAGGTTTTTCTTGGAAGTTGATTCAAGAGGCGGATTCAGAGGTTTGAAGCTCCAGAAGTTGAAGAAAGGTTTCCAATGGCTATACTTGAATGAAGATCATGGTTGAACTACTTCAAAGCGAAGCTGAGTTTCAGAAATAAGAACTTAAGAAGACTTGATGAAGATTTTGTTTAAATAGAAGGTTGTTCTATTTATTTATTCTTTTAAGTTAAAGTTTGTATAAGACCTTTTATTTGTTTTTCCGCTGTAATATTTTACTCAATTTTGCTGGGTTTTAAATAGTTTCTTTTACCTTGTTTTAGTTTGTTCAGTCAGTTTAAAGTCTTGGGTAGCTTCGGTTTAGTCTTAATCAGGGTTACTGGCGGTAATACCTCCAGAGTAAGTAAGGGGGTGTTACAATCGACATGTGTGCCTCGATAACGAGTTTGTACGCGAGTAAAAACGAAAGTAATTCAAATGCAAAAAGATCTAGGACAAGGGTTACCACAACATAATCATGCATAAGAACTAGTGTGAAGGATAATTATCATGCCTCAAAGATAAAGCTATCAACTTTCGTTGACTTAAGCAAGCAAATCAATCAATTTTCATAAATCAATTCACTTTCTACTTATTTTTGAATCTAAAGCTCGAAACTTTCGTTACCGAACAATATCAACATTCAAGATTACAACTTTCTCTTTCAATCAATCGATAAACTCAAATTACTTCGACTTTCATCTAAGTATAAGCACAAAACAAGTAGTTAAAGAGGATAGAAGGCAATCAAAACATTAAAACACACATTCAATCATGCATAATTATGCCGGGTCTCAACCCCGATCCTAAGAAAGTAAACTACTCACTCAGGATTGAAACAAAACAAACAACTAGATTGAAGGAGAACATAAAAGCTTACTTGAATTATAAAAATCTCGTCTTTCAAACACAATCACGTTCGAACACAAAAGAACAAAGCAAAAGACTCGATCACAACTCTCTCTCTCTCTCGATCGAACCGGACGGAATCCCCCAAAATCTCTCTTCAAATTCGAACGAACTCTCAAAACTTAACGAGTTCTCCCTAAAACTAGACTAAAACAAGGGTATTTATACTAAAAGAAACTATCTAACAAGGGTCCTAAAAGATAGAAACTTTCCTAACTAAAAAGATTACGAGATAAAAGATAGATTTTCTGAAAGTCGGCGCCAACTACTGACACAGGCCACCTCGGTAACGACCTGCACAGGGTCGGTAGACTCTTGCTGAATTCCTCGAACAAAACTCTGTCGCACAACTCGATACCGACCCTCACAGGTCGGTAACGAGCTCTCTGTTTCGGGTTTTTGTACACTCTTCATAGCTTCTTTTTGGACTTCAATGGTATCTTCAAGACGTATTCTTTCTTCTCTTTCCTCCACTTAGTTTCCACCAATCACTTGACTCTAGCTCTCCCAAAATTCTCCCTTCTGCTTCAAAAACCTATGAAAAACACAAAAATGGGGTAGCTTCCATATTTTTCACAAAATATGCAAATTTATCCAAAAACACACAAAACTAATACTAAAACTCTCTAAAACTAAACTAAACAACCTAAAAAAACACCTAAAACTATACTAAAAACATGAACATCACTTACCAAGTGCAATAACCATAATATAATCATGTCATTATAGCTCTCCCAATGAGCATACAAAGCAGAGCCAGATTCATGTGTTTGGCACAAATCGGTAACAAAACTGATAAGAAGGAAATCTCAAAAGCGATTGAATCAAAATCGGATTTCTAGATTTGTTCAATCCCAAAAATTAAGGTTTTATATATACTAGCAAAGAAGTCGAAAGAGAGATTTCATTATTTGGGAGGATTTATTACAGTTTGATTACTCGAGTTAATAGGTGGTTATAAGTATCTATAGACATAATCACTTGAGGATAGAATTTGGGAATGTTTCGTATAATGATTGTGGTATCTAAGGGATGAATATATATACAAATATGTAAGAAATTATCGATATAAAAGTTATGAAAATATAAAAAAATATAAGGAAATAAATATATATCATACAAAAATAATATATCTTCTAATACTCCATCTCAAGTTGGAGCATGTAGATCAATAATGTCTAACTTGAAAGAGAGAGAAAAGTGAATTGAGTCTTGGCCAGCGCCTTGGTGAATAAATCGGTCGGTTGCAAAGTAGTATAAACACACGACATGAGAATCATGTCGTTAAGAATAAGATCTCAGTCAAAGTGACAATCAATCTTGATGTGCTTAGTTATTTCTGAATGACATTATTAGAATATATATGCAACGCAACCTGATTGTCACAAAATAGGCGAATAAGAGAATAATGAGAAATACCAAGTGAATGAAGCAAAGACTTAAGCTAGGCAAGCTCACAGCAGGTTGACTCCATGGATCTGTATTCAGCCTTAGTTGAAGAGCGAGAAACAGTCAGTTTTTTCTTGGTTTTCCAAGAGACAAGAGATGTACCAAGCATGATGAAGTAACCCAAAACAAACCAACGGGTCAGCAGACAGGTGGCCCAATCCGAATCACACCAATCAATTAAACATAGTCCACTATCTATAGAAAGAAGCAAAACCCGACCAGGATGGTTTTTGAGATAACGTAGAACTCTCAAAGCGGCGTTGCAATGATCCAGCTTAGGATGTTGCATTAACAGAGACAAAACATGAACAAAATAGCACAGATATGGAAAGGTGATGGTAAGATAAATTAGACGACCAATGAGACAACGATAACTCTTGGGATCATCATAATTCGGACCCATAGCTTCCGCAAGGTGATGACCAGGATCCATCGGTTTCACATGGATTAGATCCTAATAGTCTAGAATCAACAAGAATCTCAAGGAAATATTTTTTAAGAGAGAAAAATGCTAGAAGAATTACAAGCTATTTCAAGCCCTAAGAATTATTTTAGGACCCCGAGATCCTTCATGTGAAAACAACTACTAAGATAAGCCTTGAAAGAAGAGATGACAGAGGTGTTATTCCAGCAATAATGAGGTCGTCTAAATAAACCAGAATGTGTAAGACGTATCCATTGTGAGATAGCGAGAACAATAATTAATCGGCGTGACTCTAATGAAAGCTGAATGCTCGAAGAGTGGCAGCGAGTTTGGAGAACCATTGTCGAGGGGCCTGCCGAAGCCCGTAAAGCAATTTCTAAGACTTGCAAACCTGACTGGGACAAACACTTGAGAATCCCAACGACAGCAACATATATACATCCTCGTCCAAATCGCCATGCAAGAAGGCATTGTGCACATCCATATGATGTAACTCCCATTTCTGAATAAAAACCACATATAAGAAACCCGAACAATGACCATTATAGCCATCGGAGCAAATATCTCATTAAGTCAACACCTTCCACTTGGCGATTTCCAAGAATGACTAATCGCACCTTATAGCTCTCTATCTCCCCATTAGAGCGATATTTAATTGTGTAAACCCACTTGTAGACTATGGGCTTCTTTCCTGGTGATCAACAAGTCTGTAATCCTCCATATCTGATTGTGAAGACACATTCACCCCCTAAGTCAATTGGAAGATTAGCATAGAACTGAATGGCTAGAGCAATATTGAGAATATGGCGATGCTTGTGTTCTACCCGACCATTCTGCAGTGGGGTATACACTTCATCATTCAGAAGATTTGTACTACATTGTAAGAAAAACAACTATAAAATGGGCTAATAGACGATGTGCTTGCTTCTTGTGTGGACGAGTTACTCTTCATGTACGAAAATCTTTTGTGTGGAATTGAACTATGGGAACGGGGAGAAAACTTTTTGAGTAACAAATAAGATGGAAATAAAGCAGTCTAATTTGTTTTCACATATTTGTAAGACTATAATGAAAAATGTCTTCATAATGTAACAGAAAAACAAACCCTTCTCTCATTCACGTATAGTAGCATTATTCTCTGTATAATTCCAAAAATGACTATATTTTTTTCTCTAAAAATTGCTTATATAAAAAATATTCATTCTTATATATTTTTATATGATTTTATCACAAGATTATAACTTTTAACTTTCATAATTAAGTGGTAGACCAAAAACCATACAAAATATTACTATTGGATAGTGGAATGGTTAGTTGAGTGTATTGGATTCGTGTGCTGGGTAATAATATCATGTTGTGTTGGGAATGCTTTTTCGACCAAAAAAAATATTGGAAATGTTTTATATATTGTTTTTTTTAAGGGCATTATCCATGAGAGTCAATTAATCATACAAAATTCCACTTTCACTAAATGTCCGATGGCAATGCTTTAGATATTGTTGTAACTATATATTCAAGCTTCAAATGGGTATAAAAACTTTGTTTGTTTAGTAACTCATTAATTTTGTCTGAATGAGTTTGCTAATGTCTCTGGCCTGGAAAGAAACAACAATAAATCACTCTTTATTGTGCAGGAGTGACTGATGTCACCACACCTTGCTCACATCCTTGGTTTCCAGCTGGGAACCTTTCCCATCAAATATCTTGGCATTCCTTTGCATAACAGGATGCTTAGAGTTAAAGAGTTCAACCCCTTGCTTGATAAGATTAGTGCTAAAGTCAACTCATGGTCCTCCAGATCTCTATCCTATGCTGGCAGGGCTGAGATGATCAAAACAATCCTTGGTGGCATCACCAACTTCTCGGCTAGAGTGTTCCTACTCCCTAAGAAGGTTGCATGAAGGATTAACAAGATTGTTAGAAGCTTCCTTTGGAGTGGGATCACTTCCTCTCATCGATGCTTGGTGGCTTGGGGGTGACATCACTAGGCCAAAATCTGAAGGGGGACTTGGCTTCAAGGAGCTGAGGGCGTGAAATCGAGCTCAATTTGCTATCTGTGTCAAGGACATAGAATCAAATTAGGACAATGTGTGGGTTGCTTGGGTGAAAGGAAATATGCCACAAGGTCAAAATGTTTGGACCATGCAAACTATAAGTAGTGACAACTCTGCTTGGCGAGCTCTGATTGATGTGAGAAACAAAGTGGTAGAGATTAAAAGGGGATGTAATGGTCCAGACTGGCAAAACCTTTGAGAGCAACAAATAAAGGTTATTCCTTTCAATCTTTACGACAAATGGAGAAGCATCGGCCACAATGTCTGTTGGGGTGAACTTATTTGGAAAAACCCAAGCATTCCTAGGTGCATTCACCACGTGGCTTGTTGCTAGAGGCAGAGCCCCGACCTTGAGTAGATTGAGCAGGTTTGGCATTGTACTCTCGAGCACTTGTTGTCTCTACAATCAAGAGGATGACACTACTAATCATAGATGGTTCTCCTGCACTTATTCCAAGAGAATTATTACAGAGATGATGAGATGGACTGGAAGTCTGTAATTGTGATGGCAACATTAGTGCATGGTTGGATTAGTTTGCTGCTAGCTGTAGGAAGACATCCCCAATATACAAGATCAAATTGGTAGTCTTCTCGGTTGCAGTCTATACAATTTGGAGAAATAGAAACGAAATGGCTTTTAGGGCCATATTCATACTTCCATAGATCTGTAGTATGCAAGTTAAGGCCTTGGTGAGAATTAGGTTGAAGGGCAAATTGAAATGTGCTAACAGTAGGATTAGAAGGTGGATGAGATTCCTTTGCATAGATTAGAACCATGTACTTTGTAAAGGGTTTTCTAGAGCATGAGTGTCCTTGAGTTTGGTCCTCGAGTTTTTGTAACCGGTTTTGACCAAACTCTGTATTTCCTTTGATTTGTTTAATACAGTATATTGTTACCTTTCCCAAAAAAAAGTAACTCATTAATTTAAAAAAACGATTAATCATAAAAAAGGGTACATATATTGAAGCACGAATTTGAGAGCAATACCATTTTCCGGTTTGGGCATTTGTGGGGGTATTATTCTTTGAAAAATGAAATCATCTGATTTTTTTGAACATTTAATATCGTTCTAGAAATTACACTCTGTTTTTGTGAGTTTTGCTGAGTGCAATGTCAACTTAAACATAAAACTATCTTAATCTTAAAATTGACCTTCGTTTTGTCTTAAGCAATATTTCGTGTTTACACAAAATAAAAAGCAATCAATCTCTTGTTTAGTTGCTTTGTAATAATTATCCAAATCATTCACTTTTTTAAGCGCTTTTTTCTTTTGGTCCTAGCCTATTAGCCAAATAGCCATGGCCCATAAGTTCCTAGCCGCCCAAGACCCATGTAGATAAATATGTGCTTTTATTCTCTACCACTACATTGACCTAAGAAAATTTTGGTAGAAAGAGAGGGAAATGAGATTTAGATTTACTTTTAATTGTACATTTCAATTGGATTATCAATTTACCACAACTATTTGACTTGATATAATTTCAATAGTACAACTATTTTCGAATATTTGGAAAGTCAATTATATAACTACACATATCTCTAGCTAGTGTGTATAAACATGTATTGTTTAGCAAAACACAAGACCTTGTTCAAATATTCACAGTTCTTTTTACAACAGGATTTGTACAACAAAAAATAGAGCTTGAACTACCTCAACAAAATGTTGATCAATCTTCCTGGGGTTGAACATGCAATGAGGAAAAAGAATGAGGCTTTGGGAATTATAGGAGAAAGGTTATAATTAACAATGTCAATCTTCATAAAACCATATACCTTTCGACTAATATGCTCCGGTGCAATTCACCTTCCATGACTGTACCAAGATTCTCTCGCACCTACATCAATGCCATACATGGGTTGACAAGAAGAGGAGAAGTCGGTTTCTAGTGTATACATCTGACGTGGGAAGTCTGCGGCAATGGTGAATTTGCTCGTTTCATTGAACGGGTATAGCTCTGACTTGAATTTGGTTAAATTTGGCTTCTTTGTCGTTGGCAAGTCAGATGGAGAGAAAGAGTTTGACATGTCATATGCAGTTTGTTGTAACGTCGCCATGTATGCATCCGAGTTTGTTTTCTCTCCTATAGCAACTTTGAGCCTCTCTAGTTCAGATTCAAGGGTTTCAGTTATAGCTGTTTTCATAAATGACATTTTTCTAGATTGGTTGGTTCACCAATTAGCACATAAAAATGGTAATTTTGAACAGATGAAGAAATTAAGCATACCATCACGTAGCTGAGCTTGTTGTTCCATGAATTCAAATTCGCGTCTCAACTCTGCATTTTCGACATTCAAACTTGACGTGTCTCTCTGAACATGTTAAATTGAAAATGGACAGGAACCTTAAGTGCTACTTTTTGATTGACTTTGTGCAATGCAATGTCGATGTAAATCAATCCAGTAGCAGTAGGACAAATTTACATGCTCAAAGGGATTGATTGGAGAAGACTATAAACTTGAATTGTTGTGATTACCGTGAATGCATTTATCACAAAATCATGTAGTTATATCATGAGGCACAAATAAGCCAGAAAAAATCAGTTACCTCAAAAAGGGAGTGTTGAACTGAAAGAGTGGTCGCTTGTTTTTGCAGAGATTGAACCTTCTTTTCGAGATCCAAGACGTAACGAGCCTTCCTTTCTTTAGAACGAGAAGCTGACTTCCTATTTGCCATAATCCTACACAGAACATGATGAAGAAAATTCATCAAACTCATGATCAAACATCTTTTTAGTAGTTTATTCCCTTTTGGAAAGGAATCAATCAACAAACGATAAGATTGTGAGGATTTGTTCGTCCTTGTATTATATCTGTTTTTCACATTGTAGTAGAAATTCAAGAGCAAAATGCATAGCGATTTCCAACATCTTTCATCATCGAAGATTTTGTCTATGATAGTCATCACCTTCAATGCTACAAATGAAAATGAAATTGATTTTCCTTGTCCCTTTAAATTTAGAGCAATCAAGTTAATTCCATATTTCATAATAAAAAGTCCTTCTCAATCTCTGATGTATTCATTCAAACCTAGATCGAGAAAATCAAAGAACAACTATCTAGGGACAAACCTTTTGGCTCTTTTGGGATCAACGATCCAAAGTTCCGCAAGTTTATCAGCACTCATAGCCTTCTTCGGCTCAATTATCCTCTTCCTCTCCTCATCAGCAAGTCCATCCAAGCAATCGACGGACTGGCTACCACCAGATTCACCAACCTCCTCCTCCCCGCCCCGACGATCCAGGCCGCTAACGTCCACCGCGCCCCCACCAGCGCCGAAAAAATCGAGATTCACGAAAGAAGCCAACAGATCTTCTCCTTCCGCGGCCGCGATCTTCTCGAAGGCGTTCGATGGGACGTCGAAGGGATCGCCGCTGAGGTTGATGTTGTCCGAAAAGCGGAGGTCGAAATCGGACATCGATCTTCGATGCGTTAAGGGAAGTGGTGGCGGACAGAGAGGGTCGGTGGTGTTCCCCGGCGGAAATGCGGCGGCGGTGGCCGGAATCGAAATTTGCATTTCCATATTTACCCTCTCTCTCCTCCCCTCTTCTCTTCTTTCGAGGGGAAATAATAATTGATTATTTTCCCTTTTTCTTTTTTATTAATTTTGTTGAACGGCAAAGGGAACAGAGGAGGGAGGGAAAACCGAAAAAGAGTGAGACAAGAAAAAGCGCGAAATTTTTGCGGGTGAGAAGGATAGTAGGTTGGGCTGAACAATACATATTGGGCCAGGATAGGCCCATTAAATCAGCCCAATTAGAGACCCAGAAAGAAAATGAAACGAGTTATTAAGCCAATCAATGCAGGCCGTTTTATGACATTGATCATTGTGATACATGAGATCTCAGAAACAGAATCATAAAGTCCATAACGACAACAAAATGAGAGTACACAAACAAGCATCTAGTAGTAGTACACCATGATTATATGTTGTAACTCTTTCATTTAGAGAGCTCCACGGAGAGGTTGTTGGCGATGCTCTCAACGGTCGTAGGGGAAATTCCTCTAGTGCCTCCCAAGTACCACTTCTTGATCGTCTCCGCCACATTAGCGTTCTCCACTATCATATTAGTTTCTTCCTTCTCTCCGGCCTTTATCGCGATCTGTAGTCACATTATGACACTTTTAAGTAATCGTTTCATCCTAGAGTATCCTTTCAGAAAAAAAAATATAAGGTAATTAGTTTACCTCGGCAGGGCCAGATGCAGGAAACTTGAAGATGAAGGCATCGCCCTTCTTAAGGTATTTGGTAGGGAAAAACTCGGAAACCTTCTCTAGAGTGGCTTCTTCTTCTTCTTCGTATTTGTCGTTGGCGGCCAAACGGTCTCTAACGGCGCCCTCCAACTGGGTCCCGTATTGGGAGGCCTTGATCTCCTTGATCACCGCCACTCTGATCACCGTCTCCACCGGTGCTTTTCATTCAAAACACATTTCATCCCCAAATTTTAATTTTAGCAACTCAACAAATAACCAAAAAAAATAAATTCATATTGTATCATACTAGGGTAACTTTTCTTAAGTCTATTTACCAGCGGCAAGGGCATCAAAGAAGTCATCGTCCTCAGCGAGTTCCTTGCCGGATTTGCCCTTCCATTTGTGCAAATGAGAAGCCACCGATGGCTCCGCGTAGACTCCGATTGCCGTGTGCTTGATATGCAAGAAGTGGATCTCAATCTCAGTCACTCCTGTTGATTTCATATGCAAATCCCCATATTAACAAGACAATAGTATTTTTGCATAAAAGACAGTACTAAGTTTGAGAGTGATTGTGAGTTTTACCATGGCCAAGAAGAGGAAGTGGCTTGGTGTATGAGAACTCATGAGGAATAACAACATCATCAACAATCACATCGTTTCCCACTACATGAATCAAAAGGGAAACAAAAATTAATTAACATATGCTTTTTACACTGAATATTGAATAAACTTAGTTTTAAGGAGAGACCCACTTACTTATGATGGATGGAGCTTGGTTGAAGGAAGATTTGAGTAGGGTTGATCAAGTGAAGGAATTGAAGAAGAGAAGAAAGCAGAGGAATGAAGAGGAAGAGGAAGGACAAGGATGGTATTTAAATCTCTCTTGAGAAAGCCAACTTCCTCTAGAACAAGTGTAAGCTAGCTAACACTCAAAAGGTAGATGAGAGTGGTAGGTGAAAGCTGCTACTACTACTCAATCAAACTCTACTTGGGATTCATTGAATTTCCATGTTTATCCCTGGATTTTTCTCCCTTGGTATTCATCAAACTTTAGGTATCTTTGATTTAATATTATACTAGCAAGTTAACTAAGAGTGTTATATGTTTATTAATATTTTCTCCATAATATGATCACAAGATTTGATGCAATTTTTTAATGGCTTTCTTTGCATGGTAACTCGGTATTTGACCCAAACGTGTCTAAAACCCAAAAGTTTATATGAATAGTACGTCATATTGATATATGAATGATCCAAAACTTAAACAAATGAAATATTCTTACATTACCCAACAAAAATGTCTAAAACACAAAATTTTGTAAGACATTGTGTATATGAATGTTTGCAAACTTTTCTAGGGTAATTAATGGCATGCATGAGTCCACGTAGATTAATTATTGCAAGACATATTTGTATTCGTGGAGGGGGTTGATTTTCTTCTCATTACACCAACTCAACTACCCTTAAACAACCACCCCTCCGAATTGCATTTTCCCTTCTCACAAGCATCTTTTTTGGGTCCTTTTTGTTTTTGTATTAATTAGCCTTTTGAATTGGAATAGCCAAAACTCAACTAAAAAATCATTTAATTAAGAGTCAGCTACCCGCACGTGATAATGTGGCACCTACCTCCCCCGCAACTTAAAACTATTCATGCGACAAATATTAAACATTTTTGTTATCTAATGGTAATTCACCTCACATGCTACACCAAAACAACATTTCACATGATTTTACTGAAATCAAGCATGGAATGATATATCTCCTGTTGTCCTTATAATAATAAGCCATTGTCTACAAAACATATAATAGAGAACATACAAACAAGGGTTTTGTTTACAAAATCTATCGCAGCTTCATATGATCACTTAAAAAGGGGTTTTGTTCACAAAAACAATCCCCGGAAAAAAAATGATGCTTAAAGAATTCAGGAGAAGATAATAGAGAACATCTAAACAGGCTCATGAATTCAAATTTGAATCAGTCGCAACTCACAAGGACAATAAATCAAACGCCAAACAAACACCTGCTCATACTATAATAGTCCCTCTTCGCCTATAACAACAAATCAACTCAAATAATTCAAATAAAAGTAAAACAACTTAGATTCACATCAGCAGGACACAATTCAATTCACTGCTTTGAATTTAAATAGATCTTACATTCTTCAAAATTCCTTCTCCTTTTCCTTCCAAGGGAGCACAGTTACGCTGAACTCTTTCGAACAAACCGATGCAGAGATTTTGGCAGCTCGGCTTTTTCATCATCTGCTCTTTTCCTCTTCTTTTGAGAAGACAACAACTCTTCCTCTTTCATATTCTGCTCCATAAACGGCCTCTTAACTTTCTCCAAAACCTCCTGTTTCTTCTTTGCCCTCTTACTCGGCTTGTTCCTCCCTTTTGTTTTATGCTTGATAGACGTTGCCTTAGCAGCTTCAACCGCTTCTTCCATCTCAGACTCCCTCTCTTCCTTTGTCTTCCTCTCTTTTTTCCTATATGGCCTGACCCCGCCAATCTTACTTGGGTCCAGCATAATGGACTCCGGAGGAAGTTTATCCAAAAGAGATTTAACTTCCTTCTCCCGCCTTTGTTTAGACGTTTCAAACGGATTGGCAACCCAAGAATCAAAGTTTGGCTCCCCAGATCCAGGAATTAGAATTGATGACCACCCTTTTGAGTGCCCTATTCCAAGAACATCTTCATAAGGTCTGAACAAAACCTTCTTTATTTGGTAGCCTTTTGCCATACTGTGTTTCATATAAAGGCGGTAATATTGAGAATTAGAACCGTCATCTTGCAAAATTTGCACAAATGATCCCTTTGATGCTGCAAGTAAGCCCTTCTGACTGAAATCCAAAGACTCAGCATGATGTGGCATCGTCTGTAAGCATTCGTATTTCCTTAAATCCCATATTTTGATTTTCTGATCAAATCCAGATGTAGCCATCAGATGACCGTTTGGGTGGAAGGCCAGAGAAGTTAAGGGTCCGTGGTGGCATAGCATTTTGATTAAAGGGGCATTGCTGGTGGGCTTCCACATTGTGACTGTACCATTTGAATGGCCCAAAGAAAGGACGCTGTTGAAAGGATTAACCCGCATCACGTCTGTTCGACCTAGACCAGTGCGGTATGTGCCTATCATCCCTCCTGTAGTGACGTCTTGATAGTGGAGTTGGCCAAATTTGTTTATGGATGATAAGAGGAAGTGGTTCTTTAAGAACTGAAGCTTAAGCACAGCACCGTGTTCCTGAAAATCATGGATTTTCAATTCAGAAGGAATTAGTATGGCGCTTGATACAATAGTAATGCAGCAGCTAGATATATGTCAAATACAGAGGCATCAAGCAATGTGAACTTGTTCCAACATCAGAAAGATAAGACTATGAAAAAACAAAGAGAGATCAGCCTTGCAGTGTGGATATGGAATATGAGGAAATTTGGGTAGAAAAACCATGAATAAAAAAAACTTAATGGCAAAGCAAATGGGAATTGTGCATGTGTACAAAAACCCCAGTGCAGGTCTTTCGGGCGTACCCCCTTCCCTTGGGCAGGGGAACCTCCACTGGCGGATTTACATGGTGCCCAGTGGGGGCTGTAGGGCAGGGGTACCCATACCTCCCATCTTGACCCCACAGATTTCGTTGTAGCGGAACCTAACTGGGTCAAATGTTGTTGTTGTTGTTTGTTCAATACCAGGATGTTGGTAACTGACTTGTACAGAAGGAAAATATCTCATCAAAGGTTGTATTGCAAAGACTATGTTCTACTAAACATGGAACACAAGAAGGTTCATCCAGACCATTCAGTAAAAGCTGAGTCTTGAAAACCAATGAGATTGTAAGGAAAATAGACTACAAAATGCCATGCAATATAAATTAACATAGGAAACTCACCTTTAGACAATGGAGCTCCGTGCCATCTCTGTTGTAAATATAAGTATACCTGCAATATTATATAAACTCAATTATCCTTCACGGTGTGTGCAAAGTATGTAAATTTAATTCAGTACTCATTAAGAGAATGACCTATATACTACATAATCAAATTGGATATAGACACTACAATGATCAAAGATACCCCTTTTCTGATATCAATAACAGCCTAACCTAGGCAACACTCATCTCCCTACCTTTTTTTTTAATGAAAGGGTAATTTATTCATAATTGATAAAGGATTTACAAAGGTATCTAGGGATTCCTATGTTATACACGTGTCTCTCAAACGAACAACACTACATCACCACCTAATGTCTCGATTGTTTTTCTTCCATCTAGACTCACACACATCAGGACTAATAACACACAGCCTATGCACCTTCTCATTCCTAGCCCTCCACACGCAGTAAATTGCAGCTGTTATGAATGCATCCCACATCCGAAATTGGAGCTTTTTCCAGCCTCTAATACCACTTAATTGTTGCATATAGCTACTCAGTTTATCCTTGATGCACTATGTTCTTGCCCATTTGAAAACATCTATCACTTGTTTTGTATATGGGCATTGGAACCATAAATGGTTAATGGTTACAGGCATTGATGACAAAGAACACAACTGTCGTTTGTTATCATCTCCCTACCTTGGCCTATCAGTTTCATGAGCCACCGTATGTGAGGATCATGAGGTTCAAGAAACCACTAGCATCCAGTCCATTCAATTGATTGACAGTTTGGCTATAGTGCATTTTAATGAAGGGTTGTAAAGTTTATTCATACAATAACTAGCTTAATGATTTTGCTTTTAAGGCTTCTTAATTGTCTATGCAGATTTTCTAGCTTCCTTTCACTTCCTCGAAACGGGTAAGATACAGTTAAACCACTCTGCCTGTTTGCACTATGATATGCTATAAACCACACATCTCTAATTTTTGCAAGCAATGATCTCTGTATTTTCTCTCCCTCCCCTATAATTAATTCCCCGCCTTAGATTGAATTATAGTACATATCAAGCACAAGCTTCCAAACTAAGTTATTCTGTAGGAAAAGGGAAAGAGTAGCCTTACTTTTTTTGCGCCGCAGCAAAAAACATCTCATTGTGCAAGAAAGCAACATCCCGTACAGTTTCCCCAACCTAAACATTGTTAAGAATGAGCCATGAGTTACTGAAGGACCATAAACCATCAGTTACAAGGACATCAAAAAAGAACTCCAAAAAACCAGTCATCCATTTCTTGTTAAATTGAGTAGGCACAGTTTTCCTTTTAGAGTTCAAATTAGTAAAAACACTTGGAATTTTTTGTTTTTGATATACACCGAACATCTTTTCTAAATTTAGCACTTCATTTTCTATGCAATTCATAATATTTCGTAAGGCAATTCCACAAGAACTTCACAACTGCCCCTTACGGATACCAAACACACAAGTAAACTATGTAGGAAGTATAGTTCATCAACATATACACTACCAGGCATGCAATTATCAGTACATGAATGCATAATGACAATGTCCCAGAAGCTAGCAATCAAAAGAATCAAGATAAGACTATAGTCACTATATACAAGCACAAACTGATGTAATAGAATATCAGGATAACCCTATGTCCTAAACAAACAGATATAACCCATGCTTCAATTGGCAACTAGTTCCAATTCAGATGATTTAATTGACCAACCTGCATAACTAGTAAGTACAGGTCAAATGACATAGGATGATAGGAAATTCCAAATTTTGAATATCCCATCCCTTGACAAATGCATTGATGAGCATTTGATCAGATGTAATAGATTCAGCTACTAACTACATTTGATCAGGAAATTCCAAATTTTAAATTATGCACCATCTTTCATGCCTATTTGACAGGATCTCATTTCTCTTAACTAAACAATATTACAATTTTCTATTCCTTTCTAATACATGGGTCTTGTTTCTTAAACAAATCAACTATTGTTTTTAACATTAGCCATGAGAAACCATAGTTTGACACTCAAATAAAAGAAAACGGATACATAAAAAGAGAAAAGAATTTGCATCTCTATCGAGTCATATTTATACATCACACATCATATTGTCGAAACTGAAAATCAGCAAAAGTAAGGAAGAATAAAAAAAAAAGGTCGAGATGCTATTCCTTTGAGACTTCAAAAAGAGAATGTTAAAGTTACCCAGAGCATGTATCCACAGGGTAAGCCAAACAAACACCCCAAATTCAGATATTAACAAGAGGAATGTTTTTTAAGATAAAAGACCCTTCATCAGGAACCAAAGTCACCATACAATATCACGGACTTCTACAAACATTTTTACATCTTTTTTCTCTAAGAACCTGTGGTTAAGGTGCACAAACCTGGAACTCTTTGACAGCATTCATATTTGCCACATCAACCACAGCTAGTTGCCCCTTGCGTCCTCCAACTGCCATGTACCGCCCACTTGAGGTGTAATCAAGTGCATATGGACCAAGATCTGTATCAAAGAGATTCTAGAGTTATAAAGTTGTAAATAAAGTAAGGGTTTCTTGGCATGTCTAGCTATACGGTAGCAACTATAGCTTGTAAGGCCTAATATAATACCTATTGCCTACTAAAATATGACAGAAATATGTTAAATGGCATATAAAAAAATAATACCAAACAGACCCAAGGATATTCATGTCATAAACATCAAAGCAACAGAAATATCAAGAGGGAAAAAGGAAACACAGTAAATTTGACCTGGCAAGACAATGTCATACTGCTTTGTTCTGCTGAGAATATCTACTTCGCGGGCAATATCCTCCTGTCTAACACCCCATGTCTTCTCTATACCTTCAGTCTCCAAGCATCCAGCTTCGCTTGGCAAAAGCCACTAGAGAAAATTTTCATATTATTGACACAATTTCAAAACACGTGGCTACTCTAGAAGAATACAGCTGCTCCAGATTATGAAATTAACATCAAAACTAAAACACATGAAATCTAAACTACACTTTAGATTAATACCACAGAAAAAAATCTAAGACTTTACCTTCTCATGCTTAGAAGCTGTTTTTGCAGAGTTTGTATACAATTGTTCCTTAACTGCTAGTTGTCCCTTCAATTTTTTGTCTTTCAGAGTCTGCAAATCATCAAAACAAAACAATATGATCAAAACCTAAAGGGAAAAAAACCGAAGCGAATTGCACAATTTCAATAGCAAATTGTACCTCCAAATTAGCGATTCCACCTCTAAGATACTTTTTTAGGTTAGTATCCAGCTCCTCCTCCTCCTAAAAATCAAAACTTGATGTTACAGGAACGGAAAATTCCTCCAAATACTAGAAGTTCAAAGCTTGATATGAAACAAGATGACCTTTTTAGCTATAAACTTCTCACAAATTATACACTGCCGAATTCAAGAACAAATTGAGAAAGAAAGAAACGTAAGAAGAAGATGAATAGCACGTACATGTTCAACGGCCGGAACGACCTTCACCGCCTTTACCGTCATCTTTTGCAGGCTTAGAAACAAAATCAAATGCAAAGCCGGAACTGGAAATTAACCTGTAAGAAGAAGAGAATGGGACTCAATATGAACTCCGCAGCAATGACGGCATAAACAATCATAATTCAAATTAACAAACCTTAGTTCTGTGATACCGATTAAGGTTTCAAGTTGTAGGTAGAAGAAGCCGTTGCGACCTTCGGCGGAAGCGAATACAGAAGCGGCGGCAACGGGCGGCGAGAGAGGAAGGAGGGAGAGTCTGAGAACAGAGGTAAACCTAACCCGCCACTGCCATATGAATTAGGAAAATTAAAGAAAAACATTTAGTCATTTATAACTAATTTAAAATCTATGTTTATATTTATAGGGTTTGAGTTCAAGTAGAGAGGTAATTTTGTAAATAGTAGGGAGAAGGATGCATGGAGATGAATGCTACTCATTTAATATGATTAATGATTTATAAAAAAAATTATAATTGTGTAATTGACAAGATATGCGTTGTTGTATATTTGGAAAGAGATAAAGATATTGTTCATTTTAAAGCCGCGGAGAAGTAGTCAGTTTTTGAACTTGCGAAAAACCATTGAGGAACGAGATGATTGAAGCAAACGAAGAAGGAGAGAATGAATGAATCTATCATTAGGGCTGAAGGAGGAACAACAGACGAGTGTGCAATATCATCTACAATTGGTTTGTTTATTGTTTATTGATCGTTTGTTTATCGTTTTGTTTGTCATTTGTTTGTAGTTTAAGCTTTAATGATTGTGTTTTATTGATTGTGCTTATCATCTAGTAGTGATAGATTTTAATGGCGGTTGGTAAGAACTAAGGTTTTCTAACGAAAACACACAATTACTGTAAAGTTTAAAGTAGCGTACATTTGCATCATATTATAAGTTGTTCATCAATTAACATATAGTTTTTCATTACAATAGAAAATCGTTCACTAAAAAATTTACATACATAGAACTAATTTGTTCGTTGTTCACGATATTATGGTTGTGTTAGTGTTCATCAATTAATAAAGAATTGTTCAATAGAATAAATAAGTTGTTCATTGAAAAAAACTTTCGTAAATATATTTTTTTGTTCCGTGTTCATATATTAGGGTTGAGTTATTGTTCATCAGTAAATATAGAACTGTTCAATAGAATAAATAAATTGTTCCTTAAAAAACACTTCTTAACAATATATAATTTTTTCTTGTTCACTATATTAGGGTTATTGTTCATCAATTAATATATAATTGTTCATTATAATAATTAAAGTGTTTTGTAAAAATAAGCTTTGTACGTTGATTTAATTTGTTATAATTATTATCCATGCATTCAAATTGAATTGTTCATTTAGTATTATGGAGTTGTTCATCATGTATGTGCAATTGTTCATACAGTAGTTTATTTTTTTATATATATTTAATTGACTGGGTTTATTTGATGTCTACATATAGGTGAAAGTTCAAATATGGGTGGGAAAAAATGTTTATATGAATTTATCTCCCAATAAGTCAAAATTTTGGGTACCATTAGTTGATGAAGACTACAAGCCATATGTAGGTATGAAATTCAATTCTTTGGAAGAAGGAATAACATTCTATGAGAATTATTCAAAGGCTAGTGGGTTCGAAATACATCATACTACATGTCATATAGAACATGGTATCATTGTTTGAAAATGGATGGTATGTAATAGAGAAGGGATATAAAATAGTTCAAATAGTACTGGTAAAAGAAAGAGCGGCACAAAGAGGTGCTATTATCAAGCTAGAATTGTTTTCAAGTACTGTGAAGGTGGGAGGTATAGAGTGATGGCATTCAATGATCAACATTCACACACATTCTTATCTTCAAATGCCAAGTTGTTCGCTAAATCTAACAGGAAAGTTAATGTTGGGCATGAGAACTTGATGTCCAAATGTAGGAGGTGAAAATGGGAGCAACCAAAATATATAGATTGGTCAAGGAGCTTTGCGGAGGATATGTTAATGTAGGTGCAATAGCAACTGATTTCAAGAATTCACGAAGGGATTTGATGGCATATATTAAAGGTGCGGATGCTCAAATGGTGATTGATCGATTCTCCAAAAAGAAGGAGGTTTTTAGTGCATTTCATTTTGAGTATGATGTTGATGAGTTTGATCAACTTACAAGAATATTTTGGGTTGATCCCATTGGAAGGAGGAATTATAACATATATGGAGATGCTTTATCATTTGATGCTACATGTAGTTCAAGCAGGTATGTCATCAAATTTTTTGTTACAGTGGTACATCATTTTGAAATTTCCCAAATGCGTAATTCCCATTCACATATTAAAAGTTGTTCATATAAATTCACACGTTGTTCATTACATATAACATATTGTTCATTTAAATATTAAACAATGTTAATATGAACAGACACTTTGTTCATTACTAATAAGATATTGTTCATTTATATATAAAATGTTGTTCATATGAACGCACATGTTGTTTATTATATGTGACTTATTTAAAAGCACATGATGTTTATTATATGTGACCTATTTAAAAGCACATGGGTCTAGACAACCACAATAGGTGTGTGACATTTGGGGCAAGATTAGTGTTAAAAGAAGATGTAGCATTCTATGCTTGGTTGTTTGAAAGATTCAAGACAGTTATGAGAAAGGAACCAACAATACTTATTATTGATCAAGACCCTTCTATGAAGATTGCTTTCAATCAGATATTTGTCACGACTCACCAACGTTTATGTATGTGGCATATCATGGAGAAGGTACATGGAAAAATAGGTGCTAAATTCTTAGCTGATCATCCTGAATTTTTTTTCAAGGATAAATGGAATTGTATGGAGTTATGAATTGGAACCAGTTGAATTTGAAATTAAAAGGGCTGATCTGATTGCTGAATTCAATCCAAACAATAAACAGTAGTTTGATTATATGTTTGAAATACGAGACATGTGGCTGCCACCCTATTTTAGGGACTTGATGCTTGGTGGTCTCATAAGAACAACTTCTATATCAGAATCCACAAATGGCTTTTTGACAGGTTCACGGATTCTAACCTTAGTCTCGTGGAATTGATGATGCATTTTGAAAGTGTTATGGATCAGCAACGACATGAACAAGGTAAGCATAATAGTGTATCTGAAACAATGATTCCTGATTTGAAAATAGAGTTAGAAATTGAGAAAAGTTGTGCTGATATGTACACCCTTAAATAATTTTACAAGATTCGGGAGGAGATTATTACAGCTTGTTACTTGTGTCGAGTGATTAATATAAATGAGGATGATAGTAGGGTTCATGTATTCACTATTAAGGATGGGAATGATATTCTGGTCAAAGTTGAGCATCATCTATCTAATAATCATTGCGTTTGGACTTCTAAGTTGTTCATACGTTTTGGTATTCCATGTTGTCACATTTTTTTGGTGTACAAGGATCCCAGACTATCGAGCTTACCAAGTAGCATGGTTCTAACCAGATGGACGAAATTCCCACACCTAAGAGCCCCTTCTCCTATTTATGAAGATTTGTTCCGAGAGTCATTGCAGATAAAAGGGAGTAAATTGGTATGAACAACCTCTGGGGGATTTTTATTCTCTTATCGGTATGGTTATTGATAATTCTGAGCTTTTGTCTGAATTTTCTAGCATGATAAGAGACCACAAATTGAGATTGGAGGCTGCTTCGTCAACAACGCACGCTGCTGTCAATAAAAAGTTAAGAATGGTTGAGTCACTGATTGGTACTAGTGTCCCATCAAATGTTATCGTGATGCCATCGGAACAAGCAAAGAACAAGGGGAGTGGTCGTTGGCAATCAGGAAAAGAGAAGAAAATTGAGCAGGCTAAAAAGTGAAGGATGTGTAGCATTTGCAACAAGTGGGAGGGGAATAATAGTAGAATGTGTCCAAATAAATAGTTTATAGGTGTTTATTTTGTTATTTTCTCATTTAGTATTGATTTGTTAGGAAAAAACGTAATTTTACTTTTCTGCTATTGATCATACCTTTAATTGTTTGAATGGTTTAAAGGTTTGTTTTTTTTGTATGGTCATTGTTGAAATATTTGGTGGTACGTTATCGTTTTTTGGTTTATCCTAACACTAGGAGTTACATTAGTGTATCTAAGTAGTTTAGTTGTCCATTAATAACTAATAAGTTGTTCATTCTTAACTAATAATTTGTTCATTCACAAATAATATTTTGTTCATTCATTACTTATAGTGTGTGATTTATTGTTCAAGTACTAGCACAATATAATCACGTAATTACTAAATGTGTGCATATAATATTAGTTGATGATTCATGAAGTATTCAAATAGTAGATATTGTTCATTCTTAGGTAATTGTGAAAAGTAAAATTGATCATCTTATAATATAGTATCTGTTGCGTATTGAATTTGAAGTTCTTCAAAATCCTATATTTCATATCAACCTATATTTGAATGAACAATTTTGTATATAATAATGAACAATATTCACTTGTAAAAAGAACAATAACTAGTTTTCTCTTTATCCATCAACATCGATTTTTTTATTCACGTGACAATATTGTTTTCCTAATAATTTTAAAGGAGATGAACAAATAAATATGATTTAAAGAACAAAAAAATCATATACAAGAATAATTGAAGACATAAATAATAGCTTGTAGATATTTTTATGGCATTTAACAACAAACTGAAATAACAGCAACATGAAATAACAGTTTCGAATTTGAATAACAACTAAGGTAATCGTTCGCATTTGATAAAACATGTTCATTACAAATGAAAGTGCAATAAATCTAAAGCAGTCAAGTGTGATACTTAGGGAAATACATAGTAAATTGTCATGAACATCCAATAAAAGAAGGCAACAACACCCGACCTTGGTTAACAATCCAATCTCAAAGTTCAAAATGACTTCAAACCAAATCACTTTCATGACCTATTTTTCTTGAAATGATCGCGCACCATGTCGAATACATTGTCTTTAACTTCATTCCGTTCAAAGTTGAAGATGGCACACAAATATCGTTGGTGTAACGCCTCTATAGTCTTCTTTTGACTGTTTTTCTTGAAGCCACATTGACCTTGGTATGTAATTATATTTTTGTACACAATATCGTTGAATGTTTTTCTTTAATACCATTGAAATATTTTATAAAAAACATGACCTTGGTATGTAATTATATTGAAAGTTTGATTAAATAGTATAAGGATTCACCTAGAGTTGTGGAGCATGTCCCAAAGAATCGGAATGGTGAGCCCGGGCTCTTGTAACTCTCTTTAAGGTTTAACAGACACGCCCATGTATCAACAATGTTCACCTCCAATTGTTGTCCAACCAGTAATGACTGGAAATCACCAACCAACAACCGGATGTCTTCGTACTTGAACATAATCATGCTATACAATGAACAATTATTTACATATTAATGAACAAAATAGTAAAATGTAACGAACAACTTTATTTTAAATCCAATGAATGAATAATATCGTGTTAATACAAATAATGAACAATTATAAATAGATTAATGAACAAAGCAATATATGTTAAAGAACAAGTTTATTATAAATCCAATTTTGTTCATTACAAATGTACTTGTATACATGCATGAACAAAAAGTTATATTCCAATTAACAAAAAAATGTTGTTGAAAGAAAAAAAAAATTGGTTGTTCGTTAATATTAGCTAGCATGTTGTACAATGAACAATATGTTATGTGTTAATGAACAAAACAGTGGTGTCTAAAGAACAATTATAGTTTTATCGACATTATATGAAATAACATTGTCATACTGATATGCAAGAAAGTAGTGGAGTCGAAATAAGAAGTAATAGACTATTACTTTAAGCTTAAATGAGGTCAACTTACGTATTTGGGATGTCATTGTTTTTGACAAACTCATGGAGTTTGAAATTATTCAATGTTTCGTATGATTTTGGATCTACAGCCCTGGCAAAAAATGGACTCACTAGAATTGATGTTGGATTCTTTAACTTGTGTGGGTGGTCTTTCACCCCTTTCTTAGCACCAAAGGATGGGATGACTGATGAAGTATTTTCGATGGTCGTTTATACCTATCAAAGAATCCTTAGCTTAACCAACTCAGTAGAGCGGTAAGTAAGGGTCGAACCCACAGAGACTCGTGTAAATGTGTTATTGCTTATGTGCCAAGTAACTAATATGGGGGGTTTTATTGAATGAAAATCTAAACTACTATGCAAATTAGAAAACTAAATATGAATGCAAAAGATGGTTGTGAATATATATGAGAGAAATATGTTCAACTAGTTAAATCCATCATAGATATGCTTATTGATCATTGATTCTTTTGATTCTCAATTCCCTTGAATAATCTACCGTGGATTATTATCCAAAACTTTATATTTAGTTGAAAGAGCTAACAGTCTGAACAACCCTAATCATCTAAAAACCTAGAACAACGTCTAGATTCAATTAAACGACAGCTTTAAGTTCAAAGTATCGATAGAAACAAATACTCAACGCAAACAGCTAATCAAGTTATCTGTGGTTTATTCCCTCTACAACTGAATAGCCTGAACGGGTCTAAACAATTATAGTTTCTACTTTATCTAATCAATCCCAAACGGGACTTGATCAAATTAGTTGTAAATTAACCTAGAAATTCTATTAGGTGGCCAATCTAACAAAACCCTAGAATAAATCTGATTCAATTAAGCACAGGGAATAAAACCTATTCAAGTTGTTGAGAATCAATCAAACCTCACAATATTATGCAATCTATGATTTCAATAACTAGTCAAACACAAAGAAATTAGCAATGCATAATTGAAATTAAAATCAAACTTACAAAGGTTTCAAAGTCTGACTCAAGAGAGAAAAACCCTAGCCTCCAAAAGTTGATCAAAAGTTATGATAAAAGATAGATTAACAAGAGTTTTAAATATGCCTCCCCAAATAATCCTTCAAAACCCTACAATTAAGCTTAAAAGTCGGACAAGATATAATATAAGCCCAAAAAGGTCGAGCCTAATTCTCTGCCCAAGACATCTCCGCGTAGAAAGCCCGATTGCTCGGTCTTGCACAATGCGCGGCCGCGCAATTATACCATCTCGCGCAATTAGCCTCGGTTCAGCATTCAAGCGACACTTCAGATGCTGTTTTGACCCCCTTTGAATTGGAATTTGGACTCGGAGTAAAAACATGAATTGTATCTCTTTGAATTAGCTTTCCAGTGATACCAAATTCAGCTCCATCCGAGCATTATATCTCCCAAACCAAGCCTTTCAAGATAGAGGTGTCGAAACAAGAACTCCAATGCATAGCCCGGATGTAAGCGTTCTTTTCCCACAACTTCTTGGTCCTTAACTCTTCTAATCTTCACTTGTATCACTATAAGCTTCATCAAACTCCTCCATAGTCCACTAAGATCCATCCCATCCACGCTTGTTTACCTAAAGATCTGCAAAACCGAACAAAACAAGCGCAAAACCCGAATTTCCTAGAAAACCTAAAAACCTAAGAACTAGACTAAACTAAGCTAAAACCATGCAAAATAAACATAAATATGCATCCTAAACACTACCTAAATGCAAGCTATCAAATTCCCCCATGCTTAACCCTTGCTTGTCCTCAAGCAAGACATAAATCCAAATCACTCCATAGAAATGCAATCATACATTCATCTCAAGTCAAACAAGCATTTCACATATAATCAAAAACCCGACCAAGACTTCCTAACATGCATTATACAAGCAAAAAGCAAAGATCATTCATTCATTCTAGACCTCACCAAGGTAAATGTGTTTGCACTCAAACTCTCAAGTGTTTAAGGGTATGTGTTTCACTCAAAATCAACCATGAAAACTAGACTACCATATGCTTGCATCAGAGTTCTA
Organism: Fallopia convolvulus; assembly: GCA_964016875.1. Taxonomy (NCBI): domain Eukaryota; kingdom Viridiplantae; phylum Streptophyta; class Magnoliopsida; order Caryophyllales; family Polygonaceae; genus Fallopia; species Fallopia convolvulus. Next base: position 12,532,356 of record OZ024721.1, read on the forward strand.
AATCTCCACCGCTGGGGATCAAACACATAACAAAAATCATGAGGTCTTTTTAAGGCTTGTAACGGGGCCAAGGTAAAGAGAGATTTGGAAAGGATAATATTTGGCCTGTGGTGCTAAATCCGAGATAAAGAACTAATCCTAAACCCAACTCAACACTTTTTCTTCTTACTTCACTTCCCAACTTCCTTTCTCAACTCCATACATTTACAATTAAGCACTTTGCTTCTTTCTTTCTTTTTTTCCTTTTCTTTGCCTCTTTTTCAACTCTTTTCTTGCATATTAATGAAGACCACTAACAATTTAAGCAACTTTTCTTTTGCTTTTCTTTTGAAATCAAACTTTTCATCTTCATTTTTTTTTCACTTTGCTCACACAAGAGTTTTAATTTCCTCTTTTTCCACCTCTTTCTCAAACTCCCCCATACGTACATCAAACTCACACAAAACATAGTCAACCTAAAGTCCTAAATCCCGGATCTTGGGTTAAGCTTATTAGGCTAGGAAAATTTTGTGGAGCTATCAAAAATAGGCTTAAAGCTTAAAAGAAATGGGGTGTCAAGAACATGGATCTTGTAAGGTAGGAAGGGAAATAATAAGCTATAAGAAACATTGCCTCAATCATTTTAATGTCATGCATTCAATCATATAAAGCAGCCTTGAAAAAGAGTATTAACGCAAGTTCTAGAGCTAGATAATCACGGTGATACACTCAAGAATTTTTTAGAACAGACATATCATGAAAGGCCAAAAATCTCACAAGGCAAATTTTGTCTAGAACTTTAGAATGAATCAAATACTCATGCTAAATACATGCTCCATCCTTATAATCAAAGTAATCAATCAATGATCATGCTTATATCATATAAACTTCAGTAAATCATGCAAATCATGGGTTAGGACTTATACTTAGCATAGAAACACAAGAGGTATCAAACAATGGGGAAATAAGAACCTAAATGCAATATTTTTGTATTTTTTTTCAAATTTTTCTGATTTTTTTCATTTTTCAAGATTTTAATCAATGCATGCAAAAATATGCCTCCCAAAATAATCCTTCAAAACCCTACAATTAAGCTTAAAAGTCGGACAAGATATAATATAAGCCCAAAAAGGTCGAGCCTAATTCTCTGCCCAAGACATCTCCGCGTAGAAAGCCCGATTGCTCGGTCTTGCACAATGCGCGGCCGCGCAATTATACCATCTCGCGCAATTAGCCTCGGTTCAGCATTCAAGCGACACTTCAGATGCTGTTTTGACCCCCTTTGAATTGGAATTTGGACTCGGAGTAAAAACATGAATTGTATCTCTTTGAATTAGCTTTCCAGTGATACCAAATTCAGCTCCATCCGAGCATTATATCTCCCAAACCAAGCCTTTCAAGATAGAGGTGTCGAAACAAGAACTCCAATGCATAGCCCGGATGTAAGCGTTCTTTTCCCACAACTTCTTGGTCCTTAACTCTTCTAATCTTCACTTGTATCACTATAAGCTTCATCAAACTCCTCCATAGTCCACTAAGATCCATCCCATCCACGCTTGTTTACCTAAAGATCTGCAAAACCGAACAAAACAAGCGCAAAACCCGAATTTCCTAGAAAACCTAAAAACCTAAGAACTAGACTAAACTAAGCTAAAACCATGCAAAATAAACATAAATATGCATCCTAAACACTACCTAAATGCAATATATCAATGACATTTGCTTTAGATTTGCCTTTAGCAACAACCTATAATTAATGTAATCACACTTAGCTACTGTTTAATCATATGCAATTTAAGGCCTTGTTTCACTTTCACCATAAAACCCCTTTCTACACAAAAATTACTTTTAATACTCTTGAAATCTGTGTCACTCTCTCTGCTTTTTACGTTTTTCAAGACACTAAAAATCAATTTTCATCCAAAAATCCATTTCTACCCACAAGTGAAACAACCCCTAAATTACATAAGGGAAAAACATTTATGGTTAGTTAGATAACAAACGACATGAATTCATCGTACATGTGTTATGACATCAAGGTCTTTGTCTTTTTGAATTTCCTGCATATGAGTTCCAATGTTAACACGGTTATGGAAGTAAACCGACAATTTAAAAGAGGAAAAACAATTTTTAGCTTGCCTGCACAATATTCATAACCGCATTTTCATTCGACTGTTGGAGTTGGGGTTGGATTTCTCGAATTGAATTTGGTGGGGTCACCACATCAGCAATGCCCAAATCAAAACTAGGCAATTTCTCAATTGTAACACCCCGATAATTTATAAGGGATTGAGGTGTTACCCATATTAACAAGAGCTCTTCCTTTTCTGGGTTCGAGTGAGGACAAATAACTCAAAAGTTAAGCATGCAAGGGCGACAGTAGTACCGGGATGGGTGACCTCTTAGGAAGTCCTCGGGTTGGCATGAGATAGCGCTTCCAAAGGCTTGGGCCTTACAAATGGTATCAGAGCCGACTCTGGGTTACGAGTTGGCTTGGCCCGGTGGGCGGTCACTCGACCCAGATGGCGGTGCTTGGGCCTTGACGAGGACGTCAAGTGTTTAAGTGGGGGAGATTGTAACACCCCGATAATTTATAAGGGATTGAGGTGCTACCCATGTTAACAAGAGCTCTTTCTTTTCTGGGTTCAAGTGAATACAAAGAACTCAAAAGTTAAGCGTGCAAGGGCGAGAGTAGTACCGGGATGGGTGACCTCCTAGGAAGTCCTCGAGTTGGCATGGGATAGCCCTTCTAAAGGCTTGAGCCTTACATCAACATACTCAATATGACTTTTGTGAACTATTGCACTATTGGAATTATCACGAGCGGCTTGTCAATTTGTAACCACCGGGAGAATAATTTCACTATTATTAAAGGATTAATCCATTTATCATACAATTAAGATATTAAACTACTACACAAATGGTATTTTATCCCTGGCGTTTTTTTAAATACATCCCTGATATAGGCTAAAACAAGCAAGGGATAAATGCTGAGGGTATAATAGATCTAATATCCCTGATATAAAAAAAAAACAAGCCGGGGATATTAGACCTGCTTCATCTAATAAAAAAAACCAACCTAATATCCCTGATATATGCAAACACAACACGCCAGGGATATTAGAGTTTTTCTTCTTATTAAAAAATGGTCTAATATCCCAGGTATAAATATTCACGCCCGAGATATTAGAGTTTTTTTATTAAAAAAAAATATAGCATTCATTTTCTACATATAGCAAGAAATACTACATTTTATTTCTTTTGGATAAACCTACATTTTATTTCTTACATGTATAAGAATACACCAAATCTAAACAAGTCAACAACAGAAGCATCATCAAGGCCTTCTCCTTTTGTTGCAGATGTCTTGAAAATAGCCCATTGACCTCTCTTAATCTTGTGCAACTCTAATGCCTCAATCACAGAAGCATCATCAAGGGCACTTGGGAAATCTTGTAAATTCAAAGTACCAACAGAAGTCAACATAAGTATTGAAAACACATGAATTTAGCAGACAACCATCTCCTGAATTTTAGTTGAGGAATTTAGCCAACATGTGATTTGATTTCAATGTCAAAAAATTCTTAACTACAACAGTGGTGGGCAATATCGAAAACACAGACAGTACTAACATGCTTGATTGCAAAGATGAAAACAACAACACCTTTTAACTCTTCTTCCTGAAGAAAAAGAAGAATCATATTAATGTATGAGCCTTCTAACCTCTCACATTAGTTAAAAGAAATACACAAGTACATAACAGTTTAATCACCAATATATTAGAACTCCTAAACCGTTGTTGTCTATCTTAAAAGGAGTTCTCACCATAGCATTGCAAACAATTAAGGTTAATTGCATAAACACTGCAAATCGGCTACTCAATGATATCATATACAAGCATGCAATTGAGAAGTGATGAAATCTATAAAATAAATTGAACAACTCCAATTTTCTATTTTTTTCCTGAAAAGAACAAACTGGTATACTCCAAAATTGAAACTCTAACTTTTACGAGACTTCCAACTTTGATCCACTTTAAACTCCTCATTTTAGTGGGAAAATGAAAACTTTGACATGAAGATTTTCCAGAAATCAGTACATGGAAAAGGTAGTTTCAATGTCAGTGTCAAATGCCAAGTAGACATGACAGATTCAGAGTAATGAAATGAAGATACTAACCTTCTTCTCTGCAGCCAATCTCAACTTACCCCAAAAACCGTTTGCAAAGATCATGTACAAGCCGGTTTAGTTATGTAGCCATTTTCTACCACATTAGAAAGTTCATATAGAATATTCATTAGAAAAAAATACACATGTATGACATCATAGCTGCTTGAGCTTCCATAGGCAACTAGATGAGGAACAGATTGAAAACACTTACCCTTCTACATGCTTGAACTATGTCTAATTTTGGAGGCTCGCTTTGCAGAGAGGTGATACAAGTATCAACCCGATAATACGCTCTCTATTCTTAGTCTGCAACACATAAGGACGACTGCTTATTCACAACCTAACATGAAAATGCAAAAAACTTGTAATTAATAAGCTGAGAACATACTGCAAACATGTTGAGAGGATGTAAGCCCCTATTGTAGCTCCTATGCACATTATGATATGCATTTCCTTGAGCAAGAAATTATAAGCAAAACAGAGTATCTAGTAAAGGCAAGAAAGAAGAAACATAAGCATTTCTTTAAGCATAATAACTGCACCAATCAATTTATATGCAAGTTTCATACTATGTCACCAGACTATTACCTAAAGAAATTTATAGTCTCAAGGATCTGATCTGCCAAGTTTTTTTCCAAATGGAACTGAGTCAATAGGACAAATTGCACCAACTCCCAACTGCAACAACTCTTGACAAGATTATTACAACGTAAATGTGAGTATAGGATAAAAGAAACTTAAAATCAACAGTGAACACTACAGAAAGTGCAAAAAATATACAAACCTCATGTCCAGAAGGACTGATATGGTAAATGTAGAAGTTATAGAGCAACAAAGAGGCAGCTCATGATAAAAAAGAGTCATGAAAACAAGATATATCTATAAAAAGCACGTGCATCAATTTCATTATTGTTATTTTCATTGACTAATAACATCAAACATAAACTTGGTGAGGAATTAACTGCCCAGGGAATAAAATTTACGCCTACAATGGTAGTTTGTCAGTGATGAGAAGTTTTCTAATACTGAAAAAGAATGAACCTTTTTTGCTACTCAAGATCTAAAGCTAAATCGGGAAAGGTCACCAAGCTTGACTTTTCCCTCATCTCATTTAAAACAACCAACTCAAGTTGCTATATAAATAGGTTGCAAAGTTCGGTAAATATTTGAGACAAATCAAACTTAACAAGCTAAGATCATATTGATAATGAAAACACTGTTGAAGCCAAGATCACAAGGCTGTAAAGAAATTTTTTAAATGTTAAGCAAAATTTCTAATTTTCTATTAATTATAATTGCTCAAATGAAATTTTCATTAACAAAATACTAAATAACCTTGATTGTAGAGCATGGAGCAGGGGGGAGAGAGAGTGAAAGAAGAAAAAGCAGCGGAGGAGAGTGCCCTTCTTCGTCTCCCTCTGGCTTCAACTTCAACTGCAGAATACCCACAACTTCAACTGCATAAGAAAGAATCACCAATCAACCGTGTGCAAAGAAATTGGAGGAAAGGATGAGACATTGCAAGAAAGCCAGAAATAAAATCACCATTCAAACAAGATGTTCCTGTATCTTGTATCAACTAAAGCTCTACTAACTTTACATAAACAAAACTGATAAAAATGGCTCATCTTTTTCTTATAAAAACCCATCAAGATGAGCCATTGCATCAGGCCTCACAAAACAATCACATTATTAAACTTTGAATAACATGCAATGTTAGATACAAGTGAGGTTAGCCGTTCTCAGCCACGCGCCAGTGATACAAAACAAGTGAAAATTTGGATCTCAATTAGAAATAAGAACCAGAATTGACAGAAAGATTAGGAAACAAAATTCAATTAAGAAGGACAAGCTCAAACCGAACAATTTGGAGACGAATTTGTAGACCTGACGAGGCAGCAAAGATATGTCGGCGGTGAAGAATCCGAATTCTTTGAGAAGGACAAGCTCAAAGCGAATAATTTGGAGACGAATTTGTAGACCATGACGAGGTAGAGAAGATAGGCCGGCGGTGAAGAGTCTGAATTCTTTTTCCCCGAGTCCATCATTCCATCCCGATTCTCTCTCTCCGGTTCCTTCCTAGAGTTGTTTATCAATTGAATGAACTTGCACTGCCGCTCCTGAAAATCAATGAGGAGAAGTAGGTCGCGCACCGTCGACCGCCACACCTTCCCCGGGAGAAGAGAGATTTTGGGATCAACTTAGGGTTAGGGATTGAGAGAACGCTCCGAGGTTTTCACTTTTCAGACTTATCATCAATGGTATGGATTTTTTTATTTGTTTTTTTTAACTTCACACATAATATCCTTGAGGTTACTTAATTCGGGATATTTGTTTAACTTTTTATCCATGGCGTGTCTCTTTTTATTCCATCAGGAATATTTGAGTTTGCATTTCTAATACTATATTTTCATTTATCCATGACGTTTTTAAAAATTATCCAGGATAATTGCTTTTTATTGATTTAAAAAAAAGGAAAAATATTTTTCTTAGTATCTTACCTTATTTTATCCCTGATAAAAAACACCTGGGATATTATACCTAGAGATAAAATGCTATTTGTGTAGTAGTGTAAATTTAATACCTCTTTGGTAATGTCTCCATGATCCACTTCAATACCTATATCATCGGTTAGTAGATCGAAACTTTGCCAATTCTTAGCATTATCCAATATATTCTTCTTCTTCTTACTATTTTCCATATCAACCTCATTAACCCATTTGAGGAGCTCTAGGTCTTGCCAAATAGAATGTTGAGATTGTGACCATAAAGGTTCCAATTGGCTAGGGCCACATTGATCATTTTCTTTTGATGACACATTGTCCCCACCTATTAGATGAACATTAGTTTGATGCTTTAGTCTAGCTTCGGTGTCTGTCTTCAAATCTTCTAGCATATTTTGTGTAAGATCATCCAAATCATCAATTATAGAAGCTAATTGATGTATGTTGTTACTTATTCTTTCAAGCCATTTCTGCACCACCAAATAAGACATCATATACAAAGGATGATAACAAGAAGTTTAACACATACTTCGTTTTAATACCATATATGTGAGGACATACCTTCTTTGCACATTCTAGATCTACTTGTTCTTCTAGATTAATAGGTGGCACATTATCGTTGTCATCTTGTTCAGGCTAAATTATGTGTCTTTCTTGAACACGTCCTAGAACAAAAGAACCATGAGCCATCTCTTCTTGTTCCCTTTGCTTAAGGGATTGAGTATCCCATCTCTTCAAACTAGGGAATGTCGTCTCATTTTTATTTCCAAATAAGTAAATGCAGTCAACATAGACCAACTGAAATAATGTTTATACTTCCTACAATAATGTAAATATTTCAAGTGTATGAACAACAACATATTATCATATGAACAATGACATATTGTTAAAAGAACAACATGATTATATCGGTATATACATTTTTGTACTTCCTATATTAAGGTAAATATTTCAAGTGTATGAACAATCATATTATCATATGAACAATAACATAGTGTTAAAAGAACAACATGATAAAACCAGTGTATAAATGTGTAACATAAATATTTTCAAGTGTATGCACAACATCATATTATCCTATGAACAATGACATACTGTTAAAAGAACAATTGATAAACTCAGTATTTCTATTTCCTTTAACGTAAATATTTCAAGTGTATAAACAACGTCATATTGTCCTATGAACAATGACATATTGTTAAAAGAACAACATGATAGAATAAGTATTTGTACTTCCTTCCTATATGAAGGTGACCAATGTCGTAGTGTTCAAAGATCAACATGATAAAAATGGAACTACATTAATATAACATAAACAAAATCATATTAGTGTTAAATCATAGCAAAACCAATTTAGTATAATTATTGAAGAAGATACATCAAGATATATTTATTTCATTTGTAAGTGAAAAAAGTTTAAGAATAATACTGTCAGGAAAGCCATTGGACCTTTAAAATATGATTTCGCCCCTGATTCCAAGATTTCTTTGCTTCCATTAGACATCTTGTCAAGTATCCACACCAATTTATTTCGGGAATTTTACCAATATTCCTCAAAGATCAAAGGCAAGATACGGTGACCTTTCCATTAGGTTTTGATTCACACAACAATGTAGCAAACAAAACCATGAAGCATCGAATGAAAAACGGGCCAACATCAACTTCATCAGCACACATCTTTTTAACCAGCTCACATGTCTTAACTTTGTCCATGGAGATGTGAATTCTGTACCCCATTCCTCTACGATATCAAAGTTCACAAACTTGCTAAAAATTTTGGTTTCTTCCCCTCCAATTGGTAAGCCAAGCGCAACATGGATGTCTTCATCAGTTATCTCAATTCTCACCCCGTCTTCCATCCTCAATGAGAAATTAAGAGCCTCGAAATGATCTAACAACCAATTCCCCATGTCTAGCAAACTCCCAAACCAAATTTGCCTAATTGCATTCTTCTTTTCATCACTTAGCTTTGCAATGCAATTTGTAAAGGCTGTGGAAATAGACCGTGTCATTAACATTGTGAAAATAGGCTTATTCAAGGGTGCTACCTGAACATGTTGATCCACCTGTAACTTCATTTTGGGCTTTCCTTCATTTCCTTTTGCTTTTTTTGCTACCATTTTCACTTTTGTTTTTTCAACATTATCCCCCATTTTCTTCCTTGTCTTCACTATACTTTTCTCAAATATTTTCTCCCTTTGTTTCCTTCTCTTCACAATATTCATTTTGAATGTATGATTCCTATAAAGATCAAGTTTTTTTCTTAGTGTTTTAAATCCTAACATATAATTTCATACATAAAACATAGATTTTAAAACTAGTCATTACCGTTAATCTTCCTTATTCAAAAGAACTTTATCATTAGTGTTTGCATCAACATATGTTGCATTATGAGGAAGAGTATCATCTAAACCCATGGTAGGATTTGAAGCAACAACAACTCTGGTTGGACACCTATTCATAATAAGCATGAACAATGACTACAAATTGAAAGAACAACCCTATATAATAAAATGAACAAGCATATATCATTTCATGAACAAAAATAATGAATGATGATGATTGACCCGTTCTATTGTGTAGCCAAATCTATTGTTTCATGTCTTTTCATTATCTTGTCCTGCTTGTCCTCTAGATTTTTCTTTGGATTTGAAGCAACAATAACTCTTGTTGGACAACTGTAATAACCATGAACAATCACTAAAAATTAAAAGAACAACAATATATAAAACAATGAACAACAATGCATCATTGCATGAACAAGTATAGTGAATACAAAAATGATGATGCTTTACTTTTTATTTTGTGACGCTAGATCTATTGTTTCATGTCTTTTGTTTATTGTATCATGCTTGTCCTCTAGAGTTTTCTTTGGTGTAGAACTACCATGATCTTTATCAGTATCACACAAACCAAGTGTGATCTCCACATCATCATCCGAAGTTTCACTATCTGTTGAACTATTCATTGTATTGCTCAGTAGTTCATTCAAAATCGGCTTCTTCTTAGGAATGGTTTGTCTTGGAAAGACCCAAGGTTGCAATCCGGTCTTTAAATTGAGAGGTGGAAGTCCACATCTTCCTCTAATACTGAAACTATGTTCTTCATCATCCTCTTTGTTCTTCTTCTTAGAAGTCATGTTTCCTATATTTAAAAGCATGTAAACAATGTTATAATAAACAAAATTGTTCATGAACTACACTATATTATAAAATGAACAATAATATGGTTTTTAATGAACAATATAAAAAAACAGAAATGTTACACAACCTGTATTCAATTTGAGCGGTGGAAGTCCACATTTTTCTCTAATACTTAAACTATGTTCTGTTTCATCATCTTAGTTCTTCCTCTTAGGTGCCATTTTTCCTATATTACAACCATGTAAATAATAGTAGATAAACAAGAGTAGTATCTAACTTTCTGAATGAAATCAATATGAAGAACACACAAACAGGCAAAACAACATTCAAAACCTTATAACATAAAAAGGGCAAAAAGGCAAAACGAACATAAAAAAGGCAATTAAAGAACGACAATCACGATAAATGAACCCAAAATCGAAGAACAACATGTTTAAGAGAACCGCAATCAATGAGCTACAAAATCAATAGTAAATCAAGAAATCAATGAACGATAGGTATATCTCCTAACTATTTACACTAAATTACCTATTTACTAGAACCTAATTGACTGGCTGAAAGTCGTCCTGCCAAATCAAAATATAATTCCCTAATTACTCAACTAGTATAGTCGGTAAGTCGGGGTCGAACCCAAGAGACACTTGTATCCTAAGTTATATTATTATCAACTCAATTAATTAACAAAAGGGGTATTGTGAATTGTAATCTAAACTAGGAAAATTAAAGCAAACAAAGCAAAGATTGAGTTTTTATCAGATTAGGAAAACAATCCTATTCAAGTATCCGCTTTCTTTATCAAGTTATTGATCATTGATTCAAACAAGTTATTCCATTTGGTTATTCCTATCCTGATCATAAATAGAACATGGCAACGAGACATGCAAAGTTAATATCCAAATAATACATGAAACGATCATAAATCATAAGGACATTAGCAATGAGAATAAGGATAAGCAGGATACATGCAATTGAATTCCAACGAGTCAAACAATCACCATGCATTCAAATCTCTTTCTCAACTGTTTTAGTACAATGAGTCCTAAATCAATTGAGTTGCTACAAAGATTAGGTTTTGCTATGAGAAAACCTAGATCTAGCAATAGAGAGTATTAATTCCAACTAGTAGGCCAGACAAGCAGAAATCAACACAATCAATATTAATTAAGCACAAGAGAATTGAAATAACCTGTAAGGAATAAACTTGAGAAAGAATCTCACAATAAACTTGAATCCGAAAGCTTCAACTTGAATAGAGTTGAAGAGAATCTAGGATTTTAGTTCTCCATAGTAGAAAGAATACAAACTAGAATAATATAAATTAGGTCTAAGAGATATATATCCTAACAAAGGTGAAAACAAGGCTTAAATAGCTAACTCCAAACGCATACTAAAAAGAAAAGAAAACTAAATAATAAAAGATAGCAGAAAATCTCCATCTCGGATCGCCGACATTGACACCCGCGGGCTCGGGATAGTGAACCGCGAGCACCGTTTACCCAATTGAGACGATGTTGTTTTGACCGTGAAACCGCGGGCGCGGGGTGGTGAACCGCGGTCGCGGGTCTTCTCTTGACAACATTTTGATGGAACTTTCGGAGGTGGTTTTGACCTACTTAGAGTTGGTATTTGAACTCGGAGTAAAAATATGAATTGTAGCTCTTCAAGTTAGCTTTCCAATGATACCAAATTCAGCTTCATCCGATCATCGTAGCTCCCGAACGATGCGTCACAAGAAAGTGGTGCCAAAACAACTCCAAATCAACACTTGACTTCAAAATCTTCTTAACACTCTTGATTTCTTCACTTTAGCTCTTGACTTCGACTTTCACAAAACACTTATAAAAACATGCTAAACCACTCATGATTAATGCTAACAAGTCCTAGATACGATGTACAAACTACAGTGTATCACTAATCCTATATTTATATTTATATAACATAATTTATATTTATTTAAATAACATATAAAATTGAAAAAATTGTTCATTTATGACCAATCCCATAAATAAGTTCAAATAGAAAAAAGATATAAAAATAATACAACCACTATATCTAATTCCAATTTATGACCTATTTAATTTTGATAAAACTCAACTTTTATTGATCTTCCAATTCATTTTGAATATTTACAATAGTTAATGGATAAAAAAATAAATGTTTGATTATAAAAGGTGAGTAGAGATCACATGAGGAAATAACTTAAAGTGAAAATGAGGATTAATGAGGACCATTGAATAATTCTAATCTAACGGCTCTTATTTTATTTTGAAATCATTAAACGGGTGTATTTTTGTCCATTCATGTTTAAAATAATGTTCCTCTTTCTTTCCTCTTCATGTTGAAACTTGACAATGGAGAACACCCCTACGCCCTACATTCGATCGAGTTTGATCCCAATGTCCACCATTGATTCTCATTGAACTTTCAATGTAATCATGAACGAAATAAATACAAATTTAAACTTCAATATCGTTTTTGTTCCATATCCGATTGCAAGCAATCCATAAAGGCCAATATAATTCTATTTTTGTATCAAGCAAGAATGATCATGTCTTCAATTGAAGTTTGAATTTGATGCTTATTATATTATTAATAATGTAGGTATAGGCTATATACAAGCTGTAATCAAGCCTATGTGTTGAAATTTCACAAGGAATTGACAATCAAAAGAGTTCCTAGGATAAAGAGGTTCGGTCCTAGATCGCTCACCAATTGTTCGACAAAATTCCTCAACCAAAAAGTGTAACAAAAAATAGATCAATTTGAATTTTTTGCTTGTAATAATAGGTTCTAACAAGGTTTCTATAAAAATAGGGGAGCTCGTACATCTTTAGGAAAAAGAGTGACACGTTAGATGAGCTTTTGAGGGGTATCAAGGGGATTATTGAGAAGTTAGATACTCTTAGTAAATGGAATGACAAGGTACTACATGTGTGAATATGTAATTGTAGAATTCTACCTGGGAAGGTGAAGGTGGGAAGAAGATGTTGATCAAACAAACTAACACTATAAAATTTGAATGTAATAGTATAAATCAATTGGCGAGGGAAAAAGTTTACTGATTTTTTAATGCACTTTAATTAATTTAGAATGCACTTTTTCATATTTGAAATGCACTCTACATAGTTTGGAATGCAATTTTACAAATAACTAGAGTTCTAACGTCGTCCTTTGGACGAGACAAAGTTTGTGTTCTATGTTTATATAATTTAAATATTTACGTTTTTGAAAATCAAAACATGTGATCAAGCATACTAATTAGAGTCAATTTAATTACATGTGATAAGAAAAATTCTTATATTTGCTTGATCTCTTATCTTCAATTAATGGGGCATTTATATTGTCAAAAAAAAAATTATTTTCTTAATTAGGATTTTGAAAATTAATAGGACATTTATGATGACAAGAGGGACAACTTTATATGTTGTTAAGATTAAGATTGTATCTTTTTTTAAAGAAAAATGATATTATGTCTTCATCTGCTTTTATATCACACATAGAGTTTATATTTTTTTTCCTAAAAGAAGAGTCTCAAGTTTTTAAAAGAAGATAAATAGTCATTGTGTTGAGAGGGATTTACTTGACCAATAAATAAATTTATAGATCAAGATCTCGCTGAGTATAGAGGAGACAGGTTCGTCCATGAGAAGTCTATGCTTAGTTACTAATCTAAAACACAAAAGAAATAGCAAACAGAAGCAAAACAAAGCAAAACAATCTAGGAACTGAAAGGGCTTGGTACCGACCTTGTTAGGGTCGATAACGAGGTGAAAACTCGAGACGAAAACCAAAGTAATCAAAAAAACAAACAGGCTCGGTATCGAGGTTATGTAGGTCAGTAACGAGGAAACTGGGAATTTAGGGTTTTTCACAAGCGAGAGAAAGATCTAGGATTTAGGGTTTACCAATTTAAACAATATGATTCATGAAGATCATGCCTTTAAACACAAGTAATCAACTTTCGTTGAACAAACAAGCAAATCAATCAACTTTCATAATTAATTCACTTTATCTACTTATTTTTATCTAAAATTCTCAACTTTCATTTCAAACTTTATCTCTATTCAAATTCACAACTTTCTCTTTCGATTAAGTCATAAATATGAATTACTTCAACTTTCATCAAAGCATAAGCGCAAACAAGTAGAAAAATAGATAAAAGGCAATCAATTCATTTAATAATATCATCATTCATGCACAACTATGTTGGGTTTTTACCCCAATCCTAAAACAAGAGAACTACTCACTCATGGTTGAGAAGAAACAAACAATAAGATTGAAGGAAAACACGAGTGTGAATTAAACTAAAAACTTACTTGAATTCAAAACTACAATTGTCTTCAACACCAACTTAGAACACAAGAAACCCTAGAACAATTCTCTTCCTTGCACCCTAAGTAAAAATCTTGTCTCTCCAATCCTTTAAACTTGCGTGAATAATAAAAAGAGAGAGAGCTCCCCAAAACTTGTCCAAACAAGGGTTTAAATACTAAAGGATCTATCTAAAAAGTTTCCTTAAAGATAAATACTATTAAACTTAAAAGATCTCGGAATAATTTCACTAAATGCACATAGTCGGCGTAGCCCTACCGACACGGGACCCTCGGTACCGACCCCGTCAGGGTCGGTAGGACTCTCTTGCTGGACTCTTGATTCTATCTCTTGAAGACCTCGGTACAGACCCAAGATGGGTCGGTAACGAGCTTGTCTTGGCTTATCTTCCTCTTATTCTTCACTTCTCTTTCCTTTAAATTCCTTGAGATTTTCTTCCAATGTCTTCTCCTCTTCTCTCTTAGCATGCTCCTCTCCTTCAATGTCCTCAAATGCTTCCAATCCGCTTCAAAAACTACACATAAACACAAAACAAGCACAGTTTCCATACTTTTCACAAAATATGCAAACTAAACCAAAAGACACACAACACACACAAAAACACAACTAAAAAAGACCTAAAAACCTAGAAACACACTCTAAAACAAGGCTAAAAAACATGGACATCGCATTTTGTAAATATGTATATAATGTCTTTGAAATAAATCTGTAAATACTTATTATATTTTAATATTGATGAAAATCAATAAATAAATGTGGAGCATTTATTTAACTTGAGAGGGACAGCTCTTATAGTTGTAAAGATATGACATGCAGTTTTTACTAATTTTATAATGCACACAACACACTTTGAAAAGCACATTAACTATTTTAGTATGCATTTTTACCGATTTAAAATGCACTCTACCTAATTTAGAATGCACTTTTGGTAATTACATGACATGCACTTCTACTGATTTTAAAATGCATTCTACCTAGTTTTGAATACATCTCTATTCATTTGAAATGCACTTTTGAGGAGGTAGAGGAGGAGGATGGGGTCATGGCAGTCAAAGAGGGCGGATAAGGTGTAGTGGAAGGGGATATTGAAGGCTTGTTGGTAGTCGAAGACATGAAGTGAAGGGAACGGAGTTGGCAGGAGATTTTAAAACTTGTGGAGAAAGTGTGAGGATGTGTGTGATTATTAGGATTGTAATTGATAAGATTAGTTCCTCCATATTCATATTTGATTTTGCAAGAAGTTAGTTTTCTTTTCTTGTTTTTTGTTTCTTTGATGATATTCAAGAATTTAGAGCAACATAATAAGTGTGTGTTACATATTGACTATGACAAAAAAAGGGGTCAAAGAAAGTTGAAGTGAATGTAAAGATTTGCAAGTAAAATTAGATTTTTTGTTGAAATTACAAGCTTCTCTTTAGATTGAAAAGTTAGTTTTCTTATAATGTTTGATAAGAAATTATGGCCGAAATTTGGATGACCATTAAAATAATATGAAGCACACATTACAAACAAAAAATCTTTGGACAAGTAAGGTTACTAACTTTCATAGACTCAGAAATAAGAATATCTTATTTTATGCACAACGAATAAGAGAATTTAGAACAACTTGATTAGAAAATATCATCTTTACATTATTTGTAATTAGGAGACTAGATATAGGAGTGCTTTTTGTCGTGGATTTTAGCCCCCAATAATTAAACTTGCACTCTCATGAAATATATAATAAGGCAAAAGCCACAAAAAAAAAACAGCTAATCAATCATTACTTAAAAAACTTGCTGATCAAATTAGCCCATTTAGGATTCGAACCCACATATTTGTGCGTAAGCATATTACTCTTCCATGCATGACATGCATTTTAGGCCCTTGTACATGCATGATATGCCACTGCACTATATATGAGTAGAATTGCATTATATGTGATTATAAATGCACTTTATGCCCTTAAGTATGCACTATACATGAATTATATTTGTGAGTGGCAAACCACTATAATGCCACTGCCAAATTTTGGAAAGTTTAGATTTCAAAAGCAATGAAAACAAAATTGAAAAAATATAAATGCACGTTTACTAATTAATTTGAAATGCACTTTTGCATACTTAGAATGCACTTTACTAAATGTATATTAATCCACTTTGAGTAATTTGGAATGCACTTTACTAAACACAAAGACACTCAATTTGGAATGCACTTTTATTTATTTAGAATACACTTTTACTAATTTAAAATGCACTTTTACTAACTTTAATGCATGTTAGTAATCATAGAGATACTCAATTTGGCAAACACTTTTACTTATTTAGAATACATTCTTACTAACTTGAGATGCACTTTTACTAACTTGAAATGCCCCTTTCTATTTTGGAATGCACTTTTACTTACATGGAATGTACTTTACTAAAAACATAAACATTTCATTTGACATGAACTTTGATTTACATGGAATTCACTTTTACTAATTTTAAATGCACTTTTAGTAACAATTCACATTTCATTTTATGCATTATAGAAACAATTAAATTGGCAAGCTCTACCAAAACTTGGCCACTGAACACCAAAACATGTTAATTTTACAAACAAGCTCTACCATTGTAATCTTGATATGCAATCAAAACATTGCATGCATTCAGATGACTACCTTGACTAAAACAATAAGGCTAAAAATTGGTTGGTAGGAGTACAAGGAAAAAAACGATATTGTCAATTTCAAGGCAAATTCAACTTGGGTTTGTCAGGGTTAACTTTGAGGTCGATCTCGAAAGCCTCTAGCATAAGAAGTGGTGGAAATAGCAAGCTAGCGACGATGTTGAACGGTGCCGGTCGACGGGGAGAAGGGGATGAGATAAACAACAGTGCCGAAAAGTGTGAGATGCGGGAGGAGCGAAGGGGTACTTTTTTTTTCTTATATAAAGGGTACATATTTCTGCTTATTTACAAAAATTATCGCCGCCTCCTTATTTCACCCTTTTTTCAATAAAACCCTCCTTTTAGTATCCACCCTCCATTTTCTCAATCTAATGGTTCCTTTTACTCCTAATTTTTCACTATAAGTCTCCTCCCCACTAGAACCTTACTCAACAGGTTGTTACCATTTGGTTGTCTCTTCAACTTCTCAAAATCTAGATTTAAAATGTAAGAAATCAAATCAAAAAAATAATTATGAATTTATCCATGTACAAATACAAAAACTGTAACTTGCATATGCTATTTTGTCTCTTCAACTTACTAACTTTCCACTTTCACCTTTAAATGCATAGACTAATTATGAGCACATAGTAAAAAATAGTTTCAACCTTCTACCTTGCTCTTTAGTTTACCCACATCATGTCGGAGGGTGATTGCATGACACAAGTGTCATGACTCATGACACACCCATTAAACTAATAATAAAGAATGGCAAAATACATATACAGACTCGTGTACTTGTGCAAAAAAGCCACTTAGATACCTCACTTTTGGTTTTGTTCTATTAAACACTTGAATTCAACCTTTTGTGTTCTATTGAGCACTTGGACGCTGATGTGGCATGATGCGTCGATTTCACTCTCTTTAAAGCGAGTGGAAAAGTACTATGTAGAAAGTTTTTTTTTATTCTTTTTCATTTTACTCTTTTTTCCTTTTTTCATTCATTCATTTTCTTAGTAGATTTGCGAAGGGAATGTAGGGTTTTTAAATTCTTTTTTTCATTCTTCTTTTTCGTTCTTCAATATATCCAGATCTCTAAAGCAACGAGACAAGGAAAGAGGGAAAATGACGGTAGACGAGGCGACGACGGGAGCGGCGCGGTAGGGTGGCGACATCGAACGTCGAACTAAACAAGATTCTCGGCGGAGGTTTCCTCTCCATGGGTGTAACCTCCGTGCCACAAGCCCACAATCTATCAACCAAAAAATTAAATTCAATTATGACACATCAAGAAGCACAATTCGAAAATATAGAAGGAGATAGCAATGGAGGAGATAGGGCAGGTGTACGCCATTCGAATCGACCGCTCTGACTCCCAAAGCATAAGAGGCCTTCGAGGGGGTCCTCTCCCTCGGCTTCGTCGAGGTCTTGGTCTACAACGTCACAGTGCCGCCGTCGGCCATCGACCCCTCCGTCGTCAGCGTCCCCGTGGCGTCGTTCGAGAAGTCGCTCGCCGTCTCCGTTGTCGGCGCCTTCCACTGCTCCCAACTGGTACAGACCAAAATTATGTACAGATATATCAGTTTTCTGATCTATAACCTTCCGAGTTAATTAAAAGATGGGGTGCATGTATTAGCAGGAATGGTGGGGAGGGGGGTAGAGGGACGATACTATTCACAAGATGCTCAACCCTAATTTTGAGATGGGAAAAAGAATTAATTACTCATTATAAGAATAAAGTGATGGAATTAAATAAAATTTATAATAAGGTTTTAAAAGGGTATTTTGAATAAAGTTATAAAGTTGTTGGATAGTGTAAGAAAAATATAATTAAAAATAATAATAAGAATTTATTATTGATAAATAAAATTAGTAATAATGTTTTGAATATTTATAAAGTAATAAGGTTTTCTTTTAGATTTGATTGTGACGTTGATTTTTTTGATCTCTCCATCTCCTTTCTTCCGCTTCTGTATCTCCACCTCATGGTATCTCTTTCTCCCCCACCTCTTTCCCCATCTCTTCGGCCATTTGACACGATTAGCTTCCTCTGCCTCCAAAGGCATAAATTTAACGATTAAAGAGATAGGAACCTTCAGACAATAAATTCATCACAAGGTTTAAATGGGAGCAAAGCGATCAGAGGAGGCAAAAAGAGGAAGACAGAAAAGAGGATGGAGATACGGTCATATAGCAACTAACTGGCCATATTCAAGTATTTAATCCCCATATTTGCTATTATGCTCCATCATAATCTTCCCAAATCCAACGACTCTTATTATAACTTCTGTTTCTCTACAATTCTATTAAGAAACAGTCACAACACACATTCTAAGCATTACTATTCAATACTTAGACATAAGTCTAACATACCATGTACTAACTCACACCGTAAAACCTTAACAAGCCTCCTTACATCAATTCAAGCTAACTTTAAACATTGAACTTAATGAAAATACGCTCATACTTGTGCAATGTACCAAAATACTTAGTGTCTTCCTAAAAAAGCAGCCACCACGAAATGTATTAAACATCTTTAACATAACCTATACCACAGAAAAAAGGCTAAAAGATAAAAGTCAGTACAACCATATAATAATAATGAGAAAAAACATCAACCGTAATTACAATAACTCTTATATATATACAAGCATAAACTATTGACAAAATAATTTTAAGATTTACCTTCTACATATGAACAACTAATACGATTGAGCTTTAGGTGTAACACCCCCGTTTTTCCCTCGAAGATATTACCGCCAGTGACCTCGGAATTTACACTCTGAAGCCACCCAAGGCTTTCACGATATTCAAGATATAAATAAGTAATGATAATTCAATAAATATTAAAACAAATGTCCAACTTTCACAACCTTGAATAATCCAAATACTTGCGGAAAAAAAAAGATTAAATAGTCTTGAACAAAGCGGAAGTAAAATTCTTGAAGGCGGTCCTTACAGACCAAGGATCTCGACCTTAAAACTATAAAAGAGTTATTCAAAAGAAACTTGTAAAGACTTTAACTACTTCAATCTCGAATCACCACTGCTTTACTCCCTGATGTTCCGTATAGGGATGGTTGACACCAGTCGGCCATGCAAAAGAAATAAAGCGGTCGGTCAATCTAATGAAAGACTACGCAAGTGGAATTTTACGTGAGGTTCTTGTTATCTTAGTTGCATTATGAGCATCGGTCTCTGAATGAAAGCCGGTCGATGACATAACCCAAATAATCTCACGGAATGGGAAACATGATGAAAAGATTAGGACACAACAAAACTATGGTTCCTTAAGAATGAGAATGGTTATGTTGGGAACTTTAGTTATCAACCAATATTTTGAAAAGCCTCCGTCGACTTATCAAATCTACAACCAACCTCACCGAATGCGTGTTGTCCGAATTCAGATTGGAAAGTAGATTAATCAAAGCCGGGAGCCAGAGTGGTTTTCCAAGTTGTAGTCACCACCCTGAACACGTTTTAATGGGTGTGCACTAGCACTTATCTTATTTAATTACAAAACATTGCATTCAAGTTGGTAGCTTTTAAGACGGCAACACGATATGCCATAAGATATAGAATCCCGCAAAGGGCAGAACGGGTTCCTAAGTCCCGATACAAGGCACTATCTAGGTGCCAAACACTCCTCAAAACGGTTGAGAGACCAGGGTCATGACCAGCATTAGGGTCTAGGTCCATCCTAATGCAAATATTATAAAGAGGTGTTCAGAGGTTAGTGAACCCCCACCCCTAATTCTACGCTAGTCCAAAACAACGAATCTCAAAATGAGACCGTGAAACAAACAGGTGCACAAACATTGCAACCTAAGTATATGTTCTACCGCATAATAGTAATAATAACAATAAGCTACCATGGGGTCATTATTTCTATGCATAATAAACCCTAATTCATTTATACATTTCAACATGGTCATTATTTCTATAATAACCTAAGTTCATTTTATTCAAACAAGCGTTCCCAACACAACATACAAACATGAATAAAAGTATTCATGATAAAAATATGAGAGCGAACCACCACTTGCCTTATTTGTAGACGAACGATACGAAGATTCGATGGATGGAAAAATACGCGAGAACCAACTAGTTCCTGTTTCAAACGAAAGTACAAAATAAATTGTATTAATTTATTTTGATCCTCTTTTTCCTTTAAAAGAGTTATTACGATTTAATTTAGGAGTCTATAATTTTATAAACTTCTAATTTACTAAGATGATTCCCGATTAATCTTAAAGTTATGAACATTATAACTTTTCATGTTTTATGGAATATGATATTATATAGCTTATATTATGCATAAAATATTCTCCATTTATTTTATATGCATATAATGTATTTTTCAATCATAATCTTACTCAATATTTTATTCATAAAAATATTAATTAATTTAATAAACAAACTTTATTATTAAAACGTTCAATTATAAAAATACCCAATTTTGCATATAACACACTTAATTATTAACTTTTCTGAAAACATGTATCTAAATATTTAGCGAAGGTTAACGTGATCATAAAAAAAATGACTATGTCCTTGATTAATTTATAAAATTCAAAACCAAGTTAATCAAAGTTAACGAACTTGATTACAGAATGCTTGTAAAGTTGTTTTATACTTGGATATAAAAATATATTAATATAACAAAAGAGTAAGAGGCTTCAAACAATTGCTTTAATTGTTAATGCACTCATGTGACTATGCAGAGTGTAGTTTATTCTAGAAGTCTATAAAGGAGCTAGAATTTGTACATTAAAAAAAAGAAAATAAAAATAAATGGATAATTGAAACGTAGACTCATCAGTACCAAAAGGCAAAACTGAACAATTGAATTGGAAGGAAGAAAAATACATTTGATTTTGTAAATCTAGAAATGGGTAATCCGAACAGGACACTTACCGCTCGGTCGGGTGAAGAGGAAGACAAAGGTTGCCGAAGGGCGTACGGGTTCAAAAGGAAGAACACTAAACAAGCCAAGGGTGTTGGAAAAATTTTTGCGATACAAAGGAGACCGATTTCGGTCTGTATTTATAGGGAAAAAGGTCGGAATTGACGCTCCAAATCAATCAAAACCTTCCCTAGCCTTAATTGATTTGATTGACAAATCAATTTAAGCTAATTGATTTGAGCCTTAAAACGTTTCATATATAATAAGCCTGATTTGATGGTTAATGGGTGCAAAACTGATTTTTGGGCAAATCTCCATTGTAATGGTGGCACTATTCACGGGGCTGCTGGAGGTAGAAGATGACATTTTCTGAATTTCACAGTTTTGGACCCATTTTTAACGAAATTACAATTTCAGCCCATACTTTTAAAAACGTGGCAAAAACGCCCATTTCTTAGGGATTTGAAATTCCAAAAATTATATTTTGTACCCAACATTTTAAGGAATCATTATCTTGCCTTAAAAGTTTATTCCTTTTGTCATAACAATATTTAAAAATAATATTAAGTAATGTATTAAAACTCCTTAACCATAAAATAGCTTTTAGAATAGTTAAAATCTCTTAGGGAAAATTATTCCTAATGATTTCGTATGATTTTATTCATATCACTACTTATGAATACTTCTTTAAATTTTATTATTAATATTGAACAAGACTTATGACCTTTCGGGTAAGGTCATTTATCTAAAATAATCTTATAATGATTATTTGTTAACTTTTTATTTAATAAGATGAAGCATTTAATATTTTGATAATGCCACATATATTTTATTAAATAAAATAAGGGAAATTACATCATTTCCCTTCTTAGAAAAGAGGGTTATTACATTAGGATCCATCAGTTCGATGTCTAAAATATTCCCTAACTCGCACCTAGCGACAATCAATTTCCATTTCGAACCTAATTCTGTGTGAGTCCTAACCTTCTCCAACCTGTACGACACGCATTTTTTTATTTGAATTCTCAATCATCGACGCAATCTTTCTTTCCTGATCAAATGGACGCATATAATTGCGTACGTAATAAGAACACTTTCTGTTATACACATATTGTGAAACAAAAAAATAGAGTAAACACACTCATTGGTTTGTCACTTCCATCTACATCCCTCTTATTTACTTTAATATCAAACTTTTGATTCTTTGTGTAGCCACCAATGTAACACCCCGACCTTAAACCGGGGCACTAGTCGGTAGTAAACCTTGCTAGGTATTACTTAGGCTAGCCTGACAACAAGTTCATTCGGATCTCAACTCAGGCACGACGAGAAATCATAAATAAAGTATATCTAACTCTTATTCATAAAACAAAGGTTATAAAACATGCATGAGACCCAATCTCTGAACATTAAAAATAACGAATATTTTCAACCCAACTAACACAATGTTCACCTTAATGCTAACAACTCAAACAAGTCAACAATACCAATATAACTAGGAACTCCCAAACCAACCCAAGCCTATTGACAGATGCGTCAGATTCCGCTCCACCACTCAACTGAAGACCATCACGGTTCCTAATTCGCACATGTAACTAAAAAATAAGTCCCCGAGGGGTCAGTTTCTATTCCAATCCAAGTTAGAAATCACACGACACTAGTAAGACATTTTAAAAATGAACACACAATTCCTAACATTCAAAAAACAAGATTAGCACACACATAAACCAACTACAATTCATACCTAATTTCCAACTAATCACACATACACATTAACAAATTTGCATTTACACAATTCTACACATCAACCGACACACCCTCCTCCACACACACGCGCACCCATACAATTTATTTTTGCGGCAATGCAACCCTTCTTCGCCATTGCATTATATGCGACAATGTAACCCTTCTACATCATTGCATGTCATTCCAGCAATGCAACCCTTCTCCTTCATTACATGCCGGTTCTCAAATCAAGCACAGAAAAACCATTCACAATATTTCACATACAATAAAACTAATTAAAGCGAATTGCACAAATATCACAATTACAATCAAAACCACAACAACAAGCTGATGTTCATGTTTTTAGCATAGTTGTTAAGTGTTTTTCTTGGTTGTTTGGCTTAGTTTAGTTGAGCTTGTAAGTTTTTTTTGTGTGTTTTTGGATGAGTTTGCATAATTTGAGAAAAGTATGGAGGCTACTCTATTTCTTTGTTTTTTGTAGGTTTTTGGAGCGAAATTGGAGCATTCTGAAGACATCGAGACGACGAGGAGACAATAGAGCATGGCTGGCTAAGGAAGATTTGAAGACACTTGAGAAGATCCCGGAAAATCCAAAGGAAGTGAAGAAAATGTAAGAAACAAAGGCCAAACAGGCTCGATACCGACCATGTAGGCTCGGTACCGAGGCTTGAAACGAAGACAAAGTTGGCAAGAGTTCAACAGGAGTCTACCGACCTTGACAAGGTCGATACCGAGGATGCTCTGTGTCAGTAGACGCAACCGACTTCGAGTTTTTTATGTTTTTATTCCGTAATATTTTAGTTTTAGAAAGTCCTATCTTTATGGAAACTTTTAGATTGCTTTTCTAGTATAAAATACCTTGTCTTAGCTTTAGTTTTAGAGGGTGAGAGTTGGTTGGTTGGCGAACTGAGAGAGAGAGACGTGAGAACTTCAAACACGTACCTTTTTCTCTTGGTTTGATTGATTTAGTTTGTTTTGAAGTTACTCGGAGAAGAAGTTGTGTTCTAAGACAAGTTTTGAGTTTTAATTCAAGTAAGTTATTTTGTTTTAATTCGAATTATGTTCTCTTTTAATCTCTTTGTTTTTTTTCTTCAATCATGTGTGAGTAGTTCTCTATTCTAGGATCGGGGTTGAAAACCCGACATGATTGTGCATGAGTGATGTGTGTTGAATGATTGAATGCCTTCTATCTTTTCTCTACTTGTTTTGTGCTTATTCTTTGGAAAAAGTCAAGGTAATTCGAGTTGGTTTCGTAATCGAAAGAGAAAGTAATGAACTTGAATCTTGATATCGTTTGATAACGAAAGTTACGAACTTTGGATAAAAAATAAGTAGAAGGTGGATTGATTGATGAAAATTGATTGATTTGCTTGCTTTAATCAACGAAAGTTGGTGACTTTATGTTCAAGACATGTTATTTATGATTCACACTATCTCAAGTGCATGATTATGTCGTGGTAAACCCTTGTCCTAGAACTTTTTCTCTTATTTGAAATCTTATACTACATTCTGTTCAGAGTCGATACCGAGGTGATAACATCGGTACCGAACCTGTGTGTTTTTGTGTTGTTTTGATTTACTTTAGCCTAAGACCAGCATCGATACCGACCCTAACAAGGTCGGAACCGATCTGTTTGAGCCATTATTTGTTTTCGAGAATAGTAATCAAACATAACCTTGCTTCCCGTGGATGATCCTGACCTCCCCATACACAGCGGGGTCTTGACTACAAATTTATTTGTTGTTGAGTGAATCCCTATCAACAAATTGGCGTCGTTGCCGGAGAAGCAACAATGATGTGTTTGATTACTTGTGGGTTTGGGAATAGCTCGACCCCGTTTTTATTTCTAACTTTGTTTTCTTTTGTTTGTTTTCTCAGCTTATGCAAACTGGGCGACGTCGGCTTGAATTTGATCAATATGATTACTATTCTAAGCCTAAACGTGTTCTTCATTGCAAGAGACGAGAAAACCGTACCATGGTCATCACACCTAAAAGATGGCTCAACAGATGACTGCCTTGTGCAGACAGATGGAGGCGTTACAAACTAATAGAGATCAATTATAGGAACAGTTGAATACTATTCTGAAGAATGCCAAGCAGTATATGCACCCAGAACCGAGGGTGCCAGTGACACGGGCTGAGACTCTTCTCGAACTCGTGCGGCCCTTAGCTAAGTCGATTCCCCTCGAATGGCTAAGTCAGGCCTTGACCCGAATGCGTAGGAGCGGAAGACTAGATGGTTTTGTGGGAAAGAGGACTTGTATTTATAAGAAGGCTTTACAAGTGTTTGCTTTACAAGAGAGATTTGGAGGCTATGCTTGGATGCTTTGCAAAATAGGAGGTGAGGCCTATTTATAGGTGAGGCTACCTCCTTACAAGGGAAGATTCTAGAGATAGACTAATCTAGACTATTCTAGCCAAAAGAGAGTGGGAGTGCCCATGGAAATCCCTCCTAGAAGGATCACGCCCGCCCTAGAAGGTTCTAGACGCGGGCAAGGGGAGGCGCGCCTGGGCGCGCCTGGGCGCGCCTCTTTCTTCTGTTGCTGGAAGGGGCGCGCCCCTTCTGGAAGGATCCAGAAGGGCGCGCCCATGCACACCGCTGCCAGAAGGGCGCGCCTTGCTGCCTTGTGTCCCTTATGGGCGCGCCTTGCTTAGAAGGCTCCGGAATGGGCGCGCCTACTCTAGATCGTCCCGGAAGCCTCTAGAATCTCCTAGGCTTGTGCCTAGGAGTCTTGTCCCGTGTCCGACTCGGTCCGAGGAACGCGGTGCGTGACATTCTCCCCCACTGAATCTCGCGACGTCCTCGGAGCGTTGTTTTCAAATGCCTCGATCCTGTCCCTAAATTGCCAGAGTGCTTCGGCTGGTTCCCAAGACCTCTCGGTGTCGGGTTGTCCCTTCCATCGTACTAAGTACTCGAGCCTCGGTCTCCGATACTTCTCTCGTACCACCCGGTCGGCAACGATTTCCTGAGCATCTCTGTCATAAGATGTCTTGATCCCCATCGGTGCCCGTTGTTCGTTCCCTCGGAAAGGATCATCTCGATCCTCGTGATAAGGCTTGAGCATGCTCACATGGAACACCGGATGAATCTTGAATTTCGGTGGCAGCTCTAGCTTGTAGGCCGTGGTCCCGACCCTCTTGATTACCACGAACGGTCCCTCGTAGCGCCGGACAAGTGCCTTGTGCAGTCCCTGATGTCGCATAATGTAGTGTAGCTTGACCATGACTAAGTCTCCGACTTGATATTCGACTTTCCTTCGTCGTTGGTCTGCCCACTTCTTGGTCCGCTTGTTGGCCTTCAGTAGGCAGGAGGTGGTTAAGTCAAGTTCCTCCTGCCAACTCTTGGCAAACTTATATGCCGCTGGTGTTGGTCCCTTGTAGCCTGAGGCGATGGTGCTGGGGGTGCTTGGCTGGAACCCGATGACGACTTCAAATGGACTCTTACCCGTGGACTCGTTCCGCTGCAGGTTGAACGAGAATTGAGCCACGTCAAGGAGCCTAGGCCAATCTTTCTGCGATGCGCTCACGTAGTGCTGCAGGTAAGTCTCGAGCAAGCAGTTGGCCCTCTCGGTTTGTCCGTCGATCTGAGGGTGGAACGCTGTTGTGAACCGCAAGTCTGACCCCAAGAGCTTGAACAATTCGGTCCAAAAACATCCCGTGAATCTACCGTCCCTGTCGCTGATGATGGTTTGGGGCAAGCCCCAATACTTGACCACGTGCTTGAGGAAGAGCCGTGCCGCCTCCTCTGCAGGGCATTCCTTTGATGCTGGGATAAATGTGGCATACTTGGAGTATCGGTCCACGACCACCATGATGCTCCCATAACCCTCGGCTTTTGGCAGTCCCACGATGAAGTCCATACTCATGCTTTGCCAAGGATGCTCTGGTATTGGTAATGGTTGCAATAGTCCCGCCGGTAGTCGTTGCTCCACCTTGTCTTGTTGGCATATGAGACAAGTCTTGACGTACACCTCCACATCGTCCCGCATTTGTGGCCAATAATATTTGTCCTCTAAGAGAGCAAGTGTGCGATGGGTACCTGGGTGTCCTGCCCACTTAGAGTCGTGGCATTCTTTAATGATCTCTCTACGCAGTCTCCCGTAGCTCGGCACGTAGAGTCGTTGGCCCTTGGTATAGATAAGTCCCTCCTCGACCCAAAATCTTCGTGTTTTGCCGTCCTGGATCAGCTCCATCAGGTTCTTGGAAGTTGGATCCTGGGCGAGTCCCTCTTTGATGCGATCTTCCAGAGCACCTTGTGCCCGACTAATGGCTGCGAGCTCCGCTTTGCGGCTTAGTGCGTCGGCGACAAGGTTGGCTTTGCCCTGGCTTGTACTCCAGCTCGTAGTCGAATTCGGCTAGGAAGTCTTGCCAGCGTGCCTGCTTGAGTGTCAGCTTTTTCTGACTCTGGAAGTAGCTCGTGGCGACATTGTCGGTCTTGACCACGAACCGTGATCCTAGGAGATAATGGCGCCAAGTCCTTAGGCAGTGGACGATGGCGGTCATCTCCTTTTCTTGAACCGTGTAGCGACGCTTAGTGTCATTGAGCTTTCGGCTCTCATATGCGATCGGATGTCCCTCTTGCATTAGTACCCCTCCTATAGCAAAGTCGGATGCATCCGTCTAGACCTCGAACGGCTTGGCATAATTCGGTAGGGCTAGAACTGGCTCCTCGGTCATGATCTTCTTGAGTTTCCCAAATGCGGCCTGGCATCCATCATCCCATGCCCAGGTCTTCCCCTTCTTAAGTAACTCCGTGAGGGGCGTGGTGATGTGAGAGTAGCCTTTAACGAACCGTCGGTAGTAGTTGGCTAGCCCCAGGAATGATCTAAGTTCCGTCACCCTTGTCGGCGGTTCCCAGTCCACAATGGCTTGGATCTTGGCCGGATCCATGCGTATTCGTCCCCCTCCGACAATGTGGCCTAGGAAAGGCACCTCTCTTTGTGCAAAGGCGCATTTCTCCCTCTTGACGTAGAGTTCGTGCTCCCGTAGCACTTGAAATACTTGCCGTAAATGTTCCACGTGTTCTCCAAGGGTGCGGCTATATATGACTATGTCGTCCAAGTACACCACTACGAAATGATCAAGGAAGGGGTGGAGTACCTTGTTCATGAGAGTGCAAAAGGTTGCCGGTGCGTTGGTTAGGCCAAAGGGCATGACTAGGAACTCGTAGGACCCGTAGCGAGTGACACATGCCGTCTTTGGCTCGTCCCCTTCCGCGATCCTGACTTGGTAGTAACCCGATCTTAGATCTAACTTGGTGAACCATTGTGCCTCTCCAAGTCGATCAAACAGGTCTGCAATGAGCGGGATCGGATATTTGTTCTTGATGGTCAGCTTGTTGAGCGCCCGATAGTCGATGCACATCCTCAAACTCCCATCGTGCTTTCGTTGGAACAGCACGGGCGCTCCATACGGTGCCTTGGACGGACGGATATATCCAGCATCGAGCAGCTCCTTGAGTTGTCTCCTTAGTTCCTCGAGCTCCGGTGGAGACATACGGTAGGGTGCCCGGGCTGGTGGGCGAGCGTCGGACACAAGCTCAATCTTGTGGTCGACCTCTCTCTTTGGTGGGAGCTTCTTTGGAAGCGCGGGAGGCATAACGTCCTTAAAGTCGCTCAACACCTCGTTCACCTCTGGTGGAGCCGGTGTGTCCCCCGTGGACGGCTCCTCTAACTTGAGTGTTGCCAAGAACGTCGTCTCCTCCCGCTTCAGCCCCTTAGATAGTTGGATCGCCGATACGACCCTCGGACATGGACCCTTCTCACGATAGACTGGCACGATGCATTGGTAGCGTGGGTCCAAGACGCAAAGGCAGTTGGCGAATGGCACAAGGAGTGCGTTGATACGATCGAGAAATGTTAGACCAATGACTAAGTCATAGTCGTCAAGTGGGATTACCTCGATCGGGACCTTGCCGGACCATTCCCCCAAGCGTAACTCCACTCCCTGTGCTACTCCATGCGTGGGTACCTCTTTGGAGTTTACGGTCTTGATCCATCCCTTGCTCTCGGTCACCTTGAGTCCCAACTCCCTGGCCTTGGCTTCCGAGATGAAGACGTCCGATGCCCCAGTGTCCACAAGAGCGCTAACCTTGGTCCCCGTGATCAAGGCGTCCACGAACATCAGCCCCTTCTGATTCGCGAACCTCTTTGTCTTGATGGCGCCTAGCATCATGGCCCCGAGCTTCATCTTGTCTGCCTCGGGTGGATCCTCCTGTGCGACGATGGCGGTGAGCTTTGACCGTGATGGGCAATCTCTCATCAGGTGCTCTCCTCCGCAAAGGAAGCAACTTAAGGGTTGCCGCTCCTTTTTCTTGCCCTTTTCTCGGTCTCTGGAGTACCGCTCCTTTGGCCTAGACGAGTCTTTGGATGACTCGTCTTCTCCCTTGTGTGGTTTGGTTCTGCTCTTGTCTCCCCCACTTTTACCCTTGTTACGGGAGGAGTCGCCCCGATCCGGAGTTTTGAACTCGATTAAGGAGTCGGCGGCGGTCATGGCGTCGTTCAAAGTCTGCACGTTACGCCTTTGTAGCTCTTGCCTTGCCCATGGCTTAAGACCGTCCATGAATTGGAAGAACCCCTCGGTCTCACCCAGGTTTGAGATTTGGAGCATGAGCTCGGAAAACTCTTTCACATACTCACGAACAGTGGCTCGCTGCGTGAGTCGGCGGATCTTGCCTCGGGCTTCGTCGTTGGCATAGATAGGATAGAATTGTTTCCTAAACTCTGCCTCAAACTCGGCCCAAGTCGTGATTGGTGACCCGCCGGTCTTCTCACAAGTACGACGCCTCCACCAAAGCAAGGCCGTGTCGGCAAGATAGAGTTTAGCGGTACTCACCTTTCTAGCGTCCTCCGTGATGCCCACGCCATCGAAATATTGCTCCATGCTGTAAATAAAGTTCTCGACGTCCTTGGCCGATCGGTTCCCCTTGAACTCTTTCGGCTTCGGAATCTCCAGCTTGTGCGTCGGGGTTGTAG
The DNA here is from genome assembly GCA_964016875.1 of Fallopia convolvulus. NCBI lineage: Eukaryota > Viridiplantae > Streptophyta > Magnoliopsida > Caryophyllales > Polygonaceae > Fallopia > Fallopia convolvulus. The sequence goes on from OZ024721.1 coordinate 12,562,741, forward strand.
TGATCATGCCCGCCCCCACGGCGGCTTTGCATGTATCCAGCTCCTTCTTGAGTTGGTCTACCTCCTCGCGCATAGCTAGTATGGCTGCCCTGAGAACTTCATTTTCCTTGGCTAAGTCGTCGCGGGACTCGTTGAGCGTGCGCAATAGCTCCCCCTTGAGCTCGTCCATAGAAGACTCGAGAGTTTCGGTATCTTTGTTCAGGTCTTCGATGGAGTCTCGCACCTCTCCCATGGACAACTCCACCCTTTGCAAGCGTTCGTCGAAGCTAGTCACCCGATCCTTTGAGGAGTCCCTAGTCTTCTTGTTGGACTTCTTGGGAAGGTTAGGGTCCCCTACTTCGGACACGTTTCCATCGTGGCTAGACATCGTCTCCCTTGGACCTTGAACCTGGCTCTGATACCACTTGACACGGGCTGAGACTCTTCTCGAACTCGTGCGGCCCTTAGCTAAGTCGATTCCCCTCGAATGGCTAAGTCAGGCCTTGACCCGAATGCGTAGGAGCGGAAGACTAGATGGTTTTGTGGGAAAGAGGACTTGTATTTATAAGAAGGCTTTACAAGTGTTTGCTTTACAAGAGAGCTTTGGAGGCTATGCTTGGATGCTTTGCAAAATAGGAGGTGAGGCCTATTTATAGGTGAGGCTACCTCCTTACAAGGGAAGATTCTAGAGATAGACTAATCTAGACTATTCTAGCCAAAAGAGAGTGGGAGTGCCCATGGAAATCCCTCCTAGAAGGATCACGCCCGCCCTAGAAGATTCTAGACGCGGGCAAGGGGAGGCGCGCCTGGGCGCGCCTCTTTCTTGTGTTGCTGGAAGGGGCGCGCCCCTTCTGGAAGGATCCAGAAGGGCGCGCCCATGCACACCGCTGCCAGAAGGGGCGCGCCCCTTCTGGAATGATCCAGAAGGGCGCGCCTTGCTGCCTTGTGTCCCTTATGGGCGCGCCTTGCTTAGAAGGCTCCGGAATGGGCGCGCCTACTCTAGGTCGTCCCGGAAGCCTCTAGAATCTCCTAGGCTTGTGCCTAGGAGTCTTGTCCCGTGTCCGACTCGGTCCGAGGAACGCGGTGCGTGACACCAGAATCAGCTATTGTGCTTCTGGAGATAGAGAAGGCCTTTGAGATCAAATCTCAATTTATATATTTAATAAAAAGGGCTCAATTTGAGAGAAAACCCACTGAGTGCCCTATTGATTTATGTGATACCATTTCTTTTGATGGTGTTTCTCTTGAGTATGTTCAATTATAGGTCTTTAAATGGTCTCTTACAAGAAAGGTCCTGAGTTGATTAGAGAGCCTACCTCCTAGATCGGTTAGGACCTGGAGAACCTTGCATGACTTATTCATGACAAAGTTCTTTCTTCAAGAGATATTCTTTCAAGGAATAAATGCTGAGACAAAGAATCGAATCAACCTGCACACTGCTTGCGGTTTCATAAAGATGGAGCCTGATGAGGCCTGGGCATCACTGGACAAGTTGATCAATTACGATGTCATGTATGGGACCCAACAGTCACCCCAGCCTCAAAAACGTCTCTATATCCCAAACAAAGATGACGTTGATCCCGATGTAAAAAATCAATTCTTGCAGGATGGGATCAACCGTCTAAAGAAACAGGTAAGTTTTCTAAAAACCTCTCAACAATGTCTTGAATGTGGCTCTCATGCCCATAGTACTTCTGCTTGCACTAACATTGAGCAGGTTAGAGCAGTTGAGACATATGCTGAAATGAATTACATGAGAGGTCAATACAGAAATCCTCCTAATAATTATGACAGTCCAAACAACTATCGCACTTGGGGAAACTCCAATCAAGGTCAAAACTATACACCTCCTCCACCGGATAGACGACCCGCACCCTACAGACCTCCCGATTATCAAGAACCACCTTCATGGGTACAAGGGCTACAAGAGGACATTAATGGAGTCCAAGCAAACCTTAACAATCAAATGAAACGGTGGGGAGAGTTTGAGATCTGGAAAAAGAGCGTAGACTCACAACTGGGTAACCTTGCTGCACAAGTTCCAAGACCTCAAGGGCAACTCCCGGGTCGCCCCGAAGAGAACCCGAGAGGACACATAGCAGTTGTACACCTCCAGAGCGGAAAGATACTACCGAACCGTACTGAAACCAAGGAGAAAAAGCCTGGTAACGAGGAAACTACTCCCGCTAGGATCGATAACGGACCCAATAAGGTCAATACCGAACCTCATGCACTCGATATCGAGGATCCCCGGGTCGTTACCGACCCCAACCCAAGTAAGTCTTCGACTCCAAACCACTCCCTTAGTCCCAAGCTCGGTACCGACTCCACCGGGGTCGATAACGATCCTTCTACAACACCAATAGACCCCTCTGTCGACTCGGTAGTGCCACCTCTCGAGCCCGTTTTGGTTCCGAGATGGTTGAAGACTCTTCCATTCCCTTATAACAAGTCTAAAGATTCAACAAAAGGGAAGTTTAGGCATTTTGTTAAGATCCTTCAGGGCTTAAATATTTCCATCTCATTCGCTGAGGCCCTAAGCAAAATGCCGGCTTATACAAAATTTTTGAAAGATATTCTAAGCCGGAAGAGGTATACATCTGATCTAATCGACGAGGTCCGATCTATAGCCCTCCCAGAAAAGCTAGGAGACCTAGGGAGATTTGCTATAACAATTGGTATTGGCGCTCACCGTTTCAAGGCACTATGTGATTTGGGAGCCAGTGCCAGTTTACTGCCCTTGTCTATTTGGTCAAAAGCCAATGTGGGACCACTAGAACCCATCAATATGAGGCTGTACATGGCGAATGGATCTTGTGTAAAAGCTACAAGAGTCGTTGATGATGTCCCCATTCAAGTGGGCAAATTCTTTATACCAAACGACTTTATTGTTCTTGACATGCCTCAGGAACCCGTGGTGCCAATCATTCTAGGTAGACCATTTCTAGCCACAACAGGTGCACGAGTCGATGTTCGGAAGGGACTCCTCACCTTCGACATAGGGGAAGAGAGGGTTGAGTTATGTTTCAATCCTACTGTCAATGAAACAATTGTTGCTGCAGAGATCGAGAAGCTCCAGCCAAAGCCCGGCAATGCTGAGCCGAAAGATTATCTCCCAAGAAACAAAGTCGACAAAAGTAATACTGACCTGTCTACCGACCCACCATGGGTCGGTACCGAGCCCTTCATACAATAGTACGACGAAGGAGGCACACTCTGGCTCGATAACGATGCGTTCCTTGCTTCAGACAGGTCAGTAACGACCTCTGCTACATCGTTATCGAGCCTTTCTCTGAAAGACAAAGGTGTGTATTATATTCTTGTTCCAATCTCTACACTTCCAGTCATAATCCTTCTTTGTATCATATTCCTACATCATATCCTACTATTCATACTGTAGATGAGTCGAAGCCTCCTTGGTTTTCAGACTTAACTAACCTTTATGTAGGAATACCGAGCATATTGTTGGAGGACGAAGGACCGAATTTGGTAAAAAGGAACTACAATGTCTGTTCGGCTAAGTATGGGGTCTTCCATGATCCCGATAGAGCCGAAAGTGAACCACCTTGAGGACTAGCCAATGTAAGTTCGTCGGGCTAACGATGTTAAAAATTGACCTTACGAGAGGGAACCCAATTTTGTTTTTCTTTTCATAGTTCTTTTTGTTATCTTTCTTTTGTCCTTTTCTTTTTAGAGTAGAATAGAAGTTTGCGAAATAGAATGTTTTGGCTAACATGTCACAAAAGTCGGGTCGATAACGAGGCAAAAAAGCGTTGCCCAGACAGGCTCGATACCAAACCCCACAGGGTTGGTACCGACCCACGTTGAAACACCAAAAACGCCCGATTTCGGACCCCAGGTAAGTGCCTTAAAACCTACACTCCCTTTTCTTTACCTCAATGCGCCTCCTTCACCAAATAAATCGCACCCTTTTCTCTCAAACTCTCAAGTAGCCATTGCCATCACTCGCACCTCGGATCCTCACCACGCACCACCGAACCCTTGCTGTCGCACAACCACCGGAACCACACGAATACCAGTCTGCAACCGCCCCCCGGTACCGAGCAAAATCCAATTTTTGTTCATTCCCGATTCATATACCCTCGTTACCCTCAAAACCACTTTATTTTCGGTTTTATTTCTCGGATCTTTGGTATGTTTTCTCAACCCTAAATCCTTACTTGAATTTCTTGAAGTATTCTTGATGATTATTGGATTGATTTTCATGCTTAGATCTAGATCTAGTTCGAGATTGTTTTTATTGCTTAATTTGTGCCTCTTTGCCTTGATGTTGGTGTTTTGTTTTGATGAATCTAGTTTCCTTATTTTTGAAATGCAATTCCTTTACATTATAAAATCATGAGGTTACTTGTTCTTGATTTGACATGATTTACACCATATTTTTGGCAATTGTTTTGGCATGATTAGATAGGGTTTTGAGTAAGTATGGGGTTGTGGTTGTTTAATTGTGTGGTATTGTTTGGATTCCTGCATGAAAGGCTTTTTATGAGTGTCGAATCGTTCGAAATCGAGGCCATGGCTCTCGACTTTGGGTTTAAAATCTGGAACCACAGACTCAATACCGACCCCTATAGGGTCGGTACCGACCCTCTCTAACCTAGTACCCAATTTCATGCCCACGCAGTTCGATACCAACCCCTTAGGGTCGGTACCGATCCTCACTAAAATGTTTAAATTGTGCATATGAGCCTGATTTCAATGCAAGTATGGGGTTCTTTGGTTTGTTATTATCACAAGTGGATCTTATCTTGGTGCTTATCTTTCTACAGGTTTTTCAATGGCAAGTACAAGCCGAGTTAGCAAAAGGGCAGACAAGAGAACAAAAGGGTCAACCCATCTCCTTCTCCATCATGCTCACCCTCTCCATCTCCACCATGCATAGATCACGTGGTGGAAGACTATTGAGCAACGAGCCGTCTTCAACAAACCCCACCACACAAGGTGGTTCTCAAAGGTTGATGGCAGACAGTTGGGAATCTATAAGGGCCTCAAGCACGCCTTCTCCATCCTCGGTGTGCCTCACCTCCTAAAGTGGAAAGAAATCCCTCACTACCCGGCCCTCACTTCGGAATTTGTGGCCACTCTCCGCACCCAGTTTAAGAATAAGAGGTCAGTTGGGAGGATTAGATTTAGGCTCGGGAACGAGGATTATGAGCTTATTATGGCTGAATTCAATGCTCTTCTCCGCTTCCCTAACCTCTCTCGTGATTACACCGCACTAGACGACTTCAAGGTTTCAGAAACTTGGGGTTGCATCACAAGGGAAATTAGTCCCACCACACTTACTCTTCCGGGTTTTCACATCATCAACCCGATCTTCCGCATTATCCTCCGGATTCTGGGCTTCATTATTTGGCCCAAAATGAGCTTTCTCAACCAACAAGGACGGGGGTTGCATGTCTCCGCACTATACTCTTTGAAGACCCCGCTCCTATGAACCTGAGGTATGAATGGGTGACTTATGTGGAGCAACAAGGGGCACAACTTCAAGGGATCTACTCCGGCGGGTTGGTGAGCCTCTTAGCATTGGCTCTTAAGGTTGACCTCACACTCTACAGTGCACTCCGTCCACAAAATTTGGGAACAAGCTATTGGATCTCTTCAGGGATTTTTCAGAGATGCCAGGAAGGGCTCACCACTCCGATTCAAGGTCGCCAAGTGCTCGTCACGCAGGATAAGATGGAGCTCTTGTACCCTCCCAATTGGTACGAGGCTTAGACTTCCACACCGTTTCCATTAGCTAAGAAGCCCCAGGATGAGCCTTCATTGAGGATATCCGAGTCTCGGTACGAGCGAGAGGAGGACACCATGAAAGAAGATGCTCAAGCCCCTGCGGAGGAGGTCGGTACCGAGCACAACCACTTCTGTACCGAGACACCAGCCTTTGCCACCGCGGTCGGTACCGAGCCCTATGACATCACTCCCGATGCTGATGGGAACATTATCGTGCCACCGGAGTACAGTATTGTGACGTATAACCCCGATACCGACCTTAGCAGGTTTGGTACCGACCTCGTTCCCAGCGGAGCCATCCTGATACCGAGTATCGTCACCACCAGCAGCCACCCCATACCGATGCTTCTAGTTCTAATGCTCCAAAGCAGTGGGCAAAAGACTTTTCATCCCAGATGCAACAACTGCGTATGTATAATTACCATCTACATGAACAAATGAACCAGTGGCAGGAAGCTTATGCCGCTCGTATAGCAGTTGAGGATGAGCGTCACCAGATTGTTGAGGCTCGGTGGAGGACGATGGAGGAACGTCACCGTATGGTTGAGTTTTGCTGGAGGACTAGTGAGGAGTGTTGGGAGCAAGGTGAACAACGTTGGCAGGCCAATGGTGAGTTCATGGAGAACATGGAAATCTACTTCCCACCAAAGCGTTGATTCTCTCTCTTTCTCAAGGATGTTTCAAGGATGCTTCCATATGCTTCAATAACCACTTTATGAGTTCATTTTCTTTTCCCATTCTCTTTATTTTGTCTTGCTTTGTTTCTACAGTGGGGACACTGTAGAGCCTAAGTATGGGGTGGGGAGGGAAAAGAAAACTCTTGTGCTTTTATGTTTTTTTAGCCTTGTTTGTTGGTTTTTAGTTGCTTTCCTTTTCATAAAAAAAATGATAAAAAAATTGAAAATTTTGAAAAATCACAAAGAGATTTTAGAACGGATGAGTACCCTTGATTTTATGGTTCTATGATTGCTTATATTTGCATGACCATGTAATTCCATTTAGAATGTTTTTGATAGTATAGCCTGAATCTCATGATGAAATGTTTTAAATTGTGAGATAGCATGTGATGAAACTGAGTGCATATGACTTTTAGTATGAGTTTATTGCAATCCAAAAATATTTCCTTGTGAGCTTATTACTTGTGAAATCATATGATAAAGAACTTATTTTTCATGTCACCCTTGCATTATTCCTTGTTTTTAAACCAATTTGAGCCTTAAATCCTTTTATTTGTAGCTCCACAAAAATTATTCCCCCAGCCGATACAAGCTTGACCCTATCTGGGGGATTAGGACTTAGTTGGTTAGAGTTGTTTTTGTGAGTGAAGATATATGTTGGTTCGAAAGAAAGGGATTGGTTGGGGTAGATTGGAAGTCTCTTTTGTTAAAGATTGTAAAAAGAATTCTTGGTAAAAAGTGTACAAGAAAGGAAGAAAAGAAGACTGAATTTTCAGACTCGATACCGGCCTATGTGGGCTCGGTACTAAGGTTATCATAGCAGCCCAGAGAAAGAAAAAAAGGTAGTTGCAGCTCGATACCGACCTTTGCAGGTTTGGTACCGACCCTTTCCTAGAAAAAAATACAGAAAGTTCACGAGAGAAAAAATGGGAAGGAATAAGGAAAAGAATATGTGCAAGTACATTAAAGTTCATAGCCAAGAGTTTCTTTATGTTTATGTTTATGAGACTTTCTAGGATTCTAATGGGTGAGTGAAAGGATGAGTATGCATAATGTTGAGAGAGTTTGGTTATCTTTTGAAAGTTTTGGTGAGGTGTGTGAGTTTTTAGAAGTCTTTATTCCCGGATATTATTAGCACCACATGACCAAAATATTTCCACGCCTAATTTTTATTACCAAGCCCCATTACAATCCGGCCGAATGGAAGCTTCTATGAAGTTTTTCATTGAGCCTAAGTTCTCTTGATGATTTTTGCTTGTTTTGACAAATCTTTGGTGGAGAGTTTGGTGATATAAGTTCCAATTTCTATGAGTTTTTTCATATTTGATTGAGTTGAGAGATGAACTTATAAGCCCAAACACATGAGAGTTGAGTTAAACACATTATCCTGAGTGAGGTTGGATTGTGATTGCTTATGTCTATTTGTTGTTCATATATGTATGATGACGTTAAGAGTCACTTGCTATATAACGTCTAAAATGAACTGAATAGAAAGTACAATATAACGTCTAAAATGAACTGAATAGAAAGTGAGCAAATCGCAGAACGACTTATCTCAAAGACGACCATTGCATTGAGTAGTGAACACGAACAACACTAGAACCTAATAATATTAATGATTAAGATTAATTAGTCAATTGGTCAACAAAACCAACTAGATTACGATTAACAACTCATCTAAACAAAACCCTAAACTAAGTTAATCCGTTAACTAAGTCAACCTAGATATTTCACCCGAGTAAACTAATAAACCCCCTATTCTATTTTCTACTACCACTCTGATCTCCTAACATAACCCTCTTAACTCTATCCACCACCACCATCACGTACCTTCTGCTTATATATATATATAGTTAGTTAGTAGTTAGTGTTTAGGATTAGCTAAGGGTGAGATGGTTCAATGGTCAGAATGTGTTAGAATGTGGGTCTTTGGTGATTGTATATATATAGATTGAGGTTCAATAGAGAACAATTAAAAATGAGAGAACAAGAGAGCAATTGTAGACCTTTGGATAATATTCCATTGGATGGCTCAGATTACATATCTAAAATTGACCCAATTTCAAATTTCAACCCAATCCCTTAATTATAGCAAGTGTTTTTTAATTTTCGGATTTATAGCAAAAATCACAAAAGGAATTCGGTGGTTTTGGGTATCTTTGATTTTTACCTTATTTTACAATTTTTTTTACTTCCCCTTTCTCAAACCTAATTTTTCGGTGGAATATCATTCACGCCTTTCTGGAATTGCCGCTCAAACCTTCATTCACGCCTTTCTCAAATCCCGCTGGTCTCGACTCCAAATTCACACCGGAATCGCCCCTCACCGTGGACAGTCTCCGCTCGCCCACCGCCCCCAAATTCCGGCCATCACCGTTCGCCCTCAAACCTCCATACACTGACTCCTCATCTACTAATTCATCCTCATTTTCCTCTTCACCATCATCATCGTCAACATCTGATGTGTATAAATTCTCTTCATTCAAATAACTGAATTCATCTCCTTCGAACTCTGAAATTGTATTACAAAATACGTCATGTATATTCAGGAATACCGATTGTATATAAGGTAACAATACATGTATAGACATAAATACAGTGTCTACAGGGAACATTTATACATGTTTACGTAATACATATATCATATACATTAATAAAGATGTTTTATACAGATTTAGGACATGTATATACACATCAGCGTATATGGATCACAGGTGTATGTAACATAGAGGTCATGGGCATGGAAGTGTATATAAATTCTAATAATTATATATAACAGTACAACTATTGTATACTGAGATCAATATAGACATATCATACTCATTCGTGTATAATTGGTATACTAATTTCTAATAATTGTACACATATATTAAAACGGTGTATATGCTCAACATTTGTACAATTTTTTTTATTCGACGTAGAATTAAAAATAGTTTACATATAAGTCATGTATATTAGCTGTGCATTACATGTATATACGCTAATATCGAATGTATACATAATTCAAATTGTACATGTAAAAGACATGTTTTCATTAATTGTACATACAATAATGCAAATAGTATCCAGTCACAATAATTTTCGTATATACATTCATCAGGTTGTTATATACAATATTACAGTATATATGTACAGAGGATCTGTCGAATTAGGTCACATAAACAATTTACACGTAAATTTACGACATATACTAAAACAAATCAATAATATACACAATGAAGATATTATATACAAAATTACTTGATGCCATATTTCTACGATTAATGATTTTCGAGCAGTTTCGACGTTCAGCGTGCAGTTCCGAGCACTTCGACGTGGTGGTTCGTGGACAGTCGCCGACTTGGAGGTTGCGGGTCTCCAGTTTCACGTTAAACACAATTTTCGAATTTTCAAAAATTTTAATTATGGTAGTTAGAAGGAGTAAATCATGGGGAGAAGATCTCTTCTATTTTTGATTTTTTTTGCTATTTTTCTATTTTTTGATATTGTAGATACTAATCTCACAATCCATCCCAATCTCATCCAATGGATGAGATTTTTTCTCTTGTTCTCTATAGGATCTTGTTCACTATAGAACCTAACTCTCTCTATATTTATATATACATGATGTCCGCCTTTTTAGTCATGTTTTTAGGGTGTGTTTGAGTCTTTTTCTTTAGTTTTGTGTTTTGTTTTGAGTCGTTTGTGTAGGTTTTCATATTTTCATGAGATATGGAGTCTACATAAGCTTTGGTGGTGTTTTGTAGGTTTTTAGAAGCTATTTGAAGCATATTTTGAAGAAAGGAGCAAAACCGGTGAAGATAGCACTCAAGAATGAAAAGAAGATGAAGATTTAGAGCTCAAGTAAAGTCATGGAAGATCAATTTTGAGCTTGGAAAGAGATAGAGAAACTCGTTACAAGAACATAGGAAAAAGAATCGAGTCAAACAGAGTTGTAACGAATCTTCTACGCAAGTTTTACTCAAGGCTGTTTGAAGTGCTGAATAGGGTCGTTAACGACCCTGTCAAGGTCGTTAACGAGGTACCGCGAGGAGCAGCGTGTCCGAGTCGGTGTTTAATTAAAGGCTTCTATCCTATTTCTTTTTATGTTATTAGACAGATAGAAGGGATATATTTTATTAGAAGATATTATTTCCTTATAGTTATATTTAAGATAGATTTATTTCCTTATAGATAGATTTAAGATAGATTAGTTTCTCTATAAATACTCTTGTCTACCCTTTGTTTTTCACTACACAATCAATTGCCTTGGAGGGCAAGCAAGGGGGAAAGAGAGAAGTTAGAGGGAGGCGAGAGGGGGAAGAGACGAGCTTTTGTGGAGAAGAATTATTGTTTTGGATTCAAAGTTGTAGGCTTTCTCTTTTATTTAATTCAGTTGTTCTTTGATTATGCTTTGTGAGTAGTCTTCCTCTTTAAGGTTGGGGTTGAACCCAACAATGGTTGTGCATGCTTGTTTATGATCATGTCTTGATTGTTTTTATTGCATGAATCTATTCTCTTGTTCTTAATCCTTGAAACGAAAGTTTAAGGGAATTTCTCATTCATAGTTGAAGCGAAAGCAGAAACCTTGAATCAGAATAGTCAATTAGGGTTTTGAAGCGAAAGCGGATCAATCCTAATTGAAGTAGAAGAGATTAGATAGTAAGTTTATTGATAGGACGAAAGCTGATTAATTTACTTGCTTTGGTTGACGAAAGTTGACACCTTTATGTGATAAAAGCATGATCTATGTGTTTCATTAACGTTTGGCATGCATAATTGTTGTTGTGGGGATACCTTTACCTTAGATTTCCTCTCTTACTTGATAAAAACCCTACCTTTAGTTGATTGCTTGCGTAACAAGTAACAAAAATTGATACTGACTTTCTCCCTGCGGACGAACCTGACTCTGCTATACACAGCGGGGTCTTGATTATAAATTTATTTGTTGTCAAGAAACCCTCTCAACAAATTGGCGCCGTTGCCGGGGAGATTTCAATAGTGCCAAGTTTTGTTCTTTTTACGTTTTTTGGGACTCCTCCGAGTCGGTAACGACCCCTTAGGGTCGGTACCGACCCTGCTGGGCAACCCGGTTTGTTTGCTTTTTCTGTTTAGTGTCTAGGTCCTTGTCGAGTCGTTAACGACCCTCCCAGGGTCGGTAACAACCCTGTCGACAAGTAGTTGTTTCTTTCTTTTTAGTTTCGGTTTTTACGGGATCACTCCAAGCTCGGTATCGACCCTCGCCGAGAACCCGTTTTTTCTTTTTGATTTCGTTTTTTGTTTTTGTTTTTGCTTACATTGTATGCCAGCTAAAGGACGCCGAGTTGTCTCTAATCCAATAAGTAGACCCTGAACTCGAGCCATGGCTACACATGAAGAACTAGCTAAGCAGATTGCTGAACTCAGTTTAGAGATAGAGGAGATCCAGAGAGAAAGGGAAATCATACCTACTGAGGCATATGAAGAAGCTAATTACAAGTGGGGTCCATATAGCAACCAAGATGATACCTTTTATGCAGGGAGGAATTACAATCAGCCCACCTGGGGCAATTATGCATATGGCCAATGGAGCCAACCTCCTCAACAAGACCAGTGGGTTCCACCTTACAGACCTCCAGGCCATCAGGAGCCACCATCATGGGTTCAAGGATTACAGGAAGGCATTAACTGCGTGACCAACAAAGTTAACGAAGTGACCAACAAGGTTAACGAAGTTCAAGCCAACCTGAACCAACAAAATAAAAGATGGGGAGAGTTCGATATATGGAAGAAGAGTGTTGATTCCCAACTAGGGAACCTAGCTGCCCAGATTCTAAGACCCCAAGGGCAATTTCCGGGCCGATCCGAGGAAAACCCTAGAGGACAAATTGCAGCTATACACCTCAGAAGTGGCAAGGAGTTGCCAGATCGAGCCAAGCCTAAAGACACTAAGCACGACAACGAAGATGATTCCCCGGTCAGGCTCGTTACCGACCCCAACAGGGTCGTTATTGAGGCTCCCCAGTTCGATAACGCGCCATCCGTGCCAAGTAAGTCTTTTGAACCAAACTCTAAGTTCGTTACCGACCCCACCAGGGTCGGTACCGACCCATCTGCACCGATCGACCCTCTTGTCGATTCGGTAGGACCTCAATTCGGGTCTCTCTCTATCCCGAGTCCGTCAAAAACTCTTCCTTTCCCGATTAAGAAGTCTAATGATGTCACGGAAGGAAAGTTTAGACACTTTGTTAAGATCCTTCAAGGGTTAAATATTTCAATTCCATTTACTGATGCCCTTAATGAAATGCCTGCCTACGCTAAATTTTTGAAAGAGATTTTGAGCAGGAAAAGATCTATCTCAGAGCTGAATAATGAGGTCCATTGCATAAAGCTTCCTGAAAAACTCGGTGATCCAGGTAAGTTTGCAATTTCAATTGGTATAGGGACTCACCGTTTTAAAGCTCTATGTGACCTAGGTGCCAGTGCTAGTTTATTACCATTATCTATCTGGACCAAGGTTAACATGGGACCACTAGAGCCTGCCAAGATGAAACTCTACATGGCGGATGGATCTTCTGTAAAAGCAACTGGAGTCGTTGACGATGTTCCTATCCGAATTGGAAAATTCTTTGTTCCAAACGACTTCATTGTGCTAGATATGCCTGAGGACCCTGCGGTGCCAATCATTCTGGGCAGACCATTCTTAGCCACCGCAGGAGCACGTGTTGATGTCAGGAAGGGACTTCTCACGTTTGATATTGGAGAAGAGAGCGTTGAGTTTCAATTTGATCTGGCAGTAAACGAAGTTGCTAGTTACCATACTGAAGAGCCTACTGACCCACCATGGGTCGGTACCGACCCTTCCCTCAGTACTGGAACAAAGCAATACAAGGAAAAGATGCCTATCGAGGAGCCTACCGACCCCCCATGGGTCGGTAACGACCCTTATCTGAAGGAGTACAATGCTGGAGATGGATTTAAGCATGGTATCAAGCCACTTCCAGATCCAGCAGGGTCGTTAACGACCCCCTACACCTCGGTAACGAGCCACTTCCCGAATGACCCTGGTGAGTTTTTTGTTCTTATCCAATCAATTCTGGTCATGATCCTTTTTCCTATCCTTATTCTATGTTAGATCCTACTGTTAGTACTGTGAAGGAGTCGAAAACTCCTTGGTTTTCGGATTTTACTAACCCTGTTGTAGGATTACCAAGCATACTTATTGAGGATAGAGGACCAAATATTTTGGAGAGAAGCTATGATGTTTTTCAGGCTAAGTATGGGGTTTCTTATGATCCCTTCGATACTGGATGGCAGCCGCCCTAGGTAAGGCAAGGTAAGTTCGTCGGGCTGACGACATTAAAAATAGTGCTTACGGGAGGCAACCCGCTTTTGGTTTTTGTTTTAGTTTTTGCTTCCTAGTTGTTTTTGCTAGCTTTCTTTTGACTTGTTTTTAGCTTAGATTAGTGTAGTAGGATAGAAGTTTTTTCTAAAGTAACTCAGGTACAAGAAGTAAAGAGTTGCTAAAACAAAGAAGAATCGGTGGTAATTCAACAGGCTCGGTAATGACCTCCACAGGGTCGTTACTGACCTCTACCGAACCGAAAGAAAATTCAAAATTCCTCACGTGTTCAATGGTTTCAAACAACTTCAGTTTTATTTTGTGAGTTCCGTTTTCTTATCCTTTTTTTTATATTTTAAACAGTGAGCACACTGTTTGGTTTAAGTATGGGGTATGGGAAAAGGTAACTCAGTTTTGTGTCTTTGTTTTTTTTTAGGATTGATAATATTCCTCTTAGATGTCCTATGATATGCTTTAACTTGCTTGATCATGTAATTCCATAGCATGTTTGGAGAGCTTTGCCTGAATCATGTTGAAAATTGTTTTTATGAGGATATTTAGCATGTGATGAAATTGAGCACATATGATCTTAGGTAGAAGTAACTTTAAATCCAACAAAAAAAAATTGCCACCCTTGTGAGTTATTTTTGGCCTTATAGGGAGAACATAAAAAATCCCTCTTCTTTTCTTGTGTGATTTACTCTCCTTATGCATCTTATCTCTTGTCATTGATATGGTTATCTATTACTTGAGACCTTTATGAGATATTAGTTCATTGCATGTGAAGTTAGATGATAGAGAACTTATTTTTCATAAGCCTTATTTATCCTTATCCACCCTTATCATTATCCTCTTTTTGAAGCCAATTTGAGCCTAAAGCCTTTTATTTTTAGCTCCACAAAATTATTCCCTAGCCGAGATAAGCTTGACCCTATCCGGGGATTAGGACTTAGTATTGGTTGTTGTGATGATTTTGTTGAGTGAGTTGTATTGGTTCAAGTGTGGGGTAATATGGGTTGGGAAAAAATATCTTGCAGTTTGTTATGTAAAAGGGGTTTGGTTCCCTGAATGCACTTACAAATGAAGTGAAAGAAAAAAAGAGCAGTACATCGTTACCGACCTAGTGGGTTCGGTATCGACCTTCCCACAGAGAAAAAAAAATGTGGAAAATCAGAAGGGAAGAAAGAAAAAAGAGCTGAAAAGTGTAAAGTGTGCATGAGCCAAATCTTCCTAAGTGTTTGTAAGCAAGATTAAGTTGGGATATTAAAAGGGTTGAAAGAAATGAGTGTGCATAATGTTTGAGTGAGTTTGGTATATGTTTTTGAGAGTTTTTGTTTATGTGTGAGTTTTTAGGAGTCTTTTATTCCCGGATATTATTAGCACCACATAGCCAAAATATTTTCCACGCCTATTTGAATTACCAAGCCCCATTACAACCCAGCCGAATGGAAGCTTCTATGAAGTTTTTCATTGAGCCTAAGTTCTCTTGATGATCTTTATATGTTTTGAGATCTCGGGTGGAGAGTTTGGTGATATAAGTAACAATGACTATGTTGATTTTCGTATGTTGGATTGAGTTGAGAGTTGTTATTATAAGCCGATAAACTTGAGAGTTGAGTGAAACACATATCCCTTGTGAGGTTGGATTTTTTTTAGTTGCTTTTGCTTGAGGTTGTTCATATATGTGTGATGACGTTAGATTCACTTGTCTATTTATTTCTACTTGTGCTTTGATGTTGTTTTTGATAAAGGCATTGACTTGATATATGTGTTGATGGTTTTGGTTCTTGTCTTGTTGATTGCTTGAGGACAAGCAAGTCTAAGTATGGGGTATTTTGATGTCCGCCTTTTTAGTCATGTTTTTAGGGTGTGTTTTTAGTGTGTTTGAGTCTTTTTCTTTAGTTTTGTGTTCTGTTTTGAGTCGTTTGTGTAGGTTTTCGTATTTTCATGAGATATGGAGTCTACATAAGCTTTGGTGGTGTTTTGTAGGTTTTTAGAAGCTATTTGAAGCATATTTTGAAGAAAGGAGCAAAACCGGTGAAGATAGCACTCAAGAATGAAAAGAAGATGAAGATTTAGAGCTAGAGTAAATTCATGGAAGATCAAGTTTGAGCTTGGAAAGAGATAGAGAAACTCGTTACAAGAACATAGGAAAAAGAATCGAGTCAAACAGAGTTGTAACGAATCTTCTACGCAAGTTTTACTCAAGGCTGTTTGAAGTGCTGAATAGGGTCGTTAACGACCCTGTCAAGGTCGTTAACGAGGTACCGCGAGGAGCAGAGTGTCCGAGTCGGTGTTTAATTAAAGGCTTCTATCCTATTTCTTTTTATGTTATTAGATAGATAGAAGGGATATATTTTATTAGAAGATATTATTTCCTTATAGTTATATTTAAGATAGATTTATTTCCTTATAGATAGATTTAAGATAGATTAGTTTCTCTATATATACTCTTGTCTACCCTTTGTTTTTCACTACACAATCAATTGCCTTGGAGGGCAAGCAAGGGGGAAAGAGAGAAGTTAGAGGGAGGCGAGAGGGGGAAGAGACGAGCTTTTTTGGAGAAGAATTATTGTTTTGGATTCAAAGTTGTAAGCTTTTTCTTTTATTTAATTTAGTTGTTCTTTGATTATGCTTTGTGAGTAGTCTTCCTCTCTAAGGTTGGGGTTGAACCCAACAATGGTTGTGCATGCTTGTTTATGATCATGTCTTGATTGTTTTTATTGTATGAATCTATTCTCTTGTTCTTAATCCTTGAAACGAAAGTTTAAGGGAATTTCTCATTCATAGTTGAAGCGAAAGCAGAAACCTTGAATCAGAATAGTCAATTAGGGTTTTGAAGCGAAAGCGGATCAATCCTAATTGAAGTAGAAGAGATTAGATAGTGAGTTTATTGATAGGACGAAAGTTGATTAATTTACTTGCTTTGGTTGACGAAAGTTGACACCTTTATGTGATAAAAGCATGATCTATGTGTTTCATTAACGTTTGGCATGCATAATTGTTGTTGTGGGGATACCTTTACCTTAGATTTCCTCTCTTACTTGATAAAAACCCTACCTTTAGTTGATTGCTTGCGTAACAAGTAACAAAACTTGATACTGACTTTCTCCCTGCGGACGAACCTGACTCTGCTATACACAGCGGGGTCTTGATTATAAATTTATTTGTTGTCAAGAAACCCTCTCAACAATACACAATCACCAAAGACCCACATTCTAACACATTCTGACCATTGAACCATCTCACCCTTAGCTAATCCTAAACACTAACTACTAACTAATCATCAAAGCTTTACTTAGAAAAAAATATAAACTCTCACGTTCCCATAACCATAAATTATAACAAGCAGACATGTACCCAGAAATTGACCGATCACCAACCAACATAAAACCACTAACTAATCAAATAGCCTACTAATAAACTCTTTAACAAAGCATCCACTTTAACCACCTAACTAACAACAAAAACGCCTTCTTCCTTCCCGTTTTCACTAACACATTGTACTAACATTAATTTAATGCTAGATAAACAATTATATTAATATACCACCATTCCCATCTAAACATGCTACTACTTAAATTAATTAGCCTATTACTTAACCACCAACGACACCCACAACAGTAGAGGAAGAAGACAGAGGAGGCTCAGGCCAGGTTACCTCCTGACGGAAGAAAGGTGTGGTGACAACTTCGACTTTGCAGCGGCTATCTCTCAAACCCGATTTCAGAGAAGAAGGAATTCAGATGATGGTAAATATCACCGGCGGCGACGAGCGAAGAGGCGGAGCCTCTGGATCGGCAATCGGGTCTATGACGAGAAACCCCGGATCGATTGAAAACGGCTTTGGCAAAGCAAAACAAAGGATCGAAAATCAAAACAAAGCAGTTCATGCTCGGTTGTCAACAGAGGTGCTCGACACCCTCTCGTGATTTCGTGATGGCGGCCAAAACAGTTGGCGCCTCCGGTGAACCAAACACGATAGTGGTCGTCGATGGCGAGACAAGAACAGAGGAAGGCGAGAAAGTGATTAGTTTGCTGAGGAAGAAAGAACGATGGTTCTTCAAGGGCGGCGTATCAATTGATATAGCAAGAGTATTCGATTAATGGTATTCTAATTAGGGCTAAAGATAGATTTATATGTAACTAATTTGGATTGGATTTTTAAGGATAAGAATTCGGTTGGGGTTGAACGGAATTAATAAAAGGATATGATCAATCTCCTCGTTATAAATATATATATATATATATATATATATATATATATATATATATAACGAGGTTACTTGCTGGTCAAGAGCTCGATTGGTTGTAAACTAAGAATCTCGTTTTTCCCAACCTAGACGGAAAGACGAACCTGAATATTACAACCAACACCATCGTAACCTAGCCTTCTTCACCTGTTACAAGAAAAACAAGTTATTTATAATTCTAAAAGCACTAAAAATGTGAAATATATATATTACATATATATATGTTAAATAACATTACCATATTCACCATCACCTCAACTTCATCAGTATTAATGTGGTGTCAAACTCAAGCACTTGCACTTCATTATCTCCATATGAATCTACATTATTTTAAATACCATTCCCCTTTGCCTCGTATAAGTATTCAATTTAATGTAATGACTATTTATGTATTTTCACATTTAAAATAAACGATTTCCAAATATACATATTTAAACAACATACCAAAACCACCATCAGAAATAGATATCACATGATCTTCATCATCGGTTGTTTTGCTCGATGATGGACATACATTAGGAATAACTGACTTCAAAACATGTCTATGGATGCTACACCCTCTAGAAGCATGCCTAAACGAACACACATGGATACGCAGGTTTGCCTTTACACATGCACAATCTTGTGTTGCGCACTTGACATTGCAAAACCAGATTATCAAACATCTGCGAGACACTCCACCCTCGTGCAACCTCCAAGTAGGCCACCATCTTATGCAGCACACCGAGCTTACGAGGTGTTATTATCTAGAGTTCAACACGTCTTACAACATCTTGTGCCCATAGAAAATTGCACTAAATTTCGACGTATTTGGACACACATCTAGTCATTGTACGTACTCGACACTGATGTTGCAACCTCTAGACTTCCGAGCACATACCACCATAGGAATCCTTACATAGACTAGGTCATTCTTCATGACAAATCAGTGGATGACACCAAGTCTGTAGGTGTAATCCATTATAGCAGAATAGGTGACTTGCATTTCATAAATAATATTTGCGTAGTTATAGGATACACATATTTTCCCTTTTTAATGTTTCTAATCCATTCACAATAGTCTGTAAACAATAAATGCAAATTTTAACGAAATATGTATAGAAATACAAAAACCTTATCATCAATTTTAGGAAATAGATAAATGTGATGGTCAATCAATGATGACAAAGTATACAAATGACTAGATGATTGATGTGTAGAACTAGATGGATAAAAGGCAGATTGAAAATTTACCTTATCTCGAAATTTAAATCTAATTTACTACCTTACAAATGCATAGCCTAGAACATAGTCCACAACTAAAATATAATCCACTTAAGCATTTGTGTCTCTAAGGCCACGAGAACTAGCGGTAAAATTGTGAACAAAAACTTAAAAAAAAAACAACAAAATAAATACAACAAATTAGAAGCATTAAGTTATAGAAACTGCCATTTAATGTACGCTATTACAAAATAGTCACACCACATATTCTAAGCGTTACTATTCAATACTTAGACATAAATCTAACATACCATGTACTAACTCACATTGCAAAACCTTAACAAGCCTCCTTACATCAATTCAAGCTAACTTTAAACATTGAATTTAATCAAAATACGTTCATACTTATGCAATGTACCAAAATACTTAGTGTCTTCCTAAAAAAGCAGCCACCACAAAACGTATTAAACATGTTTAACATAACCTATACCGCAGAAAAAAGGTTAAAAGATAAAAGTCAGTACAACTATATATTAATAATAACGAGAAAAACATCAACTGTAGTTTGAACAACTCTTATATATATATATACACTAGCATAAACTATTGACAAAATAATTTTACGATTTACCTTCTACATATGTATAACTAATACAATTGAGATTTAGGATCCATCAGTTCGATGTCTAGAACATTCCCTGCCTCTACTTGCACCTAACGGCAATCAATCTCCATTTCGAGCCTTATTCTGTGTGCGTCCTACCCTTTTCCAACCTATACGACACGAACAACTTTTTTATTGGCATTATTAATCATCAACGTTATCTTTTTTTCCCGATCAAATGGACACATATAATTGCGTAATTAATATGTAGGAAAAAACTACAAGAAAAGTTGCACTAGAAATAATAAGAACACTTTTTGTTATACACATATTGTGAACGAAAAATCAGAGTAAACACACTCACCTGTCTGTGACTTCCATCTACATCCCTCTTCTTTTCATTAGCATCAAACTTTTGATTCATTGTATAGCCACTAACATCATCATAACCTAGCCTTCTTCACCTATTACAAGAAACACAAGTTATTTATAATTCTAAAAGCACTTTAAAATGTGAACTATAAATATATACTAGTGGTGATGCCCGTGCATACGCACTGGGCTAAGTAATCGGTTCTAAAACATATGCATGGTTATTATTTTGGTATATTGTCCAACAAATATAGTGATTCAAACCAAATATGGTCATCAATACTGTTTCAAAATAGTATGAAAGAGAGGTTGGAAGTTGTAGAAGATGTAGTTCCTCGTTTGACTTATGGGGCGTTAGTAGACCTGTACATGGGCGGGTTCGGGCCGGGCCAAAAAAACAATTTGTCCACATCAACGGGTCGGGCTATCCACGGGCTAGCCCGGCCCGCCATATAAATTATATATATAATATATTAATATTATTATAAATTATAAATGATATTAATTTTATTATAAAATATAAATTATATATAAATTAATGATATAATATATTAATAAATTATATAAATTATATATATAATATATATGGGCCTGGCCGGGCCGGGTCGACGGGATTTTTTCGTTGTCCAAGCCTGGTCCCATATTTTACGGGCCGGGTCGGGCCTTTCGGGCTAATTTCAATGCCCAAGCCCGTGTTTTAAGCGGGCCGGGCGGGCTGGCCTGGACTTGTACATGTCTAGTCGTTAGTCTTGTATATCTCAGATTGTGTTGCTTAGAGTTTTTTCTTTGTGCTTGGAAGGATCGTCCGAGATCTCTTTTTAATTATCACCATAAAAAAGAAGGTTTGAGGGGAAATGAATTGAAAATAATTATAGGATTTCAACTAGGTGTTAGTTTGGAGCGTATGTGATGCATGAAATTTGAAGATGTAGAGTTAATTTCATCTTTCATCAGTAAATTGCGTTTATTTTTTTTTTAATTATTTTCTTTGAAAGAGATGCAAGTGTGAGAATGTGAGGGGATAACACAAATTAATGAAAATTAAGAAGTATGAATCATTGATAAATAGTGGTCATAAATTTTTAGAGGTCGTTTAAGCCATTTTTTTATATGTGCTTTAGCATTTTTGTTTTGGATTTTGATGTTGGGTATTTATATAAAATTCAAAACAATAGTTTCAATCAAACGAAGAGTAAAAAAAGTTCATAAACATGATGATTCATAATAGTTGATTAAGCATATTAAAGTTATTTTTTTCATTTTTAAACTTCATATCGCATATGATATATAATTCAATAGATTTACTTCGCAAATGGGAAAACAAAAATTTTTATTTAAAATTATGTTTGCGATGTTTATATGAAAAATCAATAAAAATATACCATATGGATTTGAATAACCTTTTGGGTTATGCACAATCACCATTACTATTGAATATAAAATATCTTTTATTTATTATGAAATGATGAAAACAAACTATACAAAAAAAATATTTCTAAATTTTGATGGATTTTTACATTTTTAAGCTTCCTATCTCCTATAATACTATAGATTTACTTTACAATTGTTAAAAGTAAATTTTTTATTTTAACCAATGACCTATGACAATAATCTGTATATAATTACCATTGACAAAAACAAGTTATATATAGCTTCGTGGTGAAAGTGCTTTCCCATGAACTCATAGGTCATTGGTTCAAATTATAGATGCAAATGTTTATATGAAAAAATAGTTGAAAAATGTTACTATATATATATATATATATTTAAATCTTAACTTTTTGGTTTATATAAAATCACCATAACCATTGACTTAAATAAATATATTTGATTTACTATAAATTGAAAACAAAATACACACAAAACATATTCCTCAATTGTCATGGGTTTTTGTTCATTTTTAAGCTTCTTATATCATATAATAAAATGAAATTACTTGCCAAATGAAAAAATTATACTTTACTAGTTATACCCGTTGTGCCATGCACGACTACGACTCGGATTAAGTATGAGCATATTTATTTTAATATAATGACACATAAAAGATAAAAAAAATTTATACTCACATAAGATAGATTTTTATTTTTAGAATCAAATAAATTTTGAATTTTTACAATTTTTATAAATAAATAGAGAGAAAAATGATTTGAAAAAGATAAAGTAGCATAAATAAAAGTTGACATTTTAAAAATAAAGTTGGGCCAAAGTCAATGTGGTGGCTCAAAAATATACAACTTTAATATATATTTATAGACAGATTTTTTGACCAAAATTTAATTTTAAGAAAATCATTTACATCATAAATGGATAAAAAGAAATAGATGTTGTAATTTTTAGAAAAGATTTAGCCCAAACGCGTTTTTAGATGCCTTATTTAGCGTTTGGATTTTTTAGGTATTTGTTAAGTATTTAAGCCCTGATTTTATTTTTCTCTGTTTCCTTCGCCTCTCTTTTTCCCGATTCCCTTCCCTCTCTCGATCTCTCGCCTCCGACCTAACTCCATAGCAGGAAATACGTTCGAATCGTCTTCCAAAATTCATGGCCTCTCCTGTGCCTGTGGTGGTGCTCCATCTCCTCCTCTCCGTGATGGTTGAAGTGATATTCGTCATCGTCATGGCGATGGAGGTGGTGCTGATGACGGAAGAAGTGCAGCCGCTTGCACTCGCCGATTTTCGCCGTCAACGCCATCGTGCCATCCTACCATTGATTTTTCATCATGACGATTTTCGTCATCCTTCCATCGTCGTCAACGCCATCGATTTTCGCCGGATCCATCTCAGGGATCTTCGGTCCGTCAAACCTCCTCCCTGTGATCTCGCCGTGGTGATGGAGGCAGCGGTGGTGCTTGTCGTCATCCTCCTTCCACCTTCTCCTCCTCCTTGTTGTCCTCCCGTTTTCAAATCTAGGGTGGAGTTTGAACAGCTAGTTGAAATGATGATAGAAAGTAGTGCTCATAATGATTCAACATCTGGATTTGGTGTGGGTAGCAAAATGAATTTGTAGGTTGTTTGACGAATTTGTTTAGCATCTGAATTGAGGTGTTTGTGTGGGGAAGGTGGGGTTGTATATGCCATTTGTGAGCTCCAGGAAGAATTTGATTTTAGGGGCTCTTTGATGTTAAGAAATACATGGATTACAAGAAGTTGGGGATATTGGCATCCGAGATAAATTGTCATAGTAAGAACTTGCTCCCGGTTGAAGATGTTGAGGGTCCTGAGCCTAGAGAGGTTGAGTTGTACTTAGAGGAGATCTTGCCTTTGTTTTACCGGTATGAACAATTTTTTTTAATCATGTAATAAACTAGAGTGTGGTTTTTCAAAACTATATTGTGCTGCTAGTGATTAAGCGTAACATTCATAGGAAGTATGCACTTAGAATTGTAGATATGCTACACCTTTTCAATACAAATATAAACTTCCTTTCATCTAGGCTTTCAAGTATCATTATTTGCGAGATTAATTACTGATATTTTGGTTGCTGTGGGTCCGGTGACAGATCCTATACTCCAGATTTGATGCCGGAAATTATTTTGTCATTCCTGGTGCACCTGCACCATGTGAGGAGCTAGGGCAGTTCTTGAACCAAAATGAAGAACAGCTGAATGCTGAGTTGGATATACAACTATAAAGCATGAAATTAAAAAAATTATTAAGCTTTGTTTGGTCTCCCTTGCTTGAATATACAACTATAGGCTGCTGTTATTGTTGGTGTATGATTTGGTGGCGATTATGGTGCTATCTAAGCAATCATTTAGTGTATTAACTTAATTTATGTTTACTGAATTGTAGAGCCATATATTCTAGTAGAGGTGAAGAAAAGCTTGATTTTGGATGTGTGAAATTCGAGGTAAACCTATTACACATTCAGTTCCATTCATAATATACTTCATGATGATGATGATGATGATGATGAGTTAATGATGGTTGTTTTTAGGTTCATTAGCCTCCATCTAAATTGATGACAAATTTCTATATATGATTTTAGCATTGTGTTTATAATTTGTCCCCTGCTTTCTTCATCTACTTAAGTGCATGCTATACACGTTGGGAATTATTTCTAGAAGCAAGAAGTTTTATATTATAGTATGTTCTGGAGTTTGTCTTTGTTCTCATTTGTAGATGAGGAGCTTTTAAATTATTTTTTTCAGTTTACAGTAGGATATATGTTTCTAACTAGTGTCAAGCATTTTAGGCTTTCTTGTCCCTTGTTTACGTTAGTCTTTTTAAAATTGTTGATTGTTAGGTATTTTTTGTGCATTATGTTGGTTAGCCTATTAGTTTAAATGGTAAATCAATATGCTTAATGCATAATGATGTGGGTTCAAATCCCACATAGGCTTTATTAATGACCTTTGATTGCACTTATTTTTGTTGATGACGTGTTTATATTTAGTGAAGACAAGTGATGATTTTTTATGACGATTAAATTTTTTAGTAATGACAATGGTTTTTATGCGGTGATGACACTTATTTTTATGTGGTGATAAGATTTGATGACAACTATTTTTTGTGGTGATGATAAAAACGAACAAACTTTAAGTGATGTCAGTTTGATGACACTTCATGACAGTTGTTTTTCATCAAGGTCCTTTTGATGACAAACAAATCAATCAAACTGTCATCAAGTAGTGATGACAATTGATGACAATCGAACCGTCATCAAATAACGATGACAATTGATGACAATCGAACCGTCATCAAGTAGCGATGACATTTATGATGACAATTGATGACAATTGAAACGTGATGATATTTGATGACACTAAAAAATTAAACGTGATGACAAATATTTGATAACAATTTTTCTTTTTTTATTTGTGATGACAATTGCTTTTTATGCGGTAATGACAACTATTTTTATATGGTGATGAGATTTGATGATAACTATTTTTTGTGATGATGATAAAAACGAAAAAACTTTGAGTGATGACGGTTGTTTGTCTTCAAGACCGTCATCAAGGCCCTTTTGATGACAAATTAATCGAACCGTCATCAAGTAGTGATGATAATTGATGACAATCGAACCGTCATCAAATAGGGATGACGATTGATGAGAATCGAACCGTCATCAAGTAGAGATGACATTTATGATGAAAGTCGATGACAATCAAACCGTCATCAAGTAGTGATGACACATATTTGATGACGCTTAAGTGATGACAGTTTGATGACACTTGTTTGTCATCAAGGCCCTTTTGATGACAAATTAATCGAACCGTCATCAAGTAGAGATGATAGTTGATGACAATCAAATCGTCATCAAGGAACGATGACAAGTGATGATAGTTGATGACGGTTCGAACCGTGTGATGACGGTTGTTTTTATATGGTTGAATGCCTTTGATGATACTTTTTGTTATTAAAAAGTTGTCATCAAGACATTTTGATGACACTTTTTGCCTTTTATTACACTTTTTGTCATCAAAAAGTGTCATTAAGACATTTTGATGCCACTTTTTACATTTTATTACACTTTTTGTCATCAAAAAATTGTGATGACGGTGAAAAAAATTGTGATGATAGTTATGAATGTGTTGATAGTGATGATTGTGATGATGGTCAACGCCGGTCAACGGTCGGTCGATGACCGAGTCAACTCGGTCAACGGGCTAGTGAACCCGGTCAACAACCGAGTTAACTCGGTGGGAGTGGGGGTGGGGGTGGGTGATGGGGGATTTTGCTATTTACCTAATTTTCACACTCTCCTAAATATCCACCTAATTAGGTATTTTTTTTGCTATTTACTTAATTCATCCTAATTTTTTTTATTATACTGTAATTTTTTTATTTTTTTTCATAATTTGATTTAAGAAAACTTTTATAGAAATAGATATATAGATAAATATAATGTAATCAATTGATAATCAATTATATACTCATAATCTATCCTAATATATATACTATAGTTTATTTTAGTTAGATAGAATCTTTTTAATATATATAAATTGTGAGAATGACATGTACGAAAAATCCTAAGTGGCACATGGTAATTCTATGTGGCGGATAGCTTATATTGTGATAGAAAAAATAACTTAAATAAATTAGTATAAATAATATTCATCAATAATATTTTACCAATTATTTAATTCTTTTATATTTTGTTTTATTTTAGATATAATCTTATTAAGTTAAATAAATTATCATATCAAATATTTAACATTACTACTTAAGATTTAACATTAGATAACATCTTTATTTTAGATAGAATATTTCCTAGATTAATTATTCTATTTCTATATTATCCTAAAATACTATAAACATATATAAATTCTCAAAATAAAAAATCCTATGTTGCGAAATCCTAGGTTGCTTAATGTGGGAGCGATACGTAGGAAAATGCTAGGTGGCGCAACTTGGTGACTTTATTCCTTGCGTCTTATATATATATATATATATATATATATATATATATATATATATATATACACACACACACATAGATTTTAAAATTATGGTTGCAGCCATGTATGTATTTTTATGTGGAAAAATATGTATAAAATGATACCATATGAATTTGAATCACAGCTTTTCGTTTATAAACAATTACCATAACCATTGAGTTGAAAAAATACATTTGATTTATTATGAAAATCAAATTTACACAAAAAAAAAATAATTATGATGGACTTTGATTGCCCAAAAAAAATATAATGATGTAAAGTTAAAATGGAATATAAGTGGGGAAATAATTTAACAAATAGGAAAATTAATTAGTAGATAAGTGTCATTGGAAAAATAAAAATGAACAAAAATAGTGCATCAAGGAGATTTGAACCAATGACTTATGCGTTCATGGGAAAACACTTTCACCACTAAGTTATATACAACTTTTTAACTTGTTTTTGTCAATGGTAATTATATAGAGATTATTGTGAGCATATTTAATAAGAGCGATAAATTGAAGAACCGTCACCATCACCATTCTATACCTTATCCAAACCTGATTTGTCTGAACTCGAATCCATGCACTACCGAAACTAGACATTACTTGTCTTCTTAATGAAACATTTTTTTTGGTTGAATCTTCTTAATGAAACACTTATTAAATTAAATTTGGTACAAATAATACATTAAAAGTTTCACCTGTCAAAAAAAACGTAAACATGCATCAGACTTTTGTAGCTAAAATAATATAATCGCTAGTCCAACATCTAAATTTATTAAAGTCCTTTTAAAACACAACAAGAGAAAGTACATACATCCAACAATCGTTCGTTCGTGCAAACATATTATAATTAAAAACAATCAAATTAAAATATATCATGAAAATCAGAGTTTTATCTATTTTCAAAACCATTTTAAATTAACATATAAAATACAACCCAAGTATATTCGATCCACACCTTCATATGAAACCGATATCATCTTCATATCGGTTCACATGCACACATTTAGTAAAAAAAATCATTACCTCATAACACAAGTACACTCTACCACCAAGAAAGGTAATCCTATAACCATAAACATAAAAAGATTCAACATACCCTAAATTTAGCATCAAAAGTAAAACGCGAGTTCCACTATAAATATGACACGCTCGAGACTCATACAAAAGCAAGGAGTTAACCAGACCTAACTGTTTGGGAATGAAACCACTCACCTAGCCCGATGCAAATACAACAATGACACTCCACCAAATAAAATCCGAAGAGCTATATGATGAGAGCAATGAGATTAACAAAGATAAGAGAGAACTAAGAACTACACCACAATGCCCTATTAAGAAATAAATTTAACTGTGAGAAATCCGAAAAGTAATCATGACAACTACTTCGAGGTGTCCTAAATATACAAATGTGCTTCAAATAAAATCCCATTTGTATGTTGCAAAAGAATGTTAATTGTGGAAAAAGAACTATAGTTGTTAACAACAATATTGGGAATGACAATTAAATTGATAATTTTATTCGCTACTTCTCGGTTGTTTTGCTCGTTGGTGGACATACAATAGGAATAACTGACTTTGAAACATGTCTATGAATGCTACACCCTCCAAAAGCAACGTTACAACAACAAACATGGATACGCAGGTTTGCCTTTACACTGACACCATCTTGTGTTGCGCTCTTGACATTACAAAATTAGATTATCCAACAATCGCGAGAAACACCACCGTGGGTGCAAACTCAAAGTAGGCCACCACCTTATGCAGCACACCAAGCTTACGAGGTGTTATTACCTAAAGTTTCACATGTCCTACAACATCTTGGTACCCATAGAATAATACACTAACTTCCGACGCATTTGGACACACATCCAACCATTGTTCCTACTCAACACTGATGCTGAAATCTCTTGACTTCAAAGCACATACCACCATAGGACTTCTTACATAGGCTAGATCATGCTTCATGAAAAATCACCGGATGACACCAAGTCAATATGTATCATCCATTATAGAAGAATGGGTAACTTGCTTTTGGTAAATATTATTTGCGTAGTTATAGGATACACAAATTTCCCTTTTTTAAAGTTTTTAATCCATTCACATTAGTTTGTAAACAATAAATGCAAATTTTACGAAATACATGTAGAAATACACAATCCTTATTGTCAATTTCATGAAATAGATAAATAAGGGCAGAATACATCAACAGACCCCTGTACTTATACTTTTTTCCTATTGGACCCCAGTACTAAAAAATGTTCAAACAGAGCTCTGTATTGCCCCCAATTTTGCCTATTGAACACTTTCAATCTTATTCTCCTTCCAGTGTACATCACACGCCTTATGTGTCATGTTATTTTGCCAAATAAGCCAAAATGGTCAAATACGTACATGTTATTTTGCCTATTGAACACTTTCAAGTTTTCACGCGCCTTATGTAACATGTACGTATTTTGCCAAAATAACATGTATGTATTTGACCATTTTGGCTTATTTGGCAAAATAACATGACACATAAGGTGCGTGATGTACACTGGAAGGAGAATAAGATTGAAAGTGTTCAATAGGCAAAATTGGGGGCAGTACTGGGGTCTGTTTGAACATTTTTTAGTACAGGGGTCCAATAGGAAAAAAAGTATAAGTACAGGGGTCTGTTGATGTATTCTGCCGATAAATAAGATGGTCAATAAATGATGAGAAAGTATACAGATGACTAGATGACTGATGTGTAGAACCAGATGGACATAAGGTACATTGAAACTTTAACTCGAATTTTAAATCTAATTTACCACCATACAAATGCATAGCCTAGAACATAGTCCACAACTGAAATATAATCCACCCAAGCATTTGTGTCTCTACAGCCACGACAACCAGTGGTAAAAGTTGCAAACAAAAACTTAAAAAATGACTAAATAAATAAATACAAAAAATTAGAAGCATTAAATTATAGAAACTATCATATAATGTACGCTATTACAAAAAGACCACAACATGCATTCTAAGCGTTACTATTCAATACTTAGCCATAAATCTAATATAGCATGTGCAAATTCACACCACAAAACCTTAACAAGCCTCCTTACATCAATTCAAGCTAGCTTTAAACATCTAACTTAATGAAATTATGCTTATACTTGTACAATGTACCAAAAAACTTGGTGTCTTCCCCAAAAAGCATCCACCATGAAACGTATTAAACATCTTCAACATTAACTATACAACAGAAAAAAGGTTAAAAGATAAAAGTCAGTACAACTACATAATAATAATGAGGAAAAAAAATATCAATCATAATTACAATAACTCTTATATACACACACACTAGATTAAACTATTGACAAAATAATTTTATAATTTAGTTTCTACATATGAACAACCGACAGAATTGGGCTTTAGGATCCATCAGTTCGATGTGCAGATCACTCCCTACTTCTACATTGAACCTAGCGGCAATAAATTTTCAATTTGAACCTAATTTTGTGTGCGTCCTACACTTTTCCAACCGGTACGACACAAAAAAATTATTTGTATTCCTAATCATCAACATTATCTTTCTTTCCTTATTAAATGGACGTGTATAGTTGTGTACGACTTTTGTATGAAAACACTACATGAAAAGTTGCACTGCAAATAATAAGAGCACTTTGTGTTGTACGGATAATGTAAAACGAAACATCCCTCTTCCTTACTTTAACATCAAACTTTTGATTCATTGTGTAGCCACCAACACCATCGTAACCCTCATACCCTTCTTCACCTGTTACAAGAAACACAAGTTATTTATAATTCTGAAAGCACTATAAAATGTGGAATATATATATATATATATATATATATTACATATCTATGTTAAATAACGTTAACCGATTCATCATCACCTCAGATTCATCAATATTAGAGTCAAACTTGAGCACTTGCACTTACTCCATCATCTCCAGATGAATCTACATTTTTTTAATATCATCCCCCTTTGTTTCATAAAATATTCGCTTTAATGTAATAACTATTTATGCATTTTCATATTTACAATACACGATTTCCAAATATACATGTTTACACAACTTACCAAAATAATCATTAGAAATATAAATCACCTCATCTTCATCACTTTCAGAAATGAGATCAATAAATTGTACCTCGTCATCACTCGAGGAACCTAAGAGAAAATTAATACACTTAATAACATGTTTAGAACAACTTTTTTCTTATTTGATAATGCAGATTAACATTCAAACAATGTTGGATCAAACATCCATTAAACATTTAGTTTTAGATATTTAAAAGATGTTTTTAAACCACCAAATTTTCTATACAGCATACAATAAAAGCACTTTCACCACAAATACAATACTATGATATTGCATTTCATAGAAAACTCTAAATTACTACGAACACCACAAAAACGTGCGTTAATTTTTTGAACTTAACACAATTTACTAAATGTGGAAAAAAATCATTACGACATAACATACTTGTATTCTGTAACAAAACAAAAATTATAAGACTATACAATATAAGCTTAATAAATGCTTGGAGCGATAAATTTAGAATAATACAAATCAAAATGTGAACTGTTATTCTATCTTATTTAAAACATATACCAGACCGAACCAACATATATATATGTATTAGTAAATACCACAACTTGTTTATATCTATGTTGAAACATTTGAAGAACCATCACCATTCTCTACCGTATCCAAACTTGATTTGTCTAAACTCGAATCCATGCACTACCGAAACTAGACGTTACATGTCTTCTTAACGAAACACTTATTAAATTATATTTGGTACAAATAACACATTAAAACAATCATATAACAAAAAAAATTAAACATTCATCATACTTTTGTAGCTAAAATAATAGAACCACCATTAAATAATAATAATAATACAACCGTTAATCCAACACCTAAATTTATTAATGTCTTTTTAAAAAACAATAAGACAAATTACATACATCCAAAAACAGTTCATTCCCACATACATATTATGATTAAAAAATAATTGAATTAAAGTATATCATGAAAATCAGAGTTTGATCTATTGTCAAAAGCATTTTAAATTAACATGTAAAATACAACAATACAATCGATATGCACCTTTATATGAAACCAGTATCATCTTTATAATTGTTCACCTGCAAGCAATTAGACAAAAAAAATTCATTACCACATAACACAAGTACACACTACCACCAACAAATGTAATCTTATAACCATACACATAAAAGGGTTCAACACACCCTAAATTTGGAATCTAATGCAAAACACAAGTTCCACTATAAATACGACACACTTGAGACTCGAACAAAACCAATGACTTAACCAGACCTTACCGTTTGGGAATGAAACCACTCACCTAACCCGACGTGAATTCAACAATGGCACTCCACCAAATATGATCTTAAGAGCTATGTGAAGAGAGCAAAGAGCTTAACATATTATAAGAGAGAACGAAAAACTACACCACATTGCCCAATTAATAAATCAATTTAACTGTGAGAAATCCCAAAAGTAATCATGACAATTGTTTCGAGGTGCCCTAAATGTACAAATAGGCTTCGGCTTAGTTGCACATGCCCATTTCTTTACCACATACAAATATGGTAAAAGGCAAATCTGTAAGACCTGGTTTTTCGGTTGCGAACCGGATAATCTATTTCCGTTCATCTCCAACCTTTTTATTCAAAATTTATTACATTTCTTTGTTTTGGGCCAAAACACCCAAAATCTTGTTTGGAGACCCAAAGCCGAACCCAAACCCATTTCACTCACTCCTCTCTTTTGCCCTCACATGCCCTATTTTCTTTCTATCCTTCTCCTATCACTAATCTAGCGCCACTCAAAAAGAAAAAAAAATGAAACCAGTGACAGGGGCCAGGGGGATCGAGAGTCAGCGTCTTCCCCGTTCGTCGTCGCTTCATCCCTACCTATTCCATAATGGAAGTGGGAGGATATTTCCATGGATTTTGTCAATGGACTACGGATCAGCAAGAGGCATGATGCCATCTGGGTTGTAGTGGATAGGTTGACAAAGACTACTCGCTTCTTGCCTATTAAGGAGACTTGGCAAATGAACAAACTGGTAGAGGTGTTTGTAAATCAGATAGTTAGACTGCATGGTGTGCCCAAGACGATTGTGTCAGATCGTGATGGGCGTTTCACTTTCAGATTTTGGCAACAAGTGCATGAGGCACTCGGGATGAGATTGCACTTCACGACTGCTTATCACCCGCAATCAGATGGCCAGTCCGAGAGGTTAATTCAGACTCTAGAGGACATGTTGAGGTCATGTGTTCTTGATTGGGGAGGTCATTGGTCGGATCACCTAGCATTGGTGGAGTTTGCCTACAACAACAGTTGACACTCTTCGATTCAGATGGCTCCGTATGAGGCTTTGTATGGCCGGAAGTGTAGGACACCTTTGTGTTGGGATGACCCGTTAGATGTTGTAGGAGAGAGGTCACAGATGATCGAGGAGACAATTAGGAAGGTGGCCTTGATCCGGAAGCATATGCTAGCTGCACAAAGCCGCCAGAAATCCTATGCAAATAAGCGATGTCGACCACTAGAGTTTGAGAAAGGCGCACACGTCTGGTTGAGAGTGTCACCTACTCGTGGTGTGAGGAGATTTGGGGTGAAGGGGAACTTGAGTCCCCGATACATTGGCCCGTTTAAGATCCTGGAGAGAGTGGGTGAGGTAGCCTACAGACTAGCGCTACCACCTGCCTTAGATGTAGTTCACCCTGTCTTTCACGTCTCACAACTAAGATAGGATGTTCCGGATCCCAGCCATAGGCTCAACTATGAAGAGTTGGAGGTTGATCCCGGTCATACCTTTAGAGAGCAACCGATAGCGATTCTAGACAAGCGTACGAAGAAGCCACGGAGCAAGGAGATTCAGTTGGTGTTGATTCAATGGTCTCGACGAGGTGTCGAGGAGGCCACTTGGGATAGGATGAGAGAGAACTACCCCGAATTGTACTCAGGTTTAATCGAGGCCTTTGAGAGTAGAGTTTAGAGCTTAGGAGTAGGTGTGACATTTGTTATGATTTAAAGTTGCTAAGCGTGTGTTGTTTGCTTGATTATGTTTTGACCTGTGTATGGATTGGTTTTCTTTCTTCATGATTATACTACTTTGGAATGCGTTTTGTTTTTCCCATGTTATGTTAATCTGTTGTTAAAAATTTTGGGGTTCGAGGACGAACCCCTTCAAGGGGGACAGGTTGTGAAACCTCGCGAATCCTCATGGGCTTCCACTTTTAGCCATGAAAGTTTCGGGACGAAACTTTCCTTAATGGGGGTAGTATGTAAGACCCGGTTTTTTGGTTGCGAACCAGATAATCTATTTTCGTTCATTTCCAACCTTTTTATTCAAAATTTATTACATTTCTTTACTTTGAGCCGAAAAGCCCAAAATCTTGTTTGGAGACCTAAAGCCGAACCCAAACCCATTTCACTCACTCCTCTCTTCTGCCCTCACATGCCCTATTTTCTTTATATCCTTCTCCTATCACCAATCTAGCACCCTCAAAAAGAAAAAAAAACGAAACCAGTGACAGGGGCCAGGGGGATCGAGAGTCAGCGTCTTCCCCGTCCGTCGTCGCTTCATCCCAACTCTCTTGCAATCGACTTTTCTTTTCCCTCGCTCCTTTTCTAGCCGCTGAGAGCATCGTCAGAAGCCTCAATCCAAGGAGGAACTCGTTCGAGACTGTGCCTATCACCGTCGCCGAGAACCCGCTGCGAGTCCTTGTCGTCCTTCCTCGCCAACCCTTATCAACGCCGGTAAGTTCTGTCTGCCTTCTTTGGTCCCGACTTCGTCATCTCTCCTCTTGTATCTCTGCTGATCTGGTGAAAATACCGTCGGCAGGTCTCGTCTTTGTGGTCAAGCTCGAGATCAACCGAAGACAACAGGCTGCAGTTGCACGCCGGCACCAAGTGAAGCGTTTGGGGTTGCGTCATCACCGCTAGCAGGAACCGGTTCCACCACAACCAGAAGTCGAGGTCCCCGATCCAAACCGTTCAACTTCAAGGTAGCGTACCTCCATTGAGAAGAGTCGTTTCGTTTGAGTTTTGGGTGTGAATCTGATCGTTGAAAGGTCGGGTAACTTTCCTTTTTTTTGATCGGGCCTTAGAATCGATCCATGTGTCTATTCGCTTTTGAGTTTACCTTGTAATAGTAATCTGAATGGATTGATTTGAGTCTTGATCTTGTGTGATCAAATTGGACTCATATTTGCTTGCCTGCATATTTTTAGATATAATGTTTGTTGTGTCTTTCACTTGTTTGACTTTAGAACACCATTAAATTGTTAGAGTAAAATTATTGCTTGGATGGTGTGAATGTTGTAATTTGACCGGAGCTTTGTGATTGATTAACTCTCGTGGATATAGTGATGTTTGTATGTTTGTGAACGAAATTCGATCTTGTATGGTTTGATCCTTCCTAGAATGCAAGTAGTATTAGGGTTTTCGAGTAGGATGTATGTTAATCTCGACCTTTTTGTTGCATGGTAGAACTCTCTTGGTTGGTTTTGCTTTGAGTATGAGCTTTGGGACCTAATGTTATAATATGTGAACTTTGACTTTGATTTTGGATTGCCTTACTCTTCTTCGCCTTGAGGCGCGTTAGGCCTAGATAGGAAATGCTAGTTGGTTGAGAAAAATTGAAGGTTGCCCATGAGACGTCAATTCTAAACTTTGTTTGATAATAATATAATCAAGTCAAGCCGTTTTGTTTGGATACCATGAAAGTATGGTGGCTTGTACTTCGAAGCCACTATAGTTGTGCTTGCCTAGAATCGAAAGTGCTTATCGTGGTTAGTCATCTTATCGTGAGCGTTATGGTTCGTAGGTCCCTAGTATCGTTGCATTATTTACGTCGTTCGAGGATCTCTTTCGAGGTAATTCATTCTCGACTTGCTCGGCTCTATTCTAGTCTTGTTAGATTTCATGCCGTGATTGTGAGATTGGTTTTGAGAACTAGTCCCGAATGTATGTTTTCCTTGTGAAATGTTTATTGTATGATGCGATGCGCTTTCCACTTTAAATGTTTTCTCGTAAAAGAAGTTGTGCTTGTTTTCTCTGTGTTGGCTGCGTAACCGGCGCGATCATGTGCGATGATTGTCGTGGCGAAGAGGCATTTAGCCATGGTCGTGTGTCGGTCGGGTCCCTTCAAAAATAAAGTTAATTGCTTATTTTTGGCAAGTGCTCCGATGGAGGCTTGACCATGGGTTGGAAGGATGATGTATATGGAAAGTGAGAGGGCCTGCCTCCGCACTCGGGCGCAGGGAGTTAGCGTCGTAGATTGAAATGCAATGGTGGGAGGAAGAATTGCAGTTCCAAATAGGTATGTGAATGATGTTTGCTTGTGTTTGTGTGTGGTTACTTAGTTAGTTCTTGGCTTGTGAACTGTTGGTAGGTTTGATGAATTGTTTGTTTTGTTGTGTATCATTTGATTTGTTGAATGTCGAATTGTTAGCTATTATTTCAAACGCTTTACTTTTGTTGCTTGTTATTTAGATTGTTGGTATGTTTCGTTGCCTTTCCTTTCACCCGTTATCTAGATTGTTGAGATGTGTGTTGACCTATTATGTTTTGTTCTATTCACTTGTTAAAGGTTAAGTTGTTGGTTATCTAATATTTTCAAACGTCTTACTATTGCCGCTTGTTATCTAGCTTGCCTAGGATAGTAGCTGACCACTCGAGGACCTTTATTTTTTAGTTTCAGGTACTTCTGCAGGTCTCGTGTTGGAGCCTAGGCATGATGTTGCAGCGGGTCGTTATGCACGTGTCAGTAGGTCTTGAAGTGGTTTGAAGTGTCCAAGTTTAGTTGTTAGTTTTGTTTTGGATATTTCACTCTTTTGTTGACTTTAGCGGGTTTCTTGTGTCGGCTGTGACTTGACTAGATGTTCTGGATCTCATGCATGAAATACTTGCACATGTGGTTTATTGAATGACAGTTGGATGTTTTAAATTAATTTTTTTGTCGAACCCGAGTTGCAAGGTCCATGTATTCTAGTGTCAGGCTAGCTCAGGTAGGACCTGTTAGGGTCAAACTACCAAGTAACGCCCCAACATCAAAACAGGGTGTGACAAAATCATCCAATACCAATAACATCCCTGGATGAGAGCACAAAGCTCTAGGTGGCCGGTCAAACCCACAAAAGGGTACATGTAGGCTAGATTTGTTATTTTATCCGCTATTGAATTAGCATTTCTGTAGACGTGAGTAATGATTGACTCCTCCAAGAAGGAACACAAAATTATGAAATCTGTCACTAGCATTTCAATTTCCCACATGCATTTACCATCTTGTCGTATTGATTTATTTAGGCTTAGTTATCACTTTCAATTTGTAGTTTCCGAATTTCAATATTGGCTGCCACTTGAAGGCACATTATGAAAATAAATCATTCAACAACTTGTCCATTGTAAAAGTGAGAAAGAAGCGATTGATTCCACCATTTTGTTACCCACCCCCTTGATGAAAGAATGATTGAGGTGGAGTAAACCCCTTTTTACAATGGATAAGAAGTTGTGCAAAACAAGTTGATTTTTCTTTGTCAATGTATCATGATACTAAAATGGACTACATTCATTTCCATTCCGTTTATGTTTCCATGAGTTGCAACCAATCGGACATACACTATCTTATTTCTTCTTCTTTTTTGGGTAAGACATGATAGAACTATATTCTTATCATTTCAATATGATTTGGTAGGTAAGTCAAAACTAAGAAAACCAAACCCACATGGAAATGTCATCTTCACATCATTGAAAGAGCAACCAAAGTTAAAATTGCTCTTGAAAAAATGCCCACAACCACCCATATCCATCACCACAGATCCACAATCATCAATAGAACATTAATCTAAAATTGCCATTAACCATTCCACAAGGTAGTATTCTCAAGGCAAAATTAACTGGATTAGACTCGCCCATTTTCACAATCTTCCAATTTCATAGCAAATGATAGGCTGCAGAATTGAAACTTGGTCATTTTCATCCAAGAGATCATCATTTCATATTTCAGCTAATCTACTAGACTGACCAATGTCAGATAGAATGCACAGAAATTATTTAGCAGTTTTCTGAACATTAATCCAATTTACAGCAAGAATCATCACGCAGTTTTCAACAAGCCCTTGTTGAAACAATGTAGTGTTTTCCATTAATGTCAATGTTGAACAGTAATAATTTCTTTTAGAAGGATACACAAAGTTCAATCATGAGTAGATTGATGGTTAGAGTTTATGTACACTTTTTGCGTAAACACGACCAATCATGTGTCGTCTGCATCGCTTCCACTGATGTGGACTTCATGACTTGCCCAATAGCTGCTACCGTCTGGTCCCGAAATCTTAAACCTGCACATATTTAACAGAATTGCATCTCAAACTTTGCAAATTTTTCTATTTTTAGTGTTGTCTATGATATACTAACCGCTCAAGAACAGATTTCCCTTCCTTGTACTTCTGGTTCTTGTCATGGGCAGTTTCCTAAAAGACAATATATGAGCAATTGAATTAGTAGAAGCTCTCTTTACATATTTATATATATTGGTGTTTGTGGAATGCTTACGTATCTCCATCCAACAATTGATCCACAGCCAACACAAAAGATATCAGCGACAGTGTGCAATCCTGTCATCATCATTCTGTCTTCAAGCTCTCCTATGGTTACGTTTACTCTGAAATAGCATTAAGCATGAAACTTAAATCTATAAAGCAGTGTCAAGATAATTTCACCCCTATGGAATTTCAACTATGATTACAAGCATGCATAGTGATCAATTCTAACTTCAAGTTCCACATGATAGTTAGGAATTAAGCTTCAGCAGGACTTATATCACAAAAGACAACTGCTTGGAAGAAATGAGGCATGTGTAAATGTCAATAAGGAATATTTTCCAAATTTAACAATGTAAATTTTGTTGTTGTGAATTAGGGTGAATTCGTTGAGCAATGAAGAGCAAACTATATATAGCCCCAGAAATCCCGATAAATTACATTCTATTCTTAATCCTGATATAAGTAGGACTTCGGCCCATGGCTTAGCACTTGCTTGCTCAACTAGGCCCAGTTGCTGTACATTCTGATTTCAGGTCATCTTAATTCACAATGAGACACCCAAAAGTCATGGTTTGCATACAAATGCTACATGAGTATCTCAAATAGTTGGTTGTCTCAAATAGTGTTCTAATATTAAAGGATCCCAAGAGGTCATCTCATTAAGAAAAACTTACACCTTGCGGAAGAGGTAAGCTTTTCCATGCCTGCTGTGGAAAGACTGAATAAACAACACATGCAAAACCTTAGTCAGATGACAATAGCCTTTCACAAAAGCCTCCCCCATAAAATCAAAATATCATAGAGAATAGAGTATCTCACATAAATATGCATATGATAAGCTATCAGAAATATGAATCTAACTGTGCTAATGATTTGCACCAAGTATTAGACTGAATTCTTTCCATTAAACTATTCCTTTTAAGATCACATCTCGAACCAGAACTTTGAAGAATGCTTATGGGATAAAACTTGAAGGATGGGAAGAACTTTTTTGTGGTTATAAACAGCAGTATCATTTTCTGACATTGAACAGGATGATCAAAACAGCAGTATCACAAAATAGAAGATTGTTCATTCTAGCATTTGTCAAACACTCCATGAAGGACCCAAGTATTGAGCATGGTAAATCACATACTATCATACTAACCAGCAATAATGACAGCCAAATATTACCACAAAAAACAGCACTAGACAAATAAAGAAACAATTCAATTCAATTAATTTCAAACCAACAGATCATCATAAAGTATGCATAAGAGAAAAGGCAGTCAAAGCAAGTCAGATCAGATTTATCTCCCCTTTCAGCCAATCAGTGAAAGAACTACCCACCAACTCATTTACTCATTTTAGCAACAATAAGGGCAATCAAAGATCAAATTTGGAAAATATTACCACCCAAACATTGCAAATATCCAAATAAAGCTACCAGATGATTTTTCAAAAAATCACTTGAAAAATCATCTAAGAACTTATACCGCTCTCATCGCCAATTTGGTCAAGGCTACCCAACAAACAAAACCATACAATTCACAAAATCCAAGGATACCTAGAAAAGAACATGCAAAATAAGCAAAAACCCAATTCGCGGAATCACCAAGAACATCAGAAAAAAGGAACAGAAAACCAAGAAACTGAATCGATAAAGTAGAGAAAGAGGCCGATTTAAGCACCTTAGAAACGATTTCTTCACAAAGAGCAAGATGAGTGCGGCAGTGCTTGCAACTATAAATCCTCCCTTCCAGATGCACCAAGAACAGCCTCCCCATTTTCCCCACTTTTTTCTCTCCCTCAATCGAAAAAATATTTCCTGCGGGAAACGAGAAAGAGACCAAGAAGAGATGATGCCCAGGAAACAGAATAAAAAAATTCAATTCAATTCAGAGTTGGTGTTCAAAACAAATAACAATTGGGACGCGGAAGAGCAGATTTTGGTGTAACAAAATGAATGAAATTATGGGTAGAAGTAGATTAAATTAGAGAAAAGAAAAATCAGGAGAAAGAAAGAAACGGAACATGTGAGTGGGGGTTGAATAATGAAAATATTACCTCCTGGCTTCTGCTGGAAAGTGGAATCCCAAAGAAATGGGTGGAAAAAAAAAAAGGGAAATTTCTTTTGGTACCCTTAAATTTTTGCCTTTTTTTTTGGTGTCCAAGATAAAAATTTATTTCTTTTGGTACCCTTGAGGTTTTGGCTTTTCTCATTGACGCCCCTCTCCGGTTCAAATTAGTCAATTTCAAGCTTACAATTATGTTCATCACCCTTAAATTAGTAGGATTTGACTATTAAAATATCAAAATTCATAACCAAACTACATCAATTTGAATTTTTAAACAATTTTGTAAACAACCCCTTAAAATAGAGGATTGTTTAAAAATTCAAATTGATGTAGTTTGGTTATGAATTTAAGTGTTTTAAGAGTTGAATCCTACTAATTTAAGGGTGATGAATATAATGGTAAGCTTGAAAT
The DNA here is from genome assembly GCA_964016875.1 of Fallopia convolvulus. NCBI lineage: Eukaryota > Viridiplantae > Streptophyta > Magnoliopsida > Caryophyllales > Polygonaceae > Fallopia > Fallopia convolvulus. Next base: position 12,603,316 of record OZ024721.1, read on the forward strand.
TAGCTAATTTGAACCGGGGAGGGGCGTCAACGGGAAAAGCCAAAACCTCAAGGGTACCAAAAGGAATAAGTTTTTTTCTTGGGCACCAAAAGAAAAAGGCAAAACCTTAAGGGCACCAAAAGGAATTTCCCAAAATAAAATCAAAGCCGAACAAATTATATGACTTTTATTAATAGCGTTTATCATAAAAATCAAATAAATTGGCGTTTTTTTTCATAAACATTATAAAAAAAATTAATTTAATAATACTTTATTAAACAAACGTACAAATAAGTTTTCTTTCAAGTATTTCAAAAATACTTATATAATAATGAAAAGGAGTTTTTTGGGGGCAAATTTTTTAAATTAAAGTGAGTGAACCCTAAAAAAATTAACAAATCTTATCAAGTTTTTTAAACTTGGTATTAAAGAAAAATATTTTATTTGGAAAATAAAATTGTATGTTTTAACCATTATCCGAGTTTGATTTGATATCTTATCATTTTTTAAACATTATCGTATGATATTTTTTTTATGAAAACACACAACTTTATTAACAAAGATCAAGTTCTAATACATCATAAAACTCAATAGCAAAATAAAGAATACTGCATACCACAAAGGGTTCACTCGACCTCTAGTGATTGAGCCAATCAACCGCATTGTTGGCTTCCCTTCTACAAAACAACCACTTACTACAGAGAAACGAATGACTTAGATCGATGGCCAAGGCAACAACATCTCCATAGGCATTGTTAGGAATATCTCCTGCATTTACTTTCTGAATTAGTGAAAGAGAGTTAGACTCCACACAGATTTCAAAACCAAAAGATGATGCAAGTTGTAGACCCCATCTAGCCGCCTCCGCTTTCGCCACATCAATTTCAGTTCCAAATTGAATTCGTTTTGCACCAGCAAAGATGGTTGCACCACTGTCATCCCTCCCAATTACTCCTATTCCTCCCTCCCTCATTCTTCTTTACTGTTGCATCTACATTGATTTTAATCCATCCCGGTGGTGGTTTTCTCCATCTCTTCTGATCATCTAAAAGTGTCGTTGGACTGTTTAGGAGAAGATTCGTTGAACCTGCTGAACTCTAAAAAATAAGTCAGACCATTGTGTATTATGTCACCAACATCCCTAAACCCGTTCACCCGACTCGGTCATCCGGTTTTTAGTCCCACATCGAAAAATTGGTAGAAGGAGAGGAAAGAGGAGCTTATAAAAAGGGGAGGAGAGGAGAAGAGAGTTAAGTGTTTGAAGCCTAATCATAGAGATGGGTTTTGATGTTTTCTAATTAAATCTATTTTTTGGGCTAATCCATTATGTAGGCCATATATAAACAAGTTTAAATTTTAGTTTAAAATTTAAAGTTTTATTAGATGGATTAAACTGGTTGACTCGTAATCTGACCCGTAAACACGGGTTACGGTCATTGGATTGACTCGTGGAAGAAATGAAATTAATTTTCAGCATCTTTTTATAACACCCGAAAAAAACCGACCCGACCCGAAAACCGACGAGTTTTGGGTGGGTCGGTTTCAGGTGGAACCCGTCGGGTGAAAATACCGGGTCAGGTGGGTGGTTTATAACCGCGGGTCGAGTGGTGGAAGTAGTCCACCCGAACCCGACCCGACCCATTGCCATGCCTAGTTAAGATTGTAAATTTTTGTCTTTTATTATCATGCATGTGACATGCCTATGTTCATTGTTCACACATTGTATTCTACTATCAACTTAAAGGACTAGTCATTTTTCATGTTCACCTAATATTATTAGTACGAGTGAGATTAGCTAAAAGGTAGGGTTGTCAATGGGTCGGGTTACGGATGGGTGGCGCACTTCTACTACCCGATCCGCAAGTAAAAATACCCCCTGACCCACCCATCACCCGTGAAATGTTCCGCCCATCACCCAAACCACTTGTCACCGGCTGGTTATATGGGTGTTCACCCGTATAACCGTTGTATATTTTTTCATTATTTGTATGAGGCCATTTAATACTAATAATTCAATACAAAAAACATATGAAGATAATGATTCAATAAGAAAATTATCAATACACTGAGTAAACGTAAATGCATATTCATAAATCATAATTCTAAAAGCAATATTACAAAAATATACCATAAAATATATGTTAATGTTAACATGATATTTGAAATTGTTTTCAAAATATGAGAACTTCTTCAAAATATACTATGATAACTAGGATTTAAAACGTGTTAAGTGGTGGTTTGGGTGAAACATATGAGGGGTTGGGTGGTGGGTGGGTGACGGGTCGGGTTATTTGGGTGATAAACCCCACCCATATCCGACCCGTCACTCGCTTCATCCGTCACCCAATCCTCCTATCACCTGTTTTGTTTGGGTTTTCGCCCATTTATTTTGGGTGCATGGGTTAAACAAGTGGGTTTGTCAACCCGTGGGTAATTGTCAGTAGGGCTGAGTGTAGGTTGGTTCAAATCAAAATATGAAGTTGAATCAACCGAACTGAAACTGATATCATTCAATTCAGTTTTCGGTTTTGATTCGGTTAAATTTCGATTTGGTTCAATTTATTGGTCAAAGATTGTGTTCCCACCTAATATTATCTTATATGTAAATTAGGATAATATCTTTTGTATAGTTGGTTAGTATCTTCTAGTGTTTATTCTCTTTGTAGATATGTATGTTGGTTCCTTACATTGAATCGCCGGTTTATTGCGCCCCGTTCAGAATTTTATGGCGCCCAGGATTTATGATAGCGGTAAAACTTACCGCTAATATTTAAAAAAAAATTGTAAAATGATAGCGGTTGCGGGTGCCGGCACCGGTATTTGTAAAATACCGCCGATCGAGAAACGAGTAAAAAAAATTTACCTTTGTTGGTACCGGTAGTGTATACCAGTACCACTATGGTGAAAACAGAAATCGGTGCCGGTTTCCGCTACCGAAATTTGTAACACATGCGTATACCGGTACCACTATGGTGAAAACAAAAAAAAATTACCTTTGCTGGTACCAGCATCCTAGAAAATCGTAAATAAACTAATGTAAACCCGACCCTACTATGACACGCGCTCTTCACCGCTCTGGCCCGCCATCTGGCCTCGGTTCCTGCACGGTTCCCTGGTTCATACCTGGAACTGAAAAATAATCCCCAAAGGGTCAGCTACTAATCTATCAAGTTAGAAAGAATACGGAAACTGCAAGACGTTTTAAAAACATTTATAAAGTCAGCATCCAAGTCCACAAGCGCAATCATAACTCTAAAGGCCAATGCCTAACTCAGTTATAATTAGTCACACATATCCACATACACATTCACAAATACAACCTCATAACAATGCGATTCCTCCTTTTCACAATTCGACTTCCAAGGCGCTCATCGCCGCGCCGAGTGTAGAGGCAGGCCCTCTCACTTCACTTCACAATCTCCCTTCTAACCCCGACTAAGCCTCCACTGGAGCACTTTCCAAAACACATAGATAATAATTTTCGTTTTGAAGGGGCACGGTTTCCCTGTCACACGGGTCATACATAGCCAACTCTTCCTCCACGCCAGCTACGATGGGCCGTGTCGGAAACGGTACCAACACAGAGAAAACGTTCCAAAAATACCTTTCCGATAAAATACATTCAAAACCATTTTACGCACACAACAATTCAAGAAGTTCAAAACAATTTAAAAGGTATTCGGGACTAGTTCTCAAAACCCGCCCTACAATAACGGTATGCAATCTAACAGGATAGAAAAGAACCGAGAAAGTCGAAAAACGACTTACCTCGAAATTAGGGATCCTTTGATGAAGACAAAAATTTAAGAACACGAGCGGAAACGATTCCCTAGAAAATTATAAAGTGATAAGTTAGATTAAGTACAAGCCGAACCGAACTAACCCAATTAAGGAGCCACTTTTATTGCCATGAAATAACCGAACCTATATAAGGGGAATTCCTAATTAGTAGATATTAATATCTCTAATCCATGCCACCTATTATTATCCCACTAATCTAGAAATCCTAGCCCACCAAGACAAACCCAATCCACCTAACAAGTTTCCCGATCCTCCATAACGACGGCCCAAACCCAACAAATTTTTACACTACCAATTCGTATAGCACATGTCCCAACTTAATTAATTCCTTTCTAATAATAAAACCCATATCCCCACTTAATTAATTCCTTCCTAATAATAAAACCCATATCCACACTTAATTAACTATGTAATTTCGTCCACAATTGAACAACGCGTTCTGCCCGTCATCACCTTCGTCGGCGGTTCTGCAACATACCTCCCGCCCTCGCTGACCAACTCCGCCCCCATCGACAGCCCCTACAGACCCCTGCCCCCGACCGACGGATCTCGCCCTCTACCCCGACAACACACTAACTAACCCGACAAACAAAGGAGGGTGGGACAGAACTCACCAGAAAGTTGACCGTGAATCTCCTTCGAGAATGAGACGACTCCGGCGCAGATGTGGATCGATCGGTGATTAGCACAAACTGAACCGAGGCAATAGGCGCCGGTTCAGTATCCAGCGATGGTGGCCAACGCGCGATCGAACTCCGTTGGATCAAAAGCAGCGGTGGAGGAACGGGGGTCAAGGTCGACACCCGATTGCAGCGATCGAGTACCAGTTTGGAAGGAACGCGAACGGACAACGGAAATCCAGTACTTGACGCTCTGGTGGGTCGAAGCTACTGTCCTTCGGTCTTCGACGATGGCAAAGCCTTGCTTTGAAGGTTGGTCCGGCGGAAATTGACGGGGAAAGACTACGGCACAAAGAGCTCTTCGAAGATGGAGGAAGGGTTGACCTAATGAAAAGTGGCGGCGGATTTAGGTTGAAGAACGAACGACGTGGATGGATATATAATGGGTACAATATATAATGGGTAGATACATATATGGACGCTATTTAAGATATGTATATTAGTTAGGATACGTACACTAGTTAGATAATCTCGGCTAACTAATTTTAACTAATTATTTATATATCTCTAGGGAAAGATAAAGGCTTGCTTAAGGAGAAATCTACTAGAAATCCCGCTCGAAAAAGCTTATAGTCAAGAAACGGGACCCATACGAGATCGATTAGAACCCATTATTGCATACTACCCCCTTAAGAAAGTTTCGTCCCGAAACTTTTATAACGAAAGAAAAGATATCTCGAGGTTTTTGCAACCACTCCCCCTACAAAGGGTTCATCCTCGGACCGAAATTTATCGATAAAACAAACATAATCAATACTAAACATCCAAAACACACAACACGACAGTCAAATATTTAATCAGTCAAATAGGCAAGTCAAAGTGACAACAATCACGAAGTAATCACCGAATCTAAAACAATTCACTAATTACTAACCTTCCCCTCAAACGCCTCTACTAAACTCGGATAGATCTGTGGGTAACTCTCACTCATCCGGGACTCAGTCTCCCAAGTGGCCTCCTCGACTCCCCGTCGAGACCACTGAATCAGCACCAAAGGAATCTCCTTGTTCCGCAGTTTCTTCATTCGTCGATCAAGAACCTTCAATGGTTGTTCCCGGAAAGTATGATCTGGTTCTACCACCAACTCCTCATAATTTAGTCGGTGACTAGGATCCGGGACATACTGTCTCAGCTGTGAAACATGGAATACAGGGTGCACTCCTTCTAAAGTCGGCGGCAATGCTAGTCTGTAAGCCACCTCGCCTACTCTCTCCAGAATCTCGAACGAACCGATATATCGGGGACTCAGCTTCCCTTTCACCCCAAATCTCCTGACCCCACGGGTAGGCGATACTCTCAACCAGACGTGTGCTCCTACCTCAAACTCCAACGGTCTACGCCTCTTGTCTGCATAGGACTTCTGGCGACTCTGAGCAGCTAACATTCTCTCTCTGATTAAGGCCACTTTCCCGATCGTCTCCTCAATCATTTTTGGCCTCTCACCTACTACATCTGAGGGATCATCCCAACACAGCGGTGTCCTACATCTCCGACCATATAAAGCCTCATAAGGAGCCATTTGAATCGACGAGTGCCAGCTGTTATTATAAGCAAACTCTACCAAATCCAAATGGTCTGACCACTGACCTCCCCAGTCTAGTACGCATGACCTTAGCATGTCCTCTAAAGTCTGAATCGTCCTCTCTGTTTGGCCGTCTGACTGCGGGTGGTAAGTAGTCGGGAAATGCAATCTCGTCCCCAGTGCCTCATGTACCTGCTGCCAGTATCTGGAAGTGAAACGTCCGTCACGATCAGACACGATCGTCTTAGGCACTCCATGTAGTCTAACTATCTGGCTGATAAACACCTCTACTAGCTTGCTTACTTACCATGTCTCCCTGATAGGCAAAAAGCGAGCAGTCTTCGTCAGTCTATCCACCACTACCCAAATGGCATCGTGGCCTCTGCTGGGTCTCAAACCTGTGACGAAATCCATGGAGATGTCCTCCCCACTTCCATTCTGGAATAGAGAGTGACTGGAGCATTCCTCCAGGTCTCTGGTGCTCGATCTTCACCTGCTGGCAAACTTGACACTTTGCGACAAATCTCGCTACATCCGGTTTCATGCCATCCCACCAATAAAACTGTCGCAACTCCTTGTATATCTTACTCGCCCCGGGGTGGATTAAGTAAGGTGTAGCATGGGCCTCTTGCAAAATTTTCTGCCTCAACTCTGCATCTCAAGGCACACAAATCCAACCGCGTAGGCACAAAATACCATCTGCTCTCTCCGCAAAGTCGGGTGCCTCTCCACGGCTCAATCTTTGCCTCAGATCCTGAATCATCAAGTAACTCTCCTGCTTCTGCCTCACTTCTTGAAGCAAGGACGGTTGACACTCCAAGGCTCTCAGATTGCCCTGATAACGCTGAATCCGCACCTCAATACCGTATCTCGTCAATTCTCTCTGTAACTCTGGCTGAATTGTCAAATGAGCCAACATACGCTCCTGAGGCGTCTTCCTGCTCAGGGCATCAGCGACCACATTTGCTTTCCCTGGGTGGTAAAAGATCTCAAGGTCGTAGTCCTTCAGTAACTCAAGACATCTTCTCTATCTCATATTCAACTTCCTCTGTGTGAAGATGTACTTGAGGCTCTTATGATCTGTCATTACTTTGCAGGTACTCCCATACAAGTAATGACGCCAAATTTTTAGAGCATGTACCAAAACTGCCAGCTCCAAGTCATGAGTGGGGCAATTTTGCTTGTTTGGTTTCAACTGTCTGGAGGCGTAAGCAATCACCCTGTCCCTCTGCATCAGTACACAGCCCATGCCTACCTTGGAGGCGTTAGTGTAAATTACAAAATCCTCATTCCCCTGCGGAAGAGCAAGTATAGGAGTTGAAGTCAACCTCCCCTTTAGCTCGTCAAAACTCCGCTGGCAGGCTTCATTCCATTCAAAACGAGTGGTCTTCTTAAGCAGGTTGGTAAGTGGTTGGGCTATTCGGGAAAACCCTTCCACAAACCTTTTGTGGTACCCTGCTAATCCCAGAAAACTCCGCACTTCCTTCACATTCTTCGGAGGCTCCCAGGCCTTTACAACTTCAATCTTCAAAGGGTCCACCATAACTCCTTGGGCGGATACCACGTGACCTAGAAAGGTAACTTCAGGCAGCCAGAAATCACACTTGGACAGCTTAGCAAACAACCGATGATGTCTTAATGCTCCCAACACCAGCCTAAGATGCTCGGCGTGCTCCTCCTTACTCCTAGAATAGATCAAAATATCGTCGATGAACACTACTACAAATCTGTCCAAGTAGTCTATAAACACCCGATTCATCAGCTCCATAAATACAGCGGGTGCATTCGTCAATCCGAACGGCATCACTACAAACTCATAATGTCCATATCTCGTTCGGAAGGCCGTCTTGGGAATATCCTCTTCCCGAATTCTCAGCTGGTGGTATCCCGGCCTCAAATCCACTTTGGAGAACACTGTAGCCCCTGTAACTAATCCAATAAATCATCTATACGTGGCAGCGGATACTTGTTCTTGATGGTAACTCGATTCAACTCTCGGTAGTCGATACACAGACGAAGAGAACCATCCTTCTTCTTTACAAACAAGACTGGATCTCCCCATGGCGAAGCACTCGGTCGTACGTACCCCTTCTCCAATAACTCCTCCAATTGAGCCTTCAGTTCCTGCATTTCCATTGGGGCCATGGGATATGGGGCTCTCGAAATCGGTCTCGTCCTAGGCTCCAACTCAATACCAAAGTCTACCTCTCTCTGAGGAGATAGTCTTGGAAGCTCCTCGGGAAAAACGTCCTCAAACTCGCACACTACAGGTATATCCTGAATGTGCGGTCTCTCCTTGTCCCCCTGTAGGACATAACACCAATATCCTACACCTCCATCACTGAGCAACTTGGCGGCCTTTACCATACTAATCACCGATCCGGGTCCCTCCTGCTCTAACTTCTGACATACGTGTCTGGTCCCATCATCCGCTGTCACTGTAACTGTACCCTTGTATGCATCCAAAACTGCTCGGTAGCGTCTCATCCAGTCCATTCCTAGAATTACATCATCGTCTGGCGACAACTGCATTACTATAAAATCTGCATACCAATCCATATTCCCTATTCTAATAGGGCACTGTAAAATCTCCTTATTCCCGCTCACCTTACTGCCGTCAGGCAGCCCCACAACGAAAGACACCCCCTCAGTGCAAGTCAGTCCTAGTCTAGCCACGCAAGCAGAAGACATAAAAGAATGGGTAGCACCCGTATCAAACAGTATATGAACAGGTCTAGACTGAATCCAAATCGTACCTATAGCAGTCGGCGCGTGTAAGGCGTCAGCCCTCCTCATCTCAAACATACGAGGCTGACTGCCCCCAGCAGTACTAACTTCTGCGCTGCGACCTCTGCCCTGACTTGGTGCCTGTTGAAACTGTTGAGGCTGACGACGTGGCACCTCGTTCACTGTCCTCGGTGAAGATCCCTGTGAGGGTGCTCCAACATTACAGTACTGTTGTAAATGGCCAGGCTTCCCACAACTGAAGCAACTCCTGACTGGCTTCGGACACTGACTCCTCAAATGAGAAGTGCTTCCACAGTTGAAGCACTCTCTCAGCCCTCCAGTGGATTGACTCTGACGGCGCTGGTCCTGACGACCCTGTGACTAAAACCCTGATCGTTGCGGCTGAGAAGAGCCGGGACGACTATCTCTCCTAGGTTCTGGCGGGGCAGACAACTTCTGCCTCTTGCTCCTAGTGGTATGCACCTCTAGCCGACTCTGTCAGGTCGTAGCCATAGCATAAGTCAAAGCAGACTGCTGAATGTTTGTCAATGTCACGAGTCGGAGACCAGACACATAAGCACGTAAATGTGGTTGTAACCTTTTTAGAAAGGTCGCAATCTTCAACTCCTCAGTAGGGGCAGCATTTGGCACCGCCTCCAACTCTTGCTGAAACTTCAGAATAGTCTCAGCTATTGTGATATTTTCGGGTCCAGCATCCCGAAAAGCAGCCTCCCGAGCCGCCCTCACCACCGGAGGACAGTACTGATCTCGAATCCGCCTCTCAAACTCCTCGAAACTCACCTCATTCTGGTGGTCCCTACACAACTCCCACCAGTCAAAAGCACTCTCCTGTAGCAGACTCTGTACTAAGGACATCTTCCTCTCTTCCGGTGCCTTAATGGAGTCCAACGCAGATTTCACCCTCCTCAACCACTGCTCTACGTCAGAACCTTGAGCTCCAGCAAAATTCGGCACCCCAGTCTTCCTAAACTCCGCGAGCCACTTGTCAGGCTGAGGCTCGCGATAATGTCTCCTCGATTCGACCACACGATCAACTACCACTAGTCCTCGCGAATCTGGCATTGCTCCTAACTGGGCAGCCAAAACAGAGTCTGGTCCTGGTGCCCTCCTCTCAGCCCCTTGTTGCCCCGCAACTGCATTCAAATTAGGTGCAGCCCCCGCACCCATCAAAGTCTGCAATAACAGTTGGATCGCAACGTTCACTTCTGGGGCCAGTCCTGCTGGTGGCACGGTTAGTTGGGGGAACCCCTCCAGCGACAGATGCACTGTCCTCTTGATGAACAACAGCAGCCACATCCTGACTCTCAACAACCTCCTCCTGGTGAATATTATGTTGTACCTCTAGCTCAGCAACTACAGGGGCCTCTCCCCTACCCCTGCCACGGCCCCGACCTCGGCCTCTACCGCGGCCTCTTCCGCGGCCTCTTCCATTGGCTTCAGCAGCTCCTGCTCTGGTTGGTGGGGCCATCTATAACAGAAAGTCCCACAATCAAAACTTAAACATCCTATTTATTAACGTAATTCTTACTACTCTACGTGAGGTCCTTCGGCTGATGGGGCGGAGTCGCGACGTGTCACCTACCCCCTATATGCAACATGCCTACCCCAATAAAAACATTTTGAAAACACCGGCCAGTTTTGGTTTTAAGTTGGACCTCGGGTACACTCGTTGGTCAGTTCCATGTGCCCTGTTGTCAACCTGGCTCTGGTACCAATTTTGTAACACCCTGACTTCTGACGAGGCGCTACTTAGAAATAGACCTTACTAGGTACTATTTAAGTAGGTTGACAACTACACTTTAGGATCTTGCAACGCGGGCACGACGAGAAAAATAAATAAAAACATCCAACCTTTCATTTTATAAAAATATAGAAAACATAGTTATGCATGTATTCCCGAAAACGTAAATATTCAAATCCGACGAATCACTGCTAACAATAAATTATTTGAGGAAACAAAGACAATTAATAATATTAACTCCATCATAACAGTAAAACCAGCATCCTAGAAAATCGTAAATAAACTAATGTAAACCCGACCCTACTATGACACGCGCTCTTCACCGCTCTGGCCCGCCATCTGGCCTCGGTTCCTGCACGGTTCCCTGGTTCATACCTGGAACTGAAAAATAATCCCCAAAGGGTCAGCTACTAATCTATCAAGTTAGAAAGAATACGAAAACTTCAAGACGTTTTAAAAACATTTATAAAGTCAGCATCCAAGTCCACAAGCGCAATCATAACTCTAAAGGCCAATACCTAACTCAGTTATAATTAGTCACACATATCCACATACACATTCACAAATACAACCTCATAACAATGCAATTCCTCCTTTTCACAATCCGACTTCCAAGGCGCTCATCGCCGCGCCGAGTGCAGAGGCAGGCCCTCTCACTCCACTTCACAATCTCCCTTCTAACCCCGGCTAAGCCTCCACTGGAGCACTTGCCAAAACACACAGATAATAATTTTCGTTTTGAAGGGGCACGGTTTCCCTGTCACACGGGTCATACATAGCCAACTCTTCTTCCACGCCAGCTACGATGGGCCGTGTCGGAAACGGTACCAACACAGTAAAAACGTTCCAAAAATACCTTTCCGATAAAATACATTCAAAACCATTTTACGCACACAACAATTCAAGAAGTTCAAAACAATTTAAAAGGTATTCAGGACTAGTTCCCAAAACCCGCCCTACAATAACGGTATGCAATCTAACAGGATAGAAAAGAACCGAGCAAGTCGAAAAACGACTTACCTCGAAGTTGGGGATCCTTTGATGAAGACAAAAATTTAAGAACACGAGCGGAAACGATTCCCTAGAAAATTATAAAGTGATAAGTTAGATTAAGTACAAGCCGAACCGAACTAACCCAATTAAGGAGCCACTTTTATTGCCATGAAATAACCGAACCTATATAAGGGGAATTCCTAATTAGTAGATATTAATATCTCTAATCCATTCCACCTATTATTATCCCACTAATCTAGAAATCCTAGCCCACCAAGACAAACCCAATCCACCTAACAAGTTTCCCGATCCTCCATAAAGACGGCCCAAACCCAATAAATTTTTACACTACCAATTCGTATAACACATATCCCAACTTAATTAATTCCTTTCTAATAATAGAACCCATATCCCCACTTAATTAATTCCTTCCTAATAATAAAACCCATATCCACACTTAATTAACTACGTAATTTCGTCCACAATTGAACAACTCGTTCTGCCCGTCATCACCTTCGTCGGCGGTTCTGCAACATACCTCCCGCCCTCGCTGACCAACTCCGCCCCCATCGACAGCCCCTACAGACCCCTGCCCCCGACCGACGGATCTCGCCCTCTACCCCGACAACACACTAACTAACCCGACAAACAAAGGAGGGTGGGACGGAACTCACCGGAAAGTTGACCGTGAATCTCCTTCGAGAATGAGATGACTCCGGCGCAGATGTGGATCGATCGGTGATTAGCACAAACTGAACCAAGGCAATAGGCGCCGGTTCAGTATCCAGCGATGGTGGCCAACGCGCGATCGAACTCGATGGATCAAAAGCGGCGGTGGAAGAACGGGGGTCAAGGTCGACACCCGATTGCAGCGATCGCGTACCAGTTTGGAAGGAACGCGAATGGACATCAGAAATCCAGTACTTGACGCTCTGGTGGGTCGAAGCTACTGTCCTTCGGTCTTCGACGATGGCAAAGCCTTGCTTTGAAGGTTGGTTCGGCGGAAATTGACGGGGAAAGACTACGGCACAAAGAGCTCTTCGAAGATGGAGGAAGGGTTGACCGAATGAAAAGTGGCGGCGGATTTAGGTTGAAGAACGAACGACGTGGATGGCTATATAATGGGTATATACATATATTGACTCTTGTTAAGATATGTATATTAGTTAGGATACGTACACTAGTTAGATAATCTCGGCTAGCTAATTTTAACTAATTATTTATTTATCTCTAGAGAAACATAAAGGCTTGCTTAAGGAGAAATCTACTAGCAATCCCGCTCGAAAAAGCTTATAGTCAAGAAACGGGACCCATACGAGACCGATTAGAACTCATTATTACATACTACCCCCTTATGAAAGTTTCGTCCCGAAACTTTTATAACGAAGGAAAAGATATCTCGAGGTTTTTACAAAAATATTCTGGGAAACGAGGGTCCTTTTAGCATGTGTGTTGGTTGGTGAGTATAAGCCGAAAAAGAAGGGGAAATTAGGCGTTATTTTGCAGACCTTACAAGCTGGTGATAATCTAAGGGAAAGACCACGTAGAAGGAAGATTGGTTGCCCGTTTGAGTTTGTTGGATAACGGGACAGGAGGACCCATTGTTGACGGCTAAGCGTGAAATGTGGTCGCCACAATCACGACCTTTCTACTAGTTTGGAGGGGTATCCTTTTTCCGGCGGCCTGACCTATGAGCAAAAGGAGGATGCAAGGCTATTAATCCTCGCACATGGTGAACCGAAATTTGTTATCACGTAGTTACGACAAAAGTGGCCGGACATGACAACATCGATGAGGCAGCTGTACACTTTTCAGCATGAGATACTGAAGAAAGAGATGAGCTCGATGACGGTAACTCAATTCTTGCTCCATTTCTTAAAGTCAAATGGGTACTATCTCGATTATCGATCCGATGAGGGAAGCAACGAGATAATTGACTTTTTCTTTGCCCATCCCAAGTCGTTGAATCTGCTGAAGTTGTTTCCGTATGTTGTGATTATGGATGCGACATACAAAACAAACATGTAAGTATTTATAATAAAAGTGTTGCACATTATGTTTTGCACGTTAACTTATTCAAATTAATTATCATTTTAGGTACAACATGCCCTTGTGTGAGATGGTAGGGTTTACTTGCACCGAGCACACTTTTTGCATTGGGTTTGCACTTATGGCAAGAGAGACCCAAGATCACTACGAATGGGTGTTCTATCAATTGCGACAGGTGTTCGAAATGGTTGGAAAAATGCCAGAGGTTGTTGTCACTGATTGTGATGTTGTCGAGGTTAACACCGTCGCGGTCTTGTTTCCCAACGCCAAGCACTTGTTGTGTTGGGTGCATATCAAGCGAAATTGCAAGGCATACGCTCTAGGGAACGGATTTTCTGAGGGGACTGCGAAGTGGTTCGGAAACAAAGCATGGGAGATATTTTGCTCGACGAGTGTATCAGAGTACGAGGCACGACTTCGTCTACTGCGGGATGGTCAGATTGGAATACAACATCCACTCAATCCCTTGTTGTTAGCGTACCTCTAGAGGAACTGGCTTACTCCCTGGCGTGATCACATAGTTAGAGCATACACCGATCACCGTCTCCATTTGTTTACAAGGACCACGAACAGGTAAGGAAATTAATTTTCCTTACGAGAAAATTTTAAACTGTTATTAACGCTATTGGTACTAATTTAACGAAATATTTTTCAGGGTTGAGTCCCAAACTCTTTGCTGAAGGATTATTTGGAGTCTTCTGTTGGGGGGTTCAACACAGTTTTGAGAAAGATGCACGCCATGGTGAACATTCAGGTGCATACCATTAGGGGAGAGATGGAAAGGGACCGTACGAGCAAACCGTTGTCCATCAAACAAATGGACGAGCCGCTCAAAACTGTCTTCTCTCGCCTTCCAGTGAAGGTTTCCAACATGTGCATTGGAGAGTTGTTTGCTCATGTCCATGTTATATATGACCCAGAAAGTTCTTTCCGTCTAACATGCGATGATGCATGGTGGACAACGGCCGGGGGACTACCTTGCCCTCACCAAGTCCTTGCTTGTATCAATGAATGCAGACCTATTGAGCTTTCGATGATTCATGATTTCTGGAAACAATTGGTGTGGGAAGGCCAAAGTGGAGTAGATGAACATGTGGCCCCCACAGCTCTCGATCCAAATGACGATATATGGACGAGGATGATACAAGACTTATATGAAGGAAAGATTGATCCTACCATCAAACATCAGGTTGGTCGAAAATACCCAAACCTCAATTATCCTGATGAGGGATATTTGATGGAGCCATCTTCGACAATGCGGAAGAGACCCTCGTTCTATGCACGAGGTCGCACATAGCCATGTTCCAGAGGAAGAGGAAGAGGAAGAGGAAGGGGAAGGGGAAGATGAAGGGGAATGGGAAGGGGAAGATAAAGAGGAAGAGGAAGGTGTATATCGTCCGACGCTTGAAGTAGAAGGGCACATTGAAGTTGATTTTGGTGTCCATGTACCCAACTTCATGAGGCAATTCATCCTCAATGCTATTGATGTCGTAGGAGATGGTAATTGCGGGTACAAGGCACTCACTTATCTGATTGGGTGGGGGCAGGATAATTGGAGGAGGATGCGAGAGGAGATGGCTTTGGAGTTGAGGAACCACTACGAGACGTATGCACCTATATATCCTTATTTTACACATATTGATGATTTGATCAACCAGGTCAATACAGATTACTTCTGGATGGAGACGCCAATGGTTGGATTGGCGTTTTCTACTAGATTCCAGTGTGCACTATCGTACTATCCAAGCATGGTCCTCATACATGCCTCCCGATGATTGCTTGTGAAGCTCCCAATAGTCTTGTGTGGAATAACGTCGTGGCGATTGCTCATCTGGGGAACCACTATGTTCCAGTAAGCGTCATGCATTTACATATTCTTGTTGTGCTAAAACTTTAATTCTAATATTAACGAATTTGTCATTGCAGATTACGCTCGTAGATGGCGCCCCCATTCCGACCTCTGTGAAGATTTGGACCCAATTTCATCATCATAGTGTTCGTGGAGCGGATCTTCCCTTTCATGACCGCATGACCCAGTACGTCAGTTACCACAATGCAGCTGGGTTGCCTCCTAGTTTCTTTTAGAATATAGCTTGTATTTGTATTTATAGGGGTATTTGTTTTTCTATTTGTAGGATGTTTGTGAAAACGATATTTATGAGATGTTGTTATTATTATTATTATTATTATTATTATTATTATTATTATTATTATTATTATTATTATTATTATTATTATTATTATTATTATCATTATTATTATTATTATTTAATTTCAAATTTTAAATGATCGGGTTTAGGGTTTTAGGGTCTAGGTTTTAGGGTCTAGGGTTTAGGGTTTAGCTTGAATATCCAACCACGCTTAAAATGAATAATAAGAAATCCGGTATACCAATAAATACTAATATCCAACCACACATAAAATGAATAAAAACATTTGTTACACTGAACATGGATAACAAATTGCTAAACCTCCCGTGGCTATATCTATAAAATCCAACATCATTGTGTCGTCCAGGTTGGTAGTGCGAGGGGGGTTAGGAGGGTGCCAGTTCGGTTGAGCTGGCGGGAGCTGTCCAAGTAAACCCGTCTCAAAGGCATCCAAAAGCTCTACTCCCCATCTGCCTAGTGCTCTGTATTGGCAAAAATGGCGAAGGACTCCTTCCAAATAAGATAGACGCTACATATAACAAAATTGACATCAATGTGATTAGTAAATTACTAAGACCCAAAATAAACACATGCGTTGGTCACGTACCGCGATAGGGTCGATCTAGTGGGGTGCTACCGCTGGGCGGGGAACTCGAGCGTTCAACAAATATGGATGAGATCGTGCCTGCAGCCACGGTACATAGTCTTCATCCATAGCATAAGGGAAAATAGCTATGTCCCCCTCGGACACCAAGTGTTGGTGGCGGGAATTCCAATGGTCATCAGCATTGTTGAAGTGAACTTTATATTGGAACTGGTGCATATTGTCCTCCCTTTTCACTGCAAAAGGCCTGATCACGTCTAGAACAGGGATGGTCTGGTGGTAACCAAACTGCCCATAGAATCTATCAGGCATATAGGGCTCCCGATCTCCGAAGTACGTGAGCAAACCCCTATACCGCGATTCCTTGAGCTCATCCCTAGTAAAGTCGAGGCCTTGGCCCCACGACATCCAACATACCTGGTTCATGTCTAGTACATCTAATTGTTCCCGCAACCCCAACACCTGCTCCACTTCTCTGTTCCGACTCGATCTTGAATGAAAGTCGGTCGCACTCGCACCTGGTACCCTGCTCATCCGACCCTTAAACTTCGGAAAATACTTCCATATCCATAACTGCACAAAAGATAAACATATTACATAAACTAAAGCATATAAAAAATAAATGCATGTTAGATAAATAAATACAGGAATTGAAAACATACAAGGAGGAGGTATGGAGGACACCCACTCATTTGCTTGGCATGCGTGCGGGATGCACAACCACGTTGCCTGTACAACCATGCCAAAGTAGCAACCGCCCATGCATATGAAGAGGTCACTCCGTGGTCTACAAGAAGGTGCATTAATTTGTATTGCACCGCAGAATCAGACTTGTCCAAAAATAGGGTTGACCCGAGCAACAACATCAAGTACAAAGATGCGATGGTGTGCTGATCAGCTCCCCGAGTATTGACCAACTCAGTTAGACGCCTCTTGAGCATAGCGATGTTGATGCCACCATTGGAAATTTGCCTGTTCACATCTACTACGCTGACGACTAGCATTTGAGCCAATAGCTGACGTATGTTGTTATCGTCATGACCGCTCTGACCCGATCGCACCTTTATGCCACCCATTGGAAGTTTCATTATCTTCATGACATCGTGCAATGTGATGGAGATCTATCCCCACGGAAAATGGAAACTATTAGTTTCCGGATGCCATCTCTCTACAAATGCAGTGACCAACGCCTCATCGTGCTCTATGAATCTCCAATCCTTCAAATGGGCCAAGCGACTTTGATTCACAAGGCCTAGCCAACCTGCATTTGGGTTCACCTTGGCCAACCTGTCTAAGAACTTAAGTGCTCCATCCCGATGTTGGAGTTTCAACTGGTGCGCCTACTGATCACATTGCAAAAATATATAAGTTTTGAACGGGGGTAACAATTATAAATATTTCAACAAAATTTAAAAAGTTATATGTCATCTTACCTGTTGGTGGTCCCAAATATAATGTGCCTTATGGGTGGGATAGTGAGTAAGTAAAGAGGTGTTGACAGGGCCACCACCATACCCACCCTCGGGATGCACGAGGAGAACATATCCCGGGTCATTCACGTCAACTTCTTCAACATCAGGATTATCTTGGTTCATGTTTTGTATAGGGGGTCTGGGGGCGGCATATGATAACCCTCTGGGGCCGTGTAGAGCGTAAGCGGCATGGGCGGCTCATATGGGTACTAAGAGCCCGACGGGTAATGGGAGGTCGAGGGATACTAGGAGGACGACGGGTATTGAGAGGACATGTACTGAGAGTCCGGGTACTGAGAGGCTTGGTACTGTGAGTATAAGTATTGGGACTCCGGTACTATGAGGGAAATTGGTAACCCTCATGTGTGGACGGACCTACCTCATAGGTCGAGCCTCTCCCAGTGAGCGGAGTAGGGTCCGCAAAAAGGTCGGGGGTAATATCAAAATCAATACCACCTCTAGACAGATAATTTGTTATGGATGAAATGTCATCGAAATCTGCAC
Organism: Fallopia convolvulus; assembly: GCA_964016875.1. Classification (NCBI taxonomy): domain Eukaryota; kingdom Viridiplantae; phylum Streptophyta; class Magnoliopsida; order Caryophyllales; family Polygonaceae; genus Fallopia; species Fallopia convolvulus. The sequence goes on from OZ024721.1 coordinate 12,621,559, forward strand.
TTATTTTATATTTATGATATAAAATAATCGAAATAATGATAAATTATTATGTAAATATTTCGATAAAATTATGTAAATAATTCTAAAATATTAAAACTAATATTCTAAGAAATTAAAACTAATATTCTAAAAAATTCTAAACAATTCTAAAAAATAACCTTAAATATCACAACATAATTAAAACTAATAATATTCTAATATTATGATATAAAATAATTGAAATAATTTTAAATAATTATGTAAATATTTCTAAAATATTAAAACTAATATGCTAAAAAATTACAACTAATATTCTACAAAATTCTAAACATTTCAAAAAAATAACCTTAAATATCACAACATAATTAAAACTAATAGTATTATAATATTATGATATAAAATAACCGAAATAATTCTAAATAATTATGCAAATATTTCTAAAATATTAAAACTAATATGCTAAAAAATTCTAAAAAATCAATACTAATATTCTACAAAATTCTAAAAAATTAAAAATATTATTCTATAATATTCTAAAAATTTCTAAACAATTACACCTAATATTCTAAAAAATTCTAAAATTTACAACTACGATAATTAAAACTCATAATTGAAACCTAAATTACGCAAAAAAAATTACGTACCTACACCTTGTAACGGGTTAACATGCGGGGTGTATGGGGCTTGGACCGTCATTCCTTCTAGAGTCGTGGTTACAATCGCTTCAGTAGCACTTGGGCCACCTACATTGTCCCTTGTGGCCAACCCCTCATTCAAATTAATTGATTGAGGTGCATCCCGCCCTCTACGCGAACTAAAAGTAGGCCGAGGTGGCGTCTTTGATTTTCCACGAAGGTGGTTCTTTACAAAAATTAACAAACCAAAATATAACTACTAAGCAATTAAAATTAAATTACAAAAATATAATAATCAAAAATATGTAAAATTCTTACGATGAATTCCATTGTTCTGAAGCTTGAATGGAGAAATGGAGGATTGAGGTTGAAGAAGATGGAAAATGGTGGGCGAAATGGAGAATCCGAATGGAGATGGAGTTTTTTTTTCGGTAGGAAGAATAGAGATGGAGTGGGTATATGTGGGTGGGCGGCGGAATAAATGAGGGTTGGTAGGAGGCAGACGGAGTAAACGAGGGCAGCGACAAAATAAATGAGGCCGCCTTGGTCAACGCGTAATCTGCATTTTGCAGATTACGCAGTACCGGTAGCGGTTTCCGCTACCGGTACTGGTTCCCATGCGAGGGAATCTGCACCATTGACTATACATAAAAAAAGGTAGCAGTTTTCAGAAACGCTAATAATAAAAGCGGTAGGTTTTTCCGCTTTACTTCCTTGTAAGAAGTCGTTGGAAAAGAGGAAAATTGATGTTGATGATTTGTGTTATTTTTGTGTTCAAGTTGAGTCGGTTAAGCATGCTTTGTGGGGGTGTGTTTTGGTCTGACCTATTTGGAAAAGATTCCCAACTGTTGATGCATTAGGTGGCATTTCTTCTTCTATGATTGAATGGGCAGATCATGTGAGAAGTCAGTGTACTGATTTTGAGCAGAATGTGTGGGTTGTAGTGTTGAGTGAAGTATGGAAGGCTCGTAACAGATTTGTCTTTGAAGGGGAACGTCCGGATCCTGCTGTGGTTGTGAACAACATACATTTTGATGTGGAAGGTCTCTTGAAGCTGCAGGCAAAACCTAACCAGGCTATGGTGGAAAATAACCAGCGCAGTAGATGGAAAAAACCAAGTAGGGGATGGGTAAAATTGAATTGTGATGCGTCAGTTAGGGGAGATGAGTGATGTATTGGTATCATTGCAAGAGATTGTGCAGGAAATGTTCTTTGCTATGGAGCTAAACGGATTCAAACGGGATCAGATGTTGAAGTGGCTGAGGCAAAAGCGATTAGATGGGGATTGATTAAAGCAAAGGGGATGGGTTTTCAGAAGATTGAGGTTGAATCTGGTTGTCAGGCTTTGATCAAGAAGTTGTAAGAATGTTGGTGGCATTTGTTGTTGAGATGGGCTATGATTTTTTGTTGTGCCAATGGAAGTATGTTCAACGTGCTGCTAATGGGGCTGCCAATTGGTTGAGTAGGTGGCATCCTACAATTCCTGTTTTCTTTTCAAACAATTTCAGCTTTCCTCTTGAACTTTGGGATGTACTGGTGTTTGATTCAGTTTAATTAGATGTTGGTTGGTTATCAAAAAAAAAATTGTATCCCTTTCTATTTGTCTTCATTACGAAGACTTCAAGAAGGTAGAGAAAAATCAGAAAAGAAAAAATACGTTCTATATTTGAGTACCAATCAGGCTTGAATACAACTTGTCGGATTCATGCTATTATTCATATTTCAAGCAATTCCATGGTACGGTAATGCTCATTTGTTAGGTGTATAAATTGCCAAGTCATTCTATTTATATTTTATTTTATTTTGAGCTAAGAATTTGGTTATTTTAGCTTTCTTTGTTGAGGATAAATTCATAGGATTGGGTGAGAAATGACTATCCTTCATGTTAGAAAATTGGTAAACTATTCCAAATTCATGTCGCTCAAATTTGTTATTCTGATTAGATTGTTTTTACCCGAAAATAACAAAATACGGATAGGGTTATTTCTTATATATTTTTTCTTGATTTGTATAAAGTTTGAATTGTATTTTTTTCTTATAAGAAGTTACTAGTAAATTTTTTAGCTTAACATGCCTTTCTGAACAAATATTAAAGTTTTCAAATACAAATGTTAGAGCTTATTTGATAATTGAGAAATACGGAGAAATGAAAGGGAGATGAAGTTTGAGAAATAAAAAAAAAAGAAAGAAAATATTGTAGAATAGACGAGAAAATATTTTCTTGAATGTTTGAGTGAATGAAAGAGAAAGTTATTTTATGTTGAATTTTGAAGAATAAAAGGTGAAGAAAAATTAAGAGACCGTGGGTCCGTTCGGCGAGTCTTATTTTGACCTAATACAACTTTAATCAAGCTTATAGTAAAAAAGTCGATATCATTTGTTCGGTAGTGGGAGTTGATGATGTTTATTGTAACTTATGGGGGTTGATGGAAGTTTTTATTTCGCCCAAAACTTAATCCACCCCTCTCAGCCTTATCAAGCCTTATGAAATTCATTTCTTTCGATTGCCACTCACTAATTTAATTTTGGAAAAATCTAAAAATTAATCTTGTCTTTATAAATTTATAACTATATCCTTTTTGAAAATCTTTCATCCATCTTTTATAAAATCAGTCTCGGTCAATTTAATCTACCGAACACCTACATAATTTAACATCAACTCATATTAGGTTTGAAGTGCCAAACAAACCTGATGTGTTTTTACTTGCTTCAATTTTATTTTCTCACCAAATTCCATTATTTTGATGAGATTTATTTTCCTTTTCCATTCCTTTCATGTCAAATTTTTCCATAATAATTTCTTCTTTAAAAATAATCAAATAAAAAAAATGATCCCATCAATTTCCCTCGCATAAAAAACCTATCATATCCCATCATCTAAACGATTTCTTTATGAGTAATAAACATGATATCAAACATATCAACAACCATTTTTTACATGGCATGATGAGGTGTTGATTCCAAGAGAGAGCCACATGGTGCAATGAGTCCCACTCAAATTTTGCTTATGTATTTATTGCTTTCATGAACCATCTTGCTAGCTGATTTACAATCTCAAGATGTGAGCAAGATTTCTGGCCACTCAAATCATCATCTTGTACACAAAAGGAGATATTCACATGAAATTGTGGTATATATGCTAAGTTTCTAACACCTAATTGATATGCCATTTCTAGGATGTCCGATAATTAATGCAAGAGTAACACAAAACACCTTCAAACCTCTAGTTCTGCGTACCAGATCCCAATTATCAAAATGGAAAGCTAACGCCCTTGTTGGAACATCATAAATCTTATTCCAGGGACATTTTTGTCAATAGTCAAAAACTAGTGGGACAACTTCGTAATTACAGAACTTTTATCTCATAGGGATCCACGTATAAATGTTGTCAAAACCCTAAAATTCAAGAATGAAGACGCAAGGCCTTTCTCTTCCTTCTTTATGATGTTTCCTTTCAAGGAATACAAAGTTGTCACCTTTATCATATGAGTTGTCTATTTTCTTGTTTGATTTCATTGTTACATTGCTTTTGCTACGGATTTCCGATGTTCTTTACATGGTATTAGAGCCATGACAAAGGCATGGATAGGAACAGGTAATTCTGATGAGCTCTTTCTTCATCATTCTGATCATCCCAATTATGTGTTATCAACAAGTTTGCTTAATGAGAAAAATTATGCCCACTGCAGATGCTTGGTTGAGGTGTCTTTAATGGGAAAGAACAAGATAAGAATAGTGGATGGGAGCTTCCCAAGACCTGAACCCAACTCTACTCTCTTGGGACAGTGGGAAAGGGTTAATAACATGGTGATTTCGTGGCTTTTGCACTCTGTTGAAAAGGAGATAGCAGAATCGGTCTTGTATTGCAAGACGGCTAGCCAAATCTGGACCGAGCTGCAGTCAAGGTTTGGACGCACCAACAGAACAAGGATCTATCAAGTTCAAAGGGAGTTAAGCTCTCTCACGCAAGGTACAATGAGTGTTTCCACATATTTTACAAAAATGAAGAAGTTGTGGGATGAGTACATGTTATTGCTTGAAGATTGTGTTTGCTCTTGTGGATCCAGCAGTGTTGTTATCAAAGTTATGAGAGATCAACACGTTATACAGTTCCTTATGGGTCTGAATGAACATTTTAGCACAGTGAGAGGCAACATACTGATGTTTAGCCCTCCTCCAAATCTGGATGAGGTGTATCAGCTCATATTACAGGAGGAAGAACAAAGGCAGATTGGCACCAGTAACAAAACTGAGAATGATGCTGCAACTTTTGCAGCACAAAGGTCAGGAGAAAAAGATGGACAAAAGGGAGCCTATAGGTATTGTGATCATTGCAAGGTTGGTGGCCATACAACAAGAAAGTGTTGGAAGATCCACGGTTATCCGCAAAAGCTTGCAAATGATGGAACCAGTTTTTGTGATTTTTGCAAAATCACTGGTCACACTATAGACAAGTGTTGGAAAGTGCCCAAATCCAGTAAGAACAACTCAAAACAAACCTCTTCAGAGAGCAAATTTTTCTAACAATTGAAAAATCACTAGGCATAGCATAAGTAGATGTTGGAAAATACATGGCTACCCACCAGGACACAAACTAGCTGCTCAAGCTTCATCCAATGCAAATCAAAATTCAGGGAGCAACCAGTCTATAGGCTTCACACAGCAGCAAATTAGTCAGCTCATAAATCTTCTCAACAATCAATCTGCAAATGAGTCTAACAACCATGCTGCCTTTTTAGTAGGTAAAGATTTTTCTCTTTTCTCAAATGGTAATAATTCTTTATGGATTCTTGATAGTGGAGCCTCTAACCACATTACACCACATCTATCTCTTTTTGACTCATTTAATCCTATTGATAAGCATGTTCACATCACTCTTACCACTGGAAAGACAACCAAAGTTCAGCACAGTGGAACAATAAAATTATCTTCGTCCCTCATTCTTTATAATGTACTACATGTCCTAGAATTTCAATACAACTTATTATCTGTCCACAAACTTGCCTTAAACTCCTCTTCTAATGTCACCTTTACCCCTACTTTGTGCATTGTTCAGGAACCTTTGACGAACAAGTCTATGGTGATTGGACATGAATCAAATGGTCTCTACACAGTTGAAACTCCTCAACAGAACCCTTCCATTTTATCTTCTTGCACTTCCTTTCCAAATGACAACAATAGTCTGTCCATCAGTTGTAATTATTCTGTTTGCAAACTGAGTCCTGAATTGTGGCACTTAAGAATGGGACATGTTCCCTTTCATCAATTGCAGTACATTTTCCCTTCTAATGTTGTGAATGAGTCTAAGTCTAAGTTCATTTGTCAAATTTGCCCCAAATCTAAGCAACATAGACAATCTTTCAACATTAGTTCCACTGTTGCATCCTCTCCATTTCAATTAATTCACATTGACACTTGAGGCCCTTACAAGCAACCCACATATGATGGCTTCAATTATTTTCTCACAATAGTTGATGACCATACGATGTGCACTTGGACATATTTGATGTCAGCCAAAAGTCAAGCCTTTACCTTGATGCAAAACTTCATCAAAATGATCATGAACCAATTTAATGTCCAAGTAAATATCATTTGATCCGACAATGCTCCAGAATTCTCAGGATCCTATTTTGGGCAGATTTACCACGCGAACGTATTACCTACTATAATGAGGGAAACCTAACAAAAAAGTAGTCGTAATGCATTATAGCTAATAAACAAGATGAAGATTTAGAGAGAAAGAAGTAGAGAGCAAATGAAAGTAGATAACGTGATTGATTTATGATCGTTCTGGTGCAAAGTTCCTCCAAGGTTACAAGTAAACAATCAGATAGAACTTCTGAACAAAAAGAGTGATTCAATTTGAGAGCTTTTCGGAATGCAATAGTAAATGAGCCGATGAATGTATATCTCTCCTGATCTCTTCTCTAATCATCTCTTATAATCTTCTGCTCCTTATGACCGTTGTCAGCTTCTCTCCCTCCCGTGGATATCGCTATTGTTATTTAATGGCATAGCCGTTTGCTTTGGGAGATCTTCTTCTGCCGAGATTTCTGCCATTACTCCCCTGTTCACCACTCCCCTGCAATTACTCCTTAGTTGGTTTCAACACTTGATGATCTGGGCCTAATGTCTTGGACTAACGCGGTTTTGGGCTAAATTCGGGAAGGCCCAACAATACCCCCTCAAAAACCCGGGAAAGTTCCCTCCAAAAGACTTTTTAGGGTTTTTGATTCGCGTCTTGGAAGTTGTAGCGCACAGAGCACGTCCCATTGATTCTTATTTATAGCGGTTTTGATGATTTATTACTGCCCCAATTGTGCTCCTTGGTTACCAGTTGTAGCGCACAGAGCACGTCCCCCTTTCTCAATTCTCCGTCTTCTTCTTTCTTTTCTTCCTTCTCCATCGCAACCTCTGGTTCTTCTTTGGAACCTCTTTCTCGTTGTTGTGATCCTTCTGATCCTCCTTCCCTAGTTTCATCTAAAATTCTTACCCCTTATCACCAAAGGAATAACACCTCTGAGGAACCTAACTCTTTTGCTTTCACCGTCAGGTTCCCTGCCTCTACGGAAGTGTTTCTTCCTCCCCCTGGCGTCTAGGCCGACTTTTATAATGATGATTAGGTGTGTTTGTATGAATACCCCTTCTATATCGGACACCGTTTTCCTTTTCCCCCCTCGTGATCGACTTTCTCGTTACTCTAAATGTGTCCCCAGGGCAAATACTTCCCGAGGTATGGAGACTTCTCTTGTCTGTCGATCTCCTGTGCTCTTCTCATGGCATCCCATTCAAAGCTGTTGATTTTCTTCATAATTACCGTCTCTCCAAAGGTGGTCTTGGTTTGACCTTGAAAACCCTCAAAAACAAATCTGACCTTATCTTCTTTGGGAACCGATACTTCTTTTTTGAAACCTCGGTGGCGTTCAACAGGTAGTGTTTTCTCTGTTTGTCTACTTTGCTTTGTCCGGATGTTACTAACCCTTGACTATGCTTATCTTTGATACAGAGAATTTTGCTTCTCTTCAACCTCGCAAGGTGTCAGCTCAAATCATTTCTCGCATAGAAGCTCTTTCTTTGGAGGAAAGACCCTAAGCTTGTGAGGGCGTGTTTTGTTGACTCTGAAGATACCGAGATGTCAAGTAAGTTTTGAGATTTCTTCCCCACACCATATGTCGACATGTTTGTTTCTTTTAATCTTGCTTGCCTACATGTTGTTAGGTTCAAGGACCACCCGCTCCACTACCGCGCTCACTACCATGGAACGGGTGGAGGCACGGAAGAAGAGAAAGGCTAAAACAACATCAGCGGCTGACACGTCTTTGGCGATATCCCTTCCTAAGAAGACGGTTGATGCAAAAGATCCTCCTTCAAAGGTGAATGTTGCTTCAAATCTGTATGATCTTCCAGGTACCATGATGTCGCTGGATATGGCGGTGGAGAAGTGTTTAAGCTCTCTGACGCCTCTCCATGTAGACTGTCCTCGAGGTGCAGAAAGTCGATCTTCCATGCCGAACTTCTTTGGCGAGATGCTAGCCGCTCAATGGCGGGTATGATTACTTAACTAGTTAGTTTTTTTTACTTACGCGTTTTACCCCTTACTTATGATGCAACGCTTTTCCACCTGTTCAGAGTTTCCAACTTACGCTATCAGCTTTCGAGGCTTTTAAGGACATGCCTAGTCAGCTGGCTCAAAGCAGGATCAACGTGCAACTTGAGAAGGAGAGGAGTACCATCCTGGAGCAAGAGAAGAACGCTTTAGAGAAGAAGGTTAAGGAGATGTCGGTTGTTCTTGAGAAGGCCTCTAGGAGTTCCAAGGAGTGGGAAGATAAGTTCATTGTCGCATCAAGTAAGGAAGTTGCTCTTGCAAAGAAGATCGAGGATACCGCAGATTACTAGTCATGCAGGGCTTGTGTAGAAATGATGGAAAAGTTTGTCGTGGAAAAGCACACCTTATGGGATGCTGTGAAGGAAAGGGAGTTGTTCGAGAGTATGTTCTCGGATGAAGTAATCGCAGCCAAGAAATCTTCGATTGTTGACGACATTGCTCAAGTCGCTAAAGAGGTAGCCCAGGTGGAACTCATGGAAAACCAGAGGTCTTCCAAAGACGTTTCCAAGGAGTGATCTCCTTATTTTTGTTTCTAAACTCTAAGTATTTTGGTACCCCCGGTGTGTCGGGGTTTTAATACATTGACTTATTTGTGTGGCCGCTCGTTTTTAGGTCCATTTGTGTGGACAAATCCTTTAACCCTGCTTTTGCTTTTAGGGGTTTTATTGTGAATGCTATTTTGGTATTTGTCTGGTCTTTGGTTTTTTTGTCTTTTTTGCAAGTGGTACAAGTTTTTCAAAGTCTGCGTTCGTAGGACAAGGACTGACGCGTTTGGGAAGACGATCGTTGGCCGTTTTTTGACCAAGTTATGTAGTAGTAGCACTTTTGTAAAGGAAGCCAAGAGAGAATGATATATGTAATAGAATGTAGCTACTCATGTTTTATTCAATAAAGTCTGAACTAACTACACAAGTATCTTTGTTTATGTTAAACTCCTCTTGCTCTAGAGTTGTCTTCATGTATTCTCGTCTCTTGCATCTTTTGACTAGTCGTTGTGTGCACATCATTGCCTGATTGTAAGGCGAGGGCCTATGTTTTGGCCTGTAACATCACAAGGTGTCCCTTGTTAGTTTTTGTAATATCGTTGTTGTTCCATGTGTGTGGGACAAGGTGAAGATCAAGTTAATAGAATGTAGTAACAGATAAGTACCTTATTGCGACTTTGCTTGTCAAAAGTGATATAATTTCAGATTTGTCGCGTTCCAGCTTCTTGGGACTGTCTTTCCATCATGGGACACTAACTCGTAGGCTCCTTGTCCGACAACTTTTGTAATCTGGTAGGGTCCTTCCCAGTTGGCTCCTAACTTGCCAGCATTCAGTTCTTGAGTATTTTGAAAAACCTTTCTCAAGACCCAATCACCTACTTGAAATACTTTTGCTTTGACGTGTTTGCTGTAACTTCGAGCTACCCCCTGTCAATATGCTGCCATACGAATCGATGCTTCATCGCATAACTCGTCAACAGTATCTAAATGATGGAACAAGTTGGACAGATTTGACTCTTCGTTAGCGAGACCATATCGAGCCGTAAGTAAGGTTACTTCAACTGGTAACACGACTTCACACCCATATACTAGAGAGAAAGGCGTATGCCATGTAGCAGTCTTGGGAGTTGTCCGATCTGACCAGAGGATAAGGGGTAACTCATTGGCCCATCTTCCCTTGGCTTCTTTAAGTCATTTCTTCAAATTGTTGATTATTACCCTGTTACATGCTTCCACTTGACCATTGGCCTGAGGGTAACGTGGCGTAGACATCACCAACTGAATGTTGTATTACTGGCAAAATGATCTTGTTTTGTCGCTGATGAATTGGGACCCGTTGTCACATATTATGGTTGATGGTACTCCGAATCTACTCAGGATATTTCTCTTTATGAAGGAGATAACCTGAGTGTCTTTTACTTCTTTGAAGGCTTCGGCTTCGATCCATTTAGAGAAGTAGTCAGTCATGGCTAAGATGTAAACACGTTGTCCTGAGGCCGGAGGGAGTTTCCCTACAATATCCATTCCCCACTTTATGAATGGCCAAGGGGAAGTTATAGGATGTAACAACTCTGGTGGTTGATGTGGTATAGGTCCGTGACATTGGCACGTGTCACACTTCCGAGCAAACTCCACTGCGTCTTTGTTCATGGTGGGCCAATAGTAGCTCATCCTATTCTCCTTCTTTGCCAAGTTACGACCCCATGTATGATTTCCGCATTCTCCATCGTGTATATCCTGCAACACCTTCTTTACTTCTTCCTCCTTCACGCATCGTGCATACAATCCTGACGATATCCACTTGAACAAGATGTTATCTTTAATGGCGAAAGTAGAAGTTTTTACCTTAAGTCGTCGAGCTTCCTCTTTGTCACCCGATAGAATCCCATCTCGTAACCATCTTAGATAAGGGGTTACCCATGCGGTAGTTGCATCAGGATCCCGTACCTCGAACATGTCTGCTTCTTTTGTTATGGAAGGTGCATCTAGATATACGAAAGGTATCTTTTCGTATTCTCTTGGGTCGTTTGCAGATCCGAGATTTGCTAAAGCGTCTGCCTGTGTGTTAGCGTCTCGAGGTACTTGCTTTATCTCAAAGTGCTTGAAGTTTTTGATAATTTCTTGGACTTTTTCCAAGTACGCCTTCAACTTCGAATCCCTGGCAACATATGAATTCGTGACCTGATTGACAATAAGCAATGAATCACATATTACCTCGATTTCTTGGGGTCCTTGGCAATAAGTAACCCTGCTATGAGTGCCTCATATTCTGCTTCGTTGTTAGTGGCTTTGAATGTATATCGAACAGCCTGGGCTATCCTACCCCCCTTTGGCGACTTCAGGACTACCCCCAACCCTACACCTACTTGATTTGACGCCCCATCGGTGTGCATCATCCACTTGCCACTGCCTAGTGATCTTGCTACCTGTAACATCTCTTGATTTTCTTCTTCTGGCATGGTAGGAGTGAAGTCAGCCACAAAATCCGCCAAGGCTTGAGATTTCATCACTGTTCGTGGCTCATAAGTAATATCATACCCATTGAGGTGAATCAACCACCTCATCATTGGAAAGTTAGTCCTCACAGTAATAGAATGACTTTCAAAATAAGGACGTAATTTTATAGAATCCATTGCTAGAGATAGTACGAGTTTCTCAACGGGTGAGTACCTGGTTTCCGCATCAAGGAAAGTTTTACTCACATAATAGATGGGTAATTGGTTCCCGTCTTCTTTTCGAATCAAGACGGCGCTTATGGCTGCTTCTGTGACTGCCAAGTATATGTACAACACCTCTCTTGGCTTGGGTTTGGAAAGTATCTGAGGGTGGGATAAGTAGCTCTTTAATTCTTTGAAGGCTTCTTCGTGTGCTTCTGTCCACTCGAATGACTTGTTTTTCTTCAAGATGTCGTAGAACAGTTTGTTCCTATCTGAGGATCAGGATATGAACCGGTTGAGTGCTTCTACTCGTCCTATCAACTTCTGAACGTCTTTGACACATCTTGGTGATTGCAGCTCCATTATCGCCTTGATCTGATCCAGACTTGCTTCAATCCCTCTCCGCGTTACTATGTATCCAAGGAATTTACCTGATGTAACCCCAAAGGAAAATTTTGTTGGGTTCAACTTCATTTTGTAGCTTCGCAGAATCTCAAACGCGTCTTCCAAGTGCTGGATGTGATCTTTCGCTTTCAAAGATTTGACTAACATGTCGTCAATGTACACCTCCATTGTATCCCCCAGTTTTTCCTGAAACATCTTATTAACCAATCTCTGATAAGTTGTACCTGCGTTTTTTAATCTGAAAGGCATAGCTTTGTAACAATAAGTTCCTTGATTAGTTATGAATGCAATTTTTTCTTGGTCGTCAGGATGCATCATTATCTGATGGTATCCACTGAACGCATCCATGAAAGTTAAAAACTCATGTCCCGTCGTTGCATCCACCATCGCGTCGATATGAGGCAAGGGGAATGAATCTTTAGGACACGCTTTATTTAAATCAGTAAAATCGTCGCAAACGTGCCATTTATCGTTTTTCTTTTTCACAACAACTACATTCGCTAATCAGTCAGGGTACTTTACTTCTCTAATTTTACCAGAATAAAGTAAGGATTTTACCTCGTCGTTGATTACCTGATTTCGTTCAGGCGTGAACTTACGCCTCTTCTGCTTACTTGGTGGAACCTTCTGATTAACGTTGAGAGCGTGTGTAATCACGTTAGGGTCAATTCCCACCATATCTTCATTTGACCAAGCGAAACAATCATTGTAGGAACGTAAGAACTCCACCAATTGCTTTCGTAAAGTGGGCTCCAGATCTGCCCCTATCTTGATTTTTCTAGATGGATCGAGTGGATCAAGGGCTACTTCTTCAAGTTTCGGTGTTTCCGGCTTCACGTAGTAAGTGGGAGTCTTACAGTCCTTTAATGGCTATTCTGACGACTTCTTTTATGCTTCGATCCACGGGTTTTTTGAGATCGTTGCTCTCATGGTTACGGAGTAGCACTCCCTTGCTATTTTTTGTTCCCCCTTAAGTTCTTGTATTCCCCATGGCGAAGGGAATTTTACACATTGGTGATAGGTTGAGGGAATGGCCTTCATCACGTGGATCTAGGGCCTGCCCAAGATAACATTGAAAGGTGATGGGCAATCAAGTACTTGAAATTTTACCTGGTAGTTTACCCCTCATGCGATGGTTGGTAACGATATTTCCCCTAACGTGTTACGAGATTTTCCACTGAAGCCTACCAAAGTCGTAGACTTCTTGATGATGTCGTCCAAACCGAGGCCTAAACTGTACAAAGCATCCAGCATAAGCAAGTTAGTGGAACTTCCATTATCAACTAATACTCTTTTAATGAGGAAGTTTGCTATTGTTAAGGAAATTATTAAACAATCATGGTGAACTTCCTCTTCTTCGATTTCATCGAAGGTAATGGGCATCACGCCGTGACTCTTTCGAGCAGAGATTCTGGGCTCTTCTCTCCGGGTATTCCTTGCGATCCTCTTAGCTGCAGAATAGGTTACGCCACAGATTTCAGACCCCCATGTGATGACATTGATTACTCCTGTATGCTTTGGGGGGGGACTGGTTTTCCCTTTGTTGCGCTCTAGTAACTCGCTTACCTCTTTCCTCAACACGATGCACTCGTCCGTTCGGTGGCCGTGATCAAAGTGGAAATCACACCATCTGGATTTATCTTTTTGGTGTGAAGGTGTGTTGCTATTTCTTGACCACTTAACAGTATCCCCCATTCCATTAAGTGTTCAGACTACTTCTGTCGCGTCTACATGAAAGTTGTAGTGAGATAGCTTGGGAGGCAACCTTGGATCTTCATATCGCTCATTTTGCCTAGCGAATGTCGCGTTCACAATTGTTTTGGAAGGAGACGAATTGGGGTACGGAACGTATCTGGTCTCTCGCCTCCCCTGCCTACGCTCTGGCCGGTGAGGACTGGTAGCTTTGACAGTGAAGAGGTCATTCTCTTCGAATAGCACATGTGCTAATGCTTTTACTTGTACCTCAGCGATGTTCGAGCAAGGATATTTAGTTAATTCACGATGGAGATCAGATTACCAGCCGAAATGCCTCTTCGAAATGCTTCCACAATTGTAGCAGCATCACATCCTTCTATGGTAACCAATTCTTCATTGTACTTGTTAAGAAAAGATTTCAAGGACTCGCCGATCTTTTGGACCATGCGATATAAGTCGCTTGAACGCTTTTTAGCGTGTCGGCTGCTTGCGAACCTTATCTTGAACTTGTTCATCAACTCAACAACAGATGAAATGCTCCTAAGTGGTAAATGAGAATGCCAATTAAGTGCAGGCCCAAATAATGTGTTTCCAAACCAACGACACATAACAATCTCCTTCATGTAAAAGGGAATTGTGCTAATATCCATAGCTTGTTTAAATGCAGCTACGTGTTGGTCCGGATCCGTAACCCCTTCGTACTTAGGTACATCGGAGACGTGATATTTGCGAGAGATATCTACCCTTGCGATAGCGGGTACGAAGGGAGAATCTGTATAACCATCCCTCCTTTCCACTGCTATTGGTTGGGGTGCTCCTAGGACGTGAGTGATTCGGTCCTCCAAAGCTTTGAGGTGTTCCCGTAATTGTGTAACCTCAACATCTTCTCTAACGGCCCTCAAAGAATTACCATTTACCTGATAGCCAGTTACTGGCCTAGTACCGTTGGGTGTTACAAGATTTGGGTCGTCCATGTCCAATCGTCGAGCGACGCCATCCGCTGCGTCCGTCATGCCTTGGCGGTTACAAATTACGTTCATTAGTTAAAGTTTCAAATTGTCTCTCTGTATACCTCGGTGAATTTGGCTAAGCTTCCTTTTGAGTTTCCAAATCTTTTTGAAGAGCAATCATGGATGCACGAAGTTCAGTGATGGTGTCGGAGTCGACCGCCCCTCCTCGTTCTGCTGTCGTGGAAGTGGTAGGATTGTCATTCACATTTCCAGAATCTTGCTCGATTCCATCCACGTTTCCTATATTCTAGTTATCTCCACCTTGATTAATTTCATTGTTCTCGGGATCTTCCACATGACTGTAGGTAGCATGAATGCATTCCATCTTGCGTAGGTAGAGCTTATGGTTCTTGGCGACGCGAATTCCTTTTAGCTAGGGCCCATGGTGGGCGCCAATTGTTTTGGGCAGATTTACCACACGAACGTGTTTCCTGCTATAATGAGGGAAACCTAACCAAAAAGTGTCATAACACGTTATAGCTAATAAACAAGATGAAGATTTAGAGAGAAAGAAGTAGAGAGCAAATGAAAGTAGATAACGTGATTGATTTATGATCGTTCTGGTGCAAAGTTCCTCCAAGGTTACAAGTAAACAATCAGATAGAACTTCTAAGCAAAAAGAGTGATTCAATTTGAGAGCTTTTCAGAATGCAATAGTAAATGAGCCGATGAATGTATATCTCTCCTGATCTCTTCTCTGATCATCTTTTATAATCTTCTACTCCTTGTGACCGTTGTCAGCTTCTCTCCCTCCCGTGGATATCGCTATTGTTATTTAATGGCATAGCCGTTTGCTTTGGGAGATCTTCTTCTGCCGAGATTTCTGCCATTACTCCCCCGTTCACCACTCCCCTGCAATTACTCCTTAGCTGGTTTCAACGCTTGATGATATGGGCCTAACATCTTGGACTAACGCGGTTTTGGGCTAAATTCGGGAAGGCCCAACAGATCCCATGATCAATCTTATTACAAATCCAATGGCATTCTTCACCAAACATCTTGTGTTGACACACCACAACAAAATGGTGTAGTCGAGCGAAAGCACAAACATCTTTTAGAAGTAGCCAGAGCCTTGTATTTCCAATCCAAATTGCCATTATCCTTTTGGGGTGATTGTATTCTTACCTCCACATTCTCATAAACAGAACTCCCCTTCCTTCCCTTCATAATCAAAGTCCTTATGAACTCCTCATTCATAAGAAACCAGATTATCATCATTTAAGAACCTTTGGTTGCCTATGCTTTGCTAGCATCTTAAAAAGAGGAAGAGACAAATTTCAAACAAGAGCAAAACCTTGGATATTCATTGGATATCCATTTGGCAAGAAACCATACAAAGTGTATGAAATTGAATCCAAATCTGTCTTCTATACTAGATATGTGATTTTTCATGAACTTCATTTCCCTCACCATTTCACATCTCCCTCCCTAACCACATCTCCATTACCCTCACCACAACAAGATCTTCCTACAACCATTTTCTTACCTTCCCAAACAGATTTTTCTGATTCCTCCACATCTGCCAACACTCCTGATTCTCATGATCACTTCCCTGAACCATTATCATCTCCTTTTAAAAATCAAAACACACCATCCACCACATCATCTTCCTCTTTTGAAGATCATCCTGTACCTCTCATACCTGCCCTAAGAAGATCCACAAGAATCAGACAACGACCATCTTATTTATCCAAATTTGTGTGTTCCTACAGTTCTTCCAATCCACCATCATCAGGAATAATCTCCTCTCTCCATCTTCCTTCCTCTCACCATGCCTTTATTTCCCAAGTAATTTCACACTCAAAGCCACACACCTATAACCAAGCTGTCAAGGATCCAAATTGGGTTAAAGCCATGAGAAATGAGATACATGCTTTACAAACTAGTGGTACTTGGTCTTTAGTCTCATTACATGTAGGTAAACACCCAGTAGGATGCAAATGGGTATTCAGAGTCAAGCTGAAAGCAGATGGTACTCTAGAACGCTACAAAGCACGACTTGTAGCCAAAAAATTTACACAACAAGAGGGCATAGACTTCCATGAAACATTTTCTCCAGTGGTCAAAATGACCACCATTCGAACCATAATTGCCTTAGCGGGAGCAAAAAGTTGGACATTGTTCCAACTCGACGTCAACAATGCCTTCTTACATGGAGAACTCAAAGAAGAGGTTTACATGATTGTTCCAGAAGGAACTCCTAATCCTGATAATAAAGTTTACAAATTACACAAATCCCTCTATGGCCTCAGGCAAGCATCACGCCAATGGTTCTAGAAACTCACCAGTTCCCTTTTACTCCTTGGTTTCCAGCAATCTAAAAGTGATTACAGCTTATTCATTAAACAAGACCAAATTCATATCACTATTGTTTTGGTTTACGTGGATGATTTACTCATCACATGATCTGATTCTAGTACCATTGATCAGCTTAAGCAATTCCTCGACAACAAATTCAGCATAAAAGATTTGGGTTTTCTACATTACTTTCTTGGATTGGAGGTTACCTACTTACAATCTGGGATTGCCTTAGCTCAACACAAGTTCACCAAAGAACTTCTCACTAAACAGGGTCTAACATCTGCTACACCTGTCTCATCTCCTCTTCCTCATAACCTCAAGTTGAATGCAACAGATGGCATACCTCTTGACAATGTCTCCCTTTACAGACAAATAGTTGGCAAGCTCAACTTTCTCACCCATACTCGACCTGATCTAATCTATGATGTCCAAACACTTAGTCAATTTATGCAAGCTCCTAGATCTCCACACTTGCAAGCACTTCATCATACATTAAGGTACTTGGCTGGAACAATAGGGCAAGGAATACTCTTAAATGGATTTGACAGTCCACAATTAACAGCTTATTCGGACTCTGATTGGCCATCATGCCAAGTGACAAGAAGATCTATTAGCGGATACTTAATTCTTCTTGGAAATTCTCCAATATGCTGGAAATCAAAGAAGCAATCAATTGTAAGCCGAAGCTCATCCGAGGCAGAATACAAAGCCTTGGCACATGCTGCTTGATGTTCATGTGTTTAGTATAGTTTTAGGTGTTTTTCTTAGGTTGTATAGTTTAGTTTTAGTAAGTTTTAGTGCTAGTTTTGTGTGTTTTTGGATAAGTTTACATATTTTGTGAAGAGTATGGAAGCTACTCCGTTTTTGTGTTTTTTATAGGTTTTTCGAAGCAGAAAGGAGCATTTCGAGAGAGCTAGAGTCAAGTGGTTGATGGTGGAGTGTGTGGAGAGAAGAGAAGAAGGAATACGCTTGAAGATCCCATTGAATCCAAGAAGAATCTATGAAGAGTGTATAAAAATCCAAAACAGAGAGCTCGTTACCGACCTGTGAGGGTCGGTACCGAGTTGTGCAATAGAGTTTTATTTGGAGAATTCAGTAAGAGTCTACCGACCTTGTGCAGGTCGTTACCGAGGTGACCTGTGTCGGTAGGCGGCGCCGACTTTCAGCAATTCTATCTTTTATCTCGTAATCTTTTTAGTTAGAAAAGTTTCTATCTTTTAGAACCCTTGTTAGATAGTTTCTCTTAGTATAAATACCTTTGTTCTAGTCTAGTTTAGAGAGGTTCGTGAGTTTTTAGAGTTCGTTTCTTTTGGAGAACATGTTTGAGTCGATCGAGAGAGAGAGGAAGAGACTTCGTTTCTTGTTTTGTCTTGATCATCGATTCGGAATGTGGTTGTTTCAAAGACGAGATTTTTATAATTCAAGCAAGCTTTTATTTCAATGTTTTCATTCAATCTAGTTGTTTGTTTTATCTCAATCATGAGTGAGTAGTTCACCTTTCTAGGATCGGGGTTGAAACCCGACAGAGTTATGCATGATTGAATGTGTGTGTTGAATGTTTGGTTGCCTTTTATTCCCTTAACTACTTGTTTTGTGCTTATAATTAGACGAAAGTCGAAGTAATTTGAGTTTATCACTTGATTGAAAGAGAAAGTAGTGAACTTGAATGTTGATATTGTTCGGTAACGAAAGTTTCGAGCTTTGGATTCAAAAATAAGTAGAAAGTGAATTGATTTATGAAAATTGATTGATTTGCTTGTTTAGAACAATGAAAGTTGATTGCTTTATCTTTGAGGCATGATGTTTATCCTTCACACTAGTTCATATGCATAATTATGTTGTGGTAGCCCTTGTCTTAGATTCTTTTTACCTTTGAATTACCTTCTTTTTACTTACGTACAGACTCGTTAACGAGGCACACAAGTCGGTATCCAGCCTGCAGTTGTTTGTGTTTTGTTTGCTTCATTTGTGTTGAAACCTAGCGCCGTTACCGACCCTGACAAGGTCGGTACCGAGGGCTGTCGTAGCCATGTTTGCTTTTATTTTGCTTTGTTTCTGCGCTTTCTGTTTATAGTTTAGTAATCAAACAACCTTGCTTCCCATGGACGATCCTGACTTCGCTATATTCAATGGGGTCTTGACTACAAATTTATTTGTTGTCGAGTTAAAAATCCCTATCAACAAATTGGCGCTGTTGTCGGGGAAGCAACAGTGCTTGTTTGATTACTCGTCGGTCTGGGAATAGCCTGACCCCGTTTTTGTTTTTAATTTTGTTTTCTTTTGTCTGTTTTCTCAGCTTATGCTAGCAGGAAAGCGCAGGCTCGAGTTTGATAACACTGGTTATTATTCTGAACCTGGGCGCACCCTCCACCACAGAAGAAGAGAGAACGCAAAACCATGGCCATGACACCGGAAGAGATGGCACAACAGATGGCCGATCTCTAGAGGCAGATCGATGTCGTTCAAACTGACATTGCCCGTCTATGAGAGCAGTTGGATGCTATTTCAAGAAACGCTAAACAATACATGCACCCAGAACTGAGGGTGCCGGAATCGGCCATAGTTCTCCCAAAGTTTGAGAAACCAATCATTCTCGGAAGACCATTCTTAGCCACCGCAGGAGCACGTGTAGATGTCAGGAAGGGACTTCTCACGTTTGATATTGGAGAAGAGAAGGTCGAATTTCATTTCAATCCGACCGTGAATGAGGTTGCTAGTTGCAGTACTGAGGAGCTTACTGATCCACCATGGTTTGGTACGGACCCCTCTCTAAGTACAGAAACGGGCAAATCCAACGAAAGCACGCCTATCAAGGAGCCTACCGACCCACAATGGGTCGGTACCGTCCCTTCTCTAAGTACAGAAACAAGCAAATGCTTGGAAAAGACGCATACTGAAGGTCCTACCGACCCACCATGGGTTGATACCGAGCCCAACACCGCAACCGAGTCTGACCTGCATGACATCGAGCCACTTCCAGATCCAACAGGGTCGTTAACGACCCCCTACACTTTAGTACCGAGCCCTTCTCTGAAGAATAAAGG
Source organism: Fallopia convolvulus (assembly GCA_964016875.1). Lineage (NCBI taxonomy): Eukaryota > Viridiplantae > Streptophyta > Magnoliopsida > Caryophyllales > Polygonaceae > Fallopia > Fallopia convolvulus. The sequence continues at coordinate 12,641,376 of OZ024721.1, forward strand.
TGAGTCTTCTTATTCTCGATTTGATACATTCTGGTCATGATCCCTTCTCCTATCCTTGTCCTATACTAGATCCTACTGTTAGAACTGTGAAGGAGTCGAAACCTCCTTGGTTTTCGAATTTTACTAACCCTGTTGTAGGATTACCGAGCATACTTATTGATGATAGAGGACCAAATGTCTTAGAGAGAACCTTTGAAGCTTTTCCATCAAAGTATGGGGTTTCTTATGATCCCGACATTGCTGGATGGAAGCCGCCTTGATCCGCCAAGGTAAGTTCGTCGGGCTAACGATGTTAAACGTAGCGTGTACGGGAGGCAACCCGCTTTTAGATTTTTGTTTTAGTTTTTGCTTTCTTAGATTTTTTTGCTAGCTTTCTTTTCACTTGTTTTTAGGATAGATTAGTATAGTAGGGATAGAATTTTTTCTAAAGTGACTCAGGTACAAGAAGTTAAGAAGCGCTACAATCAAGAAGAATCGGTACAAGCATACAACAAGCTTGTTACCGACCTCACAGGGTCGGTACCGACCTCCCTAGGAAACCGAGAAAAATTAAACTCCTCAAGTGATTAATGGTTTCAAGCAGCTTCAGTTTTATTTCATGAGTTCCATTTTCTTATCCTCTTTCTTTTTATGTTTATGTTTTAAACAGTGAGGACACTGTTTGGTTTTAAGTATGGGGTCTGGGAAAAGGAAACTCAGTTTTGTTTGTCAGTTTGGTGTCTTTGTTTGTGTTTTTAGGATTGATAATATTCCACTTAGATGTCCTATGATATGCTTTAACTTGTTTGATCATGTAATTCCATAGCATGTTTGGAGAGCTTTGCCTGAATCATGTGAAAATTTATTTTTATGTGGATATTTAGCATGTGATCAAATTGAGCACATATGATCTTAGGTAAAGGTGACTGAAATCCAACAAAAATTTACTGCCTTGTGAGTTATTTTTGGCCTTATAGGGAGAACATCAAAAATCCCTCTTCTTTTCTTATGTGATTTACTCTCCTTATGCATATTATCTCTTGTCATTGATATGGTTATCTATTTGTTGAAGCCTATATGAGATATTAGTTCATTGCATGTGAAATCATATGATGGGGAACTTATTTCTATAAACCATTCTTTTTATCCTCTCTTTTTACCTACCTTATCATTATCCTTGTTTTGATAGCCAATTTGAGCTTTAGCCTTTTTTATTGTTGCTCAACAAAATTATTCCCTAGTCGATATAAGCTTGACCTTATCCGAGGATTAGGACTTAGTTGGAGAGGAGTTGTTTTGTAGAGTGCAAAGATAAGTGTTGGTTTAAAATAAAGGTTTGGGTGGGGTAGATTGGAAGTCTCTTGTTTTAAATTATGTACAAAGGTCTCTTGGTTAAAAAGAATGCACAAAGAAAAGGCATATCAGATCGATACCAGCCTATGTGGGCTTGGTACAGAAGAAAGAGAAAGAAGAAAATTTCAGCTCGTTACCGACCCTCTCAGGTCGGTACCGATGTATGTTGAGCAGAAACAAGGAAAAAAATGCAAAAAAAAAATGAAAGAATAAGGAAGATGTGAAGTTTTTAAAAAAGTTTAAACCTAGGGATTCTTCATGTTTTTATGAGGCTTTCTAGGATTTCATGGTGAGTGAAGAAAGAGCATAATGTTTGAGTGAGTTTGATATGTTCTTTTATGAGAATTTTGGAATTATGTGTGAGTTTAGAATTCTTTGATTCCCGGATATTATTAGCACTACATAGCCAAAATATTTCCACGCCCTATTTGTCTTTACCAAGCCCCATTACAACCCCGTCTGAATGGAAGCTTCTATGAAGTTTTTCATTGAGCCTAAGTTCTCTTGATGATTTTGCTTGTTTTGACATCTCAGGTGGAGAGTTTGGTGATATAAGTAACAATTTCTATGAGTTTTTGCATATAAGATTGAGTTGAGAGATTGAATTTATAGCCTAAACACATGAGAGGTTTGTTTGTGGTTGCTTATGTCTATTGGTGCTTATATATGTGTGATGACGTTAATAGTCATTTGCTATTTTTGCTATGTTTTGAAATTGCTTTTTAGATAAGGGCTATTGCTTGATGAGCATGTTGTTTGGTTTTGGTTATTGTCTAGTGATTGCTTGAGGACAAGCAAGTCTAAGTATGGGGTATTTTGATGTTCATATTTTTAGTATAGTTTTGGGTATTTTTCTTAGGTTGTTTAGTTTAGTTTTAGTAAGTTTTAGTGCTAGTTTTGTGTTTTTATAGGTTTTTCGAAGCAGAAGGGAGCATTTCGAGAGAGCTAGAGTCAAGTGGTTGATGGTGGAGTGTGTGGAGAGAAGAGAAGAAGGAATACACCTTGAAGATCTCGTTGAATCCAAGAAGAAGCTATGAAGAGTGTACAAAAACCCAAAACAGAGAGCTCGTTACCGACCTGTGAGGGTCGGTACCGAGCGGTGCAACTGAGTTTTATTTGGAGAACTCAGCAAGAGTCTACCGACCCTGTGCAGGTCGTTACCGAGGTGACCTGTGCCGGTAGGCGGCACCCCACTTTCAGCAATTCTATCTTTTATCTCATAATCTTTTTAGTTAGGAAAGTTTCTATCTTTTAGAACCCTTGTTAGATAGTTTCTCTTAGTATAAATACCCTTGTTCTAGTCTAGTTTAGAGAGGTTCGTGAGTTTGTTTGTTTTGGAGAACACGTTTGAGTCGATCGAGAGAGAGAGGAAAAGAGTTCGAGTCTTGTTTTGTCTTGCTCATCGATTATGAACGTGGTTGTTTCAAAGACGAGATTTTTATAATTCAAGTAAGCTTTTATTTCAATGTTTTCTAGGATTGCCTTTTATTCCCTTAACTACTTGTTTTGTGCTTATACTTAGACGAAAGTCGAAGTAATTTGAGTTTATCGCTTGATTGAAAGAGAAAGTAGTGAACTTGAATGTTGATATTGTTCGGTAACGGAAGTTTCGAGCTTTAGATTCAAAAATAAGTAGAAAGTGAATTGATTTATGAAAATTGAATGATTTGCTTGTTTAGATCAACGAAAGTTGATTGCTTTATCTTTGAGGCATGATGTTTATCTTTCACACTAGTTCATATGCATAATTTTGTTGTGGTAGCCCTTGTCCTAGATTCTTTTTACCTTTGAATTACCTTCGTTTTACTTACGTACAGACTCATTACCGAGGCACACAGGTCAGTATCGAGCCTGCAATTGTTTGTGTTTTGTTTGCTTCATTTGTGTTGAAACCCAGCGTCGTTACGGACCTTGACAAGGTCGGTACCGAGGGTTGTCGTAGCCTTGTTTGCTTTTGTTTTGCTTTGTTTCTGTGCTTTCTATTTTATAGTTTAGTAATCAAAAACCCTTGCTTCCCGTGGACGATCCTGACTTCGCTATACTCAGCGGGGTCTTGACTACAAATTTATTTGTTGTCGAGTTAAAAAACCCTCTCAACACTGTTGTAGAAATAACATGGTTAGTTCGACTACTTCAAGAGCTTGGCATTTCAATCATCAAACCAGTTGAACTTTGTTGTGACAACAGATCTGTATTTCAGATTGCTCAAAACCCAGTATTTCATAAAAGGACAAAACATATTGAAATTGATGTCCATTTTACATGAGATAAAGTGCTTGATGGCTTGCTTGAACTCCAGTTTGTTCCCTCCTCATCACATGTTGATGTCTTTACCAAGATTCTCCCATCTGACCAACAAAACTACCTATTATCCAAGCTAGGGATGCTCAAATCACACCCACCAGCTTGAGGGGGGTGTTGGAACATCCAAATCTTATTCTAGGGACATTTTTGTCAATAGTCAAAAACTAGTGGGACGCCTTTGTAATTACAGAACTTTTATCTCCTAGGGATCCATGTATAAATGTTGTCAAAACCCTGAAATTCAAGAATGCAGAAGCGCGGCCTTTCTCTTCCTTCTTTATGATGTTTCCTTTCAAGGAATACAAAGTTGTCACCTTTATCACATGAGTTGTCTATTTTCTTGTTTGATTTCACTGTTACATTGCTTTTGCTACTGATTTTCGTTGTTCTTTACAGCCCTATCCCAAGAAGGGCGGAAAACACTAATCAAAGCAAACCTCGCAGCACAACCAAACTATATTATGCAATCATTTCTACTACCACATTCAACATTGAAAGAATTTGACCAAATTAATAAAAACTTCTTTGGGAATAAGGAAAACAACTACAAACCACTCATTAGTTGGAATTCCATTTGTCGCCTTCCCACTCATGGGGGGCTGGGAATAGCCAAGGCGGCTGGAATGAACCAAGCGCTCCAAATGAAACTACTATGGAAAATCCTAGCTAAACCAAACAATCTCTGGGTCAAAATAGTGACTGAAAAATACCTCAAAACGGAAAGTATCCTAAACTATAAGAAAAAACAGAACACATCTTGACAATGGTCTAAACTAGTAGGCCTAAGAGACATGTTCATTAAGGGGCTCATCTGGCAAGTGGGGGACGGCAAAACCGTCCGATTTTGGAAAGATAACTGGACCGGTAATGGTCCCTCTTAACCCGAAATCTGAGGTTAGAACCCTCATTGATTGGGAGGAACCTGTTGATGCATACCTCCGTGAGGACAATTAATGGAACATTGAAAAATTGAATGAGGTCGTCTCGCTTGACGACTTCGAAAGAATCTCCAAAATTATCAATCACATTAATAAATTACCGGATAGATTGTACTGACAACCAAGCAAAAATGGTTGGTATTCCACCCACTCCACCATGCAGTGGCTCCACCAATCCAAAGGTGAATCCAAAATTAACTTAGAATGGATTAACCGGCTAAATATCCCTCCTGAAATGAAGAACTTCATTTGGAAAGTTGCTCGAAACGGCCTACCGACTAAAACTAGGCTTGCGGCAAACCATTTTTCGGTACCTCAAGGCTGTGAAGCATGTAACAACCAGGTGGAGGACACAAACCATGTTTTACTTTCATGCCCCCTCACTAGGGCAACCCTTAATTCCATAGACCCAAAACTACGATGGATCACCGACCAGATATCCCCGGACGACAAAAAACCACATGAGGTCCTAGAGGAAATTAAGAAAATGACAACAAAAGAGGAAATGGAACTCCTCATTAACATTTGGTGGAGCCTATGGTTCTCGAGAAACAAGAGAGTCTTTGATAACAACAACGGAACAAACTTGACCAATTCCGATCACATTACTGAATTCATCTGAAACCAGGTTAAAGACTGCAAAATTTCAGAAGCCTCTGCCTCCCCCGGCCCCCGTACTCTAAGTGCGCGGGGTGGGGAAGGAAGAAAGCGAACGAGGAGGGTAAAACCCAAACGAGACTATATTAAATTGAATTTTGATAGTGCAGTGAGTGCAGATGGCAAGGCTTCCTTCGGGTTTGTCCTCAGGGACTCTGGTGGCTCCCCTATCCATTTTGACGGAGGAGTGATTTTTCAACAGTTTGTATTGATATCCGAGACCATCGCCTTGCGCCAAGGACTTCTCGAGGCCATCAGACATGGCATTCCCCGGATCCAGATTGAAGGCGATAATTTGCAGCTGGTCAACGCCGTGCTCGGTGACTGGCGTTGCCCGTGGGAGATTGAGTTGATGCGTTCGGATATCCATTGCTTGCTTGCCTGATTCCAGGATTGGAGTATCTCTCACGTCGTTCGGGACTGCAATTATGTTCAGATGTGTCTCCTCCATCCCACTTACAGTTAATTCGGACTTCCTTACCCTCATCCGCCAGGATGCTCTAGGGTGACCACTAGCTTGTTAGTAACCACCCTAATTTTGTTTCCTTATAAATAAAAAATCGATATGCCATTCCTCCTTGTAAAAATAGGCAATCTCTTATTTAGACAATTTTTTATTTATTTATTTGATAAGAAAAAAAATTCGATGTATCAGACATACTTAATAGTTCGAAAGGATGAAATAAAGGACTCAAAAGTGTTTTTTTTTTTGTCAAGACAGGTGTTTATTTTCTCAAACAGAAGTGTCATTGAAAGCTTTTACACACTGAATTGACAAGAAGTCAATTTTATTATGCCTGAATAAATCTTTTGCTGTTTCATCATGGCCATAAGGACCACTTCCGTGTGTCAATCGAGATGCATCTTTGAAGATATGAATTAAACTAATTAGCATTATGTTTTTATTATTTAAAAACATGTCACTTTACTTAAGCAAGTGGAAGTAGGTAGGTAAGATCTTAAAAATAGTTGTTTAAGACTGGTCGGTCCGTTCATATATTTCCTATAAATCTCTTTCATTCACATCTACATTTGTTTAAATGGTCTTGTGAATAATACATTTATATATATCAAAAAGTTTGTCAACTTCATGAGAATATATTTGTCAACCAAACAAGCTCTAAGGTATTACAAAGTTCATCATAATGATACAAGTTCAAGATGAGTGAAAACAATGTTCTTTTACAAAAGCCAAAGACAATGCATCCGAAATGGCATAAAAAGTTCATAGACAATGCATTGCAAATTTGCAAGCATGGACACAATTTGAAGACCAAAACACAAATTTGAGGATTGTGTTGGAGGTTCAAACTAAAGGTGACAAATTCTCAGCTGTTCTGAATGAATGAAAATGGACCAGCACTCGTTGAATCAAGATCAAACTTGGAATTCTAGTGAAAATTTAACTGAGAGAGTATACCATTCGCTCGGTAAGCTGTGGACCGGCGACCCTCATGTATCTGCGCATCTGGCTTTCCAATTGATCACGTTGAGCAGGATCAAGAACTCTTTGAAGTTCCTTAATAAATATAAAATGTGTCAGTTGTGAATAAACACAGATTAATGCAGAGATAAGATAAATGGAATAGGGAAATCAGCATAAAAATGAAAGACTAAAAGAGGAGGACCAGAAAATACAGTATTTTCCATTATAAGGGATTATTAAGATGGATGCCAAATTCAAATTCCAAGCTCAAATTATAGCAATGAGCTAAAAATCAAGGTTCAAAAAAGAAATAGATTAAGATGGGGAAAAAATGGCAGGATTAAGATGCAATATGACATGTTCTACTTACCTTGTACTTAAGACGATATCCATTCACTTTAATAAAGATATTACCAACATCGCCATCTGCTTCAGTCAAAGATGAATCTATTTCAGGAAGCAATTCATCGTCAGAGGATTCTGTATCCGCATCATGCATTTCATTATCTCCTACACGGATTTCATCATCATCATCATCCTCTCCATCTGTGAGAGTTTCGGGTGCTGGTGGTAGTGATGAATCCTGATTTTGAGAACTACTGGTATCTGACAGCACAGAATATTTTCTTTTATCAAGCAAGGGTTTGGCAGTGCTAAATGGAACCCACCTAGTGAAGCACAGAGAAAACCTTGTCAGGGAAAGAGAAACCGGAAAAAAAAAATTTGAAGTTGTCTGTGTTTCCTGAAGTTGTATGTGCAACTTCAGAGAGAGAGAGAGAGAGAGAGAGAGAGAGGGTTCATTTAAACAAGCTTAAACATTTACAAGCTAAGTCATCAATTTAATCCACCTAAATAACTTTGTTTCCTAGTAAGACACTAACACACTAGAAATAAGACTTACGAGTGACGTGCTTGAAAAAACAGTTATAATCCCATTAAATCTCAATAGTAAGACCATAGGAAAAAAAAACAAGAGATGTGAAACTTACTGGTAACGAAGAGGACAAAGCAGCTCTGAAGGACGGTAAGCTGCTTTATATCTCATCTTGCTGCAAGAATGAATATAATAGCCAAGGTAGTAGTATTGTAAACTTGGACAATGATGACTGTTCTCTCTTACCCAGTCTATTTCTTTCAGAGCCGAGAATTTTCCAAGAGAAAGAAATGCATAGTCAGGATCCCAAAATAGATATTTACTTGATAAACATTTAGGAAGAATATCCACCACTCCTACAGCAATAAGCTTGCCATCAATCAAATATTGCTGATGAAAGGAGCCAAAGCCACAAGGAGGAACAGTACGATCAGTAGTTGGAGGTACGTAAATCAAGGGTGAATCAACCAGGAACCTCTTGTAAGAGCTTTCTGTCACCTGATTTGCATTATCATTATGAACAAGTACCTGGTACTTTTTGTACAATGCAAATTCCACAGGATCAAAAGCTGACCTTTTCAAATGCATTTCAAACTTCCTCTTTTTAGTAAGGGATTCTTCAACTCCCTTCTTTTGCTCTTTACCCTTGCATAGATTACCAGATTTGCTACTTACGACAGCAGAACCATTTTGCTTATCACAGGCTTCTTGTTTCATAGCAGAATAAAAGTTGATGTGTCCATTGCAAGCCCTTATTCTCAAATCTTGCATTTCAACAAGATTCTGTAAAACACTTGATATCTTCTCTGCAATGAGTTGTGGGGAGCATTTTGAGGATCTGGGCTCCTCAGAATCATTTTGAGAGGATTTCGCCCGCCTTAAAGCAGCAAATATCTGAAACGAAATGTTACTAGTATATAATAGATCTTCAGAACCATCCACCAGCCGCTTCTTTTTGGTTTCTAAGACCTTTTTGACTAGTCCATTAGGAAACTGAATGTCCACAGGCAAGTCCCCAGCTGCCACACATGATTGAACAGCCTCATCAATTTGTTCAGACAAGTAAATCATTAATCGTTCTTCCTGGCTCTTCTCTTCATTCTGATTTGCTGAAGATCTTGCTTTAGAACAGCCTGGAGATCTTCCACTGTTGCATACTGCAAAATTATTGTGCACCTCAGCAAGTTTGTTCTGTTGTTTCACATCCGATATGCCATTTAGATACCTATCGATCAATTACCAGGAAACATTGAGATAAAAGATGCTGTTAATGATACCACCAGTAGAGAATATTAACCACCGTTTAGTGCATCAGATTTCAACCAAAACCAAGATCATAAACTAGTGCTATGATTATCTCATGTCTAAGAGATTAAGAGAACCTGTTCCCTTCAGAATAGACAAAAGCAAGAGTGATGGGCCATAACATCAAAGAAACTTCACGGAGTAAAACATATGCTACAATCCTAAAGAAAGAGACTGTGCAAATGCCAGCAACTTTGTCAGAAGGCCTGTTGTTCTGTCCAATTTAGTTTTACTGGATGTCATTTCCCAAAATTTTCTTTTTACATTTGTGGAAAGAATAAAATTCTGCATGATTATTGATTATCATCAGTATAAGAAGATGCAGGTAGTTGCATTTTTGGGTTGACATGCATGTTACATCTTAATCTAAACCATGCTCTACCAAAAGCTATAAAAGTATACCTGTCCATCCGTCTACGGACTCGCAATTGCTCTTTAGAAGGAAGAAAATTATCAGCCCTAAGACGGATGGTATAAGATGGGCAGCAGGTTGTTTCCATCTCAGGTTTGTAAAGGAAACAACCAGACCTCCTCCAACCTCGATCAAGTAGATCTGTCACAGAAGAATAAATTTATAATGGAGACTAATATCTAAACATCAGGTGAACAAATTTCCAGAAAGTCTAGCAAAAAAGTGCACCAAAAACAGTAATTTCTTTTCTTGGCTTAGGACTGATCAGTGATCAGAGATATAATGGTATTACTCTGCCAGGAAACAGTATACCCAATAGTAGAAAATGCTATTGTACTGCAGATCCATGCACCACTCTTCAAGTAAAAAGTTCGAGGAAATAAACACCCCTTAAATGAAAGAGTTAAATGCTATTCATTATTATGAGACATTCAACAACAATTATTATTGACCCTTAAAACAACAGGTTCTCCGATTTGTTATATAAATCAAGGTCAAGTCACACTAGCCATTAGCCATCTAATCATTAATCACATTCAGTAACAATATATATTCTTCAAAAAGAAGATAACTTAGAAATAGAGCTTCCGTTAGCGCACCAAAACTCATGCAAAAGCAGCCTTGTATCATTCTCATTATCATTTTTGACGTCCAACTTATATCAGAATAATAGCCAAGAGAGATCACTTTATCCCCTAAACCATTCCATCTCCCCCAGAACAAGTTTTTTTCTCTACCTCACGAAAGGGGAAAATGGAAAAGAAAATTTAGGTGCAAGGCATATACTGTATTCCATATTTTGCCAAATTGCACTTCTGAGGGAGCTTAACACTGGGTTGATGTTGTTGTTTGTTTGTTTGCACTTCTGAGGGAGCTTAAGAAAAACCTTGGTCAGGTTTAAAAGTCACACATTTAGAAACATAGTTGCTGATTCTAAGTCTGCAAACAATAGAGGGGGATTTTATAATTGAAGATAGCAACGTGAATTGAAAGCTTCTCTTCAATCTAGGAGATACAGATAACATCATACAAAGAAGAATGTAACAAAACTTCAACTTCTTATACTTTGCATCCAAAAAATCCTGGTAATCTGACATATGAACATGATACTATTCAAAGTCATGAAACTGTAACCAAGGAAATTGAGCTTTTAAAAAAAGGATTTTTAAGTCCATGTCTGGTTGTAAGAATGCTGTGAAACATAAAAGTATGTAAGAAAATGGCAAAATGCTACAAAAATGACAAAATGCAACAGACAAAAAGTAGCCTCAGAAACCTCAATTTTGAACACCCTCGCCCAAGATACAAGCATTATATTGGTATGATAGCTTGAAATGAATAAGGAAAATAAAAGGTGCAACAGGAAAAACTTTAGCCAATTTATTAAACGTAGAGCGCAAGATTAAAGTGTGTCAGGAGATGACCACAATTACAACCACATTGCATACCAACGAGTCAAGCTAGCATTGAGACCTGATTTACTATTCAGGTTACCATATTTAATTTTTGTATAATACAATCCTTTCGGTAAATCTTTTACATCAACAAATAGATTGAAAAACAAATAATTTGGTTTGCCTTTCCTGATATAGTCATGAAACATAACAGTAAAAAAGATGGCAAAATGCGATGGATATGAACTAACCTCAGTAAGCTCTATTTCGAGCACCGACATCCAAGACCATGTGACAGGTCAGGTCTCAACACAAAAAATTTCACGTTATGAACATTCAAATTTAATTTGCCAACTTAATACTATACTTATTTCCTTGAAATGTTTGTTTGACGATTTAGTGGGCAAAATTTTACCTCATTGTAAGTTTGTAATTCACTGCCTTCACATTTTAGGCTGAGGAAAACATTCCAATATTGTCTGAATTGCAACAATAAAAGGGCATGGAAGTGTACACGCTACTTATGTCATAGTGCATTATGATACGGAAACCAATTATAGACATTCATAAAAGAGTATATCTGAACAAAAAGGCAACATACAACGCGACAGCAACATAAACCTAACCTTGATAGTCTTGAACAGTGAGATTGTGTGCCCACATGCCTGAAAATAAGTAGACCGGAATAAGTTAACAACTTATAGGAATTCATGCAATAGGAGAAAATTGAATGCCTTGATGATGTGCACAACTGCACATACGCATACGAAAAATTCTCTTTTAGTGTAATTAATTATTTCTACTCCCATCACCTCAAGTTTGACACCCTCTTTTGTCATGTTAGTGTAGGTACAGGTGTTGATCAAACTATTGAAGATTACAAGAGAAAATGGAATTCTAGTATAGAGTGTACTAGATATCATGATGAAGTGGATATAGATTGTTAAAGTCAAAAAGAAGCTGGATTATTCATTTTAAAAATGAATAATCCAGCTTAATCTTGAAACAGCCAACTTTAAGGGATGTGAAACTGAACCAAGTTCTAACAATCCCAACCAAGAAGTCAACTGAAATAATACACATCCCCAAGACTGATCACATCCATTTACACTTAATTTTGCACCTATTAATCCAAACAGCGAACTTAACTGGTTCTAAAATAACCTCAAACACTTTTCAAATAATCATCTGCCTTAAGAAAGCATCCAAATTCCCAATTTAGGACGGTAATTCAATCGGTTTCAGATTACATAATATAGCAAAGCTTCACAAAAAGCAACATACAAACCTCACCATCGTGTTAAAATAGCTAAGGAGTCTATCATGTTCTAGATATTAAGAAATTCAAGATAATGAATGAGAAGAGAGAGAGAAACCGTGAGAGACGCTTGAACGGCTGCCGGATTTACAATAACCGCAGGAGCTCCGACGCCTCCCGGCGTCGACCACAACGCTCTCATTCCGACTGCTCCCGCTACTGCTCGCTTCGTTCATCATCTCCTCCTCCTTCCGATATAATCACAATTTCGGTGTTTCAATCGCTCGCCGACGAAACTTCGGTTGAATTTGAAATTTGCTAGTATCGGATCGAATCAAATCAAGTTTCTCAATCTATCGCCGCGATCAATCGAATCTACCTAGAAGCCAAAGTATTTTCAGTCAGAGTTGACCAACCATGTTTGGTTCAACGAGGTTTTGAAGGACAAATGGAAAGGAGGGCAAGGAATTCAGGATTGGCATTGGCACATTATACCACTTTGTTTTTTTTTTTGAGAGGCATTATACCACTTTGTTCCTTCCTTTCAAGAATGAATGAAAAATATATTATCCTTTTATTTAGATTATAATTTTAATGCATTAAATTATATCAAATAGCCTTTTTAATATAATTTAATGTATTAAATATTGTGATCATATCTATATACTATTATTAAACTCGAATCTCTCTATCCTATTTGTCACCCTTCTAACTATGCCACATAAACATTTTAATTTTTACATTTACTTCTTTACCCTTTCTTCTTTTTAGTATTTACAATCCTTTAAAATATATAATATAACAATATTACAATTTCTTTTAATATACAATGATCTACTACTTTTTTATGGACAAAATTAAAATATTATATAATTGTATCATCTTTAATATGTATTGTTATTTTTTTAATGGTAAGTATGAAACTATCCATACATAATACCTCTAATATACAATGATCTACTACTTTTTTTTGGACAAAATTTAAGTATTATATAATTGTATATCATCATCTTTGATATGTATCATTATATTATATACTAACTTTTTTTATGGACAAAATTTAAATATTATATAATTGTATATCATCATCTTTAATATGTATCATTATATATAGTATAATAATATTGCTAATGTTATTAATATACAATTATATCCTTACAAATAAAAATATAATTAATTATATACACTATATAATTCTTTTACTCTTAATTTATTTAATTACTAAAAGGTATTGACTTGTTAAGATCAATATAAATAGAATAATTACTACTTAATTATATCTTTGTTAATGTACGTAATTTTTTTAAGATCAATCCGTATTACATAGTTTTAATTTTAAGATAACTTTATCATTACTATATAGTAAAGCATGCATTTAAAACCAAAGATCGGATCAACCCATTGAATTACGTTTGTCACTCGACTTAGCCCTTTGTCGGGAATACATATAAAATAACATGTGTCAAACTCACATTGAACCACAACACCGATCATTTAAAAATCAATCTAATTATCTAGCATTGAATTAGGCTATGTTTTATTGGTTAAAATCTGATTGTGAACCCTATATATTATTTATATATTAAATAAAAAATTATTTGTGTTTATTTTCATAGAATTTGGATTTGAATATTTTTTCCACCTATTTTATACTATTATTTAATTTCAATTTAAATATTATTAATAAAAAAATTCATATTCTAGAATAATCATAAAATTATTATTTTCATAAGATTTGGATTGATCAATTAGAACTACTTTGCATTATAAAAATTCTAAATTGTAGAAGAATCAAGAAACCATTATTTTCTTAGGATTTAGATTTATCAATAGGACCAATTTTGTATTATTATTATTATTCAATTTTAATTTGGATATTAATAATAAAATTATTTCATATATGTAAATGTGTAAATTAATTAGATGCCACATTTTAGAATGAACCTACATGAATATTGTTTGTTCAAATTAAAGATATCATAGATAATACGATATTGTTGATCAATAACTAAACTAGATATTGAAAAGTACACATGTCAATCTCACTTTGAATCATATCACCTATATTTTTATAATCAATCTAAATGATTTATTTTTTATTGGTTAAAATTTGATTGTAGATCCATCCCATATATAAACATTTCATTTTTATATTAACTAAATAAATGATTTATATTTATTTGTTAATTTTCTAAAAAAATCGTAGGTTTTATATCTTCAGTCATCATGTATCACTTCACCAATTTTTTTTTTTAGTTTTTGATAACAAATAGACAATTAAGATTGATTAAACTCACGTTTGCTAAACGTAAGAAAAATTAAATTTCACAAACTTTAATAAAATTATTAACTTAGACTAACTTGGATGTGTTGATGCACTTTTTGATGCTATTATCATTCTTGCAAACAACACAAAAGAAAATTCAACCTCAAGAGGTTTTATTTTATTGCACTAAATATGCCACTATTGTCAGATACGTCATTCATAATTATATATTTATAATTAATATTTAATTTTTTAAATAATTAAATTAATCTTCTTAATATAAATTACAATTTGTTATAATCAACGATGAATCTAGCTCAACAGATTTTGTTATCTTTGATCAAGATGTTAAAAATGGCTTAATCAATCGGTAACCACATTGTTAGAAGAAAATATTAAGGTATTCTATAAATGATATTGTATGATTCCATTACAATTATTGTACAAACGTTAATTAATGATATTGGAGCTACTTACATCATTTAGTTGATAATTTACTACATTTCAGAAGGACTAAAAGTTTTAATTGGAAAGAAATTTTTGTTTAGAACTGATATTGATTCCTGTAAACTTGAAGGGTTGTGCATTCAGTTTTACTAATATCACAAACAATCCAAAATCCTTTCTAAAGTAAAAAAATCTAAACCCGAGGTATTTACTATTCTTTTATAACACCATATTTTTCCTCATTAACTATTTTCAATACTTTAATCGGTTAATGTTAATTCATAAGTCATTATATTTCATTTTTGCATAATAATGTTAAACCATCTCCATCTAAGCTTTAAATACACTCCAATTTATCGTCAAATAAGTCACTAACTCCTTTAAAGTTTTTCAAATGAAAGCTCATCTCTAGATGATGATAATGGAGAAAAACTTTGCGAAGATCAACTTTCCACTTCCTATTCCAAAAAAATATGAAGCACAAAAAGAGAGATTAAGTTGCTTGCAGACCCCATGCAAATTATTGCAATCTTAGAATATGAACTTTGTTTCTCAAGCATTATTTCAAATACATTTTCTAATTTGATTTAGAATTTTTTCAAACATATTTTCTTATTGTTATTTCTATTTAGTATTTGCAGGTTAAATGATATGAAAGTATATTGGCATTAAGTTATATTTGATTTATTTTAAAATAATTATTAAATGTTTACTTTTATAATATTATAGTATATATAAATTAATATATATTTATAATAAATTTTACTATTAAAGACCCGTGCAAGGGCACGGATACATCAACTAGTTATCTTATAATTAAGAATTTTGCATGTGTTATAATATTATTATATTTAGATGTACATAGTAAACCCTAATTTTGGGCTTATCATTAAGTCTTGTATTTTCTATATAAGGCCCTACGGGTGACCTAATAAGACAACTCTGATCTCTCCCCTTTTCCTAAATCTCTCTATTTTACAACACATTATCACATGCTCTAGTACTCCATCGCTCTCTCGAATTCTGTATTCATACTTGAATGCTACTGTTTTTTCAATCATCCCTCTATTATATTGTTCGTCATTCACCGAACTATCGTCGAGTACGTGATTTGATTGTAAATTGATGTGCCTTTCTTTTTGACTATTGGTAATTAATTCCTTTCTTATTGATGTTCCTTTTCTTTAATTAATTATATTCGGATAAAAACTATACATATGATATATCTCCTAAAGAGGATATATTTATAGCAATTTGTCCCTGAAGCGAAAAACTAAAATCATATATTGTATATCTCATGAAGTGGATGTATTTATAAATAAATTTGTCCCAGGCGAGACAAATTATATGAACGTATAAAAATAATATTATCCACGATATCATTCCCTGAAGTGAATGAAACATTAATATATAATCCCTAAAGTGATTATTTACATTCCCTAAAGTGATTGGAATATTATTATATTATTCCTGAAGCGATAATTATTTCCTCCTAAAGAGTTGATTTATAAATAAAATTATCACTGAAGCGATAATTATTTCCTCCTGAAGAGTTGAATTTACAAATAATATTATCCATGAAGTGATAATTATTTTCTCTTGAAGAGTTGAATTTACAAATAATATTATCCTATAAGTGATAATTATTTCCTCCCGAAGAGTTGAATTTGTGATAATTATTTCCTCTCGAAGAGTTGAATTTACAATAAAATTATCCCTGAAGTGATAATTCTCATTCCCTGAAGTGAATGAATTATTTTATTTATTTAATTACTTTATTTTTTTAATTGTTCATACAGCTTTATGTTCATTCGGTATTTGTATTTTTAATTTTAATTGTGTTTATATTATATATCATTATAAAGAGGGAGGTTCTAGTGTTTACAAGGCTTATAGTGAGAAATGAGAACAAAAGTGAGCCATTAGATCATATAAATCAACGGTAAAGATTAAAAGAGATAAATATAATGGGCGGATCAATTAATGGCATATTGGGTAAATATGATAAATTTTAATTTTAGAGGACGAAATTGCCCATAGACCTAAAATGATGTAATTTGCACAGTCATTCTTTCTCCCTCTCGTGGTCGTTCAACTCTGGCAAGCTTCTCTCTAGACTTCGACGAGACTTCTCTCCAGATTTCGGTGAGCTTCGACCGGTGAATCCTCTTTCGGTTAGCATTTTGAAGTCTCCGACGAT
The DNA here is from genome assembly GCA_964016875.1 of Fallopia convolvulus. Taxonomy (NCBI): domain Eukaryota; kingdom Viridiplantae; phylum Streptophyta; class Magnoliopsida; order Caryophyllales; family Polygonaceae; genus Fallopia; species Fallopia convolvulus. The sequence goes on from OZ024721.1 coordinate 12,658,189, forward strand.
GCCTCCCACTGAATTGAACAGAAAGACACGATCGAGCTCGGTAGACGTCGTCACTGCCGCGTGCGAAGGTAATTCCGTCGACGCGATTGAGGTTTATTCTCCTCCAATTGGTTCTTCCATTTGCAGAGCTTATCAAGGTGAGTGTTAGGACTGCTCATCTTCTTTCTAATCCATCATGACCAGAAATTTAGAGCTATTATTACAGTTTACTATACGAGTTAAAATTTAGGGTTCTTCTAATTGATTCTTCTTTCTGTTCAACTTGTTCGTTTTTAATTGAACTTGAAAATCGACTGTCTATGTTGAGTTAGTGTACAATATTTAATTTTAAGCTCTTTTGTTTGATTTGGGGGAGGGGGGTTGTTAGAGGAAATTGATGCCTTTTGAGTTTTGACGATAGGAACATGATGTTTATTTAATGGAAAATTCTCTTTAAGGTGCAATTGAAAGTGATGAAAGTCTTTACCATTTTAATTGAAATGGAATTGTTTTTGTCAAGTCAGAGGAGGCTTAGAAGAAGTGCCATTTAAAGAGAGTGATGACTAAAGATTTTTCTTCCTTTGTAATAGGAATTTTTTATGTATGGTTGGTTCAAATTGATGTTGTTCTTTCTCCTGAATAACTTGTAATAATCGTTCTTGAAATTACAGGTTCTATCAATAATGGTATATTCTTGTATAACTGTGCAGTTTGTGCTAATATTAGTTAGTAGTTACTATTGTTTATTATTGAAAGTCTTGATTAGGACTGTGTAACAATGCAAGATTAGTGTTAAGGTAAAACCAAGTTAAGAGTGTACAACCTAATGTGCAGTACATGTAGAACCCATAGCTTCATTGATTGTATGCTTTTTGGTTATCCATGATAGAATAATAATGTTACTATTGTTTGTAGTTTTACTACTAATTGTTCAAATTTTGTACTTTTTAATTTGTCATGAGAAAATAGCATAGAATGAGACACAATCTTTTCATCAATTCTCATGGAGTTTTTTGTATTTTTGGCATGTTGGAGTTTTTATATGAGGAGGCTCCGGATGCAATGAGCTAAGCAAAATGTTCGGTTCATACTATTCTACAATATGGTTCATAGTATGTCAAAGTTTGGTTCATGCGTTTTTAAGTGTACTTGTTAGTTCAATTTCTATATTTGTATTTGAAAGCATAGGTTCCATGCAATTTAAATGCTTGTTTTATTCTATCTTGTTCAAGCATAGGTTGATACGGTACTATATATTCAATGCATGCTAAGGTATTAAAAACGGTTGAGATAATTCAAAGTTTGGTTCATGCATTTTAAAGCATAGGTTCATGCTATTCTACAATATGGTTCATAGTATGTCAAATTTTAGTTTTGCCTTGGAAGCTAGTTTTTTGGAAATGAGGTTCATAACAATTATATTCTATTGGTTCATTATTTTGTATTCATAGGGTATTAATAAGTGTATATAATATATGTCATTTAGTAGCCTATTATCTCAAATGGTAGAGCAATGTGCATAGGCACATAGATGTGGGTTCAAATCCCACATAGGTTATTTTTCATACAGTTCATGTCTTGTGGTTCATTATAGTTCTTCTTTTGGTTCATATTTTTATAAGCTCTGGTTTTAATATTTTATCTTACGATTCATGTCTTTTAAGTCATATTAGTTGTTATTTCGGTTCATGATATTTGTTTATTTGGTTCATATATTTATCAACAAAGGTTCATAATATTTCATCTAATGGTTCATATTGTTCAGTTCATAATATTTGGTCTATTGGTTCATGTCTTTGTATTGTTAGGTTGATAACAATTGTCAATAGTTCATCAAATTTAGCATAGTAGCTCGAGTGCATATGCATCAAAACGTTAAGAATTTTATTAGTTCCTTCATAAGAAAGATGACAATAATCTATTCAAATACAAGATTATAACAATCAGCTCCACGATCATTACTAACATCATAAAATAATCCTTAGAAGTAAACAAAGATGGAGCATGGAGTATCTCGATCGGAAATTAAATGAGCTTGCATTTCTGTAGTCTTGCATATGGAGTGATTGTAATTGATCCTTCCTTTAAGTATGTAAGGTTCCTTTGGCCAAAAGTTTGTATTACGATAACACGTTGAAGCAATGGAATAATTCTTATCATTTAATGTGGTTCATAAATGTATTGACCACATAAACGAGCATGCCGAAAAATTTGACCAGAGCTTGATGAACAACCTACAATAATAAAAAGGAACAAAATTAAGCTAATTTAGAAGCAACATGGAACACATAATGAGCAATAAAAATGTGCAAAATACTGTTGTTATTTTGGTTCACAAAGATTGTCATTCCGGTTCATAATAGTACACATTAAGGTTCATTTAAAATCATAATGCGGTTCATGTAAATAACAACAGTATTTGACATAAACTATATCAAAATTGGTCACTTTTGGTGGATTTGGAAAATGGAAACCAATTGACCAGTTTCTATTAGTTCACTTCAAATGTTCATAACTGAATTCCGTTCACAATCATAATTTTTTCTTTTTTCTTGGACATGTACAAAAGCACATGAAATAATCACACTTGAATAAAGTAACAGTACTAGGAATTGCTTTATTAACATCTGTAAAGCTCATAATCCCATTTCAATCACTCCCTTGACAAATTAAGCCCATCGCTTTCTTCCCCTTTATAAATTCATGAAAGAAAAGGAATTATAGAGCAAGATCAGGTGGCTTCTGTTCAAAGGGATCAGCCAAAAAAGGTAATTTAGTCCCACCTAGACATTTTATCAAACAAAAAACACCTATACATAGTCACCAACAAAATCACCTAGACATAGTTACCAACAAAATCCAGTCCATGAATGTTCAACAAACAACTAATAGCCATAAGTTCATCTAACATTCAAGCAATCAAGCAAGATTTTGGGTTTTTATGCGGAAAAAAAGTTTAAGCATTTTATCAAACACTTGGTGGGCATTCAAACAAGTTTGAATAAATCAACCACTTTTTCTACCCAAATCCTTCAAATTGAAATGCAAAAAACATACACAAATCTTTATTTTACAATCTCTATCAATTCTAACGTTAATAAATAGGGAAAAAAGAAGAGGTCTAGTAAAAATGTGTAACACCCCCTTTCTACCCTGGAGGTATTACCGCCAGTAACCCCGATTAAGACTAAACCGAAGCTACCCAAGGCTTTAAACTGACTGAACAAACTAAAATAAACATTACAGCGGAATAAATACAATTGGTCTTATACAAACCTTAACCCAAAAAGAATAAATAACTAAATAGAACAACCTTCTATTTAAACAAAATCTTCATCAAGTCTTCCTTGATTTCTTACTTCTGAAACTCAGCTTCGCTTTGAAGTAGTTTAACCATGATTTTCACTCAAGTATAGCCATTGGAAACCTATATTCAACTTCTGGAGCTTCAAACATCTGAATCCGCCTCTTGAATCAACTTCCAAGAAGAACCTGATGTATCGTATACAACGATGGACACCAGCCGACCATATAAAAGAAAAGAAGATGGACGGGTTAGTCTAATGATAGACTAGCAAGCAGAGAATCTAACTTGGTTCTTATGGTTGTAACTAAACATATTGGCATCCAAATCCGAATAGACTCGGATTTGATCCAACAGTTAGCAGTCTTATAGAGAATAAGAAGGATACTCGCATAATCAAGAGAGAGAACACCACCGCTTGTGGTTTCTTTAAGAAGCATAAACAATTGTTGGGAACTCATATTAATCACATAACATCTTGAAAAGTCTCCGTCGACTAATCAGATTGACTTAATCAAAGTTTGATTAAGAATCATTCATAACCGGGAGCAAGAATGGTTATCGAATAGACTAACCATTCGGGTACATTAATGTGCCAAACGCACTTATCTATTACTTTCAGAACTTTTCACAAACATGTTGGTAACTTTTAAGCGGCTAAAACCGCAGAGAATCCACCTGTACATGGAGACGTCAAGATGAGAGGGAAGAAATCCATGATCATTGACGAACACCTAGTACCAATTTGCACTTAGCTAGAGTGCATAACACCTCCTCCAGCGTTGAGTGAGGTATGAGTCATGACCCGAATGTTGGGATATGATAGTAACGAGCTAAACCTCCCAACATAAACTATGTTATAAAGAGGTCATCGGAGACTCGGCTCCTACCCCTGAAAAACTAACTTACTTCACAATAATGTCTCAGCATGAGACAACATATAAGGCCACACATAACGGACCTAAATCCAGTTCTAACGCGAAACTGAATAAACAGCATGGTCATTATTTCTAACAAATATAACGACCTATCATATTTTATTAATCATACAAGTTGTTCCCAACGCAAATATTAAATGAGATCCAATTCCTCATTTAATAACAATAACGCAAGAGAGAATCGTCCACTTGCCTTATAAGGCGTGCTCGACGTCCTTAGCAATTCCAACAGTAATCTGTATCATCCTTCTGACAAATATAACAAAAGGATTTTCAGCAACGAGCTCACAGAAACACCTCTTAGTTGTATTCTCAACTCCTACAACTTCCTAATCGATAAACGATTTAATTTCCGAATATCGATATATAATAAATCCTTAGTTATCATGCTTCAAGGAGCCATCTTGGCGGAATTATAACTAATTATCCGCTTCTCTTTTGAAACAATTTTCTAAATAAAAATTGTTCATCAGCAACAATTCTAAAAGATTACCAAATTTCAGCTCAAACGGATTAACAACGAATCCTGAGTAATTATCCGAAGTCTTTTACCTGCCAATCGGTAACCAAAACTTGTCTTCGCTATAACGGAAGATCCGGACGTCCGTTTCACGAGCGCTTCGAACCTGTAGAACCGTATTAATGTCAAGATTATAAAAACCATAAATTTAATTAGCAAAGCGGCACTGAAAGGCCCTTACGGTGGCTCCGCAATCAAACCGCTAATTAATTTCGATCGTATATACCTTCACTCGAGCCCATGGCTCGTGTGGCTCGATCATGGCTCGATCCTCGAGCCCGAGGGTGGCTGGGGGTTGCCCGGAAGCAGCCCTTTCCATTGGTGGTGGTCGGACAGGCTACCGATCGCCGGCGACGTCGCGCGGCGTGGTCGAAAAGTGACCGGCGGTGACAATTCTTTCTCCCGATCCGTTCGTTGTCCTCGATCCTTTCACCAAGTCCGTCGCTCCACCAGATTCTCTACGGTTCTGGTTTACAGAGCATCAAAACCCAAAAAAAAAATGAAGGGAGAGGAGGAGAGGTGGAGCTTGCCGGCGGTGATGGAGGTTCGCCTCTCCCGAGTCCGTCGTCTCGTCCGTTCTCTATCTCTCTCGATCTTTGTTTTGAAGTGGAAGAAGATCACCTTTGAAAAGTCAAAAAAATTGACTTTGTACAATCCTATCTTCCAAATGCTTATACGTTAAGCAAGAGCCGTCAAATACAATTTCCCGTCCCGGAACGGGACTCGCGTTAAAGCGGTAAAATTATGTACCTCGGGTGGAAAAACTCACTAAACGAAAAACATCCCGTAAATTATGTAGACCAATAAAATCAATTTTCCATGATTTTATCTTGCTACTTTCAATTTTTAAGGCTTCCGCTTCGCATTTTAAATCCTTTCCGGTACATAATTAAAAAGACGGCTTATCCAATAAATATTCTTTTTCCACTGAAAAATCCTAGAATTCACACCGATCCATAAAATCATTTCTTTGTGATTTTAGGATGTCACCAACAATTTTCTAGGATTTAATTTCCAACAAAAATATTGGACTAAGCGTTAAAATGATATCCGAGAAAATTCAAAAATATTCTTAAAAACCGCAGTTATTACATTAGTACCCCCTTAAAAATGGTTTCGTCCTCGAAACCAAGGAGAACTCGGATCACAAAGAAGGATAGCACAAGCACAAACATACAACCACTACAAACCTATACAGAAGTTTGTAGTACCCCCTTAAAAAAAACATAATGTTACTTCTGCACCAAGCACAATCAACCATTGCTTAGTTACCAAATTCCTTCTTTACAACATTCACTGACATTGGAAAATGACTCAGCATTTCCTATCTATTCTCAAGTCTTTTCTTCACTTCCATTTTAGGTCAAAGTAGCCTAATCAAAGATATTTTCCTATTCATGAAGACATTACGGATAGAATGTACTGAAGGTGGCAATGCCAACCGATAAACAAGCTTACTAGTTCTTTCCAATATCTCAACAGATCCAACATAGCGAGCATTTATGTTGTCTCGCATTCCCCAGCGGAATATGCCTTTCAAGGCGGATACCGGAAAAAAAACGTTGTTCTCTACAGTAAACTCAACATGCTCTCGCTTAAAACAACACATGACCGTTGTCAATTTTGAGCAGTTAGCACCCTTGAACGTGTTAGTGCAATATTAGCTATTGTTCTCTTGGCCAAGTCTGGCCCATGAAGAACCTTGTCAGCATTGTCATTCTAACAAATTGACAACCAACACTTCCAGCCTTACAAAGCCTCAAAAAGAGTCATTTTCTTTATCGTGTATCAAAATTCTTGTATGTGAACTCACTCGAACTCAAACTACCATTCCAACTCATGTGGAATTCAAAATACATGTCCTCGGGAGTTTGAATTTGTTTTCTTACATTGTTCATCACTTTGATGAAGGAAGCTTGCACTAAAATTCAATTCAACCCACAAAGCTTGATGTCACTCCTTTCAAATCTTTGACATGAACCATCCATCTCAATCAGAGATAATAATCTTCGGAGTTTTATGAAGATGAAATACTTCATTCATGAACACCTCAGCTTACTTCTATACTCTTCAAGTCATCTTAAATGCATTAAAAGAACACTCTAAATGAGTTTATTAACAACCTCCATATTGAATCCTTCTTACATCCTTCTTTCATTAAGTCTTAAACGACTAATGACAAGAATCCATTGTAATATCTTCCCACTTCCATTCTGGAAAAGGAAGAGACTATAACATTTCATCTGGTCTTCTATACTAAATCAAGACTTCCAGACAAACTAAACATATCAAAACAAGTTCGGTGACATTTCGCTTCATGTCATTCCATCAAAAGGTTTATCTTAATCCTTATACATTTACTTGTTCCAGGATGAACCAATTAAGCAAATAACTATGCTTCCTTTGAAATAAGCTTTCGAAGCTCATCAACAACAGATAAATATGAACAGTTTTGAAACCAAACAATCCATAATCTTGAATAACAAATTCCGGTGTCTTACCTTCTTGATCTCCTCCATTGATCTTAAACAATATTACTTTTCCCATACTACTTTTCTTTGATCTGATCATCAGATTTTGAATAAAATCATAGGGTATTCACACAATCTTGTTGTCATTCAAACTGAACCTTTAGTCCTTTTCAAATTAGTTTCTTTACAAGGATTACTTAAAATCCTTACTCAATTTCCTTTTTGAGATAAAATCTCAGTATTACCTTAACCAAGAATATGAGATTTATCCAACACATGACAAGATAATAACTTATCTTATCAATCCTTTACATCCTTTTCTCAACCAAAACTCAGCTTGAGCATACTAACATTCAGAAGTAGTTACCTCTCTCAACTACTTCAAACTAAACTCTTACACATTACTATACCAACATATTGGACAATAATACCTTTACTCCAATAATTTCCAACAAAATTGTCTCCATTGACAATTTTCAGCCTTTTTCATCAAAGAACTCTTTAGACTTCACTTAACATTTTGACTTGTTGAGCAGCCTAACTCTTAGGATTAAAAACATATCCTTACGTGTCCACTCTATATATCCAACAACTTATCAGGCTTGAGATTGAACATCAATAATAATTTACGTATCCAAACTCCAGACACATTAGAGTTCTGCTTAAAGTCCTCACTTGACCATCATATCTCAAAGAGATTTAAGTTTTTAAGACAACCTGAAAACAAATAACAACTAATGGAGAATTTACTAGTACATCCTTTACTCCAAAGAAAGGATTACTACAATATCATTCCTTAGAAAGGCTTCCATCCCAAGAGTCCATATCAACTTACTTTCAAGTACAATTCCGCTAAAAAAGCAATGACTTTCTTAGGTCATGACGTCAACCAAGACAAACTATTAGCAAACTGCTTAGAGAATTCAAATAATCGTTGCCTGAAAACAATCCCAAATTTTTAGAGAAGTACGGAGTTAGTCCATGCTCTTCAAAGACCAACACAGATTTGTAAAGAATCTTACCAAATTTCTTTACTTATAATCAAACTACTTTGGGAAGTTTGACCATCTTCCTTAAATGGTATAATGCAAAAGAAAGCTTGCATCTTTTCATCTCAACCAATTACACTTGCAAAAGTCATATAATTGCAAAACTTATATGATTACTAAATCATACTAGAAACTATTCTTTAAAACCCAAGGAATTATGTGATCTTATTCCACCATGTGATCAAGATGGGAAACAAAATTAAACATAATCCTTTACTGCATTTTCATAGGAATAAGACATGTAATCTTGCCTTACCATGTGATCAAGATGGAAGACAAATCACATTCTTACTCACCACCATGAAAACCGTAGAAAATTTATTCATAAATCCTTTATAACAAACTATCATTACTTTTAGAAATTCATACTTGAATTCTACAAAGTCCTAAGATTTTTCTCAAAAGAGAAAATCACAAAACAATTTCAACTATTCCTTAAATCATAACAGCTTGACAGGAACTCGACATAGTCTACAAGCATACAGGCTTTAACTTTGAATGTCGCTGAAACAAAGATTAGTTACTCTCTTGAAGAATTTGGCGCGTCAAGCCAATGCATCAATTAAAATTACTGACCTTATCTTAATGATGCTACTAACGCTTTGCCCTAGTTCTGTGCTGACACTTGCACATTAGCTGACTTTACCAACTTGACAAATGTTTTGAATCAAAACCGAGTCTCAAAGAAGCTAAGATACTCCAATTCACTTCTGAGCCCCACATTTTCCCTCGAATGTGACACTTCATTCCCTTCTCAAGGTAGAACTTGATGACATACCTTGACTTTTCTTAATTAGACATACATGCTAGACTTTTCTATAATCCATAGTATTGAGTAATCTCTGCCTGATTTAACTCAATCTTAACCCATATTAACTTCACAAGTTCAATAAAAGGGTTGATCACTCCAATCCACTTACTTGCAAACCTTAGGAAAAATGTGATTCCGACATCTTCATACTCATAGCGAAGATTCTTCTTCGATCATTCTCAACTTGTATGCCTCCTTGACATACTACTTTAAAGTTATGCAAATATGATCCATTGACAAAATTCAATACTTGAGTTCATCCATTCACAAGACAACGAGCCTTCTGCAAGTGAATCTTCATATAAATTCTGATATCCAAAAGTAAACTATCAAACTCTTCTGATGAGTTTAAGGACTTTCAATCCTCTTATAACTTAATCTTCTCGATATATAAAAAAATGAACTTTCAAACTATGCATCTAGTTCAAAAGATTCAATCCGTATGCCTTTTCATTAATTTAACTTCAAACCAAATTGCAAAGAAAGAGATTGTGGTTAGGAAGCTTGCCGACAACTTAACAGTCTCACCAGTACCACCTTAGGCTTTGGATTTGACAGACTTCAAAATCCAAACACAACTGAAATTATCCCTTCAGCAATAAGGGCTAAGCCTTATTGACCACAATACTGAATGATTGATATTTTTCTCTCAACCGATTAAAATATCAAAGGCAACTATGTTAAGATCATTCCTTGATTGATCTTCTCAAAACTGAACTTTATCATTTCCATCCTTGAAGAAACATAAGTCAATACCATTGACAAATTAGCACATCTCATTGTTGATTCCATTATTGGTCAATTATAGACCTCAAGTCTCTTCTCATTATCTCAAGCTAGGTATCATACAACAAAACTCCAATAACGTTGTCACATAGGTCAGTCATCTGGATATCAACGACTCAGTGTCATCAATTAACACTTGCACTAGTATTTAATTGAACATAAATACATCATCAATGAACTTTTACCTGTTCCATCTATTTTGACCAATCAACCTTATTCACAACAACCTTGATGATTAACCACTTGTTCACAACTTGAACTGAACCAACATTTTTCCTTTCTTTCTTACTATAATCATAAGAAATCTGCATTCCATTTAGGATTCTCAATCCTCTTAACTCAAAGGATAACAACATATATGAAAATCTGAGTTTAAACACTATCAGGTTAAAAATTGAATTGCATTTTCCAATAGATTAACAATTCAATCGATCCAACACTTGAGCACTTCAAAGCTCTTTAACTTCCAACTGAGCAAAGAAAAGTACAGAATATCCATGATTCTATACTATAGAGTCACAAACATAGTTGTTGAAGATAGTTTCCAAAGACAATCCTTTTCTATTTAGGATTCTTTTACATCACTTCATGATCAATATGGATCTCTTAGAATTACTCATGACTCACAAGATTTTCCAAATCTTAATACTTAGAAGTAGAGGTTCCAACTCTAAACTTCTATTGATAATCGAATTTCAACCAAATTCAGAAATTCCTAAGAAAAATATTCTCGGGAAAACTCTTACTCTTATGACTTCAAGACAACACTTGAACTTTCACATATCTTTGAATCATGAACTTTCTAACAAAAATTCTTAACTCGAAATCTTCCATCATACGAGCTTAAAATAGGAAACCTTCAAACTATAAAGTCTTTATGAAGTACAATACTTAACTTCAAAATCTCACAAGAAGTTTCCTAATATGGAAGAAACAACGAGGGTACACCCAATTCAGACTCTCAAGAGAGAATAGGAATTCATTGAGAACTTGGTCAAGAACCGGTTCAACTTTAGGAATCTTCACCTAATATTACTCTGTATCCTACTCGGAATCCATTCCCATCTTTAGGGAATCAAATGTCCACTATAGGACCTTTTTCACATAAACAATTACAAACTTGTTACCTCATGTTCTCCAATTCCCTTTTCTCCTTCAATCTCTTTCACGAGTCTGACCTTCAATCTTAACCACTTTCCGTGAATGGTTCTAAGACAACACCAATATAGAATTCTCCATAATTCTATATGGAAGATGAAAGTCTTAAGCAAGACTTAGGAACTTTTAGCTCTGATACCACTTCTGTAACACCCCCTTTCTACCCTGGAGGTATTACCGCCAGTAACCCCGATTAAGACTAAACCGAAGCTACCCAAGGCTTTAAACTGACTGAACAAACTAAAATAAACATTACAGCGGAATAAATACAATTGGTCTTATACAAACCTTAACCCAAAAAGAATAAATAACTAAATAGAACAACCTTCTATTTAAACAAAATCTTCATCAAGTCTTCCTTGATTTCTTACTTCTGAAACTCAGCTTCGCTTTGAAGTAGTTTAACCATGATTTTCACTCAAGTATAGCCATTGGAAACCTATCTTCAACTTCTGGAGCTTCAAACATCTGAATCCGCCTCTTGAATCAACTTCCAAGAAGAACTTGATGTATCGTATACAACGATGGACACCAGCCGACCATATAAAAGAAAAGAAGATGGACGGGTTAGTCTAATGATAGACTAGCAAGCAGAGAATCTAACTTGGTTCTTATGGTTGTAACTAAACATATTGGCATCCAAATCCGAATAGACTCGGATTTGATCCAACAGTTAGCAGTCTTATAGAGAATAAGAAGGATACTCGCATAATCAAGAGAGAGAACACCACCGCTTGTGGTTTCTTTAAGAAGCATAAACAATTGTTGGGAACTCATATTAATCACATAACATCTTGAAAAGTCTCCGTCGACTAATCAGATTGACTTAATCAAAGTTTGATTAAGAATCATTCATAACCGGGAGCAAGAATGGTTATCGAATAGACTAACCATTCGGGTACATTAATGTGCCAAACGCACTTATCTATTACTTTCAGAACTTTTCACAAACATGTTGGTAACTTTTAAGCGGCTAAAACCGCAGAGAATCCACCTGTACATGGAGACGTCAAGATGAGAGGGAAGAAATCCATGATCATTGACGAACACCTAGTACCAATTTGCACTTAGCTAGAGTGCATAACACCTCCTCCAGCGTTGAGTGAGGTATGAGTCATGACCCGAATGTTGGGATATGATAGTAACGAGCTAAACCTCCCAACATAAACTATGTTATAAAGAGGTCATCGGAGACTCGGCTCCTACCCCTGAAAAACTAACTTACTTCACAATAATGTCTCAGCATGAGACAACATATAAGGCCACACATAACAGACCTAAATCCAGTTCTAACGCGAAACTGAATAAACAACATGGTCATTATTTCTAACAAATATAACGACCTATCATATTTTATTAATCATACAAGTTGTTCCCAACGCAAATATTAAATGAGATCCAATTCCTCATTTAATAACAATAACGCAAGAGAGAATCGTCCACTTGCCTTATAAGGCGTGCTCGACGTCCTTAGCAATTCCAACAGTAATCTGTATCATCCTTCTGACAAATATAACAAAAGGATTTTCAGCAACGAGCTCACAGAAACACCTCTTAGTTGTATTCTCAACTCCTACAACTTCCTAATCGATAAACGATTTAATTTCCGAATATCGATATATAATAAATCCTTAGTTATCATGCTTCAAGGAGCCATCTTGGCGGAATTATAACTAATTATCCGCTTCTCTTTTGAAACAATTTTCTAAATAAAAATTGTTCATCAGCAACAATTCTAAAAGATTACCAAATTTCAGCTCAAACGGATTAACAACGAATCCTGAGTAATTATCCGAAGTCTTTTACCTGCCAATCGGTAACCAAAACTTGTCTTCGCTATAACGGAAGATCCGGACGTCCGTTTCAGGAGCGGTTCGAACCTGTAGAACCGTATTAATGTCAAGATTATAAAAACCATAAATTTATTTAGCAAAGCGGCACCGAAAGGCCCTTACGGTGGCTCCGCAATCAAACCGCTAATTAATTTCGATCGTATATACCTTCACTCGAGCCCATGGCTCGTGTGGCTCGATCATGGCTCGATCCTCGAGCCCGAGGGTGGCTGGGGGTTGCCCGGAAGCAGCCCTTTCCATTGGTGGTGGTCGGACAGGCTACCGATCGCCGGCGACGTCGCGCGGCGTGGTCGAAAAGTGACCGGCGGTGACAATTCTTTCTCCCGATCCGTTCGTTGTCCTCGATCCTTTCACCAAGTCCGTCGCTCCACCAGATTCTCTATGGTTCTGGTTTACAGAGCATCAAAACCCAAAAAAAATGAAGGGAGAGGAGGAGAGGTGGAGCTTGCCGGCGGTGATGGAGGTTCGCCTCTCCCGAGTCCGTCGTCTCGTCCGTTCTCTATCTCTCTCGATCTTTGTTTTGAAGTGGAAGAAGATCACCTTTGAAAAGTCAAAAAAATTGACTTTGTACAATCCTATCTTCCAAATGCTTATACGTTAAGCAAGAGCCGTCAAATACAATTTCCCGTCCCGGAACGGGACTCGCGTTAAAGCGGTAAAATTATGTACCTCGGGTGGAAAAACTCACTAAACGAAAAACATCCCGTAAATTATGTAGACCAATAAAATCAATTTTCCATGATTTTATCTTGCTACTTTCAATTTTTAAGGCTTCCGCTTCGCATTTTAAATCCTTTCCGGTACATAATTAAAAAGACGGCTTATCCAATAAATATTCTTTTTCCACTGAAAAATCCTAGAATTCACACCGATCCATAAAATCATTTCTTTGTGATTTTAGGATGTCACCAACAATTTTCTAGGATTTAATTTCCAACAAAAATATTGGACTAAGCGTTAAAATGATATCTGAGAAAATTCAAAAATATTCTTAAAAACCGCAGTTATTACAAAATGTGCAAAATATCGTTTTTCAGTTGGTTCACAAATATTGTCATTGTAGTTCATAATATTAAACAATAAGGTTCACTGAAAATAACAATGCGGTTCATATAAAATAACAATACGTATTGTAAGTGAAACGATCTAGAAAAGGTCACAAGGGTACTAATTGTTGATTCAAAACAATCTCCTACTAGTCAATATGGATAACTAGGAATAAACATATACACGAAAACATCATTGAAAATATTTCAAGACATTTTAGCAAAACATGCTCATTGAGACATTTTATCAAACACTTTGTGGGCAATCAAATAAGCATACAAATTTTAATTCTAGTTTCTATAAAATTTTGTTTACAATCCTAAAACCAAGAGTACAACACGTTTCTCCATGATCTCAAGCAACAAAGAAACATAAACAACAACAAATTTAGGAATTTGAGAGCAACAAATCATCCACCAAAACTAAACTCTTCTTAAGTATTCTTCATAACCACTTACCTAAATTCATTGTGCCTTCAATTTGGAGGAAGAGTATGTATCGAACGAAGGGGAGATCGAGATCGAAAGGGAGATCGAGATCGAAAGGGAGATCGAGATCGAAAGAGGGATCGAGATTAATCTCGCACGAAGTAGTTGTCGTCCATCATGTCACCATTAATCACGTAGAGAGGGAGGAGAATTTAGGGCTGAAAGATAAAATAAAAAAATAAAAGAATAGTAAAATGACAAAAGTACCCTTTCAGCTTTAAAAAACAAAGGAGTGTGAGTGTTGATAGCAGCCCATCTAGACCCTTAATCTCATAAAATCAACGGATGAGACTTGTTCTCATTTTACATGATAAAAATAGTTCTCATTTGATCCCCAATCTCGTTATAAAATATAATTATAAGTGGATATATTTGCAAATAAATTTGCCCACAATGTGACGAATTAATTAAATTATAATTTCATCTCCTGAAGAGATGTACAATTTCATTCAATCTCTTGAAGAGTTGAATAGACAAAGATTATACTACCCTTGAGACGATAATTTTCATTCCTTGAATCGAATGAAGCATCAATATGTAACCACATCCCCTGAAGTAGATGAAACAATTGAATCAATCCCCAGAAGAGGATGAATATAATAAAAGTTCATACTCCTTGGAGTGAGTGGTGATACTAAAGTCGTCTCTTGAAGTAAATGGCATGATTTATGTGCAAATTGAAAAAGAAAAATATCATCTCCAGAAGTAGACGATAAAGTTCATATGACAAATATTATCTTCTGAAGTAGACAATAATATACCCACATGGATATCACATCCTGAAGTATGTGATTAATATGTCTCATTGAAATCACATCCTGAAGTATATGATTGAAAGATCTTATGAATAATCACATCATGAAGTATGTGATGGAAAGAAGTCTAGAAGACTTTGTATACAATCTCTTGTCACTAGAAGTTGACAATATGTTATGATACTTTGTTTCCTTAATTATATTTTGTCAATTTAATTATTTATGTTATTGCTTGATACATTTTTATTTGTTCTTAAAGTTAAAACTTTTCATCTCCTGGAGCAAATGCTAGTATGTCCAGTAGAGACAATTTAAAATCATCCCCGAAGAGATGAAATAATAAATCTCATTACTCCATGTAGTGAGTAATGATAGAAAATATCACTTCCTGAAGAAGATGATGAAATTTATGTGACAATGATCATCTCTTGAAGTAGATGCTTTTATACATAAGAGTATTATCCCTAGAAGTGGATTTACATACATAATTAGTTCTTGTAGTATGATGAGAAGAATTTATTAGTGGAACTATATGAACATATCATTTCCCGAAGTGGATGATAAATGGTTCAAGAAATAAAATTACATTGTCACTTGAAGTTGACATATGAGATGTTTGGGAGATTCATGAAGCACTTGAAGTTCCAATAGACATGTGCTAAGTTATAATGAACGTATCATATCATCAACTCCATTCGAACTTGAAGAATCGAATTTTGACAAGTAGAGATCATTATAAACTCTTGGAGAGTTAAGAGATCTCATACCAAACCATGTACTCTAGATGTAGTACAAGAAATATGGCATGTACTCTAGAAGTAGTACAAGGAATGTGGGTCGTCACAATATTCAGAACTATGTCTAAATGGCCACCTACCTAGCATGAACTAGAAGTTCAAGGTCATGTTTGACCAACCTCTTGCATGCCAGAAGCATGCCTCCTCCGGAAGAGGGTGTGAAAGAGGTTACGATATATTACGCATGCGGCCGTTAGTCATGGTTATGACTTATAGCTAGGACGTTGTGGGTTAATTTGATGTCCAGAAGAACATCTAAGATAAGGGATATCCCATAAATGACATAATTGATCATCAGTCTTGTACCAGTTGTACAAGAACCACACTTTATGAGTATAAGTGTGGAGACCGGTCTGGTCTATATTAAAAATTCTGAATGCACCCATTTTGAGGCATCTAATTTTGATATGAAGATAACAAGTTTATCTAATATGAGTTGATGAGCTCCCAAATTTATGTATGGATCACCGACATTTTTCAATGGTGTCACACCACACAGTTTTTGAAAACCAGAAGTTTTCACAAGTCATGCGCAAAGTTTGGTGTGAAGATTATGATGACTCTAGAAGAGTAACACCCATTGAATAACGTAATCTCACTAACTGGAAGTTAGTTGAGGATAATATATTTTTGTGGCATGATTAAATTAGGCACTCAAATGAAATAATAATGCGCATGATCGGTATAGGATCGAAAGATCTTGAGACTTGAAGTCTCTTCCTAAGAGTGACCTTGAAAGGCTTGTGCTCTTGGTAAAATAGTAGCAAGACCAGTATAAGTCAAGTAAATACAAAGTCTCATATACTCCTTGACAAAGTTCAAGTGATATAAGAGGACTAGCTAAATCTCCGTGTGGACCATTGTGGATTATCATAATATTGAAAGATGCCTCAACCCATTGGTTCCAAGAAAAATGGAGGAGAATAGAATAAATCAATATGTGTAGTGATTGAGCATTGGATAGCTCTCACACATATTCACAAAACGACCCAGGTAGAGTCGTCAATAATGCGGTCATAATTGATAGCCAGACAAGTGCTATACATGGCATACGCGACCTGGAAGAGTCGTGGATAAATAAGGCCATGAAATGTGAATGTCGATAATTAAATTCGACTTGGACCGACTGCTTATAGAAAATTTTCCTAATAGAAGCTTGTCTCTAGAAGAGATTAAATGCTTTATATGTCCTCCACCTCCCTGAATGATTGTTAAGTAATGCCACACAATGAAAGTTAGGATTAGACGAAGGGTTTGGGTCCTTATCGTTTATAAAAATACCTAGAGCTTATAAGTGGTGATCAATATATTGCTCGGCATTAAAATTAACACTTTTGGCGAGGTGAAAATCCCAACTTTAGGGGGAGAATAAAATGAGACTAGAAGTTAAGAGATTGCATGAGATGCAACTTGTTGTTTTCAATCTGAAGTAAGCTAAACCGGAAGTTTAGCAAATTGTATACCTAAACCAGAAGTTTAGAAAATTGTATAGCTCATGTTATTTATCAATGTCATGAAAGTGATTAAGTCACAAACACCAAATGAAAATGCGTCAACTCATTTGGAGATTACAGAAGTAACTCCAAACCAACACATAAGCATGCTTGAAGCATGAGAGATATTTTCAGATTTAAGGACACATTCCCCAAAAGAGGAAAGAGCCAGTTACATCCCAAAAGGATGATATGTCGACTGGAAATAAACATGAAGATAGAACTCCTGAAGAGATTCTATCTAAAGACTCTAAAAGTAAAGAAAATGGAATGAGCGACAATTTGGAAATGTCGATTAATTATGTAAGTATCGATATAGGGTATCGAGAAGATATCTTTGCTTATTCAGTTATCGTAAAATTCATTGGAGAAGATGACAATAATCTCCAAACAATGGAGGAATGTCGATATCGAAATGGTTGGGAAAGCTGGAAAGCAGAATTGGATTCGTTAAACAGACTAGGTGTTTTGAGCCTTTAGTTCCAACACCAGAAAGTGAAAAACCAGTCTTTTATAACTGGTTGCACAAGGGTTCTCGCAAAAACTTGGAGTGGGCTACATGGAAATGTATTCACCAGTAGTGGATGCAACGACACTCAGGTTCCTTGTTGCTTTAACCGTTGTTGAGCGTTTGAAAATGCAACTCGTGGATGTGGTAACAACATACCTATATGAGTCATTAGGTACCAACATATACATGAAAATCCCAGAAGGATTGAAAATGCTTGAAGCATTTGAATCAAAATCACATTACATTTATTCCATTAAACTTAGAAGATTGTTATATGGATTGAAACAATCAGGAAGAATGTGGTATAATTGCCTTAGCGAATATCTAAAAAGGCAAGGATTTGTCAGCGATCAAATAGGTCCTTGTGTGTTCATAAAAAAAACAAATTCAGGATATGTAATCATTGCTGTTTATGTTGATAATTTTGAACATTATTGGGACTCCAGAAGAGATCCTAATAGAAGTTGATTATTTGAAAAGAGAATTTGAAATGAAGGACTTAGGAACTATCAAGTAATGTCTCAGCCTGCAGTTCGAGCATAGAAATGGAATAAAAGACCCATCGAATTTGATGAAAGCACATTCATTAAGTGCACCAATAGTACTAAGGTGCTAAGTGGGAAAATGGCTCATTGCGTTCTGATTAGAAAATGAAAGAGATATTAGGTCTTGAAGTACCATATCTCAATGCAATAGGTGCATTACATCAGCAAAGTCACTTGTTGTGCCAATGATTTATTTGTCTCTCTAAACATATAATAGAGACTATTGGTCCAGAAGTACCAATTCTTCCACAAAAGTCCATGATGACATAAATATATTGCATAAAGAGCATATGTTTAACTGAGGGGGAGCATTATTATACGAATGTACTCTTTTTCCCTTGGCTTTGGTTTTTTATCCCACTGGGTTTTTCCAAACAAGGTTTTTAATAAGGCAGTTCGTCATAAAAGGTCTTTGATGAGACAATCTGGGCCTGAAGTTCGAGATATATGAAATAATAGAATTTTTATCCATCTAGCAAATCAAGTTGAAAGGAGCCAACTGTGATGTATATATATATGAAGAGAATTCAGCATGAAGTACATATCATCAAGTGTTCTCAAACTACAAGATTCAACTCAAAGGCGGGATGGATATTCAATTCAATCAAGCAAGGAGGATATATTTCAAGTTGAGAGGAAGAATCATAACTGCACTCTTTTTCCCTTAGTCTTGGTTTTGTCCCTTTGGGTTTTCCAGACAAGGTTTTTAATGAGGCAGTTAGTGATGTACATCTAAGGGGGAGTGTTATAGTATTATTATATTTAGATGTACATAGTAAACCCTAATTTTGGGCTTATCCATTAAGTCTTGTATTCTCTATATAAGGCCCCTACAGGTGACCTAATAAGACAACTCTGATCTCTTCCCTTCTCCTAAATCTCTCTATTTTACAACAACATGGTATTTTTTGAAGTATAGACTAATGAGTTTTTGTACATGTTGTTTTGTAATATTAGTTATATTTTCGACCGATTAGAAAATACTTATGTTGTAATTTTAAACTATTAATCACATTTCATTAATTTTGGGAACGTAAAAACAAAATGTTAGATATGGTAACATGTGGATATGTTTCAAAAGATAATGTAAGAGTTTTTCATGTCATGTGACAAATATAGGATGATTCAAAATGAGAGAATTTTATGATCTAAGCAGTATTTTCACAAGAAAATGTATGCTTTCATCTTTATATAATTATTTTATGCGTTTGGCTAATGTGTGTCCATAGATAGGCACACAATAACAATAGTGATTTCTTGTAGAAAACAAATGACTCCCCGAAAGCCTCTCTCCCCGACCCTTCGAGTTTTCCCCAAAATTCGAAACCCTAGAACCAAAATCCTTTCCCCTTTCAATGCAATCTTCAAATTAATTATTGGCTTTGTGACTATCTATGGCTACTCTGATCGTATTTGGAAATCTCCTCGACGAATCACCCCAAGAAATCTCCGAAATCCCGCTGCATCTCCTAAAGTAGGGGCGGAGATTTGGAAACGATCTGGTGCTCTCGAAAACCCGAGATTGAATGGGATGCCTAATCTACTAGATCTATAGAAAAGGAGAAAGAAAAAAGGGCTAAAATAGCACGATGCAAGAGCGTCCTGGAGGCTAGGGCTAGTACGCCTACGATATAGTGGGGAGAGAGTTTTGGGAGGTTGGAGGATCTCGCCTGGGGGAGTGGTGTCTCAGCGGTTTTTCCTGGAGGCCAGTCAGAAGGAATGATGAAGACTAGCTCCTCCTTGCTCTGTGAAGGGATGGGAATGAGGCTGCAAGCTGCTACAATATTTAGGTTGTATCTCTCCTTCCTCTATTTTATGAACTACAAAACAAAATGGTTAATTGAAATCATCAGAAAGATTGCCTATATATACCGTGATTGCTCTCTTATTTGCTACACCATTTCCTTCTCAAAAAATTCTCTATTCTGGTTCAAAAGTGTCTTGCTCTTTCTGGGTACTCAACTTAGCATGGAGAAAAATAGGAAGAACAAATCTTTTAAGCAGGTAATCTGTACTGACTCCTCTTTCTCTAAAGAACAAAATCAGATTGATCCTCTGGTTGATCCTTCTGAGTCTCTGCCTACCATGGCCCAAAGGGCCTTTAAGGGTGGCATCTCTTCCAAGCCTTGTGAGGCTGGTCCTTCGGGATCTAAGAAAGATAAGGGGAAATCTAAAGGAAAAATTGACATGAATGCTTTCCTTGACCAACTCTCGGGTGTTGGAGAAAATATAAATCACCTCAAAGAAACATCTCTCTTTACTTTTGTGCTGGGTGAGTCTATTGAGGTTGTGAGGCTGAGACAGAAGCTTAGAATTAATTGGCAAGTGAAGGGTGACTTCTATGTTCATGTGAGGACTAATGGGTGGATGGAACTTAGGCTTGTTAATCCTTTAGAAAAAAACAAAGCATGGGAGGGCCGACCCTACCATGTTTTTGGCCAACTCATGATTTTGAAACCATGGAGATCAAACTTTGACCCTGCTAGCGAATCCATTACTGTGGTGGATATGTGGGTTCGCATCCCTAGACTCCCTGTAGAGTATCTTAGCTTTGAAGTTCTTAGCACCATTATAAGGTGGAATAATATGGGAATTGTGATTAAACTAGATAGCTACACTGAAAAGCTCCAGAGGCTTAGGTATGCAAGGCTATGTATTAATGCGGATTTGGCTGAGATTAATGATACCTCTATCTTAGTCCCTGATGAGAATGCTCAAGAGCACTCTTACAAGGTTTGGTTTGAGGATTTCCCTCTAGGGTGTGGGAGTTGTGATGATGCTAATCATACCTTGCTAGCTGCCCACTTGCTGTTGTAAAAAAACAACCTGTGACCATAACCTTGTCCAAACCTAGTACCTCCAAAAAGGGTAAAGAAAAGGTCTCTGAAACTGTGGTGATTAATGAGGAGGGGGGTCCTTGGGAGTCTGTTGGCAAGGGCAAAGGACAATGGAAAGGGGAAGGCTGTCTTAAATCTTATTGATCCTCCTCCTAAGAGTGGCATCCATGTGATTTACAAAACTAAATCCTCATCCTCGGATTCCAAGGAATCCAAGCTGTCCAATCACTCTATTGCTCCTCCCTTTGAGGAAGTCAATATCCCTGAGGTGATGGAGCAAGCTGTTGGCACCAATGATGACAAACCTAATGAAGTTGAGGTGCTCCTTGACCCTAACGATGAGCTTTTACAGGAGGATATCATCATGATCAATCCCTAGGAGCTTCTTGGCCAAGACAATGAGGAGCAAATTGATGCACTTGACCTAGTGAATGAATTCTTGCTCCTTGATGAGGAGGAAGATAATGATGAGGTGTATTCTCTAGAGGATATTGAAGCATATATAGAAAGAGAGATTGGGGAGGAGCCTATGGAAGACTCTCAACCCTTGGAGTCTTTCCATTCTCTCTCTAATACTAACTCTATTGTTCTAAAACTTGAAAACATGGAGATGATCAAGGAAAGGGAGTCAAATTCTGAGTTTGGAAAGCGCAAAGGCAACCTTGGGGATTATGAGTCAGTTTTGTCTGCTCTGAAGGGAGGGGAGAACAAAAAAAATGAAGATGTGACTATGAATACCTACCTTCCAATATTTTGTTACTACTGGCCCTATGAAGGCAATAGTGTGTATGATGTTATTTCTATTTCTAGTATCTCTAGTTTCTTGTATTTATCTATGGACTGGTTATGTGTTGTTGTTTGCTTTTGCTGGGGAATTATGATGTGTGTTAAGGAAATTAATGGGGGGAAGATGATTACTAAACCACTATCAACCTTTTGGTGGTCTATGCCCTTTGGGGTTGGAGTCACATGTGGTTTGGTTATGATCTTTATCTTGAAGAATTGGAAACTTTTGTACTGCTACCTGGTTAAATATATTAATATGCCTTTCTATGTTTACTGTTGGTGTGGTTACTTGTGTTTTAGATTGGGTAAGAAAGAGGATGGTGATAATGACAAAGAAACCTTGAGAATGATTTACAATAAATACAAAACCTTGGTGGCACATATCATTAAAAAAAACTCATTCCAGGGATGATTATGACTCTTCTATACGGATGCTTAATCTGAGGAGCTTTGTAAATACTACCAATCTGGGTTTAACAAATATGCACCAACAACACACACTCAGGAACCAAACGTTTACTGTTATGATTGTTGGATACATGGGAAAAATAATAATAACTTGTGCTTAATTTCTATTTCTATAGAAAAATATATTCCATGATAATTAAAGGCAATGAATGGCATGATCACCATGATGTTGTTGTCTTTTGTAGTAAGCTTAGTAAAGTTAATGAATGGAATGAACATTATGATGGTGTTGTTTGGTCCAATATGTTCAATAATGTAGATGGCAGTATGGAACCAGAGGAAATATCGTGGTGCAGTTGGTGGATGGAAAACAGAGATAGAAAGAAATATATGGTGAACCTGAAGATCTGGACATGGAGACAAGAGAAAGAAGCATTCGCTTATGCTAATAGGATGGACGCAATTGAAGAATTTAATTGGAACTGTCTTTAGATATCACTAAAATGTAGAAACAAAGATGTAATGAGGAGCATGAATCATGAGAACTATGTAATGGATAGTATAATGATGCTGATAGGTCGGCAAAACAGGATTACCTTTAAAAATCTTGAATGTAACTATCATTTGAACTACTTATATGACATAAACATGTTTAGAAAGACTACATATGATGACAGTACTATTATGCTGGATATTAGAATGCATCCTCTTGATGGGTTAGATAATGATGTACAGGTTGTGTCATTATGATGATTCTCTACAAAGAATGAAATGCTTAAAATACGACCATAAGATGCAGCTAAGATTAAGTTCTAAGGTCATCTGTATCAATGAAACTCATGAAACACATGAAATCCAAAAAAACACTTATTTTTATCATTTCTGTCTCTTCCACATCATCCTACACTCTCTCAATTCAATTTCATGAAACCCACTTAAATACCAACGAAACCCATGAAACCCACTATTCTACTTTTCTCATTTCCCAAAAACCATTTATTTTTCTATACACAATACAACTATACCCTTCATTTATTAATTTCAAATATTTCTTTAGCTAATTAAACAAATTACAATTTGGCTAATTTTATTATATTTTTGAGTTTTGGGTTTGTAAAAAAAATTAATTTAAATTTGGCTAATTTTTCAATTACGCGGTTTCTAACGATTCCTCTCTTCCAAAACTTTCAATAACGCGGTTATATATAAAAATGTTAAATATGTGATTTATTAACTTAAAACAACCCACAAAATAATTTAATTTTAAATAATTCAAACATATACAAAATTAGTATCTATATGTAGGTAAAAAGGTTATGATTTTTGGTATAATTATTTTTTAATTTTTTTAATCAGAACAAGGTTAAAATGACTAAAAAAAAAACTACATAACAAATAAATACCTAAAATTAAACTAATCACAATTCCCCATCTGGCAGAAAATGAGTGGCTAATTTGAAAGGGAGCCCACTTGAAACTTCTCTCTCCTGGTTTTCACATTTCAAAACTCAAAGGTTGGTTTCATCTCCTTATTTTCATTTTTTTTATTTTTTTTTAAATGTGAAACTCACGTGAAACCAAGCCTGAAACTACCGATAATTATGGCCTAATGTTTCTTTTTTCCAAATACATGTAGATATGCCTTTGATGATGGATACAAATAGGATGACAGAATAAAAGATAGAGCAACATATAAAGCTAATGTGACGAATTTTCACCAAAATTAAAGCAAGGATAGCTGGTGGAATGGAGGATTATAAAATAGGTTTAGTATGAAGATAGGATTTTGGAATAGTAGAGGAATTGGGAGAAAATCATTTTGCCCCGAGATAGACTCTTTTTGTAAAATTCAGAAAATACAAATTATGGCAATTCGGGAAACAAAAACTGATACTCTTCCGAGCGACCAGGTTTGGCGACGTGTCGACTTTGATAACGTTATCTGGTCTCTTGCTAGTGGTCGGGCTGGTGGAATAGGAGTCTTTTGGAAAGCACACCAACTCGTTAACGAAGAAATCACCGTACTAGTCCAAGCACCAAGGTACATTGCTCTCAAATACTATCATGTAATTACCAAAAAAAACATTAACTATATGCTTCGTTTACGCCCCACCAAATGTTGGGGAAAAAACGCTTTTTAGAATGACCTAACTGAAACCATTCAAAATATGAACATGCCAACTCTAGTAATTGGAGACCTGAATGAAATTCAAGAACCAAATGAAAAACAGGGAGGAGCTCATCCGGAATCATATAGATTCGAAAGACTAATAATCTTTAAAAATGATTGCCTTCTTGAAGACATTCCGACTTCGGGAAATTTCTTCACTTGGAGAAAAAATAAAACAAAAATTGATGACACTTATGAAAAATTAGATGGAGTTTTGGTAAGCAACAGAATTATACAATGGTTCCCGAATTTAAGTACAAGAAACCACGCCTTTACCAGTTCTGACCACTGTAAAATCTCGGTAGAACTAAGTAATGACGAGATAATCAAAGCACAACCTTTCAAGTTAGAAAAAATGTGGATGTATAGAAAAGATTTCCGAAATGTAGTTAAGCAGGCATGGAGGGCCAATTTTCATGGCTCTAACATGTTCCAGTTAGTCAAGAAAACACAGATGTTTAAGCAACATGCAAAAAGGTGGAATAAACATACACTAGGAAACATATTTGAGCAATTAAAAAACCTTGAAGAACAACTTCTCGAAATCCAGAAAAATATATTAATATGACCAAATTCCGGACACTATACAAAAACAATTACGATTATTGAAAAAGAAAGAGTGTATACTGAATTACCATAAAACATATTGGAGACAAAGGGCAAAAACGAAACACATTAAACTTTCTGATGCGAACTCAAGACATTTCCACAAAGTGGCAAGTGGGAGAAGGAATCGAAAAATGTTAAAAGAAATTAGAACAACTGATGGTACACTAATTATTGGGACAGAAAACATCAGTGAAGAAATAATACAAGACTTTAAAAAATGATATACAAGAGAACCCACACAACTAAGGAATGCAAGTGACTATATGAACCTAATTACTAGAGAAGTAACAGAAGAGGATAACATTAGCCTAATAAAACCGGTTACGAATGAAGAAATTAAAAATACAGTAATGAGTCTTGGGTCAGACAAATCTCCATGACCAGATGGAATTGCAGCAGAGTTTTATAAAAGATACTGGGATATTGTAGGCCCAATGGTGACCAAAGCGATTAAAAGCTTCTTCCATTCGGGCAAAATACTAAGACAAATTAACCATACATTTATAACCCTTATACCGAAAATAGAAAATGCAAGTTCAACAAATCATTATCGACCTATTAGTCTATGTTCAACCATATACAAAATCATATCCAAAATCATAACAGAAAGACTGAAGAAAGTAATAAGTAAAATTACACACCCGGTCCAAGGGGCCTTTGTTGCAAATCGAGCTATTCAAGATAACATTCTTATTGCCCATGAGATCATGCACTCCTTTAAAAATAGTAAAGCCAAAGAAGCTTGGATTGCAATCAAACTGGATATGGAAAAAGCATATGATAGAGTTGATTGGAGCTACCTTCTAGAAGTTATGTAGAAATTCGGATTTGACAAGAAATTTATAGGGTGGATTCAAGAATGCATATGCTCAGTGTCCTTATCAGTCCTTGTCAATAACGGCCCCACAGTACCGTTCACACCGGAGAGAGGCCTAAGACAGGGCAATCCATTATCACCGTTACTATTTGTCGTCCTAACGGAGGAAATCCTGGCACGCAAACTACAGTTAATAAGTGAAACATATAGAAAATCGATTGGCTTCCCGATCACTCGGGGGGGGGGGGGGGGATTAGAATTCCTTTTCTGGCCTTTGCTGACGACATCATAATTTTTGCTAAAGCATCTTAGGGATCTTGCACTAAAATAAAAAATATAATTGATGAATTTTGTAGGATTTCGGGTCAAGAAGTAAATTACACCAAATCTGCATTCCAGGCGTCTAAGAATATGAATGCACAACAAAGGAACATAGTCCAACAAACATTAGTAATATCAACAATGAAAAATATCGAAAAATATCTTGGATGCCCGATTATCAGTGGAAAAGTTAACAAAGATACCTTTAAGGAGTCCATAGGAAAGGCACAGAAACAGCTTACGAAATAGAAAACAAACTCGCTCTCCCAAGAAGGGAGAACAACCTTGATCCGAGCCAATCTTGCTACAAAACCCAACTATTTCATGCAGAGCTTCATGCTTCCAAGCTCCATACATGCTGAAATGGATAAGATTAATAGAGGCTTTTTCTGGAATAAAGATAGACAATATAAGCCACTCATAGGATAGGACAAGATATGCAAGCCAAAGGAAATGGGTGGATTAGGAATAAGGAAAACAAAACATATGAACAAAGCGCTTCAAATGAAACTATTATGGAAAATCATAGCAGAACCAAACAATATCTTGGTAAGGATAGTGACACAAAAATACCTTAAAAGCGATAGCCTCTTTACATATAAGCCAAAGTAGAATACATCATGGCAATGGAAGAAACTCATTCATCTTAGGGAGGAATTCTGCAAGGGACTAATATGGCAAGTTGGGGATGGAAAAACGATTAACTTTTGGAAAGATAAATGGACCATAGGAGGTCCCCTGCATCCCCATATCACGGACCCTTCAGTGATCGATGAATCATCGAAAGTTGCAGATTGGATATCAAACGATAAAACATGGAAAATAGATCAATTAAGACAAGTCTTACCAAATGAAATAGTTGATCAAATCCAAACAATTGCCTTACCAGATAACTATATCCCATATAGGCTCTACTGGGCACCAAGTAAAAATGGGTAGTTTTCCACCACTTCGACAATTGAATTAATTAATAACATAGAGGGACAAACGCCAAGCCTAAATAACTGGATATGGAATCTAGACACATGCCCGAAAGTTAAAAACTTTCTATGGAAAATTGATAACAATGTTCTCCCTACGAAAGCACGATTAAGGGAAAAATAGGTTGTTACACCAGGAGGATGTATATTGTGTGATTGTACTATTGAAGACACAAACCACATACTTACTAAGTGCC
This sequence comes from Fallopia convolvulus, assembly GCA_964016875.1. Taxonomy (NCBI): domain Eukaryota; kingdom Viridiplantae; phylum Streptophyta; class Magnoliopsida; order Caryophyllales; family Polygonaceae; genus Fallopia; species Fallopia convolvulus. The sequence goes on from OZ024721.1 coordinate 12,685,819, forward strand.
CGTACATGACTTATATAACAAATAAAGTAAACCCAAACATGGGCCAAGTAATTAGGGGAATCGATCCTGATAATAAATCACCAAGGGAACTTCTGAATGTAATTAAACAATTGCTAGGAAGAAAAGAATTCACAGAAATGGCGATTATTTGGTGGAGTGTTTGGCATCAACGAAACAAACTAAACTTTCAGCAAGACCAATGTGATGGTATTCCGGATTTGACAAGATATATTCAAAACCAAATTAAAAACTGGGACAAGGCAAAACAGTGGTCAGAAGACGAGGAAAACATAAGAACGGTTAAACCCCGGTCAGCGAACCAATGAAAATTAATGAACAAGAACTGGAAAAAAACCCAATCAAGACCAAGTCAAAATCAATTTTGATGCATCTAGGCCTTCTAACAACCAAGCAACGGGAGGAATTGTACTCAGAAACCACCTTGGCCAGATAATCGACTTGAAAACATGTAACTTTGGAAAAATCTCAGTTTTAAAAGCCGAAGCTTTGGCATTCCGAGAAACTATTCGGGAAGTGAAAAATAGGAATTTAAGAAAGGTTGTTATTGAAGGAGACAACCTCCAGGTTATTAATGTGTTTAAAGGGATTATTAAATGCCCTTGGGAGATTGAACTAATAATATCTGATATCCTTGTCTCCACGTCCGGAGATCGTGACTTACAGATTAACCATATTTCTAGGGATTGTAACGTTGTGGTCGATAAAATTGCTAAATTGGGCCACAGTCTCCCTGTCGAGGTCATTAAGACTCATCCAGAACTTCATGTTCTCATCCGTAAGGATGCTCTAGGACGCCCTCCGTGAAAGAGTGCAACCTAATTCTTACTTGATAAAAAAAAGGCACACAATAACAATACTAGTTTTGGAAATTATTTCAAAACTATTCCCTAAATTAGATTTATCTAGCATAAGTACTCGTACCTTGTACGTGTTTATTCAAATATAAATTGTTTATTTTAAAAATAAATTAATTTAGTTTTTTATGTCAATATGAATAAATTTACGTATTATTTTAATATAAGACCCAATATTTTCTTTTTTTCTTTGCTAAAAGAAAATGAATTAGTTACGCAATTTTTAAAATTGTACTCATATGTTTAAATTTAAAATCTATATATATATAATATCAAACAAAAGTTTAATTCTAACTTATATAATTTTTTCATTATAATATGAGATTTGAATATATAATTAATCGATAAAATATATAACTAATCAAAGTAGAATGAGATAAGAATGAATCTAAGATTTAGTTATTAGTTTGTAACAAACCTATATAAAAATAAAACAAAATAATTATAAATATTTTTTAAATTAGTACTCCCTTCGTCCCTTAATGTTTGTCCCTTTTCCTTTGTAATTTACAAAGGAAAAGGGACAAACATTAAGGGACGGAGGGAGTATTAAATTGTTTTTTTAGAGTATTGATGATGTGGCACCATATAGGCGAATTGAATATAGAGCCGACACATAAGCGAAATAAATGTGAGGCCGATATGTGTTAGAATATCCAAATTTATCTTATTGTGTGCCCATGAGCACATATTAGAAAATTAAAAATTAAAAAATCAAACAATATCCAAATTTATCAAGATTAGAATTCTTATTGTGTGCCCATGAGCACATATTAGAAAATCCTTTATATTTTCACAATTTCCTTAAGAAAAGTAGAAGTAACTACTAAACTTTATTATTGTACTTTTTAGTTACTAAATAGTAATGATACGAAAATGGGGATGTGAAAATTAGAAGTTTCCATTTTAATGGTGAAGATCTCACTAACTCCACCTATAGAGTTAATATTAACTTTATTAGAGTCCATTTCGATTTAAAATAAAAGTTTCAATTTTAACCTTTTCTTGTTCGCCTTGAAACACTTAACACTCCTTCCCTTGTTTTTTTGTAAGAGATTATATGCACTCATAAGCTCTTAGTAATTGCTAACATGATAAAACAACATTCTCATTTCTCACCTTCCCTGTGCTAAACCAACTCTTTTACAAATTTGAGCATGCTTTTCATGATTCACAAACTTACAAAAACTTACAAAGCAATCATACTTTTGATTTCATTCCACCTCAATTTCCCTCTCCTTTCCCCTCAAAAATTAGCTTCTCGAGACATTTAAAGATAGCAAAGTGAAACCACACTAGAGGGCACAAGGGCAGAGGTAGTACATGATTCACAAACTTACAAAGTGTTTTGGTCAAATTTCGACTAGCGACAAGTACGAATAGATGATTGAAAGTGTGAGGGCTATGCTAACCGATAAACATGAAATTGATCAAAGTTTTGAATTGGAATACTCGGATTTTAACAGAATGGTGTATTTGATTGATAGGAGCTACAATTGATAATGTTTCGCATATCCCTTTTACATTCATTTTACCTTCCCCCTTATACTGCTGCTAGGCGGACGTCTCCTTCCTCGTGGCCACGATCACCCTCGAAATCCACCACGTCGGGCGTCCACTTCGCAACGATTACTTCTTGGCGCAACCAACTATCTTCTATCTCTGAAGCTTTCTGGGCTAGATAGAGTCCTGAGGCTTGCTTTGGGCTGATGGGCCTAACAGAGGATGGGCCAGCGGAGCTTGGGCCCAACAATAGCCCTAAAAAGATCGGGTGAATTTTTGAATTCGCGAGATCTTTTTACTGTTGGCGTCCGCAATCTTTGCTATTCCGAATCCTCCACGTGTAGAGTCGAGATTCTGTGACGCGTTCCGAGGCTGCAGTTGAAGGGACGGGCACCTGCTATATTTACAGCGCACCTTGGCGTAAATCATCATTCATTATCTCTATGTCGAACTCTCCCGAGGTACAAAAATAAACCCTTTCTCCTTCTTTCAGCATTCTTTTAGTTTCTTCTTCTTTTTTCAATGGCGAGGGATAGGGCAGTCTCTAGGCATGGTTTTGTGCCGTCCGGGATCCTCTAGGAGTGCGACAGAGTCGCCAATACCATGACCCTAGATGAGATGAACCAACTCATCCTAGAGGGGGGCTTTCCTGGGGGTGTAGGAGCACTCAAACTGGGTGCGCCCCGGCTGGGCTTGCTTTTTCGAGTTTCCTTTTACCATATCTTGCTATCTCCCTTTTCCTCTGCTGATTCAGGAATTCCTGGCTCGATTCAAACTTTCCCCCGCACAATTGCTTCCCTCCACGTGGAAAATTCTGTTCTGGGTGAGTCGGATGGCCTAGGTCGCCGGCGTAGATTTTACAGTCCCGAACTTGCTCCAGGCCTACCGTCTCACAACGGTCAGGCGGGGACGTTTTATCTTGCAGTCTCGGACTGCATGCCTGCCGCTCATCTTGAATACCAAGGTCAACGGGAAGAATTGGGTCAACCGCTTTTTCTTTGTCGAAATTGCCTCCCTGACCCCTGAATGTCGCTTGTTTCTGAACAACAAGTGGAGCCCTGCTAGTAAGAATTTCTATTTCCCTTATGTGTTGATCCACGGAGCGATTTAACGCCTATTCATCCTTTTTCTTTCTGTTTTACATGTATTCCGGATAACGTCGATCCACGGAGTCATTCAAAGAAGGCACTGTCAAAACTCTTCAAGCTTACCTCGGTACAAAGAACGTTTGGAGCCTCCCTCGCTGAGCCCTCAGAAGAGCTCTCGGAGACTGAAGACAGCGCAACCCCCACAGGTTCAGAGGAAACTAGAAAAAAGGTTAATCTTTCTGTTGTCAAGATGTCTTCGGCCCCGACTTCAACCGCTGCATCCGGTCCTTCTGTTGGTGAGCGTAGTTTTACCATTGTACATGTTGATGACCTTTGCTATTCCTCCTTTTCTGACTTGCTTCGTTTTTTTAAACCCAGAAACCCTTGCGCGCAAGTCAGGCTCAACCTTTTCTGCCTCAGACTTGATTCTCAAGAAGACGCGTTCCAACCATTCGAAACCCCATGTTGCTCCACTGATCAAGAAGGAGTCAACTGATGCTCCCAGATCCTCCCGCAAGCGCCCGACACTGAGCGATGATGACTCTATTGAGATCCAAGACGATGCATCTTCTGATTTGCAATCTCTCCAGCGGTTCCGCGACCCCAACTTCAAGAAGTTTCACGCTTTTTCTTCTGCTCATACCATGGCAACTGATGTAGGCTTTGGAGCTTGGAAGGTAATGAGCCTTTTGTCATGACTGGTAAGATTCTACTCCTTCTGACCCTGTAAAGCTTCTTACTAACATTTAACGGCTGGGTGCAGCTTTTTCAAGAAGTTGGCCTGTTCATTGACGAGATGGACAAGGAGCTGGCCGAGCAGGAACGACGGAAGCAAGAGATCGCTAAATACTACGAGGATGTGGCCAAAGTTTGAGAGCAATCCGCCGCCCGCGCAAAGGCTTTGGCTGCTCAAGAAGAAGCTGCTAAAGCACGGGTTGCGGAGCTGGAGCGGGTGATTGTTGTCTTGGAAGCGGGAGTTGAGGAGCTCGAAGCGAGGACTGCGGATGTGACTCCAATCAGAAAGGCGGATGTGGAAGATATCAGGGCTTTTTTCAGCATGCTGGCGCGGCTGGAAACCATCCGGGAGTTTGAGGCTGGGAAACTCACCATCGGGGATGCTGACAAGTTCAACGAGCAATTCATGAGTTCTTACCCTGGTGGCATGCCTTCAGCTCGAATTGCTACTTTGATGGATTCTTCGGCGCCCCCAAGGGAGCAGGCAGACCTGGATGGTGCGACGAGGACGCTGGATGGCGAGCAGATGGAGGAGAACTTTGCTCCGATGGGCCCTGTATAATTTCTCTCTGATGATCAAGGATTCTGGAGGCTTCGACCGTTTGTAAAAATTTTAAGTTTTTAGTTTCTTTTGGGGATGACTTTGGAAGACAAGCAATACCTTAGGGGCGTGCCGTTTATCGGGCGTCTGTGAGGCTTTTGGATGGTGGCGAGGCCATGAATACTGTGTTTCATCTTTGCCCCCCGTTAAGGGACGGGGTTTTTATTTGTTTTGCTCTTTGTTTATTCCTTGTTTGGCTGTTGCTTTCTTTTTGCGTTTGCTTTTACTGGCGTTTTTGAAGGTTCTTTCACCATGTACCAATCGTCGTTTGAACAACCCCTGCAGAAGGCTGTTTGTCAGAGAAGGTGCATAGCTATGGCTCGAAGGGTGAGGAAAATTCCAACCGGCGTTAAGGGTGACTGGAGGGTTATTCCATGAGCCCCTGCCGATCAAGAACATTACCTACCTTGAAGGCGCGGAAAGGACGATGTCCGTCGGTTTCCTGCCGTGCCCTGACGTTGTCCGTCGAGAATCTGGCGCTTGTTGGGAGAGTTGGCGACGTGGGGAGTGGATCCGCGACGTCGGATGGTGAGCTTCAGGGAAGTGACTTTCCGTTTATACTAGTGCTGGCGATTCTGCCGACGGGCATCGAGAAGACGGTTTCCTATGCCCTGTAATCGTTTGTAAAAAGCTTTTATCTCAAAATAATAAAAGAAATGTTTTCGTATGCTACAGTTTGTGATCTTTGGGTATTCATACCATTAGTGTTATTTTCTTTCTGTTTTCTTTTTACTTTCCGATATGCTGAAGTTTTTCCTTTCTGGCGCTATCTGCCGATAATAACCTCTTCGGTGTTTTTTATTCTTAAGAAATTGTAATACAAACATTCTGAACTAACATGTTATTCGAATGTTAATTTGAGGAGATGAATACCAGGAGTCGGGTCTTACTGTTATTTATTTTGGCCGTTTTTGGCGACTCTTGTGCCTCTTAGAAATGGTACTTCCTTAGGTGCGTAGCGTTCCAGCTGCGCGGCACGGATTTCCCATCTCGAGACTCTAGGCGGTAAGCTCCTTGTCTTGTGATGCCTACTATCCTGTAGGGCCCTTCCCAGGCTGGAGCGAGCTTACCTGTGTTTACCTCGGCAGTGTTCTAGAATACCTTACGAAGGACCCATTCGTCGATAACAATGGCCCTGACACATACGTTTTTGTTGTAGCTACGGGCCACCCGTTGTTGGTGTCGGGCTAGGCGTAACCGTGCTCTTTCTCTAAGATCTTCTATGGTGTCAAGATTGGCTGCCAGCTCAGCGGAGTTTTGGTCTGGCTTTTGCAACCCATATCGTGCGGTTGGCACAGTGATTTCTGCCAGGATCACCGCCTCGCATCCGTACACCAGGGAAACCGGTGACTGTCCAGTAGCAGCTTTCGGGGTACGTGGTTCTATCTGCCCACAAGACGTAGGGTAGCTCGTCGGCCCAGCGCCCCTTAGCTTTGACCAACCACCTCTTGAGATTGTTAATGATGACTTTGTTGCTTGACTCCGCTTGCCCATTGGCCTGTGGATAGCAAGGAGTGGAGGTCACCAAATCGATATTCCATTGCCGGCAATAATCCCTAGTTTTCTTGCCGATAAATTGTGACCCGTTATCACAAACAATCTCCGAGGGTATCCCAAAGCGGCAGATGATATGCTTTTTGATGAATGCCACTACCTGGGACTCCTTGATCTCTTTATATGCTTCTGCCTCAATCCACTTGGAGAAATAGTCAGTGACTGCTAGGAAGAATACTCGTTGTCCAGAAGATGGCGGTAGTTTCCCCACAATATCCATCCCCCACCTCATGAACGGCCACGGGGTTAGCGTTGGGTGTAATGGTTCTGGTGGCTGGTGGGAGGTTGGGGCATGTTTCTGGCAGGCCTTGCACTTTTGAGAATATTTTTCTGCGTCTTGGCGCATGGTGGGCCAATAGTACCCCAGATTGAGGGCCTTCTTAGAGAGACTGCGCCCTCTAGAATGATTCCCGCATTCGCCCTCGTGCAGTTCTCAGAGTATTCTGGGTGCTTCCTTTTTTGTTATGCAGCGAAGCGAGGTTCCCACAGCGGATTGCTTGAACAAGATCCCATCCTTCATGCTGTAACTGGAAGCTCTCATCTGGAGTGCTCTTGCTTTAGATTCCCTGCTGGCAGCTGTCCACGATCAAGCCATCGTAAGTACGGTTGGGTCTAGCACTCTAGAAGGTTGGTTCCTGAGTCTCGTTGTCAAGCATCTCTAGAAGGTTGTGCAATTCTTTCACTCTGGCTGGCGACGGTCCATTTTGGATTGCTTGCGCCGAGGGGTCCGCCTCTCGTGTGATTGCTGGGGATAGTATGTGCACTAAGGGCATTGAAGCGAACTCTTCGGGGTTCAGAGCAGACGCTAGGCTGGCTAGAGCGTCAGCTTGCGCATTCTACTCTCTGGGGACCTGTTGGATGGTGAAGGCCTCGAACTCACGCATGATTTCTTTGACTTTTTCTGAGTATGCGGCCATTCTGGCGTCTCTGGAAGCGAAAGTTCCCATGATTTGATTTACAATCAATAGTGAGTCGCACTTTATTTCTACTTCCTTGACGGCCAAATCTCGGGCGACCATCAACCCGAGTATTAGTGCCTCATATTCTGATTCATTGTTGGTGGCTTCGAAAGCACACCGTACGACTTGTGCTATCCTGTCCCCCCTGGGTGATTCCACCACTACACCTATCCCAACTCCTCGACTGTTGGAAGCTCCGTCAGTGTGCAAGGTCCAAATTCCGAAATTCTCAGTTTCTGCTACGAAGGCCTCTTGCTGTCTGGCTTCGTCTTCTAGTGTTGGGATGAAATCGGCCACAAAATTTGCTAGTGCCTGGGCTTGGATTGTTGTTTTTGGTTCGTAAGTGATGTCGAACCCGCTAAAGTGGATAGCCCACTTGGCCATCCGGAAAGTGATATCCGGCCTCCTCAGTATAGCTTTCAACGGATAGTTGGTGCAGACGCTGATCGCATGGGATTCGAAGTACGGTCACAATTTTGTCGAGGCCATGACCAGTGCGAGAACCAGCTTTTCCAATGGTGAGTACCACGTCTCGGCTACGAGCAACGTACAGCTGATGTAGTACACCGACATCTGGTCCCCCTCATCCTCGCGCACCAGCATGCCACTGATTTCGGTTTCGGTCACTGCCAGGTATAGAAAGAGATTTTCGCCCTCCTCGGGCTTGGAAAATAGCACTGGGTTGGACAAATACTGTTTTAACTGCTAGAAAGCTGTCTCATGGGCTAGTGCCCCACTCCTGTTAACTTGGAGATGAAGTGATTCAGTGCTGCTACCCTTCCTGTTAACTTCTGCACATCCTTCACACATCTGGGCAATCGCAAATTGGCTACAACACGAATCTGACCGAGACTAGCCTCGATCCCGCGTTGAGTGACCATGAATCCCAACAAGCGGTCGGAAGTCATCCCAAATGCACATTTTGCCGGGTTGAGCTTCATATGGTAACTGTCTAGGATTCGGAAAGCTTCTTCTAAATGCTGGATATGGTGGGCGGCCTGTTTTGACTTGACGAGCATATCGTCAATGTACACTTCCATGGTTCTGCCTATTTGCTGCTGAAACATGCGGTTGACCAGCCTTTGGTAGGTAGCCCCGACGTTTTTGAGCCCGAATGGCATGACCCGATAGCAGTATGTCCCCTGGCTGGTGATGAACGACTTCTTTTCCTGATCCTCCGAATGCATCTGGACCTGGTTATAACCGTTGAAGGCATCCATGAAGGTGAGCATCTCGTGACCTACAGTGGCATCCACCATGGCATCTATCTGGGGCAGAGGGAAGGAATCCTTCGAGCAAGCTTTATTGTGGTCCGTGAAGTCGATGCAAACCCTCCACTTGCCATTTTTCTTGCTTACGACCACAACATTTGCCAACCACTCTGGGTATTTTACTTCTTTGATTTTTCCTGTTCGGAGCAGATTGTGGACTTCTTCATCAACGATTAGATTCCTCTCGGGAGCGAATTTCCTTCTCTTCTGTTTCAGCGGTGGATGGCGAGGATCCACGTTCAACCGGTGCATGATAACCACAGGGTCGATCCCCACTATGTCTTCATGAGTCCACGCGAAACTGCTGCCGTGTTTTTTGAGGAAACTGATCAATTTGACCTTCCTCTTGGGAGCAAGGTCTTTCCCCACTCTTACTGTCTGCTGAGGTTTCTGGCTTTCGAGGGAGATTTCCTCGATCTTCTCAGCCTCGGGGTCCCGTACTGGTGTGGGCCCCTTGGCCCCCTGTAATTGCTATGCTGTGTGGGCGACGGTTGCCTTGAGAGCGGACTTGTAGCATTCTCGAGACAACCACTGGTCACCTTTGATTTCCCGGATTCCCCATGGAGTAGGAAACTTGATGGTCTAGTGGTAAGAGGAAGGGACTGCCTTCATATCGTGGATCCAAGGTCGGCCCATGATTATGTTGTAATAGGACGAGCAGTTGAGCACAGAGAATCTGACTTGTAGGTTGATCCCCTTGGCATATTTGGGAAGGGTTCTCTCTCCGAGAGTGTGGGCAATCTCCCCGCTGAAGCCTGTCAACGCCACTGACTTCTTGAGAATATTGTCCTCCTTTAGCCCCATCTCCTTGAGGGCGTCGAGCGTTATCATATTAGTAGAACTCCCAGTGTCGATGAGGATCCTTCTCATCAGTACGTTCCCGACTAATAGTGATATTACCAACCCATCGTGGTAGGGGCCTACCAAGCCGGCCGAGTCTGAATCATTGAAAGTAATGGTGCTCCTCGAATACTCTCCTCGATTGTGGATGCTTGCTATCAACTGTCTGCCCGGATGCCCCCGCGTGTGGCGCTTTACTGCCGAGTAGGTGACACCACAGATATCTGAGCCGCCACTTATGACGTTGACGACTTTGGCGTACTCGGAGGAGGACGGGATGTCCATTGGTTCGGACAGATTCTGGCTGGCGGGCATCCCCGAACTTGTGGAGATCTCAGATAGCAGGCCTCTCAAATGAAGGTAGGCTAGCTCTTTCTTAAGGGCGAAGCATTCGTCCGTCTCATGCCCGTAATCTTCATGAAAATCACACCACTTCGTTTTGTCCCTTTTCGGGTTGGGATTCTCCGCCTTCTTGGGCCACCTGATCCTGTCCCCGAATTTTTCCAAGCCCTTCACTATCTCGGCGTTCCCCAGGCCGAGGTTGTATTCATGGACTTTCGGCCGTTGGGTAGCGTCCTTCTGCTCGGTTGATTGCTTGATGCCAGCAGCATGCACCCCAGGCGCCTCTGGCCGGCTTTTCAGATACGGTTGCCCCTGGCGCTCCCTTCGCTGATCAAAAGACGTCTTTCTCTCGACTCGGTCGAAGACCATGGAAGCCCTTGCAGGAGCCTCGTCTTCTTCCAACCGGATGTGTGCTAGAGTCTTCACCTAGACGTGTTCGAAGCTGTGGCAAGGGTACTTTGTGAGTTCCCGGTAGAGCTCGTTGTCCGGGAGTAAGCCTCTTCGGAAAGCTTCTATGGAAGTTGGCACGTCACAGAGTGGGATCGCCACTTTCTCTCGGTTGAACCGGTTCAGGAAAGCCCGCGGGGATTCTCTAGATCTTTGGGCCACTCGGTACAAATCATTGGACTGTTTCATTAACTTCCTATTGCTGGCAAATTGCACCCTGAAGGCTTCCACAAGGCCCGCGAAGGACCCTATGCTTCCCCGAGAGAGGTTGATGAACCAGGTTAGGGCCGCACCGGACAGCGCGGTTCCGAACCCTTTGCACATGATCGCTTCCTTGGATTCTCGCAGGATGGAGCTAGTCATCATCTTTTGTTTAAAGATGGTGACATGCTCGTCAGGATCCCCCATCCCGTCGTAGGTCGGGACTGTCCGTAGCGTGAACCTTTTTGGGATTCTACGCTGGCGATCGGAGCCGTAAAGGGGGATTCATCGTAACCGTCCGGGGCCTCTCTCTCGAATGAAGGGGGCAACCCGGGTATTTGCGCAATTTTGTCCTCCAGCCCCTTGAGCCGATCTTGCATATATTTGTTAAAGAGTGTTTCCAGAAAAGTGTCTTGGTGGAGTACCTGGCTTTCCGTTCTTCCGCCGTACGCCGGATGGAAGACTCCCGTGCCTGCGACCCTATTTCCGGCCGTCGAGGCGGCAGGTACTCCCGGGAGGGTGGCCGCTGGGGTAACCATTTCTATCGTCGAGGGCTGGCCCCTAGATTGGGAAAGAGAATTGAGCGTCTCCCCCAAGTTGAGGTGAGTGGCGACTTCCCCGGCGGCCCCAACTGGTCGGGACCTGCTTTGTGACGCCGATGCCGACTGTAGCTGCTCGCGGAGGCTAGCGTTTTCTGCGGTGAGCTGCGTGATGTGGTCCATATGGGTTTGGCTGCGGTCCTTCTGGCTAGACATATCTTGCTGGAGGGCCGCTATTTTGGTGGCGTATTCGTCCAAGACATTACGAAGGTCCCGGACTTCTTCGACCCCGCCTCCCCGGACGCCTTCCTCCGTGTTAGCGCCTTGAGTTCCCCCGATCCCTCCGTCGGATGGAAGTGGCGGCACAGGTGGGTTCATCATTTTTTAGACGAGAGGTTTCTGACTTTGCTCAAAAAACAAATGAAACCGGCTAGGGCCCCACGGTGGGTGACGAGCACTTTTATGTCGCTGTAAAAGCAGTGTCAAAGAATTATCCTAACTTCCTAACCTGAGTAAAGTGGAAGCAAGGGTCGAACCCACATGGACTCAGATTATTTGTATTTAAATAATATTACTAAGTTAAATGGGGTTTTTATGATTTTGAACAATCAATCTAAGTAAATAAAGCAAAGCAAATAAAATAATTGAAGATTCAAATATAGAGAAAAGCGTCCAACTAGTTTCGTATCCATTGCATACATGAGTTTTGATCCTTGATTATTCTTATTTCGATTTGCCTTTGACTAATCTATTAAGAATTTATGAAATTCAAGCTTAAAACGGTTATTAATATTCACCGTCTTTAACAAACATTTAATCAATTAACCTAGAAAACCTTCTATGTCAAGTTGATCATGCAATTAAGTTAAAAGCATTCAATAGAAACATAGTTCATGAATTCCACCGTCTATTCATGAAGTTTTGTGATTAAATTCTCCGCCTCTGATTAACCTTATTCCACCGTCTATAAGTTTAATCAAAGGATTCATCCATGAATAACCAAATTCCACCGTCTGTTTAATTATTCTAGTTGTAATTCGACCTAGAAATAGAATAGGTGATCAAGCTATTATAATCCTAAGTGAATTTAATCAATCAAGCATGGAGAGATTCAATCTAGTCAAGGTAAATAGAAATAATTCAAATCTCACAAACGATCATGCATACAACTTCAACTAACTAGTTGGACATGGGAAAATTAGCTAGAAACTGACATTAAAGAAGAATTAAACTTACAAGAGTTAAATTTCTCTTCAATTGTGCAAAACTAGGGTTTTGTCTCCCACAAATCTCCAATTCAAACTAACGTAAAAGCAAAAGTAATAGATAGCATAACATCCAAAGAACCCTAAGAAAAGTATTTATATCGTAGCTAAAAACATCAAAAAATACTAATAAAGTCGACCCAAAAGATAACACGAAAGCCCGAGTCAGCGACGGATCAACGCGCCAAAGCGCGGTCAATGTCACCCAGACCGCGGTCGCGCTATGACATGTCCTGCCCGCGCTTTGCCTGCAGCAACTCTAGTGACACTTCAGAGGTTGTTTTGACCCATTTAGGGTTGGAATTTGGACTCGGAGTAAAAATATGAATTGTAGCTCTTCAAGTTAGCTTTCCAGTGATACCAAATTCAGCTTCATCCGATCACTGTAGCTCCCAAAACCAGCATTGCAAGATAGAGGTGTCAAAACAAGACTCCAATGCATGACCCGGGTTTAAGTGTTTTTATCCCTCAAGCTCTTGGGTCTTAGCTCTTCCAATGTTCAATTCAATACTCTCCACTCGTTCCTAGATCCGGTCCTTAGCTTCACATCCACCATGCTTTACCTTCCAACCTGAAATAAAGCACAGAAACGCGTAGATTCCGAACTAAACCGAAATAAAACTTAAACTACAACTTAAAGCAAAACTCTAGCTAGAAATGCATAATAAGGGAATAAAAACATGCTCTAAAACCTATATCTATATGCTCTATCAAATTCCCCCATGCTTGAACCTTGCTTGTCTTCAAGCAAGACATAAAAATCAATCACACCACAAACAAGCAAGCAATGACTTCCATTCATTTTCAAGAAACTCAAACTTTACCATGAAATCGTTGCATACATTTAATGAAAGCTTCAAACCAAGCTATTAATCCATTCTAACCCTCACCAAGGTATACGTGTTTGCACTCAACGCTCAAGTGTTTAAAAGGGTATGTGTTTTCGCTCAAAAATCATCTTTGAATGCCAACTACCATATGCTTGCATCAGTGTACTAAATCTCCACCACGGATGTTCAAATGCAAAACGTAAATCACGAGGTCTTTTTTCAAGGTTGTAATGGGGCCAAGGTATAGACAAGTAGGTGGGGATCATTATTTAGCCATGTGGTGCTAAATCCGGGAACTAGAATCAACTAAAACCCAAATTACATTAACACTCACTCTCAAAACATCTTCCCAACTTGCTCTTCCCTTTCTTCCATTACTTATTTTCAACACTTTTTCTTCTTTCTTTCTTTTGCTCTTCTTTTGTTTTTCTTTCCACAAACCCAATTGAGATTCATTCTTTTTCATTCTTCTCTCACAAGAACGCTTTTGTAATTTATACATAAAACTCATCTCAAACAACCATTCATACCAAACTTTCCCTTAAAGGATTTTCTATGAACATTTCCAACATCTTAACTTTCTTTTCAATTTTTCACATTCCCTTCAATTACACCTTTTCAAACTTCCTTTCAAACCCCAAAGTAGATCAAATAACCCACAAAATTCCCCTAGTCAAATCCTAATTCCCGGATAAGGGTCAAGCTTATTCGGCTAGAAACAATTTTTGTTGAGCTAATAAACAAGGCTAAGGCTAAAAAACAATGGCCAACAAAACAAAGGTATAATGTAGGATAGATAAGGATATAAATGAGCTAAGGAAAATCTTCTTCAATCACTTTTACATCATGCATTCAAATCATATAATATGGTCTCGAAAAAGAATCTAAACACAAGTTCTAGAGTTAAACAATCAAAGAGATGCACTCAAGAATTTCATGCAAAAATAGCATTTAAAAGCTCAAAAGATCTCACAAGGCAACAATTAGTTAGAACTTCATAAAAAACTCAAATTTTCACTTTCATGCATACTCCTTCATAATCAAGCAATTCTTATTTTAGAATTTTCATCAATAACTAACAAGTCATGGGATATGAAATCATACTCACTCAATAAATAAGTGGTTCCAAGGGGAAAAATGAATCCTAAAATGCAAACAATTTTTTTTTAATTTAAATTTTCTGAATTTTTCAATTTTTTATTGGATTTTCAAACTTTTTAATCAATGCATAACAATAAAATAAACATGCAAATGCAACTACATGAACTAACTACAACTAAGCACTTATGAGTTATGACAAAATAAAGAATCCCCTTCCCCCATGCTTAAACTTTACTTTGTCCCCAAAGTAAAAGAAAAGATAAGAGAAAAAGAAAACTAACCTCATCACAAGAGCTTGACATTCTCAAGAATCTACTCCTCTGGCGGTGGTGGTGGTGGTGGGTATCCCAGGTATGGATAAGTAGGCTCTGGATATCCGAGATATGAGCGCGAGGGCGTCTTGGTTTCCTCAGATCGCGTGTACCTGGTTCTCAACTTTACCTAAACTAAGAACAAAAACGAACCAAAACAAAACAAAAACAACCCGAAAACAAAACTTATCTAGAAAGCAAAGAAAAACTAAACTTAAAGCTTGGGTTGCCTCCCAAAAAGTGCTTGTTTAACGTCATTAGCTTGACTTTTAGTATGATTTGACAAGATTAGACATTGTCAATGCCCTCAACAACTTGTCAAAAGTCTGTGAACACATCTCACAAGAAAATAAGTAGCACAAGGATAATTTCAAATTGAATAACCCATTTAAAAACTGCTTCAACTTATCAAACTTGTGAGACCAATTTTCATGAAATGGCATATGCTCAAAAAAATTCAACACAAGTGGTGATGTCAGAAAATACTTACAGTATGGGTCAAGGTACTCGTCACCATTACCACTTTCTTCAAAGATGAATTATGAGTATTCTCTAGTACCAACCTTAAACTCACTTGGTTCTATAGGCTTCTCCATGTCAGTAGAGAATGAACTTGGCTCCTTGGTGCTCTCTTCAAGTTGAATTATAGGAATAAAATCATATTGGACATTAAAGTCATCCTCATAACCCAACTCAACTCTAGTGGATTCCTCCTCAACTTGCACTTGGGTGTCTAACTCAAGGGAATTTGATTCCAATGCAACCTCTCCCATCATTGGATAGGGAATTGGTGGAGATAATTCGACTAGCATACATTGATGGCTCATGTACCAAAAGAAATCCCAACACTCTTCTGGTCCCATACACCAAAGCCTATAATTGCTCATGTACTCTGCGAGCCCTCGAGTATGAGAATTCAAACAGTCTAAGATGCATTCACATAATTCTCTCTCACATGGATAATAACCCAACAAAGTACCATATTCATGAATCTTTTGTTGTAGTCTAGCAAAATACTCATGAAAATATTCATCCTGTGGTTGTCTACATGCCAACATAGCCATGGATCAGTAGCACGGGTGTTATGAATCGTAAGATAGGTTCACAACACCAAAAAAATTAGTAATACTAAATAAACACAAAGAAATAGTCGAGTCCCCGGCAATGGCGCCAAATTTGACGAGCACTTTTATGTCGCTGTAAAAGCACTGTCAAAGAATTATCCTAACTTCCTAACCTGAGTAAAGTGGAAGCAAGGGTCGAACCCACAGGGACTCAGATTATTTGTATTTAAATAATATTACTAAGTTAAATGGGTTTTTTATGATTTTAAACTATCAATCTAAGTAAATAAAGCAAAGCAAATAAAATAATTGAAGATTCAAATATAGAGAAAAGCGACCAGCTAGTTTCGTATCCATTGCATACATGAGTTTTGATCCTTGATTATTCTTATTTCAATTTCCCTTTGACTAATCTATTGTGAATTTATGAAATTCAAGCTTAAAGTGGTTATTAATATTCACCGTCTTTAACAACCTTTTAATCAATTAACCTAGAAAACCTTCTATGTCAAGTTGATCATGCAATTAAGTTCAAAGCATTCAATAGAAACATAGTTCATGAATTCCACCGTCTATTCATGAAGTTTTGTGATTAAATTCTCCGCCTTTGATTAACCTTATTCCACCGTCTGTAAGTTTAATCAAAGGATTCATCCATGAATAACCAAATTCCACCGTCTGTTTAATTATTCTAGTTGTAATTCGACCTAGAAATAGAATAGGTGATCAAGCTATTATAATCCTAAGTGAATTTAATCAATCAAGCATGGAGAGATTCAATCTAGTCAAGGTAAATAGAAATAATTCAAATATCACAAACGATCATGCATACAACTTCAACTAACTAGTTGGACATGGGAAAATTAGCTAGAAACTGACATTAAAGACTGGTGTATTTAATTAGCTAGAAACCGATAAACACGAAATTGATCAAAGTTTTGAATTGGAATACTCGGATTTTAACCGACTGGTGTATTTGATTGATAGGAGCTACAATTGACAGTGTTTCGCATATCCCTTTTACATTCATTTTACCCTCCCTCTTATACTGCTACTAGGCGGGCGTCTCCTTCCTCGTGGCCACGATCACCCTCGAAATTCACCACGTCGGGCGTCCACTTTGCAGCGGTTACTTCTTGGCGCAACCGACTGTCTTCTATCTTCGAAGATTTCTAGGCTAGATAGAGTCATGAGGCTCGCTTTGGGCTGATGGGCCTAACAGAGGATGGGCTGGTGGAGCTTGGGCCCAACACAAAGCAATCAAACTCATGATTTATGAATGAACAAAAAGTAGCCTCTTATATGACAACTTCATCACACCAGAGTCAAAGGAAAACTCATTACAAGCCAGTGAAACAATGTCACAGTGTTATCAGATTCAAAGATAGTATGAGATAGAACATTTTTAACTAAATGTCTCTATTTAATAAGAAATACAAATCTAATATGAACTGTAGAGGCCCCAAACTTAGCCTTTTTCTTTCACAGCAACGTGATAAGCTACTCATCCTTAATCTCGATATTAACTTTCTCAGTATTCTTAGAGGGGTCCTTCTTGGGTTGGGTGGAGGGACGGGAGGTTTAGCATAACCTCGACCCTTGTTCTTGTTTTGTGGCCTTGCTTGTAGTTCAAGAAAACCCGATCAAATTCTCAAGCAAGCACATGAGATTAGCTAAAACCTTATTTTTCAAACATATATTGGATCAAGAAACCAATTAATTGGATTTATGCCAAATGAAATTCTCAAATGAGCACATGAGATTAGCTAAAACCTTGTTTTGCAACAATGTATAGGATCAAGAAACCAATGAAATGGAATTATGCCAAGCAACAACACCACCCACCTGAAACCCAACCTAACTCGACATGACAATAACAATACTGTGCTCCAAGATGAAATTCTTTCAAATTGCAGCCTGAAAAAACCAAAAAACTTAAAATTAATAACCATTTGAGTTGAGATAATCTGAAACTTATCCAAATTTACTAGTGTGAAGCTTGCTTCACCTATTCAACCCAACTCGAATGTTTTGAGTGTTAGTATCTTACTTGAGATCGATCAATAACTCCAACTAAGTTGCACATTCCTAAAGATCAAACCTAGCTAACCACATTGAAAAGCCTAAATGTAACGGCTTATCTAAGATACAATGAGAGAGTTTTTATACCACTAATATCAAGGCATTTAATTGGACGGTTGCAAGGTGAAAACTTTAACAAAAGCTATGGAGAATTCTCAAATATATTACAAGTCACTAATATAGCGGTACAAAATAATAAAATGAGCAAATCAAATTCCAGACTCCAAACAGGTGCAAGATTAAGCACTAATTTCACAAATACAACAACACATAATTACACCTGAGCATATTAATTTTCAAATGGAGATTGAGAGTAACTGACATTGCCAAAGGATGGGTGAAGCGTTTTCCCTTGGCGGTCTTGTTGTCACCTCTTCCACAATAAACTGCCATCGAAAGTGAAATACAAGTAAAATTGAATTTCAAAATTCAATGAGAGAGAGACGCCCGTTTTTTACTCGGTGGAAGCGACGGGCATGGCGAAGAGGATGAAAGTGCCAAATTCCGTGGAGGGAAGGAGAGAGAGAAGCCGAAAAGGCACTTTGAAGAAGAAAGCGAAGGAAGTGAGAGTGTTTGGGCGACCATGAAAGCTATTCCCATGATTAGGGACGCCATGTGAGAGCCCAGGGAGTGGAAAGGCTTCAAGAAGATAAGAGACCATTGTAATGAGTCGCTCTATCGTTTTCCTTCTCATTTAGATGAAGATTCAAAATGACGCCGTTTGTTTTCTAGTTCGAATAAAGCTAATCGTTTTGTAAAGAAGGTTGGAACCTGAACTTTGGCTCGCATTGGGTTGGGCTGATTGAATTGGGCAATCCACGCTTCATCAATTGGGTCCGGCCGGTTGTATATTTCTCACTCGGGCCTTTTATCTCATTAAAATCTCCTATTATCATACTGGGTATCGAAGATTTTGATACATACTCCGATAGCACATGCCAAAATTCTTTTTTTTTTTCATTTTCTCGAGGTGGAGCATAAATAAATGTTAGCATCATGTTGTAGCCTTTACAAGGGATTGAGTATAACAACGAGATAGATCTATCATGTTTATTTATTAGTCTCAAAGTTTCCTTGTCTTGCAATTGATTTTCTTTCCATTGAACGCAAAGTCCGTCGGCTCGACCCCTTGCATGTGAATGTACTATATTATCAAATCTTGCTTTATGCCAACAATTTTCATGTGGTTCGTTTTCTGTTTTAGTTTCTAGTAGTTCAATAACTTTAATATGATACAATTTCGTAAATGTTTCAATGTGAGTCCAAAAATTTTTCCGTCCTATTCCGCGTACATTCCATGATGCAACTCTCATATTATACTTTTATCTCTTATAGGGGATCCCATCCCATAGTCAAAATTTATCAACATATAGACAAAAAATTATATACTTGAATCCCGAGTTTTGTTAAAAGATAAAAAATTACTATGCATAAAATTAATATAAAAAACATTAGATCAAGTTATTATAATATAAAATTAGATATATAGAAAGAATGATACAAGTAATTATAATATTTATTATTAAAAACCATAACATTATTTTATTCAAGGAGTGTCACGTGGTACGTGGTGCAATTTTTTCAACATACATTGTTTCTGCTTTATAATGTACTAGTTGTACTCGTCGTGCCATGCACGACTACGACTCACCAATTTTTCAATATATTATAAATATGATATTAATAAAGTAAATATAAAAAATAAATAAAAGCAAAAAACATTTAAATTCTTAAATAATTAATCAAATTCAATTCTTTAAAAATATTTTCAATAAAAATTTAAGAAGATAATTATAAGAAAAGATTAAAAAATATAGAATTTTTTTAAAGATAAAAAATCTTCTATATTTACATAACAATCCAAAAAGGAAATTAAGGAAAAGATAATATAATTTTTTTTATAAAATTTAATTTAGGCAAGTAGTTATATAGATATTTAAAATTTTTACTTTTTTGAATCAATATTTGATTTATGATAAATATTTTTTCAAAAAATATAAAAATATAAATATAAAATAATTTTCGTTATTTTTAATTAAAATTCAAATTAATTTTTTTCAACATAAATAAATATAAATGAATTTATTTGGAAAATAGATTAAGTTATTATCTTTTAAAAAATTGGATAGATAGAAAGAATGATACAAGATTACAAGTAATTATAATATTTATTATTAAAAAATGTAATAATATTTTATTCAAAGAATGCCACGTGGCGCTATTTTTTAACAGACGTGGTTTTTGCTTTATAATGTACTAGTACGTATTCCCGTACATTGTACGGGTTTTTCTTAAATAAAATATCAATAACAAAATATTTTCAAATATATTATTATTTGAGAAAAATAATCATGTAAATGCTTAAATATAAATTCTTAATAAATATTTAAAATCAATAAACTATAAAAGTTGTTTATTTGAAACAATAATATTTTATTAGTATTACGAATCTATAACTATATATTAAAGTTGTACCTTTTCGAGCCACCAGAACGATTCTGGCCTCATCTCATATTTAAAAATTAATTTTTATTCCTATTATTATAACTTCTTTCTATTAAATTCCTTTTTAACTATTTAAATCTATCTCTAACATCAAACAAGTTTTTATTTAGCAAAACAATATCTTTTGAAAGCTTCCTTATACAAGTATTTAAAATTAAAGATAAAATATTTTAAATATTTTAAAATAAATATAAATATTTTAGCATATATCTTTTGACGATTTTATTTATAGAAATATTGATTTTCTTTTATGATAAAAAATTAATGATAAATAATTAAAATTTTAAAATTAATAAAAATAGATAATAAATTATTTAATAGATATATTTAAATATTTGTTAATCTCTAAATTTACATACATGGAAAGTAATAAAATACGAATAATGTAATATTTAATCTAATCGAATCTTGATAGCCTGCATATAGGAGTAGTTTAGATGCATGTTTTATATATGTTTTAGCTAGTTTTAGGTTGGTTTTTATCTAGTTTTTAGGTTTTTGTATTGTCGGGTAGTATGCGCTTGTTTGCTCGGTTTTGTAGGTTTTTAGGTTTATGAGCAACAACGGAGCGAGGTTTGGATTGATCATGACGGTGGTGGACGAGCTAAAAGAAGCTAGGAGATGGTGCACTGAAGATTGGAGAAGTGCAAATGAAGAGCCAAGACAAGAGACAAAAGCTCGGGATGCATGCCGAGCAATCAAGCCGAGCAATCCCAACTGAAGGCGATTACGCGGGATGGCAAATTGCTCGGCCGCGCATTGTGACAAACCGCGCAATCGGGACTTGTACGCGGACGATCATGGGTCGAAGGATTGGGCTTCGATTTCGGTTGTTGGGCTAGGTTATATCCGAGTTTATGCTTAAAGATATAATTCTTGAGGGTTATTTTGAGAGACATATATAAACTTTATGCTAGTTTATTTTATGAGAACTTTGATCAAACTTTTGGAGGCTAGGGTTTTCTCTCAAGGGAGCAACTTTGAAACTCTTGTAAGTTTGTTTTCAATTTAATCATGCATTGCTAAATTCATTGTGTTTGACTGGTTATTGAAATCATAGATTGCATAATATTGTGAGGTTTGATTGATTCTCAATAACTTGAATAGGTTTTATTCCCTGTGCTTAATTGAATCAGAATTATTCTAGGGTTTTGTTAGATTAGCTACCTGATAGAATTTCTAGGTTAATTTACAACTAATCTGATTAAGTCCCGTTCGGGATTGATTAGATAAAGTAACAACTATAATTGTTTAGACTCGTTCAGGCTATTCAGTTGTAGAAGGGAATAAACCACATATAACTTGATTAGCTGTTTGCGTTGAGTATTTGTTTCTATCGATACTTTGAACTTAAACCTGTTGTTTAATTGAATCTAGACGTTGTTCTAGGTTATTAGGTGATTAGGGTTGTTCAGACTGTTAGCTCTTTCAACTAAATATAAAGTCTTGGATAATAATTCAAGGTAGATTATTCAAGTGAATTGAGAGTCAAGAGAATCAATGATCAATAAGCATATCTATGATGGATTTAACTAGTTGAACACGCTTGTCCTTCATATATTTAAATCATATTTGCATTCATATTTACTTTTATTCTTGCATAGTAGTTTAGATAATTATTCTAAAAAACCCCTCTCTTGGTTACTTGGCACCTAAGTAATAACACAAATACACAAGTCCTTGTGGGATCGACTCTTAATTGCCGCTCTACTGAGTTGGTTAAGTTAAGGTTTCTTTGATAGGTATTAACGACCACTGAAAATACCTCATCAAATTTGGCGCCGTTTCCGGGGACTCGTCGCTATTTGTGTTTTTTCTTTTGTGCTATTCTTGGTGTTGTGAACCAATCTTACGGTTCATAACACTCGTACTACTAATCTATGGCTTTGTTCGATTGTAGACAACTGAAGGATGAACACTTCCATGAATATTTTTCAAGATTTCAAGACCATGTGTTTGAACTTGGTGCTTATGGATTACAGTACAATGATAGAGAGGTAAACATGGGAGTTATCCATGGTATGAATCTTGAGACAAGGGTATTGGCAGATTACATGAGCAATGAGAGGCTTTTGTCTATGGGACCTGAGGAATGCTGGGATTTCTTATGTTTCATGAGCCATCAAAGCTTTTTGGTCGAGTCATCTTCCCAACCACCCCAGCCGGTTGATAAGTCTCTTGAGGATATAATCAGGGATCTCTCAAAGGGGCGGATGCTATAATCATGGAGCACTGTGAGTTATGTTCTTCAAGTTTTCATTCCACAATCTCATGTCCTTTTGAGTTGTGTGGAAAGGGTGGTGGAATCACATTGGAGTTAAATGATCATGAGTAAGACACCTAGATGCAAGTTGAGGAGCAATCTAAGACATTTGATGTGGGTTATGAGGATGAATTTGATGCCCAAAATGAAGTCACACCTATAAGGCAAGTTGAGCAGATCATCATAGAGCCAAAGGAATTCTGTACTGGCATAGAGATTCTTACAGAGCTTAGGGAGCCTGAATCATCTTCACTCACGTGGAGTAAATTGCTTGAGGTTTTACGGTTTTGGAAGAAGACTCCTTTGTCGACCAAGATGACTTCTTTGCTGATGAAGTAGACAGCCATGAGGGAGAGAATCAACATGATACACCTGTTAAGGTTCCCATTGTCATGGTACACCCTATACTAGGCCTTGACATCCCATGCTTCAGTTTCCCCACCTTCTCACATCAAGAGCTTATGGAGTTCCAAGCTGAGGAGCCAAGCCTACAACACAAGGTGGATGATGAGAAATATATGGACTTCATCTTTGAAAAAACTGGTATTGTTGACAAGTGCTTTGATTCATACTGTAAGTATTTTCTAAAGCCACCACTTGTGTTGAATTCTTTTGAGCAAATGCCAGCTCATGAAAATTGGGCACACATGTTTGATAAATCAAAACGGTCTTTGAAAGCTATATTATGCATGTTTGATTTATCATTAATTCTGGCCCCAATTTATATTTTAAAGTTGTAACTTTTCTAGTAACCACATTAATTCTGGTCCCAATTTATATTTTAAAAAATATTTTTTTATTATTTTTTCCAATTAAATTTATTTCTACTTATTTATGTGGAAAAAATTAATTCAAATTTTAATTAATAATAATGAAAATTATTTTATCTTTATCTTTTTATCTATTTATTAAAAATAAATTATATTAAATTAAATTTTGATAAAAAAAATAAAAAATTTAAATTTCGATATAATTACTTGCCTAAATTAAATTTTTATAAAAACAATATATTATATTTTACTTAATTTCCTTTTTGGATTGTTTATGTAAATATAGAAGATTTTTTTTATCTTTAAAAAAATTCTACATTTTTTTATCTTTTCTTATTAATTATCTTTTTAACTTTTTATTGAAATTTTTTTTAAAAATTAAATTTGATTAAATTTTTCTAAGAATTTACATTATTTTTGGATTTTTATTTGTTTTTGTATATTTAATTGATAAATATCATATTTATAATATCGGTTTTTCTATCCTATGCCCTAAGGGCATAGGTTAAGAGTACTACTTTTTGAAACTAAAACCCTAATAGGAAACTAATAAACCCTATTGAAAAATAATTAAACCTAAATAAATATAATTTCAAAATATATTACCCTTTTTAGGCTCTTAGCCTAAGGGCATAGGTTAGAAAAATTATTATAATGTATCTAAAAATTGTTGAGTCGTAGTCATGCATATTATAAATATGATATTAATAAATTAAATATACAAAAATAAATAAAAAAGCCAAAAATAATGTAACTTAAAAAAATATAATGTCTTTGGCAAAACAACCATTAAAAATATAAAAAATATAATATTTAATCTGATCTAATCTTTACTTTATCGAGCCACATTAAACTTAATAACTTATATTTATTTTATTTGATTTGATTTAAAAAAAGTACACTGTACAAACAATAAATTACTTACATTAAATTTTATATTATATTTTTATTTAATATCTATAAAATATCGAACAATAGTCGTGCATGGTACGACGGGTACAACTAGTTGTTTTAATAAAAGGGGTGATGTGGCCTAATCTAGAAGAAATATGTGTCGTTTAATAATTTTTTTAACCTCTGATTTAGTATATAGTTATGATGATTAGGTAGATAGATTAGGTAGATTTGTGGTAAAGGCGGTCCGCTTAGTAGCTCATTAATTAGTGGGCCTAATTTATTCCGAGTTTTGCATGTTTTGTCATTGTCCAAGCCCAAATCTTAACCAAGTGGTATCTAGCCTTATATGGTCCGCTTAGTAGCTTATTAATTAGTGGGCCTAATTTGTTCCGAGTTTTGAGTGTTTTGTCATTGTCCAAGCCCAAATCTTAACCAACTGGTATCTAGCCTTATATATTCCTTATTTCCTTGCCCAAACTGTTCGAAGTTTCTAGCCGAATTGTTCAAGATTCCTTTCCAAATTGCAAGTGATCATTAAACATTATCCCATCCTCTAATTTTCCAAATTTAACTAGTGGGCCTATTTTACCAATTGGATAGGTTATTCTCATAATCCTGGCCAAATATATACAATCTTTTATTGTTGACATCACAAATTCTGTTTCCGATTTACAATCAGCATTCAGATTCTTAAAGAACTCTATCCCTGACCAAAAACGCTCCCTTTGGGTTTGCTAAAAACCCTAGCAGCCGCTACCAACAACCAACATGGCTCCACGACAATTTCGCCTCCACGCCGTCTCCGCCACCACGGTTCCACGCCCGCGACTCCGCAACCCTGGCTCAATCGCCACACGAGGTACCAAAAACCCTACCGACCCCCACCAACATGGAAACTTGGCTCCGCCGCGCTTCCTCGGCCCACTGTCGCCGCTCCTCCTCCACCGGGGCTCCAACTCCACCACCCCCTTGCCCCCACGGCTTCACCATTGGGCTACCCTCCAAGGCCCCAACGCTCCCTCACCCACGATTCCAACGCCCCTATCAATTGTAAGTACAATTTGTGTGAAAATTTCCAGATCTTTGTTTTCTTGGAAATTTGTATTCGCCACCGGTGTTGTGCCCCTTCCCCTTCTCTTATGAGACTTTCATTATAGCAGGTGGAAGGAAAAAATTAAAACAAGAAGCATAGTGTGCAATCTACGCTTATTGTTTTTGGGAAATCTCGTGATGCTAAAAGTTCTATTTCCCCTAACGGAATTGATTTTTAACAATCATGTTCTTGGTCATAAATTCGGGTTGAAGTTCGTGATTTGCCTCTCTGGTTCGAGATGATGTTTCGGTGTTGTCCGGTGGTGTGTTTCCTGTGCTTTTCCAAATGAATCGTCACACCTCCTCAAGTCGGCTTCTTGTTGTCTTGCGCTCCGACGACCCTATATGCCTGTGTTAGTCATCTTCTAACCCGCGGAAGTGCTTTTCTCCTACCGTTCTCAAGTCTCTTCGGCTTCCTTTCTCCGTGTTTGGTTGCAGTGGCGGAGGTATGGATTTTAAAAAAAAATAAATATATAAAATATTAGTATTAATGTAAAAAGTGTGCAAATATTACTAGTATTACACATATCAGTGATTGAATATATACTATATATATTATAAAATACAGTCAAACGATTCCCATCTTTCAACTAGCAAACATTTTTTTTTATGAAAAAAGGGTCTCATATACATAAAAATAATTTTTATACAGAAAAATGCAAAATTTTATTAAAAAATACAAAATTTTACGTACAAATTTTTTTATATAGAAAAATACATTGTTTTTTCTGTAAGTAGGAATTT
Source organism: Fallopia convolvulus (assembly GCA_964016875.1). Classification (NCBI taxonomy): domain Eukaryota; kingdom Viridiplantae; phylum Streptophyta; class Magnoliopsida; order Caryophyllales; family Polygonaceae; genus Fallopia; species Fallopia convolvulus. The sequence continues at coordinate 12,711,698 of OZ024721.1, forward strand.
AGCCCCCACTGGGGCAAATTTCTGGCTTTGCCCCTGTTTGGTTGTTTGTTGTTTTGTTTGTCTATCGAGTTTTATCTCGGTCTATTGACCTATCAGGCATGTCTGGTATTTCGAATTACTTTCCTTATAAAAAAAAAAGATTCTTAAAGAACTCTACCCAGTTATTAGCTCGTTCCAAATAGCAGCAATTCGGGCTTTTAAAAACGCGTAATTGAAGCGCGTTTCACCAAAATATAAGTCCCACATCGGAATTTTTGACATCATTTCCCTCTGATATTCTTTATAAATCACATGCCTCCCGTACTGTTAAAAACGTTTTGAGCATTTTGAAAAAATTGTATTCAATAAAATCAATCAATGAAGAAAACATCATTCGATCATCTTCCTCTGGCCATATGAATGCATATATTTTCCCTCCTATTTGCAAAATCACTTCTCATTGCCCGAGTTGTCTACAAATACTTCCTCACCATAATTGACGATGATGAATTTGTCTCCTTTCACCTCCACAATTCCCCTGCTAAGCTCCATGGAAACCGAATCCTCACCCTCTGAAGCTCCTTTGGGAATCATCTTATTCAACAGGATCAAATCACCTGTGAAATCCTTGCAATCGAAAACCCAGAGCTCAAGTGGATCGAGACTAGTTCTTACTTCACTTTAACTACCATGAGCAGTGGTTTGTTGTAGGTTCAGTGAATGGAATTCTTTTGATGATCAGACAAGATTTCGCTATGCTATGCAATCCTTCAATCTGAAAGTATCGCCAAATCTCGTCTCCCTCAAACTCAATCAAGCGCTTCAACCATATAAGATTCGGATTTGGATATAACGACTCTTGCAAGGATTATAAGGCACTTGCCATTTTCGACTACACTTTAGAACCAAACCATTCAATGTATTATGAAGAAGAAGTGGACGACGGGGTTTGGGTTTATAGCTTCAAATCCGCGTCTTGGAAGGCAGTTGAGTTGCCCAATTGTCCCCACAAGAGGAAGGCGTCTCAAAGAGTGTCGTTTAAAGGCGGGTTGTTTTGGATCAAAGTTGTTGATACGAGTCATTTCTATTACCATCACTTGGCTTGCTTCGACTTTGCAACCGAGAAGTTTAGTTACACTCTGTTGCCTTATCCGATCAAGAACAATTTGTGGGTAACGAATCAGTTGGTGCTTATTGATGGCGGGTGTTCGTTGGGGGTGTGGGGATTGGATTGCAATGATATTGTTTCATTGTGGAGTATGGATGATGGAATGGGGTCTTGGAGTAGAGTGTAATAGCATATATTTGTAACCGTAACTTGTTATACAAGTAACCCTTTTGTACATGTGTATATAATACAATATATGAATGGAGAATCCCTCGAGGGGTCTTTCATAATTAACGTCTCACATGGTATCACGAGCGTTATCAACCTAACCCTAGCCCACCCAACTCCCTGCGCCGCTGGTCCTTTTCTCCGGTGCTGCTGCTGCCTTTTTACTCGTCCTAACCTACCGCTTGCTCCGAGCGAGCCTGCGCTGCCCATCCCTCTACCGCACCCCTCGGCATCATTCAACCAATTCTCCTTTGCCCTAATTCCGATCTATGGCCAACGACGACCCTCCCACCGATAAGCAAACGGAGGTTCATGCTGATGGTGCTGCAAAATCAGTGGATGTGGATGGCGGCGTTCTTACGCCAACACAAGTTCTTGCCTCGACGTCCGGCTCGTCTTTCGGGGGTTCCAAGCCAGGTTTCCACTCGGCTCTCGCTATCTCTAATGTCAAGAATTTGATTCCCATTGTGCTCGATGTCTCCAACACGAAGTACAACTCCTAGGCTCAACTGTTTCGTGTTGTTGCTAGGGCACACCGAGTTCTAGATCATATCGATAGCACCGTTGCTCGTCCTCCTAATGTCGATGATGAGTTATGGGATCAACTCGATGATATAATCTTGCAATCGATCTATGCCACCATCTCTTCGGATCTGTTGCTCATAATTCTTGATAATAATTCCACGGCTTTGTCTGCTTGGAATAAATTGAAGGACATCTTTCATGATAATAAGGTGTCTCGGGCCGTCTATCTTCAACATGAATTTTCTCGATGTCGCTTAGAAACTTTTACCTCAATTTCGGCATACTGTCAATAGCTGAAAGACGTCTCTGATCAAATTGCTAACGTTGATGCACCGGTCTCATATCATCAACTAGTTATTCAATTGATCGTCGGGTTAACACATGAATTCAACAATATGGCAAGTTTCATTCAACAAACTCGACCTCTCTCAGATTTCTCTAAAGCGCACTCCATGGTTCTGCTTGAGGAGACCCGGCGTGCATAACAAAAATCACTGGCTGCTGATTCAAAGGCTCTCAATGCCACTTCGGACAAATCTACGATGCATAGCCCGAAAAACCCACCATCGTAGCCTCATTCCAGCACCGATCACGCTTCCACTCACCAAAACAGCGGGCGTGGCGGTAGAGGTCGCGGGTGCGGTCGCGGAAATCCGCAACAGCGTATGCAATTCCAGCGTACTCAGTTTGGTTGGGTCTTGTTTCCGTCGCAACCTTCACCACAGTGGCCGGCATACGTTTGGAACCAACCATCGTGTCCCTACCCCAATACTCTAGGGGCGGGTATCCTTGGCGCCGCTCCTCGCCAACCACAACATCAGGCTAATGTCATGTACCCCGAGCCTCGCTATGGCTACAACAAGGCCACAGATCATGCTAACTCGTTCAACACGATGACCTTGTACACGTCGGACAATTCATGGTACATGGACACCGGTACTTCGTCCAACATGGCCCATAATCCAGGTATACTATCTTCCATTACTTCTAAGAGTGCTTTACATTCGGTTATCATCTGAAATAGCAAGAGAATTCCAACTTCGGGCCTGGACAAAGCCACAATACCTACTACAACCCGACCTTTATACCTTCAAAATGTTCTTATAACTCCTCAAATTATCAAAAACCTAGTCTCTGTTAGACAGTTCACCCGAGATAATAATGTTTCTGTTGAATTTGACCCGTATGGTTTTTCTATGAAGGATCTTCGAACGGGAACCAATCGTCTAAGATCTAACAGTTTTGGTGAGCTCTACCATGTCACCGCCATTTTGTCTCCCCATTCATCTGTGTCGTTGTCTGTCGTGTCGTCCGTCCCTTGGCATGATCGCTTTGGACACCCCGGCAATCTTGTCTTCAATCAATTGCGTCGTTTTCTGCCACTTCGAGTTAATAAGGAGACTTCGTCTTCCATTTGTTCTACTTGTCAAATAGGAAAACATGTTAGATTGCCTTTTGTTTCTTCTCAAACTCGCACTTTATTTCCGTTTGACATTATTCATAGTGATTTGTAGACATCACCTATTGTAAGCTCAGAAGGGCATAAATACTACCTATTATTTTTGGATGATTTTACACTTTTTCTTTGGGTTTTTCCGATTAAATATAAGTCACAGGTTTTTGACCCATTTGTGTGGTTCCATAAATTCGTTCAAACCCAGTTTCGGTGTGCTATCAAATCTTTTCAATGTGATAACAGTAGAGAGTTCAACAATCATCCATTTCAATCCTTCTTTCACCAAAATGGGACCAGTTTTAGGTTCTCTTGTCCACAAACATCATCTCAAAATGGAAAATCAGAGCGCATGATTCGTACTATAAACAATATGCTCAGAACAATGCTTCTTCACTCATCTCTCCCACCTCGTTTTTGACACTTTGCATTAGACACAGCTGTTTATCTCATCAATATCCTTCCATCGTCTTCCATTCATAATAAAAGTCCAACTCAAATCCTTTACAACACCACTCCGACTTACAATCATCTTCGGGTGTTTGGTTGTCTGTTTTCCTAATCTTTCTGCCACTTCCGCTCATAAATTAAAACCTCGCTCTACTCGTTGTGTTTTTCTCAGCTATCCTAAAGATCATCGAGGTTACATTTGCATGGACCTCAATTCTCACAAACTTATAATTTCTCGGCATGTCACATTTAATGAACGTGTCTTTCCTTTTTCCAACTCTCCCATGTCTTCCTCACACACCTATAATTTCCTTGACAACGATGATTCAATTTCACCACTCTTTACTCACAATTTCCCGAGCTCGCCAGCTTCGGTTACATCTTTGGTTGGCCCGCCCTTTACGCCGAACCCAACCATAGCCTTCTCTCCCTCGCCTAGTGCCCCCTCTCTTGCACGGTCCCCAGCCACTGCCTTCGTTAGTCCACAAACCCCTTCAACTGTGACTCCCTCACCTGCTCAGCCAGCGTCGCCACCATATCCCATGATAACCTGATCTCGCACTGGCATCATGAAACCTCGCCAACTTTTCGACCTCAATACCACATCTACAACAACCTCCTCTCTATCTCCAATTCCGACCTCCCACAAAATAGCCCTATTAGACCTGAATTGGTCCTCTGCAATGCATGATGAATATCGTGCTCTTTTAACTAATGGAACCTGGGTTTTGGTTCCTAAGCCTGAAAAGGCTAATGTGGTATGTTACATGTGGTTATTTCGCCATAAGTTTAGATCTGATGGGTCTTTGGAGAGATATAAGGCCCGTTTGGTTGCTAATGGTCGATCACAGGAAGTTGGCATTGATTTTGATGAGACATTTAGCCCGGTTGTTAAGCCAGCAACTATTCGCACTATACTTCATCTTGTTGTCTCACGTGCATGGTCGATTCATCAGCTTGATGTGAAGAATGCTTTTCTTCACGGGTCTCTTCAAGAAACGGTTTACATGTTTCAGCCGCCGGGTTTCACAGATCCGGCAAAACCAAAGCATGTGTGTTTATTGAAGAAATCTCTGTATGGTCTGAAACAGGCTCCCCGGGCCTGGTACGAGCGTTTTGCTTCTCATCTGATCCGATTGGGTTTTTACAGCAGCAAAAAGTGACACCTCATTATTCATTTACATGCGTGGCTCGTCCATGACTTACTTACTTCTATATGTTGACAACATCATTCTGACTGCTTCCTCTGATGCGTTACGTGCTGATTGTATCTCGTCTTAGTATGGAGTTTGCTATGACTGATTTAGGGCCATTGTCCTCTTTTCTGGGTTTTTCTGCTACACGCATGATATGCTCTCTTTAGTATAGGTTAACTCTTGTATTTTAGGTATTATTTGAGTATGTTTAGGTTAGTTTTGAGCATAATTGTCATATGAAGACCGAAGACACGATTTGAAGAATTCCAAGAGTTTTGAAGACAAGTGTTGATTTGGAGTTGTTTCGACACCACTTTCTTATAACGCTTATTCCGGGAGCTACGGTGGTCTGATGAAGTTGAATTTGGTATCATTGGAAAGCTGACTCGAAGAGCTACAATTTATATTTTTACTCCGGGTCGAAATTCCAACTCTAAGGTGGTCAAAACATCTTCTGAAAACACCGTTGGAATTTTGTCACGATCAGGTCCGTGATCGCGGAGAGTGTTCACCGCGCCCGCGGAAGTCCACGTCAGCAAAAATCCGAAAGCCGTCTTTCCTTTCGTTTATTCTATATTATATCTATTATTATATCTTTTAGGTTTCGGTTGTTATTTCGACTATTTAAGCTTAATTTTGTTTTCAGTTTGATAGTTCCAAAGACATTCTAGCATACTTTCAGAGATTATTCCAGTTTTTAGTTTTATTATGGAGAACTAATTTCCCTTGGAGTTTGTTTAATCAAGGAAGCCTTTTTATGTAATTTGTGAGATTCTGGTAACTTTTCTATCCCTTGGTTAATATCAAAACTCTTGTGCTTAATTTTATGATTATCAATTGATTTCTCTTGGTGCGCAACTTGTTGAATTTGATTGATATTCTATTGTTTGGATTAGTTTGATTGTTGTCTGTGCAATCTTATTTATCCTTGAAACAACTCTTTTCTAGGACCGTGGACTAGAATTGAGAAAGAGTGTCTGATTGTTATTTTATGCATGCGACTCGTAGCTTGATTGCATGAATTAATATCCTTCTATCCTTAATATTTTGCATGATTTGAATTAAGCGTTCTTGTTCATATCATAATTTCGCTTGGACCGTGGACAATCGAAAATCTTTTATAAGGATTGGAATTAACCTGGGAATTAATAGAAAAGTGGATGAATTGATGATCGAATGATTAAAAAGGTGGAATTGATTGAATAAACTCTGCTTTTCCTTAATTGATTTAATCCCCAACAATATTTGCTTGTTTGTTTGTTTGTTTGTCTGAACTCCCAAAATCCTTGTCTTTGCTCTTTGCTGATTAATCAGAATTCCGATTCTCTTGGGTTCGACCCCTTGCTTGCTTACTATACTAGTTAGTAGTTTAGGGTTATTTATTTTTGATCTTGGCAACAACGATTTTAGCCGAGTCAACGCAACACATCAGGCTTGTTTCTGTCTCAAGAAAAATATGCTGCTGAAATTGTTGATAGAGCTTCTATGGCCTCATGTAATCCGGCGGCTACTCCTATTGATCTGGGATCCAAGCTTTCTGCTGATGCTGGACCACCAGTTTCGGACCCCACTTTATATCGTAGTCTTGTCGGCGCTCTTCAGTATCTTACTTTTACACGGCTTGATATTTCTTATGCAGTACAACAAGTCTGCTTATTTATGCATGACCCTCGGGAATGTCATTTTGCTGCTTTGAAGCGCATTATTTGTTATATTCACGACTCTCCTTCTCTCGGCATTACTATTACAGTATTTGATCGGCCAACCTTGGTTGCTTACACCGACGCAGATTAGGCAGGGTGTCCGCACACTCGTCGATCTACATCTGGCTATTGTGTTTTCCTTAATGACACTTTAGTTGCTTGGTCTATTAAGCGACAACAGGTCGTCTCTCCTTCTAGTGTCGAGGCCGAATACCGTGACGTTGCGAACGTCGTTGAAGAATGTTGTTGGCTCCGTAACTTGCTCCTCGAACTTCATTGTCCTTTGTCTCGTGCTTCACTGGTTTACACTGATAATATTTCCGCGACTTACTTGGCCAATAATCTTGTGCAACATTAGCGAACTAAGTCGAGCTTGACATTCATTTTGTTCGGGAACAAGTTACTTTGGGTAATGTTCGAATTCTCCATGTACCGTCCAAGTATCAATACGCGGACATTTTTACAAAAGGGTTGTCTAGACAATTATTCTTAGATTTTAGAGACAGTCTTACTGTTAGGCCTCCTCCCATTTCGACTGCGGGGGCGTAATAGCATATATTTGTAACCCTAACTTGTCATACAAGTAACCCTTTTGTACATGTGTATATAATACAATCTATGAATGGAAAATTCCCCGAAGGGTCTTTCATAATTAACGTCTCACAAAGTGTACAATATCAAAGAAGGGATTATTAGAAGAAAGAGGCGAGGTTGAAGGTTTCAGTGTTTAATGATGGCCAACATATTGATGGTGGTCTTCGTCCACCTCAAATCGAGTATTTGGGTGATTTTGTTGAGAGTTTGGTTCTAGTAACTAAGTAGAGTTTGGTTCTAGTAACCAAGTAGGGCAAGTTTTGAGTATTTGGGTGATTTTGTTGAAAGTTTGGTTCTAGTAGCCAAGTTGCAATTTTTATATTTTTGTCTTGTGTATTAGGAAGCTTAAATAAATGATGTCGAAATGTTTCTAGACCTAATAATATTCTTGATCATTTTATTGTTTGTTTAGTTTAGAGTATGCGTCGAAGTTGTGAACACATAATGGAATTTGATATTTAATATATGGGTTTTTCTATCATATGTCATAGGGGCATATGTTAAGATTATTTGTCTTAGAAATTAAAACCCTATTTGAAAACTAATGAACCCGCCAAAGAAAATTCATAAATTTATCTATTTCTATTTTAGGGATCTTAACCGGCATAGGTTAGAAAAATCGTTAATATCCAACCAAAAAAAGAAAAATCGTTAATATACATGAATGCATATTTTTTTCCAAAAAATGTTGTCATTAATAGTTATTTGTAAATATTATCTTTTATATTTTTCCATTTCATATGACTTATTATATTACAATACATCACTTCTACAATGTCCGAAAGGCGAAAACCATATAAGCTTGAAATCTCACTACAATGTTCGAAAGTCCTGTTGTGTTAGAATTACGATTTCTAGCAATCAATAATAATACTGTAATAGTATCACATTTTGGTTAGATTCATTACAAAAAAAATATGCATCGTTTTTCTTGAATCATAGCAACTATCTATCCTATAAATAATCCAATAATGTCTCATAATATTGCAAACATAGTTGTGAGATAACTACTAACGTAAAAACAAGTGAAGTTTAACCAGCACTAGTAGAACAAAAGCTTGCATCACAAATACATCATCATTTTGCCAATCATTGGTAAATGGATTCTTTCGACGATGAACGTGTTAACAACGTTGGTCAGTTTAAGATCAGAAGAAGATTATGGACACACCCATCATGAAGCATACTACAGCCACCCACGGGCTCAAGCGCTCACCTGTACAACAACCCAACAAAAAGGAGGAAGTTTGCATTATACACGAGGTGTGTTTCATTCAATCATTCCACTATTAGAAAATAATTGCATGTTATATTTCATTCCATTCAGCATGGTAAAAAGACTGGCTATATTCCAGATGTAACCACAAGTGCATCACTATTTATTGTATTTGTTTTTTCATTTATCAGATCAACAGATTTCTAATTGCCAAATAATTTATGCATTAGTCATAGAAGAATCAATATTATTCTTTGAAGAGGCAAGTGAACATGCATTTAAACTAGAGTTCTCGCTCAAGAGTTAAGTTAAACCAAGCAAAATTATGGACAACAAGCAGTCTAGTCATCTACAATAGGAAAGGGTTAATATAACTCTCATATCATCATAACAACTGCAAGCAGTGATTTATGCATAACTACCTCAAAAACCAGTAAGTCAAGTTAAAGGACCTACCAATTCTAGCCGCCTTCCAAAAGAAACCTCTAAACCTGCAAAGCATATTTTGTGTAAGATGAAATCTAAAAAAGAGACGATAGGAAATGTTTTACAATGAAATAACAGAACAGTGCAACAAAAGGCCCCTTATATTTCTCTATTTCAGTAGAATGCCAGACTAGCTAAGCCTATAGTCCGACATATGTCGATGACTTGACAAGCTTTCCTTAGACATTGTTTATGCATGATTCAGAATGATATCAATCAGCTGAAGTGAACTTACTAAAGCCACAGAACCATCTCAATTGGATGATTTATTCAATCGCCTTGATCCAAAAACAGCTCCATGTATTTTTCTTTCCCTCAATTCCCAAAGATGATCTCAATTTTTAGTCATATGTTCAGCTAATGTATTGATTCTTTGATTGTTCCATAAAAAATCAATGTCAAGAATTCATATAGTCACTTTCAGTTTAGCTAAACCAAGCCTACAATCAATAATATAACTTAGTGCCAACAAGAGCCTCTAATGATGCTGAATGAAGTTGCTCGGTAATTTACACTTCAACAGCATGAAAAGAGACTCAAAAGAATGTTTCTTTTTATAGCATTAAAAGATGCAATACTGAGTACTCCCATTCATTCAATTATGATGTAGTTCTATTTGAAAAGGATTCATACTTATAACTAGTTGAAGCTTGACGGAAATTATATAAAAATTTCCTCAATTTAACTGTTATTTTAGCAAGAGAACCCCTATCATGTCTGGCTAAAATATTTTCAAGGGAAAGGCACCACATTCTAAGCATTGTGCGATACCAACATCACATCTAGTAAAAACAACAAAGCATTTTACTCTCAAGGTACCAAGACTTCACCTGCTCTACAGGAGTCTGTGGTTCAGTATAAGCCTAGGAAACAATTAGCCATATAAATCACATGAAAATCAGTACAGAGTCTCAAATAAGTTTGGAGCCACTTGAAATTTGTCACATACTAAATTCCCAATGCTCAATCGGAAATTGAGATGTGACGACCCTCAAAATACCTATCACAGAAACAAGGTTCATACATGTAAATACCGAATTGAATTTACTGTCAATCTTATTGCAATTCTAATTGGTTTAGCATCTTTCGTACTCTCGATTTCCAAAGAGCTCAATAGGATCCTCTTAATCATGATGCTACTAATCTAGACAAACTAAATTTCTCAGGCATTTGTTTAGCATCTGAACAATTTCTATAGTGCAATCTAAGATCTTCCAAGCACATGCCATTTAAACATACCAATCCAGCAAGAAAGCACAAACGTATCAGAAATCATTCAATAATGAGAAGATTTATCGGGAAAGTAACGATAGATACCCCGTTCGTTGGTGAAGAATGGCAGGAAATTGCATCTTCACATATGTGCAGGTGCAAATCCATATCAGTAACACGGTCAGAAACGAATGGAAATTGAACAACGCCGACTGGAATTCGAAAATGCAACATCCAAGAAACAAAAAAAATTGGCATTTGAAATCATGGAATTGCATATGCGTTTCAACAATCAACAGCCGAAGAAGCCACAACTAAGAAGAGAAAATGTTGGTACTAATTACCATGATTGAGTTCTTCAAAGAGCTTGGAAGTCGAAAACTTGAAAATCGAGGATTGAAGATCGCTACAGGCTTCCTCCAAGTCCCAACCGTTAAGCAGAGAGGGTTGGAGGAGGCTCAAGATCCGTGCAAAATTCTCTACGTCGCATTCTCATCATAATGAAGTTTTATTAGGAGTTTATTCCTTTTTTCCTCCGAGGTTAGAATAATTTTTTTTTAAATTCTCTGAATAATTATTTTCAAACAAGTAATTTTGAATAATTTTAAAAAATACTTTTTTAATTTATCTTAAAAATTTTAGAACTACAAAGAATGAATAATTAAGGTTCTTAACATATGAGGTATAATATAATATAATTTTTCTAATCTATATTCTTAGAAAATAGGTTAAGAGCCTTAAATTTGAAAGAATTCATTGAATATATTATATATGGTTATTTAATAAAGGCATAGGTTAAGAAACTTAAATTAATATTTGTTGAAATATATTATATATAATATGGTTATTTAATTTTATTTTAACATGATTTATAATTTTTTTAGGATTTTAGTATCTAAAATTAGTATTCTTATTTTATGTTCTAAGGACATAGGTTAGAAAAATTAAATATATAAATATTAATTAAACTTATAAAGCTAAAACTTGATAAAAAAAAATTGAAAATTATGAATAAATAAGTTTTTTATTAAATGAATAAATAACTTATTCTTTATTTCAAACTCTCACTTCAATCTCCTATCTGGGCTATCCATCTATAAACTTCAATTTCAAACTTTCACATTTTTATCCCTAAGTTGAAATAATTTTCCTTTTAATGAGCAAGCTTAACAAGACAATTATGACAAGAGCTAAAAAAGGCAATCATGACAAAACATCTTCATGAGTATCGATTAGTCGAGATGTCCCGTCTATGCCATTTGTTATTTACCGATGATTGTCTCCTTTTTTCTAAAGCAACAACTAGTGAATGCTCAATCCTATCTGATATCCTTGATTCTTATAAAAGTGCGTCTAGATAGAAAGTTAATATGTCAAAGTCTAAAATTTTCTTTAGTGAAATGTCACTCATCAGAGAAGATTACAAATCACGAGCTTACTTAATGTTTGGGTGGTCGATCAATACTCTAAATACTTAGGCCTGCCTACAGTAGCGGAGCCATGATTGCTCTGAAGGGGGCGAGACTCGAACAAAGAACCTCAGATAAATTAAGCTAGTTTAACATATTGATATATAACAAATATCTAATATCTAAACTAACAAGAGAAAGACTCGTGTGAGAATGGTCGCCCAGGTGAGAATTAAAAATAAATCTCGCTCGTCCATTCCAAAAAATCAACGCCCTTGATTAAACATTCATTAAAAAGGATAAAATACGGCACGAGCAAGTTTTTCCCGTATTATTCGCTTATTTTTCAATAAAATACGACACGGACGAATTTTTCCCGTATTATTCACATATTTTTCGACAAATACGTTTTTATGAAAAGAACCCAGTTTGTTCATCAAAACTAGCGATTTGTTCATTCATATTCGCCATTTGTTCATCAATACTAACTAATTGTGCATCGAGTTTTTTATAACAATGTTCATCGATTTAGAACTTTTTTAATTTTAATTTTATTTTTTAACCTTATCTATGTGTATGAATACAATATTATCTAGTTTTTTATGCACATATAATTATTTTCAAACCACAAATGGTGTGCTGATTGTTACAAATAAGGTCATTACGATACTTCCAAGTTGTCTACAACATATAAGCAAAAGTTAAACCCCAAAGATCTTTTTTTTTCAAGTTCAATAATCGATGACAAACATCCGTCTATGACTCCTAACGATGTCGAGGAAAAGCTAAAGGTGTCATTTGACGGACCAGTCACAAGAACTCGAAACAAGAAGATACAAGATGCAACTCATGCTCTTCTAGATCATTTAGGAGCCATGACGGATCAAGCTTCGCAACCTCCATGGATTACCATGCTTAGACATCAAGTTTAGACAAACCCAAGCCTGGATCAAGAGGTCTCAATGCCCATATTTGTTCATCGATATACTTCTATTTGTTCATTGATATAACTTGTTTGTTCATTGATATAACCTTGTTTGTTCATTGATATACTCCTATTTGTTCATTGATATAACCTTTTTTGTTCATTGATATAATCTATTTGTTCATGGATATACCCTATTTGTTCATTGACATAACCTTTTTTTGTTCATTGATATAACTTTTGTTTGTCCATTGTTTGTTTATTGATATACCCTATTTGTTCATGGATATACCTTTATTTGTTCATTGATATAACCTTTTTTTGTTCATTGATATAACCTTGTTTGTCCATTGTTTGTTCATTGATATACCATTTTTGTTCATGAATATACCGTTATTTGTTCATTGATATAACCTTGTTTGTTCATTTATTATACCCTTATTTGTGAGTTGAAATAAAATTATGTTTATGTTTCAATACCATCAATTTGTACATTTAGGACTATCTACACAATTTTCATGTCTACCTATATGAGCACAACAAAAGAAACGAATAAAGTGCTCAATATAGTACATACATAAGTTAAGGTTGATATAGAAGCTTGAATGCAAAGGATAATAGATAAATTATCTGACTTTGCAATAATATGATGTATGATAAGAGAACAAGCCAGCTGCAAACCGAATAGGAGTGCTTGTGCCTTGTTTAGCTATGTTTGGAGCCCAAGAAGTAGCCACATGTTTCACAGTAGCAACAATGACAAATCCAACGGAGTCAAACAAGACAATACGAAGACCGACATCAAAATAATTAGTTTTGTCTCACATACGGCTAATTATGATGAACACACATATATTAATGCATACAATTTCGATACACGTTCATCCATTTTTTATATACAAACAATAGATATTTGATGTACAAACAATAGTTCATTTATTCACAAAATCACAATTTTGATTAACAAAATCACAGTGTTGATGAACAAAATCACAATGTCCTATTTTCGTTTTTATGAACAAAATCACAATGTTGATGAACATATTGCATACAATTTTGATACACATTTCTTCATTTTTTATGTACAAACAATAGATTTTTGATGCACAAGCAATAATTTATTTATCCACAAAATCACAGTTTTGATGTACAAAATCACAGTGTTGATGAACAAATCCACATTGTTGATGAACAAATCCACAATATTGATGAAAAATCTGGGTGCGCGTCCTATTTTCGTTTTTTTTCAAACTACGCGAATAATTCGCCAATAATTCGCCCGTGCCGTTTTTCCCCTTTTTAAGTGAAATGACCAACGCCTTTGATTTTTCTTCATCCAACGACTCTTGTTCTTTCTTATTTCGCACCTGAACCGGGCCCAAATAACAATAACCTATCAATTTAAACAACACAAGACATGGAAACTCCAATGATCTAATTGGTCATATCAAATCTATATATCAAAACAATAAAATTCATAAAAATATCCGATAACTAGAAATAAAAAATTCTTCAAAATATTTACCATTCACAAATCACAAAACAAATTACAAATATGCAAATTTTAAAAGAAACTAAGATTAGTAAACTAATTAGCTACAAAAAGTATTAAAAGTAAACAAACTAGTTAATTAGAAAATGGAATTGGAATTGTTTTTTTTTGGTCTAGAATGAGGGCAAAGTCCTAAAGCTTTATTAACTTAAGAAATAGAGTTCAATACAAGATTAGAGTTTCCACATTAGAGTCTAATACAATCAAGAGAGTATCAAACTTAGCAAAAGGAATATCGATAACAAGGGCAAAGTTTGCTGGAGTGGCGGCAATAGAAATAACATTTCGTGGCACGTGAGTAAGCTTCACGACCCAATCATTAGTCTGCATCAGGTTCCGAAATTGGCCAATAAGATGAATAACAATGTGTTTCTTCAGTCCGTCATCTCCGATGAGCTTGCAAGCTGACAAGGAGTCAGGCCATCCAATGAGCTTGTTAGCTTTGCTATTCTCACACGATGTGCATCATTTGAAATTTGACCCAATTGGAAATTTGGGGTATAATCTATAGTTTAATTAAAACCTTCAATAAAAATATTTGTAAAATTAAAAGGCCCATTATTTAAACAAGTCCAAAACATTAAAAATGCCCATCTTCCACTTATGCTTTCCTATTGCACAAGATAAATTTTGACTCTAGATCTTCGACTTCCTCGCCCTCCAACTATTTGCTTCCAATTTAGTCATAAGTTCCCAGCCACTTAAGATATGTACCAAATACGCACTAAAGAGGATCAAGACCTTGAACAAGAAACATAAGGATTCAAGCCAAAGATTGATAAGGAGTTAGAGACATACCAATGTTGGTATGTAAAATCATCTCTCACCAGACATACTGCAAGAAGACTGCATAAGGAAACAAGGAGATCTATCTCTATCCACATAAAAGCTCCAAGAGATGAAACTACCCAAACAAAAGTGAGCCATTTCTCACCTGGCTAAACATCAAACTAAACCAGGTCAAAACTAAGGTTGGACAAATCTCGACATACAACTCCACGGACTTAAAAAACTATGTAGCATGAGACCGAACAAACCTCGACGTACAACTCCACATGGACTACCTCGGATCAAAATACCCCCACCCTCCTTTGAGGTAGCTCAATACCTAACCTATTGGTTCATTACAGGGACTTTGATAATGTGGCAGTCAATTCCACCTTCGGCATGGCCATTATAAGAATGGGCTCACCATTAAAATTATCAGTCCTTAGTAGATAAATCAGAGGAAGGTACCTCATTGCTACTTCTAGGGATGGGTGCAAGTCAATAGCTAGATCTTTATAAGGGAACTTCATCGGTCAACTAAAAGATATGCGGGAACAAGTCAATCAAGACCTTGTAGACGTGTGTTTTTATTTGAAGCACAATCTTCTCACAACTGAACACCACTCTAAACGGTTCTGAGATTTCTGGCCTTCCAAAGGAAGTGGACTGTAGCTGCAAATCCTATCCTTTTTGCTTTACATATCCAAGGCGAGCCCCTGGTGGATTTCAAGAGCCACTTGACTACACTCGAGATCGTGGTCATATTCCTAGACATCTTCAACCATGATCTAATCTGAATTTAAACCTTTGTGGCTAACTTGCACTAGAAGAAAAGGGGATCATGGGACTCATTCTCTTCTAAGCACCAATTACACACGGGATCATGAGACTCATTTTCTTCTGAGCACCAAGTACACATTGGATCCAACACTAGGTACGGGATTTTATCAATGGTGGGCAAAGCTCCTCATCGCTAGCTAGGCAATGAAAGTATGATTATGAGTGAATTTTTGTGCTCCATATTATCTTAGCCTAGATATTCTTAGGGGAGGAAATTCTAACTGCCTCATACGCTTTGCTCAATTGAAGTTTCCCATGCAACTCCCAATTGTCCATACCCTGGGCAGCCAAGTCACTAGAGCCAAAGTAAGAGACAATAGAATCTCAAACCTCTAGAATCCTCTTGATGAGCGGGGAATCTATATTGAAAGGAGCCTTCCTTATGGAAGCTCCACACTTGATGGACTATAGGTAGGAACTCTTCATGCTCAATCCATATGTTGAAGAATTTGAAAGGAGACTTGGCCTTATTTTCTTGGCCAAAAATTGAGGCAATACACAGACAATGATCTGAGTGGATGCCAGGAGGAGGGAAGGAGGCTTTGCAGAACACATCTTGCATATGCTAGTCGTAGTTGATCATGACCCTATCCAACTTACTACAATTAGTATGTACCATTCGTCCAAGTGAGCCAGTATCCTATGAAGGGGACATTCGTCAAACCTTGCGCATCACAAAACTCTCTGAAATCATGTATTTCGTAGGTAGTGACATCGCTTCAATTAGCTCTCTCATCATCATCATTCAAAATAGAGTTGAATTCACCCAAGAAAACTCAAGCCTCATGGTTTCTCTCACACATATCTTGAAGCTCAACCCACAACAAACGCCGTTTCACAATAGAGTTCATTCCATACACCATTGCAACCATGACCACTTATTGTGTCATCAACAAATAATCTTGCAATAGATACTCTGACCAGAAATAGATAACACAAAGACATTGACTCTACTATTATGCCGCATCATAAAAATCCTACCCCCTAGTATTGTGGCAAAGTTATCCATAAAGCTCCAAGAGTTAAAACCCGACGCAATCATACGGTCCAATAAAGTAGAATCTAATTTTTGTTTCTAAGACCCCTAGAAGCAAGATGTCAAAATCTCGTAGGAGCTTCCGCACACCATTTTGTTTTTGGGTTGGTGCAAACCCCTAATGTTCCAAGAAGCTATCTTCATTTAGAAGAGTTACCTCTTCGTCCTCCACGTATGTTGGTTGCACTGGGCTAGGTAAGATACCTTCCAAGTTTCCATTTTTCACTTTACCAAAAGGAAGTTGGCTTAGCCCCAACACTACCTTGTTGTAGTTCGGATAATTGCCTTTAAAACGTGCACTTTTCCTCCACTTCACCTCTTGAAAGCCTTCATCATCGGTGGAAGCAGAATTAGAAGATTATTGGTTAACAACCACCAAATTCAGGTTTGTTGTTCCACAAGGACTACCTTCTTTTGTAGTCACTATGTTCCATTTCACATCCCTACCAAATTCTCTCTATTGGGAAGAAGCAAGCGAAGGAGAAGTAGCCACATTCGGTGAAGTCTCCTATGTTCCCTCGGTTGCCTCCTCCAATCAATCTATCATAATTGGCTCAAGACTCGACCCGTGTTCTAGGAATGGTGGGTTCAAAAGGTCAAGCTCCACAGCTCCAGTCTATGTCAGATCATGACCTTGTTCTTCCCCATGAACGCACAAAGCAGGATCTTTGATCAATACAATTGAAGCCTTCAAACCTCTTGACCCACTTATTGTTAGATCATTCCATTGGGTCTTAGTGTTGGTACCATCAAAAAGACCAACTATCGGACTAGCAGAAGCACACAAATCCGTAGAAACTCCTAGAGCATGCTCGACACTATTAATCCTCTTAACATCACCATCAGTACCAACATAAGCAAAAGTTTCTTGTCCGAAGAGACCACACACAACATCTTGATCTAGGCTTCCAATCCTCTAAAACTCAGTGTTTGACAGGTTGCTAAGGGCATTGACAATGTCTAATTTTGTCAATTTATGCTAAGGGTCAAGCTAATGACATTAAACAAGCGCTTCTTGGGAGGCAACCCAAGGTTTAGAGTAGTTTTTTTAGTTAATCTTTTGCTTTTTAGGTAGTTTTTGTGTGTGTTTAGATATCTCAGGTCCGAAGATTTTTAACCCGCAGAACCACCACCATTGAATTTCTCATCGCCTTACCCGGACAGCTAGAGATCTTTGTGAGTGTTCCTCTTTTCTTTTCTTTTTACTTTACTTTGGGGACAAAGAAAGTTTTAAGCATGGGGGAGGGAATTACTTTTGCATTGTATATAGTTGCATTAGATTAGGCATATTTAAATTTTTGCATGCATTGATTAAAATCTTGAAAAACAATCACAAGAAATTTAAAAAATACAAAAATATTGCATTTAGGTTCTTATTTCCCCATTGTTTGATACCTCTTGTGTTTCTGTGCTTAGATGAAATCCTAACCCATGTTTTGCATGATATGCTGAAATTTCTATGAAATGAGCATGATCGTTGATTATTTACTTTGACTATAGGGTTGAGCATGTATTTAGCTTGAGTTTTAGATTCATTCTGAAGTTCTAGACACAATTTGCCTTGTGAGATTTATGGCCTTTCATTGATTATATTTGTTCTCTATATTCTTGAGTGTATCACCATGATTCTCTAACTCTAGAACTTGCGTTTAGACTCTTTTTTTAATACTGATTTATATGATTGAATGCATGACATTAAAATGATTGAGGCAATGTTTCTTTATTAGCCTATTATTTCACTTCCTACCACCTTACAAGATCCATGTTTTGACACCCCGTTTCTTTTGAGCTTTAAGCTAATTTTTGATAGCTCCACAAAATGATCCCTAGCCTAATAAGCTGACCCATCCGGGATTTAGGACTTTAGGTTGGTTTTGCTTTGTGTGAGTTTTGTATAAGTAGGGGGGAGGTTGAAGGAAAAGGTGGAAAAGAGGAAATACAACTCTAGTGTGCAAAATGAAAAAAAATGAAGGTGAAAAGTAAGTGCAAAGAAAAAAAATGAACTTGAAAGGTTAGTAACCTTCATAAGTATAAGAAGAGTTGAAGAAGAGGCAAGAAAACAAAAAAAAAAGTGAAGAAAAAAAAAGAAACAAAGTGCTTAAGAATGTAAGGAGTTGGTAAAGTGGAGTTGGTGAAGAAAATATGGGAGTAGTAAGAAGAAAAAGTGTGAAGTTTGGGTTTTAGGATTAGTTCTTTATCCCGGATTTAGCACCACATGACTAATTATGATCCCTTCCAAATTTCTCTTTATCTTGGCCCCACTACATCCCTTAAAAGACCTCATGATTTTTATTATGTTTGGTCCACAGTGGTGGAGAATTAAGACGCTGATGCAAGCTTATGGTAGTCTAGTTTTTCTTGGTTGATTTTGAGTGAAGCTGGTAGCTTGCATTTAGATAGTGTTTAGGATGCATATTTATGTTTATATTGCTTTGTTTTAGCTTAGTTTAGCTTAGTTATTAGGTTTTTAGGTTTTCTAGGAAATTCGGGTTTTGTGCTTGTTTTGTTCAGTTTTGCAGATCTTTAGGTAAACAAGCATGAGCGGGATGGATCTTAGATGATTGTGGTGGAGTTTGATGAGGCTTAGAGTGATACAAGTGAAGATTGGAAGAACTAAGGCCCAAGAGCTTGTGTGAAAAGAACGCTTAAACCCAAGATATGCATTGGAGTCTTGTTTTGACACCTCTATCCTGCAATGCTTGGTTTGGGAGCTATAGTGGTCGGATGAAGCTGAATTTGGTATCACTGGAAATCTAACTCAAAGAACTACAATTCATATTTTTACTCTGAGTCAAAATTCCAACTCGAAGAGGGTCAAAACAGCCTTTGAAGTGTCACTTGAATGTTGAACCGAGTACATGGCGCGGGCATAATGACAAGGTGCGCGGCCACGCCATATGAGAGGAGCCTGTTCCGTCTGCCTTTCAACGGAGACATTGGGCCGCGAGTTTTGGGCCTCGGGTTGGACTTATTTAGATCTTTTTCGACGTGTTTTATTATATTTTGGGATAATTTGATCTTTGGATATCTTAGGGGTATTTAAACCTTGTTTTTAGTTTCATTTTCATAACTTTTATTATAATTTTGGAGGCTAGGGTTTTCTCTCTCAAGGAGCAAACTTTGAACCTAATTTAGTTTTTATTTAATTCAATTATGAATTGCTGAATTTATTGTGTTTGGCTAGTTATTGAAGTCTTGATTTGCATATTGTTGTAAGGTTTGATTTGATTCTCAACAAACTTGAATTTTTATTCTCTGTGCTTAATTGAATCTAAATTAGAGTTTTGTTAGATTAGCTACCTAATTGAACTTCTAGTTATAACTGAATCTTATTAATTACCGATCGAAGTTAATTTGATCAAGGTAGAACTTTAATCAACTTAGTACTGGTTGGACTATTTGGTTAAAGAAGGGAATAAATTCACAAGCCACTTAGATGGCTCGTTGCTCTAAGTGCTTGTTTCTATTGATAACTTGAATCGTTATGTTGTTGTCTAATTGAATCTAGAAGGACTACTAGGCTGTTAGATGATTAGGGTTGTTAGACTGGTAGTTCTATCAACTAAATCTGAAGTTCGGGTCATAATCCTTAGTGGGGTCATAATCCACAATAGATTATTCAAGTAAGAAGAGAATCAACAGAATCAATGATCAACAAAGAAATGTCATGATGAATTTAACTAGTTGAACACACTTGTTTCTTATTTGATAAAATCATCTTTGCATTCATATTTGCTTTTTACTTTGCATAGTAGATTAGAATTTTGCAATTATAAAAAACCCCATATTTTTATTACTTGGCACGCAAGTAAGAACATAAATACACGAGTCTATGTGGGATCGACCCTTACTTACCATTCTATTGAGTTTGGTTAAGTTAGGATTCTTTGATAGGTAAACGACTAAAAAATACCTCATCAGAAGCATGTCCCTTAAACACTTGAGAGTGATAGCAAACACATAGTCTTGGTTAGGTCTTGAATGGATGAATAATCTTTGCTCTATGCTTGGATAATATGCATGCTATGAAGTCTTGGTCGGGTTTTAATTACATGTTGAATTGCTCGGTTGATTATGAGATGGATGTATGATTGTAATGATGTGGTGTGACTTAGATTTATGTCTTGATTGAGGACAAACAAGGGTTAAGCATGGAGGAATTTGATAGCCTGCATTTAGGTAGTGTTTAGGATGCATATTTATGTTTATTTTGCATGGTTTTAGCTTAGTTTAGTCTAGTTCTTAGGTTTTTAGGTTTTGTAGGAAATTCGGGGTTTGCGCTTGTTTTGTTCATTTTTGCAAATCTTTAGGTGAACAAGCATGGACGTGACGGATATTAGAGGACTATGGTGGTACATAAGAGGATCAAGATGAAGATAATAAGTGATGTAAGTGAAGATTGGAAGAGCTAAGGCCCAAGAGGTTGTCGGAAAAGAACGCTTAAATTTGGACTATGGATTAGAGTCTTGTTTTAACACCTCTATCTTGAAATGTTTGGTTTTGGAGCTATAGTGGTCGGATGAAGCTGAATTTAGTATCAATAAAAAGTTAACTCGAAGAGCTACAATTCATTTTCTTACTCCGAGTCCAAATTCCAACTCGAAGGGGGTCAAAACATCATCTGAAGTGTCACTTGAATGCTGAACCGAAGCCATGGCGCAGTCATAATGACAGGGTGCGTGGTTGCACACCTTTTACAAAGGCCACGCCTTCTATTTCTCTGCGACAGAATTGGGCCGACGCAGTGGGCTTCGATATGGGCCTTAATGTTATGTTGACCGATGAGTTTTATGTACTTTTGGAGATATTTGATCTTAGAAAGTCTTTGGGTATTTAAACTTTAGTTTGACCTTTTTTGTCATAACTTGGCTCAAATTTGGAGACTAGAGTTTGTTTTGGAGAGAGTTTTCTCAAAAGAACAACCTTTTAATCTTTTGTAAGTTTTTCTTAATTCAATCATGGATTGCTAAAATCCTTTGTGTTTGACTAGTTATTGAAATCATAGATTGCATATTATTGTGAGGTTTGATTGATTCTCAATAACTTGGATAGGTTTTATTCACTGTGCTTAAATGAATCAAATTTATTCTAGGGTTTTGTTAGATTAGCTACCTAATAGAACTTCTAGGTTAATTTACAACTAATCTGATTAAGTCTCGTTTGGGATTGATTAGATAAAGTAGCAACTATAATTGTTTAGACTTGTTCGGGCTATTCAGTTGTAGAAGGAAATAAACCACATATAACTTGATTAGCTGTTTGCGTCGAGTATTTGTTTCTATCGATACTTTGAACTTAAAAGTTGTCGTTTAATTGAATCAAGACGTTGTTTTAGGTTGTTAAATGATTAGGGTTGTTAGGACTATTAGCTTTTTTAACTAAATATAATGGTTTGGATAATAATCCACGATAGATTATTCAAGTGAATTGAGAATCAAGAGAATCAATGATCAATAAGCATATCTATGATGGATTTAACTAGTTGAACACTTGTCTCTCATATATTTACAATCAACTTTGCATTCATATTTACTTTCTAGTTTGCATATTAGTTTAGATAAATCATTCAAAAAAAATCCATCTCGATTACTTGGCATCTAAGTAATAACAAAAATACACGAGTCTCTATGGGATCGACCCTTACTTACTATTCTACTAAGTTTGGCTAATCTAGGATTCTTTGATAAGTATTAACGACCAGTGAAAATACCTCATCATAGGTCAAGGCATTTTCTTATTTTCGCATAGTTCACTACAAATTTCCGCCTATTGTGACTCCGATTGGGCGAGCTGTCCACTCACTCGGTGCTTAGTCACTGTCACTTTGTCTGTCTTGGCGATTCCCCGGTCTCTTGGAAAGCGAAGAGACAACCCACCGTTTCACGCTCCTTTGCCGAAGCGGAATATCGAGCCATGGCCACCACTTGTTGTGAACTCTTATGGCTCAAATATCTTCTTCGTTCTCTAGGCATCCAACTTTCTAATCATATGCGTCTTCATTACGATAGCCAAACCGCCCTTAACGTTGTCGTCAATCCCTTTTTCAAGATCGGGCTAAGCACATCGAGATCGACTGCCACTTTTTTCGGGATTTGATTCAATCTGGAGTTTTCGTCACCATGCATATTCGCACATCAGTACAATCGGCGGACCTCCTCACAAAAGCATTAGGCCGGCAACAATTTCAATTCCTTCTCTCCAAGCTTGGAATTCGGGATCTTCATCATGCACAAGCTTGAGTGGGAGTATGGGAAGGTATCAAATGTATGATCTGTATAGATAAGATTTTGTTTATAGTTTATTCTTTCCTTATATAGTTAGGCCTCTACTCTCTAGGATGGTTTTCAATATTGTTTTCACACTTGACCTCTTTGTATATGAACGTGGTTTTAGGGTTGTAAACGAACCGAGCCGTTCGCGAGAAATTCGGTGTTCGACTCGGTTAAAGTTCGTCCGTGTTCGGCTCAATTTATAACGAACCGAACACGAGCAAGCTCGAAAGATAAATGAACCGAACTTGAACACAAGAGAATTCGGCTCGTTTGTTCATGAACAAGCTCGATTATATGTTCATGAACAAGCTCGATTATATATTCGTGAACACGTTCGATTTTATGTTCATGAACATATTCGATTATATGTTCACGAACAAATTTAATTATATGTATAAAATATAAATATACTATAACAATATAACCCATTAACCGGCCCAACCCAATATCTTATTCTTTTTATTTTGGTTGAAGCCCAATATCCTATTCTAAGTAACCCTAAAATGCTAAAATTTCCCTTCCCTTCTAACCTAAACCTCCGTCCGCCTCCTCCTATCTTCTTCTTGCCCATCGCTCTCTCTGTCTCTCATCTCTCACTCTCAAAGACAGACTCCACCGCCGCTCTCTGATCCATCGTCTCCGACTCTCCCCTCTCAGATCTCTCCTATTTTTTGGCTCTCCCAGACTCTCTCTCCGACTCTCCCCACAGCTCTCTCCGACTCAGTGACTCTCCCCTCTCAAATCTGCTTCTGGTGCTCAGTTGTCTTCTTGCCCGCCACACCCTCTGTCTATCGTTTTCTTTTTCATCGTTGATGTCTGTAGACTTCTTCATTCCAGATCTGATCTAAATCAGCCTGAACAAGGGCTTCGGTTGTCCAATTGTCTGTCGGCGCCGTTTGTCCGCCCGTCGATATCTTCCAAGTTCCAACTCCGGTGAGCAAGCCTCTACCCTAAGGTAAATCACTATAAATCTGCCTCTCTTCTTCTTTTTCTCGAAAATCATTCTTTTTCGAAAATCAAAGATATTGCTTATATGTCCACGGTTTTCACTAGGTATTACTGTACATATTCTTCATTATTTTCTAAGGAATCCATGCTTTTGGTGGATATTGTTGTCAATGAATGTTCTATTGTTTATGGTGTTTTTGATGCTTGCTGTGGCTAGTGATGTTTGAGCTGTAGTTCATATTATTCAATTGCCTAATAATTTATTGTACATGGTAAATTCTTTGTTAGATTGTGTGACTATGTTCGTGTTGTGGAGTCTTGAGATACTCATCTTGACATTGCTAAGTTATGCACTGGTATTGAGGTTTTGCTTAACCTCATGAACTGTTAATATTTTTTCTGCCTTTGATAAGCAGTTTCTTTGTTTAACATAAAATTAATGAGTTGGAATTATGAGAGCGGGAGTCGTCGAGTCGATGAAACAATGTAACTGATCTTTTTGTACGAGCTAGAAAAGCGCAAAGATATATGTTTGAGATAAAAGGAATTATCTCTTGCTTTTATTATGTATAATTATTCTATTTACTGTTATTATTGTTATATCTTATGAATCAAGAAGAAAAGTAAAGTCAGAGAAAAAAAAATTGATTATCAAATGTTTAGTTTTTGAAATTTGTTTTAAGTTTATGCTGTTTAAATGACTTTTAATGATGTTGAAGTGAGAACTTTTAAACTATCCATAATCTGATTGTGTTTTTTATAATATTAATGTGTTATTCTCTTGTTTTATAGGCAAATGGATGCAGCTATTGGATCAGTTGCGAATTCATCATCTACCATTCTACTCTCGTTTTAGAATTAGAAGAGAATGAAGTTATTGAAGTTGCAAATTCAACCCCTATCAATACCTCAACTGAAGACAATGATGTAGAGGAAGTTCATGAGTAGGTTGTATTTGGTATTTTGAATGAAAGATTTGTGTAACTTTTTCATGTGGTTATGTTTGTTTGAGTATGGAAAATTAGTAGGTTTGTATTTTGTATTTTGAATGAAAGTGAGGGTGTATTTGGTATTGAAAATGAAAAATGAGCAGGTGAGGTAAGTAAATGAGCAGTTTGTATTTGTATTTGTATATGGTATTGTTAAATGAGCAGGGTTTTTTGTTTGATTTGTTCGTGAACAAACTTAATGAGCATTGCTCGTTTAGTTTGCTTGTGAACGAGGTAAACGAGCAAGCTCGCGAGCTGAGCTCGAGCTCGACGAGCCCTTGATGAACCGAGCTCGAACAAAAATTTGAGCTCGAATCGAGCTCGAGCTCGAGCCCGAACAAGCCTTTGAATGACCGAGCCGAGCCTGAGCATTTAAAAGTTCGGCTCGGCTCGGTTCGATTACAGCCCTACGTGGTTTCACCTCAATGAAACTATGAAAGGCAGGCAAGGCAATTCATTTCAAACAACTTCTTTCAATATCATAAAATATTTATTATTTCTATCAAAGAGAAATAAAACATTGCAATTTATTATAAAACAAAGCTCACAAGCACATATAATTAATTTTAAAAAAGAGAAAAAGAAAAGATCACATGATAAAACAAGGAGGGTTGGCATCAAGAGGAGGAATCTCGTAAATACAATACTGAGGTCGCGGGTAGTAATAATTACTTGGCTGACATGGCGGTTGCGGCAGCATTCCGTACGAATAACACGGCGATGTCGGCGCATGCGGCGTTGGCGCCGATTTCTCCTTCGGCTTTTATTTTTCTTCGCCGCCGCCTATATTCTTGTCTCCAGCGGCGGCAGGCGCGCTACCTTTTCTTGTTTTGTGGCGGGAGGCGGTGGCGTGGCCTCCTTCTTAGGCGGAGGCGAATCTTTGAGTTCTTCGATGGAGAGGAGAATGGCGACGCCGACTTTCTTCCAGAGGGTGGCGGTCAACGCCACCGGTCAACACATGATGCATCTCCCTATTTCCACCAAGGCCTCATCGATCCCCTTGTACCGTCACCGATACTACTCCTGCAATTAGTGTTCAAATTGGTCACCTAAACTCTATTTTAATTTTGTGGTAACAATTGATAAATCTCGATTGTTAAACTTATTACGTAGTACGTTTTTTGAGAAGTGAATTGTGTTGCTAACAGACGGAGTTATACCCATTGACCTTCGAATGCAGTTGTGGAGATAAAAAAAAATTCACATATAAAATTAATAAAAATTTGTCGGACTTTATAATTATTTGAGTTAATTATTGTTAATTGGTTTTACGATGCAACCTTGTTGGACTTATGTGTATTAGACCTAACGTGTATTTGCGTATGGATGGACGTGTTGACCCCCATATTATAAATTAGTCAATCAGACATGAGGTTACTCCTCTTATTATCAATTGATTTTAGGATGGAACCTAACTGAGTTTATATTTTAGGTCTAATGCGCACCTATATATGAGATAGACGTATAGACCCCACATTATATATTAGCCTATCAGACTTTAACAGCAGTGTTACTCTGATCTCTAAAAATCTCATCCGACGGATGCTCTAGGATGAATGTTAATATGGTCACTTGTAAAGAAAAATATGGCAGTCAAATCAAATGTACGTACCCTATGCACCGGCGGCGATCTTGAGGGCTTTGATCCTGCATTTGTGGCAGGCTATTTGTACTTTGATTATAATCCTTTGCTGCATATATGCATACACAATTGTAAGAGTAAAAACTGTATACTATTTCGAGAGAAATGAACATAATGAAGTTTTATATGGAAAGCTATGCAAGTAATTCAAATTACCTTCATACTTAGTTAATAAATATGTGAATGTTTTAGAGATATATTAGATATTGGCGATCTCCATATGGATTAGTATTTGTAGTGTATATAACGAGGGGGTAAAGACAATTAAGCTAGTAATCATTCTTGATGATTGAGACAAAAGCATGCATGCATCATCCATGATCCATAATCCATATGCACTCACGTTCTTGAGACGACACTAGTTCTAATTTCTAAGGCTAATATTATATACATTAAATAATTAATTAAGCAGATTTTTCGTAAACATTGAACGCGACCAAAAAATCGATCTTTAATTTCTGACTAGGGTTTACTCTTGCTTTGAACACTGTTGACAGGAGCGCTACGGCGCAAGTAGGGCTGGGCAACGGTTCCAGACCGGACCGGACCAGATTTTTAAAAATCCTTCGACCAAGGACCGGACAGGAAAATGTTGGTTCGGTCCCAGTCTTGGACCGTTTTCACCCACCTTAGTTAATCGCTTGTTTTTTATCACCGGATCGAGGTTTTGGACCGATTAGTCCGGTTTTGGACCGAATTTTAATCACCTGTTTTCTACTTTTCTTTGATTTCTTGTATTAATATATTCAAAAACTTAAAATAAAGTATCAAGTTAATAAGCAAACTTTATTCCATATAGGATTTCAGTATCTCTAGTGAGTCAACTGAAAATAGTAGAAATAAGCAAACATTTGCATAAGTAACACAAACAAACATGATCATGTATCAAGCTCAACACCATAAAAATCTCAAACACCATAGAAATCTCAAAATAGTAGGTCTTTTTTTTAAAAGCAAGTCAGCAACCGCTTCTTTGTATCTCCACCAAACCATATTGTCCATACCTACACAAATAAGCAACTAATGAATAAAAAGGCAAAGTGAGTAGATGAAATTTTGTCTAGTAACTAACAATGCCAAACAGTAAAGCTTGGCCAAAAACTCAAATTGGTGATGATTATAACTCTACATGTCACAGCATACAAGCAATCAAGAATACCAATTGGTGACCAAACACCAGCATCATTGAGGGCACATTAATCATTAATGTGAAGAATCAAAACACCAGTCACCAGCAATGTTTAATTTTCAGCTGAAAAAAAATCAAAACGCAGATTCCTACCTTTGATTAAGTTCGACAAAACACCAGCAATCAAAACACCAGCATTGTTTAATTAAGTTCGACCAAACACCAGCAATGTAATCATTTCTGAAACTGAAAAAATCAAAACGCATCTCATAAATCATTGATGTGAAGAATCAACCAAAAATTATACTTGAATACAACCATGAAAAAATTGCAGCAAACACCAGCATTTTTGAGGACTCTATAAAGAACATGGCAGCATAGCTTTCACTAAATCAAACAAGATTTGTAAAATGTAGTAATTTATAATGCACATACCTTCCTCTGAAAAATAAATCGGTTCCTTATCCGCTATGGTCAATGTACTTAATGGGATATCTTTCTCCACATCAACAAGCAAAGCAAAGGTTTGAAAGTTAAAATATTTTATAGATGTAATCTAAAAAGAAAAATTGAAAAAGAATACCTTATTCCATAGTTTGTAGTTGTTCTTCACTTTCTATCACCAACAATAGGACAAAACACCAGCAATCAAAGAGTTTGTATAACTACTGATACATGGAATTCCTACCTTTGTAGTTGTTCCTCCCTCTTATGACCAACAATAGGACAAAAATTCAAAATTCTCTTCTGCAACTTCCAGTCATTACTAATAAAATGTGCAGTGACACACATGTAATTGATCTTTTGATTGGAATTCCATGTATCAGTAGTTATACAAACTCTTTGACAACTCTTGCTCAAAAATCCTTTCAACATCACCTTTTCGTGCAAGAACAAATCATAGAAATCCCGTGCAACAGTGTAGCGTGAAGGCAACTTAAAAAGTGGGGGCAGATAACAGACATTATACGCTTAAACCCAAGCTTTTCTACAAGTCTAGATTCATTTGTCTCTTCTTTCAAGCATTTTCATGGATTTATTTTATAAGATAAAAAAGTTTTTTAGTAATAACATTTTAACCTGAAAAAACATTTTCATAGATTTATTCTATGAATAATTGATAATAAAATATAAAAATGAAATAGTGCCACTAATAACCTTTTTTATATAAAATTTATATGTATATTAGTTGAATAAAATATCCTTTTTAATTTAGTTTAGAAATATTAGTTTATTACTTTTTAGCATTAAATTAAATTTTTTAAGGTTAATTCACTTTCAAATTTTATTTTTTCATGAATTTTCTTATTCTTAAAATAACTTCTAAAATATATTACATAATTAGTTAAGGGTAATTTAGTCAACTAATACAAATCTTCATTAAAAATGGTTATTGGTGGTATAATATAATATAGTGAATTATATGTACAAGGTAATCCTCTATAATCTATAATACTATAAGATTAAATCTCAATGACAATTAATGCCCACACATTTTATACATAATATATGTTTCTTATATAATTTCTACACAATGTCATAAGCTGATATCCGCCTTTTTCGTTGTGATTTTAGGGTGTGTTTTTATGTGTTTGAGTCTTTTTCTTTAGTTTTGTGTTTTGTTTTGAGTCGTTTGTGTAGGTTTTCGTATGTTCTTAAGATATGGAGTCTACATAAGCTTTGGTGGTGTTTTTATAGGTTTTAGAAGCTGTTTGGAGCATTTTTTAGGAGTAAAGAGAAGCTCGATGAAAAGCACCTAAGGAATGAAGCCAAGAAAGAGGTGAAGATCAAGTTTGAGCCTTGAAGGAAGTTAAGAGACTTGTTACCGAGCCTAAGGATGAAGAATCAAGCCAAAACGAAGGCTAAACGACCCCCTACCAAGGTGCACTCTCAATTACGAAGCAGTTTTCAAGGCTGAAGGGGGTCGGTAACGAGGCTGGCAAGGTTGGTAACGAGGGTACCAGGGTCGTTAACGAGGCACTCAAGAGAAGAAAATCCAAGAAAACCCTACCGACCGTAACGGGGTCGGCACCGATGCATCCCGTGTCCGTAGGGACGATCCAAGTCGGCGCAATTAATGACTTTTATCCCATATCTTTATATTTTTAGATAGTTTCCTTAGGGAATATATCTTTTAGAAGATTTATTGTCGTAGTGATAGCTTAGCTTTTGTTATAAATACCCTTGTCTAGCTTTAGTTTAGGGACACCAATTACTTATCATACAAGTTTAGGAGAAGTTTTAGAGAGGAGAGACAAGTTGGAGATTTTTGGAAGACAATTGCTTGGGATTTAATTGTAAGTTTTTATTAATTCAATTAGTTGTTTTTCAATCATGATGAATTGTGAGTAGTTCTCTTCTCTCTAAGGTTGGGGTTAACCCAGCAACGGTTATGTATGCTTGCCTTTAATCATGTTTTGATTGTTTTTATCCATGAATCTTATCTCTTGTTCTTAAATCCTTGAAACAAAAGTGGATAATGAATTTCTCGTTTATGGTTGAAGCGAAAGTAGAAACCTTGAATCAGAATAGTCAATTAGGGTTTTGAAGCGAAAGCAGATCAATCCTAGTTGAAGTAGAAGAGATAGATAGTAAAGTTTATTGATTGAACGAAAGTTAGTTGATTTACTTGCTAAGTTAACGAAAGTTGACGACTTTATGTGATAAAAGCATGATCTTTGTGTTTTATTGGCATTGGCATACATGATTGTTGTTGTGGCGATACCTAGACCTTGGAATTTCCTCTCATATTAATAAAAATCCAACCTTTTTGCTATTACTTGCGCCCTAATTAAGACAAAACTTGATATTGACTCTCTCTCGTGGACGAACCTGATTTGCTATACTCAGTGGGGTCTTGATTATAAATTTATTTGTTCTCAAGAAACCCTTTCAACAAATTGGCGTCGTTGCCGGGGAGATTTCAATTGTGCCAAGTTTTGTTTTTTTAGGGTTTTCGGGAACACTGTCGAGTCGGTAACGACCCTCCTAAGGTCGGTACCGACCCTGTCGGCAAAACCCTAGTTTTTTTTCTTTCTTTTTAGTTTTCGTTTTTGGGATTACTGTAGGCATCTTTACCGACCCCTTAGACCTCGGTACTGACCCTCTCTGAGAACCCCTTTTGATTTTAATCTTGTTATCTTTGTTTCTGTTTTTGTTTTCAGTATATGCCAGTTGGAGGATGCTGACTTGTCTTCGATTCAACAGTCGATTATGAACCTGAGCGATCTTTTCATCGTCGACTACGAGAAAACCGAACAATGGCAACCGCTGAAGAAATTGCTCAACAGATGGCCGACCTCCAAGCTCAGATGGCACGACTACAAGTTGATAGAGATCGTGAACGGGAAAATGCTGCTCGATTACAAGAACAACTAAATGCTACTTTGAGGAATGCAAAGCAATATATGCACCCAGAATTGAGGGTGCTGGAATCAGCAATTGTGCTCCCAGAGATCGACAAAGCTTTTGATATTAAATCTCAATTGATATCCTTAATCAAACGGTCCCAATTTGAAGGGAACCTAACTAAATGCCCAATGGAACATATTAAGAACTTTATTGATTTATGTGACACTACTTCTGCTGACGGTGTTTCTCTTGAATATGGTTTTGTTGAAGGCCTTCATGTGGTATCTTGCAGGAAAGGCCTTGAGCTGGTTAGAAAGCCTACCTCCTAGGTCGATAAGGACTTGGAAAGCTTTACATGACTTGTTCGTGAAAAAGTTCTTCCCTCCAACCAAGACCACAGAGCTTAGGAAGCACATCACCTCCTACCACCAGCTGCCTAATGAGACATTTGTAGAAACATGAGAGAGATTCAAGCAGTTACTTCGATAGTGCCCCACCCATGGGCAACCACCTTATGTGCTCCAAGAGAACTTCTTCCAAGGGATCAGTGTTGCAAAGAAAGACCGCATCAACATGCATACCGATCGCGGTTTCATTGAGATGGATCTCGATGAGGCGTGGGCGTTGCTAGACAAACTCACCAATTATGATGCAATGTATGGCACACAACAAGCCCAACAGCCCCAAAGGAGGATGTACAATCCAAACATGGATATAGATCCGGATGTGAAAGCCCAATTCATACAAGACGAAATCAATAGGCTTAAGAAACAGGTATATTTCCTTAAAACCTCTCAACATTGTCAAGAATGTGGCTCTCAAGCCCATATTACTTCTGCTTGCACTAACATTGAGCAAGTAAGAGCCGTTGAGACCTCTGTTGAAACTAATTACATGAGAGGTCAATATCGAAACCAACCCAGTAGTTTTGACAGGAACGACAACTATCCCGCTTGGGGAAATTACAATCAAGGTCAAGGCCATGCACCTCCACCGCAAGAAAGAAGGCCCGCACCATATAGGCCTCCGGGTTATCAAGAGCCTGCATCTTGGGTGCAAGGTATTCATGACGGAATTAATGGAGTCCGGGCTGATCTCAACAATCAAATGAAAGGCGTACAAGCACAGTGGGGTGAGTTAGAGACATGGAAGAAGAGAGTAATCTCCCAACTTGGCAACCTAGCTGCACAGATTCCAAGACCTCATCAAGGGCAATTACTAGGTCGTCCCGAGGAAAATCCTAGAGGACAAATTGCAGCCATACACCCACGGAGCGGAAAGAAGTTGTCGGATCGTGTTGAGACCAAGGACACAAAGCACGGCGGGGAAGACGAAACCCCAGTTGACACCGTTACCGACCCCCAAGGACGTTAACGACCCTACCAACCCAGGTAAGTCTTCTCAACCGACCCCTCCTCTCAATTACGAGGTCGGTAACGACCCCCCTAGGGTCGGTACCAACCCCTCTCTAGCACCGACCGACCCCCTTATCGATTCGGTAATGCCACGACGGTGCTTCCCGATCAAGTCGTCGTATACCGGACCGACCCGACGTCCATACTCGGCTGGGAGGGATCCCATCAGAAGTGCGTCTAATTAAATCCGAAAAAACAACTATTTAAAAAAACTAATTAATTAATGCAAAATTTGTAAAAATAAATGCAAATTAAATAAAATTTACCCTCCAAGACTCAAACCAACGAGTCTTCGATGTGGCGGAGGAAAAGTCAAACTCCGATGCCTTATCGTCGGGTTGGCCTTGTATGATCTGTGTCGACCACTGCGACACCATGCCCGACGGCTGCAAGCTGCGAGATTTCGAAAAATGTGTTATAACATATTTAAAGGTAAGTCGAACTCTGATGCCTCATCCGCTTGGGTGCCCGTCTCCTCTGTACTAGGATGATGGGCCCCGTCGTCCTCGGAAAAACGTGGTGTGTCCGTGTGGGTCGCCTCGGACGAGATCTCCTCGTCCGGATGAGGAGCTCGTACACATCGACGTGATTCGGACATAATAACAAAACTATAAAAACAACAATAACAACAACAATAACAATATCAACATCATCAATCTAGCTATAACATAAACAACAACAAGAGCAACCAAATCAACAACAACAACAGCTTAAATTTACTAATTCCTCACCCAAAATGAACAACAACAAAAACAATCAAATAAACAACAACAACAATCAACAAAACAACAACAACAACAAAATCAACAACAACAACAAAATGAATAAAAACAACTTCTTCACAACAAGAGCAAGATCCACAACAACAAAATGAGGAAGATCAACAACAAAAGCAACAACAACCGTTTCATCATCATCAACAACAACAAAAACAAAAACAAAAACAACAACAAAAACAACAACAAAAACAAAAACAAAAACAAAAACAAAAACATCCACAACAGCAACAACAACAACAACTTAAACAAGAACAACAACCTAAACAACAACTTCTTCTAGTAAACCTAAACAACAACATAAACAACAACAATTCTCATCAAAATCAACAACACAACTACAATACCAACAACACCAATAACACAACAACATCAAATTCCGGATTTACTACTCACCCTTCCTAAATTCTTAACTAATCAACAACACAACTACAACATCAACAGCAACAACAACTCTTTCAAACAACAACAAATTAGCCCATCAATTCAATATTTATCAACCAATTCCACATTTTTTTTCAAACCCTATCAAAAAATCCCCAAATTTGAAAAAAAAATCATAAGGGATAGGGGTTGTACCTCAAATGTGAGGAGGCGGCAGCTCTTGCTGCGGTGGGCGGCGACGAAGACCGGCGGCGGCGCGAGCTTGGACGGAGCAGGCGAGGGTGGTGCAGAGAAGGTTGAGGCGGACGGGAGGCTCGAGAGAGGACGGGAGGCCCGAGAGAGGCGGTGGCGCAAGAGAGGGAGAGGTGGAGGGCGGTGGCGCGGCGATAACCGGTGGCGGCGGCGCGAGCCTAGACGGAGCAAGCGAGGGCGGTGCAGAGGAGGTCGAGGCAGACAAGAGGCCTGAGAGAGGACAGGACGACCGAGAGAGGCGGACGGAGAGGAGGACGAGGCGGAGGGAAGGCCGAGAGAGAATAAAGAGGGAGGCGGGCGGCGCCGGCGCGTCTGGTGAGGGTTTAGGGAGAGAGAAAGGAATTTCAGACGGAATAGAATGAAGGAGAAGGTGGTTCGTTCTCCTTCTTATTTAGGGTTAGCGACCATATGGCCGCGATATTTAAGTGAATCAGGAATTGGGCCATGACAGAACATTGGAGATCATATGGTCGCTAATTAACGACCATATGGTCGCTAACCCAAAATTTTGGATTAAGCGTCGAAATTTTAGATTTCCCCCCAAATATTTCAAAACTCCCTAAAACGAAAAAAATTGAACTACGCGCTAACAATTGCAATTCCTAGCTGAAATTTTGAGGTTAGTGACCATATGGTCGCCATTAGTAGCGACCATATGGTCGTTATATTGGAGATAGCGACCATATGGTTGTTAAAGACAGTATATGTAAATAAACACTTTTTACCAACAATATTTGGTTTGAGGACTCAAATGGGACAAAACGAACAAGTTCATTGCTTCCACACACCCAAGTTACAAACAACTTCATTATAGCTTACGAATAACACACTTGCTTCTTGTAAAGTAAAAAGATCAACAAACAACTTACTGAATTACAAATTAAATGACAAACATCATTTATTTTTAAGAAGTAACAACCCTAATCTCAACTCCCTCGAGCACGCGAAGCTGCGTAGCCCTTTCGATGGCCTCAATGCGGTCTGTGATATCTTCGCCGTTCAAGAAAAAACGGCAAAATCCTGGTGGTGCTCCGCCGGCAGATGACCTCCAACCAGCGATCGCAACTCTTAATGGGCAATATGGTATGGTGCTCCATACCATATTGCCCAAATGACCTCCAGCCAGATGACCACCACACGCGGGCGGCGCCAGCGCGTGTGGCGAGGGTTTAGGGAGAGAGAGAGAAAGGAATTTCAGACGGAATAGAATGAAGGAGAAGGTGGTTCGTTCTCCTTCTTATTTAGGGTTAGCGACCATATGGCCGCTAATATCGCGACCATATGGTCGCGATATTTAAGTGATCAGGAAGTGGGCCATGACAGCACATTGGAGACCATATGGTCACTATTTAACGACCATATGGTATGATCGCTAACCCAAAATTTTGGATTAAGCGCCGGAATTTTAGATTTCCCCCCAAATATTTCAGAACTCGCGCCATAAATTTCGTTTTAGCGACCATATGGTCGCTAAAACGAAAAAAAAATTGAACTATGCGCTAACAATTGCAATTCTGAGCTGAAATTTTGAGGTTAGCGACCATATGGTCGCCATTAGTAGTGACCATATGGTCGTTATATTGGAGATAGCGACCATATGGTCGTTAAATACAGTATATGTAAATAAACACTTTTACGATGTATATTTGGTTCGAGGACTCAAATGGGACAAAACGAACAAGTTCATTGCTTCCACACAACCAAGTTACAAACAACTTCATTATAGCTTACGAATAACACACTTGCTTCTTGTAAAGTAAAAACATCAACAAACAACTGACTGAATTACAAATTAAATGACAAACATCATTTATTTTTAAGAAGTAACAACCCTAATCTCAGCTCCTTCGAGTACGCGAAGCTGCGTAGCCGTTTTGCTGGCCTCAATGCGGTCTGTGATGTCTTCGCCGTTCAAGAAAAACCAGCAAAATCCCGGTGGTGCTCCCCCGCCAGATGACCTCCAACTAGCGATCGCAACTCTTAATAGGCAATATGGTATGGTGCTCCATTCCGTTATGCTCTCTCTATCCCCACGCACATACACGATTAAGAAATGGATGAGTTTTGGAGCAAAGGCGGTCGTGCGCTTGGAACACGCTCTCCTTTGATGAGCCATTGATCGGATGAATTGGAGATGGAATCGAAGCTTTAGGTGAGGGTTTGATGTTTTGGAGTTGGAGATGAGAAGGATGGAAGACTAATGCATGTTGGAAGGAGATGAAGTCTCCTTTTATGGTTGGAAATGGAGATGAGGATGGAAGACTTGTGATGTGCATGCATGTCTCTTGTCATCAATCTAGCTAGTAAATGATAATATTGTCATCAGAATAGTGTCATCCGTATAGTATTATCAGCATAGTAGTAGAAGATAGTGAATATGAATAGTATTATCCTAATATTATTATCAGCATAGTAATAGAAAGTAGTGAATCCGAATAGTATTATCCTAATAGTATTAAGAGCATGGTGATAGAAAACAGTAAATCGGAATAGTAAATGATAATAATGTTATTAGAAAAGTCAATGAAAATACAATAATGGTATCATGATTACATATCTTCCTTATCTGTATCCGTCTCAATCTCAAACTCCCCCTCAGACGTTTCACTAGACGTATCTGCTTGTTCCTCAACGACATGATCCTCTCCGTTTGGGTCATTTAGCGGACCAAGTGGATGATTATCTTGTGTGCCGTCGATAACTCGTGGAAAGGAAGAATCATGTTGAAATGCCTCTTCAACGGCAACGCCCCTAGAACCACTCTCATGAGGGTCTACGCACGTACTTTCATCGGGCCACACACGTGACTTCACTTTACAGTCCGCTCTCCATTCAGCATCTGCACGCCTCATCTTTGGGTAATCGAGGAAATAAACTTGAGTGGCTTGATGTACTAATATGTAACAATCTTTTGTTCTCAACATTTTATGTCTATGAACATCGACAAGATTTAGGTGAGGGTGAATGCGTGTTCCTCCACGACTTCTAGTGTCAAACCACGAACAATTAAAGACAATAGGGCGCTTTACGGTTGGAGATATGTAATTCGGCTCAATGATTTCCTCTAGCACACCATAGAAGCCTCATCGTCGGTGTTGAAGCTTTGTCCTAGAACACAAACTCCACTACTGTCAGTGGCCCTGGTTGATGCGTGTGCCCTCGTGTGGAATCGATAACCATTCACAAAATAACCAGGATATGTCCTCACTTTTTTAGAGGGTCCACGAGCAAGTGTTGCAATGTTAGGATCTGTAACTGCCGGACTGTCAGCATGCAATTTGAAATCAACATATATACAATTTGAAATCAACATATATACAATTTGAAATTAATTTATGAAATCCTTACATCGGAGTAGAATCACAAGCGAAAGTGTCTTTCCAAAATATTTTGCTCTTCAGCATCGGTTATTGTTGGATTTGATGGCCGCATGAAGTTTGTCAAATAGTACCTACCAAAGAGTAATTGAATGAAATACGTACTTATATACCCTAAACCCCTACTTTATTCAAATCAACATATATAATATTAATTAGTTGAGATTATAGAAACGTACTCAATATAGGGTTCCACTTCGACGCAGTTCATGAGTATGTAAGTTTGGATCACATGGAATTCATCATTTGTGAGGACACGATCACTTGATCTGCTACCCAAGGTTCGACCAGTTGTTGTGAAAATAGACAAATAGCCCGGATCAACCCCAACTGGAAGTGTGCAACTCACGTTACGGGCGATATCCATATAATTACTCGTGACATATGAGCTAAAATAATACGAGCAAAATGTGGACGTCTCCTTAATGAGATAGGCCCTACAAATTGACCCCTCAACGTGGACATTGTTGTCAACTGAGGCCTTCAGCCTTTTTAGGAGCCTACGATATACATTGAAGACCATTTCTTATACAAGTTAATTATATAAATCCAAAATTGTACAACAGCATATAATTGTATGTACCTTTATTTTGGATACATCCATCTATAATTGACAGGGCCACAAAGTGAATCTTCCCGTGGCAGATGAATAGGCAAGTACTCCATTGAATCAAATAAAGCGAGGGGGAAAGATGTGCTCCAGCTTGAAAAAAATTATTGGTATTTCTTTGTGCAATTGCATAACCACCTCAGGCTTCAACTCGTAACATGTCAGGTCCTTGAAGAATGCACTTAGTTGAGCAATGGGCTCCCAGACTTTGTCATCAAGAAATGGTCGAAAAGCAACAAGCATCAACCTTTGCATGAACACATGACAATCATGGCTCTTCGTCCCAAAGAGTCTAAGCTTGTGCAAGTCGATGCAGCGACTCAAGTTGGACACGTAGCCATCCGGGAATTTTACGGATCACAACCAATCTAGAAGCACTTATTTTTCATGACGATCTAGTGCATAGCAAGCCTTTGGGTACCTATTGTCCTCCTCATCAGGTTCCAACTCCGGACGCTTACACAATTCCTTTATATCCTTTTTGGCCGACCACTTGTCTTTCGACTTCCCCAGAACATCAAGAATGGTGAAGAAAATATTATCGAAGACATTCTTTTCAATGTGCATGACATCTAAATTATGTCTTACCAGCAGACTGGGCCAGTAAGGTAGGTCCCAGAAAATGCTTTTCTTCTTCCAACCCGAACCTCTACTGACCGCGACAATGTGCTCATCAGCTCCCACTTCAATTATCTTCATCAACCCCATATTGTTTATCTGGTCTAATATCTCGTATCCATCACGGAGTACCGGGGGACCACGACGTTCCCGTCGACCTTTCTTAAAATCGGTCTTATTGTTTCGGAAGCGATGATCATGTTCTGTAAACCTCCTGTGACAATCAAACCAGCCCATTTTGTGTCCATGAGTTAGCTAAAATGCATCGGTGTCCTCCATGCAATAAGGACACGCTCATTTCCCCGAAGTGCTCCAGCCTACACAAACATATATTTTGTATCACACATTAAATTTCACAAATCATATATGCATGATTATTATATATAATATATAGTTTCAAATTCATTAGCATATGTAAAATTAACAACATACCTGACAACATGGAATATGCCGAGAAGTCACTAATAGTCCATATTACAGCTGCACGCAACACAAAATTCTGCTTCCTCCAAGAATCGTATGTGTACACCCCATTAAGCCACAGATCCTTCAGCTTGGCTATCAACGGCTGCAAGTAGACATCCAACTTTTGCTCCGGACTCTTCGGTCCAGGTACAATAATCGTCAAAAACATAACCTCTACTCGCATACACATCGACGACGGAAGGTTGTAGGGTGTCAGAATCACAGGCCAACATGATTATTGGCGCCCGGACGCCCCGAACGGATTGAAACCGTCCGTGCACAAGCCTAGTCTCACATTTCGTGTTTCTGATGCAAAATCTGGCCACACAGCATTGAAGTGCCTCCATGCCTCTGCATCTGACGGGTGTCTCATCAACCCCATCTTGTACATGCTCTGCATGCCATCTCATGTGTTCGGTAGTCA
Organism: Fallopia convolvulus; assembly: GCA_964016875.1. NCBI lineage: Eukaryota > Viridiplantae > Streptophyta > Magnoliopsida > Caryophyllales > Polygonaceae > Fallopia > Fallopia convolvulus. The sequence continues at coordinate 12,751,030 of OZ024721.1, forward strand.
CCATAGATGCGTACAACCTCTACAACCGTGGAGTTATTGAATCCGTCCGTGCACAAGCCTAGTCTCACATTTCGTGTTTCTGATGCAAAATATGGCCACACAGCATTGAAGTGCCTCCATGCCTCTACATCTGACAGATGTCTCATCACCCCATCTTGTACGTGCTCTGCATGCCATCTCATGTGTTCCGCAGTCACCATAGATGTGTACAACCTCTGCAACCGTGGAGTTATTGGCAAGTAAAACATACGAGAATAGGGAATGAGCTTTGACTTGCCTTGTTTCCATCTAGGATAGTCACATATCTTGCATGTCGCGTATTCTGCATCTGCACCCTAATATATCATGAAAGAGTTTAGACAACAATTAATGGCCTCGTACGGAAGACCGAGACCCTCAACCAGTTTTTTCGTGTTGTAAAACGTGGCTGGTAATGTCGTCTCCAGGTGAGAAACGCATTCGCAAAAATTCGAGATCATGTCATATCTGCGCTCCGTCATCCTTAGCTTAGACTTTAAGCTAAGTAGCTTAGTCGCAGCCTCCAATTGTGTCATATCATATCCAGGCCACAAAGGCCTATTTGCGGCCGACAACATGTCGTAAATACGTTGTGCATCGGGATTGGGCGCTTCATTATAATATTGCTCCCCTTGCTCATGCCTTATATCCTCATTTTGCACGGGATCCTCAGTAGTGTAATGACTTCGGGCATTAAAACCATCATATACCATCTGTTCCATTCGATTATCATTCTCACCATTTATTGGTGGTGCTGGATCAGTACTGCTACAACCTTCATACTCTCTAGACTCGACCAACAATGCAGCGAACATTTCAACTGTCTCCCCGTGCGAAACCCAATGGTAATAGTTAGGAACAAAACCTTCCTTAACAAGGTGATAATGCACATCATCTACAGATTTCAGTTTCTTATTCTTGCACCTCCGACACGGACACCTTAATTCGGATGGGTCATAGGTCGGCATAGATTTGCAGAATTCGATAAATTGCTCTACGCCAGCTAAAAACTCGTTGTTCAAAAAACCATCTATATACACACATACATCCACTCAGTCATTTTTCCTTTCTGCAATTCAGTATAAGAGTATAATTAATTTAACTCGGGTTCATATAAGCCTGTTTTTGGCGACCATATGGACGCTAGTTAGCGACCATATGGTCGCTATGACGTAGATAGCGACCATATGGTCGCTAATTAGTGTCCATATGGTCGCCACATACAGTATATCCGAACATATATATATATAATATAACCAATTGCTATATGCTATATGAATTTAACGATTCTGTAACACAATATCTTATAATTATATAAACGAAAACTTTCTACCGACAATATTTGTCTAAAAAATATAATGATGGAATAAAATAATAGAAATAAGTTTTAAATACATACCTTTAGTGAAGCTGACGGTAAAAATTGACGGAATTCCTTCCTACAATCAATTCAGATTTGTGATTGATTGTTTCTTTCTTTTATGAATATTTTGGAAGACAACTATGTATATATGAGGTTGTGTGAATGCAGCAGAATGAGAGTGAAGTTTTTACAACCTAGGTATATATGCTTAAATGACGGCAATTTTACCAAATACTGTTTTTAGGGACCAAGTGATCGCCAAAAACACGGGAAATCACCCGCCAAAATTGATGTTGCCCGCCAAAACATCTGATCCATGTCAACGACTATGTGGTCGCTATATGTTGCGACCATGTGGTCACTGGTGTGGTGCAGACCACATGTTCACTACAAATAGAGACCACATGGTCGCGGATATGGGTTCCATATATAGCGACCATTTTGGTCGCTAATTGCTGGCGGGAAAATTTCTTGCGTACTTACTGCCACTATATAGGGTCGGCGACCACGTGGACGCCCTCTTTAGCGACCACGTGGTCGCTAATTTGGTTTTATTTTTTGTCCGTGTTTTGACGTCCACATTAGCGACCATTGGCGTCTATATGGTCGCTAATTAGCGACCATATTATGTGGTCCTAAAATATGGTCGCTAAATCTACAGAATGGTGTAGTGTGTTTTGATTGTTTTTAGCCATGAATCTTATCTCTTGTTCTTAAATCCTTGAAACGAAAGTGGATAAGGAATTTCTCGTTCATGGTTAAAGCGAAAGTAGAAATCTTGAATCAGAATAGTCAATTAGGGTTTTGAAGCGAAAGCAGATCAATTCTAGTTGAAGTAGAATAGATAGATAGTAAAGTTTATTGATTGAACGAAAGTTAGTTGATTTACTTGCTTAGTTAACGAAAGTTGACGACTTTATATGATAAAAGCATGATCTTTGTGTTTTATTGGCATACATGATTGTTGTTGTGATGATACCTAGACCTTAGAATTTCCTCTCATATTGATAAAAATCTAACCTTTTTGCTATTACTTGCGCGCTAAGTAAGACAAAACTTGATATTGACTCTCCCGTGGACGAAGCTGACTTCGCTATACACATGCAACGGGGTCTTGATTATAAATTTATTTGTTGTCAAGAAACTCATAAGCTACTTTAATTAAACATTAAAACAAAATCAACTGAATCTCCAACTGTTGGTTTCCTACACGTTGAGACTCCAACTCATTTGACTGTTCATTTCGTAACAGTTCCTAAAAGTTCAACCCATAATTAATTGCATTTAAAGACCTAAACGCTCAACCGATGGCGCGCTGGTTTCTTTGTTTTGTTGTACCTTCCTTCAAAAAAAGAAAAGATTACAATATATATCACCATATTTAATGCCATATGACTATATACATCCACATATTTAATAGCATCCAATGTACTAAACGTTCAGCCCATGGCTAGTTTATTTAATTTGTTGTACCTTTCTTCAAAAAAAAAAAGATTACAATATGTTTGACTTGCTTTAATGTTGTGAGTAATGAACCTTTCAATTCCATCAACATTTGTTCAACCCTATAAATTTTTAAAATTGGAGAGAAACCCTTTTAGCCAATTAATGCCCATTTAATTAATAAAAAATTTCATGCACAAACAAATAATATGATAATGATTATATATTTTGGATAAAAGAAAAAAAATATAAACACATAATATGTAACCCTCATGAATCCCCCCCCCCTCCCCCTTCATAATAATTTTACGATTTTTAGCAGATAAATTAATGAATTAAAATGTACATAAAAATGTGTCTTTATACTAAAAGAATATTTAGTTTTTTAAGGAATAGAATATATTAGTTATTCAAGTTGAATTTTTATATACTAATAAAATTAAGTTGTTAACCCTTATGTTTTGAACCTCTAATTTATTTAATAAAATAATTTATAATAAGCTTATGGTATTTTGGTGATTTAGTATAATAAAATAACATAAAAAGATGAAATTCACCATTTGTAACTCTTTTAATATTCTTTCAACTATGAATATTAAAAAAATGTCTAAGGTAAACTATTCAGATATATTAAGTGCCCTAAAGTCAATTTTTTGAACAAGAAACGTCTATCATCACACACACACACATGCGTTGATTACACAAATTAATGAGTAGAATTTACATGTCTATGAAATTTTATTAGCCCAAAACAATTCATCACACCAAAAAAACGGTCATGGCAAATAAATTTGTATATGTGTATTCCTTTAACGCATGTTCTATTCAAATTATTATTCTTATTAATTATTCTTATTAATTTCTTACCAAAAAATATTCTTATTAACTCTTAATCCTCCTTTAAATACACAGTGATGAATGACAATGGAGATTGGGGATCAAATCCCTCTAGATATGAAGGTATAAAGGCAAAAAAATATGAAAAGAGATATGGAGAGACAAAAAAATAAAAAGATGAAAGTTTAGTTTGTTTGATTTATTCGTGATCAATTCAAAAGCTAAGACTATCATAGGACTATAGGAGTCACTTTATTAACCTTTTTCTAAGCTAACCAAACCATGTATTTGTATTCTGATATGTTCATGCATGGTCGATTTGAAGCGGATCAAAGTGTACTATTACAAAAAAGATACTTAGTTGCCGAAAGATGATATTGCAATGATTAGTTTGTTAATTGCATATATGATGGATTTCGACGCTACACCAAAAACAGGTTAGTACGGAATTGTTGAGAGTATATTGTTTATAGTTCATTTGCATTTTTTAACATAAATATTTAGCCCTTTACTAATTGTGTAGAAATTCATTTCATCATATTACCTAAGATGAATGTTTTATTTAACTTCCATTTCCCATATATGCTTTTAAAATTCTACATTATCCTAATTAACTCTCTTTTTTCTTAGGAACTTTTGGTGGAAGTGTGACTTATTTGTAAAGAGGTTTGCGAAATTTTAAGGAAATAAACAAAATTTTGAGAGATATAGGCAAGGGATAATTTTGACTTTTATATTGAAAAATCATAATCACCTTGAAACAACTAATTATGATAATAAAAAGATTGTAGAGTAGTATACATGGTCATATTGTTTCATTAAAATATCTCATTTGTTTATACAGATACTTTTTGCACCTTTTATACGTCATATTGTTTCCATTCCAAAAATTTATCTTATTGTATATCATAAAATAAGTAGTACACATGATCTTTAATGTACATCATATGAATTGATAAATTATAAATTTTGTCATTAGATAGGCATGCATGCAATATTTAATGACAAATTTTGTTTTGTGGCGCATACGAAAAAAATTTCATATTAGGTGTGCATATTTAAAGTACTAGGTTTTAAGAAAGCAACAATTTTTTACATATGCATTCTTATTTCATACACAATCAGACGTCTCAATTGTTTTAACTATTATGAACTTAACCCACAAAAGTATAATTTATAAAACAATAAAAAAGTATCTAAAATTAAGCAAATGCAAAATACATGTCCCATGCGTACGCACGAGCGTCGGGCCTATAAATTTAATATATGAGATGCATAAGTAAGAGATGCATAAGAAAACAACATTTATAAATTTAATGAAAATATATAAGCTTTTCTAGTTGTTTTTAGTGATTTTTTTGGAAAAAAAAGTGTTTTTGGAAAAAAAATAGTTTTTTTTAGAAAAAATATACTATGATGTTGGGATTTGGAAAAATATTACAAAATTAGAGATGGTTTTGTGATTTTTTTTCTTAAAACTAAATATATATGGATAAATAACATTATAGTCTATAAAATTTCACTAGAAAATAGAAATAGGTGCTTTAATTAAATAAATTATATTATAAAAGGTGATTTTAATTAAAAAATATTATAAAAAGGGAAAATTCGTTTTGGTAGCCTTGCCTTTTCCTTTTGGTCCTAAGAAAAAACTTATTCATTTTGGTACCCCTAAGGTTTTAGCTTTTTCAATTGGTGTCCCTCTTCCATTCAAAATGATTAAATTCAAGTCCGTCATTTTGTTCCTCAAAATTAAGTTATAGTAGAATTTAAATCTTAAAAACCCCAAATTTATCATCTAATCATAACAATTCAAAAAAAAAATGGTTGTTTTAAAAAGTCGAATCCTACTATTTTAAGGGAGGAGAACACAATGATGGACTTGAAATTTGAATTTAATAAATTCAAACCAAAGAGAGAAACTAATTAAAAAAGCCAAAACCATAAAGATGTTAAAGAGGAATAAGTTTTTTCTTAAAATACTAAAAAAACAAAAATTCAACTACACTAAAAAAAAAAGTTTGGTTCAAATGAAAAAAACTCTTTATCTTGAAAAATGAAAAGTACACTACAAAGTACGAAAATTGTATTACAAAATATAAAAAATATAATCCGAAAAGTGTACTACAAAAAATACGAAAATTGCATTGCAAAGTACGAAAAGTGCAAATGCGAAAAAGTGCATTCCGAAGTAGGAAAAGTGCATTACGAACTAGGAAAAGTCCATTTCTTTTCATTTTTTAGGATAAGAGTTTTTTTTTTTCATTTGAACCAAATACACAAAAATTTACTATAAAAAATAATTTTTTTATTTTTTTTCGGTAATATAAAAAATAAGTGAGCTCGTTCACGAAAAATCCTCACGATCTCTATACATTACTTTGTCCATTCTCTTTCAACAATTCAACCCAGCCACCTTGTATAGCAGCGACGGCGCCACAAGAATGAGAAGAGTCTGCGTTTGCAATCGCCATGAATGTCAGGAGCTTCTTCCACAAGATTTCCACCGCCTTGAGTAGTTCATCCAATTCTGCCTCCAGAGGTAGCATCTCTAATCTCTTCAAAGCCCTATATGTCTTCTCTTTTAATTCATCCTCATTAGCAAGTTTCTTGACGCTCTCCGTCGTTTGTGATGTGTCGATAAGCAGATTTAGAGGAGATTGCAGCTCGGGAGCAGAAGCACTTCTCCTACAAAACGCTTTCCAGGGCCACCGATAAGTTTAACGCTAATCGCAAGCTTGGAGAGGGCGGATTTGGACCCGTCTACCGGGTACTCCTACTTCTTTAATCTTTCTGTTCAATAGGCCGGAGATTTGGGGAATTAGGGTTTGAGTTTTAATGTTTAGGATTACAAGGTATACAACTTTAAATTACGTTTCGAAATAGAATTACTAGAAGTCTAGAAGGGGTGTTAAACTTCCTACAAAGGATGTCTCGTTTGCACTCTGTAGATCATATTCACAAATTACCTTTAATATGTTTTTCATTATTTGGTGTCATGCTAGTAGGAATTGGTATCATGTAGCCCATGTGCTAGCTAATTTAGAGTTATAGGAGGATACTTGTATTTTGGAATCCATACTTCCCCGATATTGTAGGTAATGTAATATGATTTTAATTCTGTCTGAACAATTGCAGGGGAAGTTGGAGGATGGAAGAGAAATCGCGGTCAAGAAACTTTCTCAGACTTCAAAACAAGGCAAGAAGGAGTTTCTGAACGAGGCTAGATTGCTGTTGCGTGTTCAGCACCGTAATGTTGTTAACTTCTTGGGGTATTGTGCTCGTGAAGAGGACTTTCTTCTTGTCTATGAGTATGTTCCTCACGAGAGCCTTGACAAGTTTCTCTTTAGTAAGTTGTTTGCTGATTCCTTTTTTTTTTCTTTGAGCTTCTTATAGTTTTGGTGGTTATTTTGATGGTTCTTGCTGGATTCATATGCCTCAACTACTTGTATACTTGTATGTGCCTGAGTGGAGTGGTATTGACTTTTGAGATAGAATTACAAGGAACGAGAATTAACTTTGCAAAAAGGAAAGGGATGTGCTAATGATGGTTTGATTTCCGGTAATGATGTGAATGATACTGAGATCAAGCTGAGAAAAACGGCAAGTACTAAGCAAATGTCTTCATCCTGTTTTCATTTAAAGCATTTTTGTCATTCAAGCCACATATTTATGTTTGAATTTTGCACATTTCACTCCCATTTTGAGTAATTATATATCATGTTCATTTAGGATATATACAAGATAATGTTTGGATTCCCCATTCTAGAGGTTAGTGCTCTTATTTATAATGGGAGAACCCCTTAGGTCACTAATAAGGTGACATAGCAAAACCCTCTCACAGCCTAATGGCTAATCTCTGTATGGTCTAGAAACCACTTACTTTCATTTTTGCACTGCTTGTCTTTCTGTCTTCTAGCTTTGTCTTATTTATCACTCTTCAAAGCACAAGTGTTTGTTTGTTTATAATGCTTTTCTTGCACTTCACATTGTACTGTGATTATTATATTTCTTGTAAGCTGCATATTTGTGACAGGAGTTTTTTGTCTGAACCTGCTCTTAGATTCTTGCACTGTCATATAGCGTCTGTTTAAAATTTTGTTTTGTGTAGTCTAACATTATAAAGTCGTAGGTTTTTTCTTAATGGCAAAGGGGTCATAAATTTTACTCCGTAATGTTTTGGCAATTAATTTAGGAGTTTATGAAGAGAGAAAACAAGGGACTTAATTCTTATATTTTGTAGTCAAGAATCTCGATTTAATAAGGCCATGATTCATGTATATTTTGGCATACTGTTACTGTGGAGAAATTGTCAGTAGGTATGATGATAATAAGAACTTGGACAACCACATGCAAAATATACCTTTTTTCAAAATATAAATTCTGAGGACCTGGTCAATATTGCATTAATAAAGGACACTATCCCATCCATATATTTGGAGTTGTTGAGTTATGACTAAGCAAACTCTTGAATTTCTTCTGATTTGTTCTTATGGAGATTTTTCTGTTGATCCACTTTGACCCAGAACCTGGTAAAAGAGAGGAACTTGACTGGAAGAAGAGATATGGCATAATATTAGGAATTGCAAAAGGTTTGCACTACCTCCACGAAGATGCTCACTCTTGTATCATCCACCGTGATATCAAGGCTAGCAATATCCTGCTAGATGACAAATGGGCTCCAAAGATAGCAGATTTTGGCATGGCCCGCCTTTTCCCTAAGGATGAAACCCATGTAAATACAGGCATAGCTGGGACCAGGTACAACTTCATTGCTTCTCTTTCCATCTCTATCTGCTATTCTCATCTGACTATTCTGTTTGGTTAATTATGAATTTATGACAGTGGTTATATGGCTCCTGAGTATTTAATGAATGGACAGTTGACAGTGAAGGCTGATGTATTCAGCTTTGGAGTGCTAATACTCGAGCTGGTTAGTGGCCGAAGGAATTCTTCAGTCAGCATGAGCCCTGATGCTGACAATTTACTTGGTTGGGTAATGTCCCTATTTTATTTCTTCAATGAACCCATTTCATATCCCTCACAAATGTGTTGAATCAGATCAATGCTCTACCAATCGGATTAGATGTAACCTTTTTTTTCACGTTTCTAGAAATGTAAAACTAGAGTTTCAAGAAACTAGAGTTTCTAATAGGAAGAAGGTGAAGAAGTAACTTGGATGTGTTTGAAATCCCAAAATAGTGCATTTTATTGCATTAAATGTTAATATCAATGCAATATTACACAATTTTCTGCATTTTGTGATTTTCTGACTTGTTTAGTTTGTTTTTTAAGAAACTCTCATATCCTTTGTTGGAGATTGTTAATGAGTATCAACTGTGCTTGAGATTTCCTTTGTTGTTTGCTCTGCTTATATGATCCTATCAGGCTTATAAGATGTTCCAAAAAGGCAGAAGCTTAGAAATCATGGACCCAACATTAGCACCAACAACCACAACAACAGAAGATCAGGTTGCCTTATGCATCCACATAGGCCTTCTTTGTGTCCAATCTGACCCATCACTCCGGCCCACAATGGAACGGGTTGGAGTGATGCTGACCAAGAGACCTACCAATCTCGAGGGGCCCACGAGACCCGGCATTACCAATGTCAGAGTGTATCACAGATCGAGCCGGCCCACCTCATCATCTTCCAATGCTACCATGTCAGCTTCATCCTCCACCTCGGGATCCCAATTCACCAACACCAGTACCAATAGTACCCATGCTAATACTGCCAGTGTTGGCTCTATTACCACCACCATATCATCTGCTTATAGAAGTTCTAGAGCCGGATTGGTGGACAGTCAGGGAGAGCGTCCTATGGAGCCCTAATAGCTTGATTACATTCGTTCATTTTTGTTATATAGGTGGAGATAAGGGAGGACTTTTGGGTTTTAGTTGAACATTTCTGTAGTGTTTGCTTATTTTTGTGTGAATGAGTTCCATTTGGCAGCAGGTATAGATAGGAAAATAGGGTACATAGCTATTAGCTTTCAGTTTTCATATCAGTATTACAGTATACAAGATTACAAGTATATTGAGAGAAGGGATTTGGATTCAGTGAGGTTATTGTTTCAACTATGCTGTTAGATTTGACAAGAATTTAACTATGGAAGTTGATTATTGCTTAAGAATCCGAAGGAATGAAGTGTGAATATCTTACAAGCATCAAATTTGGTTGGTTTGATTTTTTTTATTTTTTTTGTAAACTGGTTGTTTTGAAACTTATTCTGTGCATCAGGTTAGAATTATAATTGACCAAGATGAAATAGTCGCACAATAGTCAACGTGGATTCTGTTTGCACGCGTAATTAGAGCTTACTAGTTGTCCCCGTCGTGCAGGGCACGACTATGACTCGATATTTTTTAGATATACGATAAAAAAGATATTTATAAATAAAATATAATATAAATTTAATGTAAGTAATTTATTGCCCGTAATATGTATAAAATTATTTTTTAAAATAAAATAAAATAATTATAGATTATTAAGTTTAAAATTGAGAATAAACATTATTAATATAAAATAATCTACATTGCTCATTTTCCTTAACAACATTTGATAAATAGGTTTAATTTAAAAGAAGGAGATAAAATATGAAGAAAATAAAGCAAAAAAGATATATTTTGAAAATATGTAAGAGATGAGATTGAGCATATATATTTTATTGGCTTATAAGGAAAAAAAATCCAACCATTAAAATTTTTTAGTTAAGATATTATCTCCTACCAAAAATTAAGATATTATCTAAATTTGAGAAATAAAAATAAATTTTAATTAAGTGGAAAAAATTTGCCATGTGGAATATGAAGTGGAAAGAATAATTAATATATATAGTAGATATGCTAGAAACTTCCAAAATTACAATTTGAATTCTTTCTAAAATATTGAATGATATTATAAGATTTGTTTCCAAAACTACCAATTTATTTGTATAATTTCTATGAATTAATGAGGAGATGACACGTGCCAAAATCAGATGTGGCGGATTTTAGGAATGACATGTGACAAAAGATGATGTGGCGCAATGTGGTGGCTCCAAACCTTATTGCTTTTATATGTATAGTAGATTACATGAAAAATCGAAGAGCTGAAAATTTCCTTTCTGTTATAATATTTATTATATTATTATATTTAGATGTACAATTGAAAATCCTAGTTTGTATTCTCTATATAAATGCCCCTATGGGTAACCTAATAAGATGGATCTGATCTCTCTCCTTTCCCCATATTTTCTCTCTATTCTCTCTAATTTATAACACGTTATCAACACTAATTGCTTAAAATCTTAATAACCTTCTTCAACTCAAAATCTGTACGGCTCTCTGCTATTATTGTTTCGGTTTCGATATTTGATTCTTGCATGTTTCTCTTTTCTATCCTTCATAATGACATAGTGATTTGCTTTGTTTTTATGTAGAATATTTCACATTAATTTCTTAGTACTTGTTTTTCGAGATGAATTCTACGTTCTTGATCCCAAAATATTTTGCTATAATAATCTCCCCTTGTGCGGTGAGCGTGGATCGAACGTACACGCGACCTTCAGATTTACACTCTTAGTAGAGAAGTATGTACATGATATGCATATATGAATTGTGTGATGAATAATTACATACATGCTCATTCTTTTATCTACTTAAGAAATTTTATGAATTTGTTCGTGTTTATATATGTATAGCAATTGGTGTTTTCTTATAACCTCTATTGTGCATGTAATTCATGTTCTAATTATTTATATTATACATCCGAATTATATTATATTAGTTTGTGTATTTATAATTATGGAATTATACACTTTGAAGTGAATGTATTTATAAACAAATTTGTCCTCTGTGAGATAAATTATATAAACATATAAAGATAATATTATCACCGAAGTGATAATTATAATATTTATTCCCTGAAGTGAATGAAACATCAATATATAGTCACTGAAGTGATTATGTCCATTCCTTGAAGAGATTGGAACATCATTCTATTATCCATGAAGTGATAATTATTTCCTCTTGAAGAGTTGAATTTACAAATAATATTATCCCTGAAGTGATAATTATTTCCTCTGAAGAGTTGAATTTACAAATAATATTATCCCTGAAGTGATAATTATTTTCTCCTGAAGGGTTGAATTTACAAATAATATTATCCTGAAGTGATAATTATTTCCTCTTGAAGAGTTGAATTTACAAATAATATTATCCCTGAAGCGATAATTATTTGCTCCTGAAGAGTTGAATTTATAGATAAAATTATCCATGAAGCAATAATTATTTCCTCTGAAGATTTGATTAAATGTACAAAACAAGATTGTCCCTAAAGTGATAATCCTCATTCCTTGAAGTGAATGAAACAATCTATTTTATCCTTGGAGTGATAATTCTTTTTCCCTAAAGTGAATGAAACAATTTTTATATTTTTATACTTGGAGTGATAATTTCCATCCCCCGAAGTGGATAAAATAAATCAAATAATCCCCAGAAGTGGATGAATATAATAAAAGTTCCTACTCCTTGGAGTGAGTGGTGATACTAAAGTCGTCTCTTGAAGTAAATGACATGATTCATGTGCAAATTGAAAAAGAAAAATATCATCTCCAAAAGTAGACGATAAAGTTCATATGACAATATTATCTCTTGAAGTAGATAATAAAATGTCCACATGGATATCACATCCTGAAGTATATGACTAAAAGGTCTCATTGAAATCACATCCTGAATTATATGATTGAAAGATCTTATGAATAATCACATCCTAAGTATGTGATGGAAAGAAGTCTAGAAGACTTCGTATACAATCTCTTGTCTCCAGAAGTTGACAATATTTTATGATACTTTATTTCTTTATTTATACTTTTCAATTTAATTATTTATGTTATTGCTTGTATACATTTTTATTTGTTCTTAAAGTTAAAACTTGTCATCTCCTGAAGCAGATGCTAGTATATGTCCAGTAGAGATAATTTGAAATCATCCCCGAAGAGATGAAATAATAAATCTCGTTACTCCCTGGAGTGAGTAATGATAGAAAATATCACTTCCTGAAGAAGATGATAAAATTTATGTGACAATGATCATCTCCTGAAGTAGATGCTTTTTATACATAAGAGTATTATCCCTAGAAGTGGATTTAAATACAGAACTTATTACTTCTTGTAATGTTTTAAGAGATAACTTATTCATTGTCACATGAAATTGACAAATAAGATGTTTGAGAGAATTATGCAGCACTTCAAATTTCAGTAGATTTGTGCTAAGCTATAATGTCATATCATCAACTCCATTCGAGTTTGAAGAATCGAATTTTGACAAGTCGAGATCGTTATAAACTCTTGGAGAGTTAAGAGATCTTATACCAAACCATGTACTCTAGAAGTAGTACAATGAATGTGGATCGTCACAATATTCAGAACTATATCTAAATGACCACCTACCTAGCATGAACTAGAAGTTCAAGGTCATGTTTGACCAACCTCTTGCATGCCGGAAGCATGCCTCCTCTGGAAGAGGGTGTGAAAGAGGTTACGGTATATTACGCATGCGGCCGTTAGTCATGGTTATGACTTATAGCTAGGACGTCGTGGGTTAATTTGATGTCCAAAAGAACATCTAAGATAAGGGATATCCCATAAGTGATGTAATTGATCATTAGTCTTGCACCAGTTGTACAAACACCACACCTTATAGGCATAAGTGTGGAGATCGGTCTAGTATAATAAAAGTTCTGATTGCATCCATTTTGAGGCATCTAATTTTGATATGAAGATAACAGTTTATCTGATATGAGTTGATGAGCTCCCAAACTTATGTATGGATCACCAACATTTTGAAGGGTGTCACACCACACAATATTTGAAAACCAGAAGTTTTCACAAGTCATGCGCAAATTTTGGTTTGAAGGTTATGATGACTCTAGAAGAGTATATCCCATTGAACAATGTAATCTCACTAACTGGAAGTTAATTAATGATAAGATATATATGTGACATGATTAACTTGGTCACTCAAGAGAAATAATAATGCACATGATCGGTATAGGACCGAAAGATCTTGACACTTGAAGTCTCTTTCTAAGAGTGACCTTGAAAGGCTTGTGATCTTGGCAAGTTAGTAGCAAAGCCAGCATAATATGCAAGTAAATACAAAGTCTCATATGCTCCTTGACTATGTTCAAGTGATATAAGAGGACATATTACATCGCCATATGAACCATTGTGGATTAATCATATAATGTTGAAAGATGTCTCAACCCATTGGTTCCATTGAAAAAGGAGGGGAATGAAAATAAATTAGTGTAGTGGTTGAGCATTGAGTAGCTCTCACACACATTCACAAAACGACCTAGTAGAGTCATCAATAATGCCGCACAATGAAAGTTGGGATTAGACGAAGCTTGTCTTTAGAAGAGATTAAATGCTTTATATGTCCTCCACCTCCCTGAATGATTGTTAAGTAATGCCGCATAATGAAAGTTGGGATTAGACGAAGGGTTTGGGTCGTTATCGTTTATAAAATACCTAGAGCTTATAAGCGGTGATCAATATATTGCTCGGTATTAAACGTATCACTTTGGCGAGGTGAAAAATCCCAACTTTAGGGGGAGAATAAAGTGAGACTAGAAATTAAGAAATTGTATGGGATGCAATGTATTTTAATGTTGGAGAAAGCTAAACCAGAAGTTTAGCGAATTTTATAGCTCATGTTATTTATCAATGTCATGAAAGTGACTAAGTCACAAACACCAACTGAAAATGCGTCAGCTCATTTGGAGATTCCAGAAGTAACTCCAAACCAACACATAAGCATGCTTGAAGCATGAGAGACATTTTCAGATTTAAGGATACATTCCCCAGAAGAGGAAAGAGCCAATTACATCCTAAAAGGATGATACGTCGACTGGAAATAAACATGAAGATAGAACTCCTGAAGAGATTCTATCTAAATACTCTAAAAGCAAAGAAAATGGCATGAGCGACAATTTGGAAATGTCGATTAATTATGTAAGTATCGGTATAAGGTATCGGGAAGATATCTTTGCTTATTCAGTTATCATAAAAGTCATTGGAGAAGATGAAAATAATCCCCAAACAATGGAGGAATGTCGACATCGAAATGGTTGGAAAAGCTGGAAAGCAGAATTGGATTCGTTAAACAAACTAGGTGTTTTGAGCCTGAAGTTCCAACACTAGAAAGTGCAAAACTAGTCTGTTATAACTAGTTGCACAAGGGTTCTCACAAAAACCTGGAGTGGATTACATGGAAACGTATTCACCAGTAGTGGATGCAATGATACTCAGGTTCCTTGTTGTTGTAGCCGTTGTTGAAACGTATGAAAATGCAACTTATGGATGTGGTAACAACATACCTATACGAGTCATTAGACGCCGACATATACATGAAAATCCCAGAAGGATTGAAAATTCCTTAAGCATTTAAGCCACATCACATGTATTCCATTAAGCTTAAAAGGTCACTTTATGGATTGAAATAATCAAGCAGAATGTGGTACAACCGCCTTAGCGATTATCTACTAAGGCAAGGGTTTGTGAATGAACAAATAAGTCCCCATGCAGTCATTGTTGTTCATGTTGATGGTCTAAATATAATTGGAACTCCAAAAGAGGTCAGATTAGCAACTGATTACATGAAAAGAGAATTTGAAATAAAGGACTTAGGAATATCAAGTAATGTCTCGGCCTACAGTTCGAGCATAGAAATGGAATAAAAGATCCATTGAATTTGACGAAATCACATTCATTAAGTGCACCAATAGTACTATGGTGCTAAGTGTGGAAAATGGCTCATTTCGTCCTGATTAGAAAGTGAAAGAGATATTTGGTCTTGAATTACCATATCTTAGTACAATAGGTGCATTAATGTACCTTGCTTCACTACCTCAATAATGTCATTTGATGTGAAAATGAGTTTTTGTCTCCCTAAACCTAAAATAAAGACTATTGGTCCAAAAGTACCAATCTTCTACAAAAGTTAGTGATGACATATATTTATTGCATAAAGATTGTGTTTAACCGAGGGGGAGCATTATTATACGACTGTACTCTTTTTCCCTTGGTTTGGGTTTTTATCCCACTGGGTTTTTCCAAACAAGGTTTTTATTGAGGTAGTTCGTCATAGAAGGTCTTTGATGAGACAATCTCGGCCTGAAGTTCGAGATATGTGAAAGAATGGAGTTTTTATCCATCCATCAAATCAGGTTGAAAGGAGCCAACAGTGATATATGAAGAGAATTCGACATGAACTGATCAACCAAAGTACATATCATCAAGTGCTCTCAAACTACAAGATTCAACCCAAAGGCAATATGGATGCTCAATTTAGTCAAGCAAGGAGAATATATTTCAAGTTGAGAGGAAGACTCAAAACTGCACTCTTTTTCCCTTAGTCTTGGTTTTATCCCATTGGGTTTTCCGGACAAGGTTTTTAACGAGGCAGTTAGTAATGTACATCTAAGGGGGAGTGTTATAATATTTATTATATTATTATATTTAGATGTACAATTGAAAACCCTATTTTGTATTCTCTATATAAAGGCCCCTATGGGTGACCTAATAAGATGGATCTGATCTCTCTCCTTTATCCATATTTTCTCTCTATTCTCTCTAATTTATAACACTTTCGAGAATTCCAGTATTAGAAAATAACAAACTTCCCATTAAATAACACACGGACTTTATAAATTTTGCTCATGCGCATACAATAATAATTCTAATTTTGGTATATCTGGATATTGTTTGTTAATTTGAATTTTTTTAATAGGGTTTATTAATTCTAATTTAGGGAATAGTTTTGAAATAATTTCTAAAACTAGTATTGTGATTGTGTGCCCATGGGCACACATTAGCCAAACTCAATAACAGATACACTTGTTGAACATGAAAAGCGAGATTATATTGTACGACTACTCATTGGTTCGGGTAATTCGGTTTTTACATGAAAACCGAACCAAACCAAACCGAACCGAACCGATCCAAGCTACTTCAGTTCGGTCCTCAGTTCAAGATTTTGGCTAGTTCGGTTTTCGGTTCGGGTAAACCGATCTATTTTAATATAAAAATTAAAAATTAAAAAAATACCCTTACTAAGCCTTACCCATGTAAAGATGTAACCCTTAAATCCCATTTGCAAGTTCTGTTTGCTTTTTTTTTATCATTTTGTAAGTTTTAGTTCGAATGGTTTGAATGATTTTAATTCAAAATGATACAAATAGCATATGTTAGTTCGGTTTTTTAGGTTTAGTTTGGTTTTTTAGGTTTGGTTCGGTTCTAGTTCGGTTCGGGTCAAAATTGGTTCGGTTTAGTTCGGTTCTAGTTTGGTTTAGGGTGTTATGTTCTATATTTTGGATCGGCTTTGTACCTAATCTTCTAATTCGATTCCTACCTGAACCAAACCGAACCAAACCGGAAAAAAACCGAACCGAACTTATTCGGTTCAGTCCTCGGTTTCGAAAATTCTGAAATTCGGTTTTCGGTTCAGTTCAGTTTTCCTCGGTTCGGTTCAGTTTTGGACCGATGAACAACCCTATTATATTGGGGTCTAAATAAAAATGGATAATTTTCTAATAACTTACGACCGACCACCCAAAACCAAATCGATCTCCTTTTTTCTTAAACATATACTATAATATAATTTTTTAATAAGGAAAGTGATTAGGGTGGCCACTAATAAACTAGTGGTGGCCCTAGGACATCCTGTCGGATAAGAGTATGCAAATCCGAATCAATTGCAAGCGGGATAGAAGTGACACGTTGGAAGGAACCAACGATGAGGTCCTGATGTCCGCCTTTTTAGTCATGTTTTTAGGGAGTGTTTTTGTGTCTTTTAGTCTTTTTCTTTAGTTTTGTGTTTTGTTTTGAGTCGTTTGTGTAGGTTTTCGTATTTTCATGAGATATGGAGTCTACATAAGCTTTGGTGGTGTTTTGTAGATTTTTTTGGAGCTGTTTGGAGCATTGCAAGAGAGGGTGGACAAGCTATGAAGAAGATTTGAGTTGATGAGCTAAGGAAGTAGGGCAAAGAAGAGTGAAATCATGAAGAGGGGTGAAGAAATCGACCCAAGATCGAGCTAGGAAGGGGTCGTGCACGAACCAAGATGAGGAAGCTAGAAGAATGCTCTCAGGACCGACCCAATCAGGGTAGTGCTCGACCCAAACAGAGAGAGGAACCCTCAGGACCGACCCTATTAGGGTCGTGCACGACCCATTTGGGTCGTGCGTGGCACCGACTTTCTCCCTATTCCGAGATATTTGTGATTTATTCTATCTTTGTATTTTAGGAAGGTTATTTTATCTTGTTTCCTAGTTGAATTAGGACTCCTTTTCTTCTATAAAAGGAGGTTAAACCCTTTGTTTCAGGGGGGGAGGAACCAACAACGGTCTAGGGCCCGAGGGGCACGTTAGAGGAGGAGGAAGAGAGAGAGAGGAGGCGAGAGAGAAGTTGGTAGGAGAGGATATAGAGTAGAGATTGGTGTTGCTTGGAGAACAAGTTTGTTTTGAATTCAAAGTTGTAAGCTTTTCCTTTTTAATTCAGTTTTGTTTTCAATTATTATGCTTGGTGAGTAGTTTTCCTCTCTAAGGTTGGGGTTGAACCCAACAATGGTTGTGCATGCTTTCTCTTGATCATGATTTGATTGTTTTTATTGCATGAATCTATTCTCTTGCTCTTAATCCTTAAAGCGAAAGTGGATTGGAATTTCTCGTTCATAGTTGAAACGAAAGCGGAAACTTTGAATCAGAATAGTCAAATTAGGGTTTTGAAGCGAAAGTGGATCTATACTAGTTGAAGTAGAAGAGATTAGATAGTAAGTTTATTAATTGAACGAAAGTTAGTTGATTTACTTTCTCTAGTTAACGAAAGTTAGCGCCTTTATGTGATAAAAGCATGATCTTTATGTTTCATGAGTGTTACCATTGCATGATTATTGTTGTGGTGATAGCTTTAGCTTAGAATTCCTCTATCTCTTGCTAAATTCCTTAGATTTAATTGGTTGCTTGCGCTCTAAGTAACAAAAACCTAGCACTGACTATCTCCCGTGGACGATCCTGACTTCGCTATACTCAGCGGGGTCTTGAATATAAATTTATTTGTTCAAGAAAACCCTTCAACAGGTCCGCCACAAAATTGCACTCATAGAAGACGTGATAAATACTCCAATACTAGATTCGGTCAAGCAAACAATCGATGTCCAAATGCAACAACTCAATCTCCCACATGCGCGCCAATCACCTAGAACGGCCTTGACCAGCTACAAATTATCGCCTTCAATTTGGATTTGGGAAATGCCACGACGAATGGTATCGAGAAGTCCCTGACGCAAGGCGATGGTCTCGAAGATCAGAACAGACTGCCGACCAATCAGTCCTCCTTCAAAATGGATGAGGGAGACACCTAAGTCCCTAAGGATGAAAACGAAATAGGCCACGCTATCCGAACAAACTGCACCATCAAAATTCAACTTAATAAAGTCCCTCTTGGATTTTGACCACTTAGCAAACTTTCTTCCATCCCTAGACCCTGCGATAGAAGGGCGAGAGTTGTTAGTTTCAGAATTTCCTGCAAGTTTCCATTCTTTAACCTAGTTAAAAGTAAACTTGCTTATGTTCCTGACATTATCCGAGTTTTGGTCGTTATTGTTGTAAAAAATTCTCTTATTCCTAGAGAACCATAGGAACCACCAGGTACTTGTAAGGAGTTCCATTTCTTCCTTTGTTGTCGTTGCCCTAATGTCGTCTAGGACTTGGTGCTGTTTTTTGTCGTCTGGCAACACCTGATCGACAATCCAAACTAGTTTTGGGCTTAAAGAATGGAGGGTCGCCCTGGTAAGTGGGTATGATAATAAGATGTGGTTAGTGTCTTCATCCTGGTTGTTGCGGACTTCACAACTTGTGGTACCAGGATATGGTTGGCTACAAGTCTTGTTTTAGTCTGAAGGCCGTTTCACGCAACTTTTCATAAGAAATTCTTCATATTTGGGGGATGTTGAGCTTATTGATCTATTCCAGGTTAATCATGGGTTCCCCTTTAAACTGGTGGAGCCAAAGCATGGTAGAGTGGGTAGAGTACCAACCATTTTTGCTTCGTTGCCAATACAGCCTATTTGGGATTTTGTTAATGGTGTTAATAATTTTGGTAATGTTGTCGAGTTCTTCATGATTAACGACCCTTTTCAATTTTTCTAGGTTCCACGAGTTGTTCTCTAGGAGGTAGGCATCAACATGTTCCTCCCAATTAATGAAAGTTTCGACCTCTATTTTTGGGGTAAGAGGGCCATTGTCGATCCAGTTATCTTTCCAAAAGCGGATAGTTTCCTCATCCCCAACTTGCCAAATGAGCCCTTTTGAGAACAGATCCCTAAGACTTAACAGTTTGGACCATTGTCAAGATATACAAAAGTAAGCTTCATAATCATCATTCAATCTATTTCATCCTATTAGAATAACTTTAGAGTTATATTTAGATAATACTAGCAAGACTCGGTCGTGCCATGCACGACGATGATTTGAAATTTTTTTTACTAAGAAAACCGAAATAATTTCCTCAATAAAACTTCAAATGAGAATTATTATAATACGTAGGGAATGTAAAAAAATATTTTTTTTATAATAGGATTTGTGATTTAAATTTTGAATGAGATATTATATAATATGAGTTTGGTTCTAATGAAACAAACTCTTATCTTGAAACGAACTCTTATCCTGAAACAGATGCACTTTTTCTAGTTCATAGTGCACTTTTCTATTTCAAAGTGCACTTTATCGGATTTGCACTTTACATAGTTTGCAATGCACTTTTCGTATTTTTTATAGTGCACTTTTTCAAATTGCACTTTTAGTATTTTACAATTCACTTTTGCATGAAAAGTACACTACAAACTAGAAAAAGTGCATTCGTTTCATGTTTTAGGATAAGAGTTTGTTTCATTTGAACCAAACTCTATATAATACAGGTAATAAATACTAAAAAACTGAATAATATTTTCATACTCATTAATTAAATGTGGTAAGTATTTATATTCATTAGTTAAATATGGTAAGTAATAGTAATGAATGAGGTAATATCATTACAATAGGTATAGAATGCTTATTAATAACATAGCTAGAGGTGTCAAACGGGTCGGTCAGGTCGGGTTCGGTTATTTTGGGTTTGGATTGAGTCGGGTTCGGGTCGTAACGGGTCACCGGTCAAATCGGGTCGGGTCATTGCGGGTTGTCAGGCGGGTCAAGTCTACCTAACAGGTCAAGAAAATTGATTTTTTTACAATTATTAAAATATTTTTTATTTAAAAAATAATATTTAATAATAAATCTATTATTTTATATATTTTAATAATAAAATATATTATAATTTTCAAAATATATTATATATTCTTAAAGTATAATAAATTGGGTCAACCCAACGGTTTTTTCGGGTTTGAACCCAACGGGTTTCGGGTCTATCGGGTTCGGTTTATTTTGGGTTTCGGGTTCAAATTTTCGTGTCTTGACCCTAAATTTTTCGGACGGTTCGGGTCGGTTTTTCGGGTCGGGTCAGCTTTTGACAGTTGTAAACATAGCTAATTGAATTTTTTAATTGAATATGATAAGTAATAATGATAAATGAGATAATATTATTATAATATAAAAAAAATAACGATACATATTAAAGATGACGATGTACAATTATATAATATTTAAATTTTGTCCATAAAAAGTAGTAGATCATTGTATATTACATATTATGTATTGATAGTTTCATACTTGCCATTGAAACAAAAAATAATAACGATATATATTAAAGATGATGATGTATAATTATATAATATTTAAAATTTGTCCATAAAAAAACGTGGTAAATCATTGTATATTAATAGCAATAGTAAAAATATTATTATATATTTTTAAGGATGGTAAATACTAAAAAGAAGAAAGGGTAAAGAAGTAAATTTAAAAATTAAGATGCTTATGTGGCACAGTTAGATGTGTGACAAATAGGATAGAGAGATTCGAGTTTAGTAAGAGTATATAGATATGTATAGGATATATCATATTTTAAGATAGTCAAATATTTCTTTAAGATAATATGATAAATATTTCTTTAGAGTTATATTTAGATTATATTTCTTTAAGATTGATGAAATGAGAAAAAATCTGAAGGTAAGAGATGAGGAACATTTTCAAAGGTGGAGTGTCAAAGTGATCAATTGGTCAAAGGTCAGGGGGGCGTTTATGTATTCTGTCGTGAAATATAATCAAATACACATGCATATACAGTGGCGGACAATGATGTTTTGGGGCCATGCTCTAGATTAAAAAGGAGCCCTAATAAAGAGTAAAATTATCCAAATTAAAAAGGGGCCCTAGCAATTCGTCTTTGTAATTGGAAATTGAGGATTTTAAAGTAGAATTAAATTTGGAAATTGACAATTGTAAGTCTACAACTACCATGATTCCTTTTTTTGTCTTTTTAAGGATCTTCAACTTCCAAGACAAGGTTTTATTAGGTTTTTAAATTTGTTAAAAGGTATTCATATTTTTTTTTTAATTAATAAATATCATATATGGGCTTTAAACAAATTTTGGGTCCATTGGATTTTGGGGGCCCTATGCAAGTGCACAACTTGCACCTGCTATGGGCTACCCATGTGCATATATAGTATTATACATGGTGAATGATTTAAGGCTTGCACAAAATTAAGCCATCAGATTCCACTGAAGTCTAAATATGGCCCGATAGACTTCGAACATCACAAGATTTCATTTCCTTTGAAACGTTTTTGATATAATTAAATTTTGCCAAGTAATTTCTGAAGCAATTTGGGCATTATAACGCCTAGAGAAGGCTCTATTAAGTGCAATGATTTAAGCGTAATTACTCCCAAATCCATCACCATTTTGCTTAATGTGGAGACCCAAAAGTAATTACTTTCAAATCAAACACGATTCAGGATATGACATAGAGACCCAAAAGTAATTACTTTCGAATCAACTATGTGACTTGATGTGGTGTTCGGATCCAATTGATAGATGGGTTGATCATGCGTTCATTGATCTTGTACAGGAACAAGACCCCTTATTTCGTCCCTCACCATACTTGCATGCCTCCTCTTTTCTCTTTTTATTTCGGCCTTCATCTACCTTATTTAGTTATTTGGCTTTGTGCAGATTACATATTTGAAACACAAAGCAGAGGACCCACATCCAAATTCTCAAGAATATGCAACTCTTCACAATTCCAGTGGGATCGGGGCCTATTTTTTACACGTTAATTGACCATCCATGTGATGTTTGGTTGTGCCAATCGGATAGGGAAAGAAATGCCAACCGTCTGCACCTCTTTGTTGTGCATAGTTCTGCAGAGAAAACCCCTTTTTTTTGATGGAGAGTATGTGGGAGGCCGAAGGGTTATAAGAAATAACCAACACCTGCAATTTTCTTTTCTCTTATATATAAGAGTCGTAGGAGGAAGTTAAAACTTCAACCACCTGGTTAACCACCGTTTCAGACAGTTAGAGGGTATTTTACTTTTTTTTGTTTAATTATTGGCTTTTTTTACCGGAAACCACCCTCACAATATGCCATATTAGCGTAAACCACCCTTTCAATGGCTATTTACCGAGAACTACCCCTTTCCTGTCGATGCTTGAGGGCATTGTGTACGCGCTTGAGGCGTTTGGGGAGGAGAAGAGTGTTTTAGAAGGGTTGGAGAATCTCTTGCAAGTCTTTGAGTCTATGGTTGAAGACCAAAGGGAGAAAGAGGGAAGAAAGAGAAAGATTGGGGTGTAATTTGGGGAAAAAAGAGGGGCAAAAGGGTCATTGCACGAGTTAATGCGTTTTCAAACGGAAAATTTTAATTGGGTGGTCAAAACGTAACGGAAGGCATTGTAGGGGTGGTTCTCGGTAAATAGCCATTGAAAGGGTGGTTTACGCTAATATGGCATATTGTAAGGGTGGTTTCCGGTAAAAAAGCCTTAATTATTTCCGATTTTATGTGGAAGACAAACAAAAACGGTGGGTGGTTAAAACTAATTTTCATTAATTTTTTCTTGTTATTTGGACTAATATTAACCCACCTAACCAATCTCAATTTGGGCGCCAAAGGTGAATAACGTAAAAGCCCAAATTTTAAATAAGGGTTATTTTCTGTTAAATATCAAAAATAATAAATTAATCAAATCAACTATTTTGATTAATTACTTTTTCGGAAATTTCAAGTTGTACCCCTCAGTTTTGTATTTTTTCGAGTGATGCCCAAAAAAAAAGTTATTCCGCGTGGTACCCCCGAGTTTTAATACTAGTCCGTCACGTACCCTTTTTCAACAATACTATTAATCTTCCATTTGATTGCTTAAAAAAGGAAATAAAAATAAAAGACAAATAAAAAACAATTAAAAGTAAAAACACATTCATCCATATCCCTCTTTTCCCAATTAGTGGTCATTTAAAAATGTTTAAAATGTTCAAATGTAATAGTCGTTATTTCCGCTAAATAAATAAATTTTATTTCTTAATATTTAATTATTTTACTGAATAAAATAATCTCATAAATTTCTAAAAAGAATGGAGATTATAATATCCTCATAAAATCCTCATTCGAGTTGATGAATTTATTAAAGACGGAACTTAATAAATTCATAGTTAACGGAAAATCTTTCGTAAAACCAGATCATTTTGACGCGCGTATCAAACCGACCCACGGTCCGTTTTGCAAATGCGTCGGACTAATCAATAAGTGGATATATGGAGATTTTGGAAGAGATCCCACTCATTTCACTAGATTGATTCATAAATGAAACAATCTCTACAAAATCCACTAACTTGAATAAAATATTAGTTTATTACTTGTTAGTCAATTTCCATCATTAGGAGAATATTACCAAATATTCTCAAATCTCTACACCACCACTATCATCATTCTCTATTTAAATGATGAAGTGACTTTGGGAGAGAGTCATAAGAAGCTCTCACACACTCCTCTCTTCTAGTTTTCTCTCCCACCTTAAAGCTTCCTTTGTGTCTTCCACCACTCCACCACACCACCGATGGCCACCTCTCGGACCGCCTCCCAGCCAGCGAGCCGCCTCCATCCAGCTGTCGTTCCGCCGCCCCTCTCTTCCCCCTTGTGGTGTGATTTGGCTCCAAAAATCCCACAAATTCAAGGGTAAAAATCCTAAGCCTGTTTACATTATTTTTGAGACATTTTTTATAGCCTTTTGATAATAGTTAAGGGGTGTTTTTTTTTTGCAAAAAAATCCAGAAAATAAATGTTATAGAAATGGCATATTTTTCCCTTGATTCATATGCATGCATGTCTTGCTAGAGAGATTTGTGTCTTCTACAAATCATGTAAAAATATACTAAAATCCTACATCTTTTAAGGGTGATTTCCACCTTTTCCTTTCTGATTTTTATTTTTTTTAAATGATCTAAAAAGCCCCTTTTCTTGTTGAAAATCTATGAGTTATACTAGTAGATTCCATGGTGACTACTTAAGACCTTTTGATCTTGCTTAAAACCTTCATGCATGTAACTTTTAATACTTTAAATGAACTTTTATGAAGTTTGTAACTTTTATGATTTAATAAACTTAAGCTAGAAAGCTTTTAAATGAAAAGTATTCTTACATGTCTTACTTATGGAGTTTTTATGAAGAAAACCCACATGCATGTCTCTTTTGAGTAAGAGATGGATTTTGATGATTTTATGAATAACTTAGTCTTATGAGTTTTTAATATTCTTTGATGATGTTATAAACTCTTGCATGCCACTTTAAATGAATTCTTACCAAGTAAAATCACCTTGCATGTAGACTTTATAATGTCTTTCTTTAAAACCATGATCAACTAGTTATTTATGCCTTACTTGGTTGCTAAAAAGGGATATTTGGAAGTAGATATTAATGCATGTAACTTTCAAGAAATTTTAACACTTAAATGATTTTTTTATTTTTTTTATATAACCGAATATATATAGACAGAATACATCAAAAGACCCCTGTACTTACACTTTTTTTTTCTATTGGGCCCCTGTACTAAAAAATGTTCAATTAAACACCTAAACTTGTATACTTTTGTTCTATTAAACACATGCAACCAGATTCTCTCGGACGTGAAAATCAAATGCGATGATGTGTCAGATTTTTATGCCACGTATATGCCAACTCAATGCCACGTAGATAATTTTTATTTTTACTTTCATTTTAATTCATTTTGAAATAAAATTAAATTACTAGTTTGCCCTTGACACCTTTACAAGGTATTATTTTAATTATTTTAATATAAGAAAAAAATTATAGAAAGAAAAAAATTATTACGAGTTTACTGGACAAAACCCAAATTATTACGAGTTTACTTCTCCTTCAATGGAGACCGACTTTTCTTCTCCTTAATGGTGGATTCCAACCAGAGCTGGATCTCGGCCTTTCTTCTCCTTAATAGTGGATTCCGACCAGATCTGGATCCCTTCAATAGAGAACGACAAGTTCAAACCGGCAGCAAGTCCCTTGACATGGATCTCGACCGGAAAAGCCATGTCGGCGATGAATTCGACCAGATGAACGAGTTCAAACGATGAACGAGTTCGAACGCCGGGATGACCAAAGAGTGAGGACGGAATGACGAACGAACTCGGAGAAAGAGCTCGAATTCTTCACCTCCGGCAAAAAGAAATCAAAGAAATTTCACTCGAAGAAAGAAATCGAAGAAATTGGGATGGCTTTTGCACCTGCGTCATCGGCGTCATCGGCAAAAAGGGGAGGCGCTTGTGGGAGGCACTCTTGGACACCACTGGAGAAGAAGAGTCATCTAGATCTGGATTTTCAGATCCAAATCTAGTTTCTCACACAAAAAAGAAAAGTAAAGAAGTAAAAAAAAAATCCGGTGAGGCGGCGATGAAGAATTCTTTCTCCGACTTCGAAGTGTGACCTCAATTATGGTTGATTGGTGGAGCAAACTCCGGCGGTGAAGAATGCCGGCGGTGTAGAAGTCGAATTCTTTCACCGGTTGTCCTGACTCTCTGGTTATCGTTCAGATCCAAAATAAATAAATAAATAAATAAAAAGCAAGGGAAATAAAGAAAAGGAACGATAAAAAAACGAAAAGAATAAAAAGCAATGGAAAATAGAAAAGAAGATAAAAAGAGAAAGAAAAAATTATAAAAAAATTCCATGTTAACAAATTCAAAACTTTTAAGTTCCCCACTCTCTCACAAAGAGAGTGAATTTCACAAACTATACCACATCAAAGTATTGTATTTAATAGGTAAAATTGGGGGCAGTACAAGGGTCTGTTTGAATATTTTTTAGTACAGGGGTCCAATAGGAAAAAAGTGTAAGTACAAGGGTCTGTTGATGTATTCTGCCAATATATATATATATATATATATATATATATATATATATATATATATATATGTAGGTTCTATAGAGAACAATCTCCTATAGAGAACAAGAGAACAAATATAGGTCATTGGATGAGTATGGAATGGATGGTGGGATTTGTATCTACAATAGCAAAAATAGGAAAATAGGAAAAAACCAAAAATATGAGAGATATTCTCCCCATGATTTACTCCATCCTAACT
Source organism: Fallopia convolvulus (assembly GCA_964016875.1). Taxonomy (NCBI): domain Eukaryota; kingdom Viridiplantae; phylum Streptophyta; class Magnoliopsida; order Caryophyllales; family Polygonaceae; genus Fallopia; species Fallopia convolvulus. Next base: position 12,778,261 of record OZ024721.1, read on the forward strand.
ACAATAATTAAATCTTGGTTTTGATTTTGGAAAAATCCTCCATTGTGTAACGTGAATATTTTGCGCTGGAGACCTGCTCGCTGGAACTACTCCCGCAACCTCCTCCAAAGCCGATCCCGCAACCACCTCCGATCGGCGACCGGCCACCGCGGTTGAAACGATCCCGCAATTCCGGCGAATTCCGGCCACCACGAACCACCACGTCGGAACTGCTCGCTGCTCGCTGAAACCGAACCACCACGTCAGAACTGCTCGCTGGAGAATTCCGGCCACCACGAATCACCACGTCGAGCAAACGCTGATCCCATTCACTCGAAAATCATTAACCGGTAAGCAATTCCGTCGAATTAATTCAAAAATCCCACATTGCTATTGGTTGATGTTAATTGCTAAGATGTATTGTTGTTCTTGATATTCAATAGGAAGACGATTCAAAAGGGTGAATAAATCAATCAGAATTTTAGTATATACTATCGTCGTCGAAAATTATGGCATCAGGTAATGTTGTAAATAATATATTCATTATGTATATGATTGATTTATTTTAGTATATGTTGTAAATATACGTGTTAATTGTTTAGGTGACCTAACCCTACAGATTCTTTGTATACATACAATGTAATATTGTATATAACAAATTGCTATATGTATGTACAAAATTGGTATGGTTGGATACTATTTGCAATATTGTATGTAGAATTAATGAAAACCTGTCTCTTACATGTACAATTTGAATTATGTATACATTTGTTATTAGCGTATATACATATAATTCACAATTAATATACATGAGTTATTTGTAAACTATTTTTAATTCAAATTATACATGTATACATGATTATGTTGTCTATATACATGATTATTATACATGTATACATGGATTTGACATTAGTTTTTTATGCAGATATCTCAAGTAGAGCGAATTGTCAACATATTTTTGATTTCAATACTTCGAACATTGGGGTTTAAGCGATTGAAGATTGGTGGCAATATTGAACATTAGATCTTATGTTGTATCTATACACCTTTTTTTGGGTTCATTATGTAATATTTAATTTTTTGCTATACCGATACAAAATGATAATCATGTATATATAGTTGAATTCACGTATATACTCTCATTTACTTATGTATACACATTTAAAGTCATGAATGCAATTCATAATTTCGCGTGAAAATACCAATACACTAGTATCATGAATATAAGAATCATGTTCTTGTATATACTTTTACGTGCTTATGTATACATTCAAAATTTGAATAGAATCAATAAAAGAGGATTGTATGATCATTATAATATCATGTATATAACAATTAAAATCTTGTATATGAGCAACTGGTTTCGTATACAATTATGAAGCAGGTTATGAACAATTGTATATAACAATTAAGAATTATGTATATAACCATTTGATTTCTTGTATACAATTCTGTTAGATTTAGCGCCGGATTTAAATTTAATTGTTAAATTTCTATCATTACTGATTTTATAATTTTTTGAAATAAAAATGGAAATTAATGTAATCAATGGGATCAAATTCGAGATTTTTAAAAAATCCAAAAATTGGGTCAAATTCAATGGAAAGTAATGTAATCATGTATATAGCCACCCCAATAACCCACCTTCCTTTTGTGATTTTTTAATAAATCCGAAAATTCCTTTATTGTTACTATAATTAAGGACATGATTTATTGTTTGAAATTTGGCCAAATTCGAGATTTAATCTAAGCCATCCAATCAAATCCCATCCAATGGCCTATATGTATTCTCTTGTTCTCTCATATTTAAGTGTTCCCTATAGAACCTATATATATATATATATATATATATATATATATATATATATATATATATATATATATATATATATATATATGGGAGGGTTCAAAAGAAACGGCAATTGTAGAGAAACGAGGGAATGAATATGAGGCGTTGGATGAGGGTAATTTAAGGGTGAGATTTGCGGATCCATTATATTTAAAATAGGGAGAGATTTACTAGATTGAAATAAAAAAGGCATGTGCGAAAATAAAGGGGCTGAATTATAAAAGAAAAAAGAAAAAATCTAGAAAATAAAAGGTGATTTGCAAATCTGTAGTTGACATGATTTTCAAATTGAAACATAATTTCCAAAAATTAAATAGGCTTATTTATTCCTAAAATTTAGGAGATAGTTGCCATAATTTTAAAAATTAAAAAGGTAATATGTGTAAACGAATTTTAAGATTACATTCTCGAATTGCAGGTTCTGCATTCGAATATGCTTAAGACGTTATCGAATATGCCTTTATATTACTAATATGATAATTTGACTGAATATGCGAGCTTACAAATTGAACGTACTATGATCTGTGCTCGAATATCCATATCACATTCTCGAATATGCCGTTATATGATTTTACATATTGAACATACTAAGTTCTGTACTCAAATATGCACAGCACATTCTGGAATATGTCGTTGTTATTATGTATATTCAAGTTTATTGTCATGTATGTTCAGGTTAGTTGTAGTAGTAACGTGATTACATATTGAATATAATATTATGTTTACATGAAAATGCATACCCCATTCTCAAATATGCATTTGAAGTGATAATATTATTATATCTGGATATGTTCTATTAAATATTGAACTAGCCAATGTGTCAACGAATAGTAAGAACATAATTTCGAACATTTATACAAAGTATCTGAATATTCAATTCACAATATTTAACAAGTATACAATATATTTGAAAATTAACTTCACAGTTTTGAAGAAATGTATAAAAGAACTCGAATATGTGTATAATATATCTGAATATTAAGTACGCAATCTCGAACATATATACAAAATATGTGAATATTAAATTCACAATACATAACATGTAAATATATCTGAATATCGATTTCACAGTTTTGAACATGTGTATGCAATAACTCGAATTTGTAATTAAAGATATCGAACATAATAACAATGTAACTAAATTATCATCTTCCCCATTCTCCGAATGCACAACAAGAGCATCAACCACATCAACATGCTTGTTTGCTTTTGAATGTTTTGAGCCTACAACAAATTCAAAAAACTAGTCAATTGCAAATCCTAAATCTACTACGTGCAAGTGCAAAAAAAAATATGCATACCCGAATAAATCTGCTTGAAGAAAAATAAGCATCACATGACGCATAAAAATCCATCACCATAAGTATGCATAAAGATCCATCTCCATCAAACAAAATTGATTCATTTCCTGTACGCACAATAATCTAACATCATCACCTGTACGAATAAAAATCAAAATAAAGTTTTGATTACAATTAAAATAAATCTGTACAAAAATCAAAATAAATAAGATTCGATTCCCATCACCTGTACGCATAAGCATCACGAATTAGGAACATATATATGAAGCTTATGAAATATATAATGGATCAAAGTTCATATATTCATGTATATTTGATTCTAATCCAAATTAAAATTATTACCATTTCTGCATGGATGATCTCACGATGATGGGGCCTCGATCGATGTAACTTGGTGACAAGATCTCTTGGTGGAGGCGGAGATGCTTGGAAAGCTCTGAAACTCGTTAATGGCTATCCTCAAAGAAAGAATATTTGATTTGAGAGATAATTGGGGATCAGATTAAAATGGAGAGAGAGATAGACGGTTTTGGAAATTTGAAAGATATGGAGAGAGAGAGAGTGGCGAGATTTTAGGATTTTGGCCTAATCTAGTGTTTCTCATTAATATTTCATATTTTGCACCTATTTTTCTTTAATCTCATCCGTTTATAAAATCATATCTAACGCCTCTCATTGTTTCCTCCGTTTCTCTAGAAGATAAGGTTTCTCTAGAGCCTTAATATATATATATGTAGAGTCCGGTTCAGGTGTGAATGGGCGCCCAGGTGCGAAATAAGAAAGAACAGAAGCCGTTGGATGAAGAAAAATTAAAGGCGCTGATCATTTCACTTAAAAAGGGGAAAAAAACGGCACGGGCGAATTATTCGCGTATTTTTGAAAAAAACGGAAATAGGACACGCGCCCAGATTGTTCATCAGTATTGTGGATTTGTTCATCAATAATGTAGATTTGTTCATCAAAACTGTGATTTTGTTCATCAAAACTGTGATTTTGTGCATAAATAAACTATTGCTTGTGCATCAAAAATCTATTGTTTGTACATAAAAAATGAACAAATGTGTATCAAAATTACATGCAATATGTTCATCAACATTGTGATTTTGTTCATAAAAAAACGAAAATATTTGTTCATCGGTTTTGGCATATTTGTTCATCGGTTTGTGCATATTTGTTCATTAGTAACATCAATTTGTTCACTGGTTTATGCATATTTGTTCATTGCCTTTTTCACATAATTGTTCATTACTAGATGCATATTTGTTCACTAGTAACCTCAATTTGTTCATTACTATGTGCATATTTGTTCATTAATAACATCAATTTGTTCATAGCTAAATAAGGCACAAGCACACCTAAAACATAAGGGTATAATAATGAACAAATAAGGTTATATCCATGAACAAATAAGGGTATATCCATGAAGAAATAGGGTATATCAATGAACAAATAATGGTATACCAATTTGTTCATAGCTAAATAAGGCACAAGCACACCTAAAACATAAGGGTATAATAATGAACAAATAAGGTTATATCCATGAACAAATAGGGTATATCAATGAACAAATAATGGTATACCAATGAATAAAAAAAGAAGTATACTAATGAAAAAATAATGGTATACCATGGGTATATCAATGAACAAATAGGGGTATATCAATGAACAAATACGAGTATACCAATGAACAAATATGAGTATATCAAAACTAATTATATGTGCATAAAAAACCACATAATATTGTATTCCTACACATAAATAAGGTTAAAAAATAAAAATAAAAATTAAAAAAGTTCGAAATCAATGAACAATGTTATCAAAAACTCAATGCACAATTAGTTAGTATTGATGAACAATTGGTGAATATTGATGAACAAATCGCTATTTCTGATGAACAAACTGGGCGCGTCTCATAAAAACGTATTTTTCGAAAAATTCGTGAATAATTCGTGAAAAATTCGTCCGTGTCGTATTTTATTGAAAAATACGCGAATAATACGGGAAAAATTCGCTCGTGCCGTATTTTATTTTTTTTAATGAATGTTTAATCAGGGACGTTGATTTTTTGGAATGAACGATCGAGATTTATTCTTATTTCTCACACAGGCGCCCATTCGCACGTGACTCTTTTTCTATATATGTATATATATATATATTAGAGTTGTCAAAAGCTGACTGACTCGAAAAACGACTCGAACTGCCCGAAAAATTTAGGATCAAGACCCGAAAATTTTAACCTGAAACCCAAAATAAACCGAACCCGATAGACCCGTAACCCGTTGGGTTCAAACCCGAAAAAACAGTTGGGTTGACCCAATTTCTTATATTTTAAGAATATATAATATATTTTGAAAATTATAATATATTTTGAAAATTATAATATAATTTATTATTAAAATATATAAAAATAATAGATTTATTATTAAATATCATTTTTAAATAAAAAATATTTTAATAATTGTAAAAAAAATCAATTTTCTTGACTTGTTAGGTCGACCCGACCCGCCCGACAACCCGCAATGACCCGACCCGATTCGACCGATGACCCGTTACGACCCGAACCCGACTCAACCTGAAATAATCGAACCCGAAACCAACCCGACCGACCCGTTTGACACATCTAATATATATATATATATATATATAATTGCTAAATCTTTAAAGAAATTCTATAAACTTTGCATGAAGAAATTATGGAGTTCTTATAATAAATGTTATTTTTGTATGTGCTCTAAATTTACTAAGATGGTGTTTTACCACACCCTTAAATGAAAAGAAATATAATTTTTAGCATAAGTTTGATAAAGTCTTTCAAAATATGCATGTGAGATTAAAAAGTATTTCTAGAAGTCATTTATGCACATACATGACCATCCTAGAATTTCCTTTGAATAAATCATGATTTATATGAAAATTTGTAATATATATAATTGTCAATAAAGAAGTCTTCTTAAAAATAATGCATGCAAATCATTTTTATAAACTATTTTAAATACATATAAATAATGGTGTATGGGTTAAAAAGAGTTTTTCTTAGACTAAGTAAAGCCTTACATTCATGTTCTTAAACTAAATATTTTTATAAGTTACAAAATCCTTAATAAGTGTCACCTAGAAAATAATAATAAAAAGAGTTATTATTATTTTACCCTTTTTCCTAACTAAATTATTTAATTAAATAATTTACTTTAACTCACTTTCTCTTAGAAGAGGAAAATAAGAGAAAGGTTGCTTTTAAATTAAAATAAAGATTTTAATAAGTGTTCATTCTCGTTCTTACGGTTTAATAGGTCGAGGTTTTCGAATGTCACTAAACCGTCCTATTTCTGAGTTAATAGCATCCCCGAAAGAGATTCAAGGCAAGTGGATATTCTCCTTGTAACCTTTTCGATATCTCGATTCTGTTAAACTTCTCTATGTTGGGAACAAACTTGTTTGCTTAAATAAATAAACATAGGATATATCGATTGCTAGAAATAACGACATCTCATTATCGTTATTATTATCCGAACGCTAGAAATGAACTTAGGACCGATGATTGCGGCCTTGTTTGTTTAAAATGTCTCGTGTAGAGACATCGCTTGAAAAAGCATAGAAAAAGTGTTGGAAATAAGTCTTCAACCACTTTTTATAACATCATATTATATATAGGTCATGACTCTACTCTTACTTCGTCGACTGAAGTCTTAATCATTATCGAAATAGAAAGGTTTCGTCTGAAGTCTAAAGCAATGTCATACGGAAAATAAATGTTGGCTGAAGTCTTACAACAATGTCGAAATAAAAAGGTTTCGTCTAAAATCTTAAGCAATGCCACATAAAATGAAAAAAAAACGACCAAGGTCTCTTACTAACGTCTATGCTATGTAGACATTCAAAACTATGATAAGGCTAAAGGTTTGCCTTGTTCAGTCCATTAAATAAACTTATGCTATGTTCTAACTAAGTGTTAGAACTCCGTTCCCTTAAATGAGTTCGACTCTTTCATAGCCTCCACAGCCTTAAAAGTCAGTAAAGATAAGTGCTAGTGCACATTAAAAGATATCAAAACTGGCCGGTTTTAGAAGACCAACCTGGCTCTCCCTCCGATAAGGGTGCGAGAGGTTTTCTAGAAACTTGTGTACAATTAAAACATTCCCAAGATAATTTTACTCTAAAATGTTCTACAATCTCGTAGTTCGTTCTTTTTGGTTTAGAGTTATCTCGCTTCGAGATATACTCATTTCCATCTTTATGCTCCACATAATGGTTATACATCTCAAACACTTTTCGCATACATCTTTAATGATTTGTTAACTTACCCAAATTACCCTTGAGAATTTCCGTTCTCACTTGCTTAGTCTCCTTACACTAATTCCGCTCTTTTCTGCATTTTTGCTTGGTATTTCTCGCCCTTCGCGATAAATTCCAGACTCTAGGAAACATCTCTCGAAGGTTTAAAGAACGAAGAATCAAGAAAGTTGAAGGAAGGAAGGTCAAGTCTTCTCAAAGATATTTCTTTCGTATTTTGGATTCACTACGCTTTGCAAGAACAAGGTTTCATTATTTCCGCTGCTTAACTCTATCATGTTGTTTTGAAACAGTTTAAGATGTAATGACAATATTTAAAGTCTCAAGCTTGAGCACCTTGTAATGTCATGTAGAACCATTTAAATTCCGCATTTCTTTAAGATTAATACCTTATAAAGCCTAGGGTGACTTTGGACGGTAAAGTCCGAGGTCACTGGCGGTAATACCCATCGTTGCAAAAATAGGGGTGTTACATCAAAAACAATGCGCCTACATGCGCCTGCCTCTTCTCCTTCCTCCTGGTACAAACCCTAACGGCAACTACACCGTCACCGCCTTGGTTTCGCCCAAACTAGCGTTTAAACACAAATCAACACCATTACGTCTCCATGGATGCAACTCCCATGCTTCCCCCTTCTCATAAAAAGAAAATATCACAAGAAGTTCTTGTCTTGGTAATTTGGGGTGGGTCGCCGACGGCCTTGTTCGACGACCGTTCTAAAGCGCCTTTCCTCACTAACAAAAACGAAACAAAAATGATACCAGTTGCCATTAATCTATGGTGGGCAAATCAATTAAGACCGAAAAATCAATTCCAAGGTGGGTTTGGGGGTCTTCCCCGGGTTCGGTGCGACTCCCTGGGTGACGACAATGAGGTTGATGTGGCCTGTGGGGGACATTACAGGGGTTAGCGAGAGTACGCCGGTGCAACCGTTGTTTTCGGGAACAACTTTCTCAAAATCGAGCGCTTGTGGGCACCGAATCTGGCGGGGCTCACTTTCCTTGTAGTGTCTTCCGACGATGCCTCCCAAGGTGCTCGGTTTGGCGAGGCGTCACCCTTTCCCTTGGTGGAGCAAGGGTTTATGGTGTTGTTCGCCAACTTGCTTTGCCGCCTTCCGGTGTGCGGTTCGCTCCTGCTCCAACCCAAGCTACTACTTAGTAATTTGCCTAACTACTCCTCTACTACCCTCTTTTCTCGTCTTTAAAATGGCCCATGTGATGTGGATTTCTTCTAAATTCCCTTTCCCCTCACTGTTGTTAGCTATCCTTTATTTTCTTTTTATTGTTAGCCACTCTTTCTTTGGTATTGCTAAAATGCTCTTTGTAAGCCTTGTGTGCAATCCTGTCATGGAAATAAACCCCATCAAATACCCATTGCTTCATTTGCCTTCCGGTGCATGTAGTCTGATTGGCATAGCTCTCCCACCATGTTATTTAATCTTTTGATGTGCTTGAGAAGCCTTTGGTAGCCTACCTTTGTTTTCTGTATTAAGGTATTGAATATGATCGGCTTGAATTATCGTTTGAACCTGAACCCAAATCTGTATAATGGGCTCTGTTTGGTTGTTGTTGCCCTTCACAAATGGTGGTTGACCCATGACCCAGTTGAACTAGCTGGTTCCAACTTTTATAGCGTACAAAACTCGCACTTCTTAATCTTGTCTCTTTGTGATAAAAATGGCTTGCTTTGTTGGACTAATTTTGACAATTTCGTTCTTGTTACTTTTGCAACTTTGCATGTTTGGTTTTTGACCCACCACTTGTGCATCTATAACATGCTTTGGTAGCACATGTACAAGAGGGCTCCCCTCTATGTATATGGTATAACCACCCTATACCAAACTCTTAACCCCGTTCAACCTAGGCGGTTCAACAATGCATCGACCAACTACCCGCTTAAAATGCTTTGGTGGCACTCGAGCATGTACATTTCACATGTCATATTCGGTACAACCACCTCGTTTCTCGACTCGATTGAATTTAAAATAAATTCTAATCTTCAAACCAAGCTAAAGAAAATCAAAGTGGATAAACCCGACGTGGAAAAACCCGACGCAATCAGAGTAATATTTCATCCTTATTACTATAGACAACTAAAGGCAAAAAGAACTAAGCTCATCACTGAACCACGTTTGTAGGCTTCCAAAATCAAAATTGTCCCCACAACGTCTCATTACAAAATGTTAAAAGCAAAATTAATGATGAAATACCATCCCCTCTAGGCCAAAACCTACAAAAGATCGGTTTTTCCATGAAGTTATGCATGTGGAATTGAAAGGGCATTAAGCGTAGGTCCTTTTGTACTGAATCAATACGTTATGTCGCCTTGAACTTATTAATCTAATAGCCCTAGTAGAAACAAAAGCCCAAGAACCCCCTAATTGTAAAAGTTGGCAAAAAGCAGGGTTTGACTCCCTAGAATGTATTCCAGCTAACGGTTTTGTCGGTGGGATTTGTGTTCTCTGGAAGGGATCACAACTCTCGAATGAAACACTGCACACTATCCATAAAGATGATCGGTTTATCGGAATCTATTATACAAACTTGGAAACCAACAATGAATTGATCATTATTTTTGTCTATGCGCCGCCAAGAGCACAAGACAAAGATCAGTTCTAGATTAAGCTGACTGCTTTTATACAGAACTACAACCTTCCATGTATCCTAATGCGAGACCTCAACGAAATCCAACACCGTGATGAAAAACAATGTGGCGCAAATCCAAACCATTCCCGTTTTGAACGGCTCATAAACTTTAAAAATGATTGCGATGTTTGTGATATTCCAACTTTTGGTATTAAATTTAGCTGGAGAAGATCCAAAAACCTCAAAAACATCACGCTCGAGAAACTGGATCGTACCCTCGTCAGCAACCAGATAATCCAATGGTACCCTTCTATTGCGACTACTAAAATCAAAAGCTAAAGCTTGGAATAAACAAATGTTTGGAAATATTTTTGAACATATCAAAAAACTTGATTTTGATCTGCTTCACATTCAAAAAGATATCATTGAAAAGAAAAACACACAATTGATCCGAAAGCAAGAAAGACTGCTGAAGAAACGGTCATGCCTCATTAATTTCCACAACTCATATTGGGAACAAAAGGCTAAAAGCACCCACATAAAACTAAATGACAAAAGTACCAAATACTTCCACCGAATTGCTAGCGGTAGAAAGAATAGAACTAATATCAAAGAAATCTGCACATCAAAGGGTACGCAAATCTCTGGACTAGAAAACATCAAAACCGAAATTAAACGGGATTTCTAAAATCGGTTTCTGGCCTTGGAAATAAACCGCAGAAAACTCCAAAACATGACCCAAACCATCCAAAAAGAATTAACTGAAGCAGAAAACACAGAGCTCACAAAACCAGTATCGAACATTGGTTAGAATGCTATGTTCGACATCAGGGATGATAAATCCCCAGGCCCGGACGGAATGCCGGCAAGCTTCTATAAAAAATTATTGGCATATCGTTGGCCCGGACGTTACCAAAGCTGTTAAAAGCTTTTTTTCACACAGGGAAAACTTTGAAACAAATTAACCACACCTTTATAACCCTATTACCCAAATGTGAAAACCCCAATTCAACCAACCATTACATGCCAATTAGCCTATGCAATACCATTTATAATGTAATCTCGAAGATTCTAACAAACCGCCTAAAAACATCCTAAAGAAACTCATCCACCCGATGCAAGGGGCATTCGTCCAGAACCGGAGTATCCACGATAACACACTCATTACGCATGAAATTTTCCACTCCTTCTGCAACAAATCTGGGCGGGAGGGTTGGATTGCAATCAAACTTGATATGGAAAAAGCCTATGATCGGATCAGTTGGGAATTCCTGGCCGAGATCCTTCACAAATTCGGCTTCCACGATAAATTCTTGGGTTGGATCCGAGAATGTGTTGAAACGGTCTCCTTCTCTGTCCTAGTCAACAATGGACCAACAGAACAATTCTGCCCCCAACGGGGCCTCAGGCAGGGGGACCCCTATCACCATACTTATTCATTCTTGCCGCCGAGATTCTAGCTATGCAGCTCCACCTTTTGAGCACCAACCCAAAAAGTGACATCGGGATCCAATTCTCAAGAAATGGAACAAATATCCCTTTTCTGGCCTTCACATATGATATCATCATCTTTGCAAAATCCAATGGCCAAGCTTGCAAAAATATTAAGGATGTTATCGACGATTATTGTTAGATTTCTGGCCAGAAAGTCAACTTCCACAAATCCGCTTTCCAAGTTACCAAAAACACAAATAACAACACAAAGGATCAGATAAAACAAATTCTCCAAATAGCAAACACAGTTGCTCTGGACAAATATCTAGGATGCTCGATAATTAACGGGAGAGTAACACAAAACACTTTTAAACCCCTAGTGTTGCGCAATAAATCCCAATTATCAAAATGGAAAGCTAACGCCCTTTCTCAGGAGGGGCATAAAACCCTAATCAAAGCAAACCTCTCAGCACAACCAAACTATATTATGCAATCGTTTTTGCTACCACAAAAAACCTTGAAAGAATTAGACCAAATTAACAAGAACTTTTTTTGGAATAAAGAAAATAACTACAAACCACTCGTAAGCTGGAATTCCATTTGTCGCCCCCTGCTCACGGGGGGCTGGGAATCGCAAAGGCGGCCGAAATGAACCAAGCACTCCAAATGAAACTACTATGGAAAATCCTAGCGGAACCAAACAATCTACGAGTCAAAATAGTGACCGAAAAATACCTCAAAACGGAAAGTATCCTGAACTATAAGAAAAAACTAAACACATCATGGTAGTGGTCCAAACTATTAGGCCTACGAGACATGTTCATTAAGGGGCTCATCTAGCAAGTAGGGGATGGCAAAAACATCCGATTTTGGAAAGACAATTGGACTGGCAATGGTCCCCTTAACCCAAAACCTGAGGTTGCAACCCTCATTAATTGGGAGGAGCATGTTATGGCGTACCTCCGGGAGGACAATTCATGGAACATTGAAAAGTTGAGTGAGGTCGTTAATCATGATGACCTCGAAAGAATTTCCAAAATTATCAATCCCATTAATAAAATACCGGATAGATTATACTGGCAACCAAGTAAAAATGGTTAGTACTCTACCCACTCGACCATGAAGTGGCTCCACCAATCCAAAGGTGAACCTAAGATTAACTTAGAACGGATAAACCGGCTAAACATCCCTCCTAAAATGAAGAATTTTCTATGGAAAGTGGCTCGAAACGGCCTACCAACTAAAACAAGGCTTGCGGCCAACCATATCCGGTACCACAAGGTTGTGAAGCGTGTAACAACCAAGTTGAAGACACAAACCACATCTTGCTCTCATGCCCCCTTACGAGGGCAACCCTTAATTCCATAAACCCAAAACTCCATTGGATTACCGACTAGGTATCCCCGGACGACAAAAAACCACATCAAGTCCTGGACGAAATTAAGAAAATGACAACAAAAGAGGAAATGGAACTCATCATTATCACATTGTGGACCCTATGGTTCGCTAGAAACAAGAGAGTATTTGATAGCAACAACGCAACAAACTTGACCAATGCCGACAACATTACCGAATTTATCCGAAACCATGTTAAAGAATGGAAACTTGCAGGAACATCTGACTCCCCCGGCCCCCGTACTCATAGTGTGGGGGTGGAGAAGGAAGAAAGCGTGCGAAATGGGTAAAACCCAAGAGGGACTATATTAAACTAAAATTTGATGGTGCAGTGAGTGCAGATGGCGTGGCTTCTTTTGGGTTCATCCTGAGGGACTCTAGTGGCTCTCCCATCCATTTCGACGGAGGACTGATTGGTCGGCAGTCTGTTCTAATCACCGAGACCATCGCCTTGCGCCAGGGACTTCTCGAGGCCATCAGATGTGGCATTCCCCGGATCCAGATTGAAGACAATAGTTTGTTGTTGGTCAAGGCCGTGCTCGGTGACTGGCGCTGCCCGTGGGAGATTGAGTTGTTGCGTTCGGACATCCATTGCTTGCTTGCCCTGTTCCAGGATTGGAGTATCTCTCATGTCTTTCCGGAGTGCAATTCTGTGGCGGACTTCATCGCTGGATCCTTCAGGCGTTTCTCCTCTATCCCACTTGTAGATGATTCGGGTTTATTTACCCTCATCTGTCGGGATGCTCTAGGGCGACCACTAGCTTGTTAGTGACCACCCTAAACTCTTTCCTTATCAAAAAAAATATCCTTCTTTTCCCGACTAGCAAAGTTTGAAGTTCTAGACAAATCTCTCATATATATCCAAATTATCAAATCATGAGCATTTATCAAAATCCAGAATTGTAAACCAGAATAAAAAAAATCCGTATCTAAAACACAACAAAGAAAAGTAAAGATCAAGCTGACCGACATCCTATAACAAATCACAAAGGCAGATCTAATTTTATCAATCAAACGCAATGTGAATTTAGGTAGCGTGAAATTACAACAGGTATCTAGATTCCATAGCAAGCATAACTGACGGGATTGAAACAGCTGAACAAAGCGCTGAAATGGCTGTGAATTGGTCAGATGCAGATGGTGGAAACGAAGAACGATATGAATGAATCTGTGAATCTGATTTACTTTTAATTGCTTTCCTTTTCTTTTTTTTATTTGTGTTTTTTATTTCTTATCTTAAGCAATCTAATGGAAGATTAATGGAATTGTAGAGAAAGGGTACAGGGCGAACTAGTATTAAAACTCGGGGGTACCATGCGGAATAACTTTTTTTTGGCACCACTCGGAAAAGTAAAAAACTGAGGTGTACCACTTGGAATTTCCCTCAATTTTTTTGGATATAAAATCATGAATAATTTAAATTCATGAAAATTTACCCATCAACAGGTTCACTCTTCCAAACCTGATGATGAACCTCTCATTAGAGGATTGACCTTTTCGTTCGTAGTTGGAATAGGATGGAACATTCTTTGACGAACCCAAGTCTCACGAGCTCTTCTTGGATTGCTTTGATTAATTCACAACCCGAATCTCACAACTTGATCTTCAATTAGGATGGAGTAATTCTAGATTCGAATCACATATTATTATAATTTCATACCCAATTCCATTACAGTCTAAATTAAATTTATAATATTATTTCATATTCATATTAGAATAGCTTTCAAATGAGTATTATAATGAATATACTCTATTGGCCGAATAGCTTAAAACAACCCGTATAATATGGGATAGTTCACTTAACCACACGTATTTTGAATAATGACTGAGAACCACCCATATTACATGCTCCGTTAGAAATGAACCACCCTTCCTCACTTGCCGTTCTACTCCGTTTGAATTTTAATGACATGGCACTTGCTTTTAACTTGTTTTTTTCTCTTTTTTTTTAGATTATGTGAACAAATTATTCAAGCCATGTCACTAGAGGATTGACCACATGCCTTTATTAAACCTTCACTACTAATTAATCAAGCAAGGAGCCATCATCATCCACCACGTCTAGGGTTTCTACACTCTCAAGTCGGAGTTAGAAGACTGATAGGGAAGACGAAGCAGAAAAAGCACACGGCCAAGGAACTCGCCGCAAAACTCGACACCACCACCACCAACAGGGGCGGCGGGAAGGCGGGGTTGCCCGATCGTACCGGCAAGGAGAAAGGGAGCTACGCCAAATACGAGTGCTTAAGAGTACCCAAAACCAGATCTAGCAATTAGCTTTGCGGATGAACTTCTAATCTTTCCACCTTCCCTTCCAACAATGCTTAAGAGTACCTAGATAAATTTGCCCCTTTTTAAGAACCCTAGATTTGATCTAGGGAACCTCGTCTCTCTGCTCACCTCGAACTACAACCCGACCCGATTGACCCGTGACCCATAACGAAACCGAACCCGAAATGACCGAACCCGTCCGACCTGGCCCGATTGACATGTCTAGTCCTAAAGCCTTCATATAATTGATTCACTAACAGAGAAAGGTTAGTTTTTCTTAAATACTTATCATCTAGTTTTTATATTATTAAGTTGCATAGGAAACACATTTTTTTTTTATCTTTTATGGTTAAATAGAGAGACACTCAATTGCAATATGAAGATCGGAAGATGTATATATATATGATACGGTTGCTATACAAGATATCTTAGTGTTGCCCTTATAGTCCCTGACATGGATAAGACATACTTATGGCCGGACTGTACATATGATATTGTCATATTTTGTTGTATCATTATGTAGTTTATGCATCTCTATATATTTTTGACAACTTTATTTGATCATGTACTGACTATTTATGTCATTGGTAGATTTCTCTCGAGCATTTGGAAAATGTATATTCACTACATATTATGCCAATGGGTTTCTTAAACGTTTTGAATTCAATCATTTAGTTCAATTTCGAAAATAAGTGCCTTTCAAACGTTTAACTGTCAGAACTTAAGGAAGCTTTTGACATTAATATTCAATGTTACTTTTGTTTACATATAATCTTTTTAAATTTCAATTTAGAAAAAAGCACTTATTTTTACATATAATCCTTATAAATTTCATACTACTAAGTTGTCATCCTTTGAATTACTATTACTTATTTTGTTTATTTGAGCATCATAGTATCCACCGTCATCATATTAGAGTTGTAATCTTGCCTTGATTAACTTTTTGATTCTCTAAATTACAATACTATTTTCTCTTAAGTTTGCTATTATTTGAATTACGATTTAATATAACGTGATCATCCTAATGTTTATCTGTTAATTTCGTTCAAAACAGATACTAAGTGAGTTATTGAATATTAGCTTAGCGAAATTCCATCCTAAAATCAATTGCAATAAGATGAGTAAATCGCTAATTTATATAATAGTTCAGTTAACTCCCAACTTTTAGACGTGAGATGGACAATCTAACATTGAAGGTGTATCACGACGCGAAATTTGTAAAGATACAAAGGGTGTCGAGTTCGATTTCCCAAGATTTATGGTAGAACCAAGAATTGTAAAATGAAAGTGGGAGCGGGGCGCCGCATGGTATACGGTATTATGGTGGACCAGCGCGATGTATATGATTGCTTCATCCTTCATGTCAGTTGGACTAGTGGGATTTCACTGCCCTGCCGACTGACTTGAGAGAGTTGATACGCTTGATAAGGATGTGATGCGGGCCCCATCGTCGATCTATATAGTATTATTATGGGGAGATTTGTATCCTGTAAAAAAGATTGAAAAGTTGCATCGCACATTATAAATTTATAATACATCCACGGCATATAAGAAACAAATACTCTCGACCAGAAAAAAAAAAAAAAAAAGAGGTGGAACAAATACTAGTATAAAAATTGAATGCGGATATAATATAATGATAGGTCGGTGAAAATAATTCACTCCCACAGAAGACAGAAGAATTGCATAAGCATCTTTCCAACTGTACATGGATATTTCTGCCGACTGAAACCAACTGCAAAGTAACTCCAATATTTTTAAGTCGGAAAATAGAAAATGACTGGCCGACCTTTCGTATTTAAACAAAAAATCAATAAAATATACTCTACTTCTAGACGTTGGGTCTTTGCGGACAATGTAGGCTAAAAGTATATAGATACCTCCATTCTATCTCCATATTCTGTTTTTAGGTGTTACAGCGGCAGCGTACACGTGACTGACGACGCCAGATATTCATATTACGTACTCATCCCATAATGTATTTTTGGTTACGATCGACTTTGGACTGGACCCAATTTTATTGCATAGAAGGCCACAAACTAAAACTTATTGCAAATTGTCCCTCATTAATTATATAAAACTTTACAATGCCCTCAAACAGCAACATTTTTAAAATCACTTGAACAAATTCACATATAAAAAACAGGTGGAAGAGCTTTTTACACACCACAGCTAGGTCCTGACTTATTCAATAGTCATTAAAGATAGGTTACTACTAAACTGTAGAAATTTAAATTTACGAAAATTTGATTTTTATAAAGATACATAGAAAAATATTAATGTCGACCGATACTGTCAATAGAATGATCGAATAATCAACCTTGAACAGACTATAGCAAGGTCAAGTTGACAAATTGTAATAACAAGTGGCGAAATTGTGTCTTGAAATTCA
This sequence comes from Fallopia convolvulus, assembly GCA_964016875.1. Lineage (NCBI taxonomy): Eukaryota > Viridiplantae > Streptophyta > Magnoliopsida > Caryophyllales > Polygonaceae > Fallopia > Fallopia convolvulus. The sequence continues at coordinate 12,795,758 of OZ024721.1, forward strand.
AGATTTGAAGGAGTCGATGGAGAGTTGCCGCTACGGAACGAATATTGGGCAACATTGGACTTTTTCAAGTCGCAACAACTTGACCAATTATCTGTTTCGAACTTCCTAAATTAAATAAATGGTTGGCCTGCCAATCAATCTGCCATCCATGATGCGCGCATATTAATCTCTACAAATGCAAGGGCAGAATGGTCATTTCCTTAGCATGAAGCTCGCTTTCACCCCAGCCAGATCGACAGTGACGTACAAAACGTAATCCCATTTCTTCCCAAGAAGCCCCTAATTAATACTGTATATATACACACCACATTACCAGGCCAAAAATAAGCTCTCTCAACTTGAAACTCAACAAGTAAAACAAAACTGCCAATTATATATCCACCGTACGTACCATATATACTGATTGATATACATAAAGATATGAAGAAGAGGAAGCAGAGTGGTGGTGGTACGGCTAATATTATCAGTGATGGTGTGGTGGTGAAGAAGGCCCGAGAACTGGCTCACGAAGACCCAGCCACCTTGGCGGAGGTGGATCCGGAGGCGGCGGAGGTGGAGTACATGACGTGGGTGGCGGCGGAGGAACAAATGTGGTGGGGAGGGGAGTGGTTTCCGAGCTGGGACGTGGCCTACATCTCCATGTTGTATGCTGACGTGTGGGATGGGTATGATGACATCTGGGGCTTTAGGGATTCCGACCAACTTCTCTAACTCCGCCTACTTCTTCATCCATCTTAATTATCTTCATCTCACTACTTGCAAGTTTATATATAGTAATAGTATGTATGATCTATGTATCAAAACTAATTAATTGTCATATATATATATAATAGATCGAGTGCTGTCTTCTTATTTCGATCTTTACTTTCATCTATATCTATATATATATATATATATATATATATATCTTGAATTATTCTCAATTAATTAGACATAAAGGACAAGGCTGTGCCTCAATTTCAATTCCTTTATGTCTCATTCAATTAACATAATTAACGAGTTACGTACTATAAATATACTAGACATATATTCGATGGACGGGAGAAACATGATAATCGATTATTATTAAAACGATTTTATATCACTTTGGAGGTTTAAGTCGATCAAAGGTAGATAGCCTTGTCCGTTTGAGTTTATGAAGGTGCTTGACCAATTCGCAAAATTTCCACAGATTACCACTACTCTATAGCCTAATGGCCCTAATCCATAATAAATCAATAAAATTATATTGACAAGAACTATAGTACTCCGTACTATATTATTGATGACTTCATAAGTTTTGAATAAGTAATTTTGGAAAAGGCCAAACTAGTAAACTCAACAAAATGAACGTATCCGCAACGACAGATAATAACAAAATGAACATCTAAATGAAATGCTTGAAAATGTCCAACTGTAACTTGGCACAACCTTTCCCTTTAGAAATATAGTTATTGTTGGGCCCAATTCCAACAAGCCCATCGAGAAGAATAGCTCGAATCCCGTCGAAGGAAGAGCAGCCTAAGCTGGGTGAGCAGGTGACAGTTCTTCTTGATCAAAATGTACTACGAAACAAGGGAAGTGATCGCAGAGGTGGGACAGGTCCGAGAATTGTCAACGGAAGTGGACGAAGTTGGAAGACTAGAAGAGAGAGAATGACAAGTAACAACTGCTCTAGAGTAGAGGATTAAATGTAATCATCGGAGGTCCTCAAAAAAAGGCCATGCAATTTTGTCCGAAAAGAACGAAGAAAAGTAAGAGAAAGTGTTTCTTCTTTCATCCAATCAAAAAAATCTGTTTTGTTCATCAATTTTGTCAGTTATTTCATTGATTTTCCTCCGATAATCCACAGTTGATCGTCTAGTGTCCTTAAGCATAAGAAATTGGCCAAGATCTCCAAATAAAAGGATATTGAATCACCTTGATCGATTTTTGTCCAAAACAATTATCCTTTTTACTTATTCTTATAAAAACACAGAATTGCTTTTTTTTTTTTTGAATTGGATAGGATGGACTTACTCCTTGTTTGGTTCACTTTTCACGAAGTAGAATTTTTCCATGATGTAGTATTATTTTCTATGTGGTTCATAAAAAAATTGAGGGAATTTGATTCCTATACAATTGCAATTCCCACGGCTATGTTTGTTGGGTACCATAAACTAGTAACTAGTCGTAAAATTGGTTTTTTGAGAAATCTAATTTTTAAAGCTTTTGGAGGAGTTTTTAGTAGTTTTTTTAATTACAAAATTATTGTTTCATAAATAATAAGCAACCTACTATAAAGTGACCTTAAATTACCAACTTACGACAGTAAACCAGTTGAACATTATCAAATAGTGTTTATATATGTCTTTGAATCTCTAGCTATTTTTATAAATAGTCTTACAACTTCAACTAATTTTGCAATTCCAACTAGTTTTTTTTGATGACTTAACAAACATAAAATAAAAGAATTGCAACAACTCCCACTTAGGTTGGTGAGATCCACTCTTTCATTTTTAAATAAAAAATATATGCTTCTCAAAAAAATATAATTTTCTGGGAATTTAATTTCCCATGTTGAAATTGTTTTGTATAATGTTTGGATATGTAGGAACATTAGTATTTAACGAGTTGCCAACTCTTATACGAAGTCAAAAACTTTATGTAAATACGCAATGGACGGTTCAAATAGGAAAGAACAATATTACCAATACTTTAAAGACACAATGACATATAGTTGAAACTCCTTTTAAAGTAACTAATTTACTTAGGAAAAAAACCACTCCTTTCCGAGGTTCTCACTCGGCCGGATTTTAAAAGTACTTTAGACTCACTCTATAGATTTCTTGAGTGTTTACAAATCTCTTTCGTGTACAAGTTAAATTCCACAACCTTAAACCACAGTCTACATTTATGCCTCGCACTCTCAATTTCACGCTATGTTTAAGAACTCTCGACTACACTACATATACGAATCCCAAACACAATTCTTTATTTCTCATACAAATACAAAGTTATGCTCAAGTTTTCTTTATTTCTCACACGAATACAAAGTAATACAAAGTTACGGCTGAACTCAATCAGGAGCTTTAGTGGGCTGATTAAACTGGCCCAATTATACTCCGTATTGTTTTCATGAATTTAAGAGAGAGAAAAAAAGACACCAGTCAAAACATCTCGGAGATTGCAGAAATACAGTCGCGTCGATACAACGCGCCGTAAAAAGGAATGTTCTTTCTTTTATAAGAAAAAGGAGCGTTCGCTGCTTTTTTAGTGTGGTACAACTCGAGGTGCGTTCACAGTGAAACTCTACCAGGCTATACTTTCTCTGCCTTCTGGGGTTTGGATCTGAAGGGGAAGGTCGTAGCATCTCAGATTTCTCTCTTCTTCTTCAGTTCCGCGTGCTTGTGTGGCTGTTTTGTGAAGATTAAATCAGAAGATGAGAGAAGGAAGGGGTTCCACGTTGGTCTACATTCTAGTGGTGGTTCTCTGCTTGGTCGCATTTGGCTTCTCCATCGCCGCCGAGCGCCGTCGAAGCCGCGTATCTCCCTTTTCCTCTTTATTTCTGTACATTTTCTTCAATTTTAAGTTCCGTTCAGTTGTTTGCATTTTCCACTGCTTGAAAATTTTCGCTTCAAGTCTTTGCTAATATTTGGCGAAAATTGGGGAAATGCCGGATATACGGAGTTCGATAGGGCTGATGGACTTGCGTAGCTGAATCATGTAGGGTCGATTTCTCTCTTTTTCGGGGCAATATTTTGAATTTCTGAAAGTTAGTATGACTCTCTCAGTTGTTTGGCCAAATAGAAGTGCGTTTTCAATGTGGATATTGAGGGATTTTAGTTTCAAGATGCACACAGACTTAACTTTGTGGAATTGTTGTATATGGAATGTATGGGCCCCAATTACTTGCTTTTGCTTCTAGAATAGGGCTTCAAATGTTGCTGTGGGGTTCCAGATTTTTCCTAATTGATGCTCTTTCGGCTGCAATCTTGATTTTATGGGGTGAATTTGTAGAAACTCTTTATGTTCTGTATGGCATGAGTGCAATTATAATAGGTTTAGACTTGTTTTGATGGATGAGGATCTAAATGGCATTGCTGAAAGCAAGCACTCTGTAGAGGAACTGATACTCTAGTTTGAGTTAGCAATGAACTTCAATTGACTTGTCTGCATTGAAGTTTACCCATTCTCTTAAGCTTGGATTCCTGTTCATATGTGTGGCATCTTTGAGATTTTAAAGATGTAGGTTTTTAGTACGAGTTCCATTGCTTCAATGCTTCAGTATAGTGATGCAGTTAAGGCCACCTCTTTTGTGTCTAAGGAACCCTAGCCTATTTTTCTGTATTAAATGATACTAGAATCATTAAAATTATAGCTTTGATTACTTCTGTGAACATATCTTATTTTTACATATGAAATGATACTAGATGCATCAAACTTTGCATCTAGAGGGACTTGAGCCTTTCTATTATTCTGCTATGTGGAGTTCAGCAATAAGGCTGGGAGCACCTTAATCCTACAATACATCTTGTAATAGATTCTTTCTCCATTAATGCAGGGTAACATTATTTTGGATGAAGCATCACCAACTAATTCAACATACTGCTCTTACAGCTCTGATGTTGCAACCGGTTATGGGGTGGGCGGTTTCTTGTTCCTCCTCTCAAGTCAATCACTTCTAATGGGTGTGACTAAGTGCATGTGTTTTGGAAGACCATTGGTACCTGGCAGCGAACGAGCCTGGACTATTATTTACTTTCTCTCATCATGGTTGTTCTAAAAACCTTCACTCATAGCACCTTATATTGAGCCTGAGTGATTAATACAAGGACTGCTAATATATGAATGTGGTTTCTTTGTTTATGCATCTACAGGGCGACATTCCTAGTTGCAGAGGCGTGTCTAATTGCAGGTGCAACGAAAAACGCATACCACACCAAATACCGGCACATGATTCTCGCCCAAAACTTCTCTTGTGAGAGTCTGCGTAAAGGTATTTTTATTGCAGGAGCAGTGTTTGTGGTTGCCAATATGATCCTTAATATATACTACTACATGTACTTTGCCAAGGCTACTACCTCACAGCCAGCACATAAAGCAAATCGTGCAAGTTCAACGGTGGGGATGACTGGATATGCCTAAATCATCCGGTCATTTGGGAAATTAGTAACATATTTATAATATAAAATGCATAGCAAATCGGCATGTTTTTTTTTTCTACAATTGCTATCATGTAAAATGACTTCGTATGCTTGAGATGGATATGATGATTTTTTTTTTGTAGAAAGTTTATGGCGCAATGGATGTTTAGTGAAGCCATGCTATTAGAGATCTGGCACGTGCTCTTAGAGCATGTGCTATCAAGAGGATTACCAATCCTCTCCTCACTTTCTCTCTCCTTACCTCCTTTTGACACCTCACCTACCCTATATTTTACCTCACTCTTTCCTCTTCCTTTTCCTCTTTCTCTATATCCACCCATAACAATGAGAATCATTTCTTTTCCTCTCTTCCAATTTTTTATACATATATCTTACCACATATTCATATTATCAATTTATGATTTATTCACTCCTTATGATTTTAATTAATTAATAAATTAGTTTAACATTCAATAAAAAAAAATATATATTACTTATGACAATATAAATTGATTACTACTAATAATTAAATCTTGATTAACATTAAGATAATACAAACAACAACATAAAATAAGATGTAAAATAAAAACATTAAGCATAAATAACAACATTATTGTCATAAGAATTTAATCACAATGCGAATCCAATGTCAAATCCTTAAACTTCTCCCAAATGTGATCGACCAAGTCGTTCTTTAGAGTCGTATGCATTTCTTTATTTCTAACATCCTCCCTCCTAGCCATAAATCTTCTTAGAGATCGATCATTATAGCGTCCACGTGTCACATTGAATGTCTCGTTATCATTTCTTTTTGATGATCCAACAATATTTTCGGGTTGATCTTGGGCAAATTCATTCGGGTCTTTATAATTTCGATACGTATCTCGATCCAACAATATTAAAAATATGACATTTTTTAAAAAAAATGTCATACGTTTAATATTATTGTTTGTAATTTATTAATGCTTAATTGTAATGAAAATAAATGATTGTAGTTGATAGATGAAAAAGGTATGCAATATTAGGTTCAATTTATAGACAAAAAAATTTGTAATAATATTTTTTTATTTTTTGTTTTTTAAAATATCATCTTTAAAATATTTTTATTTGTAATTTGTTAATGTTAAATTGTAATGAAAATAAATGAATGTAGTTGATAGATAAGAGACACATGTCAAATTTTGATTGGGTGAATATGGAGAGGAATGCACAAAAGCCAATGTGCACATTCCTCTACCCATAGATGATTTCACCCCATTCCTCTCCCAAGAGAGGATCCTCTTTTTAAACCCATATTCAAGAGTATCCTCATTTTTAATAAAAAAATGGGTAAAAAAAGGAAGAGAGGAGAGGGAATCCTCTTGATAGCACATGCTCTTAGTCTGATGATATCTATAAATTTCTTTTGTGCATTTACCTTCGTTTTGTTGGGAATTGTAATGGTCTAGCTAATATGAAGAAAGTATATATATTATTTGCAATTGCAATGTTTGTGTAAGATATAAGTAATAGAATATAATGATATTTGTATAAATATTCTTAGTTGTATGGCAAGTCATGTATTCTAACTTGCATAGCAAGTCTTGTATCTCTATTAATATCAATCGAATGCAAAGACAACAATTAAGGAAATTCATATAGGGGAGGTATCAAGAGAAATGGAAATTGTAGAGAAATAGAAGTCGTAATAAGAGTCGTTGGATTTGCAAGAATGAATGGCTAGGATTATGGTGTATAATAATAGAAAAAAATAAGAAAAAATGGCATAATATATTTACTAATATGGAAGTTCCTAGATTCTAAGCTAAATTTAAAGGGGCGTTTTTTTTGTTAAAATTTGAATATTCAAACAGATTTTACGAGTGCATAAATATCTGAATTTCTCATGTGTATGTTTGAATATGTTGCACACGTTCATTGTTACTCATTGTAAATTCGATTGTATTGCTTCGATATTCAAGTGCATAAATATTCGAATTTCTCATGTGTATGTTTGAATATGTTTTAACATTTTTTGAATATTATTCAAACGTTTTTCGTATTTGTTATGGTTTAAATATCTAGTTCACTTTGTTGAATGTGTATTATGTTTTGTTTTATTGGAAATAAAATTGCGTATCGAATATAAGTATAGTGAAACTTGAATAAGTAATTGTAATATATTGAATATGATATAAAAATGTTCACATTCTAATTCTATAAATGGCTAAAAATTAGAATACAATATTTGATTCACAATTCATCTATGAATTCAATAAACAACATATAAACATTCAGAGTAAAATGACGCCTCTTTTGTGTTAAACGTCATCTTTGGTCTTTATCATCCTTCTTTCATTCTCCTTACGCTTCTTTATTTTCTTCAACCATCTCGATATTTGCCGACCTTCAAGGTTGCATATTCAACATATAATACATAAACATTCGAAATACAATAACTATAAATTCAAACTTGCTTTTCTAACATTCACATATTCAAATATCAAGTAGTCCGTGAATTTCAACCTCATATTCGATTGTTAAGAATGCATATTTAGAATATCAAATTGTATATTCAGAATATCAAATTGCATATTCAAAAAAATATACTCAATATGCATATTTGATCTTTTAATATGCATATTCTTTCCTTCACATATCAATCAATTCAGAATTGTATATTCAACAAAAGAAACACATAAACATTCAGAGTAAAATGCCTACGAATTCAAACAATATATGCATATACACAAATTCAAATATATAGTAGTCGTGAATTTCAATCTCATATTCGATTGTTATGAATGTATATTCAGATTATCAAATTGCATATTCAATAAAATATACTCAATATGCATATTTAATCGTTTAATATGCATATTCTTTAATTCACAAATCAATCTATTTCGAATTGTATATTCTACAAAAAAACACATAAACAAATTGCATATTCAGAATATCAAAATGCATATTTAATAAAATATATTCAATATGCATATTTAATCTTTTAATATGCATTTTTTTATAGCACGATTGGTATTAACATGAGTAGTCTCATAAGCATGCAATTACGCACAATACATTTCAACTCCAATCTCCATCAGATTCTCCAAATCGAACAGATCTGCGCTGCAACAACTCTCTACATCTTCACCGTCATCATCCTGATCATCAATCATCTCCACCTACTTCGCACCTTCTACTACTTCCCATTTTTTATAATGATTTCTCATCAGATCCATCGCCACTTCCTCAACTGATTTTCTGTTGCTCTCTGCCACTTGAATCGTCAACTCTGATTCTCCTTCAATGGCGGCCTGCGGATCTGTTCTGCTAGTAGCAACAGTCAGTTCTTTCATTCATAAGACTCCAGATTCGTCGGTTGCGTCATCGTGGGAGAGGAAGAAGGCGAGCCCATCGCCGGAATATCTAGTGTTGAAATCGATGATAGAGAAGACGAAATTTGTGGAGAAAGAGGGGTGGTGTTGGAATCTAGGTTGAAGAACTAAACCATCGAGAAAGTTTTAGATTGTTAATAAATCAGATAATCAAATATGGAGAGAGAGGGAGGGAGAGAGATTTGTCAATTATTCTAACGAGATTTTCTCCAATTTGATATAATCCAATGCATCACACACATTAAATTTATTTTACACCCTTTTTAATAAATCCTCACCGTCAAATTAAACTAATCCAACAGATCTGATTACGTCCACGGTTTCTCTATAAAATTGAGTTTCTCATGATCCTTAGGCTATGTTTTTTAAGTCACCAAAAAAACTAGTTGGAATTGTAAAACTAGCTGTAAAAGTAGTTGAAGTTTTAAAAATATATATAAACAGTGTTTGGTAATGTTCAACTAGTTTATTGTAGTAATTAATAATTTAGAATTTATTTTATTATAGAGTTTCTTATTTAGGGAATAATTATTTTTTTTAATTCGAAAAACTACTAAAAACTAATGCAAAAGCTTTAAAAACTAGTTTTTGTCAAAAAACTAGTTTTACAACTAGTTGCTAGTTTTTATGTGTCAAACAAACAACGTTTATACGAGATTCTACAACTAGTTGGAAAACTCCAACTAGTTTTTGGTACCTAACAAACACACCCTTATTCAATTCACACACACACGCACACGCACACGCACACGCACACGCACACGCACACGCACACGCACACGCACACGCACACGCACACGCACACGCACACGCACGCACACACACACACACACACACACACACACAAAGAGAGAGAGAGAGAGAGAGAGAGAGAGAATCACGCTCTAGTGAAATGTCCTCTTAGAGTAAATCATGTGGTTATATTTAAACCGTTTGACGTGAAAGAATAAATTGTCAGGATTAAATTTAAAATGGGTGCAAATAAATTGTATGGGTGTGATACACCTGATTAAAGTGAATCATGCTAGAATTATTTTCATAATTTTTGATTTGGTTCAAATCGCTTAATTATAGGAAGAAAGTCACACTTTCCATTTGAAACACGTTCTCTCTCCTGCACAAACCATCCCTTGATTTTCGGTTGAATAATTATTATTCTCTTAATAAGATCTCTCTCTTTTATTCTAGTTACTATCTCTCTCTATCGATCTCTCTCTTTCTCGGCGACAGATCTCTCCCGGTGACAATTTCTCTCCCATATTGGGGATTTTGAAAGATTCAAAGAACTCTGACGAATTCGTTTGTCATATATAGAATCACGATGGATTTTAGAGGCGTCGACTCTGGTGGATGAAGAGGAGGAAGAAGTGAGTGAGAGTGGGAGCGGTTACAAATCGGAGGATGAAGGAGACGAAGATTACAGAAGAGGCGGCCTATTAGGTATTATTGTTGCGTTTAGATTGTTCATCCGTTATTCATATCCAAGTGGCCCGCTCCTTTGATTTAGGTATTCATGTTGCGTTTAGCCTTGTCTGATCTATACGTGTTTTGTTATTCCTATAAACACAATATGTATATAGAATGACGATGTATTTTATTTTTCATATATTCATGCCTTGTTATTCATCAATACATGTTTTGTTTATCATTATAGAGTATGATTTTGCATTATTAAGTTAATAATGAAGAATGGAGCATGATTCCACAAAAAGGTGTGGTTTCTTTACTTTAAACTAGCATTATTGTTGAAAAGAATGAACTTTGTTGTTCAAGAAAATGAAAGTTGTTGTTCAGGTCATATAACATTATGATTAATTATATTTTGGTTCAGTATAATACAATTATTCAATTCATTGCAATGAATTATTCTATTGTGTTTACACAGACTGATGCGTAACAATATAGAAGAATTCAAACATTTTTAAGGATATTAAAGATTGCTTTTCATAAGCATTGTAATGATTATTCACATCATAACATAATACAAAGAGACAACTTTTTCATAATACGAACTGTTGTTTTTCAGAAGCACTGTAGTGGTTAATTATTCAATAGTCTATATTATTCATGTCAATATATGCTCATATTACTATTTAAAACCATATTTAATAAGTTAGTCATATTTATTAATATGTTGTTATTCATACATGTGGATTGTTATTCATACGTGTGTATTCATATATATATATATGCATGTTTTGTCGTTTTCGATTTGGCTTTATACTTTGTTGCAGGTAGGTGTTTTTTGGGGTAGACGATCTTGACAAGCTTCAATTACAATTGATTTTGTTTTTTCATATATGAATGGCTTGTTATTCATCTATATGTGTTTTAATATTCGTATATACATGCCTTGTTATTCATCTATTCATTATTTGTTATTAATGATTGCATTTGTTGTTATTCATACATGTGTCAATGTGTGGCTTGTTATTCATATATATGTATTTTGTTATTCATTTATATGTGTTATGTTAAGCGTGAATTGTTATTCATGTATGTGTGTCTTATGTAGTTATTGAAGAATGTCGATGAAGCATAAGTGGGAGAAGTTTACAGACAACAACAATGATTAGTTTTTTTCGACATATCAGTGTACATTCAAAAAAAATAGATGTACTTATTCAAATTCATTGTAGTATATATTCGAGATGTAACCATCCCCATTTTTGTCTTTTTCAATGTATTACATTTATATATTTAATGTTCATATAAGATTCATATTTTTGTCGTATCTACCCATTTTAATATGAAATTATTCAACATATAGCGAATTGATTTTCATGGTAAGATGAATACTTATTCAACCTAAATAATGCAAACATTAAAACATGTTCAATCATATTGAGTTATTCAAACCTCGAATTTAAATATTTTATGATTCTATTATTATTCAAATAATCAAATTGAGTTATTCAAACAATCGAATTGAGTTATTCAAACCTTGACTATAAATATTCTACAATTATATAATTATTCAAACAATCATATTGAGTTATTCAACGAATTATAGGTATTCAATGATGTTGCAGAGATTTTTTATTTGCAAATTCAATTATTTATTTTTTCTAAAAATCTTCTCACTCTTATCAATCCCTAAAATCATGCAGTTACCATATATAAAAAACATGGTTTTTTTTTTAATTTTCACAATCCCTTAAATTTAATAGAGTGGTTTATATTCAAACTTCGTTTAGAGTGATTCAAATCGATGCAAGATGTCGTAGAGTGGTTTATCAAGAACAACAATGAATAAGATGTCGTCGAGTGGTCCAAACTAAAAACTCAAACTCATATTCCCTTGAATAATTCTGTTATGTTAATGAATAATTTGGTGTTTTGTTTATCTAGATCCATGTTGCATATGAACGTATGATTCGAAATTCAATACTAATTATAATGAACCAAAAAGTTAGTGTTAATAGGTTTTCTATTAGTTAAATTCGAATTGTTTCAACGATTTATGCAATGGTAAATATTATTGTGAAAATTGAGTTGTATATGAATAACAACGCAAATATGAACTAAATAAGTGTATATGATAATACTTGAATAACACATTTTTTGTTATGGAATAGGAAAAATTAGAAACATTAACAAATTAATTGTCAGTAAGTTTACATGATATTGTGAACAATTATCTCAATTTGCGTGAATAAATTAAGTCTCTCTCTCTCTCTCTCTCTCTCTTTCTTTGTGTGTGTGTGTGTGTGCAAGAGGCAAAATTCTCTAGAATAAGCTTGCACTCTCAAAGAGACAGCTTAAATAGCTAGGTCAAGGCGCTTCCTTCAGTAGGTGCCAAATTCATACTTCAAGTCAAACTCTGAAATTTGGCCGAATGCTTCAGTTTTGGGCATTATAATCTTAAGTTAAGACACAAGACCAATAGCAAGACCTAGTTCACTACCTCTAAATCAGAATTGATCAGGAGAAGGCATGATACGATTCATCACTTGGTTTGAATCAAAAATAGCTAATGAACCCAGTTGTCTAAAGTATGTAGGCTACCAAAAATTTCGTGTTGCTTTGTTATACCTTTTCATATGTCTTTAAAAGTTGAACAAGATTTAATAAAAACATAACAAAATGCCCTCTTAAATTAAGTTCAAAATTTAAAAAAATTATTTGTGTATTTGAGACAAGTTTTTCCTCATTATTGACTCACTCCACATCTCAAATTACATCATTGATGTGGAGCTAGTTCCAACAAAAGACAAACCTATTAGTAGGAACAAGTTTTGTCCTAAAATCAGCAAAATTCACATTTTAAGGTATTTTTTTCATGATAATCTCCTGGTTTTCCACTTGTAAATGCTCCATTTTCTTCTTGTCAGATGCATAATTAGGATAGTTCTTCTTTGAGAACTTCAAGTGCCCTCCAAGAGATATAAGGATTGGTTTCGTTTTGATCATGGAAAACTTGTCAAGCACTTTATTCAAATAGTCAATTTGAGATAGGTAGATTATTCTCTTAGTTCGGTTCCTTAGGATTTTAACATCTACACTATTTTTGAGTAGGACTAAGATCTTCCATGTCAAAATGTTTTTTCAAGTCAGATTTAACCCTAGAGATTGTAATAGCCGCTATTTTTTATGATAATTTTTTTATCATTATTTTTTTAATCATTAATTATTTATTCAATAAAATAAATTCATAATGTTTTTCATTCGAAAATCTATTTCTCTAAAGTAAATAAATTATAAATTTTTTATAAAATATTTATTCAAGTAAATAAATTTATTAGAAATGAAACTTAATAAATTCGTAACCAACGGAAATTCTATTCGTAAAACCCGATCGTTTCGAGGCGCGTTCCAAACCGACTTTCGGTCTGTTTGTAAACGCGTCAGATCATTTAATGGGAGAAATCTAATGAGATATGGGTAGAGATTTCCCACTCATTCCTTTGGATCATGTCATTAAAATTAAAATCTTCCATATGCCACTCATTTGATCTAAGTTAATAAAATATACTATGTTAGTCATCCACCACCATAATGTGAGATTTTGAATCATCATTGCTAGATTCTCTACAACCTCCACTAACAAGGATGCTCTATTTAAAGGCCTAAGTGATGAGGTATTTTCGGTGGTTGTTATACCTATCAAAGTAACCTTAGCTTTACCAAACTCAATAAAGCGGCAAGTAAGGGTCGAACCCACAGAGACTCGTGTATAAGTGTTTTACTTGAGTGCCAAGTAACTAATATGGAGGTTTTTGTGAATGATTTCCTAATCTAATATGCAAAATTGAAAAGTAAATATGAATGCAACGTTGAATGTAAATATATGAGAGAGATATGTTCAACTAGTTAAATCCATCATAGATATGCTTATTCATCATTAATTTTCTTGATTCTCAATTCACTTGAATAATCTACTGTGCATCATGATCCTACTAAGGATTATGACCCAAACTTCAGAAATAGTTGAAAGAACTAACAGTCTAAACAACCCTAATCATTTAAAAACCTAAAACAACGTTTAGATTCAATTAAACAACCGCTTTACGAATCAAGTTATCAATAGAAACAAACACTTAGAGCAAACAGACATCTAATTTATTTGTTGATTTATTCCCTTCTACAATTTGAATAGCTCGAACGGGTCCAAACAATTATAGTTGGTACTTTAATTTATCTAATCAACCCCGAATGGGCATTAATCAGATTAGTTGTAAATTAACCTAGAAATTCTATTAGGTGATCAAGCTAACAAAACCCTAGAATGAATCTGATTCAATTAAGCACAGGAAATAAAACCTATTCAAGTTGTTGAGAACCAATCAAACCTCACAATAATATGCAATCCATGATTTCAATAACTAGTCAAACACAATAGATTAAAGAAAAACTTACAAAAGGTTCAAAGGTTGCTCTTTTGAGAAAACTCTCTCCAATGAAACCCTAGCCTCCAAAATTATGTTCTGAGTTATGACAAGAGATAGAAAACTAAAAACAAGGTTTAAATACCCCAAAGGTTTCCCAAGATCAAATTATCCCGAAATACAATAAAACACGTCGGAATAAAGTCCAACTCGAGGCCCAAAACTCACAGCCCAACTCTCTCGCACGAAAACAGATGGCGCGGTCTTTGTAATAGTGGGCGCGGTCGCGCAGGTTGTTGTTGTAGCCCACGGCATCCCACAGTTCATTATTTAGGCAACACTTCAGAAACAGTTTTGACCCCCTTGGAGTTGGAATTTGGACTCGGAGTAAAAATATGAATTGTAGCACTTCGAGTTAGATTTCAATTGATACCAAATTCAGCTTCATCCGACAATTATAGCTCCCAAACCAAGCATTTCAAGATAGAGGTGTCAAAACAAGATTCCAAGGCATAGCCCGGGTTTAAGCGTATTTATCCCTCAAGCTCTTAGGCCTTAGCTCTTCTAATCTTAAATCGTATCACTCTAAGCTTCATCAAACTCCACCACAATCATCTAAGATCCATCCCGTCCATGCTTGTTTATCTAAAGATCTGCAAAACCGAACAAAACAAGCGCAAAACCCGATTTTTCTAGAAAACCTGAAAAACCTAAGAATTAAGCTAAACTAAGCTAAAACCAAGCAAAATAATAATAAATGTGCATCCTAAGCTATACCTAAATGCAAGCTGTCAAATTCTCCCATGCTTAACCCTTGCTTGTCCTCAAGCAAAAATCATGAGGTCTTTTAAGGGTTGTAATGGGGTCAAGGTAAAGAGTGGAAGGGATCATATTTAATCATGTGGTGCTAAATACGAGATAAATAACTAATCCTAAACCCAAACTTTTGCACTTTTTCTTCTTACTACTCCCAAACTTTCTTCACCAACTCCATAAACTCATTTAAGTACTTTGTCTCTTCTTTCTTTTTTCTCACTTTTTTTTCTTTTTCCAACTCTTCTTACACTTATGAAGGTTACTAACCTTTCAAGCTCACTTTTTCTTTCTTTGCACTTATTTTTCACCTTCATTTTTTTTCACTTTGCACACTAGAGTTGTATTTCCTCTCTTCAACCTTTTCTTTCATCCTCCCCATACTTATACAAAACTCACACAAAACAAAAACACAACCTAAAGTCCTAAAACCCGGATGGGTCAAGCTTATTAGGCTAGGAAAATTTTGTGGAGATATAAAAACAGGCTTAAAGCTCAAAGAAATGTGGTGTCAAAACTTGGATCTTGTAAGGTAGGAAGGGAAATAATAGGCTATAAATAAACATCGCCTCAATCATTTTAATGTCATGCATTCAATCATATAAAGCAGTCTTGAAAAAGAGTCTAAACGCAAGTTCTAGAGCTAGAAAATCATGGTGATACACTCAAGAATATAGAGAACAAGATATCAATCAAAAGCCAAAATCTCACAAGGCAAATTTTGTCTATAACTTCAGAATGAATCTAAAACTCAAGCTGTTATACATGCTTAGTCCTATAGTCAAAGTACATAATCAACGATCATGCTCATATCATATAAACTTCAGCAAATCATGCAAATCATGAGTTAGGACTCATACTTAGCATAAAAAAACAAGAGGTATTAAACAATGGGGAAATAAGAACCTAAATGCAATATTTTTGTATTTTTTTTAAATTTTCAAAATTTTCTATTTTTTTCAAGATTTTAATCAATGCATGCAAAAATTTAAATATGCCTAATCTAATGCAACTATATGCAATGCAAAAGTAATTCCCTTCCCCCATGCTTAAAACATACTTTGTCCCCAAAATATAGTAACAAGTAAAGGAAAGAGAAGAACTCACAAAGATCTCTAGTTGTCAGGGTAGTGCGGCGGGTAATCCTGTGGCGGTGGCGGTGGGTAATCTTTCTTCGGACCTGGGTATCTAAATCACACACAAAAACTACCTAAAAAGCAAAAGATTAACTGAAAAAGAAGTCTATCTAAACATTGGGTTGCCTCCCAAGAAGCGCTTGTTTAATGTCATTAGCTTGACCCTGAGCATAAATTGACAAGATTAGACATTGTCATGCCCTTAGCAACCTGTCAAATCCATGTGCACACATCTCAAAAAGACATAAGTAACACAATGATAAATCAAAGATGCATAATATAGCTTTCAAAGACCGTTTTAATTTATCAAACATGTGTGCCCAATTTTCATGATATGACATTTGTTCAAATAAATTCAGCACAAGTGGTGGCTTTAGAAAATACTTACACTATGAACCAAAGCACTTGGTAGCAATACCACTTTGTTCAAAGATGAACTCCATATATTTCTGATCATCCACCTTGTGTTCTAGGCATAGTTCCTCATCTTGTAACTCCATAAGCTCTGGATGTGAGAAGGTGGGGAAACTGAAGCATGGGATGTCAGGGCTTAACATAGGGCACACCATGACAGCAGGAGCCTTAACAGATGTATCATGTTGTTTTTCTCCCTCATGGCTGTCTACTTCATCGGCAAAGAAGTCATCATGGTCGACAAAACAGTCTTCTTCCAAAACCACAAAACCCTCAAGCAATTTACTCCACATGGGTGAAGATGACTCCGGCTCCCTAGGCTTTGTAAGAATCTCTATGACTGCACAGACTTCCCTTGGCTCTGTGATAATATTCTCAACTTGCCTTAAAGGTGCAAATTCATATTGAGCATCAAATTCATCATCATAACCCTCATCAAGTGTCTTAGATTGCTCCTCAACTTGCGTTTGGGTGTCTGACTCTTGATCGTTTGACTCCAATGTGATTCCACCACTCCTTTCATTCAACTCAAAAGGGCATGAGATTATGGAATGAAAACTTGAAGAACATGACTCACAGTGCTCCATGATTATAGCATCCGCCCCTTTGGAGAGATCCCTGATTATATCCTCAAGAGACTTATCAACTGGATGGGGTGGTTGGGAAGATGACTCGACCAAAAAGCTTTGATGGCTCATAAAACATAAGAAATCCCAACATTCCTCAGATCTCAGCATTCCTCAAATCCCCGACAACGACGCCAAATTTGATGAGGTATTCTCGGTGGTCATTATACCTATCAAAGTAACCTTAGCTTTACCAAACTCAGTAGAGCGGCAAGTAAGGGTCCAACCCACAAAGACTCGTGTATAAGTGTTTTACTTGAGTGCCAAGTAACTAATATGGGGTTTTTGTGAATGATTTCATAATCTAATATGCAAAATTGAAAAGTAAATATGAATGCAAAGTTGATTGTAAATATATGAGAGAGATATGTTCAACTAGTTAAATCCATCATAGATATGCTTATTGATCATTGATTCTCTTGATTCTCAATTCACTTGAATAATCTACCGTGGATCATGATCCTACTAAGGATTATGACCCAAACTTCAGAAATAGTTGAAAGAACTAATAGTCTAAACAACCCTAATCATTTAATAACCTAAAACAACGTCTAGATTCAATTAAACTACAACTTTACTAATCAAGTTATCAATAGAAACAAACACTTAGAGCAAACAGACATCTAAGTTATTTGTGGATTTATTCCCTTCTACTATTGAATAGCTCGAACGGGTCCAAACAATTATAGTTGCTACTTTATCTAATCAACCACGAACAGGCATTAATCAGATTAGTTGTAAATTAACCTCAAGTTGTTGAGAATCAATCAAACCTCACAATAATATGCAATCTATGATTTCAATAACTAGTCAAACACAAAGAATTTAGCAATGCATGATTAGATTAAAGAAAAACTTACAAAAGGTTCAAAGGTTGCTCTTTTGAGAAAACTCTCTCCAAGGAAACTCTAGCCTCCAAAATTATGTTCTAAGTTATGACAAGAGATAAAAAACTAAAAACAAGGTTTAAATAACCCCAAAGGTTTCCCAAGATCAAATTATCCCGAAATACAATAAAACACGCCGGAATAAAGTCCAACTCGAGGCCCAAAACTCGCGGCCCAACTCTCTCGCACGAAGACAGATGGTGCGGTCTTTGTAACAGTGGGCGCGGTCGCGCAGGTTGTTGTATTAGCCCGCGGCAACCCTCAGTTCAGCATTTAGGCGACACTTAAGAGGCTGTTTTGACCCCCTTCGTGTTGGAATTTGGACTCAGAGTAAAAATATGAATTGTAGCTCATCGAGTTAGCTTTCCAGTGATACCAAATTCAGATTCATCCGACCACTATACCTCCAAAACCAAGCATTGCAAGACAGAGATGTCAAAACATGACTCCATTGCATAGCCCGGGTTTAAGCGTATTTATCCCTCAAGCTCTTGGGCCTTAGCTCTTCTAATCTCTACTCGTATCACTCTAAGCTTCATCAAACTACCACAATCATCTAAGATCCATCCCGTGCATGCTTGTTTATCTAAAGATCTGCAAAACAGAACAAAACAAGCGCAAAACCCGAATTTTCTAAAAAACCTAAAAACCTAAGATCTAAGATAAACTAAGCTAAAACCAAGCAAAATAATAATAAATATGCATCCTAAGCTATACTTAAATGCAAGCTATCACTAAGCCATGTGAGAAGAACACTCACAAAGCCTCTCCTCTCTAGCTCTCT
Source organism: Fallopia convolvulus (assembly GCA_964016875.1). Classification (NCBI taxonomy): domain Eukaryota; kingdom Viridiplantae; phylum Streptophyta; class Magnoliopsida; order Caryophyllales; family Polygonaceae; genus Fallopia; species Fallopia convolvulus. Next base: position 12,814,728 of record OZ024721.1, read on the forward strand.
CCCTGTCTAGCTTTTTCTTCCACTTAAACCCACCAAAGAGCCTTCCCTTGTGACTTCCAAACATGCAACACCACCACCGGCTGCCACCACCACCTCGACGCCGCCGACGCCGCGTGCCACCAGGTTGTTGGCCGGCCCCTCTCTCCCCCTTGCTCCCTTGGGTGTTTTTCCTCCTAGATCAAACACATTTAAGGGTATAATTCTTGGCCTTTTTAATTTATTTTAAGCTTGTTTCTAGCACCTTAAACTCATTATAATTAATGATCATAATTTTTTTACAAAAAAATAAGATTATGAAAGGTTGCAAAAAAAAATATCTCTTATAATTTGTAAATACATGCAAGGTTTTTTAAAAAGAAAATTTTTCTACAAATTATAAGAAAGTTTGTGTAATATTCGAAAATATTTCGATATTTTTTTTAATTCTATTTTTACGCTCCTTGAATTTCATGTTGGGATTACTTAGCTTATAAGTAATCTCGGATATACAAAAGTATTTGCTTTTTAATTTTTAATTTAAAATAATTATATTTTGAAAAGTTTTTAACTTAAAAGTAATTAATAATTATTTCAGGGTAAAGTTTGTAGTAAAGGAAATTTGAGGATGGAAACCGTAAAATTCTATAAAGATAAGCCGACTTCTCTTAAATTGCATATATATATATATATATATGTGTGTACATGTACACTTTCACGAGGAAAGAAGAAGATCGAGAGGAAGGAAGGGAGAGAGAGAGAGAGAGAGGGAGAGAGGGGGGAGGAGGGAATTAGCTCGGTGTTGGGTTCGTTCGTCCGGTCGGATTTTGGAGTTCAGGCGTTATTTGGTAAGTTTTAATTAGTTAATAGTTTGTTTAGATTTTACTAATTTTTTCAGATCTGGCTTTACAATTGATTTGGATTTAAAAATCAGTCGATTTATAGTTCTTAGAGGGTATTTTTGATATTGGATTTATATTCGATAAAAGATTTCAGAGTAATTTTAGGGTTTTTCTTTGTAATGATATTAGGGAGACCTTTGATCCAGTTTTTCAGAAAGGTTTGAACTAGAAATATGTTCTTTTATATATCTAGTATATTCTTGTCAGGTTTTATAAGATTTGGATTTATACAAAAGAAGTTATAAAGCATCTTGACTTTTCGTTGTTTTTGGGGTTAGAGTTTGTAAGAGTTAAAATGCTATTATTATTCATTGAGGTATATATATGTATATAGGAGCGTGAGTCTAAGGTCGTGACCAAAGATAAGGGAAAGAGACAGACTATCTGTCTCAAGACAGGGTTCCACTTTGCCTGTTAGTTATTGTTTGTTGGCCTAGAGAATTCGTCTTCAAGGTACGTCGTTTACGATTTGCTCAGTTTCCATTCAATACTTGTTAGACTTCATGGTGTGCTTGTAGGATTGGTTTTGGGGAACTAGTCCCTAGGTGATTATTTATGAAAAAGGTTTACTTGTGTATGATATGTGTGAAAAGGATTTCATTGGGCTTTCATCGAATGTGAAGTTTTTGAATATTTTCTCTATGTTGGTACTGTTCTCGGCATGGCCATGTGCGTAGTCCTCTGGGTTGAAGCGACGGCTACGTATGGTTATGTGACAGAGAATCGTGCCCCTTAAAAAGAAAAATTATCTGTGTTTTGGGCAAGTGCTCCCGAGGAGGCTTGACCCAGGGTTAGGAGGATGGAATTGTGAAGGGTGGGAGGTCGCGCCTCGACACCTGGGGCGTAGGGTTGAAAAGCGCCATTGAATGGAACGGTGGGAGAATGGTTGTATTGTTCTGCTTGGACTTGTATGTATGTATGTGTATGGAAGTTTGATATGTGGTTTGTGTTTATGATCTATGGAAAGTAAGTATGGATTTAGAACCGATATAAGTTGTAATCATGCGAACCTTGCTTGTGTGTGTTAGGTACTTCATTGGTTTTTAAACGTCTTACTAGTACCGTATGGATTCTAATTTGGAATAGAATGGTAGCTGACCCTTCGGGAACTTGTTTTTTTTTTAGTTTCAGGTAAAGACAAGGGACCCATGATGGAACCTCGACTGAACGATGGAACAGGTCGTTGAAGGTTGTGTCATTAGGATGGGTTCGGTTGGGAGAAATGGTGGTATACTTTTTGTTATCTTTTGAATAATGTGTTGTTTTGATAAAGAAAGGGTAGTGGTATGTTAATGAAATGTTTCTAGGAAGTGTTGTAAATTTTGTTGTTTTGGGTTTCATGCATGTTTTCTATACTTGGGTTTTATAAATATCGGTTGGATGTTTTATTCATGTTTTCTCGTCGTGCCCGAGTTGCAAGATCCAAGTGAACCCGTTGTCAAACTAGCCTAGGTAGTACCTAGTGAGGTCTACTACCGAGTAGCGCCCCTACTTAAAGACGAGGTGTTACAAATTGGTATCAGAGCCAGGTTGACAACAAGGGCACATGGAACTGAACAACGAGTGTAATCGAGGTCCAACCTAAAACTAAAACCGACCGGTTATTTCAAATTATTTCAATGCGGTAGTCATATTGCATTTACAGGGTAGATGACACGCCTCGACTCTGTCGTCATCAGCCGAAGGACCTCATGTAGACTAGTAAGTTATTTTGTTAACTTCAGTTAAAGATAGTTTAAATAGTAAAACATCCGTTTACAGGTGGCTCCACAAACTAGAGCTGGAGCAACTAAAGCAGGAAGGAAAGGTGGTGGTAGAGGACGTGGTAGGGGTCGTGTTGGAAACAGAGAAGAGGCTCCTGCCGTGGGAGAGCCACACAACCTTCCTCCTCAAGAGGAGATTGTTGAGAATGTTGGACCTGCAGTGAATGACCATCCAAGGGGAAATGTTTCGGTTGTTGGAAACGGGCTCCCTGCTAATGGAGTCAACGATAGGGCAGATAGGGAAGTACGTGGGCCAGCTCAGGTGCCACCAGTTGAGTTACCACCAGAGACGACTGCTGTTATCCGAGCTACACTTGCCGAGCTATTACAAAATCTGGTAGGTACTGGATTTTTGCCTAATCATAATGCAACCAATTCTGGCTATCAAGGGGCTGAGGTTAGGGCACCAAGACCAGTTTTTGCACAACCAGTTCAGTTAGGGAGACCACCACGTATTCCAAGGCCAATAGTGGCTGATGGCATGGCTGAGCAAGGAAGGGGATACCGCGAGCCTCTTCTTGATAAGTGGCTTGCGGAGTTCAGGAAGACTGGGGTACCGAACTTGACTGGGGATCAGGAAGCTGATGTTGAGCAGTGGTTGAGGAAAGTGGCATCTGCTCTCGACTCTATCCAGGCACCGGAGGAAAGAAGGATGTCTCTAGTACAGAGTTTGTTACAGGAGGATGCATTTGATTGGTGGGAGTTGAGTTGTGATCATCAGGTAAATGTTACATTTGAGGAATTTCAAGAGAGGATTCGAGATAAATATTGTCCTGAGGTCGTGAGAATGGCTCGTGAGACTGCTTTTCGGGATGCAGGGCCTGAGAACATTACCGTAGGTGAGACTATCCAAAAGTTTCAATGAGGTTTGGCAGCGGTGCCCAATGCCACTCCTACAGAGAATTTGTGGATTGCAACTTTTCTTAAGCGGTTGCAACCCCAACTGCGTGCATATGTATCTGGACTTCGACTCAAGACTTTGAAGGAGGTTCAAGATTCCGCTTTAGCTTATTCTATGTCCACCTTGGGGCCGGAACAATTGAATGTACAAGCTAGTAGAAATAAGAAGCAGAGGTTGTTCGCTCCATCAGATTCTAGGAGAGATAATCGTTCGGGTGTGTCTCAACAAAACCGATCTAGATTTCAGTCACAAGGTCGCCAAGACCAACCTCAACAAAGTCAGTTTACTGGAGGGTTGAGGGAGTGCTTTAACTGTGGAGAGACTAGTCATATGAGGAATCAGTGTCGTAAACCAGTTCGTAATTGTTTCATATGTGGGAAGCCAGGCGACTTACAAAAATATTGTAAGGTTGGAACACCCTCACAGGGATCTTCGCTGGGATCGGTGAACCAAGGGATTCGTCGTCAGTTCCAACAGACTCAACATGCACCATGCCAGAGTAGAGGCCGTGGTGCGGGAGCTAGCACTACCGGGGGCAACCAGCCTCGGGTATTCGAGATGAGAAGGCCTGATACCTTGAATGCTCCGACTGCCACATGTATGATTTGGATTAAGTCTAAACCTATGCATATCTTGTTTGATACGGGTGCTACGCACTCTTTTGTGTCATCTGCGTGCGTTGATAGACTAGGGTTGACTTGCTCTGAGGGTACATCCTTTACGGTGGGACTGCCCGATGGTAGTAAGTTGAGAGGAAATAGAGAAATACTTCATTGCCCTATTAGGATTGGGGTTAGGGATTGGTTTGCAGACTTTATTGTGATACAGTTGTCGCCTAGTGATGATGTTATTTTGGGGATGGACTGGATGAGACGTTATAAAGCAGTATTAGATGCACATAAGGGTACAGTCATTGTAACTGCAGATGATGGGACAATACATGTATGTCAAGATCCAGAACAGGAGGGTCCAGGATCAGTGATCAGCATGGTGAAAGCCGCTAAGTTGCTTAATGATGGGTGTGTGGGTTATTGGTGTTATGTTCTAGAAGGAGACAAGAAAGGACCGTGTATTCGAGATATACCAGTAGTCTGTGAGTTTGAAGACGTTTTTCCAGAGGAACTTCCAGGGCTGCCTCCTCAACGAGAGGTGGACTTTAATATTGAATTAGAGCCAGGAACCAGACCAATCTCAAAAGCCCCGTACCGTATGGCTCTAATGGAGATGCAAGAGCTGAAGGCTCAGTTGGAGGAGTTACTAGAGAAGGGATATATACGTCCAAGTGCATCACCATGGGGAGCTCCAGTATTGTTTGTAAGAAAGAAGGATGGTTCCCTACGTTTATGTATTGATTACCAAGAGCTAAACCAGGTTACTATTAAGAATAAGTATCCTTTGCCTCGTATTGATGACTTGTTAGACCAGTTGCAAGGGGCTATTGTGTTCTCAAAGGTGGACCTCAGATCGGGCTATCATCAATTGAGGATTCGGGAAGGGGATATTCCCAAGACGGCTTTCCGAACAAGATACGAGCACTATGAGTTTGTAGTAATGCCGTTCGGATTGACTAATGCACCTGCGGTGTTCATGGAATTAATGAACCGGGTGTTTATAGACTATTTAGATAAATTTGTGGTTGTCTTTATTGATGATATACTGATTCATTCTCAAAGCACTGAGGAGCATGCAAAGCACCTTAGATTAGTTTTGGAAGTGTTAAGACACCACCGACTATTTGCTAAACTGTCCAAATGTGAGTTCTGGTTACCAGAAGTTACTTTCCTGGGTCATGTTGTATCCGCTAAGGGAGTCATGGTAGACCCCTTAAAAATTGAAGCTGTGAAGGCTTAGGAAGCCCCAAAGAATGTGAAGGAGGTACGAAGTTTCCTAGGATTGGCAGGGTATTACAGGAGGTTTGTGGATGGGTTTTCACGAATAGCCCAACCACTTACCAACTTGCTGAAAAAGACCACTTGTTTTGACTGGAATGATGCTTGTCAAAGGGGCTTCGATGAGTTGAAGGAGAAGTTGACTTCAGCTCCAATACTTACTTTTCCTCAAGGGAATGAAGGCTTTGTGATTTACAGTGATGCCTCAAAGGTAGGCTTAGGTTGTGTATTAATGCAGAATGACAGGGTGATTGCATATGCTTCCAGACAGTTGAAACCAAACGAGTTGAATTATCTAACCCATGATTTAGAGCTGGCAGCAGTGATTCATGCTCTAAAGATATGGCGTCATTACTTGTATGGAAGTACATGTAAAGTGATGACAGACCATAAAAGCCTTAAGTACATTTTTACTCAGAGAGAATTGAACATGAGACAACGAAGATGGCTTGAATTACTGAAGGATTATGACTTAGAGATCTTGTATCATCCCAGAAAGGCGAATGTTGTTGCTGATGCTCTTAGCAGAAAAACGCCGCAAGAGCATATGTTGTGTCACTTGACTGCCCAATCAGAGTTACAAAGAGAACTGATAAGGTAAGAGATTGAGGTACAGATTCATCGCTATCAAGGTAGACTAGGCCGTATAGATTGTCATCCAACCTTAATTGAGGAAATACGACTTAAGCAGGAGACTTGTTTGATGATTCAAGAGTTGAGGCAGAAAGTGAGCCGTGGAGAGGCATCTGTTTTTGAAGAACATGTTGATGGTACTTTGAGATTGAATGGTCGATTATGTGTACCTCGAGATGAGGAGTTGAGACAAAAGATATTACAAGAGGCTCACGCTACTCCTTATTCAATCCACCTAGGAGCTAGTAAGATGTACAAGGACTTGAAGCAATATTACTGGTGGGATGGAATGAAGCCTGATGTAGCGAAATTTGTAGCAAAGTGTCAGGTGTGCCAGCAAGTAAAAATAGAGCATCAAAGACCAGGTGGAATGCTCGAACCACTTCCAGTTCCAGAATGGAAGTGGGAGGACATTTCCATGGATTTTGTTACCGGACTGCGGATTAGTAGAGGACATGATACAATATGGGTTGTCGTGGACAGACTGACCAAGACTGCTCGTTTTCTGCCCATTAGAGAGACTTGGCAAGTGAGTAAACTAGTAGAGGTGTTCATGAAGCAAATAGTGAGATTACATGGAGTGCCCAAAACGATTGTTTCTGATCGTGATGGACGGTTTACCTCCAATTTTTGGCAAAAAGTGCATAAAGCTTTAAGTACCAAGCTACATCACACGACTGCTTAGCACCCACAGTCAGATGGTCAATCTGAGAGGACAATTCAAACACTAGAAGATATGTTGAGATCATGTGTGCTGGATTGGGGGGGGGGGGAATTGGTCTGATCACTTGGAGTTGGTTGATTTTGCATATAATAATAGTTGGCACTCTTCGATTCAGATGACACCATATGAGGCTTTATATGGGAGGAGATGTAGGACACCTCTATGTTGGGATGATCCATCAGATGTTGTTGATGGAATGCCTTAGATGATTCAAGAAACAGTTGAAAAGGTGGCTTTGATTCGAGAACGTATGTTGACAACACAGAGTCGTCAGAAATCTTATGCAGATAAGAGGCGACGACCATTGGAATTCGAGGTAGGAGCACATGTTTGGGTGAGAGTATCGCCGACTCGTGGGGTTAGAAGATTTCGAGTGAAAGGAAAGTTGAGTCCTCGGTACATCGGGCCATTTGAAATTCTCGAGAGGGTAGGCGAGGTAGCCTACAAGTTGGCACTACCACCAGCTTTAGAAGGAGTTCATTCTGTTTTTCATGTGTCACAATTGAGGCAGTATGTGCCTGATCCTAGTCATAGGCTCAACTATGAAGAGTTGGAAATTGAGCCAGATCATACTTTCCAAGAACATCCAATAGCAATCTTAGGTAGACAGTTGAAAAAGTTGCGAAATAAAGAGATACAACTCGTGTTGATTCAGTGGTCCCGACGAGGAGTTGAAGACGCAACTTGGGAGACTGAGACGAGAATAAGTGAGAGCTATCCAGAGTTGTACCCGGTTTTAGTTGAGGCGTTTGAGAATAAGAGTTAGCAGTGATCAAGAGTTATATTTTTGGGTAGTTGTAATTATTTGTGTGCTTTGTTCGACTTGACCTTGTGTGCTTGACTTGTTTGGTACTTGCTGGTAGTGCGTTGATGGTATGAATTACATGATGTTTGATTTATATGGTTGTTGTTTGTGGTATACTAAAGGTATATGATCTGCGTGTTGTTTGGTTCGTGTCAAGGATTTTAAGTAAGTGTTGTGAGTTTATTTTCATATATGTCTGGACGTTTCAGGACGAAACTTTCTTTAAGGGGGTAGAATGTAATATTCGGGAATATTTTGATATTTTTTTAAATTCTATTTTTACGCTCCTTGAATTTCATGTTGGGATTACTTAGCTTATAAGTATTCTCGGATATACAAAAAGTATTTGATTTTTAATTTTTAATTTAAAATAATTATATTTTGAAAAGTTTTTAACTTAAAAGTAATTAATAATTATTTCAGGGTAAAGTTTGTAGTAAAGGAAATTTGAGGGCAGAAACCGTAAAATTCTATAAAGATAAGCCGACTTCTCTTAAATTGCATATATATATATATATGTGTACATGTACACTTTCACGAGGCAAGAAGAAGATCGAGAGGAAGGAAGGGAGAGAGAAGGGGGGGGGGGGGGGGGGGGGGGGGGAGGAGGGAATTAGCTCGGTGTTGGGTTGGTTCGTCGGGTCGGATTTTGGAGTTCAGGCATTATTTGGTAAGTTTTAATTAGTTAATAGTTTGTTTAGATTTTACTAATTTTTCCAGATCTGGCTTTACAATTGATTTGGATTTAAAAATCAGTCGATTTATAGTTCTCAAAGGGTATTTTTGATATTGGATTTATATTCGATAAAAGATTTTAGAGTAATTTTAGGGTTTTGCTTTTTAATGATATTAGGGAGATCTTTGATCCAGTTTTTCAGAAAGGTTTGAACTAGAAATATGTTCTTTTATATATCTAATATATTCTTGTCAGGTTTTATAAGATTTGGATTTATACAAAAGAAGTTATAAAGCATCCTGGCATTTCATTGTTTTTGGGGTTAGAGTTTGTAAGAGTTAAAATGCTATTATTATTGATTGAGGTATTTGTCTCAAGACAGGGTTCCACTTTGCGTGTTAGTTATTGTTTGTTGGCCTAGAGAATTCGTCTTCAAGGTAAGTCATTTACGACTTGCTCAGTTTCCATTCAATACTTGTTATACTTCATGGTGTGCTTGTAGGATTGGTTTTGGGGAACTAGTCCCTAGGTGATTATTTATGAAAAAGTTTTACTTGTGTATGATATGTGTGAAAAGGATTTCATTGGGCTTTCATCAAATGTGAAGTTTTCGAATATTTTCTCTATGTTGGTACCGTTCTCTGCATGGCCATGTGCGTAGTCCTCTAGGTTGAAGCGACGGCTACGTATGTTTATGTGACAGAGAATCGTGCCCCTTAAAAAGAAAAGTTATCTGTGTTTTGGGCAAGTGCTCCCGAGGAGGCTTGACCCAGGGTTAGGAGGATGGAATTGTGAAGGGTGGGAGGTCGCGCCTCGGCACCTGGGGCGTAGGGTTGAAAAGCGCCATGGAATGGAACGGTGGGAGAATGGTTGTATTGTTCTGCTTGGACTTGTATGTATGCATGTGTATGGAAGTTTGATATGTGGTTTGTGTTTATGATCTATGGAAAGTAAGTATGGATTTAGAACCGATATAAGTTGTAATCATGCGAACCTTGCTTGTGTGTGTTAGGTACTTCATTGGTTTTTAAACGTCTTACTAGTACCGGTTGGATTCGAATTTGGAATAGAATGGTAGCTGACCCTTCGGGGACTTGTTTTTTTAGTTTCAGGTAAAGACAAGGGACCCATGATGGAACCTCGGCTGAACGATGGAACAGGTCGTTGAAGGTTGTGTCATTAGGGTGGGTTCGTTTGGGAGAAATGGTGGTATACTTTTTGTTATCTTTTGAATAATGTGTATTTTTGATAAAGAAAGGGTAGTGGTATGTTAATGAAATGTTTCTAGGAAGTGTTGTAAATTATGTTGTTTTGGGTTTCATGCATGTTTTCTATACTTGGGTTTTATAAATATCGGTTGGATGTTTTATTCATGTTTTCTCGTCGTGCCTGAGTTGCAAGATCCAAGTGAACCCGTTGTCAAACTAGCCTAGGTAGTACCTAGTGAGGTCTACTACCGAGTAGCGCCCCTACTTAAAGACGGGGTGTTACAGTTTGTACTAAATCCAACATTTTTAAAAGGTGATTTTAACTTTTTATATTCTGATTTTATTTAATTTAAAAGGTCCTTGACTTCCTTTCTTTTTATAAAAAAATCATTGGTTGTATAAAGACATTTTTTATAGTTATTCTGAAGATATAGTTTTCATGCACAAAATCTTCATGCATGTCATACATGAACCTTGAAATGAATTCTTACTATGAATTATAGTTTATATAAGTTTAACAAACACAAGTTATGATCAATTAAAATAAAAATGTCTTTGCATGTATTTTTAAATAAGTTTTTATGAAATAAATCTTCTTGCATGTCCTAGATAAGCATTTCGAATTTGGTTGTTTTTATATGAATTTTGAAAGTAAATAAGTCTAATAAAAATAAGACATGCTTAATTAAATTTTACATACTCTTGCATGTAACTTTAAATGAATTTTTATGAATAACATCCTCTTGGATGTCTTTATAAACCTTAAGAATATTTTTGTAGGAGGAATTTTTATTAGTGAAAGATTATGATATTAAAATGTGTTCAATTAAACTACTTATACCTTGCATGGATTTTTAAGAGGAATTTTATGAATGAAATCCCATTGCATGTCCTTTTTCCTAAAAGTATTAACACTAGAAATAATTGTTTATGAATTACTAGAACCGAAAATAAATTTATAAAAGTACTAGATACTTAAATAAATCATATAAGGTTATGCATGTTTAGTTTATGGAGTTTTTGGAAAAAATCTTCTCATGCATGTGTTCTGTAATTACTAAGATAATGAAATACTATACCTTTTAATAAAAAGAAATATTTTTATAAGCATAAGTTATATTAAATAATTTAAAGTATTGCATGTGTGAATAAAAAGTATTTCTTTTTATACACATGCATGACAGACAATCCTAGAAATTTTCTATCATTTTACATTAAGTGAATCACGATTTTTAGGAAAATTGTTTATAAGGATAATTTTTAATAAAGTAGTCTTACATAAAAATGATGCATGCATACCGTATATATAGTTTATTTTTAAATATATATTTTTTCATGGGGGTTTAAAAGGTTTTCATTTGAATAATTAAAGCCTTGTATTTCTTTTCTTAAAATAAATATTTTTAAGTTATCAAATTCTTACAGAGTATGACCTTGAAAATAATAATAAAGATTTATTATTATATATTCCTATCTAAATTATTAAGCTAAATAATTTAGATAATCTTTCCTCCTCTTAGAAGGGGAAAATAAGAGAAAGGATTAAGTTAAGATTAAAATATGGATTTTAATACATGTTCGTTCGTCATTCCTTTCGGTTAAATAGGTCAAAGCGTACGAATGTCTCTAAGATATTCTAATTCCGAGTTGCGTAGATTTCCGAAAGAAATCCAAGGCAAGTGGATATTTTCCTTGTAACTTTTTCGATATCTCGATTCCATTAAACTTCTCTATGTCGGGAACAAACTTAGTTGCTTAAATAAATAAACTTAGGATATATCGATTGCTAGAAATAACAACATCTCATTATCGTTACTATTATTCGAACGCTAGAAATGAACTTAGGACCAATGATTGCGACCTTGTTTGTTTAAAATGTCTCGTTTAGAGACATCACTCTAGTATAGGAAAAAGTGTTGGACATTCCAAGTTGCGTTCGTCATTCCTTTCGGTTAAATGCCATGTTGTTTTGAAACAGTTTAAGATGTAATGACAATATTTAAAGTCTCAAGTCTGAGCACCTTAAAATGTCATGTATTATCATTTAAATTCCGCATTTCTTTAAGTTTCAATTGTAATATCCGCGATATTCCAAGGTTTTAAAACCGAATATAATATAATATTTATTTTTTATAAATTCTTTTCTCTAAATAAAAAGAGAATTTCTAATATATTACAATAACCCTTATTTTCTCTTTAAAAAGAGATTATCAAGTAAATTAAATTAAGTAAAATCCAATAATACGTTATAAGGGTTATGAATAAATAAAAAGGGCATTTAAATAAAAATAATGCTTTATGAAGCTTGAATTTTATTAAATAAAATGTATTACATTAAAGCATTAAAATTCCCTTAAAAGTTTAGTAAAAAGAATGCAAGAGTCAGGACTTGAACCCGAGACCTCTTGCAATACACTCCACACGCCCCACCCTCTCATCCGCTAGACCAAGTGCACTTTCTTATGTAAACACCCATGCTTATTAACTTAAATCAATTAATTCCTTTCTCTTTCAAAAAAAATAGACATCAGACTATGTCTGATGTGAAGTACGTAGATGTGACTCCCTCCCAATGCATGTCAATGGAAGCTTCTCCTACCTCCCTTTGCCTTGCAAGACACCTCCTCTTGCATCATCCTTCCATCACTACCAACTAGCACACCCTTAGCCAATAGAGAAGCATCATCCTCTCTTCCATTGGTCCATCACCATGGCCATGGATTGAGAGCTTGGCCTCCCTTGCTTATAAAAAGGGCTTCAAACTCCTTCAAAGCTCACACATTCACCTTCTCTTCTTCCTCTCATTGAATTGCTCTCAAAATTTGTCCAAAATCAGCCCATTCAAAGTCTTGTTCTCCATTCAAAATCCCACCAAAAATCCTCTTTTCTTCCCTTTGGAGACCGCCGACGCCCCGCCGGAGCCCCGCCGAGCCTCGCCGTCCTGCCTGGTTGCGCCGTCCCTGACCGCCGGCCTTCCCCTGCCTCCTTCTCCTGCATTCTGTAATACAGAAAAGCATCCAGTATAATTCTAAATCCTTATTTTAATTAAATTGATTAAGTTATGTATTTTAAATAAGTAAAATAAATGAGTTAGATTAAATCTATTAAATATATTAAGTAGATCTTGTTAGTTGTGGAGGAAAAATAAATAAGTTAGGAAAAGATATTATTTACTATGGTAAATATAATCCTACTAGGTTACTTAAATCATATCATGATATTATGCTAGACATGTGATATTTATAATATTAAAAGATTCTTACAAAAAGTTATTTTTATAAAATTACTAGCATATGAAATATAGTTTTTAATAATAATAATATCTCCTTTATACAGAAATAAGATTTATATAAGATAATAATGTTGCATGTCTTTAGTTATAGAGAAATTGAAGATATATGAAACTATTGCTAATAATAATAAACATATTATTTAAAGTTGCCATGTCTATAAAAGTGTAGAGAATTGCAATAAATATAGTTTTATTTATAATATATGGTAGTGGTAATAAGGGTTAGGTTCAAGTAAGGAGAAATCTTACGGTAAATAATAAGGAGTTTTCCCAGCCTTTAGATTTTAAGAAATCAATGGATATATAGTTTTTAGGTATTAAGAGAAAAGGAAAAAAATCTAACAATATCTTAAGTTCTCTCTCTTCTTTCCTTATTTTTTGCAACATTTTTTCCATCTAATTTTCTCTCTCTTCTAATTTTCATCGTTTCTATATATAAGCGATGATGAAAAACTGTATCTATTCTAATGCATAATGAACAACTAATTATTATAAATGAACAACTACTTAATCCCGAATGAATAACTACAATCTCACAATTATTAATAACAAATAATGAACAACTACTTAATCGCGAATGAAAAACTACTTATTTGGGAATGAACAACTATTTATTTATGAATGAACAACTACAATCTCATAATAATTAATAACAAACAATGAACAACTACGTATTCACGAATGAACAACTACCTATTCATGAATGAACAACTGCTTATTTAGGGGTTAGGGTTTATTTACATGAACTAGTTGTTCTGGCGCCTGTACATAGTTTTTCATTCGTGAATAAGTAGTTGTTCATCCGTGAATAAGTAGTTGTACGTTGTAGTTGTTCATTCACGAATAAATAGTTGTTTATCCACGATTAAGTAGTATTTCATTGTTTGTTATTAATAATTGTGAGATTATAGTGGTTCATTCCCAAATAAGTAGTTGTTCATTCCCAAATAAGTAGTTGTTCATTCGCGAATAAGTAGTTGTTCATTGTTTGTTATTAATAATTGTGAGATTGTAGTTGTTCATTCGGGATTAAGTAGTTGTTCATTTATAAGAATTAGTTGTTCATTATGCATTAGAATAGACATAGTTTTTCATCAGCGCTTATATATAGAAACGATGAAAATTAGAAAAGAGAGAAAATTAGATGTGAACAAACTCATTTATTTTTTAACGTTGCAAAAAATAAGGAAAGAAAAGAGATAAATTAAGATATCATTAGATTTTTTTAATTTTCTTTTAATATCTAAAAATTATATCCATTGATTTCTTAAAATCTAAAGGTTGAGAAAGCTCCTTACTATTTACTGTAAGAACTCTGCTTACTTGAATTCAACCCATGGTAATAAAATACTTATGACATATTATAATGATAATTATTCTAAATAATTTGTAGAGAACTCCAATAAAAATATTGTTATAAAAGTTGTAGTCATGGACTACAGTTTGATATTAAATATTGTTTTATAAAAAGATAATGTTAATAATAGTTATATTACTAAAGTTATTATTTAAGAAAAATATTGGTTTAATATATATCTAAGTGTAGAGATTTCTTACAAGACATAAGTTCTAAAGTGAATATAAAAATTATGATCTTATATTGATCTTATGATATTATATAGTTATGTGGTTTAATTGCATGGAAAGAAACAATTTAAATATAGAAGAAAATATTATTTTGTAACCCAAGACATTATAATAATAGAATATAAGCATAAAGTGAGATATTTACAAGCCATGATCATATTTTCTTTATAAACTACATAATATGAAAAGAAATATGGGAAGAAAACAAAGGAGATTATTTTAAAATATATTGACTTTAGGAAAGTTACTTTATAAAGTAGAAAATCCTAATTATGGAAATTTCCAAGAAAATGGATTATAATTATTTTTATACTTATTTATTATGGTTTATGTAACTAAATAAGATCTTATTAAGAGAATATTATTAATAAAATATTCTTGGTGGGGAAAATAATACTTTAAATCCTTTAATGAACCCTTTGAAATAAAAAGGTAATTATGTAATTAAAATAAGTTTTGTAAATTAGTTAAAAGAAATTATTTATAATTTGAAGAAAGTATGTATACTTAAAAATGTCTTTTAGGTCAAGTATGTTATCAAATAATTTATGAAATTATACTTGCTTAATTATATTAAGAATTTAGCAAGTGAAATTAAAGGAAATTATTTTAATAATATTGAATAAAGATTTTTATGGAATAAAAGGATATTACAAAATTAAAATAATAATAAAGGAATACTATTGTTTCAAATAATCATCTAAATTATTATCATAATAATTTAGAATTTCATTTCTCTTATATAAAGTACATAAGAGAGAATCCAAGCGTTAGGAGGAATTCGTATTTAAAGTTCGCTCGTAAATTCCGTGTCGATAGGTCGGGATTCTCGCTCGAAGTCGTGAATCAAATATTTCCGTCAAAGCTCGATAGTAGATTCGTGGAAATCAAAGCAAGTGGAATTTCCCCTTGTGACCTTTTATATTTCGTTTCCGTGAAATTCTCGATGTTGGGAACAACTTGCGTGCTAAACAATAAATGAACCTAGGAAATATCGATTGTTAGATATAACGACCCCACTGTTAGCATAGTTCGCTCGTTATTATTCGATAGGAATATTATGCTAGCTTTGTTGTGGCCTTGATTGTTTAGGTTCTCGTTAAGAGAACGGTGTTGAACGAACTAGTAAGGGGCGCGGTCTAGCCGACGCCTCTATATAATACCCTCGGGAAGTTCCATTCCCGCTTGCTTAGTCTCTTAGACTAATTCTTCTTTTCCGCATGTTTGCCTGACATTCTCTCGCCCCTCGCGAATTATGTCAGAATCTAGGAACCCCAACAAGGCGTGAAGTGAAGGCGAAGGAAGAACGAGAACTTTCAAGATGTACTTGTCATTTCGTTTTGGTTTTAGTTTCGCTATGTTTCAAGAACAAGTTGGCTTTGCTTTTCGATTCCGAGTAACTTTAAGTTTGAGGACAATGTAAGATGTTTTGTACGAACCAAGTCTCCTTCGGGAGCACCTTTCCTATTTTAATGAATTATGTTTATTTCCACATTATTATTGTTCTATATCATTCTAAAAGCCTTGGGTGACTTTGGACGGTAAAGTCCGAGGTTACTGGCGGTAATACCCAGTGTTGTAAAATAGAGGTGTTACATCAATACCTTATAAAGCCTAGGGTGACTTTGGACGGTAAAGTCCGAGGTCACTGGCGGTAATATCCATCATTACAAAATAAGGGTATTACAAACATAGCTACCATAGAGTTACTAATCAACAATATATATGTCATCGATCAACATATAAAAGAATATACAAGGGGGAATTGGACTTGGCATTTTAAAGTAACAACATTTATCAGAACTTCTCCTTTTGAGGCCAATAGATAACATGCAAGAATCAATTATTTTGGTTCTATTGTCTAGGGGATTGTTTGAACCCATAGATAGATTCTTTTAAGAAGACAAGCATGATTAGGGTGATTCTTGTCAACAAAGTCTTTTGATTGTTTCATATAAATGGTTTCAATTAGATTACCATGCAATTAAGAAGGCACTCTTAACATCCATTTGTTCTAGCTCCCGATCATACACATCAATCACAACCATTAAGAGGCGTGTGGTTTTTTTTTTAATAATAGGCCAATTAGCAAGTATGCCCCAAAAAAGTTAGTAATTTAAAAAATACCCTTAGTTAGGTTAAATAGCAAGGGTGCCTTTTTGGATAATTTTTAATTAAAATTTTACATTTTTCATTTTCTTTAAAATCAAAATAATGAAACAAGTTATTTTTAATGAAAATAATGATCTGATTAAATCTTATTTTCCTTTGGAAAAATTATACCGTTATAACAAAATGGAAAAAAAAATCCTTACTCTATAGATTCTAATGCATAAAATCATTAAACTGCTCCCCTCCCACAAAAGAACATAGAAAATCAAGGGCGATCCATCCATCGGCGATACCCTCGCCGCGTTTGCTTCGATGTTTCCCTTCCTGCTCTCTTCAAAGCGTAATTACCGATTTCACTACATCGGCGCCATCGATTAGCATCTTATTGTCTTGATGGAGAGACAATTGAGCGGTGTCGTAACGGTGTGCTGTTGTGTCCACGAAATTCTGCAACGGAGGAGTGAAATCAGAGTCGGAAGAGCTCCAAATTCGCCATTTGTGCGCGGTTATCCAAATGGTTCTTCGTGAGAAGCGTATCTTCGTTGTGTCGGATCTCTTAACCGCCGTCGCCGACGATTGGAGTTTGTCGATACAGATCTTGACCGTCGACTGAAGATCCTTGGACAACATCAACGCCATGGAAGTAGAAGTCTCCAACCTATTACTAATGGCATTGGCATAGCTGATATTAGTATAATGAGTAATCGACTCCTCGCACCAACTCTTGAACTACCTAACAATGGTGGAAATTAGAGTCAGAAGAGCTCCAACTTAACATGATACTTTCAACTCATAAAATCCTCACCCTTTTTCCTTCAAAAATCACAAAAACAAAAATTAACAATCACAAGAAGATAATGAACCCAACAAGGCGTTCAAAGCCGAAATCAAAGAAATTGGAGGTGGAAATCTGACGTCCAAAGGAGAAAAGATTAAAGGGGATGAATTGGTAGTGCAGAAATGACCAAGTTCATCTATAATATTTTGTTCATTTTTTAATCGTTATATTTTTTTAATGGAATAAATTTTTTAAAGAAATTAAAAATTACCTTCTTTTAAAGAATCGAAAATTTGGAAAACCAGCATTCATGCAATTAAATTGGGCATTTAGTTATTTGTTTTAGGCATTGATGCAAATGTAAAAAAAAACAAGACATTTTTATCATTAGGAACTTTTTTGGGGCATAAAACACTATAAACACTTTATATAATTACTAATAGGAGTAAAGATATCATTGTAATCAACACTTTCTTTTTGGGTGAAACACTGAAACCCTTAGCTAAAAGTCTAACTTTAAATCTAGGGTGCACTAGAACTAGCTCCTTCTTTTAACTTTAAGAGTGAGCTTAAATAGCTTGAGCTCACAAGAGCGAGCTTAAATAGGTAGGTCAAGGTGGTTATTTCAAAACGCGATGCGTCCCAACTTCATTCTTCACGAGTCAGACTCTCGAACTGGACTTAATGCTTTAGTTTTGGGCCTTTCCCTTGCACTTGGTCCTTATCAGCTTTAGTTTAGATAGAAGACTAATAGCAAGACCCGAATCACTACCTCCAAACCAAAATTGATCCGGGAAGCCATAATCCGGTTCATCACTTGGTTTGAGTCAAATATAGCTAATGGACCCGATTCTCTAAAACATGTTGGCTATAACAAAAATTCTTTGTTGCTTTGGCATACCTTTTCCTATGTTTTTGAGGTGAAAATTAAAGGGGTTTAATTAAAACATATATAACATGTCCAATATTAATATATCTCAGAACTTAGAGAATTACACGTACAAGAAGCTATAATTAACTCCACAATGAGGATGGCTTAATTCAAACACGCCGTTGACTTCCCTAATCAGGACTTTGGTTACAACAACATATATAGAAGCTCACACAGAATTCGTAATAAACATGATTCATCGGCTCAGAGAATTGAAATGGGAATTAAACCCGCGAAAAATTACACTTGAAAACTCACAAGGAATATAGAAGTAAGTGAGTATGTATCAGGAGCGATTGACAATAGGTATATCACAAGGAACGTAACAATGATGATTTTTCCCCTTATTCTATCTCTTCTTTTATCCTCATTACCTAACAAAAAATCTACCCTTTATAAATACCTTTTTAGTTTTTTCCTTTTTTTTTTCTCTTTCTTCCTACTTTTACTCATCACAATCACACTCTCTCCCCTCTCCTAGCTTATTGGCTACTTTTTCCTATCTATCAATTTCTTAATAAATGTGAAAATTATCCTTTAGGACAATCTCTTGGGAACCGAGAGTATATCACAAGAAACGTAAAAAGTCCGACTAAATTGGGAGGGATATCTAGCAGCTAGAATCAATGGAGGAGGAGAGGAGTGAACTGGAGATACCCCTTCAACCCAACCCTCGATCAAGCCATGTCAGCGACAAGCTGGAGATGACACTACGGAACTCCGAGCTGACTTGGAGGAAGCGGATCCGGCTTGCCACGTGGATAGAGCTGAGGATGCTGTCGCGCTTTGGGGGCCCGGCCGTGATGATGTACCTCATCAACAGCCTCATCTCCAAGTCCACGCCGATCTTCTGCGGCCACCTCGGCAACCTAGAGTTCGCGGCCGTCTCCCTCGGCAACAACGGCTTCCAAACCTTCGCCTACGGTCTCCTGGTACGTAACGTACAACCATAATTAATTAATTTCACATATACATACATACAAACTTCCTAACATTATACTGTATATCATAACAACATTATAGCTGGGAATGGGGAGCGCGGTGGAGACGCTGAGCGGGCAAGCGTACGAGGCCCACAAGTACGAGATGCTGGGCGTCTACGTACAGCGGTCAACGATCCTGTTGACCGGGACGGGAGTGGTACTGGCGGTGTTCTACGCCTTCTCGAAACAGCTCCTGGTGCTCATCGGCGAGTCGAGGGCCATCTCGGCGGAGGCGGCCATATTCATCTACGGCCTCATCCCGCAGATCTTCGCGTACGCCTACAACTTCCCCCTCCAGAAGTTCCTGCAGTCCCAGAGCGTGGTCCTGCCCAGCGCCTTCATCTCGGCGGCCGTGCTCTGCGTCCACCTCCTCCTCACGTGGGTGGTGGTATACGTCCTGGACTGGGGCCTGCTGGGCGCCGCCCTCTCCCTCAGCTTCTCCTGGTGGCTCATCGTGATCGGGCAGTTCGCCTACATCCTGCTCAGCGGCAGGTTCAAGCACACGTGGACGGGGTTCACGTGGCAGGCGTTTAGTGGGCTGTGGGACTTCCTGAAGCTGTCGACGGCGTCGGCGGTGATGCTGTGCTTGGAGTCGTGGTACGGCAATATTCTGGTGTTGATTGCGGGCTTGCTTCCCAATGCTGAGGTGGCGTTGGACGCTCTTTCTGCCTGGTTCGTGACCATTTACTAATTAATTTCATTTCTATCTAGCTAGCTAGCTATATAACTTTGGATTATGTGTAATACGTGCATTCTGATATATGCATGCAGCTCGACAATTTCTGGATGGGCTTTCATGATTTCCATTGGATTTAATGCTGCTGCAAGGTACGTCAGGCCCCTTCTAGCTATATTTAAATAGGGCACACATTAAAAATATGACTGTTAGTGCACAAAAACTCGCATTCAATTCGTCTTCAATGCACTAATTAAGAACTCCTCCTCTTCCGCTCCGCCTTCAATCTCTTGACGTAAAAACCTGCAAAACAATGGACACAGGGGGCGGGGACCCGCTAATCCACCTCCGATGCCTAAGTTAGAAGAGCAATTGTCGATTTGAGCGGCGATGTACATCAAGAGAGCGGTGAATCCCTAAACAGTCGACCTAAGCGAATATTAGCCTGCCTAGGGTTTCTGAATATGCCGATATGCACATGGGTTCAATAGCCTGAGCGAGTATCAGTCTATCAATCAATATGCAACCTGTGGCTCTCCCTACACGGCGAAGACGTGTATTTATAATGGAAGAGGGAAAGATAGGGGGGCCAAAAATTATATCTATTAGGCCGAAAATATTATCCTCCTAGGGCTGGCCAACTGCCTTAAAGCCCAAACAAGGAATATTCCACCCTTTCTCCAAATTTAATTCTATCTTTAATGAAAGATAAAATCTTTCATTAAGTTGCTTAACCGCCATATTTAATATAATAGGAAAATAAATAAAACTAATAATAAATACATAATATTTAAGAAATACCTTTATGACGATAACGAAAATAATAATATGGTAGCTATTTTTTACCCGCTCACAATTGCCCCACCTACGTCGTTGTATACGTTTTCTCATATACAGTGACGTAGGGTACAAAGTTCTCCTAATCGAAGTGGCCATGCAGATTTGTCGATTGGGTTCCCCTAACGTGCGTACGTGCGTGCGTGCGTGCGTGCGAGATTGTCCATGAGCGAATATCATAGAACTACTATCTATGAGCGAATATCATAGAATTTCTGGTCACACTATGAGCGAATATCATAGTGCATATTTATGAGCGAATATCATAAATTTCATACCTATGAGCGAATATCATAGGGCGCATACTCTCTTTTCGAGCCGTGTCCTTTGCCAAGTACTAAGGTAGAATCATTAGAACAAACAAAGCAGACTAGGGAGAACAGAACGTTTTAAGTTCAAAAAGCGCCTGGCCAGGCTTTTTAAGAAAACAAAAGAAAAAGAAAAGGCGTCTTGTTCTAACAATTCTAGCCTTAGCTCAACATCCACGCAAATGAGCCTTCAACAAGAGGCAAACTGCCGGCGATTCCGCGGTTGCGGTTTTTTCCAACGAGCGAGATTCAAAGTCCGGGGGACGTCTCCCCCGTCGAGACTTTTTCCTTATATGCTCTCCGACCTTATGCTATATAGTGGCAATGTCCTGATAATCCTCGGCGAAGAAGATGTGGTCGGAAAGAGCACGATGATTCTTTTATTGGTTTTCTCGAGGCACTTTTCACATAAAAGGCCACCAATATCTTTTTGCAAACGAGCTTGGAGAGCCGAAATGCAATCTCTGACGTACACTTTATACATGTTTTCACAGATCTCATACGATCTAGGCTCAACCTTGCTTGGGGGAACGCTTCCCAAGAGAACTTCCTTGCCCCGACGATATTCGAGGGCTAATGTTCTCATCCAAGTTACACATCAAGGGTGTTTGCCATTCGAGATCCTTACACGGTTTCATTTCTTGTGATCACGGTCATAATTACAAGCATTTTCTTGCTTACAATTTCGATTTAGATGCCAATTTGTTGGACATCTCGTTGCCTCGACGCGCACCGAGGTCTTAAGCGATTCTTGCATGAGTAGCTAACGTTAACAATGCATCAATGGACTCGTTTTGTACGCTTGATCATTGTCCAATCTTGAATAACTTGAACTCTTCTATCACATTCGATCATTATTGACCTTCTGGTTTTACAATGCCCCAACACTTATTCACGAGTCCTTGATTCCGACACGCGTCTTACGATTTCAAGGATTTTAACTCGATTCGAGGCTCACCGGGGTGAACCGCGGTCGCGGTTTCGCAACCCGCGCCCGCGGACCCGTTGACTGAGGCGACTTTTGGCTTCTGGAGGCTGTCCGCGGTCGCGGAATATGGGGCCGCGACCGCGGCCTCGCTGCCCGCGATCGCGGTCTTCGTGGATCGATGGATTTCGCGATTACAACGCTTGTTTGTAGCTGACTTGTATTCCTTCGATTTTCTTATCAGTGTTTATCGGCTCAGGACCAGGACGGTTATCGGCGAATCCGATAATGCTAACGAGCCGTCGATTGGTCCTTTCGAACGCTGATTCATCGATGAGGCACTTTTCTTGGATCTTCACAAAGAACGCTTTTGCCTAGCGATTTTTCCAAGGCTTGATAGCGGCAAGACATCGTTCTATTATGCTTGTCTTTAATCAACTTGTTATCTCTTAAAGCGGAAGCTAGAGTGCGTATCAAGCATAATCTCATCTTTATTCTAGGCGGTGGTCGATGTCCACTATCTTGATTGCTTTCGGGTTTAGCGACGCGTATCGCTAATTGATTTCATCAAACTGTGTAGGACTATGACCAATGATTCCGTTGCTTGATCCGAACCTCGCTGGCTTGCATGAAAAGTAACCAAGCTTTGAGGGTGAGGTCGGGTCACGGACTTGATCATCTCTAAGCAAGTTGTTGCTTGGTACATTCTAGGGTTTAATCCTCCGAGCGAATATCGGAGTTTCGCTTGATCACCCTGTGAGTCTTGATCCGAGCGATGATCGGAGTTTGACCTAGCGATTTTAGGGTTTTTGGATTCCAAAAAAGCATGCGCTGATTGCTTTTGCCTGGGCCGCGGTCGCGGTGGATGAGGCTGCGGTCGGGGCTGGCGATGTTGCGATCGCGGTGGCACTGGAACTTGCTGGCAATTTCCGAGCGAGTTCGTTGTTGCTTCGAGGCCAAGAAAGGTTGTTTCTTGGTTGCCAAAGATTGATTCCAGCCTCACAATTGCATGGATTGATCGCTTTGTTTGCTTTTACGATCGACTTTACGTTTGAGAGGTCGTTCAGCCTATGGCAAGTAAGACCCGAATCCATTCCAAGCAAATTGTACGGGTCCTATGCGGGGAGGTCACGATTACCCCGCAATAGATTTGTTGTTGAATTCCAACCCCACTCCGGTCCATTTCGGCACGTTGATTCTCGAATGTCTTCGATTTCGAGGGACCCGCGACCGCGGATTAGGGTACCGCGGTCGCGGTGGCGTGGGCTGCGATTCGGTGTATCGGGTCGTGATCGCGGTCTTCTTGGCGGTCGATTTCGGCCCTTACACGCGTCCGATCGAGCGAATATCGATCGTCGCTGCTTGTGCAGGTCCCGGGTCCGCTCCAAAAAGTTACCAACTTTTCCCTTGTTAGGTTTTCTTCACTTTGATTGTGGTTTGAACGTTGATTCACAATCAAGTTTTCAAATTTGGGCTTCCGGGCACGCACCTTGATGCCTAATTTGTCAATTAGTGGTCGACTACCAACCTTAGGCGGGATTGAATTCAACAAGGGGTTGACAAGGCTGCCCCCTGCCCCCAGTGTCGTCGATTTCACAGCACGCACTGCGATCGACACTGGTTGTGGTGATTCGATTATGCTTTTGCTTAGGGTTCAAACAAATCCCAAAGCGGATCTCTTTTGTTGATTTTTGAGGACGCCCTTAGGCTAGAAAAAACCCAAAAAACACGATATTCCGGAGTCACATATTTCCGGAGGGACACTCCGGTCGAAAATCCGGAGTGCGCAAATTTCCGGAGGCGCACTCCGGTAGGCCGCGATCGCGGCCCACAAGGCCGCGGTTGCGGTGCGCTATTCCGCGGTTCGCTCGCTGAGGCTGCGCGATTGCCCCAGGGCTTCGAAAAGTCGATCTTTTTCTTCTATGAACGATTACTCATGGATTTAATCCTCGTCCCCACGGACGACACCAATTGTTAGTGCACAAAAACTCCGCCTTCAATTCGTCTTCAATGCACTAATTAAGAACTCCTCCTCTTCCGCTCCGCCTTCAATCTCTTGACCTAAAAACCTGCAAAACAATGGACACATGGGGCGGGGACCCGCTAATCCACCTCCGATGCCTAAGTTAGAAGAGCAATTGTCGATTTGAGCGGCGATGTACATCAAGAGAGCGGTGAATCCCTAAACAGTCGAGCTAAGCGAATATTAGCCTGCCTAGGGTTTCTGAATATGCCGATATGCACATGTGTTCAATAGCCTGAGCGAGTATCAGTCTATCAATCAATATGCAACCTGTGGCTCTCCCTACACGGCGAAGACGTGTATTTATAATGGAAGAGGGAGAGGTAGGGGGGCCAAAAATTATATCTATAAGGCCGAAAATATTATCTTCCTAGGGCTGGCCAACTGCCTTAAAGCCCAAGCAAGGAATATTTCACCCTTTCTCCAAATTTAATTCTATCTTTAATGGAAGATTTTCCATTAAGTTGCTTAACCGCCATATTTAATATAATAGAAAAATAAATAAAACTAATAATAAATACATAATATTTAAGAAATACCTTTATGGCGATAACGAATAATATATAAAGTTGGCGAGCTAGTTTTTTTTAATTATCGATTGGTTTTGGAATGACATTTTATTGTTTATTTCTTTTGCTCAATGAATTGAAGTGAGTTCAAACTTCAAACCGTCAAACCCTTACCTCATTCAATTAAATCAATACTGTATTAACTCAAGGGAGCTAGGGAGGATCATATTTGTGTAAGAAAAGCAATTACTGAAAACACAATTAGTTAATGGAATCTTTATACAGGCTCCTTAATCCTTATATATATAAGTACGTACTTTGGGTTATTGTTAAACTAAAAAAGGTCTGATGAATTAGTTCAGACGATTCAAGTGAAACTAGATAAAATGATTGAACGGTGCAGTGTAAGGGTGGGGAATGAGATAGGGGCAGGACACTCCAAGGCAGCGGCGTTTGCGGTGATGGTAGTGACAGCCACCTCCACCGTGATGGCACTCATTGTGGCCGCGCTGGTGTTGGTGTTCCGCCACGACATCAGCTACATCTTCACAGGTGGCACTCAAGTCTCCGACGCCGTGGCCCAACTCTCTCCATTCTTGGCCGGTACTATCGTACTCAACGGCATCCAACCCGTTCTTTCAGGGGTGGCAGTGGGCTGTGGATGGCAAGCATTCGTAGCGTACGTCAACATCGGATGTTATTACTTTGTGGGCCTCCCCATCGGCATTTTTCTTGGCTTCAAGTTCGGCTTTGGCGTCAGGGTATTTAATTAAGCTTCGAATTAGCATTTTTTTATTATTGTTAATATCTTCTAAATTTGCATCTTATTTATTGATTACAGGGTATTTGGTCCAGGATAATTGGAGGCACCCTTCTTCAAACCCTCATTCTTATAATTGTCACATATCGAACCGATTGGCAAAAAGAGGTATATTAATTTGTTTTGCTATTCCTATATTATTTCAGCCTGCACTTTATTGATCAGATTTTAATGAAAAGAAATGATCCTTTGCTAAAACTACTACTGACTATTTTGGTATCAATCAACATGTTGAAACCTAAAGTTTGTTTTAATTTTGCAATTATGTAGGTGGAGAAAGCTACGAACCGGTTGGATAAATGGGAAGATAAGCAAGATCCTCATCTGGACCAATGAGGCCCATCAGCATCCGCTCTGCCCAATTAATTGTCTGTGTCGCCCTTGTTTTTGGACGTTGCATTAGCTCAGATCTTGACAATTACTCCGCATTATTTTTCCCAGTACTTGTAGTTCCAGACTTCTAGCTTCAACGCTTCCCACAGTGGAAAATTAGCTGCATTTTGTTTAGACTTTAGTGTACTTGGAACTAATTTATTAGCTCTTTGTTAGTGCACAAAAAATCCGCCTTTAATGCACTAATTGTATGCTCCTTCCTCTTTCGCTCTCAACTGATTCTTCAAACTTGTAACCTGCAAAACAATGCACACAGGGGGCGGGGATCCCTTAATCCACCTACGATGCCTAAGTCAAAAGAACAGTTGTCGAATCGAACGTCGAGGTACAACAAGAAAACTAAAGATCCAGTGAGTATGAATCACCTTGAACAGTTGAGCTAAGCGAGTATTAGTTTGTTCAAGCTCTTAATAGGTGTGTTCAATAGCCTGAGCGAGTATCAGTCTATCAATCAATATGCTTTCCCTACACGGCGAAGACGTGTATTTATAATGAAAGAAGTTGAGGTCGGAGGCCGAAAATTATATCTATATGGCCGAAAATTCTATTTTCCAAGGGTTGGTCAACTGCCTTAATGCCCAAGAAAGGAATATTCTACCCCTTCTCCAACTTTAATTCTATCTTTAATGAAAGATAAAGTCTTTCATTAAGTTGCATAACCACCATATTTAATATAATAGAAAAATAGATAAAAGATAATAAATAAGCAATAATTAAAAATACGTTTATGAAGATAACTTAAATAATAATATGGTAGCTATTTTTTACCCGCTCACAATTGCTCCACCTATGTCGTTGTATACGTTTTCTCATATATAGTGACGTAGGGTACAGAGGCTTCTTAGTCGAAGTGGCCATGCAGATTAGTCAATCGGGTTCCCCTAACATGTGTGCGTGCGTGCTTGTACATCCATGAGCGAATATCATGGGATTTAATATTTATGAGCGAACATCATAAATCTTCATTTATTTATGAGCGAATATCATAAATCTTCATTTATTTATGATCGAATATCATAAATCTTCATTTATTTATGAGCGGTTATCATCTTTACAACCTATAAAGTTGTCCCTCAATGAAAAAATAAATGCTCTTCTTTTTATTTGAATTTAATTTCCAAATAAACTAATGCATTTGGACTTCTACTATCATAATTTTATTAGCACTACTTTTGAGTTTCTAATTTTTCTATAATCTTTAAAACTTCCTTCTTCAATGTTATAACAACACTCTACTAATTTATTTATTTTTTAGCATGAAAATTACAAGTTTATTGAACCTTCATATTGTACATTAAATTATCATTAGGTATTTCAAAAATAAAAAATCATCATTACGTATATATAATCTGGCTTGGGATTAAAATTTTACTATAAATGATAAAAAAATCTGATATTATAATTAAGGGAAAATTATCTGTATATCCTTCAAATCTTGCAAAATCTGTTATATATCCTTCTAAACTTTAAAACTAGTTATGTATCCATTAAGGTACAATATTTATTTTTAAAAAAAATCTAATTAAATTTATACCACCTAGGCATCTATCCTTAACTTATTTAATAAATAATTAAAGAAAAGATACTTTCCTTCTTATTTTATTATGATGATCGATTGGTTTCTTCTTCCGTTCTTCATTTCTTCCACTTACTTGCCTACAGAAATATTAGACGAAGCAATCAAGAATCAAACTCATGTGCTTCAAGAAAAAATTGTAGATTGTTCTTGATGGCTTTATAAAACACAAACCCTGGAGTAGTTTTATTCAATTTTTCAAGTTAAATTGATTTCTAGTATTGTTGGATGGTATTAATTAAGGAAGATGTAGGTAGTTTTGCTCAAATCAAATGAATTTGGACGTGAAGCCGGTTATAACCATTGTGGAATTATTTTTATAGGTTTTTTAAAATAGTAAAAAATAATTTGATGGTAGTTTAGGTATTACAAATTTACATTTAATAAGAAGAAAAAGAATTTGGATGAAAAACAAAGAATGGTATAATTTGATGGATAAATAACTAGTTTTAAAGTTTTAAGGGATATATAACTGATTTTGTAAGATTTGAAGGATATATGAATAATTTTTCCTATAATTAATCAGATGCCTTTATATTAACAATATTGTCAATTACCTTTAGATCAACAATATCAATAATATTTCATTAGGTTGCTTTGTCAAGATCTCTTCAACCTTTGTATAACTACTCCTTGCAAGCGCTTGAGGGGGAGACATCAAAGAATTGATATTAATTAATGAATTTCACTTGTAATTGTAAGTTGCTAGACTATATACATTCCAACACATTGATATTACACTCTTAATTGTAAGAAGTCAAATGAGAAGTTAGAAGAATATAATTGAAATAAAAACTTCATTGCTTAAGTAATATATTATGCATAATACAAATTAACAATTAACTCCACCTGAGATAATAAACATTCAAGTTTTACTAATTACACATATACTTTGAATTCTAATGTAAATTAATATACC
Organism: Fallopia convolvulus; assembly: GCA_964016875.1. NCBI lineage: Eukaryota > Viridiplantae > Streptophyta > Magnoliopsida > Caryophyllales > Polygonaceae > Fallopia > Fallopia convolvulus. The sequence continues at coordinate 12,842,874 of OZ024721.1, forward strand.
CAAATAAATCCAATACATGCTTACACATTCAACAAGCATATAAATCCAATACCCGTCCAACGGACGGGTAAATCCATCTAGTAGAATTTATATCTATGAGCGAATATCATAGAATTTATATCTACGAGCGAATACCATAGATTCTATTCCACATACATGCATATGTAAAATCCATTAGTACTCAACTAATGTTGCGCTTATATTTTTTATGCCAGACTCAAACTAATGAAAAAACTGACTTTTATTTATAAATAAACGTGAATGTCATGAACCTACAAAACTAAACAAATGAATGCAAAACCAACAAACCTAAGGGCCTCATCAAAACCACATGGGAAAAAGAGTGCCTTATTTACATGCAATTCCTAATCCCGGGATCCTTGCGCGGGGGAAAACGGGTAACTGCGATCATGGTCACACTCTCGCGAAATCAAACCCTCAGATGCAGTGTCGCGGAACTTGGTGCCACGGCGTGGCAACCCGTGGTCGCGGTTTTGCCCCAGACACGATATCTAGCTCTCTGAACCTAGCGTCGCGGGTGCGGCCCTCGGGCCCGCTATCGCGGTTACGCGGCTGATCTTCGCTTCTAGGCTTGTCTTCATTCTCATACACTACTGCGATTGTTTGGACGACCTCAACTTGCCTCTTTCTCGACTCTTCAAGATATTCTGGTTCATTTTTTTCAATGTAGTCACGCAAGTACCCTTCTTGAACCAGACCTTCAAGGCACTCCTTATAAGGCTTGCAATCTTTAGTCATGTGCCCCCGTACTCTATGGTAAATGCATTATTTTCGGCTTAGGACATCGTCTTTGGGGCATTCATCCTGAGAGGGATAGCAGAAATAGCTCTCATGTTTGATGCATGCTAAAATCTTATAGATCGGAATATTTTAAAGCTGTGTAAGCCGCTCTATCTTTCCCCTCCGACGAATGTCCATTCTGCCTAGAGCTCCTAATTGAAGGGTGGTGCATTTTACGAGGGGGAGAGGACGACCTTCCTCTTACTTTGTAATTAGCCTCCTCTAAACGCACATACTGGTGAATACGCTCTTGGAGCTCAGCTATTGTAGAAGGAAGACAAAGTGTCAACTCTTCTCTTAGCTTGCTCTCAGCGGGAATTATCCTTTTAAAGGCAGTAATGGCAGTCTTATCATCACAGCCTTCAACCTCTGTATAGCACTCCATGAAACGATTCGAAAAGTGGCACAAGTTCTCGTTTCTTTCTTGTATGAGGCCAAAGAGTGTATCAAGAGATGCAACATCCCGACTATTGGCTAAGTAGCGCCTCAAAAACTTAGTGGCCAATTGATCCCAAGAATGAATTGATTCTGGTTTCAAGCTTTGAAGCCACTTCAATGGCTCTTTAGAGAGACTACTCGGGAACATCTTGCACATAATATCTTCCTCTGACACCCACAACGCCATCTTATGAGAGTAAGAGGCTATATGGTTTACGAGATCTGAGTGTCCATCATAAATAGTGAAAGATGTGGGAGAAAAATTTGACGGAGGCCGGGCTTGTTGAATGTCTATGTGGAATGGTGTCGATGTCACCATAGCCAACTTATACTCTGCTTGTTCTTGAGCCGATTGCAAGGTCCCACCTCGCGCTCTTAAAAGATCAAGCAATCTCCTTTGAGTATGCTTAAGAGCCCGGACCTTTCCTTCAAGCCTCTCTCTACTCACGTTCCAGCGTTGACTCCGCTGTCTCCTTTTCTGTCTGCCCCGGTCATGTTTGGGCTCGAGATTTTCATAAGGATCACAGTGATCGTCACGCTCGCGCGAAAAATCGCGCCGATCGCCAGACCCGCGGTCGTGGTTACTGTCACCACGGTCGCGGCTTTGTCCGCGACGATCTTCTCGGTTTTTGGGATCGCTCGAGTCATTCGAGGATGGGTTTCTCGACTGAGGGGGGTCCGCGGCCCGAGTCCTTTTACGCGGGGCGACTCGTAATGGTGGTCTCTTCGTCGGCTCCTTGGCGCTCTACGATCGCTATCATAATCAACCTGCATATCGTCTCGTTCGCCGGAACTGGTTAATTGAGGACCACATCGGTTATCGGCAAATATAATAACACTAGCAAGCCGTCGAGTAGTCTTCTCAATTTTCGACTCATCAATGGGGCGCTTGCCTTGAACTTTGTCCAAGGAGCGTTCAGCTTGGCGATTTCATCTAGGGCATGCTCCAAACGGGATTCAGCCTCTGCACACCTAGTTTGGTACTTCTCATTCTCTCTTAGAGTAGTATCCAAAGCATGGGTGATCTCGTCTTCTTCTTCATCTCCAGCGGTTGTAGATGCCCCATTCCCGCCGTTTGGAGCGGATAACAAGTCGATGCGATTGTCACCTCTAACGGGATTAGATCCGGCACGACTAGATTGGCTTTGCTCTAAGCGAGGGCTAACCAAATTAGGGTTTGGTTTGCGAATAGAGAGAGAAGGCTCGGAAATACGCAGCCCGTGGTCACGGTTTTCTAAACCGCGGGCGTGATTTGACTGGCTGCGATCGTGGCCCTCCTGGTCGCGGTCGCGTTTCTGTTCGGCGATCGTGATCTCTTGGATCGATTCGCCGTGCTCTTGAACCCTTCGATTATTCTCATTTTTAGCAACACGCATTGCCGTTCCCAAGCTTGATCAAATTCAGTTGATTCCGGCCTTGAAGTACCACGACTGACGATTCTGTCGCTCGACTCGGGCCCCAAACGGTCTGTGCGATGAACAACCGTATCGGCAAGAGAGGCCAGGTCACGGTTCAAGTCATTTCTGGGGACAAAGGTCTGACCTTCCGAGAGAATATCGGAATTAGATTTATCAACTCTCATTAGGATTTGATTTTCCGAGCGATTTTCAGAAATCTCGACTTCTCTCGCCGAACCGCGGTCGCGGGGGACCGAGCCGTGGTTGCGGTTCACTGTGCCGCGGTCGCGGCCCTCGGTACCGCGATCGCGGTTTTCTTCGCGGGGCGTACCTCGTGCGATTTCACTTCGTGACGGTGCCCTAAGGTTTCTAAAGACGACTTCTTGATTTTCAGGGATCGATTCCAACACCATAATTGCGTGGATCGAGTACGCTATTCCCACAAACGGCGCCAATTGTTAGTGCACAAAAATTCCTCCTTTAATGCACTAATAGTATGCTCCTTCCTCTTCCGCTCCCAAATGATTCTTCAAACTTGTAACATGCAAAAAAATGCACACAGGGGGTGGGGACCCCCTAATCCACCTCCGATCCCTAATTCAAAAGAACAGTTGTCGAATCGAAGGTCGAGGTACAACAAGAAAGCTAAAGATTCAGCGAGTATGAATCCCCTTGAACAGTCAAGCTAAGCGAGTATTAGCCTGTGCAAGCTCTTAATAGGTGTGTTCAATAGAATGAGCGAGTATCAATCTATCAATCAATATGCTTTCCCTATACGGCGAAGACGTGTATTTATAATGGAAGAAGGAGAGGCCGGGGCCGAAAATTATATCTATATGACCGGAAATTCTATCTTCCAAGGGTTGGCCAACTGCCTTAAGGCCCAAGAAAGGAATATTCTACCCCTTCTCCAATTTTATTTCTATCTTTAATGGAAGATTTTATCTTCCATTAAGTTGCATAACCACCATATTTAATATAATAAGAAAATAGATAAAAAAGATAATAAATAAGCAATAATTAAAAATACCTTTATGCAGATAATAAAAACAATAATATGGTAGCTATTTTTTACCCGCTCATACTCTCCTAAAAATTAATTCATGAGTTAAAGAATTATTTTCTTTTTCAAGAGTCAATAAAAAATAGTTGTGGTCAAAAAATATTTCTAGGGGGAAATCGGTCACCGCCCACCATGCCCAGAACATGTCTCCAGAACTAAAGATCACTTAAGGAAGTACTCAATATTTACCATTCATCCACCAACACAACTATCACATATCCTTTATATTTTGAATAAAGAAAGAGAATTATTATATTAGACAAGCATGTTAGATTGAGAGGCCGAAAAAATTCAATAGTCAAATGGATCGTCATGAGAACACAAACACAAAAAAACTCCACACAAACAAGTGATCGAGAAACCAAATAGACAAACAAAAATTCTAAAGAAGTTTCAGTTGGGGTTAGATAAGCACTGCAAAAAAAAGTGTCATCATAAAGCAGTTGAACGAATAATAAACCGACATGAAAACACAAGTTCAACACTCTACATAAACAAGAGAGAAACAAAACAAACGAACAAAATCCTAAATGAGGTCGAGATAGGGTGGCCTTAACACTACAATAAAAAAAAGTGTCGTTGAAAGCAAGTCAACGAGACATCTCCATCTATGAAATGCAAATTAAAGTGATTCGGATATTGAAATATATGATGTTTTAATGAAAAGAGAGTGGTAGTGCATAATGTTGAATAGAAAATCCCAAATGATTGAATCTATTTCAACATTTTACCAAACCTAATAAATTAAAAATGTTAAAAGAATTAAGTCTGTCAAAACTTGACCCGACTTGTGAAAACCAACCGACCCAACAAAATACCCGTCAAACACCAAAAGAACCTAAGAAAGTATATAACAGAGACCGACCCGACCTAATCCGATAAAGCCCAAACTCCAGGCCTACCCAAACCCAAGATGATCCAAACCCGACTATATCTGAATAAACTAGTTAAGACATTACCCAAAACTAAAAACAACCCGCACCCGAATATATTCGAAGCCCAAAGTCACCCGACCCAAGACATTAGATCTGAATTTAAAAATATATATAAAATAAAAAACTCAATAACATTTTATGAAAATTATTATAAACTGAATAAATTGGTTTCCCCTTGGATATGAGCAAAATATCTAGAATGAAGTTCCAAGGCGATTCCAAGGGAATAACAAAGAAGAAGACTGCCCAAAGGTTGTTGGGAGCTCTTCTACTAGCGGGAGAGTTGGTGCCAAGAAGTTAAGTGAGCTTCAACATATTTCCTCTTCGCAAACTGCCATCATTAACTATCTGGCTAAGAGATACACTGCTTGTGCTGTTAGCCCGTTACCGATCCCTCTTCCTCAAAAATCTGAGTGGAATCCCAATCGTTACCCTATCAGTTTACCCTCTCTCTCAAAATCTTAACATATTTTGGATTTGGTCGTCTTTAAGTCTTTCTTATGTATTTTACTATTAGTGCTTCATAAAAAGCACTATGCTATGCAATAATTTTCTTTTTTCATATATATGAATGGTATTAGTTCTAATTAAATATGTTGGGTTGCTTTGTGTTTTTTTTGTTTGGATTAACCTTTTGAGGATGCCAAAAGGGGAAAGTTAGAAAAAATAAAGTGATGCGTTCTATACAGGGAAACACAAAGGGAACTTTGGCTGAGGGGGAAAGTGTTGTTACACTTAATAAGTGGGAAAAACAATGCTTTTGTTGAGGGAAACCTGTTGAATTTTTTAATTCTTCCATGTCTTAAATTTCAATTGGTTTCTAGATGTGCATTTTTGCATAAGTCTGTCATCATCAAAAAGGTGGAAATTGTTAGAACATTCATTGTTCCACGATTGCTCTTAGTTTTGACAATGACAAACTTTGTTAGTTTAATGTGTTGTTCAGAATAAGTATTCCAAGAACACTACAAGAACAACGTCAAGAGTGAAGGAACATCGTGAGGAACAACAGAGGGAACAAGTGATGATCTAGAAAGTCCATTATGGAAGATACACGACTTTCTGTTTATGGCAAGTTACCAGATCTTGAATGAACGATCTCTGCAAAGATTCGACAGCTAAGCGTAGTCTGTTTGTGAGAAGATAAGATCAAATCAAGAAGATTTGATCAAGGAAAGAAGAAGAAATCGGAGATCATTCGGTTATGGAACTAATTAACCGATTGGTTGAAGATTTAAGAAGATTTAATATATCTTTTAATCCGTTTTTAGCGAGATCTGTCGAACGGAATATCATCACAATTAGGCAAGTTGTGATTGAGATCATATTCAGTGGGTGCTCTATAATTAGGCTGGGATAGCTAGGGTTAAAGGGTTGTTGAAGACGACGAACAAAAGAGAAGTGAGAGCTTAAATATTGTTCGTGTGGTTGTGATATTTTCATTGAAGATTTTGCGTGGGAGTTTAAGTACTCGGGTTTTTAGTTCATTTATTGTTTAGGTTTACGATTAGGGTTGTAGAAGTCTAGTTGGTTGAACTTACGTTGGTGCCGAAGTTATCTGAGAATTTGACTTTCCTTTCCTTGCAAACCGTTTAAACTTATATACTAGTGAACTATTGAAATCCGCTGAGAAGGAGTCTCAGGGGTAGAAAGTTTTCTTTCTACAACTTGTTGCTCGGACAAAAACTTTTCCTGTCTAAATACTTTGTTTCTGTTTACTATTATTTTCATTGCCCAGAAAACATTGTTAATTACCTATCTGTTTACTAACACATTTTGATCCAACAACCATACTTAGCCATAAATGATGAAGCGGCTCAACCATGTGATCATGGTTCACACACATGGTCATTCATGGCATCTGGAAAGTCTTGATCATAGTTCCGAACTTCTACAAAGTCTAAATGTGCTTGCTATTAGTAATGTCCAAATGTTTACCATATTACCACACAACAGGGGCGGATCCAGGGATTGTTATGAAGGAGGGGCGAACTTTGTACACAAAAATTAATCTCAGACAACTTAAGCTAGTATAATATTTTTTGACTATGATTAAGCTAGTATAAATAAAGGTGTAAATAAAAATTAAACTAAAAATAGTTTAACATAAAAATAGGACATATAAATAAAGATACATAATATTCTTTTAGTACTCTCCGCTCGAAAATACTTGTCATTTTAGTTTGTTTTATTATTCAATATTGTATTACTTATCATTTAACATATTATACCTACTTTTTTATGATATTATCTTCATTAATTAAAAACATACACTAATTTATAATAGAGGGGAAAGATTTTTATAAAATTATTGATATTTAAGTTAAATTTATATCCTAAAATAATATATATTTCTGACCCTAAAAATACTACTCAAACAATGAAGGCAAATTAGAGAAAAAAAAGGTCCAAATAGAAAAAAAAAAAGCTTTATTTTTTATTTATACTAAAACACTAGTGTTGAGGCTTTAGAATGACAATATACAACTAAAAAAGTGGTAGGTGTGAGTTAAAAATAGAAGGTTGTGGCTCCACAAACCGTTTTAATTATTGTTTTATGAGAGGGGTGCTCAGCTTTCAACCAAAAAAAAGGGGTGCTCAGCATAGTAAAATCCGAGGGCCTATTTAATTTCCAAATTCTGGCCAAATGGGCTAAATTCTAAATGAGAGTTATGGGCCTTTTTTTAAAAATAAAATTAAATCAGAAATTATAAAAAATAGTCTTCTTCTTTAATGATTCAATTCTTCATCGATGTCACTGAGTACTCTTTTCCCAATTTCTGCATTCCGCCTCCTCCCTTTAGTTCTTCTTCTTCAATCCTGAGCTGCCTATGGGGGCGAAATTAATTTTTTTTTTAAATTTTTTGGGCTCTTTATGTAATACTCATTACTCTTCCGGACCTATGTGGGGGCGGCCGTCCCCGCCCGCCCCCCTAAATCCGCCCCTACCACACAGGATTATTGACACATCAGATAGATATTAGAATCACACTAAACAGTATGCAAAATACGGAAACCTCCATTGCAGCACTTGAAGTCGGGAAAAAGGGCTTTTACACGTGTGTTCAATCGAGCGGGAAAAAACCAATATTAAACCTGCTCTTACATAATCAATAGCTCACGTACGTGGGCTGCACAAGACTTGAACACAAAATGACACACAAACAGCAACGAAACGCAAATTTTAATGTCATTTCAGTAGCAACAATGTAAGCCATACGTACGTACAAATGTACAATAATTTATTACGTACTGGTCGGGGGTATAACTGGAGATGAGCATGAGACGTATATGTACGTGACAAAAAGAAAGTACAAAAAATTATTCAAAACAACAAGCTCCAAAATACCTAATCCTTATTATATCAAGCATGCACCACCAACTAGCTCTCACTTGTGACATTCTTATTCTCTACTACCAGTCAACCTAGCCTCTTACTATACTGCTTTGTATATAATGAACCATTTGTCCTATCTCTATCTCTTCGATCGTTTCACTTTTAGAGTTTATACGTTTCTGACCACAAAAACTATTTTTTTTTTTTGGTCGAACTGACCACAAAAACTATCAAACTTGATAGGTGAACATTCAATATTGGACACCTAGCTAGCTACTTACTGGATTCCTTTTCTTTTATTTTTAGTATATGTAATTTATTTGCACATTAATTAAGAAAGCTATCAAAAATACTACTATTATATATATATATATAATCTCATTTATTATTTACTTTTTTTTACTTTATTAAAAACTACTACTATTAACATATTAAATAATGTAATAGAAACCTAAATAACTAAAATGACATAATCAATAAAACAAAACAATAAAAATAAAAAGACAAATTACACGAAAGTATATACAGGCTATAAATGAATTACATACAAATCTAGGTTTGGCCATTTTGTTTAGTCGGCCGCTTTTGACCTATGGGATTTTGTGTACGTATAAAGTTAGCAATATATATGAGCTAATCTTCTCTTACAAATATACTCGATCGTTAACCTTCTTCTTCACAAAAACAAGAAAAAACTCGGCCCCTGGCCAAGTAGAAGTAGTGGCCTGGAGAACTAGGTAGCTAGAATTAAAATGGAGGAGGAGAGGAGTACGGAGTTGGGGATACCCCTCCAACCGAGCCCTCGCTCAAGCCACGTCAGCGACAGGCTGGAGAAGACGCTGACGAACCCAGAGCTGACGGGGGTGAAGCGGATCCGGGCGGCCACGTGGATAGAGCTGAGCAAGTTATCTCGATTGGGGGGCCCAGCTGTGGTGATGTATCTCATCAACAACGTGATATCCAAGTCCACTCAGATCTACTGCGGTCACCTCGGCAACCTTGAGTTCGCCGCCGTCTCCCTTGGCAACAACGGCGTCCAAACATTCGCCTACGGTCTCCTGGTACCCGCTTCAATTCCCTACTAATTAATCATGCATTTAATTGACTTGAGTAGTTTAATTGCTATATTTCCTACCTAACTTAATAGATCTTTATTTTCTAAATTAAACTGGGTGGATCAGGTGCTTGAACTTTATGAAAGTTAATTATATAAATTAAAATTAATTAAACATGTTTCTTGATTTTTTGTTCACTCCTATGATCCTAATTAAACTTTGTGAGTCTAGGGCTTACATAATTTCTAGTGAAACGTTGTCATGAATATATAGGGCTATTCTGATTTGCAATTTCAATCTCAACAATATATGTCAACATAATTTAAATGATATTGATCAAGTAAAATAATTAATGAAATAATATCCCAACGGGAATTAATCCCAACGAATTCCCCGGCCGAGATTCCACATATATGAGTTCTCAAGAGAAGATTGGGGGCAAGGTCACCTATTCTAGCTCGTGTCAATCCATATTCCGGAAATTAGTCCCCGTTCTTCTTAACAGCTCGGAATGGGGAGCGCAGTGGAGACGCTATGCGGGCAAGCATACGGGGCCCACAAGTACGAGATGCTCGGCGTCTACGCACAGCGGTCAACGATCCTGTTGACCGGGACCGGAATCCTATTAACGGTGCTCTACGCCTTCTCGAAACAGCTCCTCCTACTCTTAGGCGAGTCCACCGCCATCTCAGCGGAGGCGGCGGTTTTCATCTACGGCCTCATCCCACAGATCTTCGCCTACGCCTGCAACTTCCCCCTCCAGAAGTTCCTCCAGTCCCAGAGCGTGGTCTTCCCTGGCGCCGTCGTCTCCGCCTCCGTGCTCTGCCTCCACCTCCTCCTCACGTGGGTGGTCGTCTACGTCCTGGACTGGGGCCTGCTCGGCGCCGCCCTCACCCTCAGCTTCTCCTGGTGGCTCATCGTGCTCGGTCAGTTTGCCTACATCGTGTTCAGCGGCAGGTGCAAGCACACGTGGAGGGGGTTCACGTGGCAGGCGTTTACTGGGTTGTGGGGTTTCTTGAAGCTTTCGACGGCGTCGGCGGTGATGCTGTGCTTGGAAACATGGTACATGAATACTTTGGTGTTGGTTGCGGGATTGCTTCCCAATGCTGAGATTGCTTTGGATGCGCTTTCTGCCTGGTCAGTTACCTACCTCCACCCACATCCATTCCCTTACACTTTATAATTAATTAATTATATAATGTTTTTGCAGCACCACAATATCTGGATGGGTTTACATGATTTCGGTTGGGTTTAATGCTTCCGCAAGGTCAGCCCAGTACTCACTTTATGTTATATCAAATATATACTTTATGCTTTGTTATGAAGTATTGATGCCAAAAAAAAATTATTACATGCGTATATGCAATATTATATTGTACGTAGTGTAAGGGTGGGGAATGAGATAGGGGCAGGACACCCAAAGTCAGCGGCGTTTGCGGTTGTGGTGGTGACAACCACCTCCTCCGTGATAGCGGTCATGATAGCCATCCTGGTGCTGGTGTTCCGCCACGACATCAGCTACATCTTCACCGGAGGTACGGAAGTTTCGGATGTCGTTGCCCAACTCTCTCCATTCTTGGCCGGTACTATCATACTCAATGGTATCCAACCTGTTCTTTCTGGTACGTACATATCTGCGCTAAACCTGCTATTTTTAAGTGTCTTCTATCAATATATATATACACGTTGAAATATACATCAAATTAGTTATTTTTTAAAATCGTCATGACCTTCCGTCTGAACATGTATTCAAAAATTGATGCATATAATCAATGTGCATGAAACTTTGCTTAAATGTAAATAAGAAATTTGAATCACATTCCAGGGTAAACTTGTAGTCAATTAGATATGAATTGATGTAAAACCAGGACAAAGTTCTTAATTTCTCTTAGTCTAATGCCCGAAATTTATTCGATCTCAACTCGCACAAAAATCAATCCATATAGAGTATGGAACAATAATATTTAATATAGTGCAAATTAATGAATTTAGGGGTCGCAGTGGGATGTGGATGGCAAGCATTCGTAGCGTATGTGAACATTGGATGTTATTACTTTGTCGGTCTCCCCATCGGCGTTCTTCTTGGCTTCAAGTTCGGCTTTGGCGTCAGGGTATTTAATTTAGTATTGAATTTTCAAAAGGTTGTACCTCGAATAATTAACATTTTTCGTTATTGTTAATGACTTCTAAAAGTGCATTTTATTTATTGATTATAGGGCATTTGGTCGGGAATGATTGGAGGCACCCTTCTTCAAACTCTCATTCTTATATTTGTCACATATAGAACGGACTGGCAAAATGAGGTATACTCTTGGTTAATTTGTTCTATCCCTACGTTATTTTAACCTATAGTACGTTATTCCTACTAGGTTTTAAAGTACGCGTACGAAATTCATTCCGTAGGTGCGATAGAGTTGTCAAAAGTTGACCGAACCCGAAAAACCGATCGCTCTTAAACCCGATTCAACTAACCCAAAACCTAATTTTGACTCGGATCCGATTCTGACCCGAGAATATACGACCCGACCCGACTGTCCATTAAATGTAAAATTTCTTTAAAATATTAATATAATTTTAATTTAAAAATAATTTTATTAATTTTTACAAATTTATACTATTATTTAATAATTAAAAAGTAATTTAATAGTAAAAATAACATTTAAAAATCATTTATTGGCATGTTGGTCAATTTGAACCCACACGATAACTTGTTATAACCCGACCCGATCTAACCCGAACCCACCGAACCGACCAGATTAATAGGTCTAATGCTAGATAATAGCATAGATTTAACGATAACTTTAGTGAAAAGATTTATACACAAATCAAGCTACAACAAATAAAATCATGTTAATTATATGGTTTTTTTTTTTCCAAAAGCCACCTTTTAAAATATGAATTTTTTAAGAAACCACCTTTAAATTTTTTTAAAGTAAAAACACCTTTTATATAAACTTGTACAAGTCCAGGCTAGCTCGCCCGGCCCGACCCGCCTGACCCGCTTAAAACACGGGCTTGAACATTGGAAATTCACTTAGGAGGTTCAAATTGATTGTTTGTATCAAGCTAACTAACTAATACAAAGCTAGAAGCTAACTAAGGCAACTAAGAATTTTTTTCAGAAATAGGCATTCTCAACAAAATAATTCCGAATAGGTTAAAACTTTTTTCCGAGAATAGGCTGGCTTGTTTGGTTTGGATGAAAGTCATTGGGTAGGACGGAAAGTTTCTACTGAAATTGATGTACGTGGCTAAATTCCCAGGACTAGACGGAGGGTTATATGCATTTGGGCTAGTCGCTGGATTGAACTGAGATTTTTTTAAAAAGGGTAAAGTTGTTGCCCATCCTAGAGACTTTGTCCATGGATCCACCACATGGCACATGAAAAATTAAAAAATAAAATATGAAGGGTGTTTTTTGGGTTAAATCCAGACTCGAAATCAACGAGTTAAAGTAACATGTGCTTAATCGACTTGAAAAAATTTAGGTTGGGTTGTTTTTTTTCGGTAGAAGGAGAGACGGTACTCTCCAGCTCCTCAAGGTAGCATTTTATTAATATTAGAAGAAATGGGTTAAGTAGTTAGTAAACGGGGGATAGCCCGACCCCTTACATCATCAAGCAACAGTAAAATAACCCCCTTTGGCAGAGTAATACATAATAATTTAAAGAGAAAGAAAAAGCAAAAGACGCAAGGTGATCCGCGACCATATTTGCTTCACGATATATAAATGTGTCGGAACTGGATGCTCCAATCCCTACAAAGATAGCCATGGCATTGTGCCACCAGGCTGAAGAGAGGATGGTGCCAACGCACCCTTGCACTAATGAGATTAATAATAAGTTGAGAATCAGATTCGATAATTACATGCCTATGTCCTTTCTCGCAAGCTAATATCAGACCGTTAAGGATTCACCATAATTCCTCCATGGGAACCGTACATGAGCCAATATTGTGCACAAATCCACCAATCCATTGACCTTCTCATCTCTTAAGACTCCAGCAGCAGTCGCTTTGCCATCTCTGACAGCTCCATCGGTATTAACTTTTACCCAATGTTCCCTTGGGCAACTCCAAGATATATCTTCCAGTGACTTAGAAGGAAGAATAGGAACAAGGGAAAACTTACTCGAAGCTTGACGATACTCTTGTATTTTACCAGCTATGAAATCACATTTGTTCTGGACTTCAACTTGACCTTTAAAGATAACACCGTTCCTCCAAATCTAAATCCACCATAAAACAAAGGAGAAAACATCACTCCACTCCAAACTATCAACCCACCAACTCGTAATGAGGTTGATTCTAAACAAGGAGGAGAAAGAAAACTGAATTTTTTTTGGAAACCATTCAGTAAAATCAAACTTAAGCGAAACAACTCTAACCTAATCGCGGTCCCTGAACAAGTGTTCGTAGGTCTCGTCCGCCAAACCACAACAAGAGCAGCGAGCATCATTTGTCAAATGTCGCCGACAACGTTCAATATTAGACAAAACGTCACCTTTCATAGCAAGCCATATAAAGTGTGCTTAATTTTTTCAAGGGCTTCCAAGTTCCAAAGGTTGCATAAAACCGAGCCATCCACCATCTGTTCATTCAAAAGCCCTTCAACAGGTTGTAACCAGTTGCAACTGAATAATTACCATTAGGGGTATGTATCCTACTGATCTCATCCTCATTTCCATCATCTTCATCAACAACAATACTGCAAGTTTGAGCAGAACATTAGACAGAAGAAATTGAACGAACATCGACCAATTCCAGCCCAAGCCATCCTGCCAATAGTCCCTAACATAAAGGTTCAATTGCACATTGTTGGGTTTTCTCACCACCTGTACTTTCAAAGGAATATCTAAGAGCCAGATGTCCTCCCAAACACGAATAGATCGACCATTCCTAAGGCACCATCTCACCCCCTTTATCACAACACTTGAGAGACCTTTCTTCACACTTTTCCATAAATGCAAAGCAGCCGCTGATTCGCCAAGAGCTGTGGTTGTGTACTTGTGTTTAAGAACCGTCGCCCAAAGGCTCCCTTCATCCATGACAAAGCGCCATCCTATCTTTCCCATGAGAGCAAGATTAAGCTCTTCCATCATTTTGATCCCTAACCCACCATTTCCTTTCAGTTTAACAATCTCATCCCAAGCGAACTTATGCATCTGTTTCTTCTCTCTGTTGAAAATAAAACCCCTCATCAACTTATCAATGTTATTGCAAACACTGAAAGGAAGACGCATCGAAGACATTGAGTAAACTGGCATAGAGCAGAGGACCGACTTAGTGAGTGTAATTCTACCGACAAAATTCAAGGACTTCGCTTTCCATCCCGTCAACTTAGCATTAAATTTATCCAAAAGGTTTGAGCAAGTGTCTTTATTGATTTGCTTATGTAAAATAGGCATACCAAGATAAAGGCCAAGGTCATTGGTAACCGAAAAACCACTTTCTTCACTGCTTTGCCTAATCACACCGGCATGAACCTTAGGCGGAGGTCATTAGCTGAGCTATCCTTTTGACCCGACGCCGCAGAAAAGATATCGAAGCAATTTTTTTATGACCCGGATTTGTTCCACAGAGGCTTCCGAAAGGAGTATTATATCGTCCGCAAAGAAAATATGTGAGAGACCCGGACCACTCCTTGACAGTTTAATAGGTTTCCACTCGTCCTTAGAAATCGATTCAACTATCAAATGGCTAAGACACTCAATGCATAAGAGAAACAAGTACGGAGAGATCGGGTCACCTTAACGCACCCCTCTAGAGGCTGTAAATTGAGTAGCCGTTTCACCATTCCACAGGACCTGCATCTGTGGAGAGGTGACACATGCCATAACCCATCTAATCCACATCTCAGGGAAGCCAGCGAGCTTAAGGGTATCCTCTATGAAGGACCAAGTCAACCTATCATAAGTCTTTTCTAAGTCAAGCTTAAGGATCATCCATCCCTTTTTACCTCTTTTTCTCTTCATCGAGTGCACGACATCCTGAGCAATCACAATATTATTCGTAATCAGTCTACTGGGGAGAAAGCTGCCTTGAGTTGGCCCAATTAGCTCCATCAGCCTAAATTGATTAACCAAGATCTTCGTAATGGCCTTGTAAAGGACATTGTAGACACTTATCAGCCTAAATTGATTAATTCTTTCAAGTTTATCAACCTTTGCAGTCAAAGCAATTAAGGTGTCATTAATCCCTTCCGGAAGTTGAGAAGATCGAAAAAAGTCTTTAACAAAAGAGACCACTGAATTACCAACAACATTCCAGCATCTTTGATAAAAACCAGGATGATACCCATCCACCCCTTGAGATTTATAATGCCCCCTACCTTTAAACACAGCCCAAACATCCTCAGTGGAAATCGGCTCAATAATACTCTGGAACTGAATATCGGTTAAAACCGAGAAACTCATGTTCACAATCTGTAAAACTAACGTAGCTATTATTCTCAACACTATAAAGGTTACGAAAGACATTAGTAGCCAACGTTTCCAAATCCCCTGCATTATCAACCCATCTACCATGATCATCCTTAAGACCAACAACCCGATTATGCTTACGTTTGACAATAGTAGAGGCGTGAAAAAGGTCGTATTCTTGTCGCCAAGAGCAAGCCATTACTGTCTAGATTTTTGAAGCTAGAATAACTCTTCCTATTCCAAAACGAAAGCCAATTCGTTTTGAACCTCAGCTTCAGCACAAAGAAGAGAAGGAGAGTTATCATAACAAATATGTTGTTGGAGAGCATCAAGTCTATCCATTAACCACTTCTTCTTCTGATGAATATTCCTGAAAGATTTTTTATTCAACTTGAGCAGCTGTTTATGCAGCAAAGATCCTCCAGTTGGAGTAGCAATATCATGACGCCACCAGTGTTTGATTTTATCCTTGAAATCCGGATGGGAGAGCCAGATAGCTTCAATTCGAAAAGTTCGTCTTTTGCGGTTGAAATTAACAACCGGTTCAAGAGAGAGAAGGAGGGGGTAGTGATTAGAAGATAACTTAGGGAGATGTCTAACACAAGCCTCCGACCATTTTAATCTACCCTCTATATTCATGAAGATCCGGTCTAATCTCTTGTGCACAATGCTCGTGTTTGACAATCTCTAGCTATACGTGAATTTAGGTCCAACAAAACCGAGGTCTATAACACCTTGGTTGCTACACCACTAATTGAATTTGTCGGAGTCTTTGTGAAGACCACCAGTCCCACCATGTTTTTCATGAAGGAACCTTATGCAATTAAAGTCACCTCCAATAATGACGGGATCCGAAACACTTTGAAAAACACTATCAATCCCGAAACACTTTGAAAAACACTATCAATATCCTTCCAGAAGTCCACTCTATGCCCCGTACGTAGAGGGGGGCATAGACATCAAAGAGTTGCACATCAATGCCCTGATAAGTAAAGGAGGCGTGGATACAATCTCTGTATCTAACAATAATGTGAAACTTAACTCTATCATCCTTCCAAAGAAGCCAAACACCACCCGCAAAACTAGTAGCTTCAACACGAACATAATAAGAGAAAGCAGACCAAGTCAATTTATCACAAACATCCTGAGCACGTTCTCCCGAGATTGTTGGTTAAAAAAGAGCAAGCACATCAATTTTGTGAACTTTGCACATATAACGAATAACGCGACGAAAAACTGGTTTTCCTGCACCAAAACAATTCCACATTAGGCAATTCATAAGAAACAAAGTAATAAATAACTTAAAATGTTAAAAACCATGGCCCGAATGGCCCAAATCCGCCATTGTGGTATCTCCCTGGTCTCCCATGTTAGGATGCGCTTCCTGAGTATTACTATCCACCATAAAAAGGGGATTCTCAGTCATGATCTGAACTTCAGGTTGATCTCCAGTTGAAGAAATGGTTTCAACTGTGCCACCATCGTTGTGCAGCAAGTCTGGCTGGCGGCCTTGAATGACTTGAACCGATCATACTATCAGACTCGAACAATTCAAGTATATCAATAGAAGGACGCTTTCTCTTCGGGTTTGCACCCTGGTCGGCACCTTGGAGGAGGCCTTAAAATTAGGCCTCTCAACATTACTATCCTGGCCCGAAGTTCTTCTTCTTAGGCCTTTTTCTCCCTTTTTTTTGTTTTGGTTGGCTTTGTTAATCGATGGTCCAGTTCCATCAGTAGCTTTAAACACAACCGGCCCATTACCATTCTTTTTTGAAACCACCGGGTCCGGGCTTGTCATCTTTCCTTGAGCGTTCAAAATATGTTTGTTTTGATTTCCATCTCCTTGATTTGAGGAAGCCCCTTTTCCTTTCTTAGTTTCCTTGGAAATCTTTTGATTTGCAAGCTTGCCATTATTTTCACTAATCACCTTACCCTTTCCTGATATCTCTCTCTCAATTTCCTCTTCATGTACCGGCAAAGCTTCAAATTGATTAATCTCCGGAAAAAGACCCATTGTCGAACAAAACAATATTCCTTTAGCCTTCTCAGTCTTCTGATATCCCTCTTTGGCCACAACTTTCCTTATTTGCTCCTTCGAATCCAGATTGGGTTTGGAGTTTCCTTTAGCCGGTCTAGGCTTCCTTTCTGGGATCATCCACTCGCTGTAGTATCCTTTACCAGTTCTGGCTGCCTCATGGGTCGTGAACGGCGCCGAAGCATTTGAGTCAACCGGAGGAGTGTTTTGATCATCCATATTCTTGCTAGATGAAGCCGAGGTTTTCTCTTGCTGACTATTTTTATCAGTGTTCATCGATTGAATTGGTCAGAAAGGGCAATTTAACTTTAGATGACCAAAATGCCCACAACCATAGCAAATAGTAGGGAGCCCTTCCTATTCAACCAGATATCGATCACGATTAATGTTAATGGTGCCTTTCAAAGGTCTTTACAGATCAATCTTGACACAAATCCTCGCAAATTTGCCTCGATTGGTTTACAGAGTTCGAGTGTCGACTTTAATCGGTTTACCAATTCATTTAGCGACCTTCAAAAGGAAATTTCTTCATAAAGGGTGACGGGAAGATCAGAGATTCGAATCCACGCTAGTGTAGTTTTGATTGAATCCGAAGTATGTAAATTGGGAGCCCAACTACGAACTGTTAAACATCTTCAAAGATCGTCCATGGACCATAAGTCAATGCTATCTTGTAATCCTCCTCCTTCTCAAATCGAACCAAGAAGCATCCATTTGTAATATCAAGTATGTGTAGACGATAGCTAGTGCGCCACATCTCACAAATCTTCTTTTCCATTATCTAGAAAGAAACCGGATGACCAAACAATTTGACCACCACTAATCTTTGCCAAACCGATGCAAGAGCTTCCATTACTTCCTCATCAATCACAATTGCAGGATCTCCATCTTCTCCGTCATAAAAATGTACCGAAATCTTCCTGTTGAGAAATTCCGCATCAACATGCGTGTTTTGGTTTGTAGCATTACCCGAGACGACGACATCCTTCCAGGACGTCTTTGTATCTGGTGGATCCCTCGGAGTCCTAGAATTAGCAGAGATATCTAGTTGCATTTCATTGCCATCGGCAACTTTCTTCGAAGAACTTTCAGTATTCGAAGTTGTCATAGAGAGCGTTAACGTAGTACTCCATGGGGTTGGGCTGTAGTACCAAACTCGTAATGATTCAACTAGTAAAACTCACATATTAGTGATTTGAGACCTGTTTTGACCCGATTGCGAAAAAATTTAAGTTCAAATGGTTTATGATTCTCAATGAACAATACTATAATAATTTTATCCGTTTAATTCGAATTTAGATGGCCCACTTTTATATTATGAAAACATATTTATATTGAGAACATATATTTTTGTTTTAATCAATTATAAATATTTATTTTAATTTTTTTAAAACATATTCTACAACTGACGTATGTTTCATGATGGCACGGGATGCACTTTTTATATTATTTTTGTTTTGCAATGCACTTTCGTATGAAAAGCGCACTACAGACTAGGAAAAGTGCATTCGTTTCACGTTTCAAGATAAGAGTTTGTTTCATTTGACCCAAACTCCTATATAATAAATGAAAATAACAAATTTGTCATAAGACTCCGATTTATATTAATTCTATCTATATAATTCGATATACGGGTTGAATATTTCATGCATAGGTTGATATTATTATAATGTTTATTTAAAAAAATAGAAATTAATTTATTCATGAAAATAAATGTAGAACATAGTTTCTTATAAAAAAATATTCCGTACTAAAATATATCATATATTCTATAAACTAATAGTGTGTACTAAAAAAATATAGTACTTTACTACACACTATATTATATTAAAACATAGTTCCATGTCCCTAGATATGTATGATATTTAGTGATGTATCCAGGCAAGCATTCAGACATATCGCATCAATTAATCTATCTTCTCCATATCTAACTTCTCCTAGCTAGAATGTTTGAATAGACATTTGACCGAGTTGCAATTTCTTTACATCATCACTCCAACAGAGCCACACCGTACCTAATATGTGTTGAATTCAAGAGGGATATAAGATTGACATACAAACCAATTAAACATATTGTTTTCTTTAGATACCAAATTCATATACATACCCGCTAGATTTTGATATTCTTAGAATTCTGGTGAGCCGCGCGTGATGAACAATGTGTTTTGTAGGATTTAACAGTTTTTATATATAAGTTAAAAATCAAATTTTTGGCCCAAAAGTTAAAACTAATGTGTTAGATGTATTATTATTAACCTACGTCGTTAGATAAATCATTGTATCTATTTGGCTTGACCATCAATATGTAACATGTTGAACACTAATCAACGAAATCCCTTCCAAATCCAATCTTGCTCTCTCGATTTCACTTTGATCTTACCAAGTATTTACAATTTCTATAACAATAAAACCTCTCAAACATCATATTGATCCTTGTATAACTGTAGTTTGGCATAATAAGTATTTCCTTCAAATTTGTAGGTGGAGAAAGCCACGAAGCGGTTGGACAAATGGGAAGACAAGCAAGATCAAGA
Source organism: Fallopia convolvulus (assembly GCA_964016875.1). Lineage (NCBI taxonomy): Eukaryota > Viridiplantae > Streptophyta > Magnoliopsida > Caryophyllales > Polygonaceae > Fallopia > Fallopia convolvulus. The sequence continues at coordinate 12,862,888 of OZ024721.1, forward strand.
TCCTCTTCTGGAGCAATAAGGCCCATTAGTATCTGACTGACCAAAAATTTGGCCCACATAATCACTTGACTCTAAATAAATTGGCGCGCCCAAGGTTTCCATGGCCCAAAATTGTCAATTGAACTATAAGCTGGGGATTTGCTGACAACTTTTTGTTCCCACTTCTAGTTCTACCCGTGGAAAAATCAACAAATTGTATTGAGACTCCGATTATATACAAATTGAAACAATCATTATGGGAAAACTCCACATCATCCTCATATTCACTCTTCTTAAATTTAAATTAATTTCAGAAATTTTCAATTTTATAAGTCAATTTTATAGGTGTTGGACCGTTAGTATTTATTGTTCCGGAACAAAGCCTGTTTCTTTAGAATGTGGAAATAACAATAACAGAAAATAGTAACTTAATGCAACGATTTAGAGTGAAACCTCACTTAGCCAACTACATTAAGCAAGTAATCCACTAACTTCTAGCTTCTCACTAGAGCGGATTTGAAAGTCGTTACTAACCCAGCATTGATGATTTTGAGTTTACAATGACAGTGATCAGACTCAAGCCTAAGAATCCAACTAACCTTGATCCGCTCTTGTATCAAACTACAACAATCACTCATACTTGACTCCATAAACTCTTTCCTCTATGTTTCACAACTCTAAACATGCACACAATAACATAGTAATCCCTCTCCTATTTATAGTTCACATCATCTCTCTTGGTTACCCTAGTAACTTAACTATAGTTACCATAAAACTAATCCTTAGTTACTATGAAACTATACTATGTTACAAGATAATTTTCCATAAATATGTCTCGGTTCATTAGGATGTTTTACACCAGATCTTCACTTGATCTTCAATCTTCAACCAATTGTCTTTAAAAGATAAGATTAAATATCCATTTACCTTATCTTATCTGTTAGAAAAAACGAAGCTTTGATTTGATGGTTCCAAATACAAGTGAAGTGGCAACCTTATGTCATGTCCCTGACATGAAATAAAGATAAGCTGAGAAGATCTTCAAGATGCGTGAGATATTGCCGATTGGATCAAGATATTCTTGTTAAGGCGTCGAAGTTGTGATAAGGCGTCGAAGTTGCCTTATGCCCTAAGCTTTATCTTAATTGTGATTTCTTTACTTGCCCAGGATGGTTTTGTAAGACTAGATTTATATCATCCTTCCATAACCGAATTGAAAGATAATATATCTTTAGTTGACCTAGTTTCATCTATTCAAGCCTAGTAATTTGGTTAAATTAGTATGAACTCCATAGTCCATACTCTACATTGAGTGCTAGCATACTGAGAGAGTAGGGTTAGCTCCAAGTTGTTCTTGTAAACATATTCTAGAAATCAAGCTATGAATTTTAATCCGTTGAAGTGAGAACTTGGAAGGGAGTGGATTTTCACTTAGTTAACAAAGTTCATTGACTAAGTCTTTCCACGATAAAAAGATTCGTGTCAAGTAAGTCTTTTCTATTTTATAAATTCCGTTGCATATACTTTTAGGTCAGTAGAAATCGGAGGCTTAGACATACTACGATCCTACATAAGTTGCCTCCTTGCGCGCCAAGCCCTATCTTTATCTCCAAGATATAAAAGCGTCTTCCTTCTTTAATCATCTCATCAAACCTTGTACTTTCTTTTCTAGAAGCTTGATCCAAGATACATCCCATTAGGCTAATCCAACTGTTGTTATCTTCTTCTTGTAGATGTCTACATTTTAGTGAACTTCAATTTCCTCTGAATTGGCTCAGTTTGCACATTTGAGAATAAATTCTCTAAAGTAACACGAACTCTAGTTTTCTTATTTCTCTTGAAACACTAGCACATATATTAGGTAATGTTTGTTCCCATCAAAACACTAGGGAACCTACCTCTTTTTGTTCCACCTTTTCATGGTGACAAACATTCTTCCTTTAACACAAAAAAATATAGATGAACATTCTAAAGTGTGGTAGTCGCTGAAATCAGTTCCCCTTAGAGTGTGAATAGAACAACGACAATGTTCCCCTTGTAGATGTTACCTACCTCTTTTTGTTACTCCTTTTGATATCATCAAAAATAACCATTAGACAAGAGAAGATATTAATAACTTAATATTCAAAGAGTAAAGAAACACAATGTTCATTGATATTTCATTTAACAAATGTCTAAACTGACCGACAATAGATAAACCCCCTGTAACAGAAATAAGCTAAAGAAACAAACGTCTTTCAACATGTAAAGAGAATGCAAATCGAAAAAAATAAAATGAAAGGGCTTGCAAGATAATATGCTAGGATAAGGAAAAGGGGTCATCAGTCACATGAACACAAATCAAGCACCTGATTCCTTTTGAGCTTCAGTTGCCAGTTGCAATTCCCATATATCACGACTTGCCTTGTTCAATTCCTTCCTGAGCTCCTTGTTTTGTTCCATCAATTTTTTGACATTCTAGTGAGTTCCTAAGACTAATCCTTTGGCACTAAACAAGAGCATATGTAGCTTAGTGACCTCCTCCTTGTTTACCCTAGGCTCTTCCTCCTTTGTCTCCTCTTCTTCCTCAACCTCATCATCCTTTGACACCCTATCTTCTAAGCGTGCCCATTGTCTACCAACAAACTCAAACCCCATTTTCTCCAAGTCGCCTTGACCTAGACCTGTCCACCTAGATTTCTCAATCCTCTTAACATAGAGCTCATTTGATTGTAAAAATCCTCTTTACAATTGAGGAGTAGGGGAGGACACTGTTGGCTATTGAGCGGGCATGAACCATATGTGCAATTATCAACCTAGGAAGATTAATCGGTGTGTGATCATTTGGAAGCGAGGTATGGATTTAGGATTGATATGTGCTATGTTCATGTGGACTTTGCTTGTGCGTGTGTTAGTAACTTGATTGGTTTTTAAAACGTCTTATTAGTACTGTGTGATTTCTAACCTGGGTTAGAATAGTATTTGACCCCTCGAGGACTTACTTTTTAGTTGCAGGTAAGAATTAGGAACCATGACGGAACCTCAATTGAGTGGTGGAGCGGAATGCTAAAGCTCGTGCCAATAGTCTTGGGTTGGTTGTGGGATTTTTAGTTTCTATTGTTGCGCTTATGAGGATTAATGTTAGAAGGGTTGAGAATGTTATGTTCCGAGAATGGGTTCCATGCATATTTATAACTTTTATTTTTATAAATATAAGTTGGATGTTTTATTTATATTTTCTCGTCGTTCCCGAGTTGCAAGATCCGAGTGAACTTGTTGTCATATTAGCTTGCGTGGACCCATTTGTGGTGTACTACCGAGTATCATCCTAGTGTAAAACGGGGTGATACAGGGACCGCCTAGGTTCTAGGCGGCCTAAATCGGCACCTAGACATACTAGATGGTGTCCTAGATGGGCTGGAAGGCAAGGCGGATAGGACCATCGAACGCCTAGGCGGGACCTAGATGGAGTTAGGTGGGAATTTTTGGAACAATGCACATCACCCAAACCTTCACCCGTTTTGTTTGAGTTTTTGCCTATTTATTTTGAGTTGATTAAATGCCAGCATTGATCACCAATGAATAATTGTCGGTCCTAAACAACTACTCGACCATATAGGTTACCCAAAACGTACTAAAAGAATTAAGTAAAGAAACCATGTATTACAAAGTATTCACTTTTTACGTGTGAGCTTTGCTATAAAAGAAAATATATCATATTTTTAATAAGTAAAAGTAATTCGATACACGGAAATTTTTTATTTAAGAATTAAGGGACTGTTTAGTTTCCAACTACGAAAATATAAACGGGAAGTAAATGAATTCACAGTTCACTTATGTGTCACAATACATTGACAAAAAAATTTATTTTAACTTAAGGCTCTAATACTAGTGTGTTTAGAGAAGGGGTGGAAGGAAATTGTAGGATCGTTACTACGTCTAGGTCGCCGACCTCAACTAAGTCGTTGACCTCTTAAGTAAATGCAGTCGAAATAAACTACAAGAAAGACTTACTTGCACACAATGATTTTTTATAGTGGAAACACTTGATCGATGAACTCTATCAATCAAGTGTGAAAACCACTCCCTTCCAAGTTCTCGCTTGGAAGGATTAAAAGCCGTAGCTTGCTTTATTGATCTTTTGGATTGTTTGCAAGAACACCTTGGATCTAGACCAACTTCCCAAGTACTCTAGAACTCGTTGTGAACCGAGTAACTACAACCCTCAACCTGTCTAACAAGCCTACGTCTTTCAAACTCTCGTTTCTTTCTTTCTTTACACAAAAATGGAGTATGAGTTCATGAGTATTCTAACCTAAAGCCTTAGCTTAAATACACACAAACTAGGTTAGATAAAAGAGAATAATATCTTCCAATTCGGTTATGGCAAGATCATATTTCTTTTATCCTTACAAAATCATCCTTACCATAAGATAAAATTACAATAAAATATATCTTAGGGTAAAGGCAATAACCGACTAACAGTATAATCCACAAGAGATCTTTTCTAAAACAAGATTATACTATCCAATCTTCAAGGATCTCACGCGTCTTAAAGATCTTCGAGATCGGCAGCTTCAACATACGTCGACAACCTGACTGACATTGGCGACTCTGTTCAAAGACTCGAGGTCATTCACGTGATAGACGTTTGGAACAATCAAAATCAAAGTCTCCAGTTTTTCTAACATAAATGCTTTCGATCATCTTTTATCACATCATCCTTAGATTAGGTAAATAGATAAAACACCACAAGTTAGCTTGCGTTCTATTGTTGTATGAAAAATGAGGTGATCTAAGGTAAGACGAAATTTGTTGTTGATATATTATGACGCTAATATAAACTAGATTCGTTTCTTTCTCTTTCTTTTTTCCGTGGTTAAAAATTAAACGGATCTTTAAAAGATATGCACCCACATGGGTTGAACTATTTGGGGGCTATAAGTGGCCTTGGCCCTCCAAATCCAATCGTTTTTGGTATATAGTTTCCTTTCGTTCATAGCTTCGGTTTTATATATTATAAGCTCCAATCTGATATCCGAGTAAAACGTTATGATCGTTTTAAGATTAGAGGTATGCAAATCACTTTCACATGTCATTTACTTACATAAAATATTTTTTTTAAAAAAAATTATGTCTTCATACCGTAATTGAATTTGGGAGCTTTAAAATAATATGTTATATTAAAATATTTGACTATCATATAATGAAGTACGAGTGCATGTTTTAAGTGCTTATTATAGTGTATTCGGGCACCTAGTCAAACGGAAAAGGATTTAAAGGTAGGTACATAAGATCTATATTTCGACTCTCACGAATAGTGTTCTTGACTCAAAAAAAAGTTTTTTTTTTTACGCGCATTTATAACTTTTGGGGTCTTCTTAAATATTTTTCACCCTTTTTGTATATTTTTATGCACCCATATATACTTATGTAGGCAAAATCGGTGGACAGGAGGATATGCGCCACATATGTAGTAACGCAAAATCAACAAATACCAATCGTGTATAACATGTAAGATTTAGTCATATTTTTAGACACTTTTTTCAAATACATGATAAAACTTAGTAACATGTAAAAATCCATCGAATATTAGGATGCAAACACCCCAATACTCTATTGGTGAGGTCCTTTTCTTGAATGGATAAACGAGTGTCTTTTGTTAATTAAATGTAAGCACGTTTTTGCTTGTTTGTCTGACTATCAATTTATTTCGACCTCTCTATTTATCATGTATATATGTTCGGGACATCGAAATTCTTTCATTATCATTAAAAATAGGGAACAAATTAAAACATAGTTTTTTTTTTCATGTCTTACACCGAAATTGTTTTATAAGTTATTCTTATATTCATAGACAAATAGGTTAAGGGATAGTTTGGTTTCTTCCATAAAACAACACATGAACATTAATCCCAATCCCTCAATGTTTGTTTCCTTTGAATATTTATTCACTAGCTCATTAATTTTCATATTCAAACAATGATAAGATGCCAGGTCCGGAATGAAATTCAAGGACACATCGATCATATCCGCCTGTCAACCATTACTCCCCAACTAATGCACCAACCCATTCATTAAGATAACTAACTAAATCTTATATTTCGAAAAATCTACATGACTAGCTGCGTCCACGGCTAACTTGCATGTTAATTAATTGTTAGGTGTGGTGTCTATTACTTGAATTCTTATCGTCCTTCTAAATATATCATAAATTGGGTAGGCAAAAGAGTAAATTCTTATCTTGTCCTGCTGATAGATTGTGTTTTGGGCAGATTTAACACGTAAACGCGTTATCTGCTATAATGAGAGAACTCTAGTAAAAAATCAGTTTAAACACGTTAATTCGCAAATAATAAGCGATTCACGAAGAGAAATAGCAAATGAACTAGTAAACAAGTAGAGAAAGAGATACGAATCTAGAATAGTGAAATAAGATTGCAATTACACTGTTGCGAGTTACTCCTTATGATTCAAGATACCAATGATAAGTAGTAGACACGTTAATTGGTAAAATAATAGATATCGAAATAAATACGCAAAAATATAGAATAACGAGGGTAAACTTCACTATGATTCCATTCAGATGTAGAAGAACAATTGATGAGTATGCCAGAGAGAAGATGAAGAGAAAAATAGGTTTTGAGATTGTGGATGAATAATCGAAGAATAAAAATACAATTGCATGTAGGTTGTTTTGTTGTAGAGAGAGCGTGTGAGAGTGAGTCCGAGAGGATGTCCCTTTGTTGATGTTCTTCCTCCCCTTTTATAGGCTTACATTCTGGCTATTTATGAGTCAATCCCGAGAATCTCGCCTTGTTATTAATGTCTTTCAACGGCTAGTTTGATCACTTTACAACTTCTGCTGAATCGTCAACTCGTTAGGCATTTAAGACGTCGGTGATTTTCGCCCATGTAGTTAATGCGTTCCAACAGCTCTTTCCTTGATTTCCTCCATGCCGTTTAATGCTCCATTAATGGTGAATAATGTCTTTAATTCATTCCGATCTCTTCATATCTTCGTGGTCCCACCTCATAAATTAGCCCGATATTTTTAGGGCCCAACAATACCCCCAAACCCGCTCAAAAGTTCTATTGTATATTTTGGTGCGGGTTTGAACTTGCTTTGGGAACCATTGCTTGAAGTCGTCAAACTAATGATCTCCTCATGTTGTCTTTGTCGGTTTGTGAAACTTGATGTTAATCAAGATGTCGTGTTGTGTATGCTTCGTTTGAACGAAGGCTCTTGCAAGCAAGCTGATAATCAAGATGACGCGTTTGTCATTACGTGTACCCGGGGTTTAGTGTTGGCGACATAGGCCAATGTTGTAAGCATTGGCGACAGAGGCCGATGTTGTAAGTGTTGGCTACAGAGGCCGATGTTGTAAGTACTGGCGATAGAGGCCGACGTTGTATTTGTTGTAGCGCGCGTGTGTAAGAATGTACTAAGGGATTTTTTTGTATATGTAGTGTGATGACACAAATGACAAATGTAATATGCACGTAAATTGTTACATGTCATTTGCGCTTAAGGGCTCCCCTTGCTCTAGAGCGCCTTAAGTGTACTCCACCTTAGTATCTTTGACTGGTCATGTGTTCACATCGTTTGCCTGATCATAAGGCAAGGGCCCATGTTTTGGCCTGTAACGTCACAAGGCGTCCCTCGCTAGTTTTTGTTTGATGTATACTGGAGACTAAGGCCGATGTTTCGTGTGCTGGCGACTAAGGCCGATGTTGTACGTGTTGGCTACAGAGGCCGATGTGTAGTATGTAAAGAATGTATTGACATATGTAAAAATGAATGGTAAAGAACCTTTGACCTTAAGTTTATGTTGCTAGCTCTTAATGCGTTCATGATGATGAACCTTTGTGTTTTACATCTTGACTTTGCTGAAGATAAGTGAATCGTGTTCCACTTTCGTTGTTTCGTTTGAAAGTACGTCGCACGACTTGGGCTACCCCCAGTGGTGATCTCAATGCCACCCCCAGTCCTATGCCTCCTTGATTTGATGCGCCATTTGTATGTAGTAACCATTTTCCTGTTTGTAACTTATTGTCTACTTGCATTGTTTCTTGTAAGGTGTCATCAGTTTGGATAGGAATGAAGTCGTCCATAAAATTATTTTGTAACACGTCCTGATAATTTTGGTATTGACATTGTACTCTTCATAGGAAGGTTAGTGCGCACTTTATGAAATGACTTTCAAAGTAAAGATGTAACGTGATAGAATTTATAACTAGTACACATACCAAATTTTTGATAGAAGAATACCTAGCTCCAACATGAAGTAAAGTTTTGCTTACATGGTAGATTGATAACTTGTTTGTATTTACGAGTTCAATGATGAAAAACACCTTTGTAACGCGTTACCGAGCTCTTCTATTTATTCGAACGTCTTGTCCTTTCTCAAAGGTATGGACGGTACCTTGACTCGCGCTTCCCATGCCTCCGATCAGATCGTAGTACTTCCCTTGTGTCAGCGACAAAGAGTTCATCCTCTTCTAGTCGAATGTGTGCTAACGCCTTTGCATGTACTTCATCAAAGTTGGAGCAAGGATACATAGTTAATTCATCATAAAGTTCGGGGTTACCTGTGGATATCCCTCTTCGAAATGCTTCTACCGAAGTTGCGGCATCACATTCTTCAATGGTGACGATTTCCTCATTGTACCTATTTAGACATGTCTTCAAAGATTCTCTAGATTTTTGCACCAAACGATATAAGTCGCTTGAATGTTTCTTGGTGCGTCGACTACTTGCAAACCTGAGTCTAAACTTGTCAACCAATTCAGCGAATGATGAAATACTTCCAAGTGGTAAGTGAGAATGCCAATTTAATGCTGTTCCAGATAACGTGTTACCGTACCAGCGACACATTACTGCTTCCTTCATTTCGAATGGGACAATGCTAATGTTCATTGCTTGTTTAAAAGCCGTAACATGTTGGTCTGGATCAGTCATTCCTTCGTACTTTAGTACATCGGGAACGTGATACTTTTTCGAAATATCAACTCTCGCAATAGCCGGGATAAAGGGGGAGTCGGTATAACCATCTCGCCTTTCCATGACTATTGGTTGAGGTGCCCCTGGGACCTGACTGAACTGGTCCTCAAGGGCTTTAATCCACTCTTTTAGAGCTACGACTTCAGCGTCCTCTTGGACAGCGTGAAGCGTGTTCCCACTTACCTGATAACGTGTTACTTGTCTTTCGTTAATCTGTGTGACGTGATTAGGTTCATCAAGATCCGATTGTCGCGCAACTCAAAGATCCATTGCTCCCGAAACCCTTGGTCGACTTGGACCTGATTGTTCCTGTGATTGAACCTGAGATTGAAGCAAATTTCTTTCACGAGTTAGAGATTCAATTTGTCCTTCACAAACTTCTATAAATCGGTTATGTCCCTCCTTTTGCTTTTCCAGATCCTTTTGCAACGAAAGCATAAAGGCCCTGAGTTCGACTATGACAACCGAGTCGGATGCGACCCCCAGTTCCGGTAACGCGTTAGGGTCATTTGGCTTGAGAGTTTGGTCGGTGGATGTGTTGGTTTGAATATCGATGGGAATAGTAGGAGGTATGATTTGTGGCTGATTGAGAGTGATGAGGTTAGCTTCTCGATTTCCAAGTTCACTAATGGGACTAGTGTTGGAAGTTTGGTCATTGACCATTTTGGTAGCGGGGTGATGGTAACGTGTTTAGCAAGGTAACGTGTTTGATGGGATTTTTGGCTAAAGACCCCACGGTGGGCGCCAATTGTTTTGGGCAGATTTAACACGTAAACGCATTATCTGCTATAATGAGGGAACTCTAGTAAAAAATCAGTTTAAACACGTTACTTCGCAAATAATAAGGAATTCTCGAAGAGAAATAGCAAATGAACTAGTAAACAAGTAGAGAAAGAGATACGAATCTAGAATAGTGAAATAAGATTGCAATTACACTGCTGCGAGTTACTCCTTATGATTCAAGATACCAATGATAAGTAGTAGACATGTTAATTGGTAAAATAATAGATATCGAAATAAATAGGCAAAAATATAGAATAACGAGGGTAAACTTCACTATGATTCCATTCAGATGTAGAAGAACAATTGATGAGTATGCCAGAGAGAAGATGAAGAGCAAAATAGCTTTTGATATTGTGGATGAATAATCGAAGAATAAAAATACAATTGCATGTAGATTGTTCTGTTGTAGAGAGCGTGTGAGAGTGAGTCCGAGAGATTGTCCCTTTGTTGATGTTCTTCCTCCCCTTTTATAGGCTTACATTCTGGCTATTTATGAGTCAATCCCGAGAATCTCGCCTTGTTATTAATGTCTTCCAACGGCTTGTTTGACCAGTTTACCACTTCTGCTGAATCGTCAACGCTTTAGGCATTTAAGGCGTCCGTGATTTTCGTCCATGTAGTTAATGCGTTCCAACAGCTCTTTCCTTGATTTTCTCCATGTCGTTTTATGCTCCATAATGGTGAATAATGTCTTTAATTCATTCCGATCTCTTCATATCTTCGTGGTCCCACCTCATAAATTAGCCCGATATTTTTAGGGCCCAACAGATTGTAGAGTCCATGGTCTAATAACGATTCGAGTTCAAATTTAGGAATTAAAAATTTAGCTTATTTGATTATAGGTATGTTAGTTTATGGTTTTGCATGTACTCTAGTGTTTGCAGTAAATTCCTATTACCTGGGCATTTACAAGTAGGAATTTAGAATGGTTGGCCCTTCGAGATCAAGCCCAAAATTGTGGATACTAAGGATACGAAGCCCATGTCGATTAACACTAATGGGCATAAGAGGAGATGTGAAGATCATGGCTATTAGGGAGATAATGGCAAAGATTACGATATTAATGAGATCTCCGGATAACAACCACGATGTTTATGGCGCGGGCGATAATTATGAGATTTGTTCGCACTCCATAACGGCGGCAACAGTCACAAGGATGGAAGAGATATAAAAAGCACACAAAGGGAAAGAAAGGGGATTCATCGACCAACTCACATACTCTAACATTCTGAAAAACTCTCGAATAGATCCACCTTTTTGTGTTCAAAAATACTATTCTCTAATCTGATTGTTTGCTTGTAATCTGGAAGGAATTTGCGCTGGAACGATTATAAATCAATCGTGTTATCTACTTTCATTTGTTTCCTACTTCTTTCTCTCTAAAGTTTCATTTTGTTAACTAGTTATAACGCGTTACAACTACTTTTTTGTTAGGTTTCCCTCATTGTAGCAGGTAACACGTTCGTGTGGTAAATTTACCCAAAACAATTGGTGGTGCCCACCGTGAAAGGAAGTCGCCAAGAACCATAAGCTCTACCTACGCAAGATGGAACGCATTCATGCTACCTACAGTCATGTAGATGATCCCGAGAACAACGAAATCAAGCAAGGTGGAGACAACTAGCAAACTGGAAACGTGGACGGAGTCGAGCAAGATTCTGGAAATGGGAATGGAAATCCTACCACTTCCACGACAGCAAAACGAGGAGGAGCAGTCGACTCCGATACTATCACTGAGCTCCGTGCATCCATGATCGCTCTTCATAAATGACTTGGAAAATCAAAAGGAAGCTCATGCCAAATTCACCGAGGTATACGAGAGACAAATTGAAACTTTAACTAATGAACGTAATTTGCTTCGATCTCGGTACAATCAGCACCAAACCGTCAACTCATGACTGAAGCAACGGACGGCGTCACTCGGCGATTGGACATGGACGGCCCAAATCTCATAACACCAGACGACATTAGGCCAGTGACTAGCTATCAGGTAAATGGTAATTCTTTGAGGGCTGTTAGAGAAGATGTTGAGGTTACCCAATTACGGGAACGCCTCAAAGCTCTGGAGGACCAAATCACTCAGGTCCTCTGGGAACTCCAACCAATAGCAGTGGAAAGGAGGGATGGTTATACAGATTCTCCCTTCGTACCCGCCATCGCAAGGGTAGACATCTCTCGCAAATACCACGTCCCCGACGTACATAAGTACGAAGGGATTACGGATCCGAACCAACATGTAGCTGCATTTAAACAAGCTATGAACATTAGTACATTTTTTTTTGACATGAAGGAAATTGTTATGTGCCGTTGGTTCGGTAACACGTTATCTGGGCCCACGCTTAATGGGCACTCCCACTTACCTCTTGGGAGCATTTCATCTATCGCTGAGTTAATTGACAAGTTCCGGATAAGGTTCGCAAGCAGTCGACATGCTAAAAAGCGTTCGAGCGACTTATATCGCATTGTCCAAAAGACCAACGAATCCTTGAAAGCTTTTCTTAACAGGTAAAATGAGGAACTAGTTACCATAGAAGGATGTGATGCTGCTACAGCTGTGGAAGCATTCCGAAGATGCATCTCGGATGGTAATCCTGATCTCTATCGTGAATTAACTAAATATCCTTGCTCGGATTTCGATGAGGTACAAGTAAAAGCATTGGCACATGTGCGATTAGAAGAGGATGACCTCTTCACCGTCAAAGCTACCAGTCCTCACCGGCCAAAGCGAAGGCAGGGGAGGCGAGAGACCAAATACGTTCAATACCGCAATCTGTCTCCTGCCAAAACAACTGTGAACACGACATTCGCTAAGCAAAATGAGCGATATGAAGACCAAAGGTTGCCTCCCAAGCTATCTCACTACAACTTTTGTATAGACACGACAGAAGTAGTCCGAACACTTAATGGCATGGGGGATACTGTCAAAGAAAGAGTAACACACCTTCACACCAAAAAGATAAATCCAGATGGTGTGATTTCCACTTCGATCACGGCCACCGAACGGATGAGTTCATCGCGTTGAGGAAAGAGGTAAGCGAGTTACTACGCAGGGGATACCTCAAGGATTTAATATCAGAAAGAACAAAGGAGCAACTAGAACGCAACAAAGGAAAGGCCAGTCCACCACCACCTCCGAAGCATACAGGAGTAATCAACGTCATCACCGGGGGGTCCGAAATATGTGGCGTAACCTATTTTGCATCTAAGAGGATTGCAAGGAGTACCCGGAGAGAAGAGCCCAGAATCTCTGCTCGAAGAGATCATGACGTGATGCCCATTACCTTCGATGATATCGAAGAAGAGCAAGTTCACCACGATTGTTTAATAATTTCCTTAACAATAGCAAACTTCCTCGTTAAAAGAGTTTTAGTTGATGATGGAAGTTCTACTAACTTGCTTATGCTGGATGCTTTGTACAGTTTAGGCCTAGGTTTGGACGAAATCATCAAGAAGTCTACGACTTTGGTAGGCTTCAGTGGCGAATCGCGCAACACGTTGGGGGAAATACCATTACCAACCATCGCAGGAGGGGTAAACTACCAAGTAAAATTTCAAGTACTTGATTGCCCATCACCTTTCAATGTTATCTTGGGTAGGCCTTAGATTCACGGAATGAAGGCCATTCCTTCAACCTATCATCAATGTGTAAAATTCCCATCACCATGGGAGATACAAGAAATCAAGTGGGAACAAAAGTTAGCATGGGAATGCTACTCTGTAACCATGAGAGCAACGACTTCGAAAAACCCGCAGATCGAGGCAGAAAAGAATTCGTCAGAATAGCAATTAAAGGATTGTAAGACTCCCACTTACTACGTGAAGCCGGAAACACCGGAACTCGAAGAACTGGCCCTTGATCCACTTGATCCATCTAGAAAAATCAAGATAGGGGCAAATCTGGAGCCCACTTTAAGAGAGCAATTAGTGGAGTTCTTACGGTCCTACAATGATTATTTCGCTTGGTCAAACGAAGATATGGTGGGAATTGACCCTAACGTGATTACACACGCTCTCAACGTCAATCAGAAGGTTCCGCCAGTCAAGCAGAAAAGGCGTAAGTTCGCACCTGAACGAAATCAGGTAATAAACGACGGGGTAAAATCCTTGCTTGAGTCTGGTAAAATTAGAGAAGTAAAGTACTCTGACTGGTTAGCGAATGTAGTTGTTATGAAAAAGAAAAATGTTAAGTGGCGCGTTTGCGTCGATTTTACCGATTTAAATAAAGTGTGTCCTAAAGATTGATTCCCCTTGCCTCATATCGACGCGATGGTGGATGGAACAACAGGACATGAGTTTTTAACTTTCATGGACGCGTTCAGTGGATACCATCAGACAATGATGCATCCTGACGACCAAGAAAAAACTACATTCGTAACTAATCAAGGGACTTATTGTTACAAAATTATGCCTTTCGGACTAAAAAACGCAGGTGCTACTTATTAGAGATTGGTTAATAAAATGTTTCAGGAAAAACTAGGGGATACAATGGAGGTGTACATTGACGACATGTTAGTCAAATCTTTGAAGGCGAAAGATCACATCCAACACTTGGAAGACGTGTTTCAGATTCTGCGGAGCTACAAAATAAAGTTGAACCCAACCAAATGTTCCTTTGAGGTCACATCAGGTAAATTCCTTGGATACATAGTAACGTAGAGAGGGATTGAGGCAAGTCCGGATCAGATCAAGGTGATAATGGAGTTACAATCACCAAGATGTGTCAAAGATGTTCAGAAGTTGATAGAACGAGTAGCATCACTCAACCGTTTCATATCTCGATCCTCAGACAGGAACAAGCTGTTCTACGACATCTTGAAGAAAAACAAATCATTCGAATGGACAGAAGCACACGAAGAAGCCTTCAAAGAATTAAAGAGTTATTTGTCCACCCTGAGATACTTTCCAAACCCAAGCCAGGACAGGTGTTGTACATATACTTGGCAGTCACAGAAGCAGCCGTAAGCGCCGTCTTGATTCGAGAAGACGACGGGAACCAGTTACCCATCTATTAAGTGAGTAAAACTTTACTTGATGCGGAAACCAGCTACTCACCCGTTGAGAAACTCGTACTATCTCTGGTAATGGCTTCTATAAAATTACGTCCCTACTTTGAAAGTCATTCTATTACTATAAGGACTAACTTTCCAATGAAGAGTATCATGTCAAAACCGGAGTTATCAGGTCGTCTGATGAGGTGGTTGATTCACCTCAACGGGTATGATATCACTTACGAGCCACGAACAACGTTGAAATCTCAAGCCTTGGCGGACTTTGTGGCTGACTTCACTCCTACCATGCCAGAAGAAGAAAATCAAGAAATATTACAGGTAGTAAGATCGTTGAGCAATGGCAAGTGGATGATGCACACCAATGGGGCGTCGAATCAAGTAGGTGTAGGGCTGGGGGTAGTCCTGAAGTCGCCATAGGGGGATAGGATAGCCCAGGTTGTTCAATGCACGTTCAAAGCCACCAACAATGAAGCAGAATACGAGGCACTCATAGTAGGGTTGCTTATTGCCAATGACTTGAATGTGCAAGAAATCGAGGTAATATGTGATTCATTGCTTATTGTCAATCAAGTCACAAATTCATATGTTGCCACGGATTCGAAGATGAAGGCGTACTTGGAAAAAGTCGAAGAACTTATTAAAAACTTTAAGCACTTTGAGATAAAGCAAGTACCTCGAGATGCTAACACACAAGCGGACGCCTTAGCAAATCTTGGATCCACGATCGACCCAAGAGAATATGACAAGATACCGTTCGTATATTTAGATGCACCTTCCATAACAAAAGAAGCATACATGTTTGAGGTACGGGCCCCCGATGCAACTACTTCATGGGTAACCCCTTATTTAAGATGGTTACGAGATGGGATTCTACTAGATGACAAAGAAGAAGCTCGACGACTTAAGGTAAAAGCTTCTATTTTCTCCATTAAAGATAACATCTTGTTCAAGTGGATTTCATCAGGATTGTACGCACGATGCGTGAAGGAGGAAGAAGTACAGAAGATGTTGCAGGATATACACGATGGGGAATGCAAAATCACACAAGGGGTCTCAACTTAGCAAAGAAGGCAAGTAGGATGAGCTACTATTGGCCCACCATGAACAAAGACGCAATGGAGTTTGCTCGGATGTGTGACGCGTGCCAACATCACAGACCTATACCACATCAGCCACCAGAGTTGTTACATCCTATAACTTCCTCTTGGCCATTCATGAAGTGGGGAATGGATATCATAGGGAAACTCCCTCCAGCCTTGGGACAACGTGTTTACATCCTATCCATGACTGACTACTTCTCTAAATGGATCGAAGCCGAAGCCTTCAAAGAAGTAAAAGACACACAAGTTATTTCCTTCATAAAGAGAAATATCCTGAGTAGATTCGGAGTACCATCATCCATAGTATGCGACAGCGGGTCCTAATTCATCAGCGACAAAACAAGATCATTTTGCCAGCAATACAACATTCAATTGGTAATGTCTACGTCGTGTTACCCTCAAGCCAATGGTCAAGCGGAAGCAAGTAACAAGGTAATCATCAACAATTTGAAGAAACACATTAAAGAGGCCAAAGGAAGATGGGCCGACGAGTTACCCCTTATCCTCTGGTCAGATCGGACGACTCCTAAGACTACTACAGGGCATACGCCTTTCTCTCTAGTATATGGGTGTGAAGCCGTGTTACTAGTTGAATTAACTTTGCCCACAACTCGATATGGTCTTGCTACCGAAGAGTCAAATCTGTCCAAATTCTTCCATCATTTAGATACTGTTGACGAGTTACGTGATGAAGCATCGATTCGTATGGCGACATATAGACAGGGGGTAGCTCGAAGTTACAACAAACGCGTCAGAGAAAAAGTATTCCAAGTAGGTGATTGGGTACTAAGAAAGTTTTCCAAAATACCCAAGAACTGAATGTTGGCAAGTTGGGAGCCAACTGGGAAGGACCCTACCAGATCATAAAAGTTGTCGGACAAGGAGCCTACGAGTTAGTTTCCCATGATCGGAAGACAGTCCCGAGAAGCTGGAACGCGACGAATCTGAAATCATACCGCTTTTGATAAGCAAGTCGCAACAAGGTATTTATCTGTTACTTCATTCTGTTAAATTTATTTTTCACCTTGTCCTACACACATGGAACAACAACGACGTTACAAAAACTAACAAGGGACGCCTTGTGACGTTACAGGCCAAAACATAGGCCCTTACCTTACAATCAGGCAACGATGTGCACACAACGACTAGTCACAAGATGCAAGAGACGAGAAAACATGAAGACAACTCTAGAGCAAGAGGAGTTTAATATAAACAAAGATACTTGTGTAACCAATTCAGACTTTATTGAATAAAACATGAGTATCTACATTCGATTACATATATCATTCTCTCTTAGCATCCTTTACAAAAGCGCTACTACCACATAACTTGGTCGAACACAGCTAACGATCGTCTTCCCAAACGCGTCAGTCCTTATCCTATGAAAGCGGTCTTCAAAAACCTGTACCACCTGCAAAAGAGACAAACAAACCAAAGACCAGCAAACACCAAAATAGCATTCACAACGAAACCCCTAAAAGAAAAAGCGGGGTTAAAGGATTTGTCCATACAAACGGCCCTAAAAACGAGCGACCACACAAACAAGTCAATGTATTAAAACCCCGACACACCGAGGGTACCAAAATACCTAAAGTTCAAAAGTAGAAATAAGGAGATTACTCCTTGGAAACATCTTCAGAAGTCTTCTGGTTTTCCATGAGTTCCACCTGGGCTACCTCTTTAGCAACCTGAGAAATGCCCTAGTATAGTACTCCTATCTTTCTCAAGTTGCACGTTGATTTTGCTCTAAGCCAGTTGACTAGGCAGGTCTTTGAAGGCTTCAAAGTTGAAAGTGTAAGCTGGAAGCTCTGGGAAAAGCACGAGTAACGCGTTGAGATCGGGAAAACACTTAAAAGTAAAAACACAATGAATCATCAAGAAATTATAATCATACCTGCCACTGGGCAGCTAGTATTTCTCTGAAGAATTCCGCCATAGAAGATCGATTTCCAACACCCCGAGGACAAGTTACATGGAGAGGCATCAGAGAGCTTAAACACTTCTCCGCCGCCATATCCAGCGAAATCATGGTACCTGGAAGATCAGTCAGGTTTGAAGCAGCGTTCACCTTCGAAGAGGCAGCTTTTGCGTCAGTCGTCTTTTTAAGAAGGGATATCGCCAAAGACGTGTCAGCCGTCGATGTTGTTTCAGCCTTCCTCTCCTTCCGCGCCTCAACCCATTCCATGGTAGTAAGAGCTGCAGTGGAGCGAGTGGTCCTTGAGCCTAGCAGCATGCAGACAAGCCGAGTTAGGAGAAGCAAACACGTCAATATCTAGTATAAGGAAGAGATCTCAAAACTTACTTGACATCTCAGTATCTTCAGAATCAGCAAAACACGCCTTTACAAGATTAGGGTAAAATCTTTCTTCCAATGAAAGAACCTCTATGCGAGATACGATTTGAGCCGACACTTTGCGGGGTTGAAGAGAAGCGAGATTCACTACATCAAAGACAAGCATAGTCAAAGGTTAATGACATCTGGACAAAGTAAGCTAAGCATACATAGAAAACACTACATGATGAACACCACCGAGGCTTCAGGAAAGAGGTAGTGGTTCCCAAAGAACATAACTTTACAAAGAAGAATTTATCAGCCCAACCTCGATCAGACTTCGACATGTTGTAAATAAGGTCAGATTTGTTTTTAAGGGTTTTCAAGGTAAAACGACCAGGACCACCTTTGGAGAAACGATAATTGTGAAGGAAATCAACAGCTTTAAACGGGATACCGTTGGAAGAATGAGTGCCTCGGTACCGACCTGTGCACCTCGGTACGGAGCTATTACAGCACTACGAACAACCTAGAGTAAAACTTTCGTAGCGGGTTCGTTACAACTCCGTTTAACTTGATTCTTTTTCCTATGTCTTTGTAACGAGTTTCTCTACTTCTTTCCAAGCTCAAACTTGATCTTCAATATCTTTATGAACTTCATTCCTTGAGCTTTTCCTTAAGTATTTCTCCTCGGTTTAGCTCTTTTCCTCAAAAGTGCTCCAAATAGCTTCTAAAAACCTATAAAACACCACCAAAACTTATGTAGACTCCGTATCTTGAAGAAATACGAAAACCTACACAAATGACTCAAAATAAAACACAAAACTAAAGAAAAAGACTCAAACACACTAAAACACACCCTAAAAACATGACTAAAAAGGCGGACATCAACCACGACCATTTGGTCGCTAAAATAAAAAAAAGACGCACGACCTAGACCTTTGACTGAACATAGGCGAACGATCGTGCGCTTCGCGGTGCACGATATGTTTGTAAAGAGCGACCATTTGTTCGCAAAAATGGTCGCAAACAAGGTCGGTAACGACACACTTTTCTTCGTTATCGAGGCCCCTACTGATCCAGTTGGGTCGGTAATGACACACTTAACTTCGTTAACGACACACTACGAGGTGACAAAAAATAATTATGAACTTATATAAACGAATTAATTTAAATAATTTATATAATTCACATTAATTTAAATAATTTACAATATTTAATAATATTTACAAAAAACCCAAATCTAGCCGGCTTCGGCGGGGCCGTCCGCGTCCGGATCGTTCCCGTCAAAACCGAGCTGGCGAGACACACCGGTATGCGGGTCGATGCCTCCACTTCTCATCCGCTGCATGAACGCCTCGACCTTGAGCATCCTACTTTGTAGGTCCGCCACAGTTTGCATAAGCGCGACGTTTTGATGCGTCAATTCCGCCACCCGAGGAAGTTGTTGACGCGATGCCATCAATCGCTCGCCGTAATACGCGGAAGCAGCGTTTTAAAGCTCGAAGACAACGCCTCCCGGGCCCACCCCTCCAGCGTCCTTCATATAGGCATCACACTTGTCTTGAAAGGACGGCGGGGTGCCCTAGTCCGAAGACATCTAGGAGAGGATCTCTTGGGACCTTGCCCAAAAAAGTACGCAAATAATATAAATAAAAATAATAATATAGGAATTTAAATAATATATAAAATAATTAAATACTTACAGTGATCTGGGCGGACCGGTCGTCTATAAAATGTTGATCCGCGCCCTGCGTGTGCGTCTTGATGAGAAGCTCGAGCGGCGTAACCCGACGACCCCGTTGTGTATCCTACGAAATTCATCAATTTTGTTACTAACGATTAAGAGTAGATTAATTTAATTTAAATATATTTAAATTAAAATAATGTACCATTCGACGCATGGTATCGAAGTGGGACCTCGAACTGCTAATGTGGCTCACCGGATTTGTATGTCGGATCCTCTTCTGGTGCTCAGACTTGATCTTGTACGCAGCCGTGTTCCAATGCGCCATCCAGAGGTCCCAAGGGGAGGACGCTATAAAATTCGGCTTCCTCCTCGCCCGACGGTGCTTCCCGACCAAGTCGTCGTAACGCTTCTTGGCGATCTTCTACGACAAGAGTCGAACCATATCGACGTGCATACCCGGCTAGGAGGGATCCCAACTTCTCGCCCGGACGAGGACGACGAGAACGACGACATCAATAAAAACGACAACAACGATGACAACGACGAGAACGACGAGAACCACAACAATAACAACGACAACCACAACAACACCAACGACGACAAACCATAACATCAACAACGATAACAACGACTTCAACAACGACAGCAACGACATCCACAACGACAACAACGACAACAACAACATCTACAACGACAACAACAACAACAACGAATAGAACGACAACGACAACGACAACAACGACAACAATGGCAACAACGACAACGACGACAACAACAACAACAACGACAACGACAACAACGGAAACAACGACAACAATGACAACAATGACAACAACGACAACAACGACAACAACGACAACAATGACAACGACAAGGACAAGGACAACGACAACGACAACCACAACCACAACCACAACCACAACGAAAACCACAACGACAACAACAACGACAACAACAACGACAACAAAGACGACAACGACGACAATAACAACATCAACAACAAGAACAACAACAACATCAGCAACAACAACATCAACAACAAGATCAACAACAACAACATCAACAACAGTAGAAACAACTGTGACACCCTTAAACCCTATGACGTATACTTTGTAAAACTTATCTCTTATATAAACAGATATTTCACATATACCAACTATTCACGTAAGCATATAGTAGAAAGTAACAACCATAAAAGGTTGCACACATTCACTTATATGTATTTACTTCTCATACTAAAACATCTATTACTCTAACTTCTATTACAAGCCATATGTCTATGATGCAAAATGAGGAGGAGAAGGTTGCATTGAGCTTCAGCCGGCATGTATGAATGTGACCTCTAAACGAACACACGTCAGTAAGAACTAGCTGAACCTCTAAACGGACACACGTGAGTCGCATACTCAGTGAATATAAACTATCATCAATTATTTCACACAAAGCCAAACAATTGGTCACTATACATATTCATACATATTATATATGTCATATGAATTTACTATGCAAATGCAAATGCTGGTGTTTCCGATTCTTTATTCTGTCAACTGTTCAAGCTTGAATCTGCCCCGGCTTTACTGTATATGGACTCTTTTGGTCCCTGTAAGAATTATGACCCGTAGGTCCTGTATGATCCGTAGATCCTGTATGATCCGAAGATCCTGTATTGATTCGAAGATCCTGTATGACCCGTAGGTCCTGTAATACAAATTCAGGGCGAGACAGTCACATGTCCTTTTAATCTCATTGCAATATGCTATGCAATCAAATGCATCATGTATTCATATATCAAATGCCATATGTTAACAAACTTTCTGTGCAAACAACTCTAGAAATTTCAGAGCTATCATACATATCCATATAACTCATATAGCACACATATCCATAAAGCACATATATCCATATAGCTCATATAGAACATATATCCATATTGCACATATAGCACATAGGGTTGAATCTCCGGTCTATACTCACGTGTTTAAGGCAGATACTATATCTCTCCCCCTTGACTCTGACCACAGTCTATGACTTGTGCTCCTATATATAATCCAATGCAAAAACAACCTATTTACTCTTATAAACTTTAACCCCAAATGCAATGAAATGCCAGAATGCATTATAACTTCTTGTGCATAACTCCAAATCCTTTAAAACTTGACAATGATAAACTATATATATAAGAGAATATTTTTTTAGTTCAAACCTTTCTGTAAAACTTGATCAAAGGGCTCCCTAATATCATTACAAGACAAAACCCTAAAATTACTCTGAAATCTTTTACTGAATATAAATTACATATCGAAAACACCCTCTGAAAACTATAAATCGATTGATTTCTGAATCAAAACTAACTGTAGATCTAGATCTAGAAAAATCCAGATAAACCATTAACTAATTAAAAACTTACCAAATCACGCTTGTACTTCAGGATTAAAACCCGATAAAAGAGATCTTATACCAGATCCAGCAAAACAATCGAATTCAAAGCAATCAAATTCTTTCTTCTTTCTTCTCTTTCTCTGGACTCTCATTTTTTTCCTTCGTATCCTTAATGACAAAGAAAATGAATGAACACAATCATATTTATCCATCAACGAGCAAAGACGACAAAATTTAAAAACAAATTTCACTTTTCACCCTCAAATCTCCTTTACTACAAACTTTACCCTGAAATAATTATTAATTAATTTTTACTTAAAAACTTTTTAAAATATAATAAACTTAATTAGAAAATAAATATTACTTTTAAAAATGCACTATATATCATGCCAATATGCTATGCATATACTATTAAGGGAAATTCCTTTTGGTGCCCCTAAGTTTTTGCCTTTTCCTTTTGGTGCCCAAGAAAAAAAACTTATTCCTTTTGGTACCCCTAAGGTTTTGGCTTTTCCCGTTGACGCCCCTCTCCGGTTCAAATTAGCCAATTTCAAGCTTACCATTATGTTAATCACCCTTAAATTAGTAGGATTTGACTATTAAAACATCAAAATTCATAACCAACCTACATCAATTTGAATTTTTAAACAATTTTGTAAACAACCCCTTAAAATAGAGGATTGTTTAAAAATTCAAATTGATGTAGTTTGGTTATGAATTTAAGTGTTTTAAGAGTTGAATCCTACTAATTTAAGGGTGATTAACATAATGATAAGCTTGAAATTAGCTAATTTGAATCGGAGAGGGGCATCAACGGAAAAAGCCAAAACCTTAGGGGTACCAAGAGGAATAAGTTTTTTTCTTGGTCACCAAAAGGAAAAGGCAAAACCTTAGGGGCACCAAAAGGAATTTCCCTACTATTAATCTTATATGAATGCAGAATGACGTATGCACTTTGGTTTGGGATGTTACAACAACAACAACAACAACAACAACAATAACGACGACAACGGCAACGACAACAGCAACGACAACGACAACAACAACGACGACAACCACAACGACAACAACGACAACAATGACAACGACAACGACAACAACGACAACGGCAACAACGACAACGACAACAACGACAATGACAACAACAACAACGACAACGATAACAACGACAACGACAACAACTACGACAACAACAACGACAACGACAACAACGACAATGACAACGACAATAAAAACGGCAACAATGACAACGACAACGACAACAACGACAACAACAACGATAACAACGACAACAACGAATACAACGACAACGATAACAACGATGACAACAACAACTGATATCCACCTTTTTAGTTGTGTTTTTAGGGTGTGTTTTTGTGTGTTTGAGTCTTTTTCTTTATCTTTGTGTTTTGGTTTTAGTCGTTTATGTAGGTTTTCATATTTTCTTAAGATATGGAGTCTACATAGCCTTTGGTGGTGTTTTTGTAGGTTTTGGAGCTATTTGGAGCATATTTTAGGAGAAGATGAGAAACCGAAGGAATAAAGCATTCAATAGAGACATGAAGATCAAGTTTGAGCCATGAAAGAAGTTAAAAGACCCGTTATCAAGCCTTATGATGAAGAATCAAAACAAAAATGAAGGTAAATGACCCCCTAACGAAGGAGATATCTCAGTTACAAGGCAGTTTTCAAGGCTAAAGGGGGTCGATAACGACCTTGTGGGGGTCAGTAACGAGGTGCTTCATGTCTGAGTTGGCACAATTGATGTATTTTTATCCCTTTTATTAGTTTCCTTAAGGGGATATATCTTTTAGAGATTCATTATATCTTTTAGAAGATTTATTTCCTTATAGATAGCTTTAGTTTTTCTATATAAACCATTGTCTAGCCTTAGTTTTCTTATGCCACAATTAACCTAGTTTAGGGTAGAGGAGAGAGGGAGGGGTGTGAGGAGTAGAGAGAGGACGAGATTGAGGATTGCATGGAGAGCAAGTTTGGTTTGGATTCGGTTGTAAGCTTCTCTTTTCTTCTTAATTTAATTTAGTTGTCTTCAATTATGATGAGTGAGTAGTCTTTTATTCTAGGGTTGGGGTTAGAAACCCAACATGATTGTGCATGAATGATGATGTGAATGAATGAATTGATTGCCTTCTATCTATTCTTCTACTTGTTTGTGCAAAAGCTTTGACGAAAGTTTAAGTATTTTATGTGACTAACTTGATTGAAAGAGAAAGTTATGAATTTGAATAAGAGATAAAGTTTGAGACGAAAGTTGAGAACTTTAGATCTAAATAAGTAGACAAATGAATTGATTTATGAAAGTTGATTGATTTGCTTGTTTATTCAACGAAAGTTGATAACTTTATGTTAAAGGCATGATTTTTATGATTCATATTGTTTGAATTTGCATGATTATGTTGTGGTGAACCTTTATCCTAGAATTTTATCTTATTTTTGAGTCGAAATTCAAACCCAGGTACCTCGATATCAGCCCTGCCAGGTCGGTACCGACCTGCAATTTCCCACTTTGTTTTGCTCTTTACTTAGTTTTTCTGCTGAATTTGCACCTCGTTATCGACCCTGACAAGTCGATATCGACCCTCTTCAGTGCAATTGTTTTGCTTTGTTTTGCTTTGTTCTTTGCTTTGTTTGTTCTTTTGCTTTTTAGTTTAGTAATTAGACACAACCTCGCTTCCCGTGGATGATCTTGACTTCGCTATACTCAGCGGGGTCTTGACTATAAATTTATTTGTTATCACGTAAATCCCTATCAATAAATTGGCGCCATGGCTTGGGAAGCGGTAGCGATGTGTTTAGTTGCTTTTTGGGTTTGGGAATAGCCCGACCTTGTTTTTGTTTCTGATTTGTTTTCTTTTGTTTGTCTTTTCAAGTTTTATGCAATGGCTGCTCTTGAGGATATTGCTCAACAAATGGCTAACCTCCATATACAGATGGAGGCAATGTAGAGAGAAAGAGATACTGCAATTGCTAATGTTGCTCGTCTATAAGAGGAGTTGGATGCCTTCCCAAAGAGCGCTAAACTATACATGCACCCAGAACTGAGGGTGCCAAAATCAGCTATTGTTCTCCCTGAGATAGAGAGAGCCTTTGAGATCAAATCTCAATTCGTATCCTTGATAAAAAAAGGGCTCAATTTGAAGGGAACCCCACTGAGTGCCCAATAGAGCATATTAGAAATTTCATTGATTTATGTGACACTATTTCTGCTGACGGTGTGTCTTTGGAATATGTTCTGTTGAAAGCTTTCAAGTGATCTCTTGCAGGAAAGGCCCTGAGCTGGTTAGAGAGCCTACCTCCTAAGTCAATCAGGACATGGAAAGCTTTACATGACTTGTTCATGACAAAGTTCTTCCCACCTGCCAAAACTTCGGAGTTAAGGAAACGCATCACCTCCTACCACCAGCTGCCTAATGAGACCTTCGTGGAGACATGGGAGAGATTCAAGGAGATGCTTAGACAATGCCCTACCCATGGGCAACCACAATATGTCCTCCAAGAGATCTTCTTCAATGGGATCAATGTTGAAATGAAGAACCGCATTAATCTGCACACTGCTTGCGGTTTTATAGAGATGGATCATGAAGATGCATGGGCGTTGCTAGACAAGCTAACCAACTATGATGCAATGTATGGAATGTAGCAAGCCCAGCAGCCCCAAAAGAAGTTGTATAATCCACAGACAGCCGAGGTAGACCCCGAGGTGAAACGCCAGTTCTTGCAAGACGAGATCAATCACCTGATAAAGCAGGTAAGTTATCTTAAATCATCTTCATCTTGTCTAGAATGTGGGTTTCAATCCCATGCTACTTCTGTCTGCACTAACTTGCAACAGGTCCATGCTGCTAAGGCATATGAAGAGCCTATCTACATGAGGGGTCCATATAGGAACCAAGACAATAATTTTTATGCAGGGAGGAATTACAATTAGCCCACCTGGGGCAATTATGCAAATGGCCAAGGTAGCCAACCTCCTTAGCAAGAACAAAGGATTCCACCTTATAGACCTCCAAGCTATCAAGAGCCACATTCATGGGTAAAAGGGCTACAAGAGGGCATTAATGGAGTCCACAATAAATTTAATGACGTCTATAGCAAGATTGATGGAGTCCAAGCCAACCTTAACAATCGGATGGGAGAGTTTGAAACATGGAGAAAAAGTGTAAATTCCCAATTAGGTAACCTCGTTGCACAAATTTCAAGACCTCAAGGGCAATTACCGAGCCGCCCCAAGGAAAACCCTAGAGGACAAATTGCAGCAATGCACCTTAGAAGTGGAAAGGAGTTGCAAAAATCGAGTCAAGCCTACATATACTAAGCACGGCGATGAAGATAACGCCCCAGTCAGGCCCGATACCGACTCGAGCAGGTTCAATACCGAGGCTCTACCAGTCGTTATCGATCCCACCAAGGTCGTTAACGAGCCCTACTGACTAGGTAAGTCTTCTAAACCAAGCCCCACTCTCAATTTTGAGATCGTTACCAACACCCCTAGGGTCGGTACCAACCCTTTATCTACACCGATCGACCCTCTTGTCGATTCGGTAGGGCCTCGATCCGAGCCTCTTTCTATCACGAGTTCGTCAAAAATTCTTCCTTTCCCAATTAAGAAAGATAATGATGTTACGGAAGGAAAGTTTAGACGGTTTGTTAAGATTCTTCAAGGGTTAAATATTTCAATTCCATTTGCTGAAGCCCTGAATGAAATGCCTGACTATACTAAATTTTTAAAATAGATTTTGAGCAGGAAAAGATCTATATCAGAGCTAACAAGTGAAGTCAGATCCATAGCGCTACCAGAGAAGCTAGGTGATCCAGGTAAGTTTGCAATTTCAGTTGATATTGGGACTCACTGTTTTAAAGCTTTATGTGATCTAGGTTCCATTGCCAGTTTATTACCATTGCCTATCTAGACCAAGGCGAACATGGGACCACTAGAGCCTGTCGATATGAATCTCTACATGGCGGACGAATCTTGTGTAAAAGCAACTGGAGTCGTGGATGACGTTCCTATTCAAGTTGGAAAAAATTTTGTTCCCAATGACTTTATTGTTCTAGATATGCCTGAAGACCCTGTGGTGCCAATCATTCTAGGAAGTCCATTCTTAGCCACCGCAGGGGCACGTGTAGATGTCAGGAAGGGCCTTCTAACATTCGATATTGGAGAAGAGAAAGTCAAATTTTGCTTCAATTCTACCGTGAGCGAAGTCGCTAGTTGCAGTACTCAAGAGCATACCGACCCACCATGGCTCGGTATCGACCCTTCGATCTCTGTGTACAAAAACGAGCAAATGCAAGGAAAAGACGCCTACCGAAGGTCCTACCGACCCACCATGGGTCGGTACGGAACCCAGCACCATAACTGAGTCTAATCTGCACGATATCGAGGTACTTCCTGACCTAGTGGGGTCGTTAACGACCCCATCTACCTCGGTAACGACGCCCAATTTGAGAGACAAAGGTATGCATTCTTGCTCTGCTTTGTTAGATTCTGGTCATGATCCTTTCTTATATCCTTGTTCTCTATCCCGTCCTACTTTAAATGCTATGAAAGAGTCGAAGCCCCCTTGGATTTCGGATTTTACTAACCCTTATGTAGGACTTCCAAACATACTTGTGGATGATAGAGAACCATATCTTTTGGAAAGGGGCTTTGATGTTGTTCCATCTAAGTATGGGGTTTCTCTTGATCCCGACAACGCTGGATGGAAGCCGCCTTGATTCGCCAAGGTAAGTTTGTCGAGCTAATGACGTTAAAAATAGCACTTACGGGAGGCAACCCACTTTTTGTTTCCGCTTTTTATATGGATACTTAGCATGTGATGAAATTGAGCACATATGATCTTAGGGGAAAGTGATTGAAATCCAACAAAAATTTCTACCTTGTGAGTTATTTTTGGCCTTATAGGGAGAACATCAAAAATCCCTCTTCTTTTCTTGTGTGATTTACCCTCCTTATGCATATTATCTCTTGTCATTGATATGGTTATCTATTTCTTGAGACCTTTATGAGATACTAGTTCATTGCATGTGAAATCATATGATGGAGAACTTATTTCTTTTAAACCACTTTTTTATCCTTTCTTTTTACCTACCTTATCATTATCCTCTTTTTGAAGCCAATTTGAGCCTTAAAGCCTTTTATTTTTTTAGCTCCACAAAATTGTTCCCTAGCCGATGAAAGCTTGACTCTATCTGGAGATTAGGACTTAGTGTTGGTTATTGTGAAGGTTTTGTTGTGTGAGATGTATTAGTTCAAGTGTGGGGTAATATGGGTTGGGTAAAGTAAGATCTTGAAGTTTATCATGTAAAAGGAGTTTAGTTATTTTAATGCACTTGCTATAAAAGAAAGAAAGAAGACATCGTTACCGACCTAGTAGATTCGGTACCGACCTTTCAAGACAAAATCAAGAGTGAAAAAAAAATCAAGAAAAGAAAGATGCGAAAGATCAAAAGCTGAAAAAAGAGTTGAATAGTGAATAGAGTGCATGAGCCAAATTTTCCTCAGTGTTTCTAAGCAAGATTAGTGGGATGAAAAAGGGGTTAATGAGAGTAAAGTTTGATCTTTAAAGTTTAGTGAGTTTGGTATGTTGTTTTTGAGAGTTTTGGTGAGTTGTGTTTGAGAGCTTAGGAGTCTTGATTCCCGGATTTTTAGCGCCACAAGCCAAATATTTCCATGCCTTATTGTTATTACTAAGCCTCATTACAACCCGACCGAATGGAAGCTTCTATGAAGTTTTTCATTGAGCCTAAGTTTTCTTGATGATTTTTATATGTTTTGACATCTCTGGTGGAGAGTTTGGTGATATAAGTAACAATGACTATGTTGATTTTTTGCATATTGGATTGAGATGAGAGTTTTTATTATAAGCCTAAACACATGAGAGTTACCACCTTCAATACCGAGCAAATACCCAAAATTTGTTCGTTACCGAGTCATAACCCTCGTTACTCTCCGGCCCTTTGAATTTTTGGTTCTAAATCTTCAAATCTACGCTATGATTTCTCAAACCCAACTCTTTACTTGAAATTCTTGAAGATTTATGGTAATTTTTGGTGGTTTTCATGCCTAGATCTAGATCTAGTCCGAGAATGCATGTTGTTCTTCAATTCGTGCCTTCTTGCCTTAATATTGATGCTTGATCTTTATGAAATTCGTTTCCTTATTCTTGGATTGCAACTCCTTTCAATTATAAAAAGCAGGAGGTTACTTGTTCTTGATTTGCATGATTAACACCATGATTTTTGGCAAAATTTTGGCATGATTATATAGGGCTTTGAGTGAGTATGGGGTTGTAGGTACTTGATTATGTGGAATTGATTTGGTATCATGCTTGAGATGGCTTGTATATGTGACAAGTTGTTTGAAATCGAGCCTTTGAGACTCGACTCTTTTTGTGCAAAATTATGGAAACAGGCTCGGTACCGACCCTGTCACTCACCAAACAAAAGTCAAGTCCAGAGACCTCGGTACCGACCTTGCAGGCTCGGTACCGAGGTCCACCAGAATAGGAAATTTGTGCAATTGAGCGTGGTTTCAATGCAAGTATGGGGTTTCTTTGGTGTATTATTTGCACGAGTAGATTTTACGTTAATTGTTTGTGACTTTTCAGGTACTTCAAATGGCGAGTTCAAGCAGAGCTAACCCGATGGAAGGCAAGAAGAAGAGAGCCAACAGATCTCCATCTCCACCACCTATGGATGATGTCGTGTTGAAGACCGATAGACAACGATCAATTTACAACTCCGTCATCGACAAACCTCATCTCACTCGGTGGTTTTCAAGGACCGATGGGAAGCAATTAGGGATTTATGAAGATCTCAAGCATTCTTTTTCCATCCTTGGCATGCCTCACCTCCTCAAATGGGAGGACATTCCTCATTACCCGGCCCTCACTTCCGAGTTCATAGCCACCCTCCGTACAAGTTTCAACAGCAAAACATCCCCGGGGAAGATCAGGTTCAGACTTGGGAATGCGGATCATGAGTTCACCATTGAGCAGTTCAACAAACCACTCCACTTTCCCAACCCCTCCTGTGAGTACACCGCCCCGGACCATTTCAAGGTTATACAAACTTGGGGCTACATCAATGGGGAAATTAGTCCCAACACTCCTGCGCTCTTGGGTGCACACATCATCAACCCGATCTTCCGTATCATCCTCAGGATTTTGGGCTCGACAATTTGGCCCAAAAAGAAGCTCTCTAGGCCTACAAGGACGGAGGTTGGATGCCTCCGTACAATACTCTTTGAAGACCCCACTCCTATGAATTTGAGGTATGAATGGGTGACATACGTGGAGCAAAACGGGCCTACTTTGCAAGGAGTTTATTGTGGAAACTTGGTGAGCCTCTTGGCTTTGGCTCTTAATATTGATCTAAAGTGCTACAGTGCACTCCGTCCACAAAAGATGAACACGAACTATTGGACCTCTTCTGGAATCTTTCAGAGATGACGGGACGGAGTCACCACCCAGATTCAAGGCCGGGAAGTGCTTGTTACTTGGGACAAGTTGGAGCTTTTGTACTTGCCTAATTGGTACGAAGCTTGGACTTCTACGCCGTTCCCCTTGGCCAAGAAGCCTCAAGATGAAGCCTCATTACGGATATCCGAGTCCCGCTACGGCGAGAAGAGGCGGCAATTGAAGAAGACACTCCAGCCCCTGCTGAGAACGTGGTACCGAGCATTTTGGGGTCGGTATCGAGCCTTTCCACTTTGACAACGTGCCTGCTCAGAGTCCTACCGCGCCACAAGAGTTCAGCATTGTGCCTTATAACCCCCGCTTCCAGCAGCACCAGTACAACTTCAATGATTATGCCTCTAGTTCTGATCATCCACCATAATGGGCGCATGACTTGGCATCCCAGATGGAGCATCTGTGCATAATCAACGTCAACTCAACAATCAAATGAACCAATTTCAAGAGGCGTATGAGGCTCGAGTGGAAGTTGAGGATGAACGCCACAAGGTAGCCGAATCTCGCTATTGGGAGGGAGAGCAATGTCGACAGCAGGATAATGAGCGTTGGAGGTCCATTGCCACATTCATGGACAACATGGAAATTTATTTTCCACCAGAAACCCATCGATGATCTCTCTTTCAAGGATGTTTCCTATCGTTCAAACAAACCAATTTGTGAGTTTATTTTCTTTTCCCTATCTTTTCTTATGCTTTACTTTGTTTTTATAGTGAGGACACTGTAATGTTTAAGTATGGGGTACGGAGGGAAAAGAAACCTTGTGTGTCTTTGTGTGCTTTAGTGTTTTTTTTTTTTTTTGCTTTGTTAGTTTAAGTTGCTTTTGTTAATTTCTTTTGCATATAAAAAATCACAAAAAAATTGAAAATTTTAAGAAATCATAAAAAGATTTTAGAACTGATGAGTACCCTTGATCTTATGGTTCTATGATTGTTTTTACTTTGCATGACCATGTAATTCCTTTTAGCATGTTTTTGATAGTATAGCCTGAATCTCATGATAAAATTGTTTTTATGGTGAAATAGCATTTGATGAAACTGAGTGCATATGCCTTTTAGCATAAGTAGTTGCAATCCAACAAAAGCAAGAAAACAAAGCAAAACAAAGCAAACAAGGCTAAGACGAACCTCGGTACCAACCTTGTCAGGGTCGGTAACGACATTGGGTTTCAACTAAAACTAGGCAAACAAAACAAATCAACTGCAAGCTCGGTACCGACCTGTGTGCCTCAGTAACGAGTCTGTTCGTGAGTGAAAACTAAGGTAATTCAAATGATAAAAACAACTAGGACAAGGGTAACCATGACATAATCATGCATATGAACTAGTGGGAAGGACAATTATCATGCCTTAAAGATAAACCTATCAACTCTCATTGACTAAACAAGCAAATCAATCAATTTTCATAAATCAATTCACTTTCTACTTATTTTTAAATCCAAAGCTCGAAACTTTCGTCATCGAACAAAATCAACATTCAAGATTACAACTTTCTCTTTCGATCAAGCGATAAACTCAAATTACTTCGACTCTCATCTAAGTATAAGCATAAACAAGTAGATAAAGGATACAAGGCATTCAAACATTCAACACATTCATTCAGTCATGCATAACTATGTCGGGTTTCAACCCCGATCCTAGAGAAGTAAACTACTCACTCATGATTGAAATAAAACAAACAACTAGATTGAAAGAAAACATTGAAATAAAACTTACTTGAAATTATAGAAATCTTGTCTTACAATCACAACCACGTTCAAACTCAAAACATGAAAGAACAATGAACTCCAATTGTCTCTCTCTCTCGATCGATCGATAGAACCGACATCCCAAACTAAGGCCTTCTCCTTCGAACGAACTAACTCCCTAAACTCGTCAACCTCTCAAAACCAGACTAAAACAAGAGTATTTATACTAAGAGAAAATATCTAACAAGGGTTCTAAAAGATAAAAAAAACTTTCTAAACTAAAAAGATTGCGATATAAAAGATAGATTTTCTGAAAGTCAGTGCCGTCTACCGACACAGGCCACCTCGGTAACGACCTGCACAGGGTCGGTAGACTCTTGCTGAATTCTCCAAACAAAATCTTGTTGCACAGCTCGGTACCGACCCTCACAAGTCGGTAACGAGCTCGCTGTTTTGGCTTTTTGTACACTCTTCATAGCTTCTCTTCGGTCTTCAACGAGATCTTCAAGACGTATCTTTTCTTCTCTTCCCTCCATGCATTCCACCATCCATCACTTGACTCTAGCTCCTCTCATAATGCTCTTTTCTGCTTCAAAAACCTAAGAAAAACACAAAAACGGAGTAGCTTCCATACTTTTCACAAAATATGTAAACTTATCCAAAAACACACAAAACAACTACTAATACTTACTAAAACTAAACTAAACAACCTAAGAAAAACACCTAAAACTATACTAAAAATACGAACATCAAAATACCCCATACTTAAGCTTTCTTGTCCTCAAGCAATCACAAGACAATAACCAAAACCAAACATCACGCTCATCAAGTAATAGCCATCATCTAAAAAGCAATTTAAAAAACATAGCAAAAATAGCAAATGACTATTAATGTCATCACACATATATAAACACCATTAGACATAAGCAACTACAATCCAACCTCATCAAGGATAAAGTGTTTTACTCAACTCTCATGTGTTTGGGCTTTAAATTCAATCTCTCAACTCAATCTTATATGCAAAAAATTATAGAAATTGGAACTTATATCACCAAACTCTCCACCAAAGACTTGTCAAAACAAGCAAAAATCATCAAGAAAACTTAGGCTCAATGAAAAACTTCATAGAAATTTCGATTCGGCATGGTTGTAATGGGGCT
This sequence comes from Fallopia convolvulus, assembly GCA_964016875.1. Taxonomy (NCBI): domain Eukaryota; kingdom Viridiplantae; phylum Streptophyta; class Magnoliopsida; order Caryophyllales; family Polygonaceae; genus Fallopia; species Fallopia convolvulus. The sequence continues at coordinate 12,896,425 of OZ024721.1, forward strand.
TGGTAAAGACAATAAGGCGTGGAAAATATTTTGGCTAAGTGATGCTAATAATATCCGGGAATCAAAACTCCTAAAAACTCACATAATTCCAAAACTCTCACAACAAATATACCAAACTCATTCAAACATATGCACTTTCTTTCACTCACCATTTAATCCTAGAAAGCCTCATAAAAACATAAAGAATCTCTTGTTTAAACTTTAAACACTCTGCACATCTTTCTATTCTTTCTTCTTCTTTCTTTTTCTGTATTTCTCTTCTCGACTTGCCTTGACACACCTCGGTCTCAGGTCGGTAACGAGCTAAAATATTGCTCATCTCTTCCTTCGGTACCGAGCCCACATAGGTTGGTATCGATCTTTGATTCTCTCTGTGTGCATTCTTTCTTTTACCAAGAGACCTTTTTACATAATCAAAAACAAGAGACTTCCAATCTACCCTTCCCAAAAACCTTATTTTGAACCAAAACATCTCTTGCACTCTACAAAAATTATTCCTCTCTAACTATGTCCTAATTCCCCGGATAAGGTCAAGCTTATCTCCGCTAGGGATTAATTTTGTGGAGCTAAATATAAAAGGCTAAAGCTCAGATTGGCTATCAAAAAGAGGATAATGTAAGGGTGGATAGGGATTAATAGGGTTCATGAAAAATAAGTTCTCTATCATATGACTTTCACAAGTAATGAACTAAAAATCTTATACAGGTCTTGAGAAATAGATAACCATCACAATTACAAGAGATCATATACATAAAGAGAGTAAATCACACATGAAAAATCAAGGATAAAATTAAGAACTCACAAGGTCATATTTTGTTGGATTGCAACTACTTATGCTAAAAGTTATACATGCTCAATTTCATCATATGCTATTCCTCTATAAAAACAATTTCATCATAAGAATCCGGCTATACTATCAAAAACATGCTGAAAGGAAATTACATGATCATGCAAGCAATTAACTATCATAGAACCAAAAGACAAGGATACTCATCTGCTCTAAAATCTTTTTTTTTTAAATTTTTCAATTTTTTTTTTGATTTTTTCTTTTTATCTTAAAACAAAGACAACAAAAACAAATAAACAAACTAACAAAAAAAAAAAACAAGCAAGCAAGTTTATTTTTCCCTCCTTACCCCATACTTAAAATTACCGTGTCCCCACTGTAATAAACCAAATCAAAAATAAAAGATAGGGAAAAGAAAGAAACTCACAACATAACCAATGAAGCAAAAAAAAAACATCCTGAAAGCAAGATCATCACTGAGGTGGTGGAAACTTGCGCTCAAAGTTGCCCATGAACTCGTACATCGTCCTCTAGCGTTCTTCATCAACCGTCACACGCTGCTCCATCGTCCTCCAACGAGCATCAGCTTGTTGCTTCCTTGCATCTTCAAGAGCCATGCGGGCAGAATACACACCCTCCCAACGATCCATCCGCTGAGTGAGTTGTGTCTGTTCCAGGTTCAGATACTGCATCTAAAAGGACAAATCTTTAGCCCAGTGAGGGGGGACACTTGAACCAGTTTAGTTGGGATGGGGCGGCAGTTGATAGTGATCATGTGGTTGGAAGTGTTCGTGATAAATGACCGGGTTGTAGGGCACCATGTCATACGAATAAGGCTCGGTAGGCGGAGGAGCAGGCTCGTTACCGAAGCTGAATGCCTCGGTGTTGACCTCGAAATACTCAGAATTGAGCCTAGGTTGCTCGGTACCGAGGTCGGTGTGCTCGTCAAGTACCTCGGTACCGACCTCATCTTCCTCGATATCGAGCTCCTCCGTAGCCACTGCCTCGTCTTCTTCCATGGCAACTCCTTTTCGCTCATATCTCGTCTCACATTCCCTCAATGTCAGCTCATCTTGAGGCTTCTTGTCCAAAGGGAACGGATGAGACGTCTAGGCTTCGTACTAGTTCGGCACATATAGCAACTCTAGCTTGGCCCGAGTAATCTCCACATCCTGTCCAAGTACTTTGGTGGCGACCCCACCTTGAATCCGATGAAAGATGTTGGAAGAACACCCATACTTCGCGTCCAGCTTCTGGGGGATGTGAGCGGTGTAGCGCGTCAGATCGACATTCAGCGCGATCACCAAGAGACTCACTAGGTCACACCAAACTTCCTTTGAAGAGGCCCCGTGCTTCTCCACATACTTCAGCCATTCGTACCCCAAATTCATGGGGGCGGGGTCCTCGAAGAGAATGGTACGGAGGCATCCTACCTCCGTTCTCGTCGGCCTTGAAAGCTCCTTTTTGGGCCAAAAGGTGGCGCCCAAAACTCGGAGAATGATCTTGAAGATGGGTTTGATGATGCGCAACCCTGGAAGTGCCGGTGCGAAAGGGTTGACTTCCCCAGAAATATAGCTCCATTTTTCTGTGACCTTGAAATCATCGGGAGCTCTGTAATCCCGAGAGTGGTGGGGTAAGTCAAGGAGCTGGTTGAACTGGTCCATGTTGTACTCGTGGTCAGCATTTCCCAATCGGAACTTAATCTTCCCAACCGATGTCTTGGACTTGAAACTAACTCGAAGGGTGGAAATGAACTCGACGGTGAGGGCCGGGTAGTGCGAGATGTCCTCCTTCTTGAGGATATGTGGCACACCGAGAATGGCAAAGGCGTGCTTGAAATCATCATAGATACCGATGGCCTTGGCACTTGACCTTGAGAACCATCTAGTGAAATGGTCCTTTTGAAGGACAGAATCAAAGACCGTCAGTTGCTCCCTAGTTGGCAAAACAACCACGTCCATTCTTGGAGGAGATGGAGAGCTTTGATTCCTCCTCATCTTTCCATCCCTAGAGTTTGCTCGGCTTGTGCTTGCCATTTGGTACCTGAAAGCACCACAAAAATCCAAGGTAAGGTCCATCCAAAACAATAAGAAAACCCCATACTTGTATTCGGAAATGACCTCGACCCACCTCGGTACCGAGCCAAGAGGGTCGGTATCGAGGTCTCTTGTTCTAGCACAGGTTCTGGACAATCTCAGGTCGCTACCGACCCTCACAAGTCGGTAACGAGCCTGGGCGAAAACTTTATGCGAGCAATTTTCGAATCCGAAATCCCAAACTTTCGACCATTAAGCACAATTTTAAGCATGATTCCACTCAAAAACATACAATCAATAACATGTAACCCCATACTTACTCGAAACCCTGTCTAATCATGCCAACAATTGCCAAAAACTTATGGTGAAAATCATGCAAATCAAGAACAAGTTACTTCATGTTTTTCTATCATCAAAATTCAATGTAAATCGAGCAAGAAGAACCGAAATTCAATCAAGATTAATCACCAATCATAGACATGAAAGAATAATGGCAATATAGACATGCAATCCGAATTCACACAAGATCTAGATACAAAAACGACCCCAATTTACCATGAATTTTTAAGATAAGGGTTAGGGTTTAGAAATCATACCGTAGCTTTGAAGAATTGAAGAACAAAAATCGGATTTGCAAAGTAACGAGGGCTTTGAGGCTTCGGTAACGAATCACAAGAGGTGTGTTCGTTATCGAGAGGATGCGGGATCGAGGAGCGAATAGGTGCGGTATGACAACGGTGAGAATCCGAGTGGAGATCGGTGGGATTTTGAGAGTTTGATTGAGATTGGGGTAGGTTTGGAGGCTTGAGAGTGTTTTTAAAGAAGTTGGGCTAGGGGCGGCGTGAGAAGGGAGGCAGTAAGGAAGATAGATTTAGGTTTAGAAAAACTTACCTTCCTGCACGATTCGTTCTTGGCTTTGTCTCAGGTCGGTACCGACCCTCTCAACTCGGTACCGAGCCTGGGCGACTTATTTTCCACCATCTCTTCGAGCCCGACTTTTGTGACATGTTAGCTCAAAAACATCCTATCTCGCAAACTTCTACACTATTAAAAACTCAAAAGAAAGCTAGGAAAAAGAACTATAAAAAGAAAAGAAAAACGAAACCAAAACTAAAACTAAAACCGGGTTGCCTCCCGTTAGCGCTTTGTTTAACGTCGTAAGCCCGATGTATTTTCCTGGCTAATCAAGGTGACTCCTTTTCAGTTTTGTTGGGGTCGTGGGAAACCCCATACATAGCGTTAAAGGCATTGTTATTTCTTCTCACTAAATTCGGTTCCTCATCTTCTAACAGTATGCCCGGTATTCCTACACAGGGGTTAGTGTAGTCCAAGAACCAAGGAGGTTTCGACTCCTCTATAGAATAAATAGCTGGATATAGTATAGGAATATGATATAAGGAAGGATCATGACCAGTGATAGTGAATCTAGAGTTAGAATACTCACCTTGCTCCGTCATTGAGGACGTCGGTACCGAGGCAGTGGGGGTCATTATAGGCCAATCTGAAGCAAAGCTTCCCTCGGTATCGTGACAAAATGCTCCTCCCTTGTCATATTGTTGTATGAAGGGCTCGTTACCGACCCTGGGGGTCGGTAGCTGTCTTGGTAGCGCTCTCGTAATCCGTATTGATTGGAAGAGAAACTACGGATTTAGCAATGTCGAGCTCTGGCTGGGACGTCTCGATCTCTGCGACCGCGGCCGGGTCATTGGCATTTTGATTAGGGCTGAACTCGACCCGCTCCTCTCCTATGTCAAAGGTGAGGAGTCCTTTCCGAACATCAACTCGTGCACCTGCTGTAGCAAGGAATGGTCTGCCTAGAATGATGGGCACTAGCGGATCTTTAGGCATATCGAGGACAATGAAATCGTTTGGTTTGAAGAATTTCCCCACTTGAATGGGAAAATCATCAACGACTCCTGTAGCTTTTACACTTGATCTGTCTACCATGTACAGTCTCACATCCACGGGTTTCAGAGGTCCCATGCTAGCTTTTGACCAGATTGATAAAGAAAGTAAACTGGCGCTGGCCCCCAAATCACATAATGCTTTGAATCGGTGGTCGCCAATCCGAATAGTGATAGAAAATCTCCCTGGGTTACCTAGATTTTCCAGAAGGGTAATGGATCGGACCTCATCTGTCAGCTCTGTTATCGATCTTTTCCTGCTAAGAATGTCCTTCAAAAATTTTGTGTAAGTCGGCATTTCGCTTAGGGCCTCAGCGAATGGTATAGAAATATTTAAGCCCTGGAGAATCTTAACGAAACGCTTAAACTTGCCTTTTGTTGAGTCCTTAGACTTCTTAGTAGGGAAGGGGAGAGTCTTCACCAATCTCGGAACCAAAACAGGCTCGAGAGGTGGTGTTACCGGTTCGACAATCGGGTCGATCGGTGCCGTAGAAGGACCGGTACAGACCCTGGTGGGGTCGGTATCAGACTTGGGACTGAGAGAGTGGTTAGGTGTAGAAAACTTACATGGGTTGGGGTCGATAACGGGCTTGGGAGCATCGGTACCGAGTGGTTTAGGCTCGGTAACGACCCTCCTCGGCACGTTATCGATCTGGGTTGAGGCGTCATCTTCAGCACTAGGGTCCTTTTCCTTGGCTTAGACACGATCTGGTAGCGTCTTTCTGATCCTGAGATGTAGAGCTGCAATCTGTCCTCTCGGGTTCTCTTCGGGGCGACCCGGGAGTTGCCCTTGTGGCCTCGGAATCTGTGTAGCTAGGTGGCCTAGTTGGGAGTTTACATTCTTTCACCATGTCTCAATCTCCCCCAACTGTGCTTCTACACCTTTTAGGTCAGAACGGACTCCACTGATTTCATTTTTCACTCCATTGATTCCTTCATGGAGTCCATTCACCCATGATGGCGTTCCTTGATAGCCAGGAGGTCGATACGGCGCGGTCCTTCTATCCGGAGGAGGGGTTGCATAGTTCTGATTTTGATTTCCCCAAGCCGGGTAGTTATTTGGCCTGTCATAATTATCAGGAGGATTTCTGTACTGCCCTCTCATATAATTCATCTCAGCGTATGTCTCAACGGCTCTAACCTGCTTGATGTTAATGCAAGTAGAAGTATTATGGGAAGAAGAGCCACACACTTGACAAGGTCGAGAGGTTTTCATAAAACTTACCTGTTTCTTCAGACGGTTGATCTCATCCTGTAGAAATTGATTTTTGATTTCAGGATCAACTTTGTCTTTGTTAGGGGTGTAGAGACGTTTTTGTGGTTGGGTCGACTGTTGGGCCCCATACATGGCATCGTAATTAGAGAACTTGTCCAGCAGTTCCCATGCAGCAGTGGGATCCATCTCAATAAAACCGCAAGCAGTGTGCATGTTGATGCGGTTCTTCGTTTCTGCATTAATCCCTTGGAAGAAGATTTTGTTGGAGCACATATAGGGGTTGCCCATGAGTGGGGCACTGATGTTCGTATTTTTAGTATAGTTTTTAGTAGGTTTTCGTAGTTTATTAGGACTAGTTTTGATAAGTTTAGGGTTAGTTTTGTGTGTTTTTGGATAAGTTTGCATATTTTGTGAAAAGTATGGAAGCTACTCCGTTTTGTGTATTTTTGTAGGTTTTAGCAAGGAAACGGTGCTGTTTGGAGCTAAATTTGGAATGATATGGTGAAGGACAGAAGAATGCCAGACGAGAGAGTCGAAGTTAAGCTTTTGAAGTTGAAGTATTGAAGAAGCCAAGCCCAGGCTCGTTAACGAGGCTGTGAGGGCACGTTAACGAGGTTACGAGATAGGTTTTTTGAGAGATCTTAGTGATGTCCTATCGATCCTGTGCGGGAATTTATTCCGTATCGGTAGAGTGTTTTTAATGAGTTTTTGGGTTATTATATTATGTGTTTTAGGTGTTGTTATCTTTCTAGATTTTATTTCTATCTTTTTAGAGTTAGTTTCTATCTTTTAGGAAAGTTTTTTTATCTTCTAGCCTTTTTATTTTCTAGCCTTATTAGTATAAATACCCTTCTTTATAGATTAGGGTTTAGGGTAGCAAGTAGAGAAGGAGGAAGAGCCGAGAGAGAGATAGGAGTCGGGACGAGATCAAGCACGGTGGACGAGAGTTGTCGGGGTCGTTAATCACGGTTTTCGATTCGGTGTTTTGTATTTTTCGGTTTCTTCTGAATTCTGTAAGACGATTATTTTTCTTATTAATTTGAAGTAGTTGTTTTTTTCAATGTTTTCTCTTATTGAATTTATTTGCTTCTTAGTTATGAGTAGTGAGTAGTTTTCTTATCTAGGGTCGGGGTTTAAACCCGGCATAGTTATGCATGGTTTGATGAGTAAGATGATGTGTTGAATGCCTTATATCTATATTTGAGATTGCTTGTAAAATATGGCAAACACATCTTACATGAAAATACTTCGCTCCAAGAATTGGTTGACAATGCGGAATCAATTCTCGGATTGAAGCGGTGTTGTTCGATGCATTGTCAAACGAGATAAAAAAACTTGATGAAGTAGTCTATACTCTTCCAAAATAGTACAAATAATGTTACTAATCATTAGAGCGGTATGAGAAAAATCAAAAACTCTATAAGCCAAAACACGTTTTTGCACAACAAAATGATCATCAATAAAATGACATGTTAAGCCCATCTATAAGCCCATCTATGAATGATTTTGCCAATGATCACTCCAAATATCACTACAAATTGAAACTTTGATATCATTTTGAGCAAAAAAAAACTCACCAATGCCATTTTACGGGTTTTATATGCTTTCATCACATTTTTTTTACCGACTTCCTAGTAGTCGGTTTATAAGCGGGTTGTACATGATTAGTCATCCAATTGTTAAATCCTAACTTTTCGGCAAAACTAAATGATAAGTGATCAACACAAATAGACTCGGAGAAGGCATACATGCTATCATTATGGTTATAAGTAAATAAATGAGGGTTATAATGAGGATTAAGGGAAGAAGAAGTTGCAAACCCGGAGAGTTGGGATTGTCTTCGCATCATGCCTAACTTGTCGGGGTGTGCTCTCTTCACGTGCTTTGACAATGTTCCATAGCCCGATCCCGGCACCCATGTGTAATGCTTAGGGCAATAGTTACAATGAACTTTAAATTTCTTGGTAGATGCCTCATAAGCTCCCTTTCGAAAATGTTTTTTAAAAAATGTCGGATTTAAGGCCCTCACCCTCGGTCGCCTCGGATCCATCATCCACATCCACTCCCTCATTTTCATTGGGAGTGGACAATCCCGATTGTACCACATTGGGATCCGAGAAGTCCGACAAGTTAATAGGGAGTACAAATTCTACATTTGAACCACTCTCTTGTGAGCCAAAAATTTGATCAATGTTAAGCCATCCTTCCATTTTTTTTGAAATTGTAACTAAACAAGAAAACAAAAGGCAATGTGTGGTAATGAAATATGTAATTAAGAAGATAATGAACCTTGAAATAACAATTATGAAAACAATTGTAAAAACTAGTAAAGATTGAACGATTGAGAATTGAGAGAGCTTTGTAAACTTGAGAGAGAGAGAGAGAGAGAGAGAGATTGGTAGTGTGGGTGGGAATGAGATCATGTAGTGGGTATTTATAGAAAAACTTTATCAACTAGCCGTTGGAATTATGAAATAGCTGTTGAAAACTAGCTGTTAAAAACTAGCCGTTGGCTTTTAATTTAAAGCAAAACCGCGACCGTAGCAGACCCGCGACCGCGGATTTGATTTTTGGTAAAACCGAAGCTTTCTGTTGAAAAAAGCGTGACCGCGGGTATCAGGCTGCGGTCGCGGAATGGGACACCGCGATCGCGGCCCTCAGACCGCGGTCGCGGTTTTGGAATTCGGTCAAAAAATATAGTCGTTAGAGGGGGAACCGGCGGTTCCGGACCGTCGGTTCCCCGGTTCCAGGGGTGGAGGAACCGGAACCGGAACCTTACCGGGGACCGAACCCGGCGGTTCCGGTTCCTGCCGGTTTCGGGAACCGGGCCCAGGTCTATGGAGTGAGGTTTTCGTAAGAGAGGAGTAGATGAGGGTGAAAATGAGAGTGTTATATTTTATAAATTGTAATAATTTTTTATTTATATGTAATAGGAGGTATGTTGGGTTTTGGGTGAGTGAGTGACATTTAAAAATGGTATAATTAAATACATATATTAAAAATTATTTTAAACTTTCTGAATTTTTTTTAATTTGTAGGATTTAAAAATATAACCAAACAAGTATCTGGTGGTGATCCAAATTCTTCCGTTCATTATTGATAGCTCTCTAATTATAGTATAGGTGAGAATAAATGAAGTTTATTTAATATTTAATATTATAATATACAGTGTAGAATAGTTACTATATATACGTGTGAGAGTTAGAAACAAAACCTCAATTGGCCCTCTTTAGTCTTCACCCAACCACAAAGGGTCATAACAAAATCTCACCACTTGCAATAATAATCTCTTGCCGGCCGGGCCGGAGTTCAATTCAATTCATATACACATGTCTGCGATCGCCTGATTTCCGCCGACCGTGATGTGGTCAGCCACTGGCAACAGATCATTCCCATCCTACCCTTTCTACCTCCTCCTCATACTTGTTGCCTTTCTCTTCCGCCCCTCGGACGGCGCCCGGTTATTTCCCCCAACTAGAGGGGTAAAAATGTCCTACGCCTCCAACACCACCAGCGAGCAACTCTTCAACAGTTTCAACTACTACCGTGGCTTCAGATCTCGGCCGTACAACTCTGATTCCGGCGGACGGTCAGGATTGGTTGACGGGAAACGGAAAGTTGCCAGCTGCCCAGATCCCCTCCACAATTGACCCACATCAAGCGCGCGCATCGTGCATCCATCTGCAGATAATTAAAGTTATCTCCTCCTTTGATTTAAATTTATTTGGTTTTTTTTAATCCCCTTCAATTTACTTTCTTTCAGATTTATATTAGGCAATTGCATGTTAGAGATCAATGTATATGTAAATTATATTTTCGACACCTAAAATACCCACGTTTTTCTTCTACATTTACTCTTGTGTATATCCCCATTACTTAGTTTCCTTGATGGGATATGCTGATGGAACTGAGGAGAAAACCGAGGGTATTTTGGTCCAGCAATGTAATGTAAATATAAGAGATATCTTTATTTAGAAATATTTATATAAACTGTACATTTTGAGGTAAATTTTCTCGCTATATTTCTCATGTTCACTCTTTAAATTTTTTATTTGTTTGTTTCGGTTGTGAATCTCTAATTTGATACTGTGTAACAGGAAGTTTGAAACTTTTAGATTGCAACAATTAGTAATTTAGTATAGTATGATCATACGTTTCAGTTATATGCAATTAATTATATATGCATGGTCTTTTTTTTTCTTTTCTTTTTTTCATTTTTCCCTTCATACTTTTCACCTGAAATTAAACAGAGAAATACTCCATTAATTAGTAAATGCTGCATTGAATTGAATCACCATGTGAAGGATTTAATTAGTACTTTTTTTTATGTGCAGTGGCAGATGTTGTCGTTGCAGACATCTATCTGATGAATTAAAATGTACTCCTACTACTACTCTCAGCATTATAAATTCTAACATAATAATGCAATGCATGCATTTACTCCGTTGATCATTGCATGTCGGTCAAAACCAAAATTAAAATAATACAAAGCATTTTCTACCAACTATCTCAAGATTTTCAAATATTAATAAAATGTCCTTATAAACCAAGCAATGCACTACACTAAGTCGTGACTTTTTAACATGACAAATATGCCCCACTTGCTCATGATGTGACAGCGTTAGCATAGTCACGTCATGCCATATGTAAAATATGAAAAATTGAAAATCCCTAGAACATGTTCTTGCCAAACTAACATGGCCTAGTCAAGAGACACCAAAAGCACACCTCATGTGCAAAGCATAAGGAAATTACCTAGTCGATTCCTATAACATCCTAGGTATATATTTTCCTTATGTGAGACATGTTCCAAGTTTGGGATGCCCTTCCTAGCCCGCTTTAGAGTTCTATCGGCTGCGTCCTTAGCCACTTCGAGGACCCTTTGTATGTAAGACCTTGCTCTTTTATTACATTGTGTTTGTGTTCAGTTTTGATTCATTTCAAGCAAGATTCTTGTTCTCGTTCCTGAAGATGAAATGTAGTTCATTCTTTTAGTTTCCAACGCATCTTGAATCATCTCGATTGGGACTACATTTCATCTTCAGGAAACTAAAAGAATGAACTACATTTCATCTTGCAAGAACCAGTCAATGTGGTGGGCTATTTCGTACGACGATGGCATCGATCGGCAGGCTTTGATCGTTGCTTGGTGTCGGGATGGCAGACGACAATGACTTTGTTGGACACGGGTGAGGGTGGTTCCTAGCATCGGGTTTCCAAATAACAATGGTGGGGTTACTCGATGAAGGTTCCAAGTGGTGGTCCGACGACTAGTCAATGTGGTGAGCATAGGATTTGTCTTCTTTTTCCCACAGACGACGCTAATTGTTTCAACGAAATTAGACTCAACCTTTCTTATTAATATAGAAAATCTTAATTTTATAGCGAAATAATGTGGGTTAGGGTTTTTTGGTCTAGGTCAAATCTTGGGCTTTATTACTCTTTAGCCATAAAAACACATATTGCGAACTTTCTTAGGAATTACAACTCTGACGATAAGACACCAAGGCAAATACTAAATGAAATATACCAAATACTTGGCAAAAAATATTTCCCTATAGCGACAGTAGTGTGGTGGTGCGTCTAGCACCAACGAAATAAGTTGATATTTCAAGGAGATTAGTATAATGACATTCCTGATTTAGCAAGTTATATCCGGACACAACTAAACAATTGGGAGAAGTCAAGACAATTGACTGAAGATAAGGACAGGATTGGGACTCCACATTATCAAAAACGGAAACGCAGAACACAATCACCCAAGAAATGGAAAAAACCAAAGGAAGGATTCATAAAATTTAATGTTGATGTATCTAGACTTTTAAATGAGCAAGCAGCAGGCAGAATTGTTATAAGGGACCAAAGAGGACAAGTAGTTAATATGATGGTACGAGAATTTGTTTGAGTCTCAATATTGAAAGTTGAAGCCCTGACACTTAAAGATGCGATTAAAGAAGCAAGAAAAATGAACTTGGATAAGGTGGAAATTGAAGGTGATAACCTGCAAGTTATCAATGCGATTAATGGAAAAATCAAATGTTCGTGGGAAATAGAAATGATTGTCTCAGATATCTTGATCTTCTTGTATGGAGCTCAAGATTTTTCTATTAATTATATTCCTAGAGAGTGTAATGATGTGGCCGACAAAATCGTTAAATTGGGTCACAGTCTCTCTATCGAGTGTATTAAGGATCACTCAAAACTTAAGGTTCTCATCCATAAGCATGCTCTAGGACACTCTGGGCCACAGTGCATCCTAATCCTCACCTAATCAAAAAAAATCTTTAGCCATAAAAATTCGATCACATAATAAAATCCCAATGTGCTTATCTATTGAGTTTATATACGTACAACCCCTTTATTATGGCCAACGGATTTAAAAAGGATTATTAGCGTATATTATATCTTAGGATAGCACATATGTAATATTTTGTATTATCTTTGTTTCCTTGTTTAGATAACTAGGGTTTGTTAATAAGTTTGTATATTATCTTCATTTACATTAATGAGAATTCAGCTTTTCACGCCACACAATATTTCTTATGGTATCAGAGCAACAGAAAAATTCTCTATCCTAATCCTAATCTGAGGCCGCCAGTTCACGCAGCCCTCACACCATCGGAATTCCACTAGTTTTACTCGTACCAAATCCTTGTCTCGTTTTGCTGCCATGCCGGGAAAGGCTGAGCATCTCAAACCAAACACGTCGTTCTATCTCCATCCACCGGACCATCCCGGGATGAAGATTTGTCCAGTAGTACTCAAGGGAGACAACTACCAAGAGTGCAAGTTGTGTTTTCGCAACGCATTCAGAGTGAAGCGGAAGATCGGATTCATCGACGGGTCAATCATGAGGCCGGATGATTTGGTCAAAATGGAGGATTGGTGGAGCGTTAATTCGATGCTCGTCGGGTGGATAATCCAGTCCATCGAGGATTCTATTCGATCTATGATCACCTACTCTGATTCCGCTAAGGAAATGTGGGAAGACTTGAAGCAGCGATTTTCCGTCGGGAATGGACTGAGAGTTCATCAACTCCGATCTGATTTGGCACGCTGCATTCAAGGAGGCAGAACTATGTAGACCTACTTCTGTTCTCTGAAGAAAATATGGGACGAACTAACCAACTACCAAAGCACTCGGCGATGTACTTACGGGAAGTGCGATTGTAAATGGACCGACGATTTAACGAAAGAGTGAGAAGATGAGCGGATTCATCAATTTTTGATGGGTCTTGACAATGGATTTTCCATTTTTCGGTCCCATGTTCTTGCTCGGGATCCAATGCTAACTCTGAATCAAGCGTATGCCCAAGTCATCTCAGAAGAACGATCGCACACCGTGACAGCCGCGCGAGTGAACAAGGCTGTTGATGGTGCGGTGTTTGCTGCGCAGGGGCACGGAACATCACGCCAGGGTCAGGATTGGCGTGCACACACAACTGAACGCGGGTCTGATCGGCGTGAATCAGGACTCAATCGTGGGGACAGCAAACGTCGAGTAGGCGAGCGGCCCTACTGCACTCATTGTGAACAGGTTGGACAAGAGGCTCGTACTTGTTATCAAATCGTTCGGTTCCCGGACTGGTGGACCGACGAGAGGATCGCCAACTACAAGGCGCGGCTGGGCGCTGGTTCTATTGCAGCAAGCGACAGGCAGTCGCGATCGGGCGCACGCCGTGGTAGAGCAAATGTTGCGCAAGGGGGTGAGGGATCGTCCTTAGTTTTGGGCAGTCTCGAAGCCCTAACAGACACTGATCGGGTCGGCACTGGTTTGTCCGACCCTCAATTTCAACAGCTAACCAGTCTTGTTAAATCTAAATCTAGTTCATCGGGCAACAATTTGGGTATGTGTTCTAACTGGATTTTGGATACCGGCACCTCGTTTCATATGACCGGGGATTGGTCATTGCTTACTGATGTAAAAAATGTTGAGTCTTCAACTATATTATTGCCTAATGGTTCAACTACTACTGCTTGTCGAGCTGGAATTATTCGCTTCAGTGACCGATTAATTATTCGGGATGTTCTTTTTGTCCCTCAATTGACTTGTAATTTGATTTCATGTGCTTAACTATTGAAGCATCAAAATTGCATCGTGACGGTAACTGATAAGCTATGTATTTTTCAGGATCGTACTACGATGACCTTGATTGGAGCGGGTGAAGAGCGAAATAGGGTCTACTGGCTACGTGTGGCAACCACAACAGCTCTTGCTTCACGGATTGAGGCCGACTCTGCAGCCCTTTGGCATTCCCGTATTGGTCATCCTTCCCTTTCTATACTTCAACAGTTACCCAATGTCAAAATAAATGGTCACTTAGATCCTTGTGATAGTTGTCATAGGGCTAAGCAAACTAGGTCCATTTTTCCTATTAGTCAGTCGAACTCATTAAATTGTTTTGATATTGTTCATTGTTATGTATGGGGCCCTTATTGGATCCCTACTGCCAGTGGAGCTCGTTATTTTTAACATTAGTTGATGATTTTTCTAGAGGAGTTTGGATTCATCTTATGGTTAATAAAAGTGAAGTTGCTTCTTTGCTTACCAATTTTTGTGCTATGACACTTCGTTAGTTTAATAAGCGGGAATATTTTCGTAGTGACAATGGAATTGAGTTCACTTGCATGCGTTCTTATTTTGATCAAAATGGCATTGAGTTTCAAACCTCTTGAACAAAACGGTAGAGCTGAACGAAAGCATAGGCTCATTTTAAATGTTTCCCGAGGACTTCGTTTTCATGCTCATCTACCCTTAGAATTTTGGGGTGATTGCATTTCAACTACTGCTTATTTAATTAATCGCACTCCTACTCCTCTTCTTCAAAACAAAACTCCTTTTGAAATTCTGAATGGTCGGTCACCTTGCTTTGATCGCTTACGTGTCTTTGGATGTTTATGTTATGCATCAAATGTTCCACGTAATTCAGATAAATTTGCATCTAGGGCTAGAAAGTGCATTTAATTGGTTATCCCAAAGGTCAAAAAGGACGGAAATTGTGTGATTTAGAGTCTAATGAACGTTTTGTATCTGCTGATGTTACATTCTATGAAACAGAATTTCCTTTCATCTTGTTTTGACCCCTATTGCACCCTCCAGTGCAGAACCACACCTGTCTACTTTTTACAATATTCGTGACTCGATTTCCTCTTCGCAGACGGATGACAGGGGAGTGGGGTTCAATCTCCTTCTGATTTCGTTCAAGAACCCAACCTTAACTCCACAAATGCCCCACCGCAGACAACAGTCAGGGGGAGTGGGGTTCAATGTCCTTCTGATTCTGTTCAAGTCACTTCTGATCCGAGCTCCACATTAGCCCCCACGCAGACAATTGATAGGGGAGGTGGGGTTCAATCCTCTCCTGTCACTGTTCAAGAAATACCTCGTCGTTCTACCCGTGATCGAACTCCTTCTGTGAAGTTGAGAGGCTATATTTGCAACACTGTGCGTGGTTCAGTAACCTCATCGTCTCTATCGTCCCAACCGTTTGGGTTGCAGGTACATCCTATCCTATAGCTCATTATGTTAACTGTTCACGTTTTTCGCCTGCACATGTTGCTTTCATTGCTGTTGTTCAGTCTATTCCTGAGCCTACTACTTTTGTTTCGGCTGCTTCTAATCCATTATGGCAGGCTGCTATGCAAGCTGAGATTGACGCTTTGAAGCGTAATGGGACTTGGACTCTTTCCGATCTTCCTCTTGGTAAGAAACACATTGGCTGTAAGTGGGTTTATCGGGTTAAGTATAAGTCTGATGGTATTGTTGAGTGGTAAAAGGCTAGGCTAGTCGTTCTGGGTAATAATCAGAAGGCTGGTATTGACTGCAAGGAGACTTTTGCTCCTGTAGCAAAGATGGTTTCAGTTCGGACATTTCTTGTTGTTGCTGCTATTAAGAATCGGGAATTGCATCAGATGGATGTTCATAATGCTTTTCTGCATGGTAATTTTGTTGAATCGGTGTTAGGGAACTAACACTGGAACAATGGTTTCTCTATTCGAGAAATCGAAGTTTTGATAATGACAAACAAATATGGAACTGATTCCCTTGACAAGTGATTTCAGGAAAGATAACAGGTTCACAGGAAATTAAAGGGAAACACTTCCATAATGGTATCTGAGTACGTGGAAAATAAAGTAAAGGATAAAGAAGACTTTTTACTATTGTCTTGGGCGGCAAGCCAAGCTCTGAAAGAAGAGAAATGCAAAAAGGGTACGCTGGTCTTTTTAAACAGTATCGTACTCCCCAAGACAAGAAGGGCAAAGGCGTCAGAAGCTAAATGTGGAAACTCTATAAATAGTATGCGATGCCGCTAGGTCAAAGTAAGCTCTCGAATGCAAAGTACCAGATCTGAAAAAGGAAAGTGAAAGTGAGAGCTCGAAGCTGAAAAAGAGAAGACGACGATCCAGAAGTTCGAAAGGGTAGTCAAGTGACCAGGCGATGAAGACTGCGTGAAGATCACCATCGGCCTGGAGAGTTGGTTCCTGTGCTAAAGGGAACTTTACAGGAACGAGTCAGGTTCACCTTCTATATTCTATTGTGTTAGATCTAGGAATCATCATGGCTTAGTCGTTAGTATTGTTTGTGAGTGTGTTTTCAAACAATAGAGAAGTTCGACTTTGTATTTTGTATCTTGAGATCTATCAATAGTAATATAGTGTGTGTGTGTTCAAAATCCTCCAAGGGAGGTAGACGTTTACTCTCCAGCTAGTTGGCTGTAGAGGTTCCTCTATAAGTAATCGTGTCCTTGTCTTCGTTTGGTATTTTACTGTGTTGCTTTATTCCGTTGCGTAAGGGAACTGTCACTGGAACAGTTCCCGATTAGTCTTAACTAACATAGATCTACGATCCTACAAATTTACATGAGGAAGTTTATATGAGACCTCCTCCTGGTTTTGCTAGTGCTTCTGGGAAATTTTGCAGGCTGAATCGTTCATTGGTCAGGCACCTCGGAACTGGTTTGCCAAATTGGAAATTGCATTACGCAGGTTAGGCTTCACTCAATCCCGAGCTAATTACTCTTTGTTCTCTTACACTCGTTTTGGAGTCTGTCTTCACGTTCTGGTTTATGTTGATGATCTCATTATTGCTGGGAATGATTCTGCTGCTATTGCTAAGTTTAAAGCACAATTGACTTCTTGTTTTCATATGAAGGACCTTGGTTTGCTTAAGTACTTTCTTGGCATTGAGATAGCTCGTTCTGTTGAGGGTCCATTTCTGTGTCAACGGAAGTACACTCTTGATATTCTGTCTGAGGCTAGTATGCTTGCGATTAAGCCATGTGAGTTCCCTATGGAACAAAATCATAAACTTGCTTTTTCCTCTGGGTCGCCGTTTGAGGCTCCTGATAGATATCGTCGTTTGGTTGGGCGTCTGATTTACCTGACTATTACACGTCCTGAGATATGTTTTGATGTTCATACTCTTGCTCAGTTCATGCAAGAGCCCACTATGGATCATTGGGATGCTGCTATTCGAGTACTCAGATTTCTTAAGAGTCATCCTGGTCAGGGCGTTTTCTTATCATCCAGTTGGAGTCTATCTCTTACTGCTTATTGTGATTCTGATTATGTGACGTGTCCTCTAACACGTCGATCTGTTACTGGCTACTTTGTTCAACTTGGTTCTTCACCGGTTTCTTGGAAGACTAAGAAACAACACACCATCTCCAGGTCATCTGCTGAGGTTGAATATCGTGCCATGGCTAGCGCTTGCTGTGAGCTTATCTGGTTGAAAGAGTTGCTTCGTTCACTAGGTATCTCTCATACTGGTCCTATGCGCCTATTCTGTGATAGTCAAGCTGCTCTTCATATCGCTGCTAATCCGGTTTTTCATGATCGGACTAAGCACATATAGTTTGATTGTCACTTTATTCGGGATCTTCTTCTTGCTGGTATCGTTTGCACATCTCATGTTAGTACACGTTCTCAGCCAGCATACATGCTCACCAAAGCCCTCGGTTCTCAACAGTTTCATTTTCTTTTGGGCATTCGGAATCCCCATGCTCCAACTTGAGGAGGAGTATTAGAATTGTATATTATATCTTAGGATATTATATCTTAGGATAGCACATATATAATATATTTGTATTATCTTTGTTTCCTCATTTAGATAACTAGGGTTTGTTAATAAGTTTGTATATAATTTTCATTTACGTTAATGAGAATTCAGCTTTTCACGCCACACAATATAAGGATCATAGTCAATATTTTTTATAAAAAATGTTCATTCCCAAGAAACAATGTATATACTGTATCTTAAATGTACACGATCGATAAATCGATCGAATGTCCTATACGTAACAGTAATGAAGTTCCCATCCATGGTCGCGATCCATCTCATCATTCTTTGTCATTATACAAACCTAGCTAGCTGGACGCATTAATTAATTATTAATAGGTTGAATATTATACAAATAAGTAAATAACTTACCCAAGTCTAATTTCCTTAAGACTGGCGAAACATAGGAAAAAGAACTTATTCAAACACATTCAAATGCTAAATTATTTGAAAAAGGGATTTTCCTCTTGGTGCCCTTTGATTTGGACTTTTCCTTTTAGTGCCCAAAAAATTTTCGTTTTCCTTTTGGTGCCCCTATATTTTGTACCAATTTTATCCCGTAACCTAAACTACCCAAAAATTCACTTTCCTTCCATTTGTACATATTTGCCGTTAAAAATCCCTTCCCTTCCCCTGCCCCCACTCCTCCCTTTCTCTGGTTCTAGCTTCACTGGTTCTTCATAATGATTTGCAACCTGCTACTGTGTATACTACCACCATAATACCACAAAACCCAACAACCCACAACAACACCAAACAGTAACCAAAAAACTCGACCCTTACCGAGATGCGGCGCGGCGGACGACATCGGAGGAAGGTGGAGATGACGAGCAACGGTAGACCAGTGAGCGACGCAACATCGGTGGTCGTGACGGGCGGCGCCGAGCAGCGTCAAAACGGGACGACGCGAGCAAATGGCGACGGGAAACACAACCCAATTAAATTGAAGTTTGACAAATTCGATCTTGAAAAAATCAGGTTTGGGAACCCCCAATTTATAGGGTTCAAATAACCTGAATTGAATATCGAGGATTGATCAGTTGAAACGGTCCGCGAACCGCTAGAGAAGATTAGTAAGCAACCTCCATCGTTGCTTAATTTGGGGAAGATGATGCAAAAGCGGCCGGAGACGAGGGAGCTGAGTTCCCAAAGTACCCTCTTCCGGTGCTCCTGCTCGACGGGGTTGACCATCCTGGATCCGCCAGCGGAGGGGTCATTGTAGTGGACGTCGCCCCAGGCGAGGGACTGGTCGGCGCCGCCGTCGGAGTTGATCTGCTAGTAGATGGCGTAGGTCCACCGGTCGCCGTCGATCAGTTACTACATCCGTTGATGGAAGCGGGGGCGTTGGGTACTGGTAACGGAGACCACGGGCCCGGGGCGGTGGAGGTTGTTGGCCGAACTTGAGTTTGTTGGCCGATAAGTTCTTGAATCTTGACAATGGATGGAATGTAGACGGAAAGTGGATATTGGGTAGTTTAGGTTACGAGATAAATTTGATAAAAAACACAGGGGTACCAAAAGGAAAACGGAAATTTTTTGGGCACCAAAAGGAAAAGTCCAAATTACAAGGGCACCAAGAGGAAAATCCCTTTATTTAATTCAGTTTTGATTTTAATCATGCTTTGTGAGTAGTCCTTCTCTCTAAGGTTGGGGTTAAACCCAACAATGGTTGTGCATGCTTGTTTATGATCATGTCTTGATTGTTTTTATTGCATGAATCTATTCTCTTGCTCTTAATCCTTTAAAACGAAAGTTAAAGGGAATTTCTCATTCATAGTTGAAGCGAAAGCATAAACCTTGAATCAGAATAGTCAATTTAAGGTTTTAAAGCGAAAGCAGATCTATCCTAGTTGAAGTAGAAGAGATTAGATAGTAAGTTTGTTGATTTAGCAAAAGTTGATTGATTTACTTGCTTAAAGTTAACGAAAGTTAGCACCTTTATGTGATAAAAGCATGATCTTTATGTTTCATTAGCGTTTGCATGCATAATAGTTGTTGTGGGGATACCTAAGCCTTAGAATTTCTCTTCCTTGATAAAAATCCTTGCTTTTTTCTCTTACTTGTGCTCTAAGTAAGAACAAAACTTGATACTGGCTTTCTCCCTGCGGACGAACCTGACTCTGCTATACAACAACGGGGTCTTGACTATAAATTTAAGAGGTCTCTCCTCATAAGTTCCATCCGACTGGATTTCGACGTCATCGAATTTGGTTACGTGGGATTCGTCAGGCACATACTTCCTTAGGAGTGACACGTGGAACACATTATGAACGGGGTGAGCTGAAGGTGGTAAGGCAACTTGATAAACTAGGTTGCCGACTCTTTCTAGGATCTTAAAGGGTCCTACATATTGAGGGTTTAAGTTTGCCTCGCTTCCCGAAGCGGAAAACGCCTTTTGAGGGCGATATTTTGACGAAAACCTTGTCTCCTACTATGAACTCGATGTCTCGCCTTTTCAAAT
This sequence comes from Fallopia convolvulus, assembly GCA_964016875.1. NCBI lineage: Eukaryota > Viridiplantae > Streptophyta > Magnoliopsida > Caryophyllales > Polygonaceae > Fallopia > Fallopia convolvulus. The sequence continues at coordinate 12,916,887 of OZ024721.1, forward strand.
CTGCATAGGATTTCTGTCCACTCTGTGCAGTCAACATTCTTTGACCGATGAGAGCAACCTCTGAGGCAGTCCTTTCCACTAGCTCTGGCCCGAGAAGTATTTTGTCGGCATTGTCGTCCCAGCGGATTAGAGAACAACATTTCCGACCGTACAAGGCCTCGAGGGGAGTCATCTTGATGGTGGAGTGCCAACTGCTGTTGTATTTGAATTTTTTAAGATTCAAGTTGTCATCCCAACTCATTGTGCGGTCTAGCGCACAGGCTCGAAGCATGTCCTCAAGAGTCTGAATGGTTCTTTCAGACTGTCCATCAGTTTGAGGATGGAATGCGGTGCTAAACTTCAGTTCGGTGCCTATGGCATTATGTAATTCTTTCCAGAAAGAGGCCATGAAACGACCGTCTCGATCAGAGATAATTGTCTTTGGGGTTCCATGGAGGTGGACTATTTCCTTAATGAAGACTGCGGCTAACTTTGGGGCTTTCCATGTCTTCTGAATGGCGATGAAGTGAGCGCTCTTGGTGAGCCGATCCACGATAACCCAAATAGAATCCTTCTGCTTTTGAGTCTTGGGCAGGTCGGTCACGAAGTCCATTGCTATATATTCCCATTCCCATTCTGGCATGGGAAGGGATTGCAATTTTCCTCCAGGTCTTCTGTGCTCAATTTTCACTTTCTGACAAACTAAGCACTTGGATATGAATTCTACGACTTCTTGTTTCAAGTTTGGCCACCAGAAGTTTCTTCGTACATCCTTGTACATCTTACTTGCTCCTGGGTGAACGGAATAGGCAGATGCGTGAGCTTCTTTCAGGATGATCTTTCGAAGCTCGTCCACTGTTGGCACAAAAATCCAATTTCGGAACCAAAGGGAACCGTCATCCTGAATGACAAATCCAGGTGCCTTGCCTTCTTGTACTTCGCCACTAATCCTTATCAGCATGATATCATCAGTTTGCTTCTCTTGGATTTCAGCTAACAAGTCGGATTGGATTTCTAAGGTGTTTAAGCAACCTTGTTGTCTTCCAAACCAGACCTCAATACCTTCTCTTATCAGTTCTTGTTGTAGCTTTGGCTGAACCGTTAGCATTGCGATCAAGCCCTCTTGTTGTGTCTTACGATTGAGAGCGTCGACCACGACGTTAGCTTTGCCCGGGTGGTAGAGCAGTTCGATGTCGTAGTCTTTTAGTAGTTCAAGCCATCTTCTTTGTCTCATGTTCAGTTCCTTCTGAGTGAACACGTACTTCAGACTTTTGTGGTCGGTGAAAATTTGACACTTTACCCCGTACAAGTAGTGTCGCCAAATCTTTAAGGCAAACACCACTGCTGCTAGTTCGAGGTCGTGCGTCGGGTAGTTCACTTCATAGACCTTGAGCTGTCGGGATGCATAAGCGATTACTTTCCCATTCTGCATGAGCACGCATCCTAAACCTTGCTTTGAGGCATCACTGTAGACCACATATCCTTCGTGTCCATCTGGCAGAGTCAGCACTGGTGCACTTGTGAGACGCTTCTTGAGTTCTTGGAAACTTTCGTCACATTTCTCGTCCCACACAAACTTCTTATGGGTGTTTCGGAGTAGCTTCGTCATGGGGAGGGCGATCTTTGAGAACCCTTCGATGAACCTTCGGTAGTATCCGGTGAGTCCTAGGAAGCTGCAAATTTCTTTTACATTCTTTGGTTGCTTCCATTCTGAGACTGCTTCAATTTTCTTTGGGTCTACCATTACTCCGTCTTGGTTGATGACGTGGCCTAAGAAAGCCACTTCTTTAAGCCATAGGTCACACTTGGACAACTTGGCGTATTGTTGGTTGTGCCTTAGAATCTGTAGCACAGTCCGGAGATGTTCTTCATGCTCAGCTTGATCTCCGGAGTAGATTAGGATGTCATCGATGAAGACAATGACAAACTTGTCAAGGTATTCATGGAAGCATCGATGCATCAGGTCCATGAATACCGCTGACGAGCACTTTTACGTCGCTATAAAAGCACTGTCAAAGAAAATTCCTAACTTCCTAACCTTAGCAAAGTGGAAGTAAGGGTCGAACCCACATAGACTCAGAATATTTGTATTTAAGTAATATTACTAAATTAAAGGGGGATTTTTGTGATTATAAACTAAAAATCTAAGTAATTAAACCTAATTAAGACAAAGCAAGTAAAGTGATTTAAGATTCAAATACGGAGAAAAGCGTCCAACTAGTTTTGTATCCATTGCATACATGAGCTTTGATCCTCGATTATCCTTATTTCAATTTCCCTTGACTAATCTATTGTGAATTTATGAATTCAAGCTTAATGTGGTTGTTAATATACATCGTCTTTAACAACCTTTTAACCAATCAACCTAGAAAACCTTCTATGTCAAATTGATCATGCAATTAAGTTCAAAGCATTCAATAAAAACAATAATCATGAATTCCACCGTCTATTCATGAAGTCTTGTGATTAAATTCTCCGCCTTTGATTAACCTTATTCCACCGTCTATAAGTTTAATCAAAGGATTCATCCATGAATAATCAAATTCCACCGTCTATTTAATTATTCTAGTTTTAATTCAACCTAGAAGTAAAATAGGTGATCAAGCTATTATAATCATAAGCGAATCTAATCAATTAAGAACGGAGAGATTCAATCTAATCAAGGCAAATAGAAATAATTCAAATCTCACAAACGATCATGCATACAACTTCAACTAACTAGTTGGACATGAGAAAATTAGCTAGTAATTGTCATTGAAGAAAAATAAAACTTACAAGAGTCAAATTGATCTTCAATTGCAAAACTAGGGTTTTGTCTCCCTCAAATCTCCAAACTCAATCAAACTTAGAACATAAGAATAATAGATAGCATAAAATCCAAATAAACTTAAAGAAAATATTTATATTATGTCTAAAAATATCTAAAAGAAATATTAGAGTCGGCCCGCAAGATCTCGTGGAAGCACAAGTCATCGCCGCGTCAACGCACTGGAGCGCGGTTTGGCACCCTTGAGAGCGCGACCGCACTCTGCCCGGTTTCTCCCGCGCTGACGCCGCAGTAAGTTAGCTCCTCCAGCGCGGTCTTGGCATTCGATCCACGGTTTAGTCCCTTCGCTCTTATCTTGTAATTCTCGCCTCAGGTGTTCACTTCAATGCTTCCTATGCATCCCGAGGTCCGACCTAAGCTTTCATCCACTGCCTTCCACCTTCCAACCTACAATTATGCACAAAGACGAGTAGATTCCGAACTAAACGAAAGTAAAACCTAAACTAAAACTTAGAACGAAATCCTAGCTAAAAATGCATAAAACGGGAATAAAAACATGCTCTAAAACCTGTACCTATATGCTCTATCAAATTCCCCCATGCTTGAAACTTGCTTGTCCTCAAGCAAGACATAAAAATCAATCACACCACAAACAAGCAAGCCATGAATTCAATTCATTTTCAAGAAGCACAAACTTAACCATGAAATCCTTCCATACATTTATCGAAAGTTTCAAACCAAGCTATCAATCCATTCTAACCCTCACCAAGGTATTTGTGTTTGCACTCAACACTCAAGTGTTTAAAGGGTATGTGTTTTCGCTCAAAAATCATCTTTGAATGCCAACTACCATATGCTTGCATCAGTGCACTAAATCTCCACCACGAATGTTCAAATGCACAACATAAATCATGAGGTCTTTTTCAAGGTTGTAATGGGGCCAAGGTATAGATAAGTAGGCGGGGATCATTATATGGCCATGTGGTGCTAAATCCGAGAACTAGAATCAACTAAAACCCAAATTACATCAATACTCACTCTCAAAACATCTTCCCAACTTGCTCTTCCCTTTCTTCCATTACTTTCTTTTAAGCACTTCTTTCTTTTCCTCAACTTTTGATTTTCTATCCACAAACCCAATTGAGATTCATTCTTTCTTTTCATTCTTCTCCCACAAGAAAACTTTGCAATTTATACATACAACTCATCTCAATCAACCTTTCAAACCAACTTTACTTAAAGATTTTTCACTAAACATTCCCAACATCCTTAAACTTCTTCAACACTTTTCATTTTGGACATTCCCTTCTATTACACCTTTCACACTTTCTCACAACCCCAAAGTACAACAAATAACCCACAAAATTCCCCTAGTCAAATCCTAATTCCCGGATGAGGGTCAAGCTTATTCGGCTAGGATCAATCTTTGTGGAGCTAATAAACAAGGCTAAGGCTAAAAAACAATGGGGCTACAAAAACAAAGGTATAATGTAGGGTGTATAAGGATATAAATGAGCTAAAGAAAATTTGCCTCAATCACTTTTACATCATGCATTCAAATCATATAATGTGGCCTCGAAAAAGAATCTAAACGCAAATTCTAGAGTTGAAACAATCAAAGTGATACACTCAAGAATTTCATGCAAAATTGGCATGTAAAGGCTCAAAATAAATATCACAAGGCAAATTTTTTGTTAGAACTTCATAACTAGCTCAAGTTCTCACTTTCATGCATACTCCTTCATAATTAAGCAATTCTTATTTAGAACTTTCGTCATAAACTTAACAAGTCATGGGATATGAAATCATGCTCACTATTTAAACAAGTGGTTCCAAGGGGAAAATGAATCCTAAATGCAAACAAACCATTTTTTTTTCAAATTTTATGCATTTTTCAAATTTTTAGTGGATTTTTCAAGCTTTTAATCAATGCATACAAATAAAAAGAAACATGCACATGCAACTACATGATCTAACTAAAATCAAGCTCTCATGATAAAATAAATAATCTCCTTCCCCCATGCTTAAACATTACTTTGTCTCCAAAGTAATAAAAACATAAGAGTAAAAGAAAACTAACCTTATCACAAGAACTCGTCCAACTCGGGAATCTACAGTGATGGTGGTGGTGGTGGTGGGTACCCCAGGTATGGCCGCTCAGGAGCTGGATATCCGGGATAAGGCTGATAAGCAAACGGCTGATAACCCTGCTCAGGCGTGTATGTATCCATCCTCTGATGCAAATACCGGGACTTCTCATCAACATAATCAAAACGGCTCGTCGCATAACCCCGGAAATGGTTGAAATCAGCCGTCATGCCATCCATACGAGTGTGCAATCCACTCACTTGAGTAGACAAGCCTCCCATCAACTCCACCAAATGGTTGTATTGGTGGGTAGTAATGTAGTTCCCCTGGCCTTATTGCTCAAACTCCTGAACTGGCGGCACTTCAGTGTCTTCATCATCACCATCCTCTTCATTATCCTCATCATCATCATCATCTACAATATCCTCAGGAGCAGCTTCAAACTCCTCATCCTCTTCTTCTTCATCCTCCACATCCATAGAAGCACTAGTCTCCTCAACCTGCCTCTTAGATTGCCTTCTCCTCTTTGTCCCTCCAATCACTTCTTGAACCGGTATATCACCATCTTGAGGGTAAATAAGCCATGTGTCAACATTTTACAGACCAGTTTCCAACTTCACCCTTTCTGGATTAGGCAACCTCATAGCAAAAGAGCTATTGCCAATCACCCAATAGTACCGGTTGTTCTTCACATATAACACTTTCATCTTGTTGAAGAAACACAAATTCATCGGAAGAGGATCAATCCGACCCACGCACTGCTCCAAATCAGTACCAAAGTGCTGGGCAAACTGGGTGATGATACCACCCACAATGATACGACCATTGCTTCTCCTAACCATGAGATCCATATTATACATCATGGCTGCACCCATGTTAATCTTTTGATCCTCCAGAATACCCCGAAGCAGGAAAATATCCTTCCTAGGGCAGTTGTTCTTGCCCTCTCCCCTGCATGTGATCGAGTGAGCAAAGAACCTCTGCACAACCCGAATAATCGGATGAGTAATACCCGATGCCTTCGTTCTAGAAGCCAAGTACTCAGTAGTCCCAAAAAGTCGGACCCACTGTTCATTGTTCATCCAAGTGGTCCTAGACTCCCATCTATCAACATTATCTTGGTGCCTGGTAAATCTGAAAAGCTTGTTGATATCGGTAAGAGTCATGCACCTGGTCACCCCTCCTAACTGAAAAATGCACCGTCCTTCATTAGCAAACCGGCCCTCTAAGATATGAGCCTCCAATGTGCTCAAGAACTCCAACACTAGGCTACGGTAAACTGGCAATCTCATACTCAACAATCCCAGCAAATTGTTTTTAAACTCAAACTTCCTCAATTCACTAGCCAAACCCAACTCCTTCATCAAATCCCAATCAATATATCTCGGAGCTTGGATTTCACGCTCCTTCAAATCATTAAACTGGTCTAGATGCTTCATGTCCCTGAATTGGATGCCAAAAGTCGTCGGTGTAATCTCATTGCTTGATGAAGAAGCTCTAGGTGGAGCATGGGATCGAGATGAAGAGGGCGCAATAGTTTGGGCCCTAGATGATGCCGCTCGGGTTTCCCTTTGAGGACGAGGAGGTCCCGATGAAGAGGCATTGGCCGGAGCCTTGGTACGACCCATGATCTAGTTGACCTACAAAACAATCAAAAACATCACAAGTAAACACAATTCGATTGCCCCGGCAAGAGCAATCTACCAAACAAGTAATAATAGACAATAATATCTCTCAAAACACTCTCTTCCCCCACTAACCTAGATTAATTAGCATGAAAATTAATCAATTTCAAAATTATGGAATTTTCAAGTTCTAAACATGAAACTAACTCATAATCATGCTAATATTGATGAATCTAAACTCAAATTGAAGAAATTTGACCTAAAAATCCCTTAAATTAAGGTTTTTATGAAAAACCTAATTTAGATAATTTTAGGTTGAGATCTTCAATTTTTGGATGAATTTTGAACAGAAGAGTGAGGAATCTTACTTGTTTGATGATTAGGAGTGCAAATCCGGGCTCGATTTGAAGTTTGGACTTGAATGGAAGCTTGAAGGTGGTATTTTAATGGAGGGGGAGAAGGGGAGCTGCTCGTTCGGCTGTAGGAGGAAGATAGAATGAATGGGAAGAATTGGGGATTTCGGGTTCAATGTGCTGAAAATTGCCCAGAGCGCGGTTTGGCACCGTTGAGAGCGCAGTCGCGCTCTCAGGGTTTTGCCCGCGCTCTGGCCGCAGAAACTCGGCCCTCCGGGGCGCGGTTTCGGCTTCATGGCGCGGGGGCACTCTTGGCTGGTTTAGTCGCGTTCTGGCCACAGAAATTCGGCCTCGATTTTCTCGGTCCCGGGCCATGAATGCAAGGTCGTCTTGGCTTCCTCGAACCGCGTGTACCTGTTTTCCGACTTTACCTACAACTAAGAAAAACAAAACAAACCGAAAACCACACAAAACCACACCAAAAACCAAACTGAATCTAGAAAACAAATAAAAACTAAAAACAAAGCTTGGGTTGCCTCCCAAGAAGCGCTTGTTTAACGTCATTAGCTTGACGCATTACCGCTCATGTGTTTGGCTCGTTCAAAACCGTTTCTTCAAGAATAGCATTGCTAAATTCTTCAAAATACGGCTTCAAACGCTGTCCATTCACTTTATGCACTGAATGAGTGGCTTCATCATAAATTTCCACCGTTCCATGAGGAAACGTCTTAGCTACTATGAACGACCCCGTCCATCTCGACCTTAGCTTTCCTGAAAAAGTTTAAGTCTAGATTGATATAACAAAACCTTATCACCTACCTTAAACATCAAATACCTCACAAAAGATAATTGAAGGTTGAGGCATTTCATCCCTTTGGGATATATTCCCGACCCTTTGGCATCGGTCACAGGATTTGCAAAAAGCATACGCATCCCGAAAGATGGTAGGCCAAAAGAATCCTGAATCCAACACTTTCCTAGCGGTTTTCCTAGCACTAAAGTGCCCCCCACAAGCATAAGAATGACAAAACGATAAAACTGAAGTTACCTCATTATCCGGAAGACAACGCCGAATTACCTGATCAGAACAATGTTTCCAAAGATATGGATCGTCCCTAACATAACACCGTGCTTCACTCTTGAGTTTATCCCTTTGGGCCTTGCTAAAGCTAGGAGGAAACACACTCGAAACGAGAAAATTAACCAAATGAGCATACCAAAGTTGAAGTACACATACCGAAAATAAGGTATCATCAGGAATTTCTTCTCTAATCGGTGTGACTTAAGCACATCGTTCCTCCTCATGAACTAAGCGACTAAGTTGATCCGCTACCATGTTTTCCGCCCCCTTTTTGTGTTTGATCTTAATGTTGAATTCATTCAACAACAAGATCCATCTAATTAACCTGGGCTTTGCCTCCTTCTTCGTCAACAAGTAATGAAGGGCTGCATGATCCGTGTAGACAATAACCTTTGTACCTAGAAAATAAGACCGAAACTTTTCCAAAGAAAAAACCACCGCAAAGAGCTCCTTCTCGGTAGTGTAATAATTTTTAAGTGATTCATTTAGAGTCATAGAAGCATAATGGATAACATGAGAAGCCTTACCAATCTTTTTACCCAAAACTGCTCCTACCGCATAGTCGCTTGCATCACACATCAGCTCAAACGGTAGGGACCAATCTGGGGGTTGAATTATTGGTGCAGTGGTGAGGCGAGTCTTCAACTTATCAAAAGCTCTTTTACAAGCTTCATTAAAGTCAAAGGTGACATCCTTCTTGAGTAACTCACAAAGGGGTGAAGCGATCTTGGAGAAGTCTTTAATGAACCTGCGGTAAAAACCTGCATGACAAAGAAAAGAGCGTACTTCCCGAACATTAGTAGGATAAGGCAAGGATTGAATTACTTCAACCTTTGTCTTATCAACCTCAACCCCTTTAGATGACACTATATGACCTAACACTATGCCCTGCTCTACCATAAAATGGCATTTTTCAGAATTAAGACAAAGGTTAGTATCCTCACAACGTTTTAGCACAAGTGTCAAGTGAGTTAAACAAGAATCAAAGTCATTGCCATGAACGGTAAAATCATCCATAAAGACTTCAATGAAGTTCTCTATGTACTAAGAGAATATACTGACCATACACCTTTGAAATGCTGTGGGTGCATTACATAGACCAGATGGCATTATTCGGTAAGGGAATGTGCCAAATGGGCAAGTAAATGTTGTCTTCTCTTGATCCTCGGGTGCAATTGCTATCTGAAAATAACCTGAATACCCATCCAAGAAATAATAGAAGGAACGATCCGCAAGTCGCTCAAGCATTTGGTCAATAAATGGTAAAGGAAAATGGTCTTTACGGGTTATCGTGTTGAGCTTTCGGTAATCGATGCATACACGCCACCCGGTTTAAATTCTTGTTGGAATGAGCTCACCATCTTGATTCTCCTTCACTGTGATTCCACCTTTCTTGGGAACGACCTGAGTAGGACTTACCCATTTGCTATCTGATATAGGAAAGATCATACCTGCTTGGAGAAGTTTTAGGACCTCCTTTTTCACAACTTCCATCATAGGCGGGTTCAACCTCCTTTGTGGTTGTCTTGACGGTTTTGCTTCATCCTCCAATAGGATTTTATGCATACATGTAGAGGGGCTTATTCCTCTAATGTCGTCAATAGTCCATCCTATAGCGGATTTATGCTCCTTTAAAACATCCAACAACCAGTTTTCTTGATCTTGAGTCAGCTTGTTTGAGATTATCACCGGTAAGGTATCTCCATCACCTAGGAAAGCGTACTTGAGGTGGTCCGGTAGTTGCTTAAGCTCTACCTTTTGGGCCTGCACAATAGAAGGAACAAGCTTCTCGCTTGGCAATGTTACTGGAATGGGCTTTGAGCCCGGTAGCAAGAGTGGTCGCTCATATTGAGCGTTCAACTCGGCTACAATTTCTTGCATATCATCATTCAGCATAAATTCCACTTCATCTTTATCAACCACAAAATTTTCAAGAGTAGATTGTAATTCATCATGATCATTAATGTCAAAGAAGTCTTGAACAAGAGTATCTAACACATCAATTGAACATAAGGAATGAACATCATAGGGAAATTTCATAGCATCATAGCTATTGTATTCCACTTTTTCCCCATCAAACTCCATGGTTAATGAACCACTACACACATCAATTTTAGGTTTGGCTGTTTTAAGGAATGGTTTACCTAAGAGAATAGGAGCTACATGCTTGTCATGTTCCATTTCAAGTACGTAAAAATCAGCAGGAAAAATCAACTTATCAACCATAACAAGCACATCTTCTATAATCCCCTTTGGGTAAACGTTAGACCTATCAGCCAGTTGAATGACTACACTTGTTGCATGCAATGGACCTAGCCCAAGAGACTCATAAATTGAATAAGGCAAAACATTGATAGAAGCACCTAAGTCTAGCATAGCCTTTTCAAATTTTGTCTCACCTATGATACAAGGGATAGTGAACATACCTCGATCCTCGCATTTTTGTGGCAGTCGTCTTTGGAAGACCGCTGAGATTTGCTCACTGACCTTGATCTTTTGCTTCCCTTTTTGTTGTTGATTCCGCTTGACCGTACATAACTCCTTCAAAAGGAGGTTGAGGTTGACCCTTGATTCGGTGCTTGAGTCTAAGGTTGAGGTTGAAAAGGAGGTCTAAAACATGGAGGTCCGTTTGGAGGTACATACTGTTGATTTTGATTTCCATACCTCAAGTTGTGATGATCCTTCCAGCCTGGATTGTACGTGGTTGAATAAGGATCATATGCTGGTCTTCTTGGCCCATAGCCTCCAAGTGCATTAACTTCCTCCTCTTGAGTATGAAGAGTAGGACAAGCATCTGTCTTATGAGTAACATCGGAGCAAAAACCGCAAGGCTTGACTTGCTGTTGTCCTTTCAACATGAATTGCCTGAACATTGACTTCAACTCATTCACCTCTTCATGTAAAGCTGTAGCATCGATAAAATGGGCTGCCTTCGCTGAAGCTCATTTGCTAAATTGACGAGAGCCTTCAGAAAGTTCTTGAAATAGATCAAAAGCTTCATCGGGAGTCTTGTTCAGGATGTTTCCTCCACAGGAAGCATTAACATGTCGGCGTTCTTCATCCAATAAGCCCTAATAAAGGTACATAACAAGATCCATCCGAGAATAACCATAATAGGGGCAGCTTGAGATTAGCTTTTTGAACCTCTCATAATACTCATAAAGCGATTCGTTCGGGAGCTGTTCAATGTTGCTAATGCTCTTTTTCATACTCGAGAGCTTTGTGACTGGGAAATACTTCTCAAGAAAGGCCTTTTTCAGTTCCTCCCAAGTCTCGATACTTCCAGGAGCCAGATAATAGAGCCAATCACTCGCTGCATCTTTCAAAGAGAACGAGAAAGCTCTCAGCTTGATTTGATCATCAGTGACTCCGTTTGGTTTCATGCTAGTGCAGACATCATGAAAATCCGATAGATGTTTGTTTGGATCTTCACCCGCCTTCCCATAGAATTGAGGAAGGAGGTGAATCAGCCCTGATTTCAGTTCAAATTGGACACCGTCAGGGAGTGCAGGTAGCTTCACCGCCAATCGTTGTTGGGCCAAATCAGGTGCAGTCAACTGTCTCAGTGTTTGAGCCATCTCTGTTATTTCAGGAACGCTATTAGAGTCAGAACCAGAATAAGAAGAAGAAGATGCCAGGTTGAACGGTAATTCGCGAGAGATCTCACGAGCTTGCCTGCGCAACCTAGAGATTGTCCTTTCGATTTCTGAATCAAATGCAACAAGAGATGGATTAGCAACACGGGTCTGAACCATGCAAGTGGTTCACACCCAAAAGAAATAAAAAGTAACACTAGATAAATACAAATAATTTGCCGAGTCCCCGACAACGTCGCCAAATTTGACGAGCACTTTTACGTCGCTATAAAAGCACTGTCAAAGAAAATTCCTAACTCCCTAACCTTAGCAAAGTGGAAGTAAGGGTCGAACCCACATAGACTCAGAATATTTGTATTTAAGTAATATTACTAAATTAAAGGGGAATTTTTTGTGATTATAAACTAAAAATCTAAGTAATTAAACCTAATTTAGACAAAGCAAGTAAAGTGATTTAAGATTCAAATATGGAGAAAAGCGTCCAACTAGTTTTGTATCCATTGCATACATGAGCTTTGATCCTCGATTATCCTTATTTCAATTTCCCTTGACTAATCTATTGTGAATTTATGAATTCAAGCTTAATGTGGTTGTTAATATACACCGTCTTTAACAACCTTTTAACCAATCAACCTAGAAAACCTTCTATGTCAAATTGATCATGCAATTAAGTTCAAAGCATTCAATAGAAACAATAATCATGAATTCCACCGTCTATTCATGAAGTCTTGTGAATGAATTCTCCGCCTTTGATTAACCTTATTCCACCGTCTATAAGTTTAATCAAAGGATTCATCCATGAATAATTGTTGAGGAGGGTTGATTGACAACAAATAAATTTATAGTCAAGACCCCGCTGAGTATAGGGGAGTCAGGATCGTTCCACAGGAAGCAAGGTTTGTTTATCTATCGACTCCTAAAAATTAAAACAAAAGCAAGCAAAACACACAAGCATCCTCGTTAACGAAGTTGTCAACCTCGTTAACGAACCACCGAGAATAAAAAAACCAAAATTAACGACCTAGATAGGTTCGGTACCGAGCCAACGAACTCAGTAACGAATATGTTCTTGTAAGAAAATCAAATAAAAACAAAGATCTAGGATAAGGGCTACCACAACATAGTCATGCATATAAACTTGTAAGAAGATAAGATCATGCCTTCAAATAGATAAATTCATCAACTTTCATTGACTTAGCAAGCAAATTAATCTACTTTCATAAACTAACTCACCCAATTGCTTGTTTCGGATCTAAAGCTTGAAACTTTCGTATTCAAACAATATCAACCTTCAAGTTTATAACTTTCTCTTTCAATCAAGTCAACAACTCAAATTAGCTCAACTTTCATCTTGGTATAAGCACAACAAACAATCTCAACAATAGATAAAAGGCATTCAACACACAATCTTACTCATAAAACATGCATAACTATGCCGGGTTTCAACCCCGACCCTAGATAAAAAGACTACTCACTAATCATGACTAAGAAACTAATAACTTTAATCAAAGAAAACATTGAAAACAAAACACTACTCAAATAAATAAGAAATATCGTCTTACAGAGATTCAGAAGAAACCGAAAAAACCGAAATACCGAATCAAACACACGACTAACGACCCCGGTAACTTTCGTCTACCAAGCTCCTTCGATCACGACTCCGATCCGTCCTTCTCTCTCTCGGCTCTCCTTCCTCCAAAATTCCGACCTTCTCTCTCTCGGCTCTCCTTCCTCCAAAATTCCCACCCTCTCTCTCTCGGCTCTCCTTCCTCCAAAATTCCGACCTTCTCTTCTATGCTAGATAGAAGGGTATTTATACTAAAAAGAGGCTAGAAACTAAAAAAAACTAAAAGATATAAACTTTCCTAAAAAGATAGAATCTATTCTAAAAGATAGAAATAAAATCTCAAAAGATAACAAGACCTAAAATACATAATTTAATAACCCTAAAATCATAAAAAGATACTCTACCGACACAGAAATAAATTCCCGCACAGGATCGGTGAGACATAAAATCAAACTCTCGAACACTTTCATCTTGTGGCCTCGTTAACGAGCCCTCACTACCTCGTTAACGAGCCTGGTCTTGGTTTTCTTCAACACTTCTCCTCCAAAAATTCGAACTTCAGCTTCTTCATCTCGTATTCCTCCATCTCTTATCATAGCTCTCCAAATTCAGCTCCAAACAACACCTTTTCCTTGCTAAAACCTAAAAAAAGACACAAAACGGAGTAGCTTCCATACTTTTCACAAAATACGCAAAACTATCCAAAAACACATAAAACTAAACCTAAATTTACCAAAACCAGTCCTAATAACCTAATAAAACCTATCAAAAACTATACTAAAAACACGAACATCAATAATCAAATTCCACCGTCTATTTAATTATTCTAGTTGTAATTCAACCTAGAAGTAAAATAGGTGATCAATCTTTTATAATCCTAAGCGAATCTAATCAATTAAGAACGGAGAGATTCAATCTAATCAAGGCAAATAGAAATAATTCAAATCTCACAAACGATCATGCATACAACTTCAACTAACTAGTTGGACATGAGAAAATTAGCAAGAAATTGTCATTGAAGAAAAATAAAACTTACAAGAGTCAAATTGATCTTCAATTGCAAAACTAGGGTTTTGTCTCCCTCAAATCTCCAAACTCAATCAAACTTAGAACATAAGAATAAGAGATAGCATAAAATCCAAATAAACTTAAAGAAAGTATTTATATTATGTCTAAAAATATCTAAAAGAAATATTAGAGTCGGTCCACAAGATCTCGCGGAAGCCCAAGTCATCGCCGCGTCAACGCGTCGGAGCGCGGTTTGGCACCCTCGAGATCGCGACCGCGCTCTGCCCGATTTCTCCCGCGCTGACGCCGCAGTAAGTTAGCTCCTCCAGCACGGTCTTGGCATTCGATCTGCGGTTTAGTCCCTTCGCTCTTATCTTGTAATTCTCGCCTCAGGTCTTCACTTCAATGCTTCCTATACATCGCGAGGTCCGGCCTAATCATTTATCCACCGTCTTCCACCTTCCGACCTACAATTATGCACAAAGACGCGTAGATTGCGAACTAAACGAAAATAAAACCTAAACTAAAACTTAGAACGAAATCCTAGCTAAAAATGCATAAAACGGGAATAAAAACATGCTCTAAAATCTATACCTATATGCTCTATCAACCGCAGGTGCATTGGTCAACCCAAATGGCATCACTACAAACTCGTAGTGGCCATAGCGGGTGCGGAAAGCTGTCTTCGGTATGTCCTCCTCGTTGATCCGGAGTTGATGATAACTTGATCTCAGGTCAATCTTTAAGAAGACTTTTTCACCTCGAAGATGGTCTAAGAGGTCGTCTATCCTTGGAAGCGGTTATTTGTTCTTTATGGTGACTTTGTTCAACTCTCTGTAGTCTATGCATAAACGGGAAGTCCCATCCCTCTTCTTTACAAAGAGTACAGGCGCTCCCCAAGGAAAAGCGCTCGGTCGGATGAAACCTTTCTCAAGCAGCTCTTCGAGCTGACTCTTGAGTTCTTTCATTTCATTAGGAGCCACCTTGTATGGTGCCTTGGAGATCGGCATGGTTCCTGGCTTGAGGCTCACTGAGAACTCGAATTCTCGTCGAGGAGGTAATCCGGGGAGTCTTTTGGGAAGACGTCGGGAAATTCCAAGGCTACAAGAATCTCTTGAATGTCCACGACCCTTTTCTCCGTCGGCTCGAGGTAGCAAAGATACCCGACACAGCCTTGTTGGAGTAGCTTCCCGGCCTTCATGGCGTTGATCACCTTTCCATTTTCTTCTTCTCATTTCCCTTGAACTTACATATGTGCTTCCCTCCAAAGTTGATGGTTACGGTTCGGGTGTAGAAATCGATTATCGCTCCATGAAGACACAACCAATCTCTTCTGAGAATGATGTCATAGGGATCCATTGGAATGCATATCAAGTTGGAGTTGAAGATTCCTCCTTGAATGCTTAAAGGAAAACTACCTAATTGTTTCGCCCCTATGATTCTTTCTCCGTTTGGAAGGTTCACGAAAAACGGTTAACACTCTTCTAGGTTATTTATTTCTAGGAGTTCTACACATTTCTCGAATATGAAAGAATGCAAAGCACCAGAATCAAAGAGTATGAAAACATCTTTAGAGCGGATATGGAGGGTACCTTGACAGATAGGCTCCTCCGGTTTGTCGGTGGTGCGCATTTCGTACAGCCGTTGTCCTTGTCCCTGAGGATGCTTTGGTCCCTTTCCCTTGTTGTGAGTTGTAGACTGGACCGATGCAGTTCTCGCTGTTCTGTTTGATGCTTGTGGGCGTTGAGAAATTGTATTAGAACGGGCTTGGCCTGACGGGTTCGTTGGTTGCTTACAGAATTGACGGAGATGTCTGTCCTTCCCATAGTTGAAGCATTTCTTGGGAGCTTTAGGACAGTTCCGGTTGAGGTGGCCTGGTTCTGTACGGTTGTGGCAGACAATCGGACATTTCTTTGATTCCGAGCTTTGGAAATATTTTGGCCCAGTTGACGTGGCCTTGTTCTTTCTCTTCTTAGACCATTGAGATCCTTGTGGGGATGCCGACCTCTTGAATCCACTATGACTGGAGTGGTGCGGTTTTCCTCCACCGAACTTTCTGTGCTCGGGGCCTTTGAGAGTTACTTCCATCCTATAGGCAGAATCCACATACTCCTCTAAAGTTTTGAAGGAGCGGTTCACCATCCAAGGTTTGATGGTGTCGCTCATCCAGCGGTGAAAGCGCTTGATCTTCTGCTGCTCTGTGGTGATTTCTTCCTCGGCGTACTGGAGAAGATGATTGAACTTTTTGGCGTGTTCGAGCACACTCAACCCATGGATCTTCGGAGAGTGGAGTTCGTCCAGCTTTTCATCTTTCATGGATTCAGAGAAGAATCGGCGCATCATTTTATCCTTGAACATAGCCCATCTCAAATCGGGGCGACTGGACATGCTAGAACTTTCCCACCATTCACCAGCTTCGTCTTTCAGCTTTAAAGCAGCCATGTGCACTTTGTCTGCTTCCGAGCAGTGCACATTCCTTAGCAGTCTCTCGACGTGGAAGAACCAGTATTGGATTCCTGAAGGGTCGCCTGTCCCATCATATGAGTCGGGCTTCATCGCGTTAAAAGATTTGATTCCCTCAACGAAGCTAACTTCCTTTTGCTTCTCGGGAATGACCTCTGCTGCTGGGACTCCTTCTTGTACTTCGTCTCGAACCTCGGTGTTTGTTGGGTTAGCTACCGCAGCAGGGATAGCTTCTTGTACCAGTTGGTGTATAAGAGTGCGTAAGGCTGCCACTGTACCCTCATCGAGTACAATTGGAGCCGCTGGTGCAGGAGGAGGGTTAACTCGAGGTCCGGCTCTGAACCCAGATTTCCTTTCATCATGTCCTTCCCTAGCGCCGCTGGGGTTGGCACGGCGACTGTTGGCTCTTATGTTGACCATCTGAAGGTTTTAAGTTGGTTTCATTTGTTAAATCAATAATATAAGTAAGAATTAGCGCGCAAGTTTTCAGAAGAGAAGGAGAAATTTTTATTAGAACTTGTTCATAAGAGCGAAATACAAGGCTTTATAACATAAGTCGTTACACTAAAGGACAGAAGGAAAAAAAACTATGCCGACTCGACTTTCTAAAGACAAAACGAAGTCGAGAGAAGTGGTCTATGCTCACTTCTTGGGAATGGAAAACTACAAGCTAGGGAAATCTAGATGCGGTCGGTGTACTTGTCAAGGAAGCCTTTCTCGGAGAGAGTCTCATCAATTATCCCGGTATCGTTGTTGAGAAGAAGATTGGCCTGCTCAATCCCCCTACGACAACGGTTTTCGCGGGCCTGTAGCTCAGCGATACAGATCCTATGCTGGATCCTCTCCTCTCGCTCCCTTTCTGTCTCATTGACCCATTCTTCCTTGTGACTCTGCAGCAAGCCGAAGTTCACCCTGCGGTTTCCGGCAGGCACGACACCGGGATGTGGTGGAGCATTTACCAGGGGTTGACGAGCTTGGCGGTTGGAGGATTCTCCTTCCATCCAATCGGAGAACTCCTCCATTTGTATCTCCTAGGGCGCTTGGCTCGCTCTCACGTACAGTGATGGTCGGCCGGTGGGTCCCTATGGTCGGTGATATCCGCTTTTTGGGCAGGTTTTTAGTGTCTAGATAGATTAGATTGAGTTGGTTTTCGTACTTGAGTTTTATGTTTTTTGGTCTTTTTGCTTTAGTTTTTGTATTTCCTTGAGATTCGGAAACTACGCATCTTTTATGTCGTTTTGTAGGAGTTTTGGAGCTTGAAAGAGAGTTTGGAGCATTGCAAGAGAAGGTGGACAAGCCATGAGGAGGGTTTGAAGTTGAGGAGCTAAGGAAGTAGGACTAAGATGAAGATTAAGCGCTCAAGTAAAGTCATTGAAGATCAAGTTTGATCTTGGAAAGAGATAGAGAAATTCGTTACAAGAACATAGGAAAAAGAATCGAGTCAAACAGAGTTGTAACGAATCCTCTATGAAAGTTTTACTCAAGGTTGTTCGAAGCGCTGAACAGGGTCGTGCTCGACCCAACCAGAAAACGAACTCCCAGGACCGACCCTATGAGGGTCGTGCACGACCCATTTTGGGTCGTGCGTGGCGCCGACTTCTTCCTTATTCCCAGTTCTTTAGGATTATTCTATCTTTTTATTTTACAAAGGTTGTTTTATCTTGTTTCCTAGTTAATTTAGGGCTCCTTTTCCACTATAAAAGGTGGTTAAACCCTTTGGTTTGTGGGGGGCTAGATTGGTTCCGCTTTTTATTCCGTCTTTTGTCAATTATGAGGAAGACTTGAAGAACAAGTTGGAGAATTTTGTAAGACTTCTTTTAGTTAAATTTGATTTTTGATTTGGATTGATCATGTCTTCGTTTTTCTTTGCTATGAGTGAGTAGTTTTCTTAGATTCTAGGGTTGGGTGAAAACCCAACACAATCATGCATGTCTAAAAATGTGAATTCATAATTTGAATGCTTGAAGATCATATCTATCTATCTTGAGCTTAATTTCTTTGCGACAGTTAAGGCATATCTTATGATTAACCTAAAAGCAAAAGTGTAAAGTTGATTGCTTGGTTAGTTCTAATAGGATTATTTACGAAAGTTGATATTCCTAGGTTGAAGGATAGATAGAAAGTTGTTTGATTTGCGAAAGTTGATTGAATAACTTGAATTGTTTGCGAAAGTTGACTTTTCTATGATCGTAATTGCATGATAATTGTGAGTTCTTGTTGAAAGCATGTGTGACTGTTGTTGTGGTAGCCCTAGCCCTAGGATTTGTCTTTTATATTGATTAAAAACTCATGTCTTTGCTTCGATCTCGACCCTAAAAGTCGTGCTCGGAACCCTTGCTTGTTTATGTGCTCGTGCGTGATTTTGTGCCCAGGACCGACCCTCCAAAGGTCGTGCACGACCCCCTTCAGTTCGGTCCTGGCTTTGTTTGCTTGTTATTTCTTTGGTTTTCGTAGTTATCGACTAATCTTTCAGCACTATTCTCATTCCCGTGGACGAACCTGACTCCACTATACTCAGCGGGGTCTTGAATATAAATTTATTTGTTCAAGAAACCCTTCAATAAATTGGCGCCGTTGCCGGGGAGTGAGCAATAGTGCCTAGTTTAGTAGATATTTGGGTTTGGGACTAGCCCTTACCCTTTTGTTGTTCTTTAATTTTGTTTTCTTTGTCTTTGTTTGCAGTGTATGCCATCTCGTTCTTCCCGGAGAACCTTTGAGATTGACTACAACAGCGAACCCGAGAGATCCTTCCACCGACGTTTGAGAGAAAAACGAGCAATGGCCGACACTGAGACTCTTGCTCAACAAATGGAGGAACTCCGCACTCAGATGCAGCGCTTGCAAGCGGAACGAGACGCTTCGGCTGCAGATGCACAACGATTTCAGGAGCAACTGAACGCTATCCCAAGGAATGCCTAGCAATACATGCACCCAGAATTGAGGGTGCCCAAATCGGCGATAGTTCTCTCGGAGATCGATCGCACTTTTGAGATTAAATCTCACTTCATATCCTTAATCAAGCGTTCTCAATATGAGTGGAAACCCACTGAATGTCCCATGGAGCATATTAAGAACTTTATTGATTTATGTGACACCATTGCTGCTGACAATGTCGCACTTGAATATGTTCTCTTGAAGGCTTTTAAGTGGTCTCTTACAAAAAAAGCTTTAAGTTGGTTGGAGAGCTTGCCACCAAGATCTATTACAACGTGGAGAGAGTTGCATGATTTATTCATGACCAAGTTCTTTCCATCAGCAAAAACAACAGAGCTTAGGAAGCGCATCACATCCTACCATCAACTTCCCAACGAGACGCTTGTGGAGACATCGGAACGGGTCCAAGAGCTTCTACGCCAATGCCCTACTCATGGGAAACCTCCCTATGTTCTCCAAGAGATCTTCTTTCAAGGCATTAATGCGGCTACCAAGGATCGCATTAACCTTCACACTGATTATGGGTTCATTGAGATGACCCCAGATGAGGCATGGGCGTTATTGAATAAGCTAACCAACTATGATGCCATGTACGGTACCCAACAAGTTAAGCCGACAGAGAGGAAGCTGTATGAACCACAATCCGATGTGGTTGATCGGGATGTGAAGTTCCAATTCATGCAAGATGAGATCAATCGTCTGAAAAAAGCAAGTAAGTTACTTTAAATCTACTCAATCTTGCCACGAATGCGGGTCTTCCGCCCATACTACTTCCAATTGCACTAACTTGCAGCAAGTGCGAGCCGCCGAGGCTTATGAGGAGGCGAACTTCATGAGAGGTTCCTATAGGAACCAAAACAACTATGCAGGGAGGAACAATGCTTAACCATCTTGGGGCAATCAAAATTACGGACCAATGCAAGGAGGCCAACCTCCTCAACAAGAGCAACGTCCCCTTCCATACCGTCCTCCGGGCTATCAAGAGCCACCATCATGGGTGCAAGGGCTGCAAGAAGGAATTAATGGATTCCAGGCCAGGATCAATGGAGTACGAGCCGAGATGAAAGGTGTTCATGCTAGGTTGGGAGAATTAGACTCATGGAGAAAGAACGTCGATTCCCAACTTGGACAACTAGCTACTCAAATCCCGAGACCTCATGGACAACTCCCGGGCCGCCCCGACAAGAATCCTAGAGGCCGACCAGGCGATGGTGAAGTCTGAGCCATGCACCTAAAGAGTGGCAAGGTGTTTCCCGAGCCACCCAAGCATAAGGAGGAGGAACAAGCCTCAGGACCGACCCCCTTAGGGTCGCGCATGACCCATTTAGGGTCGTGCAAGACCCCCTTAGGGTCGTGCGCAAGCCCCTCATGGGTCGTTCTTGAGGATGCTGATAATGAGGAAGAAGGGGCGACCGACCCAATCAGGGTCGAGCTCGACCACCCTTCACAAGGTAAGTCTTCTAACCCTTCTACTTCTATTCAATCCCGATCTAAGGTACTTCCTTTCCCTTCTAAGAAACCCAAGGACTCGA
Organism: Fallopia convolvulus; assembly: GCA_964016875.1. NCBI lineage: Eukaryota > Viridiplantae > Streptophyta > Magnoliopsida > Caryophyllales > Polygonaceae > Fallopia > Fallopia convolvulus. The sequence goes on from OZ024721.1 coordinate 12,937,880, forward strand.
CGGAAGGAAAGTTTAAGCGCTTTGTTAAGTTGCTTCAAGGCTTAAATCTTTCCATTCCTTTCGCTGAGGGTTTGAATGAAATGCCTGCTTATACTAAATTCTTGAAGGAGATTTTATCTAGGAAGCGATCAATGTCGGAACTAACAAATGAGGTAAGATTGTTGGAGCTTCCTGAGAAGCTAGGTGATCCAGGTAAGTTTGCAATTTCAATAGGTATTGGAACTCACCGTTTTAAAGCTTTATGTGATTTAGGTGCCAGTGCCAGTCTCCTACACTCTCTATTTGGTGTAAAGCCAATATGGGACCGCTGGAACTTGTCAATATGAATCTCTACATGGAAAATGGATCATGCGTCAAAGCCACTGGAGTCGTAGAGGATGTTCCTGTGCAAGTAGGAAAATTCTTTGTTCCCAACGACTTAATAGTGATGGAGATGCCAGAAGACCCTGTGGTGCCAATCATTCTTGGACGGCCATTCTTAGCTACCGTAGGGGCACGTGTAGATGTTAGAAAGGGACATCTCACCTTTGACATTGGGGAAGAGAAGGTCGAATTTCGCTTCAATACTGCCGCGAATAAGTTTGCTAAAAGCATCAACGAGGAGCGTACCGACCCCCCATGGTGGGTCGATACCGACCATTCTGTGAAGAATCACAACATTGCGGGTGAATTCCAACCCGTTAATGGGCTAGACAGGCACGATAACGAGGCATTCCTTGATCCATTAGGGTCGATAACGACCCATATACCCTCGGTAACGACCCCTCTTCAGAATAACAAAGGTAAGTCTCCTTGCTCTGATCTAATTGACTTTGGTCATGATCCTTTCTTTCATCCTTCTTCTACAACTCCTACTATTTAGCATACTATGAAAGAGTCGAAGCCTCCTTGGTTTTCGGATTTTTCTAACCCTAATGTAGGACTTCCAAGCATACTTGTGGATGATAGAGGACCGAATGTCCTAGAGAGAAGCTTTGAAGCTTTTCCATCTAAGTATGGGGTTTCCCATGATCTCGACAAAGCTGGATGGAAGCATCCCTGATCCGCCAAGGTAAGTCGTCAAGCTAATGACGTTAAACAAGCACTTACGGGAGGCAACCCGGTCTTTAGATTAGATTTTTATTAAATTTTAATTTTTAGATTAGATTTTTCTAACCTTCTTTAGACTAGGATAGAATACATTTGTTTGGGATGGAATTTTTGTGGGATTTTTGCACGGTCCTAAGCTTCAAATACGGGCTCAAAAAGACGAGAAAAGACGACTTTACATGCGGTGCAACTTTGGGTATTTTTCGAACACTTGCAGGGAGGTCGAGATCGACCCTATCTGGAGATTCCAAAAATATCCCTTCTCCATTGAGGTTCACCATGATGAGTTCCACCTCCTTCCAAGCTTCCAAGAGTTCTTTGTGAGTTTTCTTCTTCTTTTCTCTTTACTTTTCATATTATTTTCATGCATGAGGACATTACATGATTTAAGTATGGGGTAGGGGAAGAAGAAATCTTACATGTTTTACATAATTGATTCTTTTTGTTTTGGTTTGTTAGTTTGTTTTGTTATGAAAAAGCAGTTGAAAAAGATCAAAAAAATTGAAAAATTGAAAAAAAATCCAAAAAAATTGAAAATGTCGAAAAATCCAAAATTATTTGCTTCGTTGTTTTAGGATAGAAGAATGCTCCATCTTAGATTTCCTATGATGAGAACTAATTTTCATGCTTATCATATAATTCCTTTGGCATATTTGGATAATATAGCCCAAGTCTTGAGAAATTGCTTTTGATTGTGAAAATTGACTTGTGATGAAATTGATCATATGTGTCTTGAGTAGAAGTAGTTGCAATCCAACAAAATTTTTGCCTAGTGAGGAATTTTGAGCTTATAGGGAGAACATAAAAAAAATCCCTCTTCTTTATATGTGTGATTTTCTCTGTTTGTGCATTTATCTCTTGTCATTGATATGGTTATCTATTTCTTGAAGCCGCTATGAGTTTGATCATGAATGTTAATTATGATTAAGAACTTATTTTTCATAAGCCCTATTTAATCCATATCCACCCTTACATTATCCTCTTTTTGAAGCCAATTTGAGCCTTGAAGCCTTTTATTTTTAGCTCCACAAAATTATTTCCTAGCCGATATAAGTTTGACCCTAGCCGATATAACTTATATGTTGTGATGATTTTGTTGAGTGAGATGCATTGGTTCAAGTGTGGGGTAATATAGGTTGGGTATTTGTGAATCTTGCAGTATGTCATGTAAAAGGATTTTGGTTCCTTGAATGCACTAGCAAAGAAAGAAGGAAAAAAAAGAAATCGGCTGAACCTTCCCACAAAAAAAAGAAAATGACGATCATAAGGGAGGAAAAAAAAGAAAAAGAAAAAGTTGAATAGTGAATAATGTACATGATCCAAATTTCCTTAGTATTTGTAAGCAAAATTAAGTTGGGATAAATGGGTGAGTGAAAAGAAAAATGCATAAAGAAAAAAAATGAGTTTGGTTATCTTTTGAGTTTTTGCTAATGTGAGAGTTTTTAGGAGTCTTTGATTCCCGGATTTAGCACCACATGGCCAAAATAACTCCCTACCTAATGTCTTTACCAAGCCCCATTACAACCCGGCCGAATGGAGTCTTCTATGAAGATTTCATTGAGCCTAAGTTCTTATGATGATTGATGTGTTTTGACTTCTCTAGGTAGAGAGATTGGTGATATAAGTCTCAATGATAAAGTTGATGTTGCATAAAGATTGAGATGAGAGTTGAGAGAAAAACATTAATATCCCTTGTGAGGTTGGATTGTGATTGCCTACGCCTAAGACTCATGCATATGTGATGACGTTAAAATTACTTGTCTACTTTTTCACTTGTGTTTAAAATGTTTTGATAAAGGCTATGCTTGAAGATTGTGTTATTAGTTTTGATTTTGCAAGATTATTGCTTGAGGACAAGCAAGTCTAAGTATGGGGTATTTTGATATCCGCTTTTTGGGTAGGTTTTTAGTGTCTAGATACATTAGATTGAGTTGGTTTTCGTACTTGAGTTTTACGTTTTTTGGTCTTTTTGCTTTAGTTTTCGTATTTCCTTTAGATTCGGAAACTACGCATCTTTTATGTCGTTTTGTAGGAGTTTTGGAGCTTGAAAAAGAGTTTAGAGCGTTGCAAGAGAAGGTGGACAAGCCATGAGGAGGGTTTGAAGTTGAGGAGCTAGGGAAGTAGGACTAAGATGAAGATTAAGCGCTCAAGTAAAGTCATTGAATATCAAGTTTGATCTTGGAAAAAGATATAGAAATTCGTTACAAGATCATAGGAAAAAGAATCGAGTCAAACGGGGTTGTAACGAATCCTCTACGCAAGTTTTACTCAAGGTTGTTCGAAGTGCTGAACAGGGTCGTGCTCGACCCAACCAGAAAACTAACTCCCAGGTCCGACCCTATGAGGGTCGTGATATCTTGCATATAGGAGTAGTTTAGATGCATGTTTTATATATGTTTTAGCTAGTTTTAGGTTGGTTTTTATGAGTTTTTAGGTTTTTGTGTTGTCGGGTATTATGCGCTAGTTTGCTCGGTTTTGCAAGTTTTTAGGTTGAGGAGCAACAGCGGGGCGAGGTGTAGATTGACCATGGAGGTGGTGGACAAGCTAGAAGAGAGCAAGGAGATGCTAGGATGAAGATAGAAGCTTGAGAAGAGCCAAGACAAGAGAAGAGACAAATGCTCGGGATCGAGCCCGAGCAATCAAGCCGCGCATTTCCAACTGGAGAGCAATTGTGCGGGAAAGCACAATGCACGACCGCGCATTTGGGTCAAGCCGCGCAATCGGGAGTTCTACGCGGAGATTTCTTGGGCCGAAACTTTTGGGCTTTGTTTTTGGTTTTTGGGCTTAGCTTATATCATGTCCGAGTTTGTGTGTTAAGATATAATGTTTGAGGGATATTTTTAGAGACATATTTAAACCTTATGTTATTTTATTTTCTAAAAACTTTGATCAACTTTTGGAGGCTAGGGTTTTTCTCTCTTGAGGCAGACTTTGAAACCTTTGTAAGTTTTTCTTAATTTTAATTATTCATTGCTAAATCTATTGTGTTTGACTTGTTATTGAAATCATAGATTGCATAATATTGTGAGGTTTGATTGATTCTCAACAAATTGAATAGGTTTTATTCCATGTGCTTAATTGAATCAGAATTATTCTAGGATTTTGTTAGATTGATCACCTAATAGAGTTTCTAGGTTAATTTACAACTAATCTGACTGATGCCCGTTCGGGGTTGATTAGACAAAGTAACATCTATAATTGTTCAAACCCGTTCGGGCTATTCAATTGTAGAAGGGAATAAATCCACAAATAACTTAGATGTCTGTTTGCTCTAAGTGTTTGTTTCTATTGATAACTTGATTCGTAAAGTTGTCGTTTAATTGAATCTAGACGTTGTTTTAGGTTGTTAAATGATTAGGTTTGTTTAGATTGTTAGTTCTTTCAACTATTTATGAAGTTTGGGTCATAATCCTTAGTAGGAGTATAATCCAAAATAGGTTATTCAAGGGAATTGAGAATTAAGAGAATCAATGATCAATAAGCATATCTATGATGGATTTAACTAGTTGAACACACTTTTCTCATATTATTAAACTCAATCATATTTTCATTCATAGTTAGTTTTACGTTTGCATAGTAGTTTAGATAATCATTCATAAAACCCCCCTTTGGTTACTTGGCATACAAGTAAAAGCACAAATACACAAGTCTCTGTGGGATCGACCCTTACTTACCGCTCTACTAAGTTGGTTAAGTTAAGTTTCTTTGATAGTTATTAACGACCACTGAAAATATCTTATCAAATTTGGCGCCGTTGTCGGGGACTCGTCGCTATTTGTGTTCTTACTTTTGTGCTATTTTTGGGTGTGAACCTGTTATATGGTTCATACCCGTGCTACTAACTCTTCTCCACTGTTTTTTGATCCAGATATTGACAGGACACTCTTCAAGCTAAGGAAGGAAATCTGGAATCACTTTCAAGCCTTACCGTTCTTTCTTGAAGAATCTGACTCTGAATCTGAATCTGCTGAGATGGGTGACCAAACATTGAGACAGTTGACTGCACCAAATCTGGCACAACAACCGTTGGTGGTGCAATTCCCAGCTCTTACTGAGGGATTCAAGTTCGAGCTGAAATCTGGGTTGATTCACCTTTTGCCTTCATTCCATGGGCTTAGTGGTGAAGACCCCAACAAGCATCTTTTTGAATTTCATGATGTGTGCTCAAGCATGAAGCCTGCTGATGTGACTCACGACCAGATCGCACTGAGAGCCTTTCCTTTCTCTCTCAAGGATCAGGCTAAAGACTGGTTTTATTACTTGGCTCCGGGAAGTATTGATACATGGGCTAAGATGAAGCAAGCTTTTCTAGTGAAGTACTTGCCTGCTACAAGGCTCAATGTTCTGAAAAAGTGAATCAGTAATATTGAACAAGAAGCTAATGAGTCCTTGTACGAATACTATGAGAAATTCAAGAGGTTGATAGCCAGCTGTCCTTTCCATGGCTACACAGATCAAGACCTGATTTTATATCTTTTTAATAGCCTCTTGGATGATGAGAGAAGAATGGTTAATGCAGCTTGCCAAGGTAATATTCTCAACAAAACTCCTGCTGCTGCGTTTGAACTATTCACACAATTGTATGAGGGCACAAGACAGTTTAGAAAAGAGACTAGCTCGAAAGCTGCAAATTCTGTGGTGGCTAACTCAAGAATCCTAGATGAAGTCACCGAGCTGAAAAAATGATGAAGCAGCTTTTACAACAAGGTGGAAGACAATAGGTGAAATCCTGTGAAATTTGCGTTGATAACACGCATCCCACTGATGTTTGCCCTACACTTCAAGATCCAAACACTGAGGTGAATGCATTGGGAGGCTATGGACCACCTAGGCCGAGGTATGACCCTTTCTCCAACACCTACAATCCAGGTTGGAGGGATCATCCTAATCTGAGGTACGGAAATTCAAACAATCAACAGTTTAATCAGCAGGGTGGCCAAGCTCCATACAAACCACCTTTTCAATCCCGTCCTCAGGGGGCCAATCAGAATGTTATGTCTACTGAAGATATGATTCGGACTCTTGCACAAATTGTGACTACAATGCAAGGCTCAATGAGCCAATTTCAACAAGAGACCAAATCTAGCATCCACAATCTAGAGACTCAAGTCAGTCAAATTGCCAACGTTGTAGGCAAACTAGAAGCTAGAGATTCAAGTAAGTTGTTGTCTCAGACCGAGCTCAACCCAAAACAGAACGTTAATGCTATTACTTTGAGGAGTGGGCGAGAGCTTCAAGTAGAGCCCAAGTACGGGCACGTACCAATCAGAAGGGAAGTGACAGAAGAAGCCAAAGATGGAACAAAGGAGAAATTTGAACTGACAGACGGAACTCCAAGTAACTCGTTCGGAGACGAATTGCTTGGCTTGCCTGCTAAATGCGCGGCTAAGCAATTGTCAACCCACGCAATATCTTCTTAGTCGGGATTGCGCGGGGAAGCGACGGAAAGCGCGGCCGCGTAATTGCCAAACTGCGCAATGTCATCTCAGTCAGGAATGTGCGGCTTGGTTGCTGAAAGCGCATCCGCACATTTGGGGGATAACCCGAGCAATCTGGTCATTGTTGAGGATTCGTCTGAAACCCCTCTGAAGGCTTATGCACCTGTTCCACCCTTCCCAGAGGCACTAAAAGAGACTAGAAAGCTGGAGAACGACAAGGAATTGTTCGAGATGTTCAGCAAATGTGAGGTAAACATTCCTTTACTTAACTTGATTAAGAGCATCCTTAGATATGCTAAGTTTTTGAAATAATTGTGCACCATAAAGACAACTCAAAAGATAAAGGGGAAACAGAAGATCTCTGTGAGTGAGCATGTGTCAGCTGTGTTTCAAAGGCGTATGCCTCAAAAATCTGGTGACCCTGGCATGTTCACTATTCCCTGCATTATTGGTGAAACAAAAATCGATAAGGCTATGCTTGATCTAGGTGCTTCAATAAATGTTTTGCCTTACTCTGTGTACAAAATGCTTGAATTGGGTCCTCTACAAGAAATTGGCGTTGTTATACAGTTAGCTGATAGATCAAATGCTTACCCTAGAGGAATAGTTGCAGATGTGCTTGTGATGGTTGATAATCTGATATTTCCTGCTGAAATCTATGTCTTAGATATGGGCCATGATAAGCATGTTGCACCTATTTTGCTAGGTAGACCTTTTCTGAAAACAGCTAAAACTAAAATTGATGTATGTAGTGGTTCTCTGACTATGGAATTCAACGGGGAAAGGGTAGAGTATAATATTTATGAAGCAATGAAATACCCTCCCGAAGATTCCTCATTGTGCTTAATTGATGTGGTATAGCCACTTTCTCAAGAATTTTTCAATATGCATGAATCTGAAGCTTTAAGATCCACCTTGGAAAATGCTATTATGAATGATACTTCAGATTTGGATTTAAAGACTGACCTGCAGGAAGTGCTGGCAGAGTTGAATGCTCACTTTGAGCGTCCGCTTATGCCACTAGGCTCAAAGCCCATACCACTAAGCTTGCCAAGCGAGAAGCTTTTGCCATCTATTGTGTAGGCACCAGTAGTAGAATTGAAGCAACTTCCAAACCATCTCAAGTATGCTTTCTTAGATGAAGGGGACACTTTGTCGGTAATTATATCTAACAAGCTCACCAAGGAGCAAGAAGGAAGATTGGTGGCAGTTCTGAGGGAGCATAAGACGGCCATAGGATGGACCATTGCAGACATTAAAGGGATTAGTCCCACAACATGTATGCATCAGATTCTATTGGAAGATGAAGCTACACCGTCCAGACAGCCCCAAAGAAGGTTGAATCCCCCGATGATGGAGGTCGTAAAGAAGGAGGTGCTGAAGCTCCTTCAGGCAGGTATGATATTTCCTATTTCTGATAGTAAATGGGTCAGCCTAACTCAGATTGTCCCTAAAAAAGGTGGTATCACAGTGGTTGAGAATCACAAGGGTGATCTCATACCCACCAGAGTTCAGACCGGGTGGCAAGTGTGTATTGACTATCGCAAGCTGAATGCAGTAACCCGGAAGGACCATTTCCCATCACCTTTCATTGACCAAATGTTGGAACGCCTTGTCGGTCGTTCATTCTATTGTTTCTTGGATGGGTATTCTGGATATTTTCAGGTAGCCATAGCACCAGAGGACCAGGAGAAGACAACATTCACTTGTCCTTTTGGCACCTTTGCATACCGAAGGATGCCTTTTGGACTGTGCAATGCCCCAGCTACATTCCAACGGTGTATGGTTAGTATCTTTTCTGAGTACATAGAGAAATTTATTGAGGTATTTATGGACGATTTTACAGTCCATGGGAATGACTTTGATTCATGCTTAACTCATTTGACACTGGTGCTTAAAAGATGTGAAGATACTAATCTTGTTCTCAATTCTGAAAAATGTCATTTTATGGTAGAGCAAGGTATAGTATTCGGCCATGTAGTCTCTTCTAAGGGTATTGAGGTGGATAAGGCTAAGGTTGAAGTAATTCAATCTTTGCCTTATCCTACTAATGTGCGTGAAGTGCGTTCCTTTTTAGGCCATGCAGGGTTTTACCGCAGGTTTATTAGGGACTTCTCAAAAATCGCCTCCCCCTTATGTGAGTTGTTGAAGAAGGAAGTAGAATTTGAGTTTGGTGATGCATGCAAGACGGTGTTTGATGGGCTAAAACTCCGCCTCACCACAGTTCCCATTATTCAAGCCCCAAATTGGTCTCTCCCCTTTGAGATCATGTGTGATGCTAGTGACTATGCAGTGGGGGCTGTTTTGAGACAAAAGAAGGGCAAGGCATCTCATGTGATTCATTACGCCTCTATGACATTGAATGAGGCTCAGAGGAACTACTATACCACAGAGAAGGAGCTCCTAGTAGTTGTGTTTGCATTAGAGAAATTTCGCTCTTACTTGCTGGGAACAAGAGTGATTGTTTATGCAGATCATGCAACACTCCGCTATCTGTTGATGAAAAAGGAGGCTAAGCCCTGCTTAATCAGGTGGATCTTACTGTTGAGTGAGTTCAACATTGAGATCAAAGACAAAAAGGGGGCCGAGAATGTGGTTGCTGATCATTTGAGTCGTCTGGTGCTGGAAGAACAAAAGAGGCCAGCAAGTTCACCCATTAAGGAGGATTTTCCAGATGATACCGTGTTTGCTATTAAGGTTGTAAAACCTTGGTATGCACACTTGGTTAATTTCCTGGTTATGGGTGAGTTCCCACCAACTTTCACTAAAGCTCAAAAACATAAGTTAAGAAGTGAAGCAAGATACTACATCTGGGATGATCCATATTTGTGGAAACACTGCGCTGATCAGGTAATCTGACGATGTATCCCGGATAATGAGGTAACTTCAATCTTAACTTTTTGTCATAATTATGCATATGGGGGCCTTTTTAGTTCTAACAAAACAGCCAGGAAGGTATTGGATGCAGGATTTTACTGGCCAAGCATTTTTAGAGATGCTCATGGTTTTTGTAAATTCTGTGACCGATGCCAAAGGGTTGGGAATATGTCCCAAAGGAATGAAATGCCTCAATCTCCAATAATCTTTTGTGAAATTTTTGATGTATGGGCATTGACTTTATGGCTCCATTTCCCAACTCTTTTGGGAACTATTATATTTTACTTGCGGTGGAGTACGTTTCCAAATGGGTGGAAGCGAAGGCCACCAGGACTGACGACTCTAAAGTGGTGACAGATTTTTTGAAGACCAACATTTTTACTAGATTTGGAGTCCCTAGAGCTTTAGTTAGTGACAAGGGATCCCACTTCTGTAACAAAGAAAAAGTAGCATGTCACACACAGGGTTTCTATAGCTTACCATCCTCAGACAAATGGCCAAGCAGAGGTATCCAACAGAGAGATTAAGTCTATTCTAGAGAAGACTGTGGCACCAAACAGAAAGGACTGGAGTGTCAGGTTGGATGATGCACTATGGGCATACAGGACTGCTTATAAAACACCAATTGGAATGTCACCATTTCGTTTAGTGTTTGGCAAAGAATGTCATCTACCGGTGGAAATTCAACACAAGGCATATTGGGCGGTAAGAAAATGCAACATGCAGACCAATGGGGTGGGCGAATTCAGGAAACTTCAACTCCAAGAATTGGAAGAGATTAGGCTTGAGTCTTATGATAATGCATCAATCTATAAGGATAAGACGAAAGCCTGGCATGACAAGCATATTTGGAGGAAGAGTTTCAAGGTGGGTGACAAAGTCCTCTTATTTCATTCCCGTCTAAAGTTGTTCCCTGGGAAGCTGAGATCTCGATGGATGGGTCCATATGTGGTTGCTGGTGTTTATCCACACGGTGTTGTGGACATTTATGACAGTACCACACATGTCATGTCTAAAGTTAATGGGCAAAGACTGAAGCCATACTTTGAAGGATTCAACAGCGCCATCATAGAAGAAACGGCTCTACAAGAGCCAGAGCAAGATCCTTGATATCCTTTTACGTCAAGCTAAAGACGTTAAATAAGCGCTTCTTGGGAGGCAACCCAAGGTTTAGGATAGAATTGCTTTGTTTTTTGTTTTAAGTTTTACAGTTTTTGATTTTGTTTAGTTAGTTTTGGTAGAAATAATCCTCGGACTTACAGATAGCTCGGGCAAGCTTTGAATTACAGTAGCTAAAAACTCGGATTGGGGACTAAAATTGCGTGGTCAAGTAATTTGGAGCCAACCCGAGCAATACAAGCTCAGAAGCGATTGTGCGGCTTGGGTACTAAATGCGCGGCCGCCCCATCCAGCGCAATCTCAACTGAAGGGGTGTTACGCGGGATCGCAAATGCGCGGCCGCGCAACTTTGGCCAATCCCACGCAATTGGTCAATTTCAGCGAACCCAACTTTAATAAACCCGAGCCTTTCTTCTTCTTCCTCTCATTATTTCACATGCCGCCCCTCTACTCTCTCAAAACCCCATTGAATACCTCAAGCTCAAGCTCCATTCAAGCTCATTCAAGTCGGAATTTCGATCCCAATCAACCAAAGAACCTCTTATCAAGCGGGATTCAAGTAAGTTTCTCAAAATCTCCTCTAAAATTTCGGTTTCAATAGTTGAATCTAGATCTAGGTTTGGCTAGAAAAACCCGAAATTTACCCCTTTAGGCTCGGATTTAGGCTTAGGTCCTTCAGAAAAGTTCGTTTATTGCATGATTCTAGTCTAGGTTCGTGTTTTATTTGAGCTTTTTCTTCAAATCCAAATTTGACCTAGAATTTTGTTTAAATTTTGGTTAAATTGTTCTAGGTAGTGGGGGAAGAGAGTGTTTGAGAGCTTATCTGTGAAATATTGTTGTGGTTGTCCTTGCCGGGACAACATTATTGTGTTTGCTTGGTTTGTTTGTGGTGTTTGTGCAGATTAATTTGATTTTCAGAAAAATGGGTAGAAAGAGGAATAGAACTGAGGGAGCGTCGTCGTCCCGAGCTGCAAGTCAGGGTGTGCACCTAGTTCCCCCTGTTGTGGTGGGAGAGACCACCCAAGAGACTTACGGGCTTAGTCTCACAAAAAATAGCCATATAGTCTGGTTTGAGTTATTAAAGGATAGGTAGTGGACAGCAACTAGGTTTATTGATTGGAATCTGATGAATGAGCTCGGTCTAGCCCCTCTGTTGATCGAGATAGGGGCACATCTTGAGATGAGGGATTTATTAAAGCTGTGTGAACCCATTTTCAAGGGGTTAACATTTGAGTTTTTGAGCACTTTGTCCACCGACTTCAGAGGAGAAGGAGAGATCAAGTTCTGGATAGGAGGTATAAGGAGGAAGATGACCTTGAAAGAGGTCAACCATGTGTTTGGGTTCTTTCACTTTTTCGGTAGTGATGTAGTACTGAATGAGACTGGTGCTACATGGGCTGATAAGCATTTCTGGAGGTCCATTATCGGGAGATCCACATACAATCCTACCCGAGAAAAAGCCTCTCCCATCACTCACCCTGCCATTAGAGTCTTCCAGAGGTTTATTGCTTGTACGCTGAATGGGCGAGGTGAGGGTGGAAACAATTGCCCCAAGAAAGATGTCGCTGTGTTGGGTGCTTGTCTAAGGAGGAAGAAGCTGAATTTAGGTGCTATTGTCATGCACCATATGGCTCATGTTGGAAACAAGGGAGGAGGAGCTATCTGCATTGGTGGGATTGTGACCCATCTGGCCAAGCACTTTGGAGTTACTCTTGACAGGTTACAGGTTGACATTCCGCCCTTGGCAATAGATTTCACCATGCTTAAGAAGATGGGTGCTCTCTATAAGTACAGGAACTCTTAATTTTGGGTGATTGGGGATTCCAAGAGAGTAATGAAGCTTCCCAATGCGAGCCGAGTGAAGATTGGGAACAGTCCAGCTAACTAGTTTATTGAAGTTCGGGCTGGTGATCTAGATGTGAATGATGTCAAGGGCCCGATTAGGGGTAAAAAGAAGGCTCCAGTTGCTATTGAGGAGGAGTCTGATGAAGAGGAGATGGATGAGGATTTTATTATGGATGGAGAAGAAGTGGAAGAGTCTGCTGAGGATGAAGAAACTGATGAGCATGATGAGTTTGAGGAAGAAGATCAGCAGAGACAGTTTGATCCGTCTCTACCTGGTGGAGGTGGTCCCTAGTATTCTGATACGCAGTACAGTCAGATGATGGATATGATGAGACAGATGCAGCTAGACAACACTCAGCGCTACAATGATATGTCGTCTCATATGAATCAGAGCTTCCAAAGTATGAGGGGTTATGTGGATCAGAGGTTCACCGCTTACCAGACTCATCAGGATCAGCAGCTTGCTGCTTTTCAAGCCCGCCAGGATGAGCAGTTCAGACTGCTCAACACTAGACTTGATGGATGGAGTTCTGCGGGTTATCCACCTCACATGTCCTATCCTTAGTATGCTTTTCCCGATCCTCCATATCCTCAGTATCCGCCGTAGCAGCCACCTCCTACGGAGTATCCGTTGCCGCCGCCATCGGATTTTCCGCCCTACTAGCCGCCAGACAACTAGGTTTTGTGAGTTTTTCTCTTTCCTTACCTTTTTACTATACTTTGGGGACAAAGTATGTTTTAAGCATGGGGGAAGGGAATTACTTGGTTGCATTCAATATAGTTGCATTAGATTAGGTCATATTTGAAGTTTTTGCATGCATTGATTAAAATTTTAGAAAAATGAGAAAAAAAATTTAGAAAAATTTGAAAAATACAAAAATATTGCATTTAGGTTATTATTTCCCATTGTTTGATTCCTCTTGTTTCTCTAAGTTAAGTATAAATTCTAACCCATGATTTTCATGATTTGCTGAAGTTGATATGATATGAGCATGATCATTGATTATTTACCTTGATTATAGGATGGAGCATGTATTTAGCATTAGTATTTGATTTATTCTGAAGTTCTAGACAAAAATCAGCCTTGTGAGATTTTTGGTCTTTCATGATATATTTGTTCTCTAAATTTCTTGAGTGTATCACCATGATTATCTAGCTCTAGAACTTGCGTTAATACTATTTTTCAAGGCTGTTTTATATGATTGAATGCATGACATTAAAATGATTGAGGCAATGTTTCTTATAAGCCTATTATTTCCTTTCCTACCTTACAAGATCCATGTTCTTGACACCCCTATTTCTTATGAGCTTTAAGCCTGTTTTTATTAACTCCACAAAATGATTCCTAGCCTAATAAGCTTGACCCATAATCCGGGATTTAGGACTTTAGGTTGGTTGTGTTTTGTGTGAGTTTGATGTAAGTATGGGGGAATTTGAGAGAAAAGGTGGAAAAAGAGGAAATAAAACTCTTGTGTGAGCAAAGTGAAAAAAAAATGAAGATGAAAAGTTTGTGCAAAGCAAAAGAAAGAAAAATTGAGCTCAATTGTTAGTAGTCTTCATTAGTATGCAAGAAAAGAGTTGAAGAAGAGGCAAAGAAAAAAAAAGAAGCAAAGTGTTTAAATGTAGATGTAAGGAGTTGGTATAGTGGAAGTTGGGAAGTGTTGTAAGAGAAGAAAGTGTTGAATTTTGGGTTAGGATTAGTTCTTTATCCCAGATTTAGCACCACAGGCCAAATATGATCCCTTCCAAATTTCTCTTTACCTTGGCCTCATTACAAGCCTTAAAAAGACCTCTTTATTTTTTTTATGTATTTGATCCTTAACGGTGGAGATTTAGAACTCTGATGCAAGCATACGGTAGTCTAGTTTTCATGGTTGATTTTGAGTGAAACACATATCCTTATATACTTGAGAGTTTCAGTGCAAACACAATTACCTTGGTGAGGTCTAGAATGAATGAATGGTCTTTACTTGTTTCTTATCATAATGCATGTTGAGAAGTCTTGGTCGGGTTTTTAATTATGTGTGAAATGTTTGTTTCACTTGAGATGGATGTATGTTTGCATTTCTATGGTGTGATTTGGATTTATGTCTTGCTTGAGGACAAGCAAGGGTTAAGCATGGGGGAATTTGATAGCTTGCATATAGGAGTAGTTTAGATGCATGTTTTATATATGTTTTAGCTAGTTTTAGGTTAGTTTTTATGTAGTTTTTAGGTTTTTGTGTTGTCGGGTATTATGCGCTGGTTTGCTCGGTTTTGCAGGTTTTTAGGTTCAGGAGCAACAACGGGGTGAGGTGTAGATTGACCATGGTGGTGGTGGACAAGCTAGAAGAGAGCAAGGAGATGCTAGGATGAAGATAGAAGCTTGAGAAGAGCCAAGACAAGAGAAGAGACAAGTGCTCGGGACCGAGCCCGAGCAATCAAGCCGCGCATTTCCAACTGGAGAGCAATTGCGCGGGGAAGCACAATGCGCGGCCGCGCATTTGGGTCAAGCCGCACAATCGGGAGTTCTACGCGGAGATGTCTTGGGCCGAAACTTTTGGGCTTTGTTTTTGGTTTTTGGGCTTAGCTTATATCATGTCCGAGTTTGTGTGTTAAGATATATTGTTTGAGGGATATTTTTAGAGACATATTTAAACCTTATGTTATTTTATTTTCTAAAAACTTTGATCAATTTTTGGAGGCTAGGGTTTTTCTCTCTTGAGGCAGACTTTGAAACCTTTGTAAGTTTTTCTTAATTTTAATTATGCATTGCTAAATCTATTGTGTTTGACTTGCTATTGAAATCATAGATTGCATAACATTGTGAGGTTTGATTGATTCTCAACAACTTGAATAGGTTTTATTCCATGTGCTTAATTGAATCAGAATTATTCTAGGGTTTTGTTAGATTGATCACCTAATAGAGTGTCTAGGTTAATTTACAACTAATCTGACTGATGCCCGTTCGGGGTTGATTAGATAAAGTAGCATCTATAATTGTTTAAACCCGTTCGGGCTACTCAATTGTAGAAGGGAATAAATCCACAAATAACTTAGATGTCTGTTTGCTCTAAGTGTTTGTTTCTATTGATAACTTGATTCGTAAAGTTGTCGTTTAATTGAATCTAGACGTTGTTTTAGGTTGTCAAATGATTAGGATTGTTTAGACTGTTAGTTCTTTCAACTATTTATGAATTTTGGATCATAATCCTTAGTTGGAGTATAATCCACAATAGATTATTCAAGGGAATTGAAAATCAAGAGAATCAATGATCAATAAGCATATCTATGATGGATTTAACTAGTTGAACACACTTTTCTCATATTTCTTAAACTCAATCATATTTTCATTCATAGTTAGTTTTACTTTTGAATAGTACTTTAGATAATCATTCATAAAAACCGCCTTTGGTTACTTGGCATACAAGTAAAAGTACAAATACACAAGTCTCTGTGGGATCGACCCTTACTTACCGCTCTACTGAGTTGGTTAAGTTATGTTTCTTTGATAGGTATTAACGACCACTGAAAATACCTTATCAGGTCGTGCACGACCTATTTTGGGTCGTGCGTGGCGCCGACTTCTTCCTTATTCCGAGATCTTTAGGATTATTCTATCTTTTTATTTTAGGAAGGTTGTTTTATCTTGTTTCCTAGTTAATTTAGGGCTCCTTTTCCTCTATAAAAGGAGGATAAACCCTTTGGTTTGAGGGGGGCTAGATTGGTTCCGCTTTTTATTCCGTCTTTTGGCAATTAGGAGGAAGACTTGAAGAACAAGTTGGAGACTTTTGTAAGACTTCTTTTAGTTTAATTTGAGTTTTGATTTGGATGGACCATGTCTTTGTTTTTCTTTGCTATGAGTGAGTAGTTTTCTTAGATTCTAGGGTTGGGTGAAAACCCAACACAATCATGCATGTCTAAAATGTGAATTCATAATTTGAATGCTTGAAGATCATATCTATCTATTTTGTGCTTAATTCCTTTGCGATAGTTGAGGCATATCTTGTTATTAACCTAAAAGCGAAAGTGTAAAGTTGATTGCTTGGTTAGTTCTAATAGGATTATTTGCGAAAGTTGATATTCCTAGGTTGAAGGATAGATAGAAAGTTGTTTGATTTGCGAAAGTTGATTGAATAACTTGAATTGTTTGCGAAAGTGGACTTTTCTATGATCGTAATTGCATGATAATTATGAGTTCTTGTTGAAAGCATGTGTGATTGTTGTTGTGGTAGCCCTAGCCCTAGGATTTGTCTTTTATATTGATTAAAAACTCGTGTCTTTTCTTTGATCTCGACCCCAAAATTCGTGCTCGGAACCCTTGCTTGTTTGTGTGCTCGTGCGTGATTTTGTGCCCAGGACCGACCCTCCAAGGGTCGTGCACGACCCCCTTCAGTTTCGTCCTGGCGTTGTTTCCTTGTTATTTCTTTGGTTTTCGTAGTTATCGACTAATCTTTCAGAACTATTCTCATTCTCGTGGATGAACCTGACTCCGCAATACTCAGCGGGGTATTGAATATAAATTTATTTGTTGAAAAAACCCTTCAATAGTCGGGTTCCAAGGAACCTCTCCTTTGAGCGGTCGTGGTTGAGGGATCCGAGCCGAAGTCGCTACAGAAGCACATCGTCCTCATGGCACCAAAAGTCGATCAACGGCATGAGCCCCTCTGGCTCGGGTGCCCGTGGAGGTGAGACGACCTCCACTCTCGGGATCATGGGAGGTGGTGGTGCTTGTGGAGGTGGGACAAATTCCATCCTCGGGATCAAGGGAGGTGGTGGCGCTACCGGGTCAATGACTTCTCTGTCTGAGTCATCTTCCTTGGACTCATCGAACTCCTCGAACTCTTGGTTTTCTAGGTGCCAAGCATCCCATTCAGCCCGGGCACCCCACTCTAGCTCAAAGTCGTTACCTTCTTCTTCTCCAAGCTCGAAATTGAGGTTGGGAACAATTCCTCCTTCCTCTTCTGGTTAGTACTCGAGTACCAATTTCTCGTCCCCATCATCAGGATAATCTTCGGGCTGATAAACCGGTGCCATTTCCTCGTCCCCAGAAGGATAATTCTCGGGCTCGTACACCGGGGATGGGGCGGTGCAATCGGTTGTGCCTCATTGGGAAGGTCGGGGTCTTCCTCAAGATCCTCCTTAGAGTCCTCTTGTGGATCCTCCTCGGGATCTACTTTCATATCTTCCCCAGGGTGTGCCTCCTCGGGCTCGTAGAAGGGGTCATCTTGTGCATTTTCATATGGAAAGAACGGATTCGGAGCTTGAATCGCTTGGAGGGCCTCTTCGATTTGGTTCCTAAGGAGGGTGATTCGTCTTGTTTCTACCATGATCTGAGGAAAGGAAGGAAAGGAAGCGTTAATATAGAACATCCTTAGATTCTATAAGGTGAAGACATATTGAAGGAAGTTAAGACATTATTTATAAAGATTACATATAAAACGTTTATTTTAAGACTTTTCATTTTTTTGGCCCTATTAAGGAGTCTAAGCTTTTCGAACATGTTACATAAAAAAGAGTTTTCTATTTTACTAACACTTCTTCTAAGGTAAGAGTTAAGTCTACAAGTATGTTCTTAACGAAAATGTTTTGAGTTTAAAAGTTGAAGCACTTATACTATTTAAGTCTTTAAAAGGTAACAAGGAAGTTTATTAGGATAGTAGTTCTAGAACTAAGTATTTAGTATTAAAGTTTTTTAAATTTTTTAGAAATTTTCTATAAATGGAAGTTTCGGGTAGCGGAACGAAAAACTTAGGTTTCTAAAGTTCTCGATTTTCGAAAATTTTTGGTTTTAAAAGTTTTCGGTTTTAAAAACAAAAAACCTGGCTCTGATACCTAATAGCTTGCATATAGGAGTAGTTTAGATGCATGTTTTATATATGTTTATATAGATTTAGGTTGGTTTTTATGTAGTTTTTAGGTTTTTGTGTTGTCGGGTATTATGCGCTGGTTTGCTCGGTTTTGCAGGTTTTAGGTTCGGGAGCAATAGCGGGGCGAGATTTTGATTGACCATGGCGGTGGTGGACAAGCTAAAGGAAGCTAGGAGGTGTTGCAATGAAGATTGAAGAAGTAGGAATGAAGAGCCAAGAACAAGGAGAAAGCTCGAGATGCAAGCCGCGCAATCCCAACTGGAGCACAATTGCGCGGGATGGTATAAATACGCGGCCGCGCAATCCTGGATTTCACGCGGGCGATGTTTTGGGCCGAAGAGTTGGGCCAAGCTTGTGATTTTTGGGCTTTTATTGTGTCATCCGAGTAGTATGTTTAATATATAGTTATTGAGGGTTATTTTTAGAGGACATATATATACTTTATGTTACTTTTATTTTGGAATAACTTTTGTCAAACTTTGGAGGCTAGGGTTCTCTCTCTTGAGGCAGACTTTGAAATCTTTGTAAGTATATTTTCAATTTAGATATGAATTGCTAAATTCCTTTGTGTTTGGCTAGTTATTGAAATCATAGATTGCATAATATTGTGAGGTTTGATTGATTCTCATCAAATTGAATAGGTTTTATTCTCTGTGCTTAATTGAATCAGAATTATTCTAGGGTTTTGTTAGATTAGCTACTTAATAGAATTTCTAGGTTAATTTACAACTAATCTGATCAAGTCCGGTTCGGGCTTGATTAGATAAAGTAGAAACTATAAATGTTTAGACCCGTTCAGGCTATTCAATTGTAGAAGGGAATAAACCACAGATAACTTGATTAGCTGTTTGCGTTGAGTATTTGTTTCTATCAATATTTTGAACTTAAAGTTGTCGTTTAATTGAATCTAGATGTTGTTCTAGATTGTTAGATGATTAGGGTTGTTCAGACTGTTAGTTCTTTCAACTGAATATAAAGTTTTGGATAATAATCCATGGTAGATTATTCAAGGGAATTGAGAATCGAAAGAATCAATGATCAATAAGCATATCTATGACGGATGTAACTAGTTGAACACGCTTGTTTCTTATTTGATTTAAACCATCCTTTGCATTCATATTTACTTCTATTTTGCATAGTAGTTTAGAATTTACAATTACAAACCCCTCTTTAGGTTACTTAGCATACAAGTAATAACACATTTACAAGAGTCCTTGTGGGATCGACCCTTGCTTACCGCTCTACTGAGTTGGTTAAGTTAAGGTTTCTTTGATAGGTATTAACGACCACTGAAAATACCTCATCAAATACCATAATTGTAACACCCCTATTTTACAACATTGGGTATTACCGCCAGTGACCTCGGATTTTACCGTCCAAAGTCACCCAAGGCTTTTAGAATGATATTGAACAATTTAAAATGCGGAAATTAACATAATTCATAATATAAAAGGGTGCTCTCGAAAGAGACTTTTGTTCGTACAAACCTCCTTACATTGTTTAAAAAAATGATGTTTGATAACGAAACACATAAAAACTTGTTTTTGGGACATAAACAGAAATAAATCCAAAATGATACGGAAAATACATCTTGGTAAATCGTGCCCTTCCTTCGTCTTCACTTTACACATTGCTCGGGTTCCTAGGGTCTGACATAATTCGCGAGGGGCGAGAATATGCCAAGCAAACATGCGGAAAAGAAGAATTAGTCTAAGAGACTAAGCAAGCGGGAACAGAACTTCTCAAGGGTATTTCGGTAATTTAGCAATGTCGAGAGAGATATTATTGAGTTGTGTCTTAAGGTATGGCTTATTTATGTGGGTTTTAATGGTACGAAAGAAAGCGTATCTCGAGCGGAGATAGCTCGTTAATCAAGAGAAGAGCTACGAGATTGTAGACTTCTTTTTAGAATAGCAAGTATGTTCGGAACATTATTAATTCATACACGTTTGAAAAACCTCTCGCGCCCTGAGCGGACCGAGAGCCGGATCGATCATTCGAGACCGGTCCGATTTTTATGTCTTTTGAATGTGCATTGGCACTTATCTTATATCGTGACGAAAAGATATTGATTATGTTAATGATTTTTAAAGAGGGTGGGGGCTTGCATGGCTTGGACCACCAAGGGAAAACTCGGTTCCCGACACTTAGCTAGAGTGCCACTCATCCCTCCTTGCAATCGGAGCGGACATGGGTCATGACCCAGAAAGTTGTGCTTTAAGCGCAGAGACATACGACTTAGTAAGTTGTATAGAGGCATCGGGTTAATCTCACGCCCCTCACTAGTTCGTTCGAAACCGTTCTCTTAACGAGACCGTAAACAATCAAGGCCACAACCAAACTAGCATAATAGTCCTATCAAAATAATAAATATCGGAATATGATAACAGTGGGGTCATTATATCTAACAATCGGTATTCCTAGGTTCATTTATTAATGGCAAACAAGTTGTTCCCAACATCGAGAAATTTCACGGAATGAATATATAAGGCTACCAGGGGAAATTCCACTTGCCTTTGCTTTCACGAGAATAGACTAGCGAGATGACAGAAAGCGCTGATCACGACTCGGAACGAAATATCGACCTATCGACACGGAAATTCTAAGAGAATGAAATTCTAAATAAAATAATATCCTCTTATTTTTATAAATTCCACTTGTCTTTGCTTTGACATTCTCTTGTATACTTATTATAACAGAATGAAATTCTAAATTATTATAATAATAATTTAGGTGGGGCTAAATAAAATAATAATATTCCTTTATTATTATTTTAACTTTGTAATATCCTCTTATTCTTATAAAATCCTTATTCTTAATATTTAAACGTTTTCATTCTTGGAAACCAATAATATCCTTATTTAATTTATTAAAATATTCTTTTAATTTCACCTGTTATATTCTTAATATAAATAAGTAAGGACAACCTTATGAAAAACAAATTATATACTATTCAACCTAAAAAGGTATATTGAATTTATAATATTCTTAGGATTGTAAAAAGTCTATTATGTCCTTATTAAAATATCTCAACTTAGTGTTATTATAATATCACTTTATTTTCAATAATATCCATAATAATACTTAAAATATTATTTTCTCATCAAAGAATATTTTATTAAAACATGATCTTAATAAAAACCTTATTTAAATATGCAAACCATATTAAAATAGAGATAAAATATTATTAGACATTCCTTCTTAGTATTTCCATAAATAGAACTTTCTATATACTTTATAAAGTAAGCTTTCTATAAAGTTAGCATAACATTAAAATAATCTTAATTACCTTATTTACATATAGTCTCCCATATCTTTAGTTTATATAGATTATATGATCATGACTTAAACTCTTATTTTATACCCAAAAGCATATTTATATGATATCTTAGTTCAAACTATATCATCTTTCCTATTTTTTCAATATCTTTTCATGCAAGGCAACTTTTATAGCTTAGCAATATTACTATCATATTATATTTATTTATTATTACAACTACCATAGTTATTAAATAAAGCTTATATCTTTAAAATCTCTACACCTAGATATATGTCATACTAATATCTTATATAAATATATATATTCTTCTAACAAGGTATTATTTAATAATCAAAGCTATAAACTTTAGAAAAAAAATAACTTTATATAAAATATTTTTATGTGAGATGTTATTATGTCTTGCAACTTATGATATATATTAAATATTAAGTAGGATAGAGACTTACCAAATATGCTTATAATTTCTCTAATTGATTTAATTCTTTTCTTCAACTAACAAGATCTCAACTAATATTTTCTTATTAAAAATATTCTTGTATGCTAACAATAATAAGGAGACCTATTTATTTTATTAAAACAATTGAATAAAGTATTTTAATTGCAATTAAATAGAATTTGACCTTTTCTTCTACAGAAACTACGTTCTGTATACAGGGGAGAAGGTAGAGGAGGGGTGGTGCACACTAGGCTGGGACGGCGAGGCACGGGCGGCGCACAAAGGGTCTCGGCGGCGACCGGCGAAGCTCCGGTGGGGTTGGTGGTGGCCGGCGGTGCACAAGGGAGGAAGAAAGGGTTCTTTGGTGGAGCTTTGAATGGCTTCAATGGTGTTTTGAAGGGCAAAACTAAGACTTGAAAGGCTGATTTTTTGAACTAAAATTGAGAGCAATTGCTAAGAA
The DNA here is from genome assembly GCA_964016875.1 of Fallopia convolvulus. Classification (NCBI taxonomy): domain Eukaryota; kingdom Viridiplantae; phylum Streptophyta; class Magnoliopsida; order Caryophyllales; family Polygonaceae; genus Fallopia; species Fallopia convolvulus. The sequence goes on from OZ024721.1 coordinate 12,960,273, forward strand.
GAGAGGAGAAAAGATGTTGGTGTGAGTTTGAAGGAGAGTTTGAGCTCGTTTATATAGGCAAACATTGCAAGGTTGATGATCCATGGCTATGTCCATCAACCAATGGAGAAGGAGATGATTGGACTCCATTGGTGAGATGTGTGCTTGTTGTGGGTGATGAAAGATGATGCGAGAAGGGGAGTCTTGCAAGCAAGGGGAAAGGAAGGAGGAGACTCCATGGGCATGCAATGGTGGAATTCTCAATCAATGTCAAAATCAAATCAGACAAATGTCTGATGTCTCTAGGAAGAAGAAATTTGAGATAGTATAAAATAAAAGGATTGGGTAGTTGAATAGAAAGTTACAATGGCTTAGCAGATAATGGGAAGGGGCGTGTGATAGGGGTTGCAAGAGGTCTCGGGTTCGAGACCCGGCTCTTGCATCATTTTTATTTAATTTTTATTGTACTAATAATAGCTTAATGTACCCCTTTTTATTTAATAAAAAACGAAATTTATAATGCATTATTTTTATTTAAACGCTTTTATTTCTCCATAATCGTTACAATGCATTCTTGAATTTTATTTAATTAATTTACTTAAGGATCTCTTTTTAAAGAGAAAAGGGTTATAAAATTATATTAAGAATTCTCCTTTAAAAAGGGAAAAGATTAAAAAATTATATTATATTGGTTTTAAAGACCTTGGAATATTGCGGATATTACATATATATATAATTTCCATTATTTACTTACATTGTACATTTCTAGTCCATCTTTTTAATGATTTATGATGCATGAAATTAATTAAGATAACTGGGATTGAACGAGTTGGTGTGGTGATCATGTTGAAAGATGAGGCGTTTAATGTAATACCCGTCTGCATTTTTAGATCTGGAAAACGAGTATCTCGAATTACAAGCAATCGAGAGATCTTGACCCGCGTGTTAATTCGGGTTGGATTTAACTGTTTGTGATAATATTAGTATGCTTGACCGGAAGTGGAAATTAATTAACTTTATCTTGTCGGTTAATTTCCTTTGTTTCAAATCCTAATTTATTAAACAGCTTAGTTTAATTATCTATATAAACACCCTAGTATTAACCCTAAGCCTAACTAAATCACCTTCAAACTCCCGATTCCTTCAAACTCGCCCTTTGGGAACCCAAGAAAATGTCGGTGGTGAAGAATTCTTCCTCCCTGAGTTGCTCGTTCCGTCCTAAACTTATCTCTGTAGTTGTGGCAAAGGGGGGGAAGTGTTGCGGAGATAATAGAGGATATTTTTGATACAATTATAATGTTTTAATTAAAATTAACTTCCATGCGATTGAAAATGAAACCCCAATTTACTTTATTTTTTGTACTGAAGTGGGTACTTTTAATCTCTTTCGTCCATTTTTCTAATCCAACGCCCCTAAAATTTTCTCAAATAATACCCGAACCCCACTCTAGGATATTATATATCTTTTCATAGTAATTCTATGTCTAGATAAAATTTTATTTAGGATAATAATTTAGAATACTTGGAGCACAAGATAACTTGAGGCACAAGTATAATTATTGGACCTCTTGTATAAAAACACATTCAATTAATCCATGAAAGTAATAAGAGTCTTTCACTAAATAAAAAGTCTTACTACACTCTTGAAGTTCGAGAGAGAATGAAGGAAGAGGTGGTAATAGAGTCGTTAGAAATTAGGTTTTGGGAGAAAAAAAGATGGAGGATAAGGAACAATAGATATATATCCATGAAATAGAGTCGTGTGCGAACGCCCGCGTATGTGGGAAATGCGAAAGCCCCCTGGCCGTTCGATCGTATCACACGTACGATTGAGATTGCTGCTTATTTTTTAAAAAAAAACTGTAAAAAAACTAAACGCGCGACATAGAGCGTTTAGGAGACGCGCCTTTTATAAACTTCTTCATCTTCTCTTCTCTCGCCATTTCTCTCTCACTCATTTTTTAGTTTTTCCAGGTTCCGAAGCGGTTTAAAGCAGTTCAAGTGTGATCTAAACTGTGTCGTAGCGATTTCGAGCCTGATTGTCACCATTAACGACATTAGAAACCTCAATCTAGTTCTAAATGGAGAAGCAAACTTCATCTCAAGAGACTCAAGGTTGTTATCTCTCCTTTTAAATTTACTGAAACCCTAGGTTCCGAAGCGGTTGAGAATCAAGGTCTTCGTTTTATCGAGTGTATTCATTCTAAATGTTTAATTTCGTTTCGTTTTTTAGTGATTATTTTGAGTTGTTTGAAGGAGATTGTGTCGATTTTGGTGTTTTTGTCCTTTTCTGAATAAAAAAATGCATGAATCGTCACTTTCTATTTACTCGATTTTTGGGTCTTCCACTTGAATAAAATACAAATTATGTGTGCATGTTCGTATATGATGTTTATATCGAGGTTTTTGATGTTGAGTTTTGCAATAGGTGATTGTGCATTAGTTAGTTGCATGGAATGATTTGGTATACGTACGAGGGGGGAAGTGTAGTGATCTTGTTTGACTTTTCTTCATTTATTTGTGCATATTTGTTCATTCAAACTAGCATATCATTTGTTCATCAGAAATTATCATTTGTTCATAAGAAACTTGCATTTTTTCATCAGTAAATTGTATTTGTTCATTGGTAAGTTGCATTTGTTCATCGGAAACTTGCATTTGTTCATAAGAAACATTGCATTTATTCATCAGTAAATTGCATTTGTTCATCAGTAACTTGCATTTTGTTCATTCATTTGTGCATATTTGTTCATTCAAACTAGCATAGCATTTGTTCATCAGAAATTAGCATTTGTTCATAAGAAACTTGCATTTTGTTCATCGAAAACTTGCATTTGTTCATCAGTAAATTGCATTTGTTCATTGGTAACTTGCATTTGTTCATCGGAAACTTGCATTTGTTCATAAGAAACTTTGCATTTGTTCATCAGTAAATTGCATCGGTTCATCAGTAACTTGCATTTTGTTCATCGGTAACTTGCATTTGTTTCATCAGTAACTTGCATTTGTTCATCCAGGATCTATTAAACAACGTTCTGCAAATTATAAACAAGTAAAACATCTAAGGTTTGGTACAATGACAATCGGAGAAGATGAAATATGTGCTATTCGAAGAGGTTTATTGTTGTGTTTGATATGTTTTTTTTTTTGTTCCTTTAAAATAGATGGTTAAATATGTGTTTACACTGTCTTTTTTATCCCTTTTTTGTTATAGAAATAAGGAGCAAATCCGGATGTGATGCCTCTTCCATTGGCGAAAAGAATGTCAGAAGAAAATCAATGGCTACAAAGCCGGTTTCAAAAGCAATCGCGACTGAAGTGCCTGTATTGAGGCAAAAGCCGGCTGTTGAGTCTTCCCCATCAAATAAGAGACGTCGGCTCGACAAGGGTAAAAAGGTTCCCTCTGATGAATCCTCCGATGATGTTTTTCTTATTGATATGATCCCTAGAAAGGGAGTGAGTATAAATGAACCATCTGAGAGGAAGATGGATTCTACCGTTAGTGAATTACAAGTTGTCAGGAAGAAGAGGAAAGTTGATATTGTTGTCGCCAAAGGACAAGGTGGTGGGAAAAAGTCAAAAGCGAAGGTGCCATTGAGAGAGTTGAAGCGTGGGCACTTGTCGTTGAGTCACAGGAACTCTCCCAAGCTGCTTTGTGAAGTTATTGCTAGTTTTGAGGGGGGGGATCAAGTTTACTGCTCTTAAAGAGATGGGTTTTGAGCACCTCATACAGTGGGATGTGACTGATATACCTAGTAAGTTGTGCTACTATGTTGTTAGCTGTTTCGATCCTGCATCCTGTACATTGAAGATGGGTGATGGACCAGGTGTTAGGATAACACCGGAGCTTGTGCAATTCTACCTTGGTCTACCTCGTGGTCCAAGGATAATTTCTGTCCCGAAGACTGTCAAACATTCAGACTTGTACAATAGTTTTAGAGAACAGTTTGTGTTGTCTGAAATTGATGAGGTGACAGGGAAGAACAAATTGATGGAGTTTGAGAAGATTAAAATTGGGCATTTGAGTGCAGTGATCAAGGAGGCTGATAATGGTGGTGCTTTGTTTAGGAGGAACTTCATTATATTGTTCTACACGCTCTGTATAGAGAGCATTCAAAATGGTGGTGTAAATTTAAGGTTTTTGGATCATTTGGTTCACTTGGATAAGATAAGTGAGTACGATTGGTGTGCTCATCTTGTGGAGAAGTTGGTTGAGAATGTTGATTCATGGAGGAAAACAAACAATGGTTTTTTCAGAGGATCTATCATATTGTTGCTGGTATGATTGTTTAATTTGATCATTAATATCATTATTTTGTTCATTTATTTTTGCATATTTGTTCATTAATAAGACTAATTTTGTTCATTAATTTGTGTTTTATGACAGATTGTATATTGTGATTGCATGCTGATCTACCATCGACCTGAAACTCTAAGATCCTTCCCCGTTATCAAGCATTTCAACCATGATTACTTTATTGAGAGAGAGACTTTCGAGGTAAAGAAGGGTGGTTTTGGAAAAGGCTGGTTTCGAGGTTTGCCTGATTTTGTTTATCCCGGTGTTGATCACGGCAAGAATGAAGGGAAAGCCCCTGCTGCTGAACATATTGAAGAAGGAATTGATCTTGGTGATGGCGGTGATGTATGTGTTTTTGATTTTTGCATGTGTTTTTGCAGTATTGCGATCTATATTTATTTGTTCATTAAAACTGGCATATCATTTGTTCATCACAAACTAGCATTTGTTCATCAGTAACTAACATTTGTTCATCACAAACTAACATTTTTTCATCACAAACTAACATTTTTGTTCATATAATGTTGTGTCTTTTATGTACTTATATTGATTACTTCTTTTTGCAGTCATTTCTGAAAGAACATCTTGAGATGTCTATGGAGCTTGCATCATCTTTAAAAAAATATCTTGATCATGTGCAAAGAGCTCCTACTGAAATTGCCAGCCATGGACTTTTCACCAAGATCAACGAAGCTTTTGAGAAGCTATTGGGGTTGAAGGTTTCTTCATCATCATCCCAATCTGGCACCCAAGAAGACGCTGAATCTCCAAGCCAAAATTCATTATGGGAGGAAGCTACAAAGGTTTTGGATGAAATTGAGGCTGCAATGAAGGCAAAGAAGCGTTTTGAATTACCTTCTTTTGAACTGGGTGTGTTACCACCTACTCTGGATGATGATTGGGCTGGTGTTACAGACATTGGTAGGGAAAGCGTTTTGATGCAAGAAGACGAGGCCGGGAAGGTTGATGGAAAAAGGAAGAAGGATTTGAAGATTTCCTTTGTTTGTAAGGGATTAACTGATGAACAAATTAGAAAGAAGGTTGAGGAAGACCGTATAAGGATTGAAGAGGAAGAGAGGTTGAAAAAGGATGACGAGGACAAGAGGATAAGAGAAGTAGAAGAAAAGAGGAAGCAGGAAGAGGAAGAGTTGGAAGCCATAAGGAGGGAGGATGCTTTAATACAAGAGGAGGAGAAGAGAAAGAAAGAGGAGGAAGAGAAGAGGAAAACAGAAGAGGAGGAGAAGAGGAAGCGGGAAGAGGAGGAAGAGAAAAAGATAAAAGCAGCTGAGGAGGAAGAGAAGTTACAAAGAGAAGAGGAAGAAAAGAAAAAGTGGGAAGAGGAGGAAGAGAAAAGGCGTCTAGAAGAGGTTAAGAGGTTGAAAGATGAGGAAGAGAAGAAGAGGAACAAGGAACAGGAAGATAAGAAGAGAGAAGAAGAGGAGAAAGAGAAGAAGAGGATTGAGGAGTTTGAACAACAGAGAAGGCAGGAGGAGGTGAAGAAGAGGCAAGAGGAGAGGAAGAAGAGGAAAGAAGAAGAGGAAGAGAAGAGGAAGAAGGAATATGCTGAGGCGAAAAAGAAGATTGATGAAGAGAAGAGAAAGGAAGAGGAGAAAAAGAAGAAGAAACAGGAAAGGGATGCAGAATTGACGAGAATTGGAATGGAGTTGGAGAAGAAACAAGAGGAGTTAAATAAGATGAAGGAGGATGAAGCAAATAAGAAACTTGAATGAGAGCTGAACATGATTCAGGATGAGGTTTGTTCATTGATATTTCTGATTTGTTCATTACAAAATAACATTTGTTCATCACAAACTAACATTTGTTCATCAGAAACTTGAAATTGTTCATCACAAAACTAACATTTGTTCATCACAAACTAACATTTTTTCATCACAAACTAACAATTGTTCATCAGAAACTAGCAATTGTTCATCACAAACTAACATTTGTTCATTGGTTTGTTTACATTTGTAGATGAAGAATGAGGCGCAGGAGGTTGGTTCTAGTTCGATTGACACTCCCGTTGGTGTTAAACTTACTGGTGAGGATGTACTTGATAAAAGAATATCTAAGCCTTCTGATTATGTGAAGTCACCTTACATGGGAAGGAGTGTTGTTTTGACAGAAAAAGTATCTCCTGCGGCGAAGAAATTATTCGATTGGCTTATTGAAGACATTCCTGATCAAAGAGGGTAACAATGTGTAGAATAGTATAATTTTTTTTACATATTGCTATTTTTATACCTTTTCAAGTTGATTTTATTATGGAAATTGATCAATTTTTTTGTTTACATGTTTCTGATGTTTTTTGTAGTGTTAAAATCTTTAAGATGATGCATGTATCCGCTATGAAAAAGGATTTTGTTTCAATGGCGGTAAAATCTGAAGTGGAATCAAATGTCATTGGGCTTTGGAGTAGTTATCTCAATATTCAAGAGCAGTGGAAAAGTGACTCAAAACCCTTGAGGTTTTTTATGCATCCTGAGGATTTGGTAAGAAAAAGATTTTTTATATTCACATTGTCTTATTTTTATGACTTTTTATTTTTCTCAATCTAATTTATGCTTATATGTATTTTTGCAGGCCTTTCCACTGAAAAAGGATTTTAGTGATGAGGATGCGAAATTGTTTTTCACAAATGTTGTTCATGAAAGTCTTGAAAAATTCAAGTGGATTAATGTGCACAAGATTGGCCTTGTATGACATTTTTTGTTCATTGGTATTCTTTTATTTGTTCATCAGTACTAGTTATTTGTTCATAGGCATTAGTTATTTATTCATTATAAGGTTTCTTTCATGATTGTTTCTCTCTGCATTTTTTACAGTTTGTGTTTCCTATCTGTATCGAATCACATTACTATTGTATTGCGTTGAATGTGAGAGTGCCACGTTTCCACATAATTGATAACTCAATGACTGATGTGCCCTTGGAAGCAAAGTATGAGCATGTACCTGCTAGATTGGTGAGTTTTATGTTTTTTTTTTTGTAATATTTTGTTTTCATCATTTACACGTGTGTTTAATATTGATTGAGTTTTGTTTGTTTTATTTTTCTTATTTTTATAGAGAATGCTCTTTGTTGATCTTTTGAAGACTCTCAAGATGTATGCGAGGGCTTCTTTGTTCGAGGATGTGGATAGGGTTCCATATGAACGTCTTGAGATGAAATAGAGAGATACCAGAAACAAGACTGATTGTGGAATTTTTATGATGCGGCACATGGAAACATACTTTGGCAGCGGCTTGTCTGGTTGGGAGTGTGGACTCAATAAACATGATCAGCATCAACTTGATGACTTGAGGATAAGGTATTGTAATGAGTTGGTGTTGAGTCCATTGAATGAGCACAAGGCAACAGCTGAAAAGCTTGTACAAGAATTTGTCCCTCGTAAACCGACAGTCGCACCTCGTGCTCCTCTTACAAGGAAGGCAAAGAATAACAAGTGATGTATGGCTTGAATTGTTGGAAAACAGTTTTGTGAATGGATTTGTCTGTTTTTTGTATGGTTTATTTAGAATACAATTTATGGTGGCGTATGGCTTGAATGGTGCAGACATTTGGTTTTCTTTTTTTTTTTTTAGTTTTGCATTGTGAATGATGGTTATTGAACAGATTCTTTTTGTGTTATACAGTTTGATTTTAGAAAACAGTATTTTATTGTAATTTGTTCATCGATACCTTCGATTTGTTCATTCACACATTCGATTTGTTCATTCGCACATTCGATTTGTTCATCGATTGAGAATGAATTTTTTATTTTGAAGAATGAAAATGTGATTTGTCATTCAGGTTCTTTTTGTGTCAAGAGTAATTTTTCCAACAATACGTAAGATTTGTTCATCGATACATTCGATTTGTTCATCAACAAATTAGATTTGTTCATCATACATTCGATTTGATCATCGATTGAGAATGGTGTTTATATTTTGTTCATCAATAACTTGGATTTGTTCATCCATGAATTAGATTTGTTCATCAAAACATTAGGTTTTGTTCATTCATTTTTTGTTCATTACGTAGTAAATTTGTTCATTACTAACTGCTAATTGTTTATCGATACATTCGATTTATTCATCAACAAATTAGATTTGTGCATCATACATTCGATTTGATCATCGATTGAGAATGGTGTTTATATTTTGTTCATCAATAACTTGGATTTGTTCATCCATGAATTAGATTTGTTCATCAAAACATTAGGTTTTGTTCATTCATTTTTTGTTCATTACGTAATAAATTTGTTCATTACTAACTGCTAATTGTTCATCGAAAACCCAAATTTGTTCATTACGTAGTAAATTTGTTCATTAGTAACTGGTAATTGTTCATCCAAAACCCAAATTTGTTCATTGATAATGCGACAATTAAGAATACTATGCAACAATTATGTATCAGAAATCAATGATTAATGAGAGATCTAATTGGGAACATAGGTGCATGTCCTGTTGTTGTGTCCAAGCTTCTTGCATTTTGCACAAGTCCTTTGCTCCTTGTTTGCTTTCTTCATTGCCTTCTCTTTACCTCCCATAATACGCCCTTCTTTCTTCCTGCCTTTTGTCATTGCTCGTTCAGGAAGGTGCACCTCAATAACACTCGGTTTGCTTCCCAAGAATGTTTGGATTGAACTCTGCCTTGTTGATGTAGATGATTCTCCTTCCAATAAGCTCAGATATGTTTCCTTTTTTTCCTTCAAGAAACATATCAGCTCTTTGAGTTGTTTGGTGTTGTCCCCTATTGCATTAATGCAAGAATGTACCTTGCCCAATAAATCAGCAATCAACAGCTTCTTCTCATTCATGACATCACAGTGTTCAACTGTTGAACCTTCTATCTCAAAAGTAGGAGTCAGATTTGATGTCTTCGTCCATCTATTCTTGATGTACTTAGTTGGCACCTTCCTCAACCCAATGTTTTTGAATACGAAAAACATATGGCAGCATGGAATCCCGATATTGATGAACTTATTGCACGAGCAAATGAACTCTTCATTTTGAAGCTCATGTTTCACAACATGTACCTTCCCAAACTGCCCGTTGATGTGATACTCGTGGATGTTGTCTTCCTTGGACAAATTGCTTAGACCACATTCAAATACAGAAGCAACAATTTCTGTCTGGATGTCATAGAAGACATTTATGGTGTAAACAGATGCACAATGTTTCTCTAGATCCAATGGTGTCATTAGAGTGGGAGAGCTTGTTGACGTTTCAAAGTCTAACCTCTGCTTATTGTGCCTTTGGGAATCAAGTGCACTCTCAAACTGCATCATGAAGATAACTAGAGAAGATGTGGATCCAATGAAATGCGAGAAGAAAAAGTTCTGGCTTTCAGACCTTGAAGTTGTTCTAAGAAGCCCACCCATGTTTACATCATTGAAGTATGCAGGGATCCATAAGTGACGTAGCTCAAACATCAGCGGCAACCAAGTGTTTGACTCAAGTCCAAATTCAGCAATAATGGAATGCCAAGTCTCTTCAAAATCTTCCCGGCTAATTTCATTGCTCCAAACAAGCTTGTTGAACTTGCTTCTGAATTGATCATTGTTATACACATCATTTGTAACCTTTGACGGTACCTTGAACATGATATGCCACATGCAGAAACGATGCACAACCTTTTTAAAAACCTTTTCAATTGCCACTCTTACTGCAGGATCTTGATCACTGAGAATGACAAATGGTTCATTGCCCATCATCGCATCTTTGAATCTTTGGAATAGCCAGACATAAGACTCGATATCTTCTTTTAGAAGCAACCCAAATGCAAAAGTAATGCTCTTCCTGTTGTTGTCAACCCTTGTGAATGGTACAAACACCATTTCATACCTGAAAGTCACAGAATTAAATTTGTTCATCAATATATGTGATTTTGTTCATCAGTATGTACGATTTGTTCATCAAAAGAACTAATTTGTTCATTGTAAATTCGTGAAGGCAAATATTAATTTTGTGCATCAGTATATACGATTTGTTCATCAAAGGAATTAAATTTGTTCATCAGAAATAAACTTTTTTCATACCTGTTTGATTTGTATGTTGCATCACCTGAGACAACATCTCCAAAATATGAGAAGTTCTTCCTTGCAATAGGATCACACCAGAATAATTTGGTTAATTGATGTTGTTCATCAACATCGTATTCAAAGAAAAACGCGTCACATCTTTCTTTTTTCTTGAACAAGTTGTCAATAACCATTTGAGCATCACACCCAATCATGAAGGAGTTCAGATCTCTTTTAAAATTCTTGAAATCAATTATAGTTGCACCAATTCTTGCATATGAACCAACATACTCCTTGTAGACTTGGTATGACTTGCTTGTACCAATGTTTGCTCGTATGCAATTCATGATGAAATCTTGATCGAAGGAGGTCAGTTTCCTATTGCTTTTTGCAAAGTGTTTTTGTCCATCTTCAAACATAACATGGGTGTGACGCTCTTCAAATTTCTTAACAACATATCCGTTTCTTCCAGAAAGTCTCATAGCCAGTTTAGCAATGCAACCACACCTTTTGGTTACTCTTTTTCGCTTTTTCATTGTTCCTTGTTGTCCTTCTTCCTCATGATTCTCTTCATCATCTTCTTCATCATTATCTTCATCATCTTCTTTGTCTTCTTCTTTTCGAGTTGAGTTTTTAAATCCTGCCCTATTACACAACATGTATTTCCAAACTGTAGTGTTAGTTCCATCTGAAGACTTTGTAATTGTACCAGCACGTACTTGGAAACCACATGCATCTTGAATGCTTTGTAGAAATTTACTCCTTGTTCCCATGTTTTAAACAACATCCCCTCTTTAGGTCTTAAATTGTCATCACAAAATGGTTTGTAGTAATGTGTGTTTCCAGGCGAGATCACGATCTTTAATTCCTTTTTATCTTCTATTTTTCCTTCATTACAGGCAAAAGAAGCATGTAAATACGCAATTGTATACACTACATGTACTATTGATATTATTGAATAAATGCATGATATGTATGAACAAATCAGAGTTAGCCATGCACAAATGCATGATATGTATGAACAAATCAGAGTTAGTCATGCACAAATGCATGATATGTATGAACAAATCAGAGTTAGCCATGCACAAATGCATGATATGTATGAACAAATCAGAGTTAGCCATGCACAAATGCATGATATGTATGAACAAATCAGAGTTAGCCATGCACAAATGCATGATATGTATGAACAAAATTTGGATTTAACAAACGTGTAATATCAATGAACAAATCCGAGATATTTCTGAACAAATGTGAACTAATGTACAGTATTCTCAAATAAATCATAGCAATGCTCCTCAAAACCATAAAAATGGGAGTTTTCCTATTGGTAATGCTTAAACGTAAACAAATTTTGACGATATATGCAATGAAACTTTTCAAAATCGTGTTGTATTAGTTTTAATCAGGGAAAAAATCTGAACAAAGCTCTTTTTTTCGATGATCGTAAATCGTTGTGTTTAATCAGTGAAAAATTCATTTATTTACCTGGTTCCATTAATCGCAATGAGTCAGATCTTCAAATTTGTAAATCTGAACAAATCTCCTTTCGAAGATCGTAAATCGTTGTGTTCAAATCCTTTTTAGAAACTTTATTCTCGCAGAGGAAGAAAGATCTTTTAGTTACACGGACTGTTTTTTTTTGAAAAGAGAAAAAAAATTGCCTTTTCTTTCCGGTTAGCTTGGGCGACAAGTATGTTTGGAGCGTTTAGTTACACGCGCTGTTTTTTTTTTAATGAATTATTTGGACGCGCTTCGCGCGTCCAAATAATTCATGCTAGATCAACGGTGTAGATGCATTCTCTTTTTGCACCCTAGCGCCCATTCGCACGTGATCCGCTCTCTATATCCATAATCTAAGAAAATTTCATTAGTGTTTTGAATTGGTTATGAAACACATTCAAGACTTCCGGTTCCGGTTCCGGTTGCAAAACCGCGATCGCGGGATTGGAGTCGCGATCGCGGTTCCGGATTTTCACGGTGTAATTCCTTTTTTTAAGGGATAGAACCGGCGGTTCCGATCCGGTTCCGGTTCTTTTTCCGGTTCCGGTTTCGGAACCGCCGATTCTCTGGTTCCAAGGAACGTGGAACCGGGACCGGAACCGGCCAACCCCCAGTTCCGGTTCGGTTCCGATTCCGGTTCCGGAACCACCGGTTTTTTTCCGGTTCGGTTCCCCGGTTCCTTGGAACCGAACCCACCACTAACTCTAACCTCCAAGATATATTAACATTATTTTCCCAACAAATCTATTACTACTATATATTAACCCACGTTCAAAAGTATGCCCATGCCCTTAGCAAACACATTGACCAAACGAGCACAAAATTAAGATCTTTCTCCACTAACATAATCAAACATCTACCTAAAGAACTAGTTTAAAAAACTAATTAATTTTCACTACTTCAAACCGTTAGCTAGCAACACCATGTACGAAACCTTAGTTAGCTTAATATGCCCACTAACCTAATAAGTTCCATATTAAATTGCCACTTAAATTACAAGTGAACGAATAGCAACAATACGTACAACAATAATATAATAAGGCTTCGATTTTCAACCCTACCCCAAAAGCAACATCTTAGTCAAACATCCCCTGCAATTAACAAGTGAACGATACAAACACCAGTCCCCACCTTTACCCAGGCACCCCACTTACCCACCAAAACTAGAGCAGAATAATTAGCCCGTAACTTCCCAAACGGCGATCACTCCAGAAAACCGAAACAGAGGGAGGCAGGGCTTACAATTAACCGAGGACCGGCAGCGGTGAGAAGGTTCAAGACGAGGACAATACATTGGAGTCGCGGCGAGTCTTGGGAGAGTGGACCGAAAGGTCCGGTCTCCTTCCTCGGAGGCGGATCCGATTGAGAGGGAGGACCACTGCTCGCTTTGCCCGCGTACAGATCAGATATACTCGGGAGGAACTTATATTGATGAGACAACGCCGGCGAACAAGAATGAGCCTGCTAGTGGTCGGGCGAGTCATTTAGTCGCTCGACGGTGGTGAACGAACTCGACAGCGAATCGATAACTCCGCTGGCGGTGGCAGGAGCGACATCGAATCATGCAAACAAGGTGAGTTGAGGGGTGACTCGGGCAGGGCGACTGAGATCAACGGGGAGATCTCTCTCTCTCATGTGCATCGTGCGCGGCTGCCCCTCCATTAGGGTTTTTGTTCCCTCAACATCAAAATGAACGAGAAAGAGCTAAAGGGAAAGGAAAGAAAGAATTTCGGGCTGGCTCATTGGCTACCAAAGGGTTTTCTCTGCCCATTTTTCAAAATAAGACAAAGTTTGATGGGTTTTAGGCCCAATAGGAAAAAGAAGTAACAAGAGTTAGAACGCGAATTAAATATCGGATTTTTGAAGACTTGGGTATTACACTCCAGATTCCTTCAAACTCGCCCCATTGGGAACCTGAGAAAATGTCGTCGGTGAAGAATTCTTCCTCCCTGAGTTGGTCGTTTCGTCCTAAACTTATCTCTATAGTTGTGGGAAAGGGGGAAAGTGTTGCGGAGATAAGGAGGATATTTTTGAGACAATTATAATGTTTTAATTAAAATTAACTTTCGTGCGATTGAAATTGAAACCCCAATTTACTTGATTTTTGAGACAATTAACTTTCGTGCGATTGAAATAATACCCAAGCCCTACTCTAGGATATTATATATCTTTTCATATTAAATTGTATTTTTAGATATAATTTTATTTAAGAGAATAATTTAGAATGCTTGGAGCACAAGATAACTTGAGGCACAAATATAATTATTGGACCTCTTGTATAAAAACACATTCAATCAATCCATGAAATTAATAATAGTCTTTCACTAAATAAAATGTCTTACTACACTCTTGAAGTTCGAGAAAGAATGAAGGAGGAGGTGGTAATAGAGTCGTTGTAAATTAGGTTTTGGGAGAAAAAAGATAGAGGATAAGGAAGAATAGATATATATACAGAGTCTAAGAAAATTTCACTAGTGTTTTGAATTGGTTATGAAACTATTCATATGTTATTGTGTTTCTCTTCAACTCTAGCTATATCTCTATGTTGCTTATTTTCTATCTTGTTTCCCAAAGCATAATATTTAACGCCTCCGCTACCACCTTGAGTTTGAATGCGAATTGTGTGGTTTTAGAGATCTGTATAGTAACACGTGGAGTGTTTAATTAATAAAACATTTGCTTGTGAAAGAAAACATTCGTTTGACTTGTTGGTATAGTTTGATTTTCAGAAAGAAAATAGTATATGATTTTTAGAAATCAAATATTATGGTTTTGTATTTACATTTATTCTGTATTCATCCAAAATTTCAATTTCATATATATAGGGGCGCGCTCCAGTACAATACAAATTAAGGTGCAATGTGTGGTTAAAGAGGAGACGTTGGATCTCAATCAATCAACGGTGATTAATTAGGCAACATAATAAGAAAAATGGGAAAGAGGGGATTGAATTAATTCTTGCTGATTTAAATATGGGGATTTGATTTCAAATTTGGAAGTTGCTAATTTTAAGGGATTGTGAAATTAAATTAAAAAACCCACGTTTTTCTTTATATATGTCAGTTACATGAGTTTAGAGATTGATAAGAGTTAGAATATTTATAGAAAAATTAAATAATCGAATTTACAAATACAAAACCTCTGCAGATGAATTGAATATCTATTAGTCGACATTTGAAAAACTCAATATGATTGTTTGAATAATTATAGAATCGTATAATATTTATAGCCGATGTTTGAATAACACAGTTTGATTGTTTGAATAACTCAATTTGATTGTTAGAATAATTATAGAATCATAAAATATTTATAGTCGAGGTTTGAATAACTTAATATGATTGTTTGAATAACTCGGTTTAACACATGTGATAACACAAAACTTATTATTACATTTCATATATGGATACAATAATATCAATATGAATAACTAAATGAAAGTAGTTGAAAAACAACATTGTTCATCCTAAATAACTAAAGTTATTCAATGGTTTTCACTAGTACTATTGGAATGTATTGACATAAATAATGTATACTATTGAATGATAATTACAATGCTTATGAATTACAATTCTTTTTTGGACCGAGGTCAAATACATCAACATTATCATCATTTGGAACATGTTCCCTGGTGCAAAGTCTTTTAAATTGGACCTTGGTGCAATTTGACTTTTCTTCAATGTCCAATTGTTGATCATTACCACCTGTTCCATTTGAAAACTCGTTAAACACAAATGATAACACAAAAAGTATTCAATGCAATTACAATTCATATATGGATAGAATAATATCAACATGAATAACTAAATGAAAGTATTGAAAAACAACATTGTTCGTCCTGAATAACTAAACTTATTCAATGGTTTGCACTAATATTATTAGAATGTATTGATTATTGACATAAATAATTTATATTATTGAATAACAATTACCATGCTTTTGAAAAACAGTCTTTAATATTGTGAAAAAGTTGTGATTCTGTGTATTAAGTTATGCTATGAATAATAATTACACTGCTTATGAATAACAATGATGAATAATTTGAAAAATGTTTGAATTCTTCTATATTGTTATGCATCAGTCTGTGTAAAAACAATTAATAACTCATTACAATGAATTGAATAATTCTAATGCTACATGATTTAAGAAACAGTTTTATTTCTTTTGAATAACAAAATACATTCTTTTGAACAATAATGTTATGTGTAGATGAATAACAAGCCACACGCATATGAAAAACAAAATCCATCGTAATTAAAGATTGTCGAACGTGTCTACCTTAAAAATACCCACATGTAACAAGCTATTGAACCAAAATCATTAACAAACTATGAAGAAGAAGAATTGATATAATTTCATTCTAAATTCATCAAAAATTGACTAAATTCAAAAATAAAATATTGAACTAAAAACCTAACTTTAAATTTCTGCAATATGAACAAAAAACGAAAAATCATGATCGGAAATGATAATAATATCGAATTTTAGCGAAATATCAACTCAAACAGAAATATTCACTTACCAATTCGTGAAAAATAGACGAGAATTGAAGAGGATGTTCATGTCTTGCAAATCGCCATGAGAGAGAGTTCACCAAGAAAGAGAGAGCGAGAAAGGAACTAGAATAGGAGAGAGATATTATTGAGAGAATATTAATTGTACCTAAAATCAAGGATTTTGAATAATATATAGTAAGTGCAGAATTATTCTAGTGGAATATTCTATTATTCAATGTATCTCACCTACACACATATTTTACACCTATTTTTTTTAATCCTCACCCTTTATTTATCAAAATCTGACGGCTCTAGCTTGACCACACGATTTACTCTATGAGGGGTTTCCATTATTCTAGTGGAATATTATATATATATATATATATATGTTTCCATTATTTACTTACAATGTACATTTCTAGTCCATCTTTTTAATGATTTATGATGCATAAAATTAATTAAGATAACTGGGTTTGAACGAGTTGGTGTGGTGTAATGTTGGAAAATGAGGCGTTTAATGTAATACCAGTTTTCGTTTTTAGATCGGGAAAACGAGTTTCTTGAATTACAAGCAATCGAGAGATCTTGACCCTCGTGTTAATTCGGGTTGGATTTAAGGGTTTATGATAATATTAGTACACTTGACCGGAAGTGGAAATTAATCAACTTTACCTTGTTGGTTAATTTCCTTTGTTTCCAATCCTAATTTATTAAAGAACTTAGTTTAGTTATCTATGTAAACTAAGCCTAACTAAATCACCTTCAATCTCCCGATTCCTTCAAATTTGCACCTTTGGGAACTCGAGAAAATGTCGACAGTGAAGAATTCTTCCTCCCTGAGTTGGTATTTCCGTCCTAAACTTATCTCTGTAGTTGTGGGAAGGGGAGAGGGGGAAGTGTTGCGGAGATAACGGAGGATACTTTTGATATAATTATAATGTTTTAATTAAATTTAACTTACGTGCCATTGAAAATGAAACCCCAAGTTACTTGATTTTTTTTATTGAAGGGTGTCCTTTTAATCTTTTCCGTCCATTTTTTCTAATCCAATGCCCCTAAAATTTTCTCAAATAACACCCGAACCTACTCTTGGATATTATATATCTTTTCATATTAAATTATACTAGTATGTATTCAAGTACCTTGTATGAGTTTTTCTTAAATAAAATATTAATAATAAAATATTTTCAAATATATTTATTATCCGAGAAAAATAATTATGTAAATGCTTAAATATAAATTTTTGTTTTGATCTGCGTAAAAAGATAAGGCAATTTCACTATTAACATAAATATTCTAGAATTTTTATGATAGTATAAAAAAATATCCTAATGATCTTCCTCTATCATATTCAAAAATAAAAGATTGTTTAATAATGGGATTTTCTATCCTATATTCTAAAAACAAGGATAAGACCTTATCATATCCAAAAATAAAAGATTTTTTTTAAAAAAGGTGGTGTGGTCCAATCTAAAAGTGACATATGTCGTTTAATAACTTTTTTAACCTCCGCTTTATGTTATAGTTATGATTTTTAGATAAAATTTTATTTAGGAGAATAATTTAGAATGCTTGGAGCACAAGATAACTTGAGGCTGAAGTATAATTATTAGACCTCTTGTATAAAAACACATTCAATCAATCCATGAAAGTAATCAGAGTCTTTCACTAAATAAAAAGTCTTACTACACTCTTGAAGTTCGAGAGAGAATGAAGGAGGAGGTGGTAATAGAGTCGTTAGAAACTAGGTTTGGGAAAAAAAAAAGATGAAAGATAAGGAACAATAGATATGTATCCAGAGTCTAAGAAAATTTCACTAGTGTTTTGAATTGGTTATGAAACTATTCATATGTTATTGTGTTTATCTTCAAGTCTGGATATATCTCTATGTTGCTTATTCTCTATCTTATTTCCCAAAGCATAATTTTTAACGCCTCCGCTACCACCTTGAATTTAAATGTGAATTGATTTGGTTTTAGATATACGTATAGTAACACGTGGAGTGTTTAATTAATAAAACAACTGCTTGTGAAAGAAACATTCGTTTGACTTGTTGGTAAAGCTTGATTTTCAGAAAGAAAATAGTATATGATTTTTAGAAATCTAATATTATGGTTTATTTATTTCTATTTATTCTGTATTCGTCCAAAATTTCAGTTTCATATATATATATATATATATATATATATATATATATATATATATATATATGTCTTAGGATCAAGTAAAAAGCATTTTTACGGTAAATAAGGAGGAGCTACCACAATAGTTAGATTTAGAATAACCAAATGTAAGAATTTGCTGAAATTATGATTTAATAAAAACACAAAAATCTAGTAGCATAAATTTAGGGATAATGGGTAGTTTAAATTTGGAAAAAATATCAAGCAACGTGATAACGACTGGCTTACTGTTATTCCGTTAAGTTAATGCAATTCTGAATTACTGCAATGTTTTAAGAGCCTCCATTGTCGATCGATTTTTTTTAATGAAGAACAAGGATAATCTAATGAACGAAAATATAATATATAATGAACAATAATGAACTTTAGAAAGAACAACAACCTAAACAAGAAACCATAAATTAATTATACGCAACATTTAAAAATAAAATTTATATGAACAATAACATATTAACCAATGAACAACAATCTATTAAATAAAGAACAACATGATATATAATATGCTTGATGAACAAATGAATAGATGCAATATCATTGAACTCTATTCAAAGCATGAATGAACAATAAGAAGAAAGAGAGTAACAACGAAGTTCCATACACATAGAAAATCATGTTTAAAAACATGAACAAATATGTTCACGTACAAGAACAACCACATTAACATAGGTGAACAATCTCATTTATTTACAAGAACAACTCACACGATCAACTATATATACATACATGAACAACTATATATACATATATGAACAACTATATATACATACATGAACAACTAGGTTCATTCACGCGAACAACTACGGTTTAGCCATCTAACTACCCAAGTTGTTCTTCTGATTATATATAATTGTTCATTCATAAGTAAGTAGTTGTTCATTGTTTTTTTATTTATAGGTGTGGGATTGTAGTTGTTCATTCGAGAACACGTAGTTGTTCATTCGAGAACAAGTAGTTGTTCATTTGTGATATATTAGGTGTTCAATATGTACTATAGGAGAGAGAGTTTTTTCCATCAACGCTTATATATAGAAGCGATGAAAACTATATGAGAGAGAACGTAGATTGATTTTTTGCTTATATTAGAGAAATTGTTTTCCAAAAATAAATCAACCTTTATCCTAGAATTACACTATGTTTTTTTTTTTTTAAGAGATTTATTATTTCAAATCTTCACCATTAATTATATAAGATCAGACGCTTCTAATAGCTCCTCACTATTTACCGTAAGAAGTCTCCTTACTTGAACCCAACCCTATATATATATATATATATATATATATTTCTATTATTTACATTCAATGTACATTTCTAGTCCATCTTTTTAATGATTTATGATGCATAAAATTAATTAAGATAACTGGGATTGAACGAGTTGGTGTGGTGTAATGTTGGAAGATGAGGGGTTTAATGTAATACCCGTTTTCGTTTTTAGATCGGGAAAACGAGTTTCTTGAATTAAAAGCAATCGAGAGATCTTGACCCTCGTGTTAATTCGGGTTGGATTTAATGGTTTATGATAATATTAGTACGCTTGACCGGGAGTGGAAATTAATCAACTTTACCTTGTCGGTTAATTTCGTTTGTTTCCAATCCTAATTTATTAAGGAACTTAATTTAGTTATCTATATAAACACCCTAGTATTAACCCTAAGCCTAATAAATCACCTTCAAACTCCCAATTCCTTCAAATTTGCACCTTTGGGAACCCGAGAAAATATCGGCGGTGAAGAATTCTTCCTCCCTGAGTTGTCCTAAACTTATCTATGTAGTTGTGGGAAGGGGGGAAGTGTTGTGGAGATAAGGGAGGATATTTACTTGATTTTTTTATTGAAGGGTGTCCTTTTAATTTCTTCCGTCCATTTTTTCTAACCCAATGCCCCTAAAATTTTCTCAAATAACACCGAACCCTACTCTTGGGTATTATATCTTTTCATATTAAATTATACTAGTATGTATTCCCGTACAAGGTACGGGTTTTTCTTAAATAATGTAATAGTCGTGTTTTCATTTTGGTTGTTCATTCCCTTTTAAAGTGGGAAAACGACTTTCTTGTCTTGCAAGTAATCTTTCGACTCATTGTGCAAGTAACTCCAGAGTAGAGGAGCACTTATTTATATCTGTTAGATTTTATCTCTAAGCTCTTTTTATATGCATATGGACATAAATATATGCATATATATATTTTCCTTCTAATAAATCTAACTAGAGATATAGAGATATTTATATATTAGTTAAAAATAATAATAATAATAATAATAATAATAATAATAATAATAATAATAATAATAATAATAATAAATACATATATACCATCTAGCTATCCAATTCTCTTGTTAGTTAGTTGTCAAAATCAAGTTTATCATCTTAAGTTAACCCTAGTATTTATACGTCAATAATCTAATCGGGGCCATTCATCGCCTTATACCGCTTCGAAGCCACACGCCGCACCGAACTCGCTTTGTTCCTGGACCACCACGTGGACCACCAGCAGGAGACATCCGTGCCCATCCACACCAGATTGTGAGCATCGTATTTGTCCTACAATTGCCGGGTGAGTACGGTGTCTCATCTTTCTCGTCGACATCAGCAGGTCGTCACCGCCGATCGCCTCGTTCCTTTCCCTTCTTTTCTGTTCTGTCTCGCTAAACCTTGTCCCTCCCTCTATCAGTTTCAGTCAAATAAGGTCGACGCCGACATCGTTTTTCCCGCGTGATAAGCGGTGATCGTCATCGGTAAGAGCCGGTAAGCTTGTCCGACCCCTCGTTTCTTCTTCTTATCATTCATGGGGTAGATTACTATTCTGGTTGGGGCTGGGGAACGTTTGGATCATGGGGAGGGTGTGGTTTTCTTCTTGTGTTAAAATTCATATGATAAATCAGGTTACGTTCTAATTGGTAGAGCATGGTATTATATATATTAGAGCGATCAATTGTTACAACTAGGTTTTACATACTAAAATGCATAATTTGGTTTCCATTAAGATTATATATATACATAGGGGTTAGAAAATCATGTCTTAATCATCCCTTGATGTATATACGTAGATGGAGTTTTAATGTTTAGTTAAAAGTAGCTTAATTTATATATCAATATAGTTAAGTAAAGTAAAGGTCATACTGTACACTTGTATAATTATACTCTCGTGGCGGATATCATTTTTAAGTGCGTTGAGTCGTGTTTAGCTGGGAGTAGTTGGTGTCAATTGAAAGGGTTCGAGATTAGGTTGGTAGCTCCTTTATGCTTTGAGTCCTTTATGTTACTAAAACTTATCGTCATCATGCATGTTTAGGAGATCTTGGTTGTTCGGATTCCTAATACTCCGCGTTTTCCAGAAACTGTGTGCTTTAAGTAAGTCGTTTTTTACTTGCTCGGTACTTCTCTATCATGTTAGATCATATACCGTTATTGTAGGACGGGTTTTGTGAACTAGTCCTGAATACCTTTTTAAATTGTTTTGAATTTATTGGTGGGTTGTGTTTGTAAAATGGTTTTGAACGCATTTTATCGGAAAGAGATTTTTAAAACGATTTCTGTCTGTTGGTACCGTTTGCGACACGGCCCCATCTTAGCTGGCGTTGAGGAAGAGTTGTCTATGTATGGCCCGTGTGACAAGGAAACCGTGCCCCTTCAAAACGAAAAATATTCTCTATGTGTTTTGGCAAGTGCTCCAGTGGAGGCTTAGCCGGGGTTAGAAGGGAGATTGTGAAGTGGAGTGAGAGGGCCTGCCTCTGCACTCGGCGCGGTGTTGAGCTCCTTGGAGGTTGGAATGTGAGGTGGAGGAATTGCATTGTTGAAAGATTGTGTTTGTGAATGTGTATGTGGCTATGTGTGACTAACCAAAACTAATTTAGGTATTGGCCTTTGGAGATATGAGTGCGGTTGTGGACTTGGATGCTGACCTTAGAAATGTTATTCAAAACGTCTTGCAATTTCCGTATTCTTTCTAACTTGATAGATTAATAGCTGACCCTTTGGGGAATATTTTTCAGTTCCAGGTATGAACCAGGGAACCGTGCAGGAACCAAGGCCAGATGGCGGGGCGGAGCGGTGAAGAGTGCGTGTCATAGTAGGGTCGGGTTTACGTTAGTTTATTTATGACTTTCTAGGATGTTGGTTTTACTATTATGATGGAGTTAGTATTATTACTTGTCTTTGTTTCCTCGAATAAGTTATTGTTAGTAGTGATTCGTCGGATTTGAATATTTATGTTTTCGGGAATACATGCATAACTACGTTTTCTATGTTTTTATAAAATGAAAGGTTGGATGTTTTTATTAAGTTTTCTCGTCGTGCCCGCGTTGCAAGATCCTAAAGTGTAGTGGTCAACCTGGTAATGTCTACTTCTAAGTAGCGCTCTGTCGGAAGTCGGGGTGTTACAAATTGGTATCAGAGCCAGGTTGACAACAGGACACATGGAAATGACCAACGAGTGTACCCGACGTCCAACTTAAAACCAAAATCAGCCGGTGTTTTCAAAATGCTTTCACTGGGGTAGACATGTTGAATATAGGGGGGTAGGTGACACGTCGCGACTTCGCCCCATCAGCCGAAGGACCTCACGTAGAATAGTAAGAAATTATGTTATTAATAGGTTGCTTGAGTTTGATTGTGGGACTTTCTGTTATAGATGGACCCACCAACCAGAGCGGGAGTTGCTGAAGCCAGTGGAAGAGGCCGAGGAAGAGGCCACGGTAGAGGCCGAGGTAGGGGCCGTGGCAGGGGTAGAGGAGAGGTCCCTATGGTTGTTGAGCCAGAGGTACAACATAATGTTACTCACCAGGAGGAGGTTGCTGAGAGTCAGGATGTGGCTGCTTCTGATCAGTAGGGGTACAGTGCGTCTGTCGCTGGAGGGGTTCCCCCAACTAACGGGGCACAAGTGGGTGGAGGAGTGCCACCAGCAGGATTGGCCCCAGAGGTGAACGCTGCGATTCAGCTGTTGTTGCAGACCTTGATGTGTGTGGGAGCTGTACCTAATCTGAACGCAGTTGCGGGGCAACAAGGGCCTGAGAGGAGGGCACCAGGACCAGACTCTGTTTTGGCTGCCCAGTTAGGAGCAATGCCAGATTCGCGAGGACCAGTGATAGATGATCGTGTGGTCGAACCGAGGAGACAGTATATCGCGAGCCTCAGCCTGATAAGTGGCTCGCGGAGTTTAGGAAGTCTGGGGTGCCAAACTTTGCTAGATAAGTCTGCTCGCGGAGTTTAGGAAGACTCGCGGAGTTTAAGTGGCTCGCGAGCCTCAGCCTGATAAGTCTGCTTTGGCTTTTGCTATGGCCAGGACCCGACAGAGTCAGCTAGAGGTACATACCACGGGGAGCAAGAGGCAGAAGTTGTCTGCCTCGACAGAGCGTAGGAGAGATAGTCGTCCCGGCTCGTCTCAGCAGCAATGATCAGGGTTTCAGTCACAGGGTCGACAGGACCAGCGCCGTCAGAGTCAGTCCACTGGAGGGCTAAGAGAGTGCTTCAACTATGGAAGCACTGCTCATTTGAGGAGTCAGTGCCCGAAGCCAGTCAGGAGCTGCTTCACTTGTGGGAAGCTTGGCCATTTACAGCAGTACTGTAATGTTGGAGCACCCTCACAGGGATCTTCACCGAGAACAGTGAACCAGGTGCCTCGTCGTCAGCCTCAACAATTTCAACAGGCACTGAGTCAGGGCAGGGGTCGCGGAGCAGGAGTTAGTACTACGAGGGGCAATCAGCCTCGTATGTTTGAGATGAGGAGGGCTGATGCCTTACACGCACCGACTGCTACATGTACGATTTGGATTGAGTCTAGACCTGTTCATATACTGTTTGATACGGGTGCTACCCATTCTTTTATGTCTTGTGCTTGCATGGCTAGACTAGGACTGACTTGCACTAAGGGGGTGTCTTTTGTTGTGTGGCTACCTGACGGCAGTAAGGTGAGCGGGAATAAGGAGATTTTACAATGCCCTATTAGAATAGGGAATAGGGATTGGTATGTGGATTTCATAGTAATGCAGTTGTCGACGAATGATGACGTGATTCTAAGGATGGACTCGATGAGACACTACCGAGCAGTTTTGGATGCATACAGGGGTACAGTTACAGTGACAGCAGATGATGGAATCAGACATGTGTGTCATGTGTTAGAGCATGAGGGACCCGGATCGGTGATTAGTATGGTAAAGGCCGCCAAGTTGCTCAGTGATGGATGTGTAGGATATTGGTGTTATGTCCTACAAGGGGACAAGGAGAGACCGCACATTTAGGATATACCAGTAGTGTGCAAGTTTGAGGACGTTTTTCCCGAGGAGCTTCTAGGACTGCCTCATCAAAGAGAAGTAGACTTTAGTATTGAGTTGGAGCCGGGGACGAGACCAATTTTGAGAGCCCCATATCGCATGGCCCCGATGGAGATGTAGGAGCTGAAGGCACAATTGGAGGAGTTATTGGAGAAGGGGTATGTACGACCGAGTGCGTCGCCATGGGGAGCTCTAGTCCTATTTGTGAAGAAGAAGGATGGTTCTCTCCGTCTGTGTATCGACTACCGGGAGTTGAATCGAGTTACCATCAGGAACAAGTATTCGCTGCCACGTATTGATGATTTGTTAGATCAATTGCAGGGGGCTACTATGTTGAGGATTTGGGAAGAGGATATTCCCAAGACAGCGTTCCGAACGAGATATGGGCATTATGAGTTTGTAGTGATGCCGTTCGGACTGACGAATGCACCCACCGTATTTATGGAGCTGATGAACCGGGTCTTTATAGATTACTTGGACAGATTTGTAGTGGTGTTCATCGATGATATTCTGATCTACTCTAGAAATCAAGAGGAGCACGCCGAGCATCTTTGGCTGGTATTGGGAGTGTTGAGACAACATTAGTTATTTGCTAAGTTGTCCAAGTGTGATTTTTGGCTGCCTGAAGATACTTTTTTAGGTCACGTGGTGTCTGCCCAGGGGGTTATGGTGGACCCTTTGAAGATTGAGGTTGTAAAGGCCTGGGAGCCTCCGAATAATGTGAAGGAGGTGCGGAGTTTTCTAGGACTAGCAGGGTATTACAGAAGGTTTATGGAAGGGTTTTCTCGGATAGCCCAACCACTTACCAACTTGCTTAAGAAAACCACTCGTTTTGAGTGGAATGAAGCCTGTCAGCGGAGCTTTGATGAGCTGAAGGGGAGGTTGACTTTGGCTCCTATACTTGCTCTTCTTCAAGGGAACGAGGATTTTGTGATTTACAGTGACGCCTCCAAGGTAGGCCTAGGCTGTGTGCTGATGTAGAGGGACAAGGTAATTGCTTATGCCTCCAGACAGTTGAAACCGAACGAGCAAAATTACCCCACTCATGACTTAGAGTTGGAAGCTGTGGTACATGCTCTGAAGATTTGGCGTCATTACTTGTACGGGAGCACTTGCAAAGTGATGACAGATCATAAGAGCCTCAAGTACATCTTCACTCAGAGGGAGTTGAATATGAGACAGAGGAGATGGCTTGAGTTACTAAAGGACTACGACCTTGAGATCCTTTACCACCCAGGGAAAGCGAATGTGGTTGCTGATGCCCTTAGTAGGAAGACGCATCAGGAGCGTATGTTGGCTCATTTGACAGTTCAATCAGAGTTACAAAGAGAGCTGATGAGGTATGGTATTGAGATGCGGATTCAGCGTTACCAGGGCAGCCTGAGGGCCCTAGAGTGTCAACCGTCCTTGTTTGAGGAAGTGAGGTAGAAGCAGGAGAGTTGCCCGATGATTCAGGATCTGAGGCAGAGATTGAGCCGTGGAGAGGCACCCGACTTTGTGGAGAGAGCAGATGGTATTTTGTGTTTGTGTGGTCGGATTTGTGTGCCTCGAGATGCAGAGTTGAGGCAGAAGATTTTGCAGGAGGCCCATGCTACACCTTACTCAATCCACCCTGGGGCGAGTAAGATGTACAAGGATTTGCGATAGTTTTATTGGTGGGATGGCATGAAGTCGGGAGTAGCGAGTTTTGTCGCTAAGTGTCAAGTCTGCCAGCAGGTGAAGATCGAGCACAAAAGACCTGGAGGAATGCTTCAGTCACTCCCTATTCCAGAATGGAAATGGGAGGACATCTCCATGGATTTAGTCACAGGTTTGAGACTCAGCAGAGGCCATGATGCTATTTGGGTAGTGGTAGATAGACTGACGAAGACTGCTCGCTTTTTGCCTATCCGAGAGACATGGCAAGTGAACAAGCTAGTAGAGGTGTTTATCAGTCAGATAGTCAAACTACACGGAGTGCCTAAGACGATTGTGTCAGATCATGACGGGCGTTTTACTTCCAGATATTGGCAACAAGTACATGACGCACTGGGGACAAGATTGCAGTTCACGACTACTTACCACCCGCAGTCAGACGGCCAGACAGAGAGGATGATTCAGACCCTAGAGGACATGTTGAGGTCCTGCATGCTAGACTGGGGAGGTCAGTGGTCAGACCACTTGGCTTTGGTGGAGTTTGCCTATAATAATAGTTGGCACACTACAAGATTTTGAAGATTTAGCGACCATAATTTTGCGACCATCAAATATGGTCGCTAATTGGTGACCATATGGTCGCCAATGGTCGCTAATGTGGACGTCAAAACCGGCGAAAAAATAAGAAAACATATAACGACCATATGGTCGCTAATGTTGGCGACCACGTGGTCTCCGGAGCAACTTGGTCGCAATAAATAGCGCGGGCAAATTTCCCGCTTCATTTAGCGACCATATGGACGCTAAAAATAGCGTCCATATGGTCTCCATTTGTAGCTAACATATGGTCTCTATATTTAGCGTCCGACTCGACGCTGGAATGGCGGCGACCATATGGTCGCGACATATAGAGACCATATGGTCGCTGATGTGGACCATATGTTTTGGCGGGCAACATCAATTTTGGCAGGTGAAATCCCGCCAAAAATGCGACCACATGGTCGCTAAAAAAAGTATGTGGTAAAATCCGCGCCAATTCAGCATATATACCCAAATGTGTAAAAACCTCATTCTTATTCTGCCACCTTCATACGACCTCATACATATATATCTCTTTCCAAAAAAATCAGAGAAGAAAGAAACAATCATTCACAAAACTAAGTTGGTCATAGGACCAAATTACGTCAATTTTTCCGACAATTTCATCAAAGGTATGTAATTAAAACTTATTCGTCATATTTAATTCCGCCATGCTATCCATTTGTACACAAATGTTGTTTGTAAAAAGTATTCGTTCACCTAATTAGAAGAGATTCTGTTAAGTAATCGTTATATTCATATAGCATAGCAATCGGTTGTAGAAAGTTTTAGTTCACATAGGTTGTATATAGCGACCAACTGGACGCTATGCAACGACCAAATAGACGCTAATTGGCGTCCAAGTGGTCGCAAATATTATACAGCGTCCAGGTGGTCGCTAATCTGCGTCCATATGGTCGCCATATCCAGGATTATATGATGCAAAAGTCAATTAATTATAGTCTTATATTGAATTGCAGGAAGGAAAAATGCGTGAATGGATGTATGTGCGTCATATAGATGGGTTTTTGAACAACAAGTTTTGGCTAGCGTTCAGCAATTTATTGACTTCTGCAAAGCTATGCCGACATATGACCCATCCGAATTAAGGTGTCCGTGTCGGAGGTGCAAGAATAGGAAACTGATTCCTGTAGATGATGTGCATTATCACATTGTTAAGGATGGGTTTGTTCCGAACTATTACCATTGGGTTTCGCACGGAGAGACTGATGAAACGTTCGCTGCCTTGTTGGCAAAGTCTAGACAGTATGAAGGCTGTAGCAGTATTGATCCAGCACAACCAGTATCTAGGAATGATAATCGAATGGAGCAGATGGTGTATGATGGCTTTAATGCCCAAAGTCAGTACACTACTGATGATCCCGTGCAGAATGAGGGTATAAGGCATGAGCAGGGGGGTCAATATTATCATGAAGCACCCAATCCCGATGCACAGCGTATGTACGACATGTTGTCCGCTGCAAATAGGACGTTGTGGCCTGGATGTGATATGACCCAGTTGGAGGCGGCAACGGAGCTACTTAGCATAAAGTCAAAGCTAAGGATGACGGAGCGTGGATACGACATGATCTCGGATTTCTGCGGACGCGTTTCACACCGGGAGACCACATTCCCAGGCACGTTTTACGACACGAAAAAACTGGTCGAGGGACTCGGGCTTCCGTACGAGGCCATTGATTGTTGCCCAAACTCTTGCATGATATATTGGGGTGCAGATGCAGAATACGTGGCCTGCAAGATCTGTGAGTATCCTAGATTGAGGCAAGGCAAGTCAAAGCTCATTCCCTATTCTCGTATGTTTTACTTGCCAATAACTCCACTGTTGCAGAGGTTGTACGCATCTGTGGTGATTGCCGAGCACATGAGATGGCATGCAGAGCATGCACAAGATGGGGTGATGAGACATCCGTCTGATGCAGAGGAATGGAGGCACTTCAATGCTGCGTGGCCAGATTTCGCAACGGAAACGCGAAATGTCAGACTAGGCTTGTGCACGGATGGTTTCAATCCGTTCGGGGCGTTAGGGCGCCAATACTCATGTTGGCCTGTGATTCTGACATCCTATAACCTTGCGCCGTCAATGTGTATGTGAGAAGAGGTTATGTTTTTGACGGTTATTGTTCTTGGACCGAAGAGTCCGAAGAAAAAGTTGGACGTGTATTTGCAGCCGTTGATAGCCGAGCTGAAGAATTTGTGGCATAATGGAGCGTGCACATATGATGCATGGAGGAAGAAAAATTTGGTCTTGTGTGCAGCTATAATATGGACTATCAGTGACTTTCCGGTATATTCGATGTTGTCAGGTATGTTGTTCTAGACTCAGCTTAATTAATGTCAAGTATATTATATTTATTCATGCATATATCATGAAGCCGTTAAATTTAATGTGTTGTACCAAATATATGTTTGTGTAGGTTAGAGTACTCCGTGACGGATACGAGATATTAGACGAGATCTGTTATGGGTTTGATGAAGATAACTGAAGTGGGAGCCGAACAACATAATAAGACGATCAGTAGAGGATCGGGTTGGAAGAAGAAAAGCATTTTTTGGGACCTATCTTATTGGCCTAGTCTGTTGGTAAGACATAATTTAGAAGTCATGCACATTGAAAAGAATTTCTTTGATAATGTTTTCTTCACCATTCTCGATGTTCCGGGGAAGTCGAAAGACAAGTGGTCGGCTAGAAAGGACCTAAGGGAATTGTGCAAGCGTCCGGAGTTGGAACTTGACGAGGAGGAAAATAGATACCCAAAGGCATGCTATGCACTAGATCGTAATGAAAAACAAGTGCTTCTTGAGTGGTTGAGATTCGTAAAATTTCCGGATGGCTACGTGTCCAACTTGAGTCGCTGCATTGACTTGCACAAGCTTAGACTCTTTGGGATGAAGAGTCATGATTGTCATGTGTTCATGCAACAGTTGATGCCTATTGATTTTTGAGCATTTCTTGATGACAAAGTCTGGGAGCCTATTGCTCAACTAAGTGCGTTCTTCAGGGACCTGATGTGTTACGAGCTTAAGCCTGAGGTGGTTATGCAGTTGCACAAGGAAATACCAATTATTTTGTGCAAGCTAGCGCTGGAGCGAATCTTCCCCCCATCGTTATTTGATTCGATGGAGCACTTGTCTATTCATTTGCCACGAGAAGCTTCACTTTGTGGCCCTGTCAATTATAGATGGATGTATCCAGAAGAAAGGTATGTACAATTATAATTTTTGATAAGTTGTAGTTAATTTGGTTTTAGGGTCTTCAATATCATATATATATTGTAGGTTCTTAAAAAGGTTGAAGGGCACTGTTGGCAATAAAGCTAAGGTTGAGGGCTCAATTTGTAGTTCATATCTCGTTCAGGAGACATCCACCTTTTGCTCGTATTATTTTAACTCGGATGTTGCGAGTAATCATATGGATGTCTCCCACAACGTTACTTGCACACTTCCCGTTGGGGTTGATCCGGGCGATTTGTCTATTTTCACAACAACTAGGCGAACGTTGGGTAGTAGATCCAGTGGTCGTGTGCTCACAGATGAGGAATTCCATGTGATCGAAATGTACATACTCATGAACTGCGTCAAAGTGGAGCCCTATATTGAGTAAGTTTCTCTTTATGTTGATTTGAATAATATATGTAAGTACTTGACTCGATCAAAGGTTCTTTGTAATAGATACTATTTGACAAACTTCGTGCGCCCGTCAAATCCAAGAATAACAGATGCTGAAGAGCAAAAGATCTTGGAAAGACACTTTTGCCTATGGTTCTACTCCCATGTAAGGATTTTCTACTATTGTTTTCAGTTTAATTAATTCGAATTAATTGTGCATAAATGGTATTTGAGTCCTCGCTCGACATACATGCAGGCCGACAGTCCGGCAATTACAGATCCTAACATTACAACATTAGCTCGTGGATGCACCAAAAAAGTGAAGACATATGCTGGTTATGTTGTCAACGGTTATCGATTCCACACGAAGGCACACGCATCAACCAGGGCTACCGACAGTAGTGGAGTTTGTGTTCTATTCCAAAGTTTCGGCACTGACGAGGAGGACTTCTATGGTGTGCTAGAGGAAATAATTGAGTTGAATTACATATCTCCTACAGTGAAGTGCCCTATTGTCTTCAATTGTTCGTGGTTTGACACTCGAAGTCGTGGAGGAACACGCATTCACCCTCAACTAAAGCTTGTGGATGTTCATAGACACAAAATGTTGAGAACAAAAGACCGTTATATCTTAGCCCATCAAGAGAATCAAGTTTATTTCCTAGATTACCCCAAGATGAGGCGTGCAGATTCTGAATGGATAGCGGTATGCAAAGTGAAGTCACGTGTGTGGCCCGATGAAGGTACGTGTGTAGACCCTAACGAGAGTGGTTCACGGGGGGTTGCCGTTGAAGAGGCATTTCAACATGATCCTTCCCTTCCACGAGTTATCGACGACACACGTGATATTGTGGATGTTCATAGACACAAAATGTTGAGAACAAAAGACCGTTATATCTTAGCCCATCAAGAGAATCAAGTTTATTTCCTAGATTACCCCAAGATGAGGCGTGCAGATTCTGAATGGATAGCGGTATGTAAAGTGAAGTCACGTGTGTGGCCCGATGAAGGTACGTGTGTAGACCCTAACGAGAGTGGTTCACGGGGGGTTGCCGTTGAAGAGGCATTTCAACATGATCCTTCCCTTCCACGAGTTATCGACGACACACGTGATATTGATCCACTTGGTCCGCTAAATGACCCAAACGGAGAGGATCATGTCGTTGAGGATCAAGAAGAGACGTCTACTGACACGTCCGAGGGTGAGTTTGAGAGTGAGACAGATACAGATGAGGAAGACTTGTAGTCAGAATGCTACTATTGTATTGCCATTCACTTTGCTGAAAACACTATTGTTTTTCCATTCACATTTCTGAAAACACTATTGTTTTGCCATTCACTTTTCTGAAAACACTATTGTTTTGCCATTCACTTTTCTGAAAACACTATTGTATTGCCATTCACTTTTCCGATAACACTATTGTATTCATCTTTTCCTACCATAAAAGGAGATCTCCATCTCCAAGTCCAACATACCTTCCCAGTTGAAGCTCCATCTTCACCTCAAATTCCAACATCAATTCCATCCTTAAACTTCCATCCTCAAATGGCTCAAAGGAGGGCTTGTACCAAACGAACGACCGCCTTAGCTCCAGAAGTCATAAACTTCTCCATTGTGCGTGTGCGTGGGGATAGGGAGACAAGAACCGAATGGAGCACCACACTAAGAGAGGAATTAAGACTAGTCATTGCTGATTGGACACTATCTCTCGGGGGAGCACTGTAACACCCCGACTTCCGTCGAGGCGCTACTGGGAAATAGACCTTACCGGGTACTATTATTTAGGTTGACAACTACACTATAGGACCTTACAACTCGGGCACGACGAGAAAATCATAATAAAACATCCAACCTTTATTTAATAAAACTTAGAAAACGTAATAATGCATGAATCCCCGAAAATCATAAATAATCAAATACGTCATAACGCCTACTGAAACTGAACTATCTGATCCAAAAGACAATAACTGAAACAAAATACCAACTGCGTCTAACAAATATCAAAATCAACATCCTAACTGTTATAAATAACTAATAAAAACCAATCCCACTATGACACGCGCTCTTTTACCGCTCCGGCCCGCCATCTTGCCTCGGTTCCTGCACGGCTCCCTGATTCATACCTGGAACTGAAAAATGTTCCCCGAAGGGTCAGCGTCTAATCTACCAAGCTAGAAAGAATATGGAAACTGTAGAACGCTTTGAAATCATTTATCTAAAGTCAGCATACAAATCCACAACCGCAATCATAACTCTAAAGGCCAATACCTAAATTAGTTATATCAGTCACACAAGTCACATACGCATTCACAATCACAATCACAATCACACAGCAATGCCATTCTTCCTTTGTCCACGATCCGACTTCCCAGGCGCTCATCACCGCGCCGAGTGCAGAGGCAGGCCCTCCCACTCCACTTCCCAATCTCCCTTCAAACTCCTGGCTAAGCCTCCACTGGAGCGCTTGCCCAAAAACACACAGATAATAATTTTCGTTTGAAGGGGTACGATTTTCCCAGTCACACGGGTCAAAGTAGCCAACTCTTCCTCAACACCAGCTACAATGGGCCGTGTCGGAAACGGTACCAACACAGAGAAAACGTTCCAAAATATTTTCCGATAAATCACATTTAAAATCATTAACGCACACAACACACAAGGAGTTCAAAACAATTTATAAGGTATTCGGGACTAGTTCCCAAAACCCGTCCTACAATATCGATACGCAATCTAACAAGGAAGAAAAGAACCGAGCAAGTCGAAAAACGACTTACCTCTACTGAAGAAGATTTGATGATCACGGAGAACGAAAAATTATGAATCCGGGCAAAAGCAATTTCCTAACAAGATTGAAGTCATTACGGTTAGACCTTTGAAGGTCTACAAATTATGGAATTTTGAAACAAAATAAAATTTTCTTAGTCCCACCCTAAACCTCAAACAATGGATCTAGTTCCTACACTTATATATTGTAGACCATGAAAGAGAATCCAATTTCTAAAACCATAACTCTACCCCTAAAATATTATTATATATTTTTAATCTAGTTAACGAGACCTAGCTATAACATATTTTAGCCCCACAACTCCAACACATATATAGCCAAAGTCAGAACTCACGTAAAGCTCCTGATGCCACTAACTAAATACTAATTAAGCTAATTAATCATTATCAACCTTGTTCAATAATCCAGCTTCCAAGTGAACCTTCCCCAAACCAATCTCCTGCGTTAACTAGTAAACTAAAATCCAGATTAAAATTGACACCCTTCTTTTTTAAAAAAAATACCACACTAAAACCATAGATTATACACTCCCCAATTCATGAACTCGAATTGACGATCGAAATAAAAGGAAGAACAAAAGATCAAAACTTTCAATTGATCAAAAGAAACCGAGACGGAAGGTGAATATTTACCAACAATATATGAACAACCTGGCTAGAGACTAACGCTGGACGGGGCGGCCAGAAAAACACGGTGGCGTTGGAGGCAGAGCAGCAAAAACAGAAGTGATCGGAGACAAGGGGTCTACACGGTCAGACCGATGACGATCGTAAAAGCTAATGACTAGACCGGCTGAGGCGTGAGATGTGCTTATAGTGGAGAAGAACCCAT
Source organism: Fallopia convolvulus (assembly GCA_964016875.1). Classification (NCBI taxonomy): domain Eukaryota; kingdom Viridiplantae; phylum Streptophyta; class Magnoliopsida; order Caryophyllales; family Polygonaceae; genus Fallopia; species Fallopia convolvulus. Next base: position 12,994,454 of record OZ024721.1, read on the forward strand.
AACGACGATCACCGGCTAATACCCAACGAGGCAGAGATAGACGAGGGCGAGAGCGAGATTAATTCTATGGAGTATAGGCTTTGACTACAAGAATATACAAAGGAGAAGAACGAACTCTTCCTTTGCGGCGTAGACCCGTTAAATAGGAAATAAGGAAAAAAAAAAAAAAACCAAGAATGAGAAAAAAAATAAATTGGGCTTCTCCTAATATTGAAACGGGCCAACAAAGAAGTAGAAGAATTAAATTAGGTTACCTAAAAGATAATATTTTAACTTATTTATCCCTTAAATTGATACATCAAACTAGTTTGGATAAAATTTATTATGAAGTATAGTTGTTACAAAGAAGTTATATAATTTTGCGAAAAATTAAATTATTTGCGAGTCAAGAAATCCGATTCTTCGTTTAAAGGACAAAAACAAAACCTACTATTACATACTATCCCCTTTAAGAAAGTTTCGGAAAAAAACCTAGTATTACAAGCACCTCCAAGATTTAGCCTTTTTTTCTTGAACGGCGACGACATCACTGCTCGCATTGCGGCTAGGGAAACGGCTGTGCAGCTTCGCGTGCTTGAAGGTGCTGAGATCCAGGCGGTTGATATTCCACGTACAACATGAGAGTCCATTAATTGTAGTTGTTTGTTTATGTTTCCACTTAAAAGCTTCACTTTGTGTTGGGTGATTTAGTTGTTTGTCACTTCGTTTAATGTACTTAGGAAGCAAGTGTTTGTAACTGGTTTCGTTCGAATTAATGAAGTTGTTTGTAACTGGGTTTAGTTTCGAAACCATTGTGTGTTGTTACATATATATAAGTTAATTTTTCGAAACAATTAATGTCTCCATTGTAGCAATTTCAGCGACCATATGGTCATTAAGCTATTAGCGACCATATGGTCGCTACCTATAAATTTGCTGTGACCATATGGTCGCTACCTTTAAAAAAGGAGCTCGAAATTGGAATTTTTAGCACTTATTTCAATTTTATTTCGTTTTTAGTGACCACATGCTCGCCAAAGCGAATTTTTCGGCGCCATTTTGAAAAATAAGGGGGGAAATCCGAAATTTCGGATTTCAGAGGTGGCGACCATATGGTCGCTGCTTAGCGACCATATGGTCGCGATTTTGGGGGCATGGCCCACTTCATCATTTAATTGAATATAGCGACCATATGGTCGCCACCTCTGAATAAGAAGGAAAACGCGTCTCCTTCTTCTTCATTCTCAAACCCTCGACTTCTCCTCTCCGCCTCGCCCTCCCGATCGATCGAATTGCCGCCTCACCGCCTCGCCTCGCCACTCCTTGCCCCGCGCCTCACCACTGCCTTGCCTCCTCGCCACTCTGGCCCCCGCCTCCTCCTCCCCCCGCCTCCTTCTCCCGCGCGTCCCTCTCCTCCTCCTCCTCCTCTCGATCGATCGAATCGCCGCCTGCCCGCCTTGCCAGTGACCTCGCCGCTCCGGCCCCCGCCTCCTCCTCCTACCCCGCCTCCTCCTCCCCCCGCCTCCTCCTCCCACGCCTCCATCTCCTCCTCCTCCTCCTCTCAATCGAGACCGCCGGCCCGCCTCGCCAGTGACGTCGTAGCCGCCGGCCATTGCCACCCTCTCCAGTGCCGTCGCCGCCTGCACCGTCGCCGCCGCCAGTGTAAGTCGTCGCCGCCCCCCGCGCCGCCCTCTCCGCTTTAGTTTATTTCCGCCTCGTTTTCCGGGTATTTTTTCCGCTCTCGGTTTATTTAGTATTTCCGCTAAAGGATTTGAGATTGAATTTGTAGTTTAGGACTGAAATTGGATAGAGTTTGATGAATTTGGACAAAATGTGATTGAATTTGGATAGAAATTGAATGAATTAGGGTTGTGTTTGAATGAAATTGAGTGAATTTTGGATAGAACTTGAAATTGAATGAATGAATTTGGATAGAATTTGAATCTTGTTTGGGTTGTTGTTGATTTGATTGGACTTAATTATTGTTGTTGTTGTTGTTGGAGAAGTTGTTATATATGTTGTTGTTGTTGGAGAAATTGTTATATATGTTGGATAGAAATTGAAATTGAATGAATGAATTTGTTTGGGTTGTTGTTATTTGGAGAAATTTGATTGGACTTAATTTAGTATTTCCTTTATGCTTGATTGAAAAATTGTTAAGTTTGGATAAATTGTTATATATGTTGTTATTACGAAAAATTGTTATGTTGTTGTTGGTTTGAATTTGACTAAATTGATGTTGTTGTGGTTGTTGTTGTGGTTGTTGTTATTGTTGTGTTTGGATAGAGTTTGATGAATTTGGAAAAAATGTGTTGAAATTGAGTTTTATTGTTGTTGTTCATGGTGGTGTTGTTGTTTAAGTTGTTGTTAGGGTTGTTGTTTTTGTTGTTTTAGTATGTCAGGAGGAGGACGACGTCATGCACGAGCTCCTCTTTCGGACGAGGAGGAGCACGATTCCGAGGCGACTCGCACGGACACACCTCATTTTTCTGACGACGAGGTAGCCCCCGCAGAGGGGTCCACGACCCCTACTCTAGTGCCCTCGGCGGGCTCGAGCAATGGGCTTGATCCCAACCTCGTATGGGACCTTTCCATTCGCGGCGGGAGGTAATACTCAATTTTTTTTTGTAATTTTTAAATTTTTAAAAACATGTTATAACACGTTTTGCGAAATCTCGTAGCTTGCAACCGTCGGGAATGGTGTCGCGGTGGTCCACACACATCATTACCGGCCAACCCAACGATAGGGCGTCGAAGTTCGACTTTGCCACTGCCGCATCAAAGGCGCGGTGGTTTGAGGCTTGGAGGGTAATTTTATTTTATTTCGCATTAAGTTTTACATATTTTGTATATATTTTTTTTGTCGGATCATATTTCGTATTTATCGACTAATATGTTTGCTTTATTATTTTGTTTTAGATGCACTTCCAATGGGATCCCACCAAGCCGGGTATGGACGTCGAGACGGTCCGGCTATTGTGGGAGAAGATCGCGAAGAAGCGATACGACGACAAGGTTTGGAAGAGTTATTGGGCGTGGAAGAAGCCGAACTGGATCAACTCCGCCGCTTGGGACCTTTGGGTGGCGTATTGGAACACGCCCGAGTACAAGGCCAAGTGTGAGCGTCAGAAGAAAATCCGGCGAACCACAGTAGCGGTTCGAGGTCCCACCTCGATACCATGCACCATTTGGTACGTTATTTTAATTTAAATTTATGTATTTTATTTTAAATTTATTTATAATAGGTTATTAAATTTTAATAATTATTAATAAATGTTAATCATTCGTAGGAAACCCAACGGGGTCGTCCGATTATGCCTCTCGAGCTTCTCATCGAGACGAACACACAAGGCCCAGATCGGCATTTTATAGACGACCGGTCCGCCCAGATCGTTGTAAGTATTTCACTTATTTCATATCTTATTAAATTTAGTTTTTTATTATATTTATTTATATGATTATGCTTTTTTTAGGCTCGGACCAAGGAGATCATCTCCCAGAGGTCCTCGGAGACGGGCAACACTCCGTCCTTTCAGGACGAGTGCGATGCCTTTCTGACTGCCGTTGGAGGGGTGGGCCCGGGCGACGTTGTCTTCAGGCTTGGCAACGCCGCCTCCGAGTTCTACGGGTCGCGATTGACGGCGCCGCTTCGGGAACCTCCTCGGGTGGAGCATTTGACGCAGCGCAACGCCGAGCTTACGACTGAAGTGACGGACTTGCGTAGTAGGGTCGCTCGGCTCGAGGAGTTCATGGCTCGGATGCAGCAAAATTTCGATCCGCAGCTGGGTGGGTCCCGTGGTTCAGACGGAAGTGATGCGTCCAACCCCGACGAAAACAACTAGATAGTTTAGTTTAAATATTTTTGTAATTAATTTTGTAAATATTTTTGTAAATAATTTTGTAAATATTTTTGTAAATAATTTTGTAAATATTTTTGGAAATAATTTTGTAAATATTTCGTTTTATGCAATTCTAATTTTATAAAATTAATCTAAATTAATATTAATAAAGCGGAAATATTTTTTTATTTTTTTTATTAAATCAATATTAGCGACCATATGGTCGCTATATTTTGAACGCCCGTGCAAATATATGCGCACGATCGTGCGTTTAGTGTGCGTTTAGGTTCAGAGAAAGACCAGGCCCGTGCGTTTATTTTTTATTTTAGCGACCACTTGGTCGCTATAGGTGGCGACCATGGGCGACCACGTGGTCGCTATATTTGGCGTCATTTGGCGACCATGTGGTCACCGCCCTTGGCGACCACTATGGTCGCCTTGGTCGCAATACTAGTCGCCATAATAGTGGCGACCAATGGCGTCCGTGGTCGCTATTTAGCGACGAGATGGTCGCAATTTATAGAGACCAGATGGTCGCTATGGTCGCTATAAGAGACCACGTGGTCGCTGCCATGTTAGCGTTCGGACTTTTCGCGACCAATTTTGGCGACCAGGATATGGTCGCTAAATCGATTTAGCGAGCATATTGGTCGCGAAATATGGTTGCTAAATCTACGTTTTTTTGTAGTGGAACTCGTCGATTCAGATGGCCCCTTATGAGGCTTTATATGGGCGGAAATGTAGGACTCCTCTATGTTGGGATGACCCCTCGGATGTAGTGGGTGAGAGGCCACAGATAAGTGAGGAGACGATCGGGAAGGTGGCCTTGATTCGGGAGAGAATGTTAGCTGCTCAAAGTCGCCAAAAGTCCTATGCGGACAAGAGGCGTAGACCGTTGGAGTTTGAGGTGGGAGCACGTGTCTGGTTGAGAGTATTGCCTACCCGCGAGGTCAGGAGATTTGGAGTTAAAGGGAAAATGAGCCCTCGTTATATCAGTCCATTCGAGATTCTGGAGAGAGTGGGCGAGGTGGCATATAGGCTAGCATTGCCGCCCGCTTTGGACGGAGTTCATCCTGCATTTCACGTTTCACAGTTGAGACAGTATGTTCCGTATCCGAGCCACAGACTCAACTATGAGGAGTTGGTGGTGGAACCAGATCATACCTTTCGGGAACAACCATCGAAGATTCTAGACCAACGAATGAAGCAATTGCGGAACAAGGAGATTCCTTTGGTGCTAATCAAGTGGTCTCGACGGGGAGCCGAGCAGGCCACTTGGGTGATCGAGTCTAGGATAAAAGAGTGTTACCCAGAGATCTACCTAAGTTTAGTAGAGGCATTATAGGGGAAGGTTAGTAGTTAGTGAGTGGTTTCGGATTTTTTTTTGAAGAAGGCGGTTTCGGTTTTGATGATTGCTTATGTGACTGTTTTCCTTTTGACTTGGCTGTTTGGGCGCTATGCCATGTATTTTAGATATTTAATGCTACTTATGTTTTACTTGATTACTAAGTTTCGGTTCGAGGGCGAACTCTTTTTAGGGGGAGAGGATTGTGAAACCTCGAGATATCTTATACTTCATTATAAAAGTTTCGGGACGAAACTTTCTTAAGGGGAGCAGTATGTAATAATCGAGTTTTCATTCGGGTTGTTCATTCCCTTTTAAAGTGGGAAAACGACTTTCTTGTCTTGCAAGTAATATTTCGACTCATTGTGAAAGTAACTCCGGTGTGGAGGAGCACTTATTTATATCTGTTAGGTTTTATCTCTAAGCTCTTTTTATATGCATATGGACATAAGTATATGCATATATATATTTTTCTTCTAATAAATCTAACTAGAGATATAGAGATATTTATATATTAGTTAAAAAAATACATATATACCATCTAGCTATCCGATTCTCTTGTTAGTTAGTTGTCAAGATCAAGATTATCATCTTAAGTTAACCATAGTATTTATACGTCATTAATCTAATCGGGGCCATTCATCGCCTTATACCGCTTCGAAGCCACACGCCGCACCGAACTCGCATTGTTCCTGGACCACCACGTGGACCACCAGCAGGAGACATCCGTGCCCATCCACACCAGATAGTGAGCATCGTTGCTGTCCTATAATTGTCGGGTGAGTACGGTGTCTCATCTTTCTCGTCGGCATCAACAGGTCGTCACCGCCGATCGCCTCGTTCCTTTCCTTTCTTTTCTGTTCTGTCTCATTAAACCTTGTCCCTCCATCTAGCAGTTTCAGTCAAATAAGGTCGACCGCGTGATAAGCGGTGATCGTCATCGGAAAAAGAGCCGGTAAGCTTGTCCGACCCCTCGTTTCTTCTTCTGATCATTCATGGGGTAGATTACTGTTCTGGTTGGGGCTGGGGAACGTTTGGTTCATGGGGAGGGTGTGGTTTTCTTCCTGTGTTAAAATTCATATGAGAAATCAGGTTACATTCTAATTGGTAGAGCATGGTATTATATATATATTAGAGCGATCAATTGGTTGAACTAGGTTTTACATACTAAAATGCATAATTTGGTTTCCATTAAGATTATATATATACATAGGGGTTAGAAAATCATGCCTTAATCATCCCTTGATGTATATACGTAGATGGAGTTTTAATGTTTAGTTAAATGTAGCTTAATTTATTTATCAATATAGTTAAGTAAAGTAAAGGTCATACTGTACACTTGTATAATTATACTCTCGTGGCGGATATCATTTTTAAGTGCGTTGAGTCGTGTTTAGCTGGGAGTAGTTGGTGTCAATTGAAAGGGTTCGAGATTAGGTTGGTAGCTCCTTTATGCTTTGAGTCCTTTATGTTACTAAAACTTATCGTCATCATGCATGTTTAGGAGATCTTGGTTGTTAGGATTCCTAATACTCCGCGTTTTCCAAAAACGGTGTGCTTTAAGTAAGTCGTTTTCGACTTGCTCGGTACTTCTCTATCATGTTAGATCGTATACCGATATTGTAGGACGAGTTTTGGGAACTAGTCCCGAGTACCTTTTTAAATTTTTTTGAATTTATTGGTGTGTTGTGTTTCTAAAATGGTTTTGAACGCATTTTATCGGAAAGAGATTTTTAAAATGTTTTCTCTCTGTTGGTACCGTTTCCGACACAGTCCCATCTTAGCTGGCATTGAGGAAGAGTTGTCAATGTATGGCCCGTGTGACAGGGAAACCATGCCCCTTCAAAACGAAAAATATTCTCTATGTGTTTTGGCAAGTGCTCCAGTGGAGGCTTAGCCGGGGTTAGAAGGGAGATTGTGAAGTGGAGTGAGAGGGCCTGCATCTGCACTCGGCGCGATGTTGAGCGCCTCTGAGGTCAGAATGTGAGGTGGAGGAATTACATTGTTGAAAGATTTTGTTTGTGAATGTGTATGTGGCTATGTGTGCTAATCAAAACTAATTTAGGTATTGTCCTTTAGAGATATGAGTGCGGTTGTGGACTTGGATGCTGACCTTAGAAATGTTATTCAAAACGTCTTGCAATTTCCGTATTCTTTCTAACTTGATAGATTAGTAGCTGATCCTTCGGGGAATATTTTTCAGTTCCAGGTATGAACCAGGGAACCGTGTAGGAACCGAGGCCAAATGGCGGGGCAGAGCGGTGAAGAGCGCGTGTCATAGTAGGGTCGGGTTTACGTTAGTTTATTTATGACTTTCTAGGATGTTGGTTTTAGTATTATGATGGAGTTAGTATTATTACTTTTCTTTGATTCCTCAAATAATTTATTGTTAGTAGTGATTCGTCGGATTTGAATACTTATGTTTTCGGGAATACATGCATAACTACGTTTTCTATATTTTTATAAAATGAAAGGTTGGATGTTTTTATTAAGTTTTCTCGTCGTGCCCGCGTTGCTAGATCCTAAAGTGTAGTTGTCAACCAACTTAAGTAATACCTGGTAAGGTCTACTTCTAAGTAACGCCCTGTCGGAAGTCGAGGTATTACAAATAAAATATTAATAACAAATATATTTATTATCCGAGAAAAATAATTATGTAAATCCTTAAATATAAATTTTCGTTTTGATCTGCGTAAAAAGATAAGTCAATTTCACTATTAGCATAAACATTCTAGAATTTTTATGATAGTATAAAAAATATCCTAATGATCTTCCTCTATCATATCCAAAAATAAAAGATTGTTTAATAATGGGATTTTCTATCCTATATTCTAAAAACAAGGATAAGACCTTATCATATACAAAAATAAAAGATTATTTTTAAAAAAAAAAGGTGGTGTGGTCCAATCTAAAAGTGACATGTGTCGTTTAATAATTTTTTTAACCTCCGCTTTAGGTTATAGTTATGATTTTTAGATAAAATTTTATTTAGGAGAATAATTTGGAATGCTTGGAGCACAAGATAACTTGAGGCTCAAGTATAATTATTATACCTCTTGTATAAAAACACATTCAATCAATCCATCAACGTAATCAGAGTATTTCACTAAATAAAAAGTCTTACTACACTCTTGAAGTTCGAGAGAGAATGAAGGAGGAGGTGGTAATAGAGTCGGTAGAAATTAGGTTTTGGGAGAAAAAAGATGAAGGATAAGGAACAATAGATATGTATCCAGAGTCTAAGAAAATTTCACTAGTGTTTTGAATTGGTTATGAAACCATTCATATGTTATTGTGTTTCTCTTCAACTCTGGATATATCTCTATGTTTCTTATTCTCTATCTTATTTCCCAAAGCATAATATTTAACGCCTCCGCTACCACCTTGAGTTTGAATGTGAATTGATTTGGTTTTAGAGATGCGTATATTAACATGTGGAGTGTTTAATTAATAAAACATTTGCTTGTGAAAGAAAACATTCGTTTGACTTGTTGGTATGGCTTGATTTTCAGAAAGAAAATAGTATATGATTTTTAGAAATCAAATATTATGGTTTTATATTTACATTTATTCTGTATTTATAACAACCCGATAATTTATAAGGGATTGAGGTGCTCCCCATGTCAACAAGAGCTCTTCCTTTTCTGATTCGAGTGAGGACAAAGAACTCAGAAGTTAAGCATGCAGGGACGAGAGTAGTACCAGGATGGGTTACCTACAGGGAAGTCCTCATGTTGGCATGTGATAGCGCTTCTAAAGGCTTGGGGATTACAAATAGTATCAGAGCCGACTCTAGGTTATGAGTGCACTTGGCTCGGAGGGTGGTGACTCAACCTAGAGGGCGGTGTTTGGGCCTTGACGAGGACGTCAAGTGTTTAAGTGAGAGAGATTATAACATCCCGATAATTTATAAGGGATTGAGGTACTCCCCATGTCAACAAGAGCTCTTCCTTTTCTGGTTTGAGTGAGGATAAAGAACTCAGAAGTTAAGCGTGCAGGGGCGAGAGTAGTACCAGGATGGGTGACCTCCTGGGAAGTCCTCGCGTTGGCATAGGATAGCGCTTTTAAAGGCTTGGGGCCTTACAATATTCATCCAAAATTTCAATTTCATATATATATATATATTCATTATTTACTTACAATGTACATTTCTAGTCAATCTTTTTAATGATTTATGATGGGTGACCTCCTGGGAATTCCTCGCGTTGGCATGGGATAGCGCTTTTAAAGGCTTGGGGCCTTACAGTATTCATCCAAAATTTCAATTTCATATATATATATATATATTCATTATTTACTTACAATGTACATTTCTAGTCCATCTTTTTAATGATTTATGATGCATAAAATTAATTAAGATATCTGGGATTGAACAAGTTGGTGTGGTGATCATGTTGGAAGATGAGGCGTTTAATGTAATACCCGTTTTCGTTTTTAGATAGGGAAAACGAGTTTCTTGAATTACAAGCAATCGAGAGATCTTGACCCTCGTGTTAATTCGGGTTGGATTTAACGGTTTATGATAATATTAGTACGCTTGATCGGAAGTGGAAATTAATCAACTTTACCTTGTCGGTTAATTTCCTTTGTTTCCAATCCTAATTTTTTAAAGAACTTAGTTTAGTTATCTATATAAACACCCTAGTATTAACCATAAGCCTAACTAAATCACCTTCAAAATCCCGATTCCTTCAAATTTGCACCTTTGGGAACCCGAGAAAATGTCGGCGGTGAAGAATTCTTCCTGCTTGAGTTGTCCTATACTTATCTCTGTAGTTGTGGGAACGGGGGGAAGTGTTGCGGAGATAAGAGACGATATTTTTGAGACAATTATAATGTTTTAATTAAATTTAACGTACGTACCATTGAAAATGAAACCCCAATTTACTTGATTTTTTTTATTTAAGGGTGTCCTTTTAAATTCTTCCGTCTATTTTTTCTAATCCAATTCCCCTAAAATTTTCTCAAATAACACTCGAACCCTACTCTTGGATATTATATATCATTTCATATTAAACTATACTAGTATGTATTCTCATACCTTATACGGGTTTTTCTTAAATAAAATATTAATACTAAAATATTTTCAAATATAATTATTGTCCGAGAAAAATAATTATGTAAATGCTTAAATATAAATTTTTGTTTTGATCCGCGTAAAAAGTTAAGGCAATTTCACTATTAACATAAATATTCTAGAATTTTTATGATAGTATAAAAAAAATATCCTAATTATCTTCCTCTATCATATCCAAAAATAAAAGATTGTTTAATAATGGGATTTTCTATCATATATTCTAAAAACAAGGATAAGACCTTGTCATATCCATAAATAAAAGATTATTTTTTTAAAAAAAAGTAGTGTGGTCCAATCTAAAAGTGACATGTGTCGTTTAATATTTTTTTAACGTCCGCTTTATTTATATATAGATATGATTTTTAGATAAAAATTTATTTAGGAGAATAATTTAGAATGCTTGGAGCACAAGATAACTTGAGGCTCAAGTATAACTATTAGACCTCTTGTATAAAAACACATTCAATCAATACATGAAAGTAATCATAGTCTTTCACTAAATAAAAAGTCTTACTACACTCTTGAAGTTCGAGAGAGAATGAAGGAGGAGGTAGTAATAGAGTCGTTAGAAATTAGGTTTTGGGAGAAAAAAGATGAAGGATAAGAAGCAATAGATATGTATCCAGAGTCTAAAAAAATTTCACTAGTGTTTTGAATTGGTTATGAAACTATTCATATGTTATTGTGTTTCTTTTCGACTCTGGATATATCTCTATGTTGCTTCTTCTCTATCTTATTTCCCAAAGCATAATATTTAACGCCTCCGTTACCACCTTGAGTTTGAATGTGAATTGATTTGGTTTTAGAGATGCGTATAGTAACACGTGGAGTGTTTAATTAATAAAACATTTACTTGTGAAAGAAAACATTCGTTTGACTTGTTGGTATAGCTTGATTTTCATAAAGAAAATAGTATATGATTTTTAGAAATCAACTATTATGGTTTTGTATTTACATTTATTCTGTATTCATCCAAAATTTCAGTTTCATATATTTATATATTTATAGGTTTTGGTTCAAGTGAGACCCACTCTTGTGGTGAGACCTTTGGCTTAAAGTGAGGACTAATCTCAACCATTAGATTTACATCATCACTATATATTGGAAGGTCAAGACTTTTTTTTTTTAATTTTATTGTTTTTAATTTTTTGAATTTTTAGATTTTTTTTTGAATTTTTTTTTTCGTATTTTTTATATCATATTCTTTGTTAAAAAAAGCTTTAAACATATTAAATATGAGAGTTCAATTTTTATATACTACGAGTTCATTTTTATACACTAGAAGTTCAATTTTTTTATGTTAGGAGTTCAATTTTCAGTATTGTATGAGTTCAATTTTTATATTCTACAAGTTCATTTTTTTATCTATGATAAGTTCAATTTTTATGTGCTTTGAGTTAATTTTTAAAATAATTCTATTTTGGAAAAACTAAAAAAATAGCAAAAAAAATAAAAAAAATAAAAAAATGAAAAATGAAAAAATGTGAAAAAAGATTTTAAAACGATAAATATGACAGTTTAATTTGTATATACGAAGAGTTCATTTTTATACACTAGAAGTTCAATTTTTTTATGTTAGGTGTTCAATTTTCAATATTGTATGAGTTCAATTTTTATATTATACGAGTTCATTTTTTATCTATGATAAGTTCAATTTTTATGTGCTTTGAGTTCATTTTTAAAATAATTCAATTTTCACAAAACTAAAAAATAGCAAAAATAAAAAAAAAAAAATGAAAAAATGAAAAAAATTGAAAAAAGGCTTTAAAAACGTTAAATATGACAGTTCAATTTTTATATATTACGAGTTCATTTTTATACACTAGAAGTTCAATTTTTTTATGTTAGGAGTTCAATTTTCAATATTGTATGAGTTCAATTTTTATATTTTACGAGTTCATTTTTTATCTATGATAAGTTCAATTTTTATGTGCGTTGAGTTCATTTTTAAAATAATTCGATTTTCACAAAACTAAAAAATAGCAAAAAAAATAAAAAAATAGCAAAAAAATTAAAAAATTAAAAATTTTTTTTGAAAAAATCTTGACCATTGAATACATAATAGTGGGGTAAATCCAATGGTTGAGATTAGTCCTCATTTTAAGCAAAGTGTCTTACCACAAGGGTGGTCCTCACTTGAACCATGCCATATATATATATATATATATATATATATATATATATATATATTTCCATTATTTACTTATAATGTACATTTCTAGTCCATCTTTTTAATTGTAACACCCCATCTTATAATCCGGGTTGTTACATGGTTGTGGACCACACTTGGGTCCACCAAAACAAGCCTGACAACAAATTCACGAATATTGGACCTTGCAACAAAGGCACAGTAAGAAAAGCCAAGAAAACATCCAACTTATCATTTTTAAAACAACTCGATAACCAATGTGAATGCAATTGACTGCTAGAAATAAAGCTAACCTTCTGTCTACCAACATCAACTCAATATTACTATTAACTGCACTCTCCTTGCAACTAGGGACTCAAGCCCTCAATTCCCACTAAGACACGTCACGTCGATTTCGAGCATCATCGTCCAAGAAGTGATCTCCTGGAACATTTCCCATACAAGGATGTTTACCTAAAACATTGGAATATAAACACATTAGCTAACAATCCTGGTATGGGCCAAACAAGCAAATCGAACATGTATAACAAAACATAGATTATCAAAATAGCGCACTCAGTCATTCATATACATACCAAACCAATATGCACACCAAAATACGTCGTATAATTATATAGACTAGCATATCAATTTCCAAACCAACACTCCATTCCACAATAACAAATAAGCACGAGATTAATCAATGTAATGCTCATGCAACATATATCATAACAACCAGCAACAATTCCTCCATAATCCAAACCATAACCATTCTCCAATTCAGGCAACCCAGACCTGCCTTTGAAACATGGTACACGGCTAGCGTGCGCTAAGCTCATGCCCATTTTCTTTCCCATCACCCTTCTTTCCCCGGCTAAGCCTCTATTAGAGCACTCGCCAAACAATCAATTTTTTGAAGGTGATCTCCACACGCCGCATGACTATGTCCGGGGTCTCTTCTCCACCGACTTGTCCGTGTCCATAATCACACCCGCAGAGATCAAGTTGCACACAATAAAAATCATTGAAACTATTCCAATAGCTTTCAAATATGAAAGTATACTATGGAAGAATATTCCAAAATAGAGGACCACACATTCAATTTACTAGTTTACCACATAACATGATCGCAAGCTAAGTAAGTCTAGACGACTTACCTTGAAGACGAATTCTCTAGGCCAACAAACAATAACTAACCCGCAAAGTGGTCCCCTGATGTCAAATATAACAAAAGATTTCTCAACAACGAGCTCACGGAAACACTTCTTAGTTGTATACTCAAATTCTACAATCTCCTAATCGATAGACGATTTAATTTCCGAATATCGATATATAACCAATCCTTAGTTATCATGCTTTAAGGAGCCATCTTGGCGAAATTATAACTAATAATCCGCTTCACTTTTGAAATAATTTTCTAAATAAAAATTGTTCATTAGCAACAGTTTTTAGAGGTGATCAAATCTCGGATCAAACGGATTAACAACGAATCCTGAGTAATTATCCGAAGTCCTTTACCTGCCAATCGATGTCAAAACTTGTATACGCTATAACTGAAGATCCGAACGTCCGTTTCCCGAGCGGTTTGAACCAGTGGGATCGTATCAACGTCAAGATTATAAAAACCATAAATTTAATTAGCAAAGCGGAACCGAAAGACCCTTACGGTGGCTCCGCAATCAACCCGCTAATTAATTTCGATCGTATATACCTTCACTCGAGCCCATGGTTCATTTGGCTCGATAGTGGCTCAATCCCCGAGTCCAAGGGTGGTCGAGTATTGCCCGACGGTGGCCCTTGCGATGGGTGGTGATCGGACAAGCTACCGATCGTCGGCGACGTCGCTTGGCGAGGCGGAAAGATGACCGGCGGTGAAGAGCTTCGTTCTTCCTTCCCCCGAGTGCGTCGCTCCGCCAGATTCCGCTCCCTTCCCTTGAACGAGGCAGTAGCAGCCCATAAAGAAGAAGAAGAAGAAGAAGTGAAGATGAAGATGGAGGTGGAAGGTGGTGATGGAGGTGGAAGGGGAAGAAGAGCAGTCGGCGGTGTAGTCCTTGAATTCTCTCGAGACCATCGTTCCGTCCTATTCTACCTCTCTATCTTGTGAATTTGTTAGACTTTGACGAGGCAAGTGATATGCCGTGGACAATTCCTTCCCAATTAAGACATGATAGGCGGTTTAGAAACAATACCCGTCTCGGAACGGGATTCGCGTTAAAGCGGTAAAATTATGTACATCGGGTGGAAAAACTTACTAAATACAAAACGTCCTGAAAATTATGTAGACCAATAAAACCAAATTTCCATGATTTTATTTTGCTACCTTCAATTTTTAGGGCCTCTGCTTCGTATTTTAAAGCCTTTATAGTATATAATTAAAATGACGGCTTATCCAATAAATATTTTTTTTCCACCGAAAAATCCTAGAATTCACACCGATCCATAAAATCATTTCTTTGTGATTTTAGGATATCACCAAGAGTTTTCTAGGATTTAATCTCCAACAAAAATATTGGATTAAGCGTTAAAACGGACAAAGAGATGAAAAGGATATCCGAGAAAAATTCAAAAATATCCATAAAAACCGCAGTTCTTACATTAGTACCCCCTTAAAAATGGTTTCGTCCTCGAAACCAAGGAGAACTCGGATCATAAGGGAAAAAAAATAGCATAAGCACACATACATACAATCACTACAAACCTATACAGAAGTTTGTAGTACCCCCTAAAAAAAACATACTGTTACTTCTGCACCAAGCACACTCAACCATTGCTTAGTTACCAAACTCCTTCTTTACAACGTTCATTAACTTTAGAAAATGACTCAGCATTTCCTGCCTAGTTTCTCAAGTCTTTTCTTTATCTTCAATTTTAGGCCAAGATAGCCTAACCAAAGGTATTTTTTTCTTATTCACGATTCAACCCGGCCTTTCTTCACATATGTCATTTGGTTGAATATCCATCTCATTATTGTTGAATACATGAGATATATTAAACACATAATATCTTAGAAGAATCACTAGGATGACATTACAGATAGAATGCACTAAAGGTTGCAATGCCAACCGATAAACAAGCTTACCAGTTCTTTCTAGTATCTCAACAGATCCAACATAGCGAGCATTTACGTTGTCTCGCTTTCCCCAGCGGAATACACTGTCATGGTGGATACTGGAACAAAAACGTTGTTCTCTGCAGTGAACTCAACATTCTCTCTAATTAAAACAACATATGACTGTTGTCGATTTTGAGCAGTTAGCACCCTTGAACGTTAGTGCGATATCAGTTGTTGTTCTCTTGGCCAAATCTGACCCACGAAAAACCTTGTCAGTATTTTCATTCCAACAAATTGACAACCAACACCTCCAGCCTTACCAAACCTCAAAAAGAGTCATTTTCTTTATCGTGAATTCAAAATTCGTGTATGTGAAGGCACTCAAACTCAAACTAACATCCCAACTTGTGTGGAATCCAGAATACAGTTCCTCGGAAGTTTGAATTTGTTTCTTTGCATAGTTCATCAGTTTAATGAGGGAAGCCAACACTAAAATTCAATTCACTCCACAAAGCTTGATGTCACTCCCTTCAAAACTTTGGCATGAACCATTCATCTCAATCAGAGATAATTGTCTTTGGAGTTTTATGAAGATGAAACACTTCCTGCATGAACACCTCAACTAACTTATGTACTCTTTAAGTCATCATAAATGCATTAAGAAGAACACTCTACATGAGTTTCTTAACAACCTCCATATTGCATTTTTCTTTCATTAAGTCTTGAACGACTAATGACAAGAATCCATTGTAACATCTTCCCACT
Organism: Fallopia convolvulus; assembly: GCA_964016875.1. Classification (NCBI taxonomy): domain Eukaryota; kingdom Viridiplantae; phylum Streptophyta; class Magnoliopsida; order Caryophyllales; family Polygonaceae; genus Fallopia; species Fallopia convolvulus. Next base: position 13,010,639 of record OZ024721.1, read on the forward strand.
TCCATTCTGAAACAGGAAGAGACTATAACATTTTGTTTGGGCTTCTATGCTCAATCAAGACTTCTAGACAAACCAAACATATCAAAACAAACTTGGTGACATTTTGCTTCATGTTAGTCCATCAAAAGTTTAATCTTAAATCCTTATACATTTACTTGTTCCAGGACAACTAATTAAGCAAACAATTATGCCTCCTTTGAAATAAGCTTTCAAAGCTCATCAACAACAGATACACATGAACAGTTTCAAAACCAAGCAATCCATAATCTTGATTAACAAAACCCGGTGTCTTACCTTCTTGATCTTCTCCATCAATCTTAAACAATATTACTTTCCCATACTACTTTTCCTTGATCTGGTTAACAGATTTTGAATAACATCCTAGAGGATTCACACAACCTTGTTGTCATCCAAACTAAACTTTTAGTCCTTCTCAAATCAGTTTCTTTACAAGGATTACTTAAAATCTTTACTCAATTTCCTTTTTGAGATAAAATCTCAGTATTACTTTAACCAAGAATATGAGATTTATCCAACACATGACAAGATAATAACCTATCTTGTCAATCCTTTACATCCTTTTCTCAACCAAAACTCAGCTTGGGCATACTGACATTCAAAAGTAGTTATCTCTCTCAACTACTTCAAACTACACTCTTACGCATTACTATACCAACATATTGGGCAATAATACCTTTAGTCCAATAATTTCCAACAAAATTGTCTCCATTGACAATTTTCAGTCTTTTTCATCAAAGAACTGTTTAGACTTCATTTAACATTCTGACTTGTTGAGCAACCTCACTCTTAGGATTAAAAACATATCCAAACTCCAGACCCATTGGAGTTCTAGTTAAAGTCCTCACTTGACTATCTTATTTCAAAGAGATTTATGTTTTCAAGACAACATGAAAACAATTAACAACTAATGGAGGAGTTACTAGTACATCCTTTATTCCAATGAAAGGATTACTACAATATCATTCCTTAGAAAGGGATCCATTCTAGGAGTCCATATCAACTTACTTTCAAAGACAATTTCGCTAAAAAGGCAATGACTTTCTTAGGTCATGACGTCAACCAAGATGAACTACTAGCAAACTGCTTAAAAAATTCCAATAATCATTGAATGAAAACAATCCCAAACTTTTAGAGAAGTACGGAATTACTCCATGCTCTTCAGAGACCAACACAGATGTGTAAAGAATCTTACCAATTTCTTTATTTATAATCGAACTATTTTGGGAAGTTTGACAATACTCCTTAAATGGTATAGGATACCAAGGATTTACTAACTCAAAAGAGTTTTACCAGATACTAGATATAGAAATTGCTATAATGCAAAAGAAAGATTGCATCATTTCATCTCAACCAACTACACTTGCAAAACTCATATAATTGCAAAACTTATATGATTGCCAAATCATACTAGAAACGTTTTATTCTTTATGACCCAAGTGAAATCACTTATCAACTGGTTATTTTCAAATTCCCATCACAACCTTTGTGTAATCATTCCCACCTTGACAAGAAATGTAACTTCTACAAATTTCTTATTTCGAACATAAACCTGAGGAATTATGTGATCTAATTCCACCATGAACCTAACCAAGTAGTCAATGAACATTCCTTTTATCTCTCCATAAACACTGTAACGGCATACGTCAATCTAAACGACATCACTACACCTTTATAATGATCATATCTTCCTCAAAAAGCCATCATAGGAATATCTTTTCTTCAACTAATGATAACCCGATCTCAATTCCACTTTTGAAAACACCATGCCGCCATGCAATTGGTCCAATAAGTCATCATTATAGGACAATGAGTTTCTGTTCACAATAATTACTTAGTTCAACTCTCGGTAATCAGTACACAATCATAGGAAAATACCCTTCTTTGAGACTATACGGTTCAGAACTTTCTATATTTGTCCCCTCTCCAACTCCAATCCACTACTATAATCTATCCCACTCTAAGGTGGTAATCCAGAAACCTAATCCCATAATAACATTCACAACTTACAAACATCAGGTACATTCTAGATGTGTAGTCTTTCCTTGTCCTCTTGAAAGGCAGATCACTAGTTACCCACATATCCATCATTGTACAACTTGGCAATCCTTGCCACACTCCTTACTAACCTAAACCCTTTGACCCTACTTCTTTGACATACAGTCAACTACCTTCGATCTCGGTTGCCTCTGCAATTCCCCAAACTAACCCAGATGCTCTGCAACAGCATTTTGATTAGGCACAACTCCCGTGCCCCTCAAATTCAGAAGAAATCCCACCCAAATGGCTCGAATAACATTAACAATATCTAGTGGTACTTCAAACTATGGCACCACTACTGGTCCACAAACTCTTCCTCCAATAGAAGCATCTTATCCTAGAGTTTTTACATCTTCCACTCCCGAATTTAGTTCTCAAGCTATCTTCATCCTTAATTCATAGTCTAGGATATCCAAATCATAGATCAACTCATGATTAACACTTCACTTGAAGATGATCTAATAAATCAACATTGGAAGAAAACAAGCACATGCCCTTGAGAGCATTCTTGATTCATTCTTAATAATTGCTACACCACGACTAAGCCATCTTTCTTCATCACGAATGTCATCGAATCTTGCTATGATGACACTTTAGAACATATATATGATCTTTTATCTATTGCCTCCAATTGCATCTAAGTTATCATCCCCCACTGATCATCATTGCTACATTCCAACCTTCATTGGAGTAAAATCCTTATAGCTCGTATAGAAATCATCCTCAATCCTTTCACACCTTGGGAATCCAAAACTTCAATCTCCTTGATCTCATGAATAGCATATTCCAATCAACTGAAATATTTATCCAATAACTTGATGGATATCACAAAACTAACAACCTTTCAAATAGGTTGACATACCCCAACGATCTTGTTGGTTCTCAATATTCATCATCATTGTCGTCATACTTCTACGAATATCTTTTATATCCTGTCACTTATACTCTTTATTAGAATCATACTAATGTTCAACAACATCTTTGTAGAGTCTCCTCCTCACTCTTGATCCTTTAAGCAAAGCTTGGATACCTAAAATAGGTCCTTCCAATCTCACTAGTTATTCTGTGATATGGTGAATCGATAACCCAGAGGTGTTGTCTCATTAGATCAACCAAAAGAAATACGACTAGTTTAGACCAAATCTGACTCATGTCTTCCTCTTTAGGTTAACTCGTGGATCTTCCTATCTTTATCATTGAAGGATGGTTAGTTCCCAACTACACCATTCAAGGTCATAATCTTATTATATATACTTGTATTTCCAACATGGATTCTCTTATCTTTCTCCTCTCAGATAGTCACAAACCTTATTATTACTTGGTTAAAGATGTTTGAGAATTCATCCCCCAACCTACTTTTTAGCAAGCTTGTCAAAGGTAATGTCGATGGTAGCTCATGCCTCCCAATCGTGTTGAGCTCTTCGTCTCATGTTTCTTTCCTAAGTAACCTAACAATGTCTATTGTGAAAGTCAACCCCAACTATTTGTCTATCACATTATGGTATTATCTCCACTTAAGTCTTCAAAATACGGTACAAGATTACTTCCATAGCCTTGTCCTAAGGCTCACTTTTCATGAATTGTAAGTCGGGTCTAAAATAGCTCTCCTTAGAAAGCTAATGCACTAATAATCATGCTTAGTTACTCAATTAATTTTACCAACCTTCTTTAACTAAGCGTTAATTTAAGTTTAACGCTATCACGTCTTCATTCTTCACTGTGTCTACTAGTTCTTCCACTTATAGAGGTAGTAACATCCATCGTTACACCATCCTTGAGAACAATTAGTATCTTTTTTTTTAATTAGGCTTACATATCTTATATCACTCATTAGTATTCTTAACTTGAGCTCAAGAGCAATTGCTTTTCTCCTTCCGCACAATCAATCTTTACTTATTTTACTTATCATGACATTAATCTATCAACACAATCAGTTACTTGGATTTCTACAAACATCTACTTCTAATAAACAACAAAATGTTTACGGAGATCCTCTTGTATGATGATGATGTCTCGACGTGTCTTTCTATCCCAAATGCACTATGCCCCAAAAATCAAGTTTTTGTGTAAAAGGAACTCTAAGTTGGACCTCACGTGCTCTATTGTTAGGACCTTGTGCCCTTGTTGTCAACCTCGGCTCTGATACCAATCTGTAACACCCCATCTCATAATCCGGGTTGTTACCTGGTTGTGGACCACACCTGGGTCCACCAAAACAAGCCTGACAACAAATTCACGAATATTGGACCTTGCAACAAAGGCACAGTAAGAAAAGCCAAGAAAACATCCAACTTATCATTTTTAAAACAACTCGATAACCAATGTGAATGCAATTGACAGCTAGCACTAAAGCTAACCTTCCGTCTACCAACATCAACTCAATATTACTATTAACTACACTCTCCTTGCAACTAGGGACTCAAGCCCTCAATTCCCACTAAGACACGTCACGTCGAGTTCGAGCATCATCGTCCAAGAAGCGATCTCCTGGAACATTTCCCATACAAGGATGTTTACCTAAAACATTGGAATATAAACACATTAGCTAACAATCCTGGTATGGGCCAAACAAGCAAATCGAACATGTATAACGAAACATAGATTATCAAAATAGCGCACTCAGTCATTCATATACATACCAAACCAATATGCACACCAAAATACGTCGTATAATTATATAGACTAGCATATCAATTTCCAAGCCAACACTCCATTCCACAATAACAAATAAGCACGAGATTAATCAATGTAATGCTCATGCAACATATATCATAACAACCAGCAACAATTCCTCCATAATCCAAACCATAACCATTCTCCAATTCAGGCAACCCAGACCTGCCTTTGAAACATGGTACACGGCTAGCGTGCGCTAAGCTCATGCTCATTTTCTTTCCCATCACCCTTCTTTCCCCGGCTAAGCCTCTACTAGAGCACTCGCCAAACAATCAATTTTTTGAAGGTGATCTCCACACGCCGCATGGCTATGTCCGGGGTCTCTTCTCCACCGACTTGTCCGTGTCCATAATCACACCCGCAGAGATCAAGTTGCACACAATAAAAATCATTGAAACTATTCCAATAGCTTTCAAATATGAAAGTATACTATGGAAGAATATTCCAAAATAGAGGACCACACATTCAATTTACTAGTTTACCACATAACATGATCGCAAGCTAAGTAAGTCTAGACGACTTACCTTGAAGACGAATTCTCTAGGCCAACAAACAATAACTAACCCGCAAAGTGGTCCCCTGATGTCAAATATAACAAAAGATTTCTCAACAACGAGCTCACGGAAACACTTCTTAGTTGTATACTCAAATTCTACAATCTCCTAATCGATAGACGATTTAATTTCCGAATATCGATATATAACCAATCCTTAGTTATCATGCTTTAAGGAGCCATCTTGGCGAAATAATAACTAATAATCCGCTTCACTTTTGAAACAATTTTCTAAATAAAAATTGTTCATTAGCAACAGTTTTTAGAGGTGACCAAATCTCGGATCAAACGGATTAACAACGAATCCTGAGTAATTATCCGAAGTCCTTTACCTGCCAATCAATGTCAAAACTTGTATACGCTATAACTGAAGATCCGAACGTCCGTTTCCCGAGCGGTTTGAACCAGTGGGATCGTATCAACGTCAAGATTATAAAAACCATAAATTTAATTAGCAAAGCGGAACCGAAAGGCCCTTACGGTGGCTCCGCAATCAACCCGCTAATTAATTTCGATCGTATATACCTTCACTCGAGCCCATTGTTTGTTTGGCTCGATAGTGGCTCAATCCCCGATCCCAAGGGTGGTCGAGTATTGCCCGGCGGCGGCCCTTGCGATGGGTGGTGGTCGGACAAGCTACTGATCGTCGGCGACGTCGCTTGGCGAGGCGGAAAGATGACCGGTGGTGAAGAGCTTCGTTCTTCCTTCCCCCGAGTGCGTCGCTCCGCCAGATTCCGCTCCCTTCCCTTGAACGAGGCAGCATCAGCCCATAAAGAAGAAGAAGAAGAAGAAGTGAAGATGAAGATGGAGGTGGAAGGTGGTGATGGAGGTGGAAGGGGAAGAAGAGCAGCCGGCGGTGAAGTCCTTGAATTCTCTCGAGACCATCGTTCCGTCCTATTCTACCTCTCTATCCTGTGAATTTGTTAGACTTTGACGAGGCAAGTGATATGCCGTGGAAAATTCCTTCCCAATTAAGACATGATAGGCGGTTTAGAAACAATACCCGTCTCGGAACGGGATTCGCGTTAAAGCGGTAAAATTATGTACCTCGGGTGGAAAAACTTACTAAATACAAAACGTCCCGAAAATTATTTAGACCAATAAAACCAATTTTCCATGATTTTATTTTGCTACCATCAATTTTTAGAGCTTCCGTTTCGTATTTTAAATCCTTTACAGTATATAATTAAAATGACGGCTTATCCAATAAATATTCTTTTTCCACCGAAAAATACTAGAATTCACACGGATCCATAAAATCATTTCTTTGTGATTTTAGGATATCACCAAGAGTTTTCTAGGATTTAATATCCAACAAAAATATTGGATTAAGCGTTAAAACGGACAAAGAGGAGAAAAGGATATCTGAGAAAAATTCAAAAATATCCATAAAAACCGCAATTATTACATTAATGATTTATGATGCATAAAATTAATTAAGATAACTGGGATTGAATGAGTTGGTTTTGTGATCATGTTGGAAGATGAGGCGTTTAATGTAATACATGTTTTCGTTTTTAGATCAGGAAAACGAGTTTCTTGAATTACAAGCAATCGAGAGATCTTGACCCTCGTGTTAATTCAGGTTGAATTTAACGGTTTATGATAATATTAGTACGCTTGATCGGAAGTGGAAATTAATCAACTTTACCTTGTCGGTTAATTTCCTTTGTTTCCAATCCTAATTTTTTAAAGAACTTAGTTTAGTTATCTATATTAACACCCTAGTATTAACCCTAAGCCTAACTAAATCACCTTCAAACTCCCGATTCCTTCAAATTTGCAACTTTGGGAACCCGAGAAAATGTCGGCGGTGAAGAATTCTTCCTCCCTGAGTTGTCCTATACTTATCTCTGTAGTTGTGGGAAGGGGGGGAAGTGTTGCGGAGATGAGGGACCATATTTTTCAGACAATTATAATGTTTTAATTAAATTTAACGTACGTGCCATTGAAAATAAAACCCCAATTTACTTGATTTTTGTTTATTTAACGGTGCCCTTTTAAATTCTTCCGTCCATTTTTTCTAATCCAATGCCCCTAAAATTTTCTCAAATAACACTCGAACCCTACTCTTGGATATTATATATCTTTTCATATTAAGTTATACTAGTATGTATTCTCATACCTTATACGGGTTTTTCTTAAATAAAATATTAATACTAAAATAGTTTCAAATATATATATCGTACCAGAAAAATAATTATGTAAATGCTTAAATATAAATTTTTGTTTTGATCTGCGTAAAAAGTTAAGGCAATTTCACTATTAACATAAATATTCTAGAATTTTTATGATAGTATAAAAAAATATCCTAATGAGCTTCCTCTATCATATCCAAAAATAAAAGATTGTTTAATAATGAGATTTTCTATCATATATTCTAAAAACAAGGATAAGACCTTGTCATATCCATAAATAAAAGATTTTTTTTTTTTAAAAGTAGTGTGGTCCAATCTAAAAGTGACATGTCTCGTTTAATAATTTTTTTAACCTCCGCTTTATGTTATAGTTATGAATTTTAGATAAAATTTAATTTAGGAGAATAATAAAGAATGCTTGGAGCACAAGATAACTTGAGGTTCAAGTATAATTATTAGACCTCTTGTATAAAAACACATTCAATCAATCCATGAAAGTAATCAGAGTCTTTCACTAAATAAAACGTCTTACTACACTCTTGAAGTTCGAGAGGGTATGAAGGAGGAGGTGGTAATAGAGTCGTTAGAAATTAGGTTTTGGGAGAAAAAAGATGAAGGATAAAGAACAATAGATATGTATCCACAGTCTAAAAAAATTTCACTAGTGTTTTGAATTGGTTATGAAACTATTCATATGTTATTGTGTTTCTCTTCAACTCTGGATATATCTCTATGTTGCTTGTTCTCTATCTTATTTCCCAAAGCATAATATTTAACGCCTCCGCTACCACCTTGAGTTTGAATAAGAATTGATTTGGTTTTAGAGATGCGTATAGTAACACGTGGAGTGTTTAGTTAATAAAACATTTGCTTGTGAAAGAAAACATTCGTTTGACTTGTTGGTATAGCTTGATTTTCACAAAGAAAATAGTATATGATTTTTAGAAATCAACTATTATGGTTTTGTATTTACATTTATTCTGTATTCATCCAAAATTTCAATTTCATATATATATATATATAGGTTTTGGTTCAAGCGAGGATCACTCTTATGGTAAGACCCATTGCTTAAAATGAGAAATAATCTCAACCATTAGATTTACATCATTACAATATATTGGATGGTTAAGTTTTTTTTCAAAATTTTTTTTTTTTTAATTTTTTAATTTTTTAATTTTTTTTTTAATTTTTTAGTTTTTTAATTTTTAATTTTTTATATTTTGTTCTTTGTTTAAAAAATCTTTAAAAATGCTAAATATGGCAGTTTAATTTTTATATACTACGAGTTCATTTTTATACACTATAAGTTCAATTTTTTATGTTAGGAGTTCAATTCTCTATATTGCATGAGTTCAATTTTTATATTCTACAAGTTCATTTTTCAATCAGCAATAAGTTCAATTTTTATGTGCTTTGAGTTCATTTTTCAAATAATTCGATTTTCACATAACTAAAAAAATATTTAAAAAAGAAATGATTTTTTTTAATTTTTTTTACCTTTTAAAAATGATTTTCTTATTTAAAAAAAGCATTAAAAATGTTAAATATGACAGTTCAATTTTTTTATACTAAAAGTTCATTTTTATACGCTAGAAGTTCAATTTTTTATGTTAGGAGTTCAATTTTCTATATTGTATGAGTTCAATTTTTATATTCTACGAGTTCATTTTTTTATATATGATAAGTTCAATTTTTATTTGCTTTGAGTTCATTTTTCATATAATTCGATTTTGACATAACTAAAAAATAATTGATTTTTTCATTTTTTTTTATTTTTTTCGATTTTTTTTCTTTTTTTTTCTTTTTTTTCTTTTTTAAAATTATGTTCTTTTTTTTTTAAATAAAAACGGTAAATGTGACAGTTCAATTTTTTATGTTAGAAGTTCAATTTTATATATTGTATGAGTTCAATTTTCAAACTCCACGAGTTCATTTTTTATCTATGATAAGTTCAATTTTTATGTGCTTTGAGTTCATTTTTTATAAAATTCGATTTTTACAAACCTAAAAAAAAATTTTAAAAAAATAATAAAAAAAAAATCTTGACCATTTAATACATAGTAAAGCAATAAATCCAATGGTTGAGATTAATCCTCATTTTAAGCAATGGTTCTTACCACAAGGGTGGTCCTCACCGGAACCATGCCCTATATATATATATCCATTATTTACTTACAATGTACATTTCTAGTCCATCTTTTTAATGATTTATGTTGCATAAAATTAATTAAGATAAATGGGATTGAACGAGTTGGTTTGGTGATCATGTTGGAAGATGAGACGTTTAATGTAATACCCGTTTTGTTTTTAGATCAGGAAAACGACTTTCTTGAATTACAAGCAATCGAGAGATCTTGACCCTCGTGTTAATTCGGGTTGAATTTAACGGTTTATGATAATATTAGTACGCTTGACCGGAAGTGGAAATTAATCAACTTTACCTTGTCGGTTAATTCCCTTTGTTTCCAATCCTAATTTTTTAAAGAACTTAGTTTAGTTATCTATATAAACACCCTAGTATTAACCCTAAGCCTAACTAAATCACCTTCAAACTCCCGATCCCTTCAAATTTGCACCTTTGGGAACCCGAGAAAATGTCGGCGGTGAAGAATTCTTCCTCCCTGAGTTGTCCTAAACTTATCTTTGTAGTTGTGAGAAGGGGGGGAGTGTTGCGGAGATAAGGGAGGATATTTTTGAGACAATTATAATGTTATAATTAAATATAACTTACGTGCCATTGAAAATGAAACCCCAATTTACTTGATTTTTTTTTATTGAAGGGTGTCCTTTTAATCTCTTCCGTCCATTTTTTTCTAATCCAATGCCCCTAAAATTTTCTCAAATAACACCCGAACCCTACTCTTGGATATTATATATCTTTTCATATTAAATTATACTAGTATGTATTACCGTACCTTGTACGGGTTTTTCTTAAATAAAATATTAATACTAAAATATTTTCAAATCTATTTATTATCCGAGAAAAATAATTATGTAAATGCTTAAATATAAATTTTTGTTTTGATTTGCGTAAAAAGATAAGGCAATTTCACTATTAACATAAATATTCTAGAATTTTTATGATAGTATAAAAAAATATCCTAATGATCTTCCTCTATCATATCCAAAAATAAAAGATTCTTTAATAATGGGATTTTCTATCCTATATTCTAAAAACAAAGATAAGATCTTATCATATCCAAAAATAAAAGATTATTTTTTTAAGGAAAAGTAGTGTGGTCCAATCGAAAAGTGACATGTGTCGTTTAATAATTTTTTTAACCTCCCCTTTATGTTATTGTTATGATTTTTAGATAAAATTTGATTTAGGAGAATAATTTAGAATGCTTGGTGCAAAAGCTAACTTGAGGCTCAAGTATAATTATTAGACCTCTTGTATAAAAACACATTCAATCATTCCATGAAAATGAAGGAGGAGGTTGTGAAACCTCGAGACCACTTTAACCTTGGATGTTTCGGGACGAAACATTCCTAAGGGGGGTAGAATGTAAAACCCGAGATATCCGTTCACAAACCCGTTAACTTAACCCCGTTTAAACTCCTACCTTTAATTCACTCCTTTTTTTTTCTTATTCTCTCGGTTTGGGCCTAAAAACCCAATATGGTGGTTGAAAGGAATTGGACCCGAACTCAAACCTTGCCCTAGTTTGTCACCCTCCTTTTCCTTTTGTTGAAGCATCGTTAAAGGGACCTAGGAAGAGGCAAATGTGGAGAGCTCGAGCACCTTCCCGTCCACCGATGATCGCCCTGCGTTACCGCTCCTCCTTCCTCTGTTTTCTTTCCTTCCCTCATAAGATCTCCTGCTGGAATTGACTTTTCGGTCGTTCAAATCACCGTAAACTTGTCGTTCCGTTCTGGTTTGGCTACTGAAGCTTGGCCTGGAGTCGGACCCGCCCGTCGCCCTCACCGCCCGTCGTGCTTCATTGTCCTCGCCATCATTCTTTGTCGTGAGTCACCGTCGTTCTCTGTCACCAGCTACCACCGTTCTTCGTCCCCTTTCCTCTAAGCTCAATCATAAAGAAAGCTCGATCGCTTGAAGCTTGTTGTCGCCGGCACACTTGGACTGGCACCTCGCCTCGCGTCCTTGCCCAACACCGGAGTCGTCGAGCCTTGGTTCAGGCAGTAGCAAGACCATCACTGCAAACCCAAAGCCGACGCTTTCACTCCGCTGTTGGTAAGGGATTTGAACCCTTCAATTCCTTCGTTCTATCCTCTTCTTTGTCTTCCCTGAAATTCCGACCTGGTGGTAGATCAAGTTCTTCGAAGCTCCAGGCGCAAATTCGTCGTTCCGTTTGGTGGACCGTCGAAGCCTTGCCTTAAGTTGAACCTGCGACTGTCACTTTCGCCTTCTGTTTCCAGCCTTCGGTGGTGAGCTCTTAGAGGCATGCAAACCATCCGCGGAACCACAGGCGTGAGTCGCTCGTTGGCAAGAAGATCGATTGTTATGGTTCGATCCTATCTTGTAAACCTAAAATGTTCCTTTAGATGTTTAATGTGTTCAAATTGTTGCCTTGTATGGATTTCGTATGTTGTTTTAGTTTCGTTAGTGAATTGTTCTAATTTTATGTTGTGAGTGCATGTCATGGTGTGTTTTTGAATTGCCTTGTAATCTGCCTTGTTATTGTTTCCACGTGTCAAAATACTAGTTTGAATTGTCGAATCTCTTCTGGTTCACACATGTATAGGTTGCTTTTATTAGAATAATTAATAGTCATGTGGTACCGAGTTTAAAAGTAAAGGTTTTGTTTTTATTATTGTTGATTTGGCAAGATTTTGTGTGTAATTCGAATTGATGGAATTTGATTCCGTTGAATAATCTCTCTAGGATTCGAATAATAGTTTGAGTCTTGTAACTAGAATTGGTATGTAAATCTCGGTTTGTTTGCTTGAATGCCTTCGATTGGTTTTGTGGTAACCTCCATTGTTGGGAGGCCTTGGTTTTGGATGCTAGGTTGGAAGTTGGCATTATACACTCTGAATATCATATACGGGTGTATGTTTGTATGTGCACTGAATTTGTCATTGACCTTGTATGTTCGTGTCATTTGAGGCCAAGTAGAAAAATCTTGATTGGTTGAGTAAAGTCGTTTGAGGTTAGTTTGAAAGTTTGGTGCGTTTGTTTTAGTTAGAGTAGTAGCATCATTTCAAACTATACTTGTTTCGATGTCATGGAATGGATCATGATGGTTCACTCTTAATTAGGCCGCCATATTTATGCATACATAGTATCGAAAGTTGCTCCTCGCGGTTAGTTAGTTAACCGTAAATATTATGATTCGTAGGTCTTTAGTATCGACGCGTTTCTTACTTCATTCAAGGATCGCCATCCAGGTAAGTCATTCTCGACTTGCTCGGCTCTATTCTAGTCTTGTTAGATTTCATGCCGTGAATGTGAGATTGGTTTTGGGAACTAGTCCCGAATGTATGTTTTCTTTGTGAAATGTTTTATTGTATGATGTGATGCGCTTTCTATTTTTAAACGTTTTCTCATAAAAGAAATTTTTATTGTTTTCTCTGTGCTGGCTGCGTAACCGGCACGATCATGTGCGATGATTGTCGGTGGCAAAGAGGCGTCTAGCCATGGTCGTGTGTCGGCGGGCCCCCTTTAAAAATAAAAATTGATTGCTTGTTTTTGGCAAGTGCTCCGGTGGAGGCTTGACCAGGGGTTGGAAGGATGACATATATGGAAAGTGGGAGGGCCTGCCTCTGCACACGGGCGCAGGTGAGTTAGCGCCGTAGATGGGAATGTGGTGGAGGAAGGGAGAATTGCATTTCCCAATAGGATTGTGAATGGTTTTGTTGTGTGTGTGTGTGATTACTTAGTTGGTTTCCGACCTTGTGAATCTTTGTTACGCTTGATGAATTGCTTGTTTCATTGTATTTCCCTTTATTTGTTGAATGTCGAACTGTTGGTCATTATTACAAATGCTTTACTTTTGTGCTTGTTAGTTTGATTGTTGGTGTGTCTCGTTGCCTTTCCTTTCACCTATTCTCTAGGTTGTGGAAATGTGTGTTGGCCTATTATGTTTTGTTCAATTCACTTGTTAAAGGTTATGTTGTTGGCTAATTGTTGTTTTTCAAACGTCTTACCTTTGCCGCTTGTTATCTAGCTTGCCTAGGATAGTAGATGACCCCTCGGGGACCTTCATTTTTCAGTTCCAGGTACTTTTGCAGGTCCTGTGTTGGAGCCTAGGTCGGATCTTGCGGCGGATCGTCGACACGTGTCATTAGGGATTAAAGTCGTTTGAGTGTTCTGGTTTAGTATTTAGTTTCTGCTTTGGAAGTTTTTCTATGTTGCTAACTTATGTGGGTTGTCAGTTCATCTGTGTTTGGTCGTATTGTTAGGATCTCATGCATGACATTGTACATATATGTTTTAATAACTTATAGTTGGATGATTTAAATCCGTTTTCTCGTCGTGCTCGAGTTGCAAGGTCTAGATGTTTAGTTGTCAAACTAGTTCTGGTAGTGCCCGAGAGGGTCAACTACCTAGTAGCGCCCCGACGTCAAGACGGGGTGTTACAGAGGTGGTAATAGAGTCGTTAGAAATTAGGTTTTGGGAGAAAAAAGATGAAGGATAAGGAACAATAGATATGTATCCAGAGTCTAAGGAAATTTCACTAGTGTTTTGAATTGGTTATGAAACATTCATATGTTATTGTGTTTCTCTCCAACTCTGGATATATCTCTATGTTGCTTATTCTCTATCTTATTTCCCAAAGCATGATATTTAACGCCTCCGCTACCACCTTGAGTTTGAATGTGAATTGATTTGGTTTTAGAGATGCGTAAAGTAACACGTGGAGTGTTTAATTAATAAGATAGAGAATTGTTGCCTTGTATGGATTTCGTATGTTGTTTTAGTTTCGTTAGTGAATTGTTCTAATTTTATGTTGTGAGTGCATGTCATGGTGTGTTTTTGAATTGCCTTGTAATCTGCCTTGTTATTGTTTCCACGTGTCAAAATACTAGTTTGAATTGTCGAATCTCTTCTGGTTCACACATGTATAGGTTGCTTTTATTAGAATAATTAATAGTCATGTGGTACCGAGTTTAAAAGTAAAGGTTTTTTTTTTATTATTGTTGATTTGGAAAGATTTTGTGTGTAATTCGAATTGATGGAATTTGATTCCGTTGAATAATCTCTCTAGGATTCGAATAATAGTTTGAGTCTTGTAACTAGAATTGGTATGTAAATCTCGGTTTGTTTGCTTGAATGCCTTCGATTGGTTTTGTGGTAACCTCCATTGTTGGGAGGCCTTGGTTTTGGATGCTAGGTTGGAAGTTGGCATTATACACTCTGAATATCATATACGGGTGTATGTTTGTATGTGCACTGAATTTGTCATTGACCTTGTATGTTCGTGTCATTTGAGGCCAAGTAGAAAAATCTTGATTGGTTGAGTAAAGTCGTTTGAGGTTAGTTTGAAAGTTTGGTGCGTTTGTTTTAGTTAGAGTAGTAGCATCATTTCAAACTATACTTGTTTCGATGTCATGGAATGGATCATGATGGTTCACTCTTAATTAGGCCGCCATATTTATGCATACATAGTATCGAAAGTTGCTCCTCGCGGTTAGTTAGTTAACCGTAAATATTATGATTCGTAGGTCTTTAGTATCGACGCGTTTCTTACTTCATTCAAGGATCGCCATCCAGGTAAGTCATTCTCGACTTGCTCGGCTCTATTCTAGTCTTGTTAGATTTCATGCCGTGAATGTGAGATTGGTTTTGGGAACTAGTCCCGAATGTATGTTTTCTTTGTGAAATGTTTTATTGTATGATGTGATGCGCTTTCTATTTTTAAACGTTTTCTCATAAAAGAAATTTTTATTGTTTTCTTTGTGCTGGCTGCGTAACCGGCACGATCATGTGCGATGATTGTCGGTGGCAAAGAGGCGTCTAGCCATGGTCGTGTGTCGGCGGGCCCCCTTTAAAAATAAAAATTGATTGCTTGTTTTTGGCAAGTGCTCCGGTAGAGGCTTGACCAGGGGTTGGAAGGATGACATATATGGAAAGTGGGAGGGCCTGCCTCTGCACACGGGCGCAGGTGAGTTAGCGCCGTAGATGGGAATGTGGTGGAGGAAGGGAGAATTGCATTTCCCAATAGGATTGTGAATGGTTTTGTTGTGTGTGTGTGTGATTACTTAGTTGGTTTCCGACCTTGTGAATCTTTGTTACGCTTGATGAATTGCTTGTTTCATTGTATTTCCCTTTATTTGTTGAATGTCGAACTGTTGGTCATTATTACAAATGCTTTACTTTTGTGCTTGTTAGTTTGATTGTTGGTGTGTCTCGTTGCCTTTCCTTTCACCTATTCTCTAGGTTGTGGAAATGTGTGTTGGCCTATTATGTTTTGTTCAATTCACTTGTTAAAAGTTATGTTGTTGGCTAATTGTTGTTTTTCAAACGTCTTACCTTTGCCGCTTGTTATCTAGCTTGCCTAGGATAGTAGATGACCCCTCGGGGACCTTCATTTTTCAGTTCCAGGTACTTTTGCAGGTCCTGTGTTGGAGCCTAGGTCGGATCTTGCGGCGGATCGTCGACACGTGTCATTAGGGATTAAAGTCGTTTGAGTGTTCTGGTTTAGTATTTAGTTTCTGCTTTGGAAGTTTTTCTATGTTGCTAACTTATGTGGGTTGTCAGTTCATCTGTGTTTGGTCGTATTGTTAGGATCTCATGCATGACATTGTACATATATGTTTTAATAACTTATAGTTGGATGATTTAAATCCGTTTTCTCGTCGTGCTCGAGTTGCAAGGTCTAGATGTTTAGTTGTCAAACTAGTTCTGGTAGTGCCCAAGAGGGTCAACTACCTAGTAGCGCCCCGACGTCAAGACGGGGTGTTACAGAGGTGGTAATAGAGTCGTTAGAAATTAGGTTTTGGGAGAAAAAAGATGAAGGATAAGGAACAATAGATATGTATCCAGAGTCTAAGGAAATTTCACTAGTGTTTTGAATTAGTTATGAAACATTCATATGTTATTGTGTTTCTCTCCAACTCTGGATATATCTCTATGTTGCTTATTCTCTATCTTATTTCCCAAAACATGATATTTAACGCCTCCGCTACCACCTTGAGTTTGAATGTGAATTGATTTGGTTTTAGAGATGCGTAAAGTAACACGTGGAGTGTTTAATTAATAAAACATTTGCTTGTGAAAGAAAACATTCGTTTGACTTGTTGGTATGGCTTGATTTTCAGAAAGAAAATAGTATATGATTATTAGAAATCAACTTTTATGGTTTTGTATTTACATTTATTCTGTATTCATCCAAAATTTCAGTTTCATATATATATATCCATTATTTACTTACAATGTACATTTCTAGTCCATCTTTTTAATGATTTATGATGCATAAAATTAATTAAGATAACTGGCATTGAACGAGTTAGTGTGGTGATCATCTTGGAAGATAAGGCGTTTAATGTAATACCCGTTTTTGTTTTTAGATCAGGAAAATGAGTTTCTTGAATTACAAGCAATCGAGAGATCTTGACCCTCATGTTAATTCGGGTTGGATTTAACGGTTTATGATAATATTTGTACGCTTGATCGGAAGTGGAAATTAATCAACTTTACCTTGTCGGTTAATTTCCTTTGTTTCCAATCCTAATTTATTAAGGAACTTAGTTTAGTTATCTATATAAACACCCTAGTATTAACCCTAAGCCTAACTAAATCACTTTCAACCTCCCTATTCCTTCAAATTTGCACCTTTGGGAACCCGAGAAAATGTCGGCGGTGAAGAATTCTTCCTCCCTGAGTTGTCCTATACTTATCTCTGTAGTTGTGGGAAGGGGGGGGAAGTGTTGCGGAGATAAGGGAGGATATTTTTGAGACAATTATAATGTTTTAATTAAATTTAACGTACGTGCCATTGAAAATGAAACCCCAATTTACTTGATTTTTTTTTATTGAAGGGTGTCCTTTTAATCTCTTCCGTCCATTTTTTCTAATCCAATGCCCCTAAAATTTTCTCAAATAACACCTGAACCCTACTCTTGGATATTATATATCTTTTCATATTAAATTATACTAGTATGTATTACCGTACCTTGTACGGGTTTTTCTTAAATAAAATATTAATACTAAAATATTTTCAAATATATTTATTATCCGAGAAAAATAATTATGTAAATGCTTAAATATAAATTTTTGTTTTGATCTGCTTAAATAATGGGATTTTCTATCATATATTCTAAAAACAAGGATAAGATCTTATCATACCCAAAAATAAAAGATTATTTTAAAAAAAAAAAGTAATGTGGTCTAATCGAAAAGTGACATGTGTCGTTTAATAATTTTTTTAACCTCCGCTTTATGTTATAGTTATGATTTTTAGATAAAATTTGATTTAGGAAAATAATTTAGAATGCTTGGAGCAAAAGCTAACTTGAGGCTCAAGTATAATTATTAGACCTCTTGTATAAAAACACATTCAATCAATCCATGAAAGTGATCAGAGTCTTTCACTAAATAAAAAGTCTTACTACACTCTTGAAGTTCGAGAGAGAATGAAGAAGGAGGTGGTAATAGAGTCATTAGAAATTAGGTTTTGGGAGAAAAAAGATGAAGGATAAGGAACAATAGATATGTATCCAGAGTCCAAGAAAATTTCACTAGTATTTTGAATTGGTTATGAAACCATTCATATGTTATTGTGTTTCTCTTCAACTCTGGATATATCTCTATGTTGCTTATTCTCTATCTTATTTCCCAAAGCATGATATTTAACGCCTCCGCTACCACCTTGAATTAGAATGTGAATTGATTTGGTTTTAGAGATGCGTATAGTAACACGTGGAGTGTTTAATTAATAAAACATTTTCTTGTGAAAGAAAACATTCGTTTGACTTGTTGGTATGGCTTGATTTTCAGAAAGAAAATAGTATATGATTATTAGAAATCAACTTTTATGGTTTTGTATTTACATTTATTCTGTATTCATCCAAAATTTCAGTTTCATATATATATATATATATATCCATTATTTACTTACAATGTACATTTCTAGTCCATCTTTTTAATGATTTATGATGCATAAAATTAATTAAGATAACTGGGATTGAACGAGTTAGTGTGGTGATCATCTTGGAAGATAAGGCGTTTAATGTAATACCCGTTTTTGTTTTTAGATCAGGAAAATGAGTTTCTTGAATTACAAGCAATCGAGAGATCTTGGCCCTCATGTTAATTCGGGTTGGATTTAACGGTTTATGATAATATTTGTACGCTTGATCGGAAGTGGAAATTAATCAACTTTACCTTGTCGGTTAATTTCCTTTGTTTCCAATCCTAATTTATTAAGGAACTTAGTTTAGTTATCTATATAAACACCCTAGTATTAACCCTAAGCCTAACTAAATCACCTTCAACCTCCCGATTCCTTCAAATTTGCACCTTTGGGAACCCGAGAAAATGTCGGCGGTGAAGAATTCTTCCTCCCTGAGTTGTCCTATACTTATCTCTGTAGTTGTGGGAAGGGGGGGAAGTGTTGCGGAGATAAGGGAGGATATTTTTGAGACAATTATAATGTTTTAATTAAATTTAACGTACGTGCCATTAAAAATGAAACCCCAATTTACTTGATTTTTTTATTGAAGGTTGTCCTTTTAATCTCTTCTGTCCATTTTTTTTAATCCATGCCCCTAAAATTTTCTCAAATAACACTCGAACCCTACCCTTGGATATTATATATCTTTTCATATTAAATTATACTAGTATGTATTCTCATACCTTGTACGAGTTTTTCTTAAATAACATATTAATACTAAAATATTTTCAAATATTTTTATTATCCGAGAAAAATAATTATGTAAATGCTTAAATATAAATTTTTGTTTTGATCTTCGTAAAAAGATAAGGCAATTTCACTATTAACATAAATATTCTATAATTTTTATGATAGTATAAAAAAATATCCTAATGATCTTCCTCTATCATATCCAAAAATAAAAGATTGTTTAATAATGGGATTTTCTATCATATATTCTAAAAACAAGGATAAGACCTTGTCATATCCAAAAATAAAAGATTATTTTTTTAAAAAAAAATTAGTGTGGTCCAATCTAAAAGTGACATGTGTCGTTTAATAATTTTTTTAACCTCCGTTTACGCTATAGTTATGATTTTTAGATAAAATTTGATTTAGAAGAATAATTTAGAATGCTTGGAGGGAGTTGGAGTGCAAGATAACTTGAGGTTCAAGCATAATTATTAGACCTCTTGTAAAAAAACACATTCAATCAATCCATGAAAGTAATCAGAGTCTTTCACTAAATAAAACGTCTTACTGTCTTGATGTTCGAGAGGGAATGAAGGAGGAGGTGGTAATAGAGTCGTTAGAAATTAGGTTTTGGGAGAAAAAAGATGAAGGATAAGGAACAATAGATATGTATCCAAAGTCTAAGAAAATTTCACTAGTGTTTTGAATTGGTTATGAAACTATTAATATGTTATTGTGTTTCTCTTCAACTCTGGATATATCTCTATTTTGCTTACTCTCTATCTTATTTCCCAAAGCATAATATTTAACGCCTCTGCTACCACCTTGAGTTTGAATGTGAATTGATTTGCTTTTAGAGATGCGTATAGTAACACGTGGAATGTTTAATTAATAAAACATTTGCTTGTAAAAGAAAACATTCGTTTGACTTGTTGGTATAGCTTGATTTTCACAAAGAAAATAGTATATGATTTTTAGAAATCAACTATTATGGATTTGTATTTACATTTATTCTATATTCATCCAAAATTTCAGTTTCATATATATCTATATATAGGGGAGCGCTCTGGTACAATACGTTTTATGGTGCAATGTGTGGTTACATATTGTGCGTTGGATTAACCCAAATCAAAGGTTAATATTAAAGGGTGAGAAGTAGAAAAATAGGGGGAATGTACAAGATGATTTTCACGTGCAATTTAAAAAGGAAGGTTGCTTAAATTTAGGGGAAAAATAATAAATAGTTTGAAAAATTAAGATCAGAATCTTAGAAAATTTTTGTAAACCGCACGATTTTTATATATATAGCAGTTGCATAATTTTAGGGATTGATAAGAATGATAGAAAAATTAAATAATCGAATTTACAAATAAAAAACACTGCAGAATCATTGAATATCTATTAGTCGACGTTTGAAAAACTCAATATGATTGTTTGAATAGTTATAGAATCGTATAATTTTATAGTCGATGTTTGAATAACTCGTTTTGATTGTTTGAAAAACTCAATATGATTGTTTGAATAATTACAAAATCGTATAATATTTATATCTGATGTTTGAATAACTCATTTTGATTGTTTGAATAATTATATAATCATAAAGTATTTATAATCGAGGTTTGAATAACTCAATATAATTGTTTGAATAATTGTAGGATTGAACATGTTTTAACGTTTGCATTATTTAGGTTGAATAAGTATTCGTCTTACCATGAATAACTAAATAAAGGTAGTTGAAAAACAACATTGTTCATCATGAATAACTAAACTTATTCAATGGTTTTCACTAGTTTTATTAGAATGCATTGACATAAATAATGTATACTATTGAATAACAATTGCAATGCTTCTGAAAAACAATCTTTAACATTATGAAAAATATGTGATTCTTTGTATTTTATGCTATCAATAATCATTGCATTGCTTTTGAAATAACAATTACAATGCTTATGAATTACAATTTTTTTTTGACCGAGGTCAAATACATCAACATTATCATCATTTGGAACATGTTCCCTGGTACGAAGTCTTTTCAATAGGACCTTGGTACGCTTTTACTTTTCTCCAATGTCCAACTGTTGATCATTTCCACCTGTTCCATTTGAAACTCGGTTAAACACAAATGATATCAGTGTTGCAAAACCATACCATCTAAAGTGAAAAAGTATATTGTAAGACTTGAAAAACAATTGCAAAACTATCATACATATATCAGTGTTGAAAAACCATACTATCCATATTGAAAAACACTCGTTCAATATGCTTATCTAGTTAATCTTTACTATTGAAAAACCATAGTATTTATTGTGAATAATATTGATCATTATCTCTTGTCGGCCATACGAAAAACAAAATACATATATACGAAAAATAAAATACGTATATATGAATAACAAAGAATGAATATATGAAAAACATGCCACACGTTTCGTGTAATAACCTTCTCTTTTAAAGAAGGGTACATTAGTAATTTTCTATCACGTGTCTTTCCAGTTTCGAGGACGAAACTCTTTTTAAGTAGGTACTATTATAATACCCTCATTTTTAAATTTACATAATTATTTATTTATAACAAGATATTTATTTTGGTAATTTTATTTCTATTATTATAAATATTTTTATGAAGTATTAGTTTATGAAATTTAATTGTGTAAAATATATGCATATAATTTGGGTCAATTATATAATTTACTATTATGCAAAAGGGAGAAAATATTAATTTATAGAAATTAATGGTTGATTTTATAATATTTGAAACTAAAATCTAAACAAACACATTAGGTTTGTTGTTTGTTTGGATTTGGGTCAAGATTTTCAATTAAGGATTTTGGATTCGTTTCACAACGAAATTCAAATCCGTCAAAAGGATAAGGTTTATAATTTCGATCTCTATCTAATCCCTCACTCAATTGATTCAATTGATCCCTAAATGCGTCCAGATTAATCAAAGAAGTCGATTAACCTAGATTTCGTTCGGTTTGTTGAAATCAAAGATTTGATTCGAATTTTGATTTGATTTGAGCTAATCTCGGACTTTACCCAAGTGGTTACACTTGTGAGTCTATAAATAGGGTCGATTGACACCCCAATTGCATAGAAGTCAATCGTTTTCAATTGGAACTTCACCTCTGTTTTTCCCTTTTCAGTTCGTTTAATTTATAGCACCGTTCGCTTATTTTTAGTTTGATTTTGCCAAAAACAAGCTCATATTCGGATTCCTCATCCTCAAATTAGTGGAATTCGACTCTTAAATCGTCCAAATCCATCCAAAATTCATCCCGAAATCACTCCCGAAAGCAAGTTGTCACAAGTACTCTGATTTACGAACAGTTGTTGTAATTCGACGATTTCTCTTTCTACACTCAACCAAAAATTTCCCATTTTATATCATTAGAAAGCTCTTGATATTACGAATCTAACGCCACTGGTTTCGCATCAAACGGATTCCTATCGAGTCTGAACCGAGCATATGAAGCCAGCTGCGCGCTTGCTCTGTTTTCTGCCGGGCTGCTGTTCGGAGTTATTCGCCACCTCCGACACCGACTTTGTCCCGCCCTTTACATCACCTTCGGACCACCTACGCCTCCTACAATGCCAACAGTAGAGAGAGGAGGTTGCAGCCTTCCAACTGTCGTCGGTTCCGTCCCGATCCGTCAACGGAGCCGCCCGTACCGAGCCGCCAAACTTCCTTGTTCGACCACTTTCTCTTCCATGTTTTTGATTATGTACAACCCTATTTTTTATTGTTTTTAATTTCGTTTTTATTGTTTTAATTTCGGTTTAAGCTTAAATAAATTATTCCTAATTGAAATTGATATAAATATTGATTTGTAAGGTATTTTATAGTTTTATAAGAAATTATAAATATTTTAAAGTATGATTTTTAGAAAGGATTAATCTACTTTTCATACAAAGGTTTTGAGAGTAATATGAGTTTATTTTAAAATATTTTTTAAAGGAAAATCAAAATATCAATTATTCTTGCATTCTCATAACAATATGATTTTAATAAAATATAGTTTATGAAGTATTAAAGCGCTTCGTTTTAGATATACTTAAATCATGGTTATAAGATAATGGAAATCTAATTGATTTCGGTTTTAAAACTTATACTCATGTTGTGTCATATCCTATTATAGGTTTGTCATCCAAGGTTATATGATCTCGACTATAACCTTTCCAAGTTTCTGAGGTCGTCAATAAGGCAAGTTCTCATACTTGCTTGGCTAAGTCAATTGTTTGATTTGTGTGAAGAGTCTAATAATCATGTTTGTTTCTCTTGATTGATGTGATTATGTGTATTGTAATTCATGCATAAACATATTAAGTTTGTTGGAAATATAACCATGAATGAACTTGCATAAGCATTTAGTTATACTCTCTAATAAAAATAGAATCAAGAATAATTGTGTTATTAGGTTACTACAACTAAGTAAGTCATGAACTCATCCGAACTCATACTTGGGCTTGTCAAATGCGCCTGTAAAAATGGCAAGGAGGGTTTGGTGTTGTCCATTGTGTGACTATCCTCCCCTTTCCTGGAGCTTCAAGTATGATACAGTGAGTCAAGACCGAAATCAATAACTGAAGACATAATATAGGTGCTTGACGTGGTGAAAATGATGACCTTGTTATTCTCGTTTAGATGTTATTATTGCTAGGTTGCGCTAGTTTTGATTAGGTCTTGATGACTGCGATTTTGTGTGTTTATCGCCTCGATTGAGACTTGTTTTGGATTAGCTTAGTACCTAGGGGAGTGAGCCATAGTTGCTCTGGACGCCTCTTTATAACATTCGCATTAGGATGGTCCTAAACCCTAATGCTGGTCATGACCATGCCCGTCTCATCCGAATATGAGGGGTGTAGCACCTAGCTAGTGCTCTTTGAAATTCCGGAATCGATGTTTTGGGACGTATGAGCCCACTCATCAGGACATAAGAGCCTCGATGGTTTAAAAATCGCAACCCTATGTGTATATGTGTGGTCATTAAAAGATAAGTGCGAGTAAGCACCATAAAGAACTTAGTCTAGTGTTGACTACCGCTATTAATATCTTGGATTAAATCTCCGTGCTTGTTGTTATGTTTATTTTATTCTTAGTTTAGAAATTCATTGAAAGTGTATGATGTTTGCTAGGAAAGATTCGACGTAAGGTAAAGTGCATTAGATATTTTTAAAATGTGCATTCACTATAATAATAATTATGATTTAATTAAATACTTTGACTTATATAATATTGGAGTCAACCTAGCTGACCCCGTTGAGGGCTGACCACTTGTGGTACCAGGTATTAGCAAGCAACTAGCGTCAATTCGAGAGCGCTCAAGGTGATGATGAATGGAGCCCATGATACTATACAATAAGGTTTTATACGTAGTTTTGTTTCATTTCATTAAAGAAAGTTGATTTTTATACGGAATAGTTTTGGTTAATCTTCTGTTGAATTCGTTGTTTTGTTAATAAACTGATCAATTGTAAAAGAAAGTTTGAATACAAATTGAGTTGCCTTCATAAGTCTTTCGCTATTGTTCATTTACATAATTTAATACACGTCTTTACCAAATTCAAACTGATGCAAAGCCTTGGGTGACTTCGGACATTAAAATCCGAGGTCACTAGCGTGTGACATTCTCGAGATAATTTGGGGGTGTTACATTTCGAGGGATTGCATATCTTAAATATGTTCAATTTCTGGCCAAACAAAGTGAAAATCTGATTTAACCTATTCAATATAATCTACCCAACAAAAAACCCAAATGCAAAACCAATTCTATCGCCTACTAAAACCTAACTTCTACTTTCTTCATTCTTAACCTAAAACCGCAAATTTCTGCTAGAATTGACTCATTTATTCGATAAATCTACTCGTATTTGAATGTTCACTTACCAATTTAGTGAAAGTCGACGATGGTTGTTGTGGTTTTTGTCGGCGTCTTCAACGATTTCCCAATCGTCACCTATAGAGAGAGAACGAGAAAAGAACTATAAATGGATAGAGGAGAGAGCGTTGAATATTTAAGGAGATTAAAAACAGGATAGCACAATTTTAGGAAACTGAATCATATTAAAATCTCTATTTAATTTAATTTCCCTTAAAATTCGATCTGGTGTATCACCCCCACCACACATGTTTACACCCTATTTTTATTCAATCCTCACCCTCCATTTATCCAAATCTGATGGTTATAATTTAAGTACATGTTTTATTCTAAGAGGGTGATCTCTCTCTCTCTCTCTATATATATATATAGAATAATGCTCTAGTGAAAACCCATCTTATGGTGTAAGCATGTGGTTAATCTACATCCATTAGATTGAGACAAATGAATAGTGAGGATTAATAAAAATAGGGTGTAAAATTATTTAAATTGGTGAAAAACACTAGATTGGGCCCAAATCCCACTAGAGATATATTTCTCTCTCCATATCAGAAATTATCTATAATAATAAATCTCTCTAACGTAATTTATGGATCTAAATCAATCTAATAAAATTCTAAAGTTGTCTCTCTCTTGCTCTCTTCAATCAACGCTTCAAATGAATCAGATTGCATGCCCAATTTCAATTGCCTCTCTTAAGCCGGATTCAACCACGATGTGTTACCGATTATTTCTAAATCTCTCTGATCGAACTAGATCGATAACGACGGGAATAGAAGAATCCTCGCGAGATCGCCAGGCCGAGTTGGAAGTTTCCACCGGGCCAAATCAAGATTTGGCGATGGATCGACATGAGATTCACGCTAGCACAATGCAGCGGTGCCAAGGAATCAACCATGGCGTGGATCCGGTGCGCGTCAACGATCAATAATGACATTCTCGGCCACTGGATAACCACTACGCCGTGTTAAGGTTGTCATCGTTTGCTTCTAAGGCGGATGTTAAATACGCCTATAAGCGATTGGCTTTGAAGGTCAGTCTTGACTCTTGATTGATTAATTAATGGTTGTCTTCGATTCGATCGGTTGAATGGGAGATTGAAATCAATCTGATCTAACTGAAATGAAATAATTATGTTTGGATTTGAATCTTTGATATTTATGTTGATGTTTCTGGATTTTGTTATTCATGAATGCATACGTTGTTTTTCATACATGTGTGGCTTGTTTTTCATATACTCATGCCTTGGTATTCATCTATACATGTTTTGTTATTCACATATTCATAAATTATTTTTCATATATGCAAGAGTTTTTATTCATATAGACGTGTTTTGATATCATAAATATATGAAGTGATTTGTTTTTCAATTATGTGTGCTTTGTTATTCATTTATGTTGTTGTTATTGAGAATAACACTGATATTCTTCAATTCATTGTAAGAGGTTTTTACACCCCTCTCTTATTATTCACAATAAATACTATGGTTTTTCAATAATAAGGATTAACTGAATAAGCATATGAAACAAGTGTTTTTCAATTTGGATAGTATGGTTTTACAACACTGATATGTGTGTATGACAGTTTTGCAATTGTTTCTCAAGTATCACAATATACTTTTTCACTTTGGATGGTATGGCTTTGCGACACTGATGATATGTATACGACATTTTGCAATTGTTTTTCAAATCTCACAATATACTTTTTCACTTTGGATGGTATGTTTTTGCAACACTCATATCATTTGTGTTTAATCGAGTTTTCGAATGGAACAGGTGGTAATGATCAACAATTGGACATTGGAGAAAAGTCAAAGCGCACCAAGGTCCAATTTAAAAGACTTCGCACCATGGAACATGTTTCAAATGATGATAATGTTGATGTATTTGACCTCGGTCCAAAAAAGAATTGTAATTCATAAGCATTGTAATTGTTATGCAAAAGTAGTGTAATGATTACTGATAGCATAACTTAATACAAAGAAACACATATTTTTCACAATATTATAGATTGTTTTTCAAAAGCATTGTAATTTTTATTCAATAATATACATTATTTATGTCAATATATTCTAATAATACTAGTGAAAATCATTGAATAAGTTTAGTTATTCAGGATAAACAATGTTGTTTTTCAACTACTTTTATTTAGTTATTCATATTGATATTACTGTATCCATATATGAAATGTAATTGTATCAAATAAGTTTTGTTTTATCACATGTGTTAAACCGAGTTATTCAAACAATCATATTGAGTTATTCAAACATCAACTATAAATATTTTATGATTCTATAATTATTCAAAGAATCAAATTGAGTTATTCAAACAATCAAAATGAGTTATTCAAACATCGGCTATAAATATTATACGATTCTATAATTATTCAAACAATCATATTATGTTTTTCAAATGTCGAGTAATAGATATTCAGTCTCTAAAATCATGCAACTGCCATATATAAAAAAAATGTGGGATTTTTTTACTTTCAGAAACCCTTAAAATTTGTAACTTCCAAATTTAAAATTCAAAGATTTTCATCCTTTTTTTTTAATTATTTACAGCGTATACTATCCCACAAATCTCGCCCAATTATATGTTAGTTTCCTTTTTCAAATGCTCATTGATTTAATTATCCACAACACCCCCATATAGCTTATTATGTACCTTAATTAACAACCACTGATTAAACTCAATCCAACGACATATCTTTAACCACACGCTTACACCACAATACCTAGTGCTCTAGTAAAAACCCCTCATAGAGTAAATCGTGTGGTCAAGCTAGAGCCGTCATATTTTGATAAATAAAGCGTGAGGATTAGAAAAAATAGGTGTAAAATATGTGTGTAGGTGAGATATCTTGAATAATAGAATATTCCACTAGAATAATTCTGCAGTTACTATATATTGTTCAAAATCCTTGATTTTAGGTACAATTAATATTCTCTCAATAATTTCTCTCTCCTATTCTAGTTCCTTTCTCGCTCTCTCTTTCTCGGTGAACTCTCTCTCATGGCGATTTGCAAGACATGAACATCCTCTTCAATTCTCGTCTATTTTTCACGAATTGGTAAGTGAATATTTCTGTTTGAGTTGATATTTCGCTAAAATTCGGTATTATTATCATTTCCGATCATGATTTTTCATTTTTTTGTTCATATTGCAAAAATTTTAAGTTAGGTTTTTAGTTCAATATTTTATTTGAATTTAGTCAATTTTTGATGAATTTAGAATGAAATTATTCAATTCTTCTTCTTCAATTCTTCTTCTTCATAGTTTGTTAATGAATTTGGTTCAATAGCTTGTTACATGTGGGTATTTTTAAGGTAGACACGTTCGACAATCTTTAATTATGATGGATTTTGTTTTTCATATGTGTGTGGCTTGTTATTCATCTACACATAACATTATTGTTCAAAAGAATGTATTTTGTTATTCAAAAGAAATAAAACTGTTTCTCAAATCACGTAGCATTAGAATTATTCAATTTATTGTAATGAGTTATTCATTGTTTTTACACAGACTGATGCATAACAATATAGAAGAATTCAAACATTTTTCAAATTATTCATCATTGTTATTCATAAGCAGTGTAATTATTATTCATAGCATAACTTAATACACAGAATCACAACTTTTTCACAATATTAAAGACTGTTTTTCAAAAGCATGGTAATTGTTATTCAATAATATAAATTATTAATGTCAATAGTCAATACATTCTAATAATATTAGTGAAAACCATTGAATAAGTTTAGTTATTCAGGACGAACAATGTTGTTTTTCAATACTTTCATTTAGTTATTCATGTTGATATTATTCTATCCATATTTGAATTGTAATTGCATCGAATACTTTTTGTGTTATCATTTGTGTTTAACGAGTTTTCAAATGGAACAGGTGGTAATGATCAACAATTGGACATTGAAGAAAAGTCAAATCTGTAACACCCCGTCTTTCGACGAGACACTACTAGGGAATAGACCTTACAAGGTACTATTATTTAGGTTGACAACTACACTGTAGGACCTTACAACTCGGGCACGACGAGAAAACATAATAAAACATCCAACCTTTATTTAACAAAAACTTAGAAAAACGTATCATGCATGAATCCCCGAAAAATTATAAATAATCAAATACGTCATAACGCCTACTGAAACAGAACTATCTGAACCGAAAGATAGTAACCGAAACAAAATACCAACTCCGTCTAACAAATATTAAAATCAATATTCTAACTAATATAAATAACTAATGTAAACCGATCCCACTATGACACGCGCTCTTTACCGCTCCGGCCCGCCATCTTGCCTCGGTTCCTGCACGGCTCCCTGATTCATACCTGGAACTGAAAAATGTTCCCCGAAGGGTCAGCGTCTAATCTACCAAGCTAGAAAGAATACGGAAACTGTAGAACGTTTTGAAATCAGTTATCTAAAGTCAGCATACAAATCCACAATCGCAATCATAACTCTAGAGGCCAATACCTAAATTAGTTATATCAGTCACACAAGTCACATACGCATTCACAATCACAATCACAATCACACAGCAATGCAATTCTTCCTTTGTCCACGATCCGACTTCCAAGGCGCTCATCACCGCGCCGAGTGCAGAGGCAGGCCCTCCCACTCCACTTCCCAATCTCCCTTCTAACTCCGGGCTAAGCCTCCACTAGAGCACTTGCCAAAAACACACAGATAATAGTTTTCGTTTTGAAGGGGCACGATTTTCCCAGTCACACGGGTCAAAGTAGCCAACACTTCCTCAACACCAGCTACGATGGGCCGTGTCGGAAACGGTACCAACACAGAGAAAACGTTCCAAAATAATTTCCGATAAAAACCATTTAAAATCATTAACGCACACAACACACAAGGAGTTCAAAACAATTTAAAAAAAAAAATATTCGGGACTAGTTCCCAAAACCCGTCCTACAACATCGATACGCAATCTAACAAGGGAGAAAAGAACCGAGCAAGTCGAAAAACGACTTACCTTAACAGAAGAAGGTTTGATGGTCACGACAACTAGGAATCTGAACAACCAAGATTTCCTAGATACGATAAGGATAAGTTAGTAACACGGAAGGCTTGAAGTGAAAAGGGGACTATCAAGTTATAAACCGAACCCGAAATCTACCGACTAACACTAACTAACACGACTAAATAAACAAGATTAAAGGTACCCAACCTTTAACATATCTTCCGTAAGTATAATTATACAAGTTTTAACTTAAACTAATATTAATATAAATTCCTAAATATCTGAACCACATTAATACCGCTACATACTGCATAGCAAAGATTAAAGCTTTAATAAAAATAAAAATAAAAATAAAAAATAATAATAATAATAATAATAATAATAATAACCAATTCGTACACAACCTCGTTTGTTTTACACAAAAACAAGATCTGACACTTCAACTTATATGAAAATATATTAATCATAATTGACCCCTATCTAAACTCACTAATTAATCATGCACAAGAAAATCAACACCTACTTTGACACAAAGCCAAACCCATCTTAATCCTGATCAATCAGCCACGAATATTATTATTAGTAGTAGTATTTTTTTTTTTTTTGACTCAACACCGAAATAGATTTAGTGATCACTAACTTCGAATTCAACTACATACTCAAGCAATCGAAATACCAACAAAATCCCAACCCCAACTATATATATATATATACAGACCGAAACAGGAATGGGTATACACCGCTCGTTCGGAAAAAAAAAACATGACTCACCGGCGTCGTCGCAGAGAGTCACCGACGTCGAGGACGAAGGTACGGTGACTTCGAACAACAAGGTGGCAGCGGGGATAGAGTGACAAATAGAGGTGATCGAAGGCGATGATAACAAAAACCAGTACCTAGATCAACTGGGGCACGAGACGTGCTTGCGATGGAGGAGAACCCAAAATAATGAACACCGGCTAATATCCGGCGAGGCGGAGATGCACGACCACATGGCAAAAACTAGAACTGTGGAACAGGGCTTTTGAAAACACGAAGGTACAAAGAGGAGGACGAGTTTTCCTTTGGCGGCGCAACCGATTAAAAAGGGTATGGAGAAAAGATAAAAGAAAAACCAAGGGAAAGAAGAAAAAAAAAATAAATAAAGAACTTCGGCTTCAGCTTCTCTTTAGCTTCCAAATTGGGCCAAATAATGGGCCTTGACAAAAGGTTTTTTTCCAAAGACGACTTTAAAGCCTATTCGGAGAGTGAAGAAGAGTCGAAAATTGAAATAGGATTAATCTCACAATATATATATTTATATATGTGACCAAAACCGGATTAGTATTTTGGATCATTAAGACCTATATTTTCCTAAAACGAGGTTGCCTGTGGTTCAAAAACTCGATTGTCTATAACTTAAAGAATTCGTTTTTCCGACCCACGAGACCTACACGACTACGGATATTACATACTACCCCCTTTAAGCAAGTTTCGTCCCGAAACTTTTATACGAACGAAAAGATATTCGAGGTTTTCACAAACCTCTCCCCCTTAGAGAGGTTGGTCCTCGAACCAGAATCGATTGATAACGATAATCATAACCAGTATTAGCCATAAAAAAACATACAGCACGTCAATAAAAATTAAACAGTCAAACAAACAGATCAAGCAACCAAAAATCACGAAGTAACATCGAATTTGCAAACAACACACTAACTACTAACCTTCCCCTCAAACGTCTCTACTAAACCCGGGTAGATCTCTGGATAACTCTCACTCATCCTGGACTCCGTCTCCCAAGTGGCCTCCTCGACTCCCCGTCGAGACCACTGAATCAACACCAGAGGAATCTCCTTGTTCCGCAGCTTCTTCATTCGTCGGTCTAAAATCTTCAGCGGTTGTTCCCGGAAAGTGTGATCTGGTTCTATCACCAAATCCTCATAATTCAGTCTGTGACTAGGATCCGGAACGTACTGTCTCAGCTGGGAAACATGGAATACAGGGTGCACTCCTTCCAACGCAGGCGGCAACGCTAGCCGATACGCCACCTCGCCTACTCTCTCCAGAATCTCGAATGGACCGATATATCGGGGACTCAGCTTCCCTTTTACCCCGAATCTTCTTACCCCGCGGGTAGGCGATACTCTCAACCAAACATGGGCTCCGACCTCAAACTCCAACGGTCTACGCCTCTTGTCTGCATAGGACTTCTGGCGACTCTGAGCAGCTAACATTCTCTCTCTGATTAAGGCCACTTTCCCGATCGTCTCCTCAATCATCTGTGGCCTCTCTCCTACTACATCCGAGGGATCATCCCAACATAGCGGTGTCCTACACTTCCGACCATATAAAGCCTCATACGGCGCCATCTGAATCGACGAATGCCAGCTGTTATTATAGGCAAACTCCACCAAAGCCAAATGATCCGACCACTGACCTCCCCAGTCTAATACGCAGGATCTCAGCATATCCTCTAGCGTCTGAATCGTCCTCTCTGTCTGACCGTCTGACTACGGATGGTAAGCAGTCGTGAACTGTAATCTCGTCCCCAACGCCTCATGCACTTGCTGCCAATATCTGGAAGTGAAACGCCCATCTCGGTCCGACACAATCGTCTTAGGCACTCCGTGCAGCCTAACTATCTGATTAATAAACACCTCCACTAACTTGCTCACTTGCCACGTTTCTCGGATAGGCAAAAAGCGAGCAGTCTTCGTCAATCTATCCACCACTACCCAAATGGCATCATGGCCTCTGCTGAGTCTCAAACCAGTGACAAAATCCATGGAGATGTCCTCCCATTTCCATTCTGGAATAGGAAGCGACTGAAGCATTCCTCCGGGTCTCTGATGCTCTATCTTCACTTGCTGGCAGACCTGACATTTAGCAACGAATCTTGCTACATCCGGCTTCATGCCATCCCACCAATAAAATTGTCGCAAATCCTTGTACATCTTACTCGCCCCGGGGTGGATTGAGTAAGGTGTAGCATGAGCCTCCTGCAAAATCTTCTACCTCAACTCTGCATCTCGAGGTACACAAATCCGACCGCGTAAACACAAAATACCATCTGCCCTCTCCGCAAAGTCGGGTGCCTCTCCACGGCTCAATCTCTGCCTCAAATTCTGAATCATCGGACAATCTTCCTGCTTCTGCCTTACTTCCTCAAGTAAGGACGGCCGACATTCTAGGGTTTTCAGACTACCCTGATGACGCTGAATCTGCACTTCAATTCCGTACCTCACCAGCTCCCTCTGTAACTCTGGTTGCGCCGTCAGATGAGCCAACATACTCTCCTGAGGCGTCTTTTTGCTAAGGGCATCAGCGACCACATTCGCTTTCCCTGGGTGGTAAAGAATCTCAAGGTCGTAATCCTTCAGTAACTCAAGCCATCTCCTCTGTCGCATATTCAACTACCTCTGAGTGAAGATGTACTTGAGGCTCTTGTGATCTGTCATCACTTTGCAGGTACTCCCATACAAGTAATGACGCCAAATCTTCAGAGCATGTACCACAGCTGCCAACTCCAAATCATGAGTAGGGTAATTCTGTTCGTTCGGCTTCAACTGTCTAGAAGCATAAGCAATCACTCTGTCCCTCTGCATCAGCACACAACCCATGCCTATCTTGGAGGCGTCACTGTAAATCACAAAATCCTCATTCCCCTGAAGAAGAGCTAATATAGGAGCCGAAGTCAACCTCCTCTTCAGCTCATCAAAGCTCCGCTGACAGGCTTCGTTCCACTCGAAACGAGTAGTCTTCTTAAGCAAATTGGTAAGTGGTTGGGCTATCCGAGAAAACCCTTCCACAAACCTCCTGTAATACCCTGCCAATCCTAGAAAACTCCGCACCTCCTTCACATTCTTCGGAGGTTCCCATGCCTTTACAGCTTCAATCTTTGCAGGATCTACCATGACTCCGTGAGCTGATACGACATGCCCTAGAAAGGTAACTTCAGGCAACCAGAACTCACACTTGGACAGCTTAGCAAACAATCGATGTTGCCTCAATACTCCCAACACCAGCCTAAGATGCTCAGCGTGCTCCTCCTTACTCCGAGAGTAGATCAGAATGTCGTCAATGAATACTACTACGAATCTGTCCAAGTAGTCTATAAACACCCGGTTCATCAACTCCATAAATACAGCGGGTGCATTCGTCAGTCCGAACGGCATCACTACAAACTCATAATGTCCATACCTCGTTCGGAAAGCCGTCTTAGGTATATCTTCCTCCCGAATCCTCAGCTGGTGATAACCTGACCTCAAATCCACTTTGGAGAACACAGTAGCCCCCTGCAACTGATCCAACAAATCATCAATACGCGGCAGCGGATACTTGTTCTTGATGGTAACGCGGTTCAACTCCCGATAATCGATACACAGACGGAGAGAACCATCCTTCTTCTTCACAAACAGAACTGGAGCTCCCCAAGGCGACGCACTCGGTCGTACGTAACCCTTCTCCAACAACTCCTCCAATTGTGCCTTCAGCTCCTGCATCTCCATCGGGGCCATGCGATATGGGGCTCTCGAAATCGGCCTCGTTCCCGGCTCCAACTCAATCCCAAAATCCACCTCTCTCTGAGGAGGTAATCCAGGGAGTTCGTCGGGAAAAACGTCCTCAAACTCGCACACTACAGGTATATCCTGAATGTGCGGTTCCGCCTTGTCCCCCTGAAGAACATAACACCAATATCCTACACATCCGTCGTTGAGCAACTTGGCGGCCTTCACCATACTAATCACCGATCCGGGCCCCTCCTGCTCTACCTCCTGACATACATGTCTGGTCCCATCATCTACGATCACTGTAACCGTACCTCTGTGTGTATCCAAAACCGCTCGATAACGCCTCATCCAGTCCATCCCCAGAATCACGTCATCATCTGGCGACAACTGCATTACTATAAAATCTGCATACCAATCTCTATTCCCTATTCTAATAGGGCACTGTAAAATCTCCTTATTCCCCCTTACTTTACTGCCGTCAGGCAGCCCCACAACAAAAGATACCCCCTCAGTGCAAGTCAATCCTAGTCTAGCCACGCAAGGAGAAGACATAAAAGAATGGGTAGCACCCGTATCAAACAGTATGTGAACAGGTCTAGACTGAATCCAAATCGTACCTGTAGCAGTCGGCGCGTGTAGGGCATCGGCCCTCCTCATCTCAAACACTCGGGGCTGATTGCCCCTGGTGTTGCTAACTCCTGCGCCGCGTCCTCTGCCCTGACTCGGTGTCTGCTGAAACTGCTGAGGCTGACGACGAGGCATCTGATTCACTGTTCCCAGTGAAGATCCCTGTGAAGGTGCCCCCACCGTACAATACTGCTGCAAATGGCCAGGCTTCCCACAACTGAAACAACTCCTGACCGGCTTCGGACACTGACTCCTCGAATGAGCAGTACTTCCACAGTTGAAGCACTCTCTCTGTCCCCCAATGGGTTGACTCAGACGACGATGGTCCTGACGACCCTGTGGCTGAAACCCTGATCGTTGCGGCTGAGAAGAGCCGGGCCGACTGTCTCTCCTAGATTCTGTCGGGGCAGACAACTTCTGCCTCTTGCTTCCCGTGGTATGCACCTCCAGCTGACTCTGTCGGGTCGTGGCCATAGCATAAGCCAAAGCAGACTGCTGAACGTCTCCCAATGTCGTAAGTCGGAGACCAGACACATAAGCACGTAGATGCGGTTGCAACCTTTTCAGAAAGGTCGCAATCTTCAACTCCTCAGTCGGGGCAGCATTTGGCACCGCTTCCAACTCCTGCTGAAACTTCAGAATAGTCTCAGATACTGTGATATTTTCGGGTCCAGCATCCCGAAAAGCAGCCTCTCGTGCCTCCCTCACCACCGGAGGACAATACCGATCTCGAATCTGCCTCTCAAACTCCTCGAAAGTAACCTCAGTCCGGTGGTCCCTACACAACTCCCACCAGTCAAAGGCGCTCTCCTGTAGCAGACTCTGTACCAAAGACATCTTCCGCTCCTCCGGTGCCTTAATAGAATCCAATGCAGATTTTACTCTCCTCAGCCACTGCTCTACGTCAGAACCCTGAGCTCCAGCAAAGTTCGGTACTCCAGTCTTCCTAAACTCTGCGAGCCACTTATCAGGCTGAGGCTCACGATACTGTCTCCTCGGTTCGACCACCTGATCAGCTATCACTGGTCCTCCAGAAGCTGGCGCTGCTCCCAGCTGGGCGGCCAAAATAGAATCTGGTCCAGGTGCCCTCTTCTCAGCTCCTTGTTGCCCTGCAACTGCGTTCAGATTCGGTGCAGCTCCCGCACCCATCAATGTCTGCAATAACAGCTGAATCGCAGCAGTCACTTCTGGGGCCAATCTTGCTGGTGGTACTCCTCCTCCCACCTGAGCCCCGTTTGCTGGGAGACCTCCTCCAGCGACAGAGGCACTGTCCTCTCGATGAACAGCATCAGCCACATCCTGACTCTAAGCAACCTCCTCCTGATGATTATCCTGTTGTACCTCTGGCTCAGCAGCTACAGGGATCTCTCCTCTACCCCTGCCACGACCTCCTACTCTCCCTCTACCGTGGCCTCTTCCGCGGCCTCTTCCATTAGCTGCAGCAGCTCTAGCTCTGATTGGTGGGACCATCTATAATAGAAAGTCCCACAGTCAATACTTAAAAATTCTATTTTTCAACCTAATTCTTACTATTCTACGTGAGGTTCTTCGGCTGCTGGGGCGGAGTCGCGACGTGTCACCTACCCCCCATATATGCAACATGTCTACCCCAGTAAAAACATTTGAAAACACCGGCCGGTTTTGGTTTTAAGTTGGACCTCGGGTACTCTTTGTTGGTCAGTTCCATGTGCCCTGTTGTCAACCTGGCTCTGATACCAATTTGTAACACCCCGTCTTTCGACGAGACACTACTAGGGAATAGACCTTACAAGGTACTATTATTTAGGTTGACAACTACACTGTAGGACCTTACAACTCGGGCACGACGAGAAAACATAATAAAACATCCAACCTTTATTTAACAAAAACTTAGAAAAACGTATCATGCATGAATCCCCGAAAAATTATAAATAATCAAATACGTCATAACGCCTACTGAAACAGAACTATCTGAACCGAAAGATAGTAACCGAAACAAAATACCAACTCCGTCTAACAAATATTAAAATCAATATTCTAACTAATATAAATAACTAATGTAAACCGATCCCACTATGACACGCGCTCTTTACCGCTCCGGCCCGCCATCTTGCCTCGGTTCCTGCACGGCTCCCTGATTCATACCTGGAACTGAAAAATGTTCCCCGAAGGGTCAGCGTCTAATCTACCAAGCTAGAAAGAATACGGAAACTGTAGAACGTTTTGAAATCAGTTATCTAAAGTCAGCATACAAATCCACAATCGCAATCATAACTCTAGAGGCCAATACCTAAATTAGTTATATCAGTCACACAAGTCACATACGCATTCACAATCACAATCACAATCACACAGCAATGCAATTCTTCCTTTGTCCACGATCCGACTTCCAAGGCGCTCATCACCGCGCCGAGTGCAGAGGCAGGCCCTCCCACTCCACTTCCCAATCTCCCTTCTAACTCCGGGCTAAGCCTCCACTAGAGCACTTGCCAAAAACACACAGATAATAGTTTTCGTTTTGAAGGGGCACGATTTTCCCAGTCACACGGGTCAAAGTAGCCAACACTTCCTCAACACCAGCTACGATGGGCCGTGTCGGAAACGGTACCAACACAGAGAAAACGTTCCAAAATAATTTCCGATAAAACACATTTAAAATCATTAACGCACACAACACACAAGGAGTTCAAAACAATTTAAAAAAAAAATATTCGGGACTAGTTCCCAAAACCCGTCCTACAACATCGATACGCAATCTAACAAGGGAGAAAAGAACCGAGCAAGTCGAAAAACGACTTACCTTAACAGAAGAAGGTTTGATGGTCACGACAACTAGGAATCTGAACAACCAAGATTTCCTAGATACGATAAGGATAAGTTAGTAACACGGAAGGCTTGAAGTGAAAAGGGGACTATCAAGTTATAAACCGAACCCGAAATCTACCGACTAACACTAACTAACACGACTAAATAAACAAGATTAAAGGTACCCAACCTTTAACATATCTTCCGTAAGTATAATTATACAAGTTTTAACTTAAACTAATATTAATATAAATTCCTAAATATCTGAACCACATTAATACCGCTACATACTGCATAGCAAAGATTAAAGCTTTAATAAAAATAAAAATAAAAATAATAATAATAATAATAATAATAATAATAATAACCAATTCGTACACAACCTCGTTTGTTTTACACAAAAACAAGATCTGACACTTCAACTTATATGAAAATATATTAATCATAATTGACCCCTATCTAAACTCACTAATTAATCATGCACAAGAAAATCAACACCTACTTTGACACAAAGCCAAACCCATCTTAATCCTGATCAATCAGCCACGAATATTATTATTAGTAGTAGTATTTTTTTTTTTTTTGACTCAACACCGAAATAGATTTAGTGATCACTAACCCCGAATTCAACTACATACTCAAGCAATCGAAATACCAACAAAATCCCAACCCCAACTATATATATATATACAGACCGAAACAGGAATGGGTATACACCGCTCGTTCGGAAAAAAAAAACATGACTCACCGGCGTCGTCGCAGAGAGTCACCGACGTCGAGGACGAAGGTACGGTGACTTCGAACAACAAGGTGGCAGCGGGGATAGAGTGACAAATAGAGGTGATCGAAGGCGATGATAACAAAAACCAGTACCTAGATCAACTGGGGCACGAGACGTGCTTGCGATGGAGGAGAACCCAAAATAATGAACACCGGCTAATATCCGGCGAGGCGGAGATGCACGACCACATGGCAAAAACTAGAACTGTGGAACAGGGCTTTTGAAAACACGAAGGTACAAAGAGGAGGACGAGTTTTCCTTTGGCGGCGCAACCGATTAAAAAGGGTATGGAGAAAAGATAAAAGAAAAACCAAGGGAAAGAAGAAAAAAAAAAATAAAGAACTTCGGCTTCAGCTTCTCTTTAGCTTCCAAATTGGGCCAAATAATGGGCCCTGACAAAAGGTTTTTTCCAAAGACGACTTTAAAGCCTATTCGGAGAGTGAAGAAGAGTCGAAAATTGAAATAGGATTAATCTCACAATATATATATTTATATATGTGACCAAAACCGGATTAGTATTTTGGATCATTAAGACCTATATTTTCCTAAAACGAGGTTGCCTGTGGTTCAAAAACTCGATTGTCTATAACTTAAAGAATTCGTTTTTCCGACCCACGAGACCTACACGACTACGGATATTACAAAATCGCACCAAGGTCCAATTTAAAAGACTTTGCACCAGGGAACATGTTCCAAATGATGATAATGTTGATGTATTTGACCTCGGTCCAAAAAAGAATTGTAATTCATAAACATTGTAATTATCATACATAACCAGTGTAATAATTGTTGATAACATAACTTAATATAAAGAATCACATATTTTTCATAAAATTAAAGATTGTTTTTCAGAAGTATTGTAATTGTTATTCAATAGTATACATTATTTATGTCAATACATTCTAATAGTACTAGTGAAAACCATTGAATAACTTTAGTTATTTAGGATGAACAATGTTGTTTTTCAACTACTTTCATTTAGTTATTCATATTGATATTATTGTATCCATATATGAAATGTAATAATAAGTTTTGTGTTATCACATGTGTTAAACCGAGTTATTCAAACAATCATATTACGTTATTCAAACCTCGACTATAAATATTTTATGATTCTATAATTATTCTAACAATCAAATTGAGTTATTCAAACAATCAAACTGTGTTATTCAAACATCGGCTATAAATATTATACGATTCTATAATTATTCAAACAATCATATTTAGTTTTTCAAATGTCAACTAATAGATATTCAATTCATCTGCAGAGGTTTTGTATTTGTAAATTCGATTATTTAATTTTTCTATAAATATTCTAACTCTTATCAATCTCTAAACTCATGTAACTGACATATATAAAGAAAAACGTGGGTTTTTTAATTTAATTTCACAATCCCTTAAAATTAGCAACTTCCAAATTTGAAATCAAATCCCCATATTTAAATCAGCAAGAATTAATTCAATCCCCTCTTTCCCATTTTTCTTATTATGTTGCCTAATTAATCACCGTTGATTGATTGAGATCCAATGTCTCCCCTTTAACCACACATTGCACCTTAATTTGTATTGTATTGGAGCGCGCCCCTATATATATATGAAATTGAAATTTTGGATGAATACAGAATAAATGTAAATACAAAACCATAATATTTGATTTCTAAAAATCATATACTATTTTCTTTCTGAAAATCAAATTATACCAACAAGTCAAACGAATGTTTTCTTTCACAAGCAAATGTTTTATTAATTAAACACTCCACGTATTACTATACAGATCTCTAAAACCAAACAATTCACATTCAAACTCAAGGTGGTAGCGGAGGCGTTAAATATTATGCTTTGGGAAACAAGATAGAAAATAAGCAACATAGAGATATAGCTAGAGTTGAAGAGAAACACAATAACATATGAATAGTTTCATAACCAATTCAAAACACTAGTGAAATTTTCTTAGACTCTGGATATATATCTATTCTTCCTTATCCTCCATCTTTTTTCTCCCAAAACCTAATTTATATATATATGTAATATCCGCAATATTTCAAGGTCTTTAAAACCAACATAATATAATTTTTTAATCTTTTCCCTTTTTAAAGGAGAATTCTTAATATAATTTTATAACCCTTTGGATGGCATATCTTTAACCACACGCTTACACCACAATACCTATTGTACCAGAGCGCCCCTATATATATATATATAGGTTTTGGTTCAAGTGAGGACCACTCTTGTGGTAAGACCCATTGCTTAAAATGAGGACTATAAATATATATATAGGTTTTCAAAAATTATTTTTTTTTTATTTTTAATTTTTAATTTTTTAATTTTTTTTAATTTTTTTTATTTTATTCTTTGTTTAAAAAAGCTTTTAAAATGCTAAATATGGCAGTTCAATTTTTATATACTACGAGTACATTTTTATACACTAGAAGTTCAATTTTTTATGTATGGAGTTAAATTCTCTATATTGTATGAGTTCAATTTTTATATTCTACGAGTTCATTTTTCAATCGGCGATAAGTTCAATTTTTATGTGTTTTAAGTTCATTTTTCAAATAATTCGATTTTCACATAACTAAAAAAATATTTAAAAAAGAAATGATTTTTCTTAAAAAAAATTTTAAATTATTTTTACATTTTTTAAAATTATTTTCTTATTTAAAAGAAGCATTAAAAATGTTAAATATGACAGTTCAATTTTTTTATACTAAGAGTTCATTTTTATACACAAGAAGTTCAATTTTTTATGTTAGGAGTTCAATTTTATATATTGTATGAGTTCAATTTTTATATTCTACAAGTTCATTTTTTTATCTATGATAAGTTCAATTTTTATTTGTCGTATATAAACACCCTAGTATTAACCCTAAGCCTAATAAATCACCTTCAAACTCCCGATTCCTTCAAATTTGCACATTTGGGAACCCGAGAAAATGTCGGCGGTGAAGAATTCTTCCTCCTTGAGTTGTCCTAAACTTATCTCTGTAGTTGTGGGAAGGGGGGAAGTGTTGTGGAGATAAGGGAGGATATTTTTGAGACAATTATAATGTTTTAATTAAATATAACTTACGTGCCATTGAAAATGAAACTCCAATTTACTTGATTTTTTTATTGAAGGGTGTCCTTTTAATCTCTTCCGTCCATTTTTTCTAACCAATACCCCTAAAATTTTCTCAAATAACACCCGAACCCTACTCTTGGATATTATATATCTTTTCATATTAAATTATACTAGTATGTATTCCCGTACATTGTACGGGTTTTTTTTAAATAAAATATTAATACTAAAATATTTTCAAATATATTTATTATCCAAGAAAAATAATTATGTAAATGCTTAAATATAAATTTTTGTTTTGATCTGCGTAAAAAGATAAGACAATTTCACTATTAACATAAATATTTTAGAATGTTTATGATAGTATAAAAAAATATCCTAATGATCTTCCTCTATCATATCCAAAAATAAAATATTGTTTAATAATGGGATTTTCTATCCTATATTCTAAAAACAAGGATAAGATCTTATCATATCCAAAAATAAAAGATTATTTTTTTTAAAAAAAAAGTAGTGTGGTCCAATCGAAAAGTGACATGTGTCGTTTAATAATTTTTTTAACCTCCGCTTTGTGTTATAGTTATGATTTTTAGATAAAATTTGATTTAGGAGAATAATTTAGAATGCTTGGAGCAAAAGCTAACTTGAGGCTCAAGTATAATTATTAGACCTCTTGTACAAAAACACATTTAATCAATCCATGAAAGTGATCAAAGTCTTTCACTGAATAAAAAGTCTTACTACACTCTTGAAGTTCGAGAGAGAATGAAGGAGGATGTGGTAATAGAGTCGTTAGAAATTAGGTTTTGGGAGAAAAAAGATGAAGGATAAGGAACAATAGATATGTATCCAGAGTCTAAGAAAATTTCACTAGTGTTTTGAATTGGTTATGAAACCATTCATATGTTATTGTGTTTCTCTTTAACTCTGGATATATCTCTATGTTGCTTATTCTCTATCTTATTTCCCAAAGCATAATATTTAACGCCTCCGCTACCACCTTGAGTTTGAATGTGAATTGATTTGGTTTTAGAGATGCGTATAGTAACACGTGGAGTGTTTAATTAATAAAACATTTGCTTGTGAAAGAAAACATTCGTTTGACTTGTTGGTATGGCTTGATTTTCAGAAAGAAAATAGTATATGATTTTTAGAAATCAACTATTATGGTTTTGTATTTACATTTATTCTATATTCATCCAAAATTTCAGTTTCATATATATATATATATATGTATATATATATTTCCATTATTTACTTACAATGTACATTTCTAGTCCATCTTTTTAATGATTTATGATGCATAAAATTAATTAAGATAACTGGGATTGAACGAGTTGGTGTGGTGATCATGTTGGATGATGAGGCGTTTAATGTAATACCCGTTTTTGTTTTTAGATCAGGAAAACGAGTTTCTGGAATTACAAGCAATCGAGAGATCTTGACCCTCATGTTAATTCGGGTTGGATTTAACGGGTTATGATAATATTTGTACGCTTGACCGGAAGTGGAAATTAATCAACTTTACCTTGTCGGTTAATTTCCTTTGTTTCCAATCCTAATTTATTAAAGAACTTAGTTTAGTTATCTATATAAACACCCTAGTATTAATCCTAAGCCTAATAAATCACCTTCAAACTCCCGATTCCTTCAAATTTGCACCTTTGGGAACCCGAGAAAATGTCGGCGGTGAAGAATTCTTCCTCCCTGAGTTGTCCTAAACTTATCTCTGTAGTTGTGGGAAGGGGGGAAGTGTTGTGGAGATAAGGGAGGATATTTTTGAGACAATTATAATGTCTTAATTAAATATAACTTACGTGCCATTGAAAATGAAACCCCAATTTACTTGATTTTTTTATTGAAGGGTGTCCTTTTAATCTCTTCCGTCCATTTTTTCTAACCAATACCCCTAAAATTTTCTCAAATAACACCCGAACCCTACTCATGGATATTATATATCTTTTCATATTAAATTATACTAGTATGTATTCCCGTACATTGTACGGGTTTTTTTTAAATAAAATATTAATACTAAAATATTTTCAAATATATTTATTATCCGAGAAAAATAATTATGTAAATGCTTAAATATAAATTTTTGTTTTGATCTGCGTAAAAAGATAAGAAAATTTCACTATTAACATAAATATTTTAGAATGTTTATGATAGTATAAAAAAATATCCTAATGATCTTTCTCTATCATATCCAAAAGTAAAATATTGTTTAATAATGGGATTTTCTATCCTATATTCTAAAAACAAGGATAAGATCTAATCATTTCCAAAAATAAAAGATTATTTTAAAAAAAAAAAGTAGTGTGGTCCAATCGAAAAGTGACATGTGTCGTTTAATAATTATTTTAACCTCCGCTTTGTGTTATAGTTATGATTTTTAGATAAAATTTGATTTAGGAGAATAATTTAGAATGCTTGGAGCAAAAGCTAACTTGAGGCTCAAGTATAATTATTAGACCTCTTGTATAAAAACACATTCAATCAATCCATGAAAGTGATCAGAGTCTTTCACTAAATAAAAAGTCTTACTACA
The DNA here is from genome assembly GCA_964016875.1 of Fallopia convolvulus. Classification (NCBI taxonomy): domain Eukaryota; kingdom Viridiplantae; phylum Streptophyta; class Magnoliopsida; order Caryophyllales; family Polygonaceae; genus Fallopia; species Fallopia convolvulus. Next base: position 13,054,975 of record OZ024721.1, read on the forward strand.
CTCTTGAAGTTCGAGAGAGAATGTGTAACACCCCGACTTAACGTCAGGACATTACTAGATAGTTTGACGCTAACGGGTCCTACCTGAACTGGTTGACAACTAGAATACCTGGACCTTGCAACTCGGGGACGACACGAAAACTATTTTAAAACATCCAACTGTCGTTCAACAAACCACATTTTTAATAATGTCATGCATGAATCCCAAATGTTCAGCCAAATCACATTCAACACCAGAAATCTGCTAAAGTGAACAACATAGTGAAATATCCAAAACATTTAACAAGACTAAACCGAACTCCCAACCCACTCAGTGACCTAGTGACACGCATCAACGATCCCCTGCAGCATCTGGCCTAGGCTCCAACACGGGACCTGTGTGAGTGCCTGGAACTGAAAAATAAAGTCCCCGAGGGGTCAACTACTACCCTAGGCAAGCTAGATAACACACGACAATAGTAAGACGTTTGAAAACAACAATTAGCCAACAACATAACTTTTAACAAGTGAACTGAACAGAACAGAATAGGTCAACACATATTTCCACAACCTAGAGAATATGTGAAAGGAAAGGCAATGAGACATATCATAATCAAACTAACAAGCACAAAAGTAAAGAATTTGTAATAATAACCAGCACTTTGACATTCAACAAACAAAGGGAAATACAACAAAACAAACAATTCATATAGGGTAGCAAGAATTCACAAGGTCAAAAATCAACTAAGTCATCACACACACGCACACAACAAGACCATTCACAATCCTATTGGGAAATGCCATTCTCCCTTCCACCACCGCATTCCCATCTACGACGCTAACTCACCTGCGCCCGAGTGCAGAGGCAGGCCCTCCCACTTTCCATATACGTCATCCTTCCAACCCCTGGTCAAGCCTCCACCGCAGCACTTGCCAAAAAAAAGCAATCAATTTTTATTTTTAAAGGGGCCCGGCCGACACACGACCATGGCTAGACGCCTCTTCGCTGTAAAACCCAAGTTATCCGTTCGCAAAATCGTTAATTTAGCCTTGTTAAACTCCTACCTCTAATTCACCTTACTCTTCCTATTCTTGTGGTTTTGGGCTAAAAAGCCCAATACTTGTATGGATGATTGAGAGCCCGAACCCAAAAGCCAAGCCTATTCCTACTCCTCTCATTACCCTTCTTTAACCTTATCTCTCTTTCGTTCTTTTCTGGTTGTGCCGCCATCAAGAGAGAGAGAGAGAGAGCTGGGCACTCCATAGCCAGCGAGCAACTCGAACCATCGTCGTTCCGCTCCAAACACTCTTGCGACCGCCTTCTTCTGTCGTCGCCCTCACCATCGAGCTCGTCTTCCTTCCTCTGTGTTTCGATTGTGATGAGACACTAGGCGAGATCTCCACTGGCGTTCTTCACGAGCCACCATCGTCCTCCGATGTTCTTCGTCCTCTTCGTCGTTTTCCTCGCACGCCAGAAGCGTCGAGATAGCAAGAAGCTGGGTCGTGCGAGGTCGCCCTTTTTCCGTCGTCTTCAAGCTTGTCGAGCCTCCCCGATCGGTAGACATCTCCGGTCTCAATCTCCGGTAAGCTTAACCCTCCTCCGTTTGTCCTCCTTCTGTATCTCCGTTTTCCCACCTGAGATCTCATTCCCATGCTAGGGTTCAGTCGCCCAAGCCGCACAGCAACTCCACTGATCCGCCCTCACCTCAACGGGCTATTCTGACCTACCGATTTTTCCGTGGAGCTCGTCTCTTTTGAACGAGACTTGATCTGTTGCCGCGCACTGTCGATAACTCAAGAAGCACAAGGGGTTGAAGCAAATCAGGTCGTTAGATCCGAGTTTCGAGGTCGCGTGCCCAAGCCAAGACACCCATCTTCGTTCAAGGGTTTGTTCGACTTTGACTCTCGGAAGGTCGGGTATCCTTGGTTGCTAGATCGTCCTTGTATTGCTACTATATATGTGGTTATGTCTTGCTTTGATCCATACGCTTGATGTGTAATTTGCTACCTTGAATTGTTGAATTTATATATATTGAATCGTTAGTGTTAATGTTGTTGATTTTTGTTTCCATTTTGTGCTGTTTTGGTTAACTCATTATGTATGGTGGCTTAATTATAGTAGTAATTAAGTAACTGTTGAGTGTGTAATATGAATCTTTTGGAAACCGATCTTGTTGGGTGGACCATTCTTGGAATGTTAATAGTAGTTATGGCTTGCAACTAGAAGTGGTGGTTATAATCTATTTGGAGAATAAGTTATGCTTAAATGAGTTTCGAATGGTTGTATGTGCATGATCTAAACTTGTCAAGAATTCAATTCTGTTAGATTGATCTTAAAGCAAGTAGAGGTTTAAGATTTGCTTTTAGAATTGGTAGGTGAATCTCGGCTTTGTTGCTTAATAATCATCGATTGTTTTGGATATGCCTTCCAATAACTTTTTGGGAAGTTTTTGCTTTGGGTGTCGTGATTCTAGAATTTGACTTCTATATTGGTTGTCCCTAATATTATACTTTCGCGCCATATAAGATTAAGTCACGAAACCTTAGTATGTTGAGTAACGCTATGTGATGTTGATTCTTGAGTTCGAGGCGATTAATTTTAGTTTCAAATCACACTTGTTTTAGATGCCATGGTTTTTATGGTGGTTCCCACTTGGTGAGACCACTATAGTTGTTCTTGCCTAGAATCGATAGTTACTCCTCGCGGTTAGTCGATTAACCGTGAACGTTATGATTCGTAGGTCTTTAGTATCGACGCGTTTCTTACTTCATTCGAGGACCGCCTTCCAGGTAAGTCGTTCTCGACTTGCTCGGCTTTATTCTAGTCTTGTTAGATTTCATGCCGTGATTGTGAGATTGGTTTTGGGAATTAGTCCCGAATGTATGTTTTCCATGTGAATTGTTTTCATGCATGATGTGATGCGCTTTCCATTTCAAACGTTTTCTCGTAAAAGAAATACTATCGCTTTCTCTGTGCTGGCAGCGTAACCGGCACGATCATGTGCGACGATTGTCAGTGGCGAAGAGGCTTCTAGCCATGGTCGTGTGTCGGCCGGGCCCCTTTAAAAATAAAAATTGATTGTTTGTTTTTGGCAAGTGCTTCAGTGGAGGCTTGTCCAAGGGTTGGAAGGATGACGTATATTGAAAGTGGGAGGGCATGCCTCTGCACTCGGGCGCAGGTGAGTTAGCACCGTAGATGGGAATGTAGTGGTGGAAGGGAGAATGGCATTTCCCAATAGGATCGTGAATGGTTTTGTTGTGTGCGTGTGTGTGATTACTTAGTTGGTTTTCGACCTTGTGAATTCTTGCTACTCTTGATGAATTGCTTGTTTCGTTGTATTTGTTGAATGCCGAAGTGTTGGTTATTATTACAAATGCTTTATCTTTGTGCTTGTTAGTTTGATTGTTGATATGTCTCGTTGCCTCTCCTTTCATCTATTCTCTAGGTTGTGGAAATGTGTGTTGGTCTATTATGTTTTGTTCAATTCGCTTGTTAAAGGTCGTGTTGTTGGCTAATTGTTGTTTTTCAAACGTCTTACCTTTGCCGCATGTTATCTAGCTTGCCTAGGATAATAGCTGACCGCTCGGGGACTTATTTTTCAGTTTCAGGTACTCATACAAGTCCCGTGTTGGAGCCTAGGCCAGATGCTGCAGCGGATCGTTGACGCGTGTCACTAGGTTTCAAAGTGGGTTGAGAGTTCATTTTAGCTTTGTTATTTGTTTTGGATATTGCACCCTTTTTGTTGACTATTAACGGATTTCTGGTGTTGGATGTGACTTGACTAGACGTTTGGGAACTCATGCATGACATTATTGAAAATGTGTTTGTTGAACGACAGTTGGATGTTTTAAATAGTTTTCTTGTCGTGCCCGAGTTGCAAGGTCCATGTATTCTAGTTTTCAACCAATTCAGGTAGGACCCGTTAGGGTCAAACTACCAAGTAATGCCTCGACGTTAAGTCGGGGTGTTATAAATTGGTATCAGAGCCAGGTTGGCAACCACGGCACATGGAATCGAGCAATACGTGTACACGAGGTCCAACTAAAAACTAAAATCGGTCGGTACTTCAAAATCTTTTTAAATGGGGTAGTCATGCTGCATATATGGGTAGTTGACACGACGTGACTCCGCTGCCATCCGTCGAAGGACCTCACGTAGAATGGTAAGTAAATCCTTAAATATTAGTCAAGTTTAAAGTTTTGACCGTCAGACTTTCTGAAATGATGACCCCACAAACCAGAGTCAGAATTGTTGATGCTAGTAGGAGAAGCCATGGTAGAAGCCGTGGTAGGTGTAGAGGAGAGACTTACTTTGTCGATTAGCCAAGGGAGCAGCGGAATGTCTACCCATAGGAAGAAGTTGCTGAGAGTGGAGGTCTAACTTTTGAGGACTATGAAGATGATAGTGTGTCTATCGTTGGAGGAGGACCTCTAGCTAATAGGGCCTAGTTTAGAGTCGATGCACCGCTAGTTGGATTAGCACGAGAGATGTATCTTGCACCCCGAGCCACACTTGTAGGGCTGCTACAGAATCAATTGGGCCTCATGGTCATACTTTATTAGAATACTTTTGCTGAGCTTCAAGAGACCAAGATGAGGGCACCAAGCCAAAGTACTGTTATAGTTGTGCAGTTAGGAGGGCTACCAGAAGTACGGAGACCAGAAGTAGTTGACCGTGATAGAGCTACTAAGACCATGCCGCGAGCCCCAGCTTGACAAGTGGCTCGCTGAGTTCAGAAGACTGGGGTCCCAAGCTTCACTAGGGTCCCGGTTATCGGTGTAGACCAGTGGCTGAGTAATATGGCGTCAATGTTGGAATTCTAATAAGGTGTTAGAGGAGAAGAAGATGTATTTGGTGCAAAGTTCGCTATAAGAGAGTGCTTACGATTGGTAGGAATTGAGCCAGGACTGTCAGACAAATGTTATGTTCAAAAAGGGGAAACCGACTGGGTTCGTTTCAGCAGAACCGATCTGAGTTTCAGTCATACGGTCATCAGGATGAGTTTCAGCAGAGCCAGACTACTAGGGGTCAGGAAGAGTGCTTCAACTGTGGAGGCAATGATCATATTAAGAGCCAGTATCGGAGCTAGTTCGAAATTACTTCATCTACGAGAAGCCAGACCTTGTACGACAGTATTTGTAGGGTTGGTGCACCCTCTTAAGGATCTTCATCAGAGAAGGTGAACTAGGGAGCATCAGGCTCGAACAAAAGACGAGGTACAAGAGAAAATACCCCGTGGGCCAACCAGCCTCGAGTGTTCGAGATGAGGAGGGTTGATGTCTTACATGCGTCGACTGCTACAATATGCTTTGGATACAGTTTAAGCTTATACATAACCTTTTTGACACGGGTGTCTTTTCAGACGAACTAACGGGCTTGCCACCTCAAAGAGAGGCTCATTTCAGCATTGATCTTGAGCCAGGAACGATATTGATCTCGAGGGCTCCATATCGCATGGCTACGATGGAAAAGCGGGAATTGAAGGCACAATCGGAAGAACTGTTGGAGAAATGGCAAGTGCATCCGAGCGTGTCACCTTGGGGAGCTTCGGTTTTATTTGCAAAGAACAAGGATAGATCCCTCTGTTTGTGTATTGATTATCAGGAATTGAACCGAGTCACCATCAAGAACAAGTACCCACTACCTCGCATTGATGATTTGTTGGATCAGTTACAAGGGGCTACGGTGTTTTCAAAGGTGGATCTGAGGTCAGGATATCATCAGCTAAGGATTCAAGAGGAAGACATTCCAAAGACGGCTTTAAGAACCAAAGAAGGGCATTATGAGTTTGGGGTGATGCCGTTCGGATTTACCAATGCATCCGTAATGTTCATGTAGTTGATGACCCGAATGTTTATAGATTTCTCGGACAAATTTGTGGTGGTATTCATTGATGACATCGTAATTTACTCCCGGAATGAAGATGAGCACGCAGAGCACCTTAGGCGGGTGTTGAAAGTGTTGAGGCAGCATTGGGTTGTTTGCTAAGCTATCCAAATGTGAGTTCTGGCTACCGGAAGTCACATTTTTGGGACATGTGGTGTCCGCTAAGAGAGTTATAGGGGACTATGTGAAGAGTGAGACGTGTTAGCTTGGGCGAAGATAGGGATAAGGAGTGGAAGCAACCTACCTTTGCGCTACCCAGTACTGGGAAGTTAAGAAAGTCGATGACCTGATGATAGGGGAGCTGACAGACTTTGGAACTCCCGAAGAATGTGAAGGAAGTGTGGAGTTTCCTAGGATTAGCGGGGACTACCGAAGGTACGTGGAAGGGTTATGTTTCAGTTTCAATTTCGACGTGTTGACGCGGGGCTGACTTCGGCTTCTACACTTGCTCAGGGGAATGACGAACTTGTGATATATAGTGACACCTCCAAAGTAGACATGGGATGTGTCTTGTTGTAGAGGGACATGGTGATTGTTTATGACTCGATACAGTTGAAGCCGAATGTGCAAAATTACCTACTCATAATGTGGAGTTGGCAGCGATGGTGCATGTCTTGAAGTTTTGGCGTCATTACCTGCATGTGAGTCCATGCAAAGTAATGATGAATCATAAGAGTCTCAAATACATCATCACTCAAAGAGAACTGAAGATGAGACATCGAAGATGGCTTGAGTTTTTGAAGGACTATGATCTAGAGGTCTTTTACCAACCAGGGAGAGTTGATGAGGTACGAAATTAAGATGTAGATCCAGCGTTACCGAGGTAGTTTGAGTATCATGGAATGTCAACCGACTTCGCTCGGAGAAGTGAAATTGAAACAGGAAATATACCCGATGATTCAGGACATGGGGTAGAAGTTGAGTCGTGGAGAGGCACCTGCTTTTGCAGAGAGAGCATACAAGTATTCTAAGACTGAGTGGGCGAATTTGTGTGCCTTGGGAGGCAGAGTTGACACAAAAGATTTTGCAAGAGGCCTACACTACACCTTACTCGATACATCCCGGAACAAGTACGATGTATAGAGTATTACGACAGTATTACTGGGGGGGATGGCATGAAACTGATGTGGCGGGGGTTGTGGTTAAGTGTCAGGTTGGTCAACAGATGAAGCTTGAGCACGAAAGGCCGGGTGGGATACTTGGATCACTTCCTATTCCAGAGTGGAAGTGGGAGAACAGGCATATGGATTTTGTCACTGGATGATGGTTCAATGAGGGTCATGACGCCACCTGGGTTAAAGTGGATAGGCTGACAAAGACTGTTCGCTTCTTGCCTATTAAGGAGACTTGGTTGATTTTTTTAACAAGTGCATGAAATATTTGGGATGAGATTACACTTCACGACTGCGTACCACCCGCAGTCAGATGGTCAGTCCGAGAGGACGATTCAGACTCTACAGAACATGCTGAGGTCTTGGGTTCTATACTGGGAAGGTCATTGGTCAGATCACCTAGTAGTGGTGGAATTTGCTTACAATAACAGTTGGCACGCCTCGTTTCAAACTACTCCATATGAAGCTTTGTCTGGCCGCGAGCGCAGGACACCGTTGTGCTGGGATGACCATCGGATGTAGTAGGAGAGAGGCCACAGATGATAGAAGAGACGATTGGGAAGGTGGCCTGATCAGGGAGCATATGCTAACTGCATAGAGCTGCCAGAAAGCCTACACAAACAAGCGACGTCGACCACTAGAGTTCGAGATAGGGGCACATGTCTGGTTGAGAGTGTCATCTACTCGTGGTGGGAGGAGATTTGGGGTGAAAGGGAAGTTGAGTCCCGCTACATTGGGCCGTTTGAGATACTGGAGAGGGTTGGCGAGGTAGCTTATAGACTAGCGCTACCGCCCGCCTTGGATGGAGTTCACCCTGTTTTTCATGTGTCATAGCTGAGACAGTACGTTCCAGATCCCAGTCACAGGCTCAACTATGAAGAGTTGGAGGTTGAGCCCGATCATACCTTCAAAGAGCAGCCAATAGCGATTCTGGACAAGCGTTTGAAGAAGCTGCGGAACAAGGAGATTCAATTAGTGTTGATTCAGTGGTCTCGACGAGGTGTCGAGGAGGCCACTTGGGAGACTGAGGATAGGATGAGAGAGAACTACCCTGAATTGTATTCGGGTTTACTAGAGGCCTTTGAGAGTAGAACGTAACTTAGAGGATGCTTGAGAGTAGGTATGACATTTGTATGACTTAATGTTGCTAAGAGTGTGTGTTGTTTGCTTGATCGTGTTTTGACATGCATTTGGATGAATTGGTTGTCTTTCTTCTTGGTTATAGTACTTCGGAACGCGTTTTGTTTTCCCATGTCATTTTTGAATTGTTGTCAACGATTTGGGTTCGAGGACGAACCTCTTCAAGGGGGAGAGGTTGTGAAATCTCAAGAACCTTATGAGTTCCACTTTAACCCTGGAAGTTTCGGGACAAAACTTTCCTTAAGGGTGGTAGGATGTAAAACCCAAGTTATCCGTTCGGAAAACCGTTAATTTAGCCTTGTTAAAATCCTACCTCTGATTCACTTTACTCTTCCTATTCTTGTGGTTTTGGGCCAAAAAGCCCAATACTTGTATGGATGATTGAGAGCCCGAACCCAAAAGCCAAGCCTATTCCTACTCCTCTCCCTACCCTTCTTTAACCTTATCTCTCTTTCGTTCTTTTCTGGTTGTGCCGCCATCAACAGAGAGAGAGAGATATGGCACTCCATAGCCAGCGAGCAGCTCGAACCATCGTCGTTCCGTTCCAAACACTCTTGCGACCGCCTTCTTCTGTCTTCGCCCTCACCATCGAGCTCGTCTTCCTTCCTTTGTGTTTTGACTGTGATGCGACACTAGGCAAGATCTCCACCGGCGTTCTTCACGAGCCACCATCGTCCTCCGATGTTCTTCGTCCTCTTCGTCGTTTTCCTCGCACGCCAGAAGCGTCGAGATAGCAAGAAGCTGGGCCGTGCGAGGTCGCCCTTTTTCCGTCGTCTTCAAGCTTGTCGAGCCTCCCCGATCGGTAGACATCTCCGGTCTCAATCTCCGGTAAGCTTAACCCTCCTCCGTTTGTCCTCCTTCTGTATCTCCATTTTCCCACCTGAGATCTCATTCCCATGCTAGGGTTCAGTCGCCCAAGCCGCACAACAACTCCACTGATCCGCCCTCACCTCAACGGGCTATTCTGACCTACCGATTTTTCCGTGGAGCTCGTCTCTTTTGAACGAGACTTGATCTGTTGCCGCGCACTGTCGATAACTCAAGAAGCACAAGGGGTTGAAGCAAATCAGGTCATTAGATCCGAGTTTCGAGGTCGCGTGCCCAAGCCAAGACACCCATCTTCGTTCAAGGGTTTGTTCGACTTTGACTCTCGGAAGGTCGGGTATCCTTGGTTGCTAGATCGTCCTTGTATTGCTACTATATATGTGGTTATGTCTTGCTTTGATCCATACGCTTGATGTGTAATTTGCTACCTTGAATTGTTGAATTTATATATATTGAATCGTTAGTGTTAATGTTGTTGATTTTTGTTTCCATTTTGTGCTGTTTTGGTTAACTCATTATGTATGGTGGCTTAATTATAGTAGTAATTAAGTAACTGTTGAGTGTGTAATATGAATCTTTTGGAAACCGATCTTGTTGGGTGGACCATTCTTGGAATGTTAATAGTAGTTATGGCTTGCAACTAGAAGTGGTGGTTATAATCTATTTGGAGAATAAGTTATGCTTGAATGAGTTTCGAATGGTTGTATGTTCATGATCTAAACTTGTCAAGAATTCAATTCTGTTAGATTGATCTTAAAGCAAGTAGAGGTTTAAGATTTGCTTTTAGAATTGGTAGGTGAATCTCGGCTTTGTTGCTTAATAATAATCGATTGTTTTGGATATGCCTTCCAATAACTTTTTGGGAAGTTTTTTCTTTGGGTGTCGTGATTCTAGAATCTGACTTCTATATTGGTTGTCCCTAATATTATACTTTCGCGCCATATAAGATTAAGTCACGAAACCTTAGTATGTTGAGTAACGCTATGTGATGTTGATTCTTGAGTTCGAGGCGATTAATTTTAGTTTCAAATCACACTTGTTTTAGATGCCATGGTTTTTATGGTGGTTCCCACTTGGTGAGACCACTATAGTTGTTCTTGCCTAGAATCGATAGTTACTCCTCGCGGTTAGTCGATTAACCGTGAACGTTATGATTCTTAGGTATTTAGTATCGACGCGTTTCTTACTTCATTCGAGGACCGCCTTCCAGGTAAGTCGTTCTCGACTTTCTCGGCTTTATTCTAGTCTTGTAAGATTTCATGCCGTGATTGTGAGATTGGTTTTGGGAGTTAGTCCCGTATGTATGTTTTCCATGTGAATTGTTTTCATGCATGATGTGATGCGCTTTCCATTTCAAACGTTTTCTCGTAAAAGAAATACTATCGCTTTCTCTGTGCTGGCAGCGTAACCGGCACGATCATGTGCGACGATTGTCGGTGGCGAAGTGTAACACCCCGATTGTCGGTAGTTTGACCCTAACAACAAAACCATTCACAATCCTATTGGGAAATGCAATTCTCCCTTCCTCCACCGCATTCCCATCTACGGCGCTAACTTACCTGCGCCCGAGTGCAGAGGCAGACCCTCCCACTTTCCATATATATCATCCTTCCAACCCCTGGTCAAGCCTCCACTGGAGCACTTGCCAAAAACAAGCAATCAATTTTTATTTTTAAAGGGGCCCAGCCGACACACGACCATGGCTAGACGCCTCTTCGCCACCGACAATCGTCGCACATGATCGTGCCGGTTACGCTGCCAGCACAGAGAAAGCGATACTATTTCTTTTACGAGAAAACATTTGAAATGGAAAGCGCATCACATCATGCATGAAAACATTTCACATGGAAAGCATACATTCGGGACTAACTCCCAAAACCAATCTCACAATCACGACATGAAATCTAACAAGACTAGAATAAGGTCGAGCAAATCGAGAACGACTTACCTGGAAGGCGATCATCGGATGAAGTAAGAAACGCGTCGATACTAAAGACCTACGAATCATAACGTTCACGGTTAATCGACTAACCGCGAGGAGTAACTTTCGATTCTAGGCAAGCACAACTATAGTGGATTCAAGTAAGAGTCACCATACTTTCATGGTATCTAAACACATGCGATGTTGTATAGGTTCTACTATTTTAACCAAAAGCAACAAAAACACCAACTCGAGGGTCAACATCAAACTACTTTCATTAACAAACTAAGATTTCAAACTTAGCCTTAAACGACACTAACTTATAAGCTCGAGGGCAACGAATTTTTAAGGTTCACATTCTAGGGTGGGAATGTCAATTCCCATTCTCAACGCACACACAAGCATACATATTTATAAGTATCCAAATATATAACGTTCATTCCACATTTAAGACACCTAATTCAAAGGTCTCCCACAACAAAGAGGGTCACCACAAAAGAACTCGATTACAAGCTTCTAAGCCAACCAAACCGAGACACACATGCCAATTCTAATTGAAATCCTTAATCCCATACTCGCATTCCGAAACAAGTCAAACCAACCAAGGTCGGACTCCCATCAAACCATTCACACACACAAACCATCATAACTTCATTCGAGAATAACTTAAACTCAAACTCGGATACAAAATACAACTCTTAATTCATGCAAACAAACCGAATTGGATTAATCTTTTACAACATTTAAACAAAATTCAATCACAACAATTTAAATAGATACTTTCACCACACCGGTGCAAATTCCCATTTGACAGTCTAGAAAATGAAATGCCAAAGGCCACATGTATAGGCATTCATACCCATATCAACATAATCATATTTTTAGGTCTAAAGCAAAAAGATAGAGCACACAAAGGACAAGGTTCAACCTTGGGGTGCAAAAGCAGGACAAGCCTTCATTTTCAGCATCTCGAACAAGCTTCACACACACTGCAGGGCAGAATTCAGTGCCAGCCACAACTTCAATCCAACGGTGTACTCGAGTTGTCATTTATGTACTGCAGCAGACCAGGTCTTGTTCCACAGGGACGAGCTTGACGGAAGTATCGGCGGCGTGACGACTCAGAGGAAGCGGGAGCAGGGGCGCGCAGTGGGTTCCTGGCGGCAGCGGTGACGGATCCACGAGAACGAAGCAGTCGTGCGCGGCGAAGGCTCGAATCGACACGACTCGGTTTGGATCCATTCCCTTCAATTTCTACTACCCACTGGCGAGATGAAGAGGTCGACGAGGTGAGGTTGAAAGGCTGGAATCCGCGTTCTCGCGGAGATAGGGAGGACTCGGTAATGGTTCAAACGGATTTGGTGCAGGCTAGAAAACGAGGGCAAGGGGAGGTGCTTCTAGGATTCGCCGGCGACGCCCTAGCAATGAGTCCGAGGGCTCTGGTTTGCTCCTCCATCTGTTGGGACGCCACACCCAAAACTAGGGTAGAAAGGAGGAGAAAGAAGGCAATAAATGGGTTTGGTTTTCAAGGTCCATTTTTGGGCTTTTGGCCCACATCAAAAATAAAAGGGTTTGGGCTTCCATCCAACAATGAGATAAAAAAGGTAAATTGGTAGGAGAAGTAGGAGTTTTGAACAAAACTAAGTTATCGGGTTTGCAAAAAGAAAACTCGGGTCTTACATTATACCCCTCATAAAGAAAGTTTCGTCCCGAAACTTTCAGGGTTAACGTGGAGACTCCCAAAGTTTCTCGATGTTTCACAAGCTCTCCGCCCTTAAGGAGGTTCGTCCTCGAACCATGAATCGTTGACAACAACTCAAATATAATGTGGGGTAACAAAACGCATGTCAAAGTACTATAACCATGAAGAAAGATAGCCAATTCATACACATGTCAAAACACAACCACGCAAACAGCAAACATGCTTAGCAACACTAAGTCATAACAAATTTCAAACCTACCTCATGGGATCCCTAAACCCTACTCTCGAAGGCCTCTATTAAACCTGAGTACAACTCAGGGTAGTTCTTTCTCATCCTATCCTCGGTCTCTCAAGTGGCCTCCTCAACTCCTTGTCGAGACCACTGAAACAACACCAACTGAATTTCCTCGCTCCGTAGCTTATTCATACGTTTGTCCGGTGGCGCTATCAGTTGTTCTTTAAAGGTATGGTCGGGCACAAGCTCCAACTCCTCCTAACTGGGTCTGTGAAAGGGACCTAGAACATACTGTCTTGGTTGTGATACGTGAAAAACATGGAGAACTCCATCCAAAGTGAGTAGTACCTCCAGTCTATAGGCTACTTCGTCCACTCTCTCTAGAGTCTCAAACGACCCAATATAGTGGGGACTCAACTTCCACTTTCACCCCAAATACCATCACACCACGAGTAGGCGACACTCTCAACTAGACATGTGCCCCTATCTCAAACTCTGGTGGTCGACGTTGCTTGTTTGCATAAGATTTCTTGCGGCTTTGTGAAGTTAGCATATGCTCCCGGATCAAGGCCACCTTCCCAAACATTTCCTCTATCATATGTGGCTTCTCTCCTACAATATCCGACGGGTAATCCCAGCACAACGATGTCCTGCACTTGCGGACATACAAAGCCTCATACGGAGCCATCTGAATCGAGGAGTGCCGACTGTTGTTGTAGGCAAACTCCACCAATGTTAGGTGATCTAACCAATGACCTTCCCAGTCAAGAACACAAAACCTCAACATGTCCTCTAGAGTCTGAATTGTCCTCTCGGACTGGCCATGTGACTGCGGGTGGCAAGCAGTCGTGAAGTGCAATCTCGTCTCAAGTGCCTCATGTACTTGTTGCCAAAGTCTGTAAGCGAACACCCATCATGATTTGACACAATCGTCTTGTGCACACCATGCAGTCTAACTATTTGATTTACGAACACCTCTACTAGCTTGTTCGTTGGCCAAGTCTCCTTAAGAGGCAATAAGCGAGCGGTCTTTGTAAAACTATCCACTACAACCCAGTTGGCATCATGCCCCTTGCTGTTCCGTAGTCCAGTGACAAGACCCATGGAAATATCCTCCCATTTCTATTCTGGAATAGATAGGGGTTGGAGCATACCACCCGACCTCTAGTGCTCAATCTTCACCTGTTGGCAAACCTGACACTTAGCAACAAATCTTGCTACATTTGGCTTCATCCCATCCCACCAACAATACTATCGTAAATCTTTGTACATCTTACTCGTTCAGGGTGAATCCAGTAAGGTTTAGCGTAGGCTTCTTGCAAAATCTTCTGTCTCAACTCTACATCCCGAGGCACACAAATTCGGCCGCGCAAACTCAAGTTACCGGCTACTCTCTCTACAAAATCAAGTGCCTCTCTACGGCTCAACTTCTGCTTCAGATCTTAAATCATTGGACATATTTCCTGTTTTAACCTCACTTCTTCAAGCAAAGTCGATTGACGTTCCAAGATACTCAGTCTACCCTGGTAACGCTGAATCTGTACCTCAATTCCGTACCTCATGAGCTCTCTCTACAACTCTGGTTGAGTAGTGAAAAGAGTCATCATACGCTCCTGAGACGTCTTCCTACTAAGGGCATCAATGACTACATTCGCCTTTCATGGGTGGTAAAGGATCTCCAAGTCATAGTTCTTCAGCAACTCAAATCATCTCCGCTATCTCATATTCAGTTCTCTCTGAGTGAAGATGTACTTAAGACTCTTATGAGTTGTCATTACTTTGCATGTACTCCCCTACAATATTGACGCCAATCTTCAAGGCATGCACCACTACTGCCAATTCCACAATATGAGTGGGGTAATTCTGCTCATTCGGCTTTAACTGTCTCGGGGCGTAAGCAAACACCTCTTTCCTCTACATTAACACACATTCCAAGCCTACCTTGGAGGCATCATTGTAGATCATAACGTCCTCATTCTCCTGAAGAAGAGCGAGTATAGGAGCCAAGGTCAACCTCCCCTTTAAATCGTCGAAGTTCCTCTATCAGGCCTCATTCAACTTAGAACGAGTTGTCTTCTTTAGTAGGCTGGTAGATGGTTTGGGTTATACGGGGTAAACCTTCCACAACCTCCAATAGTACCCCGCTAATCCTAAGGAACTCCGCTCTTCCTTCACGTTCTTCGGGGCTCCCAAGCCTTCACAGCCTCCATCTTCACAAGGTCCCTCATAACTCCCTTAGCGGACACCAAATGACCTAGAAGAGTGACTTCTGGCAGCATGAACTAGCACTTGTCAACTTAGCAAACAGTCAGTGTTACCTTAACAGTCCTATCAACAGCTTAAGATATTCGGGGTGCTCCTCTTCATCCCTGGAGTAAAATAGGATGTCATCAAAGTAAACCACAACAAAACGTTCCAAGGAAACTATAAACATCCGATTTACCAACTCCATGAACACTTCGGGTGTATTGTTCTATCCAAACGATATCACAACAAACTCATAATGCTCATATCTTACTCGAAAAGCCGTCTTGTAATGTATTCCTCCTAAATCCTTAGCTGATGGTATCTTGACCTCAAGTCTACCTGCAAAAACATCGTAGCCCCTTGTAACTGATCCAACAGATCATCAAAGCGAGGCGGTGGGTACTTGTTCTTGATGGTGACTCGGTTCAATTCCCGATAATCGATACACCAACGAAAGGGTCCATCTTTCTTCTATACAAACAAAACTGGGGCTCCCCAAGGTGAGATATTCGGACGTACATACCCCTTATTAAGCAACTTCGCGGCTTTTACCATACTAATCACTAGTCTCGGCCAAACTTGCTCTAATTCCTGACTCACTTGTACAATCATGTCATCTACGAACACCGTGACGGTGCACTTATGTATATCTAACACTGCTCTGTAACGCCTCATCCAATCCATTCCCAAAATCACGTCGTCATCTGGGGACAATTGCATTACTATAAAATCTGCATACCAGTCTCTACCCCCTATTCTGATAGGACACTCCAGAATCTCTCTATTCACACTCATCTTACTACCATTGGGTAGACCCACTACAAAAGATTCTTGTTCTATGCAAGTCAAACCCTAGTCTAGCCACGCAAGCAGAGCACACAAAATAGTGTGTGGCACCCGTGTCAAAAAGAATATGAACAGGTTTAGACTGAATCCAAAATGTACATGTGGCAGTCGGCGTATGTAAGGCATCTTCCCTCCTCATCTCGAACACTCGAACTAGTTAGTCCTTAGGGTATTGGCTCTTGTACCCCGTCCTTTGTTCTGGCCTGATGCATACTGAGTCTGCTATGGTGGACGACGAGCTCCCTGGTTCACCTCCCTTGGTGAATGTCCCTGAGAGGGTACACCAACCCTACAATACTATCGTATAAGGTCGGACTTCTTGCATATGAAGCAGTTTCGAACTAGCTCCGATCAATGACTCTTAATGTGATTAGTGTCTCCAAATTGAAGGACTCTCTCGAACCCTCATAGACTGGCCCTGCTGAGTCTAACCTCGATGACCTTATGATTGAGAACACGATCGATTCTGCTGAAACGAGCATAGTCGATTGTCCCTCCTCGAAGGTAACGTTTTCTAACGATCTTGGCTCAAATTCCACCAATCGAACACACCCTCTTGTAGAAAACTCTGCACCAGAGACATTTTCTCCTCCAGTGACTTAATGGAATTCCAACGTCAACGCCATTCTCCTCAGCCACTGCTAAACACCAGTACCCGAGCCCCAAAGAAGCTTGGCACCCTAGTCTTCTTAACTCCGTGAGCCACTTGTCCGGTTGGGGCTCATCTCTCAATGGCTCTACCACACGGTCAACTACTTCTGGTCTTTGTACTTCTAGTAGCCCTCCTAGCTGAGCAGCTCTAACAGTACTCTGGCATGGTGCCTCCATCTTAGTCCTTTGAAGCTCAACATCAGTATACTGATCATATAAAACTCTAGTGATAACCCAACTAATGGTGCATTGGCTCTAAACTAGGCCCCATTAGCTAGGGGTCCTCCCCCAACAACAAGCACGTTAGCATCTTGATGGTCCTCAACAGCCAGACCCCCCAATCTCATCAACTTCTTTCTAGGGTAAACGTTTCTGATGCTCCTCTAGATCAACAAAAAGGGAGTCTCTCCTCTCCTCCTACCACGTCCCCTACCACGACCTCTACCGCTTGTAACAACAACTTTGACTATAGTTTGTAGGCTATCTTCTAAGAAAGTTCCACGGTCAAAACTGTATACTTGAACTTAAAGATTTACTTACCATTCTACGTGAGGTCCTTCGGCGGATGGAGGCGGAGTCGCATCGTGTCATCTACCCCTCTATGCAGCATGACTACCCCATTTAAAACTTTTTAGAAAACATCGGCCGGTTTTTGTTTTTAGTTGGACCTCGTGTACACTTGTTTTTCGGTTCCATGTGCCCTTGTTGCCAACCTGGCTCTGATACCAATTTGTAACACCCCGTCATAACGTCGGGGCGCTACTCGGTAGTTGACCCTCTGGGGCACTACCAGAACTAGTTTGACAACTAAACATCTGGACCTTGCAACTCGGGCACGATGAGAAAACAAACTTAAACCATCCAACTATCATTTAATAAAAACATATTTGTAACAATGGCATACATGAGGTCCCCACAACTGAGACAGAACACAAACAAACTGACATCCCACATAAGTCAACAAAAGAGAAAAACTTCCAAAGCAGAAACCAAATACTAAGCCACAACACCCAACCAATTCCAAAACCTAATGCCATTCTCCCTTTCACCACTGCATTCCCATCGACGGCGCTAACTCACCTGCGCCCGAGTGCAGAGGCAGGCCCTCCCACTTTCCATATACGTCATCCCTCCAACCCCTGGTCAAGCCTCCACTGGAGCACTTGCCAAAAACAAGCAATCAATTTTTATTTTTAAAGGGACCCGACCGACACATGACCATGGCTAGACGCCTCTTCGCCACCGACAATCGTCGCACATGATCGTGCCGGTTACGCTGCCAGCACAGAGAAAGCGATACTATTTCTTTTACGAGAAAAAACGTTTGAAATGGAAAGCGCATCACATCATGCATGAAAACATTTCACATGGAAAGCATACATTCGGGACTAACTCCCAAAACCAATCTCACAATCACGGCATGAAATCTAACAAGACTAGAATAAGGCCGAGCAAGTCGAGAACGACTTACCTGGAAGGCGATCCTCGGATGAAGTAAGAAACGCGTCGATACTAAAGACCTACGAATCATAACATTCACGGTTAATAGACTAACCGCGAGGAGTAACTTTCGATTCTAGGCAAGCACAACCATAGTGGATTCAAGTAAGAGTCACCATACTTTCATGGTATCTAAACACATGCGATGTTGTATAGGTTCTACTATTTTTACCAAAATCAACAAAAACACCAACTCGAGGGTCAACATCAAACTACTTTCATTAACAAACTAAGATTTCAAACTTAGCCTTAAACGACACTAACTTATAAGCTCGAGGGCAACAAATTTTTAAGGTTCACATTCTAGGGTGGGAACGTCAATTCCCATTCTCAACGCACACACAAGCATACATATTTATAAGTATCAAAATATATAACGTTCATTCTACATTTAGGACACCTAATTCAAAGGTCTCCCACGACAAAGAGGGTCACCACAAAAGAACTCGATTACAAGCTTCTAAGCCAAACAAACCGAGACGCACATGCCAATTCTAATTGAAATCCTTAATCCCATACTCGCATTCCAAAACAAGTCAAACCAACCAAGGTCGGACTCCCATCAAACCATTCACACACCCAAACCATCATAACTTCAATCGGGAATAACTTAAACTCAAACTCGGATACAAAATACAACTCTTAATTCATGCAAACAAACCGATTGGATTAATCTTTTACAACATTTAAATAAAATACAATCACAACAATTTAAATAGATACTTTCACCACACCGGTGCAAATTCCCATTTGACAGACTAGAAAATGAAATGCCAAAGGCCACATGTATGGGCATTCATACCCATATCAACATAATCATATTTTTAGGTCTAAAGCAAAAAGATAGAGCACACAAAGGACAAGGTTCAACCTTGGGGTGCAAAAGCAGGACAAGCCTTCATTTTCAGCATCTCGAACAAGCTTCACACACACTGCAGGGCAGAATTTGGTGCCAGCCACAACTTCAATCCAACGGTGTACTCGAGTTGTCATTGGTGTACTGCAGCAGACCAGGTCTTGTTCGACAGGGACGAGCTTGACGGAAGTATCATCGGCGTGACGACTCAGAGGAAGCGGGAGCAGGGGCGCGCAGTGGGTTCCTGGCGGCAGCGGTGACGGATCCATGAGAACGGAGCAGTCGTGCGCGGCGAAGGCTCGAATCAGCACGACTCGATTTGGATCCGTTCCCTTCAATTTCAGCTACCCACTGGCGAGATGAAGATGTCGACGAGGTGAGGTTGAAAGGCTGGAATCCGCGTTCTCGCGACGGTAGGAAAGACTCAGCAATGGTTCAAACGGATTTGGTGCAGGCTAGAAAACGAGGGCAAGGGGAGGTGCTTCTAGGATTCGCCGGCGACGCCCTAGCAACGAGTCCGAGGGCTCTGGTTTGCTCCTCCATCTGTTGGGACGCCACACCCAAAACTAGGGTAGAAAGGAGGAGAAAGAAGGCAATAAATGGGTTTGGTTTTCAAGGTCTATTTTTGGGCTTTCGCCCCACATCAAAAATAAAAGGGTTTGGGCTTCCATCCCAAAATGAGATAAAAAGGGTAAATTGGTAGGAGAAGTAGGAGTTTTGAACAAAACTAAGTTATCGGGTTTGCAAAAAGAAAACTCGGGTCTTACACGTATAGTAACACGTGGAGTGTTGAATTAATAAAATATTTGCTTGTGAAAGAAAACATTCGTTTGACTTGTTGGTATGGCTTGATTTTCAGAAAGAAAATAGTATATGATTTTTAGAAATCAACTATTATGGTTTTGTATTTACATTTATTCTATATTCATCCAAAATTTCAGTTTCATATATATATATATATATATATATTTCCATTATTTACTTACAATGTACATTTCAAGTCCATCTTTTTAATCATTTATGATGCATAAAATTAATTAAGATAACTGGGATTTAACGGGTTGGTGTGGTGATCATGTTGGAAGATGAGGCGTTTAAGGTAATACCTGTTTTTGTTTTTAGATCAGGAAAACGAGTTTCTGGAATTACAAGCAATCGAGAGATCTTGACCCTCATGTTAATTCGGGTTGGATTTAACGTGTTATGATAATATTTGTACGCTTGATCGGAAGTGGAAATTAATCAACTTTACCTTGTCGGTTAATTTCCTTTGTTTCCAATCCTAATTTATTAAAGAACTTAGTTTAGTTATCTATATAAACACCCTAGCATTAACCCTAAACCTAATAAATCACCTTCAAACTCCCGATTCCTTCAAATTTGCACCTTTGGGAACCCGAGAAAATGTCGGTGAAGAATTCTTCCTCCCTGAGTTGTCCTAAACTTATCTCTGTAGTTGGGCAAAGGGGGGAAGTGTTGTGGAGATAAGGGAGGATATTTTTGAGACAATTATAATATTTTAATTAAATATAACTTACGTGCCATTGAAAATGAAACCCCAATTTACTTGATTTTTTTATTGAAGGGTGTCCTTTTAATCTCTTCCATCCATTTTTTTCTAATCCAATGCCCCTAAAATTTTCTCAAATAACACCCGAACCCTACTCTTGGATATTATATATCTTTTCATATTAAATTATACTAGCATGTATTCCCGTACCTTGTACGAGTTTTTCTTAAATAAAATATTAATACTAAAATATTTTAAAATATATTTATTATCCGAGAAAAATAATTATGTAAATGCTTAAATATAAATTTATGTTTTGATCTTCGTAAAAAGATAAGACAATTTCACTATTAACATAAATATTCTAGAATTTTTAGGATAGTATAAAATAATATCCTAATGATCTTCCTCTATCATATCCAAAAATAAAAGCTTATTTAATAATGGGATTTTCTATCTTATATTCTAAAAACAAGGATAAGATCTTATGATATTCAAAAATAAAAGATTATATTTTTTTTTTAAAAAGTAGAGTGGTCCAATCGAAAAGTGACATGTGTCGTTTAATAATTTTTTTAACCTCCGCTTTATGTTATAGTTATGATTTTTAGATAAATTTGATTTAGGAGAATAATTTAGAATGCTTGGAGCAAAAGCTAACTTGAGGCTCAAGTATAATTATTAGACCTCCTGTATAAAAACACATTCAATCAATCCATGAAAGTGATCAGAGTCTTTCACTAAATAAAAAGTCTTACTACACTCTTGAAGTTCGAGAGAGAATGAAGGAGGAGGTGGTAATAGAGTCGTTAGAAATTAAGTTTTGGGAGAAAAAAGATGAAGGATAAGGAACAATAGATATGTATCCAGAGTCTAAGAAAATTTCACTAGTGTTTTGAATTGGTTATGAAACCATTCATATGTTATTGTGTTTCTCTTCAACTCTGGATATATCTCTATGTTGCTTATTCTCTATCTTATTTCCCAAAGCATAATATTTAACGCCTCCGCTACCACCTTGAGTTTGAATGTGAATTGATTTGGTTTTAGAGATGCGTATAGTAACACGTGGAGTGTTTAATTAATAAAACATTTGCTTGTGAAAGAAAACATTCGTTTGACTTGTTGGTATGGCTTCATTTTCATAAAGAAAATAGTATATGATTTTTAGAAATCAACTATTATGGTTTTGTATTTACATTTATTCTGTATTCATCCAAAATTTCAGTTTCATATATATATATATATATATATATATATATATATATCCATTATTTACTTACAATGTACATTTCTAGTCAATCTTTTTAATGATTTATGATGCATAAAATTAATTAAGATAACTGGGATTGAACGAGTTGGTGTGGTGATCAAGTTGGATGATGAGGCGTTTAATGTAATACCCTTTTTTGTTTTTAGATCAGGAAAACGAGTTTCTTGAATTACAAGCAATTGAGAGATCTTGACCCTCATGTTAATTCGGGTTGGATTTAACGGGTTATGATAATATTTGTACGCTTGACCAGAAGTGGAAATTAATCAACTTTACCTTGTCGGTTCATTTCCTTTGTTTCCTATCCTAATTTATTAAAGAACTTAGTTTAGTTATCTATATAAACACCCTAGCATTAACCCTAAGCCTAAAGAATCACCTTCAAACTCCCGATTCCTTCAAATTTGCACCTTTGGGAACCCGAGAAAATGTCGGCGGTGAAGAATTCTTCCTCCCTTAGTTGTCCTAAATTTATCTCTGTAGTTGTGGGAAGGGGGGAGGTGTTGTGGAGATAAGGGAAGATATTTTTGAGACAATTAGAATGTTTTAATTAAATATAACTTACGTGCCATTGAAAGACTTGATTTTTTTATTGAACGGTGTCCTTTTAATCTCTTCCGTCCATTTTTTCTAATCCATTGCCCCTAAAATTTTCTCAAATAACACCCGAACCCTACTCTTGGATATTATATATCTCTTCATTTTAAATTATACTAGTATGTATTCCCGTACCTTATACGAGTTTTTCTGAAATAAAATATTAATACTAAAATATTTTCAAATACATTTGTTATCCGAGAAAAATAATTATGTAAATGCTTAAATATAAATTTTTGTTTTGATCTGCGTAAAAAGATAAGACAATTTCACTATTAACATAAATATTCTAGAATTTTTATGATAGTATAAAAAAATATCCTAATGATCTTCCTCTTTCACATCCAAAAATAAAAGATTGTATAATAATGGGATTTTCTATCCTATATTCTAAAAACAAGCATAAGATCTTATCATATCCAAAAATAAAAGAATATTTTTTAAAAAAAAAGTAGTGTGGTCTAATCGAAAGGTGACATGTGTCGTTTAATAATTTTTTTAACCTCCAATTTATGTTAAAGTTATGATTTTTAGATAAAATTTGATTTAGGAGAATAATTTAGAATGCTTGGAGCAAAAGCTAACTTGAGACTCAAGTATAATTATTAGACCTCTTGTATAAAAACACATTCAATCAATCCATGAAAGTGGTCAAAGTCTTTCACTAAATAAAAAGTCTTACTACACTCTTGAAGATCGAGAGAAAATGAAGGAGGAGGTGGTAATAGAGTCGTTAGAAATTAGGTTTTGGGAGAAAAAAGATGAAGGATAAGGAACAACAGATATGTATCCAGAGTCCAAGAAAATTTCACTAGTGTTTTGAATTGGTTATGAAACTATTCATATGTTATTGTGTTTCTTTTCAACTCTGGATATATCTCTATGTTGCTTATTCTCTATCTTATTTCCCAAAGCATAATATTTAACGCCTCCGCTACCACCTTGAGTTTGAATGTGAATTGATATGGTTTTAGAGATGCGTATAGTAACACGTGGAGTGTTTAATTAATAAAACATTTGCTTGTGAAAGAAAACATTCGTTTAACTTGTTGGTATGGCTTGATTTTCAGAAAGAAAATAGTATATGATTTTTAGAAATCAACTATTATGGTTTTGTATTTACATTTATTCTGTATTCATCCAAAATTTCAGTTTCATATATATATATATATATATATATATATCCATTATTTACTTACAATGTACATTTTAGTCCATCTTTTTAATGATTTATGTTGCATAAAATTAATTAAGACAACTAGGATTGAACGAGTTGGTGTGGTGATCATGTTGGAAGATGAGGCGTTTAATGTAATACCCGTTTTTGTTTTTAGATCAGGAAAACGAGTTTCTGGAATTACAAGCAATCGAGAGATCTTGACCCTCATGTTAATTCAGGTTGGATTTAACGTGTTATGATAATATTTGTACGCTTGATCGGAAGTGGAAATTAATCAACTTTACCTTGTCGGTTAATTTCCTTTGTTTCCAATCCTAATTTATTAAAGAACTTAGTTTAGTTATCTATATAAACACCCTAGCATTAACCCTAAGCCTAATAAATCACCTTCAAACTCCCGATTCCTTCAAATTTGCACCTTTGGGAACCCGAGAAAATGTCGGTGAAGAATTCTTCCTCCCTGAGTTGTCCTAAACTTATCTCTGTAGTTGGGCAAAGGGGGGAAGTGTTGTGGAGATAAGGGAGGATATTTTTGAGACAATTATAATATTTTAATTAAATATAACTTACGTGCCATTGAAAATGAAACCCCAATTTACTTGATTTTTTTATTGAAGGGTGTCCTTTTAATCTCTTCCATCCATTTTTTTCTAATCCAATGCCCCTAAAATTTTCTCAAATAACACCCGAACCCTACACTTGGATATTATATATCTTTTCATATTAAATTATACTAGTATGTATTCCCGTACCTTGTACGAGTTTTTCTTAAATAAAATATTAATACTAAAATATTTTCAAATATATTTATTATCCAAGAAAACTAATTATGTAAATGCTTAAATATAAATTTATGTTTTGATCTTCGTAAAAAGATAAGACAATTTCACTATTAACATAAATATTCTAGAATTTTTATGATATTATAAAAAAATATCCTAATGATCTTCCTCTATCATATCCAAAAATAAAAGATTATTTAATAATGGGATTTTCTATCCTATTTTCTAAAAACAAGGATAAGATCTTATCATATTCAAAAATAAAAGATTATATTTTTTTAAACAAAGTAGTGTGGTCCAATCGAAAAGTGACATGTGTCGTTTAATAATTTTTTTAACCTCCACTTTATGTTATAGTTATGATTTTTAAATAAATTTGATTTAGGAGAATAATTTAGAGTGCTTGGAGCAAAAGCTAACTTGAGGCTCAAGTATAATTATTAGACCTCTTGTATAAAAACACATTCAATCAATCCATGAAAGTGATCAGAGTCTTTCACTAAATAAAAAGTCTTACTACACTCTTGAAGTTCGAGAGAGAATGAAGGAGGAGGTGGTAATAGAGTCGTTAGAAAGATGAAGGATAAGGAACAATAGATATGTATCCAGAGTCTAAGAAAATTTCAATAGTGTTTTGAATTGGTTATGAAACCATTCATATGTTATTGTGTTTCTCTTCAACTCTGGATATATCTCTATGTTGCTTATTCTCTATCTTATTTCCCAAAGCATAATATTTAACGCCTCCGCTACCGCCTTGAGTTTGAATGTGAATTTATTTGGTTTTAGATATGCATATAGTAACACGTGGAGTGTTTAATTAATAAAACATTTGCTTGTGAAAGAAAACATTCATTTGACTTGTTGGTATGGCTTGATTTTCAGAAAGAAAATAGTATATGACTTTTAGAAATCAACTATTATGGTTTTGTATTTACATTTATTTTGTATTCATCCAAAATTTAGTTTCATATATATAAATATATATATATATATTTCCATTATTTACTTACAATGTACATTTCTAGTCCATCTTTTTAATGATTTATGATGCATAAAATTAATTAAGATAACTGGGATTGAACGAGTTGGTGTGGTGATCATGTTGGATGATGAGGCGTTTAATGTAATACCCATTTTTGTTTTTAAATCAGGAAAACGAGTTTCTTGAATTACAAGCAATCGAGAGATCTTGACCCTCATGTTAATTCGGGTTGGATTTAACGGGTTATGATAGAATTTGTACGCTTGACTGGAAGTAGAAATTAATCAACTTTCCCTTGTCGGTTGGAAAAACGATCTTCTTAGTCTATAAGTGATCTAGTCTTCTTGACCGGAAAGCAGCACAATTTTATTAATCCGTTTGAAAAAAACCCAGATATATAAGTAATTCTATCAAAAGTCAAATCTATCCCGATTCCGTTCAAGACTAGTTGTGATCTTTTACGGTTAAGTTGAATCCTAACCAAAACAATTAAAAATTTTATCCTTAGCCACCTAATATAATCTTTAACCTTACTATATATATTCGGTTTCTGCCTTCTTCCTAAAACCACCAGATTTCTTCTACGCCTTCCCCGTTAAACCAATTCCACGAGAATCAATCACCCCTGTTCCTTCCTCCCCCTTCCCTTCATCGTTCCAAGCTAAATAACCCCTCTGACGATCTGTCCACAAGGAGCCTCCGTCACCTCCGACAAATTCGTGGCGGGTTTTTCCTCCGTAAACGTACATCTAAGACGGTCGCACCGACGCTTCGATCGCCGGTAAGTCATCCCTGCCTCTCTTCTTGATTTCTATGTTGGGTGAGGGCTGCTTGTCTTCGTTCTTCATGGTGTCCGTCGGGTCCGGGCGAGAGGAGCGCTCGTGAGGTCAGCTTTGGGGTTTCGTCGGGTGTCGGGCGCACTTGTCGGTCGTGAAGTTGCGGCCGTTGATGAAGACGATGATCGTGAAGGTCCGGAGGGTCATGAAGTTCGATTGTTTCGTTTAACATTGTTGAACTGGTTGTTGGTGTCGTTGGGCTGATTTGGGTTCAAAGTCAGGTTTGACTTGGAGTGTGATTAGTTACTAAATTAGATAGTTAGTGGGTTCAATTAAGAATTGGTATTAGTATGTGGCCATGTGGGTACGAATTGGTATTAGTAAGATAGCTAGTTAGTGGGTTCAATTAAGAATTGGTACTATTATGTGTGTACGAATTGGTATTAGTAAGTTAGCTAGTTAGTGGGATTGTGTGTGTACGAATTGGTATTATTATGGGTCGTTGTTTTTAGTACTTGTATAGTGGTATTAAGAAGGTTATGTTAGTTAAGAGTTTAATCTACTATAAGTTAAATTAAATCTAATATAGTTATTCGTATACAAGGAATGTCAAAAGGATTGCATACGTTAAATCTTATTTAATTAGTCGGGTTCAGCTGGGTAGTTAGTTAGTGTCATTCGATGCGTTATGGGTTCGGTTTATAATATTTGGTAGTCTTTTTCACTTTGAGCCCTCTTTCTTACTAAACTTATCGTTATCTTGTCTAGGAGATCCTGATTGTTCGTATTCCTAGTTTTCTGTAGTTGCCAGATACCCTTCACTCAAGGTAAGTCGTTCTGCGACTTGCTCGGTTCTTTTTCTGCCTTGTTAGATCTTGTGCCGTTATTGTAAGATTGGTTTTGGGAACTAGTCCCGAATATCTTTTGAAATGTTTAGGACTTTCTTGTGTTGTTGTGTGCAAATTGGTTTTAAATGTGTTTTATCGGAAATAAGTTTTTTTCGAACGTCTTCTCTGTGTTGGTACCGTTTTCGGCACGGCCATCGTAGCTGGCGGAGAGGAAGGGTTGCCTATGTATGGTCCGTGTGACAGAGAAATCGTGCCCCTTCAAAAGAAAATTCTATCTGTGTGTTTCGGCAAGTGCTCCAGTGGAGGCTTAGTCGGGGTTAGAAGAAAGAAATGATGTGAGGAGTGGGAGGGCCTGCCTCTGCACTGTGGATTGGAATACGAGATGGACAATGAGTTATGTTGCTTTAATTGTTCGATTCTGTGTATGTATGTTTGGCTTATATGCGACTAACCGTCTAATTTAGGTATTGGCTTTTAGAGTTATGATTGCGATTGTGGATTATGGTTGCTAACTATAGGAAATTGTTTTTAAACGTCTTATAATTTCCGCATATTATCTAGCTTGGTAGATTAGTAGCTGACCCTTCGGGGATTATTTTTCCAGTTATAGGTATGTTACAGGAAACCGTGCAGGAGCCCTGGCCGGATGGTGGAGTGGATCGTTGACGCACGTGTCATTAGTTTAGATTTTTCAGGAGTACTCGGGAGATTTTATTATTATTATTATTATTATTTCAGTTGCATTATTTTTAATTGTAATTTTTAAGTGTGGTTTGGAATATTTTGAGCAAAATTCGGGAAGCGTTACTTAGTAAATTTTGTTTATGCATTCGGGCATTCAAACAGGTTTTATATTCAGTTTTATAAATCTGAAAGTTGGATGTTTTACTTGTTTTCTCGTCGTGCCCGCGTTGTAAGATCCTAAAGTGTTGTTGTCAACCCATTTAAGTAGTACCTAGTAAGGTCTATTTTTTAAGTAGCGCCCTGTGGAAAGACGGGGTGTTACAAATTGGTATCAGAGCCAGGTTGACAACAGGGCACAAGGAACTGACCAACGAGTGTACCCGAGGTCCAACTTTAAACTAAAATCGGCCGGTGTTTTCAAAATATTTTAACTGGGGTAGGCATGTTGCATATAGGTGGGTAGGTGACACGTCGCGATTCCGCCACCATCAGCTGAAGGACTCTAGTAGTTTAGTGCTTTTAGCCTTCTAATTCTAAGTGTAAGTTGGAAGAAGTTAATTCTCTTTCGTAGTGTTAGAATTATTAGGGAAGTGTAAGCAATCAACAAAAGTATGAGTGTAGTGTTGGGTTATATGGTCTCCAAGAGCTTCGTAATACCATCATCGAATTGTTGAATCTAGTACAAGAAGATGCAGAAGTGGTCGACATCGAAAGAAGATGGAGCAAGATGGAGAAAATCTAAACTAAGCATCTAAGTTATCGAATTGGAAGTAGTCGAACCCAAACTAGGAATGTCGATTGAAGGAAGGATTTTGCTCGCTTTAGGAAGAGTTGAACACCCGACTTAAGAAGATTTCCGAGGAGTGCAAAGTGTATGCAGCTGAAGATGGAAGCACAAGGAGTGATTACAATAATCAATGAAGCCATTTACGATAAGGCATTGAGCAGCAGATTGGGGCGATCGCACTGGTGAAGTTGAATAAGAAATCGTACCGTCCATAGAAACGAGACTCAGAAGATGCGTAAGCTTGGGAAGAAAACATGTTTAAACAACGAACTGTTATTGGAAATGGTTGAGGGATGCTCTAGTTAGAATTATTTAAGACTAAAGCCTCATGTATGAACTATGGAGAAGTAGTGGTTGCAATACCACAATTGTAGGATAAAAGAAAACGTAAGGGAAAAGACCTTTGGGCATTGACAATAGGACAAGGATGTGATGGTAAAGAAGGACTAATCCAGAGAGAGCTACAACTACTATCATGGATGCAAGGAGATATTAGCACTACGACATAAGTTGTATCGTTCGAACGCAGAATATATCGGTTAGTTGATACAAGTCGGCCATGATTCAAGTAGTGGATACAATCTCTAGATATCTAATGTTCATGAGCCTTTGAGGATGTCTTCATGAAGAGATACCACGATTATCATCCTAGCGATGGGAGTAAATCTTAACCGTAACTCGGTGTCCAGGATTAGACTGATCTAACGAATTTGCATAAACCTGATCGAGATATTGGAATTAAGGGCTTGCAGGAAAGGTTGTAGAGGTCATTTTCGGAAAGCATTGAATTTTATGAAGTTTATGGTACCACTATTTGGTTATAGACAACTTTCTGAGTAAACTACCATTGTTCGATTTTGGTGTAAATAAGATGATCGCATGAACCAAGATCATTCTGTCTTCCACATTTCGTAGCTGAGAGTATGTCCCAGATCCTAGTCATAGACTCAAGTATGAGGAGATGGAGGTGGAGCCAGATCACACTCTCCGGAAACAACCGTTGAAGATTTTAGATCAACGAATGAAGAAATTGTGAAACAGGCCAGGAGATTCCGTTGGTGGTGATTCAGTGGCCTCGACGAGGAGTCGAGGAGGCCACTTGGGAGAACGAGTCTCTGATGAGATAGAGCTACCCGGAGATCTACCCAGGTTTAGTAAATGTGTTTGAGGGGAGAGTTTAATTAATAGCTAGTAGGAGTACAATATCGATGCTTGCTTATGTGATTGCCTATTTCTCTTGACTTGGTTGTTTGATTGTTTGGTTGTCATATTGCGTGTTTTGGATGTTTAGTAGTGATTATAGTTTTTCTTTTATTCGATAAAAGTCGGTCCGGGGACGAACCATTTTCTTAGAGGGAGGTAATTGTAGAACTTCACAATAGGTCTAGTAATCTCTTAATTATTCCTCGGTTACTTCAGTTCCGTTCATTCCTAAGTTTCGGGACGAAACTTTCTTTATGGGGGGTAGTATGTAATATTCGTGTTTCGTTTTTCCCTCTAGTTGAAAAAACGATCTTCTTAGTCTATAAGTGATCTACTTTTCTTGACCCGAAAGCAGCACGAATTTATTAATCCGATTGAAAAAACCCCAAATACATAAGTAATTCTATCAAAAGTCAAATCTATCCCGATTCCGTTCAAGACTAGTTGCGATCTTTTACGGTTAAGTTGAATCCTAACCAAAACAATTAAAATTTTTATCCTTAGCCACCTAATATAATCTTTAACCTTAGTATATATATTCGGTTTCTGCCTTCTTCCTAAAACCACCAGATTTCTTCTACGCCTTCCCCGTTAAACCAATTCCACGAGAATCAATCACCCATGTTCCTTCCTCCCCCTTCCCTTCATCGTTCCAAGCTAAATAACCCCTCTGACGATCTGTCCACAAGGAGCCTCCGTCACCTCCGGCAAATTCGTGGCGGGTTTTTCCTCCGTAAACGTACATCTAAGACGGTCGCACCGACGCTTCGATCGCCGGTAAGTCATCCCTGCCTCTCTTCTTGATTTCTATGTTGGGTGAGGGATGCTTGTCTTCGTTCTTCATGGTGTCCGTCGGGTCCGGGCGAGAGGAGAGCTCGTGAGGTCAGCTTTGGGGTTTCGTCGGGTGTCGGGCGCACTTGTCGGTCGTGAAGTTGCGGCCGTTGATGAAGACGATGATCGTGAAGGGCCGGAGGGTCATGAAGTTTGATTGTTTCGTTTAACATTGTTGAACTGGTTGTTGGTGTCGTTAGGCTGATTTGGGTTCAAAGTCAGGTTTGACTTGGGGTGTGATTAGTTACTAAGTTAGATAGTTAGTGGGTTCAATTAAGAATTGGTATTAGTATGTGGCCATGTGAGTACGAATTGGTATTAGTAAGATAGCTAGTTTGTGGGTTCAATTAAGAATTGGTATTATTATGTGTGTACGAATTGGTATTAGTAAGTTAGCTAGTTAGTGGGATTGTGTGTGTACGAATTGGTATTATTATGGGTCGTTGTTTTTAGTACTTGTATAGTGGTATTAAGAAGGTTATGTTAGTTAAGAGTTTAATCTACTATAAGTTAAATTAAAACTAATATAGTTATTCGTATACAAGGAATGTCAAAAGGATTGCATACGTTAAATCTTATTTAATTGCTCGGGTTCAGTTGGGTAGTTAGTTAGTGTCATTCGATGCGTTATGGGTTCGGTTTATAATATTTGGTAGTCTTTTTCACTTTGAGCCCTCTTTCTTACTAAACTTATCGTTATCATGTCTAGGAGATCCTGATTGTTCGTATTCCTAGTTTTCTATAGTTGCCAGATACCCTTCACTCAAGGTAAGTCGTTCTGCGACTTGCTCGGTTCTTTTTCTGCCTTGTTAGATCTTGTGTCGTTATTGTAAGATTGGTTTTGGGAACTAGTCCCGAATATCTTTTGAAATGTTTTGGACTTGCTTGTGCTGTTGTGTGCAAATTGGTTTTAAATGTGTTTTATCGGAAATAAGTTTTTTTCGAACGTCTTCTCTGTGTTGGTACCGTTTTAGGCACGGCCATCGTAGCTGGCGGAGAGGAAGGGTTGCCTATGTATGGTCCGTGTGACAGAGAAATCGTGCCCCTTCAAAAGAAAATGCTATCTGTGTGTTTTGGCAAGTGCTCTAGTGGAGGCTTAGTCGGGGTTAGAAGAAAGAAATGATGTGAGGAGAGGGAGGGCCTGCCTCTGCACTGTGGATTGGAATACGAGATGGAGAATGAGTTATGTTGCTTTAATTGCTCGATTCTGTGTATGTATGTTTGGCTTATATGCGACTAACCGTCTAATTTAGGTATTGGCTTTTAGAGTTATGATTGCGATTGTGGATTATGGTTGCTAACTATAGGAAATTGTTTTTAAACGTCTTATAATTTCCGCATATTATCTAGCTTGGTAGATTAGTAGCTGACCCTTCGGGGATTATTTTTCCAGTTATAGGTATGTTGCAGGAAACCGTGCAGGAGCCTTGGCCGGATGGTGGAGTGGATCGTTGACGCACGTGTCATTAGTTTGGATTTTTCAGGAGTACTCGGGAGATTTTATTATTATTATTATTATTTCAGTTGCGTTATTTTTAATTGTAATTTTTAAGTGTTGTTTGGAATATTTTGAACAAAATTCGGGAAGCGTTACTTAGTAAATTTTGTTTATGCATTCGGGCATTCAAACAGGTTTTATATTCAGTTTTATAAATCTGGAAGTTGGATGTTTTACTTGTTTTCTCGTCGTGCCCGCGTTGTAAGATCCTAAGGTGTTGTTGTCAACCCATTTAAGTAGTACCTAGTAAGGTCTATTTTATAAGTAGCGCCCTGTGGAAAGACGGGGTGTTATAGGGGGGAAGTGTTGTGGAGATAAGGGATGATATTTTGAGACAATTATAATGTTTTAATTAAATATAACTTACGTGCCATTGAAAATGAAACCCCAATTTACTTGATTTTTTTATTGAAGGGTGTCCTTTTAATCTCTTCCGTCCATTTTTTCTAATCCAATACCCCTAAAATTTTCTCAAATAACACCCGAAGCCTACTTTTCAATATTATATATCTTTTCATTTTAAATTATACTAGTATGTATTCCCGTACCTTGTACGGGTTTTTCTTAAATAAAATATTACTACTAAAATATTTTTAAATATATTTATTATCCGAGAAAAAAATTATGTACATGCTTAAATATAAATTTTTGTTTTGATCTGCGTAAAAAGATAAGACAATTTCACTATTAACATAAATATTCTAGAATTTTTATGATAGTATAAAAAAATATCCTAATGATCTTCCTCTATCACATCCAAAAATAAAAGATTGTATAATAATGGGATTTTCTATCCTATATTCTAAAAACAAGAATAAGATCTTATCATATCCAAAAATAAAAGATTATTTTTTTAAAAATAAAGTAGTGTGGTCCAATCGAAAAGTGAAATGTGTCGTTTAATAATTTTTTTAACCTCCACTTTATGTTATAGTTATGATTTTTAGATAAAATTTGATTTAGGAGAATAATTTAAAATGCTTGGAGCAAAAGCTAACTTGAGTCTCAAGTATAAGTATTATACCTCTTGTATAAAAACACATTCAATCAATCCATGAAAGTGGTCAAAGTCTTTCACTAAATAAAAAGTCTTACTACACTCTTGAAGTTCGAGAGAGAATGAAGGAGGAGGTGGTAATAGAGTCGTTAGAAATTAGGTTTTGGGAGAAAAAAGATGAAGGATAAGGAACAATAAATATGTATCCAAAGTCCAAGAAAATTTCACTAGTATTTTGAATTGGTTATGAAACCATTCATATGTTATTGTGTTTCTCTTCAACTCTGGATATATCTCTATGTTGCTTATTCTCTATCTTATTTCCCAAAGCATAATATTTAACGCCTCCGCTACCACCTTGAGTTTGAATGTGAATTGATTTTGTTTTAGAGATGCGTATAGTAACACGTGGAGTGTTTAATTAATAAAACATTTGCTTGTGAAAGAAAACATTCGTTTAACTTGTTGGTATGGCTTGATTTTCAGAAAGAAAATAGTATATGATTTTTAGAAATCAACTATTATGGTTTTGTATTTACATTTATTCTGTATTCATCCAAAATTTCAGTTTCATATATAAAAACAATCCCAGTTACCTTAATTAATTTTCATTATTTACTTACAATGTACATTTCTAGTCCATCTTTTAATGATTTATGATGCATAAAATTAATTAAGGTAACTGGGATTGAACGAGTTGGTGTGGTGATCATGTTGGAAGATGAGGCGTTTAATGTAATACCCGTTTTTGTATTTAGATCAGGAAAACGAATTTCTGGAATTACAAGCAATCGAGAGATCTTGACCCTCATGTTAAATCGGGTTGGATTTAACGGGTTATGATAATATTTGTACGCTTGACCGGAAGTGGAAATTAATCAACTTTACCTTGTCGGTTAATTTCCTTTATTTCCAATCCTAATTTATTAAAGAACTTAGTTTAGTTATCTATATAAACACCCAAGTATTAACCCTAAGCCTAATAAATCACCTTCAAACTCCCGATTCCTTCAAATTTGCACCTTTGGGAACCCGAGAAAATGTCGGTCGTGAAGAATTCTTCCTCCCTGAGTTGTCCTAAACTTATCTCTGTAGTTGTGGGAAGGGGGGGGAAGTGTTGTGGAGATAAGGGAGGATATTTTTGAGACAATTATAATGTTTTAATTAAATATAACTTACGTTCCATTGAAAATTAAACCCCAATTTACTTGATTTTTTTCTTGAAGGGTGTCCTTTTAATCTCTTCCGTCCATTTTTTCTAATCCAATGCCCCTAAAATTTTCTCAAATAACACCCGAACCCTACTCTTGGATATTATATATCTTTTCATTTTAAACTATACTAGTATGTATTCCCGTACCTTGTACGGGTTTTTCTAAAACAAAATATTAATACTAAAATATTTTCAAATATATTTATTATCCGAGAAAAATAATTATGTAAATGCTTAAATATAAATTTTTGTTTTGATCTGCGTAAGAAGATAAGACAATTTCACTATTAACATAAATATTCTAGAATTTTTATGATAGTATAAAAAAATATCCTAATGATCTTCCTCTATCACATCCAAAAATAAAAGATTGTATAATAATGGGATTTTCTATCCTATATTCTAAAAACAAGCATAAGATCTTATCATATCCAAAAATAAAAGATTATTTTTTTAAAAAAAAGTAGTGTGGTCCAATCGAAAAGTGACATGTGTCGTTTAATAATTTTTTAACCTCCACTTTGTGTTATAGTTATGATTTTTAGATAAAATTTGATTTAGGAGAATAATTTAGAATGCTTGGAGCAAAAGCTAACTTTAGGATCAAGAATAATTATTAGACCTGTTGTATAAAAACACATTCAATCAATCCATGAAAGTGGTCAGAGTCTTTCACTAAATAAAAAGTCTTACTACACTCTTGAAGTTCGAGAGAGAATGAAGGAGGAGGTGGTAATAGAGTCGTTAGAAATTAGGTTTTGGAAGAAAAAAGATGAAGGATAAGGAACAATAGATATGTATCCAAAGTCCAAGAAAATTTCACTAGTGTTTTGAATTGGTTATGAAACTATTCATATGTTATTGTGTTTCTTTTCAACTCTGGATATATCTCTATGTTGCTTATTCTGTATCTTATTTCCCAAAGCATAATATTTAACGCCTCCGCTACCACCTTGAGTTTGAATGTGAATTGATATGGTTTTTGAGATGCGTATAGTAACACGTGGAGTGTTTAATTAATAAAACATTTGCTTGTGAAAGAAAACATTCATTTAACTTGTTGGTATGGCTTGATTTTCAGAAAGAAAATAGTATATGATTTTTAGAAATCAACTATTATGGTTTTGTATTTACATTTATTTTGTATTCATCCAAAATTTCAGTTTCATATATATATATGTATATATTTCCATTATTTACTTACAATGTACATTTCTAGTCCATCTTTTTAATGATTTATGATGCATAAAATTAATTAAGATAACTGGGATTGAACGAGTTGGTGTGGTGATCATGTTGGAAGATGAGGCGTTTAATGTAATACCCGTTTTTGTTTTTAGATCAGGAAAACGAATTTCTGGAATTACAAGCAATCGAGAGATCTTGACCCTCATGTTAAATCGGGTTGGATTTAACGGGTTATGATAATATTTGTACGCTTGACCGGAAGTGGAAATTAATCAACTTTACCTTGTCGGTTAATTTCCTTTGTTTCCAATCCTAATTTATTAAAGAACTTAGTTTAGTTATCTATATAAACACCCAAGTATTAACCCTAAGCCTAATAAATCACCTTCAAACTCCCGATTCCTTCAAATTTGCACCTTTGGGAACCCGAGAAAATGTCGGTCGTGAAGAATTCTTCCTCCCTGAGTTGTCCTAAACTTATCTCTGTAGTTGTGGGAAGGGGGGGAAGTGTTGTGGAGATAAGGGAGGATATTTTTGAGACAATTATAATGTTTTAATTAAATATAACTTACGTGCCATTGAAAATGAAACCCCAATTTACTTGATTTTTTATTGAAGGGTGTCCTTTTAATCTCTTCCGTCCATTTTTTCTAATCCAATGCCCCTAAAATTTTCTCAAATACAACCCGAACCCTAGACTTGGATATTATATATCTTTTCATATTAAATTATACTAGTATTTATTCCCGTACCATGTACGGGTTTTTTTAAATAAAATATTAATACTAAAATATTTTCAAATATATTTATTATCCGAGAAAAATATTTATGTAAATGCTTAAATATAAATTTTTTTTGAGCTGCATAAAAAGATAAGACAATTTTAATATTAACATAAATATTCTAGAATTTTTATGATAGTATAAAAAAATATCCTAATGATCTTCCTCTATCATATCCAAAAATAAAAGATTGTATAATAATGGGATTTTCTATCTTATATTCTAAAAACAAGGACAAGATCTTATCATATGCAAAAATAAGATTTTTTTTTAAAAAAGTAGTGTGGTCCAATCGAAAAGTGACATGTGTCATTTAATAATTTTTTTAACCTCCGCTTTATGTTATAGTTATGATTTTTAGATAAAATTTGATTTAGGAGAATAATTTAGAATGCTTGGAGTAAAAGCTAACTTGAGGCTCAAGTATAATTATTAGACCTCTTGTATGAAAACACATTCAATCAATCCATGAAAGTGATCAGAGTCTTTCACTAAATAAAAAGTCTTACTACACTCTTGAAGTTCGAGAGAAAATGAAGGAGGAGGTGGTAATAGAGTCGTTAGAAATTAGGTTTTGGGAGAAAAAAAGATGAAGGATAAGGAACAATAGATATGTATCCAGAGTCTAAGAAAATTTCACTAGTGTTTTGAATTGGTTATGAAACCATTCATATGTTATTGTGTTTCTCTTCAACTCTGGATATATCTCTATGTTGCTTATTCTCTATCTTATTTCCCAAAGCATAATATTTAACGCCTCCGCTACCGCCTTGAGTTTGAATGTGAATTGATTTGGTTTTAGATATGCATATAGTAACACGTGGAGTGTTTAATTAATAAAACATTTGCTTGTGAAAGAAAACATTCGTTTGACTTGTTGGTATGGCTTGATTTTCAGAAAGAAAATAGTATATGATTTTTAGAAATCAACTATTATGGTTTTGTATTTACGTTTATTTTCTATTCGTCCAAAATTTTAGTTTCATACATATATATATATATATATATATATATATATTTCCATTATTAACTTACAATCTACATTTGTAATCCATCTTTTTAATGATTTATGATGCATAAAATTAATTAAGATAACTGGGATTGAACGAGTTGGTGTGGTGATCAGGAAAACGAGTTTCTTGAATTACAAGCAATTGAGAGATCTTGACCCTCATGTTAATTCGGATTGGATTTAACGGTTTATGATAATATTTGTACGCTTGACCGGAAGTGGAAATTAATCAACTTTACCTTGTCGGTTAATTTCCTTTGTTTCCAATCCTAATTTATTAAAGAACTTAGTTTAGTTATCTATATAAACACCCTAGTATTAACCCTAAGCCTAATAAATCACCTTCAAACTCCCGATTCCTTCAAATTTGCACCTTTGGGCACCCGAGAAAATGTCGGCAGTGAAGAATTCTTCCTCCCTGAGTTGTCCTAAACTTATCTCTTAGTTGTGGGAAGGGGGGAAGTGTTGTCGAGATAAGGGAGGATATTTTTGAGACAATTATAATGTTTTAATTAAATATAACTTACGTGCCATTGAAAATGAAACCCCAATTTACTTGATTTTATTATTGAAGGGTGTCCTTTTAATCTCTTCCGTCCATTTTTTCTAATCCAATGCCCCTAAAATTTTCTCAAATAACACCCGAACCCTACTCTTGGATATTATATATCTTTTCATATTAAATTATACTAGTACGTATTCCCGTACCTTGTACGGGTTTTTTTCAAATAAAATATTAATACAAAAATATTTTCGAATATATTTATTATCCGAGAAAAATAATTATGTAAATGATTAAATATAAATTTTTGTTTTGATCTGCGTTAAAAGATAAGACAATTTCACTATTAACATAAATATTCTAGAATTTTTATGATAGTATAAAAAAATATCCTAATGATCTTCCTCTTTCATATCCAAAAATAAAAGATTGTATAATAATGGGATTTTCTATCCTATATTTTAAAAACAAGGATAAGATCTTATCATATGCAAAAATAAAAGATTATTTTTTTTAAAAAAAAGTAGTGTGGTCCAATCCAAAAGTGATATGTGTCGTTTAATAATTTTTTTAACCTCCGCTTTATGTTATACTTATGATTTTTGGATAAAATTTGATTTAGGAGAATAATTTAGAATGCTTGGAGCAAAAGCTAACTTGAGGCTCAAGTATAATTATTAGACCTCTTGTATAAAAACACATTCAATCAATCCATGAAAGTGATCAGAGTCTTTCACTAAATAAAAAGTCTTACTACACTCTTGAAGTTCGAGAGAGAATGAAGGAGGAGGTGGTAATAGAGTCGTTAGAAATTAGGTTTTGGGAGAAAAAAGATGAAGGATAAGGAACAATAGATATGTATCCAGAGTCCAAGAAAATTTCACTAGTATTTTGAATTGGTTATGAAACCATTCATATGTTATTGTGTTTCTCTTCAACTCTGGATATATCTCTATGTTGCTTATTCTCTATCTTATTTCCCAAAGCATAATATTTAACGCCTCCACTACCACCTTGAGTTTGAATGTGAATCGATTTGGTTTTTGAGATGAGTATAGTAACACGTGGAGTGTTTAATTAATAAAACATTTGCTTGTGAAAGAAATCATTCGTTTAACTTGTTGGTATGGCTTGATTTTCAGAAAGAAAATAGTATATGATTTTTAGAAATCAACTATTATGGTTTTGTATTTACATTTATTCTGTATTCATCCAAAATTTCAGTTTCATATATATATTTCCATTATTACTTACAATGTACATTTCTAGTCCATCTTTTTTATGATTTATGATGCATAAAATTAATTAAGATAACTGCGATTGAACGAGTTGGTGTGGTGATCATGTTGGATGATGAGGCGTTTAATGTAATACCCGTTTTTGTTTTTAGATCAGGAAAACGAGTTTCTTGAATTACAAGCAATCGAGAGATCTTGACCTTCATGTTAATTCGGGTTGGATTTAACGGGTTATGATAATATTTGTACGCTTGACCGGAAGTGGAAATTAATCAATTTTACCTTGTCGGTTAATTTCCTTTGTTTCCAATCCTAATTTATTAAAGAACTTAGTTTAGTTATCTAAATTAACACCCTAGTATTAACCCTAATCCTAATAAATCACCTTCAAACTCCCAATTCCTTCAAATTTGAACCTTTGGGAACCCGAGAAAATGTCGGCGATGAAGAATTCTTCCTCCATGAGTTGTCCTAAACTTATCTCTGTAGTTGTGGGAAGGGGGGAAGGGTTGTGGAGATAAGGGAGGATATTTTTGAGACAAGTATAATGGTTTAAATAAATATAACTTACGTGCCATTGAAAATGAAACCCCAATTTACTTGATTATTTTATTGAAGGGTGTCCTTTTAATCTCTTCCTCCCATTTTTTCTAATCCAATGCCCCTAAAATTTTCTCAAATAACACCCGAACTATACTCTTGGATATTATATATCTTTTCATATTAAATTCTTCTAGTATGTATTCCCGTACCTTGTACGGATTTTTCTTAAATAAAATATTAATACTAAAATATTTTCAAATATATTTATTATCCGAGAAAAATAATTATGTAAATGCTTATATATAAATTTTTGTTTTGATCTGCGTAAAAAGATAAGACAATTTCACTATTAACATAAATATTCTAGAATTTTTATGATAGTATAAAAAAATATCCTAATGATCTTCCTCTACTATATCCAAAAATAAAAGATTGTATAATAATGGGATTTTCTATCCTATATTCTAAAAACAAGGAAAAGATCATATTATATGCAAAAATAAAAGATTATTTTTTTTTAAAAAAAAGTAGTGTAGTCCAATCGAAAAGTGACATGTGTCGTTTAATAATTTTTTTAACCTCCGCTTTATGTTATACTTATGATTTTTAAAAAAAAATTTATTTAGGAGAATAATTTCGAATGCTTGGAGCAAAAGCTAACTTGAGGCTCAAGTATAATTATTAGACCTCTTGTATAAAAACACATCCAATCAATCCATGAAAGTGATCAGAGTCTTTCACTAAATAAAAAGTCTTACTACACTCTTGAAGTTCGAGAGAGAATGAAGGAGGAGGTGGTAATAGTGTCGTTAGAAATTAGGTTTTGGGAGAAAAAAGATGAAGGATAAGGAACAATAGATATGTATCCAGTGTCCAAGAAAATTTCACTAGTATTTTGAATTGGTTATGAAACCATTCATATGTTATTGTGTTTCTCTTCAACTCTGGATATATCTCTATGTTGCTTATTCTCTATCTTATTTCCCAAAGCATAATATTTAACGCCTCCGCTACCACCTTGAGTTTGAATGTGAATTGATTTGGTTTTAGAGATGCGTAATGTAACACGTGGAGTGTTTAAGTAATAAAACATTTGCTTGTGAAAGAAAACATTCGTTTAACTTGTTGGTATGGCTTGATTTTCAGAAAGAAAATAGTATATGATTTTTAGAAATCAACTATTATGGTTTTGTATTTACATTTATTC
This sequence comes from Fallopia convolvulus, assembly GCA_964016875.1. Lineage (NCBI taxonomy): Eukaryota > Viridiplantae > Streptophyta > Magnoliopsida > Caryophyllales > Polygonaceae > Fallopia > Fallopia convolvulus. The sequence continues at coordinate 13,095,511 of OZ024721.1, forward strand.
TGTATTCATCCAAAATTTCAGTTTCATATATATATATTTCCATTATTACTTACAATGTACATTTCTAGTCCATCTTTTTTATGATTTATGATGCATAAAATTAATTAAGATAACTGGGATTGAACGAGTTGGTGTGGTGATCATGTTGGATGATGAGGCGTTTAATGTAATACCCGTTTTTGTTTTTAGATCAGGAAAACGAGTTTCTTGAATTACAAGCAATCGAGAGATCTTGACCTTCATGTTAATTCGGGTTGGATTTAACGGGTTATGATAATATTTGTACGCTTGACCGGAAGTGGAAATTAATCAACTTTACCTTGTCGGTTAATTTCCTTGGTTTCCGATCCTAATTTATTAAAGAACTTAGTTTAGTTATCTATATTAACACCCTAGTATTAACCCTAAGCCTAATAAATCACCTTCAAACTCCCAATTCCTTCAAATTTGCACCTTTGGGAACCCGAGAAAATGTCGGCGATGAAGAATTCTTCCTCCCTGAGTTGTCCTAAACTTATCTCTGTAGTTGTGGGAAGGGGGGAAGTGTTGTGGAGATAAGGGAGGATATTTTTGAGACAAGTATAATGGTTTAAATAAATATAACTTACGTGCCATTGAAAATGAAACCCCAATTTACTTGATTATTTTATTGAAGGGTGTCCTTTTAATCTCTTCCGTCCATTTTTTCTAATCCAATGCCCCTAAAATTTTCTCAAATAACACCCGAACCATACTCTTGGATATTATATATCTTTTCATATTAAATTATACTAGTATGTATTCCCGTACCTTGTACGGGTTTTTCTTAAATAAAATATTAATACTAAAATATTTTCAAATATATTTATTATCCGAGAAAAATAATTATGTAAATGATTAAATATAAATTTTTGTTTTGATCTGCGTAAAAAGATAAGACAATTTCACTATTAACATAAATATTCTAGAATTTTTATGATAGTATAAAAAAATATCCTAATGATCTTCCTCTACTATATCCAAAAATAAAAGATTGTATAATAATGGGATTTTCTATCTTATATTCTAAAAACAAGGATAAGATCTTATTATATGCCAAAATAAAAGATTATTTTTTTTAAAAAAAAAAAGTAGTGTGGTCCAATCGAAAAGTGACATGTGTCGTTTAATAATTTTTTTAACCTCCGCTTTATGTTATAGTTATGATTTTTAAAAAAAATTTGATTTAGGAGAATAATTTAGAATGCTTGGAGCAAAAGCTAACTTGAGGCTCAAGTATAATTAGTATACCTCTTGTATAAAAACACATCCAATCAATCCATGAAAGTGATCAGAGTCTTTCACTAAATAAAAAGTCTTACTACACTCTTGAAGTTCGAGAGAGAATGAAGGAGGAGGTGGTAATAGAGTCGTTAGAAATTAGGTTTTGGGAGAAAAAAGATGAAGGATAAGGAACAATAGATATGTATCCAGAGTCCAAGAAAATTTCACTAGTATTTTGAATTGGTTATGAAACCATTCATATGTTATTGTGTTTCTCTTCAACTCTGGATATATCTCTATGTTGCTTATTCTCTATCTTATTTCCCAAAGCATAATATTTAACGCCTCCGCTACCACCTTGAGTTTGAATGTGAATTGATTTGGTTTTAGAGATGCGTATAGTAACACGTGGAGTGTTTAATTAATAAAACATTTGCTTGTGAAAGAAAACATTCGTTTAACTTGTTGGTATGGCTTGATTTTCAGAAAGAAAATAGTATATGATTTTTAGAAATCAACTATTATGGTTTTGTATTTACATTTATTCTGTATTCATCCAAAATTTCAGTTTCATATATATATATATCCATTATTTACTTACAATGTACATTTCTAGTCCATCTTTTTAATGATTTATGATGCATAAAATTAATTAAGATAACTGGGATTGAACGAGTAGGTGTGGTGATCATGTTGGATGATGAGGCGTTTAATGTAATACCCGTTTTTGTTTTTAGATCAGGAAAACGAGTTTCTTGAATTACAAGCAATCGAGAGATCTTGACCTTCATGTTAATTCGGGTTGGATTTAACGGGTTATGATAATATTTGTACGCTTGACCGGAAGTGGAAATTAATCAACTTTGCCTTGTCGGTCAATTTCCTTTGTTTCCAATCCTAATTTATTAAAGAACTTAGTTTAGTTGTCTATATTAACACCCTAGTATTAACCCTAAGCCTAATAAATCACCTTCAAACTCCCAATTCCTTCAAATTTGCACCTTTGGGAACCCGAGAAAATGTCGGCGATGAAGAATTCTTCCTCCATGAGTTGTCCTAAACTTATCTCTGTAGTTGTGGGAAGGGGGGAAGTGTTGTGGAGATAAGGGAGGATATTTTTGAGACATATAATGGTTTAATTAAATATAACTTACGTGCCATTGAAAATGAAACCCCAATTTACTTGATTATTTTATTGAAGGGTGTCCTTTTAATCTTGTAATATCCGTATTCGTTTTAGGTCTCGTAAGTCGGAAAACAGGTTTCCTTCTCTTACAAGCATTTAAGTTTCTTGACCCACAAGTAACCCTCGGAAAAGAGTATTTATTAGTTAAAACCGATTTAATAATCCGTTTGAACACCTAGCTAATAATTAGTTTATCTATATGATAACTAATTAGATTTGTTATATCTAATCCTAAATCTATCTAATTAAAATCTATCCTAAACCAATTGATATAGTTATACCCAAATCTTGATAACTAATTATATATATATAACCAAATTGATTCCGAAAGTTTATCCTAAGTCCTTCGTAGCTATCAAAATTTCAGTAAACCCATGTATATTAACAAACCCCTTATTCGGAGCCAAGTTCCCTGCTTTGCGTAGAAGGAATTTCCGATCGATCGTCACGCTGTTTTGTTCCGTGCCTGCCATCGGTCAACCACCGCACCTCGACGATTCTTCATTGACACCCATCCTCGCCGGTAGCCCGGTACCGACGTCCAGGTGAGTTCCGCCTTCTCTATTTGGTCCCCTTTCCATGTCTTTTTCTTCTTTCTTTCTTCAGTTTGGTTCGAGCCTCGTCGGGGTGGGGTTTGGGGGAGAAGGGTTTAGTCGACTCCCTGGTTTCAGATCCGAGTGGGCTGTCGTTGACGAGACCGACCAAGGGAACCACCTTTTGTCGTCAAAGGTGGGTAAGGGGAATCGCCGGGTTCGTACGGGTTTGGGGCGAGTCAGTTGAGCGAGTGTAGTAGTTAGCAGGGGGGTTCGTTGTAGGATCGCCGGCGAAGGAGAGATCGGGCTGGTGAATTGGTGTAGTCGAGGAAGAAGGAGAGGTCGGAGGCGGCGGAAGTAGGGCAGGCGGTGAAACAGAGGCACCGGCGGGAGAGTACGACAGGGGCGGCAGGGGAGTTGTCGTTGCTGCCTTCTCTTGGTGGGACGCTATGGGGAGGAAAAACGCAGCCAAGAGAGGAGACGAATCAGTTGGAGGAGACGAACCAGTCGAAGGAAGGGCGTTGCTGCAGAGTGCCGGCGGGAGAAGAAGAAGTCTGGAACTTCTGCGGGTAGGTTGAAGACGAAGAGGGAGTGGAGCTCGCAAGGTCTGGTCAAAGTTCCGTGTTGGTCAACTGATCAAATTGGTGGGGGAAACGGGCTGGGAGTTAGGGTCCAATTTTGCCAAAAATTGGGCTGGGTTGTTTTAATTTTAAGTGTTAGTTGGGCTGGGATGGGTTATTGGTCACGAGAGAAGTGGGGCTGGGCTAGTTGTTTTGGGCAATTGGGAGTTAAATTCTAATTGGGTTGGATTTTTGTTAGGCTAGGAATAGTGGGAGATAGTAGCAAAGCTCCATTTTATATTAATTCATTATATATATAAGCTCGGTTAAGTCGGTGGTTTAAGTTTTAGTGTGTCACCTTAATCTAGTTATCTTGGTTCGGCTCATACTTGAGCTAATCTCTTATTATAAATGTTTTAGGGAATTGTTTCCGCTCGCGTTCTTGATTTCCGTCTTTATTGAGGATCCTTCATTTCGAGGTAAGTCGTTTTTCGACTTGCTTGGTTCTTCTCTATCCTGTTAGATTGCGTATCGTTATTGTAGGGCGGGTTTTTGGAACTAGTCCCGAATACCTTTTAAATTGTTTTGAACTTCTTGAATTGTTGTGTGCGTAAAATAGTTTTGAATGTATTTTACCGGAAAGATATGTTTGGAACGTTTTCTCTGTGTTGGTACCGTTTCCGACACGGCCCATCATAGCTGGCGTTGAGGAAGAGTTGGCTACGTTGACCCGTGTGACAGGGAAACCGTGCCCCTTCAAAACGAAAATTATTATCTGTGTGTTTTTGGCAAGTGCTCCAATGGAGTCTTAGCCGGGGTTAGAAGGGAGATTGTGAAGTGGAGTGAGAGGGCCTGCCTCTGCACTCGGCGCGGTGATGAGCGCCTTGGAAGTCGGATTGTGAAAAAGGAGGAATTGCATTGTTATGGGATTGTGATTGTAAATGTGTATGTGGCTATGTGTGACTGATTATAACTAATTTAGATATTGGCCTTTAGTGTTATGATTGCGATTGTGGATTTGTATGCTGACTTTAGAAATGTTTTCAAAACGTTCTGCAATTTCCGTATTCTCTCTAACTTGATAGATTAGAAGCTGACCCTTCGGGGAATATTTTTCAGTTCCACGTATGAACCAGGTAGCCGTGCAGGAACCGAGGCCAGATGGCGGGCCGGAGCGGTAAATAGCGCGTGTCATAGTGGGATTGGTTTTACGCTAGTTCATTTATGACAGTTAGGTTGTTGATTTTATTATTGATAAGATGAAGTTAGCAGTATGTTTTATTTATTATTTTGTTTGATTAGTTCAGTATTAGTAAGCGTTGTGTCGTATTGGAATATTTATATTTTCGGGAATTCATGCATAACTACGTTTTCTAAGTTTTACTAAATAAAAGGTTGGATGTTTTATTTTGTTTTCTCGCCGTGCCCACGTTGCAAGATCATAAAGTGTAATTGTCAACCTAATTAAATAGTACCTAGTAAGGTCTATTACTAAGTAGCGTCCCATCGAAAGTCGGGGTGTTACAAATTGGTATCAGAGCCGGGTTGACAATAGGGCACATGGAACTGACCAACGAGTGTACCCGAGGTCCAACTTAAAACCAAAACCGGCCGGTGTTTTCAAATGTTTTTAACTGGGGTAGGCATGTTGCATATAGGGGGTAGGTGACACGTCGCAACTCCGCTATCGTCAGCTGAAGGACCTCCGGTAGTTTAGTACTTTTAACCTTCCAATTCTAAGTGTAAGTGTAACAAAAGCTAATCTCGTTCGTAGTGTTAGAATGTATTAGGGAAATTTGAGGAAGCAACAGGAGTAGGATTCAAGTGTTGGGTAATATGGTCTCTAAGAGCTTCGTAATACAGGTCATAGAGTTGTTGAATCTAGTAACAAGAGGAGGCAGAAATGGTCGACATAGAAGGAAATGGAGCAAGTTAGAGCAAATTTAACCTAAGCATGTAAGTTATCGGATTGGAAGTAGTCGTACCCACACTAGGGATGTTGGTTGAAGAAAGGATGTTACTCGTTTTAGAAAGAGTTGAACCCCTGACATAAGGTGTTTAGCATGGAGTTCGGAGTATAGGACAGTAAAGGAATGTAGTTATTCACCATTGATCTCATTTACACGGAGTTTGATCATATAAGAAGTGAGTGGTAGGCCGGGATCAACTTGTACGTTGACGAGGCAAGGCCATACTTTGTGAATCCATACGGACCTATTGAAGAATGTGTGTGAGACAGCGTGAAGTGTAACTCCCACTTTGAAGGTTGTGAGATTAAGTAGGGTGAAGATAGGGAATGATGGACTCAATGGAGACTATGACATGAATTCTCATGGAAATCACTGTTGACGAAGTTATGAGAAATGAGACACGGCTACCTCACGGCTACCTCTTGCTAAAGAATATGATGGTTCATGCTTGCTTGAAAAGAGGAATGGGAAGTGCCACCTGAAAACATGCGTAGTAAGAAGATATTGATGGACGGTGGAGTTAGATACGGGAAATAAGGAAGTTTTGTGAATGATTCTCGAGAAAGTAGTAATCTTAGTATTGGATTATAAGGTAAAGGAAGCCTGAGTTAATGCAAGGATGACTCGGGTTATTCGAATAGCTTGACTTGGAAGCTCAGTGACATTCAACAAAAAAAAAATTAATTAGTGTGAGTTAAAGCTAAAGTAGCCAAGATGTCTTAAGTGTGTCGGATCACATGAGTTGCAAGTTTGTTATCTTTTGGGTACAATGACTATGATGGCTAATTGATAGACAAAGTATAGTGGCAAGTTTTTGAACGAAGGAATAGGATTCAAGAGACATCATGGAGAAGATTCTTTAACGCTAAGACATTCACTTGACATTCCCCAAAAAAAAAAAAAATAGGAGCTATGCCAGATTCACAAGGACCAGTGATAGCTGATCGTGTGATCGAACCGAGGAGACAGTATCGCGAGCCCCAGCCTGACAAGTGGCTCGCAGAGTTTAGGAAGACTGGGGTGCCGAATTTTGCTGGAGCTCAGGGTTCTGACGTAGAGCAGTGGTTGAGGAGGGTGAAATCTGCGTTGGACTCCATTAAGGCACCGGAAGAGAGGAAGATGTCCTTAGTACAGAGTCTACTACAGGAGAGTGCTTTTGACTGGTGGGAGTTGTGTAGGGATCCCTAGGCTGAGGCGACTTTCGAGGAATTTGAGAGGAGGATTCGAGATCAGTATTCTCCTCCGGTGGTGAGGGCGGCTCGGGAGGATACTTTCCGGGATGCTGGACCCGAAAATATCACAGTAGCTGAGACTATTCTGAAGTTTCAGCAAGAGTTGGCGGCGGTGCCGAATGTTGCCCATACTGAAGAGTTGAAGATTGCGACCTTCCTTAAAAGGTTGCAGCCGCATTTACGTGCCTATGTGTCTGGTCTCCGACTCGCGACATTGGGAGAGGTTCAACAATCTGCTTTGGCGTATGCTATGGCCACTCTAAGGCCGGAACAGGTGGATGCTCAAGTAGGAGGGGGTAAGAGACGGAAAATGGCAACTGCAACGACTTCTAGGGGTGACGATCAGTCTGGACAGTACCCGCAGAGTAGACTAGAGTTCCAGCCATCGGGACGCCAAGAACGATCACAGCAGAGTCGGGCTGCCGGGAATCAAACACAGTGCTACAACTGCGGAAGCGCTGAGCACTTGAGGAACCAGTGTCCTAGTCCAGTGAAGGATTGCTTTACATGTGGGAAGCCCGGACATCTTCAAAGGTTCTGTACGGTTGGCGCGCCTTCGCAGGGATCGGTACCGGGGACGGGAAATCGGGGAGTCCATCATCGGCCACCAGCACGGCAAACACCAGATCAGAGTGTGGGTCGGAGTGCGGGAGCCAGCAACACTGGAATAGCTCCACCGAGAGTGTTTGGAATGAAGGGAAGTGGAGAACAAGATGTCCTCGATCCACCTAACGATCTATCTTGAGCATTTCAGACAAAGTTAGTCTAGTCTATGGTACATTAGTTTCTTTTATAGGACGTGAAGACCTTTACATGTTCTCTAAGTTTTCTGGCTGTTTTGAATCGGGATTTTTGTTGCTTTGTTTATGACTGGGTGTTTTATTGATTGTTGCTCGGATAATTGTTTTGTTTGGACGCTGTTCATGGAAACGGGATTGTTTTTGTTTGTTTATTAAGGCCTTAATTTTGTACCCTAGTTCGTAAGATGTTTTAGAACAACGGTTTGGGGACGAACCGTTTTCTTAGAGGGAGGTATTTGTAGAACTTGACAATAGGTCTAGTAATCTCTTAATTATTCCTCGGTTACTTCAGTTCCGTTCATTCCTAAGTTTCGGGACGAAACTTTCTTAAGGTGGGTAGTATGTAATATCCGTATTCGTTTTAGGTCTCGTAAGTCGGAAAACGGGTTTCCTTCGCTTACAAGCATTTAAGTTTCTTGACCACAAGTAACCCTCGGAAAAGAGTATTTATTAGTTAAAACCGATTTAATAATCCGTTTGAACACCTAGCTAATAATTAGTTTATCTATATGATAACTAATTAGATTTGTTATATCTAATCCTAAATCTATCTAATTAAAATCTATCCTAAACCAATTGATATAGTTATACCCAACTCTTGATAACTAATTATATATATATATATAACCAAATTGATTCTGAAAGTTTATCCTAAGTCCTTCGTAGCTATCAAAATTTCGGTAAACCCATGTATATTAACAAACCCCTTATTCGGAGCCAAGTTCCCTGCTTTGCGTAGAAGGAATTTTCGATCGATCATCACGCTGTTTTGTTCCGTGCTTGCCACCGGTCAACCACCGCACCTCGGCGATTCTTCATTGACACCCATACTCGCCGGCAGCCAGGTACCGACGTCCAGGTGAGTTCCGCCTTCTCTATTCGGTCCCCTTTCCATGTCTTTTTCTTCTTTCTTTCTTCGGTTTGGTTCGAGCCTCGTCGGGGTGGGGTTTGGGGGAGAAGGGTTTAGTCGACTCCCTGGTTTCAGATCCGAGCGGGCTGTCGTTGACGAGACCGACCAAGGGAACCACCTTTTGTCGTCAAAGGTGGGTAAGCGGAATCGCCGGGTTCGTACGGGTTTGGGGCGAGTCAGTTGAGCGAGTGTAGTAGTTAGCAGGGGGGTTCGTTGTAGGATCGTCGGCGAAGGAGAGATCGAGCTGGTGAATTGGTGTAGTCGAGGAAGAAGGAGAGGTCGGAGGCGGCGGAAATAGGGCAGGCGGTGAAACAGAGGCGCCGGCGGGAGAGTACGACAGGGGCGGCAGGGGAGTTGTCGTTGCTGCCTTCTTTTGGTGCGATGTGATAGGGAGGAAAAACGCAGCCAAGAGAGGAGACGAATCAGTTGGAGGAGACGAACCAGTCGAAGGAAGGGCGTTGTTGTAGAGTGCCGGCGGGAGAAGAAGAAGTCTGGAACTTCTGCGGGTAGGTCGAAGACGAAGAGGGAGTGGAGCCCGCAAGGTCTGGTCAAAGTTCCGTGTTGGTCAACTGATCAAATTGGTGGGGGAAACGGGCTGGGAGTTCGGGTCCAATTTTGCCAAAAATTGGGCTGGGTTGTTTTAGTTTTAAGTGTTAGTTGGGCTGGGATGGGTTATTGGTCACGAGAGAAGTGGGGCTGGGCTAGTTGTTTTGGGCAATTGGGAGTTAAATTCTAATTGGGTTGGATTTTTGTTAGGCTAGGAATAGTGGGAGATAGTAGCAAACCTCCATTTTATATTAATTCATTATATATATATATATAAGCTCGGTTAAGTCGGTGGTTTAAGTTTTAGTCTGTCACCTTAATCTAGTTATCTTGGTTCGGCTCGTACTTGAGCTAATCTCTTATTATAAATGTTTTAGGGAATTGTTTCCAATCGCGTTCTTGATTTCCGTCTTTATTGAGGATCCTTCATTTCAAGGTAAGTCGTTTTTCGACTTGCTCGGTTCTTCTCTATCCTGTTAGATTACGTATCGTTATTGTAGGGCGGGTTTTGGGAACTAGTCCCGAATACCTTTTAAATTGTTTTGAACTTCTTGAATTGTTGTGTGCGTAAAATAGTTTTGAATGTATTTTACCGGAAAGATATTTTTGGAACGTTTTCTCTGTGTTGGTACTGTTTCCGACACGGCCCATCATAGCTGGCGTTGAGGAAGAGTTGGCTACGTTGACCCGTGTGACAGGGAAACCGTGCCCCTTCAAAACGAAAATTATTATCTGTGTGTTTTTGGCAAGTGCTCCAGTGGAGGCTTACCCGGGGTTAGAAGGGAGATTGTGAAGTGGAGTGAGAGGGCCTGCCTTTGCACTCGGCACGGTGTTGAGCGCCTTGGAAGTCGGATTGTGAAAAAGGAGGAATTGCATTGTTATGGGATTGTGATTGTAAATGTGTATGTGGCTATGTGTGACTGATTATAACTAATTTAGGTATTGGCCTTTAGAGTTATGATTGCGATTGTAGATTTGTATGCTGACTTTAGAAATGTTTTCAAAACGTTCTGCAATTTCCGTATTCTCTCTAACTTGATAGATTAGAAGCTGACCCTTCGGGGAATATTTTTCAGTTCCACGTATGAACCAGGTAGCCGTGCAGGAACCGAAGCCAGATGGCGGGCCGGAGCGGTAAAGAGCGCGTGTCATAGGGGGATTGGTTTTACGCTAGTTCATTTATGACAGTTAGGTTGTTGATTTTATTATTGATAAGATGAAGTTAGCAGTATGTTTTATTTATTATTTTGTTTGATTAGTTCAGTATTAGTAAGCGTTGTGTCGTATTGGAATATTTATATTTTCGGGAATTCATGCATAACTACGTTTTCTAAGTTTTACTAAATAAAAGGTTGGATGTTTTATTTTGTTTTCTCGCCGTGCCCGCGTTGCAAGATCCTAAAGTGTAATTGTCAACCTAATTAAATAGTACCTAGTAAGGTCTATTACTAAGTAGCGTCCCGTTGGAAGTCGGGGTGTTACAAATCTCTTCCGTCCATTTTTTCTAATCCAATGCCCCTAAAATTTTCTCAAATAACACCCGAACCCTACTCTTGGATATTATATATCTTTTCATATTAAATTATACTAGTATGTATTCCCGTACCTTGTACGGGTTTTTCTTAAATAAAATATTAATACTAAAATATTTTCAAATATATTTATTATCCGAGAAAAATAATTATGTAAATGCTTAAATATAAATTTTTGTTTTGATCTGCGTAAAAAGATAAGACACTTTCACTATTAACATAAATATTCTAGAATTTTTATGATAGTACAAAAAAATATCCTAATGATCTTCCTCTATCATATCCAAAAATAAAAGATTGTATAATAATGGGATTTTCTATCCTATATTCTAAAAACAAGGATAAGAGCTTATTATATATAAAAATAAAAGATTTTTTTTTTAAAAAAGTAGTGTGGTCCAATCGAAAAGTGACATGTGTCATTTAATAATTTTTTTAACCTCCGCTTTATGTTATAGTTATGATTTTTAAAAAAAAAGTTGATTTAGGAGAATAATTTAGAATGCTTGGAGCCAAAGCTAACTTGAAGCTCAAGTACAATTATTAGACCTCTTGTATAAAAACACATTCAATCAATCAATGAAAGTGATCAGAGTCTTTCACTAAATAAAAAGTCTTACTACACTCTTGAAGTTCGAGAGAGAATGAAGGTGGAGGTGGTAATAGAGTCGTTGGAAATTTGGTTTTGGGAGAAAAAAGATGAAGGATAAGGAACAATAAATATGTATCCAGAGTCCAAGAAAATTTCACTAGTATTTTGAATTGGCTATGAAACCATTCATATGTTATTGTGTTTCTCTTCAACTCTGGATATATCTCTATGTTGCTTATTCTCTATCTTATTTCCCAAAGCATAATATTTAACGCCTCCGCTACCACCTTGAGTTTGAATGTGAATTGATTTGGCTTTAGAGATGCGTATAGTAACACGTGGAGTGTTTAATTAATAAAACATTTGTTTGTGAAAGAAAACATTCGTTTAACTTGTTGGTATGGCTTTATTTTCAGAAAGAAAATAGTATATGATTTTTAGAAATCAACTATTATGGTTTTGTATTTACATTTATTCTATATTCATCCAAAATTTCATTTTCATATATATATATATATATATATATATATATATATATATATATATTTCCATTATTTACTTACAATGTACATTTCTAGTCCATCTTTTTAATGATTTATGATGCATAAAATTAATTAAGATAACTGGGATTGAACGAGTTGGTGTGCTGATCATGTTGGATGATGAGGCGTTTAATGTAATACCCGTTTTTGTTTTAGATCAGGAAAACGAGTTTCTTAAATTACAAGCAATCGAGAGATCTTGACCCTCATGTTAATTCGGGTTGGATTTAACGGGTTATGATAATATTTGTACTCTTGACCGGAAGTGGAAATTAATGAACTTTACCTTGTCGGTTAATTTCCTTTGTTTCCAATCCTAATTTATTAAAGAACTTAGTTTAGTTATCTATATAAACACCCTAGCATTAACCCTAAGCCTAATAAATCACCTTGAAACTCCCGATTCCTTCAAATTTGCACCATTGGGAACCCGAGAAAATGTCGGCGGTGAAGAATTCTTCCTCCCTGAGTTTTCCTAAACTTATCTCTGTAGTTGTGGGAAGGGGGGAAGTGTTGTGGAGATAAGGGAGGATATTTTTGAGACAGTTATAATGTTTTAATTAAATATAACTTACGTGCCATTGAAAATGAAACCCCAATTTACTTGATTTTTTTATTGAAGGGTGTCCTTTTAATCTCTTCTGTCCATTTTTTCTAATCCAATGCTCCTAAAATTTTCTCAAATAACACCCGATCCCTACTCTTGGATATTATATATCTTTTCATATTAAATTATACTAGTATGTATTCCCGTATCTTGTACGGGTTTTTCTTAAATAAAATATTAATACTAAAATATTTTCGAATATATTTATTATCCGAGAAAAATAATTATGTAAATGCTTAAATATAAATTTTTGTTTTGATCTGCGTAAAAAGATAAGACAATTTCACTATTAACATAAATATTCTAGAATTTTTATGATAGTATAAAAAAATATCCTAATGATCTTCCTCTATCATATCCAAAAATAAAAGATTGTATAATAATGTGATTTTCTATCGTATATTCTAAAAACAAGGATAAGATCTTATCATATCCAAAAATAAAAGATTATTTTTTTAAAAAAAATGTAGTGTGGTCCAATCGAAAAGTGACATGTGTCGTTTAATAATTTTTTTAATCTCCACTTTATATTATAGTTATGATTTTTAGATAAAATTTGATTTAGGAGAAATTTAGAATGCTTGGAGCAAAAGCTAACTTGAGGCTCAAGTATAATTATTAGACCTCTTGTATAAAAACAAATCAATCCATGAAAGTGGTCAGAGTCTTTCACTAAATAAAAAGTCTTACTACACTCTTGAAGTTCGAGAGAGAATGAAGGAGGAGGTGGTAATTGTAACATCCTGACTTTCGCTGGGGCGCTACTCGGTGGTAGACCCTATCCGGGAGTACTCAGATTAGTCAGACAACAAATTCACTCGGATCTTGCAACTCGGGCACGACGAGAAAACAAATAAACATCTAACTTTTTATTTTAAACAGAAGGTGGAAGGCATGATAGTATTCTCTAACTCAAAAACAGAAGATAACAATCAGATCATTCTGAGATTTCAAACTAACCTAAATCAGTTCTATCCAACTACTAACAAAACAATTCAAAAGACAACTTTTGATACATAAATAACCAGATCCCAACGACCCGACCTAATGACACGTCACCAACCTCCGCTTCACCACTTTGTAGAGAATCCATCACGATTCTTGAAAAGTAAATGAAACTGTAAAAATGTTCCCCGAAGGGTCAGCTACAATCCTAATTCAAGCTAAAAAGCGTGAGATGCATATAGAACGTTTGAAAAACCACACAAAACCCTAGCAATCAATTTTCACACATAAATCAATAATTATCGATTCATATCAACTCAACACTTAACGTAAAATAACCACACAGACACCCATACACACAAACACACAGACAGACATACAGACACACAAACACACATTTTAATACACCAACTCCACCATCATCATCAACGCCCATATTCAATCACTCATCGCCCATATTCACAATCACATCATCGCCCATATTCAACAATCACATCATTGCCCATATTCACAATCACATCATCGCCCATATTCGACAACCATCATCACCCATTTTCACAATCATCGCCCGTATTCAATCACCTCCGTTCACCATCACCATCAATGCCCGTTCAAACACAAACACAATTCACAAACACAATCAAAATCACAGTCACAAACGCACACACAATCACACTCTCAATCACAAGTACAAGTTATCATCACAATTACTGTTAAAGTCACACTTACAATTACAGCTACAAATACAATCACAAATACCAAAGCAATTACAATCACAATCACAATTACAGAAATGCAAACACAGTCACAATCACAACAACAAATGCAATTACAATCTTGGCATATACAGAGAGAAAATTCAATTAAAAATATTATGCAAAAAGGGACTAATTCCCAAAACCAATTCCACATACATGGCACCCAATCTAACAAGAATTGAATTAAGCCGAGCAAGTAGCAGAACGACTTACCTTACAGAACAGTTCCCTGTAACGCAAAGATCAACCAAACCGAGTACTGCGATCTCCTAGACAACGATGACGGAAAAGCATTTAAATTGACAAGGCCTTACGAAGGAGATTTAACTGAGTATATTAGTTCACGCCAAAGACGAACAGGACAACCATTCCTACGTACCCACAACTTACTATACTAACTTGACAAGGAAATTCGAATCGATCGACCTTCGCAAAAGCACGCTCACAAGCAAAAATTGGAGTCCCAGAACTTCCCTTGTAATCATCACACACTTAACTAAAACCAATCCATAACTAAAACTATACCCTAATGATATATTGGTTAGCTAGTTACTGAGTTGATATTTGTACACCTGAACTTGCTAGCTCAATTCCAAGTTTTCAACACATAAATTAGTTAAATATCTACTCTAACACAAAAATCGAACATAACCTAGATTATAGTTCCACTAAAACCAATTGGAAAACAATCTTAATGATCTTTATAATAATTGGCACACTCCCAGATTACCACTAAGTTAGATAGACATATATATAATTAATTATGAATCAACTAATCACCCTTAATATTAACCAAACGCATCACACCTCTTCAAATATTTTTCTACTATCATAACGCATTCCCTACAAACGAATTACAAAATTCTTTCAAAGGTTTTATCCCCCACTCAGACAATCAATAACAATTATTGGAAATAAAGCTAAAGAGCCAAATTGATATTAAAACCAAACCTTAATCTTAGAGCATATCTACAATCACAACAAATCGGAATCGATACCCAGACTCAAAAAGGAGTCGGAACACACCTTAATGGATTGGTGTTTGTTCTTGCGTGAACCCGAGATGAGTCCGGATGCTCCCCCACCGACGACTTGAATGGAGGCCTGATCCCCGGATACGTCGTCCTCGCGCGTCTTAATCCTCGTTTGTATGGGAAACTTCCCCTCCCTGATCGCCTCTGGATTGCGGGAAGTTCGATCGACAACCGAAGTACAACGCGGAAGATCACAAAGGAAGCTCAGTTACTCGACGATTGGCGGAGCTTCTACGACAAGAATGAATCCGATTGAGATCCGAGAGGCGTCGACCCGGTCTGAAAAGGAACCGAGTCCCCGACGAACAGAGCGGTAGAGGAAAGGCCGAAATCGATCGACGGTTGGGACCTTGGCTGTCGCGACACGGTTCGATGGTGACGGTGGCGTAGAGACCGGGTCGAAAGGTGGCTCGAGAGATCCAAGCGAGTCGGCACGGTTTAGAGCGATGGGCGTTGACGACGAGTACGCAGGCGGACGGGTTTGGAAGTGCCTCCAGTGACGTTACAAAGAAAGACGAAAAGAATGGACATAAGGGAGGTCGGAGAGGAGGTAAGGGGTGCTCGACTTCCGGCGGCAGAGGCGGGGTTGTGAACTCTGGTGCGGTGCAATAAAGAATGAGGAATGGGAGGCCCCTCTAGGTTAAGCCCAAATTCCAACATCAATTCAGATGCGGCCTTCGGCCCAAACTCGAAATGAAGAAGGCATATGGGCTTTGAAGAACAAATAATTAGATAGCATAACTGGTGGAGCGGAACTGGCCTCGAGGTGAAAACCCGGGTATTACAGTAATAGAGTCGTTAGAAATTAGGTTTTGGGAGAAAAAATATGAAGGATAAGGAACAATAGATATGTATCCAGAGTCTAAGAAAATTTCACTAGTGTTTTGAATTGGTTATGAAACCATTCATATGTTATTGTGTTTCTCTTCAACTCTGGATATATCTCTATGTTGCTTATTCTCTATCCTATTTCCCAAATCATAATATTTAACGCCTCCGCTACCACCTTGAGTTTGAATGTGAATTGATTTGGTTTTAGAGATGCGTAATGTAACACGTGGAGTGTTTAAGTAATAAAACATTTGCTTGTGAAAGAAAACATTCGTTTAACTTGTTGGTATGGCTTGATTTTCAGAAAGAAAATAGTATATGATTTTTAGAAATCAACTATTATGGTTTTGTATTTACATTTATTCTGTATTCATCCAAAATTTCAGTTTCATATATATATGTTTCCATTATTACTTACAATGTACATTTCTAGTCCATCTTTTTTATGATTTATGATGCATAAAATTAATTAAGATAACTGGGATTGAACGAGTTGGTGTGGTGATCATGTTGGATGATGAGGCGTTTAATGTAATACCCGTTTTTGTTTTTAGATCAGGAAAACGAGTTTCTTGAATTACAAGCAATCGAGAGATCTTGACCTTCATGTTAATTCGGGTTGGATTTAACGGGTTATGATAATATTTGTACGCTTGACCGGAAGTGGAAATTAATCAACTTTACCTTGTCGGTTAATTTCCTTGGTTTCCGATCCTAATTTATTAAAGAACTTAGTTTAGTTATCTATATTAACACCCTAGTATTAACCCTAAGCCTAATAAATCACCTTCAAACTCCCAATTCCTTCAAATTTGCACCTTTGGGAACCCGAGAAAATGTCGGCGATGAAGAATTCTTCCTCCCTGAGTTGTCCTAAACTTATCTCTGTAGTTGTGGGAAGGGGGGAAGTGTTGTGGAGATAAGGGAGGATATTTTTGAGACAAGTATAATGGTTTACATAAATATAACTTACGTGCCATTGAAAATGAAACCCCAATTTACTTGATTATTTTATTGAAGGGTGTCCTTTTAATCTCTTCCGTCCATTTTTTCTAATCCAATGCCCCTAAAATTTTCTCAAATAACACCCGAACCATACTCTTGGATATTATATATCTTTTCATATTAAATTATACTAGTATGTATTCCCGTACCTTGTACGGGTTTTTCTTAAATAAAATATTAATACTAAAATATTTTCAAATATATTTATTATCCGAGAAAAATAATTATGTAAATGATTAAATATAAATTTTTGTTTTGATCTGCGTAAAAAGATAAGACAATTTCACTATTAACATAAATATTCTAGAATTTTTATGATAGTATAAAAAAATATCCTAATGATCTTCCTCTACTATATCCAAAAATAAAAGATTGTATAATAATGGGATTTTCTATCTTATATTCTAAAAACAAGGATAAGATCTTATTATATGCCAAAACAAAAGATTATTTTTTTTAAAAAAAAAAAGTAGTGTGGTCCAATCGAAAAGTGACATGTGTCGTTTAATAATTTTTTTAACCTCCGCTTTATGTTATAGTTATGATTTTAAAAAAAAAATTGATTTAGGAGAATAATTTAGAATGCTTGGAGCAAAAGCTAACTTGAGGCTCAAGTATAATTAGTATACCTCTTGTATAAAAACACATCCAATCAATCCATGAAAGTGATCAGAGTCTTTCACTAAATAAAAAGTCTTACTACACTCTTGAAGTTCGAGAGAGAATGAAGGAGGAGGTGGTAATAGAGTCGTTAGAAATTAGGTTTTGGGAGAAAAAAGATGAAGGATAAGGAACAATAGATATGTATCCAGAGTCCAAGAAAATTTCACTAGTATTTTGAATTGGTTATGAAACCATTCATATGTTATTGTGTTTCTCTTCAACTCTGGATATATCTCTATGTTGCTTATTCTCTATCTTATTTCCCAAAGCATAATATTTAACGCCTCCGCTACCACCTTGAGTTTGAATGTGAATTGATTTGGTTTTAGAGATGCGTATAGTAACACGTGGAGTTTTTAATTAATAAAACATTTGCTTGTGAAAGAAAACATTCGTTTAACTTGTTGGTATGACTTGATTTTCAGAAAGAAAATTGTATATGATTTTTAGAAATCAACTATTATGGTTTTGTATTTACATTTATTCTGTATTCATCCAAAATTTCAGTTTCATATATATATATACATTTCCATTATTTACATACAATGTACATTTCTAGTCCATCTTTTTAATGATTTATGATGCATAAAATTAATTAAGATAACTGGGATTGAACGAGTTGGTGTGGTGATCATGTTGGGAGATGAGGCGTTTAATGTAATACCTGTTTTTGTTTTTAGATCAGGAAAACGAGTTTCTTGAATTACAAGCAATTGAGAGATCTTGACCCTCATGTTAATTCGGGTTGGATTTAACGGTTTATGATAATATTTGTACGCTTGACCGGAAGTGGAAATTAATCAACTTTACCTTGTCGGTTAATTTCCTTTGTTTCCAATCCTAATTTATTAAGGAACTTAGTTTAGTTATCTATATAAACACCCTTGTATTAACCCTAAGCCTAATAAATCACCTTCAAACTCCCGATTCCTTCAAATTTTCACCTTTGGGAACCCGAGAAAATGTCGGCGGTAAAGAATTCTTCCTCCTTGAGTTGTCCTAAACTTATCTCTGTAGTTGTGGGAAGGGGGGAAGTGTTGTGGAGATAAGGGAGGATATTTTTGAGACAATTATAATGTTTTAATTAAATATAACTTACGTGCCATTGAAAATGAAACCCCAATTTACTTGATTTTTTTTATTGAAGGGTGTCCTTTTAATCTCTTCCATCCATTTTTTCTAATCCAATGCCCCTAAAATTTTCTCAAATAACACCCGAACCCTACTCTTGGATATTATATATCTTTTCATATTAAATTATACTAGTATGTGTTCCTGTACCTTGTACGAGTTTTTCTTAAATAAAATATTAATACTAAAATATTTTCAAATATATTTATTATCCGAGAAAAATAATTATGTAAATGAATAAATATAAATTTATTTTTTGATCTTCGTAAAAAGATAAAACAATTTCACTATTAACATAAATATTCTAGAATTTTTATGATAGTATAAAAAAAATATCCTAATGATCTTCCTCTATCATATCCAAAAATAAAAGATTGTTTAATAATGGGATTTTCTATCCTATATTCTAAAAACATGAATAAGATCTTATCATATCCAAAAATAAAAGATTATTTTTTTAATAAAAGTAGTGTGGTCCAATCGAAAAGTGACATGTGACGTTTAATAATTTTTTTAACCTCCGCTTTATGTTATAGTTATGATTTTTTAAAAAAAATTTGATTTAGGAGAATAATTTAGAATGCTTGAAGCAAAAGCTAACTTGAGGCTCAAGTATAATTATTAGACCTCTTGTATAAAAACACATTCAATCAATCCATGAAAGTGATCAGAGTGTTTCCCTAAATAAAAAGTCTTACTACACTCTTGAAGTTCGAGAGAGAATGAAGGAGGAGGAAATAATAGAGTCGTTAGAAATTAGGTTTTGGGAGAAAAAAGATGAAGGATAAGGAACAATAGATATGTATCCAGAGTCAAAGAAAATTTCACTAGTATTTTGAATTGGTTATGAAACCATTCATATGTTATTGTGTTTCTCTTCAACTCTGGATATATCTCTATGTTGCTTATTCTCTATCTTATTTCCCAAAGCATAATATTTAACGCCTCCGCTACCGCCTTGAGTTTGAATGTGAATTGATTTGGTTTTAGAGATGCGTATAGTAACACGTGGAGTGTTTAATTAATAAAACATTTGCTTGTGAAAGAAAACATTCATTTAACTTGTTGGTATGGCTTGATTTTCAGAAAGAAAATAGTATATGATTTTTAGAAATCAACTATTATGATTTTGTATTTACATTTATTCTGTATTCATCCAAAATTTTAGTTTCATATATATATATTTCCATTATTTACTTACAATGTACATTTCTAGTCCATCTTTTTAATGATTTATGATGCATAAAATTAATTAAGATAACTGGGATTGAACGAGTTGGAGTGGTGATCATGTTGGATGATGAGGCGCTTAATGAAATACCCGTTTTTGTTTTTAGATCAGGAAAACGAGTTGCTTGAATTACAAGCAATCGAGAGATCTTGACCCTCATGTTAATTCGGGTTGGATTTAACGGGTTATGATAATATTTGTACGCTTGACCGGAAGTGGAAATTAATCAACTCTGGATATATCTCTATGTTTCTTATTCTCTATCTTATTTCCCAAAGCATAATATTTAACGCCTCCGCTACCACCTTGATTTTGAATGTGAATTGATTTGGTTTTAGAGATGCGTATATTAACACGTGGAGTGTTTAATTAATAAAACATTTACTTGTGAAAGAAAACATTCGTTTAACTTGTTGGTATGGCTTGATTTTCAGAAAGAAAATAGTATATGATTTTTAGAAATCAACTATTATGGTTTTGTATTTACATTTATTCTGTATTCATCCAAAATTTCAGTTTCATATATATATATATATATATTTCTATTATCTACTTACAATGTACATTTCTAGTCCATCTTTTTAATGATTTATGATGCATAAAATTAATTAAGATAACTGGGATTGAACGAGTTGGTGTGGTGATCATGTTGGAAGATGAGGCGTTTAATGTAATACCCGTTTTTGTTTTTAGATCAGGAAAACGAGTTTCTTGAACTACAAGCAATCGAGAGATCTTGACCCTCATGTTAATTCGGGTTGGATTTAACGGTTTATGATAATATTTGTACGCTTGACCGGTAGTGGAAATTAATCAACTTTACCTTGTCGTTTAATTTCCTTTGTTTCCATTCCTAATTTATTAAGGAACTTAGTTTAGTTATCTATATAAACACCCTAGTATTAACCCTAAGCCTAATAAATCACCTTCAAACTCCCGATTCCTTCAAATTTGCACCTTTGGGAACCCGAGAAAATGTCAGCGGTAAAGAATTCTTCCTCCTTGAGTTGTCCTAAACTTATCTCTGTAGTTGTGGGAAGGGGGGAAGTGTTGTGGAGATAAGGGAGGATATTTTTGAGACAATTATAATGTTTTAATTAAATATAACTTACGTGCCATTGAGAATGAAACCCCAATTTACTTGATTTTTTTTATTGAAGGGTGTCCTTTTAATCTCTTCCGTCCATTTTTTCTAATCCAATGCCCCTAAAATTTTCTCAAATAACACCCGAACCCTACTCTTGGATATTATATATTTTTTCATATTAAATTATACTAGTATGTATTCCCGTACCTTATACGGATTTTTCTTAAATAAAATATTAATACAAAATATTTTCAAATATATTTATTATCCGAGAAAAATTATTATGTAAATGATTAAATATAAATTTTTGTTTTGATCTACGTTAAAAGATAAGACAATTTCACTATTAACATAAATATTCTAGAATTTTTATGATAGTATAAAAAAATATCCTAATGATCTTCCTCTATCATATCCAAAAATAAAAGATTGTATAATAATGGGATTTTCTATCCTATATTCTAAAAACAAGGATAAGATCTTATCATATGCAAAAATTAAAGATTATTTTTTTAAAAAAAAAGTAGTGTGGTCCAATCGAAAAGTGATATGTGTCGTTTAATAATTTTTTTAACCTCCACTTTATGTTATAGATATGATTTAAAAAAAAAATTGATTTAGGAGAATAATTTAGAATGCTTGGAGCAAAAGCTAACTTGAGGCTCAAGTATAATTATTAGACCTCTTGTATAAAAACACATTCAATCAATCCATGAAAGTGATCAGAGTCTTTCACTAAATAAAAAGTCTTACTACACTCTTGAAGTTCGAGAGAGAATGAAGGAGGAGGTGGTAATAGAGTCGTTAGAAATTAGGTGTTGGGAGAAAAAAGATGAAGGATAAGGAACAATAGATATGTATCTAGAGTCCAAGAAAATTTCACTAGTATTTTGAATTGGTTATGAAACCATTCATATGTTATTGTGTTTCTCTTCAACTCTGGATATATCTCTATGTTGCTTATTCGCTATCTTATTTACCAAAGCATAATATTTAACGCCTCCGCTACCACCTTGAGTTTGAATGTGAATTGATTTGGTTTTAGAGATGCGTATAGTAACACGTGGAGTGTTTAATTAATAAAACATTTGCTTGTGAAAGAAAACATTCGTTTAACTTGTTGGCATGGCTTGATTTTGAGAAAGAAAATAGTATATGATTTTTAGAAATCAACTATTATGGTTTTGTATTTACATTTATTTTGTATTCATCCAAAATTTCAGGTTCATATATATATATATATATATATATTTCCATTATTTACTTACAATGTACATTTCTAGTCCATCTTTTTAATGATTTATGATGCATAAAATTAATTAAGATAACTGGGATTGAACGAGTTGGTGTGATGATCATGTTGGATGATAAGGCGTTTAATGTAATACCCGTTTTTGTTTTTAGATCAGGAAAACAAGTTTCTTGAATTACAAGCAATCAAGAGATCTTGACCCTCATTTTAATTCGGGTTGGATTTAACGGGTTATGATAATATTTGTAAGCTTGACCGGAAGTGGAAATTAATCAACTTTACCTTGTCGGTTAATTTCCTTTGTTTCCAATCCTAATTTATTAAAGAACTGAGTTTAGTTATCCATATAAACACCCTAGTATTAACCCTAAGCCTAATAAATCACCTTCAAACTCCCGATTCTTTCAAATTTGCACCTTTGGGAACCCGAGAAAATGTCGGCGGTGAAGAATTCTTCCTCCCTGAGTTGTCCTAAACTTTTCTCTGTAGTTGTGGGAAGGCGTTGTGGAGATAAGGGAGGATATTTTTGAGACAATTATAATGTTTTAATTAAATATAATTTACGTGCCATTGAAAATGAAACCCCAATTTACTTGATTTTTTTTATTGAAGGGTGTCCTTTTAATCTCTTCCGTCCATTTTTTCTAATCCAATGCCCAAATTTTTTTCTCAAATAACACCCGAACCCTACTCTTGGATATTATATATCTTTTCATATTAAATTATACTAGTATGTATTCCCGTACCTTGTACGGATTTTTCTTAAATAAAATATTAATACTAAAATATTTTCAAATATATTTATTATCCGAGAAAAATAATTATGTAAATGCTTAATTATAATTTTTTTTTTGATCTGCGTAAAAAGATAAGTCAATTTCACTATTAACATAAATATTCTAGAATTTTTATGATAGTATAAAAAAATATCCTAATGATCTTCCTCTATCATATCCAAAAATAAAAGATTGTATAATAATGGGATTTTCTATCCTATATTCTAAAAACAAGGATAAGATCTTATCATATCCAAAAATAAAAGATTATTTTTAAAAAAAAAAGTAGTGTGGTCCAATCGAAAAGTGACATGTGTCGTTTAATAATTTTTTAACCTCCACTTTATGTTATAGTTATGATTTTTAGATAAAATTTGATTTAGGAGAATAATTTAGAATGCTTGGAGCAAAAGCTAACTTGAGGCTCAAGTATAATTATTAGACCTCTTGTATAAAAACACATTCAATCAATCCATGAAAGTGATCAGAGTCTTTCACTAAATAAAAAGTCTTACTACACTCTTGAAGTTCGAGAGAGAATGAAGGAGGAGGTGGTAATAGAGTCGTTAGAAATTAGGTTTTGGGAGAAAAAAAATGAAGGATAAGGAAAAATAGATATGTATCCAGAGTCCAAGAAAATTTCACTAGTGTTTTGAATTGGTTATGAAACCATTCATATGTTATTGTGTTTCTCTTCAACTCTGGATATATCTCTATGTTGCTTATTCTCTATCTTATTTCCCAACGTATAATATTTAACACCTCCGCTACCACCTTGAGTTTGAATGTGAATTGATTAGGTTTTAGAGATGCGTATAGTAACACGTGGAGTGTTTAATTAATAAAATATTTGCATGTGAAAGAAAACATTCGTTTGACTTGTTGGTATGGCTTGATTTTCAGAAAGAAAATAGTATATGATTTTTAGAAATCAACTATTATGGTTTTGTATTTATATTTATTCCGTATTCATCCAATATATATATATATATATCCATTATTTACTTACAATGTACATTTCTAGTCCATCTTTTTAATGATTTATGATGCATAAAATTAATTAAGATAACTGGGATTGAACGAGTTGGTGTGGTGAACATGTTCGAAGATGAGGCGTTTAATGTAATTCCCGTTTTTGTTTTTAGATCAGGAAAACGAGTTTCTTGAATTACAAGTAATCGAGAGATCTTGACCCTCATGTTAATTCGGATTGGATTTAACGGTTTATGATAATATTTGTACGCTTGACCGGAAGTGGAAATTAATCAACTTTACCTTGTCGGTTAATTTCCTTTGTTTCCAATCCTAATTTATTAAGGAACTTAGTTTAGTTATCTATATAAACAACCTAGTATTAACCCTAAGCCTAATAAATCACCTTCAAACTCCCGATTCCTTCAAATTTGCACCTTTGGAAATCCGAGAAAATGTCGGCGGTGAAGAATTCTTCCTCCCTGAGTTGTCCTAAACTTATCTCTGTAGTTGTGGGAAGGGGGGAAGTGTTGTGGAGATAAGGGAGGATATTTTTGAGACAATTATAATGTTTTAATTAAATATAACTTACGTGCCATTGAAAATGA
The DNA here is from genome assembly GCA_964016875.1 of Fallopia convolvulus. Lineage (NCBI taxonomy): Eukaryota > Viridiplantae > Streptophyta > Magnoliopsida > Caryophyllales > Polygonaceae > Fallopia > Fallopia convolvulus. Next base: position 13,120,056 of record OZ024721.1, read on the forward strand.
AACCTCAATTTACTTGATTTTTTTATTGAAGGGTGTCCTTTAATCTCTTCCGTCCATTTTTTCTAATCCAATGCCCCTAAAACTTTCTCAAATAACACTCGAACCCTACTCTTGGATATTATATATCTTTTCATATTAAATTATACTAGTATGTGTAAGATCCGAGTTTCTATTCGCAAACCCGATAGCTTAGCCTTGTGTAAAATTCCGCCTTCTCCCCAATCAATCTTTCTTATTCTTATTTTTTTTGGGCTGAAAGCCCATTTATTTTTGAGAAGGCTACAAGCCCGATCCATTTGTTGCCTCTTAACCCTTTTCCCTACCACTTTCTCATACCCTATTTGTCTGGAGCGTCATTCCTTTACAGTAAAAGAACGCCGCCGGTGAAGCAATTCCCATCCTTCTCCCTCTCTAAATCGCTTGCTCACCTCCCTTTCTCTCCTTCAATTCAACCTATCATTTAACTTAGTAACCATTGCACCGCATGTACATTAGAGAAGAAGAGAAATGGCGTTATTAAGATCCCGAACTCGTCGCCGCCATCGATATCGTTCGCTAGTCGCCGAGTTATCCTCGCCCAAACCCGGGGACGTTGAGCCTTTGTTCGATCCGCTTCACTCGTTGATTGGAGACGTACCACACCAGTACTCGCTGGGACTCGCGAGGCGCCAACAGTTCCCAACCACCACGAGCTGCTTCGACTCGCCCCTTTCGTTCATCAATAAGGTTCTGCCCTCTCCTTTATTTACCGACACCTCCCTTTTTCTTCATCTGCGTGGCCATCTGAATCGATGGATTCCGCAAACAGGCCGGAGGAGCTACAGGGCGCCAACGTCGCTTGAGACGCGCAAGATAGTCAGAGATTTCATTTAAGCCAGGCGTGTCGCCATCGTCGAGCAAACCGGGTTCATGGTTGTGCGTTGACGCCCACAAGAGAAGCACCGGCTGAGCCCTGCTGAATTGGAGTCGCGGTCGTCGCCGAGAACCACCTTGAAGTCGTGTATCATGGTCTTTCGAGAACCTCACAATTAAACCTTGCCCTGACTTGCGTGCCTAAGGTTGGGCCTTGTCCTTGCGTTCTCTATCAATTTTAGATGCAAGGGTGTGACTATTTCATTTGGATGTTAGTGCTTGTGAATTTGGCTTTCGACATCTTGTTTTGATTGTAAATTGGAATTTACAATAGCTCTTGTTATACATGTTTCATTAAAGAGTTAATTTAGAAATTGTGGACGTATGGTGTAAAAGTTTGGTTCGGTTCTTTGGTGGAAATATTTCGTTGTGCCTTGCTGGATTCGAAAGTAAATTATAATTGAATGAGTTTCGGATGGTTGGTTATGCGTGATCTAAAACTTGCTAGGAATCTAATCTCGTTGGATTGATCTTGCATGCGAGAAGTGGATTAATGTTTACAATTAGAATTGGTATGTGAGTCTCGGTTTGTTGGCATGGAAGCTTTCGATCGGTTTGTGGTGTCCTCCTTTGTTTTAGGGAGATTTGAGGTGTCATGATTTAAAAATTGGACTTCCTTATGACTTGTCCTAAGCTAAACGTTCGTTCCATATAAGTTTAAGATACGAAAACTTAGTATGTTGAGTAATGTCGTTCGATGTTGGTTCTTGATAGGTTGATCGTTGGGTTAAGAATATTAGAAACGAATGTTACTTCTCGTGGTTAGTCGGTTAACCGTGCACGTCATGATTCGTAGGTTCTAGTATCGTCGCGTTTCTTACTTCATTCGAGGATCGCTTTCCAGGTAAGTCGTTCTCGACTTGCTCGGCTTTATTCTAGTCTTGTTAGATTTCATGCCGTGATTGTGAGATTGGTTTTGGGAGTTAGTCCCGAATGTATGTTTTCCATGTGAAATGTTTCCATGCATGATGTGATGCGCTTTCCATTTCAAACGTTTTCTCGTAAAAGAAATAGTATCGCTTTCTCTGTGCTGGCAGCGTAACCGGCACGATCATGTGCGATGATTGTCGGTGGCGAAGAGGCGTCTAGCCATGGTCGTGTGTCGGCCGGGCCCCTTTAAAAATAAAAATTGATTGCTTGTTTTTGGCAAGTGCTCCAGTGGAGGCTGGACCAGGGGTTGGAAGGATGACGTTTATGGAAAGTGGGAGGGCCTGCCTCAGCACTCGGGCACAGGGAGTTAGCGCCGTAGATGGGAATGCGGTGGTGGAAGGGAGAATGGAATTTCCCAATAGGATTGTGAATGGTTTTGTTGTGTGCGTGTGTGTGATTACTTAGTTAGTTTTCGACCTTGTGAATTCTTGCTACGCTTGATGAATTGCTCGTTTCGTTGTATTTCCCTTTATTTTTTGAATGTCGAAGTGTTGGTTATTATTACAAATGCTTTACTTTTGTACTTGTTAGTTTGATTGTTGGTATGTCTCGTTGCCTTTCCTTTCACCTATTCTCTAGGTTGTGGAAATGTGTGTGTTGGCCTATTATGTTTTGTTCAATTCACTTGTTAAAGGTTATGTTGTTGGCTAATTGTTGTTTTTTCAAACGTCTTACCTTTGCCGCTTGTTATCTAGCTTGCCTAGGATAATAGCTGACCCCTCCGGGACTTATTTTTCAGTTCCAGGTACTCATACAGGTCCCGTGTTGGAGCCTAGGCCAGATGCTGCAGCGGATCGTTGATGCGTGTCACTAGGTTTCAGAGTGGGTTGAGAGTTCCGCTTAGCTTTGTTGTTTGTTTTAGATATTGCACCCTTTTTGTTGACTATTAACGGATTTTTGGTGTTGGATGTGACTTGACTAGACGTTTGGGAACTCATGCATGACATTATTGAAAATGTGTTTGTCGAACGACAGTTGGATGTTTTAAATAGTTTTCTTGTCGTGCCCGAGTTGCAAGGTCCAGGTATTCTAGTTATCAACAAGTTCAGGTAGGACCCGTTAGGGTCAAACTACCTAGTAACACCCCGACGTCAAAACGGGGTGTTACAAATTGGTATCAGAGCCAGGTTGGCAACAGGGCACATGGAATCGAGCAATACGTGTACACGAGGTCCAACTAAAAACTAAAACCGGCCGGTGTTTTCCAAAAAAAAGTTTTTAAATGGGGTAGTCATACTGCATATAGGGGTAGATGACACGACGTGACTCCGCTGCCATCCGCCGAAGGACCTCACGTATATTAGTAGGTAAATCCTTAATTTTTAGTCAAGTTTAAAGTTTTGACCGTGAGAGCTTCTAAAAGGATAACCCCACAAACTAGAGTCATAATTGTTGTTGATAGTAGAAGAGGCCGTGTGAGAGGTCGTGGTAAGAATAGAGGAGAGATTCCCTTGGTTGCTGAGCCAGAGAAACATCAGAATGTTTACCCCTGGGAAGAAGTTGTTGAGAATGGAGGTCTAGCTGTTGACGACCATCAGGATGCTAGCGTGTGTATTGTTGGAGGAGAACCCGTAGCTAATGGGGCCTAGTTTAAGAGCCAATGCACCATCAATTGGGTTATCAATATAGTTTTGCATGATCAGAATGCTAACGTTGGGCTTCGAAGGACTAAGATGAGGGCGCCAAGCCAAAGTACTATTAGAGCTGCTCAGTTAGGAGGGCTACCAGAAGTGCTGATACCAGAAGTAGTTGACTGTGCGGTAGAGCTACTAAGACAGTGCCGCGAGTCCTAGCCTTGCAAGTGGCTCACGGAGTTCAGGAAATTGGGGTGCCAAGCTCTACTTGGGCCTCGGGTACTAGAGTAGTGCAATGATTGAGTAAAATAGTGTCTTTGGAATTCTCTTCGGGCGCTAGATGAGAAGAAGATGTCTCTAGTGCAAAGTTTTCTACAAGTGGGTACTTTCTATCGGTAGGATTTGAGTCGGGAACGTCAGACACATGTTATGTTTGAAGAGGAACAATCGACTAGGTTTGTTTCAGCATAACCTGTCTTGCTCTCAATCACAGGGTCATCAAGATCAGTTCAGCAGGGCCAGTCTACTAGGGGTTAGAGAGAGTGCTTCGACTATGGAGGCACTGATCATCATAGGAGTTAGTGTTCGAAGCCAGTTCGGAACTGCTTCATCTGTCGGAGGCTCGGTCATGTGTGATAGTATTGTAAGGTTGGTGTACCCTCTTAGGGACATTTACCAAGGAAGGTGAATCAAAGAGCTCGTTGTGCTTCGACTTAGTAGGCATCAGGCCAGAACAAAGGATGGGGTACAAGAGCCAATACCCTAAGGACTAGCCAACCTCGAGTGGTTGAGTTGAGGAGGGTTGATGTCTTACATACGCTAACAGCTACATGTACGTTTTGGATTCAGTCTAAACTTGTCCATACCCTTTTAACACGGGTGCCACACCCTCTTTTGTGTCCTCTGCATGTGTGATTAGACTAGACTTGACTTGTACAGAAGGGGCATCTTTTGTGGTGGGATTACTAGATGACAGTAAGGTGAGTGGAAGTAGAGAGTACTACAGTGCCCTATCAGAATGGTAGAGTTTGAAATGCAGATTTTATAATAATGAAGTTGTCTTTGGATGATGATGTGATTTTGGGAATGGATTGGATAAGACGCTTCAAAGTGGTGTTGGGTGCACAAAGGGGTACAACCATAGTGACCGCGAGTGACGGGACTGTACTAGTGAGTCAGAAGTTGGAGCTGGAGCCAGTGCCTAGTCGTATGAAGTCCGCCAAGTTCCTTAGTGAGGGGTGTGTGGGATGTAGAGAGAGATCGACTTCAGTATTGACCTAGAGCTAGTGAAGAGACCGATCTCAAGGCCTTTGTATCACATGACTCCGATGGGAATGCAAGAGCTGAAGGCTCGATTGAAACAGCTATTGGAGAAGGGGTATGTATTTCTGAACATCTCACCGTGGGGAGCCCCAATTTTGCTTGTAAAGAAGAAAGATGGACCCCTTCGCTAGTGTATCGATTATCGGGAGTTGAACCGAGTCGCCATTGACGAGCACTTTTACGTCGCTATAAAAATACTGTCAAAGAAAATTCCTAACTTCCTAACCTTTAGTAAAGTGGAAGTAAGGGTCGAACCCACAAAGACTCGGATTATTTGGATTTAAGTAATGTTACTAAGTTAAGGGGGAGATTTTATGATTGTAAACTAAAAATCTAAGTAATTAAAACTAATTAAAACAAAGCAAGTAAAGTGATTTAAGATTCAAATATGGAGAAAAGCGTCCAACTAGTTTCGTATCCATTGCATACATGAGTTTTGATCCTCGGTTATGCTTATTTCAATTTCCCTTGACTAATCTATTGTGAATTTATGAATTCAAGCTTAATGTGGTTGTTAATATACACCGTCTTTAACAACCTTTTAACCAATTAACCTAGAAAATCTTCTATGTCGAATTGATCATGCAGTTAAGTTCAAAGCATTCAATAGAAACAATAATCATGAATTCCACCGTCTATTCATGAAGTCTTGTGATTAAATTCTCCGCCTTTGATTAACCTTATTCCACCGTCTATAATTGTAATCAAAGGATTCATCCATGAATAATCAAATTCCACCGTGTATTTAATTATTCTAGTTGTAATTCAACCTAGAAGTAGAATAGGTGATCAAGCTATTATAATCCTAAGTGAATTTAATCAATTAAGCACAGAGAGATTCAATCTAGTCAAGGCAAATAGAAATAATTCAAATCTCACAAACAATCATGCATACAACTTCAACTAACTAGTTGGACATGAGAAATTTAGCTAGAAATTATCATTGAAGAAAAACAAAACTTACAAGAGTCAAATTGATCTTCAATTTCAAACTAGGGTTTTGTCTCCCACAAATCTCCAAACTCAATCAAACTTATAACACAAGAATAATACATAGCATAAGATCATATCCAAATAACCCTAAGGAAAGTATTTATATTATCTCTAAAAATATCCAAAAATATAAACTAAAGTCGGCCCAAAAGATCTCGCGGAAGCCCGAGTCAGCGTCGTACAAACACGCCAGAGCGCGGTCAAGACACCCCAGAGCGCGGTCGCGCTATGCCCATTCTTCCCGCGCTCCGGCAACAGCAACTCTAGTGACACTTCAGAGGCTGTTTTGACCCTCTTCGAGTTGGAATTTGGACTCGGAGTAAAAATAGGAATTGTATCTCTTCGAGTTAGCTTTCCAATGATACCAAATTCAGCTTCATCCGACCACTGTAGCTCCCAAACCAAGCATTGCAAGATAGAGGTGTCAAAATAAGACTCCAATGCGTGACCCGGGTTTAAGCGTTTTTATCCCTCAAGCTCTTGGGTCTTAGCTCTTTCAATCTTCACTTGTATCACTCTCCATGCGTTCTTCGGTCCGGTCCTGAGCTTCATATCCACCATGCTTCACCTTCCAACCTGCAATAAAGCACACAAAAACACGTAGATTTCGAACTAAACCGAAATAAAACTTAAACTACAACTTAAAGCGAAATCCGATCTAAAAATGCATAAAACGGAAATAAAAACATGCTCTAACACATATACCTATATGCTCTATCAAATTCCCCCATGCTTGAACCTTGCTTGTCCTCAAGCAAGACATAAATCCAAAACACACCACAGAAATGCAATCATACATCCATCTCAAATCAAACAAGCATTTCACATATAATCAAAACCCTGACCAAGACTTCCTATCATGCATTATAACAAGTAAAAAGCAAAGACCATTCATCCATTCTACACCTCACCAAGGTAAATGTGTTTGCACTCAAACTCTCAAGTGTTTAAGGACGTGTTTCACTCAAAAATCAATCATCAAAACTAGACTACCATAAGCTTGCATCAGCGTACTAAATCTCCACCGCTGGGGATCAAATACATAACAAAAATCATGAGGTCTTTTTAAGGTTTGTAATGGGGCAAAGGTAAAGAGAAATTTGGAAGGGATCATATTTTGGTCATATGGTGCTAAATCCGGGATAAAGAACTAATCCTAAACCCAAACTTCAACACACTTTTCATCTCATCTTTTCCAAACTTTCTTTTCCAACTCCATAACCACAATTAAACACATTGTTTCTTTCTTCACTTTTTTTTCTTCTTGCCTCTTCTTCGACTCTTTCTTTGCTTTATGAAGACTACTAACAATTGTACTTAACTTTTTTTTTCTTTTGCTTTGCAACATACTTTCATCTTCATTTTTTTTCACTTTACACACAAGAGTTTTATTTCCTCTTTTCCTCCTTTTCTTCTAATTCCCCCATACTCATATATAACCCACACAAAACAAAACATAACCTAAAGTCCTAAATCCCGGATGGGTCAAGCTTATTAGGCTAGGGATCATTTTGTGGAGCTAATAAAAACAGGCTTAAAGCTCAAAATAAATGGGGTGTCAAGAACATGGATCTTGTAAGGTAGGAAAGGAAATAATAGGCTTATAAGAAACATTGCCTCAATCATTTTAATGCCATGTATTCAATCATATAAAGCAGTCTTGACAAAGTGTCATAACGCAAGTTCTAGAGCTAGATAATCATGGTGATACACTCAAGAATGTGGAGAACAAATATAATCATGAAAGGCCAAAAATATCTCACAAGGCTAATTTTTGTCTAGAACTTCAGAATGAATCTAAAACTCAAGCTAAATACATGTTCCACCCTATAATCAAGGTAACTAATCAATGATCATACTCATATCATATAAACTTCAGCATATCATGCAAATCATGGGTTAGAACTTATACTTAGCTTAGAAACACAAGAGGAAACAAACAATGGGGAAATAAGAACCTAAATGCAATATTTTTGTATTTTTTATGAGTTTTTCTGATTTTTTTTTCAAATTTTTTTTTAATCAATGCAAGCAAAAATATAAACATGCAAATGCAACTACATGATCTAACTAAAATCAAGCTCTCATGACAAAGTAAATAATCCCCTTCCCCCATGCTTAAACATTACTTTGTCCCCAAAGTAATAAAAACATAAGAGTAAAAGAAAACTGACCTTATCACAAGAACCTGTCAAACTCGGAAATCTACTCTGATGGTGGTGGTGGTGGTGGTGGTATGAGCACGGGGGCATCTTGACTTCCTCGGACCGCGTGTACCTGTTTTTCGACATTACCTACAACTAAGAACAAAAACAAACCGAAAACCACACAACAACACACCAAAAGCAAAACTATTTCTATAAAAACTAAAAACAAAGCTTGGGTTACCTCCCAAGAAGCGCTTGTTTAACGTCATTAGCTTGACGCATTACCGCTCATGTGTTTGGTTTGTTCAAAACCGTTTCTTCAAGAATAGCATTGCTAAATCCTTCAAAATACGGCTTCAAACGCTGTCCATTCACTTTCTGCACTGAATGAGTAGATCCATCATCTAGAAAGGAAGACTTAGAAAGGCTTGGTGATTGTTTGATCTCCACATTAGGGCCCTGCAAAACAAAGAGCACAGGCTTCTTGCCTGACAATGTTAGTGGCATGGGCTTACAACCCGGTAGCAAGGGTGGTCGCGCATAGTGAGCGTTCAACTTAGCTACAACCTCCTTCATGTCAGCGTAAAGCATACAATCCACTTTATCATCATTAACTAACGGATTCTCAAGAGAAAATTGCAATCCATCATGATCACTAACATTAAAGAAAACTGGAATAGGTGTATCTAAAACATTAATAGAGCACAAAGAATTGTTAGTGTAGGGAAATTTCATGGCATTAGAGAAGTTATACTCAACCCTTTCCCCATCAAACTCCATAGTTAATGAGCCCTTATGCACATCAATTTTTGTATTGGCTGTATTCAAGAATGGTCTTCCTAAGAGGATTGGAGCCGCATGTTTGTCATGTTCCATATCAAGTACATAAAAATCAGCAGGAAAGATTAACTTATCAACCATGACAATCACATCTTCTACAACCCCCTTTGGGTAAACATTGGATCCGTCAGCCAATTGAATCACCACATCCGTTGCACGTAATGACGCAAGCTCAAGAGATTTATAAATTGAATAAGGAAAAACATTTATTGAAGCACCCAAGTCTAGCATAGCCTTATCAAATTTCATCTCACCTATAGTACAAGGAATAGTGAACATACCTGGGTCTTCGCATTTCTTTGGCAATCGTCTTTGGAAAACCGTTGAGATTTGCTCACCAACCTTGATCTTCTGCTTCCCTTTAGGCTTTTGATTCCGCTTGACCGTGCATAGCTCCTTCAAGAATTTAGCATAGCGAGGAATGCTCTTGATAAGCTTGAGAAGTGGAATGTTCACCTTGCAATTGCTAAACGTCTCGAAGATCTCTTTGTCGTTCTCGATCTTACAGGTCTCCTTTAAGGCTTCGGGAAAAGGTGGAAGAGGTTTAAGAACCGAGGTCGAAGGAGTCGAGGATTCGCCGTTAATCACCGACGGCGCGGTTTGGCCGCCTGAGAGCGCGGGCGCACTCTGGCTGGTTCTGGCCGCGCTCTCGCTGCAGAAAATTGACCCATCGGAGCGCGGTTTAAGGCTTGGTGGCGCGGGGGCGCTCTGGCCGTGTTGCCCGCGCTCGGTCTTCTGTTCCAACTCCGATACTTCGTCTTCCTTGGTTTCTTCCTCATGCAAGGTTGGTTGCTTGTCGGCTTTATTTCCCAACACTTTACCACTATGGAGCGAGATTGCACTCACATTCTGTTTAGGATTGAGTTCCGTCTGAGAGGGTAATCTGTTGGAATCTCTAGCTTCAAGTTTGCTCATCGCCTTTGCAAATTGGCTCATCCAAGTTGGTGATGCTTGACTTGGTATCTTGTTGAAATTGGCTCACAGACTGATGCATCATGGTCATATTTTGAGTAAGAGCATGGATCATTTCATATGTGGATAAGGATGGGCCTTGATTCGGTGCTTGAGGTTGAGGTTGAAAAGGAGGTCTAAAACCTGGAGGCTCGTTTGGAGGTACGTACTGTTGATTTTGATTTCCATACCTCAAGTTGTGATGATCCTTCCAGCCCGGATTGTACGTGGTTGAATAAGGATCATAAGCTGGTATTCTTGGCCCATAGCCTCCAAGTGCATTAACTTCCTCCTCTTGAGCATGAAGAGTAGGACAAGCATCCGTCTTATGAGTAACATCAGAGCAGAAACCGCAAGGCTTGACTTGTTGTTGTCCTTTCAGCATGAATTGTCTGAACATTGACTTCAACTCATTCACATCTTCATGTAAAGCCGTAACATCAATAGAATGGACTGCCTTCATTGAAGCTCTTTTGCTAAATTGACGAGAGCCTTCAGAAAGTTCATGAAATAGTTCAAAAGCTTCATCGGGGGTCTTGTTCAGGATGTTTCCTCCACAGGCAGCATTAACATGTCGGCGTTCTTCATTCAATAAGCCTTCATGAAGGTACATAACAAGATCCATCTTAGAATAACCATGATAGGGGCAGCTTGAAATTAGCTTTTTGAACCTCTCATAATACTCATAAAGCGATTCATTCGGGAGCTGTTCAATGTTGCTAATGCTCTTTTTCATACTCGAGAGCTTTGTGGCTGGGAAATACTTCTCAAGGAAAGCCTTTTTCAGTTCCTCCCAAGTGTCAATACTGCCAGGAGCCAGATAATAGAGCCAGTCACTCGCTGCATCTTTCAAAGAGAACGAGAAAGCTCTCAGCTTGATTTGATCATCAGTGACTCCGTTTGGTTTCATGCTAGTGCAGACAACATGAAAATCAGATAGATGTTTGTTTGGATCTTCACCCGCCTTCCCATAGAATTGAGGAAAGAGGTGAATCAGCCCTGATTTCAGTTCAAATTGGACATCGTGAGGGAGTGCAGGTAGCTTCACCGCCAATGGTTGTTGGGCCAAATCGGGTGCAGTCAACTGTCTTAGTGTTTGAGCCATCTCTGTTATTTCAGGAACGCTATCAAAATCAGAACCAAAATCCGAAGAAGAAGATGCCAGGTTGAATGGTAATTCCCGAGAGATCTCACGAGCTTGCCTGCGTAACCTAGATATTGTCCTTTCGATTTCTGAATCAAACGCAAGAAGAGATGGATTAGTAGCACGAGTCTGAACCATGCAAGTGGTTCAAACCCAAAAGAAATAAAAAGTAACACTAGATAAATACAAATAATTTACCGAGTCCCCGGCAACGGCGCCAAATTTGACTAGCACTTTTACGTCGCTATAAAAATACTGTCAAAGAAAATTCCTAACTTCCTAACCTTTAGTAAAGTGGAAGTAAGGGTCGAACCCACAGAGACTCGGATTATTTGGATTTAAGTAATGTTACTAAGTTAAGGAGGAGATTTTATGATTGTAAACTAAAAATCTAAGTAATTAAAACAAAGCAAGTAAAGTGATTTAAGATTCAAATATGGAGAAAAGCGTCCAACTAGTTTCGTATCCATTGCATACATGAGTTTTGATCCTCGATTATCCTTATTTCAATTTCCCTTGACTAATCTATTCCCTTGACTAATCTATTGTGAATTTATGAATTCAAGCTTAATGTGGTTGTTAATATACACCGTCTTTAACAACCTTTTAACCAATTAACCTAGAAAATCTTCTATGTCGAATTGATCATGCAGTTAAGTTCAAAGCATTCAATAGAAACAATAATCATGAATTCCACCGTCTATTCATGAAGTCTTGTGATTAAATTCTCCGCCTTTGATTAACCTTATTCCACCGTCTATAATTTTAATCAAAGGATTCATCCATGAATAATCAAATTCCACCGTGTATTTAATTATTCTAGTTGTAATTCAACCTAGAAGTAGAATAGGTGATCAAGCTATTATAATCCTAAGTGAATTTAATCAATTAAGCACGGAGAGATTCAATCTAGTCAAGGCAAATAGAAATAATTCAAATCTCACGAACAATCATGCATACAACTTCAACTAACTAGTTGGACATGAGAAATTTAGCTAGAAATTGTCATTGAAGAAAAACAAAACTTACAAGAGTCAAATTAATCTTCAATTGCAAACTAGGGTTTTGTCTCCCACAAATCTCCAAACTCAATCAAACTTAGAACACAAGAATAATAGATAGCATAAGATCATATCCAAATAACCCTAAGGAAAGTATTTATATTTTCTCTAAAAATATCCAAAAATATAAACTAAAGTCGGCCCAAAAGATCTCGCGGAAGCCCAAGTCAGCGTCATACAAACGCGCCAGAGCGCGGTCAAGACACCCTAGAGCGCGGTCGCGCTATGCCCATTCTTCCCGCGCTCCGGCAACAACAACTCTAGTGACACTTCAGAGGCTGTTTTGACCCCCTTCGAGTTGGAATTTGGACTCGGAGTAAAAATATGAATTGTATCTCTTCGAGTTAGCTTTCCAGTGATACCAAATTCAGCTTCATCCCACCACTGTAGCTCCCAAACCAAGCATTGCAAGATAGAGGTGTCAAAATAAAGACTCCAATGCGTGACCCGGGTTTAAGCGTTTTTATCCCTCAAGCTCTTGGGTCTTAGCTCTTTCAATCCTCACTTGTATCACTCTCCATGCGTTCTTCGGTACGGTCCTTAGCTTCATATCCACCATGCTTCACCTTCCAACCTGCAATAAAGCACACAAAAACACGTAGATTCCGAACTAAACCGAAATAACACTTAAACTACAACTTAAAGCGAAATCCTATGTAAAAATGCATAAAACGGAAATAAAAACATGCTCTAACACATATACCTATATGCTCTATCAGCCATCAAGAACAAGTACCTATTGGCTCGCATTGATGATTTGTTGGATCAGTTATAGGGTTACGGCATTTTCGAAGGTGGATCCGAGGTTAGGATATCATCAGCTAAGGATTCGAGATGAAGATATCCCAAAGACGACTTCTCGAACAAGATATGGACGCTATGAGTTTGTGGTAATGTCGTTCGGATTGACCAATGCACCTGTAGTGTTCATGGAGTTGATGAACCGAGTGTTTATAGATTTCTTGGACAAATTTGTGGTGGTATTCATCTATGATATCTTGATTTATTCCCATAATCAAGAGGAGCACGCAGAAGACCTTAGGCAAGTGTTGAAAGTGTTGAGGCAATATCAGTTGTTTGCTAAACTATCCAAGTGTGAGTTCTGGCTATCGGAAGTCACCTTTCTGGGACATGTGGTGTCTGCTAAGGGAGTAATGGTAGAACCTGTGAAAATCAAGGCTGTAAAAGAGTGGGAAGCCCCAAGAAATGTGAAGGAGGTGCGGAGCTTCCTAGGTTTAGCAGGGTACTACCGGAGGTTCGTAGAAGGGTTCTCCCGTATAGCCCAACCGTTTACGAATTTGTTAAAGAAGACCACTCGTTTCGAGTGGAATGAAGCATGCCAGAGAAGCTTCGAAGAGCTGAAAAGGAGGCTGACTTCAGCTCCTATACTTGCTCTCCCTCAAGGAAATAAGGACTTTGTGATCTACAGTGATTCCTCCAAGGTAAGCTTGGGGTGTGTGTTGATGTAGAGGGATAAGGTGATTGCTTACACCTCGAGACAGTTGAAGCCGGGTGAGCAGAATTACCCTATTCATGATTTGGAGTTAGTAGTGGTGGTGCATGCCTTGAAGATTTGGCGTCATTACCGGTATGGGAGTACATGCAAGTTGATGAACAATCGTAAGGGTCTCAAGTACATCTTCACTCAAAACAAACTGAACATGAGATAGCGGAGATGGCTCGAGTTGCTGAAGGATTATGACTTGGAGATCCTTTACCACCCAAGGAAGGCGAACTTAGTCGCCGATGCACTTAGTTGGAATACCTCTCAAGAAAGTATGCTGGCTCGTCTAACGGCTCAACCCGAGCTACAGAGAGAGCTGATGAGGTATGGAATCAAGATGCAGATTCAACATTACCAGGGTAGAATGAGTACTTCGGAGTGTCAACCGACTTTGCTGGAAGATGTGAGGACGAAACAAGAGGTGTGTCCAATGATTCAGGATCTGAAGCAGAAGTTGAGCCGTGGAGAGACACCTGATTTTGTAGAGAGAGAAGATGGTATCTTGAGTTTGCGTGGGCGAATTTGTGTGCCTTGGGATGTAGAGTTGAGACAGAAGATTTTACAAGAAGCCCACACTACACCTTAATTGTTTTACCCCGGAGTGAGCAAGATGTACAAAGGTTTAACACAATATTACTAGAAGGATGGCGTGAAGCCAAATGTAGCGAGATGGGTGGCTAAGTGTCAAGATTGTCAAAGGGTGAAGATTGAGCACCAGAGGCCAGGAGGGATGCTCCAATCATATCCTATTCCAAAGTGGAAGTGAGAGGGTATTTCTATGGAATTCGTCACTAGGTTATAGTGGATAGGCTGACAAAGACTGCTCACTTCTTGCCTATCAAGAAAACTTGGCCCGTGAGTAAGTTGGTAGAGGTGTTCCTAAATGAGATAGTCAAACTACATGGTGTGCCCAAGATGATTGTGTCAGATCGTGATGGGCGTTGCATTTCCAGATGTTGGCAACAAGTACACGAGGCACTTGGGACGAGATTACACTTCACGACTACTTATCACCCGAAGTCAGGTGGCCAGTTTGAGTGGACAATTCAGACTCTAGAGGACATTCTGAGTTCTTATGTTCTCGACTAAGGAGGTCATTGGTCAGACCACCTAGCATTGATAGAGTTGCCTACAATAATAGCTAACATTCCACGATTTAGATGGCACCATATGAGGCATTTGTGGTCGAAGGTATAGGACCCCGTTGTGTTGGGATGACCCATCAAATGTCGTAGGAGAAAGGCCACAAATGATTGAGGAGACGTTTGGGAAGGTGCCCTTAACAGGGGAGAATATGCTAACTGCACAAGGCTGCTAGAAATCCTACGTAGACAAGCGACATCGGCCTTTAGAGTTTGAGATAAGAGCACATGTCTGGTTGAGAGTGTCATTTACTCGTGGGGTGAAGAGGAATTTGAGTCCCCATTACATCGGGTCGTTTGAGATTCTTGAGAGAGTGGGTGGGGTAGCCTATAGACTGGCACTACCACCCACCTTAGATGGAGTTCACCATGTCTTTCACGTATCATAGCTAAGGCAGTACATTTCGTATCCCAGTCACAGGCTCAACTATGAGATGTTGGAGGTTGAGCCTGCTCATACTTTCAAAGATCAACCGATAGCGATTCTGGATAGGTGTACGAAGACGTTGCGGAACAACGAGAATCAGTTGGTGTTGATTTAGGAGTCTCAGCGAGGTGTTGAGTAGGCCACTTGGGAGACCGAGGATAGGATGCGAGAAAACTACCCTAATTTGTACTCACGTTTAGTAGAGGCCTTTGGGAATAAAGTTTAGGGGTTGCTCGAGAGTAGGTTTGACGTTTGTTATGACTTAGTGTCGCTAAGTGTGTTTGTTGTTTACTCTATAGTGTTTTGACACATGAAGTGAATGGTTGTCTTTCTTCATAGTTATAGTAGTTTGCCCTATGTTTTGTTTGTCATGCATTAGCTCAAGTTGGTCAATGGTTGATGTTCGAGGACGAACCTCTTCAAAGGGGAGAGGTTGTGAAACCTCGAGAACCTTTGTGAGCTCCCACTTTGACCTTGGAAGTTTCGGGATGAAACTTTTCTTAAGGGCGGTATAATGTAAGATCCGAGTTTCTATTCGCAAACCCGATAGCTTAGCCTTGTGTAAAATTCCGCCTTCTCCCCAATCAATCTTTCTTATTCTTATTTTTTTTGGGCTGAAAGCCCATTTATTTTGGAGAAGGCTACAAGCCCGATCCATTTGTTGCCTCTTAACCCTTTTCCCTACCACTTTCTCATACCCTATTTGTTTGGAGCGTCATTCCTTTACAGTAAAAGAACGCCGCCGGTGAAGCAATTCCCATCCTTCTCCCTCTCTAAATCGCTTGCTCACCTCCCTTTCTCTCCTTCAATTCAACCTATCATTTAACTAATTAGTAACCATTGCACTGCATGTACATCAGACTAAAAGAGAAATGGCGTTCTTAAGATCCTGAACTCGTCGCCGCCATCAATATCGTTCGCCAGTCGCCGAGTTATCCTCGCCCAAACCCGGGGACGTTGAGCCACTGTTCGATCCACTTCACTCGTCGGTTGGAGACGTACCACACCAGTACTTGCTGGGACTCGCGAGGTGCCAACAGTTCCCAACCACCACGAGTTGCTTCGACTCGCCCCTTTCGTTGCATCAATAAGGTTCCTCCCTTTCCTTTATTTACCGACACCTCCCTTTTTCTTCATCTGCGTGGCCATCTGAATCGATGGATTCCGCAAACAAGCCGGAGGAGCTACAGGGCGCCAACGTCGCTTGAGACGCGCAAGATAGTCAGAGATTTCAGTTAAGCCAGGCGTGTCGCCACCGTCGAGCAAACCGGGTTCATGGTTGTGCGTTGACGCCCACAAGAGAAGCACCGGCTGAGCCCCGCTGAATTGGAGTCGTGGTCGTCGCCGTGAACCACCTTGAAGTCGTGTATCATGGTCTTTCGAGAACCTCACAATTAAACCTTGCCCTGAGTTGCGTGTCTAAGGTTGGCCCTTGTCCTTGCGTTCTCTATCAATTTTAGATTCAAGGGTGTGACTATTTCATTTGGATGTTAGTGCTTGTGAATTTGGCTTTCGACATCTTGTTCTGATTGTAAATTGGAATTTACAATAGCTCTTGTTATACATGTTTCATTAAAGAGTTAATTTAGAAATTGTGGACGTATGGTGTAAAAGTTTGGTTCGGTTCTTTGGTGAAAATATTTCGTTGTGCCTTGCTGGATTCGAAAGTAAGTTATAATTGAATGAGTTCCGGATGGTTGGTTATGCGTGATCTAAACTTGCTAGGAATCTAATCTCGTTGGATTGATCTTGCATGCAAGAAGTGGATTAATGTTTACAATTAGAATTGGTTTGTGAGTCTCGGTTTGTTGGTATGGAAGCTTTCGATCGGTTTATGGTGTCCTCCTTGGTTTTAGGGAGATTTGAGGTGTCATGATTTAAAAATTGGACTTCCTTATGACTTGTCCTAAGCTAAACGTTCGTGCCATATAAGTTTAAGATACAAAAACTTAGTATGTTGAGTAATGTCGTTCGATGTTGGTTCTTGATGCGTTGATCATTTGGTTAAGAATATTAGAATCGAAGGTTACTTCTCGCGGTTAGTCGGTTAACCGTGCACGTTATGATTCGTAGGTTCTAGTATCGTCGCATTTCTTACTTCATTCGAGGATCGCCTTCCAGGTAAGTCGTTCTCGACTTGCTCGGCTTTTTAGTCTTGTTAGATTTCATGTCGTGATTGTGAGATTGGTTTTGGGAGTTGGTCCCGGATGTATGTTTTCCATGTGAAATGTTTCCATGCATGATGTGATGCGTTTTCCATTTCGAACGTTTTCTCGTAAAAGAAATAGTATCGCTTTCTCTGTGCTAGCAGCATAACCGACACGATCATGTGCGACGATTGTCGGTGGCGAAGAGGCGTCTAGCCATGGTCGTGTGTAACACCACGACTTCCGACGGGACGCTACCTAGAAATAGACCTTACTAGGCACTATTAAATAGGTTGACAACTACACTTTAGGATCTTGCAACGCGGGCACGACGAGAAAACAAAATAAAACATCCAACCTTTCTTTTAATAAAATATAGAAAACTAAGTTATGCATGAATTCCCGAAAACCTAAATATAAATATTCTGAATCCGACGAATCATCACTGAAAATAAAATCATTCGATGAAGGCAAAAGACAAGTCATAATACCATCTCTAACGTAATAGTAAAAACAACCTCCTAGAAAAAACACAAATAATCTAACGTAACACCCATCCACTATGACACGCGCTCTTTACCGCTCCGGCCCGCCATCTAGCCTCGGTTCCTGCACGGCTCCCTGGTTCATACCTGGAACTGAAAAATATTCCCCGAAGGGTCAGCTTCTAATCTACCAAGTTAGAGAGAATACGGAAATTGCAGAACGTTTTAAAAACATTTCTAAAGTCAGCATACAAATCCACAATCGCAATCATAACGCTAAAGGCCAATACCTAAATTAGTTATAATCAGTCACACATAGCCACATACGCATTTATAATCACAATCCCATAACAATGCAATTCCTCCTTTTCCACAATCCGACTTCCCAGGCGCTCATCACCGCGCCGAGTGCAGAGCCAGGCCCTCTCACTCCACTTCACAATCTCCCTTCTAACCCCCGACTAAGCCTCCACTGGAGCACTTGCCAAAAACACACAGATAATAATTTTCGTTTTGAAGGGGCACGGTTTCCCTGTCACACGGGTCAACGTAGTCAACTCTTCCTCAACGCCAGCTATGATGGGCCGTGTCGGAAACGGTACCAACACAGAGAAAACGTTCCAAAAATATCTTGCCGATAAAATACATTCAAAACCATTTACGCACACAACAATTCAAGGAGTACAAAACAATTTTAAAAAAAAAGTATTCGGGACTAGTTCCCAAAACCCGCCCTACAATAACGGTACGCAATCTAACAAGGTAGAGAAGAACCGAGCAAGTCGAAAACGACTTACCTCGAAGATAGGGATCCTTTGAAGAAGATGACGGAAAGTCAAGAGTGTGAACCAAAGCGATTTCCTACAAGAAGTATTAACGTGATACGCTAAATTAATTTTAACCCGCACCTCCTATAACAATGGCTAAAAACAAACAGTACTTATTTCAAAAACCCAACTTAAAACCTCACATTCCATTTAATTATATCATTACTAACCAACCACTGAACTTCGTGCCTTGCTCCTAAATCTCCAAAAGAAGATAACATTCATATGTACGTACAAGCTAGGTAACATGTATATATATAATATATGAGTCCGGTTCAGGTGCGAATGGGCGCCCGGGTGAGAAATAAGAAAGAACAGAAGCCGTTGGATCAAGAAAAATTAAAGGCGCTGATCATTTCACTTAAAAAGGGGAAAAAAACGGCACGGGCGAATTATTGGCGAATTATTCGCGTATTTTTGAAAAAAACGGAAATAGGACACGCACCCAGATTGTTCATCAGTATTGTGGATTTGTTCATCAAAAATGTGATTTTGTTCATCAAAACTGTGATTTTGTGCATAAATAAACTATTGCTTGTGCATCAAAAATCTATTGTTTGTACATAAAAAATGAACAAATGTGTATCAAAATTACATGCAATATGTTCATCAACATTGTGATTTTGTTCATAAAAAACGAAAATATTTGTTCATCGGTTTGTGCATATTTGTTCATCAGTTTGTGCATATTTGTTCATTAGTAATATCAATTTGTTCACTGGTTTATGCATATTTGTTCATTGCCTTTTTCATATAATTGTTCATTACTAGATGCATATTTGTTCACTAGTAACCTCAATTTGTTCATTACTATATGCATATTTGTTCATTAATAACATCAATTTGTTCATAGCTAAATAAGGCACAAGCACACCTAAAACATAAGGGTATAATAATGAACAAATAAGGTTATATCCATGAACAAATAAGGGTATATCCATGAACAAATAGGGTATATCAATGAACAAATAATGGTATACCAATTTGTTCATAGCTAAATAAGGCACAAGCACACCTAAAACATAAGGGTATAATAATGAACAAATAAGGTTATATCCATGAACAAATAAGGGTATATCCATGAACAAATAGGGTATATCAATGAACAAATAATGGTATACCAATGAACAAAAAAGAAGTATACTAATGAACAAATAATGGTATACCATGGGTATATCAATGAACAAATAGGGGTATATCAATGAACAAATATGAGTATATCAATGAACAAATATGAGTATATCAAAACTAATTATATGTGCATAAAAAACCCACATAATATTGTATTCCTACACATAAATAAGGTTAAAAAATTAAAATTAAAATTAAAAAAGTTCGAAATCAATGAACAATGTTATCAAAAACTCAATGCACAATTAGTTAGTGTTGATGAACAATTGGTGAATATTGATGAACAAATCGCTATTTCTGATGAACAAACTGGGCGCGCCTCATAAAAACGTATTTTTCGAAAAATTCGTGAATAATTCGGGAAAAATTCGTCCGTGTCATATTTTATTGAAAAATACGCGAATAATACGGGAAAAATTCGCCCGTACCGTATTTTATTTTTTTTAATGAATGTTTAATCAGGGACGTTGATTTTTTGGAATGAACGATCGAGATTTATTCTTATTTCTCACCCAGGCGGCCATTCGCACGTGACTCTTTTTCATAATATATAATAACATTATATAATTCCCACACTCTTCCAAGTCAAACATCTAACAGACGAGATATGCGGGACCCTCCCCGTCCCTTCTTCTTCGGCAAAAACTTGCAGCCCTTCGCCTACAGTTCACGGCTTCATTTTCCCTATGTCGAACCACCACCCTTGACTCCACACAACGACACGGACCACTCTTCCTTCTCAACCCAACCCGCCCATGAGTTAACCCTCCCCCGAACCAGCCACGGTCCGCTTTAAAACCCGGGATGATAAATCACGTCGTTGATCACGCCCCGCTCTCCTCGCTAACCGCCAATGACTGAGGATCGAACCACAAAAGGCGACAAGACCATGTGGTGAATCCTTTATCGACATCGACCCCAAACCAGCGTCTACCTAACGAAAGAAAAATCACAACTACGAAGGACGGATGGATGATTACCGGTGATGGAAGGCGACGTCGCAAGCGATCAACGAGGTAGGCGTCTCCGGTGGACCAGAAGGCTACACATTTAGAAGAGGGGTTTTAAGAACGAAACCAATGGCAAGCTCGATGATAACCTTTGCCAGAATAGAGAAAAACAGGGCGGTTACTTATCGGAAGCGGAAACGATCGACGAACGACGAACAACTCGATCTAGAGAACAAGGGAGGCGGCGGTTTCTAGAGTACTCAGAAGAATACCGAACTTGGAGAACTAACGTCGGGCTCTTGATCTTAATTAGGGTTACCCTGATTTGTTTCTTAAATAGTTATAATTGGATAAGTTTGTAAAGGGTTGCTCATAAAAGGTTACGGTTTGGAAAAGAAATAAAAGAAACTAATTAGATTATTAGCTAAAGGATAAAGAATACGTATAGAGAAGGGAAATAAGGGGATATCTGATGGATTATAATTAATTATTCTTCCATCCGAGATTATTTATGGGCCAAGGAAAAACGACCCCGAATGTTACATACTACCCCCTTAAGAAAGTATCGTCCCGAAACTTTTATTACGAATGAAACTATATCGAGGTTTTTCAAACCTCTCCCCCTAAGAGAAGGGTTCGTCCTCGAACCGGAATTCAATAGTCAAATAAAACACTACATATCTAGAATACGCAACACAGAAGCTAAGCAGTCATCAATCAATCTAACAGAAAACAATCACATACGCAATCATGGATTCTAAAAAGAGTTCACTAGTTACTAACCTTCCCCTCAAACGCCTCTACTAGACTCGGATAAATCTGTGGGTAATTCTCACTCATCCTGGACTCAGTCTCCCAGGTGGCCTCCTCGACTCCCCGTTGAGACCACTGAATCAACACCAGCGGAATCTCCTTGTTCCGCAGCTTCTTCATTCGTCGATCTAAAATCTTCAGCGGTTGTTCCCGGAAAGTGTGATCTGGTTCTACCACCAACTCCTCATAATTCAGTCGGTGACTAGGATCCGGGACATACTGTCTCAGCTGTGAAACATGGAACACAGGGTGCACTCCATCCAAAGCAGGTGGCAATGCCAGCCTGTAAGCCACCTCGCCTACTCTCTCCAGAATCTCGAATGGACCGATATATCGGGGACTCAGCTTCCCTTTCACCCCGAATCTTCTTACCCCGCGGGTAGGCGATACTCTAGAAAAGTACGCTAGTCCACCCCTAGCTTCCCTCTTGGGGTTAAAGACTCTCGAAAAGTGCGCTAGTCCACCCCTCGCTTCCCGCTTGGGGTTGGAGATTCTCGAAAAGTGCGCGAATCCACCCCTCGCTTCCCGCTTGGGGTTGGAAACTCTCTTATGGACGAGGTACAAACTCTCTTATGGACGAGGTCCAAACTCTCTTATGGACGAGGTCCAAACTCTCTTATGGACAAGGTCCAAACTCTCTTATGGACGAGGTCCAAACTCTCTTATGGACGAGGTCCAAACTCTCTTATGGACGAGGTCCAAACTCTCTATGGACGAGGTCCAAACTCTCTATGGACGAGGTCCAAACTCTCTTATGGACGAGGTCCAAACTCTCTTATGGACGAGGTCCAAACTCTCTTATGGACGAGGTCCAAACTCTCTATGGACGAGGTCCAAACTCTCTTATGAACGAGGTCCAAACGTTCTATGGACGAGGTCCAAACTCTCGAAAAGAGCGCAAGCATCTTATGCTAGTCGGCGCACCTGTTTGTTGTCTCGTTGCCCTCGTGGAACGAATACACCGAGCCAATGGGTTGTGATGGTGCGCAAAATAATCGCTATATAATTAAAGGCAAGACTCCTGATTCTCAACCTTAAATGGGAATTAATTACGTACGTGGTTGCATGGCTATGTAATTTCATGCTCAACTCCATATATATCCTCACATTACCACGTAGGAATCTATGTTCCTCAAATTGGAATTAGCAATAATCGTGGGCTCGGCCCATGAATGAGATTGTATGGGCTTTTTGCAAAGATAAGGCCCAAATCTCAAGTATAGTTGATAAACAAATTAAAGGGCAATTCTCATGCAAAGCTGCCTACGTGGACTACATATCTCAGAGATCCAACCGAGGATAGTTTGAAATCTCATCCCACATCGGTCGTGTACATGCAAAGCAAGCAACTCAATTAATATATATAGCAAGTCTATGTGATAGTAATAAGGATCGAAAAACCTCTTCGGGTTAGGAATCTTTTCTTGTACCTAGATTCGATGTGCTTGATCTCCGAGTGAGATCGCGCTATTTACGGTATAAAGTCCAAATGGCTTTTATTGTAACGAGGATTACAAAACAATCACCTGAAGGGCGGGAAGGAGGGATAATCTACGTACGAAAACCGTTTGGTTGTACGGAATCCCGAGAGTTAGTAATTATTAAAATCTCGTTTCTAGCGCGGTTTATTTCGGGTTTCAACAGTGGGCTACATGGGAAAACCCTTCCACAGACCTCCGATATTACCTTGTTAAACCTAGGAAACTCCGTACCTCCTTCACATTTCTTGGGGGTTCTAACTCCTTCATAGCCTCGATCTTCACATGCTCCACTATAACTCCCTTAGAAGACACCACTCGTCCCAAAAAGGTGACTTTCGGTAGCCAAAACTCACACTTACATAGCATAGCAAACAATCGACGTTGCTTCAACACTTTTAACACCTGCCTAAGGTGCTCTACGTGCTCCTCTTCATTCCGGGAGTAAAACCAGGATGTCATCAATGAATACCACCACAAACTTGCCCAAGAAATCTATAGACACTTGGTTCGCCATCTCCATGAACACTACGGGTGCATTGATCAATCCGAATGGCATTACCACAAACTCATAGCGTCCATATCTGGTTCGAAAAGCCATCTTTGGAATATCTTCCTCTCGAATCCTTAGCTGATGTATCCTAACCTTAGACCCACCTTCGAAAACACCGTAACCCCTTGTAACTGATCCAACAAATCATCAATGCGAGCCAGTAGGAACTTGTTCTTGATGGTGACTCGATTCAACTCCCGATAATCGATACTCTAGCGAAGGGGTCCATCTTTCTTCTTTACAAGCAAAATTTGGGCTCCCCAAGGTGAGACACTCAGACGTACATACCCCTTCTCTAACAACTCTTTCAATTGAGCCTTTACCTCTTGCATTCCCATTGGAGTCATGCGATACGAAGGCCTTGAGATCGGTCTCTTCCCTAACTCTAGGTCAATAATGAAGTCGATCTCTCTCTATATTCCACACACCCCTCACCACGCAACTTGGCGTCCTTCGTAAGACTAGGCATTGGTTTCTGCTCCAACTTTAGACTTACCAGTACAGTCCCGTCACTCGTGGTCACTATGGTTGTACCCCTTTGTGTATCTGGTACCACTCTGAAGCGTCTTATCCAATCCATTCCCAAAATCACATCGTCGTCCAAGGACAATTACAGTACTACAAAATCTGTATATCAAACTCTACCCCTTATTCAGATAGTGCACTGTAGTACTCTGTACTTCAATTCACCTTACTGCCATCGGGTAATCCCGCCACAAAAGATATCCCTTCTGTGCAAGTCAAGCCTAGTCTAACCACACAGGCAGAGGACACAAAAGAGGGTGTGGCACCCTTGTCAAAAGAATATGGAGAGATTTAGACTGAATCCAAAATGTACCTGTAGCTGTCAACATATGTAAGACATCAACCATCCTCATCTCGAACACTCGTGGTTGGTTAGTCCTTAGAATATTGGCTCTTGTACCCCGTCCTTTGTTCTGGCCTGATGCATACTGAGTCTGCTATGGTGAATGCCGAGCTCCATGTTTCACCTTCCTTGGTGAATGTCCCTGAGATGGTACACTAACCCCATAATACTATCGTATAAGGTTGGCTTTCTGCAAATGACGTAGTTTCAAACATTGTGTCTTAATGTGATCATTGCCCCCACCCTTGAAGTACTCTTTCGAACCTGTAATAAAATGGCCCTGCTGAGTCTAATCCTGATGACCTTGTGATTGAAAACACGATCGGTTCTGCTGAAACGAGCATAGTCGATTGTCCCTCCTCGAATGTAACATTTCCCTGACAATCTTGGCTTAAATTCCATCAATCGAAAGCACCCTCTTGTAGAAAACTTTGCACTAGAGACATCTTTTTCTCCTATAGCGCCTGATTAGAATTCCAACGTCGAAACCATAATACTCAACCATTGCTCTATTCTAGAACCTGGGGCCCTTGTAAAGCTTGGCACCCTGGTCTACTTAACTTCTCGAGCCACTTGTCCGATTGGGCTCATCTCTTAGTGGCTCTACCACATGATCAACTACTTCTGGCCTCTGTACTTCTAGAAGCCCTTCTAGCTGAGCAGCTCTAGCAATACTCTAGTCTGATGCATTCATCTTTGTCCTTCGAAACCCAATATTAGAATTCTGATCATGCAAAACTCTAGTGATACCCAACTGGTGGTGCATTGGCTCAAACTAGGCCCCATTAGCTAGGGGTCCTCCCCCAACGACAGACACGATAACATCCTGACATCGCCTACAGCCAAACCTCCATTCTCAACAACTCCTTCCTAGGGGTAAACATTCTGATTTTCTTCTAGCTCAACGACCAAAGGAGTCTCTCCTCTACTCCTACCACAACCACGACTTCTCCCATGGCCTCTCCTACTAGCAACACCAATTCTGTCTCTAGTTTGTGGGATCATCCTTTCAGAAGGTTCCATGGTCAAAACTTTAAACATGACTAAAAGTGAAGGATTTACTTACTAATCTACGTGAAGTCCTTCGGCGGATGGCAGCGGAGTCAAGTCGTGTCATCTACCCCCTATATGCAGCATGACTACCCCATTTAAAACTTTTGGAAAATGCCGGCCGGCTTTATTTTTTTAGTTCGACCTCGTGTACACGTATTGTTCGGTTCCATGTGCCCTTGTTGTCAACCTAGCTCTGATACCAATTTGTAACACCCCGTCTTAACGTCGGGGTGCTACTCGGTAGTTGACCCTCTCGGGCAATACCTGAACTAGTTTGACAACGAACATCTGGACCTTACAACTCGGGCACGACGAGAAAACACATTTAAATCATCCAACTATCATTTATAAAAATATATTTGTACAATGTCATGCATGAGATCCCAACATCTAGTCAAGTCACAACACCACAAGGAATCCGCTAAAGTTAAAAAAAAGGGTGCAATATACAAAATGAATAACAAAGCTAAACAGAACTCTCAACCCACTCTGAAACCTAGTGACACGCGCCAACGATCCGCTGCAGCATCTGGCCTAGGCTCCAACACGGGACCTGTATGAGTACCGGGAACTGAAAAATAAGTCCCCGAGGGGTCAGCTATTATCCTAGGCAAGCTAGATAACAAGCGGCAATGGTAAGACGTTTGAAAAACAACAATTAGCCCACAACATCACCTTTAACAAGTGAATTGAACAAAACAGAATAGGCCAACACACATTTCCACAACCTAGAGAATAGGTGAAAGGAAAGGCAACGAGACATACCACAATCAAACTAACAAGCACAAAGTAAAGCATTCATAATAATAACCAACTCTTCGACATTCAACAAATAAAGGGAAATACAAGCTCGCTCGGCCACCCTTGATCGGCGTTAGTCTCTGGCTAAACTCGCCATTGCTGGTAGATGTCCTTCTCCCTCCGTCTCGGTTCCATTGTTTAATCAAACCTATGATCTTTCATTCACGTTTGTTTCGATCGTTTAATTGAGTTTGTTAGTGGTGGGCGTGACTAATCAGTAGTGGGTTGAAATTGAGAGATTTTATCTCTGATTAATTAGATGGGTTAGAAGATGCCTTTAACTTTGAGTTCTGGTTTTGTTTAAATATGAATATATGATTCCGATTTTGATAGTAATTAAACCAATTAAAATTAATTAGGCAAAAGATGTTAGTCGGTTTAGAAATATACTAGTTGTACCCGTCATGCCATGCACGACTACGACTCAACAATTTTTAGATATATTATAAATATAATATTAATAAAGTAAATATACAAAAACAAATAAAATACCAAAAATAATTTAAATTCTTAAAAAAATTATTCAAATTCAATTCTTTAAAAATCTTTTCAATAAAAAGTTAAAAAGATAATAAATAAGAATGGATAAAAAAATATAGAATTTTTTTAAATATAAAAAATCTTCTATATTTACATAAACAATCCAAAATAAAATTAAGGAAAATATAATATAAATTTTTTTATAAAAATTTAATTTATGCAAATAATTATATAGATATTTAAAATTTTTACTTTTTTTTATCAAAATTTGATTTAAGATAAATATTTTTTTATAAATTGATAAAAATATAAAGATAAAATAATTTTCGTTATTTTTAATTAAAATTTGAATCAATTTTTCCACATAAATAAATATAAAGGAATTTAATTAGAAAAAAATAATATAAATAATTTTTTTTAATATAAGGTGGGGCCAAAATTAATGTGGAGGCTAGAAAAGTTACAATTTTAATATAAAAAAGCTAATTATTTATAGATAGATATGACTATTTTTATTTCTAAGATATATATGTGATCACATGTACATACTTTTTCTTATCTTTTACAAATATAATAAATATAATGTCCTTTTTATCTATATTGGTAAAATCTACTAATATTATTTTATCTTTATGTTTATTTGGGGATAAATTTTTACAACTATTATTTCATCTTTATGTTTACTTGGAGATAACTTTTTTTTTGCATAATTAACTATTTAAAATTATTATTTTAACAAAGGGGTGATGTGGCGCAACGTGGTGGCAGAAATTGCTCCGGCTTTAGTTATTAGTAATAGATATTAAAATATGTTGTTTTGTCTTTTCCGGGCTAGAAGTTGTAATTAGGAGTTATTGGCTTTATTATGTTAATTTCACATGGTTTGCGTTAGGTTTTGTTAGTGCAAAGAATGCTTAATTAGGTTTATAATTTTGAAAGGTTGGTTATGTGGGTTGCCATATATAAGTTGAGGTCAATTAATGTTTTAAAGGATCTGTCTATGTTCTAATTTTGGCTATAATCACTAGGATTAGACTAAGTTAAGTTGTTAGGTTTTATAAGCTGGAGGGTTTTCGCTTTCGTTAAATCTCTTTTCGGAACTTTGTCTTTTTAAAGGCATTTCGTCATCTTTTTTCTAGGGTCTTGCTTTGCTCGGTTTACTTAAGTAGTCTGCTTCTGCGAGAATCCGTCCTCCAGGTAAGTTGTTCTTCGACTTGCTCGGCTTAATTCAATTCTTGTTAGATTGGGTGTCATGTGTGTAGAATTGGTTTTGGGAATTAGTCCCTTTGTTATTATTTTTAATTAAAATATTTTAATCTATATCTATATGAACTTTGAAGCCGATTGTGACTGTGTGTGTGCGTTGGTAAATGTAATTGTGATTTTTCGGTATTTGTGATTGTATTTGTACTTGTAATTGTAAGTGTGATGTAATAGTAATTGTGAAGGTAACTTGTAATGGTAGTTGTTGTTGTGATTGTAATTGTGACTATGAGTGTGGTTGTAATTGTAATTGGGAATGTGAATGCGATTGTGTTTGAATTTCTGAATGTGTTTGAATTTCTTAATGTGTTTGCAATAGTGAGTGTACTTGAACTTGTGAATGTGTTTGCAACTGTGAATGCGTTCGAATTGGAATTGTGATTGTGCTTGTTATTGTGATTGTGACTTGTTCGGGCCTATTTTCTTCCGCTACGTGGTTGTTTCCGTCTTTTGAGGTTAATGGCTTGTCGACTTGCTTTGCTTACGACCATTATGTGTTAAATGATCGAATTGAATGTGCATTGTGTGTGAAGCATGTTTGTTTGAAAATATTCATTTTTTTTATGGCTTTCCATTTAAATAATGAAAAATATTTTGAATTATTATTATTATCTCTTTGTGATTGGTGTGTGCTGAACTGGATTTATAAAATGTGTTTCCTAAATGACTAGTTTTCGAATGGCTTTCTCTATGCTGGCAGCGTAACCGGCACGACTATGTACGATGACGATCGGTGGCGAAGAGACGTCTAGGCATGGTCGTGTGTCGGTCGGGCCCCTTCAAAATTCTAAAATGTTTTGGCAAGTGCTCCAGTGGAGGCTTGACCGGGGGTTAGAAGGATGATATCTCTTGAGGAGTGGGAGGGCCTGCCTCTACATTCGGGCGCAGGTGTGTAAGCGCCATAGTATCGGAATGTAGCGGTGGGGGAAGAGTTGCATTGCCGAATAAGATTGTGTGTGATTGATTGAATAGTAGTTTGAATTTTGTTGTGGCTGGAGTATTGGTTTGATCGTGCTCATGTGTGTATGTGTGTGTGTCTGTGTGGTTGTGTCTGTGTGTATGAGTGTCTGTATGATTATTTAACGTAAAGTGTTGAATTGATATGAATCGATAATTATTGATTTATGTGTGAATCTTGATTGCTAGGTTTCTGTGTGGTTTTTCAAACGTTCTATATGCATCTCACGCTTTCTAGCTTGAATTAGAATTGTAGCTGACCCTTCGGGGAATATTTTTACAGTTTCAGGTACTTTTTCAAGAATCGTGATGGATTCTCTACGAAGTGGTGCAGCGGATGTTGGCGACGTGTCATTAGGTCGGGTTGTTGGGATCTAGTTATTGATGTATTATAAGTTGTCTATGAATCGTTTTGTTACTAGTTGGATAGAACTGGTTTAGGATAGTTTGGATTGACAAATTGATCTGACTGTGATCTTCTGTGTATGATTTCGAGAATACTATCATGTTTTTCACCCTTTTTTTTAAAAATAAAAAGTTGGATATTTATTTGTTTCTCGTCATGCCCGAGTTGCAAGATCCTAGTGAATTTGTTGTTAAACTAATCTGAGTAGTCCCAGACAGGGTCTACCACCGAGTAGCGCCCAGGAGAAAGTCGAGGTGTTACAGCCGACCCCACTAGCGACGGGGAGTACTCAGCCAGGCGCCAGCGGCACAAAGCAAGCGAAAATTTGGATCTCTCTCAATTGAGAAATGAGAACCATGGTTGACATAAAGACTTTTACCAGGCAGAGAAGATACGTCGGCGGTGTAGAGTTCGATTCTCAGTGCCGAGTCCTTCGTGCTGTCCCGACTCTCGCTCTGATTTGAAGACGAATCTGTAGACTTTTACCAAGGTAGAGAAGATACGCCGCCGGTGCTGAGTTCGATTTCTCACTCCCGAGTCCGTCGTTGTGTCCTGATTCTCTCTTCTTTGAGGACGATTTTGTAGACTTTTACCAGCCAGAGAAGATACGCCGGTGGTGCTGAGTTTGAATTCTGACTCCCGAGCCCGTCGTTGTGTCCCGACTCTCTCTGATTTGAAGACGGGTAAAAGAAATTGAATTGAGAACGAAAAGTTCAAACCCATCAATTTGGAACACAAATTGGTAGAACTGTTGGAACCCTAAATTGAATCGTCGGGAGAGTCGAAATTACCTGTGAGCAGGTTACGGTGTCGGTGTAAGGATTAAGGTGTCGGTGGAGAAAGAGACGAGATCAAAGAGAAGCAGTGATAGGCGAATTTGTCACTGGGCTAGCGCTCTTCTTTGCTCGTAAACAAGGCAATAAAGCAGATTTAGAACAGGATAGAGAAAGAGGAAAGGTAGTAGATGAACCAGAGAATCAGAGTGCATAGATTAAAAAATCAGTATAAAAAAATGAACGGGAGTAAGGTAATCACAACCCCACGATAATTTGGCAAATGAGTTACGGGAAATTAACGGCCCAAATCAAGAGATACGCATGCTTTTATGTTAGTATAGATATAGATATATGGTATATTTTTACTTGTATCTTTACTCAATACTATTATTATAAAATATGTTTTTATATATATTTCATATGTATATTTGAATCATTTTGATTGTGTTGTTCAATCTTTTATTTTGGTATTGATTAACGTCAATTTATGTTGGTCATATGTAGGTTGCTACTTAATTTCCAAGGTAATTTGTTGTATATATATGGTATATTTTTACTCGTATCTTTACTCAATACTATTATTATAAAATATGTTTTTATATATATTTCATATGTTTTTATATATATTTCATCTTTATATATTCACAATTCATTCAATGTTCATTCACAATTAATTGATTAATTAAGCCAATTATTTAAGCTATTGAGCATGATCATCTAAAGCTTTGTAGACTTTGATTCTTTAATATAAGGTTTATGCTTCTAGGTATATGTATCATTTTCTGAAAAATCAAGTTACAAACCGACTTAATCAATTTATGATGCAAGTAATAAATTTTGCCCCTTTTGACCAATTTCAATAAGATAAAGTGGGTGGGCATACTAAAATGCCATTTAGTTTTTCGCTAATTAACTAATTGAAGAGTATATGACCTAGAAAAAAAATCCAGAAATTGAGTCACTAAAGTTGATAGTAATCCATCTTCCAAGCATAAAGTATTTCCTTCATTCTGAAGTTGAATAAGAAAGTCTGCAATTATCTACTTTAGAATATCAAAGGAAAGAATTCACTTACTTAGAGACTTGTTCTGAAGCTCAGAGTAGAGATTTTGGTTGTTGAAAGAGTTGTGATAATTTTCCAATGCAGAGGTATACAATTTCTGAACCTGAGCACCACAAGCAAGTCGATTGACAATGCCTCTGCCCATTTTTGCACATACACAATCGAGAGGTCCTAATCCAATGCAGAGGTATACAATTTCTGAACCTGAGCACCACAAGCAAGTCGATTGACAATGCCTCTGCCCATTTTTGCACATACAGGATCGAGAGGTCCTAATTCTTTCTTCGATTTCTTTGCAGCAGTATCTACAAGCTTGTGGAGATCCTTATGTATCTTAGTACCATCGAGGAGTTTGCAGCACAAGGAGATTCTTAGGCATAGAACATCCACACGCATAGCATCTTTGGCAATCATCAAATGCTTCCTCCAAGTGCTTCATGATGGTCAAATACTAGCATTAGGGTCAAAAGTGGAGTAATAAAAGTTGTTATGCTAAGTTGCGAGCTACAAGTTGTTAATAACAAGTGTATGTAATCATGGCTCAATGAACACAAATATGTGAGCATAATTGTTCATTATTAATCAACAGTGACATGGTGAAAAAACAGCTAAATGTTCTGTTCATGGATTTAAAATACTTTCTAGAGGTTGCCCATCATACTATCTGTCATGCTTTGGGATTAAATCTAAATTTAGTGCTTTGAAGTGGACTCTTACCTTAAGAGATCGTTGAAACTTTCCATCCAATTTTTTAAAACAGCTGTTCTTGTGAATACCTGCTCGTTTGTTTAGAAAATGCCATTATTGAGAACAGATTAAGGTAAATTGAAATTATTATTTAAAAAATTCCTCCAAAACGGACTTAATCACCAAAAACCGAGAACTCCATCCCAACACTCACAAATCTTGTCAAATTGAACTTGAAGCTCGTTTTGAAATTCCTAACGAATTCACCTTCCCCGAATTTATCTAGATTGGAAACGAATTAATGTTGGAAGGCCCCGAGTCCCCACTTTCCCGAAGCAAACAAAGCTTTTGCCCGTTTGGGTATGGAATCAGACTCGTTTTGGGTCAAAGTTTGCAATTTTGCAACTGGTATTGGATGAAAACCAAACTCCTTACCTTCTTGAGAGGAATCGACGAGATCTTTCCTAGCTCCCAAACTCAGGCGAGAAAAGAGAGGGTTTGGGGGAAAGAACAACAAAAGATTTTCATTTTGTAACAGACCACAGATGGAAGTCAGATATGGATTTTTCTTATCTTCCCCAATTCGTACCTTCGAATGAAGAACTGTTCAATGGAGTTCTTTCAATCGAAAAAAGAAAGAAATTCATGGATAAGTTAGTGTTCGCGTAAGAGAGAGACGTGCCAGACAAAGAAAAGGAGGCTCGGATCGAGTTTGCCAAATGGAACTCGAGTTGATGCATGGCTGCCACGTTGAACTCTATTTCTCCTTGTCTGCTGCTCAGCATAAAAAAGAAAAGAAGGAGTTGGTTCCTAGCGTGCAGATGGAGAAATTAGGGTAGATATTGGACTCTTTGGCCCAACTCCAAGAAATAAACATATTGGGCTGTTATTCCCCTTTACCTCTGAGTTTGCCTAACCCATTTAAAGAAGAAAACGAAGAGATGGACTGATCAACTAAATATAAAATGGGCTCTAATAAATATAAATATTAATAGTAATTTATGTCCTAAAAAAATTATCAATGACAAAAATGCCTTTATTTTTTAGATTCATATATCTCAAATCAATCAAGTTTTCAAATTATTATATGTGCTTTAGATAACACAATTAGAAACCAAATATATTTTCAATTTCTCTCATAAATAATGCTCAATGTGAAGGGTAGTTATGTCCCCTAGTGAGGCGAGCTCTTCGTAGAGCGAAAATGGCAAATTCGGCGAAGAGAGATGGGGGTTGTAAAATTTAATTGTAATGTAGGTGTTAAGGGGGGGAGCAAGAAGAGCAACTACCATGGATGCTTGAACGTGGGTGTAGATAAAAGAAATCAAAAAACCAAGAATCTAGGTGTGTATTAAATTGGATAAATAAAATCAAATTTAGAGAGAGGGAGGTGTAGTGGAAAGCAGACAGTTGCAAGGACAAGAGTCAGAGCCCAACAAAATGCTCTTACCACAACATAGGTAGGCCAAATGTGAAGGGTAGTTAATTATGGGCTTAATGGGACCATCATTGTAATTTTCTGGGTTTCTTTGGGGTGATTTTGGAATTGTAAAATAGTTGGATAATTAAGATTAGGTCGGTTGTCATCTTAGGAGTGATATTGTATTCGCTTGTCACAACAAGTCAATGTTTCCCCTCCAAGCTAAAGATGAATTAAAAACTAGGATTAAGATGTGTTGATGGAAGCTTGAAATGTCTGAAAGGTATCAAAACTGATTTATTGAATATGTACGGTATTATTGCTAAAAAGTTTCTAGAAGTTGCAATACATGAAGAAAGGTTAACAAACTTTGGTATTAGGGTGGAAATGGACAACTATTTGAATTCCTTAAAGCACTAACTGAAGTTTGACGTATGTCTTTGGATCCACTGTGATTTAATTTCTCAGGTGTTGACTCCGTTGTCCTATTATTACTGGAGAGGAGAGGAGAGGAAGATAACAGAAATTAGTAGCTGACTAAGAAAGGTATAAACAACAGATAGTAAAAAAGTATATAAACATCCCTGCAGTTTATCATTGGCAGCTCATACAAAATTTTCAAGACTTATTCAAGAGCAGTGTATGTAGGCTGGGCTTCTGAGACTCGAGAGTATGTGGTGGCGGAAAGGCAATCAACAGATCATAATGGCAGAAGAGGTTAGGAGGGAATTTGAAGCACTTCATCCTGATGATTCTCAAATTATTGTGTATACTCATGGTGTCTGGAGAATTAAGGGCATTATACAAGTAAAGTCCAAACTACCATTTCTGATATTATTAAGTTTTACAATACTCTTATGTTTATCTCTGTTGGGACGTTGTTGGGACCTCTGGTTCTAAGCAACGGATCAACGATTCACTCCTCTTTAAGTTTTGATAATGACAAACACCATAGGGAACTAATGTGGTTTGTTCAAGTATTTCTAAGGAACACAGGTACAGCAAAGAACCCCTATGAATGACAAAGCCACTGCTAGCCACAATGAAGAGTTTCCATCAAGGGAACTCTGAAGAGGAAAGTTCCCATGAAGTGGGAACTCCCAGAAACAAACAAGAAGACAAGCTTACAACGATGAAGAGTTTCCATCAAGGGAACTCTGAAGAAGTCAGTTCCCATGAAATGGGAACTCACATGTGAAGACAACGACCGTTCAGCGCAGATCGCGGGATCCTGTCTCAGACAGCCAGAGGGAACAGTCTGAGGATCAGACTGTCACGCTTCATCCAACGGTCCGATTGATTCAAGAAGTTGACCTAGTTCAAACCAAAGTCACATGTGAAGAAAGTACAACTTGGGCATCAAGCAAAGGGCATTTTGGACACAAACGAAAGATGCTACTGCCCAAGACAAATGGACTATAAAGCCAAATGAATAGTACTCGGTCTGAGTACTTCTCCCAGAACTTACAAAACACCCACATCTGAGAAAAGAAAGAAAAGGAAGAGAAGTCCCCGCCGGTGAGTGTGTGATCTCGACGACGGTGAAGCTGAAGTTCCCTTGAGCAAGGGAACTGAGAAGTCAGCGTAAGATTTGAGTTACTTGTGTTTTGCTGTTGTGAGCTTAGGAACTCAGTTGAGAGGATTTACTAGTGTTGCTAGAGTTAGGAAGAACTTGTAGGAACAGAGAAGTGTAAATCCGGCTGTGTAACTAAGGAACAAAGCAATCAATATAAGTAAGTCATTCAAAATCCTCCAAGCGGAGGTAGAGGTTTACCCATACAACTAGTTGGTTGTAGTGGGGTTCCTCTATAAAGGAACTGTCCCCTTAACTGTTTTTATTACTTGCGATTATTTACTTCCGCTGCCTTGGGAACAGCTTAATTGCCAGTTCCCAAGCTCACTGCTAACCGATTACGATCCAACAATTGGTATCAGAGCAAGCGCTCTAGATTTGTGTTAGCATCGCAGGTGTCAAAATGGCTCAGGAACTTACTCAGGTGGGGAACAATACCAACAAGCCGCCAAGGCTTATAACAGGAAGATTTGAAAGCTGGCAACGAGACATGAAAGATTGGATGCGTGGCCAAGACTACCAAGCCTGGTGCGTCATCGAAAGGGGGAACTTCGAAATCGATCCAGCTATTGTCAACGACCTCTCAAAGTGGGGTCCCAACGAGTACAAGTGCATGGAGGCAAACTACAAAGCCAAACAATACCTAAAGAGGTCCATGTGCGTACAAGATTGTGACAGGGTTGCAAACCTTGACACAGCCAAGGAAATGTGGGAAGCCATCCAACAAATGCACGTTGGGAACTCAGATCTCAGAGAAGATCTTCAAATGAACGCAAAGAGGGAGTTCTACAACTTCCAAATGGAGATGGGAGAGTCCGTCGATAGCTACCAATCCCGGTTTGAAGGACTTTGCACTAAGATGGAAGGATTGGGGATCACAAAAGAAGAAATCACCCACAAAATGAAGGTCCAACAGCTCTTCAATGGATTGACTGGAGAATGGGCAAACGAGAGAACGATGTTCAAGGAAAACCCAGAAAATCGAACACTTATGCTTCATCAAGTGTTTGGAAAGCTAGTGGGACATGAGAAGAGGAAGATCGATGATAAGGAACAAACTCGAGCTCATCGAGGGATCGCACTCAAGATCGAAAAGATGCTCAAATCAACCCAAGAACAACATGAAGACTCTGAAGAAGAAGAGGATGAAGAGCTAGTTCTTGTAACAAAGGCTCTTCGAAATTTCTACAAAGGAAAGTCTCAACGGAACAGTGGGAACTGGGGAAAGGGACAGAGTTCCCAAAGAAAGCCCACAGAGAAGGATCTCTCAGAAGTGACTTGCTACAAATGCAACAGGAAAGGACATTTTGCGAAGGAATGTCCACAGGGAACTGAAGGCAGAAAGCAAGGAAAGAAGGCTTACATCGCTACTTGGAGCGATGATGAAGACGAAGATCCTGAAGCATGGGCACTCCCGGACATGTGTGGCATGGCCATAGGAGAAACCACTGGGGAACAACCCAGTGAGGTAACCACTGAAACTGTTCTTGATTCCTTGAGTAATTATGAAAAACCTGAATTGTTGAAAATCCTTTCAAGTCTTGTTAAAGATAACATAAAACTGCAAAACAAGTTGGAAAAACAGGAACACATAAATTCTCAATTAGTTGGTCTTGAGCCCTGTCCCAACTGCATATCCCTTCTAGAAAAACTCAAGTCCCATGTGTCTCACATCGTAGATCTAGAAAGAGAAATCAAAACATTAGAGAAAGATGAGAGCACCCAACTCCAGTCCTGAGTAAGACTCCCGAACACCCTGAAGTCTCTAGTTCCCAAATCAAGTTTGTCCCAGCCAGACATGGCATAGGATACAAAGGTGAGTGCTCCAAGAACAGAAAGTCACCCCTGAGCGAACATGAGATCCATGAGTGTAGGGCCTTAGAACTCCAGTGCGAGAAACAGAAAAATGCTCATCTCGAGGAGAAAATCAGGGTCCTAGAGAGTGGAAACAATGGTGAGAAAGACTACTATACTGGGAACTCTGGACATAGAATCTATGTCAAAATTGCTAAGGGAAATGGGTCTCGAGTGTAGAACAAAGAAACCATGGATAGGAACCGTATCCATAGACCACACCCAAAATACTACCTGGGAGAATACTACAAGACATGTTGGCACTGTGGTGCTCATGGGCACTACAAGGATGCATGTCCCAAGAAGAGAGCCCAAATCCCTAGAAGCCATGAGTTCCCAAACAGACAAAAACGTCATGCTCATCACCAAAGGAACTCCAACTCTCAAAATTCCAAAGACATCAACATTTCTGACTATATCTTAAATGAAAATGTTTTCCCTTGCAAGGGACCTGGCAAGAGTCATCTTGCCTGGGTCTCAAAACACTAACTTTTCCTTGTAGGTGGCTGTGAGAGGGAACAGTACATGGTTCATAGATAGTGGATGCTCGAACCATATGACAGGGAACAAGGATATCCTCATCTCACTCCACACTCATGCCGAAGGAGGCCACGTCTCATTTGGCAACAAGAACAAGGGAGAAGTTATTGGAAAAGGAGAAGTGTTGCTCAATAGATCTATTAAAGTTAGCAACGTAAATCTGGTAAAGGATCTGGGATACAATCTGCTGAGTGTCTCCCAGATGTGTGATCAAGGGAACAACATCGTCACTTTCGACTCAGATGAATGTCTCGTCATCAACAAGAAGACCAACAAAGTAATTCTGAGAGGAAGAAGATACAACAATGTGTATGTGGTGGACACCAACTTTGAACCACCAATGAAGTTGTGCCTTGCGAGTTCCCAAAATGACACGGAACTCTGGCATCGAAGACTGGGACATGCTGGTGTAAATCAAATCCTGAAGCTTTATCTACAGGATCTGGTCATTGGTCTTCCACGGATCAATCTCGAAGGAGTCAAAATGTGTGAAGCATGTGTTCGAGGGAAACAGACCAGGACCTCCTTCAAACCGAAGAAGGTGGTAAGCACAACCAGGTCCCTGGAGTTGATTCACATGGATCTCTGTGGTCCCATGAGAACAGCCAGCTACGGTGACAAAAGGTACATGTATGTCTTAATTGATGATTTTTCAAAATTCACCTGGGTTGTTTTCTTGAAGGCAAAATCACAAGCGTTTGAAGAATTTGAGCCCTTCATCAAAAGAACAGAAGTAAGCTTGGGGCTGAAACTGAAAGCAATCAGATCTGATCACGGAACTGAGTTTCAAAACTCGGAGTTCCTAAACTTCTGTGAGCAAAATGGGATCTCTCACAACTTTTCAGCTCCTCGCACTCCTCAGCAAAATGGAGTGGTCGAGAGAAAGAACAGAACTCTGGAAGATATGGCTAGAACCATGATGATCGAAAGTGGAGTTCCTGAGTACTTCTGGACTGAAGCAATCTCCACAGCTACATACATCCTGAATCGAGCCATGACAAGGCCCCTGATCAACAAGACTTCCTATGAGCTCATCAAAGGGAGAAAACCAAACATCTCACACTTGAGAACATTTGGTTGCACATGCTTTGTTCACAACAACGGAAAAGACAATCTTGGCAAATTCGACCCCAGAAGCGACGAAGGGATCTTCCTGGGATACTCATCACAAAGCAAGGCTTACAGGGTCTACAATAAAAGAACCAAGAAGATAGAGGAAAGCATTCATGTCGTCTTCAATGAAAAGTCTGTAAAGATGGGAACCGAGTCCCAAGGGAAGGGAACTCTGTTCAAGCTAGTCAGACATGAAGACGATGATGATGACGAGGATGAGCCAAGGAAAAGGGATGAAGACTATCCAAGTACAAGCCATATCCCACAACCAGGGAACAACGACGAAGGTCTAACCCTCACTGATCAAACCTCCCTTGAGGCTCCCTCCTCAGAAGAACTACAAGAAACCTCCAACTCTCTCGAGGTCCCCTCTTCAGGGAACAACTCTGCTGTCCCCCAAGACAATACACTGCCAGAATCAAGTATTCAAGGGGAACAAAGAGGGAACCTGCCAGAAATCTCTGAAGAAACATCAAATGAAGAAGCTGAAGATGAGAGTTCCCATGACAAAGAAACACCAACTGAGGATAATACACATGCAAAGGAACTCACTCATGCAAGAACCTTTCAACAAAGGAAGGACCACCCCCTTGAGAACATCATCTCCCCTCTTGATAAAGGTGTTCTAACTCGCTCCTCTCTCAATAATTTTTGTGCTTTTAACGCGTTTGTTTCAATGGTGGAACCCAAAAATATCAAAGAAGCATTAAAGGACCTGGATTGGATTCAAGCCATGCAACAGGAACTCCACCAATTCGAGAGAAACAAAGTTTGGAAGCTAGTTCCTAGGCCCAAAAACAAGAACATCATAGGAACCCGATGGGTTTTTAGGAACAAGCTCGATGATACTGGAGCTGTAGCAAGGAACCAGGCTAGGTTAGTAGCACAAGGATACAGGCAAGAGGAAGGGATTGACTACGATGAGACCTTCGCACCAGTTGCCAGGATAGAGGCAATCAGACTTCTCATCGCCTATGCTGCTCACAAGGGTTTCAAACTTTATCAAATGGATGTGAAAACAGCCTTCCTAAACGGACATCTCAAGGAAGAAGTGTATGTGGCCCAACCTCCAGGATTCGAAGATGAGAAAATGCCCAACCATGTCTATTTCCTGGAAAGGGCCCTTTACGGACTCAAACAAGCTCCCCGAGCCTGGTATGACAGGTTTGCTCAATTCCTCTTGTCCCATGGATACCTTCGAGGTTCCATAGACAAGACTTTGTTTTTAAAGAAAGAGTCTAAAGACATTTTGATTGTGCAAGTATATGTTGATGACATTGTTTTTGGAGCAACTAACGAAACTCTTGTAGAAAAATTTAAGGACCTCATGAGCAGTGAGTTTGAAATGAGTCTCATTGGGGAACTCACGTTCTTCTTGGGACTTCAAATATCCCAAACAAAGGAGGGAACAAAGATCCATCAACAGAAATACATCAAGGAAATGCTCGTGAAGTATGGGATGGAACATTCAAAGCCCATTGACACTCCCATCTCACCAAATTCAAGGCTAAATGCAGATGAAACAGGTATCAGTGTGGACCAAAGGAACTATCGAGGTATGATCGGGTCCCTTCTCTACTTAACCGCTAGTAGACCTGATATCATGTTCTCCGTATGTCTTTGTGCTCGCTTTCAAGCTAACCCTAAGGAATCACACCTGAAAGAGGTGAAGAGAATTTTCAGGTATCTCAAAGGGAACAATAACTTGTGCCTTTGGTATCCAAGGAACAGTTCCCTTGAGCTCATTGCATACACAGATGCTGACTTTGCAGGGCACTTGGTTGACAGAAAGAGCACTTCAGGAATGGCCCAGTTCCTAGGATCCTGCTTAGTTTCGTGGGGATCTAAAAAGCAAAACTCAGTTGCACTCTCCACAGCTGAAGCT
This sequence comes from Fallopia convolvulus, assembly GCA_964016875.1. Lineage (NCBI taxonomy): Eukaryota > Viridiplantae > Streptophyta > Magnoliopsida > Caryophyllales > Polygonaceae > Fallopia > Fallopia convolvulus. The sequence goes on from OZ024721.1 coordinate 13,160,127, forward strand.
GAATATGTGGCTGCCGCATCATGCTGTTCCCAGGTTCTATGGCTTAAGTCACAACTCCAGGATTACGGTATGTCTTTTGGCCCAGTTCCCATACTCTGTGATAACACTAGTGCCATAAACATTTCCAAAAATCCTGTGCATCATTCTAGAACTAAGCATATTGATATAAGACATCACTTTCTACGTGACAATGTTGAGAATGGGAACATTTCGATGGAACACTGTAGAACTGAAGAGCAAATTGCGGATATTCTTACCAAAGCTTTAGACAGACGTCCCTACCAGCATTTTCGAATGCTTCTAGGGATGATAACTCTAAACTAAACAAGTCCCTGTTTATCTCTCTCCCAATGCCTGACTAGTTTATCTAAAATTGCATGATAAGGAACTTGGATTCATTGCTTTCACTATGCCATGATTACTAGTCTAGAGAAAAATGTGTACAAAGGAACTCTATTTCTTTTGGCCCAAAATGATCAACCAGAGTTCCCTTTATCCCTCATTACAAGCCACCATGACGGTTGATCATATGACCCACCTTAAGCTAGGGACCAGACAAATGCTTCTCATGAGCCAAAACATTTCCTTTATCGAGTTGCAAATCGTCTGGTTCCCTTTGAGTTCCCTAGCCCCACAAAAAGATGAGTGTGAAGTTCTCTCAACCACTTCACTCTCCCTGACCTTGAAAGGATCATGGGAACTGCTGCATCTACAAAGGGAACACTGACTAATCTTCAAAGAAAAACCGTCACTTGGGAAGCGGACTTTCGTGTCAGAAGCTCTGAAGCGTTACAGGCCAAGTATTCAAAATTTGAAAAGGACTTCCCAAGAGATTGTGACGCGTGTCCAGAAGCGTGCTTGAGAAGTTGAAACGGCGCCCCACGTTCATTGGGCAACGGTTATCGAGGTTATTCCACTTCCCCTTCTACCCTTCACCTCCTCTCTCCTTTAAAACCCCTCTTTGCCATTTTTAGGTCCTTTACTCCATCTTTCATCCCTGTCATTCGTCTTCCCCAAATCCCTTTCACTCTCTTTTCAAGAAACCTCCAAAACCTCCCAAATTCTTACAAAAATGGCCCCTCAACAAACATTCGCACAAATCAAAGAGTGGGTACTTGCCAATCCTCGCACTCTCTTCATCACTCAACTGAACGAGATCGAGCAAGAACAGGACCCAACCATGAAGGATGTCCTCATTCAAGGGCTATACAATCAAGTAAGCCCCTTCTTGCCCCCTCCTCCTCCTCAGGTTGATGAAACCGTCTCCTGGACCTCTTCCTCCTCCGAATCTCTTCCTCTTCCACCTCCAACCACCAACACCTCCTCCGGAGTTGTCATCATTGACAACTTCGGAGATGCTCGCCCCTCCATCAATGAAAAACCCCATAAATCAAAACATCGCCACTCATCCAAACATCGCCACTCATCAAAAGATCCCTCAAAATCCAAAAAATCCAAACACTCCCACGACCCCTCCAAATCCAAAAAGCGTAAACACTCTGAGGCCTCTGAATTCTCGGAGCCCAGAAAGAAGGCTTTCTTCCTCTTTGAGGACTACCTGAACTGCTCCAAGGAGAGTTCTTGTGCTCCCAAACCTCCCTACCTTTTTCCTTCCGACGATGGGAACTCCGAACCCCAGAGTCTACTTCCCTCTTCCTCCTCCATCCCTCCTCCTCAAATCAAGGGACCTCCTCCGCCACCTCCTCCAGTTCCCGCCACGATGGGAACTCCAACATCCCAACCTCCTTCACTTCCTCCCGTTCCCATCACTACGGGATCTCCAACTCCATCTTCACCTCACAAAACGCCTTCTTCTTCCTCCCCAAAACACATTTCCACCAAACCCATCTCCACTCAACTCACAACCCCTATTCCTTCTTCTCCTCTCCCCTCTTCCATCACGTCTCCCACCACCACCAAACTCCCCTCTCCCTCACCATCCAAAAGTACCGTCGCCCTCTCCTCAGACGACGACGATCTTCCTCTTTCTGTGGTCATCGGCAAAATGACCAAGGACCCTCCTCCGATCATCATGGGAACTTTGGAGGAGGAAGCCCAGCTCAAGGACATCGAGGAAGAACTCAACAGGGGTCCCTCTGAGCACACAGTCTCCCAAGGGACAAAGTCCCCAGAAAAGGTTGCTCCTCAAGAGCCAACAGAGACAAGGGACCTCGCACCAGATGGAGGTGCTGAGGCAACAACAAGTCATCCTGGATATGACGCGGAGGGCTCGGATTCGAGCTCCTCCGAGGAAGAAGGGACCTCCCATGATGAGGTCGAAGAAGAAGAAGAAGCTCCAGCTTCAAAGGAGCCAGCACGCATCCCTACACCTGGACACCAAATGGTGGTGTCCGCGAGTTCCCCACCACCTAGGGACCGCGTGCTCATGATCGAAGCGGCTGCACCCCCTCAGCAGAAAGGACCTCGCACGGTCTCTAGGGGGAACAAATCCAAAAGCAAGTCCAAAAAGGGGAAGGGGACCACCAAGCATCATGTCAGTGAGCGCCGAAAGCTTCTCCATCACCTCATAGTTTCCCAAGAGGCGCTGACTGAAAATGGTCTGGAGGAACTATGGGAACTGATCAAGGCCCAGGGCTGGGAGAGACTCTGCCAAGAAACTGTGAGCGTAGATCCCTCACAAGTGCGTCAATTCTACAACAACTTCACTATCACCAACGACGGCACTCAGGGAACTCTCTCCCACGAAGGCGACGAGTTCATTTTTACAACGTCTACGATCCGCCTTCAACTCCAGGTCCCTGGTCAAGGGCTTAGCGAGTTGCTCAGCAAGCTCTGGGGCGACTTCAACAGCGCCGAGGTGTACAACACAATTTTTGAGGGTCGGGTTCCCTCTAAGGTCCACTCGACGCATCATCTGTCCTTGGTTGCCAAGCTCGCTCACCAATTCATTATCAACGTGGTGGTCCCCCGCCAAGAAAAGCGTCTGGTCGTCAACATCCCCGATGCCATCATCCTCTACCACTTCCTCCTCAAGAAGCCCATAAATCTTCCCCGAATTATCCTTGGGCACATGGAAAAGTGCATGGCCTCCAAGTCCCATTCCCTCCCCTACTCCGGGCTGATCAAGAAGCTCCTACAAAAAGAGGGTCTCTACGATGCCTCTAAAGAATAAATCGAGCTTGGAAGGGAACTGGACATTACAGTTGCCCAGAAGATGAGGCACTCGGAGCCTGTAGAGGAGGCGGCTCCCCTAGAGTCTGGTACACAAGAGGGGAACTCTCCAGTGTTGCTCCGCATCGCCAACACCCTCGATCAAATTGCTAGGGACCAGGCCGTATTGGCCAGAGGACAAGAAAAACTTACACAAGTCCTTACGCGCCTTTGTGACGCCTTGTTCCCTCAGAGCCCATGATCTCTCCCTTCTTGTTCCCTTAATCCAAAAAATGACCACAAAATTGTACTTGGGTTCCCATTGTACATATTCTCTTAAGTAATGAAATGGTCTTTATTTTGATTGTGTGTTCCATTCTTTCCTAATATTGCTTTGCTTGATTTTCGATGATGTCAAAAGGGGGAAAGATAAAAAATCTGAGATGAGTTCAAAGTTTAAGTCATCACAGACCACGCATAAGCTAAGGGGGAACAATTGCATAAAAAGCCTAATAGGAACTATGTCTCTCACCAGAAGTGGCTCCCTAAATCTAAATGTCTCACTAAGAGTGATTTCCCAAAATCATACTTAGGAACTCATCAGCATATCATTCATTGAAATATTTGCATTTTTTTGTGATGGGTTTGTCATCATCAAAAAGGGGGAAATTGTTGGGACGTTGTTGGGACCTCTGGTTCTAAGCAACGGATCAACGATTCACTCCTCTTTAAGTTTTGATAATGACAAACACCATAGGGAACTAATGTGGTTTGTTCAAGTATTTCTAAGGAACACAGGTACAGCAAAGAACCCCTATGAATGACAAAGCCACTGCTAGCCACAATGAAGAGTTTCCATCAAGGGAACTCTGAAGAGGAAAGTTCCCATGAAGTGGGAACTCCCAGAAACAAACAAGAAGACAAGCTTACAACGATGAAGAGTTTCCATCAAGGGAACTCTAAAGAAGTCAGTTCCCATGAAATGGGAACTCACATGTGAAGACAACGACCGTTCAGCGCAGATCGCGGGATCCTGTCTCAGACAGCCAGAGGGAACAGTCTGAGGATCAGACTGTCACGCTTCATCCAACGGTCCGATTGATTCAAGAAGTTGACCTAGTTCAAACCAAAGTCACATGTGAAGAAAGTACAACTTGGGCATCAAGCAAAGGGCATTTTGGACACAAACGAAAGATGCTACTGCCCAAGACAAATGGACTATAAAGCCAAATGAATAGTACTCGGTCTGAGTACTTCTCCCAGAACTTACAAAACACCCACATCTGAGAAAAGAAAGAAAAGGAAGAGAAGTCCCCGCCGGTGAGTGTGTGATCTCGACGACGGTGAAGCTGAAGTTCCCTGGAGCAAGGGAACTGAGAAGTCAGCGTAAGATTTGAGTTACTTGTGTTTTGCTGTTGTGAGCTTAGGAACTCAGTTGAGAGGATTTACTAGTGTTGCTAGAGTTAGGAAGAACTTGTAGGAACAGAGAAGTGTAAATCCGGCTGTGTAACTAAGGAACAAAGCAATCAATATAAGTAAGTCATTCAAAATCCTCCAAGCGGAGGTAGAGGTTTACCCATACAACTAGTTGGTTGTAGTGGGGTTCCTCTATAAAGGAACTGTCCCCTTAACTGTTTTTATTACTTGCGATTATTTACTTCCGCTGCCTTGGGAACAGCTTAATTGCCAGTTCCCAAGCTCACTGCTAACCGATTACGATCCAACAATCTCTGTTATACTCACAACAAACTTTTGTTCTGTGTTCTAGGATTCCTCGGAGACCAAATAATTCCCCTTCTATTATCACTTTGCTTCTTCTAATCACCTGACATGAGAGATCCTGATTGTGTAACTTACTCAAGAAGCTCATGTATTACATGTATGAGAACTACATTTATTCTGACTAAGAAAGGTAGGGTAGGGTTAATGATTTATTTCGTTCACAACAGGAAAAAAACATCCCCTATAATTACAATGTCTAGCGAGTTTTGCTAATCAACTTTTGGGTTGGTGATTCATGGGAGGTCATTCATTTGTTTCTAATTTTGAAGAACCATGATGCCATGATATGATTTTCATTTGTTTGAAGATTTCTAACAAATGTGGAAAGGAAACTGCCTCTCTAATTTAGGGGGAGAGAGAGCCGATTTCACAAAATCGCAATTGAGCACTCCCGCCACCAAATTTATGCCGCCTCTTTAGTTTGTCTTCTTCTTCTCTCTGTCTTTCTCAGCCGTACTGCACTTCCACTGGTTTATTTGATTGGTTTCTCCTGGTTATATAGCTTATGGATTTCCATATGTGGTGGAGAGAGATAGGAGAACCGAAGGTAATGGGAGCTTTTGGAGAGAGATGATTGGTGGTGGACGACTTGGGAGCAGGTGAAGACGAGGGGGTCGAGTTTGTAGTGGAGATGACTATCAGGTATTATTATTTCTCTCATTCAGACTTCTGAATGCTATTTGTTGTATATTATTGTTCGTTTACTTTTTTGTTTGCTTTTTGTTTATGGATTTTACTTCAACTTTGTTTATGATAATTTGTTTGTTTGTTTATTTTTTTAAGGTGTTAATAGGTTTCTTATTTTCCGATTACTTTTTTTTCTTCAATCTTGGATTGTCATATACTTGATTATTGATGATCCTCACATGAACAAATAACCATGTTATTGATCTTTTGGAAGTCTCCAAATAAGGTGTTGTATAGGATTTACCAGAACATAGAGAAGCCCCACATGAAACCTTCGAATGAGATGAACTTGGAACTTCCTGTAAGAATCTCTTAATACCCGTGGCAGCCACGGTCTTCTCAACAAAGATGAGGCATTTTACTTGAACATCTTTGCTGCAAAAAATAGAACTATGAATTAGTTGAAATTAGTTGCTAATCTCCAAGACAACATGTACGGAGTACTTATTAAATTCATCGCTTACCAAAGTGCCGAAAATGGATCGAAGTGGAATATTTAACTACCTTGTTAGAGAGAACACCGAAATTGCACTAGAATGACGATCAAATCGACTACGGAAATAAAACCCAAATTGATTGTGGGATTTGCTTTGACAAAAAACATGTATAATTAAACCCTAAACACGGAAAAAAAAAACGATGGTGAATAATAAAATTACAAGAAACAATAAAAACAACCTAAGATCGGACTGTGATCTTCATCAAAATTGCACTTGATGGAGTAGTTGATCGGTTAGAGGAAGAGAGGTTGGGGAAAAGAAAGAAAGATAAGGATTGATTTTAATGTGAATTAGGGAGAGAAGATAATAAATTGGAAAGAGAAAAGATTTTATATCCAAAATTATCTATAGTAGAATTAATCTAGTGTTATATAGTTCATATCTTATTTTGGCGATTTGTTTGCACACTCCTATTTTTGGGTTTCGCACTCAGCTATGGGCGGGTTCCAAACCAGCCCAAAAAAAGGTTTAAAATTATGGGCGGGTTTTAAACCCGCACAACAAAAATAGCACAAAACATGGGAGGATTTCAAACCCGTACAAAAAAACAGTATATTTATGGACGGGTTTAGAATCCGCACAAAGTGGAGTGCGCATCCGAAAAAACAGAGTGTGCAAAATCGACCCGCTTATTTTGCACCTTTGTTTTAGAAAATCTCATCCATTTAAAAATTATAATCTAATGGCCTAAAATAACACTCACTTTCTACCCTAAAAAGCTTTCTACTAGATCATTATACTATATATATATATATATATATATATATATATAGGTTTTGGTTCAAGTGATGACCACTCTTGTGGTAAGACCCATTGCTTAAAATGAGGATTAATCAAAACCATTAGATTTACACATTACTATGTATTGGATGGTCATGATTTTTTCAAAAAAAAAATATTTTTATCATTTTTTATTATTTTTTATTTTTTTAATTTTCAAATTTTATATTTTGTTCTTTGTTTAAAAAATCTTTAAAAATGCTAAATATGGCAGTTCAATTCTTATATACTACGAGTTCATTTTTATACACTAGAAGTTCAATTTTTTATGTTAGGAGTTCAATTCTCTATATTGTATGAGTTCAATTTTTATATTCTACGAGTTCATTTTCAATCGGCGATAAGTTCAATTTTTATGTGCTTTGAGTTCATTTTTCAAATAATTTGATTTTCACATAACTAAAAAAATATTTAAAAAAGAAATAATTTTGTAAAATATTTTTTTACCTTTTTAAAATGATTTTCTTATTTAAAAAAGCATTAAAAATGTTAAATATGACAGTTCAATTTTTTTATACTAAGAGTTCATTTTTATACGCTAGAAGTTCAATTTTTTATGTTAGGAGTTCAATTTTCTATATTTTATGAGTTCAATTTTTATATTCTACGAGTTCATTTTTTTTATCTATGATAAGTTCAATTTTTATTTTCTGTGAGTTCATTTTTCATATAATTCGATTTTGACATAACTAAAAAATAATTTATTTTTTTCAATTTTTTCATTTATTTTTTTCAATTTTTTTTCTTTTTTTAAAATTATGTTTTTTTTAAAAAAAGCTTTAAAAATGGTAAATATGACAGTTCAATTTTTATATACAATGAGTTCATTTTTACATGTTGGAAGTTCAATTTTGTATGTTAGAAGTTCAATTTTATATATTGTATGAGTTCAATTTTCATACTCCATGAGTTCATTTTTTATCTATAATAAGTTCAATTTTTATGTGCTTGAGTTCATTTTTTTTATAAAATTCGATTTTTACAAACCTAAAAAAAATAAAAAAAAATAAAAACATACAAAAAAAAATCTTGACCATTCAAGACATAGTAAAGGAGTAAATCCAATGGTTGAGATTAGTCCTCATTTTAAGCAATGAGTCTTACCACAAGGGTAGTCCTCATCGGAACCATGCCCTATATATATAAGAAATAGGAACCTATCATAGAAGGCATCCAAATCATTTATTTGACATGCTCTTCCAAGCAACAAAGCAGGCATCAATGACTTGGTTTGGGGAACAATTTAAACTCAAAGATATGTTTTGTCAATCTTACTAATTCCACCACATCAAGGGAAGTAAAACAAAAAAAAATGCGCCACAAGATAAGAAAATAACTATAGCAAACAGACAAAGGTCAACAGTTTATGTAACCAAAGATATCATATCATATCATATTATCTTAATTCTTAACCAGTATAGCGGAATTATTTCACATTTAGAGAAGAATATGAGAGAGCATCAAAGGTGAGAGATACCGATGAACTTTTGAGAAAAACTTTTGTGCATGACTTCTGATTTGAATAGTAGTCTTTGTTCCAATATGCTATGCAAAGTACCAAAAAAGAAACAGAAAACAGAAGAGAAGGGACAACTCTTCAAGCAAGATGAAAACTTTAACTGAGTAAAGTGCACAATTTGTCCGTTTTCCAGGTAAAGAATAGTACTGATTTGTTATATTCCCATCAAATGAAATATATCAAAAAAATGTTATATACTTTTTTCACTTGTTAATTCTGGAGGAACCCAAACAATAGAATTTATCCTATGTTCCAGTTCAGTTCTATGCTTACACATATATTATGATTCCCTACATAAAGAACCAAGCCATTTAGCTGAACAATGAATTCACTAATACAAATGGAAATTATAGCTCCATAATAAGGAAACACCTTCTATTCGTTGCCAAGCCCGTCCATAAAGCTTCAGTGCCTCCAGATTTTGATTATGCACCCCCTCGGTCCATCTCTCACGCTGCTTTGTAATTGTGTAAGGCTTCCTTGTCTACAATTTTCAACACACATTTTATGAGAATTTTTGCTCTATATAAAAAATCCTAAGGTCTAAATCTTCAAATATCATGATTAATAAATTAAAACCATCTTAAGAGCCAAGTCTTCTTCAGAAGAATTAATATCCATTTACCAAAACAGCGGCAACCGCTACCGCTGCTTCAGTTCTTTGTCAACAAACAGATGCAAATTCCACCTCTATCGTTATCTTTCCAGACAGCATTTGTTGAAACCTGGTTAAGTAGATACTACCGGATAACAACACAGGTAACAACAACAAATTTGTGTTTGTTTCCTAACTGCAAACAACAAGCAATCATATAAGCTTCTAATCTGAGTTTATAGGATGAACTATGCCAAATAAGAAAAGTCCACGTTTTTCATTTAATTTCCCATTATGGTAAAAAAGACTTCTAATCTTTGTTTGTAGCCAAAACACCTCCATTCTCATCTCCTTCCACTACTCTTTACGTCGTTTTCTACCCATCTCCGACAACGTTCCTGCGACGCCTCCTCTAAGTGTACTTCCAATTTCAGGTTTGCCCTATTAAATTCAAACTTCTAACTTGTGCTCTGATATTTTTTTTTTTTGGCTTAATTGTTCTTCTAGCTATAGGTGAAATTGCAAGTTTTTTAGGATTTCATTTGCACTCTATTAAAATTGCTCTGATTTGAACTAGGAAAACACTAAGGCCCCGTTTGGTTGCAATTCATGGAAACGTAAACGGAATGGAAATGAATGTAGTCCATTTTAGTGTCATGATACATTGACAAAAAGAAATCAAGGGGGTTTGCTCACCTCAATCATTCCTCCACCAAGGGGCTTGCTCCACCTCAATCATTCCTCCACCAAGGGGGTGGGTAACAAAATGGTGGAGTCACTCCCTTCTATCCCACTTTTACAATGGACAAGTTGTTGGATGTTTTTTTATATAAATATATTATGACACTAAATATGGTCTAGATTCATTTCGTTTCCGTTTACGTGTACGTTTTCATATGTCACGACAAACCAAACGGGGCCTAAATCACTATCCAAAAGCACCAATCATACAACAAACACACTGAACAAATCATAAAGTGTGATTTCTAAATCCCCTCACACAAAATTTCTAACCTGAAATCTCTCCAATTCAGGTTGCATCTTTGCATCCTCAAGTGCGTGAGTAAATGACATTTCCTTTTCAAACTGCACGGATAGGAAGCAAATTTATTACATCATAAAGTTATTTATACTCCATAATTTACCGAATTTACAACAGATAGTTACATAATCTACCTGATCCCTATCCATTACAGAGCTTGATACGCATATGGACCCAACAAACGAACCAAGGGCTAGACCGGTGCGTCAGCGTCGGGCTCCAATCAGATTTTGGGATCAATATTAGTTATTTTATTATCTTATTTTAGGAATATTTTAAATTAATGTAATTTTTTTAACAGGAGTTCTACTCCCTTCTCAGGTTTTCTTTCCGGTTCTTTCCTGAGTCGCTTTTATTGAACCGGTAGGGCATAGCTTATATAAACCCTTGTAAGCTAAGTTGAGATTTTTATCCAAGAAATAAACTCTTCTGCCCTAATCCTCTGTCTTCTCCTCTCCCCTTTCGTCTTCCTCAGCCCCGGGCTAATTGCCCATTCACTTCCCGGTTTCTTGGTTCATAATTCTTGGTACGCTAGGGTATCTAGTGTATCAACTGGTGCTTTCTGCTCGAACTCGTTTCAATGGGTTCCAACGACGAAAGTTCGTCCGACTCCATGGCAGCGGTACTCGCTCGTATCGCCGACAGCCAATCGCAAATGCAGTCCGCGTTGGCGAGTATGATGGAAACCCTAGACACTACTCTTCGTCAACAAGAAGCAACTCGGATCCGTACCGATACCGTTTTCGACATCTTAAACGGTCAACCGACACCAGCCACCGGGGCGAACCTACAACCGCTAGGGCAACGACAACCAGACGCCCAAGCTGCGGCGCACCAGGCCGCTGCCCTCGATCCCGATCTACGGGCCGGGGATCGTGCCCTAGCCGCCGCTGCAGCCCCGCATCTTGCCGCGGGTGATGGGTTATTACCCGTACCCGGCGAGCGTGCCCTAGGAATACAGCGCCAGCCGTTCGTCGCTATGCCAGACGCAATCCAGGGCGCACTCCAGGCCGTCCCACAGGCCGCGAATGCCGGAGTCGAGATCCGTGCCCCGCCAGGGCACGCGAACATACCCCGGATCCGCATTTATGCTCCTCGATTCAACGGATCTGATCCTCAGGGATGGATTTTTAAAATTCAATCTTATTACGATTATTTCCAGACTACTGATCTTGATCGCTTAAATCTCGTAGGTCTTCTGATCGATCATCCAGCGTCGGATTGGTATCCTTATTACAGGCAAAATACTATGGGCGCAACCTGGCAACAGTTTCTTCGGGACGTTCGTCAGCGCTTTGATCCTCAGTACTACGAGGACTATGTCGGCCTCTTGTCTCGACTACAGCAGCGTACTACTGTGCTCGCCTATCAAACAGAATTCGAGGCTCTCTTAAATAAAGTTACAGGGCTAGCTGAATCCACTCTGATTTCTTTCTTTAAAGCCGGGCTCAAGCAACCTATCCAACGTGAGCTCAACCTTCGGAATCCGGTATCGCTGGCTCAGGCCTTCGCTCTTGCCCGCGAATTGTCGTCCTCGTTTGAGGATAATGTAGCGGCCCAGCAGTCCACGCGACGCTGGAGTTCGCAACCTTTTCGGACACCCACACTCACGGCTAGGCCGTCGGCTCCCAATCCAACGGCGGGTCCTACCCAGCCTACGCCACCCACTGCTCTCTCTAAATTACCAGTCCACAGGCTCACACAGGCGGAGCGGGATGAGCGCTCAAAGAAAGGCCTCTGTTGGAATTGCGATGAGAAATTTGTAGCAGGCCATCGCTGTAAGCATAGGTTCCTGGCTCTCTTAGGGACTGACGACTCGGAGGATGAGAATGAGTCGATTGAACCAGCAGATGATACCGCAGTCTTATCCGGGGACATCTCCAGTGTATTGTCTTCGATGGAAGGGTTTGCCAGTCCGAAATCTCTCAAGCTTCTGGGCTTTATTCGAGACAGACCATTACAGGTGCTGATTGACGGGGGTAGCACCCACAATTTTATTCACCCATCCATCACGGCGGACTTGTGTTTGTCTCTGACGCAGATCACGCCCTTTCGGGTGTATGTCGGTAACGGTGAGTCCCTCGTATGCAATCACAAGGGCATTGATGTTCCTTTAGTATTGCAAGGACACGATTTTGCTGTTGATCTTTTCGTATTGCAGATTCATGGACCTCAGTTGGTACTCGGCGTGCAATGGCTGCAGACGTTGGGAAAAGTCACGCACGATTATGCTAATCTGACGATGGATTTCATGCTCGGGGGACGCAAAATATCCCTCAGTGGCGATCGACAGGCGCCTAAATTGATTTCCATGCACACCCTACAGACGTTGTATGCCGTTGAGTCTGTGGCTGCGTGTTTTGAGCTCGTGGCGCTTCCAATGAATCCTCCAGCACCGACTCCCGACCTTAACCCGGTCGAATTTTCCGGGGACATTCCTGCTGATATTTTATCTGTCCTCCGGACGCATGATTCGGTGTTCAGTATGCCGTCTGGCCTTCCGCCGAACCGACCCTGGAATCATCGGATTCATCTCCACGCCGGCTCTAAGCCGGTGAATGTGCGACCTTATCGCTATCCGTACTTTCAGAAATCCGAGATCGAGAGACAGGTGCGTGATATGCTTGAGCAGGATTCAGCCTAGTACTAGTCCATTCTCATCTCCTGCCCTGCTTGTTAAGAAGAAAGATGGCTCGTTTCGTTTTTGCATCGACTATCGGGCTTTGAACGCAGTCACTGTCACTGATAAGTTTCCGATTCCCACGGCCGACGAATTGTTTGATGAGTTGGGAAAAGCTGTGTATTTTACCAAGCTCGACTTGCGTTCCGGATATCATCAAATCCGAATGCATGCCGATGACATCTATAAGACAGCCTTCCGGACACATGATGGTCACTTTGAATTCTTGGTAATGCCGTTCGGGTTGAATAATGCCCCGTCGACGTTTCAGGCTGCTATGAATTCCATCTTTGCGGCGTTTCTGCGTGAGTTTGTTATCGTCTTTTTTGACGACATTCTGGTTTATAGCCCTTCTTTGGAGCTCCATAGCAGGCACCTTGACACGGTCTTACAGATTCTTCAGTCTAATCACTTTTATGTCAAAAGCTCCAAGTGCTCTTTTGGAACCACATCGGTTGACTACCTTGGGCATATCGTGTCCACGGGTCGATTATTGGCCGACCCGTCGAAGCTTGCGGCCATGGCCGAATGGCCGACCCCGAAGACCGTCCGCCAGCTCCGTGGATTTCTTGGGCTTACCGGATATTATCGCAAGTTTATTCGGAATTACGCTACTTTAGCGGCACCCCTGACGGACTTGCTCAAGAAAGATAAGTTTGCCTGGACCCCTATTGCTGATGATGCTTTCTTATTTCTACGGAAACTTATGCTTTCTCCACCTGTGTTACAGTTACCTGATTTCTCCCGCGAATTTGTGCTCGAGACCGATGCGTCGGATCACGGGATCGGGGCGGTGTTACTCCAGGACGAGCACCCAATTGCGTTCTTCAGTAAGACATTAGGGGTACGCCGCCGAGGCTCATCTGCGTACCACAGGGAATTATTCGCCATTGTTTCCGCTGTGCAGAAATGGCGACAGTATTTGTTGGGTCGTGAATTTGTCATAAGGACTGATCAGAAAAGTCTCAAGGAGCTCTTACACCAGGTTATTCAGACTCCAGACCAGCAGTTCTTTATCCGTAAACTGATGGGGTATAAGTTCCGCATTGAGTACAAGACGGGTGCGAGCAACAGAGTGGCGGATGCCTTGTCCCGTTGCATGATTCCGGACGAGGCCGAGCTCCGCCGATTCTATTCTTTTTCGCAACCGCTACCGGATCTTCTGCCAAAGGTGGCCGCCGAAAACACGTCCTTACCCGATCTGCTTGAATTACACGAGGCCGCAGCTGCTGGGACTCTTCCGGCACCGTATCAGGTGCATAGCGGGCTCTTATATTACGGTCATCGGCTTGTTTTAGGCCAGTCTTCTGCTTTGAAATCAGTGGTGCTTACAGAATTTCATTCTTCCCCGAGTGCGGGACATCCGGGTATTGATCGGACATTTCGCAGGGTTGCTGAGATCTTCTATTGGCGTGGCATGCGTCGTGATGTTAAAAGTTTTGTGGATTCAGGTCTCGTATGCCAGTCTACCAAGTATAGTACGAAGAAGCCTGCCGGATTACTACAACCCCTACCTATTCCCGAGCAGGTCTGGGACGAGATCTCTATGGATTTCATTACAGGTCTACCGCCATCGCGGGGCTTCACTGCTATCTTTGTGTTCGTGGACCGTCTTTCGAAATACGCTCACTTCGGACCACTAGGGGCGTCCTTCGATGCGCCTCAAGTGGCAGCTCTGTTTGTTGATATGGTCGTCAAACACCATGGTATCCCGTCCAAGATCCTTTCGGATCGCGACCCTATTTTTACTAGCTCTTTTTGGACGGAACTTCATCGTTTGAGTGGTACGACGCTACACCACAGCACGGCGTACCACCCTCAAACTGACGGCCAGACCGAGGTCCGTAACCGAGGCCTCGAGCAGTACCTTCGCGCCGTTACTCAGGGGAGGCCGAAGAGGTGGTCCGATTATTTGCCTTGGGCGGAGCTCGCTCTTAATTGTACTTTTCATGAGGGTCTGCGCATGACACCATTTCAGGCTCTGTATGGCCGCACGCCGCCACCGCTAGTGCGTTGCATGGTTCCGACTTCTGGTTCGTCTACCACCATTACAGTTTTGCGTGAACTCCAGGAGGTACTTTCTTTGATTCAACAGAATTTGCGTAAGATGCAACAACGGATGACTGCGCAGGCCAACGCCCATCGCAGGGACTTGGAGTTTACCGTCGGTGACCTTGTCTTGCTCAAGCTCCAGCCTTACCGACAACACTCTGTAGCTCGACCCCTTTCTTACAAACTGAGCCGTCGTTTTTATGGTCCGTTTGCAGTCACGGAGCGTGTGGGTCGGGTAGCCTACCGGCTCGATCTTCCGGCTAATGCCAAGATCCACAATGTATTCCACGTCTCCTTGTTACGGCCTTTCATTGCATCTAGTAATCAGCCGGTGTTACCAGCTTTTCCGTCGGACTTTCTCCATGATCGCCCTATTTCCTTACCGGTTCGCGCAATTGCAGAACGACGGGTTTTGGTGGATGGACAGCCACGGCTTGAGTGGAAGGTAGTGTGGGATGACGGTTCGGTTGAGGATGCTACATGGGAACCGGTCGAGCAACTGCAGACAGCTTACCCCGATTTGCGGCTTGAGGACAAGCCGAATCTCACCGGGGGGTGATTGATACGCATATGGACCCAACAAACGAACCAAGGGCTAGACCGGTGCGTCAGCGTCGGGCTCCAATCAGATTTCGGGATCAATATTAGTTATTTTATTATCTTATTTTAGGAATATTTTAAATTAATGTAATTTTTTTAACAGGAGTTCTACTCCCTTCTCAGGTTTTCTTTCCGGTTCTTTCCTGAGTCGCTTTTATTGAACCGGTAGGGCATAGCTTATATAAACCCTTGTAAGCTAAGTTGAGATTTTTATCCAAGAAATAAACTCTTCTGCCCTAATCCTCTGTCTTCTCCTCTCCCCTTTCATCTTCCTCAGCCCCGGGCTAATTGCCCATTCACTTCCCGGTTTCTTGGTTCATAATTCTTGGTACGCTAGGGTATCTAGTGTATCAGAGCTCTTAATGAACTCAATCTGATCCTCACATGGGATGAAACTAACAGTAATTCCCGAAGCCCAACCTTTGTAGATTTGTCGGGAAAGAAATCATGCGGCTTCACGATACGGGTCAAGGTTTAGGAAATCCTTCTTGCGGCCCAAAACAAAAAAGGGTTCAGATCGTAGATTCAAATCGAAACCTAGAATTTTGACACTCATAAATAAGAAACACTACCTCAGAATTAGGGGGATGGAGAGGGTCGAAGTTCTTAGGAGAGGTCGAGCACGGCACGGTATCGAGGCGACGCGGCTCGGGCCGACTAACATACTAATGGCCCACGTTGTTTCGACCTTTGCTACGGCGGGGGAATCTACATCGTCGGGTTGGGTTCTCAATTCGTACAACACCGACAGGAAGTCAGCAAGGCCAGAGGAGACGACAACACGAGCGCTATCGCGGCGGCGATCGGCGAATTCGAGCGACCCATTGGGCATCGATATGCGGTGCCAACGGTGAGCTGAACGAAAACAAGAGAGAAGTCGGGCCAGATCCCGGGTAGGAAGAAGAAGAGGAAGGAGGAAGACACAACCACAAGGACTCCTTAGAGGCGACAAGAATGGAGATGGCTCCGGGAAACGCGGTCGACGACGACAAGTTAGGCAGCAACCGAGCTCCCTTCAGTTGGGTGAGGCGCTTCTCAGTACAAGTGATCGGGAAGGTCAAGATCTGAGTGTTTATCTAGCTTGTTTAGCAATTGAAAATTGATGAAAAAAAAAGATGGGAAAATATGAGAAAGGAAATGATAAGAAAATAAAAGGTGAGAATGTAGGGGAATTTAACGATTTTTTTGTTTGGCTAGAGGTAGAGGTGCGTTTTGATGAGAAAATGTAGGCAAAATTTTATTTTATTTTTTCTTATTTGAAACATGTATCTCAAGTTTTCCATCAAATTCCACCAATTTGGTGGGATTCAATTTCCCATCATTTCACTCCAAATTTTCTAATGAAATCTCATCAATTTACACATAAAATTACAACCAAACAATAGAAAAATGATTCCCACCATTTCCCTCCCTAAAATTCCCATCAAATCCCACCATCCAAACATACCCAAAGAAGAAGATAATAAGAATAGAAAAGGACTTGATTTTGGGCCGGCCCTTTTAGCCCTTTTGGGTTATTACAATTTACTTTCTAATGGAATCAATTGTTGACTTGCAAGTATTCTTTGAAATTAGTTATGCTTTTATTCTTCTGGTTAATTTAAGTGCTCATTTCTTACCTTTTCTTTTCTATTGGTACCCCTTTCATCAATTTTTCTTACTCAAAATGTAGTCTGACTGTTGTAATTAAAACCTGGGATGGACATTTAACCTATATTTAGTGGAAATGGTTATATATTCAATATAGTTTTCTACATTTAAAGATCATCGAGTATATTATCTTTTTTTTTGGTTGAAAATCGAGTATATTATCTAAAGTAGACAAGTAGTGTACATCAATGATTTCTGTTGTGTGAAATTGTATATATTACTTAAGTCTCACTTTTACATACTCGCGACGGGAGTGTAGACAAGTAGTGTACACCAACCCATCCCTTATTCTGTGGTGTGGCTGGAAAAGGCGGCATGAGCGACGGGAGTCTGTAGGCGGAGCGAGGATGGTGGCTCGGCGTCACGTGGTGATGGTGGAGGAAGAGAGGTGAAGACGTTAGACGGGTAGGCGGAAGAAATATTTTAGAGATCAAGAACGACGGTAGAAGCACAGATGAAGTGAAAGCGGTGAAGAACGGGTTCTTTTCCCGAGTCCGTCGTTCCGTCTTGATTCTCTCATATTCCTATGTAGGGTTGTTTATCAGATGAATGAATTTTCCTCAAAATTAAAAACAAAAAAACGGTTAATGAACTTGGGCCTGTTTACACACAAGCCCGCTAGATAAAAAAAAAAGAAAAAAAAGTTTGTGATCGGCCCATTAGAATGTAATAATGATCTAAAGCTTAATACTCAAAATGCATTTTAGGAAGTGTTATAAAAAAAAATTAGTATATAGGGTAATTATTTTGTAAATTGGACTATTTTATGTCTCACACACACACACACACACACACACACATATATATATATGAACCAAAGTATATATATAATTAGAACAATCAATTTACCAATTTTGCTTAATTTTTCAAGCCTCCTAATTAATAAGCTATCCCATTATTTAACTATGTTCACATTTAATCTCTTGTAGAACTTGAAATTTGCAATCCGTCAGAAGCTGGTACACTCCCAAAATTCAGTAAACCATTTCCGAATCACAATGAAGCAATAAATTGATCTCATAACAACGAAAGAAAGGGAAATTCAGATTCCATCACCAATCTAGGGCAAAAAAAAGAGATGAGATCGAAAACATACTGAATCTATCGGCGACATGTTAGTTAAAGGTGTGGCTATCGTAGTTGTAGGTGAACTTGTTGTTGGAGCCGGAATCTTCTAGAGACACTACGATGCTATCATGGTGAAATTGCCGGTGATTTCGATGTACTCGGCGAGTACCACCGTTCCTCTCGATACGAAATTGTAGATCATGTTCTGCTGACCCATCTCCTAGCTAGATCGGCTGAGATCTCGAGTGAGAAATTGGAGGATTCAAGAGAATTTGGAAGTAGGGTGAATGGAGAAGCGTAAGAGATAGAATCGACATTGGCTTCGTCGCGAGACTCAGACCCCGGAGATTGAGATTTCAAATTGAAAGGCCCGGGGCGAGCCACGACTAGCGAAGGGGGCTGAGTCGCCGGCGGTGGGGTCGAACAGTCAATGTTGGCAGAAGAAACGGAAGGATATTGCAAAGAATGGAGATGGAGACGACAGACTGTGGGAGAATCGAGCAGTGAAGGGGTTTAGGGCTTCATTCTCTAGGGTTGAAGATGAAAAGAAAAAGATCGAGCGTGTATCAAGTTGCATTCTAATCTGCCTTTTAGAAGATCGAAATACAGATCTGAATTCTGATAGTTGGGCTCTTTAAGTTGACCCGAAATATCTGTCTGGCTCAAATCAATCCTCTTATCAAAAACGGTTTTGGACTGACATGTGGCTAGGCAACTCCCCGTTGGAGGACTCAGCTATTAGGGAAATCAGTGGGGAAGACAAAAACCTCACCGTGCATGACATGTGGAGTCTAGGGGAAGGATGGAAATGGAGACACATGGGGAGCGATCTACCAAGTGCCTGGATCCTAAGATTGGCGACGATAGGGGTAGCTGAAGAAGGTGGCCTGAAGACTGCCTTTGTTGGGCCCCCTCCTCGAGTCCTCGACCGGAGACTTTACTGTTAAATCAGCCTATGAGCTAACAATTTCACTCAAGATACCGAGTACTAACTCGTCTTGGGACTGGATGTACAAGAAGATATGGAAAGCTAGAACCATGGAGAGGGTGAAATGCTTCGTTTGGCTGGTGCTGAAGGGACGCATCCTCACTAATATGGAGAGGCACCGTCGACACCTCTCTTCCAACCCCATGTGTGACCTCTACAGGGACATAGAAGAGTCATTGATCCACATATTCAGGGACTGTGAGGTAGCAGCGAAGGTTTGGAGAGGCCTGATTAGGGTGGAAGACATGGCTGATTTCTTTGAGGACAACCCTCAAACCTGGCTGACAAAGAACCTCCAAGGGGGCTACAGGCTGAATGGGGCAGTCCAAAACCAGGAATTTTTTATGCTTACAACATGGTGGCTATGGAAATGGTGAAATGGTCGAGTATTTGAAAATAGAGCCGAGCAACCGAACTGCCACACATTCCTGCAGCAACAAGCAGGGGAAATTAAGCGGGTTTGGGAGCAGAGAAATGCCGGCAGAGGTGATAGGGGCAAGGCAAGAGCACATGATTGCTTGGACAAGACCGAGTCAGGGGTGGCATAAGCTCAACACAGATGGCTCCGTCACGGGTGACCTCAGGAGGGCTACCGCCGGGGGCGTGCTCCGAGACAAGGATGGGTGTTGGATGGTGGGATCTGTCATGAATCTGGGAGTTTGTTCAGTTCCAGCAGCCAAACTTTGAGGAATTGTAATACTCGATCGGTTCGCTTATCCCTTTTTGATTGGGACATGAATTTCTTAAATTGTAAGTAATCAAGATTTCTTGATCCGCAAGCAAACTTGGTTATCTGAATTTTCATAATAAAATAAATAGCAATGATATTATTTGGCCGTGCAAATATATCATTAGCATGCATAATTCTATCTTGTGAAAAATAATAATTAATCCTTTATTAATCAAATAGTGGATACGATTAGTTACTAAACCTAATTCTATCCTAGTGGTAACACCGCCTATATATTTCTAATAAGACCTCACCGCCTACGAGACCCTCAGCCGTCTTCTTCCACCATCTTCATCGTCTTCGTTCCGTTTCTTTCACTACCGCCACGTCCACGCTAAGCCAGACTTGTCCCGTGACTCGTTCGTCGGTGATCTCGCATCGGATTATCACACCGAACGCCGGCCCTTTTCCGACGTTGTTAAAAACCGACCTTTCTCTCTAAAATCCCTCACCAGACGCTACAAGCCGGATCGACCCTCGTCTCTATCTCTTTCTTTGCGACATCGACGCCACGGTGCTTGAAAGTGTCCTTCCTGTCATTTTACAAGTGTGCCTTTGCCTCCGATCAAAGCTCCGACGACGGTAAGTCGCCACACCGCCTTTTAGATTTCAAATTTCAAGAAACTTATATGGTCGAGGTGAGCCCGATCGAGTTTGTTGAGGCCTGGGTTGATTTTCTATATGGGTGTTCAATCGCGCCGGGTACTTGTCTCATTCTGGTGGCTTCAATTTCATGTCGGTTGTACACACACTTAGTTTAATTACCCATGAAGTAATTTAGTAATATGTGTATTTAGATTATTTGGCTTCGATCAAGTTCAATTGAGAATGGGTGTTTGACTGGCTTAAAGTCGTTGATGCCAAATCAAAAATAATTCTCTAGTTACTCAACTAGTATAGTCGGTAAGTCGGGGTCGAACCCAAGAGACACTTGTAATTCTAAGCAATATTATTATCAACTATAAAGTAATAAAACGGGGATTTTGGAATTGTAAACTACAACTAGGGAAAATTAAACAAAGCAAAGCAATAAATCAAACAGGGAAAAGATCGGATTTTTATCAATTAGGGAAAACAATCCTATTCAAGTATCCACTTTTCTTCCTCAAGTAATTGATCATAGATTCAAACAAGTTATTCCTTTCGTTATTCCTATCCTGATCAGAAATATAACATGGCAACGAGACATGCAAAATTAATATCCAAACAACTCATGAAAGGATCATAAATAATAGGGATATTAGCAATGAGAACAAGGATAAACAGGATACATGCAATTGAATTCCAACGAGTCAAACAATTAACATGCATTCAAATCTCTTTCTCAATTGTTTTAGTCCAACGAGTCCTAAATCAATTGAGTTGCTACAAAGATTAGGCTTTGCTACGAGAAAACCCAAATCTAGCAATAGATAATATTAATTCAAACAAGTTGGCCAGACAAGCAGAAATCAACACAATCAATAATAATTACGCACAAGAGAATTGAAATAACCTGTAGAAATAAACATGTAAAGTAGAATCTCACAACAACTTGAGTCTGAAAAGCTTCAACTTGAATAAGATTAAAGGAGTTGAGTCTGAAAAGCTTCAACTTGAATAAGATTAAAGGAGTTTAGTTCTCCATAGAAGAGAGAACTAGGCTGCAAGTTCTGTCAAACAAAGTCTGACAACTAGGCTTAAAAAGCCAACTAAAACACGAAAGGAAAGATTTAATAAAAAGGCAATAAAGATAGGCGGAAGATCTCCTCGCGTGTATAATAGTAGGGCAGCGACCGCCATAACCGCGATCGCGGTAGAGGTTGGCCGCGATCGCGGTTCTTGACCTGACAGCATTTTGGGGGTACTTTCGGATGCTGTTTTGACCCACTTAGAGTTGGAATTTGAACTCGAAGTAAAAATATGAATTGTAGCTCTTCCAGTTAGCTTTCCAATGATACCAAATTCAGCTTAAACCGATCACTGTAGCTCCTGAAATAAGCGTTACAAGAAAGTGGTGTCGAAACAACAACTTCAATGGATGACCTGGATTTAAGCATTCTTTTCCACAACCTCTTGGGTCTTAATGATCATCAGAAATGGCTTGAATATCCTTGGAAAAGACACTTGAATACTTCCAATCTTGTATCCTTCAACTTAAGCAATCCTTACTCCTTAAAATGACCTAAAAACACGAAAACACAAGAGTAGACACCGAAATGCAAAAACTACTAATACTAAGCAAAATGCATGCAAATACCTAAGATTTAAACATAAAAATGCCCTAAAACTAATGTCTAAATGCATACTATCAGTGTTGATGTGGGGGTAATCGGCTAAATTGTGGAACCTTGTGTGATTAAGTGGAAAAGCTAGATTAACTAGTTATGCATGATAAATTGGATTCAAGTTCGTTTTTTTATGTGAGTGTTTGATCTATTTGGACATTAGCTGGGTTTTCGTGTGAATATCGTTAGATTAGTTAGTGATTAGGTTAAGATGGGTTAGCCGGGTAATATATATTTTTATAAATGAGTTTGTATGCGTACATGTGTATCTTTGGAACTAGATTGAATTGGAATTCATGTTTCGGTTTAGCTGTATGTGTTTCAAGTGAATGATGATAAGAAAGAGGTAATGATATAAATTAGGAATTATTAAATTAATTGATTAGAGTAGTGTGTGTAAAATAAGGGAAGTTTGGGACCTTTTTTTTTTTAGCATTAAATTTGGTTTTCGGTTGATTTATTGTGATCACTATTACCTAGGAAATCATCAATACCAGGACTTTTGGCCTTCAATCTGTTTCTGTAGAAAATTCTTCGTTCAAGGTAAGTCATTCTGCGACTTGCTCAGTTTAATTCAGTTCTTGTTAGATTGGGTGCCATGTGTGTAGAATTAGTTTTGGGAATTAGTCGCTTTGATTTGTTTATTATTTTTTAACTAAAGATCTTTTATTTTGTTCTTATGAGATTTTTGAGTGTGTTGGCAATTGTGACTGTGTTTGAAGTTGTACATGCAATTGTGATTGTAATTGTTATGATGATTGTGTTTGGAATTGTGTTTTTTGTTTGAACGGGCGTTGATGGTAATGGTGATTGTGAACGGAAGTGATTGAATATGGGCAATGATTGCGATGGGCGTTGATTGTGATTGAATATGGGCGATGATTGTGATGGGCGTTGATCGTGATTGAATATGGGTGATGATTGTGATGGGCGTTGATTGTGATTGAATATGGGCGATGATGGTGATGTGGAGGTGGTGGTGGTGAACTTTGTCTGTTTGAAAATGTGTGTTTATATGTGTGTGACTTATTTTCATTAAGTTTAGCATTGACACCTGTTGATTTTTATGTGAACGTGTCTATTGGTTTTCTAGAAGTCGTTATTTGTTTTTAAAACGTTCTATATGCATCTCGTGCTTTCTAGCTTGAATTAGAATTGTAGCTGACCCTTCAGGGAATATTTTTACAGATGCAGGTACGTCTTAGGAATCGTGATATATCCTCTGCGTAGTGGTGAAGCGGATGTTGGCGCACGTGTCATTAGGTCGGATTCGGGATTGAGCGACTTTGGTTGTTCTTTAATGTTTAATTTTTATTTTTGATTAATTGGTTTAAGATGTGTTGTTGGGAGTTGGGATTGAGAATTTATTTTGTTTAAAGTTTAGTCGGGATGCTCATGTATAATTTAATACTTTTGGTTTATTAAAAGCAAAGTTGGATATTTTATTGTGTTTTCTCGTCGTGCCCGAGTTGCAAGATCCAAGTGAATTTGTTGTCAAGCTAACCTAAGTAGTACCTCGTAAGGTCTACACCCAAGTAGCGCCCTGTGTAAAGACGGGGTGTTACATACAAGGTACGGGAATACATACTAGTATAATTTAATATGAAAAGATATATAATATCCAAGAGTAGGGTTCTGGTGTTATTTGAGAAAATTTTAGGGGCGTTGGATTAGAAAAATGGACGGAAGAGATTAAAAGGACACACTTCAATAAAAAAAATCAAGTAAATTGGGGTTTCACTTTCAATGGCATGTAAGATAAATTTAATTAAAACATTTTCTCAAAAAAAATATCCTCCCTTATCTCCGCAAAACTTTCCCCCTTTCCCACAACTAAAGAGATAAGTTTAGGACGGAACAACCAACTCAGGGAGGACGAAATCTTCACCGTTGATATTTTCTCGGGTTCCCAAAGGGGCAAATTTGAAGGAATCGGGAGTTTGAAGGTGATTTAGTTAGGCTTAGGATTAATACTAGGGTGTTTATACAGATAATTAGACTAAGTTCTTTAATAAATTAGGATTGGAAACAAAGGAAATTAACCGACAAGGTAAATTTAATTAATTTCCACATCCGGTCAAGCGTACTAATATTATCATAAATCGTTAAATCCAACCCGAATTAACACGCGGGTCAAGATCTCTCGATTTCTTGTAATTCAAGAAACTCGTTTTCCCGATCTAAAAACGAAAATGGGTATTACATTAAACGCCTCATCTTCCAACATGATCACCATACCAACTCGTTCAATCCCAGTTATCTTAATTAATTTTATGCATCATAAATCATTAACTAGATGGACTAGAAATGTAAATTGTAATGGAAATATATATATGAAACTGAAATTTTGGAAGAGTACAGAATAAATATAAATACAAACCATAATATTTGATTTCTAAAAAACATATACTATTTACTTTTTGGAAATCAAGCTATACCATCAATTCAAAAGAATGTTTTCTTTCACAAGCAAATGTTTTATTAAACACTCCACGCGTTACTATACAGATCTCTAAAACCAAATCAATTCACATTCAAACTCAAGGTGGTAGCGGAGACGTTAAATATTATTCTTTGGGAAATAAGATAGAGAATAAGCAATATAGAGATATAGCCAGAGTTGAAGAGAAACACAATAACACATGAATAGTTTCATAACCAATTCAAAATACTAGAGAATTTTTCTTAGACTCTGGATATATATCTATTGTTCCTTATCCTCCATCTTTTTTTCCCAAAACCTTATTTTTAACGACTCTATTACCACCTCCTACTTCATTCACTCTCAAATTTCAAGAGCGTAGTAAGCCTTTTTACCTAGCAAAAGACTCTTATTAATTTAATTGTAAGAACCTCAAAGTGGTTATTTTGTTCAGTGTTCTACTATTTCCAAGTTTCGGGACGAAACTTTGTTTAAGGAGAGTAATATGTAATACCCGAAACGTTCTAGAACTAGACACAAAAATTTCCGTTCCAAGATTCCGACCTCTTATTTTTTTCCCATATCTCTTCTTTCCATTTAAACATTCTTTTGCAAATACGTTAACAAACCCGAGAGATGGCCCAAACGTTATGGACGTGCCTGCCTACCTAGTAAAGAGAAAATCAAAACCCCAATTTGCATTCTTGCCCTATTCTTTTCAAATGGCCGAGTGGGAGAAGCCAAAAAAAAAATATTATATCTTCCTTTTTCCTATCCTTCTGTTTTTTTATCTTTTAAAGATCTCTTCTTTTTATTCCTCCTGCGCCACACCATTCTCCTCGGGATTCAGATTTCCTTCGCCTTCTCCTCGCGGTGTTGTGTTATCGACAAGACCGCACTCTGCCTGTTTCTGACGTATAGTGGGTCCACGGAGGTCGCCGGCGAATCGCGAAGTTCCCCGTCGGCATTCTTGGTTGTTACTTCTAGTCGCCGGTGCATATCTCCCTCCAAATCTGTGGTACGTTGGTTCAATCAAGTTATCGTTCCTTCTCTATTTCGGTTGAGTCGAAGGCAAGGTCAAGTCTTGGTGAGTACTCTCACCGATTTGAGTCCGACCATGTCGAGGGAATCGCCGATCGGTACTCCGAGTTGAGTTCCTTCGTTGATTCGAGTTTAATCATAGTCGGGGAGTCGCGGTCACTGTTGGTCTAGTCGCGGTCACTGCTGAACGAAGGATTAGTGGTTAAGTAAGGTGTTTTGATTATTGAAGTTGAGTAATTAATCTAGTTAGGATGGGTTACACTGTTTTGGTAGTGGTGGTTTTCGGAAGTCCTTAAACGAGTTTATGGCTTTTGGAATAAGTTTAGGTGGCTAATGGTTGTATTAAGGAAGGAGTTGAAAATTAGTCAGAGAGGTCTTCTCACTGTGTTTATGAAGCTTAATTAATTATTTGTAGATGGGAAGCTTGAACTGTTTTATTCGGGTGTGTAGGTGTTTAAATAATTAGGGAAGTAGTGGTCTTGTTTAAAAGTAGCTTTAATCGGTTTGTTGGATTAGGTGTTTTGGTTGAACGTAGCTGCTGTTATACTTATATATATGAAGTGATCGATTAGAATACGTTTGTTGGGCTAGAATAAGCTAGTCAGTAATAACGGAACGGTTTGGACATGTTAATTATGTTTTTTAGTAGGTGTTATTTTGCTACAATTTCTAACTAGTAACAA
The DNA here is from genome assembly GCA_964016875.1 of Fallopia convolvulus. NCBI lineage: Eukaryota > Viridiplantae > Streptophyta > Magnoliopsida > Caryophyllales > Polygonaceae > Fallopia > Fallopia convolvulus. Next base: position 13,186,324 of record OZ024721.1, read on the forward strand.
TCGTTAATAAATATAGGTTCTAGTCGTACTAGTGTTCATTAATTGCACTAGTGATCGCCTTTGAGGTAAGTCGTTTTTGACTTGCTCGGTTCTTTTGCCTTGTTAGATTTTGTGCCGTTATTGTAGGATTAGTTTTGGGAACTAGTCCCGAATATCTTTTTGGAATTGAAATGTTTTGGACTTGCTTGTGCTGTTGTGTGCAAATTGGTTTTAAATGGGGTTTTATCGGAAATATGTTTTTGAACGCTTTCTCTGTGTTGGTACCGTTTTCGGCACGGCCATCGTAGCTGGCGGAGAGGAAGGGTTGCCTATGTATGGTCCGTGTGACTGAGAAATCGTGCCCCTTCAAAAGAAAATGCTATCTGTGTATTTTGGCAAGAGCTCCAGTGGAGGCTTGGCCGGGATTAGTAGAAAGAAAGGATGTGATCGAGGAGTGGGAGGGCCTGCCTCTGCACTGTGGATTGGAAGACGAGATGGAGAATGAGTTATGTTGCTTTAATTGCGCGATTGTGTCTATGTGCGTTTGGCTTATGTGTGACTAACCGTCTAATTTTGGTATTGGCCTTTAGAGTTATGATTGCGATTGTGGATCTGGTTGCTGACTATAGAAAACTGTTTTTAAACGTCTTATAATCTCCGCATATTATCTAGCTTGGTAGATTAGTAGCTGACCCTTCGGGGGTTATTTTTCTAGTTATAGGTACGTTACAGGAAACCGTGCAGGAGCCCTGGCCGGATGGTGGAGTGGATCGTTGACGCACGTGTCATTAGTTTGGGTTTTTCGGGTGTACTTCGGGAGAACTTATTATTATTATTAGTTCTGTTGCATTATATTTAATTGTAATTTTTAAGTGTTGTTTGGAATATTTTGAGAAAAATTTGAGGAAGGGTTACTTGGTAGTTTTGTTTATGCATTCAGGCATTCAAAAATGTTTTATATTCAGTTTTATAAATCTGAAAGTTGGATGTTTTACTTGTTTACTCATCGTGTCCGCGTTGTAAGATCCTAAAGTGTTGTTGTCAACTCACCTAAGTAGTACTTGGTAAGGTCTACTACCACATAGCGCCCTGTGGAAAGACAGGGTGTTACATTAATGGATTGATTGAATGTGTTTTTATACAAGAGGTCTAATAATTATACTTGAGCCTCAAGTTATCTTGTGCTCCAAGCATTCTAAATTATTGTCCTAAATAAAATTATATCTAAAAATATAATTTAATATGAAAAGATATATAATATCCTGGAGTAGGGTTTGGGTGTTATTTGAGAAAATTTTAGGGGCGTTGGATTAGAAAAAATGGACGGAAGAGATTAACACGACCCACTTCAGTAAAAAACTCAAGTAAATTGGGGTTTCATTTTCAATGGCACGAAAGTTAATTTTAATTAAAACATTATAATTGTCTCAAAAATATGCTCCCTTTTCTCCGCAACACTTTCCCCCCTTTCCCAAAACTATAGAGATAAGTTTAGGACGGAACGACCAACTCAGGGAGGAAGAATTCTTCACCGCCGACATTTTCTCGGGTTTCCAATGGGGCGAGTTTGAAGGAATCGGGAGTTTGAAGGTGATTTAGTTAGGCTTAGGGTTAATACTGTGCTTTTTATATAGATAATTAAACTAAGTTCTTTAATAAATTTGGATTGGAAACAAAGGAAATTCACCGACAAGGTAAAGTTAATTAATTTCCACTCCCGGTCAAGCGTACTAATATTATCATAAACCGTTAAATCCAACCCGAATTAACACGCGTGTCAAGATATCTCGATTGCTTGTAATTAAAGAAACTCATTTTCCCAATCTAAAAACGAAAATTGGTATTACATTAAATGCCTCATCTTCCAACATGATCACCACACCAACTCGTTCAATCCCAGTTATCTTAATTAATTTTATGCATCATAAATCATTAACTAGATGGACTAGAAATGTACATTGTAAGTAAATAATGGATATATATATATATATATGAAGCTGAAATTTTGGAAGAATACAAAATAAATGTAAATACAAACGATAATATTTGATTTCTAAAAATCATATACTATTTACTTTCTGGAAATCAAGCTATACCATCAATTCAAAAGAATGTTTTCTTTCACAAGCAAATGTTTTATTCATTAAACACTCCACGTGTTACTATACAGATCTCTAAAACCAAATCAATTCACATTCAAACTCAAGGTGGTAGCGGAGACGTTAAATATTATTCTTTGGGAAATAAGATAGAGAATAAGCAAAATAGAGATATAGCCAGAGTTGAAGAGAAACACAATAACATATGAGTAGTTTCATAACCAATTCAAAACACTAGTGAATTTTTCTTAGACTCTGGATATAAATATCTTCTTCCTTATCCTCCATCTTTTTTCTCCCAAAACCTTATTTTTAACAACTCTGTTGCCACCTCCTACTTCATTCACTCTCAAACTTCAAGAGCTCAGTAAGCCTTTTTACTTAGCGAAAGACTCTTATTAATTTCATGGATTGATTGAATGTGTTTTTATACAAGAGTCTAATAATTATACTTGAGCCTCAAGTTATCTTGTGCTCCAAGCATTCTAAATTATTGTCCTAAATAAAATTATATCTAAAAATATAATTTAATATGAAAAGATATATAATATCCTAGAGTAGGGTTAAGGGTGTTATTTGAGAAAATTTTAGGGGGCGTTGGATTAGAAAAAATGGACGGAAGAGATTAACAGGACCCACTTCAGTAAAAAAATCAAGTAAATTGAGGTTTCATTTTCAATGGCACAAAAGTTAATTTTAATTAAAACATTATATTTTCTAAAAAATATCCTCCCTTATCTCCGCAATACTTTCCCCCATTTCCCACAACTATAGAGATAAGTTTAGGACGGAACAACCAACTCAGGGAGGAAAAATTCTTCACCGCCGACATTTTCTCGGGTTCCCAATGGGGCGAGTTTGAAGGAATCAGGAGTTTGAAGGTTATTTAGTTAGGCTTAGGGTTAATACTAGAGTAGTTATATAGATAATTAAACTAAGTTCTTTAATAAATTTGCATTGGAAACAAAGGAAATTAACCGACAAGGTAAAGTTATTAATTTCCACTTCTGGTCAAGCGTACTAATATTATCATAAACCGTTAAATCAAACCCGAATTAACACACGGGTCAAGATATCTCGATTGCTTTTAATTAGAGAAACTCATTTTCCCAATTTAAAAACAAAAACGGGTATTACATTAAACGCCTCATCTTCAAACATGATCACCACACCAACTCGTTCAATCCCAGTTATCTTAATTAATTTCATGCCTCATAAATCATTAAAAAGATGGACTAGAAATGTACAATGTAAGTAAATAATGGAAATATATAGGGCATGGTTCAAGTGAGGACCACCCTTGTGGTAAGACACTTTACTTAAAATGAGGACTAATCTCAACCATTGGATTTACCCCTCTATTATGTATTCAATGGTCAAGATTTTTTCAAATTTTTTTTCATTTTTTCATTTTTTTCATTTTTTTTTTTTTAAATTTTTTAAATTTTTAAATTTTTTTTGTTATTTTTGTAGTTTTGCGAAAATCGAATTATTTTAAAAATGAACTCAAAGCACATAAAAATTGAACTTGTCATAGATAAAAAATGAACTTGTAGAATATAAAAATTGAACTCATACAATATTGAAAATTGAACTCCTAACATAAAAAAATTGAACATCTAGTGTATAAAAATGAACTCGTAGTATATAAAAATTGAATGTTCATATTTAACGTTTTTAAAGCCTTTTTCAATTTTTTCAAAAATTTTCATTTTTTTCATTTTTTCATTTTTTTAATTTTTTTAAATTTTTTTAAATTTTTTAATTTTTTTATGTTATTTTTTTTTAATTTTTTTTAATTTTTCTATTTTTTTAGTTTTTTGAAAATTGAATTATTTTAAAAATGAACTCAAAGCACATAAAAATTGAACTTATCATAGATAAAAAATGAACTCGTAGAATATAAAAATTGAACTCATACAATATTGAAAATTGAACACCTAACATAAAAAAATTGAACTTCTAGTGTATAAAAATGAACTCGTAGTATATAAAAATTGAACTGTCATATTTATCGTTTTTAAAAGTTTTTTTTCAAATTTTTTCATTTTTCATTTTTTTAATTATTTTTTTAATTCTTTAATTTTTTTTTGCTATTTTTTAGTTTTTCAAAAATCGAATTATTTTTAAAAATGAACTCAAAGCACATAAAAATTGAACTTATCATAGATAAAAAATGAACTCGTAGAATATAAAAATTGAACTCATACAATATTGAAAATTGAACTCCTAACATAAAAAAATTGAACTTCTAGTGTATAAAAATGAACTCGTAATATATAAAAATTGAAGTATCATATTTAATATTTTTAAAGCTTTTTTCAACAAAGAATATGATATAAGAAATACGAAAAAAATTCTGAAAAAAATAACAAAAATAAATAAAATAAATAAAAAAATAAAAAAATCTTGACCTTCCAATATATTGGTGTCGCCACCCCGATCCGCTCCTCCCCTGGCCTCCTCTGTGTACTCTACGTACAAATTTGTAAAGAAAGGTCTAAAATTCTATCCAATTTTATTAAATTATTTTAGTCCTTTTTATATAAATTAAATAGCCTCACAAAAATAATTGTAGATTTACAAAGTTAATTAAATTAAAATAATGGCCTTGGGATCTTGTTAGTTGAACAAGATAAAATCATATAAGTAAATAATATTATACTAGATAAAAGCTTTTATTTTGCATATCAATTTAATAATATTATAAATCTCAAGACATGGATATATTAAATAAAAACTTATGTAGAAAGTTTTTTATATAAATTATATTGTTTTAAAGTATGTAGCTTATTGATTATTAAAGAATACCTTACAAGAAGAATATAAAAGAAATGAAAAAGGATATTATAATATGAGATATCTCTAAGTATAGAGATATAATAATTTTAGACATGAGTTTAATTAAGTAAAAATAGTACATAAGTTAAAAATATTTTTATATAAATTACTATTGTTATAAATATGGAGCATGCTAGTTGGTTAAAAGATATTTTGCATAACAAGATAGAGGAGATAATATTATGATCTAAGTTATAGTTAAAAAAATTATATGCTCATGGTTATAAAATATTATTCTAAAGACATGATTCTATTATTATAAACTAAAGATTTATGGGGGAAATTATTTCAAGATAATAAGATTATTTTACCATTATATCATATATATGGAAAGCATATTATATAAATTTTGACTAGAAATACCTATTTTTGGAAAATACTAGAAAAGGACACCTATTAATATTTTTTAATCTCTACTAAATATTACATGTCTTTTGAGTAAGGTTATAATGAGAAGTTATTATAATAAGATCATGTAATAAAAAGATATTGTTTGTTAAAAAGACAATATTATAATAATGCTAAGAGTAAGAGATATTATATAACAAGGGCATTTTAGACTTTTCACATCCTAAGAAGAGTTTTATAAAAACAATATTTCATATAGTTATGAAAATTATATCTTAGTGATTTTATAAAGATATTTCCTTGCTTAGTATAATAATAGAATAATAAGTTAAGTTAAAAAGAAATATTTTAATAAATTAAATAAAGTTATGACTTGATCATCAAAGATTATAGTAAATAAAATAAAAAACTATGATTTTTTTTAAAGAATAAAAGGATATTAAAAATTTAATATAATAATAAGAAATATTATTATTTTATTCATCTCCACCTAAATTATTATTATAATAATTTAGAAATTATTTTCTTATAATAAGGATATAAGAGATTTCCAAAACTTTAAAAGAATTTAAAGAAAATTCTTATTAAAGCTCGTTCGAATATTCCGTGTCGATAGGTCGAGCCCACGTTCCGTTTTGAGAACAACACTTTCCGCTCTTTCGTTAATCCGCTATCGTACAAGCAAAGGCAAGTGGAATTTCTCCTTGTAGCCTTAATGAATTCGTTTCGTGAATTTTCTCGATGTTGGGAACAACTTGTTTGCTAATAATAAACGAACCTAGGGATATCAATTGCTAGAAATAATGACCCATTGTTATTATTATTCTGTTAGGTAAATATTCGATAGGACTATTATGCTAGTCTTGTTTGTGACCTTGATTGTTTATGATCTCTTTTCGAGATCGAGTTGGACGAAATAGTGAAGGGGTGCGGGCTTAACCCGACACCTCTATATAACCAACTAAAGTCGTATTGTCACCATGCCTAAATTACAACTTGTCGATCATGATCCATGTCCGCTCCTACGCCTCGGAGGGACGTAGGCACTCTAGCTAAGTGCCGGAACTTTTGTTCCTGTCAGTAGTTCGGGCCGGTACAAGGCCCCCCACGCTCTCAAAACACGTGAACATAAGTGAAAGTTTTTCATCACGATATAAGATAAGTGCCAAAGCACATTTAAAAGAAATCAAAATCAGACCGGTCTCAAATGATCGATCCGACTCTCGGTTCGCAAGGGCGCGAGAGGTTTTCAAAAAACTTGTATGAATTCATAACGTTCCCAACATACTTCCTACTCTAAGAAGAAGTCTACAATCTCGTAGTTCTTCTGTCGATTAACGAGTTATCTCCTCTCGAGACACACTCTTCTCCGTCCAGATAAGCCCCACAAAAAGACCTATACCCTAAAAACACATCCCGACAATATCGCTCTCGAATGTTACCATAATATCCTTGAGAATTTCCATTCTCACTTGCTTAGTCTCCTTAGACTAATTCCCCTACTTCTGCATTTTATCTGGTATTTCTCACCCTTCGCGACAAATGCCAGACTGTAGGAATGTACACCGAAGTGTTGAAGATGAAGTCTAGAAGGTTCGAGAAGCATTAGGCGAGAATCAAAGGTCAAGGCAAGACAACGTTGAAGGAAGGAAGGAATTCTCATAAGAGTGAGGCATTCCGAAGATGCCTCATTCGTCTTCATTCGTAATTGTAACACCCCGACTTTATATCGGGGCACTACTCGGTAGTAGACCACACATGGGTCCACATGAGCTAACCTGACAAAGAGTTCACGTGGATCTTACAACTCGGGCACGACGAGAAAATACAAAGAAAACATCCAACCTATATTTATAAAATCAATGTATGGAAAACATTCATGAATTCCCAATTAACATAAACTACAACACTACTTGTGAATACTTTATTGACCTCATACTATCCTTTCCTCAACAAAAGCAAACATTATACATAATATAAGAGATGAGTAACCACCATTTCATCCAACCAAACCCAATCCTAATGACACGGCCTCCAACGACTCGTACCATCATTTTGCCAAGGTTCCAACATGAGTCTCATGTTTTTACCTGAAACTAAAAAAAACAAGTCCCCGAAGGGTTAGCTAGAAATTCTAACATGCACCAAATGGTAAACACAATATGCAATGGCAAAATCAATTTATTAATAGAATAGTTCACATATAATATATTCACAACAACAAACAAACGCACAACAATACTTGTAATCATAAGGCGCACATAATAATATTTATAGCCATACAATGCATACTAATAATAACACATCATTTCACTTTATTATCACCTCAATCACTTTTCGTCTTAATAATAGTTCAATAACAACTCATCAACTCTCAATCAATATCATTTATCAAACAAGTGTGGCATCCTCCAGCCTTACGCGGGGTAGTGGACGGCGGCCTCCACCGTTTATCCGAACCACTCACACCCTCATCATTCACCTTCTTACCCCTGGTCAAGCCTCCTCGGGAGCACTTGCCAAAATATTTTATTATAATTTTGAAGGGGCCCTCCTTGACATACAACTAAGTTAGGGATGTCTCCTCCTTCCCGACTATCCCTAATCATAGCCATATCGGTCAGGTGCCAATGCTTAGAAATCTGAATAAAATACAGAATAGTATTCATCTATTATATTTTCCAAAATAACGAATTACTTTCAAATAGACATATAAAATATATAGGAATGAATCCCAAAATACAGCTCTACACATCATATCTACACATCTAGCGCACATCAAAACTGATAACTAAGTAAGTCTAAGCGACTTACCTCTTGACTGGGAATTCAAACTCTTGAATGGAACAAGGACTTGTCCAAATGATTTCCTAAACCATGATATAAGGTATTGTAAATAACATGAAGTTTGAGACTCAAAGAATACGATAAAGGTTTAAAACTCGAAATCTCTCTAACCCTTTGATAATTTAACCCGACAACTCACATGGACATAAACTTTGAACCCACAATCAACCTCTTACTCGAAGTTGCTACAAAACAACCCATCTAAACAGATTAAAACTAATAAGAACGTTCACCAAAACTCAACCCCTTTATTGAGTCTATAACTCACGCCTTTAAGCTTAGAACTACACTTTACCAATCCATTTTTCCACACCATCTTCCAACATCAAAATTCACCATAAATCTAGCCATAAAAACTTCCTTACTATACCCACAACTCACACCATCCAACGAGAAAGAACAACTCACCAAAGAGGAGGAAAAGGGCGCGCCTTGTCTTTCGATGGAAGGGGCGACCAACAACAAGCAAGAAGGTCGTGAAGGAGCATGGCAACGAGAGGAAGAGAGGGAGGCGAAAAAATGAAAGGGAAGACATGGCTTTATATAGGCGAAATGGAAGAAGACAAATTCAATTCAGCTTGCATAAGAGATAAAGATCATGGCACACAAATCTAGAAGATATAGCACGAATATTGAGGAAGAAAGATAAGCTTGGAACACAAACCTAGAAGATAAGATAACATGGCACGAATATCTATGAAAACGGATAAGATCAAAACTTTTACAAGTCTATCTTTATTCCACTAAGAAACAGGATTACTTAAAAACTAAGAAACAAACTTATCCGAGCTTACTTACAAGCGAAGTAACCCAGACACGTTTGTCGAGACGCATCAAAATTACCCATTTACATCCAAATATCACTTAATTCGAGCACGCTTTTCCAAGAATATATTGTTTTAAGGTCTTCCCGAGATGACTTAATAGCTAAGCAATCCCAACACGAATTTCGAGAAACATTAAATTATCCAAAATTTTCATGAGTATTACATGTCAAACCCTGCTGGTAACACTCTTCCTCGTAAGGGTGTCTCCTTTAGAAATCTATATTATGATTATGGTTATCATATTATATCCTTGCATATCGAACCAAGCATGTGTTCCCTCGTTAGCTTAATATAAGAGAAAGTTCGAGCTAAACCCTTATTTAACTTTATGACATATTCATTGTACTAGTAAGTCCGCCTCAAAATGTCACTTTTATACCATAATGAAATTGTAAGCCATAAAATCAAAAGTTTCCGTATAGATTCATGGTGGTGAATAAGAATGGACTTTTACCTCCCATCTTGGCCACATGGTTGAGGTAGAACTTTAGGTCTTATTCCTATGAAGATATACACTTTAGGCGATTATGTTGAAAATCGCTCCCCGATACTGATCACATCGGTGGAATGAAACCACTTAGTCCCACTTAGTCCCTCGAGTTTAACCTTGCTTACGAAAAACTACATTTTCATAAATACTGTAAAATATAATATAAAGGGACGCTCGAACCACTTCTCGATAGTATAATATATTCGAATACGACATCGTAAAGATGGTTACTCCCTCTTGGGAGATAACCATCACCTATCCCAATAGTAACTTCTTTAGAAACCGTAACTTGATATTCTTCTTCCAAGGCATGGCCCTTACACTTTCAAAACTTCGAGTTCATCTCGAAAGTTATCGAATATCGATCATAAAAGAATTCTTCCGCAATGACTCTATTCTAGAAGTATAGAATGGATTATTCATTTTCTTACTCGCTTCCTAGAAACATTTAAGCGCTCGTTTCAGTTTGGATGCTTATTCTATAAGCAGTCCAACTCTTATATTGGGAAAGTCAACCTAACACTTCCGTAGGTATGACTCAAGTTAATAGATAAACCATTCCTATTCCTGAATTTCGTTAAACCACATAATTTCAAATATAGGAATCTTTCTAAGGAACACTAATTTAGCGATTCCTTAAGAAAAAGGTACAATAGTATTTTTCTACTTGTACAGTCACCTTAACTAAAGAACGAAATGTTCTTTAAGGGGATACTAGACTCTTTGTTGTTTCCTCACAGTTGTTAGTAGCTACTTGATGTTCGTGTTTTTAGTATAGTTTTTAGTAGGTTTTCTTTGTTTATTAGGTTTAGTTTTGATAAAATTAGGTTTAGTTTTGTGTGTTTTTGGAAGGTTTTGCATATTTTCATCGAAAGTATGGAAGCTACTCTATTTTGTGTATTTTGTAGGATTTAGCAAGGAAAAGGTGCTATATGGAGCTGAATTTGGAGCGCTACAGTGAAAGACGGAGGAATACAAGTATGGAGAAGTCAGAGTCCAAGTTTTACGAGACGAAGTGTGGAAGAAACCAAGCCCAGGCTCGTTAACGAGGCTGTGAGGGCTCGTTAACGAGGCCACGTGATAGAAATTTCGAGGGTTGACTTTGTGACTCACCGATCCTGTGCGGGAAATTATTTCCGTGTCGGTAGAGTATCTTTTTATGATTTTTTAGGGTTATTATATTATGTATTTTAGGTCTTGTTATCTTTCTATATTTTATTTCTATCTTTTTAGGATTTTATTTCTATCTTTTTAGGAAAGTTTTTATCTTCTAGCCTTATTAGTTTTTAGCCTTTTTAGTATAAATAGCTCTCTTGTTTAGCCTAGAAGGGGGTGGATTTTTGGAGAGATCGACTTAGAGATGAGGAAGAGCCGAGAAGAGAGAGAGGAGGATCGGAGTCGAGTTTGGAGGTCGGTGAACGAAAGTTACCGAGTTCGTTGATCGAGATTTTGGTTCGGTGCTTTGTATTTTTTCGGTTTCTTCTGATTTTCTGTAAGACAATATTTTGTTATTAATTTGAGTAGTAGTTTGTTTTCAATGATTTCTTTTGTTGAATTTATTTGTTTCGTAGTCATGATTAGTGAGTAGTCTTCTTTTCTAGGATCGGGGTTAAGCCCGACATAGTTAAGCATGTTTGATGAGTAAGATTGTGTGTTGAATGCCTTTTATCTATTATTGAGATTGTTTGTTGAGCTTATACCAAGATGAAAGTTGAGGTAATTTGAGTTTTTAACTTGATTGAAAGAGAAAGTTAGTAACCTGAAGGTTGATATTGTTTGAATAAGAAAGTTTCAAGCTTTAGATCCAAAACAAGCAATTAAGTGAATTGGGTTACGAAAGTAGGTTAATTTACTTGATAGTCAACGAAAGTTGATGACTCTATCTATTTAAAGGCATGATCTATTCTTCTTACAAGCTTATATGCATGACTATGCTGTGGTGTCCCTAGTCCTAGATCTTTGTTTTTATTTGAATTATCTTAGGTGAATTTCGTTGCTGAGATTAGTTGGCTCGGTACCGAATTTATTTAGGTCGTTAGATTGAGTCTTTTGTGTACGGTGGTTCGTTAACGACCCTGACAACGTCGTTAACGAGGCTGCTTGTGAGTGTTTTTGTTTGATTTTGTTTTTTTTTTTAGTAATTGATAAACGAACAACCTTGCTTCCTGTGGAACGATCCTGACCTCCCTATACTCAGCGGGGTCTTGATTATAAATTTATTTGTTGTCAAGAAACCCTCTCAACACTACTTCCCGTGTTAATCTTGCACTGCCCTAGGTCTTTCCTAGTTTCGGGAACGAAACTAATTTTTAAGGGGGTACTATTGTAATATCTGCTAAATTCTAAATAAAATAAAATGGTTAAATATCCCAATAATTTTTTTCCCTCTAAAATAGAGAATTTAATAAACTTTATAATTTCACATTATATTATGAAAGGTTACAAAAGTTTACTACAATGACAATTAAGAATTTAATTAAATATATTATGCAAGTCGAATATGTAATTAAGTATTTTCTCTTAAAAAGAGAGTTTAATTATTTTTATAATTATCTTAATAAATTATAAAAATGTTAAATGTAATATCCGAAATATTCCAAGGTTTGTAAAAAACATTATAATATAATTTATAATCCTTTTTTCTCTATAACAAGAGAACTTAAATAATTTAAATAAATAAATTCAAGAATATATTATAAAGGATTATGAAGGCATAAAAGCATTCAAATAAAAATAAGGCTTTTACAAAATTCGAAATTATTAAATAATGGAGTGTGCAAGACTAAAAATAGTACAAAGAAAATTAAATAAAAAGGAAGCAAGAGTCAGGACTCGAACCCGAGACCTCTCGCTACTTTCATACAAGCACACACTCCTCAAACCGCTAAGCTATTGTAATTCATCTACACAATAACCCATACTTTTAATAATAAACTACCCTTTTCTTCTTCTTCTCCAAACAAGTCAATTGATGTTTGATTGATGAGACGCTTCACCATTGCATGGCAATGGCTTCTCCTCCCTCTTCACTCTTGCTTGCAAGACCACCCTAGTGACATCCCTCCTTGCATCATCATCAAACAAGCACACCCATGGCCAATCCTCTTCCATCTCCCTCTTCTCCATTGGTGAAACTCCATGGCCATTGGAGCCTTCCAAATCACCACCAAGCCTCCACCTCTCCTCCCTCGGACCACCGCCGGAGCAACCGCCGCCCGCCACCAAGCCTCCGTCGTCCTCCTTGGTGTCGCCGCCCCGATCCGCTCCTCTCTAGGCCTCCTCTGTGTACTCTACGTACAAATTTGTAGAGAAAGGTCTATAATTCTATCCAATTTTATTAAAATTTTTTAGTCCTTTTTATATAAATTAAATAGCATCACAATAATAATTGTAGATTTACAAAATTAATCAAATTAAAATAATGGCCTTGGGATCTTGTTAGTTGAACAAGATAAAATCATATAAGTAAATAATATTGTACTAGATAAGAGCTTTTATTTTGCATATCAATTTAATAATAGTATAAATCTCAAGACATGGATATATTAAATAAAAACTTATGTAGAAAGTATTTTATATAAATTCTATTGTTTTAAAGTATGTAGCTTATTGATTATTAAGGAATACCTTACAAGAAGAATATAAAAGACATGAAAAAGGATATTATAATATGAGATATCTCTAAGTATAGAGATATCATAATAATTTTAGACATGCGTTTTATTAAGTAAAAATAGTACATAAGTTAAAAATATTTTTATATAAATTACTATTGTTATAAATATGGAGCATGCTAGTTGGTTAAAACATATTTTGCATAACAAGATAGAATAGATAATATTATGATCTAATTTATAGTTAAATAAATTATATGCTCATGGTTATAAAATATTATTCTAAAGACATGATTCTATTATTATAAACTAAAGATTTATGGGGGAAATTATTTCAAGATAATAAGATTAGTTTACAATTATATCATATTTATGGATATTATAATAAGATTAGTTTACATATTTATGGATATAGTTTACAATAAGATTAGTTTACAATTATATCATAACAAGATAGACTAGAAATTCCTATTTTTGGAAAATACTAGAAAAGGACACCTATTAATATTTTTTTAATCTCTATTAAATATTACATGTCTTTTGAGTAAGGTTATAATGAGAAGTTATTATAATAAGATCATGTTATAAGAAGATATTGTTTGATAAAAAGATAATATTGTAATAATGCTAAGAGTAAGAGATATTATATAACAAGGGCATTTTAGACTTTTCACATCCTAAGAAGAGTTTTATAAAAACGATATTTCATATAGTTATGAAAACTATATCTTAGTGATTTTATAAAGATATTTCCTTGCTTAGTATAATAATAGAATAATAAGTTAAGTTAAAAAGGAATATTTTAATAAATTAAATAAAGTTATGACTTGATAATCAAAGATTATAGTAAATAAAGTTAAAAATAAGGATTTTTTAAAGAATAAAAGGATATTAAAAATTTAAAATAATAATAAGGAATATTATTATTTTATTCATCTCCACCTAAATTATTATTATAATAATTTAGAAATTATTTTCTTATAATAAGGATATAAGAGATTTCCAAAACTTTAAAAGAATTTAAAGAAAATTCTTATTAAAGCTCGTTCGAATATTCCGTGTCGATAGATCGAGCCCCCGTTCCGTTTCGAGAACAACACTTTCCGCTCTTTCGTTAATCCTCTATCGTACAAGCAAAGGCAAGTGGAATTTCTCCTTGTAACCTTAATGAATTCGTTTTGTGAATTTTCTCGATGATGGAAACAACTTGTTTGCTAATAATAAACAAACCTAGGGATATCAATTGCTAGAAATAATGACCCATTGTTATTATTATTCTGTTAGGTAAATATTCGATAGGACTATATATTATGCTAGTCTTGTTTGTGACCTTGATTGTTTACGATCTCTTTTCGAGATCGAGTTGGACGAAATAGTGAAGGGGTGCGGGCCTAACCCGACATCTATATAACAAACTAAAGTCGTATTGTCACCATGCCTAAATTACGACTTGTCGATCATGATCCATGTCCGCTCCTACGCCTTGGAGGGACGTAGGCACTCTAGCTAAGTGCCGGAACTTTTGTTCCTGTCAGTGATTCGGGACGGTATAAGGCCCCCACGCTCTTAAAATACGTCAACATAAGTGAAAGTTTTTCATCACGATATAAGATAAGTGCCAAAGCACATTTAAAAGAAATCAAAACCGGACCGGTCTCAAATGATCGATCCGGCTCTCGGTTCGCAAGGGCGCGTGAGGTTTTCAAAAAACTTGTATGAATTCATAACGTTCCCAACATACTTCCTACTCTAAGATGAAGTCTACAATCTCGAAGTTCTTCTCTCGATTAACGAGTTATCTCCTCTCGAGATACACTCTTCTCCATCCCAATAAGCCCCACAAAAAGACCTATACCCTAAAAACACATCCCGATAATATCGCTCTCGAATGTTACCATAATACCCTTGAGAATTTCCTTTCTCACTTGCTTAGTCTCCTTAGACTAATTCCCCTACTTCTGCATTTTGCCTAGTATTTCTCGCCCTTCGCGACAAATGTCGGACTGTAGGAATGTACACCGAAGTGTTGAAGATGAAGTCTAGAAGGTTCGAGAAGCGTTAGGCAAGAATCAAAGGTCAAGGCAAGACGACGTTGAAGGAAGGAAGGAATTCTCATAAGAGCGAGGCATTCCGAAGATAGTACACTAGCTCTTCCGTTTTTTAAACCCAAGCAAATCATCATCACTTGAGTTGTCTTGGGAAAACATACTTGTATTTTTAGTTACGTCCTTTTAACCCTTTCTAAATGGGCTTTACTTTCCGTTGCTACATCATTTGTAAAACGACTCTTAATGTAATGAACGAAAGTTCTTATCAATAAATAAAATTCCGCTTTTGGTCAATTTCATCTTTAATTACATTTAATTAAATGTCAACTTCCGCATTTTATAAGTTTTAATATCATTATTAAGCCTTGGGTGACTTTGGACGGTAAAGTCCGATGTCACTGGCGGTAATACCCAATGTTGCAAAATAGGGGTGTTATAAAAAACACCAGGGTTATGCTACAAATGTGGTGAACGATACTTTGTGGGTCATAAATGTAGAAATAAGACTTTGCACAGCTTGGTAGCCACTGAGATTGGTCCAGAAGTAGAGATCGAAGCACAAGATGGGTATGACAGTGATAGTGTGGAGGAAGATTTTGAGGTTTACGTACACACCCTGATTGGTAGCAATCCTTTAAACACCATTAAGATACAAGGTGAGGTCTGGCAGAAGATACTTGTTATATTGGTTTACAGTGGGAGTACACACAGTTTTTTGGATCCTTGGATAGCTCAGGAAACAGGTTTTGGTGTGGAGGAATCTCATGTGATGTCTGTGGCTGTGGCTAATGGACATAAGATGATTTCACATCAAATGTGTAATACACGGATAATCTTTTCAGATAGAGTTTCACTAAAATAATCTCACGCGATATATATACGTGTATATATATATATATATATATATATATATATATATTTGTGTGTGTGTTTGTACCTGTAGGAGAAAAATCATAACATAATTTTAAGAATTGCTGATATACTAATGCATATAGTTATAATAAGCTAATAGATGGCCTAGGCAATTTTATTTTAAGAGCCCACCATGTTGTTAACATATAATATTTTCCACTCTCTTAACATGTTAGAATGGATTAGTCAATCCATATCACCTTCGTTCAATTTCTTCATTATTAAGAGAAGTCTCCACCGCCTCTCACCCTTGTTAATACCGCTCCTTTACTGTTTACACTGGAACCTTGAGCTATTCAATTCATCTCCCTCGTTGATATGCCAATATTATATTTCGTTTAATTCTCGTCGCTCACATCAACTCTGCCTACTTCCTTCTGGACTTTGTCAGCACCATAACCACTTCTATTTTCTTTGACAACGAGTCATGCGTCGCTCACCGAGGTACGATCGAAAACGTTGTAGTTATAATCTATCAGGTACCTTAGAGATTCCAACGAATTTATAAATTCTTAGTTTTAGAATCGGTATCAATCAATTTTTATCATCTTCTGCATCTAACGTGTGGTTAGTAGTAGTGTGTTGAGGTGCTTGTGTGCTTGGTTCTTGTTTCTGAGTAGAGAGGCCGATTAGTAGGTTTGGTAAATACTAATGATACTTCTTTATATATTTATATATTTATATATATAAGGATTACGGATTGATGAGCAAAACAAACGCATGAGATATGTTTTGATTAGTTTTCTACAAAGTTTCTTAATTCTAAGCATACATGGAGTTAGATGTTGGAGGTATATATGTATCTACGTGGAAAGCTATTTTTTTTCTTCAAGGTGGAGCAATTTTAGATTAATGTAGGTTTATTGGGGATTGGATTAAATGAGCTATTGATAATTTTTTTTTGAAGGATAATTAAGTTGATGTATATACATATGCGCATATGGTTAGATTAACTTAGATAATATACTTAATCAGTATTCTAGTGGGTTGGTTCTTCGACTAAGTGTAATAAGAATTAATTTGAGTAGTTATAGATGAGATCGTGTATGTATTTTTAATACGAGGTCAACTTGTAGGTTGGTCGAGTTGAGTATTTTCCTTAACCTTTAACTTAAGTTAAGCAGACTATCATTTCTTATGAGTATTTATTCTTATTCCTAGGTAACTAGTTTGACGGGTTCATTTGATATCGTTGGAAACCCTTTGTTTGAGGTAAGTCGTCTAGACTTACTTAGTTATCAAATTTGATGTGTGTTGGATGTGTAGATATGATGTGTAGACCTGTATTTTGGGATTCTTTCCTATATATTATATATGTCTATTTGAAAATAATTCGCTATTTTAGAAAATTATAATATATGAATAATATTTTGTATTTTATTCGAATTTTTAAACATTGGCACCTAACCGATACGGCTATGATTAGGGATAGTCGGGAAGGCGGAGACATCCCTAACTTAGTTGTATGTCAAGGAGGGCCCCTTCAAAATTATAATAAAATGTTTTGGCGAGTGCTCCCGAGGAGGCTTGACCAGGGGTAAGAAGGTGAATGATGAGGGAGTGAGTGGTTCGGATAAACGGTGGAGGCCGCCGTCCACTACCCCGCGTAAGGTTGGAGGATGCCATGCTTGTTTAATAAATTATGTCAATTGACAATTGATGAGTTGCGATTGAACAATTATTGAGACGAAAAGTGATTGAGATGATACTTAAGTGAAATGATGTGCTATTATTAGTATGCATTGTATGGCTGTAAGTATTCTTATGTGTGTTTTATAATTATAAGTATTGTTGTGCGTTTGTTTGTTATGGTGAATGTTCTACATGAGAACTATTATATTACGACTCTTATTATGTAATTGAATAAATTGATTTTGCTTCTGCATGTTGCATTTACTATCCAGTGCATATTGGAATTGTTAGCTAACCCTTCGGGGAGTTGTTGTTCTCTTAGGTAACCACTCTGGATTGAATAATGCTCCAATGAATCTTCTCCAAGATGATGGTGAGCCAGATCGACGTGGCGTGTCTTAGGATGCAGTCGGATAATGTTTTGTAGGACTGAGGGTTCTAGTGGTCTATGTGGTCTTGTTAAGTTAGATGTTTGTAAATATTGGTTGATGTTTAGGGATCAGAAATGAGGGTTGTGTTGGGGTTGTCTAATGCACACATGCATGACTTTGTTACTTTTCAGGAAACATTGTTGGATGTTTTTCTTGTATTTCTCGTCGTGCCTTTGTTTCAAGGTCCCACATTGTGAGATTGTTGTTAAATTAGCCTGAGTGGACCCAAGTGAGGTCCACAACCAAGTGACATTCTGATATTTAAAATCGGGGTGTTAAAAATTGGTATCAGAGCGAGGTTGACAACAAGGGCACAAGGAACCTAACAATAAAAGTATGAGAGGTCCAACTTAAACGAAAACTCAGACCGAGTTTTCCTTTTTAAAACATTTTGATAAAAAGTTAGGCATACTGCATAGTTGGGTAGAAAGACACGTCGAGAAGGGCCACCATCGAATGGGGAGTAATCCTGTAAGCATTTTCTTATGTACTTTGTTTAGTATTGCTTAGGCTTAATAATACTGGTACTCGCAGATTAGTTATGGCACCGCCGAAGAAGACTACTAATGTTGTTAGAGGAAGAGGGAGACCTCGAGGCTGAGGACGTGGCCGTGGAAGGGGTAGAGAAAGCACAAATAAAGCTCCAGCTAATCTCCATGCCGAAGAAGTTATGGAAAGTGAAGGACCGACATTGGGTGTTCGAGAAGGACAATCTGAAGCTTCAGTTGCTAATGACCCTCGGAGATATGAATCACCATTTGTAGAAGAAGATGTTGTCTCTATTGTTGGAGCTAGGCCAAGGGTTGACCCAGAAGTACCTAGGTCAGCTAATGTGCCTCCTGAACGCAAGATACAGGCACCAAATATGAAGATGCCTCCCCAAGTAAGCCAAGTTGCAATACTACCAGGCATCACGAGACCTGAATGCTCTAGAAGGGTAGTGGAGTTGGGAGGAGGTCTACGGGAGCCAAAACCAGATAAGTGGCTTGGAGAGTTTAAGAAGACGGGAGTACCAAACTTCACCGGAGCTTTAACTCCAACTTATCACTCGCCACACCTTGAGTATGCGAGAAGCACCTAAAACCGATCAACGGGAACAACTTTTCCACACCCGTTGTTTGGTCAATAACGTGTCTTTAAGCATAATCATAGACTCGGGGAGTTATGCTAATTTTTTGTCCAAAAAAGTGGTGGAACACTTCAACTTGCCAACGACGCCACATCTGCAGCCATTCAAGCTACAATGGATCTCAAACGACAAAGGAGATTGGGTTGACAGGCAAGTTATCTTCTCTTTTTCGATTGGTGCTTATTCTGATTCCATTCTTTGTGACGTAACTCCTATGGACGCCACACACCTATTGTTGGGGCGGCGATGGCAATACGATCGTCGCGTGCTTCACCACGAGTATTTGAACACTTACATGTTCAATTACCACGGGAAGCACGTGACCCTCTTACCAATGTCGCCTAGTGAAGCTCTACAGGATGAAGCCGAAAGGCAAAGGCAAAAGACTAGCGACGGCGGCACCACCACGCCGAGCACGACGTCTTCGGCGTCGCCAATGATAAATGCAGATTCTACCGGCATTTCTAGTGCCAATCCTCCTAAAAACAGTATTCACGAAGTTCAAGATGGACAACGCCGACAAAACAAGGAGTCGAGCCTACAGTTTCCTTCCCGTGGCCTTGGTAACGCGCCGCATGCCACGGATTTCTCAAAACAAGGGCTCAAACAGATTTTTGTAGGTTCTAAAGGCGTTTCTGGTGGAAAAACTATTAAATTAGAGTTTCCAACAGCTTTGAAGCAAAAATGCCCAGGGGAGAAGAATTTAAGCAAAGGACCGCCGCCGGTGCCTCCTAGCGTCGCGCACCACGCCGTTGCAGCGCGAAAATTGGGCTACCAGGAGCTCAGGGACGAGTTCACCGGCGTTTCAAAAGCCATATCTTCTCAAAATTCAGAACCTACCTCATACAAAAAAGGCGCCCCAGAATCGGCCTTCACGAGTGAAAATGCCGAGCCACCCTTGCTCGGAACATGCCAGGATCGTTTTCTCTTAGCCAGGCAACGAGACGTTGAAAAATCAATCCAGGGGAGTCTTTCTTGTTTCATTCTTTATCCATTACTTTCTATATCTAAATCTGTGGTTGATACACTTCCGTCTTGTATTGTTTCTCTTTTGAAGGAATACGAAGACGTCATGCTGGATGAGCTTCCGAGGGGTTTTCCGCCAATCCGAGGGATAGAGCATAAGATCGATCTAATGTCTAGCACGTCCCTTCCGAATCAAGCAGCCTATAGGACTTCCCCAAAGGAGACCGAAGAGCTACAATGACAGGTCCAAGAGCTTTTGGACAAAGGCTTTGTCCGAGAGTCTTTGAGCCCCTGCGCAGTGTCGGTGATCCTTGTACCGAAAAAAGATGGTTCGTCGCGTATGTGCGTCGACTACCGAGCCATTAATCAAATAACGGTGAAGTACAGGCATCCAATTCCAAGGCTCGACGACATGCTTGATGAGCTCCACGGCGCCGCCTTGTTCTCCAAGATCGATCTCCGGTGCGGATACCACCAAATCCGGATGCATGAAGGCGACGAGTGGAAAACCGCATTCAAAACCAAACATGGTTTGTACGAATGGCTTGTCATGCCTTTTGGCTTGACAAACGCCCCTAGTACTTTTATGTGGTTGATGAATTTTGTTTTTAGAAAGTTTTTAGGACGTTTTGTCGTTGTGTATTTTGACGACATTTTGGTTTTTTCTAAGGACTTAGACTCCCACGCGAGGCACCTTAGGATGGTGTTAGATTGCCTTCGCGAACATTCTTTGTTTGTAAATTTGGACATGTGTTCGTTTTGCACGGACATGATGAACTTTCTTGGTTTCCTCGTGTCCAAGGATGGGCTAAAAGTGGATGACGACGAGATTCGCACCATCCGAGAGTGGCCCACCCCTACGACCCCGACGAAGGTTCGCACCTTCTTAGGGCTCGTAGGGTTCTATCGGCGTTTCGTCAAGGACTTTAGTTCCATCACTGGGCCACTCCACAATCTCACCAAGAAGGCCACCACAATCAAGTGGTTGTCGCACCATGAGGCCGCCTTTCAAGCCTTAAAATCTGCTTTATGTAGCGCTCCGGTCTTGCAATTGCCAGACTTCACTAAGCGCTTCGAGGTCGAGTGCGACGCCTCTGACTATGGCATAGGTGGCGTACTCCTCCAAGATAGACGCCTCATTGCATACTTTAGTGAAAAACTTACGGGGGCTACTCTGAATTACCCGACGTATGACAAGGAGTTGTACGCTCTTATTCGGGTTCTTAAGACATGGAAGCATTATCTATGGCCTAGCGAGTTTGTGATTCACACAGACCACGCCGCCTTAGCATATCTTCGGAGTCAAACGAATCTAAATAGGCACCATGCACGTTAGGTGGAGTTCATGGAAACATTTCCGTACATCATCGCCCACAAGAAAGGTAAGGAGAACGTCGTGGTCGATGCTCTCTCCCGTAGGTATATTCTCTTAACTCAACTCCAGGCCAATTTGCTCGGGTTCTCCTTGATTAAGGAGTTATATATGCATGATCCATTTTTTAAACCGATCCTGGAGAACCTCGAGCAAAGTCTAATCCATGAGTCATAATTTTTGGACAATGGATACCTCTACCAAGCCGGAAAGCTTTGCATTCCGTCATCGTCTGTGAGGCATTTATTGCTCAAAGAAGCTCATGACGGACGAGGCCATTTTGGCATAGCCAAGACCCTAGCAGCACTTCATGAGCACTTTTTCTGGCCACACATGGCATCCGATGTTCACAAGTATTGTCGTGGTTGCGTGTCGTGCCAAACCGCTAAATCGAGGTCTCAACCTCATGGCCTATACACGCCCTTGCCCATTCCGGATACCCCGTGGGAAGATCTCTCCATGGATTTTATCATGAGCCTCCCAATGAAAAGGCACGGTAAGGATTCGATCTTCGTGATTGTGGACCGCTTCTCCAAAATGGCTCACTTCGTGCCATGCAAAGGAAACAACAATGCGACTGAAATCGCAAACTTGTTTTTTGAACATGTCGTTAGTGATCTAGAAACAAAATTTTGTTGCCACTTTTGGAGAACGCTTTGGGGAAAGCTAGGGACGCAATTACTATTTTCTACCTCGTATCATCCCCAAACGGATGGTAAGACTGAAGTGACCAATCGGACCCTGGGCACCCTTCTTCGAATGGTGCTCAAACATAACCCACGCCGGTTGGAGGATCTAATACCATTTGTTGAGTTTGCTTATAACAGGTCCAAACACTCGGCGAAAAAGAGGACTCCGTTCGAGATCGTCTACGGCCTCAACCCGCACTCCCCGATGGATTTACTCCATCGGACCTTGAAGAATGGCGAGTACATCGACGCGGCCAACCGCGCCGATGCCATCTGCAAGTTGCATGAGCGGACGAAGCTACAATTGGAGCGTCGGGCATCCCAGTATGAGGCGCAGCATAACAAGGGTCGGAAATGGCTCGTTTTCAACCCCGGGGATCTCATATGGTTGCATCTTTGCAAGGACCGTTTTGCGGACTCTAGGAAGACTAAGCTTCATCAAAGAGGAGACGACCCTTTTAAGGTCTTGGAGCGGATCGGGGACAACGCTTACAAAATCGACCTCCCAGGCAAGTACTCGGTGCATTCTACTTTCAATGTTGCCGAACTCTCTCCCTACATCGAGCCTGCATATGAGGAAACGGGGACGTTACCCAACCAAGTGGGGGAGGGTGATGCGACCCATGTAATGGATGCTAGCCAGGAGGACGACGCATTCACACTTCGCTCGGATGGCTCCGTCACCCGTGCCAGGACCCGAGCAATCCAGACCGCGACATAGTCACTTGTGGCGCGCCTCTTCGCAGGCCACGATGCGCCCCTCTCCGCGCCGATGCACACCGCCTTGTGCGTCCTCGGCGTCAAGGAACCTCAACTCGAGCCAACGATGCCAACCTCCAACACCTTGGCACCATCGGACTCGAGCCTAGCACCGTGCCATGGATGGCAACTTGAGGTTCTCGTGCCCCTCACGCGCGCCCACGCCAACACCCGTACCAGCGCCGTGACACTCTCCAGCCTCGCCAGCGCCGTATCGTAGCCTCGCCAGCGCCGCGACAGCCTTGTCGCGACCCTACGAGCACGGTCACGGACGACCTATCCTTTTTATAGTATTTTTGCATTGTTTTCCACTTTAGAACATTACTATTAGTGTTTTTTTTATTCTAGCAAGTATTTAATGGGCCTTGCGCCGATGACTTTTGGGCTCGCGCCGTTGGGCCTAGTCTGCGTACTAGCCCTAGGCGCGTCGCGGGTTTTAGGGTTTTTCTTCTAGGTTTAGCTATGCCGCCTCTATATAAGCAGGCTTATGATGTTATTTTCAATTCAGCGCACACTTAAGGATTAATATAGTTGAGGGTTTTCTCCTAATTTCTCCTTAGTGCTATTATGTCGCCACCATTACCATTCAAAGCTCTTGTTACTTTTGCATTGTTCAAGCTTGTTCATGCCAACTTCGAATCATTCAAAGCCTTCCGCTACGCTGCGTCAAGACCTAATACTCAAGCACCGAGTCGATCCGTCGCATCCCGAACGAGGGACGCATCAAATGATGCGACTCTACCCTAGCTCGGACCCAGCTCCTACGAACCCGAGATGGCCTAGACCTTGGAGACCCCCTTGGCTTAGGACTTAGTCTCATTTATGTTATTATTTATATTATTATTTATATTTCCGTCATTTATGTTTCCGTCATTTCCCTTTTAGGCGTGTGTCCATTCTTATAGTATGGGCTAGCCTTGTTATTTCCCTTTATAACTAGTTTCCATTTTTAGAATGTTGTCTTATTGGGCCAGGAGTCGTTGGGCTTTCTTTGCATACAAACCCTAGGCGCCTCTCCCTTGCTAGACTAGGGTTTCGTGGTTCTCCTCTATATAAAGGAGTCACGCCCCATTGTAATCCTCACGTCAAAATGAATTAGCCAAATTAAAGTAGAGTCGAGTTTCCTCCTTATTTGGTCCGACGTCACCCCGGTTCCGTTCTATCCTTGTTACTACCTCGTCCCACCCTCGTTCCGACGAGCATTATAGGCCCGTGAGTCCACTTTGTGGTCTCGTATTTATTCCGTAACTATCCGTCGAAGAAGATCTGGGCGTTTCGAGCCTAGATCCGCCCCTTGTGACCCTAGGGTCGCATCAGAAGGTTTGCTCGGACTGTAACCAACTATCATTTGCATGATGTGAATAAAATTAAACCCACCTTCTAGGAAGGGTTGCTTAATCTCTTTACTATCAAACATGTGACTTAAAGTTTATGTATTATTTTTTTAATTTAATTTATAACTGAATATGACATACTTATGTATTATGTCAAACGTCCTACGTATCCACTTATATGATGTGGAATCAAGTCAAGTGTAGTTCTAGGAATCAAACAATATGGGTTGAATATTGACTTTATATTTATATTTATAAGTCAACTGAATATCTATGATTTGACTCAACCTTATACATGTCGAATCTCCTACATGACTCTTTTAAAAGAGTACGTATCTGACGAATCAGAATCAAATCATCGTAGTTCAAAACATAATATTTTTAGCATTAAGTTTGTTTGTTTTTGTTTTTATGCATCATAGGATTGAATTCAGACCCACCTTTTAGGAAGGGTTGCCTAAACTCTTTTCAACTATCTTTTGCATGTATATTTATTTTTTAGCTTGACTTTAGTGCATCAAAGGATAGAAATAAACCCACCTTCTAGGAAGGGTTGTCTAAATCCTCCATATTATCATATGCAAACAAAAGACAAGTTCATTTCACATTTTGATTTTATTTCAAAACAATTATTAGAACCCAATATGTATGTATTTTATTTTGGCCGCCCTATATACTCTTTTAAGGAGAATCAAGTCGGGCATAGTTCTTAAAAAGAACCATTTAATTTTATTGTCGACTTCACCTGATGTTTGAAAGTCTAACTTAAATTTTATGTCAACTCGATATTATATGTTAATCAAGTTTTCCCCATAGCCTATAAGAGACACCAAATTATATATGGTTCTAAAAATAGAACAAGTATTAATTTTAAATTAATTTCTTTATGCATGCGACTGAACTCAATATATATATATATATTATATTTAATATCGAGTGCCTACGTAGCCTATGAAAGGCATCAAGTCATTACGTAGCCTATGAAATACACTAAATTTACTTTTTATGTACTTTTATATATTTAAAAATATCTTTTATATATGTCGCTATGTTAAACTAACCCAAGTTTTCTAAGGACAGTTGTTCGAGGTCTGCCCCCCCACCCCCCCCCCCCCCCCCGAATTTTTCTGGCTCCGCCACTGCTCATAGATAATGATCAGCACCAACGCTTGAAAATTTCCCATTTAATTCAAAAAAAGGATATAGGTTAATTACTATAAGTGATCCATTAGGCTTATTTTCTGAATAACCCAATTAATAATTTATTCACTTTATTGGGTTTATTTCACGTATCACACAATATATATATATATATATATCCTTTGTGCACATGAATTTGAATCTAGTGCATATTATTACACATGCAGAGTTTAAGAACCAAATTGATTCTCTATCATTACTCTATTTGCACAATAATTCTCGAATAAAGAACTCATGTATGACCATTATGCATGTATACAGACACTTGTACTTGTGCAAAATAGTCACTTAGACACCTCACATTTGAGTTTGTTCTATTGAACCCTTGAACTTAACATATTGCGTTCTATTGAACACTTGAATGTTGATGTGGCGTAACGCGTACATTACACACTCGTTTGAGCGCGTGATGTGATACTAAAAAGATTTTTTCCCTTTTTATTTCCCTTAAAGATTTTTCCTTTTTTCTTTTCCTTTTTTTCTTCTACCTTGAAATTTCTTTCTGCGTTTCTTTCAATATTCATTTTTTTATTTTGTTTGAGGGGTTAATTTCTTCCATGAACCAACACCACCAGCCAAATCTCCAGATTGCTAAACAATTCTTCCCTCAAGATCTCCAAACATATCTCCTCTATCTTAAAACCCTTCGATCTATCATCATTTCCCCACCCCCTTGCCACCAAAATCCACCCCTCTGCCACCGATTGATAATCCTAACCCTAAACCCAATCAAATCCGACTTTACAACATCAAACACCGCTGTCTGCATAGGCCCACATCACCTTGAAGCCTCTCGGCTTTGGCGGATCCACCCATTGCCGCTTGTCCAAATCGCCAACTGTCCACTATTGTTCCTCGTCGGCATCCACCCCAACATCCTAACGAATTTTCTGGCATCAACGACTCCGAGAAACCAGAACAAGGGAGAACAACGACAGAGCGATGGACTCAAATCTAGCAAAAAACAAGTGAAATTTTGGATATGAGGGGTACATAGTTCGAATTCCTCAAATCTAGCAAAAACAAGTGAAATTTTCTTTATTAATTGAGAAAACGGTTGCCAATGGAGACATTAGGAAACAAGCAGTCACTGGCGGTGAAGAATTCGAACTCTATCCCGTCGTTCTGTCCTCACTCTCGGGTTCCTTTCTATTGCGTCAGTGAAGAATTCGAACTCTATCCCATCGTTACGTCCTCAATCTGCCCTCCCCCCCGAACAAACAGCCACCGGCGCTATCCCATCGTTCCGTCCTCACTCTCTAGTTCCTTTCTTCTTCGTTCTTAAGGTCATTAGATCTAATTTATTATTTTTGTTTCCATTCTATTAATAATTTTAACTATTTTTTAAATACTAAAAGAATAAACCAAATTTATTGATGTGGCATCCAAGTGGCGCTGATGTGGCATAGAATTCTGACATGTCAATGCGCGTGCAATACACTTAACTGAAATATTAGCGCACAAGTGCCCAATAGAACACAAAAAGTTAAGTTCAAGTGTTTAATAGAACAAATTCAAAGGTGAGGTGTCCAAATAACTATTTTGCACAAGTACAGGTGTCTAAATATGTATTCTGCCTATATTTTAATTTGCATGCATACTTGGTTAATATCACACACAAAGGCGGTTTCAAAGACTGTGACTTAATAAACGAGTACATTCCATTATTGATTAATTTGACCATTTGTTCGGCCATGACCATGAACATGGAATGCCTATCATGTATAATTGTACATATAATCTACATGATAATCACCTCCCACGTTTCTATAATTCATACGTACACGCATGTATACTTTCCGTGTGATATGTCCATCATTGCTCACACGTACATATTCTCAAATTTTGTATCACTTGCATAACTCGTGATCAAAGTACCGATCGCCACTGTATTCGAGTATAATTACATGGCTCAGTTTTAATCAACCAAATTATGTCTTTTATATATGAAGGAATTACTATATATGTCTGATCAATTCCTTAATCATATTATGCAGGAGGCCGGCCATGATTGTCTTCTCCAAGTCTTCCAACATACCACAATATATCGTGCATGTCCCATTTAATTTCATTACAAATTTGATAAATCAATTGGACATTATAACGGCATGGAAAAGCCATCCTTTATGATTTTGTGGATTCGACATAGTATATTGAAGACAATATATGTACATGTATATCAAAATATATGTATGATAATTTATATCATGACAATATATATGAGACAGTATATATATCATGAGAGTATAAAATATATATGACAATATATATCATGACAGAGTATAATATAGTGTATGACAAGTTATAAATATGATAGATTGTATACACATATGTCAAGATATACATAATCATTGGCGGAGGGAGGAGGGCAGGTGGGGGCGGCCGCCCCCACCGGCAGTCGCTGGAGCGCGACTTCACAAAGGGCCGCCCCAAGGCGAGAGTGACGGCGGGGGCGGAGAAGAAAGGCTGGGCGCTGAGGACCGACCGCAGTGCCAGAAGGAAGGCGCGGAGGCGCTGTCGGTTGAGTATCAGATTGTCACTAAGCCGGCGGAGGCGCGGAGCTATTACAGAGATGTATCGAATATTGTGAATTGTGCTAAGTTAGGTTTTCTGAATTCTGATATATCTTGGGCCTATTGAAATGAATCTGGGCTTTTAAATTTAAAACAAATATAGGCCTTTTAATTGCCAAATTGATCGGCTGCACATCGGAGCTAGGTAACAACAACATTCTAATTAATTAATTTTTTAAATTTGAACGTGCTTAAGTTAAATACTTATTAATTTTTTAATCTTCATTTCTTTTCAAACTTGTAACATTATTTGTGATCTACTTTTTTTTTATCTGAAAAGGAGGCTCAAGCCTCTGCGTATTTATTTCATAGAAAAATTAAACATGCTCCTCAGGAGGTACAAGATCAAAACTAAGATTGCTAAGGATACAATTAGGAGGGACATTGAACATAGTAAAATCAGAAACAACACTGACATCATAATTGGCTAGAGCGTCAGCCGTGGCATTTGCCGAACGCTTGATGTGATTAACCTTAACCTCCCAACTCCTGCTTGCAATGAGGGTTTTACACTGTTGTATGAGTCCAAAGTCAGAATAAATGATAAGATTGCCACTGTTAATGAGATTAACCGCCACACTAGAATCAGATTCAAGCTGAATATAAGGATAGTTCATATCAGCTTCCACTTGAAGACCATAGTGAATTGCTTTAAGCTCTGCCGTGAGGGCACTACACACCCCAGCTGTGAACATGAAGCCCTTCATGAAAGCCCCATTGGCATCTCTGATTAGTCCTCCTCCACCAGCGTAGCCAGGGTTGCCCTTTGAACAACCATCCGTGTTCAACTTCAACCATCCAACAGGAGGTGGGCTCCAACGGTCAGCAATAGACGTACAAGCTGCAGACATTCTAGGTGTGATCTCACCAGCAGCAGAGCTTATACTTTTGGACTTCAACTCCCAAAAAACATCAGTGATCGAACAGACTTTAGAAGAGAGGAGACGATGTTCATCCACCCCTTCAAAAACCAACTTATTACGGCACTTCCAGGTGTACCATAGCATATTTGCAAATTGGGTGCTCATTTTATTCTTTGCCTTTAAGGACAGGTGCAACCAATCTTGGATATTAGTTGCAGCGAAGAAATTTGGAGGTGGGGTGTTACCAAAGATCGCCATCCACACATCCTTGATTGGCATACAATCTCGTAAAGCATGAAGGTTAGACTCTTGATGGCTGCAGCGGGGGCAATTAGCTGAGGTTGCAATGTGACGACGAACCCGATTGACATTGAAAAGCACACTCTCGTGAACTAACAGATAGAGGAAGTTTCGCACACGCTGTTGAGCTGGAGGTGACCAAATCAGTTTCCAGTTGAAATCTGGAAGTTGGGGCTGATGGTCTTCATCTCTAGCTAGCTTCATCACAGAGGCAGTAGTCAGAATACCTGACTCATTTAAGCTCTAGAATAAGGTATCATCCTGGTCACTCGTAGTATCAATCGTGATGGCCGTAAGGTGAAGACAAACATCATTGGGCAAATATTGCGATATTCAGTCCCACATCCAAGTGACTCTGTTCCAGCATTCAGCAACAGTTGCGTACAACAGAGGCTCAGGTACAGATTGGATCGCGACATCCACTAAAGGGCAGTCAATAACCCATCTGTGGAACCAAAAAAACATTTTGTGACCAGAAACCACTGAAAAACGCAATCCCTTGGCTAAATAAATTGCCCCATGTATAACTCCTTTCCAAATGATGGAAGAACTTGCAACAGATTTGAACATATCGGGGTCTGATCGATTATCACAATACTTCCTCTTAACACCTGGCTCCACATTGAACTCGGCTCTTGCAACATCTTCCAGCTCAATTTTGA
Organism: Fallopia convolvulus; assembly: GCA_964016875.1. Lineage (NCBI taxonomy): Eukaryota > Viridiplantae > Streptophyta > Magnoliopsida > Caryophyllales > Polygonaceae > Fallopia > Fallopia convolvulus. Next base: position 13,216,239 of record OZ024721.1, read on the forward strand.
GAGGATTGCAGCGTTGGAGTGACGCATTGATCGCACTCCCAAACCACCATCCTTTCTAGGTCGACAAATTTTTTCTTTAGAAAGCAAATGCATCTTCTTCTGTTCAGCAGTTGATCCCCAAACAAATTGACAAACATAAGCATCAATTTTATCACAAATCTCTCTCGGAACCATCGAAGTCTGCATTACATATAACGGAAGACTTGTCAACACCGAATTCGCCAATGTGGTACGCCCCGCCATAGAGAGTGTTTGAGTATGCCACCCTCGAAGTCTAGACGAGACTCGATCGAGTAAATAATGATATTTGTCATTAGTTACACGACCAATATGCATTGGAACGCCAAGGTAAGTGCCAAAATTATCCACCACAGGAATACCCATGAACTGACTAACTTCAGCCTTAATAGAACTCATGACCTTCTTGGAGAAAAATAATGCACTTTTGTTGTAGTTAACAAGCTCACCAGACATAGTACAGAAGCGATCAAGACAACGCTTTATAATAACTGCTTGATCTTTGGACGCTTCAGCAAACAACACCAAATCATCTGCAAAGAAAAGATGCGACAGCGGAACTCCTCCCAATTCCACAGGTTTCCAATTTCCTTCAAGAACTTCCTCCTGAATCATGTGTGAGAGTTTCTCCATACACAGAACAAAGAGATATGGAGATAGTGGATCGCCTTGGCGAACACCCCGGGAAGGTTTGAAAGATCTTGATAAATCACCATTCCAAAGCAACCGAATTTCACCACTCGTCTGCAGCTTCATAATGATATCAGTCAAATGCGCTGGAAAATGGGCTTGAGCCAGAACAGATTCCAAGAAATCCCAACGAATCCTATCATACGCCTTTGCTAAATCAATTTTAAAGGCCATCCATCGTGTCGAGCCATTGGACGCTGTCATAGTGTGGATAACTTCCTGAACAATCACTACGTTATCGACAATTTGGCGACCAGGAATAAAACTCGCTTGGGCAGGATGGACAAGAGATGGCAAGATTATTTGTGATCTACTTATTTGTGTCGTGATATATGAACTTAACTAGTGTTATTCCCGTACCTTGTACGAGTTTAATATAAAATTTATTTAAAACTTATTCCTTAAAAAAAACTCTCAAACACATTTTCACAAAACACACTTCTTTTAGTAAAGAGTTACAAAATATTAATTTGTTAGTTGGTGGTGGTTTTTGGGATAGTGGAAAAAGTGGGTAAGGTGAAAGTGGTTTAAAAAATTTTAAATTATTTTCCTAGTAAAAATTACACATTATTAATTTGTTAATGGATCGTGGTTTTTGAGATAGTGGGTATTTCGAAGTATTTTAGGAAAAAACAAAAAGTATTTCAAATTGCCAAGTGGTTCAAATTTTTACAAAAACTTGGTTTTTGCTTAATAATTGTACTAGGTAGATTTGTAAATGGTAAGGGTGTTGATGCATTTTTAATTGTATGATTTTTTGGGAAATTTATTATTTTGATATATAAATTTGATCATTGTTATTTATTATGTGTTGAAAAGTTCTTATTAAGAAGGAGATATTTACGGTTATTGGTAACAAATTATTTTCAAAGAGTGTAGTATTCTTTGTAGTAGGGGGCCATATATATCGTATTAACAATCCAAATATGGTTGAAAAAAATATCTAGATAGATATCATATTCATGGAATACGAATCACTTTCAAGATGCCTTCGTATATATCAATTATTCAATTATCATGTAATAGAGTAATAAATGTAGATTGATTTATACTTGTTTAAGCTAGAGTATATATATTAAATATATCTTATATATCGATATGTTAAAGTAGTTTGATTTGTCCAAGGTGGAATGTCGTGGTCCGCGGTCCGCGGTCCGCCCCCCTCTCTGAGCCATCCTGGCTCCGCCACTTTACACAATAGCATATATACATATATGACAAGATCAATATATAATGGGATATATATGACAAAATATATGATCAAGATGTGGTGTTTGAATCCATTTGATTCACCCCAGGATGCGTATTTTTTCATTTAGAAAAACAGGTAGTGAACGAAGATTGAAACGGTAGAGGGCGATAGGTAGTCAGAACACCAACTTCTTTAACAACTTCTTTAACCTTGTTCCTGTACAAGTCTTCTTTCACTACACTCTTGTAATTCTCCTTGTTATATATACTGCATTATATATGTTTGCAGACGGAGAATTGAAACGAGGACCCCTCTCCATTTTTTGCATGATTATTGGAAGGAGAAGGTATTTTGTTTGTACCCAGATCTCCACAGGGAAGAGCCCTCTTTTGTTATATATTTTGGTTGTGCCCATGTGACCGGGGGGAAATTGAGAGCCAACCGGAGTTTTTAACGACCCCCTCTGTGTAAAAATTGGAGAAAGACCCTTTTTCCCTTTTTTTATCTCCTTAAATAAAGGATTTGGAAAGCAGTTAATAAAACCAACCACCACCACCTATTAACCGGTGATAACTTCCATTCACCAATTCGTTTATTTTTTCACTCTTTCTATTCGTTTCTTTCTTCATTTTTTTGGGTTGATTTTAACTCACAAAAATCGTCTCAATTTGGGCCCAACATTAACAATTTAAAAGCCCAATATTCAAATAAGAGTTTTTTTTTTGTTAAATCTCAAAATAATAAATTAATGAAATTTACTCCTTCAATTAATTTTTATTGACAATAAAATCATGAATAATATAAATTCATGAAATTTTGTCCGTCAACAGGCATAAATAGCAAACATTATCCACGGCTCTTCGGACCTCCTTCTAACCTCGACAGTAATGTGATGTGGATCTAGTAAAAGTGGAGTTACCATCACCTCAGTAGACTTCCAAATTGGCCAGATTCCATCAGAATAGCCATCAAGATCGATTCAAATCATGCCATCATAACCAATATGGCGGCATACATGATCAACGCGCGAACCACTAATTCTGGGCTCAACTAATGCTACCACAGAATGATTGTGTATCCGCTTAAGCTCCCTTACGGAAGATAGAAAATTTGGGCTTCTTGCCCCGCGAACACTGCAAACAAGCAAACTTAATGGATTCATAAGAGAAACAGAATGAAGAAGGGCCATATGGATTGGAAGATGAAGAGTCATCACTGATATTGCATATGATAACACTGCACCAGTCAAACGGTACAAAGCATCACTGATTTGGGTTGGCACTGACATCCGACATAGGATAGAGTTTGTCTCCACTTGCATTGGTAGAAACTCCGTCATCATTCGGTGGGCTAGTATTGGGAGCGTCGGAACGAATGGCCCCATATGGTGGTTCGAAACCATTATGCTTTGCGTCGTCACAATCGGAATGAGTTGAGCCGCCATTAGATGGTTCCTGACTAAGATCAACCGCAATAGGAGGCTCGGGAATAGTTTGGATATGGAGTGAAGGCGTAAATTTAGGCGTATTTTGGTTTTATGGAAGGTTGCTTGTGTGAGAAGGCATATCATTTATTTTTAGGGTTTTGGGTTGTTCAGCCTCTGATTTGGTAGTTGTTTTGCACAAAAATTTGGCAATCAAACTCTTGCCCTAGATTGGGGCACGATCGAATTAAAACACAAGGTAATGCTTAGAAGGTAATCGGGTTGATGAAATATATAGTACATGTGTTTTCTCTCTCGGAGAGTGTTTTGTTACATATATATGTGTGCCAATGGAATGTCCCTATTTTCTATCTTTCTGACCTATATCTTTTGAGATTAATCTCCATATACCATGTTCTACACGCTCCTAGGATATGCCCCTAACCGTCTCCCACCTTGCAGACATTTCAGAACAAATATTATCACTACTAGTCGCCCACATGTACATAACTCCTTCTATTGACCGTAGCTTTCTTGCTTTGCCTGTGACGGATGACTTCATCTAACTCCTTGATCTTTCTTTCGTCCTGCATCTCTCGTGATTCGTAGCCTAACTTTTGGGTCGTCTTTGTCGAATGGAACTAATGGTTTTTGGGCCTAACAATACCCCAATATCTGGGTCCGAATATTTGACGGGATTTGGATCAAGATTTGTTGCGTGATCTACAGTTTATGCATGACACGTGGTTTCGCCCCATCTATTCGATCATCCTCAGGGAGATGAGAAGTTATGTCAATCAGGCTTTAATTGCTCGGGTGCAAATCTCTCGAAGATACGCGATAACTCATTCTTGCTTCCCTTCTCTCCGTCTTCCTTTCAACCCTTTCTTTCTTTGCCCTATTTTCACCTTGCGTTTTCTCCATGATGTCGCGGGTGGAAACAATCAGGCAATTTACAGCCAGTCAACATGTGGACTGGGATCTGGACGCTGAGGAGAGGACTTTTCACGAATGCTATCCACCTGACAAACCTGCACCTGGAGATGAAATCTTTGCTTCTTTGGGCTTGATGGAGGAGGACGCGGCTAACGGGAGTTCTGGCGAGGAAGAGTATGATGGTAACCGCGGGACGGACATTGATGCTAGGGTCAAGGCTAGGACGGATCAGGATGACCCCTCTGCCAGCAAGACGGGCTGATTGATGGATCCTACTGACGAACACGAGGGTTAGGGTGGTGTGCCCTTGTAATTTACTTTTGCCACTTCTGTCGTGTTTGGACAATTTTTTGCTCAGCTCTCCATTTTTTTGGGAATGATGTGGCCAGGTTTGGGCCGTAAACAATTTTACCCCGTCCTTTGAGCATTGTCTAGCTGAGTCAGGTTTTGAATTGGTCGGTATGCATGCATGTGTGGCGTTTCTTGCGTATTTTCCTTGGTTGTGTCCTTTCCTTGTATGTAGGTGTCCCGGGACGATGAAGTGCTTCTGGTTGAAGGCTTTTAGACGAAGACCCATGCAGAATTCATTCGTTGTTGGTGGTACCTGCGCTTACCGAAGGGTGTTCCTAGGCGGATGACGGCTATCGCGTCGAGGCGTGCGCTCGGGATGCTCCGTCGATTGAAGACGTCTCTGGTCTAGGATTTTGTTGCCTCTATCGTTTGATATTTTTCAGTTGTACTGTTATTTGTTTAAACGAATGTAATCTATCTTACAATGAATAAAACATGCTTGACGTGCTACCCTTACTCATGCAAGAAAAGAAAAAAATACGAGCAAGTAATAACACACGCAAATGTCATTCATTTGATAAAACACCACAACATGGAAATCACACAACAAGTAGTTTTCATATAGTCAGGTTGATCACAAGCAAACTACGAAAGAGATGAACTAAAATAAAAACAAGCTAACAATTAGGGATAGATGACCTCACACGTCTTGCGTAGCACATGCGGAGGCTTTCTGTTGGAAGTGTCTAAGAAGTTTGCATTCCGAGGAGGGAAGACTTCCTTTAGAAATGATACTTCTTTAGGTGTATCGTGTTCCAGCTTCGTGGGATAGCATCACCATCTTTGGACTCGAGCTGGTATGCACCTTGACTAACGATCCTAGTTATCTTGTACGACCCTTCCCATGCTGGGGCTAGCTTGCCTGACTTGATCTCATGGGTGTTTTGAAAGACTTTTCGTAGTACCTAGTCATTGACTCAAAAGGTCCGAATCTTGACGTTTTGGTTATAGCTTCGGACGACCTGTTGCTGGTGTCTAGCTAGGCGTAATCGGGCTGGGTCACGAAGCTCGTCGGAAGTATCCAGGTTGGCTGACAGCTCCAGACAATTATGCTCCTTAGTCAAGAAACTGGCGCGGGCTGTGGGGATGAGAATCTTGGCGGGAATGACCGCTTCACACCCGTGTGTCAAGGAGAAGGGAGACTGGCTAGTTGCTACCTTGGGCGATGTTCGATCGGCCCATAGGACGTATCGCATCTCGTAGGCCTAATTTCCTTTAGCTTTTGCGAATTGGTTCTTCAGGTTGTTCACAATCACCTTATTGTTAGCCTCAACTTATCTATTAGACTGGGGTAGCAAGGTGTTGAAGTGACTAAATTGATGTTCCCGTGACTACAGAAATCTCTGGTCCTCTGACATATAAACAGTGACCCATTGTCACACACGATCTCCGAAGGCACGCCGAAGTGACAGAGGATATTTCTAATGACAAAGGAAATGACCTATTTGTCCTTGATTTCTCGGTAAGCTTCGGCTTCAATCCATTTGGAGAAGTAATCTGTCATGGCGAGGAAAAATACCCTTTGTCCGGACGAGGGGGTAGCTTCCCAACTATGTCCATTCCCCAACGCATGAACGACCATGGTGTGAGTGTGGGGTAAAGTGGTTCGGGAGGTTGGTGAGCTATTGAGGCGTGTCTTTGGCAAGCGTCACACTTACGACAAAAGTCTACAACATCTTTTCTCATAGTAGTCTAGTACTGTAATAGTCCTCTTTTTCAAAAGGACAATTATGTAATTTTTTTATTTTGTTTAATAAAATAAATGGTGGCAATATTCTCATAATAATGATATATTGCTTACCTAAGTTATTTTATTAAATGAAAACTAAGTAACTAAACCCTAAAGGGTTATTGGAAATAATGATGGACCATACCCATATGTTAAAGAAAAATAAAATAAATAAACTTAGAATTTTAAGAGAGATACCTCAAAAGTGTTCAAACATATTTTTATAAACAAAGAGAATTATTGTAAAAATTATTTTTTTGGTTTTAAACTTTTATTTTATCAAAAAAATTATTGATAAATAATAATATCATGGGCATTTCTTGTCCATTTCATAAACTAGAAGGGTTGTTTATTTAATTTCTTGAAAATAGATTCACAAATAGGGATCTTCTTCCCCACCTTGTTCTTGAATTTCAAATGAGAAATTCGAGCTCGTTTCTTAACGGAAATGGATTCCGTAAAAGCCTACTTGTCACTTGTTTAACACTTTACAAGTTCTATCAATCAATTTGGGGAAAATCAATTTAAATCAGCCCGGAAATCTCGTTCTACCTCGTTCTAGGTCAAAATTGATCGTTTTTGAAATCCTTCAAATTAAATTTGAATTGAAAATGGATAAGGTCGGATTTTAAATGGAAAGTATTGAGAGGAGTCAAAGGGAGGATTAGAGAATCAATCCCGACTCAATTACAAGATAAATCACTCATAAATGGGTGAAATCAACGGGATTGCGTCCAAGACTTTAATGGACGATTTCTAGCTCGTTTTTGGTGCGTTGAAGCTCATTCTTGGCCTTATAAATAGCCCTTTCCTTTGCCTATGAAACCTTAATAAAAAACCCTCCCTTTTAAATCGAAAATGAGTCAAAAATCGGTCTAGAAACCCACACAAAAATCAGATTCTATTTTTGTTCGAACGCCCTCACCGGAGCCGCCTGTTCAGCGGTGTTTCCCAGCCACCACGGACCACCCCAGGAGACGCCTCTGCCAACAGTTGGTAGCCCTTTCCGTCACGAGTCCAACGCCACCTCACACGCCTCGAACCGACGCCGGACGGAGGAGAACGACGCTTCTGAAGTTCGGAACGCAATCGCTCTGTTCCGCGAGCTGCTACTCTGTTGTATGTTCAGCTGGCCCGCGGGCCGACCCGGCCCGTTCGGCTGACCTTCTTTACCCATTTTTGCTTTATTTTGGTATTTTATTTATTGGGGTATTTAAAATAAAATAAAAGTTGTTAAATATTAATTTATAAGATGTTAAAAATATTTTTTATAATATTTTATAAGAGAAAATTTGAAAGTATATATTTTTATAAAATTTGCAAATAGAAAGCAAATGATGAATATTATTGATTTTATGTCTTAAGAACATGTACTTTGCAAAAGGATACGATTTTTATTGAAATAACATATGGGTAAATATTTTTAATTAATATGTATGCATAAACATAAGGAATCTACAATATGCAATACAAAGAAATTATAAAGGTCCCAAATTAATAAAGAAAGATTTTATTAATGTTAATAATACAAGTTTATTAGTAAGATAAACTTAGACGAGTCATAAGAATTCAACTTAAGAGGAAAAGTTGAACAAAATAAATTTCTTATAATTTATTTTGTATCTTATGTATGAATCGGGAAAAGGAAATCAATCGTTGGATTGCAACCTCATCTAAGACTATTCTCGCTCGCCTTCGAAACAAGGCAAGGGGTGGTTCGCTCTTGCTCATCCATTTGTTGATAATTAATATTTAAATTGATTATCATTCATGTTTGGAAGCTTGTGTGTTTACTATAAAATTTATGTTTATATATCTATATATATACATATCTAAATTATGTTATTGCTTTTAAATGATTTTGGTTATGACCTTAATGTGGTAGTTAGGTTAGATTTGATTAGTATGCTAGTAGTAGTATTGTAGGAGTATTTTAAGGGCATGTCATCTTAAATACTTCTTTATAACTACATTAATGGTTACTACACCATTAATGATTTTATTAGATCATGATCCATGGCTCATCTCCCAGCGTCGAGAATGTGTCGTTCAGCACCTAGCTAGTGCCATGGGGTATGAGCCGAGTGGCACGTCCTCGTTAAAGTTAATTAACTCGGAAGTCCGAGATCAAGTAAAAGTTACCATGAATTGTTAATCACATAAGATAAGTGCACGTTGCACACCTAATTGAACCCCGCGAATGAAGCACCCATATTGGGAAATCGTTCGGACTTCCAGTTTATGAAGGTCGTCCTTCCAATCTGAATTCGCACAACACGTATGCGGTGAGGTTGGTTGAGGCTTGACTATTCCAAGGAAGCTTAGTTACAGATTGTTAATAGTTTTGAAAGTGTTCTGTAGATAGATAAGTTCTCCAAACATGAAATTCATATTCTCCCTTAGGATCTGTTTGTCCTTTGGGCTCTCTCGTGCATTTCTGTTTTGTCCACCTGCAATATTTCATGGAAGTAATTTAGTTGTTAATCATTGACCGGCTTTCATTCGGATTTCAATGTAACAATTAGTTATGACCACTAGAACCTCTCACAAAATTCCACTTGCTTAGTCTGTCACAAGACTAACCCGACCAATTTATCCCCTTGCATGGTCGGCTGGTGTCAACCGTCCCTATACGGCACATCAGACGATCTTTTCTCAGGTTATAAGAAGTAAGTTGGTAAAGAGATGAGCTGCAGTTGAAGTTTTGAGTCAAACCACTTCGTAAAGTTAAGATAAATCACAATCAAGTGAACTTGAGTTAGGACTTTAATTTTTTCCTAGTTGATGTATAGGCGCAAGTGATGACTCCTTTATGTAACTTATGAATTTTTAAAAAGTCTCCCGCTATGAGTTGCAAGAATTTTCTCCTTGACTTACAAGGAGAATATTTAATAAAAATGTTTGTTTTAAATGAAAGTCTTCCGCTATTTTAATATTTTAATTCTTATGTTGTTCGGATCAAGCATTGGGTGGCTTTGGATGGTAAGTCCGAGGTCACTGGCGTGTACCATCTCCGAGGAAATTTGGGGGTGTTACAAGTACCACCCCTGTCGTAGGGCCTTGTTGGATAGACTCCTTCCTCCTTTATGGTTCCCGCAATCTCCTTCATGAAGCTCCTCGAGAAGTTTTTGGACGCCGCCCTTGGTCAAGCAACGCTGTCGTGTACCCACTACTGACCGATGGAAAAGTATCACGTTCTCGATCGTAAACCACATGGCTCTCGTCTTCAGCATTGTAGTTCGGCTTTATCTCCCGAGAGCATCCCATCGATCAGCCAATCAAGGTATGGTTGGGTCCAGGGTTCTTCATTAAATTCGGATGGGACGAGAGCATTCTCTTCACGACTCAGACCGTCCAGAGATTGATCTGGGTCAGGGTCATTTCGGAAGCTCCTAGCGTCAATATCATCACTACTCATGAAGACGTCTTCGCGCGGTGTGGACCCGCGAGGGAGGACTTCTTCGGTCACGCCAAGAGATTTGGTGTCATCATCGACATGGGTTCTTCCGATTGCATGAACCATGATGTGGATCATTGGAATTGAAGGGTATTCATTGAGATCTATAGCTGAAGCTGAATGAGCAAGAGAGTCTGCTTGAGCATTCTGTTCTCTTAGAACCTATGCGAAGGATACCTTCTCGAACCGGGGGATCAGACCCTTCACCACTTACAAGTAAGCCGCCATTCTTTCATCCCTGGCATCATATAACCCCAGGATCTGGTTGATTATCAATAGTGAGTCACAATTGACCTCAATCTGTTGTATGGCCATGTCCTTGGCAAGGGTTAGGCCAAAAAGTAAAGCCTCGCATTCTACTTCGTTATTTGTGGCTTCGAAGGTACATCTCACGGACTGTTCCACTGATGAGCACTTTTATGTCGTGGTAAAAGCACTCTCAAAGAAATATCCTAACTTTCGAACCTAGGTATAGTGGAAGTAAGGGTCAAACCCACAAGGACTCAGATTACTTGTATTTAGATAATATTACTAAGTAAAAGGGAGTTTTTATGATTTTAGGCTATCAATCTAAGTATATAAAGCAAAGCAAATAAAATAATTGAAGAATCAAATATAAAGAAAAGCGTCCAACTAGTTTTTTATCTATTGCATACATGAGTTTTGATCATTGATTATTCTTATTTCAATTTCCCTTAACTAAACTATTGTGAATTTATGAAATTCAAGCTTAAGGTGGTTATTAATATACAATGTCTTTAACAACCTTTTAACCATTTAACCTAGAAAACCTTCTATGTCAAATTGATCATGCAATTATGTTAAAAGCATTCAATAGAAACATAGTTCATAAATTCCACAGTCTATTCATGAAGTTTTGTGATTAAATTCTCCGCCTTTGATTAACATTATTCCACCGTCTATACGTTTAATCAAACGATTCATCCATGAATAACCAAATTCCACCGTCTATTTAGTTACTCTAGTTATAATTCAACCTAGAAATAGAATAGGTGATCAAGCTATTATAATCCTAAGTGAATTTAATCAATCAAGCATGGAGAGATTCAATCTAGTCAAGGAAAATAGAAATAATTCAAATAAATTTAGCTAGAAATAGACATTAAAGAACAATTAAACTTACAAAAGTTCGATTTCTCTTCAATATTACAAACTAGGGTTTTTGTCTCCCAAGAGTTCTCCAATTCAAACTAACGTAAAAACAAAGCAATAGAAAGCATATGAACATCCAAAGAAACCCTAAAAGAGTATTTATATGATATCTAAAAACATCCTAAAATACTAATAAAGTCGACCCAAATATAACATGGAAGCCCGAAGTCAGCGTCGTACAAACGCGCCAAAGCGCGGTCAAACTCCACAGAGCGCGGTCGCGCTCTCCCCATTCTTGCCCGCGCCCCGGCCTCAGCATTCAAGAGACACTTCAGAGGCTGTTTTGACCCCCTTCTAGTTGAAATTTGGACTTGGAGAAAAAATATGAATTGTAGCTCTTCGAGTTATCTTTCCATTGATACCAAATTCAGCTTCATCCGATCTCTATAGCTCCCAAACCAAGCATTGAAAGATAGAGGTGTCAAAACAAGACTCCAATGCATGACCCGGGTTTAAGCGTTTTTATCCCTCAAGCTCTTGGACCTTAGTTCTTCTAATCTCCACTTGCACCACTTTAAGCTTCATCTTGATTTTTGATTTTCCCTTCGGTTCTTCACTTCAATACTCTCCACTCGTTCCTAGCTCCGGTCATTAGCTTTACATCCACCATGCTTCACCTTCCAACCTGCAATAAAGCACAGAAACGCGTAAATTCCGAACTAAACCAAAATAAAACTTAAACTACATCTTAAAGCAAAACTCTAGCTAAAATGCATAAAATGGGAATAAAAACATGCTCTAAAACCTGTATCTATATGCTCTATCAGCCACCCTATCCCCCTGTGTTGATTTCGGGACTACTCCTATCCATGTTCCCCCAGCGTTGGAGGTGCCATCTGTATGAAGCGTCAATTTGAATGGAGACTTAGCTTATAGCGTCATCAATTTTGCTGGTTCCATTCTTTCTTTCGTAGTAGGACTGAGATCAATCACAAAGTCAGCCAGTGCTTGGGATTTTAGTGCGGTTCTAAGCTCGTATTGGATGTCGAATCCGCTCAAATGAATCGCCCACTTGGACTTTCTTCTCGTAAATTCGGGTTTGTGCATGACCGTCTTCAAGAGATGCGTGGTTCTTAACACGGTCGTATATGACTCAAAGTAGGGACGGAGTTTATTCGAGTATATGACCAAGGCTAACACCAATTTCTCCAAGGAAGAATAACGAGTTTCAACAGGAAGGAGAGTTCTACATATGTAGTACACAGGCTGTTGTTGACCATCCTCCTCGCGGACTAGCACCCCACTGATGTCTTGCTTGGTGACCTCTAGGTACAAGGGTAAAGTCTCTCCTTCTTCCGGCTTCGCTAATATCAAGGGATTGGAGAAGTATTTCTTCAATTCCTGGAAAGCTTCCTCATCTCGGGTGGTCCATTAGAAGCATTTGTTCTTTCTAAGCACTTCATAGAATAGACGGCAGCGATCCGCCGACTTGGAGATGAACCTATTCAACGCAACAATTTTCCCGATGAGCTTTTGGACATCTTTCACGCATCACGGAGATTTCAGCGACACTATGGCGCGAACCTGTTCTGGGCTTGCTTCTATCCCTCTCTGGGTGACCAATTACCCTAGGAATTTCCCAGACTTCACCTCGAATGTACACTTAGGTGGGTTCAACTTAATGTTGTATCGCTTCAGGATTTTGAAAGCCTCTTCTACGTGACGGCGATGGTCTACAGCCTTCTTGGACTTGACGAGCATGTCTTCAATATAGACCTCCATAGTCTCCCCAATTTGGCTTTGAAACATTTTATTCACTAACCTTTGGTACGTGGCTCCGGTGTTCCGTAGTCCGAAGGGCATCACTTTGTAGCAATAGGTTCCTTTGCTAGTTCTGAAGGATGTCTTCTCCTGGTCGCTTTCTTCCATCCGAATGTCGTTGTAACCACTAAAGGCGTCCATGAAGGTCAACAACTCGTGGCCCGCCATGGCATCTACCAGGGAATCTATGTGAGGAAATAGAAATGAATCCTTGGGACAAGCCTTGTTCAAATTCGTGAAGTCTACGAACATCCTCCACTTTCCATTTTTCTTAGGTACAACGACTACATTAGCCAAACCATTCTGGATACTTGACTTCCTTAATCTTTCTAGTCTCCATCAGCCTTCCTACTTCTTCGTCCACTATCTTGTTTCTTTCAGCGGCGAATTTCCTTCGTTTCTGTTTCACCGGTGGGTGACTAGGATCCACGTTTAGCTTGTCTGTGATGATCTCCAGATCAATTCCCACCATGTCCTCGTGGGACCACACAAAGCATTCTACGTTTTTACTTAGGAAGTCTACCAGCTCATTTCTAATGGGTAACTCCAAATCTCTTCCAATCTTTACGGGCCAATTGAGGTCTGATTCGTATAGGACCACTTCTTCTACATATTCATCTTTTTTTCTTTTTCGTTTGGAATGGTAGAATCAATGGCTTCCTTTAATTGCGATAGACTTCTGACGGGTGGTTGGTTTTAGAGCCGACTTGTAACACTCTCTTGACGTTCTTTGGTCTCCTCGGATCTCTTGAACCCCCTAAGGCGTCGAAAATTTTATTGTCTGGTGGTAGGTGGAGGGAACGGCCCTCATGTCATGGAGTCATGTCTCGCCATTATCACGTTATAGCAAGAAGGATAGTCCACGACAGAGTACCTAACCTGGATGTTCACTCCCTTTGCGTACGTGGGAAGAATGATGTCTCCTACCGTGTGCTTCACTTCTCCGCTGAATCCCAAAAGTGTGATTGGGTTCTTCTCCACGTCCTTTTCACTCAACCCTATCTATTTTAGTGCTCCAAGCTTCATGTGGTTAGTCTAACTTCTGGTGTCAATAAGAACCCGCTTGACCAGGACGTTCCTTATCAAGCGGGAGATAACGAGTCCGTCATGATAAGGTCCCCCAAGACCATTGACGTCGTCCTCATCAAAGTGTATTACAAGAATGAGGATGTCTCTCTCCATCGGCATGGGACGATGGAAGGCATTTTCATGTGCGTTCCTCTTGGTTGCTGAGTATGTGATGCCGCACACGCTTGATCCCTCGGTGATCACGCTTACAACCTTGGCAGGTATTGGTGACGTAGGCCTTCCCGCGCGTAAAGCTTCTACCACATTTGGGGGGACCTACATGTTAGGTTCTACCTCCGTTATCCTTCCTCGAGATACTAGGTAGGATATCTCTCTTCTTCGTGCTACGCACTCTTTAGTTATGTGACCGTAGTCGTCATGGAAATTGCACCATTTGCTCATATCCTTGTTCGGGTAGGGTTTCTCATTTCTCTTTGGCCATCTGACACCGCGCATTGTTAAGGCTATATTTTTCACGAGTTCTTCGGGGTATATACCCAGGTTAAACTCATCATACTTAGGTGGAAATGGCTTGGAAGGTCTAGCCTCAACGACATTCACCTTCACCGCGTCGAGGTAAGGACGCCGATACGGCTGATCATGGCGTTCCCGATGGTGATCTGGCGTTGCTTTCTTCTCTACCCTTTCCCAGATGCGTACGGGTTTCCTCATCTTAAGATCTTCCTCGAGCCTGATTTGGGCTAGAGCATTGGTTTGAACGTCTTTAAAACTGTGGCATGGGTGCCTGGTGAAGTTCTTTGTAAAGATCTCCATCTTGGTTAAACCCTTGACAGAAGGCTTCCATAGCAATCGACACGTCACAGTGCGGGATGGAAATCTTCTCTCGGTTGAATCGATCCACGTATTGTCGGGTGGATTTGTCTGGCTTCTAGATCACCCGGTACAAATCGCTACATCGCTTCTCGAACCTCCTGCTGCTAGCGAATTGGACTCTGAGGGAATCCATCAACTCGCCAAAGGAACGAATACTTCCTCGATGGAGCTAGGTTAACGAACCACTTCAAAAGACGGCCATACTAGAGTTGATCTGAAACCCTTGCAATGGTCATCTTTTGCATGAATATAGCTAAGTGCTCGTTAAGATCTCCCATGTAGTCATAGGGGCTCATGTTCGATATCGAGAATTTCTTCGGCATCTTGACCTGGGCGATGTACGGAGTGAAGGGTGACTCGTCATAACCATCAACTACCTCTTTCTCTATGGGTCGAGGGACTCCGGGTTACCTCACCAGTTGCTCGGTGAACATCTTGAACTTGTTTCGGACTATGTTTTCCAGGTCTCGAGGACAACGGAAGTCCCAATCCTCTTCATCAGCCATGATGTCATCCTCAAAACGTCGAGGGCTAACGTTTTGCACCGATCGAAGGCGGATGGGTGCTCTCCCCTCCTCACCGGTATGGTTACCTTGCGTGGGAGTGAAAGGCTGTACCCTTGGGAAGGTTGCTGGTGGGGGTAACGAACTCCGTACCGAAGGATCTCTCGTGTCGACAAGTAGGTTTTATAGAAGAGCCTTCTCCCCCACTAGTTCGGACTCGATCCGTCGTTCGGGCGTATGAGCCGACGGAAGAAACAAATCAGAGTTGAGAGAAGACCTTCACTATCGGTAGTTAATTGCTCGATGCTAATTTTGTGTTTCTCGTTGCAAGCACACTGGTTTGTTAATTTCTTCTCAAGGGCTTGAAGCATGTGGGCAAAATCAGACAACTCGAGGCGGAGCGCGGCCGATGCGTCCTGGCGTGCGCCTCCGTCATCCCTGGCATCCTGCTCTCGATTACCCTCCTCGGGATTGATCATGGTGAGTTTTTGAACTGCTTTTGATATGGAAAGGTGAACCTTTTTCGATCGTAGGGCCCCACGGTGGGCGCCAAATTATTTTCGATAAAATTTTGACAATCAAATTCTTGCCCTAGATTGGGGCACGATCGAATTGAAAGACAAGGGAATGCTTAGAAGGTAATCGGGTTGATGAAATCTGGACTACAAGTGTTTTCTCTCGGAGAGTGTTTTGTTACATATATATGTGTGCCAATGGAATGTCCCTATTTTCTATCTTTCTGACCTATATCTTTTTAGATTAACCGTCATATCCCACGTTCTACACGTTCCTAGGATATGCCCCTAACCGTCTCCCCCCTTGCATACATTTCGGAACAAATACTATCACTACTGGTCGCCTGCGTGTACATAACTCCTTCTATTGACCGTAATTTTCTTGCTTCCCTTGTGACGGATGACTTCATATATCTCCTTGATCTTTCTTTCGTCCTGCATCTCTCGCGACTCGTAGCCTGACTTTTGGGCCGTCTTTTTCGAATGGGCCTAATGGTTTTTGGGCCTAATAGTAGTTACCATCTCTGCAATCTGATAAGGTTTTCTTACGTCAGAATATTTTGAAACAATAACCAACTTTGAAGATAATTTCCCTTTCGGCTTTCTAGTCAAGGAAAGTGCAACCTCCCTTAAATCATTTTTTCCTTCTTTTTATTTTGCATATCTTTAGAATTTTCTGTGTTTCCCTTGGTCGTCGTTAATGTGCTCGTCGGCGAGTTCTGAGGAAGGACAATTGTGACTTGATGGTTGCCAAATTTAGCCGGAATGGTAGTCATTGGTTGAATAGACCCTTGTTGAATTGAGCTAGAATTTGACTCATTTCCAACTGATTCCCCCTCTATTTTGGACAAAAACTTGATCAACAAATCTTTGTCCTGAATTGGGGCACGATCGAATTCAAAGGAAAACAATGACTACAAGAAAGCTCAAATTTTATGAATGTCGAGGGCCAAAATCCTCTGTTTTGATTAATTCTTCCTTGTTACCATCGTGTCTTTTACAAATTGCATAATTCTACCTATATACACCCTCGTTCCAACGGTTACTTCCTATATGCCATGATTCCCAGATTTCTAGGGCGTATCTTGTAACTTCCACCCACTTCCCGCATAGATCGGAGATGAGAAACGCTCCATCCAACACCTTCTGAACACTCTTCTCCGCTTCGTGATGGAAGCTTTCTTCCTTCAATCGAGTGACTGATGCCTTCTCTTCATTCCTGGGTCCTTTCGCAATCAAACCGACTGATGACTTCTCTGTCTATTGGTGGGCTCGGTTTACCAAATGGGCCGATGGAAATTTGGGCCTAACAATACCCCCAAATCCTGATCCAAATCTTTTAGGCGGGATTTGGATCGGATTTGTCGCGTGAGCTATAGGCAGCGTGTGACATGTGGCAAGTACCCGTTCGTTCGATCATCCTCGAGAACTTGAAGAGTCACATCACTCAGGCTTTAAATGTTCAATCCCAGACCTCTTCAGAGATACGCGCTAATGCCTTCCTGCTTTTGTGCCTCGTAGTCTTCTCGCTTCTCCTTCTAATTCTTGCTCTATTCCTCTGTTGCTCATTCTCCATGGCCAACCTCGATGCTAAGGGTATGGGTTTTGAATCTTCCCATGTTCTCGAGCCCCATGACTGTCGCCCTTGCTCTCTCTCTTCAGATGAGGTAGAGACGCTAATCCGAAACCATGGCTTTTCGTCTGGCACCAACTTCTATACCCCTACATGCGAGGCCGTAGACTGTGTCAAGGAAGTTGGGTCTGCTTTTTGGAGTATCCCTTCACTCTGGGAGCCCTTTTCCCTTTCTCCCCTTTGATCTTGAAATTCCTGATGACTCTCAAAGCCTCCCCAGCGCAATTAATGCCATCGGTGTGGAAGATCCTGTATCAGATAAGTGAAATCTGCCTGGGCGAGAAGATCGACTTCACAGTGCAAGATTTTCTATGCGCGTACCGGGTGTCCTCTTAGGGCTGGACGCTTCGCCCTCCATGTGAGGGATGCCAAGAACCCATTGATCCCGAAATCAAAGGTTAACAACAAGGATTGGGCCTCGTGCTTCTTCTTTGTAGAGAAATCTACTTTGGGGGAGATGTATCAAGCAGCTTTCTTCGAATCTTGGACCACCAAAAGTAAGTGTTCCCAACCCTAGTTTCCGCACCCCCCTTGTTGCTACTTCGTTGTTTATTCTTGAGTTTCTGATTTCGAGGGTTTCTCGTACAGTTCCGCCTAGTTTGGACACCCATGTTTTGGAATCGGAAGCATGTAGGAAACTCTTCTCTCTTCCTGAAGCAAAGAGGACATATCGGAGGTCTGCAAAACTAGTACTTGAAGGCGAATCCAGTAACAAGACGACGGCAGTCACTGAGGATCCTCGGGACGGAGAAGATGATGCGAGAACTCTAAGAAGACGATTGAGGATAGCGTTCCGGTGTCTGGGAAGCTCACTGACGTGGTCAGGAACTCCGTCAAGAACCCTACCAGTATGTGCTTCCTTCCTTTGCTTTTGAATTTGATACCGATTGTTTCCCTGGATTTTAACGTTTGTCTTCCCGGAAGCTTCTTCTTCCTTGGGGAGAAGTTTCTCTGCTGCAGCCCTGATTCAGCTTAAAAACTCCGTAGAACCCCCTTGGACCCCAAGGTGAAGATGGAGGTCGCGGTGAAAGTGACCCCTGCCAAGCGTTCATCGCTTGGTGCTACTGAAGTTATTGATCTGGATTAGAAAGGTCCCTCAGATCTGTGGCAAAAACTCCGTAGTGCCCATGGCTCAAAGAAGCCTCGCTTGGATGTTCCCAGCTCTGCTCTGTTAGAGACGCCTATTTATCGGTTTGGAAGGTTCGCTTTCTCCAATTGTTTCTTTTCTTTCTTCTTTTTTTTTAACCGTGGACAATATCTTATCTTGGTGCGTAGGCCTTACAAGGCATTCTCTGGGTGGCGGACGCCGTTGACAAAGAAGAGCAGACCCTTAGAGAACATCAGGCTAGGTGGGACGCCGAGAAGGCTGCTTTGGAGAGGGAAACCACTCTAGCGGTTAAGCGCCAGAAGATGGACGCAAGTAAGCTTGCGAAACTTGCTGAGACTGTTAAGTGTCAGTCTTCCCAGGCTGCTTCAGATCGATCCAAGATTGCTGAGCTCGAGGCCGAGAACAGGAGAATTCTTAAGGAAGCTGGCGAAATCAGAGCCTACTATTCGATGATGTCTAGGGTGGAGACAATCAAACAGTTCGCGGTTGTTCAGTATTTGGATTGGGATCTGGATGCTGAGATCGCGTCCTTCCATGATTGCTATCCTCCAGATCAACCGGCTCTAGGTGACGAGCTTTTGGCCTCTCTCGACACGGAGGAAGAGGGCGACGATCGTAATCAGAGCACGGGTGTGACACTTGAACAAGGCGATGGGCTTTCAACGGACGCAGTGGAGCAGCTAGGGGGCACTTCTGTTAATGATGAAGATTAGGGTCGTGAGCCCTTGTAAAAGATTTCTGTTGTTTTTTGGTTTTCCTTTTGAACAAACTGTTGGTGACGTGTATGGGCCGTGTAGAGGCTATGAACAATATTTTTCCATTACACGGACGTCTCCTCTTCCTCAGGAAGAGGAAGTAGATAGTTTTGATGCATGCGTATTTTCTTTCTTGCGTATTTTCGTTTGGTATTGTCCTTCCTTTGTGTGCAGGATTTCTTAAGACGCGTGGGTGCTTCGGATAGAAGGCTTTAAGACGAGGACTCCTGCAGAAGTCTCTGGTCACGGGTGGCAGCTGCGTTTACCGAAGAAGTTTCCAGGCAGGTGACGGGTATCGCGTCGGAACTCGCGCTCAAGAAGTTCGGTCGATTAGAGACGTCTTTAGTCTAGGATTGTTACCTTAGTTGTTTGAACTTGTGCTCGATTGCATGATGTATTCCACATATAAATAAAGTATGTTTTTGATTTTCTAGTTCTACTTATTTGAAGAGGAAATAAATGTGATTAAGCGGTGATGCACAAACGTCATTCATTCAATGAAAAACTATAGCATAGGTGTCACACAACAAAGAGTCTTCACATAAATAAGCTGATTACAAAGAAAAGGATGAACTTAAAGCAAAAGCAAGACAATAACTACGGATAGATGACCTCGAGTGTCTTGAGTATCTGGCGCTAAAAACCTTCCGTTGAGAGTTCTAGAGAAGTTTGTGCTCCGATAAAAGGGGATTTCCCTCAGAAGTGATACTTCTTCAAATGCATTGTGTTCCAGCTTCTTGGGATAGCTTCTCCGTCCTTGGATTCCAGCTGGTAGGCGCCTTGTCCAATGACCCATGTTATCCTGTAGGGTCCCTCCCATGTCGGGGCTAGCTTCCCCGACTTGGTTTCGTGGGTATTTTGGAAGACTCGTCGTAGTACCCAGTCACCGACCCAGAAAGTTCGGATCCTAACGTTCTGGTTGTAGCTTTGGGTGACTTGTTGTTGGTGCCTTGCCAGGCGTAACCGGGCTTGATTACGAAGCTCGCCAGAAGTATCCAAATTAGCCGATAGCTCCAGATGATTACGCTCTTCGGTCAGAAAGCTAGTGCGAGCGGTTGGGATGAGAATTTCGGCGGGAATGACCACTTCACATCCGTGTGATAACGAGAAAGGAGACTGACCGGTCGCTACCTTTGGCATCGTTCGATCGGCCCAAAGGATGTATGGGAGCTCATCAGCCCAGTTCCCTTTAGCTTTTGCAAGCCGTTTCTTCAAATTATTTATGATCACTTTGTTCCTAGCCTCGGCCTGCCCATTTGACTGGGGATAGCGGGGGGTTGAGGTGACTGCAGAAGTCTCTAGTTCTCTGGCTTATGAATTGGGACCTATTGTCACACACAATCTCCGCGGGTACCCCGAAACGACAGAGGATATTTCTGATAATGAAAGAGACCACATGTTCATCTTTGATCTCTCGATAAGCTTCAGCTTCGATCCACTTAGAGAAGTAATTGGTCATAGCGAGGAAGAATACTCTCTGTCCGAACGAAGGGGGTAATTTTTAGACTATGTCCATCCCCTAGCACATAAAGGGCCATGGTGTGAGTGTGGGGTAAAGTGGCTCAGAAGGTTGGTGAGCGGTTGGTGCGTGTCTTTGGCAGGCATCACATTTTCGGCAGAAGTCTACAACGTCTTTTCTCATAGTAGGCCAGAACCACCCCTGTCGAAGGGCCTTGTTGGATAGACTTCTCCCTCCGGTATGGTTTCCGCATTAGCTTTGGAGACTTAGCTTCTAGAGTCATTAGCTCTGTTGGA
The DNA here is from genome assembly GCA_964016875.1 of Fallopia convolvulus. NCBI lineage: Eukaryota > Viridiplantae > Streptophyta > Magnoliopsida > Caryophyllales > Polygonaceae > Fallopia > Fallopia convolvulus. Next base: position 13,237,140 of record OZ024721.1, read on the forward strand.
TCGGACCCTTCTTCCGTCGTAGGGCTAAAATCAACCACAAAGTCAGCTAGCGTCTAAGATTTCAATGCAGTTCTAGGCTCGTACTTAATGTCAAACCCACTCAAGTGAATCGTCCACTTAGCCATTCTTCTTGTGAATTCAGGCTTATGCATCACCGTCTTCAAGGGGTGCGTGGTTCTTACCACTATCGGGTATGCCTCGAAGTACGGGCGAAGCTTGTTGGAGCACATGACTAGGGCAAGGACCAACTTTTCCAAGGAAGAGTATCGGGTCTCGGCTGGTAGGAGAGTCCTACTAACATAGTACACGGGTTTCTGCCGCCCGTCTTGTTCTCGGACCAACACCCCACTGACGGCTTGTTTGGTGACGGCCGGGTATAAGGGTAGAACTTCTCATGCTTTGGGTTTGGCCAAGATCAGAGGATTGGAGAAGTATTTCTTTAGTTCTTGGAAAGCCTCCTCATGCCTGGCGGTCCATTGGAAGCATTTGTTCTTTCTAAGTACTTCATAAAAGAGACGACATCGGTCTGTTGACTTAGATATGAACCTATTCAAAGCAACAATCTGTCCAATGAGCTTTTGAACGTCTTTCACACATCTGGGGGATTTAAGCGTTGTTATAGCTCGAACCTGCTCGGGGCTGGCTTCTATCCCACTCTGGGTGACTAGGTACCCTAGGAACTTTCCCGACTTCACGCCGAAAGTTCACTTCTGTAGGTTCAACTTCATGTTATATTGCTTCGGGATTTCAAAAGCTCTCTCTAGGTGACCTCTGTGATCTACAGCTTTCTTTGATTTGACGAGCATGTCGTCTATGTACACCTCCATAGTTTCTCCGATTTGGTCTTGGAACATTTTATTCACTCGCCTTTGATATGTGGCCCCAGCATTCCGCAATCCAAAGGCCATCACCTTATAGCAGTTAGTTCCCTTGCTGGTGATGAAGGATGTTTTCTCTTGATCGCTTTCTTCCATCCTGATCTGGTTGTAACCACTAAAGGCATCCATGAAAGTCAATAATTCATGGCCCGCCATGGCTTCTATTAGGGTGTCAATGTGAGGTAATGGAAATGAATCCTTGGGACAAGCCTTGTTCAAATCCATGAAATCCACGCACATCCTCCACTTTCCGTTCTTTTTGGGAACGACGACCACGTTTGCCAGCCATTCAGGATACTTGACTTCTTTGATCTTTCCAGTTTCCATCAACTTTCTCACTTCTTCAACCACTATTTTATTTCTCTCGGCGGCGAACTTCCTCCTTTTCTGCTTTACCTGTGGGTGATTGGGGTCCACGTTTAATCTGTGAGTGATGACATCCGGATCGATTCCTAACATATCCTCATGGGACCATGCAAAACATTCTGCATTTTTACTCAGGAAGTCTACTAGCTCATTTTTCATAGCTGGCTTTAAATCCTTTCCCATCTTCACAGACGGATTGAGGTCAGACTGGTTGAGGACCACTTCCTCTACATGTTCATCTTTCTTTTCTTTTTCTTTTAGAGAGGTAGAGTTGGTGGATTTCTGACTGGCGGCTGGCTTCAGCGCCGACTTGTAACACTCTCGGGACGTTCTTTGATCACCTCGGATCTCTTGAACCCCCCATGGTGTTGGGAACTTTACCGTCTAGTGGTAAGTAGATGGGACGGCTCTCATGTCATGGAGCCATGGCATTCCCATTATTACATTATAACACGAAGGGCAATCCATAGCAGAATACCTAACCTGGATATTTACGCCCTTTGTGTACGTGGGAAGGATGATGTCTCCTACGGTGTACTTCACTTCTCCATTGAAGCCTACGAGTGATGTGGGGTTCTTTTCCACGTCCTTCTCGCTCAAACCCATTCCTCTCAAAGCCTCCAGCGTCATAAGATTGTTTGAGCTCCCGATATCAATGAGGACTTGCTTCATTAAGATATTTCCGATCGACAGAGAAATCACGAGGCCGTTAAAGTGGGGCCGTCGAGACCATCGACGTCATCCTCATCAAAGTGTATCGCGAGGTTGACGACATCATTCCTCTCTTGTGCTGGGTCATGAAGAATGCTTTCTCGTGCTTTGATGAGGTATTTTCACTGGTCGTTAATACATATCAAAGAAACCTTAGCTTTACCAACTCAGTAGAGCGGCAAGTAAGGGTCGATCCCACAGAGACTCTTGTATTTGTGCTATTACTTGTATGCCAAGTAATTAAAAAGGGGGTTTATTAATTGATTTTCTAAACTAATATGCAAGAATAAAAGTAAATATGAATGCAAATATGAGTTTTAATATATGAAAGACAAGCGTGTTCAACTAGTTAAATCCATCATGACATTGCTTTGTTGATCATCGATTCTCATGATTCTCTTCTCACTTGAATAATCTATTGTGGACAATGACCCTACTAAGGATTAAGACCCAAACTTCAGATTTAGTTGATAGAACTACCAGTCTAACAACCCTAATCATCTAACAACCTAGAAGACCTTCTAGAAATGACAACGGGAGACTTAATAGATGTATCGTGTTGATTTTCTCCCTCATGGTTGTCTACTTCATCATCAAAGAAGTCATCATGGTAGACAAAAGAGTCTTCTTCCAAAACCGTAAAACCCTCAAGCAATTTACTCCACATGAGTGAAGATGATTCAGGGTCCCTAGGCTCTACAAGAATCTTTATGCCTGCACAAACTTCTCTTGGCTCTGTGATAATCTGCTCAACTTGCCTTATAGGTGTGAAATCCTGTTGGGCATCAAATGCATCTTCATAACTCATATCAAGTGTAGTAGATTGCTCCTCAACTTGAATCTGAGTGTCTGACTCATGATCGTTTGACTCCAATATGATTTCACTCCTTTCACACAACTCAAAAGGACATGAGATTGTGGAATGAAAACTTGAAGAACATGACTCACAATGCTCCATGATTATAGCATCCACCCCTTTGGAGAGATCCCTAATTATATCCTCTAGAGACTTATCAACCGGTTGGGGTAATTAGGAAGATAAATCGACCAAAAAGCTCTGATGGCTCATGAAACATAAGAAATCCCAGCATTCCTCAGGTCCTATAAACAAAAGCCTCTCATTGCTCATGTAATCTGCCAATCCCCTTGTCTCAAGATTCATACCATGGATAACTCCCATGTTCACCTCTCTATCACTGTATCGTAACCCCCAAGCACCAAGTTCAAACACATGGTCTTGAAATCTTGAAAAATAGCCATGGAAGTGTTCATCCTGCAATTGTCTACATTCAAACAAAGCCATAGATTTGTAGCACAGGTGTTATGAACCGTAAGGTAGGCTCACAACACCAAGAATAGCACACAAGTAAAACACAAATAGCGACGAGTCCCCGGAAAATGCGCCAAATTTGATGAGGTATTTTCAGTGGTCGTTAATACCTATCAAAGAAACCTTATCTTTACCAACTCAATAGAGCGGCAAGTAAGGGTCAATCCCACAAGGACTTGTGTATTTGTGTTATTACTTGTATGCCGAGTAACCAAAGGGGTTTTTTAAGAATGAATATCTAAACTACTATGCAAGAATAAAAGTAAATATGAATGCAAATACGAGTTTTAATATATGAAAGACAAGCGTGTTCAACTAGTTAAATCCATGATGACATTGATTTGTTGATCATCGATTCTCTTGAATCTCTTCTCACTTGAATAATCTATTGTGGATAATGAACCTACTAAGGATTAAGACCCAAACTTCAGATTTAGTTGATAGAACTACCAGTCTAACAACCCTAATCATCTAACAACCTAGAAGACCTTGTAGATTCAATTAAACAACAGCATACCAATTCAAGTTATCAATAGAAACAAACACTTAGAGCAACCAGACATCTAAGTGACTTGTGAATTTATTTCCTTCTTTAATCTACTCGTCCAACCGGTACTAAATTGATTAAAGTATACTCTTGATCAAATTAACTTTGACCGGTAATTAATCAGATTCAGTTATAACTAGAAATTTAATTAGGTAGCTAATCTAACAAAATCCTAGATTAGATTCAATTAAGCACATGGAATAAACTCTATTCAAGTTTGTTGAGAATCAAATCAAACCTCACAATAATATGAAAATCATGACTTCAATAACTAGCCAAACACAATAAATTTAGCAATGCATAATTAAATTAAAGAAAAACTTACAAGAGTTCAAAGTTGCTCTCTTGAGAGAAAAAAAACTCTAGCCTCCAAAAGTCTGATCAAAGTTATCATAAAAACAAACTAACAAAGGTTTATATATCTCCTCTAAAACAATCCTCAAAACCCTATCATTAAGCTTATTACTCGGACAAGATATAATACAAGCCCAAAAACCAAGCCCAATCCTTCGGCCCAAATGATGTCCGCGTACAAGTCCCGATTGCGCGGGTTGCACTCACATTGCGCGGCCGAGCAATTGGCAACCCGTGCAATTAGCCTCGGTTTAGCATTCAAGCAACACTTCAAACGTTGTTTTGACCCCCCTTCAAGTTGGAATTTGGACTCGGAGTAAAAATATGAATTGCAGCTCTTCGAGTTAGATTTCCAGTGATACCAAATTAAGCTTCATCCGATCACTATATCTCCCAAACCAAGCATTGCAAGATAGAGATGTCGAAACAAGACTCCAATGCATACCCCGAGTTTAAGCGTTTTTATCCCTCAAGCTCTTGGGCTCTTTTAATCTTCATTTGTATCACTCTAAGCTTAGTCAAACTCCACCATAGTCCACTAAACTTCGTCCCATCCATGCTTGTTTATCTAAAGATCTGCAAAACCAAACAAAACAAGCGCAAAACCCGAATTTCCTAGAAAACCTCGAAAACCTAAGAGCTAGACTAAACTAAGCTAAAACCATGCAATATAAACATAAATATGCATCCTAAGCTAGACTAAATACAAGCTATCATGCGTTCCTCTTGGCTGCTGAATAAGTAAGGCCGCACACACTTGAACCTCCGGTGATCACGTTCACGACTTTAGCAGGTACTGGCGACGCTAGCCTTCCCGCGCGCGAGGCCTCTATGACGTCCGGGGGGACTTGCGCATTCGGCGCGACTTCTGTAATCCTTCCCCGAGATACAAGGTAGGCAATCTCTCTTCTTAGGGCTACACATTCCTTGGTCACGTGACCATAATCGTCATGGAAGTCACACCACATGCTCATACCCTTGTTTGGATAGGGCTTTTCATTTCTCTTCGGCCACCTAAAGCCTCATATTGTTTGAGCTATATTCTTCACGAGGTCCTCGGGGGATATACCCAGGTTGAACTCATCATACTTCGGCGGTAATGGTTTGGTCGGCTTCTTTTCGGCGACGTTCACCTTCACCGCGTCACGGTGAGGGCGCCGGTATGGTTGGTCACGGTGTTCCCGATGGTGATCTGGCGTTGCTTTCTTGTCTACCCTCTCCCAGACACTCGCGGGCTTCCTCATCTTTAAATCCTCCTCGAGCCTGATTTGAGCTAGGGCTTTGGTTTGCACATCCACGAAGCTGTGGCAAGGATGCCTAGTGAGTTCTTTGTGGAGATCTCCGTCTTGATTTACCCCCTGACGGAAGGCTTCCATCGTCGTCAGCACGTCACAGTGCGGGATGGAGATCTTTTCTCGGTTAAACCTGTCTAGGTACTCTCGGGTGGATTCTTCCGGCTTTGGATAACCCTGTACAGGTCACTAGATTGCTTCTCGAATCTCCGACTACTAGCAAATTGTACCCGAAACGAGTACATCAATTCAGCGAAAGAACGGATGCTTCCCCTTGGGAGTTTAACGAACCATTTCAAGGCCGGCCCCGCAAGAGCTGCTCCGAACCCCTTGCACATCAGCGCTTCGCGGGAGTGGTACGGTACCGTGTTGGTCATCATCTTTTACTTGAATATGGCCACGTGTTCGTCAGGATCCCCCGTGTCGTCGTGCGGGGTCAAACTGGGTACCGAGAACTTCTTTGGTATCTCGACCTGGATAATGTGGGGGGCGAAAGGTGACTCGTCGTAACCGTCAACCGCTTCCTTCTCTATGAGCCGCGAAACTCCGGGTATCTTCGCCAATGGCTCGGTGGACATCTTGAATTGGTTCCGGACGATACTCTCGAGGTCTCGGGGACAGCGACGGTCCCAATCCTCGTCATCGTCCATGACTTCATCCTCCAAGGCCGGGGGCTAACCTCTCGCGCCGATCGCAAGCGTATGGGTGCTCTTGCCCCTTCGCTAATAGGGTTACCCCGAGTGGGGGTAAATGACGGTACCCCGGGAACCGTTACTGGCGGGGTAATGAACTCCAGCCCAGGATTTCCCTCGCGCCGGCTAGTGTGGTTTCCAGAGGAACCTTCACCCCCACTGTTTCGGGCTCGATCCGTCACTCGGGCACGCGGGTCGACGGAAGACACGGATCGGAGTTGGGAGCGTCAACCGTCGTTATCGGCGGTTAATTGCTCGATGCTAGCCTTGTGCTTCTCGTTACAAGCACGATGATCAGTCAGTTCCTTCTCCAGAGCTTGGAGCCTTTGAGCGAACTCGGACAATTCGAGGCGAAGGGCTGCTGACGTGTCCTGGCGTGCGCCTCCATCATCCTCGGTGTTTAGCCCTTGGTTCCCTTCGTTAGGGTTGCTCATAGGCCAGCGGTGCAAGAACAACAAAAGTCGATCCATGCAGAGAGTCCTAAGCTGGTGGATACTGCAATGGCTCCCGCTACACAACTCTTGCAGTGTTAGAGGACGACGTTTTGGAAAACGTCGTCCTAGAAGCCAGGTCTGAGCTTCTAGGACGACGTTTTGGTTTGACAACCTGATTCTAGGCTCCAAATTGAGGTGTCTCCTCATTCCTCGTCTCCTTTGGTTGCTCTTCATATAGCTATTTTTCTTGTAAAGCTTCTTCCTGATTTTCTTCACTCGAAGGAATCAAAAGCGGACAAGGAGATGTTGAAGCCTACACGTCCATCGTTGTCTTGTCTACTCGCAGCACCTTACCAATTTGATGGCCCACTCTTTGGAGAAGACCTTGATGGAAATATTCCATGCTCAGACCTGGAATTCTTATCCATGTTGTTAAGACCTTTGATACTCCCGAAAAGGATCAAAATTTGGCACCCAACGTCTGATCATCAAGTAGTTGTTACATATCATCCATGGTCCTTGTGTTAAGACGTGGTCATAATCGTCCCCATTCAAGAACTTTAGTAAGTGTCCTTTATATCAACAAGCGTAAATTCTCCTTTAAGCGCCCATTTTAGCTCGAACTTCTTTTTCATCAGAATGCACCCCTCGGGCCCTTGTCAAACATATGAATGATCAACACAAATTCGTACAAGCCCAATTGACATATTTGTGCCTCAATTAATTACATAGAAATTCATGTTTTGAAATAAACAATAAATTATTGAAATTTTACCCTTCAATAGAGATATCGGGAAAGTTGTTTAGCTCTTAGATAGCCTACGTTCACTAAAGTTTCTATCATCCTCTCCACCTCTCCTCTCTTTAAATCTAACATTCTACAAGATGGAGGAATGCAGGCATGTCGATGCCAAATGATGGAAGAATGACACGAAAAGCTCAGATCGATATGCAATTGGTACAGACTACAGGCTGAATGTAAATGTAGGACTATCGTATTTGATTTCTGAAAATAACAATTTCAACACGGTTTTCTTTCGGAAAATCAAACTATACAGCCCTGTGGATAAGGAGGATTTTCTTACAAGCAAATGCTTTACACATCGTGCTACTACAATATGGATCTGTAAAACTGAATGATTCACATTGATGACTAATAAAGATATCAAATCCAAGAGTCGTTTACCATTGAAGATAAGAAACGTTTCTAAAATTCATTGACCACAAATTCCTCTCCGTCACCATGAGAGCTCGCCCCATCATCCTCCGAACTCTGTGGCATGATCAATACCTCTTGAATCCCATGAACAATGAGTCGATCTCCATGATATATATCAGGGAACACAACAGGCACTCCATTCAGCAGCAGAAGATCGCCAGAACGGGTGACATTGATCCAAAACCCCTCCAGTAAAGTGCTCAAAACAGACTCATTCCCAAAGCCAGCCAGATCTGAGAGAGAGACATCACAAGGAGCAACATGTTGGAGAAACAGAGACCCCCAACCAGTAAAATTACCGATTCGCTCCTTTAGCGCCCCATCAATCGGAGCAAACACAGTGAACGGAGTATCGTCGTCGTCGAACTGTACCAACTGCAGATCAAGAAACGCAGCCATAATTGAGAAGCCCTCGGATCTCATGTTCTTAGCGGCCTCTGTGAACGAACGATCACCAGAGTAGACCGGACACTCCAAATTAGGGCTTGAAACGGGGCTAACCGGCGCAAATTCGATGGTATCGCTCGGCGGAGTTTCGGGGCTAGGGTTCGGCGCGGGGCTTAGAATCTTGAAATCCATATCGAAGAAATTGTCGGTGGTGAACACGACCAGGTTCCCGTCGTTGTAGATCGGAGATCCGTCGATCTTGACATTATCGATCGAGATGCGATTGTCAGAAGGAAGTGTGGTGACGGTAAGCGAGCGGCCAGGGGAAAGAGTGGGAATCTTGGAGCCGAAAGGGAGGAATTGAAGTTCGTCGAAGGAGTAGGCGACCGGTGAGAAATGGATCTGGACTAAAGCGAAAGAAGGCTGGCCGAAATCGGCGAAGGCGTTGTCGGAGGGAGAAAACACTGTAGCGGTGGAGGCGTTTGAGAATAGTTCGGTCGAGAGAAGCTGGATGGTGAGAGACATAGACACGTACCCCGAGTCGGAGAGAATCTCGGCGGCCCTGCGAACCGTCTCTTCTTGGATGGAAGAAGAAAGGGGGCAAAGTGAGAGAAGCGCAAATGCGACGAGGAGAAGAGTGCTGGAAGACGCCATGGATGATGGTTTTCGAGGTCGGTGCAGAGCGCTATTCAGTTCTGCCTCGGTGTGTGTGAGTGACTGTGGAAATCCACAAAGAGAGGATTATATGGCGGGAAAGGAAGAGCATCTCCAATTCTCCATGCGTGATGCGTCTCTGCTGTACAAAAAAAAACGACGGCGTTTCTTGTGAAGCCAAGGTTGGGCGCGTTGCGCATTCTTTTTCGCCCGCCCAGGAGTGAAACGACGGCGTTTTGCGCCAACAAAGGAGAAACATAGGGCTGCGGCCTTGGACGCGTGGCGGGCATTAGATGGATAGACGACCCAAATTTTAGTAGTATTAAAATTATAAATTTGATTTGTGACTTAATTAACGTACCTTTTAACCTTGTTGAATGATTACCAAATAAGGGTTGAATTTTACTCTTTTTTTTTTTTGGTCAACGAAAAATAAATTAGGGGCCTTGTAAACTAAACATCGACCGCCCTAATGCATTTTGCGAATAACATCCTAGAAATCTACGTTAGTTGTAGCTGTTTGTAGAGTAGGTTGCTTTGGCCACAAAGTCCGTTATAATATTGATTTCCTGAAGGGGTGTTTGATCTTGTATGTTCTGAATTGTCTAAGCAATAAAAGGAATGCTCGCTTTGATCATCTCAATTTCCAATGGGCAGCTCCAAGTTTCTTTAAGGAAGACCTTTTCTTTTTAACGCCAATAACGGTGCCCATCGTAGTACGGAAAGGCCTTACAAAAATGACGGGACTTGAGAATCTTCCTCCATTTAAAGAACAACAAAATCAGCTAAAATAAATAAATTCCCAACCTTGATATAAAATCCCCAAGAATACCTTTTGGTATCTGATAGAGTGAACCCCTAAAATTAAGGACATATTGATGGGTTTCAATTCACCAATGTCCAATTTTTCACAAATTAACGAAGGCATCAAGCTTACACTAGGACCAAGATCACGCAATGCACTTTTAAAGTTAGTGTTTCCTATCATGCATTGTATAGAGAAGTTATCGGAGTCCTTAAGCTTTGGAGGTAATTTATTTTGGAGAATTGCACTACAGTCCTCGGTTAAGGTCACGATTCCATATTAATCAAGTGTTCTTTGGTTAGACAATATTTCTTTTAAGAGTTTGGCATATCAAGGAATTTGGAAAAGGGCATCAGTGAATGGAATATTGACATGTAACTTTTCAACACTTCAAGAAACTTCTCAAATTGCTTGTCTAACCTAGATTTTTGATGTCTTTGAGGAAAGGGAATAGGTGGTTTGTAGGGTGGTGATGCCACATACTTAGGCTCGTTCTCACCTTATCCCTCTCTTTATTCTTTTCTCCTCTCTTTTTCTTCACCTTGTTCTTCCAATGAAACTTCCATTTCAAGATTTTCAAGATCTATCACATCTTTCCTCTTAACTCCCCTAAATTCATTCTACCCCTTAAATTAATTGCCTTGCAAATTAGTTGCAATCTCTTGGGTTAAGCTCAAGATGACCGAGAAGTTGACCTTGAGTTCTAGAAGAAGAGATAGCCACTTGTTGGGCACTTTGAGAGATTTGGGTTTCTAATATCTTGTAAAGGAAAAGATCGACTATTGAGAAGCCCAAAGACAAGGAGGCCTAGTTCCTTTTACAAAGTGTCAATGATCGGAACAAACACCTAGATGTTAAGGTAAGCCTTCTTATAAACAATGTTTCAATGAATCAATCATTGTTGGCTTAGGGTATCATGAACCTATAGCTAAATTGAGTACACTTGGGTCAATGAAGCGTTAGTCGAAGGTGTCTCAAGAAAAAGAGAGAACCACACAAGGGGACGTGATTTGAAGAGAAAAAGTCACAACCTAAGATTAGAAAAGGTTATGGGAAGTCGCGAGGCTGTGAGGATTGACAAGGTTATAAGAATTGGAAAGGGAAGGGTCATTATGCCTTCAAAAACACCTGAAATCCCATTTAAGTGTGAGAGTTTGGAAGAGGTAAGTTTTCTAACACTCGTATACGTTCAAGGTTATGAGTATTTCGGGACATGGACTAGCCCTAGCGAATCCAAATAATTTTGGATTCCTAAAAACAAGACCTAAGCTTATTTTTTAGGTAGGTGTGAAAGAGAATCCTATAAAGAGGTGTTTAATGTAGAAAAATTTCCCCTAATCTTGAAAGAGGGTGAGTAAGTAACTCGCTAGACCTCAGAAGAAACTACGTAAGAAAGAGTATCGTTCTAAGAGGGAATTGAGAATTAAAGGTTCAACAACCTAATGCATTGCTTGGATCATTAAGTGTTGAAGGTCAAGTGAACCTTTTGAGCAACTTATGAATGAAAATAGGTATGTTTTGATTGTTTTCCTTGAACGATGTTTTATGAGCCATCTTATTAATTTGTTCCATCGCAATGGGGATTATTCATCATGATCAACAATTTTTTCGTGCTATGTATCTTTCGGGTTTGTTTCTTTTGGTACCATTTCTGTTACATGACCCCTGTTAGACCCAGATTTTAGCTAACGAAGCATTGAGCCATAGACAGAGAATCTCTAGCGTGCACAGAATTACGGAAGATCTTCGGGATTGGCTAAGTCGGTTGGAAGAGAGAGGGTTCGAGATATGTTTGTTACAAGATAGATTTTTCTACAGATTGTATCCACTATAAGATAGAAATAAGCATATTTGTTAGTTAGAGATAAGATTATATCTTTATTGAAGATAAGATATGCCTCGAGGGGGCTATATAAGACAATGTAACCCTTAGGGGAAAGGGGGGGGGGGTTTAATTCATACGATTTTTCCTGATTTCTACATCACTACAAACACGCTTTCGTTCATATTCTTCTTAGTTCATTCGATCAAGGCCCGATCTAGGCCAAGATTCTACCTTTGGTAAATTTTGGCTCAAACAATTTGGCACCCACCGTGGGGTTGTGATCGATACAACCATCAGAAGAATCACCATTCTACTTCCTTCCGAATCAGAGAACGCGGTGTCTGAAAACGGCGAGGGAAGTCCTAAAACTCCAATCGTCGGGGACGGCCAAAATCTTGAAAACCAGGGCGCTCTGTCTCAGGAGGAGGAGATGACGGACCTGAGACAACGTATGGAATTCCTCCAGAAGGCGTTGAGCGAACAAAAAAGCTTTTACGACGCTCATGTAGAACGCCTCACTGTTGAAAACAGCCAACTCAAGTAACGATATGAGGTCTTGGCTACGGGGCGTCGCTCCCTACGCGTCACCCGGCGCACTGACGGAATAATAAGAAGGCTGGATTTCAACGCCGGAGAAGGGACTTTTGGAAAAGGTGCAAACCCGGACCCCCGAGACAAGGCACCCGCACAACGAGATGCGACTCCGGAGCCCATGGGCCGAGCCCACCACGAGGAAGTCTTCCACGACAATAATCCTCCAATCAATCTCCTGTCAGCGGCTAATCAACGCCGAGCGCCATCTCAAGAAATCTGGATCGAAGATGATGGCACCGATGGGGAAAATCGAGAGCGGCACGAGCCAATCGATTTAGATGCAGCCATCCGAAGAAAGGTGACCGAACAAATAAGCGTCATCGCTGACCAATTCCGGAGGGGAAGCCAAGGTTTCTAACCCTTGGAGCCTGAAGCACCTGACGGGTTTGACGAATCTCCGTTCTCCCGTCGAATCGCCCGAGTAGAGATTCCAAAAAAGTTCTCTGTACCAAGCATGCCCACGTACAACGGGACTACGGACCCTAACGAGCACGTGGCCATATACAAACAGAAGATGATGACGAGTGCGGTCCCATCCCATTCCAAAGAGGCGGTGATGTGCAAGGGTTTCGGCACAACCTTAACGGGTCCGGCGCTAACTTGGTTTATCAACCTCCCACGTGGAAGCATTAGGTCCTTCGCAGACCTCTCGGACACTTTCCGGTCTCAATTCGCCAGCAGCCGCAAATTCGAGAAGCAATCCAGCGACCTCTACCGGATCCGCCAACGGAACAAAGAAACTACCAGAGAATTCTTGGATCGCTTCAATCGTGAGAAGATCTCCATCCCATCTTGCGACGTGACGACCGCAGTGGAAGCATTTAGGCAAGGGGTCACCCCCGATGGCGGCCTGTACAAGGAACTAACTAAACATCCTTGTGCTACGTTCGAAGAAGTACAAGCCAGGGCCTTGGCACACGTCTGGTTGGAAGAAGATAGGTCCCTGAGGAAGAGATCTTCAGAGATGGAGAAAACCGAGAGAAAGGGACCCGTTGACAGCCGGAGAGGTTCAACAGATCAGAGGAGAGACCGCCGCGCCCATCCTTACTCACGGCCTACCTCAGGGCAGGTCAACGTGGCCAAAGCACGATGGACGAATGACAAGGAGCGAGAACCCATGCCGCCCTCACTCAAATCCTTCAAACTCAACATATCTACGGAAAAGCTGCTCCGGAACATGGCGAAACAAGGAGAACTCGTAAGGTGGCCAAGAAAGGACAGGACTCCCCACCCGGGGGGACACGTCTAAGTGGTGCGATTACCACGAGTATCACGGACACTGGACGCGAGATTGCCTCATGCTCCGAAGAGAATTGGCCCGCCTAGTCGCGGAAGGAAGGATAAAAGACGTGGCTCCAGATGCTCGAGTACCCAAAGGTCTGCTGGAGAATCTCCAACCCGAGCACCAAGAAAGGCGAAATCCTCCAACACCTGACAGAGTGGTCAATGTGATATCCGGAGGATCAAGCATCTGCGGACTGTCATACTCGGCAGCAAAGCGCCACGCAAGAGAAAGTAGTTTCAATCGACCATCGTCATCGAGACACCGCGCTAGAGAATCTCCAGGACAAGCCATCGTGTTCGACGACACCGATGCAGAAAACACTTCTGAACCGCATCATGATGGTCTCGTAATATCCCTGCACATTGGGAACGTGTTGATGAAAAGGGTACTGATCGACACGGGAAGCTCCACGAATCTCATGACCTTAACTGCCCTGAAGGAGATGGGTTTGTCCGAAAACGACATTCATAAACACCCGGTGCCCTTAGTGGGATTCAGCGGCGAGGTCAAGCATATTGTGGGTGATATCGCTATCCCAACCTTCGCCAAAGGTATAAATATTCAAGTCAATTTCCTCGTAATGGACTGCCCTTCATGCTACAACGTAATCTTGGGACGACCATGGCTACACGACATGAAAGCCGTAGCGTCCACCTACCACCAAACGGTGAAATTTCCAACGCCATGGGGGATAGAAGAAATCCGCGGGGATCAGAGGTTGGCTAGGGAGTGCTATAAGGCAGCCCTTAAGCCAACCACTCTGAGACCTGAGGCATAGCAATTACAGAACGTCACTCCTCCGCCGGAACGAACTGAAGACAGAGAAAAAGCGGAGGAAGTGACCTTAGAGGAAGGAAGGGTCGTCAAGATCGGAGAAAATCTGGAGCCACTAGTCAGAGAAGAATTGGTAACATTCTTGAAAAGTCACAAGAGCTGCTTCGCTTGGAGTCACGAAGACATGACCGGAATAGACCCTTCCATCATCACACACAAGCTCAACGTAGACCCTGAACATCCTCCAGTCAGGCAAAAGAGACGAAAGTTCGCCCCGGAACGAATACAAGCCGTCGATGAGGAGGTCAAGAAATTACTAGACACCGGAAAAATCAGAGAAGTGAATTACCCCGACTGGCTGGCTAACGTAGTCGTGGTGCCTAAGAAGAACGGAAAGTGGAGGGTTTGCGTGGATTTCACCGACCTCAACAAAGCCTGCCCCAAGGATTCTTTCCCTCTTCCCCACATAGACTCAATGGTGGACGCAACCGCGGGTCACGAACTACTTACCTTCATGGACGCATTCAGCGGTTACCACCAGATCCAGATGGAGCCCGCAGACCAAGATAAAACCTCCTTCATCACAGGGCAGGGAACGTATTGCTATCGCGTAATGCCTTTCGGTTTGAGAAACGCCGGGGCAACTTACCAAAGATTAGTCAACCAGATGTTTCGCGACCACATTGGCAAAACAATGGAGTTGTATATCGACGATATGGTGGTAAAGAGCACAAGCGCCTCCCTCCATAAGGGGCACTTAGAAGAAGCGTTCAAGGTCCTCGAGGAATACAACATGAAGCTAAATCCCCAAAAATGCATCTTCGGGGTACAGTCTGGGACTTTTTTGGGGCATGTAGTAACCAAGCGAGGGATTGAGGCCAGTCCAAACCAAGTACGGGCAATTGCTTCCCTGAAATCCCCTCGAAGCGTGAAAGACGTGCAAAAGCTAACCGGCATGATAGCTGCACTCAATCGGTTCATCTCCAAATCCTCAGATAAGTGCCGACTATTCTACGAAGTACTAAAGAAGAACAAAAGTTTCCAATGGACGGAAAAACACGAGGCCGCCTTCCAAGAGCTGAAGGGCTACTTCGCTAATCCCCTACTACTAGCCAAACCAACTCCGGGGGAAGTGCTACACCTCTACTTAGTTGTATCAGATCGCGCCCTAAGCGGAGTCCTGGTCAAAGAAGAGGAAGGCCAACAGGTTCATGTTTACTTCGTAAGCAGAACAATGGTGTCCGCCGAGACGCGCTACTCTCCAACCGAAAAATTAGTCCTGGCAGTCGTGATGTGCTCAAATAAACTCCGACCTTACTTCGAGTCACACACTATCATCGTCCTGACGAATTACCCACTCCGGCAGATCATGCAAAAGCCAGAATTCTCAGGAAGGATGGCAAAATGGGCGATCCACCTAAGCGGATACGACGTCAGATATGAACCTCAAAGAGTGATCAAGTCACAAGTACTGGCTGACTTTGTTGCCGACTTCACCCCAACTCTCGAGGAAAGCGCTAAAGAGCAGGTCTTGACCTCATCCCTCGACGAACCTGGGGAAGAGTGGATACTGAACACTGATGGAGCCTCAAATGCAAGAGGAGCAGGGCTTGGCGTCGTGCTAAAGTCGGCAAGGGGGGAAACAATAGCTCAGGCGGTCAGATGCAACTTCGAAGCTACTAACAATGAGTCGGAGTATGAAGCTCTTATCTTTGGGCTGGAATTGGCTAAAGATTTGTCCATCAAGAAAATCAAGGTGCGCGCTGACTCCTTACTCATCATCAACCAGATCCTAGGCATTTTCGATGCCAAGGATGATAGGATGGCTAGCTACCTCAACGTGGTTAAAACACTATCCGAGAATTTCGAGCAAATACAATTCGAACAAATTCCTCGAGATCAGAATGCACCAGCCGATGCCATAGCCGGTCTAGGCTCAACCCTAGACCCCAGGGAGTATGATAAAATACCATTAGTCCACTTATTACAGTCGGCTATAACCGAAACGTCGGTGACACAGGCTACGGAACCACCACCAGGGCAACTCGCCCCAGATATTCTCCAAGCATTCACCAGTCTAGGGGTCAGCTCAGGCAACCACTGGACCAAGCCATACCTTGATTGGTTCCTTCACGGCAAAGTACCCGAGGACAAGATAGAAGCCAAAGCCTTAAAGTCCAAAGCAACGCAGTTCGCCATTCTAAAAGGGGTCCTCTTCCACAAATCTGCGGCAGGCTTCTTACAGCGATGCGTAGAGAAAGAAGAGGCCGAGAAAGTCATGCGTGACGTGCACAGCGGAGATTGCGGTAATCATACTGGGGGTCGCAGTCTTGCCAACAAAATCCTAAGGCAAGGGTGGTATTGGCCCACCGTTCGCCAAGATGCCACCAAGTATGCTCAATCATGTGAAGCATGCCAGAGGCACGCACCAGTCCCGCATTAGCCGCCAGAGATTCTCCAATCATCCATCACCCCCTGGCCATTCATGCGATGGGGGATGGACATCGTTGGCAAGTTACCCCCGTCTACAGGGCAAAAGGTGTTTTTTCTCGCCATGACAGATTACTTATCTAAATGGATCGAAGCTGAAGCCTTCCGAGAGATCAAAGACAAGCAAGTAATCTCTTTCATCCAGCGCAACATCTTGAGTAGGTTTGGAGTCCCCGCGGAGATTACTTGCGACAATGGGTCGCAATTTATAAGCAAGAAGATGCGTGATTTCTGTAAGCAGTGGAACATTGACTTAGTCATGTCATCTCCCAGATACCCGCAAGCCAACGGACAGGCTGAGGCCAGCAATGAAGTAATCATCAATAACCTAAAGAAGCGGCTGATAAAATCCAAAGGAAAGTGGGCTGAGGAATTAGCCTATGTATTCTGGGCCGATCGCACCACCCCAAAGGGGGCCACCGGACAGACTCCATTCTCACTGGTACATGGCTGCGCGGCCGTTATCCCAGCTGAAATACTAGTCCCAACCGCAAGGTATGGACTCGCCACCTCAGAGAGCAATGGACGAGAGTTGGAAGCGGATCTGGATACCATCCAGGAACTCAGAGAGGCAGCCCATGCTCGGATCACGAAATACCAACAGCAAGTGGCTAGAAGTTACAATAAAAATGTTCGAGCAAAAAGTTTTCAGCTCGGAGACTGGGTATTGCGAAGGGTCTTCCAGAATACCGCAGAAGCGAACGCCGACAAGTTGGCTCCCACTTGGGAAGGACCTTACAAAATCACTAAAGTCGCGGGAAATGGAGCTTACCAGCTAGAATCCAGAGACGGACAAGCGGTACCACGAAGCTGGAACGCAACCCATTTGAAAAAGTACTATTTCAAGATATTTCTTAGCTCTAGCTTAGAGAATCTTTAGGAAATTTTTGCCCAAATTCAATAAACGACTCAGGGCACTTGCCCACACTGTCGGACAAAGTTTTCAAAAATTCCTAGTGCATCAAGTTTGTTTTCACACATCTTTGCATAATAACTTGCGAGAAAATTATTCTCCCAATCTTGCACACTCTCTTATTGCTTGGAAACGCAAACACACGCTAATCACACGATATGAAACGCGTCAAAGAAAAACCACTGTTGAAACACATGGTTATACCGTCTGAAAACGACGAAATCATCAACGTTGATGAAGTAACCCATAAGATGGTTACCCATACGCTAATCAAAGTTACATACAACATGAGACGCGTCACATACACTAAATACCACTGTTAAGACACATGGTAATACCGTCTAGAAATGGCGAAGTCGTCACGAATACAACGTCGACGAAGTAACCCATAAGTTGGTTACCCCCTATCTAATTCCGATTTAACGAAACATCCGATTAGTACGGGAAGGGGAAAGCTATAGCATATAACCCAGGCCATATGCGCGGGACGCCGCGATGACACTACATCCTAATTTAAGGATCCACTGCCCAAGAACGCGCTTGGTAGTGGCCAAAGGTAGCCTAATCGTAACTAACTACGCACGGCCCCTTTGCAGAAAATTTAAGCACTCAACGCGCAAAACGTGATCCTACGCAGGACTCACAGTAAGTCGCTAACGAAAGGAGCACTAAAACTCCTTAAAAACGCTAAAACCTAAACGCGTACCCCACTTACGGGCAACACATTCATGGAGATTCTCCGAGAATCTCCCTATGCTAATATACTACGCAAATTTCCAAATACATACAAATAAGCAAATAAAATAATATCGCGCCATTCAGGGGGCGTCAAAACCATTCAAAATCAGACGCCATATGATTTTTAGGCCCCAGGCCATAGGGTTACCAAAAATATCCTGACAATCATCCAACAAAAACAGAAGGAAAAAAAAAGAGTACTTCTAAAGAGATCGAAGAAAGGCACATCAGGAGCTTACTGCCCGCCAGCTGGGGTCGAAGATTCCTCCTTGCCCACGGCCTTCTCGCCATCTCCTTCCTTGTCCATGGGGCACCCTTCATTGTCTTGACCTTTCTCTGGAGAGCTTGCATCGTCCTCCTGGTCTACAACCACTAGATATGCTTTGCCCGGGGGGGGGATGGCCAGCGGGGTAGTATTCTTCCAAAATCTGCAGCTGCGTCTCCAAGTCCCACTTAGCACTTTTACCGTCGGCGAAATCCTGTAGCAGCTCCGCCTGGGACTTCATCGTGTAGTACGCTGCCACGTCCACCACCACTTTAGAAAAGCCTTCGATCTCCTTCTCTGCCTCTGACGCCTTCGACTCAAGCAATGCTTTTTCAGACTGAAGATCCTCCATTTGAACCCTCAAGGAATCTACCGACAACTGAAGTTGGCGAGCCTTCCTGTCCGATGCAGCAGCCAATTCCCTCGATTGTTTCTCTTTTTCCTCCAGCACTCTCATTTCTTCCTGGCAACGACCATTAGTGGCCATCAGTTCCTGGAAGGCCTGCAAAGTAGAAAAGTAAAGACAAGTTAAGAAGAGGGCAAGTAAGCGTCAGGAAAATGCCAAAGAAACGACGACGAAAATCTAAGGGTTCGGGTGAGCAAACTTACCACTCTTAGCGTTGCACCCACATGGCTGAACGCGGCATCAGGGGTGAGGGTTTGAAAGTCCATCTTTACATTCGGGAGCAGGGTGTCCTCGAAAGTACTGAGGAGGTCTTTTGGCTCTGCCTTCTTGGCAACAGGCGAGGTTGGAGAATCATCAATCTTTTTCCGCTTCAAAGAAAGAGACTTCTTGGCCTCAGAACTTGGAGGAGGCGACGAGGGGAGTCTGACCCCACCGGATCTCAGCCGTTGAACCATTGCTGCGGCAGAGGTATCCACGACAGCGCCTAGGGAGTTTTATTCAAGTCACATTAAGAAAAGGAGACGCTTATTTAAAAATAAGTTTAAGAGGATTAAACGCATGAGAAGTAGAAGAAAGAGCGACCAACCTGATTTCTTCTTAGAGGAACTCATCATATCAGAAGACAAGGGAGTGACTTCAGTATCGGTTTTCTCTTCGTCAGATCCTGGAGATTCTTCGTCTTCACCACTACCCGCTGGGTCAGGACAGATCTTCTTGGGCTTTCGTTTTTCAGGCTTGATCTTTAGCAGGCGCCGACACACACCCGTATCCGTGCTCTTAGAGTTGATTCCTACCGGTACTGCACAAAGAAAACAGATAAGAAAACAGGAAGACCAGAGTATGCAAAAAAGAGGTTTAATAAAGAAGATCAGATCGTCTTACGAGATGTGTTCCATTCATCTCGAAAGACGTCTTACACTCCATCATCAAGATCGCCTAAAGATGCTTTTTCGACAAAGAAGAATCGGGATTGCCAGCTCCGGGAGGAAATTTTCAGTTTGGGAATAAGGGGGTTTTTCGTATCCCTAGCATGCAAAGTGATGCGCCCTGCCCTCTGAGGAACTATTTTATATGCCAAGAGAAGTTCTCCCATGGTCATCTTCAAACCCCTCTCTGTGGCAAGCTCATCGATTCGAGCAAGGGTGCGCCAAGTGGTCGGAAGGATTTGGCACGGGGAGATTTTTAGGGTTTGAATGAATTCTCGAATGAAAGGGGAGAAGGGAAACTTTAAACCTAAAGAAAAGGGGTAATCGAGAAAGCAGATCCATCCTGGCCGAACCCAATCAATGAATTCGACAGTCGGGGTGTGGAAGCGGGTCCCCTCTGGAAAGCCACCAAAGGAGATCCATTCGGCAATCTCCTCCGACGTCATATCGCAGCGGTGAAGATCTTGGGGACCCAGGGATGAAGAAGAAGCGAAAGTCGGAGTTTTGGCCATGGAGACTGAAGCAGAAAAAAGCTATAAAACGAGGGAGAAGAAGTGTTACCTGAGAAGACGAAGGCAGGGATTGAGAAGGAAAGAAGGCGTGGGATAGATAATGATAAGAAAAGCAACAAGTCTCTCGGGTCATTAAAGGGAAGTGTCAGAGGCAGATCCCGTCTTTCAAGGCAGTCTCCAAAACGTCTTATCAAGCTTAAATGCAATTTTCGAAATTTGAATTTAAATTTTGAAATTGCATTTAGGGGTATTGTTAGACCCAGATTTTAGCTAACGAAGCATTGAGCCATAGACAGAGAATCTCTAGCGTGCACAGAATTACGGAAGATCTTCGGGATTGGCTAAGTCGGTTGGAAGAGAGAGGGTCCGAGATATGTTTGTTACAAGATAGATTTTTCTCCAGGTTGTATCCACTATAAGATAGAAATAAGCATATTTGTTAGTTAGAGATAAGATTATATCTTTATTGAAGATAAGATATGCCTCGAGGGGGCTATATAAGACAATGTAACCCTTAGGGGAAAGGGGGGGTTTAATTCATACGATTTTTCCTGATTTCTACATCAATACAAACACGCTTTCGTTCATATTCTTCTTAGTTCATTCGATCAAGGCCCGATCTAGGTCAAGATTCTACCTTTGGTAAATTTTGGCTCAAACAACCCCCCCCAATCCTAATACACTTCATTGTTTTTAGAAGGCCATGGAGCATAGAAAAGCAAAGTTTTTCAACGACGAGGGCATTGTAATTCATGATATTGACAAAAAAAACTGTCATTCTTCACCAATAACAACATGAAGGTCTGTTCTTTCTTAATCATTATATAGTGAGAAAATTACCCATAGTAGTTGGATTTAGGTAACATGTACATTTATAATTTTGATTTTATAATAAACAAGCTTAAACTTCTGTCATAGCTATGCTTAGTGGATTATGAAATGTTGAGGTACCACATTCTTTGCTATCAACTACTACACTATGATGAATATCATGATTTAATAAATTAAGCCATACTAAATTTCACATAACTTCCATGTGATTATAAAATACCCAAATTGAATGAGGGTATGATTAGCTTAAATATAACATTATAAGGCCCAAATTCAAATGCATCCAATAGAGAGCTAAAGGGAAAAAAAAATTCCTTTGACAATAGATTAAATATAACTTGATGAGGGGAACCCATAGATAAACCTTCAGTATACCAGTGCAAATCTTCAACTCCCAATGGAATTTGATATACAATGCATTATGGTGAATATGTTAAGACCCAAAAAGCCCTTTTTTTCGAGCATATGGCATTACCGACACGAAGATTTGCTTTGCATTAGTATTTTTTTGGGTTAGATCAGTTTGTCCTTGAAGGAATCTCATGTGCTTTTGTTTGTTCTGGTTCTGAGCTGTGAACGTACTGTTGCGCCACTTTCTTCTTCTGACTTGTAGTTTCTGGATCTAAGAGAATTCATGGCTGCCCTGTGTTTTAGGAATCTTAGAACTGTAGCCCAAATTTGGGGTGTACGAATAGAATAGACACGCATAGCATTCTGGATGGGTAAAAAGAAAAATATGTTCTGGGAAAAAAAGGTAGTGCTGAAAAAAATTTAAACTAATAATATTTTGTGTAAATTGTGCCTATATTATATGTTTTTTGTGATCTTGAACGGAACGTAGAGTTTGTGATCTTCAACTGAGAATGTACAGGTTGTTTGGGACAATTTTGAGCTTAGGTCTGCTCAGGGAGGCATCCCAGGATTCCCAGCCATAAGTGCTATGCTATGACTACAAAGTAGGCACTTAAATATGAGAATCCATGATAGCCAATTTATTGGAACCTTAAACTAGCCACTGCGAAAAATGCACCATCACAAAATACTATTAGCATGTACTACTATCCTTATTAGGCATGTCTCTTAGGTCTAGTTGATGGAAACCCGAAATAAACCGTTCGCTAAAAGACAAGAAACGGGATTATTATATTCGATTGTGCGAACACTTGCTTCTTTATTTATGATTTTCTTTACAACGAGGTTGCAGTATTACGAGGTTACAAACGCTTGGAGGTTCACACCCTAGATCTCCTACGATTATCCGAGATCTCGACCTAACAATGTTCGAGATCTCCTAATTGCTAGACAATTCTAAGTATTGCTTGTTTGACCTTTTGAGCGAGGTTGATCTAGCGGGACGGTGTTGACGACTCGCGAGATCGGGCAGCGAAGTCTTTGTTGTGAATGAGAGCGAGGTGTAGGCGGCTTGCAAGATGGTGTAGCGAGATCTTTGGTGTGAGTAGAAACTTTGTGAGACTTGAAGTCTTTTCGTGGACTTCACTTGTCTTTAGCGAGGCCTTTTGGGGGATGTTTCGATCACGTCGATCTTCAACGAGCAAGATAGTTCTTGAGTTCAAGATGTTTTTCGACCCCTTTTCCATACGAGATTCTCCTCTATTTATAGAGGATTGGGGAGTCGAGTTCTGATCATTGTTCGATGTGGGACGCCCGAGATCAAGGGCTCTGATTGGTCTAGCGGCGAGGCAGCTTGTGATTGGCTCGGGAGAGTGGCGCTAGCTGAGTGGTTCTGGTGGGCGGGCGTGTTGGTAGAGTCGGTTACGAGGTGTAGACCTCGTTCCAAGGTTTCGGAGGACCTCGCGGGGGTAGGAATTTTGATAAAATAAAAGGTGGATATGGTTGTGGGCCCCAGGATCATCCTCGGGAGGCCCGTCGGGTCTGTATGTTCCTCGTACCCTGGGCCCACTTCTTACTTTACCATTTTGAGCATCATCACAACCCCATGGCCTGGGGATCTCGCCCCGAGGGCCGCAGGGCATAAGTTCTGAAAGATCGCGGGGTGCGAGGCTCTGAGAGGTGGGTAGGCATTTTGCGAGGTTTCAAGGGTTTCCGAGGTTCATGGGGGGCATTTCGCGAAGCCCTCTTTTTGTGAGGTTCTACACTTAGCTTTTTTTTTGTTTGCAAGGGTGAAGCTTTTCTGGGCTTGCTCTTCGTATCTTGCTTAATGGGCCGTTCAGAAGGGACAGGCCCAATAAGCCTCCTTGGGCAGGGGAGGCCCGAGCCTGCTCTTTATAAGAGTGCACTTCATACACCTCCCCTTTATCTCTTCTTCCAACATTTTCGCCTTCTCTCTTTCTGTCTTTCCGGCTTCCTGCGAGCGGTTTCTCCAGACGGTTTCCGGCGAGCCTTAGCCACCTTCCAATTGCACCACCGCTCCTTCCTCGTTGATTCTGAACAAGTAAGTCTTCGACTTTCCTCCTCCCGGGTTTTGTTCGCTTTCGATTCTTCCCTGCTTGCTTTTTGTTCTGTGTTTTGGAGAGGCGACAGTGTGTCGCCTGGTGTTTTGCGCCGGCGTCTCGGCGGCGAAACATCGGTGGTCCGTTTTTCCTTTGCTCTTTTCTCTTTCTTTGCTTTTTGTTCGGCCTTGTGCCCTAGCGGGCAGTGGTTTCCTCTTGGTGTTTTGCACCGGCGTCACGGTGGCGGGATGGTGGGTGAGGGTGGCGACCGCCATGCACTCGAACCCCTCGCCCTCCAACCGACGGCCGTCTCTTTTTCTTTTTCGGCGGTTTTGAGTTTTGAGGCTCTTGGAAACCCAAACGTCTCGACGGCTGATTGATGGGACGTTAGGGTCTCCGCCGCTGCTTTCCACCGCTGGCCTCCATTTCTCCTTCTCTTTCCTCTTTTTGGCGCTTCGACTTCTCCATCGCCGTCTTGTCTTGTCAGAGTAGCCCTTAGGGTGCCACGCGTCTTTTGGTCTCTTACGACCTTGAATTCTCTTTCCTTCGGACGCTGTCACGACCTCGTCTTGTTCTCCCTTTTGTTGTCGTAACCTCGCGTTCCCTTCCCTTCGAGGTCATGACCTCGCATTGTTTTTCCTTGGTTACTTTGCCCGATGTCTCAACGCTTCTTTCTTTTCTAGGTGCTAGCCTTCCGCGGCCTGGACGTCGTTCTTTTCATGCCTAGGAGAACCTCTGTGAGCCCTCTGCCCGGCTTCGTTTTCAGAGTTCAAGAGGGTTTTTACGAGGAGATTTCGGAGTCCGCGGGAAGCGCAGAACTTAACAACTCCCAGAACCCGAGGTCCCCTTCGCTGGTTTTCAGCGAACCTTCTTCAAGCGACTCCGAGGCTTCTATCAATTCGCGCTTCTCCCACCTTCGAACGTCGTCGGGTGTTGAAATGGCTTCGTCTTCCACCCCAGACGAGGTTATTGCTGAGGTTGAGGTGCGGCCGGATTCGGGAACGACCTTGGCGCCGCCTCCCTACGTGCTTCCGAGCTTCCCTGCGGCGTATATTACTGACGCCGTGTCTCGCGTTCCGCCTGTCCTCGAAGAGCGGATTCCCATGACCCCGGGTACCCCTGAGAGCTATCTGTCCGAGGGAATGGCCACCGAACTCAAGCGTGAGGATCTCGCGAAGATTGCCAAAGACTTCGCCTGGCCCGAGGGAATTGAGTTGGCACTTCCCGAAGAGGGGGGCCGACCCTTGGCGTCCTACGAGAGGTGTGTGGTCGTTCACCTCTTTAGTCTTCAGGCGGGTTTCAGGCTGCCTCTAACCCAGCACATTGTCGACTACTTGTGGGCCATGCGGATCTGTCCCGCACAGTTGTTCCCGAACGCTTGGCGGCTGCTGTGCGCCTACACGATTCGAAGTCGTGAACTCGGGGACGGGCCGAATCTTGATAACTTGTCGGCTTTATTCCTAGCGAGGAGGGAACCTCGGTCCTGCCTCATCAATCTCAGCACGCCGAACTTTAAAATCACCACGACCCAATCGAACGTCGGGCCGTGGAAACCGAATTGGTTTTTGGTCCGAGATCCCACCAGGAGATATCTCAATTTTCCCGTGGTGCCGGGCACCTTTGTTCGGTGCGTGTGCCCGCATACGGTTGACGAGCTCAAAGCCATCAAGGCCCGATACGCCACAGCGAGTCAGGCACCGTACCAGGTGTATCTCTCTCAGGACCAGCTTGAGCGGGCCGGCCTGAGTCTCAGCCTCCCCCCTAGCGAGGGAAGAGAGGGTATTCAATCTCTTTCCTGATTGTTTCTTCCTTTTGTTGCTGGTAAGCGAGGTTATGAACCTCACTAGTTCGTTTTTTTCTTTTGTCTAACTTTTATGTCTTTTTTGTTTTGACAGTGGACCTACTTGGCGCTCTTACCGCGAAGTCACAGGGCAAAAGACCTGTGACTTCTTCCTCCAACGCTCCGAGACCCCAGGGCCAACATGGAGTCGTCATAAAGGAGTCGACCTCGCAAGCGAGGCCCCTTGCCTCGCAGCCGAAGGCCCCAGTCCTGGCGTTGAAGGCGCCTGAGGCGAAGAAGATCGAGGGGGCGTCGACGAAGGGGGACGCTGCCAAAACGTCGTCCCAACACTCCCGAGGATCTGGTGACAAAACCGGGTCCAAGAGAAAGGGCACGGGGTCTCCTCGTGGAGAGAAGAGGAAGAAGCAGAAGGGGGATGGCCAAGGGGGAACCCCAGGGGGCGAGATGGTCGAGCGCCCTGGCTCGAAGAGCCAAGTTGTCTCGGCCACCGGGCCTCCTGCCGACAAGTTCCACTGCCCCGGTCCTTCCCGGGGCGTGTCCCAAAACTGGGATAGGTCAGCTTGGACCGATGAGGTTGCATGGGCCAACAACCTCTCGGAGGCAGCCCTTAACGACGAGATCCTCCGCTACTCAGCGATGGTATGTCTTGTTCTTTCGCGTTTTTTTTTCTTGATTGGCTTTATTATTTTTGTTCTTGTTTCAACGTGCTGTTCTATTGCTTCAGAATACCTTCTTCGCGAACTACAACTGCGGTCGCGTCGGCCTTCTCCATAGGAATATGGATAGGATGGATGCGAGGCTCCAAGAGCGGGACGCCGAGATTGAGAAGAGGGGAAAAAGCCTCGCAGAGGCCGAGAGACGCGTTCGCGCCGCGGAGACCGCGGCAGCGGACGAGGCCAAGGCCGCCGCGAGGGTCAGGGAGGAGCTGAGGAAGGCGAAGGAGGAGGCTGAGGACTTGAAGGAAGAGAACGGGGACTTCAAGGGCGAAGTCGCAAAGCTCAAGGGACAGCTATCCGCGGAGCATCAATTTTTCAGAGAAAAAGAGGCGGAGCTTCGGAAAGCTGAGGAGGAGATCACCAGGCTCCAACGACGTGTTGTTGAGCTTAGCAAGGAGCTGGACGCCGAGGGGCCCAGGTATGTGAAGTCGGAGGCCTTTCAGGCTGAGATGGTGGAAAGTGTGAGGAAGATGTTCCACCAGTCCGTCCGCATGGGGGTTAAACAGGCGGTCGCGAAGTATGGGCACATTGACCCCCGCATTAAGTTCTTCATTCCCAACTACGAGGAGACTATGGGGGAACTTGACGGGGAAGAGCCCGAGGGAGAATGTGAATTCTTTCTTAACGAGGACGACACTATGGCCAGCGAGGCGCCTACCTCGGCGGACATCGCTCGGGAAGCTGCGCCAAGCTCTCAACCTTCTGCCATCCCCGCCCCTGCCCTGAAGCTTCCCAAAGACCCTACTGCTCAAGCCTCTGAAGATCCTACGAAGACCTCCGACCCTACCGCCGAAGCCTCGAAGATTTAAAGGATGTCGTTGTCTGTTTCTGTTTTTTTTTTTTTTTTGCTGGTGGCCGTGCGGGGCTTGTAATTAAACATCTGGGCACACGTGCCCCAACTTTTTATGTCATTTTCCTTACCTCATGATTGCTTGTTTGTTCTAGCTTACTTGTATATGCTCGCACATATTTACCCAACCCCATGGTCCGAGTGTCACAACTATTGTGGTACTTGGGCCACATCGGGTGTTTCTAATTCTGCGTCGAGATTACGAGCTTTGCTCGGATCTTCTCAAGAATTCGCCGAGGTCCCGAACCTCGCTCGGACTTCGCATAATGATTACGCCGAGGTCATGAGCCCCGCTCGGACCTCGCACATTTTGTTCGAGTTTCTCCAATCCCAAGCGAGAAGCGAGGTTTGGACTTAACGAGATTCTCCAACCCCAAGCGGGAAGCGAGGGATGGACTTAACGAGATTCTCCAACACCAAGCGGGAAGCGAGGTTTGGACTTAACGAGATTCTCCGACACCAAGCGGGAAGCGAGGTTTGGACTTAACGAGATTCTCCAACCCCAAGCGGGAAGCGAGGGATGGATTTATCGAGATTCTCCAACCCCAAGCGGGAAGCGAGGGATGGACTTAACGAGATTCTCCAACACCAAGCGGGAAGCGAGGTTTGGACTTAACGAGATTCTCCAACCGCAAGCGGGAAGCGAGGGATGGACTTAACGAGATTCTCCAACACCATGCGGGGAGCGAGGGATGGATTTATCGATATTCTCCAACCCCAAGCGGGAAGCGAGGGATGGACTTAACGAGATTCTCCAACACCAAGCGGGGAGCGAGGGATGGATTTATCGAGATTCTCCAACCCCAAGCGGGAAGCGAGGGATGGACTTAACAAGATTCTCCAACACCAAGCGGGAAGCGAGGTTTGGACTTAACGAGATTCTCCGACCCCAAGCGGGAAGTGAGGTTTGGACTTAACGAGATTCTCCAACCCCAAGAGGGAAGCGAGGGATGGACTTAATGAGATTCTCCAACACCAAGAGGGGAGCGAGGGATGGATTTATCGAGATTCTCCAACCCCAAGCGGGAAGCGAGGGATGGATTTAACGAGATTCTCCAACACCAAGCGGGAAGCGAGGTTTGGACTTAACGAGATTCTCCAACCCCAAGCGGGAAGCGAGGGATGGACTTAACGAGATTCTCCAACACCAAGCGGGAAGCGAGGTTTGGACTTAACGAGATTCTCCAACCCCAAGCGGGAAGCGAGGGATAGACTTAACGAGAATCTCCAACCCCAAGCGGGAAGCGAGGGATGGACTTAACGAGATTCTCCAACACCAAGCGGGAAGTGAGGTTTGGACTTAACGAGATTCTCCAACCCCAAGCGGGAAGCGAGGGATGGACTTAACGAGATTCTCCAACACCAAGCGGGGAGCGAGGGATGGATTTATCGAGATTCTCCAACCCCAAGCGGGAAGCGAGGGATGGACTTAACGAGATTCTCCAACACCAAGCGGGAAGCGAGGTTTGGACTCGAAACCCGAAGTTTTTTATTTTTGAGAGAGATTTTGAAAATTCCACAACCCTTTATTTACAAAAAGAGGTAACGGAGTTCAGAGAGTTTACACAAAATATTTCTTTAACCGGTCGACGTTCCACGTCTTGCTGAGGGTACGCCCCTCGTTGTCTTTGAGCTTAAAAGCTCCGGGAGCGACCTCCTCGCCGAGGATGTATGGCCCCTCCCAGTTGGGGTCTAGTTTGCCACCTTCGGTTCTCCTCAGGACGAGATTGCATGTGTCTAGGAACCGAGGTCTCACCTTCTTGTTGTGGTAGACGGCCACGCGGCGCTTGTATTCCCTGGAGCGGAGGTCGGCTACTTCGCGTAGCTCGTCACGGAAGAGCAACTCGACCCTGAGATTGGCCTCGTTCTCTTTTTCATCGAAATCAAACACCCTTGCTGACGGGACCGGGGTTTCTACCGGGACTAGGGCCTCCGCCCCGTAGGTTAGGGCGAAAGGCGTTTCTCCGGTCGCGCGGTGGTGCGGTACGTCCATAGGACGAGTGGGAGAAGCTCTGCCCAACGACCTTGTGCCACGCCCAGTCGTTTCTTTAGATCGGACAGGATACGGGCGTTGACGTTCTCCACTTGGCCGTTGGACTGAGGATGGGCCACGGAGGAGAACTTGAGGGTTATGCCCAGGTCTGAGCAGAATGTCCGGGTCTCTTCGCAATCAAATTGGGGGCCATGGTCGGTCATGATGGTCATGGGAACGCCGAAACGGCAAACGAGGTTCCACAGAAAGTCGCGGACCTTAGTCCCCGTGATCTTCGCCATTGCTTGTGCCTCAACCCACTTTGTGAAGTAGTCGACAATGACCAGGATATACCGCACCTGACCGGCAGCCTTGGGGAAGGGGCCGAGGATGTCCATCCCCCACATCGCGACGGGGCATGGCACATGGATGGAGCGACGCTGCGAGGTCGGGGCGTGCAAGAGGTTACCGTGCTTCTGACATCCGTCGCATCGCTGGACATAGGCCCTTGCGTCTTGCCGGAGGGTGGGCCAGAAGTATCCCAAGTGGGCGATCTTATGCGAAAGGGTTCGCCATCCTGGGTGGCCGCCACAGACCCCTTCATGGGCCTCATAAAGGATGTGCTCCGTGGATTCGGTCGGGACGCATAATAGATTGGGCTCGGCATAGCCTCGGCGATAAAGGCAGCCACCTATGACGCAATATCGCGCCGCCTGCATTTTCAGCTTCCTGGCCTGTGCGGGGTCCTCTGGGAGGACTCCGGTCTCCACATACCGTGTTATCGGGATCCTCCAATCCCCCGCGGCGACAGATAGAACCTCGATGTTCACACTCCGCGAGAGTTTTCGTTCTACCATTACCCGGTTCCCCACTTCAAGGGGGAGGGCGGATCCTAACCTCGCAAGTGCATCTGCTTTGGTGTTCGAGGTTCGCGGGATGGACTCAACCGCGAAGGTTTCCAGGCACGATACCAAGGCCTTGACCTTTTCTCGGTACGCGGGCAGGAACCCCGTTTTGGTGTCGTACTGACCGTTAAGTTGGCGCGCCACCAGCTCGGAGTCGGTGTAGACCCTGATTTTCCGGGCCCCACTTAGGAGCGCCATCTCGATTCCAGCGATCATGGCTTCATATTCGGCCTCGTTATTGGTGGCGTCGAAGGCGAAGTTAAGTGAGTACTCCGTCTCGATCGAGGGCCCAGCGAGAAATACGCCAGCCCCACCACCGGCGTCACATCGTGAGCCGTCAACGAACACCTTCCACTCTTCCGAGCTTGTTTCTGTCTCAGGGAAGGTGACCTCCACCATGAAGTCAGTGAGGGCCTGCCCCTTCATGGTTGTTCTTGGGAGGTAGCTGATGTCGAACTCGGAGAGCTCGACTGCCCACTTCGTCATTCGCCCGGAGAGGGCGGGCTGGTGGAGGATTTGTCGAAGTGGGAGGTCAGACATGACCTGAATGGGGTGCGCATGGAAGTAAGGGCGCAGACGCCTTGCGGAGATCACAACTGCCAGCGCCATCTTCACTGCTGGGGAATATCGCTGCTCTGCGGGCTGGAGCACACGACTCACGAAGTAAACTAGGTGCGTGGCCTTTCTGGTTAGCACCGCGTTGACCGTCTCGGGGCTGACGACCACATAAAGTTGCAAGTCTTCACCCGCCAATGGGGGCGATAGTGTGGGGAGCTTTGTCAGGAAGGCCTTTAGCTCAGAGAAAGCGAGCTCAAGCCTCTCATCCCACACGAACTTGTCATTCTGCTTGAGAGCCGCGAAAAAGGGGAGGGAACTTTCCGCCAAGCGGGAGCAAAACCTCCCAAGGTAGTTGACGGCACCGTTGAGCCGTTGCACCTCGGTGCGAGACCGTGGTGACCTCATTGAGAGGATCGACTCGACCTTGGCAGGGTTTACGTCGATGCCCCGCTCGCTAATCATAAAGCCTAAAAATTTTCCCGATGACACGCCGAAGACGCACTTCTCGGGGTTCAGGCTGAGACGGTTGTGCCTGAGAGTTGCGAAGACCTCAGCGAGGTCTACCAGATGCTCCTCAGGGTTCTTGCTCCGGAAAATAATATCGTCGACATAAGCCGACACGTTCCGACCGAGATGGTTCTTGAAGACGCGGTCGACGAGGCGTTGAAAGGTGGCCCCCGCGTTCTTCAGCCCAAACGGCATGACTTTGTAGCAATAAGTGCCTCGCTGGGTGATGAAGGATGTCTCCTCTTCTTCTCGCGGGTTCATCAGAACTTGATTGTACCCTGAGTATGCGTCGAGGAAGCTCAAAACCCTGTGACCTGCGGTTGAGTCAACGAGCTCGTCGATCAAGGGCAAGGGGTAATTGTCTTTGGGACAGGCTTTGTTGAAGTCCTTGAAATCGACGCACATCCTCCATTTCCCGCTGGGTTTTTTGACAAGTTAGACGTTGGACAACCACCGGGGGTATTGAACCTCGCGTATAAATCCCGCAGCCAGCAATTTTGCCACCTCGTCATTTGCGGCGCTCGCCCTTTCTTCATTCATTTTTCTTCGTCGCTGCACCACGGGGCGAGTGGTGACATCGACGTTCAAAGAGTGCTGGGCCACAGTCCGTGGGACACCTCGGAGGTCCTTTGCAGTCCAAGCGAACACGTCGCGGGACCCAGCGAGCAAGGCTTCTAGCGACGTCGTCGACGCCCCCGAGAGGCATTCCCCGAGGTAGATCTTCTCAGACTCGCTCTCGAAAGGGGATATCACCCTTCTTTCTAGCTCTGGAGTGGGGACTGTAAAATCCCGGACTTCGAGGTCGGCCTCGCCGGGAGATTCCACCATGAACACCGGACACTTCTGTTTTGCAGAGGTCGCGTAGCAAACGCGACCCTCCTCCTGATTGCCTTTTACCTCTCCAACCCCGCCATCGACGGGGAACTTCATCTTCAAGTGATAGATAGAAACTACCGCCTGGAATTTCATCAGGGAGACTCTCCCAATGATTGCATTCCACACCGAAGGCAGGCGCACCACCGTGAACTCCACCATCTCGGTCCTCCTGGTGGAGCCGGTGCCTAGAGTCATCTAGAGGTCGATGAGACCTGCCACGTCGACTTCGTCTCCCGAGAAGGACGTGAGTTTCCCAGCGTAGGGCTTCAAGGATGTCTCGGAGATGCCCAATTGCTCGAACGCGCCATAGTACATGATGTCCACGGAGGATCCCGTGTCCACTAGCACTCGCTTAACCATCTTCGAGCCCATTTGAGCGTGGACCACCAAGGGGTCGGAGTGTGTCATGTGGAGCCCCTCGGCATCTTCGGACGAGAAGGACAAACCTACGTGGGCCCGCGAGGTTTGCGCGACGCTAAATACCGAGGGCTCATGATGGCTTTCCCTCGTGTATCTCTTCCGCTCTGCCTGGCTTGACCTAGCCGGTGATGGTCCACCCGAGATGGTATGGATGTACCCATCGGGCGTCGTCGCTTGTCCAGACCGGGCCTGCTTCGCGGGCGCCTGCTGCTCGACGTTGTTGTTGTTGTTAGCCTGAGCCCGGCTCGGGCCTTGCGGCTCGAGGTTGGCTCCTGAAGCGGGGTTGACGCGGCCTTTTTCATTTGGGTTGTACGCGGGACCTCCCTTGCCTCGGTAACCCCGCGGTTTCCCGCCAAAGCAGTTCCAACCTCCGCCACCGCCTCCGCGGTTGTTGTTTCGGTTATTGTTGTTGTTGTTGTTGTTCCGGTTATTGTTGTTGTTTCTGTTGTTGTTGTTGTTGTTGTTGTTGTTGGGGTTATGTGCCTGCGTCACATACGCATCGCGCGCGGCCGCCTTTGCCTTTCCCTTGGCCTCGGTGACGATCTCTTTGTCAGTTCGCGATCGCGAGCTCTGGTTGGCGGCATCCTCGGCGTATACTTGGGCCATGATCCGGGCGCACAGGCTTTCGTACGTCTCCGGATTCTTCAAGAAAATGCGGTTCTTGAAATCCCCGATACGCAGGTTGCCCATGAGGGTGTCGCGCACCGACGACTCGTCGACGTGCGCGATCTCCGCCACAGCGGTCGTGAACCTCGTGAAGAAGGCGCCCAAAGACTCGCTCTCCCCCTGCTCGATTCCGCGGAGATCCCGCATGTTCTTCTTGCGCTTCCTAGAGCCGCTGAAATGAGTGACAAAGGAGTCACACAGTTGGGCGAACGAGGTCACGGAGCCGACCTTCTTGCTTGAGAACCATGTTAATGCGGCCTTTTCCAGGGTGGTTGGGAAAACCCGGCAGAATATCGCATCATTATAGGCATTGACGTTCATCTGGACCGCGAAGTGTTTTACGTGCTCCTCGGGGTCCGCCAAGCCATCATAAAGCCCCATTTGTGGCCTTAAGAAGCCCTTGGGCATGGGCGCGTTCCGGATCGCGTCCATGAACGGAGAAGTGATCTTGGCCTCCTCTTGATTTTGGGGCGGTGGCCTTGAATTGTGCGATCGAGACCTCAGGTAGTGCATCGCGCTCCCCGCTGTTTCGGACAACTCCGGCTCCTGCAGCCTCGATCATCGCGATCGAGACCACGAGATCTGCATGGGATCTCGGGGAGGCCTCTCTGTTGACGAGCCGTTGGTGGAGGACTCGGGCTCCGTCGCTCGCCTAGGGACGTACGCGGGAACGTACTCGGAGTGAGGTTCACCCTGGGGGGCAAGGGGACGTACGAAGGGGCGAAGCCCTGCTGGTATTGCCCATAGGCCGGGTAGGGATATGGGTTCGGGGGCGCGCCGCCTTGCTCGAAGCCTTGGAATGGGAATGGGTTTTGCGGGGCGGCGTACGTCCATCCCGGAGGGACCACGAACGGGCAGCCCGGAGGCCCCGCAGCTGTCCATTGCGTAGTTTCGGGCATGTTGTCGGGGTGTTGAGGGAAGAAATTGTTTGGGCAAGCCATTTTGAGGGGATCGAAGCTAGGGTTTGCACGAATCGAGGAACTGCTTAGGATGAAAAAGTTCCCACAGACGGCGCCAGTGATGAAACCCGAAATAAACCGTTCGCTAAAAGAAAAGAAACGGGATTATTATATTCGATTGTGCAACACTTACTTCTTTATTTATGATTTTCTTTACAACGAGGTTGCAGTATTACGAGGTTACAAACCAACGAGGTTACAAACGCTTGGAGGTTCACACCCTAGATCTCCTACGATTATCCGAGATCTCGACCTAACAATGTTCGAGATCTCCTAATTGCTAGACAATTCTAAGTATTGCTTGTTTGACCTTTTGAGCGAGGTTGATCTAGCGGGACGGTGTTGACAACTCGCGAGATCGGGCAGCGAAGTCTTTGTTGTGAATGAGAGTGAGGTGTAGGCGGCTTGCAAGATGGTGTAGCGAGATCTTTGGTGTGAGTAGAAACTTTGTGAGACTTGAAGTCTTTTCGTGGACTTCACTTGTCTTTAGCGAGGCCTTTTGGCGATGTTTCGATCACGTCGATCTTCAACGAGCAAGATAGTTCTTGAGTTCAAGATGTTTTTCGACCCCTTTTCCATACGAGATTCTCCTCTATTTATAGAGGATTGGGGAGTCGAGTTCTGATCATTGTCCGATGTGGGACGCCCGAGATCAAGGGCTCTGATTGGTCTAGCGGCGAGGCAGCTTGTGATTGGCTCGGGAGAGTGGCGCTAGCTGAGTGGTTCTGGTGGGCGGGCGTGTTGGTAGAGTCGGTTACGAGGTGTAGACCTCGTTCCAAGGTTTCGGAGGACCTCGTGGGGGTAGGAATTTTGTTAAAATAAAAGATGGATACGGTTGTGGGCCCCAGGATCATCCTCGGGAGGCCAGTCGGGTCTGTATGTTCCTCGTACTCCGGATCCACTTCTTACTTTACCATTTTGAGCATCATCACTAGTTGCATGCACAAATGCACCATATCATAGGTTTATTCATAGTATAAATTAAGAACACAACACACCTTGCAATCAACATAGTTTTATATTTTCATTTTCATGTACTAAAATGCAAACCTAATCTAATTATGTGGCATACTATAAATATGCATTTTCTTCCATCTGTTTTATATATATATATATATATAAATTAGGGATTTTCCTTTTGGTGCCCTCGTGGTTTGGACTTTTTCTCTTGGTGTCCAGAAAAAATTCTTATTCCTTTTGTTACCCTCGTAGTTTTAAAAAAATCCTTCACGTAACCTAAATTACATACAAAGCCAAATTCCATCCAAATTTCAAAAAATTTCCGTTAAAAATTTATAAATAAAAATTAAAAATCTACCCACCCCTATTCTATTAACCTATCTTTTTACAATTACTCCCTTTAAATCTCAGGCCGTGTTATTTTATCTCTCTCTCTCGATAATATCCTTGATCGATACTTGAAGCGTGAGGTGGTTCTTGATGAAGGTACTTATGGTGTTGTTTACAAGGCAATCGATACCATGGTAAATCCCCCAATTCTGAGCTCTCCGCGATCTGGATTTTTGTTTATTAGTCTGATTTTTTCTGTTTGAGTCTAGGTTGATTGTTTACGGTAATAGGAAGCAAAGAATTTGGAATTGGATATTTGTTGTCATTAATCGGTCTCCTCATATGGCCTTTCAGTGACAAAGAAAGATAGGAAAGTAGTTATTTGTTGCTTCTAGATGACAATTATGGCCGGAAGCTTTTAGTAGAAGTGAAATTTCACTTTCGAATGGTTAATTGTGGTTCATTCATGAATAAGTTCTCCCAACTTGATTTCACTGCCTCTGATTTCAAAAGCTCTGGTTAAATTAGAGCATCTGACAATTTGGAGTTGCTGAGTATTATTTAGTGCGTCCTCTACTGGTGCTGGCGATGGTTAAAATTTGATTGGTTGTAATTTCTGATTCCATCAATTCATACAAAGTATTGGTAAACTTGATTAATGGTTCAACACTGTGCTTAAATGGATAATATAATGATTGAATTGTTTTTAAGGGAGGCTGTTACTTGAGTTCATGGAAAGTGATTTGGAGGCTGTTATCCGTGATAAAAATATCGTTAATATCAGATTGATCGAGACAGAGATAAAATAGCATGGCCTGAGATTTACTGAAAAGGGACAAAATGTAATAAGATAGGTTTAAAAAATAGGGGTGGGTTGATTTTTAATTTTTTTTTATAAACTAGGTAGATGGCCCGTGCTATCGTACGGGTTCTCATTAATTATGTTTTATAGTATATATCGATTGTTTTTTTTTCACTTTACCCATCTCCAAGGGTTTCTTGATTGATCTTTTTTTTTTTACTTTGTGGTGAATGGAATTGTGATGTGATCATACAAAAGTGAAAAACTTATATAGTGTGAAAGAGAGTGGAATACGAAAGGTTATATTTTAAATTTGATCTTATCTTTTATTTGGAATACCAAATGTTGATTTTTTCTTCTTTTATTTTTACTTTGGCTGAACGACCGAAAACTACCCTTATAAAAGCCATATTGCTCTAAACCACCCTTATAATATCAATTTACCGAAAACCACCCTCATAAGGTCTTCCGTTAACAAATGACCACCCGTCCCCAACTCCCGTCAAAAAAATCTGTCTAAAGTATGAAATTACAAATCCACCCTTTATTTTTCATTATATTATATTATTATAAATATACCTAATAAATTAAAACTAATTATTGCACAAAAAAGATAGCCTCGACGTCTACCAAGCAAAATTCCAACACGATTTAACCCTTTCTTTGAACTCGAATGACTTCATTGCCACCAGTGACCTTGCCGGGGACAACATTAATGAATTCGGATCTTGAACTTCGACCACCAAAATCACGGGCTCACTTTTCCCCAATCCAGATTTGGCTTGCCTTTGTGCAATTTGGGTTGCTACTGGTTCGCCATCAACTCCCTGCGTTCCCAAATCTCGCCTTTGTTTAGGGTTAAGCGCACCAATCGTCGAATTTTGGGTTTGATCTTGAGATTCATTTTCTTTGAACTCGAATTTTAGGGTTTGATCTTGAGATTCATTTTTTTGGCCCATTTCCTTTTTTTGTACTTTTATTTCACATTAAAAATTAATAATGGGGCATGTACATACAACACTGACGGTTTTTTTGACGGGAGTTGGGGGCGGGTGGTCATTTATTAAAGGAAGCCCTTATTAGGGTGGTTTTCGGTAAATTGATATTAAAAGGGTGGTTTAGAGCAATGTGGCATATTATAAGGGTGGTTTTCGGTCGTTCGGCCTTTTACTTTTATTTCTAATACCAATGGTTATAATTTAATGACATTAAATTAATATTGTAATACTAAAGGTTGTGTGTAATACTAAAGGTTATTACAAAAGTTTCTAAATAATGTCAAATGTTATATTTTAAAGTTGATCTTATCTTTTGTTTGGAATACCAAAGGTTGATCTTATCTTCTTTTATTTTTACTTTTATTTGTAATACCAATGATTATAATTTAATGGCTTTAAATTCATATTGTAATATCAAAGGTTGTGTCTTGTGTGTAATACCAAAGGTTACTACAAAAGTTGCTAAATAAATGATGGAATATCAAAGATTAATACTAATTTTTTTAATTTTTGTGTGTAATACCAAATGTTGTAAAATATACAATTAGTCTATTAGATAATACTTTATTTTTAGATTTTGTGAACTACTCACAAAATAGATAGAGAGATAGTTGTGTTGGAATTTTTATTTTATTTGTTACTTTATTTTATTTTTTTAATTTTAAAGAATAATTTTTAATTAATTACATGGAAATTCATTTGCACACATTAATTATATTATGACATGTTTATTTTATTTTTATTTTATTTTATTTTTACTCTTTATCGGTCAACCCATCGAGTTTCGTGTTTCAATCCAACGGGTTTTAGGTCAACTAAGTTCGGTTTATTTCGGATTTAAATTTGCGGGATCTAACCTTAAAATTTCTGGTCGGATCGGGTCGGATTGTCGTTCGATCAAGTTTTGACAACTCTAAATGACTAAATGTATACATTAAATATAAAGAAATTAATAACATTATTCTATATATATATATAAACATGATTAATGTAAAATTTAATTGCATTATTATTATTGCTCTATTTTACGATAACCATTTAATAATTTATTTTAAACATGATAACCATGGATTTAATTTAGTTTGTTGTTAGTTTTTTGGGTGTAACGCTTTAGATTCAGTTACTCACAACCATTTCTACCAAAAAAAAATTAATCACAAGTTATGGTCAAATGCATCACTTATGGTCAAATGTCTATGAATACTGATTTCTTATCATTTATCCTAAAATTTCAACTACGCATAAACATATTTTAATATTATTGAATCTTTTCTAAATGATCAAACTCAATATAAAGGCTATGTTTGTTAAGTCACCGAAAAAACTAGTTGGAGTTGCAAAACTAGTTGAAGTTGTAAAACTAGCTGTAAAAGTAGTTGAGGTTTCAAAAATATATATAAACATTGTTTGGTAATGTTCAACTAGTCTATTGTAGTAATTGATAATTTTAAATTCTATTTTATAATAGGGTTATTCTTATTTAGGAAATAACTAGTTATACCCGTCGTGTCATGCACGACTACATGGATTTAATACTTAATTTATTTAATGTGATTTTAATTTAATATAAAAAAATAAAAAAAATTATTTATTATAAATATTTTATATAAAATTTTACATTTTTTATAATGTGAGACGAAGCCAAAATCATTAAAATGAGCCCTATATGATTTTGATGGCTTAAGGAAAATTTATTTATGGGAAAATATAAATATAAATTATTTTAATTACTCTTTTACAAAATAGATAAAAGCGTAAAAATAATGTAAATTCTTATAATTATTTTAATCAATTTCAATTATTTAAAAATATTTTAAATAAAAAGTTAAAAAATAGTTAATAAGAAAAGATGAATAAAGACTAAATTTTTTATAGATAAAAAAATCTTCTATATTTATATGAATAAGCCAAAAAGAAAACTAAGGAAAATATAATATATTTATTTTTATCAAAATTAAATTTAGGCAAGTAATTATGTGGATATTGATTTTTTTATCAAAATTTGATTTAAGATAAATCTTTTAATGGATAAAAAGATAAAGATAGAATTATTTTCATTATTTTTAATTAAATTATGAATTTAAAAAATTATTTTTCGTATAATTAGATAGAAAGAATTTGATTGAAAAGGCTAAATTAATATAAATAAAAATTAATTTTTAAATGTAAGGTGAAAAGGTTTAGCTTTAATATATAGTTATATATATATATATTAATTGATTAATTATATATTAGTATATTATAGATTATAATGTAATGAGATTACATGTTCGGAGCCACCATGTGACATTAAACTACAGTAGGTAATTGCTTTTTAATGTTTTATAATAATATTTTTTATCATAAAACAATAAATTATCTTATTCATGTAATTATCTTGAATAAAATTCATTATGATTTTCACAAATCTTAATGAATATTAAATAACTTAAATAAATTATTATAAATAATATTCTTCAATAATATTTTACCAAATATTTAATATTTTTATAGTTTATTTTATTTTAAATATAATCTTTTTAAGTGAAATAAATTATCATATCAAATATTTAACATTAATAATTAAGATTTAACATTAGATAACATCTTTATTTTAGATAGAATCTTTCCTAGATTAATCTATCTTTTCTATATTATCTTAAAATAATATTAACATATATAAATTTCCAAAATAAAAAATCCTATGTGGCAAAATCCTAGGTGGCTTAACGTGGGAACGACACGTAGGAAAATCCTAGGTGGCGCAACGTGGTGGCCTTATTCCTTGCGTCTTTTATATATATACATAGATTATTTTTTTTAATTCGAAAAACTACTAAAAACTAGTGCAAAAGCTTTAAAAACTAGCTTCTTCAAAAAACTAGTTTTACAACTAGTTGCTAGTTTTTTTGTGTCAAACAAACAGTGTTTATACGAGTTTTCGCAACTAGTTGGAAAACTCCAACTAATTTTTGGTACCTAACAAACACACCCAAAGTTGTCTTCACCCCTCCTTCAATCTTCTTGTAGCACATTATGATTGAATTTCAACTACGTATAAACAAAATTTTAGCTAATTCACATCAAAAGGCTAAATCATACCCAACCCCGGTTAGAACAATATTGTATACGTCTCCTTCTCCAATTTTGAACTTGAAAAAATGTTACATAACTGATTACTATATAAATAACATTAAGAAGAAATAATTTTGTCAAAAAGAAACAAAATTTACATAAGACCAAACTTGGTGTTAAGCCAATACCTAAACAATTGAATATATTAGATCAATTATCAATAAAAGTCTTTATATATGATGCATATATTTTCGATTTGAACATCTAGCTTCGATCATAATTAAACTTTTTAATCTGAAATAATTACAAAAATAGGTTAGTATAAGAGAAAATAATTAAATGAAAAGAAAGTACCTTTTTGATTGAATCATAAAATGTTGGCAAATTTAAAGAACATTTGCTTCCTCTATCTTATTGTTCTATATTTCTCTTATTATATTCTCCTCTCTCTCTATTTTTTTGACTTCTCGAACTTTTGGAAATGAAAAAACCGAAGGACCTCTAAGTTTAACCCATCCCTCAATTAGCTTTTAAAGGAGTTAGAGGCTTTTTGGTTTAATTTATACATTAATTCCGTAATAAAAAAAATTAATTTGGATCAATGAAGGTAGACGTTTCCAAATTTGCTTTGTACTCTTGTGAATTGGAATGCCAAAAGACAATTGGGGATTGGTACCTACCTATGTATAAATTTTGCATTTGTGTTTTTTTTTTCAATGACCTTTAATTTTCAATATGAATTCAATTGGGCATGGTCATAAGTGAGCAGATTTTTCAATTTTATAGGTTATATAGAAGATATAGATATAGATAGATATAGATGAGCATTAATTCTCAAAAAGCTTTTGTTATATTTCATTTCAAAAAAAATATTTAAGTCATTTAAATGGGTCATTAATTGCCCATATTTTTCTATTTTATAGTATATATAGATTTTTAACAGCAATTTTTCAAATTTGGGTGGAATTTGACTTTATGTTTACTTTAGGTTACGGAAAGGACTTTTATAAAACTATAAGAATACCAAAAGGAATAAGAATTTTTTCTGGGTATCAAAAGGAAATGTCCAAACCTCGAGGGTACCAAAAGGAAAATCCCTATAAATTATGCTCATTTACATGTTTAATATGCTTTGTACAACTGATGAATTAAGTAACATAATATAGGATTAATCTGTTTTATTATGCTTTGCATATGTTATATTAATTAGTTTCTAGGATTAGAATTTTATTCATACAAAGAAATCTACATAATATTGAAGCATGGACAATATTTTGCAGCATAGGAATGGTGCATGTCTAATGCTTACTGATATTGTTAGTAATGTGGGTACGAGCAAAGAACTTCAATGTCGGTTTCTACAATCAAAGGAACAAGTAACAATTTGCACGCAATATGGGTCGTTCCTAGATTCGGTTTCCAGATCTACACTTAATCATTTTGCAGTTGAATTGCCATATTGGCCTTTGTTGGATAAAAAACCTAATATGACATTTCCTTTTTACAGTACTTCTTGCCCATTTGCTGCCAAAGGCATTAACAAGCAGATAGAGCTTGTCTCATTCTTAAGGCTGATAGAATGGGAGTCAAAGTCCTCATCCTTGCAGCCCTCAACAACGTACATATTTCTTAATTTTTTTCCCCCTCTTACATTTGCTTGCTCTGAGCAAATGGGCAGTTGGATAATTCACAAACATGTTGACTTCATTAGTCATGATTTGTTGCTTTGCCACATTGAAGATCGTGGTTTTAATTATTCTAGCATCTACTATTATGGTTGGATAAATATGTGAATTATTCCTATTGTATAGTTTTCTTGATCATGTTTGTGGGACTGAATCTTATGGGCAGACTTCAATTGGGTTGAACAGAGTTTGGGTGTTAAATTCCATGTTATTAGTCATAGTTGGCCATGCTATTAGTATAAAAACAAAAAACAAAGCGCCCTTGCACAGCTAGTGTGCGGTCCTCCCCTGGTGTAGGAAAAGTAACCAGATTTTGTTGAGTATTACTTGCTTGTTACATAACTATCTCTTATGTTGCTTATGTTGGAGTATAAATACTCTTGTAATAGCATGTACCAGACGAATTGAACATTTTACTGTAGTAACTGAATAACAACAATTCTGTTTTTCCCTTCCCTCTTTTCTCTTTCTCTGAGCTATGAATTCTATCATGGTATCAGCTTGATTTCTCGATCCTTTCTCTCATGGCTTCCGCTCTTGATCGCGATCGTGATTTTCATTCTCCGAATTCCTCTTCCAATCGTGATTCGACGAATCCTTGGGGACATCCTTCGGGACGAGATCGTGATTTTGCTTCCATGGATGAACTGTATCTTCACCACAGTGATCATCCCAGTTATGTCTTGTCAACGAGCCTCCTTGATGATCGGAATTACGCTCCATGGTGAAGATCAGTCGAGGTTTCACTAATTGCAAAAAATAAACTCGGTTTCGTCATTGGAACTTGTTCACGACCTAATTCTGACGCTGCTCAGCATGCGCTTTGGGATCGTTGCGACAATATGGTTTTTTCATGGCTCTTGCACTCTATGACGAAGGAAATTGCTGAATCGATTCTCTATTGTCGCTCAGCACTCCAGGTATGGCTCGATTTAGAGTCTCGTTTCAGCAAAACTGATCGCACACATCTTTATCAAATTCAGCATGACCTAGCTTCTTTAGCTCAAGGCAATTTGTCTGTTACTTCCTATTTCACCAAATGCAAACGACTTTGGGATGAATATCAACTTCTCCTTGAATCTAAAGTTTGTACTTGTGGATCTAACTCTGTTGCAAAGACGATCTTTGAGGATCAACGGGTCGTACAGTTCCTAATGGGACTTGGTGATAGTTTTTCTGTCATAAGAGGCAATGTACTCATGATGCAGCCGTTGCCTTCTCTTGGATCTGTGTACAAGATCATTCTTCAAGAAGAGACTCAAAAGTCTATTCGTTCTTCAAGTTCTGTTGATGTTGATGCTACAAC
This sequence comes from Fallopia convolvulus, assembly GCA_964016875.1. Lineage (NCBI taxonomy): Eukaryota > Viridiplantae > Streptophyta > Magnoliopsida > Caryophyllales > Polygonaceae > Fallopia > Fallopia convolvulus. Next base: position 13,280,144 of record OZ024721.1, read on the forward strand.
TTTAGCTGCCAATCGTGGAGGCAAACAGACTTATTCCAACTCCAAGAATTACAATTCTGGTTCTAAGTCCAATGATTCTTCATCCAAGAATAATGATTCTGGTTCAAAAGGTGTTGATAAGCCACGATTTTTTTTGTGATCACTGCAAAACTCCTCATCACATTATAGATAAGTGTTGGAAGCTTCATGGCTACCCTCCTAATCATCCCAAAGCTGGCAAATCTGCTAATAACTCTTCTACTGACAAAGAAGAGTCTTCTACTATCACTCAGGACCAGTACAAGCAACTTCTTTCTCTTTTGAGTAAACAATCACTACATGATGCTACTGATAGTAAAGCATTCTTAATAGGTATTGATCACTTGTTTACTTTCTTCTAAGAAAACTAATGCATGGATCTTGGATAGTGGAGCTACTGATCATATGGCCTCCCATCCTGGTTTGCTTCATGATATTAAGCATGCATCTATGCCATTATCTATTACCATGCCTGATGGACATAAAGCTTCTATCAATAGTATTGGTTCTGCTCAGATTTCTGATAATATCACTCTTGATAGTGTTTTGATGGTTCTTATTTTTGCTTCAACTTACTGTCCATTCACAAGCTTGCTACATAGTATGATGCTAATGTCATTTTCACACCTTCTTCTTGTTATCTTGAGGGCCCTTTCATGAGGAGGCCACTTTTGATTGGTAAACAAGAAAAAGGTTTATACATTTCCTTGCCTAACTCTCCTAAAATTGATGCGTTGTCTTCTACTAAATTTTCTAAAAGTCTGGATATTTGGCATTGTAGAATAGGGCATACCTCTTATGATCAATTACAGTTTCTCCCCTTTCTCAAAAATATTTCCAAATCTAATCACATATGTACCATTTGTCCTCGTGCTAAACAACATAGAAAACCTTTTCATACTTCTTCGAGTCATTCTCATGCCCCATTTGACCTCATCTATGTTGATACATAGGGGCCTTATGAACATGTTACTCACAATGGCTTTAGATCTTTTCTTACCATTGTTGATAACTTTACTAGATGCACTTGGACATTCTTAATGGCTCATAAATCCAATGCCTTGACTGTTCTTCAAACCTTTATCAATCATGTCCAAACTCATTTCCATTCTTCTGTCAAAAATCTAAGAACATATAATGCCCCTGAATTTTTAGATCCTTCAGCCCTTTCATTCTATTCCACACATGGCATTTTTCATCAGACATCATGTATTGAATCTCCTCAACAAAATGGTATTGTTGAAAGAAAACACAAGCATTTGTTAGAAGTTGCTCGAGCCCTCTTTTATCAATCACATGTTCCACCTGATTTTTGGGATTTTTGTATTCTTACAGCCATATATCTCATTAATATATTGAACCCCCTTTCCTTCTCTACACAATAAATCTCCTTATGAACTTCTATTTCATAAACTGCCTGATTATCAATTCTTAAGGGTGTTCGGTTGTCTTGCTTTTGTAAGCACCTTAAAAAGGGGGAGGGATAAGTTTTCAGAGAGGGCTACACCTTGTGTTTTTCTTGGCTATTCCTATGGGAAGAATCATATACAGTCATGGATCTTTCTACCAAGAAATTTTTCCATTCCCGGGATGTTGTTTTTCATGAGCATCATTTTCCTTTCCAATACGTCCATTATCCAGTCTACTTCTGTCCTACCCACTCTTGTCCAAGATTATCCTTCTCACATTTTTTTTACCAAAGCAGACTCCCTTGCTTTCTTCATCTGATCAATTTCCTATTTCTGGATTTCATCCTTCCAACACATTCCTTCTTCATCATCTGAAACTGTTTTTGAGCTTATTCATGAACCTAATTCTCCACCTATTATTACTCATGAATCTAACCCACCTGATCCTCCACCTGCTCCTGTTCTTAGAAGGTCTACAAGACCTCATGTAAAACCATCTTATCTTCAAAACTATGTGCGTTCTTCTTCCACCTATCAAGCACACATGGTTATTCTTGATTCCTTATCCTCTTTTCATAGTGCTCTTGTTTCTTATTCTGAGCCTACTTCATATAAACAAGCAGCTAATGATCCTAGATGGGCTCAGGCAATGGAATCTGAGCTTCAAGCTCTTCAGAAAAATGAAACATGGGAGTTAGTTCCACTACCTAAAGGGAAGAAAGATGTATGATGTAAGTGGGTTTTCAAGGTAAAGCTCAAGTCTGATGGTTCCTTGGAAAGATTCAAGGCAAGGCTTGTTGCCAAAGGGTTTACACAACAAGAGGGGTTGACTATTTAGAGACTTTTTCTCCTGTTGTTAAAATGTCCACAATTCGATCTATTATTTTTATTGCTTCTTCTAGAAAGTGGGATTTGCATCAACTCGATGTTAATAATGCCTTTCTACATGGCATTTTAAATGAAGAAGTATATATGAAGGTTCTTGATGGTGTTTCTAATCCACAGAATTTGGTGTGTCGATTAAAAAAATCCCTTTATGGCCTTAAGCAAGCTTCTAGGCAGTGGTTTCAAAGGCTTACTTCTGCCCTTTTATCCCTTGGATTTTGTCAGTCAAAAAATGACTACAGTTTGTTCACAAAGAAGAAAGACTCTCATATCACTATTGTTGTTGTCTATGTAGACGATTTGCTTGTGACAGGATCTGATTCTATTGAAATTTCTTCACTCAAGCAGTTCTTACACAAAGAATTCAGCATAAAGGACTTGGGTTTCCTTCATTATTTTCTAGGCCTTGAGGCTACTTATCTAGAACATGGAATTGCTTTAAGTCAGGCTAAATTTGCTATAGATCTTGTTAATTTTGTTGATCTTGTTGGTGTGTCTTCTGTTTGCTCTCCATTACCTTTGAATTGCAAACTTACATCTACTGAAGGGGGTTTGCTTTCTGATCCTACTACTTATAGAATGTTGATTCGTAAATTGAATTTTTTGACCAACACAAGGCCTGACTTATGTTATGTTGTGCAAACTTTGTCTCAGTTCATGCAACAACCTAGAGATCCTCACTATTCAGCTCTTCTTCATACATTGAGGTATGTCAAAGGCACAACTTCTTGTGGTATTTTGTTAAAAGGATGTGATAATCCAGTTATGTCAGCATATTCAGATTCAGACTGGGCTTCTTGTCCCATTTCTAGAAGGTTTGTTATTGGTTTTGTTCTTATGCTTGGAAGGTCTCCCATTAGTCGGAAAAGTAAAAAAGCAAAGCGTTGTGTCTCGTAGTTCAGCTGAGGTTGAGTATAGAGCTATGGCTCAGGCTGCCACAGAAGTTGTTTGGCTTGTTAGATTGCTTGATGATTTGGGAATACAAGCACTCAAGCCTATTGTCTTACATTGTGATAACCATTCTGCTATACAGATCATTGAGAATCCAGTACAACACGAAAGGACGAAGCACATTGAGATTGATGTGCATTTCACTAGAGATAAAGTCATTGAAAGCCTTTTGCAGCTGTCTTATCTGCCTACAACACAGCAAATAGTTGATGTCTTGACTAAAGTGTTGTCATCTACTCAACAGCATATTTTGTTATCCAAGCTCGGCATGTTTTTGCCAACACCTGCTTCACTTGAGGGGGTGTTGAGTATTACTTGCTTGTTACATAGCTATCTTTTATGTTGCTTATGTTGGAGTATAAGTATTCTTGTAATAGCATGTACCAGACAAGCTAAACATTTTGCTGTAGTAACTGAATAACAACAATTTGTTATTCCCTTCCTTCTTTTCTCTTTCTCTGAGCTATGAATTCTATCAGATTCTATCCCAACGTCACTGCACAATGAAAGCCTACAAAACTCAAAACTAATATAAGCACAATTAATTCTTCAAATCTTACGCCAAAATTAAGCCAAACGAGGAATCCTCTGCAAAAATAATGCAGCATGGAGATTTACGTGTTTGTCCCTTGCCGCCCTTTTTATTCAGTGACAGGGAGTTGGGGTAAAAGGAACAATAGGAGAGCATTGCAATAAAATAGTATTACAATATAACTGAAAAGCGCATTACAAAAAAATATACTGTATATCAGCAGCCCCTTGTGGATGGCAAAATCCAATGTCATCTAAATTATTTTCTTCTAAAATCGCCAAGTGATACAAGGTCAACAGGGAGGGCATCGCATGTGTCATTTGTTGCTTAAGCTGCTGATTCCTTTGCTATCTTCTCAGCCTTGGCAATGACCTCTTCAATTCCTCCAACCATGTAGAACGATTGTTCTGAAAGGTCATCATATTTGCCATCCAACACACCCTGCAAATTTGCAGAATAAAACATTAGTACAACCTACATAACTTCTGTGAAGACTAAAGGTGGTAAAATGGTTACCTGGAAGCTGTTGATGCTTTCCTTCAACTCAACATACTTTCCAGGAGCACCCGTGAAGACCTCGGCAACATGGAAAGGCTGGCTCAAAAACCTTTGAATCTTACGAGCGCGAGCCACCGTCAACTTGTCATCTTCGCTGAGCTCATCCATACCCAAAATGGCAATGATATCCTGAAGATTCTTGTAGTTTTGTAGAACCTTCTGTACACCACGGGCAGTGTTGTAGTGATCCTCTCCAAGAATATGGGGAGAAAGCATGCGAGATGTAGAGTCAAGCGGGTCCACAGCAGGATAGATACCCAGCTCAGAGATCTGACCACCATTCCAATTTAAGTCATTTAGAAATGACATCATATTAACAACGGCACAATAAAATCTGGATAAAAAACATACTTGTCTGGACAACACTGTTGTAGCATCCAAGTGAGCAAAGGTTGTTGCAGGAGCAGGATCTGTCAAGTCATCAGCAGGCACGTAAATAGCTTGCACAGAAGTAATGGAACCCTTCTTGGTGGTGGTGATACGCTCCTGAAGACCTCCAAGGTCAGTAGCCAAGGTAGGTTGGTAACCCACAGCTGACGGAATACGTCCAAGCAAAGCAGACACCTCTGAGTTAGCCTGTGTACATCAGTGGTGTCAAGAAAGCAGTCGAGTTTAATCAAATAAGTTCAATTCACTGTGAACAAAATCCTACCTGGGTAAAACGGAAAATGTTATCAATAAAAAGCAACACATCCTGTCCCTCTGCATCACGGAAGTGTTCGGCAACAGTCAAACCAGTAAGACCAACACGGGCACGGGCACCAGGGGGCTCATTCATTTGACCGTACACAAGAGCACATTTGCTATCAGCCTAGTAAATATCGGATCATTATGAAATCAGCAAATGCTATGCAAAGAAATGAGCAAAAGACAGAAACAAAAATCAACAGCAACATTAACCTGTTTATCTCCTAGCTTGATAACACCACTCTCAATCATTTCCTTGTACAAATCATTACCTTCACGGGTGCGCTCACCAACACCAGCAAAAACAGAGAAACCACCTGACCAAGTATAAACATACATACAAACAAAGTTCCAGATAAGTCCATAATGCAGAAAGTAATCTCGATTCTTGAATAACAAACTATCATTTAAAACAAACCATGAGCCTTGGCAACATTGTTGATCAGCTCCATAATAAGTACTGTTTTCCCCACACCAGCACCACCAAAAAGTCCAATCTTTCCTCCCCTTTGGTATGGAGCAAGGAGGTCCACAACCTGAAGAATAATTTGATATAAGCAGATGCAAGAAATGATGACAGCCATGTATGGAGTGACATGGCTTTTTTGCAATGATCGGACAAATTAGTGAATGAATATACCTTGATTCCTGTAACAAGGATTTGTTGCTCAGTTGCTTGCTCAACAAAAGCGGGTGCTTCTCTATGAATTGGTAAGAAATGATCGGTTTCTGCTCATATATCGTGAACAAGGTCAGTGAAATCACTGATATCTTTAATGGTCAGAATGGAAATATCCTCTAATGACAGAGTTTCTTACTGATCTCTCCATTTTCATCAATGGGCTCTCCAATGACATTTATAATACGACCAAGAGTGGCCCTTCCAACAGGAACCTGTAATGAGGTACAATAAGTCGAAATAGTTGAAAACCAAATCACCAGAAAATATGCATTTTACCATTATTTTAATCATTTTACATGCACATAAACGAGCATCCCTAACCCAGCCTAGAGACAACGATAATCCGGATCTCTACCATTACGGATCAAACACCATCATATCTAACTACTCCAATAGCCCAATAAGCTATTCCGCAAAATTCAACAATCCGCATACATTATAAAAAGATGATCAAAGCAAACAAAAGCGAAAATTTTTGATCGAATCAAAACCAAGGGGAATGCCTTACAGTGATCGGAGATCCGGTGTTCAAAACCTTCTGGCCCCTGACAAGTCCCTCGGTACCGTCCATAGCAATGGTTCTGACCATGCTTTCTCCCAAGTGCTGGGCGACCTCGAGCACCAGCCTAACCTCATTGTCCAACACCTCAAGCGCGGTCAAGATCGGAGGCAAACCCTCTTCAAATCTCACATCCACGACGGCACCGATCACCTGGCAAACCTTACCGACAGCGCCCTTTCCGGTGAATTCATCGGTGATCTTCCCTGCGCCACCACTTGCGCCCTTAGTCGGAGCAGCGGAAGGAGCCGAAGCCTGAGCCGCAGATGATGTAGCGTAGTCAACGGCGCGATTGAGGAGGTAGCCGTGAGGGGAAAGGCGAGAGTAGGTGGACGGTCTAGGGGAGGAAACGGATGGCTTGGGGGAGGACCGGCGAAGGGAAGATCGAAGGAGAGACGATAACACCCTTCGAGACGCCATTGGAGCTTTGATTCCGAGCAGATTTGATTGAGGCTAGGGTGAGTAGTCCAATTTATAGTTCCAAGAGTTCAGTGCATATACGACGTCGTTTTAGGTGTTCTCTTGCGAGAAAATGGGAAGGGAAAATGATTTTGTTGTCATAGCTTCTTTTCTGACAGTTGGAACTTGGAACTTTGGAAGGTTTAATGCTTTCTTGTAATTTATTTGTAGGGCATAACTTGTAATCTTTTGTTTTTTATAGGAAAACTTGCACTTTTTTTGGTTGTATTGGCGTCTGATAGAAACTTGATAGTCGATGTTTGGTGGCATTTAGAAATCAGATTATGTTTCTTAACCAAATTCTATCACCAATTTACAATTTCTGCTTCAGAATGTTCAATTTGAAAATTTAACCTCAAAATATTCCAATAAAATGTCCAATTTTGATACCAAAAACAAATGGATAAGGAATCCTTTTACTTGATCCATATACAGCATACACGACAACCAGACGCCCCATAAATTCCCAAAGGCACGTTCCAATACAAGCATCAAGAAACTGAAATCCCAGAAGCAACAAAACCAGAGCTAGATGAAGCAAGTTATGTGCTATACTATATAAAATCAGACATTGTTCAGTATTCACATATATCTGCACTACCTCTCATAATGGAAGATTGCAAAGAAAACAAAAATGAACAGGCCTGATGAATTGAAATAAAAGCTAGAATCTAGTTCCGATGACCAACACCAAAATGAAACCTCCCAGCATTACTATCGTTGAAAGCATATTCGAGTCTCAACGGTCCCAATGGAGACTCGACCCGAATGCCAAACCCGTATCCATATCCACTTCCAGGCTTTACCCTTGCTCCAGCAGGGTCGCCTATTTCACATTACATATAACTAACAATTAACAGCCAAACAAATGCAAGGTTTTACAAAATTAATACAAGCTAAATTTCACAGGACTTCCACAATATGCTGAAAGGGAGAATTTGAAGGGAAATGAAGAAATTAAAGAGTAGAAGAATGACATACCTGGCACAGACGAGCCAGACCCAAGATCAGTCCCGTAATCAGCAAAGACAGCTCCATCAACAGGACCAAACTGGAAGAAGACGAACAAAATTATTATAGGAAAAGCCAAGGGTGTGAATGGATGTCATGTGTTTTTAAGAACATGTGCATTATCGGGCATTAAAAAATCAAACAGGCACTAAAGAGTGAAATGCGTAAATGTGGAGAATATCTAATTATCTACAAAAGGTTTAGATGCATACCAAAGGAAAAGAAATTTCTCCACAACCAACCACATAGGACCGACCAGAACCGACGGCTCCTTCTTCATATCCTCTCACACTATTTGTTCCACCAATAGCAAATGCTTCATGGGGAGAAAAATTCCCCACCACATGGCCTCCAGACAAACTGCAAAATGTGAATCAAAGATTTATACATGGGGAATGGAGAAATAAAGACATTGACGAGCATTATATTCCCAATAAAGATAGATACTCCCTAGCAGATAGAAAAATATATATGAACATTTGACAGCTTGTAGGATGATGAAAGAAGAGATGATACCTTAAGAGGACAGATGCTGGCCCAAGTGCAAAACCAGTCCTGGCACGAGAATTTGCCCGGGAAAAAAACAGCCACTCGGGCAATATAGGAATGCCTTGTTCCATGCTGAACACAAACTGCATATAGAACTCTAGTGAGTAAAATAAGGAATAAATGATAACTGAAACTTTGGGCCAAGTGTTTTTCAAAGTGCAGTTGAGCTGACCATTGAGGAGCCAAGGTCACTAGTATAGACAGACTCCACTTTGGCAACCAACATATCATCATGGGTCTTGCCACTGCAATTATAATCAATTAACAAAATAAAAGAAAATATAAGGTATTTGGTATATACCCATAGGAAGCAGGGAAATGATATGATGATGGAAAAACAAAACTACTTAGGTAAAGCCGTATAGGTAGAATTTTTTTAGCTATCATACCTTGCAGTAAGAGCACTATTGTAGAAATCTTTGATGACAGGATCTCCTCTATCATCACGGGCACCAGCTCGCTGTAACATGACAAATTTTAGCTAGCATCGACATGAAGATCTACTCTACAACAGGAAAAACTGGAAACAAATCTGACACCAAACTCTTCATAAGAACTCATTACATTCTATGTCAAATTCAGGGGGAGTTCACATTAAACAAACACTAACTACAAACTATTAAAAGTGTATTTAAATTGCATTACATAAAGCATCACAATGCAAGATAGCGCATTATTTAGTGCGATCCAAATGCAACCTAGAGTTGTGAGTCTGTTGATGTACCTGGAAAGTAATTCCTGCTGTTCCACTCCACTTAGGCTTGATTGGCCGACTGAATTCAATGCCAGCCGTGACACGGCCAATGGTCAGATTACTACCATCAGGTTGGTTACCGTGGACTAACGTACCAGGTGTTCTTGAGTTCTGAATTGAAAACAACGAATCAGAGCATTTATATGTGAAGAATCCACCACAGAATGTATAAATAATTAAGTGCTACCTGAACCATAATAGACCTCGATGTGCGGTTGTCATCACCTTCAATCCAGGGGTCTGTATAATTTATTCGAAAAATTGAGTCAATCTGACCCCTTTCTAGTGAGATGTTTACTTTTTGATTTCTACCGAATAGATTCCGGTGGGAATATGCAAAGCTGCAAAGAAGTGCAAGAACATTATCAATAATGATATTAAAGATGAGCATAAGAAAACACAAACCTACAAAGAAAAAGCATACCTTCCAATCAAGCCTGACAATGGGCCATTTGTTATCCTACAAAAAAATGAGTGCCATCATCATGAGTGTAAAACGCAAATTCATGTAATTAAAAAAAGAACATAGGCATAACACTTACCCACTTGAAATACCACCACCGGCAGAGAAGCCCCCACTAACACGCTCAACCAAATTCATGACCAAATCAACCTTTCCAGTGTCTACAGGTCCAAAATGAAATGAATTAATGAATTGAAGACGAGCATTACTTAAAATCATCATCAAGATTAGATCACATGCTGCACAGCATTCTAAGTTCTACAGTGCTAAAACTTGTCAGCTGAGGTTAGCTTTTATCTCTTGTTTGAAAATCTGTTTATGAAGACTCGGAAAATAGATGATAAGGGAGTGGGAAAGGAAGAATATACTTTACTGTTTGGGTAGAAAGGAAATGAAAAGAGCTTTTGGGTTAAAATATTGAAATCAAATCACCAAATTGTCCATTATACAACTACCAGAATTGATGTAAGTAGGCGCCTTACCACCTGCTGGTTGTGGGAAAATGCTGACATCCTCCATAATTCCCATGGTTAATACAGTTTCTACATCTCTTTTTCCTTGATTTATGCTGTACACCTGGAAAAGATGACCAACAGTACATGGAATCCTATTAGATCAAAATAGTTACTAGAGTTCACCTGAAACGGTCATTTACATTAGAATTTCAACATATAACTTCTCTTACTTATCAAAAGACAACTAAAAACAAGCAAATGAAATGGCCATCACAAATTTCTAATTGTAAAATGTAGATCATGACTCTATTACAAACATAGTCAACCAAGTAAACATGCAAACAATATCTAGCAATTTAACAGAAATCTTGTTCCACTGTTTCGATTGGTGATAATCACAGAAAGGCATGATAATGAGTGCCTCAGATACAGGAACAAAATGTGATCACTCAGATACAGGAACAAACTAAATATAAAATACCATAAGAGATTTGATGTGGAACATAGAAAGGCTACTATAATCAATTACATATATAAGCTTAAGTTCATGAAAGAGTACCTGCCCCTTTTTGGTTGTTAATTGGCGAAGTATCGTGTCTGGCTTTGTTTTTCCAACAGTTGGCTCACGGCTGCATGCAACCTCAAATCATCAGGATTCAGATACAACTTATAACTGATACAGTGCAAATGACTAAAAAGAGATAAAAATTCTTTGTGTGCAACTGTAATATGAAAGATCATACAACACAGATGTAATGAGACAACTTTCGAACAAAAATACAAGGATCAATCAATGAAGCATTTCTAAGATCAAGTTCTTACGTCTTTCTATCAAGGAAACGGAGAGATATGTCGTTGACCTCTGCTTCAGAAACTTGTAATCTTATTATACCTCCAGAAAGAATATCAACACCTGAAACCTGTAACAGTAGCGCCATCTAACTTTCATATTCATCTAAGTTATGTACACATAAAACAAGTACTTCATCTAAACACAGAAAGGAAATGTCCTAATGACCAATACATGTATATTACATACTAACCATGCCAAACAGGCCACGCTCCATATACCAGCTATTGATCGAATTAATCACTTCATCCAATCTCCGGATATTCACCACCTTCCCTACACAACTTAATGCAAAAATTGAATTTGGTGCATGATAGTTTTCAACTAGGTCATATCCAACAAGATAAATAAGAAAGAATTCAACCCACCATATCCATCGCGAAATGCATCTTCTACAAATTTGGATGGAAGAACATTTGCTCCTTCACACACCAATCCATGAAACTCCTGATTCGGCTCTACCTTATACCACGAGAAATAAACTGAATTTGTAAAGAATGCAAATTTTAATTAGCATTGTCCAAACATAATCAAACCAATGTCCAATCTTTTACCTGAAACACCAGTCTGATGCCGTCTCGGGTGTCAACAGCAACCGGCATACAAGAACTGAAATACCCGGTATCAATAACCCTGTGAACATCCTCCTGAACCTCTCTCACGGTCAAAGCCGAGTTTGGCCGGCATGCTCGCAGAGCTGTCAAAGCCTCCGATTCCAAATCCTTCCTCTCAAGTTCCTCCCCATCCTTGTTCTTCACCAACACTTCGCTGATCAGCACTCTCTCCTCGTCCTCCCTCCGGGTTTGGCGAGACTTTAGCAGAGCCTCTTTCTCCTTGGCCTCCACCACGCCGTCGTCGGCTCTGGTCAGCGCCACCGACGTCGAGCACAGTAGCGGGGAGGAGCTTTTGGTTGGATATTTGTTCACACCCGGGGGCCATTTGAGCGAATTGAAGAACTGAGCAACCGACGATTGAGCCTTTGAGAGGGTTGACGTTAGGGATTGCGAGCAGAAGGGGAGATGAGAGACGGACAAGGGAGGGGTTGAACTAGGGTTGCGGAACTGCAATGATGGGACTTTGATTGACGACGATTTGAATCGAATTCCTTCGTTTTTGTGCATTTTAGATAGATTGCAGAGTGAAGGCTTGAATTTGAGTGAGGTTGAATGAGGGAAGTAGCTGTAACCTACTTGAAAACCGCCATTCCTAATGGAAAAAAATAGAGTTTATAAAATCAGCCACCGATTATACAGCATAGCTGCACAAATCGACAATGAGTGAGGGCGAGTAGGAGTCTAACTGTGTTCTTCAATCGCAAGAGTAACGGATGACAGGGTTTCAGAAGCGAGGCCCCGTAAAGAAAACAGAGGTAATACAACTATACAAGCAAGCGCTAATGAGAACATTTCGAGCTAATGAGGAAAGTGCAATATTGTAATTTCTATTAACTTTTCAAATTAGTAGAGTAGTAGAAATGTTAATTACTAGTTGTTAATTCCTAGTTGTTAATACTAGGAAGAATAATGTTATTACTATTTCTAATAATAAAACTTCTAAATGTATGAGAGTTAGTATGTTTAGAAGCATTAAAGTTTAATTTGTACTAATTATCAGGCGGTTTTTTCCAAACTACATTTGGTCTTCTTTTACGATAATTAGTCCCTACGGAAACCTGTTTTTGATTTGCCGAACTCCACATGGAATATTCTCTAAAGACTAATTCATTGGGAAGCAAATTCAAGCCAATTGTTGAATGATTAAAAATAATAGAGTTTCTATGATTCTAAATGTACCACCAAAGAAAACATTAAATTTCCCCATTTGAATTTGATTTTATCATAAAAACTAGATTTGGCATAAAACAATCCGACAAAGAATTGACATTAATTTTTCATGTATTTTTAATTTTAGACTTGTCATTATTTTAATAGTAAAAGGACAAAGGAAAAAAAAGGTGATGCAACGATTCATTATCAGAATCACAAAGTGAACAAGTAGTCGGAACAGAATTATAGAATTTATTGGGTCTTTCCGTTGTAGACAAACAATGAACAGGCTTTCCATAAAAAAATCTGAATTTTTGGAGGAATATAAAATTTCCAAATCCATGAGAAACCTGATCTCGGTAATTGTCTTGTTGACGTGATTAATTCAGAGGTTGATCTTACCGAAAAGATACCATCAGTAGAAGGCCTCTAAATAATTGTGTCTTGTATATTAGAGAAAGGAATAAACATAGAAGAAATATTTGTTACGACCCAATCTGGGAAAATGCTGGATAAAGCTTGAACATTCTATGTTCTATTAGGAAGAATAAAAAAGGAGACCTTTAAGTTATAATCAATATTATCAAAATATTCCATTAAAGTAGAATTTCATATCCAAATATCCGATCAAAAGTGGATTTTCTGGTCATTTCCTACTAACCATTTAATTCCTTTAGAAAAAATATCACGTATTTAGTAGCCTACCAAACTAACAAGACGTCTATTTTGGTTTATAGTTGAAAATATGTTGAGAATGTAAATATTTTTCATTAATTATTTTGACCCATATATTAGAAGAATCCTTTAAAAGTTTTCACAACAATTTCATTTGAAAAGCAACATTATTATTATAAGCAGACTACAAACCAACACCTCCATTTTCTTTTGGAGAACAAATTTTTTCTCATCTAATAAGAGGATGATGATGATTTGGAATATATTTGTTCCAAAAGAACATTTTATTGACATTATATATATCATCACAAATACCTTTATGAAGTTAAAAACTCTGCATTAAGTAACTTATTTGACCTAACAAATTAGACTGAATTAAAACAACTCTTCCTGCTTGTGAAATAGAATTTGCTTTTCATTGAGATAGTTGTTGTTTCATTTTAGCTATTAAATCAGAAAACATTGAATTTTGAACGCGTCCTTTTAATATTGGGATTCCTAAATATTTTTCCATTGATGTAGTAATCTGAATATTTAAAATACTTGCCAAGGCTAAAGCCACGGGCCGAAAAATATTTGATGAGGTTTGGAACGAGATTTTATTAAAATTGATAGACAACCCAAATATTCTACTAAAATTTTGTAAAAAAGATTTAATATAATTCATATTAGCATGTGTAGCATTTGCAAAAACAATGGTATCGTCCGCAAATCTTAAGGAATACGAGTTCCATTTTTGACTAACTGGATTCCCACTTTTGAAGAAATCATGGATGACTCAGTTTGTAAAGTACGAGCAAAATATTCCATTGCTAGAACAAAAATGAACGGAGACATTGGATCACCTTGCCTAATCCCACATTGAGGAGTAAATTCTAGTCCAGGTTCATTATTGATTAGAACAAAGTAGAAGTAGTAATGCATGTCATAATTAGATGAATCCAATGAGTACTAAATCCAAATTTTAATAACATTTTTCGAATAAAATTCCAATCAATTTTATAATATGCTTTTTCCATATCAATTTTAATAGCCATCCAACCCTTCACATCTTTTTTTCTTATGAAAAGAATGGAAAAATCTCATGAGCTATAAGAATATTATCTTGAATGAGACGTCCTTGAACAAAAGCTCCTTGCAAGGGATGGATCAATGAAGGAATGATATAAGACATTCTAGATGAGATAATTTTAGTAATAATTTTATAAATAGTATTACAAAGACTAATAGGTGTGACATGGCTAATAGATGTTGGATTATTAATTTTTGGAATTAAGATAATAAAATATTTGTTAATTGTTTGAAGCATATAACTTGAGTGAAAGAATGAATTAACAGCTAAACAAACTAAAGAGCCAACTATATGTAAAAGGTTGCATTTAGGTAGCGTTGATACATATTTATGTTTGTTTTGCATGGGTGCTAGCTTAGTTTAGCTTAGTTTCTAGGTTCCAGTGTTTTCGAGTAGTTGCGTTTGTTTTGCTCGGTTTTACAGGTTTTTAGGTCATAGAGCAAGGTGAGACGTGATCCGAGCTGACTATGGTGGTGCATTAGAGGATCAAGATGAAGCTTAGAGTGGTGCAAGTGAAGATTGGAAGAGTTAAGGCCCAAGAGGTTGTGGGAAAAGAACGCTTAAATCATGGCTATGCATTGGAGTTCTTGTTTTGACACCTCTATCTTGAAATGCTTAGTTTGGGAGTTATGGTGGTTTGATGGAGCTGAATCTGTTATCATTGGAAAGCTAATTAAAAGAGCTACAATTCATGTTTTTACTCCGAGTCCAAATTCGAACTCGAAGGGGGTCAAAACAGCCTTTGCAGTGTCACTTGAATGTTGCACTGAAGCTTATGGCGCGCGCTCAGAGGACGGTGCACGGCCGCACTACACTGGAGGAAGACCACGTCTCGTGTTTCGCTGCGAGAGAATTGGGCTGATGGAATGGGTTTCGAGATGGGCTTTTATGATATAATTTCTAACGTATTTGATGTGTTTTTGGGATATTTTGATCTTAGAAAGTCTTGGGGTATTTAACCTTGTCTTGGATTTTTCTTAGATAACTTGCAAGACAATTTGAAGGTTATGGTTTGTTTTTAGAGAGGTTTTCTCAAAGAGCAACCTTTGAACCAATTTGTAAGCTTTTCTTAATCTAATTATGAGTTGCTAAATTCCATTGTGTTTGGCTAGTCAATTGAAGTCATGATTTGCACGAGTTGTGGGGTTTGATTGATTCTCAACAAAATTGAATAGAATTTATTCCCTGTGCTTAATTGAATCTAAATTAGAATTTTGTTAGATTGATCACCTAATTGAATTTTTAGTTATAACTGAATTTCATTAATTACTAGTCGGAGTTAATTTGATCAAGAGTAGAACTTTAATCAACTTAGTACCGGTTGACCTAGTTGGTTAAAGAAGGTAATAAATTCACAAGTCACTTAGATGTCTAATTGCTCTAAGTATTTGTTTCTATTGATAACTTGAATTGTTATGATGTTGGCTAATTGAATATAGAAGCTCTTCTAGGTTGTTAGATGATTAGGGTTGTTAGACTGGTAGTTCTATCAACTAAATCCAAAGTTCGGGTCACAATCCTTAGTGGGGTCGTAATCCATAATAGATTATTCAAGTGAATTGACAATCAAGACAATCGATGATCAACAAAGCAATGTCATGATGGATTTAACTAGTTGAACACACTTGTCTCTTATTTGATAAAATCATCTTTGCATTCATATTTACTTTTACTTTGTATAGTAGAATTAGAATAACCATTCATAAAAACTCTCCACTTGGTTACTTGACATCTAAGTAAAACACATTCATACGAGTATCTGTGGGATCGACCCTTACTTACCATTCTACTAAGTTTGGTTAAATTATTAAATTAGGATTCTTTGGTAGGTATTAACGACCACGAAAATACCTCATCAATATGCCAATAATGTTGAAAAAATTCAGCTATGAATCCACCCGGACCAGGGGACTTATCCGGAGCGAAATCCCCAACCGCTTTTTTTATTTCACTAGGCGTTGGAGATTTACCGAGGAAAAAATTATCTTCTTGTGTAACTAAAAGTAGTATAATATCTAAGTTATTTGGGTTGAATATAACATGAAAAATATAACAAAAACCTATCTTTCATTTCTGAAAAAATTGATTGTGAAATCATTTCATGATTATAAACTACATTGCCTTGAGAAGTTGTAAAAGTAACAATTCGTTGTTTAAAAAAGCGTACTTTAGAAATTGATTGGAAATATTTTGTATTTTTATCAATATTTTGAAGATACTTAATCTTAGCTCTTTGTTTCCAAAATATATTTTGAAATTGAAGAAGAGTATTATATTTATTTAAATGTCTTTGGAGCTTAGTAATTGTAGAAAAATTATTCGGATTATGTATTAACTTATCTTGTAAATCATGTAATTGTGCTAATGAAATTTAATTGTTCGTAATTACTATTAACATGATGTTTCGCCCAAATTAGCATATTTTTTAATAGATTCATTTTAGAAAAAACTTTAAACATATAAGACCCATTTAAATTATATTTCCAAACTTTAGAAACTAGACCTTCAAAAGCCGGTTTGAAAATCCAAGCATTTTCAAAACGGAACATGTATTTTTTGAAAGAATGGAAACCAAGCAAGTTAAAAGATATTAAACAATGATATGAAGTCGTAAGAGGATGGTGATCAGTTTTGATAGAAGGGAATTGGTCTATCAAAGAATGATGAATTAATAATCTATCTAATTTTTCGAAAGTATTATCAGAGGATGTAAAACTCTTCCTCCAAGTATACGGAAATCTGAAGTAGGAGCATCTAACAATCCTAGTTTAAGTTTAATGTTAATTAATCTTGTAAATTTAGTTTGTGAAGGCAAAACACCTCCAAATTTATCGTGATCAAAGTTAATTTCATTTAGATCTCCTATGATAAAAATGGCATAAGAGAATTTAATAAAATATTTTCTAAACAAGACTAATAAACTTCTTTTTCATCTTCACGGGAAGGAGCATACAACAAAAGCTATAAGGAACTGCGTATCTTGAACAATATATTTTATAATTATAAGATTCGCATAATTGTAATATTCCGTACAATTTTGAGAAAATGAGTTTTGGGTCATTAAAATCCACAAGCCTCCTCGAGTACCTATGCTAGGGCTAAATATTATTTTTTGGAATCCACATTTTTACCAAGAAATAATAAAAAGTTCTTGATTCGTTTTGGTTTCTGCTAAACAAAGGATATGCAACTTATTTCTTTTTCTAATAATTTGTAACACCTCCTTCCTACCCTAGAGGTATTACTACCAGTAACCCCGATTAAGACTAAACCGAAGCTACCCAAGGCTTTAAACTGACTGTTGAGAGGGTTTCTTGACAACAAATAAATTTATATCAAGACCCCGCGGTGTATAGCGAAGTCATGTTCGTCCACAGGGAGAAAGTCAGTGCTAAGTTTTGTTACTTGGGACACAAGCAACCAACAAAATAAGGGTTTTAACAAGAAAGAGAGAGATTCTAAGGTTTAGGGTATCCCCACAACAACAATCATGCATGCCAAACTCTAATGAAACACATAGATCATGCTTTTATCACATAAAGGTGTCAACTTTCGTCAATCAAAGCAAGTAAATTGATCAACTTTCGTCCTATCAATAAACTTACTATCTATCTCTTCTACTTCAACTATAATAGATTTGCTTTCGCTTCAAAACCCTAGATTGACTATTCTGATTCAAGGTTTTCGCTTTTGCTTCAACTATGAATGAGAAATTCCCTTCAACTTTCGTTTCAAGGAGTAAGAACAAGAGAATAGATTCATGCAATAAAAATAATCAAGGAATGATCATAAACAAGCATGCAAAACCATTGTTGGGTTTAACCCCAACCTTAGAGAGAGAGACAACTCACAAAGCATGATTAAAAACAACTGAATTAAATAAAAGAGAAAGCTTACAACCGAATCCACAACGAAACTTGTCTTCCAAGCTACCTCTACAATCTCGTCCCCCTTTCTCTCCTCCCATGCCTCTCTCTAACTTCCCTCTTTTCCCCAAGGCAATTGATTGTGTATGTGTAAAACAAAGGGTAGTATTTTGAGAGAAACTAATCTATCTTAGAAGCTATCTATAACGAAATAATATCTTCTAATAAGATATATCCCTTAAACTATCTAATAACATAAAAGGAAATAGTATAAAAGTCTTTTAACTTGCGCCGACTCGGTCTTCGCTACGCCTCGGTACCGACCTGAGAGCCTCGGTACCGACCTTGTTCAGCACTGAAAACAACCTTGAGTAAAACTTCCATAGCGGGTTCGTTACAACTTCGTTTGACTCGATTCTTTTTCCTATGTTCTTGTAACGAATTTCTCTACATCTTTCCAAGCTCAAACTTGATCTTCAATGACTTTACTTGAGCGCTTAATCTTCATCTTCTCATCATTCGTGAGTTCTATCTTTCATCGACTTTGCTCCTTTCTTCAAAAGTGCTCCAAATAGCTTCTAAAACCTACAAAACACCACCAAAGCTTATGTAGACTCCATATCTTATGAAAATACGAGAACCTACACAAACGAATCAAAATAAAACACAAAACTAAAGAAAAAGACTTAAACACACTAAAAACATACCCTAAAACACGACTAAAAAGGCGGACATCACTGACTGAACAAACTAAAAATCCGAAAGTTGGATTCATTTAAAACAGAAGTATGAAAGTGGAAGACCACAAAATGTTGTAAGAGAATTTAATCTTTATTACCTGATAACTCAGACTTTACAAAGTTTAAGAAAACGTTACAACGAAATAAATATAGATGGTCCTATAACAATATTAACTTTTATGA
The DNA here is from genome assembly GCA_964016875.1 of Fallopia convolvulus. Taxonomy (NCBI): domain Eukaryota; kingdom Viridiplantae; phylum Streptophyta; class Magnoliopsida; order Caryophyllales; family Polygonaceae; genus Fallopia; species Fallopia convolvulus. The sequence continues at coordinate 13,299,268 of OZ024721.1, forward strand.
CAAGATGATAGAACAGTCTTCTATCTGAACAAGTCTTTAGTATGTAAACTCTTAGCTTCTTCTTTCCCAACATAGCTTTGTAGTGGTCTAACCATAAACTTCGCTCAAACACAACTTCTGGAAACTTTTCTTCAACTTCTTGATCCACTTCTCAAATCAACTTCCAAGAATTACCTGATGTGTCGTATACAACGGTGGAGACCATCCGGCCATGCAATTGAATAAAGTGGTTGGTTAGTCTAATGAAAAACTAATCAAGTGGAAAAATTGATTGGTTCCTATGGTAGTGACTAAACATATTGGCATCGTAATCCGAAAAAAAACCGGTCAATGATCCAACAGTTAGCAGTCCCATAGAGGATAAGAATGAAGCATGCATATTCAAGAGATAGGACACCACAACTTGTGGTTCCTTTACGAAACATGAACAATTGTTGGAAACTCATATTACTCACATAACATTTTGAAAAGCCTCCATCGACTAATCAGATTGACTTAATCAAAGTTTGATTAAGAATCATTCATAACCGGGAGCAAGAATGACTTTCCAACTTGACTAACCATTCTGGTATATTAATGTGCCTAACGCACTTATCTTATATTACTTTCAAAACTTTTCACAATCAGGTTGGTGATTCATAATCAGCTCGAACTACTGCCGAAATATTTTGGTATCGTAGAGATCATCGACGTATTTCATCCATGATCATCTACACTACACCAAGATCACGGAACTTAAGCTATCCTTGATCTTTCATTTTGCACCTGATGTTGTAGAGATTAGAGGCCTATCATATTGTCGTCTACACTGCACCGTGCCAAACTTGCACTTAGCTAGAGTGCGCATCACCCCTCTCACACGAAGAGCAGGGGAAGAGTCATGACCCACCATTAGAATTAGGCCCCTCCTAATGTAACATTCTTTTAAAGAGAGGATATAGAACCACGTTCCCCTCCTTGAAACTACCTTAATCAACAACAATGTCTCAGCATGAGACTACATACAAGGTCACACATAACAGACCTAAATCCAATTCTAGCGCAAAACTGAATAAACAACATGGTCATTATTTCTAACAAATATAACAACCTATCATACTTTATTAAGCACACAAGTTGTTCTCAACACAAATATTAAATGGGATTCAATTCCTCATTTAATAATATTAATGCAAGAGAGAACCATTCACTTGCCTTATACGAGATATCTCCTCTTAAGGTGATTAGTTTCATCTTGAACAACGTGCATCCAAGACTCGAGCTTGGGTTGTACCGGAAAAGAATAGAGAAATAAATTATAATCAATTTATTTCCATTTCAAGATATAGTACAAATTATTATATCCTTATAATAGTTTGTCAAAAACTTGCTTGACTTAATTCGGCCTTTATAACTTAACCAGTTACATTCACGCTTTACGAGATTTAATACGAAAATCCAACTTTGAATGATCTTATCCTAAAAATTATTCTATAATATAAGTCAAGATCGAACGGCGGACATAACCTAACAACATGTTTACGGGATTTGCTTGCATGCAAATCGAGGTGGCACGCAAAGCGAGACATGTGAAACAAGGCGGTCCATCGGAATCCATGGCACGCATACCGAGGCCGACCAGGGACCATACACCTTCACCCTTTTCCTTCTTTCTTTCCCTTTTCTTTTCTCTTAAATGCATATAAAGTCCGCAAAATCAGTGAGCGACGAACCAACTTCACCGATGTCCAACACCTTCGTTTGACATCCGTTTTGGGTCCTTCAAGCGACAGTTTGATTTCTTCATCACCATCTTTCTACTGTTGGCAACGGAACTTTAATTCGTTGAGAGACGACGGAGAATGGAGGCGATGAAATCAGTTGCCAAAGCTGAATTTCTTGGCAAAAGAAACCAGCAGCAAAGCTGCTCGGGAACGCCCGTTCACCGTCTGCTAGTGGAGACACCATGGACGGGGTGACGACGGGAAATGCGACGGTTGAACTTAAACACCCCCTTCTACCTACGTTCTGAGGTTTCGGCCTGATAGGTAACCGGAAGGCGGCGCATGAGGTCCGCGAAAACCTTCCTTGACAATCGGATTTCCGGGCTGAAACTCAGTGTTCGTCGAGCTAGTTTCGCTGGCTATTGGTGGCAACAGTAGGCATGGAGTGGCGCGAATAATGGCGACAGTTGGAAGCCCACATTTCCACCTTCAAACTATTGGCAACGTTTTCTTGATTGGTGTCTATACGACGGAGAACGAAGCCCGTGAAAACCCCTCGTCACCAACCTTTGAAAATCTGGAAAATCAACATTACGATCAAATTTGATGGATTTTTGCTCGTTTCTTGAAGTCTTTCGTCCAAACTGATTGAGGGATGTTATAGATCTCTTCTTTCTCGAAATATAGCAACTTGAATCACTAATTTTGGTGAAGAAACGAGCCCATGACCTAATTCTGAAGTTTGGGGTGTTTTAGGTCAAAATCGAGAATGGATTTCGGGTTTATATTCGAGCTTCAATCCAAAAACAATGGCGAGAAATCAACCATCTCCTTCACTTATAAAGACACCAAATGCCTCTCCCCTTTCCTTATTGCCACTAATCACGCCGGGCCTTTTCCATACACCTCTAGACTTGGGTCCGGTTTGCAAATCGGCGGTTCCGGCCCCGGTTCTGGTGCCGGTTTCTCCCGGTTCCAGTTCCGGTTCGGAACAGGGCATTTTTTTTAAAAAAAATTAAAAAATTAATCCCAACCACGCCACGATCGCGATATAGACACACCGCGATCGCGGTTTGGTGCCGCGATCGCGGTCCCAAAAAACAGAAACTCTGTTTTCTGAACAAAGTCCAAACCCGCGATCGCGGCCTGAGGGACGCGATCGCAGTTGCCCATTCCGCGATCGCGGCCTGAGACCCACGGTCACGGTTTTGATTTTGGCCCAAAACCGAGCTTGGAAATTGGACTAAGGCGAATAGGCGATTAAGGCTTGTTCTTCAAAACAAAAAAAGTTGGATAATTAAAGGGCTTGGACTTAAAATTAAGTTGTCTACGTATCCTCTCGGGGTTATAGAGGAATCAAAGCCCACGTAGTTCTCTTACCTTTTGATATGAAACCCCGCTTTGCTTACCATCTACGTCGATCCATCCGAAGCGCTTTGGGATTGGGACTCATCATCTTGGCCGTTCCACTCGGAAGTTTCGGATACCTCCGCCTTTTGTTGATGAATTTCTGCCCTCTTCCAATCACATACGCACACTTGGGCTTCCAAGACATCGGGCTTTAAACTAGATCGTTTTGCGTCAAGGACGTGTCCTCCTTCGCTAAATGTTTGCTCTACCGATACAGTCGAGGCGGGAACAACAAGCACTTGAGCCGCGATCTTGACCAAGGTTGGGAAAGTCTTCTTGTGGGTCTTCCACCAAGCTAAAATATCAAATTCTCCTTCACCAAACTCAAAGTGAGTTGTTAGATATGTTTCAAACTCCGCATTCGAGCTCGAATGTCTCGGTTTCTTGGTAAGGGTATGCAAAAGATTAGCCCACCACCTTTTAGTAGCACCAAGGGCACTCGAGCTCGAAGAGGAGGATGAATGTGGAGGTAATTGAGAAGAACTAGCACTAGATGAATATTCGGTAATCAATTCCTCAATTGATCTTCTAACTTCACTAAGTATATCCCCAACACTAGCATTATCATCATTAACATCCAACTCTAATGCATCATAATAACCATTCAAAAATATTTCTAAACCACTCATCTTAAACCTAGGATCAAACACACAAGCAACAAGATAAATATCGGGGATAACTTTATAATAGTTCAACCATTTCACTTTCATAGCATCAATAGCACCACAAAGTTCGAGGAATTTACGCCCCTCACAAAAACCGCCCGCCATATTCAATGCTTCAAAAAAAACAAATGAGCACAAGGTTTATAAACATGACTAAAAGTTAATGTTGCATGAAATATTCTCACAACTTCTAAGATTTTATAACAATAATCCCAACATTGAGAAATAATGGCATTGTCGGGAAAATATATGGACGCAAAAGAAGTCAAAAGTTCTTTGTAAGGCATGCATGCATGAAGTAGTTTAAAAGTGGAGTTCCAACTGTGGCAAACATCTTTTGGAGATGTTCGGGATGGAACACCTTTTTGAGTACAAAACGCCGTCCAATCTTGGGCGGTTCGGGGGCTAACCCACATACGACTAACAACATATCTAATAGGAGCGATTAAAGTCGACATAACATTTAAACCATCTTTGACACAAAGGTTTAAAATATGGCAAACACATCTTACATGAAAATACTTCGCTCCAAGAATTGGTTGACAATGCGGAACCAATTCTCGGATTGAAGCGGTGTTGTTAGATGCATTGTCAAACAAGATAGAAAAAACTCGATGAAGTAGTCTATACTCATCCAAAATAGTAAGAATAATGTTACTAATCATTCAAGCGGTATGAGAAAAATCAAATACTCTATAAGCCAAAACACGTTTTTGCACATTAAAATGGTCATCAATAAAATGACATGTTAAGCCCATGTATGCATGATTTTGCCAATGATCACTCCAAATATCACTACAAATTGAAACTTTAATATCGTTTTGAGCAAAAAACTTCACCAATGCCATCTTACGGGTTTTATATGTTTTCATCACATTTTTTTACCGACTTCCTAGTAGTCGGTTTATAAGCGGGTTGTACATGATTAGTCATCCAATTGTTAAATCCTAACTTTTCGGCAAAACTAAATGATAAGTGATCAACACAAATAGACTCGGATAAGGCATACATGCTATCATTATGGTTATAAGTAAATAAATGAGGGTTATGATGAGGATTAAGGGAAGAAGAAGTTGTAAACCCGGATAGTTGGGATTGTCCTCGCATCATGCCTATCTTGTCGGGGTGTTTATTCTTCACGTGATTGGATAATGTTCCATAGCCCGATCCTGACAACTATGTGTAAACACTAGGACAATAGTTACAATGAACTTTAAATTTCTTGGTAGATGCATTATAAACTCCCTTCCGAAAATGTTTTGAAAAAATTTCGGATTTAAGGGATGGAACCTCGCTCGCATCGGAAGGCTCCTCAGATCCATGATCCACACCCACTCCCCCATTTTCATCGGGAGTGGACGATCCTGGTTGTACCACATTGGGATTGGGATTCGAAAAGTCCGACAAGTTAATAGGGGGTACAAATTCTACATTTGCACCACTCTCTTGTGAGCCAAAAATTTGATCAATGTTAAGAAATCCTTCCATTTTCTTAAAATGTACTAAACAAGTAAGCAAAAAGAGTAAATTATGGTAAAGAAATATGTAATTAAGAAGATATTGAACCTTGAAATTACAAAGCAATAAGATGTAAGAGACAATTGTGCTAATTTTTGAAAAGAACAATTAGGAAAGCAATTGAAAAACTAGTAAAGATTGAGAATTGAGAGAGCTTTGTAAACTTGAGAGATTGAGAGATTGAGAGAGATTGGTAGTGTGGGTGGGAATGAGATCATTTAGTGGATATTTATAGGTAAATTTATCAAATAGCCGTTGGAATTGTGAACTACCCGTTGAAAACTAGCCGTTAAAAACTAGCCGTTGGCATTTTAACCAAAACCGCGACCGCGGCCTTGAGGGTCGCGATCGCGGTTTCCCATTTTGTGACCGCGGCCTGAGACCCGTGGTCGCGGTTTCGATTTTGGCTCAAAATCGAGCTTTCTGTTGAAAAAACCGCGACCGCGGGTCCCGGGCCGCGGTCGCGGTTTCCGAATTCGTTCAAAAAATAGTTGTTAAACCGGAAACCGGCGGAACCGGAACCGGCGGTTCACCGGTTCCTGGGGGACCCAAACCGGAACCAAAACCGTGGGGGAACCGACCCGTCGGTTCCGTTCCTGCCGGTTTCTGAACCGACGAACCCGCCGGTTCAGACAAACCGTGACCCAGGTCTATACGGCTCAACTTGTAATATCCGCTAAATTCTAAAGATAATAAAACAGGTATTTATTCCAATAATTTTTTTTCTCTAAAATAGAGAATTTAATAATCTTTATAATCTCATATTATATTATAAGAGGTTATAAAAGTTTACTACAATAGAAATTAAGAAATTAATTAGATATACTAAGCAAGTCGGGTATTTATTTAAATAATCCTTTTCTCTTAATATAAGAGAGTTTAAATATTTTATTTTAAATAAAATTAAGAGCATATTATAAAGGATTATTAAAGTGGTAAAAATATCAAATAAAAATAGATTAAAATAAATTTCGGATTTATTAAATAATGAGCTATTACAAGGCTAGCAAAAATACAAGGAAAAACAAATAAAAAGAGGCAAGAGCCAGGACTCGAACCCGAGACATCTTGTAATATCCACAATATTCTAAGGTTTTAAAACCAATATAATATAGTTTTATAATACTTTTTCCTTTATAAAAGAGAATTCATGATATAATTTATAACCCTTTTCTCTTTAAAAAGAGTAATTAAATAAATTAAATAAATAAAGTCAAGAATGTATTATGAGGGTTATGAGGGAATAAAAAAAAAGCATTTAAATAAAAACAATGCTTTATAATTTTTTCGGAATTTTATTAAATAAAAAGGGTACAATAAGCTATTAATAGTACCATAAAAAATTCAATAAAAAGGAGGCAAGAGCCGGGACTCGAACCCGAGACCTCTTGCATCTCCTCCCACACGCCCACACACACAATCCGCTAAGCCATTGTAATTTTCTATTCTATTACCCAACTATTTTATTTTTATTTTATCCTTATCTTCTTCTTCCAAGAGACATCAGACTTTCTCTGATTGAACTGACGTTGATTGAAATCCAGCCATTGCATGTCAATGGAGTCCTCTCCTTCCTTCCTCCTTGCTTGCAAGACAACCCCTATTGCATCATCCCTCATCACCATCAAACAAGCACACCTTCCACCAATGGAGGGCAACCCTCTTCTCCATCTATGGTCAAATTCAAGTGCCATGGATCCTCAAGCTTCCCTCCTATGCCTATATAAAGGGGCTCAAATCCACTTCTATTTCACACACAAGCATCCTTCTCATCTTCTATCAATTGTTCTTAGTCCAATTCTTCAAAAATCAGCCCTAGAGAAAACCCCCAATTTCAGAAATTTCCCCATAAAACCACCCCTTCTCCTCCCTTGTGCAACCGCCGGCCACCACCAGCACCATCGGAGCACCACAGCCTGCCGGCCGAAGTCCCCTCCGTGCGCCGCCCGTGCCCCGCCGTCCCAGCCTGGTGTGCGCCGCCCCCTTGCTCCTCCCCTAAAGAAGTTCTGTTCTCCTGTACGTAAGACCTGTAGAAAAGAAGGTCCATTTAATTATTTTCTTTTAAATTAAATTATTGTCTTTCATGAGTTTAATACCTTAAAATTAATAAAATCAGATTTTAGCCTAACAACATATTAATTTAAATATTGAAGGAAATCTTGTTAGTTAGACAAAATAAGAAGAAATAATTAAATCCTTTATAAATAGATATTGTTACTATTATGCATGTTAGTAAAATATGTCTTAAGACATGAGTTGCTTAGATAAAATAATAAACTTAATTGGATAACATATATATATACACTTCCAAGTTAGTAGATTTAAAGTTATCATATATAAAAGACACAAGTGATAAGGAAAGATATATTAAAGATATTATTATTATTACTAACTTAAATACAAATAAATAATTTGCATGCTCATAGGTTATAAAAATAATATTTTATGACATGAGGAAATCATTTAAGTAGATAATAGAATTTATTATTATCTCTCTGATATGGAAAGAATGGTATATTAAGTAGTTAGATTTTTCTACATAAGGAAAGTACTAGAATAAGGCCATATTATAATATAAATATCTTTATAAAAATATTGCATGTCTTAAAAAGGAGCATATGTAATTTTTTTAAGAAGCATGATAAGGGGATATTATAATAAAAATATATTCTATTATTATTTTTATTAACTAAAGATATGGGAGAATTTATGTAAATAAGATAATAAGATTATTTTATTAGCATATTATACTTTATGGAAAGTTATATTATAAAGTATCTAGAAAACCCTATATATAGAAAGTAATAGGAAAAGACATCTACTAGTACTTTAATCTATCTACTAAATATTGTATGTCTTTTAAATAAGGATTTAATGAGTAAATATTATAATAAGGTCATGTTATGGATATTAGTGATAAAAGATAATATTATAATAATATGAGTTGAATAATAATGAAGATTTTTATTCTTTCACAAACCTAAGAAGACTTTATTAATAACTATATTTTTTATAATATTGAGAACTATAAGATTTTTATAAAGATTTGTCCTTGATTAGTTATATAAATAAGATAACAAGTTAAGATAAAAGAATAATGTTTAAATAAAGATATTACTTGTTTTTCAAGAATGATAATGGATAATATTAAAAATAAGGATAAAAGGATATTGCAAAGTTAAAATAATAATAAAAGAATATTATTATTTTATTTATCTCCATCTAAATTATTATAATAATAATTTAGAAAATTTATCCTATTGTAATAAGGATATAAGAGGAATACAAAACTTTAAAAGAATTTAAAGAAAATTCTTATTAAAGTCGTTCATAAATTTCCGTGTCGATAGGTCGAGTTTCCGTTCCAAGTCGTGAACAACGTTTCCGCTATCTCGCTATTCCGCTATCATAAAAACAAAGGCAAGTGGAATTTCTCCTTGTAGCCTTAATAAACTCGTTTCATGAAATTTCTCGATGTTGGGAACAACTTGTTTGCTAATAATAAAACGAACCTAGGAATATCGATTGCTAGAATTAATGACCCCAATGTTATCGTTATTCCGTTATTTAAATATTCGATAGGATTATTATGCTAGTCTTGTTTGCGACCTTGATTGTTTACGATCTCTTTTCGAGATTGGTTTGGATGAAATAGTGAAGGGTGCGGGACTAACCCGACACCTCTATATAACCAATCAAAAAGTTGTATTGCCACCTTGCCTAAATTACGACTTGTCGATCAAGATCCATGTCCGCGCCTACGCCTCGGAGGGACGTATGCACCCTAGCTAGGTGCCAGAACTTTGTTCCTGTGAGTGGTTCGGGCTGGTATATGGCCCCCTCGCTCTCTTAAAATACGTCAACCTAAGTGAAAGTTTTCATCACTATACAAGATAAGTGCCCAATGCACATTTAAAAGACACCAAAACCGGACCGATCTCAAATGATCGATTCGGCTCTAGGTTCGCAAGGGCGCGAGAGGTTTTCGAAAACTTGTCTGAATTAATAACATTTCCAACATATTTCCTATTCTAAAAGAAGTCTACAATCTAGTAACTCTTCTCTCGATTAACTAGCTATCTCCTCTCGAGATATGCGTTTTCTCCATCCCGTTAAGCCTCACATAAATATCTACACCTCAAAACATACTCTTTAATATTCCCCCTCGAATATTTGTAATTACCAAATTACCCTCAGGAAGTTCCATTCCCGCTTGCTTAGTCTCTTAGACTAATTCTTCTTTTCCACATGTTTGCTTGGCATATTCTCGCCCCTCGCGAATTATGTCAGAACCTAGGAACCCGAGCAAGGCGTAAGCGAAGACGAAGGAAGGGTAGAAACTCAAGAAGATGTATTTTACGTACTTTGTTGTTTATTTCTATTATGTTGCAAAGAACAAGTTTATGCTTTCCGTTATCAAACTTCTTTTTAAGGTATTGTAATTGAAGGTTTGTACGAACGAAGTCTCTTTCGAGAGCACCTTTTGTTATTATATAAATTATGTTAATTTCCGCATTTTATGTGTTCAATATCATTCTAAAACCCTTGGGTGACTTTGGACGGTAAAATCCGAGGTCACTGGCGGTAATACCCAATGTTGTAAAATAGGGGTGTTACAATTATGGTATCAGAGCCGAACGTTTTGTTTTCAAAACCGAAAATTTTCAAAACCCGAGAACTTTTAAAACCTAAATTTTCTTCCGCTATCCGAAACATCCATTTATAGAAAGTTTCCTTCTATATCCTTTAAAGAAATTTAAAAATGTCAATTTTTTTTTTACTTAAACTTCTTAGCTAAGAATATCTCTCTAATTTGAAAACTTTAATACTAAGTACTTAGTTCTAGAACTACTATCTTTATAAACTCCCTTTCTACCTTTTAAAGACTTAACTAGCATAAGTGTTTCAACTTTTAAACTCAAAACATTTTTGTTAGAGCCTGTTGGTCGGAATTGCAAATGCTCGCTTTTCCTTCTGGAGAAGAAGACACAAGAAGAAGGAGAGGAGTGATGGGCTAGAGATTGGTCTAATTTTACGGTTTGGGCTGGAGCATAAAATCTTAGGCCCATATGTATTTTATGAGCCCATCAGAATTTTTATTAAGGGAAAAAGAGAAGGAGAGGCCCAAAAATACGTCCATCTCGAAATCCGTGTCCATTCCGCTCACATTTTCGCTCGGTATAATTTCCCAACTTATATTTTAATTATATCTATTTATAAAATATTTATTTTCACATTTATATGATATTCACTTAATTAAATTGAATAAAACTAGCTTGCATGTTAGTTTATAAAATAATATCCCTAGACCATGAAAATCCTTTTTAAATAAAGTAATGATACTTTTATCATTAAATCATATATGTAAAAAGTGTAATATAAATAATATGTATATTTTATTGAAAGATATTATAACAAACAGACCTAAGTTGTAAGAAAAGATATACTAACAATATTATAATATTTGTACAAATAAAATATTTATAAATCATGTAACATGGAAAACCCTTTTTAATAAGATAAGGAATTTCTTTTGATAATATTATATGGAAAGTATGAGATAATTACTTTTAACATAATATTGGAAACTTACTATGTAAGTAAAGGACTAGAACAAATATATTAATATATTATCTTAATGCCTTTTATAACATAAAAAGGATTGCATGTCTTCTTATAAGGATTTATGATAAGATGAAAATAATATAATGATAAGTCCTAAAAGATATTTTATGCTCAAGTTATGAAATAAAAAGATTTATAAGGCGAACTATAAAAGATATAATATGATAAGGGTACAATGAACTTTTTTTATATCATATGAATGATTTGTATAATTATTTGAAATATAAATACGGAAAAACATATTTTAATGGACATTATTTAATTTATCAACTTGCATGCATTGAATAATAAAATAATCTCCTAATAATGACAAGGTTATAAGTTTGTGACATCAAGTTGAATAAAAGAATTATAAATTAATTCAAACGGATTAATAACCAAGTTAATGAATATTTAATAAATTTAATAATACTATGTCTTAATTTTCGAAAGCACATAATACTTGAAATAAAATAAGGCGTTATAAAGAATACTTGGATATTACAATAAAGAAATAATAATAAGGAATATTATTATTTTATCACCTCCACCTAAATTATTATTATTATAATAATTTAGTATTAATTCTCCTATAAAAGAACATAAGAGATATTTAAACTTTAGAGGAACTAAAGGAATTCTTATTAAAGTTAGCCCGTATCTCTCGTGTCGATAGGTCGAGTTCCGTCTCGACTAAAGACAACAATTTCCGTTCATCCGTTCGTACACAATCGTAAATGCTAAGGCAAGTGGAATTTCTCCTTGTAGCCTTAATAATTCGTTTTGTGAAATTTCTCGATGTTGGGAACAACTTGTGTGCTAATAATAAACGAATCTAGGAATATTGATTGTTAGAAATAATGACCTCACTGTTATCGTTATTCCGCTATTTAAATATTCAATAGGACTATTATGCTAGTCTTATTTGTGACCTTGATTGTTTACGATCTCTTTTCGAGGTCGGTTTGGATGAAATAGTGAGGGGTGCGGGAGTAACCCGACACCTCTATATAACCAACTAAGTCGTATTGCCACCATACCTAAATTACGACTTGTCGATCATGATCCATGTCCGCTTCTACGCAATGGAGGGATGCATGCACTCTAGCTAAGTGCCGGAACTTTGTTCCTGTCAGTGGTTCGGGCCTATGCAAGGCCCCCACACACTCTTAAAACAAGTAAACGTAAGTGAAAGTTTTCATCAGGATACAAGATAAGTGCCAAAGAACAATTAAAAGAAACCAAAACCGGGTCGGAGTAGTACAACTTGGAAAGACCGCCCGGCTCCCGGTTCTTGAAAGGATTGTCTTTCCAATCTGAATGCTTATTCGGGCTTGTCTAAGGTGGGCGGGTACTTAAGCGCCTTCGGGCCACCTCCCCTATCTGGAGCACCGAATAAGATGAGGTTGGTTGAGGTCCGACAAGGGCGCGAGAGGTTTTCAAAACTTGTATGAATTAATAAACGTTCCCAACATACTTTCTACTCTAAGAAGTCTACAATCTCGTAGTTCTTCTCTCGATTAACGGGTTATCTCCTCACGAGATACACTCTTCTCCGTTCCGATAAGCCCTACATAAAGTCATATACCTCAAAACACATCCCGATAATATATCCCAAATATTATAAAATTATCGTAATACCCTTGAGAATTTCCATTCTCACTTGCTTAGTCTCCTTAGACTAATTCCACTATTTCCGCAGTTTTGCCTGGTATTTCTCGCCCTTTGCGACAAATGCCAGACTCTAGGAAATTTACACCGAAGTCTTGAAGACAAAGTCTAGAAGGCTCGAGAAGAGTTATGCAAGGATGGAAGGTCAAGGCAAGACGACGTTGAGGGAAGGAAGGAATTTTCAAAGAGCAAAGCATTCAGAAGATAGTGTGTCAGCTCTTCTATTTTAAACAAGCAAATCATCGTCATATGAGTTGTCTTGGAGAAACATACTTGTATTTTTAAATACGTCTTTTCAACCCTTTTTAAATGGGCTTTACTTTCCGCTGCTACATCATTTGTAAAACAACTCTCAATGTAATGAACGAAAGTTCTTATCAATGAATAAAATTCCGCTTTTATTCAATTTCATCTTTAATTACATTTAATTAAATTATTTAAAGTCTTGGGTGACTTTGGACTGTAAAATCCGATGTCACTGGCGGTAATACCCAATGTTGCAAAATAGGGGTGTTACACAACCTCCTCGTGCCAGCACTTCATCGAAAGGCGGGAAAAGGGTCGAGTTGGCACCAGGAGCGGCTCGTGACGAGGCATGGCTAGGGAATATAGACCTTCCAGTTGGAGCTGGTGACGACGATGTGATGAAGGCGGCGCCTCCATCAGTTGTCGAGTAAGCCATCTACTTGAAGAAAGGACAAGCAAGGCGGGAATAACCGAGTGTTAACAATCACATTGTTCTATGAGTAATAACAAAAATCAAGATAGTAGAGTGGTTTGGCCTTTTGGGTGTCTTATTTCTATGTGAGAGGTCATGGGTTCGAGTCCGCTACACACACCCTTCTTTTTGCCACTCTTTCAAACTTCCTTATTATTTGCCATTTTCTTACACTTTCCGCTAAATACAATTTAACTTGCCCAAAAATTCTTTATAAGAAATAAATTTTCTTTTTGCAAGTTTTATCCATTTATAGCGGATTTAAATTAAGTGTAACTCTTTGCTTATTATTAACTCGAAAGACTTAAAGTAATAATCCCTCCGTTTCACAATAGTTGTTTTTAGACAAAATTTCACACATATTAAGGAAAATTATTTTTCTCCAAATTGCCCCTATTAAATGCTCTCTTTTTTTTTTCTTAATTACCAATAAGTGATTTGTACTTTTAAAAAGAAATTTTGGGAGAAGTGTAACGTGGGGTATACTCTAAGGGTATAAATGGAAAAAAACTTTATATGAACAACTATTTTGAAACAAAAAAAATTGGCTTTAAGAACAACTATTGTGAAACGGAGGGAGTATCTCTTTATTAAAAAGAGCGGATATTAAACCCAATTTCTAGCACCAGTTTTTTGTGTGCGGGTTACGAATCCGCCTATATCATAGTGTGAAACATAAAATTAAGAGTGCGCAAACGAAGTGTCCATATTAATACACTCTAAAAATATGTATGTTTTTATTTTGATGAAAAAATGTACTTTATTATTCACTAGATGTCATTTAAAATATTTTAATGCTCTGGGAGTTTTTTTAAAAATTTGAACTAAACCATGCTCTGGTGTGTTTGGATCTCAAGTTTATAAACTCATTTTGTATTATAGTTTATTTTATTTTATGATGTGTTTGGATAGATTTTAATTTGAATTCTTTTTTATATTTTAATATTTGATGTGATGTTTGATTTGATATTTGTTGTTGTGGGAGGGAGAAAAAAGTAATTAGAAACTTCTTTATTTAAAATAAATGCTTTTTATATGTTCAAAATTAAAGTAATCTAAACAAATCTTATAATTTTGAATTATTAAAGGGAAATTCTTTTTGGTACCCTTGAGTTTTTGACATTTCCTTTTGGTGTCCTAAAAAATAAATTATTCCTTTTGGTACCCTTGTAATTTGTACAAATGTTCACCTCATGCCCATAGGTTAACTCTACCGTTAAATATTATTGAAAAATAAAAAAAATGTACACCAAAACCAGTAACCTTGCCATTTGAGGTTATCTGAGCTCAAAAGCCCAATTATCTTCGTGATTTCGTGGCTGGATTTGGATTCGGAGAATAGAAACGGAGGAAAGAGGCGATTGAAGGCATTTGATTCAAGCTGAATTATGTCCCAACGCCAAATTTCAACTCTAATCCTGGTACCAAAAAAATTCGGAGATGGCGACAAACCTCCCTGATCGATGGCGGAGATTATCGATCCGCGTCTAGAAGAACGAACAAATATATGTCGTCGGCGATGCGGGCGAGCTTTTTGATTGGAGGTGTAACAATTGAGGAAGGAGCGGATGCCGTCGCCGAGATAGGGAGTGATGGAGCATGTTGACGGGGGATTTGAGGGAGAGGTTGGAATTGGAGGATAAGATGGTGTCGGACTCCGTTTCGAGCTCGAGGAGGGCTTTAATGGCGGAGGCATTGGGGTTGGAGAGGTGGACATGGCAGGAACATTGTAACATAAGATCTAAAAAAACTTGTGCAGAGATTTACGGAGATGGGGTGATGATGAGCTATGTTTTTCTCATGGTTTGACTATTTGTTAGCTTCTTTTCATTTCACTATATTTTATACCCACTGTAAAAAAATTTCCTCCATTTTCTAGTTTTCCATCCACTTCTTCTACCAAAAAAATGTTTTCCATCCACTTCTACTCTAGTATTTTAACGGAAGTGTTAACTTATGGGCATGAGGTGAACATTGTACAAATCACAAGGATACCAAAAGAAATAATTATTTTTTTAGGATACCACAAAAAAATATCAAAAACTCAAGGGTAAAAGAGGACCCGCGTCTCATTTGGGCATTTGGCTCCGTTCCCGTTTTATCGCAGAAATAACTGAACAGGTAAAAAGGAAAGGAACAAAGCAGCAATAGAACATTTGAAACGACGTCGTATAGCTACTGTACTCCTGGAAATATATAGACCACTCTCACCCCATTTGACCGAACCCTAGTCTAATCTGCTCTGAATCAAAGCTCCAATGGCGTCTCGAAGGGTGTTATCGTCCCTCCTTCGATCTTCCCTTCGCCGATCGTCTCCCAAACCATCCGTATCCTCCTCTAGACCCTCCAACTTCTCTCGCCCCTCGCCCCACAGCTACCTCCTCAATCGCGCCGTTGACTACGCTACATCATCTGCGGCTCCGGCTCCCTCCGCTCCTCCGACTAAGGGCGTAATTGGCGGCGCAGGGAAGATCACCGACGAATTCACTGGAAAGGGCGCTGTCGGTAAGGTTTGCCAGGTGATCGGTGCCGTCGTCGATGTGAGATTTGAGGAGGGTTTGCCCCCGATCTTGACCGCGCTTGAGGTGTTGGACAATGAGGTTAGGCTGGTGCTCGAGGTCGCCCAGCACTTGGGAGAAAGCATGGTCAGAACCATTGCTATGGACGGTACAGAGGGACTTGTCAGGGGCCAGAAGGTTTTGAACACCGGATCTCCGATCACTGTAAGGCATTTCCCCTCGGTTTTGATTCCATAAAAAAATTCGCTTCTTTTTGTAATGTTTTATGCGGATTGCGGAAAACTGAAGGTTGAGTTTTGTGGAATAGCATGATGCCTTTCAGGATTCTGAAATTTCTTTATAGGAGAGTTAGATATGATGATGCTTGACCCGTAATGGTAGAGATCCAGATTAGCATTGTCTGTAGGCTGAGTTAGGGATGCTCGTTTGCTCCTATAATGGAAAAATGTATACATTCTTGTGATTCTGGTTTTTATCTATTTCAACTCTGTTCCTTATTACAGGTTCCTGTAGGAAGGGCCACACTTGGTCGTATCATAAATGTCATTGGAGAGCCCATTGATGAAAATGGAGAGATCAGTAAGAAACCCATGTCATGAGATGATATTTACGTTCTACCATTAAAGATATAAAGTGATTTTACTGACGATATTTATGGTATATGTGCAGAAACCGATCACTTCTTGCCAATTCACAGAGAAGCACCTGCTTTTGTTGAGCAAGCAACTGAGCAGCAAATCCTTGTTACTGGAATCAAGGTATTTCTATTCACTAACTTTCCCTATCATTACAAATAACCATGTACTCCATATAAAGTTATTATCTTAATAATCATTTCTTCCATCTGCTTTTATCACAATATTCTTCAGGTTGTGGATCTTCTTGCTCCATACCAGAGGGGAGGGAAGATTGGACTTTTTGGTGGTGCTGGTGTGGGGAAAACAGTGCTTATTATGGAACTGATCAACAATGTTGCTAAGGCTCATGGTCTGTAATGAATGACAGTCATATTCTTAAGATTAATTTCTGCTTTTTTGAAAACAGTGCTTGAATCTTGTTTGCATGTCTGGTCAGGTGGTTTCTCTGTTTTCGCTGGTGTTGGTGAGCGTACCCGTGAAGGCAATGACTTGTACAAGGAAATGATTGAGAGTGGTGTTATCAAGCTAGGAGATAAACAGGTTATTGTCTTTTCTTCCTTCTTAGTGCTTTTGCTCCATTCCTTAAATAATATATTTGTAATACTCTCTTTACTCACATTTCGGGTCTTTTGGTCACACCCCCTTGCGCCAAGCCAGGGGTGCCCCCATCTTGACCCCCCAGATTTCCCGCAAGGGGAGCCACACTGGGAAAATGTTGTTGTTGTTGTTGTCTCTTTACTCACATTGTAGTCTTTCAATATTTTCTAGGCTGATAGCAAATGTGCTCTTGTATACGGTCAAATGAATGAGCCCCCTGGTGCTCGTGCCCGTGTTGGTCTCACTGGGTTAACTGTTGCTGAACATTTCCGTGATGCAGAGGGACAAGATGTGTTGCTTTTTATTGATAACATTTTCCGTTTTACCCAGGTAGGATTTTGGTAAGAGAGTTTAAATGTGGAACTTTCCTGAATTTTAGACTCGCTTCTTGACTCCACTGTTTCATCATTTAAACAGGCTAACTCAGAGGTGTCTGCTTTGCTTGGACGTATTCCTTCTGCTGTGGGTTACCAACCTACCTTGGCTACTGACCTTGGAGGCCTTCAGGAGCGTATCACCACCACCAAGAAGGGTTCCATTACTTCTGTGCAGGCTATTTATGTGCCTGCTGATGATTTGACAGATCCTGCTCCCGCAACAACCTTTGCTCACTTGGATGCCACAACAGTGTTGTCGAGACAAGTATGTTTTTTATCCAGATTTTATTATGCCGTTGTTAATATGCCGTCATTTCTAAATTTCTTAAATTGGAATGGTATTCAGATCTCTGAGCTGGGTATCTATCCTGCTGTGGACCCACTTGACTCCACATCTCGTATGCTTTCTCCCCACATTCTTGGAGAGGATCACTACAACACTGCTCGTGGAGTACAGAAGGTTCTTCAAAACTACAAGAATCTTCAGGATATCATTGCCATTTTGGGTATGGATGAGCTCAGCGAAGATGACAAGTTGACGGTGGCCCGTGCTCGTAAGATTCAAAGGTTTTTGAGTCAGCCTTTCCATGTTGCTGAGGTCTTCACAGGCGCTCCTGGAAAGTATGTTGAGTTGAAGGAAAGCATCAACAGCTTCCAGGTAACCATCTTTCCAGCTTCGCAATATACAGTCATCACAATGTTATTTAGCCTGTATTATTAATGTTTTATTCTGCAAATTTGCAGGGTGTGTTGGATGGAAAATACGATGACCTTTCAGAGCAGTCATTCTACATGGTTGGAGGAATTGAAGAGGTTATTGCCAAGGCAGAGAAGATAGCAAAGGAATCAGCAGCTTAAGCAAAAACAAGAGCTTCTCCCTTTTGACCCTCTTCCTTATTTTCTCCGTGTGGCTCATTTCTCCTTGAGATTTCAAAAAAAATAATTTATAAGACAGTTGGTTTTTACCATCTTCAAAGAGTGAGATTATTTTTTGTACGGGGGTCTGATTTTCAGGTGTATTAATATCGAATCACACTAGTCTTTTCCCTATGCAATCCTCTATTTTAGTCACTGAATAACAAGGCAGCAAGAGACAGATGGACTGAGAATTTTCATGCTGCTTTTTTTTTTTGGTTTCCCTTGCACAACGATGTTTTGTCTTTCTAATTCTAAGTTGAAAAGTTTTTTTTTTTTTAATGTTGAATTGGCAGGTCATATTTTCACCATGTTCACTTGAGGTGATGTTACCATATAGTTTGTAAATAACTCTTATCCATAGAGTTACTAAATTTTCATTGTTTATCTGATTCAATGGCTGAGATTCGATTGATCTGCTTTCTTGTCAAAAAGTTGATTGGTTTGTTAAAATTTTCACTGTTTGCTCATATTCTTCAAATTTCATATTTGTTTTGATTATTCTATTTTTATTTTTTCATATCTCATCTGTCTCAAAACTGTCCGGCGATCAATCTGATGATTTGGAGTATGTTCAGCTCTCAATGGTTTGGTTTAGAGGATGCCCAGTTCTCAATGGTGTGATTTTGGAGATAAAACTAGACAATGTTGGGAAAGTGGAGAGCTACATACAAATCTAACAATGATGGATTTATTATGCCTACATTTATCTCAGAAGCATATTTTGCAATTAATAGAGGGTGGTGGATTAGTTTATACTTTATAGACGACTCAAATCATCGCCTGCCATTCCCGATGAATGACGCCACCCAAAGGCCAGAAAAAGCCATCCCCATGCTTGAAACGAACAGATTTCCTCATGACATTGCTCCTCCTTGGATTTGTCCCCTCTTAAAAACGACAGCCTGAGAAAAGTGATGGTTTGAGAGGCTCGAGAACTCAAATTTTTGTGATTTTCACTTCTTTTAGGCAAATCATCGCCTGAGAAATGCAAATTTGTAAGAGTTATTGTAGGTGCAAGGATCAGAAGGAGAATTTGGAGGAGATTTGGGTGTCAGTGGCCAGATTTCTTTGAAGGGAATCCATGGATTGAAGGAGAGTTCCAGTGACGGCGCAAGGGGTTAGGGGCAAGCAGCATAGAGAGTTTTTTTTTGTCAATTCCTAGTGGTAATTGGATATTTTGAAAGTTTATCTTGCATGACCTAACTTAACATAGGCATAATTGGGTATTTTGAGCCTAATTTAACGTTGGAATAGATGGAAAATGAGTTAGCATGGTGTTTTGAAAACGGAATATAAATAAAGGGTGGTTTTCAAATTGTAGATTGTACTGTGCAAAATTCAACAAGTGTTAATTAAGCTTCATAATAGCAATGAATTGATGAAAAATGTTAAGTCTTCTCATTTTAAGTCTTTTCCTATGCAATCTTCTCATTTGATTCCTTTTAAGAGTGAAAATTTTCTGATTGACTACTCTCCCATTCTAGTCGAGCCATCTTTGTGATCAATTTCTTATTGGTTGATGAAATCTTTTTTAGTCTTCCCTATGCAATCTTCTCAATTAATTTCCTTTTACCCCGCTTTACCTGTAACAAAATATAGGGGCTAAAACTACAGTAATGACAATTTGGCAATTAACACAAAGGGAGAATTCTACTGAAGGTTCACTACAGCAGGTTTACTGCTGCTTGATTCAAATGATTAAATCACATTGGAGTCTATTTTTATAGGTGATCCAATAATCTTGTAACATGAAAATAAACCAAACAACATACTGATATGGAAAAGCAGATCAATTTCAGGTAAGCCAATTCAATAAGTTAATGGTCCAAACTCCTGACCCCCCAACTAGGAGAAGAATCACTCCTACAGACGACAGTCATGTAAGATCAAATCAATAGGTTTATCCACCAAGTTACCATTCAGGCTGTTGGACTTGGACTGTTATTTTTACCATGAACGCTCACTTCTGCATCTCCCTTTGCATTTGCCAGCTCAGTGTCCTCGAGATCTGAGCAAGGCTTCTTCTCATGCCCATGAAGGTGATGATGGTGACGTTTATGAGCCCTTCTGTGGCTTCTTCTATCACCGTCATCTTCATCATCACTGGAAATCTCAGAGTCACTGTACGTTGATTTTCCTTGATGTTTATGATGCTTCACATGATTTCTCTTCACTCTAGAATCATCCTCTTCACTAGGGTGCTCTGAAGAACCAGATCTCCTATGGTGGTGCTTATGATGCCTCTTATGACTTCTCCTCTTCACATCACTGTCTTCATCTTCACTAAAGGAGTCGGAACCACCGGAATCTAATCTTTTACTTTTACGCTGGTGCCTTCTGTGGGATCTTTTTCTCTTTCTCCTATCTTCTTCTGAGCTACTATCATACTCATCATCACTGCTATCATCAGATTTAGAAGAATGTCTTCTCTTTCTGTGCTTAGAATCTGAATGGGAATGCTTTCTATGTTTCCTGCTGGACCGCTTCCTAGATTTCTTGTGTTCATCACTTCCAGTTTCACTGTCTGAATCTGACAACAACCTTTTCTTGTGCTTTTTTGCTGCCTTCGCCTTTCTTTTTTGGGCTTCAGCTTCAGCCTTTGCCTTTAAAGCAGCTTCGAGCTTCTGCTCCCATTTCAACGGAGCTTCTTTCCTGTCTAAGACTCTCTTCTTCTTCTCCTCGACCAGCTGGATGAACTTTTTGCAATCCATTTGGAAACAAAAACAAGCACAAAACCTGCATTTTGGTATGAAGATGACAGAAAGTGCATCTCACAAAAGAGAAAGATCATGTTAGTTCTTCCATCAGCACTTTTCTTTTCACCCAGAGACCAAATATAGAAAGTGATAAGCAAGTTATGTAAAAAGTTTAATAGCATGAAGAAAGAAGACTAATACATAAAATCCCCAAATTGATTTTCACTGCAAATAACCTCAATAAAAACCCAACATAACAAAAAAATCTTAGAACTTCTTTCTTAACAGATGTAATTCTACAACTATATCATTTGTCAACACTGAGCAGTGAGCATTCACTCTCCTTATCATCAAGGCATCATGTGAGAATGGATCAAGGATAGTTATTCACTCCTTATCATCAAGGCATCATGTGAGAATGGATCAAGGATAGTTATTCATCACCAATACAGAGCTCTATTGCTCCTGGTATATAAGATGAGAATAAATCCTTCACAGCCTTCAGCATAGCAATAAGAGTACAACCCCTAAATCATCATTACATGAGGATCAGGTCTCTACCACTATAATAAATTGGCTAGAGAAGCAGCTGAAATCAGTAAATTTCTTCAAGTCCGTTTATAAGGTTTCAACCAAACAAAGTATAAACCACATGAATCTTCTGAAGCCAAAAGGTCATATATGAAATCTTAGAAAGATCACGCACTACACAATTGTATGAAAGAAAAACATCAAATCACCAAGGAAATCAACAAAGATATAGAAACGTATTGCGTAGATCACATAATTCAAAGTAAACATGCAAGCACATCACAGAAAACCAAGTTCAACGACTAATGTTCAAACATCAAAGGAAGCAAAATAAACCATCGAAGTATGCAATTAGAAGGCAAAAACGAAAACAGACCCACATAAATCAACGTTCAAAATTGAGTTTTCTCCGATAAACATACTATTGAATACACCACTACAAATTCAAAAATTTATCTCTCTCAACCCTTAATTCAAAAGAAAAAGCCGACTGGATTCGGTATTCTTACCTTATTCACGAAGCTGGAGTGACCGAGAGTCAAGTTGGCGGAGCCGCCGCAATCATACACCAAATAAAAAAGCCTAGTTCAAAGGAACATCATAAGATTAATATGCAGCTCAAAAAGCATACGAGGAACAAGTTCAGCGCTAATTCGGCCGAAACCCTAGCAATAATAAGCTGGAGCCTCATCAACACGAAAATAAACGAATTTTACAAGCCCTAGAAAAGGAAATCTTAAGATTAACGTACCTTCTCTAAAGGGAAACAAGATAGAGGCGGCTGGAGCGCAACTTGGATATCCAGCAGATCCAAACGGGAAGAAGAATGAGAAAGAGGGCAAACAGCTAAAGACCTTCTCGAAGACTTCCGAAAGAGAGAGGAATCAACGCATGAGCCGGGGTTTTAAATATTCAACAGTTCCTTCTAGAATCATTCCCCTATTGGGCGGCGCAGCGTGTTCCGAACGCGTCGTTTCATGATTTGGGCTGGGCATTGGATTCTTCGTGTTCAAACAGTATTGGGCCGTAAGGCCCAACTTCAGAGCCCAGCGAAGAAAAAATATTTCTAGATTGAAGCCTATTCGCACAACGCCACCTGTTAAGTCCTTATTGGATATTCTTTTTTAATTTCGACGTGCCAAGACGGAACAGATAAGCTAATAAAATATACCACAACCACGAGATCAATCTCAGCGTAACCATGGCTCTGGCCGTTGCCTCCACTGCTCTCTCAAGCCTCCAATTCAGGTCGATTTTTTATTTTCTCTCTAATTTCGAATTAGATTCTCAGCATGTTGATTACTTCATGTCCATAGTGATTAAATATTATGCCATTTGTCGTGTGCATCTTAATTTTGTCTTAAAACTTAATGATAATAATAAACAGGGATGTAACGCCAAAGTTTTTCCAAGAAAAACCAAATGGCGTTCTAGGCTTAAGGCGAGGAAGTGTACAAGTGAATGCGAAGAAAGGGGCGTCTAGTGTTTGCGAGCCGCTTCCACCAGATAGGCCGTTGTGGTTCCCAGGTAGTTCACCCCCAGAATGGCTTGATGGGAGGTATGTTTTTATGCCAACATGGTTTTCTTTATATTTTTATTTTTGCAAATCAGTTTATGATAATGGAAGCTCACAAATGTGGATTATGATGCTACAAAATGTAGTTAAAGAGAGTTCCCTGTGTTTGCTTGTTTGTTTGTAGCCTTCCCGGTGATTTTGGTTTCGACCCGCTTGGATTAGGTATGTGCTCTTGGCATTAAGTCGTTTTTCACTTTTTCTATGAACAAAAGATATTGATCTTGAATGGGGGCATTTGGTTCAGCAATCACCATACATATTGCAATGAAGTGCATGTAAAATAAATGAATCAAATGTGACACGTTTGATTACCTAATTTAAAATTCTGCTAAATCAAACTTCCGTATTATAAATTGATCTCATTTAATTTTTCTCAAACCATATATATAACCAGCTAGCTAAACTATACACCATTTCTCATTTGACATAGTAGATATATGATGATATGAGAAAGGATGTACAGTTTAGGGTATATTCACAACATTTCTCACATATATACTATGTTAAATGTTGATTCGATCAGGGTCGGATCCTGAGCTACTGAGGTGGTTCGCCCAAGCCGAGCTAATGCACAGCCGGTGGGCAATGCTAGCGGTGGCAGGAATCCTAATACCCGAATGGCTCGTAAGTGTCGGCTTCATGGACGAGTTCAACTGGTACGACGCTGGGGCCCGCTCGTACTTCGCGGACCCCACCACCCTATTTGTGGTCCAGCTGGCCCTAATGGGCTGGGTCGAGGGCCGGAGGTGGGCGGACTTCCTCAACCCAGGGTCTGTGGACATAGAGCCCAAGCTGCCCAACAGGGAGAACCCGAAGCCCGATGTCGGGTACCCGGGCGGGCTTTGGTTCGACCCCATGAACTGGGGCAGAGGCTCCCCTGAGCCCGTTATGGTTCTAAGGACTAAGGAGATCAAGAATGGGCGTCTTGCAATGCTCGCTTTCGTTGGGTTTTGTTTTCAGGCGGTTTACACGGGCCAAGGCCCGCTTGAGAATTTGAGTGCTCATCTTGCGGATCCTGGTCACTGTAATGTGTTTTCGGTAAGTCTGCTTTTTTTTGAAAAAAATCCGTTTTGAATAAGTTGTGGATTGGGATTTTGATTTTGAGTGATTTTGCAGGCTTTCTCAGGGCACTGATTGATTGGTGACGTCGGTTGAAAGTTGTGATGGATCAAATGATCAATGGAGGAAGAAGATTGATTTTGTGAATATTGACGGGGAATATGTGCTGATTGAGGGATTGAGAATCGGTGGACTGAGGTTGATATACATTCTTCAATCGTGTCTTTTTTTTTTTTTTTGAGAGGTTCTTCAATCGTGTCTTTGAATGTGAATGAAAGATAGCAAAAATTATAACGAATTATAACTCAAGTTACACAATTGTTGTATGACTGTCAAGCAACAGAAACCAAATAGACTACTAATACAATGCAACACAAACCTTCACAATCATGCTCAAGAAATTGAGAGGTAAACTAAGCGTACTTTTCCCGCCAAAAATCACCGTTATAATGTATAGTTGCTCCGGTTGCACTCGCGCATATCGAGAATCATAATCCTCTCTGTTTCAAACCAACTCTGAAAGAGCTCGAAACCTAGCATCCATGGCGTCTTCCACTGCGCTCCTCCTCTTCTCCGTTGCAATTCTCTCTCTGATCCCTCTCTCATTCTCTGTAAGTGAAGATACAGTTAGCAAGGCCACCGAGAGCCTCTTCAGTTCCGGCTACATCTCCATGTCTCTCACCCTTCAACTCGTCTCGCAAACCCTAATGTCTAACTCCTCCACCGCCACAATCTTCTCCCCCTCCGACCACGCTTTCTCCCGTTCCGGCGGACCTTCAACCTCGCTTCTTAAGTTCCAATGCTCCCCGATTGCCTTCTCCGTTCACGAGCTCCGATCCCTCCCATTCGGCTCCAAGATCCCCACTCTTCTCCCCGGTCGCTCGCTGTTCGTCACCACTCTCCCCTCCGACGATCGCGTTTCAATCAACAATGTCAAAATCGATGGATCGCCGATCTACAACGACGGGGTCTTGGTAGTGCTGGCCGCCGACGAGTTTTTCGATCAGAATTTCCAAATTCCAACCCCCGCGATCAGCCCTAACCCTAACCCTAACCCCAAAATAGCGCGGCGTATCCCCGTTCCGAACCGTAAGATTGAGTGTCCGGTCAATTCTGGCGGTCGCCTATTTGCAGAGGCCGGTGAGAGCCTGCGATCTAAGGGCTTCTCAATCATGGCATCGTTTATTGATCTGCAATTGGTGCAATTTGATGATGATGATACTCAGTTCACCGTCTTTGCTCCGATTGATGCGGCGTTACAGGAGCGAATCAGTGATTTTCATGGCTGGGGGTCTCTTTTCCTCCGACATGTTGTCCCCTGCGAGGTCTCTGTCTCCATTCTGAATGGTCTGGAAGATGGAGCTGTTCTGAGCACTATCTTGGAGGAGTTCTGGATCAATGTTACTCATTCTGGTGACTTTCCATTGCTGAACGGTGTGCCTGTTGTATTCCCTGATGTATATCATGGAGATCGACTCACTGTTCATGGGATTCAAGATGTATTCAACGTGCTAGAAACTTCCAAGGATGGAGGGGCCAACTCTCCTTTTGACAATGGCCAGAAAGATGTGATCAATGAATTTTAGTGTTAGTGTTTGTGATGTTTGTTTCTTGGTAAGCACCTGTTTGATTTCGTTCGTTCCTAGCTATCTAGGGGGGTGATTGATTCTGTGTTTAGAGAACCATGTGATAATAGCACAATCTGCAGCATTTGATTGTGAGAAAATCATGCTAAATGAGATCACCTGGTATGCATCTGTTATTGACGGATCTAGATTGCTTCTTGTAAGAGAATTAACCTGGGATTCTAACCATAGATATTGGTGATCTGTCTTCATATACACGTTATGATCATACATGATTATGCGAAATGGCCAATTGGAGAGAGAATTTACAGAACCAAATGCTCAATTTTACAGTTTTTACCTGTAAAGACTGAATTTCTGAATTTAAGAAAACCTCATCAATTAGACAATAACCCGCACTCAATATTAACCTATACACTTAACCAATGGTTTGCTATTTAAAGAAAGAGCATAGAGAACAAAGCCTAATGTCATTATAGTCTATACATGACTTGCCTACTCAACATTTCAAATAGGTGAGCACCTCACAATCATAAAGATAGAATTGCAAAGGGAAGAATAAAAAAAAAGGCAACATGAAAATTTACACTGTCCATCTTTGTAACTTGCTCAGTTGCTCCCCCTTTTATTCAGTGACAGGGAGTTTGGGTAAAATGGTACAAAATGAGGGGATTGCCCCCGGGAAAGAACTCTAGTGCAAAAAGACTGTAATACAACCAAAAAGCCCATTAAAAGAATATCTCATCTCTTTGAAGATGGCAAAACCAATGTCATCTAAATTATTTGTTTCAGAAATCACCAAGAGAAATGAGCCAAACAAAGAAACAGAAGATACAAGGCTATCAGGGAGAAGCTCTCGTTTTTTGCTCAAGCTGCTGATTCCTTTGCTATCTTCTCTGCCTTAGCAATGACCTCTTCAATTCCTCCAACCATGTAGAATGATTGTTCTGAAAGGTCATCATATTTGCCATCCAACACACCCTGCAAATTTTACAGAATAAAACATTAATACAGGCTAAATAACGATGACTGTGTAGTTTGAAGCTGGAAGACGGTTACCTGGAAGCTGTTGATGCTTTCCTTCAACTCAACATACTTTCCAGGAGCGCCCGTGAAGACCTCAGCAACATGGAAAGGCTGACTCAAAAACCTTTGAATCTTACGAGCACGGGCCACCGTCAACTTGTCATCTTCGCTGAGCTCATCCATACCCAAAATGGCAATGATATCCTGAAGATTCTTGTAGTTTTGAAGAACCTTCTGTACTCCACGAGCAGTGTTGTAGTGATCCTCTCCAAGAATGTGGGGAGAAAGCATACGAGATGTGGAGTCAAGTGGGTCCACAGCAGGATAGATACCCAGCTCAGAGATCTGAATACCATTCCAATTTAAGAAATTTAGAAATGACGGCATATTAACAACGGCATAATAAAATCTGGATAAAAAACATACTTGTCTCGACAACACTGTTGTGGCATCCAAGTGAGCAAAGGTTGTTGCGGGAGCAGGATCTGTCAAATCATCAGCAGGCACATAAATAGCCTGCACAGAAGTAATGGAACCCTTCTTGGTGGTGGTGATACGCTCCTGAAGGCCTCCAAGGTCAGTAGCCAAGGTAGGTTGGTAACCCACAGCAGAAGGAATACGTCCAAGCAAAGCAGACACCTCTGAGTTAGCCTGTTTAAATGATGAAACAGTGGAGTCAAGAAGCGAGTCTAAAATTCAGGAAAGTTCCACATTTAAACTCTCTTACCAAAATCCTACCTGGGTAAAACGGAAAATGTTATCAATAAAAAGCAACACATCTTGTCCCTCTGCATCACGGAAATGTTCAGCAACAGTTAACCCAGTGAGACCAACACGGGCACGAGCACCAGGGGGCTCATTCATTTGACCGTATACAAGAGCACATTTGCTATCAGCCTAGAAAATATTGAAAGACTACAATGTGAGTAAAGAGACAACAACAACAACAACATTTTCCCAGTGTGGCTCCCCTTGCGGGAAATCTGGGGGGTCAAGATGGGGGCACCCCTGGCTTGGCGCAAGGGGGTGTGACCAAAAGACCCGAAATGTGAGTAAAGAGAGTATTACAAATATATTATTTAAGGAATGGAGCAAAAGCACTAAGAAGGAAGAAAAGACAATAACCTGTTTATCTCCTAGCTTGATAACACCACTCTCAATCATTTCCTTGTACAAGTCATTGCCTTCACGGGTACGCTCACCAACACCAGCGAAAACAGAGAAACCACCTGACCGGACATGCAAACAAGTATCAAGCACTGTATTCCATAAAGCAGAAATTAATCTTAAGAATATGACCAATCATTCATTACAGACCATGAGCTTTAGCAACATTGTTGATCAGTTCCATAATAAGCACTGTTTTCCCCACACCAGCACCACCAAAAAGCCCAATCTTTCCTCCCCTCTGGTATGGAGCAAGAAGATCCACAACCTGAAGAATGATGTGATAAAAGCAGACAGAGAGAAGATTAAGAGAACTATAAATGGATTGACATGGGTTCTTTACAATTATAGAGGACATTGGTGAACATATATACCTTGATTCCAGTAACAAGGATTTGTTGTTCAGTTGCTTGCTCAACAAAAGCAGGTGCTTCTCTGTGAATTGGCAAAAAGTGATCGGTTTCTGCTCATATATAAGGAATATGATCAGTAAAGTCACTGTAAGTATTAATGGTCAGAATGGAAATATCATCTCATGCCATGAGTTTCTTACTGATCTCTCCATTTTCATCAATGGGCTCTCCAATGACATTTATGATACGACCAAGAGTGGCCCTTCCTACGGGAACCTGTAGGAACATACAATAGGTCGAAACAGATGAAAACCAGAGTCACTTCAGATCAGATTATACATTATTTGCATGTGCATAAATGAAGTAATCCATCCCGTGACATGACTAAACTATTTGATATCACTCAAAATTATGTATTTACGGCCTTGTTGGTACAAAGACTTTGAGAGAAAGTAAAAATCAAAAACAAAAGAAAGAAAACTGGACAACGAGAAGACTAGCCTAGAACTGTGCATCTACTGAGATCTAGACTTGTACACTTGTTCAAATGCAAGGTGACCACATGAACCACTCGATTAGCATGATACAGGAATCGGAGGGAAAGAATCGAAATATTGCAATTACAAATAGGAACTGTGAAAATACAACCTAAAGGCTAAATGTCATCAATTAACATCAATTCACCAATACTGCACTAGAATGTCGTGCAGAATATTTATTGTTGTTACGAATATATGAACAAATGAGCATACCTAACCCAGCCTAGAGACAACGCTAATCCTTATCACTACCACTACTGGTAAAATATCATCAAATCTAACTATTCTCATATAGAATGTTACAGAATCCTGAAAGGCATCCAAGCTATTAGGCAAAATCCAATCCTCCTTAAGCAAGCAAACAAAAGCGAAAGTTTTTAATCGAAACAAATCTGAGGGAAAATGTCTTACAGTAATTGGAGATCCAGTGTTCAAAACCTTCTGGCCCCTGACAAGTCCCTCGGTACCGTCCATAGCAATGGTCCTGACCATGCTTTCTCCCAAGTGCTGGGCGACCTCGAGCACCAGCCTAACTTCATTGTCCAACACCTCAAGCGCGGTCAAAATCGGAGGCAAACCCTCCTCAAATCTCACATCGACGACGGCACCGATCACCTGGCAAACCTTACCGACAGCGCCCTTGCCGGTAAATTCGTCGGTGATCTTCCCTGCGCCACCAACTGCGCCCTTAATCGGAGCAGCGGAGGGAGCCGCAGATGATGTAGCGTAGTCAACGGCGCGATTGAGGAGGTAGCCGTGAGGGGAGAGGCGAGAGTAGGTGGAGGGTCTAGGGGAGGAAACGGATGGCTTGGGGGATGATCGGCGAAGGGAAGATCGAAGGAGAGACGACAACACCCTCCGAGACGCCATTGAAGCTTTGATTCAGAGCAGATTAGAGACTAGGGTTTGCTAACGAGGGTGAGTGGTCTATATAGCTCCAAGAGTTCAGTAGTAGTACGACGCCGTTTAGGATGTTGCTCATTCGCTATGTTCTTTGCTTTTATTTGGTTCTTACGACAATGCGAGAAAGGGGGGAAATGAGGCAATCAGGTTTATTCCTTTTTTAAGCTATAATTCTCTTTCTGGTATGATTTTTTATAACTTCCATTTTAAGCCACGTCATATTACAATAAAATTAAGAAAAGTTTAGGCCATTCTATCACAAAAAAGGAAAAGTTTGGGCCAATACATTGTGTCGGAGTTTAGATCATAAAAAACTTATTTTTATCTTATAAAATAAAAAAAACTTTAAATTATTTAAATTAAGGATATTTAAAAGCTGATGTTCATCCTTAATTGCCACTGTGAACCATATATTTAAAATTGTTTGGTTATCTCAACTTATGGCATTAAATTCCATGGTTCAAAAACACACACATGGTTGAAAACTTTTTTCGTAAAGGTAAGGGTATTTTGTATAAGAAACATTGGAGTGACTTCCATACTTTCTTAAGCGAAACTTATCACGGGGATAACGCCTTAAATAAAATATCGGTGGAAGACATCAAGACGGTTATGATTGCATAGCGGAATTCAAAGTATGCAACTTTGCGATGGGAGATAGTTGATAATAATACTGAAATTATTCAACTAGGAGGCGATTTCAAACGAGGATGAAATTCAGACATAGACCTTACAACATTGCTCACAAGCATTGTTGCTTGGGCATTTAGGTTATAACGGAGAAGGATAATCTTAGTCTACACACACATCGGGTCCATTGCTACACCATTTGTGGCTTGGCAATTTAACTCATATAGTGATGAAAGCGGCAAAAAAATTGATTTTCGAAGGAAACTTCAAATCTTGCATATCACAGTAACTAGTTGAACTTTGTGCCCTTTTCCAGGCACACTTAGGCCTCCAACCTTTGGTTCTAGGAGTACATTCAGTCTCTCATCTCTCATAGCTGGCAAGACAAAACGATCCCTCATCTTAGTCTTAACGTTTATAGTTCAACATAGGAAAGTTCTGCCAGGTTATAATTCTCCAACCATTCGCTAGCTCCTTCTTTGAGTTATAGATGCACATTTTCAACTTCGGGGTAATTAGTGTTTCACATGTATTTTGTCATAGGCATTAGTCCTCAATGACGTGAATATCCTTAATTCCTTACGAAGTAGGATACATCTATTTGAGACGGATTGAGAACTTACATTTCCTCTCGGTTCGTAATCTGGTGAGGTTCTTACTATGATTATTTTCCTTCTGTAGGGCAGAAGGGATTGTTCCATGTATCATTTCCACAATTAGAATTTCTAATGCTTTCATTATCGTCACGTCAAACAATATCGAAGTACTAGGATCCGTCATTCGAGTACTCCATTATTTCTATTTCAGATGTTTTGAACCATCATTCTTTCATAGAGTGTGAGCATTGTTTAGGGGAGCTTTGTTGTTCCCCACGATTTGACCGTCTGAATAGGGAATCACCAATTTATTCCCAACTAATTAACATTCATTTAGAGGTAGGGTAGGCACTCGGGTTTTTGAAGCAACAATACTTTATTGAAAAGCCTTCAAGAGGTTTGTGCCATAGGCTTATTTATGGTAGGAAGGACAATTGTTCTAAGGTGCGAAGGAAATAGGCACGTAGTGGTAGAATATATGATTGGAGCCAGTACAAACAAATATGGTCGAGGTAATTGCTTCCATTGCGATAGTTTGGAACACATGTCCGAGAATATGCCTTGGGCATGAAGCAATCTCATGGACCATTATGCCCATTGGGGTGACGTAGAGAAGTTATAGTTTATGTCCAAAAATCTTGGTGCGAACAACTTCCATTCTAAACTTCGATTTACTACCAATAGCAAATTGGCATGTCAAAACTGGCGACGAAGGGTCTCCATATTGTGGCTACCAATAGCAAATTGGGGTGACCTAGAGAAGTTATAGTTTATGTCCAAAAATCTTGGTGCGAACAACTTCCATTCTAAACTTCGATTTACT
This sequence comes from Fallopia convolvulus, assembly GCA_964016875.1. Lineage (NCBI taxonomy): Eukaryota > Viridiplantae > Streptophyta > Magnoliopsida > Caryophyllales > Polygonaceae > Fallopia > Fallopia convolvulus. Next base: position 13,331,091 of record OZ024721.1, read on the forward strand.
ACCAATAGCAAATTGGCATGTCAAAACTGGCGACGAAGGGTCTCCATATTGTGGCTTTCACGATAATGGTAGCCTTACTAATGATCGATTTTATTCTGTCGATGAAGATAGGATATCTTACCCAGATTCTCTGTACTGAGCAAGCAAGTTAACTTTTTACTTGTAGGTACTTTGGGGAAGTATATTCATTAGTTGTTAGGGTTCTCAACCATCCATTCACTTCGATATTGTCATTGTCTCCTCACATGCCCCTCGATAAATCCTTTTTAGGATCGATGTTAGGTTGGGACATATAGATCCTTGTTTGACTAACCTTTCCTTGGTATCCATTTTTGGAATCTTCTCTCTTCCCGTGAGTGACCGACTCAGCAAGGTTTGGCTCCATAGAAGGGTAAGCAACACCCTTAGTCGACATTCCTTCCTCTAATTTCGGTGGAGCACAAGCTTTCATTTCTCCTTAAACCATTTTTTGTAAATGGATAACAGATAGGCATTTATATAGAATATTCATAATTCTACACTTGAAGAAGGAGGTTGTTGAAAGAAGTACTTGGAATATAAACAAAACTTTTCATGTTTAAAACATTTATCTTCTTAAGAGTGATTTGAGAATTTATAATCCTTATAAAGACTCCATTTATTAGCAACAAAAATAAAATTCTAAGGCAAAGCCTTTAAGGTCGAAAGTTCTTTTTAGTAGATACGTTCAAATTTTAAACCTCACGAGGAGAGTTTAAAATTTCAAAATCTTAGGAGTGTAATTCTTGACTCGAGTTTAAAGAAAGATGAGATCATTTTTTTAGGAAATATGTCTTATGGTAGCTTAGGTTGAAGGCTTGGGTTTCAAAACCATTGAATAAGATTGGGTTTAAAAATATGTCGATTTTGAGAAAAGTTATCATCTTAAAATTTCTAACTTATAAGGTTCTCTTATATGGATTTCGACTAGAAACATCTTAATAAACATAGATGACTTAGAAAGAGTAATTGTTACATAGGGTTGGAGTTCTCTAGGAAGAAATTCTCAAATGAAAGATTTCCTTGGGAAGTAGAATGGAAAAAAGTTTAATCCTTCTAGGAAAATTGTTAAAGACTCAATTTAAAAAAAATTCGGCTCTGATACCATAATTTTAACACCTCTATTTTTATCCTAAGGGATATTACGGTCACTGATCCTGAATTAGCCTATCCGGAACTACCCAATGCTTTAAAACACTTAATTAAAGGGAAGATGAATTAAAAATTGAAGTCTTTATTCATTAAGAGGAATTGTAGTACATTGCAATAGTATTTCATTTACATAAACTATAGTAGCGGAAAATATGACTCCTATTATAAAAGGGTTATTAAAAAGGCTTATTGAAGATACATAATATTTTCAAGGAGAACTCATATCACGATGAGTACCTTGGTATACAAAGGGAAGAGTTAATGCACAGTCTCTTAGATGCTTTGTTTTTGGAAAAAATTCTTCCTTCGTGCAACCTTGTCTTGCCTTGATCTTCAAGTCTTGAAACTACTCCTTTGAACGCACCTCTTCTTGAATACTTGAACTTAGAGATTTGATCCTTCCTTGTTTTGTCCCTTACCACGTTTATCTTCGAATCCTCAGTCCTTGAGAAACGCGCCTTTGCAACTGATGTCCAAACATGAAAGGAAAAAGAAAGAGAGGGTATGTGGGTTAGTCTAATGAAAAACTAGCAAGTGAATGACGACTATGGTATTAACGAAGCATGTTGGTATCGATTTCCAAATGATGGTGATTGGTCGGTAGTCCAACAATTAATACTTTCATCGAAAGAGTGAAGGCTAGGAAATTTCGAGATAAGTTTGAGATTACGAGGATGTGCTTCTATTAGGAAGCAAGTCAAACTCTTGCCCAAGAGAAAAGAAATCAAACTTTCTGTGACACCCTTATACCCTATGACGTATACTTTGTAAAAACTTATTTCCCATATAAACATATAATTTACATATAACAACTTTCCACGTAAACATATAACAAAACTAACAACTATATAAGGTTGCACACACATACACAACACAAAGTTCTATGTTGTTACTTCTCGTGCTAATACATCTATTACTCTAACTTTATTACAACTCATATGTCTATGATGCAAAATGAGGAGGAGAAGGTTGCATTGAGCTTCAGCCGGCCGACCTGTATGAATGTGACCTCTAAACGGACACACATCAATAAGAACTAGCTGAACCTGAAAAATTGTTTTGCGATTTACATGAGTCGCATACTCAGTGAATATAAACCATCATCAATTATTTCACATAGAGTCAAACATTTAGTCCATATACATATACATACCTATTATACATATGTCATATAAGAATTTACTATGCATATGCAAATGTTGATGTATCCAATTTATTATTCTGTGAACTGTTCAAGCCTGAATCTGCCCCGGGTTTCCATTACCGACTCTTTTCCATTACCAACTTTTCATTTCTTTTTTTTTTTCCATATACCAACTTTTCTCCTTTTTTTTTCCATTACCGACTTTTAGGCATCTTAGGCCTCACTTGCTCATATATCATCTCTTAGGCATCTTAGGCCTCATGTACGACCCGTAGGTCTCTTTTGTATACAAATTCAGGGCAAGACAGTCACAGGTCCTTTTAATCTCATTGCAATATGCTATGCAATCAAGTGCATCATGTAACCATATATCATATGACATCTGTTAACATACTTTTTATACAAACAACTCTGGAAATTTCAGAGCTATCACATATATCCATATAACTCATATAGCACATATATCCATGTAACTCCTATAGCACATATATCCATATAGCATATATAGCACATATATTCATATAGCTCATATAGCACATATATCCATATAGCTCATATAACAAATATATCCATATAACACATAGGGTTGAATCTCCGGTCTATACTCACCTCTTTAAGACAATAACTATATTTCTCCCCCTTGTCTCTGACCCCGTTCTATGACTTGAGCTCTTATATGTAACCCAATGCAAATTAGGCTATTTATTCTTATAAACTCTAACCCGTATGCAATAAAATGCAAGTATGCATTATAACTTTTTGTGCATAATTCCAAATCCTTTAAAACTTGACAATAATAAACTATATATATAGAAGAACATTTTTCTAGTTCAAATCTCTATGAAAAACTTGATCAAAAGTTCCCATAATTTCATTACAAGGCAATAGCCTAAAATTACTCTGAAATCTTTTACCAAATATATATCTAATATCGAAAACATCCTTTAAGCACTATAAATCGACTGATTTTCAAATCAAAATCAACAGTAGATCTAGATCTGGAAAATTAGAAATTTCTAAATAAACCATTAATTAATTAAAAACTTACCAAATCACGCTTATACTTCATGATTAAAACCCGATAGAAGAATTCTTGTACTAGATCCACAAAAAAAACAACAAAACCTTGAGTTTCCTGTTCACTTCTCTCGTTTCTTTCTCTCTGGAGCCTCTCCTTTTTTTTGTTGTACGTATGTTTAGCAAAAGCTTACAAATATATATATCATAAAGGCCTAACAAGACAAATTTCAATTTCCAACAACAAAAGTCAAAAATCAATTTCCAACAAAGGCAAAGTGATTTTGATCAAAGTTGAATTCTGCGTACTTTCGGCTAGAATTTTGGATAATTTCGTTTTCCACCCTCAAATTTCCTTTACTACAAACTTTACCCTGAAATAATTAATAATTAACTTTTTCTTAAAAACTTTTTAAAATATAAAAACTTAAATTAGAAAATAAATATTACTTTTAAAAATGCATATATCATGTCAATATGTCATGCATATGCTTCTAATATTATATGAATGCAAAATGACGTATGCACCTTGGTCGGGGATGTTACAGTCCTCCCCCTCTATAAGAATTTTGTTCTCAAAATTCGTTATCTCTTCATATGATGCAGTATGATAGGGAATCAATTACCATTAAACAAATGTGGATATGACTTTCTCATCTTCTCCTCAGTTTCCCAAGTCGTTTCTTCTATACCATGATTTTTCCAAATTACTTTAACCATCGGAATCTCTCTATTCCGCAACTGTTTGATTCTGTAGTCCACTATCATGACTGGTTCCTCTATGTAGCTCAAATTCTCTACAATCTGTACTTCTGAATCCTTTAGCACATGTGATGGATCAGATCGATACCGTCGTAACATACTAACATGGAAAACATTATGAATCTGAGCCAATTCTGAAGGCAATGCTAATCTGTATGCCAACGATCCCACCTTCTCTATGATATCATATGGCCCAATATATTGAGGACTCAGTTTTCCTTTGTTACCAAATCTCATTACACCTTTCCATGGAGAAACTCGTAAGAATACTTTATCTCCAACCTGATATTCCATCTCCTTGCGATGTTGATCAAAATAGCTCTTTTGTCTATCTTGTGCTGCCTTCATTTTGTTCTTTACAATGTCAATCTTATCAACTGTGTCTTGTATAATCTCAGGCCCTTCTAATATTTCTGCACCCTCTTTATCCCAATATAAAGGACTTCAGCATTTTCTTCCATACAATGCCTCATATGGTGCCATCCCAATGCTACTGTGAAACTGGTTATTATAAGCAAATTCCATTAGTGGAATATACCTATCCCATGAACCCTGAAACTCAATAACACAAGCACGAAGCATTTCTTCTAATGTTTGTATAGTCCTCTCTGACTGTCCATCTGTCTGAGGATGATAAGCTGTACTAAAATGCAATTTGGTCCCCATAACAGTTTGAAAACTTTCCCAAAAATGAGAAGTAAATCTAGGATCTCTGTCTGATACAATGGACACTGGTATTCCATGAAGTCGGACAATTTCTTTCATGTATATCTCTGCCAATTGATCCAGTGAACAACCCCAACGTATAGGCAAGAAATGTGCTGACTTAGTCAATCTATCAACAATTACCCAGATAGCATCATTTCCTTTTTGTGTTCGGGGTAGTCCCATAACAAAATCCATCGTAATCCGCTCCCATTTCCAAACCGGAATAGATAAAGGTTTCAGCATACCTGTAGGTGCTTGGTGTTCTGCTTTGAATTGTTGACAAGTAAGACATTTAGAAATAAATTCAGCAACTTCCTTCTTCATCTTTGGCCACCAATAATGTTGTCTTAGAGTATGATACATCTTTGTTGTACCAGGATGCATAGCATATGGTGCATTATGTGCCTCATCTAAAATTTCTCGTCTTAAATCGTCAACATCAGGTACACATAATCTGGTGCCATACATCAATGTGCCATCCTGAATAACAAACGGCGTATCTTTACCTTGTTCAACTTGTTCTTTAATTTCTGCCAACTTTTCATCTCTTACTTGTGCATCTTTAATTTTCTGTCTCAGCACTGGCCGAATCTCCAAAGTAGCAATCAGTACTCCATTAGTATCAAACTGTAGTCTAGCATTTAGACCTCGCAAAGCAATCAAATCTGACAATGAAGTCATGTGCATGTTGGCCATCATACCACTGGACTTTCGACTCAAAGCATCTGCTACAACATTAGCCTTTCCTGGATGATACTCGATTGTACAATCATAATCTTTCAATAGTTCCATCCAACGCCTTTGCCGCATGTTCAACTCCTTTTGACTCATCAAATACTTCAAACTCTTATGATCTGTAAAGATTTGGAATGTTTCTCCATATAGATAATGTCGCCAAATCTTTAGGGCAAAAACTACTGCTGCTAGCTCTAAATCATGTACAGGATAAGAAACTTCATGTGGTCGTAACTGTCGTGATGCATAAGCAATTACTTTTCCATTCAACATCAAAATACAACCAAGACCCTGATATGAAGCATCAGTGTAAACAACAAACCCTCTTGTACCTGTAGGAATTGTCAGTATTGGTGTTGTAGTCAAACGGTGCTTTAACTCATCAAAGCTCTGTTGGCATGCAGAATTCCAATGGAATGGAGCATTCTTCCTCAACAATTTAGTGAGTGGTGCAGCTATAATAGAGAATCTTTCAACAAATCGTCTGTAGTATCCAGCCATCCCAAGAAAACTACGAACTTCTGTAACCGTAGTTGGTGCTTTCCAGTTTACCACTTCTTCAACCTTCTTAGGATCAACCTCTATACCTCTTCCAAATACTATGTGTCCTAAAAATACCACATGATCCAACCAGAATTCACACTTACTCAATTTAGCATACAACTGTTTTTCTCTCAAGACTTGTAGCACGATAATCAAATGATCATCATGCTCCTCTGTACTTCGTGAATATACCAATATATCATCAATAAAGATGATCACAAATCTGTCCAGAAAAGGTTGAAACACCTTGTTCATCAAAGCCATGAATGCTGCTGGTGCATTAGTCAAACCAAATGGCATTACCAGAAACTCATAATGCCCGTATCGGGTCCTGAATGCTGTCTTGGTAATGTCATCTTTAGCTATCTTCAATTGATGGTATCCTGATCGAAGGTCTATCTTTGAAAATACCTTTGCACCCTGAAGTTGATCAAACAAATCATCTATCCTTGGCAATGGATACTTATTCTTCACTGTTACCTGATTCAACTTTCGGTAGTCTATACACAATCGTAAGGTACCATCTTTCTTTTTAACAAATAAAACTGGTGCACCCCAAGGTGATACACTAGCCCTAATAAATCCTTTGTCTAACAACTCCTGTAATTGCTTCTTCAGTTCCTGTAACTCCAGTGGAGCCATGCGATATGGAGGAATAGAAATTGGCGCAGTACCTGGCATTAATTCCATAGTAAACTCTATCTCCCTATCAGGTGGCAATCCAGGAAGATCCTTTGGAAACACATCGGGAAAATCTTTAACAACTGGAATATCTCCAACCTCATCACATTCAATTGTACGATCTATAACATGGGCCAGATATGCCTCACATCCCTCTCTGATCATGCGAAAAGCCATTGTTGCAGATATTAAGCAAGTGGGTACCATTTGTCTATCACCATTGAAAATCACTCTAGATTTCCCAAGCGATTCTATCACTACTTCTTTGGTATAACAATCTACTTTAGCATGATGTCTTGACAACCAGTCCATGCCCAAGATAACATCAAATTCATACAAGAATAACAAGATCAGATCAGCTGGTAACTCTACTGTATCCACTCGTATTATACTATCTCGATATACTATATGTACCTTTACCATTTCCCCCAAGGGAGTCTGTACTCCTAGACTGTAATCTAAGGGTTCAGGTTTCTTATGCACTTGAGATGCTATGGTAGATGATATGAATGAATGAGTAGATCCTGAATCTATTAATGCATGTATCTCAAGATCATGTAAATAAAGTTTACCAGTAATAACCTCAGGTGCTCTGGATGCTTCTTGTTGTGACATAGCAAAAACTCGAGCCTGACCCTGTGGTCGAGATTCCTGTGTTTGTGGTCTCCCTCTACTAGTAGTGTTATTCATGTTCTGACCTCTTCCACGACCTCTACCAAAACTCCATGCCGGTGCTTCTGATTGAACATTTTGTACAGTGGTTTCAGATGCTGCTCTTCCAATATTCGATCTATCGAATCTAGCTGGGCAGTCTTTATAAAAGTGCCCTTGTTGTCCACAATGATAACATGCTCCAGTACGTACTCGACACTCTTCGACATGAGATCGACCACAATAAATACACATAGGTCGTGTCTGTACCATCATACCAGATCCTCTGTCATTACTACGACCAAAAGTAAAGGTGTGTCCACCTCTTTGACTATTTAAGCCACCTCGGCCAAATGTTGGTGCTGGAGAAGAAAAACTTTGACGTTTAGATGGCCTTCCACTCGACTCACCCATATGAACTGATGAGTCCCTCTTTTGCTTTTGGAAGAATGTCTGTCTTTCCTTTAATAGTGTCTCTGCTCTAATTGCTGCACTACGCAAATTTGTAAAGGTAAGAAGATCCCATGGCGTAATCTTATTCCGGATATTATAAGACAGTCCCTCTTCAAAACGCCTGCATCTATCTCTCTCTGTAGCCACATTGGCAGTTGCATAATGTGATAGCTGGGTAAATTTAACTTCATACTCAGCCACAAACATATTTCCTTGCTTAAGAGACAGAAATTCATTCTGCTTTGCATCTCGATATACCTCTGGCATATACTTATCTTTGAAAACAGTGAGAAAATCTTCCCATGTAAGATCTGGATACTGTATTATAGCATGTGAAACAGTTTCCCACCAATCAAAAGCATCCCCTTGTAGAAGTGATACTGAGAAATCAAACCTTTCCTCTTTTGTGCATCTCATCATACCAAATACTCTCTCTGTTCTCTTGAGCCATGTCTCAGCCTCTACAGGATCTGTAGACCCATAGAAATCAACTGCTCCTAACTTACGAAGCTCCTTGAAATTCCCCCCTCTAGACCTCATAGCTAGTCCCTGTACTTCCTGTTTTATTGGTCCATGTGTATGAGATATATGCTCATGTTGTGCTGTATGAGATGCTCCTATAGACTGATGTGGCACGGCTGAACCTTCTCTCCTTTGTGCATCATGCTCATGCAATTCCATGTTCCTATTCAATTAAATGCAACTCTAATGTCAATTACATATGCTTATGAATGCAGAATGCCCCTAAAGAATCATATCCCTGCTCTCATACCAAAAACTAGCTGTGACACACTTATACCCTATGATGTATACTTTGTAAAAACTTATTTCCCATATAAACATATAATTTACATATAACAACTATCCACGTAAACATATAACAAAACTAACAACCATATAAGGTTGCACACACATACACAACACAAAGTTCTATGTTGTTACTTCTCGTGCTAATACATCTATTACTCTAACTTTATTACAACTCATATGTCTATGATGCAAAATGAGGAGGAGAAGGTTGCATTGAGCTTCAGCCAGCCGACCTGTATGAATGTGACCTCTAAACGGCCACACATCAATAAGAACTAGCTGAACCTGAAAATTGTTTTGCGATTTACATGAGTCGCATACTCAGTGAATATAAACCATCATCAATTATTTCACATAGAGTCAAACATTTAGTCCATATACATATACATACCTATTATACATATGTCATATAAGAATTTACTATGCATATGCAAATGTTGATGTATCCAATTTATTATTCTGTGAACTGTTCAAGCCTGAATCTGCCCCGCGTTTCCATTACCGACTCTTTTCCATTACCAACTTTTCCTTTTTTTCTTCCATATACCAACTTTTTTTTTTTTTTTCTATTACCGACTTTTAGGCATCTTAGGCCTCATTTGCTCATATATCATCTCTTAGGCATCTTAGGCCTCATGTACGACCCGTAGGTCTCTTTTGTATACAAATTCAAGGCAAGACAGTCACATGTCCTTTTAATCTCATTGCAATATGCTATGCAATCAAGTGCATCATGTAACCATATATCATATGACATCTGTTAACATACTTTCTATACAAACAACTCTGGAAATTTCAAAGCTATCACATATATCCATATAACTCATATAGCACATATATCCATGTAGCTCATATAGCACATATATCCATATAATTTCTATAGCACATATATCCATATAGCATATATAGCACATATATTCATATAGCTCATATAGCACATATATCCATATAGCTCATATAGCAAATATATCCATATAACACATAGGGTTGAATCTTCGTTCTATACTCACCTCTTTAAGACAATAACTATATTTCTCCCCCTTGTCTCTGACCCCGTTCTATGACTTGAGCTCCTATATGTAACCCAATGCAAATTAGGCTATTTATTCTTATAGACTCTAACCCGTATGAAATAAAATGCAAGTATGCATTATAACTTTTTGTGCATAATTCCAAATCCTTTAAAACTTGACAATAATAAACTATATATATAGAAGAGCATTTTTCTAGTTCAAATCTCTATGAAAAACTTGATCAAAAGTTCCCATAATTTCATTACAAGGCAATAGCCTAAAATTACTCTGAAATCTTTTACCAAATATATATCTAATATCGAAAACATCCTTTAAGCATTATAAATCGACTGATTTTCAAATCAAAATCAACAGTAGATCTAGATCTGGAAAATTAGAAATTTCTAAATAAACCATTAATTAATTAAAAACTTACCAAATCACGCTTATACTTCAGGATTAAAACCCGATAGAAGAATTCTTGTACTAGATCCACAAAAAAAACAACAAAACCTTGAGTTTCCTGTTCACTTCTCTCGTTTCTTTCTCTCTGGAGCCTCTCCCTTTTTTTTGTTGTACGTATGTTTAGCAAAGTAGGAAAGCTTACAAATATATATATCATAAAGGCCTAACAAGACAAATTTCAATTTCCAACAACAAAAGTCAAAAACCAATTTCCAACAAAGGCAAAGTGATTTTAATCAAAGTTGAATTCTGCGTACTTTCGGCTAGAATTTTGGATAATTCCGTTTTCCACCCTCAAATTTCCTTTATTACAAACTTTACCCTAAAATAATTAATAATTAACTTTTTCTTAAAAACTTTTTAAAATATAAAAACTTAAATTAGAAAATAAATATTACTTTTAAAAATGCATATATCATGTCAATATGTCATGCATATGCTTCTAATATTATATGAATGCAAAATGACGTATGCACCTTGGTCGGGGATGTTACACTTTCTTTGGAGATAGGACCCCATAAGAATGAGTTTCTATCAAAGCGTAGGTTGACACTATTATCGAGCAAAAAGAAATGTGTCTTTTCTTTTGGGAGTAGAATATCACATAAGTGTGGTTTACTGCAAAGTGGATCGAGTATGGCCCATTTTCCTTGTTAGGGCGTTAAATTGAGTGGACTACTTCTAAATTAGCCCATTCGGTTTCTTTTTGACAAACTCCATCACTTATTAAATATTTAAATTTGCTAAAATTATTCAAGATAATTTAATCTTGCAAAATTCTTTATTTTAAGGATTATCTTATTTTTGGAGTGTGATGGAGAAAAAAATCCTTGTTTTTATAAAAAGAATTCTATGGATTTTCTTTTATGAAATAACGGGATATTACAAGTTTATGGTTTATGGTTTAGGATTTAGGATTTTGTATAAGGTTTAAGATAATGTTTAGGTATGTTTTTGGGTCAAGTTTAAGGTTTATGATAAGAGTTAGAGTTAAGAGTTAGGATAAAGCTTTATGGTAGGGTTTGGGATAAGAGTTAGGGTTTATGGTAGAATTTAAGTGAAGTTTAGGATTTAGGATAATGTTTATATTTTTAGAGTTTTGTGTAAGGTGTAAGGTTTGAGTTGTAGAGTTTAAGGCTTAAGGTATAGAGTTTAGAGTAGGATTTGGATGAGGTATAGTGTTTGGGTATAAGATTTAAGTTACATGTTATATTTTTAAGACTTAGGGTTTAAGGTTTTAGAATTTTGTATAGAATTTAAGATAACATTTAGGGCAGGATTTTGGGTAGCCTTACCCTAAATCTTACTAAAAACCCTATCTTATGCCTTTAAACCCTACACTAAAAGCCTACCTTAAACCCTAATCTTTAAACCTTACCCAAACTACCCTAAAGCCTTCCCCTAATCATAAAACTTAAACCTTACCCAAAACTCCCCTAAGCCTTATCTTAAATCCTACACCCAAACCCTATCTTAAATAAATGGTGTGTGAAAGTGATTTGTGTACGTACAATTTTCAAATGTTCATAACTTTTTGCCCATGTGTCAAATTGGAGCTTATAATATATCAAATCGAAGCTATCAACACAATTATACTAAAAAAAATTTGGATTGGGAAAGCGGCTCGCATGATGCGAGCTGCACCATGGTGCAAGCCACTTCCTCTTGCGAGTCACACCGTCTTGCAACCTAAAATGAGCTTCATCTTCCGGCCCGATCCATTTCCTTGGGTACCCATTTAGGTTTCGCATCAAGTTGCGAGCTGCATCGTGATGCGTGGCATCTTGTGTGCGTCGGAAAAAAAATTTGTGTGCATAAATCTTCTGCCATGCCTTAATGTCTCATTGTCTCATGAAATTTAATAAAAACCAATTTGTCTTCTTGGCAAAATAAAAGGGTAAGCTTTAGAGCACGTATAGTGGGCCGGCCCATCTTTGATCAAAAGATTGTTGACCAATTCAAGTTCTTTTTCAGAGATGAAAGCCCAATCATTCTGATACCGGAGTTTGCTTCGCCCCTCCTCTCCTCTCTCTCGACGAGATCTTCTGGTGGTTTTAGAGCTTCATCTGAATCATCATCGGCAGAAGAGTTCGGTGGTCTTTCTATAATGTCCGTGATCGATGTTATCAAATCTTGCTACGATTCAATTGAACAGGTAGCTACTTGGTGATCTATTCCTGTGTCCGCCTTTCTAAAGATGTGTGGCTCTATTTGCTCTTTCGTGCCAGTTGGTTTTTTTCAGCCCTCCAATTTTTCAAAATAGTTTACTTTTTGCTGGCTTTATTCATTGGAAACCAAGAAATTCATGTTCGTGCGGCGCATTTTCATGATCTAACATCATTAGACAGCTGTTAAATTAATCGTTAAATCCGCAGAGTGTTTCCCAGCGGAATGGTGAAAGTCTTTTCCAAGGAGGATGAAAATTTAAAATAGTTGTATGAAGGAAGAAGAGAAAGCGACGATTAATTACAAGATGATTCATAGAGAAAGCTTTAGTGATTTGCTAATCTGTTATAGAAATGAGTATTCGATATGTTGGAGACTTGGTGTGAATTAAATGGATTTTTGGCAAATGGAGTGCATCTAAGCAAAGAGTGGTAATGAATTTGCTGATTTATTATGATATAAAGTAGAAATCTATCACTTGCGATGTGATTCAGAATTATGTGGGAATTGAGATAATGAAGAGAAATCAAATCATTGCCTGCCTTCTTGAGGGTAGGCATTTGAGTTAGAATTTGTAAAATCTGCTTCTGTTGAATTAGGTTTTATCGTGATTCCTCTTGCTTTAAGAATTATACAGAACATTGCAAATTGTATAGGCTTTAAGCCGTTACATCATAAAAATAAATCTTTTTTTTGGCCTAGGCATGTTCCTTACTTCCATTCTCTAATATCTATCTTTTCAGTTTTCACTATAGAATAATGACACCATTATCCAACATTAATAATTTCATGGTACTGCTCAGCTATGTTTGTTCCTTTTTGCCTATAGAGAATCTAATGATTTGATTCTGAGTCCAAAACTCTAAAGAATGTTTTCTTTTCCGAGCTTCTTTTCTAAGTATTGATCAACATTGTTGGAATTGTAATAATTTCCCAAAATTACAAAGGAAAAATGATACAGCTCCACTGCCACTGATCACATGCTAAAACACATGCACATGGACCAAATCAAACGAACCGGTTGTTGAATTTTATCTGGTTTTAAGCTACATTTGCTAGTTTGTGGGACCTTTCCACTTTCTCCATATCATTTTCCTCTATTTTGAGTATTAGCTATTAAGCTCTTATATTACTATCAAGAGTAAGGTATTTGCTTTTCCATTATGAAAGGGAGTAGCTGGTATGTGTTCGTTCTTATAACATTTTAATATTTGATTGATGTTACAGAATCTGAGTTTTTCCACTTTTTTGAGTTGTGAAAGACTTGCTTTCAGTTCCTTCTCTTTTCTAATTGTAGATTTCTAACAAAAAGCAGATTGACCGAGAAGAAAGAAGAAATTAATATTGTTTGTCTCTATACTCTTTTGCTTTGTCTTATAGATTATTAACAATATTTTCTTTTTGGGTCTGATTCTTTGTAGACGAAAGAGTACATTGATGATGCCATACTTTACCTAGACGCTGGATGCACTGAGAGCTTCCAGTCCACTGGGGCATATTCTATATTAGTTGAACATGGAGTCCGTGCTGTTTGCAGCTTGGAGAACATGTCTCCCATTGATGTCGTAAGTGCATACAATGCTAACTCATTTAAGGTTTATTTTGTATCTCTAGTGCAACCCCTTTTGTCAGCGCATCAACTTGTGTCTCAAGCTCATGGGTTATTATTGACTTCACCCCGTCTGTCTCAAGATTGAATGGGATGGGTCATATGTGGTATAGTGCTAAAGTTGGTTTAGCCTGTACACCGTAAAATATGAACATGTCTCATATGTGCTAATTTGGAGTGTCAAATTTCATATGCTTTTCTTGTGAGTGATTGAGATTATCGTCCATAATGACCATGGTATGAATTGCAGTAACTAAAAAAATATAGCATTACCATAAATCCTAAGTTGGTTGACCAAAAGGTTTCAAAATTTAAAATTTACTATACTAATTGGATTGCCTTGTGGAAACATGCTGGAAGTAAAACCTCTATTACATATAATTTTTCAATGACATTATTGACATCCCCTTTCAGGTTGCCAATTGGAATGCAAGTTCAGATCCAGCTAAGAAAATTGTGATTATGACTTCATGTCTCTTAAGTGATACCCATCGATACATACTACGCTGTCTCAGCACACATCAAGGAATCCAGAAATGTTCAATATTCACATCCATCTCAGAGGTGCTCTATCATTTTTCTGGGACTAAAACTGTTGGCCTATACGCTATATCAATGTGTGTGGATTCTGAATGACCTATTAAATTGTTTCCTAATCTGCATTGTTGAACTTAAGGCTTCTGCTCAATTGCTATTCAGAGATTTTGTGTTACGTACATGATAAGTTATTGCTTCTATATTCATATGACTTCATCCCAAGACAATCTGGGACAATTAGTTATTTGGTTTCCACCTCCTGCAGGGTTTCATTTCCAACCAGATATATGAACCTAGATTTTGCCGTAAGTTGTAGAATATTTCTTTTAAATATCTTGCTAATTGTTTCTCATCATTACCCATTTGCATGATAAACAAGGTATAGGCTCATGTCAAGTTTAAAACTGAATCAAGTCAATAGCTTAAAATGCCGAACATATGTATTTGTGCAGTCAAATGCTATATCTGATGTTTCTACTCATCTGCATGTTGATCCCTTTTTCTATTGTTAAATTTTAGGCAGCACATTCAGGATATCCCGATTCTCCTCTAGGTCCTGATGCTTTCCATGAGTATGAATCCTTGTTATTACAAGATTATGAAGAGCTGATAAATAAGCATAAGAAAGAACATGGATCATTGGAACAGAGTGGCATGAGAGAAAATTTGATCAATAACGAGGAAGGATGGTCAGAACTTAATGAAAAAGACATTTCCAATCCTTCAGCTCCTCCCGTTGCTGGAGTGCTCTATGGAGATAGTGCTCCAGCTGAGGAAATTACAGAGCAAAAGTTGGTGGTGTCTGTGCACCATTTCCCCATGATTTTGTGCCCTTTATCACCGAAAGTTTTTGTTCTGCCTTCGGGTGGATTAGTTGCAGAAGCATTCCTGTCATCCAAACATGAGGATTCACTTAGCCCTGCATTACCTTCCTTGAGCACAGGAATGGGTTCAAATGCTGAAGATACTGTTCCTGGAGCAATGTTGACTGCCCATTTCCTGTATCATATGGCTGCCAAGGTAATTACTGTGTATCATCTTTAAATCCTTGTCATCCTTCCAGTCAACCTTTGCGTGTCCATTTATGAAGTATTTGCTTTTGTTTCCTATTTTTTTTGAAATTTTAATTTGAAAGGCTTGAACATATTACTCAATATGCTGTGCAAGTTATCTCAGCAATAATTGGAATCAATGGACCACAGATTGTTGTTCCTATTTCTCTCAGTGAAAGTGAGATCAAGGAGAAATCAGGAATTTGTTTTTTGGAGAGGATTTGAGCAATCAACGCATTAACTATTGTTCTCCCAAGTCATGGAATATTTACACCAGTTAGAGATTTTATTATCTGTGTACTAAAAAAAACTCAACAGCAATGCTGATAATACTTGAGGACCAATCCTTTCCTAATTTTCAAATCTTCAAATGTGTAGATGGATCTGAAACTGGAAATATTTTCCTTTGGTGACCTATCAAATACAGTTGGAAGGATAATGACAGACATGTCAAGTCTCTACGATGTAGGTCGCCGTAAAAGGTCTGCAGGGTTGTTACTGGTTGACCGTACTCTAGATCTTCTCACCCCATGTTGCCATGGTGACTCATTTTTTGATAGAATATTTTCTGCCCTACCTCATAGAGAAATTTCAGCTTCTCCAATCCTTTCAAAAGGCATACCCCCCCAACAAAAGCATAAATCTACCCTTGATGTTGAGATACCTGTTGGAAATATTCTCAACAAACCAGATAACTTCCAGCTCTTAGAAACAATTGAAGCTGCTCTCTGTGGCTGGAACTCTAGCAATTCTGACTGTAGAACTCAGGATCTGATCAATATTTGCTCAAAAGTAAATAGTCCCAAGTTATTTGACTCCTCAAAGAAGCTGCTTAATGGATCCTTCGTCTCTGCAGAGCATTTCCGTGGTACACCATATCTGGAGGCTGTCTTAGACAGAAGGACAAAAGATGGAGCTGTTTTGGTGAAGAAGTGGCTCCAGGAGGCCTTAAGAAAGGAGAATATTGCCACACCTATTAAACCTCGCCCTGGCTCAGCTACAAAAGCTGAGTTGGAATCCTTGCTAAAGTCCTTAGTTAAAACTGATTCATCTTTGCTTAGAAATAAAGGGATTGTCCAGTTAGCAACAGCTTCCATAATGTCTCTGGATGAAAACAAGGCTGCCAAATGGGATGCATTCATGAGTGCAGAGAAAATGCTGAATATCTGTGCTGGAGACACGAGTCAAAATCTTGCTGCCCAAGTAAGTGATCTCGTTAATAAGAGTATATTAGCCGTGAGATCAGATTCGTCTCAGGGTTTGCTTTCCTTTGAAGATGCTTTTCTGTTGACAAGTGTTGGATATATTCTTGCTGGTGAGAACTTCCCCACATCTGGATCCTCCCCTTTCTCTTGGCAAGAGGAACATTTATTAAAAGAAGCTATTGTGGATGCAATCTTTGAGAACCCAGCTGTAGCAAAACTTAAATTCCTTGAAGGTTTAACCAAAGAGCTTGAAAACTACCAAAGCAAGATTCTTTCAAAAGAAACACATGAAGAGCCAGTAGAACTGTCCATTGATGATTTTGATGATGATCAGTGGGGAAAGTGGGGTGAAGAAGAAGAAGATGACGGTAACAGTAAAGAAAAAGGTTATGATGATGTGCAGCTGAAACTTGAGCTACGTGACCGGGTTGATAATCTTTTCAGATTCTTTCACAAACTAGCCAGCTTGAGTAGGAAAAACATACCACTCAGAGAAGCATCAGTAGTATTAGAATCTGGACTCGGTGATGATTCTTATGAGAAAAAAGGGCTTTTGTACAAGATACTGAAGGCTGCATTAGGAAGACATGAAATTCCTGGATTGGAGCACCACTCTTCTGCTGTGGGACGACTCTTCAAAAGCGGGTTTGGGAGATTTGGTCTTGGCCAAGTAAGTATTCGTGCATTCCTTTTTTTTCACCCAACTTGCACCTACAGAACTGCAGAACTGCAAGTCTACTTGAAAATTTGACCTCCTTGACCTGAAACATTTAGGGATTGAGTTTTGCACTTTTGTACCTATAAGGCTATAACTGATATCACCATTCACCATCCCATAGATGAATAGGGCTTGTTTGGCACTGTATATTATAATCACATTTTTAGGTATAACTACTCGTTTGGTACAACAACAGACTATTATACTATCTTTTATGAATAAGGCCCTTTTTAACCAAAAGTTTTCTCTTACCATTTCCCCCATCTTGCACAAAAACCCTACCCATCAACCAATTTTAAACTCAAAAATCACCATACAAATGACTAGACTCGGAAGCTATTTAAACTAAACATGATCCGATGACTATTGATATGTAACTTTCTTTTGTCTATTATTGTGCAGGCGAAACCTAATCTCGCAGACCAAAATGTTATCTTTGTCTTTGTCGTAGGAGGCATCAACGGACTAGAGGTTAGTGAATTGAGTTATTTTTTTTTTCTTTCAAATCCTATATATTTTATCTAGAACTTCTAGTGGTGTTCTAATACTGGAATTCTGATTATTGGTGTTTTCTTTGGGCTTTAACTAGGTACGAGAAGCTTTTGAGGCGTTATCTGAAAGTGGAAGGCCTGAGATAGAGTTAATCGTAGGTGGAACAACTCTTCTAACCCCGAGTGACATGGTGGAATTGCTTCTTGGAGACTCGAGTTTCTTTTAGCACTTGCAGGTCTTGATGTCATGGAGCTTGTTGTATTCAATTTAGTGTGTGATTTTCTATTTGTGTTTTGTAAGTTCGAGAGTTGACGAAGAATGAGGTGGTAAAATAGAAGGGACATATCTGGGGTGTACATAAACACTGTTAATTTATTAGACATGAAGAAATGCTTACCTTTTTTTAATGTTTACGAATGAACATAAAGCTCTTACTTATTTTCATCAATTCATTACTATTATAAATATTATTAAGCACGATTAGCACTTGTTATTGGTTATTGCTTGCGACTTTTTTGTTTATCCGAAAGAAGGCATGAGCCTGGTAGAGCTTATTATCAAGACTAATGCTAGGCGCCCCGGATAGTAATTCTAGGCGGCCCGGTCTTTTTGATTCGGTTGATCTGAACGAAGTGAAAAAAAATAAAAAAATTGATTGGTTCGGTCATGACGGCCGAACACACTAAAGTAGCAATAAATTTTAAACAAAAATAAACTTCTATGATAGTACATTAATTGAACGGAAAATTACACCCAAATTTGCAAATTCCAACATAGGAAGGTAATTAAAGCTATTCACGTGCTATTTACTAGTTAACATAAAATTACACCTAAATCTTCTATCTATATCTATCTATATATATTACTACCTCCGTTTCGCAATATAAGTCATTTTTTTTATTTTGCACATGAATTAAGACAAGCTTAAAATGAAAAAAATGATAATTTAATGTTTGTTTTTATCAATGTACTATTAAATCTCTAACTAATAGAATTGCTTGTGTTAATATATATTGTTGGAATGTTAAGTAAATTAAATAGAGGAATGACTTATTTTAGAAAGTTTTACATTTAATAAGGGAAGAAAGTAATTATATTATGAAACACCTTTTAGAGCTGAAAACAACTTACATTGCGAAACGGAGGAAGTATAAAATAGAAAAATTTGGGCAATTAATTCCTCATTCAAATGACTTAAATATTTATTTCTAATTTTTTTTCTAATCCATCTATTTATCTATCTTCTATAAAAAAAAATATACTCCCTCCGATCCAAAATAATTATCGTTTTAACATTCGACACAAGAATTAAGAAAAGCATTAACTAAACTCAAAAGGCTAATTTTTTTTATAAATTTTACCACTCATCACCTTTTTCAACCAATGAATAACAATAATTAATAAAAAAAAATATTCCAATAACAATTTTCATAACTCACTCCTAATAAATTGCCTAGAAAGCCTAAAACGACATATAAAATGGATCAAATTTGAAGTGCTAAAGCGACAATTAATTTGAATCGGATGGAAAATATAAGAGATTTTGGAAAGAATGCCCATAATATACACAATTGTAACATACATATTAAAGTTTAGATCTAATTTAGTACTTCTTAATAATATCAAATTCTAAACACCTTTTAATATTCCTAAACCTCCAATATTTTTAATATAAAAATTCACATCATCCTCTCAATATTTACACCCAATTATACATATGTCATATCTCCTATCCCCATACATGTTCACAACAAAGTGAAAAAATGATAGATTGGTGGAAAGCTTTGGAAGAATATATAGTGGCAAGGAAGAAACGAATATGTTGATGCAGATACGTAAATGTCAAGGAACAAGCGTCATTTCCTCTCAAAGGTGAATATTGATTTAAACAACTTTAAGATTTGGGAGCATATCCAAGATAATTATATATAAGTACGTAATTCTTGGATAATGTATATATTTCTTCTTTGTTTAATGTAACATATTTAAGTATATTCATGTTTTTTCTCTTATGATTGGGCATACAAATTTATTTCTAAATGAATACAAAATACAAGTCCTCATTTTCACATTTTATCAATCTTCTATTTAAGATTTTCATAAGAGTTAGAAGAGAAAAGAGGATAATCTTGATCGAAAATGTGATATAAAATATTAAAATAAAAGTTTCAAATAATAAAATATTTGAATGCATAATCTAGGTCAAATGTAGAAGAATGAAAAGAATATATAAGAGCATCTTCAACCCTGAGTTTTTGAGTATCATAGAAAAAATTAAATAAAAAAAGTCAGAAATTTGTAATGGTTCAAGGTAATTAGATAGAAGTATATAGAAGTATGTGGAAGAAGAAACTTCTACTGACAATTTGATACTCACTTGTCAGCTTTTTAATTGTTTAATATTTTTTTATGATATTGTTAGTATCTTACCAAAAATCACCATTGCGGATGCTCTAAGGAAAAATTGTGGGTGAAGAGCCTTGGGAAGAGGAGTTCTACAACTTTTAAAAATATGCTAAATTGCGTGGCAAGTGATTGGGCGATAATTTTGACACTTCAAATATCAAAGTTTACCATATATATTCAACTCTTACAAAAGGCGCATTAGATGGTTGGACAAAATAATTTTGAGTAACATAGTGAGAATATCCAATAAGTAAACAATTGTAAAAAAAACTTCAAAATTCAATATCTTATAAACATTTACTTTTGAGTTTTATTTTGATATATTATTATGTTTTCATAAATTTTCTCCATAATAGATGTTTAGCAGATTATTTGACTTTTTAAATTACCCTACTAAAATTATATGTATTGGATGTTAGTAGGTTATTTATAACTAATTCTACTAAATTAATTTAGAGAGTTCAATTCTAAGATTAAGCTAAGAAGATCAAGAATCAATTTATAAACAAAGATAATTATACAATAATCCAAGAAATATTCTAAAAAAAACACTTTTGATCTACCATTTTGTGTAACAATAATCCTTTTGAAGCCATTTTAAAGTTCTCCAACTTTTCCATTTCTAACCAACCTTTCATATTTCTAAACTTTCAACGTTTCCAATATAAAAGGTCACATCATCTACTTCATATTGTCACTCAAATATACATCTATTGGGCAAGTAATAGGAGAAATATTGGGCAAGTAATTACTCATTCAAATAACTTAAATATTATTTTAAATTTTTTTATAATCCATCTATTTAACTATTGTATCTATCTATAAAAATATCAGAAAAGTTTTTTTTAGGAATTAATACTCATAATATACACAATTGTAACATACATATTAAAGTTTAGATCTAATTAATTACTTCATAATAATATCAATTTCTAAACAACTTTTTATATTCCTAAACACTTTTGATCTACCATTTTGTTAAACAATAACCTTCTCTAACTTAAATCTCTAATAAATGGCTGATTACTTTCTTTAATTTATTTGATACCTATTAAAGTTCTATTAAAGTCCTCTAACTTTTCACATTTCTAAACAGTCTTTCATATTTCTAAACCTCCAATTTTCTAATATAAAAAATCATATCATTCTCTTCATATTGGAACACATTCGTTATAGGAGAGTTTTTGGAAGAGTTCACAAAAAACCAAATTGATAGTGAAGAAGAAAATCATATGTGGATGTACACAAAAAGTATGCGTCATCTTGGTTTAATTTTTTGATCGCTTTGTATATATTCGATTTATCATCATCGTAAAAACATCCTCTCATGTTGCTAACATTATTTCCCTAATCCGCCTTCTCTAAGTCTAATTTATTTATCATGTATATATGTGTATTTAATGTAACCTCTAACTTTCCAATGACTAACTTTATATTTAATTGATTGACATGCACCAATGTAAAATTTTTGGGTCAAAATATAATCCACTTCGATGTAAGTATGACATCAAGTTTTTGAATTTTTCTTTGAAGTGTGTTTATGATTCATCTTATTGTACAAATAATCTTATATATTTTTTTATATTTCCATGTGGTAGCAAAATCATAATCTAAGTAACAAACTAAAACTATTTCCCATATAAAATGATACTATTTCTTCCAAACTAAATTAATTGTCATTATTTTTTTAATCTATTAATCCGTAAGGATTCAATACTAGCTTGCTCGTAAATTATTTTTTTAAAACTTAATATTTTTTAATTGAATTAGGTTGATATATTCATTCATTGATTAATATAATACATGAAACGAAAATATTGAAACAATATTTTAACGAAAAAAATATATAACGATAATATAAAACATAAACAAAAAACCCGTTCCTCCTAGTTTATGATACAATGGATAGTTTTTGGAATATAACTCCTCAATTTGATTAATAGGAGAGGACAAATTACAAAATTTTTATTTTTATTTAGTGCATTATAAGTAGAGTTGTTAAAAGTTAACCCGACCCGCAAATCCAATCCGAACCGTCCGAAAATTTTAGGATCACGATCCGAAAAATTGAATCCTAAATTCAAAATAAACCGAACCCGATAGACCCGAAATTCATTGGGTTGAGCTGATTTGTTATATTTTCAGAATATATATATAATTTATTTTGTAAATTTTAATATTTTAATATTAAAATATAGATTATTATTAAATATTATTATTTAATTAAAATAATCTTTTAATAATCTTAAAAAAATCGTTTTTTGACATATTGTGTCGACCGACCCGCCTGAAAACCTGCAACGACCGACTCGATTTGACCTATGACCTGCCATGATCCGAACTTGACTCAATCCGAACCCAAAATGATCCGATTCGACCGACCCATTTAACATGTCAAATTGTAACTTTTAATCTTCGTCAATAAAATCCTTTTAACACTCACATAGTCACATACTATATATTAGTATTAAAATCAATTAATCTATGTATATATATAAAAGACGTAAGGAATAAGACCGCCACGTTGCGTCACCTAGCATTTTCCTACGTGTCGTTCCTACATTAAGCCACCTAGGATTTCGCCACATAGGATTTTTTTATTTTGGAAATTTATATATGTTGATATTATTTTAAGATAATATAGAAATAGGATAAATTAATCTATGAGAGATTCTATCTAAAATAAAGATATTATCTAATATATTAGGAATTATAATAGATCTAAATTTTTTTATCTAAAATTAAAATAAATTATAGAACATTAGATATATATATATATTAAGTGAGATATATTAATTTAGTTTTTTCCAATTAAATTTATATCTTTTATTTGAAAAAAATAAATTCGAATTTTATTTAAAATTAAATAAAATTATTTAAATATTAATTTTTTTTATCTATTTATGTAAAAGATTAGCTTAAATAAAATTTTAATAAAAAATAGAACTTTTAATCTAGATAATTACTTGCCTAAATTGACTTTTGATAATAAAAAATTATGTTATCTTTTCCTTAAATTTCTTCTAAAATTATTTATGTAAATATAAATGATTTTATTCTCATTAAAAAAATTCATTCTTTATTTATATTTTTTCATTGTTTCTTATTAAGTATATTTTTTAATTTTTAAATTTTTTTTAAATAATTGAATTTGATAAAAAAATTACAATAATTTAGATTATTTTTACCTTTTTGTATTTTTGTAAAAGATTTTTAAAATTAATTGATTCTAATTCGAATAATTTTTGTTTATATTTTTGCATAAATAAATAATCATTAAGCCATCAAAATTATAGTGGGATAACCTTAACAATTTTGGCCACATTTCACATGACACCAATTGTAAAATATTATATAATTTTTTCTAATAAATAAGTATTTTTATATTAAATTAAAATCATATCATTAAATAAATTAAGTAATAAATTCATGTAGTCGTGCATGACACGACGGGTATAGCTAGTTATAAGTAATTCTCTTAACACTCAAATCCTTTTAATAATCACCACCTCCGTTTGAAGTGATTTAACCAAAAAAACAACACCTTGATATTGATGACTGAAATATTACCTCAAAACATCCTACTAAAAAAAACACTAAACTTAAAAAAAAAAAAAAAAAATAGGTTCGGTCAAGGTGACCGAACCATTTTCTCCTATTTCCGCCAACCGAGGTAATACCGGACCGCCTAGAAAGCCTGTCCGGGACGCTTAGCTGAGCCGTATTATTAAGGTTGATGCCTTGCGCACATGATTATTTCGCCTTGTGCATAAAAAAAATCTCGCTTCATGAAGCGAGTTGGCATAGCGTAGAGTACTCAAGTATTCGGCCTTTGTCGCTTCATGGTGCGCGAAATATCATAACGCTTCTCGCTCCGTGATACGAGAAAATCAGACAGTTACACAGCCGGAAATCTTCCCGATGTAGCATATCTTCCACAGAAAAAAACCCTATGGTTGACATATTGCGAAAACATCTTCGAAAAGTAAATTCATCTTTTCTGATAAAAAAAACTACATTGAACAATGTCATCAACAGAAACGAAATTTTCGTATTCATCTTATGAGGCAGAAGATGAGTCACGCTCTTTAGAAGAAGAGTCATCACTCTCATTAGAAAAAGGAGGAGGGGAAGAAGAATCTGAACACGAAGACAACGAAATGTTCGAATCGAAGGTAAGTTACGATTTACGTTGATTTAATTTTACCAAATTAATGCATGAATTATATTACTGTTTCAAACATATTTATTCAATTTTGTAATTCGTTAATATCCTTGTATATTATAGATGTTTATTGGATTGAAATAAATGGTGAAATTATATACATAGTTACCTAGGAAGGATTTCTTAGGTGATTTTCATAATGATAACGTGTGAGATCGTCGAGATGACATGCTAGATTGGGCTAGGCAAGTTGGTCCGGAAAGAATGATGGTGTTGCAATAAAAGCATCAAACCCTAAAATGCTCAAACTAGCATGTCATAAGCATGACAAGTATAGAACCAAATGTCTCGCTCTCACCATTCAGAAACCCTAAAAACGCAAAAGAGAACACGCCGTCGCCTTCCCCTAAATTGGCCCTTAACCCCCGTTAACCATGGCTGTCGCTACTGAGAAACGCCGATCTCGGCACCGATCTCGTCTCCAAAACAAACAACCATTGTCTCCAGTGAAGATGTCCAATTTCAACACGCACCCAAGCGCCCCAGTTCTCGTCTTCCTCTTAGCGAGCACCCTAGCGGATCTAGCGCCGTCGTCGTCATGGCTTCCCCATCCTCACGGTGGATCCCCACGAAAAAACCCCATTAACACCCAGGTTATCAAACTCAAAACAACATCGGCTAAATTCAAGGAGTCTAAATCTCAATCGAAAGCAATATTGTGGCTGAATCAGATCTGTTGGGCGATTGAAACGCCGTTTCGTACCTTCCTCTATGAATCGTGGTATAAAAGTCAAGGACAAAGTTCCTATTACTCAATCTAAGGTTGCAACGATTCGAATGCTTCTCCTTCCTCCCCGTGATGCGAATGACGATCTTTACTCTTGCCTGGGCGATATGCCCGTTGGCGGCGGTCCACTGGCCGCGGGTGCTTTGCTACGGGGTGCGATCGCTGGGCACCGGTGCAAGTCATCCAAACAAGCGGCCCTCTCAAACACTAGCGACTGGCCCTGGTGGCATCCTCCAATGGATGTTGTCTTAGCGACCTGCCGGAAATTCGGCTTTCCTCATTGGGCACTAGGTACCAGGTTCTTTCACTCTCGCCTTATATCCCCCTTCTTCTGGTCTCCCCTAACAGGTCTTTGGCTTGAAACCCTCTTAACCTACTTCACTTGGTTTGCCTCTGCCCATCCGTTCCTGTTCCTTGGTCGGGCGGCTTCATCCCACTCGATTTACCCAACAAGCCCTAACAAACTGAGCACCCTTTCTTGTCCCTCACTCCCATATTCCAGCTCGGGTTGGAGTAGTGTCTTCCATATTTCTTCTACTTTTACCTTCTTTGTGTGTGTGTGTTGCTGAGTATCAATCTGATGGTTTTCAGACTATTTGAACCTTTAAAATCATACAAGCCTTTATGCATGTGGCGTTTGTGTAGGCGTGTTGCTTTTTGTTGTTTGTTTCAAAGGCCTTCTAGCCTTGCTATGATTTTCTTTTGTGGTCAAACCTCTCTTTGGTTATCTAAGGCCTTTTTGGTTTTTATTGTTGTGTTGAGGGAGTTCAACCCTCTTGGATTTACCAGGTCTAGTGCTAAAATTCACCATGATTTTAATTTGTTGATTGCGTACATGTGCTATGGAACTATTACTGGTTCTTGGTATAACATTTTGTTGCTTTTGAACAACATCCTGTACAAGCATGATTTAGCTTTCACTTATGTTCACCCATATTTTAGCTTGTGGAACAGGAACAACCCGTTTCTAGCAGCTAAGGGATCTCGTTGGGGTGATGCATTTACGTTTGTAATGCTACTACCACCTATAAACCGTGCAGTTAATTCTACCCCTTGTAATTTCTTCATAATGGGTAACCCCCTGTCGTGGTTGTGTGTTTGCTTGAAACAAAGTGTATTGTACTGGGCCAAAACCCACTTCGTTAACATCCTAAATTATAGTTGTATGACAACTTGGGATTTGCCTATTCCGCATTGTAATACAAACTTGGAAAGGTGGCATATACATTTGAAGATGTTTATCTCCAAATGTAGTATAACCACCCAAAAACATTTGAAGATGTTTATCGATGACCTTGTGTTGGGAATGTACCGACCACACTATTTGTACGCTGCTGTAATGGTGTTGCCCATCATGTTGGGCAAAACTCTGCACACGTACACCCAAGGGAAAGTAAATCCCACTTCAAACAAAAGGGTGAATACACACTGCTGGGAGCTTTTCTCAAAATCCAAAATTACTAATATAAAACCCATGCTAAATAATAATGGGAAATTAACCCCATACTACCACAATAAATGTATCAGTGGAAAGGCTAACCACACAAGAACATTTGACCTTGAACGAAATCCACATAATAACAAAACAAACACCCCTTTTAGAATACCAAACAAATCTGAACAAATAAATTCACTAAATACAATCCATGTTACTATTCTAGGCCTAGGACCCGCCATTCCAACAAATAAAAAAATGACGAGAAATACAACAAACATATAAAGAGAAACATCAAAAATAACTACACCCAAAACATATCGATCAAGACGAAAAAAAGGAAGTTATAAAAACGCTAGTGGAATACCCGGCCACCCACGGCCAAAAGCCACACCAAATCCGGTTTTTTTATGAAGTTTTGTACCTGGAACTGCCAGGGCATGAAACGCAAGACCTTCTGGGCTGAGGTTAACGCGTTATGCCGCCTAGAGCATATTAAGCTAATTGCACTCGTAGAAACGAAAACCCAAACGTCGCCTGGCGACAAATGTTGGCAAAAAGCGGGTTTCGATTCGATCAAATTTATCCCGGCCACCGGTTTCTCAGGCGGTATCTGCGTCCTTTGGAAGGGCTCGATGCTCACAAACGAAACTATCAAAACCGTCTATAAAGACGATCGCTTCATTGCGTTCCACTATGAAAATCTCGAATCCAACAAAGAAATGATTCTGATCTTAGCCTATGCGCCACTAAAAGCACAAGAAAAAGACACTTTTTTGAACAATCTGAAGGATTTCATTCAACACTGTACCCTACCGTGTCTTCTCATGGGAGACCTTAACGAAATTCAACACCCAGACGAGAAACAGGGAGGGGCATATCCGGCCCCTTCCTGGTTTGAACGACTCATCAACTTTAAAAACGAGTGCGACATGTGCGACATCCCCACAATTGGAAATAAATTTACATGGAGAAAATCCAAAAACTTTGACAACAATAAGTTCGAAAAACTGGATCGAACCCTCGTAAACTATCAAATCATCCAATGGTACCCATCCCTGGCCACGAAAAATCATGCTTTTGCATCCTTAGATCACTATCCTATTTCGTATGATCTCCCTACAGGGAGCCCTTTCAAGGCACAACCATTCAAATTTGAGATGATGTGGACTACTAGAAAGGATTTCCAAAACATCATCAAACAAGCTTGGCGGTTCAACGTCGGTGGGTCACACATGTAAAATCTCACAACAAAAACCCAACTCCTAAAAAGTAAAGCAAAAGCATGGAACAAACAAACATTTGGAAATATCTTTGAACAAATCAAAAAGTTGGACGATGAGCTCATCGAAATCCAAAAGGAAATAATTGAAAACACCAACCTGCAACTGATCCAAAAACAAGAACGATTGGCGAGGAAGCGATCCTGCCTCCTGAATTTCCATTGCTCCTACCGGAAACAACGAGCAAAAAATACCCATATTAAACTCAATGACAAAAACACCAAATACTTCCACCGAATTGCTACCGGCAAAAGAAACAGAACCAACATCAAAGAGATCCGCACAGTTGAAGGAACACAAGTCACTGGGACAGAAAACATCAGAACAGAAATTCAAAGGGATTTCCATAACCGCTTTAGAGCCCTGGAAATAAACCAAAGGAAACTCCAATCCATGATACAAACAATCCACCAAGAAGTTACTGAAGCTGACAACATCGAACTCACTAAATGATGTTTGTGTTTTTGGTATAGTTTTTAGTATGTTTTCTTAGTTTGATAGGTTTAGTTTTAGGGTTAGTTTTGTGTGTTTTTGGATGGTTTTGCATATTTTGTGAAAAGTATGGAAGCTACTCCGTTTTATGTCTTTTTATAGGTTTTAGCAAGGAAATGGTGCTTTTTGGAGCTGAATAGAGTGCTATGGTGAAGGACGGAAGAATACGAGATAAGAGAGTCGAAGTCAAGATTTTTAGAGATGAAGTGTTGAAGAAGCCAACTCCAGGCTCGTTAACGAGGCTGTAAAGGGTCGTTAACGAGGCTACAAGATAGAGTTTTTCGAGAGTTCGATCTTATGATTACCGACCCTGTGCGGAAGTTTGTTCCGTGTCGGTAGGGTTTTTAATGAGTTTTTAGGGTTATTATATTTTGTATTTTAGGTTTTGTTATCTTTTAGGTTTTATTTCTATCTTTTTAGAGTTAGTTTCTATCTTTTAGGAAAGTTTTTATCTTATAGTTCTTTTATTAGATAGGCTGTATTAGTATAAATACCCTTCTTTTCTAGCTAGAGAGGGGGGGTTCGGACGAGTTCGAGAAGGAGAGAAGCCGAGAGAGAGAGACGAGGCTAACGAGGGTGAAAGCTTAGATCGTTAGGTGTGTTTTCGGTTCGGTGTTCTTGTTCTTTTCGGGTTTCTTCTAAATTCTGTAAGACGATTATTTTTCTTATTTAATTTGAAGTGGTTGTTTTGTTTTCAATGTTTTCTTTTATAGAAGTTGTTTGCTTTATAATTATGAGTAGTGAGTAGTTTTCTTATCTAGGGTCGGGGTTAAACCCGGCATAGTTATGCATGGTTTGATGAGTAAGTAGATTGTGACGAATGCCTTTTATCTATTTTTAGATTGCTTGTTGTGTTTATACCTAGATGAGAATTGAGGTAATTTGAGTTTTTAACTTGGTTGAAAGAGAAAGTTATAGACTTGAAGGTTGATATTGTTCGACAACGAAAGTTTCGAGCTTTGGATCCAAAACAAGTGATTAGGTGAATTAGTTTATGAGAATGAATTGATTTGCTTGCTAATCAGCGAAAGTTGATGAATTTATCTATTTGAAGGCATGATCTTTATCTTCTTATGAGTTTATATGCATGGCTATGTTGTGGTGACCCTTGTCCTAGATACTTGTTTTTATTTGAATTTCTTTGGTTATATTCGTTACTGAGTTCGCTGCCTCGGTACCGAATCTGTTTTAGGTCGTTAGTGGGAGTTAGTAGTCTATCCAGGTTCGTTAATGACCCTGACAAAGTCGTTAACGAGGTTGGTCGTGTGTGTGTGATTGTGTTGCTTTATTTGTTTTATTTTTGCTTAGTAGTTCGATAAACAAACAACCGTGCTTCCCGTGGAACGATCCTGACTCCCCTATACTTAGCGGGTGCTTGACTACAAATTTATTTGTTGTTAAGTAAATCCCTATCAACACTAAACCAGCGATGAACTCGGAAATTAAGATGGCATTGTTCGACATTGGGGATGATAAATCCCCTGGCCCGGATGGCATGCCGACATGCTTCTACAAAAAATATTGTCATATTGTTGGCCCGGATGTCACTAAAGCCGTTAAGAGCTTCTCTCACTCTGGTAAAATTTTAAAACAAGTAAACCACACCTTCATCACCCTGCTACCCAAATGCGAAAACCCCAACTCTACCAACCACTATAGGCCAATCAGCCTGTGCAATACAATCTACAAAATAATATCGAAAATTATTACAAACCGCATAAAAAACGTATTAAACAAACTAATTCACCCAATGCAAGGGACTTTCAACCAAAATCGAAGCATCCAAGATAACACTCTCATCGCACATGAAATTTTCCACTCCTTCTGCAATAAACGCGACCGTGAGGGATGGATTGCTGTAAAACTTGACATGGAAAAAGCCTATGATCGTATAAACTGGGAGTTCCTAACCACAATCCTACATAAATTCGGTTTCCACGAGAAATTCATCATTTGGATTCGAGAATGTGTGGAAACAGTCTCATTCTCTATCTTGGTCAATAACGGACCAACATAACAATTCCACCCCCAACGGGGACTTCGACAGAGGGACCCCCTTTCACTGTACTTATTCATTCTCGATGGTGAAATCCTGGCTAGACAACTTCACCACGAGAGCACAAACTCAAAAAATGGTATCGGGATCCAAATCTCGAGAAATGGCACTAAAATCCCGTTTGTGGCTTTCGCAGATGACATCATCATTTTTGCCAAAGCCAACGGCCAAGCATGCAAAAAAAACAAAGACATCATTGATGATTACATCCATTTCTCTGGCTAGAAAGTCAATTTCCACAAATCTGCCTTCCAAGTAACAAAAAATACAAGCAACAATACCAAAGAGCAAATAAATCAGATCCTCCAAATAGTGAATACTACAACACTGGACAAATATCTAGGATGCCCAATTATTAACGTGAGAGTGACACAAAACACGTTCAAACCACTCATTATGCGTACCAGATCACAATTATCAAAATGGAAAGCGAACTCCCTTTCCCAGGAAGGACGCAAAACGCTAATTAAAGCCAACCTCTCTACACAACCGAACTATCTCATGCAAACATTCTTGTTGCCACAGGCAACACTGAAAGAACTAGATCAAATAAACAAAAATTTCTTCTGGAACAAAGAAAACAACTACAAACCACTTATAAGCTGGAACTCTATCTGTCGCCCCCAGCCCACGGCGGAGTTGGAATTAATAAAGCAGAAGAAATGAACAATGCACTCCAAATGAAACTGCTATGGAAAATTCTAGCGAAACCTCATAACCTGTGGGTTAAAATAGTTTAAGAAAAATACCTTAAACGGAAAACATCCTGAACTATAAGAAAAAAACACAACACTTCCTGGAAATGGTCCAAACTATTAAGCCTTAGAGACCTGTTCATAAAAGGGCTCATCTGGCAAGTGGGAGACGGAAAAATGATTTGATTCTAGAAAGACAATTGGACCGGGAATGTTCCCCTTCAACCAAAGACTGAAGTCGAAACCATTATCAACTGGGACGAACCTGTAGAAAACCACCAACACGAGGACAATTCCTGGAGCAAAGAGAAATTGGAAAAAGTTGTCAAGAATGATGACCTTAGTAAGATATCTAAAATTATCAATCCCATTAACAAAATCCCGGACAGACTATACTGGCAACCTAACAAAAATGGTCGGTACTCCGCCCACTCAACAATTCAATGGATCCACCAATCCAAAGGAGAACCCAAAATCAACATGGAATGGATTAAACTCAACATACCACCCAAAATGAAGAACTTCCTCTAGAAGGTGCCACACAATGGCCTACCAACCAAAGCACGTCTGGCTGCCAACCACATACCAGTCCCGCTGATATCCGCCTTTTTAGTCGGGTTTTTAGGGAGTGTTTTTATTGTGTTTGAGTCTTTTTTTTTAGTTTGTGTTTTGTTTTGAGTTGTTTGTGTAGGTTTTCGTATTTTCTTAAGATATGGAGTCTACATAAGCTTTGGTGGTGTTTTTATAGGCTTTGAAGCTGTTTTGGAGAGGTTTTAGAGGAGTAATGAGAAACCCAAGGAAAGCACTCAAGAAAGACATGAAGATCAAGTTTGAGCCATGACAGAAGTTAAGAGACCTGTTATCAAGACTTAGGATGAAGAATCAAAACAAAAACGAAGGCAAACGACCCCCTAACAAAGGAGATATCTCAATTACAAGGTAGTTTTCAAGGCTGAAAAGGGTCGATAATGACCCTATGGGGTTGATAACGAGGTGCTATGTGTCCGAGTCGGCACAATTAATGTTATTTTATCCCTTTAAATAGTTTCCTTAGGGGATATATCTTTTAGAAGATTTATTTCCTTATAGATAGCTTTAGTTTTTCTATATAAACCCTTGTCTAGCCTTAGTTTTTTGATCCCAAAATCATTCAAGTTAGTTTTAGGGTAGAGAAGAGAGAGGAGGCGTGAGAGAGAGAAGAGGAGGACGATTTTGTGGAGTTTGCTTGGAGGACAAGTTTTGTTTGGATTCGATTGTAAGCTTCTCTTTTCTTCTTAATTTAATTTAGTTGTCTTCAATTATGATGAATGAGTGGTCTCTTATTCTAGGGTTGGGGTTAGAAACCCAACATGATTGTGTAACACCCCTATTTTACAACATTGAGTATTACCGCCAGTGACCTCGGACTTTCCCGTCCAAAGTCACCCAAGGCTTTTAGAATGATATTGAACTCATACAAATGCGGAAAATTAACATAAATGTTACATAAATAAACTGATGCTCACGAATGAGACTTGATTCTTTAATTGAAGATGAAATTGACCAAAAGCGGAATTTTATTTATTGATAAGAACTTTCATTCATTACATTGAGGGTCGTTTTACAAAATATGTAGCAGCAGAAAGTAAAGCCATTTAAAAAGGGTTTAAAATACGTAATCTAAAATTACAAGAATGTTTTCCCAAGACAACTCATGTGATGATGATTTGCTTGATTTTAAAAAGGGAAGAGCTAGTGCACTATCTTCAGAATGCCTTGCTCTTATGAGAATTCCTTCCTTCCTTCGATGTCGTCTTGCCTTGACCTTCAATCCTCGCCTAACGCTTCTTGTACCTTCTAGACTTCGTCTTCAAAACTTTGGTGTACATTCCTACTGTTTGGCATTTGTCGCGAAGGGCGAGAAATACCAGGCAAATATGCATAAGTGGGGAATTAGTCTAAGGAGACTAAGCAAGTGGGAACGAAACTTCCCAAGGGTATTTCGGTAATCGAGCAATATCGAGAGAGATATTCGGGTTGTGTTTAAGATAAGGCTTATTTATGTGGGGTTTAACGGTACGAAGGAGAGCGTATCTCAAGCGGAGATAACCCGATAATTGAGAGAAGCGCTACTAGATTGTAGACTTCT
This sequence comes from Fallopia convolvulus, assembly GCA_964016875.1. Classification (NCBI taxonomy): domain Eukaryota; kingdom Viridiplantae; phylum Streptophyta; class Magnoliopsida; order Caryophyllales; family Polygonaceae; genus Fallopia; species Fallopia convolvulus. The sequence goes on from OZ024721.1 coordinate 13,364,469, forward strand.
TTTGGAATCGAAAGTATGTTGGGAACGTTATTAATTCATATAAGTTGAAAACCTCTCGCGCCCTGAGCGGACCGAGAGCCGGATCGATCATTTGAGATCGGTCTGGTTTTGATGTCTTTTAAGCGTGCATTGGACACTTATCTTATGTGGTGATGAAAAGTCATTTGTTATCTTTAATTATTTTTAGAAAGGGGGTGGGGGCTCGTATGGCCCGATCCACCAAGAGAAACCTAGTTTCCCGGCACTTAGCTAGAGTGCGCTCGTCCCTCCTTGCAATCGGAGCGGACTGGATCAAGATCCTGAAAGTCGTACTTCAAACACGTAGGCATTACGACTTAGTAAGTTTTATAGAGGCGTCGGCTACTTCCGCGCCCCTCACTAGTTTGTTCGACATTGACCTCTTAACGAGGCTGTAAACAATCAAGGCCACAACCAAACTAGCATAAATAATCCTATCAAAAAAAATAAAGAGCGAACTATACTAACAATGGGGTCGTTATATCTAACAATCGATATTTCCTAGGTTCATTTTGTTACTTAGAACACAAGTTGTTCCCAACATCGAGAATTTCACGGAGATGAATATATAAGGTCACAAGGGGAAATTCCACTTGCCTTAGCTTTTACGATTGTGTACGAACGAACGAACGAACGAAAATCGTTGACTTTACTCGGAACGGAGACTCGACCTATCGACACGGAATATATGAACGAGCTTTAATAAGAATTTCTTTAAATTCTTTTAAAGTTTTGGAAATCTCTTACATCCTTATTATAAGAGAAATAATTTCTAAATTATTATAATAATAATAATTTAGGTGGAGATGAATAAAATAATAATAATAATATTTCTTATTATTATTTTGTATTTGTAATATCCTTTTATTCTTTATAAAACCTTATTTAATTTCATTCACTATTATTTTTAAACCAAGTCATACTTTATTTATTTTTCTTAAAATATTCCTTTTTAACTTAACTTATTATTTCCTTATTATAACCAAGCAAGGATAATATCTTTATATAATCATTAAGATATAGTTTTCATAACTAGAGTCACGCTCTGGTGGAATATTGTGATAGGGTGAAATCTGCGAACAAATGTGAGTCGTTGGATTGATATTATGAACGGTCAAGATTAAAACATTATTATTTAACAAAAAATATAAAAAATGGGCGCAGATTAGTTTTGATGGCACGAAGTGTAATTATGATAAAATTTGTTTGATAAGACAAAAGTACCCCTCACCAAAATAAAACACAGCTCCCGCACTCCTCACCATCTTCAAGCTTCTTCTATGGGCGAAATGGTGTGAACGACGATCGATCTCCTCACCATCTTCAAACTTGTGGGGAAAATCTACCAAGAACTTGATAGATCTTTTGCACTCTAACTCAATCAAAAGTGTCGATTTGGGTTCATCAACTCCATGAATAAGGATGCAAAGAAAGGTATGCATGAATTGGATTTTTCTAGGGTTTGTTTTCTGGTGTTTAGTAAAAATTTGCTTGCAATCTACAAATTCATTGAAATTATTGAATGGTTGCTTATTGATGTTTTGTGAATGGTTGGAATTTAATTTTGATGACCTATTTTGCTTTCAATTTCTATGGTTCCTTCTTCAATGTGACAAATATTGTTCTAGTATTGATTGTATTATCAAAAATGTAGTTGTGCCTATTCTAGATCCATTCTTCTGTTGATGTGCTTCCTAAAATCGGGCCTCTTGATTGCTCCATGTATAGCTGGTTCCTTGATTTATTTTTCCTGACTTAAAAGTATCTTCACCAAGAATTCCTTGAACATGAAGCATATCAAGTTGGGGATTTGTGCAAAGCTACTCAAAAAGCTTTTCTCAGGTCGTTACTCTGCATATCTATTTGAATTTGTTGGTTTAGCTTCACACTCCATGCCACAAAGAGACATAGCCCAACCACTTGCCATGCCAAAAAACCAGAAGGTGTTTGTTTCTTGTAAGTTACTTGCTCAATATACAAGGCAGGGGATATACATTATGGAAGTCCTAATGATTGGTCAAACTTTTGATTGAACTTGTAAAAGTATGTTGACATTTAAGTCACCCTGAAGCTCCATAGATTTTTAGTGCATTGTTGAAGTTGTTTACTAAGTACTCTTAAGAGAAATCTCAATATAAGTTTGTATAGATCTTTTTATATCAATAACAAATGAGAAATGTGCATTTGACACTTAAGAAATTATATATTTGGTAGCCTATTAGCTCAAATGGTAGAGCAATGTGCATGTGCACATAGATGTGGGTTCAAATCCCACATAGGCTAATTCTTGATACGGTCATGTCTTTATGTTCATATAGGTTGTTCTTTAGGTTCGTGACTTTTAAAGGTAAGGTTCATAACAATTCTTCTTATGGTTCATAAGTTTTGTTCCATGCTTTTTTGTGTATAATAATTGTTCGTTTGGTTCATGTTTGAATAACCTTAGGTTCATCACAGTTCATTTTATAGTTCATGTCTTTTAGTTCATGCTAGTCATTATTTTCTTTCGTGAATTTTGGTTCATGGTACATGTTTTTTCGGTTCATGTTTTTGTAAGCTAGGTTCATAATAATTCTTATGGTTCATTTCTTTTAATTCTTAGTAGTTTATCTTGTAGTTCATGTCATTTGGTAGCCTATTAGCTCAAATGGTAGAGCAATGTGCATGTGCACATAGATGTGGGTTCAAATCCCACATATGCTAACTCTTTGTACGATTTGTGTCTTCAGGTTCATGGTATTTCTTTTTTTGGTTCATGTTTTTATATGCTTAGGTTCATGATAGTTTATCTTACAACTCATTTCTTTTGAATCATACTGATTGTTATTTTGATTCACATCTTTTGGTTCATGATATTTGTTCATTTGGTTCATGTTCTTATAAACACGGGTTCATAATATATAATCTCACAGTCCATAACTTTTAGTTCATAAAATTTGGTCTATTGGTTCATTTTCTTACATGTTTAGGTTCATAACAATTGTCAATAAGGTTCATTTAATTTAATTCATAATGTTTGTTATCTTGTGTCATATATTCATAGATGTTATTCTGTTGGTTCATGCCTTTATACGACGAAGTTCATAGCAATTGTCAATAAAGTTCATAAAATTTAATTCAGAATACTTGTTATTTTTGTCACATAATCTAGTACATACATCGTATGTTATGGGTTCATTTGTTTATACGATTAGGTTCATAAAAATTATCAATAAGGTTCATGGAAAATAATTCACAATACCTCACACGTGTTTCATGTATTCTTGTTCGAAAATATATGATATGCGTTTAAAATTTCGTATGCTAGGTTCGCAGTTTATGACACAATTGGTAAAAAAATGCTCTAAGCTCTAAGTTGATCATTTAGGCATTTTCTCAAACACATGGTGGGCGGTTAGAAGAGCATTTACCATTAGCCTTTGTTTTCAATTAATAACTTGAAATTGTAAAGTAAAACAAACATAATCTTCATAGGTTTGATTAAAAGCAACACAAATCAGTTTAAAGACACATAAAAACATGTAAATCGAAGTACAAAACTTTCAAAATTGAAAAAATCCCAAATGCAAACTTGAAACCATACAAAACAGTTTTATACCATAATGTAACACCCGGCTTTCGACGAGGCGCTACTGAGAAATAGACCTTACTAGGTACTATTTAAGTGGGTTGACAACTACACTTTTAGGATCTTGCAACGCGGGCACGGCGAGAAAACAAAATAAAACATCCAACCTTTCTTTTAATAAAAATATAGAATACGTAGTTATGCATGAATTCCCAAAAATATAAACTCAAATCCGACACAACCCTTACTAATACTGAACTCATCAAGCAAAATAATAATAATAAGTAAAACATAATACTGACTCCATCTTAACAATAATAAAATCAACATCCTAACTATAATAAATAAACTAGCGTAAAAACCCATCCCATTATGACACGCGCTCTTTACCGCTCCGGCCCGCCATCTGGCCTCGGTTCCTGCACGGCTCCCTGGTTCATACCTGGAACTGAAAAATATTCCCGAAGGGTCAACGTCTAATCTATCAAGTTAGAGAGAATACGGAAATTGCAGAACGTTTAAAAACCTTTCTAAAGTCAGCATACAAATCCACAATCGCAATCATAACTCTAAAGGCCAATACCTAAATTAGTTATAATCAGTCACATATAGCCACATACGCATTTACAATCATAACCCCATAACAATGCATTTCCTCCTTTTTCACAAGTATGGCGCTCATCACCGCGCCGAGTGCAGAGGCAGGCCCTCTCACTCCACTTCACAATCTCCCTTCTAACCCCGGCTAAGCTTCCACTGGAGCACTTGCCAAAACACACAGATAATAATTTTCGTTTTGAAGGGGCACGGTTTCCCTGTCACACGGGTCAACGTAGCCAACTCTTCCTCCACGCCAGCTACGATGGGCCGTGTCGGAAACGGTATCAACACAGAGAAAACGTTCCAAAAATATCTTTCCGATAAAATACATTCAAAACCATTTTGCGCACACAACAATTCCAGAAAATTCAAAACAATTTAAAAAGGTATTCGGGACTAGTTCCCAAAACCCACCCTACAATAACGGTACACAATCTAACAGGATAGAGAAGAA